>CM077672.1:394565780-397065780 GCA_039707655.1 Elymus sibiricus
AGATGAATTGTTCTTCTGCTCATTGTGCCCGCTCGTCCCACTTCAGTAGGAGCAGCATCATGTGGGAGTGGGAGGCACTGCATCTTCACGGATGCCTGTTCGGGAAGCTTCCTGTGATCCCCCCGTATGACCACTGCCGCCTCTCCCTCATTATTCATGCGATTTCTATTCCTCGCATAGTCAATACCTAATTATTTCTGATTGCTCGCACAGAAATATGTATTTCAGTTAGATTTCTGTCTGGTAAATTGCAAGCTGCCTCTAGATTTCCGGCCTCATACCATTTTTCTCTTGTAGAGAGCGAAATGCATATTGACTAAAGTTGTTATTTTCTACTCCCTCCGTCCCATAATATAAGAGCGTTTTTGACACTACACGGAGGGAGTATTTACTTGGCCACACCTGCTGACACAGCTTGCTTGTTCCACTACAGGTCTGAGGGGCACCAGCAGGGAGGGGGCATTGCATCTTCACAAACAGCTCTTCCGGAACCCCAGCATCTCCACGCCGAAGCCTCACATGATCTGTTGTATGACAATTGCTGCCTCTCCCTCTCAGTCTTATCTAATTGTTTGGTTTATCATGTGGAATGTCGATTGATTGATTGGATACCGGGGGTAGTTCTCCTACGGAGATATGTAATTCCGTCTTCTAGCTGCCTGTAGATTTCTGGCATCTGATCAATTTTGTATACAAAGCAAAAACAAAAACAAAAACAAAATGAAGATATTTTTTCTACTTACACGGGCACATGGCCAACAGTTATACTATGGACTATTCATTCATCAATAAAGATAAACTGTTGTTCTGCCCAGGGCATCACGGTTCGATTTATAAATTCTTTTGCCTGCCACCAAAGCTCATACTGAAATATGTATTTCAGTTGGATTTCTGTCTGGTAAATTGCAAGCTGCCTGTAGATTTCTGGCCTCGTATCATTTTTCTTTCGTAGAGAGCCAAATGAGAAGTTGCTATTTTCTGTTAACTTGGCCACACCTGCTGATCCAGCCTGCTTGTTCCACTTCAGGTGTGAGGGGCAGCAGCACGTGAGGGGTAATGCATCTTCCCAAATGCCTGCTCTGGAACTCGAAGCCTCCTGTGATCTGCCGTATGATTACTGCATCGCTCATGCATTTTCAATTCCTCGTCTAGTCGATACCGAATTGTTCTGTTCATATTTGGGGTGGTCCTCGTACAGAGATGTATTTCTCTTGGATTTCTGCCTACAGAAGCTGCCTGTATATTTCTGGCCTCTTACCTTTTTCATAGAAAGTAAAAGGGAAAAAGTTTATTTTATCTATTAACATGGCCATACTAAAATTGTAATTTGAGTTATTCGTCATCTTCAAAGCTATACTGCTGTAGTTCTGCTGACCAGCCTGCTTGTTTCACTTCAGGTGTGAGGAGCCTGTGGCTGAGACTGCATCAGCACATTCAGCACAGATGCTGCAACCCATCACAGAGACTTCCTCGGCCTCTGTTCCGGCCGATGCAGCAGTAACTCAGGACGCCATTCATGTCTCGCCACCACTTCTGCGTTTTCTTTCATCGTCACCCATTTGGGGCTTGCGCCGGGGGGACTGGGGATACGCATTCTTCTACATCAGGATTGATCTGAAGGGATCTTTCCACACGTATCCTCCAGTGGGTGGGCCATTTCAGAGCTTAGAGCAAGCTTAGAGCGCTATCGACCGCTATCTTGAAGAACAACGACATCCAACAATGTAGTGTTTCTCAACTTCATTCCAGATTTTCATTGTTTTTTTTTTCCTATTTGTTGTGTGCACTAGCAATAAAGTGATTTTTGCCATGGAGTCCACGAAAGATAATCGCAGTTTGTACAGCATGAATCTCGAATGAACTTATGACCTGAAGTTAAGACTGTAGAAAAGCTGAATAGTTGACACGAGTAAAACTACCATCCTGAATTATTTTCTTATTTCATGCCTTCGGATCACCTTTATTTGAGGAAACCTTTATTTTAACTGTATTTTTTAGGGAATTGTCCAGATAGTGCTGCTGACCAAGTGACAATTAATAAAGTGCACACAGATACTATACTACTGCTTTGTATGTAGATCTGTTTTTATCTGGATTGTAATTTAGACAATTGTTGTGCTGTTCTTACTTATTGTTGATTACTACCATAAGTCATGTCAAGAGGTCACTTCAGAGCTGTTTGATCCTATCCAACTAACCTTGCACACAAATTACTGTTCACTCCAAAAGACCTATGCCGTGCTGATAACGACGACATGGTGTTTAGTATCACTTTGTGTTCCCCTCCTTTCAAAAAATATAACATACTAATCTTGCATAATGCTCTAACATAAACTAAGGTTCATGGATCAACCTGGGATGTCTCAAGTGGATAAAGTCGTACGCCAATGTCTCTACTGGCCTGATGGCACAAGAAAGAAGTCGATTGCCGAAAGGCGTGACTGGATGCGCCAGTTGGTTCAAGCTTTGCTGGACAAGTATAACGATTATAACCATCTTCTCGGGGTTTGCTCTCTGTCCCTCCCTACTTCTCTCATTCTTTGTCCTGTGGCTTTTTTTTTTTTTTGAGATCAACTTTGTCCTGTGGCTAGGGTTGTACTAGTTCATGGTTATTGTTTTACTCATTCATGTAACAATTAATTGCTGATCAGGCGTCTGCATTTCTTAATTTAGGATCCCACATACGAACTCAAAAATGTAGTGTGCTTCGAGTCTGTTCATGGGCCCAGTGACCATAGCAGGCTGTACCATCATATTAATTTCACTGCAAAGACTAAAGGAGCCGATGATGATTCTAATTGTGGCATCGAGGATCTATTCTTCGCTGAACTCATGTGGGAGCGAGGTGAACGTATAGAATTGTTGGTCAGCTGTTTCTGCCTGGTTAAACCTACAGACAACGGTATGATATGCTCTTATCTTTGCCTGCATCTTGTGCAAATACAGTTTTGTGGGTTGCACTAATTTGAACTCATCTGTTACTTTGTACTCGCCCTTGTGCCAGCACATCCCTTAAATTTGAGCATTTTACATTTGTAATGTCTGCTTAGTGGTTTGTGCAGTCACGTGTAATAACTACATACACGCTTTCTTTTTTGCCTTCTGCTCTTCATTTATTCTTATGTGATTGTGCGTCGTTGGTTATTTAGAAGTTTAACGAGAATTTCCCTCGTAAAAAATGAAGGTCGCTGCGATGCTTGTGATGCGAAGCACCCCAATGATGCTGCATACACTCGTCAAATAAGCCCATTGGGCCATGCTAAGCTTTGTAACATAGTGTATGTGGGCTATGACGAAGACGTACGTATGATTTAATCCCTGTTGAGCTTGTGTTTGCATTTTTTGTTGCCTTATTTTTTGTTAATTACATGTTTTTTATAGTTGAAGGGGGAGGAAGAAAGGGTAAGACGTTACTACGAGGTAATGACATCTTAGGCATAGCTCCTTTTTTAGTTGCATGATGTTGGCTACTTGATTGATTATTCCTTTGCTTGTTCATTCTCTAGGGCCGTGGTGATCCAGAGGGAATGAATAGAAAATTGACAACCATTCAGACCTAAATATCTGGGTGTGGCAGCTACGGGGAAGAGACTAACAATGGCGCTCGCGTGGAAGAAATCTCTGAACTTTCTTAATTATTACTTCTAAGTTAAGTTTGTCAAGTTGTAAACTCGAAAGTACTTCCTCCGTCCCAAAATATAAGAGCAGCGTTTTTTACACTAGTGTAGTGTCAAAAACGTTTTTATATTATGAAACGAAGGGAGTAATATGTTCTTTGGCTACACCAAAAAGGAAAAGACATGTGATTCGAGACGGGCTTATATAAGCAAAGGGGATCTATAGCTGACATCTTGCAAAAATCCATTTATCAAAAGTGGCCACACATAGCTTGATCGGCTTCCGGATTTTTAACGAATGGCTTCTTATGTGATTTTATACAAGTATGCCCAATCCAAACAATTTTCGGTTTTGCTATTTCTCAGGTACCTGAAAATTTCTCTAGCGTCAGTCACCTTCTTCTTTCATTCCTTCTGGCACGCCGGACCTCGCCGGAGAAGAGAAGCCCACTATCTATCTTAGGTGAATTCATTTTCCCATTATCTATCTTAGGGGTGGGGGGGGGGGGGGGGGGGGGGGTTGCAGGGGATCGTCGGAAGTCTCCCCTAGTGCGGCGGGGCATAGAGGGATAGTCGGGGCGGTGGGGGAAGGTTGAGAGGAGGGCGGGGCGGCGAGGCGGTGCGCGGTAGCGCCCGCCGGCCGTGGGTGGTGGAGGCCGGCGGTTAGGGCGGGGCAGGCTGGGGGCGGCGCGATCGGGAGGAAGAAGAGAAGGAGGTTGAAGATGAACAGTGCGATCTGTTTTCGATCGTTGGATTAAGATCTAGTGGTTTCTGTGAAAGTGAGTAATGGATGAAAAAAATTCAGGCTTTGCGTACCCGTTTGGATGAGCACCAAATAATTGGTGCGCCCTCCTTTCCCCAGCCCTCCTTGTTCATTTTCACGCCAATCTTTCGACGAGACACAGGCGGTAAAATCGGTCACCAATTAATTGGCACGCCAGCACCGGCGCAATCCAAACAAACCCCCTCCTCCGGAAGTGGTCAAGGATTACGACCATCTCCCCCTCGTCGAGCCGCCGAGGCGGCGTCCGCGGTCGCCGGTTCCGCGTCCGCGCGCCACTGCATACTGCATCATAGAAAAACAAATTAATGTAGTTTTTTTAGGTAACTTGCTAGATTTCTCATGGAATGCAGTATAAATGATTTCTTAAACCCTAATCCCAACTGACACCATGCCACCCCCTCCTCCGGGCAGCCGCGGCCGTGGAGTCGGATCCCCCGTCGCCAACCCCGTGCCGACCAGTCTCGGCGCTCGCGGCCGCCACCGCGTACTGCACTTTGATGTCCCCATCATCAACGGGCAAGTGATCGTTTCCGTCGATTCTCATGGGCTACTCACCGCCGCAGCCCGTTCCGGCTTGGACGACGGGCCGGTGATCTTCGTCGACATAGACATGGACGGGAACTTCCTCACGGACCATCGTGTTCCCGGCGAGCCCTTCGAAAGCATGGATCGCCTCATCCGCGCGGCCAGTGCCCACCTGCTCGCCGCCCCCTGCCGCGATCTGCCTCGGTACGTAACTATATGCCCCTCTCGACGCCTCCACCATCGGCTTTCTATTTGCGATCTAGCCGAAATCGAATTGTTTCGGGGTATCGATCAATGGGGACTGATCTGTTTTTCAAAATTGTTGTTCTGCTGATGTAGCCTGCTTGTTTGTTTCACTTCAGGTGTGAGGAGGAGGAGGAGGATCATGTGGCCGAGCCTGCGTGCGCATGAACAATGCAAGAGCAGGACCTCTCGTCCTTGGAGGACCTGCTCAACGCTACGACGTTGGAGGAATCGGCTTCCCCGTCCTCCGTGCAGACGGAGGCTCAGCCCTGGCGCTGTCTTTCCTCGTTGCCTATGTGGGCATTGGCCCAGTTTGATTGGGGAATCATATTTTTCACCAGGGTCGACCTGAAGGGATCTTTCCGCACAAATCCTCATGTGGGCGGGCTGTTTCAGAGCTTGCAGGAAGCTTATGACGCTATCGATCGCTATCTCAAGGAACATCAACATCCGACAATGTAACCTTTCTGAACTTCATTCTGGATTTTCATTGATTTATTTCTTCTGTTTTGTGTGCACACTTGCAGCTGATTACATTCAAACGGGCGATGTTGCGACTCGCTTCTGCGATTTAGTCCGTCAAAGATAATCACAAATCGCAGTTCTCACATTCATGAATCAGGAATAGATTTTTTTTTCTTTTTCTAGAATACGCTTAGCATGTGTATCATTGCATTAGAAAAGAAGCGGCAAAGAAGCCGGGTACAACGCTTTTCGGCCATTACAACGCTAATCACGAGGATTAGCACCCACACACCCCAAGCGCACTACGATACATGCATCACCTAGATCAACCCCATGCCAATGGCAATGAGGCAAATTACATAGCTACCAAGCCGCGTCACAACCAACACCGACGACCTCTACAACATGACCAAAACCCGAGGACAACACAAACCAACGTACCCCCACCCATTTGCGCCAAGAGGAAGTCGGCAGGTGGATGGCAGAGCCTGGGCAGACCTAGAGAAGGCGTCGCCGAGAGAGCGCCAGCGATGATGTACATTGCGCCTCGGAGGCTCACGGCCAGAGCAATTGCCGACACCGACTCGAGCCACACCAACGGGACTCCTCGAGCAGCAAGACGATGTGAGGGAGGGAGTCGGATCGGGGCCAAGACGACGCCTCCAGCGAGGGGACGGCGCCCGCGGGCGTCACTGTTGTCAGCCTCGGAACACCGAAGCAGGGATTTCTCCCAACCCTAGACCACGAATCCCCAAGTCCACCGGAGCTTCTCGAACGAGCCGACCACGCATTGGGAGGAGAGCGCATCTCGTAGCACAACATCCACGACCACCGCACGAACCAGATCAAGAACAGGACGACAAGCCCTGCCCGGATCGATCCCGCAACCACAACACCACCTCCACCACACCCACGGGATGGCATCACCACCACCGCCACGCTCCCGCACCTCCGACCTTCCCCAACCACACCGGTGGAGAGAGTCACCGTCGTCCAGGCCGCCAGCCGGCGCCCGAACCACCATCACCCGCAACAAACGGATCTGGGGAGGGAGAACCCCAGAGCCGCCGCCACCGGTTTCCACGCCCGGCCACCACGCTGCCCACACAGCCGTGATGGCCCAGCCTTGCCGAGATCCCCTGGGGCTGCCACCCCAGCGTCCAGACTCCACACGTGCGCCGTCCAACCACCGGCGACTCGGCAAGCAAGGCCGCGCCGCCCCGCCTCCAGCGCGCCAGGCACCAGCGAGCAAGGCCGCTGCCCTGCCTCCAGCACGCGCCAGGCCGCGCCGCGCACGCGTCCTGCATCCGCACCGCCGGGCGCCTTTTCAGCCCAGATGAGCAGCCCCGCGCAGCTCCTGCTCCAGGCCTGAGGGACTACATTGCACCAATACTTGGATACGCGATACGGGGATACGCCCATACGTCAATTTTCTAAAAACATGGATACGGGATACGTTTATATATAGATATTACATATATTAATTATTAAAAATATGAAAAATAAATAAGGAGCTTCTATGTCAAAGCATGCCTCAATAGGATTATCCACTTTCTTTTCTTGCATTTGGTCCACTTTCATAATTGGCAGTGGGATTTCCCTATATTTGCTGTTCCAATCAGTGCATCGACTCTCTTGCTCACCTTTCGATTGAACAAGAACATTAACAGTCATGTTTTGACATGAACTCACGCCCATGCGGGGAATCTTCAAAAGGTACGCCTTTACTATTGAGGGGATTTCACGTCGAATGAAGGGTTTCAGGAATCCAAAACGTATCGCGGCAGTATCCCAGGAGTATCAAACATTATTTTCTTTTTTTAAATCAAAAATCGTGGGATACTTACGGGATACATATCGGGGCAGCATCCGTCTGGATACGCGCGCTCTCTGCAGTATCCGCGCAACGTAGCTGAGGGAAAAAAGGCCTGCGCTCACCGGTGGCGGCGGAGGAAGGGGTGGTGGTGGTGTGCTGCCTGCGGCGGCTAGGGTTTCGCGCCAGGGCGCCCCGCGGGGGAGCGACATGGGGCTGGGCTGGGGTCGGAATATTATCCTCTTTGCGATTCGAATCAGGAATAGAATGAGTCGATAGAAAAATAATACTCCCTCCGTTCCAAAATACTTGTCATGGTTTTAACTCAAATTCATGAATCAGGGAGTACCATCCTACATTATTATTATTTTCGTGCTTTGGGGGAAACTTGTTCGTACGATGTTTTGTGAGAGAGTTGTCGAGATAGTGAATAAATCTTAGGCACAGCTGAGCATGGGCAAAGTGCATATAGATACTATGCTGCCACAGACTACTTAGTACAGTCTATACCTATGTTAGACTGATGATGTCGGCATATAATACTTAATACCACTCTGTATCCCCCCTTCTCCGAAAACTACCGATCATATGTTAATGCTCTGATTTTAAACTAGGTTCACTGGTGTTTCTCGATTGGAAAGGGTCGTAAGACTATCTCTTAACTATCGTGATGGCACAAGGAAGAAGCTTTTGGAATCGCAAGAAATGGATGAAAGGCGTGATTGGAAGCGCCAGTTGGTTCAAACTTTGGTGGACAAGTATAATGATTACCACCATCTTTCAGGGGTTTGATCTCTGTTCCCTCTCTCCCTCACTCCCTCTGTCATTTGGCCAGGTTTGCACTGTGTTGGTGTCTTATTCATGTAACAGTTGGTTGCTGATCAGATTAATGTTTCTTGATTTCAGGATCTTGCATATGAACTCCGAGATGTTGTGCGCGTCAACTTAGTTACTGGGGGCAATGGCCGTAGGTATCACGTCAATTTCACTATGAACACTAAAGGAGCTGATGATTCTAACTCTGGTGGCGAAGATCTATTCTTTGCTGAAGTCACAATCAAGGGGGGAGAATATGTAGAACTGGTGGTCAGCTGTTTCTGCATGGTTAAACCTACTGACAACGGTATCGTGTACTCTTTTTTGACCTACATATTATTCAAATATCCCATCGCTTATCCTTGAGCGCATTTGAAATATCTCAAACTGGTTCGTGCAGCCACGTAATATCTACATGCACATGCTTGTTCTTTCCCCCATCAATTGTCAGTCATTCCCTGTGGTTGTGCTTTGTTGATTTACTCGGCAGGTAAATAACAATTTCGTCCTTGAAAAATAAATAAAGGTCATTGCTATGGTTGTGATGTGAAGCACCCCAACAATCCTGCTGCATATACTGCCGCTAAAGCGAGCTCTCGGTGTGCATGTTCTCTATTTGGTAATATGGGATTGCCGGTCCGTGAAGAAAGTGTACGTATAATGATGATTTATTTGTTCCCTGCTGAGCTGTTGTTTAACATTTTGTTGCTCTGTTCATTATTAACTTCATATCTATATTAGTTGGAAGAGGAGGAAACAAGGGTAAGGCGTTTCTACGAGACCCAGGTAATGGCACATCTTGTGCGGCAGCATAGCACCATTTGTAGCAACATGATGTTGGTTCCTTGGTTGATTGTTCTTTGCTTGCTTGTGTATTGATTTTCTGTAGGGTCTCGATGATCCGGATTTCGTGGAGAAAGAGAGAGCGAGGGCACAGATGACAATTAAACCATTCAGCCCTGATGATTGTGTGCCTGAATATCGGGCTGTGCCAACTGCCGGGAAGACTAATAAGTAGGGCGCTGGAGTGGAAGGCTATGGAATCCCTTTGAGCTTTCATGTGACTGGAAGAACATAGTTAGGAGTATGCTTTAGTCTTAAGCTTGTCAGGTTGTAGATTCGAGCATGTCCTGTTGATAAGACACCAAAAGGGAAAGGACATTTGGCTTGAGATGTTAGTGGTTGCTCATCAGAATTGGACGCACAGGCAACCGATTTGGGATGGGTCGATTGGCTTGCAAACCAAATTAGAGTACTCAACTTACACTTGAAACTTAGGATCATAGTAGGAGGGAAATACATCAGGTGTTGGGTACAAAATAAATGCAACATGGAACATGTGTGGAGGAACTAAAAATTGGGCAACACATCGAAGAAATCTCTATCAGATTCATCAGCCAATAATTAACAGCCAAACACACAAGAAAATCGTAGTAGTCAAGAACTCTATTCCCAAACATATATATACAGACATACATTAGCAGATATCATACGAAAACGGCAAAAAGGGAGGTATCTGAATCTAAAGAGAAGAACTCAACACCACAAAAACACACGCACCATTACATAGTTCCACTTATCGATTCAGCTAACGCCAACTAAGCAGGCAACAACGATCCAAGCTTCCATGCTCGATGCCAGGACACAGAGCTTCAGGCTGTACATCTGGAAGGCAAGGCTGGTTCATGGCGTGATTCAGTCAGTCTCATGGTCTGGGCGAGGGGTATACCAGTCGGGAAACCTCCCCATTCTTCTCAGCAGCCTCGTGTAAGGAGACTCCGGCATCAGAGCCTCCTCATCCTCGTCCATCTCTTCCTGTGTTTTCGGCAGCCCGTCGGGGATGGGGAAAGGCCTTGGCTTCGCTGTTTGCCCCGGGGAGTTTGATGGCGCTGAATTGTGAGCTTTCTCGGCCATCTTCTTCCGTAGGTCTGACCGGTGATGGATGCTGCTTATAAGGTACCTTGGGTCTGACCGCGAGTCCTTCACCATCCTTGAAATTTCTTCTTGAGGTAGCTCTTGCTGGGAAATGGAGAAGAGTGGTTAGTTTGATTGGATCGTCGCAAGTAGCGCGCAATGGTACTAAATATCTTGCAGAGAGTATAGAGTGCTCGTGAATGGTGATGGATTTGGTAACGTTGATCTATGAAATGATGATTTCGCCCGGTGCATACCTCGAGTTTGTTGAGTTCAAAATAGGCATCCCAGCAGCTGCAGCATTCATCGCCTTCAAGGGTCGTGCAATAATCTGCACCCAGATAAGAAGAACCACTGTTAGAATTCTTTTCGACCCAATTAACACTGTTAGAATTCTGATTCAGCAACTTCTTATTGCTTAGAAATAAACATGTCATGAAGAACAATTCTTAGACCTCTGATTTATGCGGCCGATTTGGCACACACAAAAACTTATTTACTCAGTAAAATGCCCTGAAATTAGCACTCGAATTTACACCAAACCAAACAAGCTTTCAACAGTAATGTTTCGAAATTAAATAAACAGGCGAAGCACTAAACAAGCAAGGAACAGAACTGAAACCAGATCTAAGCTAGAAGCCTAAACTAAACCACCACTGGCCGGCTTTAGCCTTGGCAGGAAGCCGCATCACACTCACACGCACTAAAAAAAGGGGGAAACTGATTAATTAGGAACTCGGGTAGTAATGAAAGGGGAATTAGAGAAGAAGTATCCTAGCAGGATACCTGTGATGTGGTCCTTGGTGCGCTGGACGAGAGGCTTCTCCTGCTTGAAGAACTCGTCGAGGATGCTGCGGCTGGAGCTGAAGGGCTCCCGCTTCGGGATCGAGCCGTAGTCCCGCAGCGCGCGCACCGCCACCGACCGCCGCCCGGGCGTGACCGGGGTGACGGTGGCAGTGGCTGGGTACGCGGGCGTCGTCGCCGTCGCCGGCGACAGCGGCCGGAGAGCGGTGGATGAGAGCATTTTGGTGTTTGGTCCTTGTCTCGTCGGTTTTACGGAGTGGATTGGCTCGAAGTTTCTATATAAAGGACCAGGAAGGGGAAGAGTAGAACGGATAAGGATCGGTTCTGAACCTGAGATCTACTAGGTGTCACAGGAAATATTATTGTATTTTATCCCTTT
This sequence comes from Elymus sibiricus, assembly GCA_039707655.1. Classification (NCBI taxonomy): domain Eukaryota; kingdom Viridiplantae; phylum Streptophyta; class Magnoliopsida; order Poales; family Poaceae; genus Elymus; species Elymus sibiricus. The sequence goes on from CM077672.1 coordinate 394,577,141, forward strand.
TGCAATATAACCTCCTAAAATGGTATTTTAGCATACGCATCCTTCGAGCACCTCTAGCATATGTGTCATGTATGGCCGATAACCATGATAATCGCTGGTATGACGATCAGTACAAAAAAGGCACTCTAACAGAGTCGTCGTATGCGTTGCGATCTTCAAAATTAATGGAGTCTGCTTCAAAAACCGCATAGCCGACTGTGGAGGCCCGATTTGCAGCGTGCTCCATCGCCAACTGTCAGCATGAGATGAAAGTTCCATCTTCTTCGTCCTCGCACCACAATCGGATTTTGAAGCTCCCTGCGGCCCTTACATGCACCATCGCTCACAAATAATCACCAACAAGAGACATGACGCACCACCGGCCCTATTAATAGAACAACTGCTCCCTTGGATTCCCATGGCAGTCTGTTGGACGGACGCCACACGGCATCACCTCCTCGCCATTCCCGGCTATAAAAGCCCGGTGGCAAGGCGTCCCAATCACCAACACCCTGGCCGCCGCCTCCCCCCTTCTCGCTGCCTCCTCCCCTAGCAAGCTCCTCCACTCTCCCCAACAATGTCGTTGTGTTGGGGCGCAGCCTGTTGGCTGAATGTGTTGTCGGACGCGAACCTTCCGCCCAGGCGTCGCGCACCAATGGTGCGAACTCTCCCCGCACCGCACTAGCCTCGGCAGTCGCCGCATCCTCTCCCACGGTGTGCATGGCGATGGCGGCTCCCACGGCGACGGACACGAGGGATCTATCACGGGGTTTTTTTGTCGGAAAAAGAGTCAGCAAGCTATGTCCAGTACGATGCAACACCTAAAAGCAAATCCGGTGAAGAAGAATGAGATGGAGGCAATTAACAACTAGTTGTGTCACGGGAAGGAGGTGGATAGGTACACCTAGCACTCGGGAAAAAAAATCATACCTACCCAAGCCAATATACCTATCCGGGCCCGGGGAGAAAACAGTAGAAAGAAAAAATTGTGACGCGGCATTGTCACGTGTACCGACGACTGAGGCCCACATGATATATCACTAATGGGATAAAAACTTGCAAACCTTTCGCTGCTAAATGGGGTAAGAACCAGCAAAACTCTCACTAAATGGAGTAACCCGGATGAAAAACTGTTAAATGAGAAAATACATTTCAAAAAATGTCAAAGTAAGGGATAATAACTGAAATTCACTATATATCTTTTGCTGATTATTTTATGGGAATGACTTTTTCGTTTCATGGTGGTATGCAAGATTTTGCAAAACTGCAGTTTTGTAGGGAGTTGAATGTCCCATGCCGATATTTTGCCGATCGCTGTCAACAATAATCGACTCCCCCGGCGATAGAAATATCTCGAGGCGCAGGTAGACAATTTCGCGGCTGATTTACACTGCACGACTACCACGTAGACCTTCCCAGTGCAAGTGTACCCGGTATTGGACATGTTATCTCGTCCAGTTGGCAAGTGCGACAGCTACAAGTGTATGGAGCCTCTGTCTCTACGTCCAAGTGCAGTCCGATCCGTCGATTTCAACAGGAAGCTGGCTATACCGTGCGGATGGATCGATAAGCGGCGAACCGCGGGCGCCGATTACCACTCTCCGGGAGTAGCGCGCTCCATCCGCGGGAGAACTCTTAGAGCATGCGCGGTTGCGCTAAAGTTTTTTTGTAGCGCTGAAATAGCGTTTTAGCGCACTGGGCTGGTGTTTTGCTTTACCAGAAGCGCAAAAACACGGCGCCCAATCCGACGGCCCCACCCGCAGCAGCTCAGATTTTGCAGCGCGTGCGAGCGGGCGCATCAAATAAGCAGCGTGCGATGTCGTTTTCCTCCGCGCGCTGAACCAACTTTACCGCGCGCGCGATTTTAGCGCGGCTGCTGGAGCGCACGTTTCGGTCCCCCGCGCGCAATAAAGCGGTTTTTTCCAGCGCGCGGTTAAGATAGCGCGCCTGTTGGAGATACTCTTATGCGAGTTCAGACGCGCCTGGCCTATCAAATGAGAAATGCGCATCTGAACACGACGACTGAGCACAGTTCGATCGACGGCATCCAAATTATAAATCATTCTCACCGCTGCATTCCTCCCGTCGAGATCTTGAAAACTAAGTCTCATGTTGATAGGCTTCAATAAACTTTTTCGAACTTTCAAAGTGAACTAACAAGTGCTTACATACTGTACTAACTCGTGCTTCCAAGCACACTCACTAATGCTCCCACAGGAGATGAAGCACAACTGTGCTCACGGGAGAAACCACACCTATGCTTCCAATTAAACGCCCGGCTCCGGCGTGGGAGGGGCGATGACGGCGGCGCGCCTTCGGCTCGCTCCAGTGATTATAGTCGTCGCTAGGTGGTCTGAAAGGATCGATATGGTTGACTAAAGTGGGGGTGAATAGGCAACTACCAATTTTTAGCTTTTCTTAACAAATTAGGGTTAGCAACAAAAATAGCTTGTCTAGATGTGCAACTAGGTGAGCAACCTATATGATGCTAACAACAACAACACAAGCAAGCAAGCAAAGGATACAACACAACAATAGCTTGCACAAAGTAAAGGTAAGAAGTAACCACAAGTGGAGCCGGTGAAGACGAGAATGTGTTACCGAAATTCCTTTCCTTTAGGGGGAAGTACGTCTCCGTTGGAGCGGTGTGGAGGCACAATGCTCCCCAACAAGCCACTAGGGCCACCGTATTCTCCTCACGCCCTCGCACAATGCAAGATGCCGTGATTCCACTAGTGATGCCCTTGAAGGCGGCAACCGAACCTTTACAAACAAGGTTGAGGCTCTCTCCACAACTGAATTGGAGGCTTCCAACACCACCACGGAGCTTCACCACAATGAAATGTGGCTCCGAGGTGACCTCTTCCGTCTAGGGTGCCCAAACACCCAAGAGTAACAAAATCCACACAAGAAAGTATGGGAGAATCAAGTTTCCTTTGGTGGAAGTGTAGATCTAGGTCTCCTCCTTCAATCCCAACAAGTTTGAGTGGCTAGAGAGAGAGATCGGGCAAGAAAGCTTGAAGGGCATCAATGGAGGAGAGAGAGAGGCAAGAGGTAAAAAGGTAGGTGGAAGACCCACCTACTTATATAGTGTCCCCCAAATCCAACCGTTACAGCGGTTTTTACACTGCAGCGGTACAACCGCTTGAACCACCGGTACAACCGGTATTCACGGGTTTACACTGCAGAAATGCCCCAGCGGTACAACCGGTGGAGCCACCGGTAGTACCGGTCGGCCGGAGCCAACCAGGAACTACCGCTCCACCACCGCCCAACAACCGCCTCTCATACAGAAGGGGTTCACCCCATAGCGGTGGTTGGGGTGGTGGTTGTGCCGGTGCAACCACCAGACCAGCGTTCCTATGGTGGCTAAGTCCGGAGCGGTACAACCACTCCAGACACCGGTAGTACCGGTTCGCTTAGCCGTCCGGGAACTACCGGGCCACCACCGCCCACCCACAGCTCCACTTACAGAAGGGATTCTGGTAGTGGAGCGGTGCAGGGCCGGAACAACCGGTCAAGTGGTACAACCGCTTTTCCAAGCGGTACAACCGCTCGGCACAAAAAACACTACCACAGAAAGACTTTGAGGACCTCTCTCCTCGAACGGAAGGATATATAGTGGGTGCAACAGAATGTGTACGTGCATTGATTCACCCAGTACCTTCCGATGTGGATTCCCTCTTAATAGTACGGATTTCCTACGACCAAAGAAATAAACGCATCGGAAACTCCGTCTTTGATCTTTTCCGTCCTGAGGGAATGTCTAACCGTCTTGCGCCACACAAGGTGTACCTGAGTAAACTTGGGCGCACGATTAGTCCAAAGGTGCATTGTCATCATCACCAAAACCCTAAGGCGGGAAATGCCCTAACAATCTCCCCCTTTTTGGTGGATGATGACAACCACACGATTTGCACCGGAGATCTAGAAAATATAGACGGGGCTCCCCCTATATGTGAGCACTATTTTGATTTTGCTTTTGGAATGCAAAGTGCTCACATTAGGATCAATGCTCCCCCTAGATTTTATAGACCAACCAATGACTGCAAATGAAATGAATAGACAAAAAGCATGCATTTGCAGGAACATGAAGTAGAGCAATAGATAAGGGCAACAATAATAAGCACACTCTACAAACATACGAGACACGAAATGATAGATCGGGATCGCATGTCTCACACCATGCACAACGTCTCCACGCACGACAAGTTCACAAACCAACTCGAAGCAAAGAGGTTCAACCGACACCCAAAGCAAATGCAAATAAAACCCATGCAAATCCCGAGACCTAATAGAACTCTCTCCCCCTTTGGCATCAAGACACCAAAAAGGAAAAGAGCGATGCTAACGCCCCAGAGCTCAGTAGTCCTCCTCTGACTCCTCGGTCTCCTCTGGATCATCACCATCAGATGCCTCTGGATCGTCGTCAACAGACTGCTCGTCCTCATCCATGATATCATCCACGCCGGTGGTAGCAGAGGTAGAGGTAGCAGGATGGCCAGAGGCCTCATCGTCAGTCCACGTGTTGTTCTCGAAGATCCACTTGTCCTCCGGAGTGATGCTCTTCTCAGATCCACTGTCCACTTGCATGTTGAGGTGCCTCATCATCTCAATCTGTCTGCGTCTGGCCTTCTTCTCATTCACATGAGCCTCATAGAGCTTCTTCTGGATGTGAGACTGCAATCAAAAGGTCTTCTTCACCTTGGCTGTGAGCTTAGCAACCCAGGAGGGCTTGGCCCCAGCCTCCAGCTCAAAGTCCTCATCACTAGAGGTGGCATAAACATCCTCGGGATCATCAGCAGGATAGCGAGGCTCAACATGTTTCTTCTTTCTCAATTGCTTGACCTCATGCACAGTGAGGTTGTCTGGAGATGTAAGAGGCTCTCCTGGCCTGCGGACTGCCCATACAGAGTTCAGGAAACACATGACAAACGGAGCATATATGGGTACCTTTCGGTGCATGACCATGATGTACATCTCCTCCCACAGCCACTTGGAAACATCAAAAGTGGCACCAGACCCCACCTTGGTCTTCATAGCCACTAACAGATCCACCAGATAGCCATAAATCTCATCCTGATTCCCAACCTTGGGCAGAAGCACATTGCGGAACACACGATGCATAATGTCATAAACCTTCTCAAGATCCTTGGACTCACCAATGACTCCACGTCCTCGGATTTACAGGGGTGCAAGCTTCTCCTTGCTCATGGATGTGGCACAGTCGTGAGGACGGATGCCACCATTCCCGGTGAGACCGGTATCATCATAGCCTAGAGCATTGCAGAAGGCTCTCCAAGGCACCTGAAAGAGCTCATCACGGCACATGAAAGACAGAGTACGAGCATCATCGGTGCCGAAGTGAACAGTGGCATAGAACTGATGGATAAGCTGCACATCAAAGTCACAGTTGATAGACATGAGCTTGACCAAGTCAAACTCCTCACACAGAGCTAAGGCCTCTCCAAAGTACTCCATGTTGTTCCTCCAGTGATCAAGGTCAATTGTCCACTGCTTGGTGAACCTGTTCTTGTTATGCTCAAAAAGCTCATGCACAATCCTCACTTGCATCTTGTTCCTGAACTGAGGTGTGGTCCAACGAGAATGAACTGGAACCTCATAGGGATTCTGCAATCGGAACTTCTCCCAATCCTGTTGTTTCCACCTGTGCATTGGTACGGCCACACGTTGCTTGGCAGCGGCAGACTTCTCACGGCGGGTGGGCTTGGTGGGAATCACCACCTCCTGCTCTTCCACAGTGTCATCAGGACGCTTGCTCCTACGGACTCTTTTTCTGGTCTTCTGGCGAGGAGCAGAGCGAGAACCAGAACCACCTGCACACACACACGGGAAGCACACAAGATACCCAGCACAGATGAGAGGAATGTACACAAGATCAGAGGAATATATTACATGTAAGTAGAGAGAAGAAGAAACAGTACACAAAGGTTCAGTAAAGCCGGTTGTACCGGTCATCCTAGCGGTAGTACCGCTCAGGCGGTTGTACCGCCCACTGGAGCGGTTGTACCACTGACAACGGTTCCACACACACAGGAGAACAGGCACAAATCACCCACTGAATCTAGATGCAATATTTCAAGTTCTAACTATCTCCAAGTAATAGAGGCATGCAATAGGATCTCTTCCACCCAATAGTTTAGCCAAAAACACGGGAGTACACGTAATGCCCTAGATAGATGGATTCAAAGATTGAAACCAAAAGCAAGAGAGAATGGGGCATTACCGGTATCCATGGGAAGAGATCGGGGAGGAGACGGCCTCCACGGAGTGGATCCGATGAAGAACCGACGGATCCGGAGCACCGGAGGGCACTCCGGGGCAATGGGGGCAGCAACCGGCGGCAGGGGCAGGGGAAGAGGACGGGCACGAAGGGGAAAAAGAGAAACCCCTTCGGCCCGCGCCCTTAAATACCCGCCCAGACCACGGAGCGGTTGTACCGCTCTTAAGAGCGGTTGTACCGCCCCCTGGTACTACCCTGTGGTTAGGGGCGGTACTTCCGTCGCCTGATAGGCAGCGGTAGTACCGCTCGTAACCGCCCGGTAGTACCGGCCGGAAGCACAGGCCAGAGCCTAAGCGGTAGAACCGCTAAGGTTTGACCGGTAGAACCGCTGGGACGCTACAACCAAAATGGCAGGGCGGTAGAACCGCCCCGACCACCGGTTGTACCGCCCGGTCACAGCCACCCATGCCAAGATAACAACTTGTGTACATTTGGAGAAGATTGTTTTAAGGGAAGAGGAGGCTTGGGATGGAAACTTGGCACTGTATTATGGTGAAGTAAACTCCAAGAGTGCAAGAAGCAAACGATAAAGGCCGACACTTGGAGGATACAAACACCTAGGACCTAAAAAGAAAACTAGCAAGGCAAATAAGATCCAAAAGGAGAACCAAACCTCCACAAAGAGAGGAGGGGCGGTGGCCGAAGCCACCTATGTTTGAGTCAATTGGTATGGCACCGCGAAGATTTTAACCTTGGGCCCATGACCAAAACTCATCTTTGAAGCACTAGTACCATCAAGAATGGCTAATGTGAAAGATTGGGTTTATTTATGCATAATAGGGGGAGGGAGAGTTCATTGAGAGAACAACACTCCCCCTAAATCCATGCCTACATCTAGAACAAGATAATCATGATGAATGCGGTGGGGTGTGACGAGATTCAAGACACGTTGCTTGAATCAATGATATTTAGCTCATGCCTTAACTCGCGAAATCTTGCTTCATCCAATGGCTTCGTGAAAATATCCGCTAGTTGCTCTTGAGTTCCAACATGAATAATATCAATCTCTCCACGCTTGACGTGATCCCGGATGAAATGATGACGAATCTCAATGTGCTTCGTCTTGCTATGTTGCACCGGATTGTAGGAGATCTTGATTGCACTTTCATTGTCACAGAAAAGAGACACTTTGTCACAAGTGACACCGTAATCCTTTAAAGTTTGCCTCATCCAAAGCAATTGTGCACAACAACTTGCGGCGGCTACATACTCGGCCTCGGTGGTGGAGAGAGACACACAATTTTGCTTCTTCGAAGACCAACACACCAAAGAGCGACCAAGGAATTGGCACCCTCCGGAGGTTGACTTCCTATCCACATGGTCTCCCGCCCAATCCGAATCCGAATATCCCATGAGATCAAAGCTTGCTCCTTTGGGGTACCATAAGCCAAAGTTTGGGGTATGAGCCAAATATCGAAAGATTCGCCTGACCGCCACAAAGTGACTTTCCTTAGGCGCGGCTTGAAACCATGCACACATTCCCACACTCAACATGATATCCGGCCTAGATGCACAAAGGTAAAGCCAGGATCCAATCATAGAACGATATACCTTTTGATCCACCGCTTTACCATTGGGATCAATGTCGAGTTGGCACTTGGTAGGCATTGGAGTCTTGGCCGGTTTGACATCTTCTAACTTGAATCTCTTGAGCATGTCTTGGGTATATTTGGCTTGGTTGATGAAGGTTCCTTCTCTTCTTTGCTTGACTTCGAACCCAAGAAAGAACTTCAACTCTCCCATCATAGACATCTCAAACTTCTCGGTCATGAGTGCGGCAAACTCATCATTGAAAGCTTTGTTAGGAGAACCAAAGATAATATCATCAACATATAGTTGGCATATGAACAAATCCCCTTTAACCCTCTTAGTAAAAAGAGTGGGATCGATTATCCCAATTTCAAACCCACGGTCTTGCAACAACTCGGTAAGGTGCTCATACCACGCACGTGGGGCTTGTTTAAGGCCATAGAGTGCCTTATCGAGCTTGTATACATGATTGGGGAACTTGGGATCCTCAAACCCCGGGGGTTGTTTGACAAATACCAACTCATTAAGGGGACCATTAAGAAATGCACTCTTCACATCCATTTGCTGCAACTTAAAATCATGATGAGAAGCATATGCAAGCAACATACGAATAGATTCAAGACGAGCAACGGGAGCAAAGGTTTCACCGTAGTCGATACCCTCGACTTGGGAGTAGCCTTGTGCCACCAATCTTGCCTTGTTTTGAGTGATAACAACGTTCGTATCTTGCTTGTTCTTGAAGATCCATTTGGTTCCAATGACATTATGATTCTCCGTTGGCCTTGGCACCAATGTCCACACCTTGTTGCGCTCAAAGTTGTTGAGTTCATCATGCATGGCTTCAAGCCAATCCGTGTCCTCGAGCTCTTCATGTACCTTTTGGGGTTCAACACAAGAAATAAATGCGTGATGCTCACAAAAGTTTGTCAATTGTCTACAAGTGGTTACCCCCTTCTTTAAGCTTCCATAAACATTCTCCAAGACATGTTGTTGATGCTTGAGTTTGGAGGCAATCTTGGCGGCACGACGCTCCAATAGTTCCTCCGAGGTCACTTGAGGAGGATCATCTTGAACATCTTGAGCGTCATCTTGAACTTGCTCTTGAGCTTGCACTTGATCTTGAGATTGCTCGGTGTCGTGATCTTGATCTTGGGCATCATTTGGCGCATCATCATCATCTTGAGGTTGATCTTGCCCTTGATCTTGATCACTTGGTTGAGGACCTTCGGTTTGTTCTTCGGAAGCGTGTGGGTCAATGGTTGGTGATGGCTCCACTTGCGTAGAGCATTGTCCTTCTCCTTCGGCCACAAGGGGTTCCTCAATGGGGAGTATTTGACCAATTCCCATTCTTCTTATGGCTTGGGGAGGAATTTCATCACCTACATCACAAAGACCACTTTGCTCCACTTGGGAGCCATTATTTTCATCAAACTCTACGTTACACGTCTCCTCAATGAGTCCGTTGGACTTGTTGAGGACACGGTAAGTATGAGAGTTTGTAGCATAACAAACAAATATGCCCTTTTGAGCTCTAGATTCGAATTTAGACAAACGTGTACCTTTCTTGAGAATGAAACACTTACACCCGAACACTCGGAAGTACTTGAGGCTGGGCTTGTTACCGGTAAGTATCTCATATGAAGTCTTGTTCAAGCCTTTGCGGAGGTAGAGCCGATTGGATGCATGACATGCGGTGTTGATGGCTTCGGCCCAAAAGTTGTACGGAGACTTGAATTCCGCCATCATGGTCCTTGCCGCGTCCATCAACGTCCGGTTCTTCCTCTCCGCTACACCATTTTGTTGAGGGGTATATGGTGCGGAGTATTGATGCTTGATCCCCTCATCACTAAAGAACTCATCCAAGGTGTAGTTCTTGAACTCGGTGCCGTTGTCACTTCTAATCATCAATATCTTTGCCTCATGTTGACGTTGAGCTTCATTGGCAAAGTCGATGACGGTTTGTTGGGTCTCGCTCTTTCTCTTGAAGAAATTGTAGGAGATATGCCCTAGAGGCAGTAATAACAGTTATTTTGTATCTCCGAGTTTGTAATGAATGTTTAGTTTCCATGCTATAACTGCAATGATTCTCGAGTCTGCAATATCCACGAGGCTCGGAGGGAAACTCATGTGCACGTGTGGTATACTAAATGGTAAAATATATTCCTAGTCTTGCCTCTAAGACTGGCTCAAGTATTGCATGATGATCCTATTTTCCTGATCATGGGCATGTCTATGCTGGCAATTTTGAGGGCACAATGTTAGGAGAACACTTATGTTGAAATCGACCCGAATTGATGTTATGCTATGAGATACATTCGTCACAAGTTAATGGTTAATAACACAGAGATAGTTAATGTTTGCATAATTCCTTAGACCATGAGAGTATCGAGTTCCTTCGTACTTGCTTCGTGAACTTTGGGGTTTGTTAAACGTCATCTGTAACTGGGTGGCTATTACGGCGACTTACGGGTTCACGGAAAAGTATGACAAGAAACGAGATAGCTCAAGATTGGGATTTGCTCCTCCGACGATGGAGAGATATTCTCGGGCCCTCTCGGTGTTACGGTATCCATCATCGTCTGGCCAGACACATTGTGATTTGATCACAGGGATGCCGGAACACGGAAACGAGAAAAGAGAACAAAACCGGTAACGAGGTAACTTGCATGGTGGACAAGTTGTTGATCCACGGGGATGCAGATAAATCTCACCTCGGGTGTTTGTAACATATCGTGAAGCAACAGGAATAGCACACGGCAACTGGAGGTTCACTCGAATATTCTTTCGTGTGGGTATAGGGGTCAATATGGGTGTCCACGGCTCCGATGTTGATCATTGATCCGAAAGTGTTCCGGGTCATGTCTATACTTCACCGAACCTATAGGGTCACACGCTTAAGGGTCATCTATCTGCTGAATACTTGACAGGGAGTCTGAGAGAAAATCACCGGAAAAGTTTCGGACGCAACAGAAACGTTCCGGAGAGGACACCGGAATAGTTCCGGTAAAACTGAAAAGTTGTTTCGGGGTATACAATTAAGTCAAATTGGTTTCGGCACACGCCTGGAAATTCTTGGAGGGTGCCAGAATTGTTCTGGTAACTTCTGGGATTTTTCCGGGACAAAAACCGGAAATGTTCCGGAGCTGCCGGAACCGGTTTGGTTGCTTTTCGCAGATGAAAATCACTAATCCGAAATTGTTTCGGAACGCGTCCAAAATCATTTGTGTGGGTACTGGAATTATTCTAAGACCCACATAAATATTTTCGGATTTAACGGTCGCGGAAAGTTGGTTCCGTGAATAGTGAAAATCACTTTATGGTTAACTTTTTGGAAAGCCACCTTTTAGGGCTTTTCCCAAAAGGCTTCTAGAAGGGATTGGGGAGCAAGGAACCCCCATGTGGGCCCCCCCCTAGGGGTGGCCGGCCAAGTTGGAGCTCCTCCATGGAGCTCCACTTGCCTTCCTTTTATGCCCTTGAGGAGGATCCATGTGATGGGTTTTTTGGGTATTTTTCCCATATGGCTTTCCTATAAATAGAGGTGGAGGGGTGCTCTCCAAATCTCATCCTTGCTCTCATACACATGCCATAGACTTGTCTGGCTTCTCTCTCCCTCCCAGCGAAATAGTTTCGTAGAGCCGAAAGGCTGTCTGGGTTCCGACAGGAACTAGTTCTGGACGGCGAAGCCCTGCCGGATAGCTGACACCGTATGTGTGCAACCCCATAGAGAGGTCGTAGTTCCGATCTTTTGCCCGAGGGGCTATTCGAGTGTCCTCCCGAAGGGCTGTCCGAGTTACCGTTCGAGTTTCGAGGGTCCTCCCGAAGGGCTGTCTGTGACATCGTCCGAGGGATTGTCCGACCGCCTCCCGAAGGGCTGTCCGACGAGGGAGTACATCCTCGCGATTGGGAGGTTGTAAATCCTAGCTGCGGGGATCTGCACCGACGATCTACACCGACTCTTCTTCCGCCGTGCTATGAGTCGGTACGGATCTGATCAAACCCTGTATGACATCTCCATAGTGGTCCTGGGCGTGCTCGCTGTACCGAATTTTTTTGTTTTCTGTCGCGTTCCCCTACAGAAATATACCCAAGTGTATCTTGAATAGTCATCCACAATCACCAAGCAATACTTTCTTCCTCCAAGACTATAAAAGGATGGAGGTCCAAAGAGATCCATGTGAAGGAGCTCCAAGGGCCTCTTCGAGTAGATGATAGTCATGGGTCGGTGAGCCGTCTCATGTAGCTTTCCTTCGATACAAGCACTGCAAGCACGATCTTTGGCAAAGCTCACATTTGTTAGTCCACGAACGTGATCCCCTTTGAGGAGACTTTGCAAAGATCTCATATTGACATGGGCTAGTCGGCGATGCCAAAGCCACCCCACATCAACTTTAGCCATTAGGCAAGTCGCGGTCTTAGTGGGTCGCTCCGACAAGTTAACCACATAGAGACCGTTCTCGACATGCCCAACAAAAGCTACTTTAAGAGTCTTGCTCCACAAAAGGGCCACGGTATCAAGATCAAAGAATGTGGCAAAGCCCATAAGTGCAAGTTGACGAACGGAAAGCAAATTGTATGCAAGGGTCTCAACAAGCATGACTTTCTCAATTGAAATCATGAGAAATCACAACCTTGCCAAGACCCAATACCTTAGATGTTGAGGCGTCACTGAATTGAACATGGGTGGGCATAGATGAGCTTGGTTGCACGTCCACCACCAAATGCTTGCTCCCGATCATATGATTTGTTGCTCCGCTATCGAGCAACCATGATCCTCCACTGGAAGCAAACTCCTACAAGAGATCAATGCTTGGTTTTAGGTACCCATTTTTGAATGGGTCCTTTGATGTTAGAAACAAGTGTCTTAGGAACCCAAATAGGCCATTCAATGTACTCATAATAAGAACCAACAAATTTGGCATAAACATGCCCATCACTAGCACGGCATAAAACATAAGAAGGGTTAAAGTCGCTGGCTTTGTTCGATGGAGTGGAATTGCCCTTCTTGACACTTCCACCCACCACCTTGTTCTTCTTCTCCTTATGAGCACCCTCTCCCTTCTTGACAAATACCTCTTTGAGAGGGAGAGGTTTCTTGGTCTTGTTGTTGTTCTTCTTCTTCTTTGACTTGGGTGCAAACCCGAGCCCTTCCTTTGCCACAACCTCCTTTTGATTGCTCAAAAGGTCATTGAGGTTTTTCTCACCTTGTATGCAAGTCACAAGGCCTTTCTCAAGTTGCTCTTTCAACTTGGCATTCTCCTCCACAAGATGCTCATGATCACAACAAGGGTTAGTAGCATTGGCATTATCAATTAAAACAAAAGGAGGACAAGTGGCTATTTCCTTAGTGAGATTTGCTTGGACTTGATCATGAGACTCCTTGAGAGTGGCATGTTCACCTTTCAAGGCCTTGTGAGCCTTGTCAAGTAGCTCAAACTCCTCTTTGAGTATAGCATGGCCAACCCCAAGCTCAGCATTCTCGGATTTAAGCACACGAGCAAGAACTTGAGCATGATCATGATCTTTCTTTAGTTAGGCAAGGTCAACGTTTTGCGACTCCTCAAGAGCCGAACGAAGACCTCGCTCTTCCTCAAGAGCGATGGAAAGATCCGCAATCTCATCGGTATAGTCACGACTATGGCCTTCCAAGTTAGAGATGTTCTCCTCGTGAGACTCAATGATATCATTGGCCTCACCAAGTTGTTCCAAGAGAGCAACAAAGTGCTTCTTGGTCTCACCTTTGAGCTTACCCAAGAACTTGTCAAACTCATTCTCATCCACCTTCACCTCCTCTTGATCATCCACACAATCCAACAAAGAAGCATTAGGAGAGATGGAAGTTTTGATGTTGGAGGTTACCTTGGTGACGCCTCTTGCCATGAGGCACTTGGGGATGATGTTCTCATTGGGGGCATCGAAGAGGGACACTGAGGTTGGAGAAGAGGTGGCAATGGCCACGGTGGCCGTTGCTAACACTTCACCACTTGTATCATCATCATCGGAGTTGTACTCTTCTTGCGCCACCAAGCCCTTTGGAGGCACCTTCTTGTTGAAATTGTTCTTGTTGGGGAAGGACTTGGCCTTGTCTTTGCGGATGAGCTTGCCACCATTGTCCTCCCTCTTCTCATACGGACAATCCACCACAAAGTGACTCACATTGCCACAATTGTAGCAAGTCCTTACTCGTTGCTTTCCCTTTGAGTTGTTCTTGAAGGAGTTGGGCCTTGTATTTCTCTTGTTGCCCCAAAATTGCCTTGACGCAAGAGCCATGTGCTCGTGGTAAGCATATTTGGTGTCTTCGGGGCAACTCTCTTCTTCTTCCCCTTCTTCTTCTTCTTCTTCTGGAATACCCTTGGCTTTCAAAGCAAGGTTGGGTGAGGCTTTCTTTGACCGTTGGACACAAGCTAGAGCATTGTCGGCGGTCTTGTTCATGATGTTCATGGCAATAAACTCATCCAACACTTCACTTGAAGTCAAGGTGTGGAAGTCTGGTCTTTGACGGATCACGGAGGACATTGCCTTGTTGAATGGCATGATAGCCTTGAGAAACTTGCGCTTGATCCAATTATCATCCGTATCCTTGCTCCCATGATCTTGAAGAGCGACCGCAAGAGTTGTCAATCTTCGGTAGAGATCCCGAGGATCCTCATCTTCATTCATCACAAACTCATCGGCCTCATCAAGCACCACCTCAAAGTTGCACCGTTGAATGCTTGAGCTCCCCTTGTACAAAGATATAATGTGTTCCCAACAATCCTTTGCACGGGAGAAGGGGCGCAAGTGAGCTAGATCTTTGGGAGGCACTGCGGATTGAAGGATGAACAATGCGGAGTGATTGTATTGATTGTCCGCCTCTTCTCTTGGAGTGAGGTTGCTTGGATCATGTGGGTAGAAGCCTTGCTTGATGATTCTCCAAAGATTTGTTGAGCTGTGATTCAAATGAGACTTGATACGAAAAACCTAATTAGCAAAATCACCCTTCACAAGCTTAGGAGGAGGACCAAGGTTGTTAATATGCGGTGTAGGGACCGGTCCTCCATAGACCGGGGGAGGGGGAACCGAGGCGAAGGTTCCCGTCCCATTCTTACCATGAGGGGAAGAGGTTTGAGTACCTTTAGCCGCTTCCTTGCCGGAATTGGCCTCCGACACCGATGCGGTGGGATTAACCACAAGCAAAGGATCGGGAGTAGATTTCAACCCCTCAAGAAGTTCTTTAAGCATGGACTTGACCTCGGCCGTCATAGACGTCTTAAGTGAAGCCATAGCTTCATTTAAGTCGTCTCGGGTGACCGAGTTCAACTCCACGGCCTCGGGCCCTTCCTCACCCCGATCCCCGTCGTCAACCATACTCTTAGGGTGGTGAAACTCTTAATAAAGAGACGAGACTCTGATACCAATTGAAAGGATCGATATGGTTGACTAGAGGGGGGGTGAATAGGCAACTACCAATTTTTAGCTTTTCTTAACAAATTAGGGTTAGCAACAAAAATAGGTTGTCTAGATGTGCAACTAGGTGAGCAACCTATATGATGCTAACAACAACAACAACACAATCAAGCAAGCAAAGGATACAACACAACAATAGCTTGCACAAAGTAAAGGTAAGAAGTAACCACAAGTGGAGCCGGTGAAGACGAGGATGTGTTACCGAAGTTCCTTCCCTTTAGGGGGAAGTACGTCTCCGTTGGAGCGGTGTGGAGGCACAATGCTCCCCAAGAAGCCACTAGGGCCACCGTATTCTCCTCACGCCCTCGCACAATGCAAGATGCCGTGATTCCACTAGTGATGCCCTTGAAGGCGGCAACCGAACCTTTACAAACAAGGTTGAGGCTTTCTCCACAACTGAATTGGAGGCTCCCAACACCACCACGGAGCTTCACCACAATGGAATGTGGCTCCGAGGTGACCTCTTCTGTCTAGGGTGCCCAAACACCCAAGAGTAACAAAATCCACACAAGAAATTATGGGGGAATCAAGTTTCCTTTGGTGGAAGTGTAGATCTAGGTCTCCTCCTTCAATCCCTAGCAAATCAACAAGTTTGAGTGGCTAGAGAGAGAGAGAGATCGGGCAAGAAAGCTTGAAGGGTATCAATGGAGGAGAGAGAGAGGCAAGAGGTAAAAAGGTAGGTGGAAGACCCACCTACTTATATAGTGTCCCCCAAATCCAACCGTTACAACAGTTTTTACACTGAAGCGGTACAACCGGTATTCACGGGTTTACACTGCAGAAATGCCCCAGCGGTACAACTGGTGGAGCCACCGGTAGTACCGGTCGGCCAGAGCCAACCAGGAACTACCGCTCCACCACCGCCCAACAACCGCCTCTCATACAGAAGGGGTTCACCCCATAGCGGTGGTTGGGGCGGTGGTTGTGCCGGTGCAACCGCCAGACCAGCGTTCCTGTGGTGGCTAAGTCCGGAGCGGTACAACCGCTCCAGACACCGGTAGTACCGGTTCGCCTTAGCCGTCCGTGAACTACCGGGCCACCACCGCCCACCCACAACTCCACTTACAGAAGGGATTCCGGTAGTGGAGCGGTGCAGGGCCGGAACAACCGGTCAAGCGGTACAACCGTTTTTCCAAGCGGTACAACCGCTCGGCACAAAAAACACTGCCACAGAAAGACTTTGAGGACCTCTCTCCTCGAACGGAAGGATATATAGTGGGTGCAACAGAATGTGTACGTGCATTGATTCATCCAGTACCTTTCGATGCGGATTCCCTCTTAATAGTACGGATTTCCTACGACCAAAGAAATAAACGCGTCGGAAACTCCGTCTTCGATCTTTTCCGTCCTGAGGGAATGTCTAACCGTCTTGCGCCACACAAGGTGTACCTGAGTAAACTTGGGCGCACGATTAGTCCAAAGGTGCATTGTCATCATCACCAAAACCCTAAGGCGGGAAATGCCCTAACATGGTCCATGGATCTGGTTGTAATTTTTATTACCTCTAGAGTTCTCCGTACTACCATGATTGATGAATAGATTGGAAATTTCTCTCGCAAAAAAAAAAAAAACCGAACATGTGCTTCTGTGAGGACCTGAAGCACACCTATCCTTTCGCGTGAAGAATGCTCCACGCAAAATGACAACACATCCATGCTTCGGACAGAAAAAAAAATCCTAAAAAACAAGAAAAACAAAAGGAAAACCAGAATGATAAAAAATCACAACCCCCCCCCCCCCCCCCCCCCCCCCAAAAAAAAAGGCCCTAAAAACAACCTGAAAGCATAATTCGTCTACCTGTACAGATTTCTACTAGGGCTCGCCTACAACGCGTGGTATTTGGGCCGACCCAATACTGTAACCAGCCGTGAGTTTTTTTTTGCCAACGGGATTTTCAATGTTTTGCAAATTTTTCTTTAGTTTTATTATTTTTCTTTTCTTTTTATTTGGTTTTCTTTGTTTGTTTCTTCGGTTTTCACCGGTTTTCTTTGGCCTTTTCATTTACATTTTTTCAACACCTTAGTTTTTTTTTCCGTATACAATGCACATGTTTGTATAGATTAGGAACATTTTTTATACACATTTAATTTTTTCAAATACATGATTAATATTTTTAAAATAGTTGTGTTGATGTCTATTTTTCTCCATACACATTGTACATTTGTCATATACATCTAAAACATGTTTTATATAGGTTCCAAATTAATAAATACATGTTACATTTTTCAAATGCTTTTTTTTGAACATTTTTTTGAATACGTGTTAAACATTTTTCAAATACATTTTTGTATGATATAAAACATTTTTCTCAAACTATGAGAATATATATTTTACATTGGATAAACATTTTTTCAAAGTGTCACAAACATTTTGTTTGAAACGGGTGAACATTTTTCTTAATATAACGTACATTTTTTGAATGGTATGAAACATTCAGTTTTGGATTTATGAAATTTCTTTTACATTGTATAACATTAAAAAAATGTCACGTACAGTTTTCTGAAACACATGAACATTGAAATTCCACATATTTTTTAAAATGGTACAAATATTTTCTAAAAGTTGAGCGAACATTTTTTACATTACATTTACAAATTTTTAATGCACAATTAACACGTTTTATAAAAAAATAACTAAATTACTTTTTCATAATATAAGTATTTACTTTTTTTGAGGGGTAATACATCTATTTACTATTACCTAAATTATGAACAAAATAAAAAAAATATGCGCATGACATCACCGTGACGGACCATGTTCTTACTAGGCCGGCCAGTACTGGTTACCTCGAGGCGACGCGGTCCCTATCTCGCATGAAGCGAGACATAACTGCGCCCCGGCCGTTTCGTCCACCGTAAGCGCGCCAATGTCTTGCTTCAAGCAAGACAGTAGAACGTCTCGCTCGATTGGGTCGGCCCAGCGCGGACACAGGCCTCCTGAGCTTTTTGTCTTTCATTTTTTTTTCTCACTATTCTGCATCCCTTTTCTACTATTAGTACTTTTATTTCGTAATATTCTTAATATGTCTATTATAAATATCACTTTATATACAAAAGTTGAAAAATGTTAATCATTCTTTAAAAAATGTGAAGTGTGTATAGAAAAATGTTTCCAACGTATACAAACAATTTACAATGCGTATGGAAAAAAGTAGAAATAAAAATATACTCTAAGTTCTCACTTTTGTTGGAAAATGTTAATCATGCATTAAAAATGAGTGTGTATAGAAAAAAGGTTTCCAATGTACACAAACAATGTAAAATGCGTATGAAAAAAGTAGAAATAAAAAAATGCTATAGGTTTTCAAAAAAAATTGAAAATCTTAATCATGCATTAAAAAATGTTAAAGGTATATAGAAAAAATGTTTCCGATGTATACAAAAAATGTACAATGTGTATGAAAAAATGTAGACATCAAAATATATAAGTTTTCAACAATATTAGTCATGTATTTGAACAATGTTAGACATGTATATAAAAATGTTCCTGATGTATACAAAAAATGTACATTGTGTATGGAAAAAATAGACATACAAAAAAGATATGTTTTATAAAATTTTCATCATGAATTTGGAAAATGTTAAACGTGTATATTCCTGATGTATACAAGAAATGTATGATGTTTACGGAAAAAGCAGACATAAAAATTATATGTTAAAAAAAATTAATCATGTATTTTCAAAATGTTAAACGTGTATATAAAAAATATTCCTAGTGTATACAAAAAATGTGCAAGGAAAATAAGAAAACCTATAAAACCCCGAAAGGAAACACAAAAAACAAAGGAAACAAAAAGAAAGAAAGCAAAAAAAATTCAGTAAAAACTGAATAAGAAAGAAAAAATAGTCAATAAAAGAAAGAAAATAAAAGCCGGTAAATACTGTGAAAGAAACAAAGAAAAATGATTAGAAAACATAAAACCGAAGATAACTGATGATGGAAAAAACAAAACCGAAAGAAAAAAATAAAAGAAAATGAAAAAGAGAAAAAGGAACGAAAGAAAAGCCCATACCAAACCGTACATAAAGCGAGTGAGCAAGCAACAGAGAGAGGAACTAATTAACGAGCGCTCTTTCGGGAGCCAGCCAACAATCACTTGGGGTGGACTGAGAGCCCGCCACTCTCTCAGCCGCCGCCATGTGTCGCGCTCTAGGAGTTCCCTCCGGATTTTGTTTTATTTTTTATTTTTTCGCATGCGTTTTCGGCTTTTTAGACGATTTTTTTTCAGTTTTTTTTTGGCTTTTTGGTTTTCCACCGGTCATTCTTAGCTTTTGGACGAAAAAAATTGATTTTTTGCGCGAAAAAATTGATTTTTAACACTTTTTTTTGCTTCCGCAAGAGGCACAGTGTTGCTTCCGCGAGAGGCACGATGGTGCCTCTCGGAAACGGAAAAAACACGTTTTCTTTTTTTTCCTTGCGCTAGAGGCACGGTTTTGCTTTCGCGAGAGGCACGGCCGTGCCTCTCGGAAACGAAAAAAACATTTTTTTTTTGCTTCCGCGAGAGGCACGGTTTTGCTTCCGCGAGAAGCACGGTTTTGCTTTCGCGAGAGGCACGGCTGTGCCTCTCGGAAAAGAAAAAAAACGCGTTTTTCTCCTTCCACGAAAGGCACAGGTGTAGTTCTCGCGGAGGCACGGATTTGTTTCCGCGAGAGGCACAATCGTGCCTCTTTCGGAAAGGGAAACAAAAAGCGTGCTCCCGGTTCGGTTTTTCCGTCCGGTTTTTTCATGAAAAAAAAAGGGTTCCAGATTTGGATGCACGGTTTAAGAGATAAAACATTTTGAATAAATGGATCTATGAAAAAAAAGGGACAACTCCAGGTGGGAGTGATAAGGAGTACTCCTCAATTAGTGATTTCGAGCGACAGAAGTTACCGAAGCCCAGACAGATGGCATTCTGGGCTTGATATCTGCTCCTTCCCTCAAACTTCCTTGCTATATTAGCCCAACGAAGGCCCAAATACATGGATGCCTTCTTTTTTTCTTCCTTTTCTGAAACGGCAAACGGTCAGTCGTAGCTCGCAGGTCACGATGCTGCTCGTGCTCGTGCTCTTCTTTTTTTTCCTTCTTTTTTTCTTCCTTTTCTATACCTGCCCTTGTCCTCATCCCAACTCCAGCAAATTCACTACCCCAGCCACTTGCACACGTTGCAAAAATGCAGCCTTCATGTGCCCATGAACTGCCCGGCCAGCCAGCCAGCCTAATATTTTTTCAATAAGAGCCAGCCTAACATTTGGCACACTCTTCGGTTCTCGGACACCCACTGAAAAATAACATAGACCAAAACAGACACGCGGGTAACTACACCTAGAGCCCATTATATTACGAAAAAATTGATGGTTTCTGGCGCTGTATCCTGTATGTACGTACGCACATACGCGCTCCAAACGTCCAGTCTGGAACAGGGCTGCACTCTCCAGATGTATCATACACTACACCAAAGTTGCAGGCCACGATTATTATTCCGTCGAGACTCGAGAGGGAGAAGAAAAGCAGGCAACTGGAGGGGCTTTTCGGAAAGACACGGCGCTCCATTTAGAGAACTTCGAACCTCGGCCGTCGATCACGAGATCCGATGGCTTTTGACTATCGCTGCTTGGTGCTCGCTTTCTCCTACGCTCTGCCACGAGTGACCAACCATGGGCTCCAAGGACCGGACCGATGCACCAAGCTTTGCCGCCATATGACCAAGTCATTGGGTTCTTAAAGTGTTGCATACATGCTTATGGTATTTTTGCAAAAAAAAAAAGAAGAAGAAGAAGGCGGTTTTACGTTCTTGCAGGTAGGCATTATAATTTTGACCAGGGTTGTCGATGGAAGCTTCGTGTCCTTGTATATCGCTAATTAACAGGACAATTTTCTTTTCTCGATGAATAAGCAGCGTTCATGCCGGGTATTTCAGAAATGCACGGTGATTTTGGTAGTTACCGTGCATCCGTAGCCACCGTCATGGCACACGCACATGTTTAATTAAGCGAGATGTTGTTATCTTACGGGTATTGACCTAAATTAGTTTGGTTTGTCATGTGGCTTCCTAATTTATTAGTCAATAATGTCCAAGTTTTTTAAGGATATAGTCATGCATGCATTGGTGGCAAAAATGTTGCTGTCTCGTGCATCATCTCTGGCATCACACCGATGCATACCATGCCATGATTGGCTATAATGGAGTCAGACCATGCACGCATGCTCTTGTATGCTAGTAGTAGGTTGACACATTATCTGCTGTATCGGTCAAAATAAAGAAGAGAACTAAAGTGGCTCCATCACAGTGGACAATTAGCACATCGTCACGATTAATACGGAAGGTCTCGGATAGGCTAACTATCTGCTGATCTTAAACAGTTCAAACTAGAGGCATGAACTGAACCATACGGTGGGGCCACGTGTCTGCTTCATCACTTGGTTGATGAGGCATCAGTGAAGCGCCATGCTTTAAAAAGTCACGATGACATGGCGATGTTTGGAGTATTATATGGGGAGCAGCCATGGTCGCCAACGTTGACGTGGTGCATTTACGAAAATGTTTACCCGATTTCGGACAGATTTGCCATCCAGTAGGCGCGACGAGTTGATCAATGAGCCTGACCCGAGTATCCTCATCCTTCGTACGGCCATGGATTTGAGACAGTCAATTGCTCAGGTTGAAGCACTGTTTGGGACGACACATTTTTTCCAACGCATGGCCAAGATTAACCAGGTCATGTTGTAGAACAAATCGAAATAAGAGACCGAAGTCGCTGCACCAAGAATCAGCGGGCTGCTTCTTTTGATTGACACATCAACTGCCAAGATCCAAAAAGACCTAATTGATCTAGCAACACCTAGGCTCTTTGCTAGCGCTGGATAAAAGGTCGTCGAGGCCGGGAAAGGCCGTAGAGACCTTACCCCAAGACACTATCGCCCCGATCCCGCGAGGGAACCAAAACCTAAGAAAAACAAGAACCTGGTAAAACTAAGGAAGACAGAAGTGTCTTCACTCCTCTAGCCACCGATGAGGCCGGCGGACGAGTGAGAGGAGGGGTCCGAGGCATCGACATGGGGGAGACTGTAGGTGGTGTCTTGGGTTGGGAAAAGACATGCAAATGCGGATTGACTAGTGTATATTTCGACCGTTTTTTCTCTACTTGAAGCAGCCTATCACTTGCCAAGAAGTCTTGTGAATTTGGAAGCAGGTAGGGTTAGACACAATCAAACGCACTGCATTGCATAAAAACGGCTTCCAGATGCCCGCTTGAGCGCACACACAACAAATATGCTTTTGTGTGGCAATACACATCTACTTGACGCGTAGGCCTGGATTGACATAATGGAATAGATTATGAAGTGTGGTAAAACCTACTCCATCCGTTTTGATTTACTTTGCACGTTAGGTTTGCCTTTAAGTCAAACTTTCTAAAGTTTGATCAAGTTTATAGAAACATATATCAACATTTACAATATGAAATTCATATAATTAGACCCACTATAGAATATATTTTCATGTTGTATTTGTTTGTATTGTAGATGTTGATATTTTTTAATATAAAATTGGTCAAACTTTACAAAGTTTGACTTAAAACAAATCTAATACGCGAAGTAAATAAAAAATCGAGGAAATACCGTTCTGTGACAAATACATGGTCCAACACTCTTTTTTAAGGAAAAGAGGGATATATATATCATGTTTTTAATGCTCTCTAAGCTGAATTGAGTGAAGAAAAGAAGAATTGGAAGAGGAAAAGTTTTTGCAACAACACGAGGAGGAAGTCCCTTCGAAATTGTTTTTTTATTGAAAGGGGATTTTAAGCATTTATCTAAAGTAAGAGAAAGAACTAGGGAGGGATTGTTGAGAGAAGCTTTCATGGTGAAAAAAAAAAGCCTATTCATCTATCCTATCCATCGCTCGACTCTTCTTGGAAAAGTTCTCAGGCGCTGATGAGCATATTGAACTATCCATGTGGCTGAGAGCCCTCACAGTCCAGGCACAACGATGCATTTATGAGGGACGCGCTGAGCTAGTAGCCCTCACAGTTCCAAAGGGAGGCCTAGTGTCACAACATCACAGGACTCATTGCAAATAATTAAAAGCTTGCACACTTACAGTGCATAAGAAATTCTTATTTTCCATTACCAAACAATGTTCAGTGCCACAGTTTGCTAGGCACGAAGCTCTCGAACGTGCTTCATATTGTTTTGCATATGGTTCAGATCCCAGTCATCATTGAATACTTTGTGTAGGTCCATCATCCAGAGCTTCTTCAGGGATCCAAGGGATTTGATGCCTCGAGACACCATATTCAACTCGAAGACCTAGACGATGTAGATCCCATCAATGCATGGAATGGCGCCCACTTCTCTAAACAGGCTTTTGCCATGCTTTATATACAAAGCAACCATCGAACAAAGTACACGGCCGAACAATACAAGGTGGAGATGTAGCCCTCTAGCAAAGCAGATCCCGAGATAATCGGATGACGCAGAACACACGCCACTACGCTACCGAAGGAGAACACGGGGAAGACCGGATGCAACGCCACGCTACGCCCTGGCACACCTAAGCTCCACGACAACGCCCTCGAGAGGGAAGACGGCGCAAAGCCTTTGTGTAGGCACAAAGCTCTTGAACGTGCTTCATCTTGTTTAGCATATGGTTCAGATCCCAGTCATCCTTGAAGCCTTTGTGTAGGTCCAACACCTAGAGCTTCTTCAAGAACCCAAGGGATTTCATGGCACGAGGCACCATATTCAACTCGAAGAGCTACACGATGTATATCCCATGAATGCACGGAATGGCGCCCACTTCAATATCTAGTTGATTGAGATTAGGCATGTGCTTTAGGACGAGTGTCTTCAGCTGAGAGACGCATCCTACAGAAAGCACCTATGTACCTGCACTTCTGACTCTGTTAAGACTCATGTAAGTGAGAGCTAGCAGATGAGATGCCAGCAGCAGCATCAGGTCTTCTCTCCCAATATTGCACCAACTTAGAGCCAGATACTTGAGATTTTTTCCATTGCCCTGCAATATTGGGCACTTTAGTGTCCCATCGGCCCAGTCGCCTCCGATGATTCGTCTATGGAGATTTCCAGAAATTGGATTGAGTGCTTGGAAACCAAGTGTCTCGTTCTCATCACATGCAAAGAGATATTGGGTGGACAGTAGAGGCATAAGGTCTTGAAAAATTCATCACAATTACAAGCATTGATGTTACCAATCCAAATAGTCTGCAACATACTCATTTTCTTCAGTTGTAGCGGCAATTCTTTGCTAGCATGGTCAATCTCAAGAGTTTGCAGTTGGAAACCATATTAGGTGCCTCGACTCCGAAAAAGTATTGGAACTTTGTCTGATTCTTATCAACATACATGTGTGCTAAAAGGTGTCCTAGCTTCTCAACATTCACAATTCATGGCGGTAGATTTTCTATTTTTGTTTGCTTGATGTCCAGTATGAAGGTTTGAGAGTTTTTAATATTGTTTGGTAGTGAATTAACATTGGTGTGCTGCAAGCCAATGTAACAGAGATTGAACAGATTGCCAATGGATGTTGTTTAGTTGATTGCAGAGTCTGAAGCTCAAGAACGGTAAGGTAGCTAGATCTAGACAAAACTGAGGAAATCATGTGACGAAGCCGCCGCAAGCGAGATAACAGTTCGGAGTCATGGAAATTTTCCTCTTGTAGTTGTGTTACAGTCTCTACAACCATATGCCGAGAACCGGCGAACTTCTTTGTCCATGAGCAAAATTTATCCTTGATCATTTGCAGAGCCAAATCTCTCCTCTTTTGCAACAACAAGATCTAGGGCTCAGAGAATGTCATGCATCTTACATTTAATAACCGTGAAGAGCGGTGGCGGAGCTAGCCAATGATCTAGGGGGTTAAGTTCTTTTTATCCCGAATCCCTCGAAAGAAATTCTTCTGTAATTTTTGTAAGGCGCGGGGGGGGGGGGGGGGGGGCAATAGCCCCCTGACTTACACATAACTTTGGCATTGCTGAAGAGCTCGCGCCTCTCCACAACTTCCAAAATATTTCAACTGATGAGTTCCATCAGATTCCCCTCGGCCACTTCCTTCGGCATGATGTTATCTTTCTTCATCGCAAACCCTTCAGCAACCCACACCCTCACAAGGTTCTCCTGTGACTTCATGGACCAAGCTGCAGTAAGGAAGTAGTTCATGAGATCCCCTGACTAGTCATGGTAGCTCAGCTTAACTGTAGCTTGGACATGGTTATTCCCCCGCATCTCGCTCTGGAGATTTTGTTTACAAGGGGTAACTCGCTCTGCTCTGTTGGTTGCTTCGTGGACAATAGGCCGCCAGCCGTTACAATGGCCATTGCCGTCCACGACACCGCCCAACTACAGAGATGTCGAAATGTGTGTGGGTGGGCTGGGAGGAGGTTTTTTTTGGTAAAGATATGGATGGTTCTAAGTATCATTGTATTTTTTTTTTTGCAGAAAGTACTATTTTATTAAAAGAATAATGGTATGCGGACCTTTTAGCATAAACAGAAACCCAAATCCGCTGGTACTTATGGGCCTTGAACTCATGATGCGGCTGTACATCCACTCCACCCAAGTGAGCTAGGGTCGGTTCTTGGTGGCGTAATACACTCATTGTTCGTAATATACCAAGCGCCATAATGTGTTTTAATTATATTTCAAAAAAACAGTGTATCATGTTTAAAAAAACTACAAAAACAGATAAATTAATTTACTCCCTCCGATCCGAATTAATTGACGCAACCTCTATATAATGTCCATTAATTTGGATTGGAGGAAGTACTATTCTTCTAGACATATACACTCACAACTGATGGCAGCATTACACATGTTAACACTACACGCCAACCGGGCTTTCAGATTGACCATGTACCAGTTGAATTATACTACCAAATGTCGACACAAAAGTAATCGCGCTCACGCAATTTAACCCAGTTTATGTCAACAGTTGAAGGGCGAACAGAGAAGTTTTGGAGGTTTGCTACGCAACTTCAGTAGCACTTGACTTTATATATGTCATGTTCGTCATTATTGTCTGTATGTATGAACAAGTATTTTGGATTCTATAAGACTAGTTAACCGGTGAGATAGTCAAAAAAAAAAAAAAAACCGGTGAGGTAGTCATGATCGGGCAGTGGAACAAGAGCCGTCCGTTGGCTGATCGGACGGCTATCCAGGCTTTCTCACCTACAAGGGGTGTTTGGAGTTTCAACAGTTTTTTGTGTAACCGAAGTTTCAACAGTTGACGGGTGGTGAGGCAGTCGGAAATCAAAGTTGGAGGCAAAAGGTCTCGCACGCAGTCTTTTCTACCAGATATGATTTTGCATGGCGCCGGCCCCATCTGTTTAGAATCGCATCATTGGATTTGCAACGACGAGCAAGTGCAGGGCCAGGGGCTAATCATTCGTGCTAATTGCAGGCCGGGGAAAAGAATGTCCGTGGGGTCATTCCCTTCTAGGCATGGTGCTGCGTCATGTTTCATACTCTATATATGTATGTTGATCGTTACTATCTCTAAAGTGGATTAGCATGCATGAACCATCGGGTTGTTTCTATAAATGCTGAATCCGCCCTTTCACCATGGCACGAATCAGTCACAACTCACAAGCGCATGGTCGTCTACAAAATCTAAACATATATACTGAAGTATCTACGGATCATTTGAGATCTCCTTCTGACCAGGATGTTGGCATAAGTCGCACGCTGGATGCACTCCATCACCGACCAATGGATCGTACGTACAGGTACAGACAGAGCACTTGGATCTTCTTCCGACTACTCAGCACTAATGACACCCTTAATTTCTTGCATCTAGACGCGCACGCAAGATCCAAGATCCAGGGGATCGACCACAAAGCCTCACCTGATGCTTTCGACAAGGAAAATGACCAGACGCAGCGACCGGTGAACGGCCCCTCTCTCTGCAAGAGCGATGGCTCATGCGCCCTGCACGGAACAGCACGGATCCGTACGCCCGTCGCGTGCCTGGACGGTGACACGCCGGAGGCGGAGTAGCGGCGACGCGTCCCGGCCTCGCCGTGAAGCGCCTGCGCCGCTGCCCGCGCGCGCGCAAGTCCAAGGTGGAGATTTGGTGCGAATTAAGGGTGAGATGGACGTAGGGGAAGACATCCCCTTCGCGCGTTTGACTTGCTCCAGCGATGCTGGCTACACAAGTGTTTGAATGGTTTCTGTCGATCGTCTCTGTGTACGAAACTGCGTACGAACTGAGGCTGATATGTGAACACTTCACGAGCTGACCCTAGGACAGTGCATAGCATGTGGATCTTTCTTTCTCATAGCCTGTCAGGGTGATGGAGAAGTTTTGGGACATGTGGATTCTGCAAGCTGAAGAAAGGGAAATATGTAAGGAGATCCAAGATTTTTTAGCTACTGGTAGGGCGTTGGGAGGAACATACTCTCTACATTCTATAATGTAATGCATATACATTTTTCTGAAAGTCAAACTTTGCAAAATAATAATTAAAATTGATCAAATTTATAGAAAAAATATCAACATGTAAAATACCAAAATATATGCCTTAGATACGTCACAAGATATATTTTCATATTGTTTACATTTGATATTGTAGGTGTAGATAATGTTTTCTATAGATTTGTGAAAGTTCGCAAAGTTTGACTTAAGAAAATTCTATATGCACTACATTATGTGGAAGATGGATACTACGGAGTACTAGCTAGCCACTAGCATTCATATTACTTCATCCTTCCCAAAATTTAGTGCATACCAATTTTTGTAACGGTCAGGCTTTATAAAGTTTCAACAGTAAATTTATAAAAGGAAAATATCTAGAACTACATAGTAGCAAAGAAATATTACTAGATATATTGTTAACTATAGTTTTATATTGTATTTATTTGATATTATAGATATTGATATTTTTCTCTATGAACTTGGCCAAACTTTACGAAGTTTAGCTTTGACAAAAAAAATATGCACTACATTTTGGAACATTCACAAGTGCTTGTTTCCTCACAGTGATTAAAAAGGCTTATATAATGATTATTTGGATGGTTAGTTATTTTCTAACAACGCGTCCTCCCAAAACCGCACTTGTGAGCCGTCTGGAAAGTATCCCAACAGAAGAAATTTTGTTTAGCCACATAATTAAGGCATCCCAAAAGTGGGAGTCACTTGGTTTTCACTCTGACTTGTGAAACGGTTTTAGACTCCAAGTATTTATTCTGGGTGAGCTCTTTGTCACCCTCCATTGAGAAGTTTAAAAAGCCACTTACAAAACAAGCTAGTCTCTTTAAGCCCACATCCTAGATTGATAGGCTTTCTCTAGCTTGAACTTTAGGTGACATACGATGCTTCAGTTGAGGGTTGGGAAGTGGTGGCATCGGTAATATGACAACAAATGCTAAGCCAATTGTTCACCGGCTCAGAGGAACAAGACGAGATGCACAGAAATAACGACGGGGTGGTGCGATGGATATAGGCCGCCTTAGTTAAGGGAGGGGAGACACCATAGCAAATCTCTTCCCCCCCCCCCCCCCCCCCCCCCCCCCCCTCGCCCGCCCGCCCCGCGCATTTCGTAATGTATTCGTATAGATTTTTTGAGAAGTCAAACTTTGCAAAGTTTGGTCAAGTTTATAGGAAAACCAAATATATAAATATGAAACTACATCTTATGATGAATCTAATGATGTATATTTGGCATTCTAGATGTAAATGTTTTTCTTCACAAACTTAGTCAAAGTTTGTGAGGTTTGGCTTTAAAAAAAATCGATATGCACTGCACTACATTATGGAACGGGGGTGACATATATAAATTTATATTTCAAATATGCAATGTAAATATTTGTAGAAACATTTGTACTTAGAATATCCAAACTATGTTTTTTTTTGCTTTTATCTGAAATAACACACTTTTTTTAAATAAAAACAGAGGATGTTTTTTTATTTGTGGGAGACAGAGAACTGCAAAATGACACCACATACCATTTTGTTTGGCCGGTGTAGTGCCGCGAGGGAGGCAGACCGGTGGAGAAGACACCTTGGACGAAGTAAAAAGGAGCCTGCACAGCACACAACCGCTATGGCGCGTGCTAAATCGGTTTGTCCGGGAGGTAAACTCCAGTTCCAAGCTCAGCCTCCCAGAACAAAAACATTACATTATCATCACGACATTCTGTCAGCTTGGACGGAACCAGTGCCGTAGCACACGTTAAAAATAGTAAAAGAACGTTATCTGTGCGCGAGCAAAAGCGTAATTTGGATGCTTGCGCATAAAGCTACTGGCCGCAGCTGTAAAATAACGGGACGCGCTGGCGCTTTATTTTATTCTGCAGCTGCCGCTGTGTACCCTCGGACGGAATCAGAATACGCTTCCCTCGCACGAACACGGACACGCTACTCCATTCCGGGGACGTCCCGCTGCTGACTAATTCAGCACGAACCGATTACGGCCGCCACCTTTTTACCAGGAGCAGACCACGTGTTTGAGGGTACGACTGGGTGATGCTTTTCGTTTTTCTGGTAATTTTTGTGATTCTATTTTAACTGATTGCTGCTGCCTCAGTGGTTCCGATCGATCCCATCGAGGTTTCAACAATGAGACTAGGAGCGCAACAACTAGGTCTTTGATTTGGCCAAATTAGCTATTGACGAATTTGCAGTTGATGTGTTGCCATGCATGTAAATTGCTTCATATAAAAACAATTGCTACCGTTCGGCATGAATGGTGAGCTATCTCAAAAACAATAAACATATAAAAAATTGCTTCATATAAAGAAATATTTTGTGGACCTATAACTATTAATTTTCCTGACGTGAAAATAAAAATATATTTAATTAGCTGAATACGAACAAGAAGGAGGTCCTAATAATTGTGGACTAAAATTCACCACAAGTGAAGATATCTCCTGCAAACGCATTTTGGAGAGCAAGTTTTTCACGACAATGCCGCTTGCCAATACTTAGCCAACGGGGAGGGAGCTCGCGAGTGGTTTACTGGTAGGAATCAACCAACCATGCCTCTCTATAGTATTCTAATGCATGATTTTTTTGGTAGATTTACTCTTTTTTAGCGGTACTATTGTAGTTTGGCTCATCATATGACTATCATTGCAACATTGTATACATTTGGCTCCCCAGATATTCCGCCTTCCAACTAAAAAAAAAAAAGATATTCCGCCTTCAACACTACTTCTGGTTGTACTACTCCCTCGATCTAAGATTGCAACCAATACAACATTTATAATATTGTATTATTTCATGTTGAGAATTTTTTTGTTGACCTATATAGATTTTTTCCCCCTGATGTGATGATATATATATATATATATATTATTTAATCACTTTTACTAATTTTCAGTCGTCTGAAAACGAATTGGCTTCAGGTCGTTTTTTAGTCCGTCGGATTAACGGGAATCTCGGCGCACTCGTTTCTGCTCTCAGTCGGGGGGGGGGGGGGGGGGTACTCGGGTGTGGATCTGTCGCGGGCCTTTTGTTAGTGGGCTTTCGGGTTTCGGGTTTGTATCGTTGTGTCGATCCGCTAGCAGCTTGTTTTTTGAATTTTCTATTCAGTTGGGCGGCGGCCTTTGTTTCTATTCGGGGGAGGGGATTATTGGTGGGGGTAGGCCGCGGCTGGGTGGAGCCGGTGGAGGGAAGGCTGGGCGGACGGCGGAGGGAAGGCGGGGGCGTCGTCGCCGGCGTTTACCAACGGAGATGGCGCGCGGCGAGTCATCCGCGTGGAGAGCTTGCAAGCGGGATTTGGGGACGGCTGCAGTCAGGTCAGATTTTGGTTTGGAGAGGATCTCAGCAGAGCTGCCCCGCCGTGCTCGCCACCAGGAAGCTCCAGCCGGTGGGGGCGATAGCAGTCACCGTCGTCGCCGGGGCGCTAGGTTTGTCTTCTCCTTCGCGCGGCTCTTTTCCGCCCTCCCCCTTTAGCGGTGGATTTTTTCTTCAGCCTGTCCTGATTGTCGTGTGGCTCAGATCTCCATAGTAGGGGGTGTTGGTCAGTTATTTCGTTGGGTTTTCGTTCAGGAATGTGTGTGGTAGAATCAGAAATCCCCCTGAAATCTGTTCAATCGTGGGGGGCACTTTTCTGAGTGGTTCATCAGAGAGGCGCCCTTGAATTAGTTTGTAGGCACCTTGATGTTCAGTGCTAGTTGTGCTGGATGTAGTTGTAATGTTGAGTTAATTTGAATTGTGTGACTATATTATGATCCCTGTAATTTTTTTAGTGTCTTAAGGAATGTTCTGTGGATGGTCAGATCCAGTGGGGTAACTCACTGGATTATATGTGTTTTTTCTCTGTTATTTGAATGCTTTAGTAATGGATTTTAGTAATGGGTGTGATTTTTTTAATGAGAGTTCAGTGATTATCTGGAGCTTGTTTTTTATGTGGATGATGTGACAGTAGTGATATGCACTAACTATCCAGGGAGTAGATGTTCTGAATTTAGTTATATATATAGGAGGTGATTTGGTTCAACTCTGTTAATGCAACCGGTACTTAAATCGGAGCACGGGTGGCGACTTGATCTGTTTCCGGAGGGGATCGACCGGTATCGAGATTGTCTTACCGTGGAAATGATTACGGGGGATTTTTTGTTTCCGCTCAAAGTGAACCAAACAAAATGTAACGACATTAGTTTTTGCGTTGTAATTAGATGACCGCTGAAAATGTACGAATCAAGCACCTTCCTAGTGTTTTTTGTTGCGGTTTTAGAGCTTCTGGTATGTTTTGTACAAGTGATAAGTGTGAATGTTGGATGCGTGTGGTTTCAAGATCTTGGAAATAAGTATTTGTTTTGTATATTGACAGTGCATATCAGTTAAGTGCTCCAGACCCCCTTTTTTGAAGGGCTTTTTGTGATGACCATATGCTGTTTTTTTTGTCTTTGTCTGATGTCTAGATAGTTATCCCAGCTGACTCCATGTCTTGTTTTTTTTGGTTGTATGCATGTTTCATTTTGTTTCATGGTGATTGTTATGTCATGCTTTCTCTTCCCTTCTTCAATTGATCACACACACATGGACTTCCTGTTCCTTCTTGATGATCCTACTGTCACAAGGGAATTCAATATGTGTCTTCTTGTATATGAATGGATTCTGGCTGGCGTCAACCAATATGTGTTGTTTGGTAGGGAAACCGACAGAAAACCAAAAGCATTTGACTTCTGCACATATTGTTTGGCTGTAAGTGTTTCTGTACCTCTATTGTTGGTTTGTTCTTTTTTATCTCGCAAATCTGTCCTTTTTGTTTTCTAAGTTTTGTTTTTTTTTCTCTTTTTTTTCAAGGTTTTGTATTTGGACAAACTTGACTTCGGTGTAAGGGTGGTCGAGCAAGGTGCCCCAAGGATTGTTGCATGGAAGGGTAATTCTATTAAACATTTCTCAGAACTTGACCGGAAGAAGAGAAACTTGTTTGGAAGGAGACCGTTCAAAAAGGAGGTGTGTTATATGTTTTTTGCATTTTTTATGTTGAGAAATTTTTATTCTGTAGTTCAACATGGAGGTTTTGGCTTTGTGCATTTTCTTGTTGCCTTTGTTCTGTAGATAGTTATTACTATTGTCTTTTTTTCTGTTTATTTTGTATCAATAATCCTTTTTTATGGCACAGCTTGTGTTTGCAAATGAAATTGGTGGTCGTCACGGCATTATACGGCAAGGTCTAGCATCACTATCTTTCAAACAGGAAATGATGTCATCTTATGCTAACATTATGCATGCTCAGGTTTGTTTTTTTGTTTTCCTTCACTATGTTGTGATCTTCTCCTCATTTTTTTGGTTTTCTTTTTTTGACATTTTAGTTTTTGTTGTTGTTGTGGTATTTATACGCTTGTTCTTGTCAGATAATTCAGGGCATCATTGACAGTGTACATTGTGCCAACCTATCGGAGTCTGGTTTTCAAAATGACCAGGAAGCAATAACATCAAATGTGTTGAAGTTTCTATCTGAATCGAGGGCATCATCTTTTTTCATCGTTGGTGGTCAGGACATACCTTCAAAATTAGGAGCAGTTGCGGATCAGAACGTGGATATTTTGAGTAAGGAAGATAGAACTCACAAAAAAGGTTCACACGGTATGTATTTTTTTACTGTGTGCTTTTTTGAAGCTTCGTTTTTTACGTTGAGATGCTCACCAGTTTCTTATGTGAGTATATTTTTTGTGTTTTTTGTTTTGTGCAGCAGAGTTTGGCAAACCCAACTATGTCAACGAGAAGCTCAAGCAAGTTAAGAGTAGCATCAGCGACCTGCCGGGCAAGATCAACAAAAACTTTGTTTCATCAATTGCACCTAGCAAGCATTCCGACGCAGGAACGAGCAACAACAAACTTGATTTGTTGGCTGCTGTCAATAATAGGTCGTCGTTAGTCCGCAAGGGCTTGCAAGACATTTTAGGTTCATTCGCGAAACTTTTCTCCATGTTCTTTTTTTCCTTTTCTTTTTTTCATGTGTTCTTTTTCCTGGTTGTAGCAGTGGTTTTGATATCAGTTTTTTTCTGTTTATGATTTCTGAAGCATCTCCAGAATGCGTGGTTACTAAAGTTGTTGAACACAGCACTCCAAAAGGTTAAATGTTTTTTTTGTGTGTTCTTTTCCTGGTTTTAGTAGTGGCTTTTGACATCAATTTCTTTTTGTTTTTTGTTTGTGTTTTTGTCTGCAGCTTCCCCAGAATGCGTGATCACTAAAATTGTTGAACACAGCTCTCCAAAAGGTAAATCTATGTCTTTGTCTTCGTTTCCTTCAGTAGTTAGTTCTCAGGGTTTTTTTTTTATTTTCTGCAGTGTAAGTTTTTTCCTCTTATGTTTCTTTTTTTTTCTCATCCAAGCTCCCGAAGTGCAAGTATTGAAGAAGGTCAAGGCTAGGGTGTCCAACACATTGCATCAGGAGCAAGAGTTTTCTTTGCTCAACACATTTCCAGCAGGGTTGAAGGAGCGCAACTCTTTTTTTCAGTTTAGTGTGCAACATACCCAAGGCACTTTCACACGCTCCACCGGTCTAACCAATATTAAAAAGGATGTTGGAGGTCAGGTAGCACCCCACCAGACAGGGCAGTCCAGTTACCAGATGCTAAATCAGATGTCGCCAATAGGCCGTACAAAGTTGTTCAGCGAGGAGGTCAGCTTTTCATGCATCTTTTTTGTCACTTTTTCTTTTTGTCATTATGTTTTTTTTTTCATGTAACACCTCATGCAATACAGGACTGCAACATTGGCTCCAGCAACAATCCTCCTAAGCTCGTGACATTGTTAGACAAGAAGTTGTTGAAAACCAGCAAAATCATTGGCACAAAGCAAGCACCAATCCCAGTGACTGATCTTTCTCCCTCTCTGGTCAGTGTTTTTGTTATTGTATTCTTTTTTTTTTGTGTACTAGGCTGTGAGGCATTTTTTTTGGAGCTGAGAGAGTCTTTGTTATACCTCTTTTGTGTTTTAGTTATTTCTTAGCCTTGTCTTCCAATTTTTTTATTTTTCTATATGCGCAGCGTAGCTTTGTAAGTTCATCTAATCAGCAGCCATCATTTTTTTGTGTGAGTCCATTGTTACAGTCGAACAGTCCTGAAATCTTAATCTAGTTAGGCAGGAATTTTTTTCCAAACCAATGTTTTACTTTTTTTCTTTTTTCCTGGATGAGTTTTGTGTAAGTATCAAGTGGAGTTTGCATTTTTTAGTATTCCCTTTCTCTGCTTTTTTTGTTCTTTTTTTCCCCATGTTAGCTTGACTGAAGTTTATTTGTTTGGTTTTCAGCCAGCTAAGAGGAAGGTAGGTACTGCTGATTTGAGTCCAACAAGTTTTGGTGTCAGGCAAATTGAATTAGCCAAGAATGCAGATCACGTATACAACAATCTAATTGGACCAAATGCAAAGCGTCAATGCCAATCTACAGCAGGGGTAGAAGAAGTGGTTAACGTGCCAGACGGTCCTGACGATCACATCATCATTGATGAACTTGCACCTGACACTGTTGCCAACCAAGGCTCACATGATGATCTGATTATTTTGCGACCAAAAAGTCTTTTGGAACTCCCAATTGAGGAAAATGAAAAGTTCCCTGTGTCAAATGAAGACTGCATGCATTACAATTCAATAATCGAACTTGCCTATACAAAAAGAATTCAGAGGTATGTTAATTTAGTTTTTTGCATCCTTTTTTCATGTGTAACCTATATAATTGTTTCACTTCCTTTCTCAATAGTTTTTCTCATCAGTTTTTTTTGTTCCATGTGGCAAACAAAAACAGGAAGTATGCGTTGACCTATTCAATGGTTCATTGTAATTATGTTTCACTTGGTCAAAGCCTTATGCCAACCGGCCATATTGACAACTTCCTCATCCCTTGCTTCTGCCGGAAGTTCTTTGAGGACCGTCACCCCACAATTTCTGGAAGGCACCATTTCTTCCCTAACATTGGTGTACGTTTTCAGTTTGAATCAGCATCTATGTATTTCCTTTTTGTTTTGTATATCAGCCTCTCTGAAATTGCCATTGCTTCTCATTTTTTCTTTGTTTTTTTCTGTTTTCCCGCAGGATAACATTCTTAACTATACAGATGATAAACTAAGATCGATTGCCACTTCATTCTTGGGTGCAGCATCAGCAAGCAGGAGTAAACGTTTAGATTTTTCAGATACGGTTTGTTTTTCTTTGACCTTTTTTTATTCATTTGTTCTTCTTTCCTTTTTTGTTTTTTGTTTTTTGTTTCGTTTTTGATTTTTATTTTTTGCTCTAATGTTATTTTCATCCATTTTATCAGCTTTTCTTCCCCACATGCCGCGACAATCATTGGATAGTCTTTGCTGTTGATTTCAAGTGGAAACTATTTGCTTTCTTGGATTCTTTTTACGACAAGGACTCATATTTTCATAAGTCTATCAGACAAAAATT
Organism: Elymus sibiricus; assembly: GCA_039707655.1. Lineage (NCBI taxonomy): Eukaryota > Viridiplantae > Streptophyta > Magnoliopsida > Poales > Poaceae > Elymus > Elymus sibiricus. Next base: position 394,613,238 of record CM077672.1, read on the forward strand.
TGTAAGTTGTTCATCATCTTTTTTCTTTTTCCATTATTTTTTATTTTATAATTTCTTATCTTTTTTCATTCACACGCAGATCGAGAACTTCATCAAGTTGTGGGAAATTATTTTCCAAACAGATCGGGAGTACTTTAAGAAATTCAAAAGGATGTACCCTCATGTGCCGAAACAGAGTAATGGGTGAGTCTCTCTTCAATGTCATTTTGTATTAGGTTTTTTTTCCATCCCCCTTTTTTTGTGTTTTTTTTGTGAACATCATTTTTTTTTCAGAAATGATTGTGGAGTTTTCGCAACAAAGATGATGGAGATATGGGCACCAACCCTGGACCTGTGCAAGATTTTTTCTCAGGATGATATCCAGCACATCAGAATTCAGTACATGAACCAACTTTTCTTTTGGAAGAAAAATACTGCAGACAAGAGCCTTGTCACTGGTTTCAACTTACAGGTTTATCTCATTTTTTATTCATTGTCACTCTTAACTTTTTTGGCATTTAAATTTTTGTATGTCAGACTTTTGTAGTTTTTTTAGGGTTTTTTTCAACTGTTCCTTGATTTTTTTTTGCTTGACAGGGTGACTTTGTCAGCAATGTTCCATGACAGCATCCGTGTTCTCTCTTCGCGTAGGATTTTTGTGCGGGCGTCAATAGAAGAAGAGAGCTTATTTTTTACTTTTCTCTTTTTAGTTTGCTGTAGATCATTCAGCTAGCAGAGTGTTTGGTTGAATTGTTGATCAACCTGTCGTCGTTTGTAACTGCATCTCAGACCCGTCTTTTTGTAAACGAGCTTGACCACAATGCAAAGCACAAAAAGGTTTCCGGTAATCAGTCTATAAAATCAGTATTCTTCAGTCTCGTCCTTTTCAAGCGTCCTTTGTTCTTATCATTCATAGTTCAGGTTTTGTGTGTGTGTGTGTGTGTGTGTGTGTGTGTGTGTGTGTGTGTGTGTGTGTGTGTTTGTGTGTTCAGTCCTTCATGTTGTGATTGGTCAGTTTATTCAGTCTATTGTTTCCATGAGTGCTCACTGTTCAATTTTTTTCCATTTTAAGTCTTATTCAGGTTTCAGTAATTGTCCTCAGTTTTCTTCATGCTTTTAAACATTGTCTATCTTGGTCCTTCAGTGTATCACTCATCAGTTTCAGCTTGACTAGTTCTTAGTTTTTCTATGTATCAGTTATCACTCATCAGTTTTCAGTTATTTTCACTAGTCTATTTTTATCAGTCTTCCAATCCTAAAGTTTAGTTATCTATAAATCTTTAGACCTTCAGTTTTATTTGTTACTATGTTTATCATTATGTGTTCTTTCTCCATTCCTCCGTATATCAATTTTATCAAATTCTTTTCATTTATTTACCTCATCAGTTATCTCAGTTTTATTCTATTCCTTGGTTTTCATTCATTCATTTTCCCCAAGGCTGGAAATGAAAAGTTTTTTCCAGTCCTGCCAGTCTATTTGTCTAGCACTGTGTTATTTCATTCATTCATTTTCCCCAAGGCTGGAAATGAAAAGTTTGTGTTAGCTAGGCCTTAGTCTGAAACTGCAGTGTTCTTTTTCATGTTTTTCAGTCTGTCTCTTTCTCCTCGGTACTAAGACTGCTCACTTCTTTGTGGCTCTGAAACTGTAGCCTCACACGGTTTGCTATTCTTCTTTTTACCTGGAGGACCCTGTGTACAGATAGATAGGCAATAACTGTTTTTCCATAAGAGCAGTCAATCACGGTTGACTCTTCTAAGTAGCGACTGGAAGTATGGCTGTGTAGTGATATCATTTATCAGAGGTAGGTCTCATTTTCTGCAGTTATGTCGGTTAGTTATATTCTGCATATTCATTATTTGTTAGTCTTCTGAGTTTTTTATCAGTACATCTCGTAAGGATGAAAACTTTTCGGTTTTTTGTCTAGTCATTTGTTGTTGTTAGTCAGTTGTTAAGTGAGGAAAGTTGGATGGTCACAAGCCATGCCTGTCTATGCTGGTAAGCATCTCTCATCCGATCATTTCCTTTTTAGCCGCAGATTCTGCATGTGTGCTTCAAACATCTAGTTTTTAAGTTTTCTACATTTTTAAAATTGAGGGGTAATCTGCCACCAACATTAGGTAAAAATCTGCCACTTGAAAATTACTAACTATACATGTTGCCCAAGGTGAAATCTGCCACCAACAGTAGGTATATACACACTCGCTTTTTTTACAGAATTGGGAAATCTCATTCAGTGTTGTTTGCTTCAGTTCTATTTTTTGATTTTTTTTTCTCATTTCATTTGGATCGTCATTGCTGGGAACTCTGTTGCAGTTGACGGCGTTGCAACTCTTCGTTTATATCAGTCCATCTTCGCATATCTATCAACTATACCAAAACATCACGCTCACTTTTGTTGCTGCATTTCTTTTTTGCAAATATCCCTTGTTCTCTCAATAATTTTTCTTCTTACATGAAGTTGTGTACAAGCAAAAAATGTAAATAGGCATGACTACTCTTTTTTTTCTCCATTGCTGCAGGGGTACGAGCAGAGGGACTTTGAGCCAATTCATTGCTGCAGTACGGAGGCCTGATCAGTAGGTATGTTGGTGGCTCTGATCTCTTCCTTCTTTTCCTTCCTAGCATTCTGTCGCGCTTGCCCTGCTGTATGGATGAAAAGAATTAATTTTTGTCAGTTCATAACAATAATTATTTTTTTCACATTTTTTTTAGATGAGTGTGTCTTTTTTTTAGAATGGAGTGCCATGTTTATTTTCTAGTAGTTTTTTTATAGGGGAATCACCTCCATCAGTTGTGTTTGGCTGCTTTGCTTTCCTTGATCTCTTCTTCTTTGGGATGTCGTACACTTTATCCAAATTAGTACATTTTATTTTTGTGTGACCTGGATCATTACAGTGGCTGCATTTGTAGAATGTCTTGTTCTTTATGCGTTCTTGTATTGTCATCATTCGCGGGCGTCCTTTTGTGTGGGCCTTATCAGGATTCAATAGCTTAATAGTTGGATTGCTGCCTCCGTTTTGTGCTACAGTTGTGAGTGTGCCTATTGTTTTGTTGGATCTGCTCATCTCCTCTGTTTGTTTTCCTTGCACATCAATCTCTTCTTCTCCTTCTCTATCCATATCAACTAAGTGTTGTTGAATTCTGACCATTTCTGATAGGAGGTATTCAAATTTCCGTTGATCTTTTGATGCGTTTGAGCCAAGCTCCATTAGCTTCATCCCTAGGACATTGTACCTCAGTCCATCATTATCTAATATGATTGGAATTGCCTTGGGTTTGTTCATTTTCTTGCCTTCTTTTCTCCATCTGTCTATTATGTATTTGTCTGGAATCTTTTCCACCTCAAGGTACAACATCACCTTTAGGATATGAGAGCACAAAATGCCATCTTTTTCAAACTTGCAACATATGCATGAGTAATCTTCTTTTTCAATATCCACTCGCACCACATAAAGCCTTGTCCTATGTTCTTGTTTGTAGTAGTTCTTTGCTTGGTATACCATGTATAGTTTCATTTTCTCCTCTTCTCTAATTTGCAATGTTGTTACATCATTGAGAATGAGCTGAAATTTTCTGAAGATGCTTATGTTGTACAGGTTGTGTGCTTGTATTTCGATGTAATACTTGGTGTTGAATGATTTCCAGGAAACCTTTTTGTGCTTTGCATTGTGGTCAAGCTCATCCTCATTTGCATGTATGTTGTCTAGTATTCTTTGGTACTCTCGTAGGAAACTTGTCATGCTGAACTGTGCACCAACACCTTTCTTGAACAAAGCATTTGTGCCCTCACTTCTAGCCGTTGTTTGGATGAAAGGGAAAAACTTTGTCTTGAAGTACACCGGCACAATTTTTTTTCTTGCCTCCCACATGTCTTGAAAAAGTTTCACCTCACCCACATTGTATGTTTCAATCATTGTTTGCCATAGTGTCTCAAACTCTTGCTCTGTCAATGAGTTGTTCACTATGTCGTGGAACTCCTCATATAGGCCTTCATTCAGTTGAAATACTCTGCACCCTTTCTCTTCAGCTTTTTTCATCACATGGAACAAGCATGTTCTATGTGTTGCGTGTGGAAACACAGCTTTTATTGCTGATTCCATTCCTCTGTCTTGGTCAGTTATTATTGTCTTTGGTGCTTTGCCTCCCATTGCTGCTAAGAATTGTTGGAACAACCACTTGAATGTGTTAGCAGTCTCATCAATAATAAGGGCACAAGCAAACAAGTATGTCTTCCCATGTGGAGAAACACCAACGAACGGTGCAAACGGTAAGTTGTATTTGTTTGTCAGGAAGGTCGTGTCAAAGCTGATGCAGTCTCCATAGTCTTGGTACATTACTCTAGATCTAGCATCTGTCCAAAACACGCTTCTGACTTTGTTTTTTGCATCCACTTCCATTGAGTAGCAAAATCCAGGGCTCTCAGCTTGCTTCTTCTGGAAGTACTGCTGCACTTCCATAACATCACTGTTTTCCAATTCTCTGTTTATTGATGTACCATGGTTGCTCACTTTCCTTTTGTTGTATGGTAACTTGTCCATTCCTCCTCTTATGTATGCCAACACTGCCACTATCTTCCTTGTAGGTATGTTGCACCTTTTCATTGTCCTGATTAATGCTTTATCTTCATCAGACATGTAAACATGAGATCTAAAAAACTTACTACCAGGGTTGAGCTGATGGTTATGATCAAGATTGAGGTTAGTTATGCACCATCTTCCTTCTTTCAAAGCTATTATCATTTGTGCTTTGCAATCCGTCTTTGCTATGACAATGCTTTTTCTTTGTACAGTCAAGTTTTCCCTCTCTGTCTCTGTGTTATGCCCATACTTGTTGCATTTTAGTATCACCCTTGTAACTTCTCTGTCCCTTTTTTTGCTGGTTGTGCGGGCAGTCGACACAACAGATATGGAGAAACCAGCTACAAAGGCATAGAAATTTAAGAACTTTTGAGCTTCCTCCCTCGTAGCAAAGTGCATCCCTGTTTCAGGTTTCAGCTCACTATCAATTGTTCTGTCATTTCCTCCTTCTGCGGCCTGTCTTTCATTTTCCAAGAAATCTTCTATTGTTTGTTCACTGATTTCATTATCTTCATTGACATTGTGCTGAAGTTGCAGGTGGCATGCATCAGTTGATGTTCCCTCCTCTCGAGACCGTGTGAGGGAACAAGCATCTTCAGATGTTGGCGAATCGAGGTTCCAGGTATGATTTTGCTCCCTCCGAGAAGACTTGTCTCTTCCTTCACTGTTTGTATCAACCTGTAGGGGTGTGTAGTATCAAGGTTAATCATTAAGTGCATGTTCAAAGTTTCTGTAGTGAAGCAGTATGATTTTTGTTATATATTTTTTGTTATCTTCTTCATTCTTGCATTTCTCTCTAAATTTTCTCACTAGGAAAACAGTTTTTTTTACCTGATCCAAGTGAATATTGTCAAAGAGGGTTGGCCTCCATGGGTCTCCTTGACAGTCATCAAATGACATATCATCCACACCATTGTGCCCTTCAGTAGCTGTTGCTTGTGCATCTAGGTCATACATTTGCACAGGAGAATTGTCTTGGTTGTCAACAAAGTCGCCCATCATGCCCAAATCCTGAAAAAAAAATCTGAATTATATCACAATGTCCTTTTTTTCATAAGTTCATTATCTGTTTAAGTTCTTCATTTTTTTTCTCATTGCTCATTTTGTTTTTAAGTTTTCTCACAACCCTTACCTCAAGGCTTTGTGTGTTGTTCAATGAATCGTTGTCTCCCAACACATGATTTGTACTTGTTTCTTGCAAATGTATCAGAGGGTCACCCTCATTTCTTGTTTGTCCAATGTCAGCACCATACAAGCACAACTCCTGCCCCTGCATATGATTTGAACAATGTTTAATTTTTTTCATTTCAGCCTCTTTGCCTTTCTTTTCTTTTTTCATTTTTTTGAATGTGTCGTACCTGGGAATTGATTGTCTGAGAGCCTTCGCTTAGGTCAATATAGCCCTTCAACAGCGCCACATAAGAGAAGTTCGGCTGTTTTTTCATACACATAATTGTTTTTGTCAGTGTTTTGTGTCCACACAAGTTGTAAGTCATAAAAAGTACAAAGCAAATTTTTTTTCATCCCCTCCTTCTACCTGCATGAACAGAGCTTCTTGGCTTCCAATGGACATATCATGCACCTCTTCTTCCGCACCGCTATTCACCTGTGAAAATTCAGTTTTCTATTTCAAACACAACACAACTTTTTTCAAGAACAGGGGGGATGTGATGAATGAAGCAGGAAGCATGTTCACAGTATTAAATTAGTTTGAAATTGTTTTTTTTGTTGTTAGTTTTTTCTGAGTTCATTTTAGTTTATGTCAGGTTTCAATTAGTTTTTGGTATCACTTTTTAATGTGTTTTGGGTTTGGTTTGTAGGTGTTATTTTTAGTTTTTTTCGCAGTGTGCAGTTGTGTCATCTTACGGATTTTCTCTAGGGATTCTTTGGTTTAATTTTTTAATTATTGTTTAATTTTTTTCTTTTTTTTTATCATTTCTTTATGTGTGTTCTGTTGTTCTTTTTTGCTGGAAAATTGCATTATTAACTCAATAAATCTGTAGTTTTAGTATTAATTCTGATGAGTGAAATGGCTGTATGTACTAGCTCAAATTCATAGGTTTAGTATCAGCAGAAACTCCAGTTTTCCTATTGTTTTAATTTCTGTTCTAGTACAAGTCAGAGTTTTGTGATTTTTGTTTGCTATATCAACTATCTGAAGTAAGTTTACTAACTTAATTTTTGTTTTTGATTTTTGTCAATCATGCACATGGGGGAAGTGTCAGATAAGTGGGATGGAGGCCGCAGTCTATTTCTGTACGTTTTTTTCGTTTGCTCAGTGCCAGTTTCTCATTATATCTCCGCAGGTAAGATTGTGATCCTAGAATCATTTTTTTTACCCCCATTTTGTTAAGGTTGCAGTAGGTGTCATTCCTTTCAAGTTTTCAATAGATTCAAACTATCATTTTTTACGAGAATTGTATTTTTGGTATTTTGAATGTCACATTATGTCATTTTCTTCTGAAGTTTTAATTTCTGTTGTATCTACATTTTGCCCACAGAGTTTAAACTGCCTCTAGAAGTTTACAGTGATGTTTTCATTTTTGCTAGTCATTTTCCCATTCTCTACCTTTTGAATTATAATTGGAAATTGAGTTTAAGTCATCTCCTAATGTTTTTCCTAGTCTAAATATGCACACAGAGCTGGTTTTTCTCTTTGAATTGTTAGCTTGTATTGACAGTTTGAATTTTTTTTCAGTTTTCCAGGAAGGAAAAGTATGCAGGCATTGGGGTTGGTTGGGGGGAGGGGGGGGGGAGGGGGGGTGGTGTACCTTAGTGGGGGCGAGGGCAGGTCGCGGCGACTCCAAGCAGCCCAGATCTGGATCGCAAGGAGGATCCATGGCTTCTCCCCCGTCAGCCGCCATGGCGATCGGGATGAAGGTGGAGGACGGAAATGGTTTTGGATTGGTGGGCCGGGTGGAGATCGGGGGGGAGTGGGGGGATGTGGTTAACGCAGGCCGTTAAACGGGTGGGACAGAGGGGAGGGGTGGGGGTTAACGCAGCCCGCTAATAGGCAGCCTTTTTAGCGTGCTGTTGTGATAACGGGTCCGCCAGGCGGCCCGTTTAAGTGATAGGCGAAGGAGCCCAAGAGGGTTTAGTTTTTTCGACCTGAAGTAGTGTAGAAATCAGACGTTTTTCCTGTACTGATGATTTTTTCAGACTGAGTTGTACTCAGCCACATGTCATTGAATGATTGGACTAAAAAACGACCTGACACGAATTTGAAATCAGACGACTGTTCATTAGTCACTCCCTATTTAATTACCTAAATATGAAGAAGGACAACCTAGCAATTACGGGGTAAAATACCAAAAATAAACAGGTCCAACAAGCACATTTTCAAGGTCAAAATTTACTCTGCAATGCCGCTTGCAAATACTTAGCCAATGGCGGAGGGAGTGGGCGAGTGGTTACTCGTAGGAACCAGCGATCCCCTAGCAGTCGAAAGAATGGATTACATTCGGTATTAATTATGCTGAGTTACCAGTTTCGGATGCCATCGTAGTTTGGCTCATCTTATCACTATCATTGTACGTGGGTACATTTGGCTCCCTAGAAATTCCACCTTCAACACTGCTTCTGTTGTACCAATCTCTCAATCTAAGAGCATATGCTATATTCTTGCAACCAATACAACATGTATCATATTGTATTATTTCATGTAGAGAAAATTTGTGTGGCCCTATATGGATTATTTTCCTAATGTGATGCTATAAATAACATTTAATTAACTAAATATGAAGAAGAAGGATGACCTAATAATTGCGGGTTAAAAACTCACAAAAAAAAAGTCTGGAAAGCACATTTCCAAGATCAAGATTTGTACCAAAATCCCTCTTGCGAATACTTAGTCAGTGGTGGAGGGAGCGGGCGAAAAGTTACTGGTAGGAACCAACCAACTAAGGTCCATGTAATATTCCAAAGAATGGATTATATTTGTCTCATCATATCACTGTCATTGCAAAATTGCATGCATTCGACTCACCAAATATTTGGGCCTTAAATAATGCTCTTGATTATAGTGCTCCAGCAATCAAAGAAGATATTCTATATTTCTTGCAATGAGTAAAACATGTATTATATCGTATTCTATTACAAAATAAACGTCTTGTCCATTCACACACATGTATAAATATTTTCTATTTCCTTGATGTGATGATATACATATTATTTATTTAGCTAAATGTGAAGAAGAAGGACAACCTAATAACCGCGGGTTAAAATTCACCAAAAGTAAACAAGTCCAACATGCACATTTTCAAGATCAAGATTTACGTTGCAATGTCGCTTGTGAATACTCAGTCAATGGCGAGGGAGCGGGTCATCAGTTACTGGTAGGAACGAGCCAGCCATGATCCCTGCAGTATTCCAAAGAAAGGATTGAATTTGGTATTAATTGTGTAGAATTACCTTTTTTTTAAATGTTGTTGTAGTTTAGCTCACCGTATCACTATCAGTGCAAACACTAGATGCATTTGGCTCCCCAGGTATTCCGCCAATATATATTTTTTTTCCTAACATGATGAGATAAATATTATTTGATTAGCTAAATATGAAAAGAAGGATAACCTAAAAAATGTGGGTTAAGATTCACCAAAAATAAACAAGCCCAACAAGCGCAATTTTGAGATCAAGATTTACACCACAATGCCTCTTGCGAATACTTAGTCAATGGTGAGAGCGGGGGATAAGTTACCTAGTAGGAATCAGCCAGCCTGGATCCCTCCAATATTCTAAAGAATGAAATATATTTGGTATTGATTATATAGAATTACTTTTTTATATTACCATCGTTTGGCTTATAGTATCACTAGCATTGCAATGTTGGATACAACTGGCTCCCAAAATATTCCGGCCTTCAACATTGCTTCTGGTTGTAGTACTCCCTCGATCTTAATGAAAAAAATATACACGTTGTCCATATACAACATGTATCCTGTTGCATTATTTCATGTAGAGATTTTTTTTATCGAGATATATGAATTATTTTCCTGATGTGAAGACATATATTGTATTTAATTACCTAAACATTAAGAAGAATGACCACCTAATAATTGTGCGTTAAAATTCACAAAAAATAAACAACACATGTTCGAGATCAAGATTTACACAGTAATGCCGCTTGCGAATACTTAGCAATGACGGAGGGAGCGGGCAAACGGTTACCTGGTAAGAACCAGTCAGCCTGGATCCCTCCAGTGTTCCAAAGAATACATTATATTTGGTATTTATTATATAGAATTATTCCCTTTGTCGATATTGCTGTAGTTTGGCTCATCATCGTACCCTGAAATATTCTAGTATTTAACATCGTTTTTGCTTCCAGTACTTCGTCGATCTAAAAAGATCTGCTAATAATATATATGTATGTATGTATATGTGTATATATATATACGCGAAGATTTTCTATTTACTACATACATGTTATAATCTACTAATACTTTAGAGACAATAATCAGGAGCAATTTTACCATTGTCAATGCATCATTGGTCTATATGCAAAAGCAAAGTACACCATATTTTGTGGAGCTATATGAATTATTGTTCCTGATGTGATGTATAAATATTATTTAATTAGCTAAACATTAAGAAGAAAGACCACCTAATGATTGTGGGTTAAAATTCACCAAAACTAGACAACACATGTTCGAGATCAAAATTTACACGACAATGCCACTTGCGAATACTTAGCAATGAAGGAGGGAGCGGCAAACGGTTACCTAGTAAGAACCAGCCAGCCTGGATCCCTCCAGTGTTCCAAAGAATACATTATGTTTGGTATTAATTATATAGAATTACTCGCTTTTTGTCGATATTGCCATAGGTTGGCCATCGTATCCGCAAAATATTCTGGCATTCAACACCGTTTCTACTTGCAGTACTCTGACGATCGAAAATGATATGCTAATATTGCTTGCAATCAATATAACGCGTATCCGATATATTGTATACCAATAATGGGCAAATATACGCATATGCACGTGCAAATATTTTCTATTTACAACATACATGCTATAATCTACTAGTAATACTTTAGAGACAATAATCAGGAGTACCCCGTAAAAAAGACAATAATCAGGAGCAATTTTGCCACAGTCAATGCATTGGTCTATATGCAAAGCAAAGTACACCATATTTTGTGGAGCTATAAATTATTTTTCTGATGTGATGACATAAATATTATTTAATTAGCTAAACATTAAGAAGAAAGACCACCTAACGATTGTGGGTTTAAATTCACCAAAACTAAACAACACATGTTCGGGATCAAGATTTAAACGACAATGCTGCTTGTGAATACTTAGCAACGACGGAAGGAGCGGGGAACGGTTACCTGGTAAGAACCGGCCAACCTGGATCCCTCTGGTGTCCCAAAGAATAAATTATATTTGGTATTGATTATATAGAATTACTCCCTTTTTTCGATATTGCCGTAGATTGGCTCATCGTATCCGCAAAAATATTCCGGCATTCAACACCGTCTCTACTTGCAGTACTCTCACGATCGAAAACAATATGCTAATATTGCTTGCAATCAATATAATGCGTATCCGATATATTGTATTCTAATAATGCAAAAATATACGCGTCGTCCATATGCGCGTATATGCGAATATTTTCTATTTACTACATACATACTATAATCTACTAATACTTTAGAGACGATGATTAGGAGCAATTATGTCACTGTCAATGCATCATTGGTCTATATGCAACGCACATCACACCATATTTTTTTGGGTGGGTGATTTCTCACAATGGTACGGCGCCGTGGAAGAAAAAACATGTGCAACATTAATCATTCGGCCAGAAAAACTAAGCACTGTGGGGGGTTAGAGCAGGGAGCTTCCATTACCATCACAATTAGATCGGGCCCCATTTGAAGATACACTGAGGCAGATCTTTCAAAAAAAAAAAAAAAAAGATACACTGAGGTTGCTGAAGTGGACTGACTGACCATGGTGGGATGGGAAACAAGCAAATGCAAAGGACTGCAATGGAAGTTCTCCCCTGCATGAAAGAATATCTCTGGGAAGAAGTCAATGATCACGAGCCTCCATATTTTCCACAAACCAAACCTGGCATTATTCAAACCTTCACATAATATTCAACAACCCTCCTGATTAGTATACACCCAGTGTGAGGATGGGAACAAACTGCATTTGACCTTCCACGGTTAAAAGTCAGCAAAATCATCTACTAACCATGGAGCAATGTAAAAAAAAAAATCTTTAAATGAGATGTAAATCTAAGTCTAGGTCAGGAACCTTGGTTTGGGTACTAGTAGTAATTATAAATGAATGAAATGAAAGAATTAATTGGTTGCATTGGAGATGAGAAATAGGGGAAGATATACGGGAATCGGCATTAAATGCTGTGGGATGGATGGACCTCTGCTTTTAATTCCGTGCAGGTGAGTTGGTGTGTTCCAATTAACTCCCCTCCTCCGCCTCCTCTTCCTCGCCCCTCTCGCTCCTCTCCCCCCCCCCCCCCCCCCCCCCCCTGCTCCGCTGGAAGAACCATTCTTGATCCAGATTCCGCACGGCCGCGCGCCTCCGCCCCGATCGTCCGCCCGCAGAAACCTAGGAGCGGCTCCGCGCCGCCGCGAATTCGGTCGCTTTGATCCCTGCAATTCGCGGCGCGGCGTGGTGGGCGACGACGAAGGCGGAGGCGAATCGGATGGTGTAGGGGCGGGTTGAGGGGGGAGTTGTGTTCTTCGTTGCGGCGGCGGCCAGCCATGCATCTCTCGCTGTGGAAGCCGCTGTCGCAGTGCGCGGCGATGCTCATGGACAAGCGGCACCGCCCGCCGCGGCCGCCGGCGTCGGGGGCCGGAGCGGGGTCGGGCGGCGGGCGGCGGCTGCAGGAGAGCAAGCTGCGGGAGGCGCTGGAGGAGGCGTCCGAGGACGGGTGCCTCACCAAGTCCCGCGACGCGGCGCTGCTAGACGACGGGGACGGCGGGGAGGAGGGGGCCGGCTCCGGCTCCGTGAGCCGGTCGCGGTCGCTGGCGCGGCTCAACGCGCAGCGCGAGTTCCTGCGCGCCACGGCGGTGGCGGCGGAGCGTGCCTTCCTGTCGCCCGACGCGCTCCCGGCGCTGGCCGACGCGCTCGCCACGTTCCTCTCCATGTACCCCAAGTACGCCTCGTCGGCGGACGTGGACCGCCTCCGCGCCGGCGAGTACCCGCACCTGGACAAGGTGTGCCTCGACTACTGCGGCTTCGGCCTCTTCTCCTACCTCCAGAGCTGCAGCCCCGCCGACTCCTCCGTCTCCTTCACGCTCTCGGAGATCACCGCCAACCTCAGCAACCACGCGCTCTACGGCGCCGCCGAGAAGGGCACCGCCGAGCACGACATCAGAAGCCGCATCATGGACTACCTCAACATCCCGGAGTCGGAGTACTGCCTCGTCTTCACGGTCAGCCGCGGCTCCGCGTTCCGGCTGCTCGCCGAGTGCTACCCCTTCGCCACCAACAAGAAGCTGCTCACCATGTTCGACCACGAGTCCCAGTCCGTGAATTGGATGGCTCAGTCCGCCAGGGACAAGGGGGCCAAAGCCTACTCCGCCTGGTTCAAGTGGCCCACCCTCAAGATCTGCTCCACCGAGCTCCGAAAACAGATATCCACCAAGAAGCGCCGACGCAAGAAGGACTCTGCCACTGGCTTATTCGTGTTCCCGGTGCAGTCCAGGGTGACCGGGGCAAAGTACTCATATCAGTGGATGGCATTGGCTCAGCAGAATAACTGGCATGTTCTGCTGGACGCCGGCGCATTGGGGCCTAAGGACATGGACTCGCTGGGCTTGTCGTTGTTCCGGCCAGATTTCATCATCACATCATTTTATAGGGTGTTTGGAGCTGATCCTACAGGTTTTGGCTGCTTGCTCATCAAGAAGTCAGTGATGTCGTGCTTGCAGAGCCCAAATGGCGGGACGGGGGCAGGGATGGTGCGGATTCTTCCGGTCTTCCCGCAGTATCTTAGTGATTCGGTCGATGGGTTTGATGGTGTTCAGGATGGCCTTGAGGATGATATGATCATTCCAATCGAGGAGGAGTCGTCGACGATGAACAGTCACCAAGCATCCCAATTACCTGCGTTCTCGGGCGCATATTCCTCAGCTCAGGTGAGGGAGGTGATTGAGGAGAGCGAATTGGATCAGGACAGCTCAGATAGAGATGGTGCCAGCACGATTTATGAGGAGAATGAGAGTGTGTCCGTTGGGGAGGTGATGAAGAGCCCAGTATTCAGCGAGGATGAGTTGTCAGAGAGCTCTTTCTGGGTTGATTTGGGCCATAGTCCCCTTGGTTCAGACCATTCAGAACAGGGCAAGTTGGGATCTCCATTGCCTGCATCCTGGTTTGCTGGTAGGAAGAATGCAAAGAAGACATCACCAAAGGTGCCATCTAAACTGGCAAGGAGCCCTATTTATGACAACCATGTTGTGTCCTTTGATGCAGCTGTGAGGTCAGTATCACAAGAGCTAGAGCATGTGAAGGAAATTCCAGAGGAAGATTGTTCATATAATGGCAAGGTCAGTGAAGATTGTTCATATACCGGCAAGGTCAGCGAAATTGAAGAATGTCAGGACGGTCATGAAAATAAGAGGTTTGTAAAATTCTCTTGTGACAATGGCCGCACACAAGGCAGTTCGGCGTCTGTTTTTGGGGGTTATGCTGCAAATGGGAATGGCTCCACTTCGGAGATTTGCTCAGAAAACCAGCTTGAAGCTAAAGACAGTGCCATCAGAAGGGAAACAGAGGGTGAGTTCCGTCTACTGGGAAGGAGGGAGGCACCCAATAGCAGATTCAATGGTGGCAGGCTCTTTGGAGTGGAAGAAGCTGAACGAGCGTCAAGTATGGGGCGCAAGGTATCATTCACCATGGAGGATAGTAGGCTGTGTCGCAATGCTGACGCTGGGGAGACATCTGGATATGCAGTGGGAGAAGAAGAAGACGATGATGCATACAGCGACTACGATGAGATTCAGGATGGCAGGCGAGAACCTGAAATCATCTGTAGGCACCTTGATCATGTGAACATGCTGGGTCTTAGTAAGACAACGCTAAGGTTGCGTTACCTGATCAATTGGTTAGTGACCTCACTGCTGCAGCTTCGGTTGCCTGATTCTGGAGACGGTGATGGGGTTCCCCTTGTCTATATCTATGGCCCGAAGATAAAATATGAACGGGGAGCAGCAGTCGCATTCAATATAAAGGACTGCAACACCGGAACATCACTGATCAATCCTGAAACTGTACAGAAGATGGCAGAGAAAGAAGGCCTCAATGTTGGCGTCGGTTTTCTGAGTCATATACGCATTATGGACAACCAGAAACATGGGGTGGCTGATGTGGGCCTCAGCTCTTCCCTGTGTCGGCCTACTTCAAACGGCCGACATGAGAAGAAAAATAGCAAAAATGCCATTGTTGGGATCGAAGTGGTTACTGCTTCTCTTGGCTTCCTTACAAACTTTGACGATGTCTACAGGTTATGGGCATTTGTTGCAAAATTTCTGGACTCATCGTTCCTTGAACAGGAGAGGCTATCATCGATCCCTGAGGATGCAGAACGATAGTGTTTAGAGGATTTCGGTTGTGGCTTTTTGCAGCATTTAGAGAATTCAGTTGTGGCTATTGCAGCTACTTTATAAATACAGAAGGAAGGTGGTGGCAACAGTGTAATTGTGATGAGGGTGGAAGAGGAGATGTCAAGGCGCTTTTGCCTATAGCTTTTGTATCCGAAAACATCTCCCCTTGGCATGAATGGTTAATACTTGGTGGCGCGGCTGGTATATTTCTTCATTCTTCTTTTCCCCCTTTCTGGGCATGCGACATTTTTGCTCGTAGATTTTGGTCGAGATTCATATGTATCATTCACCTGATTATTTGTTGAGCGTCTCCGTTCCTTGTACTTGCTTGTAAAAGCGGCTCCATTGGCCATGAAGTACGCTTGCCTGTATGATTCTTGCAACATGAATAGCATGATGATGATAGATTGATAGGTGATCCATCCACCCCTTTTCAGTTCTCTTTGTCAAATTTGAAATCATCCGCTGTCCTCGGTATGTTTTGTATGGATGCATCTTATTAGTCAATGAGTTCTTCATGCTGTGTCTGATACATACTGCTGTGGCGAATCCACTGATTATCATCTGAGCTTTGCAAGTGGTATCCAGACCACTAGCTACAGTATGAGCTTTCTCTCCGACTGTTCTTGTGTTTCACCTTTTAGCTTTGATGTTGTGTACTTGCACTAAGCTTCTGAGTAGTCGTTGTTGTGTTACAGTGGCGTGATAAGCTCTATCCCGCTGACTAGAACGGCCTGCTTGCTTCCTAATGCGCTGTTGCTTTCTGGTTGCTGTTCTAAGTTGCTTCTTTTCTGTTGTGGTGCACTTGGAAAGCTAGTCGACAGTGTTGGTTGTTGTCGAGCTGGTAGTTTCTGGTCTTTTGCGTTTCGGCGGCGTCCGAATGAGGTAGTAGTACTGTTGCTTGTTGGCTTGAAGAAGATGGGTTTCAGTTATCAAGCAGCTCTCTGAAGATAGGCGCAGAGCTTCTTCTTGTTTTTCTGCATATAACAAATGTATTTCGCACTTGACTTGGGTGGCTCTTCTCTCTGAAGGACAAGTTGCAAATGTTTTTTTGCCTGTTTATGCATGAATGAAAGGGTCCCAAATAGCTCTACATCATGGACTGACCGGTGGACTAAGATCTGGATACCCAGGCAAAAACTCCAGAATACTTGCACCGAAGTCGTATCAGCCATGGCCCGTGATTGGAACTACGTATAAAAATCCTGTGCGACTCGGCTTAAAATGACACACACCTGCTGGGCTCGTAAAGTAATCTGCATCTTTGTGCCTAACATGTGTCCGGTCAATGCCGCCGGGGCCACGAATCAAATACTTGGACGCACCTTTCACACCCGCCGCACTTATTCCACCCCACGACTTGCGCCTCCGGTGTCTGTCAACATTCAACAACAACAGCCCCCGGCCGTGCTGGTTGGTGCCAACACACGCCCGCCCCAGCGCCGGCCGGCGCTGCCCCGGTCGAGTGGAAATCCAGCGCGGGTGACGGCAGACGCTCGGATGATTTGGTTCAGACGGGGAGAGGCGGACCGAACCGATGGCGGCCACATGGCAATGGCTGTAGCGTGACACGATACCCTGCTTGGAGCTACAGCCAGATCCACTTATCCAGGCGCGGTAACGGCTGTGCGAGATCTGATGGCAGCTGCTCACTGTGACTGGATGATCAGAGGCACCAGATCGTGGAGTTGGAACGTGCTGCGTGCGCACTGTGGCACCGCATCACTACAGAAAACGTACGAGGTCCACGTAGCTTGCTTACTGCTCCCTCCGTCCCATATTAATTTATCGCTGAAGTAGATGTATTAATTGTCACACGGATGTATACTAGATACATTTGTTTAAGCGACAATTAATATGGAACGGGGTGAGTACTTGTCTAATCAATTGTCTTTGTTTATCTATCAAGCCTTTGTCGTTCGTTGGTCCGTTCGATTACCCTTTGACGTCATTTATCAAGCCTAGGTCACCAACGTCATCAGGGTTGGGCTTTAGTGTTGGAGGTTGTTGCTTCGGGAGTTCCTATTTAGCTCGGTTGGCCATACACTGCTCGCTTTAGTTCGTTTGGTTTTTCCTCACTCGTCTATTACTGTTACTTGTCTGTTGTCTTGGTAAAAAATATTTTTTCTGTTAATTTTAATTTTTTGGTGAAATAAAAAAATGTTTATTTTTTTTAAAAAGTTCACGAATTAGAAAGGAGTTAGCATATTTGAAAAATGTTTACGAATTCAAAAAAATTAGCAAATACAAAATGTTCATGAAATTTGAAAATGTCCACAAATTTTGGAAAAAGGTCATGATTTTTTTAAAATAAAAAAAATTGAAAAAGCATCATTTTTAAAAAAGTTCATAATTTTAAGAAAATGTTCATGAATTTTTATAAAAAATATGAAGAAAAATATCATGAATATTTTTAAAAAAATGTGGAGATGTAACTGGTCAACAACCCTCCTCCCACCCCTAATTGCAGTCTCAATGTGGGCATGCAGTTGCGTGCCGGGGGTGAACAAAAATGGGTCGGGACTAGTTGCGTGTCGACTTGCAACTGGGACAAAAATGGGTTAGGCCCCTAGTTGCGTATCGAGGGTGGAATTGCAACTGGGACAAATGGTCCCCCCCCCCAAGTTGCATGTCGAGGGTGAACCTACAAATGGGACAAAATGGATCGTAGATACGTCCATTTTGCATCACTATTTCTTATTGTAATTTACTCTTTATTAATGATATTTGGCACATTATTGCTCAATTCTAATGTTTTTTCCTTCAATTTTCATGTAACACACGGAGATGAAAATTGTCAGGAAAATGTCGGACAACTGGAAAATAGGGCAAAACAAAGGACAAAAGGAAAAAGTTTTTTCGGAGCTCCAAAAGACCTGAAAAGTTTAATAAAATTTTTCCTGAAGAAATGGAGCCATGGGCCAGAGGGGCCCCATAAGTCCACCACGCGGCAGGGCCATGCCCCCCCCGCTCCCCCCTGGCGCGTGAGGGTGCGTATGGGGCCCCTGGCTGCTCCTCTCGATGCACTTTGGCCATAAATTCATGTTTGATCTAAAAACACTGTGGATTTTTTTCTGGGATTTCTCCATCACCGTCTGCGAGGCGGAACCGAGGCAGAGCACTTTTGCCATCCGGTGGGCTGATTTTGCCGGAGATCTATCCCTCCAGGAGGGGGAATTCAAAGCCATCTTCATCACCAACACTCTGGTCATCATTGGGTTCATCATATCCATCAACATCTTCATCAGCACCGTCATCTCCATCAACCCCCTTCATCCCATATGTCCATTCTATGAACTTTCTTCTCAGATCCCTTGCTGAGAGTAGTTTCTAGTGTTGACTGCTACTTATAATTGATGCTTTAGAAGTTTTATTGGTGAAAGATTCATATGTTCAGATTGTTAATCATATATTCATCTACACTGATCATGATCCATATGACGTGTTGTGAGTAGTTCGTTAAGTTCTTAAGGACATGGGATAAATCTTGTCACTAGTAACCTTGTGAAGTTGAATATAGTTCAATGTTTTGATATTATGTTGTGGTGTAATTCTCTACTGGTGTTGTGCGAACGTTGCTACTTGTGAACTTCGTTGGGATTTTCCTCGAAGAGGAGAGGAGGTGCAATACAGTAGAGATAAGTATTTCCCTCAGTGAGAACCAAGGTTATCGAACCAGTAGGAGAATCACGCAAAGCCTTGTGAACAGCACCTGCACACACAAAAGCAAATACTTGCACCCAACGCGGGCAAGAGGGTCGTCAATCCCCTTGAACTCGTTACTTGCAAGGATTAAATCTTGTAGTGGTAGATAGATAAATTGCAAAACAAAATAAAAGAAATAAAATTGCAGCAAATATATTTTGGATTTTTATATATGATTTAAGTAGATCCGGGGGCCATAGTTTTCACTAGAGGATTCTCTCTCGAACACATAGCATACGGGGTAAACAAATTATTGTTGGGCAATTGATAGAAAAGCGTATAGTTATGACGATATTCAAGGCAATGATCATGTATATAGGCATCACGTCCGAGACAAGTAGACCGACTCCTGCCTTCATCTACTACTATTACTCCACCCATCGACCGCTATCCAGCGTGCATCTAGGGTATTAAGTTAATAAAAACAGAGTAACGCCTTAAGCAAGATGACATGATGTAGACAAAGTAAACTCAACTAACATGAATAAACCCCATCATTTTATCCTTAATGGCAACAATACAAATACGTGTCTTGTCCCTTTCTGTCACTGGGATATAGAGCATCGCAAGATTGAACCCAATACAAAGCACCTCTCCCACTGAAGATAAATCAATCTAGTTGGCCAAACCAAACGGATAGATCGGGGAGAAATACAAAGCTATAACAATTATTCATAATAAAGTTCAGAAAAGACTCAATTACTTCTCATGAATATTCAGATCATAAACCCACAATTCATCGGATCCCAACAAACACACCGCAAAAGAAGATTACATCGAATAGAACTCCAAGAACACCAAGGAGAACGTTGTATTGAAGATCAAAGAGAGAGAAGAAGCCATCTAGCTACTATCTATGGACCCGTAGGTCTGTGGTAAACTACTCACGCATCATCGGAAGGCCACAAGGATGATGTAGAAGCCCTCCGTGATCGATTCCCCTTCCGGCAGAGTACCGAAAAAGGCCTCCAGATGGGATCACGAAAGAACAAAAACTTGCGGCGGCAGAAAAAGTGTTTCGGGTGGTTCTTTGTTGGTTTCCCAATATTTAAGAATTTATAGAAGTGGAATTAGGTCAGACGGAACCTCGAGGGGCCCACAAGGCAACAGGGCGCGCCGGGTTGCCTTGCCGTCTCCTCGTACATCCTCTGGTCTCCTCCCGAAGCTTCTAGGGTCTCTTATGTCCAGAAAAAAATCGTCAAAAAGTTTCGTAGCGTTTGGACTCCGTTTGGTACTGATTTTCTGGAAAACCAAAAACAAGCAGAAAACAACAACTGACACTGGGCACTGGGTTAATAGGTTAGTTCCCAAAATGATATAAAATGGCATATAAAACATCCAAGATTGATACTATAATAGCATGGAACAATCAAAAATTATAGATACGTTGGAGACGTATCAACATCCCCAAGCTTAATTCCTGCTCGTCCTCGAGTAGGTAAATGATAAAAACAGAATTTTTGATGTGGAATGCTACCTAACATGTTTATCATGTAATCTGTTTTACCGTATGAATATTAAGAAACGAGTGATTAAGGCAATAGTCTATAATTTGATATAAAGACATCAATACTCAGGCATACCAACAAACAATCATGCCTTTCAAAATAAAAATGCTAAAGAACGCTATCCCTAACACAAAGTATTAATCATGAACTACCTCGATGACAAGCCGAGCAATTGGATCATACTTTTTAACGCGCTTCAGCTTTTTCAACTCCCACGCAATACATGAGCGTGAGCCATGGATATAGCACTATGGGTGGAATAGAATGTGGTGATAGAGATCAATAAGGGGAAGTCAAAAAGGAAGATAGTCTCGCATTGACGCGGCTAATCAACGGGCTATGGAGATGCCCATCAATTGATATCAATGCGAGGAGTAGGGATTGCCATGCAACAGATGCACTAAGAGCTATAAGTGTATGAAAGCTCAAACTGAAACTAAGTGGGTGCGCATCCAACTTGCTTGCTCATGAAGACTTCGGGCATTTGAGGAAGGCCATCATCGGAATATACAAACCAAGTTCTATAATGTTAAATTCCCACTAGTATATGAAGTGACAACTCAGGAGACTCTCTATATGAAAAACATGGTGCTACTTTGAAGCACAAGTGTGAAAAAGGATAGTAACATTGCCCCTTCTCTCTTTTTCTCTCATTTTTTTGTTGAGATCTTTTTGGCCACTTTTTTTTTCGTCCGGTTCCTCATCCTGACTTGTGGGGGAATCATAGTCTCCATCATCCTTTCCTCACTGGGACAATGCTCTAATAATAATGATCATCACACTTCTATTTACTTACAACTCGATAACTAGAACAATATGACTCTATATGAATGCCTCTGGCAGTGTACCAGGATGTGTAATGATCTAGCGTAACATGTATAAAAAATGATGAATGGTGGCTGAGCCACAAATACTATGTCAACTATATGATCATGCAAAGCAATATGACGATGAAGATGTGTGTCATATAAACGGAACGGTGGAAGTTGCATGGCAATATATCTCGGAATGGCTATGGAAATGCCATAATAGGTAGGTATGGTGGCTGTTTTGAGGAAGATATAAGGAGGCGTGTGATAGAGCGTATCATATCACGGGGTTTGGATGCACCGGTGAAGTTTGCACCGACTCTCGAGGTGAGAAAGGGCAATGCACGGTACCGAAGAGGCTAGCAAATTGCGGAAAGGTAAGAGCGCGTATAATCCATGGACTCACATTAGTCATAAAGAACTCACATACTTATTGCAAAAGTTTATTAGCCCTCGAAGCAAAGTACTACTCGCATGCCCCTAGGGGGATAGATTGGTAGTAAAATATTAACCCACAAGTATAGGGGATCGCAACAGTTTTCGCGGGTAGTATTTCACCCAGATTTATTGATTCGACACAAGGGGAGCCAAAGAATATTTGCGAGTATTAGCAGTTGAGTTGTCAATTCAACCACACCTGGAGAACTAAATATCTGCAGCAAAGTGTTTAGTAGCACAGTAGTATGATTGTTTCAATAGCAGTAGTAACAGTAGTGACAGTAACAGAAGCAGCAACGAAAGTAACTTAGCAAAGATCAATATGCGAAAAGCGTAGGCATTGGATCAGTGATGGATAATTATGTCGGATGACATTCATCATGTAATAGTCACAACCTAGGGCGATACACAATAGCTCCAATTCATCAATGTAATGTAGGCATGTATTCCGTATATAGTCATACGTGCTTATAGTAAGAACTTGCATGCCATCTTTTGTCCTACCCTCCCGTGGCAGCGGGGTCCTTAAGGAAACTAAGGGTTATTAAGGCCTCCTTTTAATAGAGAACCGGAACAAAGCATTAGCACATAGTGAATACATGAACTCCTCAAACTACGGCAATCACCGGAAAGAATCCCAATTATTGTCACCTTGGGGTATGTGGATCATGACACGTAACAGGTGCATATAACTTGCAAGATAGGATCAAGAACTCAAATATATTCATGAAAACATAGAGGGTTCAGATCTGAAATCATGGCACTCGGGCCCTAGTGACAAGCATTAAGCATAGCAAAGTCATAGCAACATCAATCTCAGAACATAGTG
The DNA here is from genome assembly GCA_039707655.1 of Elymus sibiricus. Lineage (NCBI taxonomy): Eukaryota > Viridiplantae > Streptophyta > Magnoliopsida > Poales > Poaceae > Elymus > Elymus sibiricus. Next base: position 394,635,666 of record CM077672.1, read on the forward strand.
GATACTAGGGATCAAAGACCTAACAAATTGACTCGATTACATGGTAAATCTCATCCAACCCATCACCGTCTAGCAAGCCCATGAAGAAATTACTCACGCACGGCGGTGAGCATCATGAAATTGGTGATGGAGAATGGTTGATGATGACGACGGCGTCGAATCCCCCTCTCCGGAGCCCCGAACGGACTCCAGATCAGCCCTCCCGATGAAGAACAGGAGGTGGTGGCGGCTCCGTATCGTAAAACGCGATGATTCTTTCTCTCTGATTTTTCTCTCCATGAATAGGTACTTATAGCACTGGAATTAGGGTAAACGAAGATGCTAGGGGCCCACAAGCCTGCCAGGCGCGCCCTGGGGGGTGGGCGCGCCCCCCAGGCTTGTGGCGCCTGGTGGCCCCCCCTCCGGTGGATCTTTGCGCCAGTATTTTTTTATATATTCTGAAATAATTCTCCGTAAATTTTCAGGTCCATCAGAGAACTTTTATTTCTACACAAAAACAACACCATGGCAATTCTGCTGAAAACAGCGTCAGTCCGGGTTAGTTCCATTCAAATCATGCAAATTAGAGTCCAAACTAGAGCAAAAGTGTTTGGAAAGTAGATACGTTTGGGACGTATCAACTCCCCCAAGCTTAATTCATTGCTTGTCCTCAAGCAATTCAGTTGACAAACTGAAAGTGATAGAGAAAAACTTTTACAAACTCTTTTGTTCTTATTGTCTGTATATATACTTAACTAGCATCCAAGTTTTCAGCAAAGATTATGAACTAACCATATTGATAATAACACTTAGGTCTCACATTTACTCATGGCCATAACATAACCAACTAGCGAGCAATAATAAGATATCTCAGATGCCAACACTTTGTCAAAACAATCATGATATAATATGATAACATGGTATCTCGCTAGCCCTTTCTGAGACCGCAAAACATAAATGCAGAGCACCTCTGAGATTCAAGCAACGACTAAACATTGTAATTCAGGGTAGAGGATATCCAGTCATGGTCACATCCAACATTAACTATACTCAATGCATAAAAATGACAATAGTGCTCTCCAACTGGTGCTTAAATGAGAGGGTGATGACTCAACAATAAAAGTAAAATAACATGAAAGTAAATGGATAGGCCCTTCGCAGAGGGAAGCTTGGATTTGCAGCGGTGCCAGAGCTCGAAGCTTAAATTAGAGATAAAAATAATTTTGGGAGGTATGCTTTTCCTGTTAACGTCACGACCGAGAGTTTTCAATATCTTCCATGCTAAACAAATTATAGGCGGTTCCCAAGCGGAAAGGTAAAGTTTACTCCCCTCCACCGTACCAACACAAGCCATGGCTAGCCGAATTCACGGGTGCCCTCCATACCAACAACTTTTCGGGGGAGTTTGTTTGCATTATATGATTTTGATTTGAGCATAGGACTGGGCATCCCAATTACCATCCTCTCTCGTGCAATGACAAGTGAATAAACACTCATCTGAGAGTAACCCGCTTAGCATGGAAGATACTGACCGCCCCTTGTCACTCCATGAGCGGTACGGGCACACAAAACAGATGTTCATTTGAATGTTTAGAGGTGGCACTTGCAAATTTACTTGGAATTACAAAGTAATACCGCATATAGGTAGATATAGTGGACTCATCTGGAACAACTTTGGTTTAGGGATTTGGATGCACAAGCAGTATTCCCGCTTAGTACAGGCGAAGGCTAGCAAATAGATTGAGAAGCGACCAGCTAGAGAGCGAAAACGGTCATAGACATGCATTGCGAATAATTAACATTGAACACGAGCATGAGTAGGATATCAACACCCTGAACATAAATATCATGGAGGCTATGTTGGTTTTGATTCAACTACATGTATGAACATGTGCCAAGTCAGGCCACTCGAATTACTCAGAGGAGGATACCATGCTAACATACTACATCACAACCATTTTAATGCATGTTGACACTCAAGATAAAGCATCATCTACTCCTAGCTATTTAAGCATGGCATGAGCAACTATAATCTCTAATTGTCATCACAAATATGTTTACTCATAATAATGTTGAATCTTGAATACTGAGCTAAACATATTTACAAAGACAAAAACAAGAAGAGTTCATACCAGCTTTTCTTCACCACAATCACTTCATCAAATATCGTCATTATTGCCTTTCACTTGCATGACCGAATGGTGTGATGATAATAATAATAGTGCAAGTGTGCCGTGGACTAAGCTGGAATCTGCAAACATTTATTCAAAGGAGAAGACAAAGTAATAGTGGCTCGTTGTTAGATCAACAATAAAGCATATGGGAGCCACTCAACATTTTCATCGTGGTCTTTCTCCTTGTGACGACTCAACAAAAAGAAAAGAAATTCAGAGAAACACACTGAAATATTTTTTGAGTTTTTGGTTTTTTTTTTCCTGAAGGAAGGCAAATTAACGAAGGAAAAACAAAAACGAGAAAAACTATTTACACGGGAAAGCTCCCAACAAGCAAAGGAAGAAATGAGAAATCTTTTTGGGTTTTCTTTTACTACTACGAATTAACTAAACAGGAAAGAAACTACAACTAATTTTTTTTGGATTTTCGAAAGTTTTTCAAACACACAAGAAGAAAGCGAAAATAAAACTAAGATGGATATACAATGAAAAAGGATGAAAACCGATAACTGGAATGAGTGTGTGAACATGAATGTAATGTCGGTGAGAAATACGTACTCCCCCAAGCTTAGACTTTTGGCCTAAGTTGGTCTACGGCCATGGGTCGAAATCAGCACCTCCCGGATAGTGCTGAGGCTGCTGAGGATCCCACTGGTAAATGGCCTCCTGAGGCTCCCACTGATAGATGGGCTCCTGGTACGGCTCTGGTGCTGGTGCTGGCTCAGGTGCTTGGGGCTGGTCCAAGCCCCAATAAGCATAAATGTCCTCAGGCATGATGATGTATCTGCCCCTGTGAATATCAAACAAGGTAGGCGCAGGCAAAGTAATAATCTCACATGTACCCTAACTGAATACCAAGTTATACTGAAATCGTTTACGGTCCCTGTTAATAAAGTCATGCCCAACCATACTCTCGTAGTCAAGATGCATAACGGGTAAAAGCCTCTCTTCCCTCTCGTCATGCCTAATAGGGATCTCAAAGTGTTGCACAAGACGGGAAGCGTAAATACCACCATAAATAGCGCCCCTCGAACGGTTGGTGTGCAACCGCCGGGCAACCATAGCACCCAAATTGAAGGTCCTATCAGCATAAAGAGCGTGGCGCAAAATATCAAGGTCAGGCGAACTGAGTGTGCCACTCTCCCACCGACCAGTCAAACACCTCCCAGCAAATAATGAATAATAGCGCAAAAACAGGGAAATGTAAACTAGCAACCCAAGCCTCAGAAACTCCCCTTGACTCTCCCATGGTAACCTCAGGGATGAACTCCGCGACATCCCTGGGATGTGGCTCTAATGGGCTACCCTCGTTGGGAAGCTTGCATACCTCGCAAAAATCCTCAAGTGTCATCTCTTGGGGAACATCATATAAATTAAATGTCACTGTGGGTGTATCTCTCCTAGCATGAAAATGAAAGCTTTGCACAAAAGTATTAGTGAGGAGAAGATACTAGTCACACTTATCTTCGAGGAATGGGATAATGCCGGCATTGTTCGCCAAATGATAGAAATCATCGAAAATCCCCGCATCCCTCAAGAACGTGTTGCATGGCCATTCGCACGGCTGCACCTCGGCCGCACGAGGAAGTGTATACTTGGGCTTAGGAGCCTCCTTGGGGTTCTGGCTCGAAGAACCCCTCAACCTCCACTTGAGCATTTTCTTTTTCTGAATTTTTTAGTGACTCAAAATAAAAATGAACGAAACTCAACAAAATTGATACCAACTACTCCCACATGTATCTAGAAGCTATATCATGCATCAAAACTACTTTGGACCATACAAATTCAACATGCAAGCTCATGAACATGGTCACCACAGTAGCAAAAAATTGCAAAGTATAAAGCACTAGAACAAAAACTAATTGGAGCATTGGAGGAGTCACATACCAAGGAGTAATTCCTCAAAACAGTTTTGGAAACGGAGTTTCGAGCAAAGAGATTGAAAATCACAGCAAGATGAGCTAGAACACGAGCTTGTGAGCAAGTTTGATTTTTTCTGGAGGAAGAAGAAGGAGATGGGTGGCTGGCATAAGTGAGTGGGTCCCTGTGGGACCCACAAGCCTGCTGGGCGCGCCCTGTGGGCTTGTGGCTCACAGGTGCACCCCCCTGGGGTGTGTTTAGTGCCAAAAATTATTAAATATTCTGGAAAAAATCATACTAAGTTTTCATGGCATTCTGAGAACTTTTATTTTTGGGCCATTTTTTATTGCACGGAAAATTCAGAAAACAGGATAATCATGGCATTTTATTTTATTCTACTAAAAATAACAGAGAGCAAAAGGTGGGTACAGAAAGTTGTGCTTACTAAATTCATCGACCACATGCCCCTAAAAAAGAATCCATTAATAAGGTTGATCAAGTCTTATTAACAAACTGTTTTCGAATGGCATGAAACCGATGAATCTTCGTATAACACTAAGTTACCTCAACGAGGATATGCATCTCCCCAACAATAAGAATTTCATATTTCTTTTTGACAGTAGGAAGAGGAAATTTGAATCCCCCAATAGTGATTGTCGAAACTTTTTCAATACAATTGATACCACTCACCGAACTTTGTTTCTTCGGAAAATAAACCGTATGCTCATTACCATTGACATGAAAAGTAACCTTGCTTTTGTTGCAATCAATAACAGCCCCTGCAGTATTCAAAAAGGGTCTTCCAAGGATAATCGACATGTTGTCGTCCTCGGGTATATCAAGTATAACAAAGTCTGTCAAGATAGTAACTTTTGCAACTACAACGGGAACATCCTCGCAAATTCCAATAGGTATAGCAGTGGATTTATCAGCCATTTGCAAAGATATTTCAGTAGGTGTGAGCTTATTCAAATCAAGTCTTCTATATAAAGAGAAAGGCATAACACTAACACCGGCTCCCAAATCACATAAAGTAGTTTTGACATAGCTTCTTTTAATGGAGCATGGTATAGAAGGTATTCCCGGATCTCCTAATTTCTTAGGTACTCCACCCTTAAAAGAATAATTTGCAAGCATGGTGGAAATTTCAGCTTCAGGTATATTTCTTTTATTAGTGACAATATCTTTCATATATTTAGCATAAGGAGACATTTTCAACATATCAATCAAGCGAGTGCGCAAAAAGACAGGTCTAAGCATTTCAACAAAGCGTTCAAAATCTTCATCATCCTTATTTTTAGATGGTTTAGTAGGAAAATGCATGGTTTTCTGAACCCATGGTTCTCTCTCCTTTCCATGTTTTCTAGCAACAAAGTCTCTTTTATCATATCTTTGATTCTTAGGATGTGGGTTATCAAGATCAACAACAGGTTCTATTTCTACATCATTTTCTGGTTGAGCATCAACATGAACATCTTCATTATCATTATCATTATCCTTATAATTATCATTATCACTAGGTGTATGTTCATTACCAGATTGTGTCTCAGCATCAAAAATAGAAGCATCATTATGATTCTCAGGAGGTTTTTCTATCTCAGGTTCACTAAGAGCAGGCAAGGTTTTATCATTTTTCCTTTTCTTTTTCTTCTTAGAAGGAATAGGTGCATCAATATTATTTCTTTGAGAATATTGTTCAATTCTTTTAGGATGACCTTCAGGGTATAGAGGATCCTGAGTCATGCTGCCTCCTCTAGTAACAACTCTAACAGCATGGTCATTCTTTTGATTATTCATCTCATCAAGCAAATTACTTTGTGACTTAGCAATTTGTTCTAACTGAGTCTGGACCATAGAAGCATGTTTACTCAAGCATTTAACATCATTTGCAGTTCTAAACATCAAATCACTCAAGCGTTCAATCATGATGGCATTCCGTTTTAGTTGATTACTAACATACATATTAAAGTGTTCCTGTTTAATGATGTAATTATAAACTTCATACAAGCATTGACTAGCAGATTTTTTATATGGAATATCACCTTCATCGAATCTAGTGAGAGAATTTACCTCCACTACCTGTGTCGGGATGTCGAGCCCATGTATTTCTTCAATAGGTGGTAAATTCTTAACATCTTCAGCTTTAATACCTTTTTCCTTCATAGATTTCTTAGCTTCTTGCATATCTTCTGGACTGAGGAATAGAATACCTCTCTTCTTCGGAGTTGGCTTAGGTGGTGGTTTAGGAAGTGTCCAATCATCGGCATTTCTCAATATATTATTCAATAGTACTTCAGCCTGTCCAACAGTTCGTTCCCTGAAAACACAACCAGCACAACTATCTAGGTAGCCCCTATAAGCATCGGTTAGTCCATTATAAAAGATATCAAGTATTTTATTTTTCTTAAGAGGATGATCAGGCAAAGCATTAAGTAATCGGAGAAGCCTCCCCCAAGCTTGAGGGAGATTCTCTTCTTCAATTTGCACAAAGTTAAATATTTCCTGTAAAGCAGCTTGTTTCTTATGAGCAGGAAAATATTTTTTAGAGAAGTAATATATCATATCCCGGGGACTACGCACACAACCAGGAGCAAGAGTATTAAACCATTTCTTAGCATCACCCTTAAATGAGAAAGGAAACAACTTAAGAATATAGTAATAGTGAATTTTTTCCTCATGAGCAAATAGGGTGGCAATGTCATTCAACTTAGTAAGGTGTGCCACAACAGTTTCTGTTTCATAACCATGAAAAGGATCAGATTCAACCAAAGTAATTAACTCAGGATCGACAGAGAATTCATAATCCTTATCAGTAACAAATATGGGAGAGGTAGTAAACTTAGGATCATATTTCATTCTCTCCCTCATAGATTTTTCTTTCAACTCAGCAAGCAATTTTCTAACCTCATCTCTATCATTACAAGCAAGAATTGCCCTAACTGTCTCCCTATCAAAAACATAACCTTCAGATGTTTCAGGCATTTCAACTCTAGTAGGGGAGCTAGGCATAATAGGTGAATCATAATTTTCAAGAGTTTCAACATTTTCAGTTTCTTTAGCTTTAGCAATTTGTTCATCAAGAAATTCACCAAATGGCACAGTATTATCAAGCATAGTACTAGCATCATCATAAGTATCATTCATAGCAGAAGTAGTATCATCAATAACTTGCGACATATCAGAATGAATAACAGGTGGTGGTGTCGCAAGTCTACTCAAAATAGAAGGTGAATCAAGTGCAGAGTGTGATGGCAGTTCCTTACCTCCTCTAGTCATAGAGGGGACGATCTTGGTCTTAGCGTCTTTCAGATTCTTCATAGTGATCAATAGATATAAATCCCAAGTGACTCAGCAAATAGAGCTATGCTCCCCGGCAACGGCGCCAAAAAAAGGTCTTGATAACTCACAAGTATAGGGGATCGCAACAGTTTTCGCGGGTAGTATTTCACCCAGATTTATTGATTCGACACAAGGGGAGCCAAAGAATATTTGTGAGTATTAGCAGTTGAGTTGTCAATTCAACCACACCTGGAGAACTAAATATCTGTAGCAAAGTGTTTAGTAGCACAGTAGTATGATAGTTTCAATAGCAGTAGTAACAGTAGTGACAGTAACAGAAGCAGCAACGAAAGTAACTTAGCTAAGATCAATATGCAAAAAGCGTAGGCATTGGATCGGTGATGGATAATTATGTCGGATGACATTTATCATGTAATAGTCACAACCTAGGGCGATACACAATAGCTCCAATTCATCAAAAAGCGTAGGCATGTATTCCGTATATAGTCATACGTGCTTATAGTAAGAACTTGCATGACATCTTTTGTCCTACCCTCCCGTGGCAGCGGGGTCCTTAAGGAAACTAAGGGATATTAAGGCCTCCTTTTAATAGAGAACCGGAAGAAAGCATTAGCACATAGTGAATACATGAACTCCTCAAACTGCGGCAATCACCGGAAAGAATCCCAATTATTGTCACCTTGGGGTATGCGGATCATGACACGTAACAGGTGCATATAACTTGGAAGATAGGATCAAGAACTCAAATATATTCATGAAAACATAGAGGGTTCAGATCTGAAATCATGGCACTCGAGCCCTAGTGACAAGCATTAAGCATAGCAAAGTCATAGCAACATCAATCTCAGAACATAGTGGATACTAGGGATCAAAGCCCTAACAAATTGACTCGATTACATGGTAAATCTCATCCAACCCATCACCGTCCAGCAAGCCTACGAAGAAATTACTCATGCATGGCGGTGAGCATCAGGAAATTGGTGATGGAGGATGGTTGGTGATGACGATGACGTCGAATCTCCCTCTCCGGAGCCCCGAACGGACTCCAGATCAGCCCTCCCGATGAAGAACAGGAGGTGGCAGCGGCTCTGTATTGTAAAACGCGATGATTCTTTCTCTCTGATTTTTTTCTCCATGAATAGGTACTTGTAGCACTGGAATTAGGGTAAACGGAGCTGCCAGGGGCCCACAAGCCTGCCAGGCGCGCCCTGGGGGGTGGGCGCGCCCCCCAGGCTTGTGGCGCCTGGTGGCCCCCCCTCCGGTGGATCTTTGCGCCAGTATTTTTTATATATTCTGAAATAATTCTCCGTAAATTTTCAGGTCCATCCGAGAACTTTTATTTCTGCACAAAAACAACACCATGGCAATTCTGCTGAAAACAGCATCAGTCCGGGTTAGTTCCATTCAAATCATGCAAATTAGAGTCCAAACTAGAGCAAAAGTGTTTGGAAAAGTAGATACGTTTGGGACGTATCGGAAAAGACCACCTCTCGTCCCCGACCGCCACTCATAAGGTAGACACTCAATAATAAATCATGCTCCAACTTCGTCGCATAACTAGAGACTATACGTGCATGCTTCGGGAATCACAAACCATAACACCAATATTCTTACTAAGCCACAATCATTCACTAGTACATCCACATATTACCATCTTAATATCGCAAAACTATTGCAAGGAATCAAACATATCATATTCAGTGATCTACATGAAAGTTTTTATTATATCCCTCTTGAATACCTATCCTTTATGGACTAGTCTTATAACCTGTGCAAATTGCCATTACTATTTATTAGACTCTCAAAAAGATTTAAGTGAAGCATGAGAGTGCAACTATTTCTTTAAAATATAAGCACCGCCGTGCTCTAAAAGATATAAGTGAAGCACTAGACACTACAAAAAAAAGACACATCCGTGACATTATGGCCCGAACGAAAACTTTTTCTGTCATGGTTGTGACACTTCTATGACAATAATTGTGACAAAAACACGTATCATCATAGATGTGGTGGGCTCCTACTTCTATGACAAAAAATTATGACAGAAAATGGGCTTTTTGTCCTGGGCGGGCCGGAGACGCACCCGCATGACATTCTTTGGGCCGTCCATGACGTAAAAAACGTGGTAGAAGTGAGGGCGAGGAAAATTTCGGGGAGTTCCCGGTTACGGTGGGTGGTCGGGGCCGAGCGATGCAGTGTGGTTTGCGCGTTTCTCTCTCGTATGCGCGCGTGTGTGCGAGGCGTTCGCTAACTGAACCCGAGCGAGGCGTTCGCTTACTGAACCCGAGCGATCGATCGATCCCTCGCACTACTACACGTACTGAACCCGAGCGATCGATCCCACTGCGTACTGAAGCCGAGCGATCCCTTCACTGCTAACTGAACCCGAGTGATCCCTTCGCTGCTAACTGAACCCGATTGATCCTTCTCGCTGCTTACTGAAGCCGATCGAGCCCCCGTGCGAGACGTAGCTAGCCGGTGTTGGGTTGCCTCTTGATAAACAGTGCCCGTTGCTACCGCGCGCGCGATACACGTAGACACGAGTCGAGACACATCGATCGAGCCGGTTGGTTGGCTGTGGATGAACAGTTCCTGTTGCTGCCGCCCGCTCGTACGCCCCACCCCAGCCGGTGGGTTGGCTGTGGATGAACTGTACCCTAGCCGTGTGAAGGTGGTTGGCGCTTGGATGAACAGGACCCCGAGGAGGCCGCCACACCCCAGCCAGTTGGGGGTGGATGAACAGGACCCCGTGGAGGCTGGATGAATAGTAGCTGGTGGAGGCTGGAGGAAGTCGACGGTGGATGAACAGTAGCTGGTGAAGGCTGGAGGGAGGTCGACCGTGGATGAACAGTAGCCCGTGGAGTCCCGTTTTGCAGTACGCCACACCCCTCCCGATGAACAGGACCCCCGTTTCGACCGTAGGCAGTTGGGGAGAAGTTTGTTTCCTCTGTTTTGCGGTACGCCAGAGCCCTCCCGATCAACAGGACCCCGTTTCGATAGTAGGTGCTCGAACAGAAGTCCGTTTCCTCCGTTTTGCGGTACACCAGACCCCCAGCCGATGATCAGGACCCCGTTTCGACCGCAGGCGCTCGAACAGAAGGCCTTTTCCTCCATTTTTTGGTAAGCCAGACCTCGAGTCGATGAACAGGAGCCCGTTACGGCTGTTCCATCCAAGCCGGTTGGCTCCCGATGAACAGGACGCGTTCCGACCCAGTCGCTTGGCTCCCGATGAACACGGCACTGTTTCCTCCGTTCCGACCAAGCCGGTTAGCTGACGATGAACAGGAGGCCATTGTTGCCGTCCGTTGCCTCTCTCCATGTACACGAGCCCTGGCCGTACGTATGCGCGAGTACGCGTTCGAGACCCCGCCCATATGTACGTACGTGCCCGTATTTTTTGCCGTGTGGCTGTACGTACGTGTACACGATTTAGATGGGGCTGCCTGAACTGCTACATTGGGGGCTCTACAACGACACGTGCCGCTCCTTACACGCCCACGGTTCATCGTTACAGAGAGACCGATCGACCAGTATGTACGTACACGTTCGTGACCAGACAGACAACGCTACGAACGCTTCGACCGGGTGGGTCCCAGCTGTCAGGGAGGATAAGGAGGCGCTTCCTTGCGTGCGAAGATATAGCTGCTGGGTCCCAGCTGTCAGGGGGGAGGAATCATTTTTTTTGCATGTAATATGGAGGGACTTCCTTGCGTGCGAAGATGTAGCTGGTGGGTCCAGCTGTCAGCCTCACCGCGTACATTCCTCTTCCGATGGCTGTCGTTCATTGACCATGTTGACCACGCCGCGCCGAGAGCACCAAGGCGGTGGACAACAGCGAGTCCTAGGAAGGGAACTATGCAGAGCCGGGGAAGACGCGGCAGTGGATGCCCACGCAGAGGGGAGTACGAGGGTTGACTGGTTCGGCTGCGGTGTGAGGCTGCCGTCGCCGGAGAATAACAGGGGATGTGGGTGAGTAGAGGGAAGGCCTGGCCAGCGGTGGGAGTAGGGTGGGGCGGTGAGGCCTGCGCGGTAGCACAGCCGGCCACGGGAGGCAGGAGCAGGCGGTCCCACCGGAGCTGGTTTGGGCGACTGGAGCAAGAAGATCAGAGATTGAAGAAGCAGCACGACCGTTGGATTAACATCCAACAGTCGCTGCTGCTAGAATCGTTTGTTGACTAAGTTGACAAAGCCCTGCATACGCGTCAACTTAGTAGGCCCACAAGTCAGCCTACAAATATGGTGGGTCCGCGATGTCATGGGGAGGAATCATTTTTTTCGCGTAATAAGGAGGCACTTCCTTCCGTGCGAAGATATTGATGATGGGTCCCAACTGTCAGGGAGATGAATCATTTTTTTCATGGAATAAGGAGGCACTTGCTTACGTGCGAAGATGTAGATGGTGGGTCCCGGATGTCAGTGGGACGAGTCATTTTTTTGTGCGTAATAAGGAGGCACTTCCTTGCATGCGAAGATGTAGCTAGTGGGCCCAAGCTGTCAGGGGGAGGAATCATTTTTCTTGTGCCTGATAAGGAGGCACTTTGTGGCGTATGACCATGGACCTCATGGGTCCCAGCTGTTAGCCTCTCCACGTATAGTCCTCTTTCGATGGCTGTCGTTCGTTGACCGCATTGACGACGCCGTCCGAGAGCACCAAGGCGGTGGACGACAGCTAGGCTAAGGGTGGGAACGACCCGGAGCCTGCGCGGTAGCACAACCGGCCACCGGTGAGTACAGGTATGACCTGGCCACTGGTGGGAGTACGGTGGGGCAGCGAGGCCTGCGCGGCAGCACAACCGGCCACGGGAGGCAGAAGCAGGCGCTCCAGCCGGCGATGGTTTTGGGCTTTTGGCGGCTGGAGCAACAAGATCAGAGATTGAAGAAGCAGGATGGCCGTCGGATGTCAATCCAACGGCTACAGTTGTCAGAATAGTTTGTTGACTTTTCTTTTTGACCATTATAAATCGTTTTGTTGACTAAATGGATACGCCTTACGCAGGCTTCGTCCTTGTGGGCCAACATTCTTTTTTTGAGAACTCCTCGGCGTGGGCCAACAAAGTAAGCTTCGAAGGCTTTGGCGGACATGCAGCCCATTTATTTAGTTTTTACAGCCCATTTGATTTTGTTTTCCAATACATCTATTTCCTGTTCTGGGTGAAAAATAATACCTATTTACTATTTCTGAGAATTTACAGCCCATTTGATTATTTGTTCGAATACATCTATTTACTGGGCTGGGTAAAAAAAATTGTGGACATGCAGCCCATTTATTATATCTGTTAGTTTACAACCCATTTGTTTTTAGTAGAAATAGACCCGGTTATTAAAAAAAAGTAGAAATAGACCCATTTTCTGGGATGGGTGAAAAAACAATGTTGGTCTGAATAGAGCATTTCCTATAAAAAATTAATTCTGAGCTAGGAATTTTATTGAAAAAATTTAAGTTGGGATTGGCATTCTTGTATAAAAATAGAACTGAGTTGTGCATTTTTTTAATAAAAAAATATAGGCTGGGCTGCGCTTATTTTAGGTCAAAAGAAAACCTGGGCTGGCACATGTCTTTCGACCCAGTTGCATTGATGATGTTCAACGAACAAGGCCTGTGTAGTACAGTACAACTTTACGTAGGTACTCCCACATTCAACGATGCCTAAAATGGCCCAAACAAGTCTTTTGTACATTTTTGTAAAATCACTGAACTCAAATTATAAGTTAAGAAAAAAGGTAGAGTCCAGTGAAACCTAATTAAAAGCTGTCACGAGCGAAGAAATAATGCAGCGGGTCCCACTTGTTAGCGGGAGAGAGAGAGAGAGAAACCGATCGGTCAATGCTCGTGCATACATCTTTCAGCCATATGTATTGCTGATGCTCGGTACAAACTTATATAGTTGACACAATGATATACAACATCATAGCACGTTGAGCTTGCATACACAAATTTCACGCGGGCGGCACAATAGGGGTGGAAGCAGTGGATCGCTACGGGTAGGGCTATCTTGAAACCAACAAACTCATACATCACCGTTCATCGTCTTGATCAATGATGTGGAAATATCTTGAATGCAGTGCAAAGAAAATAGGCAGACAAACACAATAAGTTCTGCTAGCATATTAAGTTGACGTACACCCATTCCAAAAAGAAAAACAGGTACAAAAATAGAACATGTCATAATCAAATGTATTGGCACATCAGAGCTTGACACCTATATCTCGGATATAGGTAGTACTCTATCTGAGAAGATTCAGTTGTTACCTCAAATTAGAGCACATCCAGGCAGCCAGCCCGGCCTCTTCTCCCAAAGAAGCAGTGGCCTCCGCCGCGCGATGGAGTAGGTCCTGTGCCATCCATTGTTCCGAGCAACACGGGGAAAGTCTGACGTTGACTCCTGTAATGGACGTCGTCGACGGACCCCACCACCAACGGCGCCGGCAGGACTTCGATTGAAAGATTGACCACTTCTTTAACATGCACGAAGACTCGATACAGGTACATACGTAACGTGGTCTGTGGCAGCCTTGGTGGCGACGAATAGTACAACCCCGGTTCCTGCACCGGTATCTCAACACCAATCACCTTCGGTATGGTGGACGGCTTCTTCATCCACGCCATAACCGTCAGAGCCCAGCTGTCTGGAGGAACAAACATACTTAAGAGCTCACCTCCTAGGTCGTTGATAAGCTCATTCATGGACTCGCTGTTCCAAGCCCGTCAAGGCATGCCGTGGAAGGTAAGCTTTGTTAAAAACTCAAGCTCAGAGGGTACCGAGCCCCATCCTGGGTGCCACCGATCGAAGCTCACCAGCGCGCCATCGCAGAACAAACGTCGGGAAGATTCGAACACACGACTACAGTTGAAAGTTGTCCAGAACCTTACGAAAAAATCAGCCGGTGGCGGACAGACTTCGATGAGAAAGTCACTTATTTGGATGCCGTGCGCAATGGCAAGAGCATTGACCAGGTCGTCCGGCGAGACGGGAGGCCGATCGCCGTTGATGGTTACCATCAGCACTTTGTCGGCAAACTGGTCGTCAAGCGCCGCCATGCCAATGTTGAGCGATAGCACGTAGCGCCCGAAGGCAGGACGGACATCAGGATCTCTGGCTGGGAGATCCGCGTTGACTGGTGACATGATAGTGCGCTTGAGTACAGGGAGTAGAGGAAGCGAATTTGGGGGAACTGGGGTAGGAATCAAGATTCCAGAGGTGGGGGAGGGGCGGGGGATTCGGGATGAAAAGGTAGCATGAATTTCGAACGCACGCCAGTACGCTCTTGCCGCGCAACCGCACGAAAACACCGGTGGCGCCCACATGTCGGACTAATATTTCTTTTTTAGCGCCCGCCATCAGAGTTCATAATTGGCCTGTTTTGCATTGTGTTACTACTCAGCCCATATTCAACGACACCTCACATGGCCCAAACAAGTGTACATCACCGAAAAGTCACTGAGCTCAAATTATAACTTGAAAAAAGGATATATACACTGAACACTGGAGAATGGTGATGCCTCCATTTAGCACATCAGCAGTTTGAAACAAAAAACTGTTCGAAACAACGATATATACAACTTGCAAACACTGACTAGCGTCTACTACTGACATAAATAGCAAGACATGAAAGTTCACAAGTCTTGCTAAACCACCAAAACGCACCCATCTGAAGCGCTCAGACTCTCGTGATCCACACACAAATCACAAAGTTCTAAACGAGCGAACTAGTACATATTAAGAGTGACATAGACAAGGATGAAAAAATTACAAGGAGTCTGCATAACAAAAGAGAACATCACCCATCCAGAACAAGCAGCTAATATAGCAAGTCATTCGAAGAGGGATGATCCAGCGCCATAATAATTTGCAGCTCCCCTTCAGCCACCAGTGATTCGTAGACTCCAGGACTCCACCCTTTCGACGCAATTGCCCCATTATGTACCAACCTCAAGGCTTGAGCCCCATCACTGGCTTTCGGAGTTGAGACATCCAAGGATCAAAGTTAATCCAGATGCCTTTCTCATTCTCACCTTCTTTTGGCTGCATGCTGTATCGTTGACAATCAAGGGCGGCTGATCCCGTAGATCGGTTCACCGTGTACACACAGTTTTCCCTAACAAACAGAGCCTCTCTGCCATCAGGATCCTTGAAGGTGATCTCCTGGTTAATGGGATAATTGAGTCCGAGAAACAGAGAGTGTGAACCAAGGCTATTTACCCGCCTCCAACTCAAAAATCCTGAAGGCCCCAACAAGCTGGTATCCTGCTCATAGACGTAACATACATTCTCCGGATACTCACGTATTTCACGCTGCTTGTACACAGTTGGGTTTTTGCAATATAAACTTGTCGGCTGATGCGTGCGAATGATCATCAGTCTTTCGCCGTCGTCTGATCGAGCGAGGAACCAGTTGTGCTTCCCTGTTTTTGGCAAAGGTGGTGTGATTACAAAGGGCAGGAGCCGTATGGACACTGCAACATATCAGAAAGGAGACAAAAAGGACAGACATTGTTAATGTAAGATCATCAATGTTTAGAGTATGAGCAGGATAATGTAAGAAACAACATTGATCTGTCCCTATTGGAACTGAGAGGAAAATAGAGGGAAATGTATACTGGGGTCGAAAATATAGTAGTACCATGTATGGTTATGGTTATACTCATGTTATCTCGCAGTCGATTCTTCAGAGGAAACTAATATAGCCATGCATGTTATGTAGTCATGTTCTGTTCTCACAAATAAATTCTTCAGAGGAAACTAACACACCATGCATTGTTATATACTCATGTTCCGATAATTCTAGATGCACGGGCCAACTATGGAGGTTTTATGGACCTGCTTTATAACTAATCTCATCCCCCCTGATTTTCAGTTGGGGTGGGCCCTTCACCTGATTTCTACCCAATAAGAAAATCCCAGCTCAGCCTCTCCGTTGATTCTGTAAAAAGCAGCCCGTGTATGTAGCATTTCTCCTCATGTTCTGTGTGCAAATTTTTTGTGAGGATAATATTCTAGCCATTGATTGCTGAAGGGCGAATATAGGCATGTAGACATGGTAAGCATGACAGGATTTCACTACTTCCAAGTATAGAGTTTTCCATATACACTTTTACTTCCCTACTAATGTATGGTTAGATGAAACCAACAGTGTTATGCATGTTTCTACATCATGAAAATGAGGAAACTAACATGGCTATTGATACACACTCATATTTAGTAGTATAAAGATTACTATAAAGTTAGGAGAATATCCATATCTTCCTAGCCATTTGATTATTCAAGGGTACAAATTGGCTGTATAGACATGGTCACAATCACATGATTTAACTACTTCCAAATATAGAGATTACCATTTGGACTTCCAAATCTCCCTATTTTATTTCCTGATTTATGGCGTCTCTAATACATTGCCATAGTTCTACTCAAATTCTGCTGTAACAGGGATATGCCAATCATCACAAAAGTTCAAACAATGTAATGGCGTTATCATTAAAATAAGACGAAAACAACTTACACGAGGCATCCCGGCAACATGTGGTGCCATCTGCATTGTCGATCACGTAGATGATGCCGTTGTGTTCAATACCATCACAGAACTATGTATCACCATCGATGCAGCTCTTCGAGGGGAGTAGTGTCCACCTACAGTCGGCACCGCTGCAAAGATAGGCAACTCCGTGTCGGTGTAATGAGAACCAGGGTCTCATAAACCTTCTAGGCCTGGGGTTATGCTAATCTAAAGCTGTTGTGAAGCAGCCCCGGCAAGATGATACGACCGGAAAGTACTCCACCAGCAAGCAAGACCAAGAGCTCGTCGGGAGGAGCTCTTCCCGGCAGCACATTTCATCTGGCAAGGCGGAGCCGGCAAGACAAGACTCCAGGCGGGTCATCCAGAAGATCAAGTCTACTGTTACCGGCAAGTTCCGCACCGGCAAGCTCCGTGCCGGCAAACTCCCTTTGTCATTATTCCACTACTCCCCCTCAGCGGCCTGTCAGAGGCTTGCCGACAGGTGTCGAGTGGGCAAGTAGTTAGGTGAAGCTTGTCGGGGCACGTGGCAGCTCGCCGCCTGAAGAACACCTTTATTGACACATGTCCATATGCGTGTGATACGTCTCCAACGTATCTATAATTTTTGATTGTTCCATGCTGTTATAGTATCAATCTTGGATGTTTTATATACATTTACAAGCAATTATATATCATTTTTTGGGACTAACCTATTAACTTAGTGCTCAGTGCCAGTTGATGTTTTTTGCTTGTTTTTGGCTTTTCAAAGAAACAGTACCAAATGAAGTCCAAATGCCACAAAACTTTTTGGAGATTTTTTTTGGACAAAATAAACCTAGGAAGGTTCAGGAGGAGGCCAGAAGCCCCACAGGGGCTTCACAAGGCACTAGGGCGCGCCCCAGGGGGGGCGCCGTAGTACCTTGTGGAGCCCACGTGATTCCTTTTGACCTAATTCCACTTCTATAAATTCACAAATATTGGGAAAGCCCCAGAGAGGCAGAAGAGAAAACCTTTCCGCTGCCGCAAGCCTCTGTTCTTCCACGATTCCATCTGGAGGCCTTTTTCGGTACTCTGCCGAAGGGGGAATCGATCACGGAGGGCTTCTACATCAACCTTGCTGCCCTTCCGATGATGTGTGAGTAGTTTACCACAGACCTATGGGTCCATAGCTAGTAGCTAGATGGCTTCTTCTCTCTCTTTGATCTTCAATACAATGTTCTCCTCGATGTTTTTGGAGTTCTATCCGATGTAATCTTCTTTTGCGGTGTGTTTGTTGGGATCCAATGAATTGTGAGTTTATGATCAAATTATTCATGAGAAATATTTGAGTCTTCTCTGAACTCTTTTATGCATGGTTGTTATAGCTTTGTATTTCTCTCCGATCTATCGGTTTAGTTCGGCCTACTAGATTGATTTATCTTGCAATGGGAGAGGTGCTTTGTGATGGGTTCAATCTTGCGGTGCCCAATCCCAGTGACAGAAAGGGACATGACACATATTTGTATTGTTGCCATTAAGGATAAAAAGATGGGGTTTATTCATATTGCTTGAATTTGCTTCTCTACATCATGTCATCTTGCTTAAGGCGTTACTCTGTTTCATACTTAATACCCTAGATGCATGCTGGATAGCAGTCGATGGGTGGAGTAATAGTAGTAGATGCAGGCAGGAGTCGGTCTACTTGTCTCGGACATGATGCCTATATACATGATCTTTGCCATGAATCCGTCATAATTATTTGCTTTTCTATCAATTGCCCAACAGTAATTTGTTTACCCACCGTATGCTTATGTGCTCAAGAGAGAAGCCTCTAGTGAAAACTATGGTCCCCGGGTCTATCTTCATCATATAAAAAACCTAAAAATACCTTGCTGCAATTTATTTACTTTTATTTTAGTTAGTAGTTTAGTTTATCTATTTACCTCGATAAGATTTAATCATTGCAAATAACCACTAAGAGGATTGACAACCCTCTTATTTGCGTTGGGTGCAAGTGTTTGCTCTTGTGTGTGCAGGTGCGCTTTAACAAAATTTTGCTTGGTTCTCCTACTGAATTGATAACCTTGGTTCTTAACTGAGGGAAATACTTATCTCTACTGTACTGCATCTCCCTTCCTCTTCAGGGAATCTCCAACGCAGCTCACAAGTAGCAGGAAGAATTTCTGGTGCCGTTGCCGGGGAGACATCATCAAAATTACCAAGTACCTTCACACAAATTATCATTCACTTGCATTTACTTTATTTACCTTTTATTTTCATTTGCCTCTCGTTTTCATCTCCCCCACTTCTAAAATATTTTACAAAAACACAAAAATATTTTGTTTGCTTGTTTGCTAGTTTGCTTGCTTTGTCGCGATGTCTCAAGAAAATACAAAATTGTGTGACTTTTCCAATACCAATAATAATGATTTTATTAGTACTCCTATTGCTCCTCCCGCCACTAGTGCAGAGTCATGTGACATTAATGCTGCCTTGCTTAATCTTGTTATGAAAGAACAATTTTCTGGTAGTCCTAATGAAGATGCTGCATCCCATCTAAATACTTTCGTTGAACTTTGTGATATGCAAAAGAAGAAAGATGTGGATAATGATATTGTCAAATTAAAATTATTTCCATTCTCATTACGAGATCATGCTAAAACTTGGTTTTCATCCTTGCCTAGAAATAGTATTGATTCTTGGGATAAGTGTAAGGATGCTTTTATTACTAAATATTTTCCTCCCGCTAAGATTATTTCTTTAAGAAATCAAATTATGAATTTTAAGCAAGTTGAGCATGAACATGTTGCCCAATCTTGGGAGAGAATTAAATTAATGATAAGAAATTTCCCAACTCATGGTTTGAATTTATGGATGATCATACAAATTTTTTATGCGGGACTAAACTTTGTCTCTAGAAATTTGCTAGACTCTGCCGCAGGTGGCATTTTCATGGAAATTACATTGGGAGAAGCTATATAATAATAATAATAGGATGCCCTCTGATCTTGAAAGTAATATTAAAGAATTTATTAATTCGCAAAAGAATTTCAATGCTATGATAGAAGAAAAATTGAATAGAGTTGATGAATTGGCTAGGAACATGGATAAAATTACTCATGATGTGGAAAATCTCAAAACTAAAATTTTTCCATCTAAGCATGATATAAATGAGTCTATTAAAGCTATCTATGTCTCCATTAATGAAAGTAAAGAAAGAACCTCTAGGTTGAGAGCTAAGCGAGAATTTCTAGAAAAAGCGATTCCACCCAGTTTTTATCGTAGTAATGATGAAGATATTAAAATGATTGGTGTTACACCTATTGAATCTTTGTTTAATAGTATAAAACTTGATGAAAAAGGGACTGAACAAGAGTCAACTTTAGAAAGAAGGAGTCCCATTTGGTTGGAGGGTGATAATCTTGATCATAAAAATGAAAAAAGTGGGTTTGGAGAGGTTAAAACTTTAAATAGTAATGCACCCACTACTTTGGATTACAAGGACTTTAATTATGATAGTTGTTCTTTAATTGAGTGTATTTCCTTGTTGCAATCCATGATTAATTCACCAAATGCATATGAACAAAATAAAGCTTTCACTAAACATATTGTAGAAGCCATGATGAAAGCACATGAAGAAAAACTTGAGTTAGAAGTATCAATTCCTAGAAAATTACAAGATGAATGGGAACCCACTATTAAAGTAAAAATTAAAGATTATGAATGTAATGCTCTTTGTGATCTTGGTGCTAGCGTTTCCACTATACCAAAGTCTTTGTGTGATGTGCTAGGTCTCACCGACTTGGATCCTTCTTCTCTTAATTTGCATCTTGCGGATTCTACTATTAAAAAGCCACTGGGTAGGATTAATGATGTGCTTATTCTTGCAAATAGAAATTATGTGCCCGTGGACTTTATTGTTCTTGACATTGAATGCAATCCTTCTTGCCCCATAATACTTGGTAGGACTTTTCTTTGAACTATTGGTGCTATTATTGATATGAAAGAAGGTAATATAAGATTTCAATTTCCACTAAAGAAAGGGATGGAACACTTCCCTAGGAAGAGAATTAAAGCACCATATGAATCCATTATGAGGGCCACCTATGGAATTAATTTGAAGGATGACAACACTTGAAACTATGTATTATGCCTAGCTAGGGGCATAAAACAATAGCGCTTGTTGGGAGGCAACCCAATGAATAAAATAAATTTTTGCTTTTACCTACTGTTTTTGAATGTTTGAATATTTATAGCTTCTGTTATGATTGAGTTTTTATGTTTTAATTAGTGTTTGTGCCAAGTAATGCCTTTGGGATGATTTGGAAGTTAGTATAATTGATGCTGTTTGGAAAACAGAAAGTTTTGCGTCCAGTGCTGGAATTTTAGTTCTTTACTGGAGCGTCAGAAAAATCTTAAATTTTTACACAGTATTGGTATATGAATTGCCCACGTTTTCCTATTTTTTCAAAAAACTTGGAGTTACATAAGTATGGATTTTAAATAGATCTTTACAGACTGTTCTGTTTTAGACAGATTCTATTTTTATTGCATAGTTTGCTTATTTTGATGAATCTATGGATCGTATCGGGGGGTATAAGTCATGGAGAAGTTGGAGTACAGTATCATTATGCAATATTAAATATGAATCAATTTACAACAGTACCTAAAGTTTAAGATTTGTTTGTTATACTAACGGATCTCACGAAGGTTTTGTTGAGTTTTGTGTGATTGAAGTTTTCAAGTTTTGCGTGAGACTACGATGGACAAAGGAATAAGGAGTGGCAAGAGTCTAAGCTTGGGGATGCCCAAGGCACCCCAAGGTAATATTCATGGAAGACTCAAGCATCTAAGCTTGGGGATGCCCCGGAAGGCATCCCTTCTTTCGTCTACAATCTATCGGTAACTCACTTGGAGCTATATTTTTATTCATCACATGATATGTGTTTTACTTGGAGCGTCGTGTATTATATGAGTCTTTGCTTTGTTTGCTTTTTAGTTTGTCACAATCATCTTTTCTGGACACACCTTTTTGAGACGGACACACATTATTCGTGATTTGTTAGAATACTCTATGTGCTTCACTTAAATCTTTTCAGCTAGGCAGTTGCTCTAGTGCTTCACTTAAATCTTTTTGAGCACGGCGGTGGCTATATTTTGAAGAAATATTTGAACTCTCATGCTTCAATTATATTATTTTGAGAGTTAATAAGATTAAATTTTGGAGAAATATTTGCACTCTCATGCTTCACTTATATCTTTTTGAGCGTTGATAATAGTAAAGGTAATTTGCACAAGATATGAATTTGGTCCCAAAATGATGAATATTCAAGAGGGATATAATAAAAACTTTCATGAAAGATCATTGGATATGATAAGTTTGATTCCTTGCAATAGTTTTGCGATATGGAGATGATAATATGTGAGTCATGTTAGTGAGTAATTGTGATTTAGTAAGAATATTGGTGTTAAGGTTTGTGATTCCCTATGCATGCACATAAAGTCAATAATTATGCAACGAAATTATATCCTACTTATGGTGCATTATTCGGTGTTAGTTATGTTCAATGCATGTTTATGACCGTTTTCGCTTTTTGGTTGGTCGCTTCTCAATCTATTTGCTAGCCTTCATTTCTACTAAGCGGGAATACTGCTTGTGCATCCAACTCCTTAAACCCAGGTTGTGACAAATGAGTCCACCATATCTACCTATATGCGGTATTTCCATGCCGTTCCAAGTAAATTTGCATGTGCCAACTCTAAATTTTCAAAATAATTTTCCATTTTGTGTGCCCATACCGCTCATGAAGCGGCAGGGGGTGGCCAATATTTTCCATGCTAGGTGTGTTATTCTCACGATGAGTGTTTATTCACTTGTCATTGCACGAGAGAGTGGCAGGTAATAGGGATGCCCAGTCTCGAAATGTTTTTTTAATATGATGATAATAATAAATTCCTTGGAAAGTGTTGGTATGGAGGGCACCCGTGGATACGGCTAGCCATGGATTGTGAAAGAATGGTGGAAAGGAAATAAACTTTATTTTCTGTTTGGGAACCGCCTATAATGTGTCTAGCATGGAAGATATTGGGAATTCTCGGTCGTTTTCGTTGATAGGAAAAGCATGCCTCTCAAAATAATTTTATCTCTCTAATTTAAGCCTTGAGCTCTGGCACATCTGCAAATCTCTGCTTCCCTCTGCGAAGGGCCTATCTATTTACTTTTATGCAATTTTTATTTTTATTTTGAGTCTCCATCTTCTCTTACAAAGCACCAACTAGAGAGCACTATTGTCATACTTGTGCATTGGGTGTAGCTAATATTGAGTGTGTTTCATGAATGGATCAATGATTGATATTTTGAAAGACATGGTTGCTTGTTAGTATGCTTGAGTATTTATGTCTTCATGTCGAACTATAGACTATTGCTTTGAATCATTCAAGTCCAAATGTCCATGCTACAAAGAAAAGAGTATATGATGAATATGATAGGCAGCATTCCACATCAAAAATTCTGTTTTTATCATTTACCTACTCGAGGACGAGCAGGAATTAAGCTTGGGGATGCTTGATACGTCTCCAACGTATCTATAATTTTTTATTGTTCCATGCTGTTATAGTATCAATCTTGGATGTTTTATATACATTTACAAGCTATTATATATCATTTTTTGGGACTAACCTATTAACTTAGTGCCCAGTGCCAGTTGCTGTTTTCTGCTTGTTTTTGGCTTTTCAGAGAAACAGTACCAAATGAAGTCCAAATGCCACGAAACTTTTTGGAGATTTTTTTCTAGACAAAATAAACCTGGGAAGCTTTGGGAGGAGGCCAGAAGCCCCACAGGGGCTTCACAAGGCACTAGGGCGTGCCCCAGGGGGGCGCATCGTAGTACCTTGTGGGGCCCACGTGATTCCTTTTGACCTAATTCCACTTCTATAAATTCACAAATATTGGGAAACCCCCAGAGAGGCAGAAGAGAAAACCTTTCCACCACCGCAAGCCTCTGTTCTTCCACGATCCCATCTGGAGACCTTTTCCGGTACTCTGCCGGAGGGGAAATCGATCACGGAGGGCTTCTACATCAACCTTGCTGCCCTTCCGATGATGTGTGAGTAGTTTACCACAGACCTACGGGTCCATAGCTAGTAGCCAGATGGCTTCTTCTCTCTCTTTGATCTTCAATACAATGTTCTCGATGTTCTTGGAGTTCTATCCGATGTAATCTTCTTTTGCGGTGTGTTTGTTGGGATCCGATGAATTGTGAGTTTATGATCAGATTATTCATGAGAAATATTTGAGTCTTCTCTGAACTCTTTTATGCATGATTGTTATAGCTTTGTATTTCTCTCCCATCTATCAGTTTAGTTTGGCCTACTAGATTGATTTATCTTGCAATGGGAGAGGTGCTTTGTGATGGGTTCAATCTTGCGGTGCTCAATCCCAGTGACAGAAAGGGACATGACATGTATTTGTATTGTTGCCATTAAGGATAAAAAGATGGGATTTATTCATATTGCTTGAATTTGCTTCTCTACATCATGTCATCTTGCTTAAGGCGTTACTCTGTTTCATACTTAATACCCTAGATGCATGCTGGATAGCGGTCGATGGGTGGAGTAATAGTAGTAGATGCTGGCAGGAGTCGGTCTACTTGTCTCGGACGTGATGCCTATATACATGATCATTACCATGAATCCGTCATAATTATTTTCTTTTCTATCAATTGCCCAACAATAATTTGTTTACCCACCGTATGCTTATGTGCTCAAGAGAGAAGCCTCTAGTGAAAACTATGGTCCCCGGGTCTATCTTCATCATATAAAAAACCTAAAAATACCTAGCTGTAATTTATGTACTTTTATTTTAATTAGTAGTTTAGTTTATCTATTTACCTCGATAAGATTTAATCCTTGCAAATAACCGCTAAGAGGATTGAAAACCCTCTTATTTGCGTTGGGTGCAAGTGTTTGCTCTTGTGTGTGCAGGTGCGCTTTAACGGAATTTTGCTTGGTTCTTAACTGAGGGAAATACTTATCTCTACTGTACTGCATCTCCCTTCCTCTTCAGGGAATTACCAACGCAGATCACAAGTAGCAGCGTGTCAAGCCATTATCTACCCTATATATTTACTATTTTGCCATTGTGGTAGGCCCTTTCATCTATAAAAGGAGGGCCATGGCAACCTTTACAAGGGATCGGACCCGGCCCATTCGCAGTAGCCTAGCTGCGCCCCCGAGCTTCGTGCTGGGAGGTTGCGCTCTCTGTAATGGCAGGGCTTGCTCAAACACAATCAAACCACTAAAGCAGGAGTAGCGTTTTACGCTTCATAAGCGGCCCGGACCTGGGTAAATCCCCGTGCACCGAGCTGCTGGATCTGCTCTTTGTGTGCTACGTCCCCCTAGCTGAACCGCAAAGGGATCCTCTCGATCCCATAGATGGTCGTACGCACGACATCTTTGGTGCGCCAGATAGGGGGCACGCGTACGCGAATCTGCTCCAGCAGCGTCGGCCTCATCTTCATCGTTAACGGCATCCAACAAGAGCAAGGGCGTCGCTGCCGCGTTTACTTCCAAAGTGCAGTTTTACCTGTTTGCGATGGTGAAGATGGTGGTGGCCAAACTTATCACCATATCGGCGACATCGGCGGCACAGCATTCGTCGCGAGCAATTCGAGCGCCCTGCGTGATGCTCTGATGAATCGCCGTGTTTTCGCCGTGCTACAGAAAGCTAAGTTCTAAATACTCTAGTTACTTTCTGTTATCTAGCCTTTTACTTGAAAGGCATTTTTGCGCTTAACCTGTGCGCGGAGGAGCACTCTTGAAACATTCTACGCTCTGGGTTGCTCTGGGTCCGCCCAACAACGTCGCTGTGGCTGCGTTTGTTTCTAGAGTGTTAAGCTTCCGAGAAGGCGGTGTTCTCGATAGGCTGCTAAACAGGATCTGATCCTAAGCACTGTCGACCAGATCGTGCGCAATCGGAAAGCATTCTGGCAAGCGTAGGGAATAATTGTGCAAAAATGCAATCATTTAAGGAAAAGACTTAACAGTTTTTATTCTTTTAAGATTTCTGTGACCCGTACGCTAAGGAGCCTTTGCGGGACTAGTTGCGCTCCTAGTTGCCTCGAGTCCGCTCGGCAACGTGAGCAGCTGCATTAGGACCGACAAGGTAAACCTTTTCGGGAGGCGGCGTTCCCAGCAAGCTGCTAAGGGCCCGTTCCCTCAAGCGCTACTGACTGGAGCGTGCACACTGATACGTCTCCGTCGTATCTATAATTTTTGATTGTTTCATGCCAATATCCTACAATTTCCACATACTTTTGGCAACATTTTATATTATTTTTGGGACTAACATATTGATCCAGTGCCCAGTGCCAGTTCCTATTTTCTGCTTGTATTTAGTTTCGTAGAAAATCAATATCAAACGAAGTCCAAATGCAATAAAATTTTACGGAGAATTATTTTGGAATATTTGTGATTTTTGGGAGGTGGAATCAACACAAACGGAGGCCAACAGCCTCCACAAGGCAGATGGGCGCGACCCCCACTGGCCGTATGGTGGTGTCTTGTGGGCACATCATAAGTCGGTTGGGGCTCTTCTTCGGCCGCAAGAAAGCTTATATCGAGAAAAAAATCATGTTAAAATTTTAGTGCAATCGGAGTTACGGATCTCCGGGAATATAAGAAACAGTTTTCTGCCAGAAAACAGGAACGCGAAATAGAAGAGAAACAGAGAGAGAGAGAGAGATCCAATCTCGGAGGGGCTCCTCCCCTCCGGGAGCCTTGGCAGCCATGGACCAGAGGGGAAACTCTCCTCCCATCTAGGGGGGAGGCCAAGGAAGAAGAAGAAGGAGGAGGGCTCTCTCCCCCTCTCTCCCGGTGGCGTCGGAACGCCACCGGGAGAACCATCGTGACGGCGATCTACACCAACAACTTCGCCGCCGTCAACACCAACTCTCTCTCCCTATATCTAGTGGTGTAACACCTCTCTTTTCCCTCTGTAATTCTCTACTTAAACATGGTGCTTAATGCTACATATTATTATCCAATGATGTGTGGTCATCCTATGATGTTTGAGTAGATTTGTTTTGTCCTATGGGTTGATTGATGATCGTGATTGGTTTGAGTTGTATGTTTTATTTTGGTGCTGTCCTATGGTGCCCTCCGTGTCGCGCAAGCATGAGGGATTCCCGCTATAGGGTTTGCAATACGCTCATAATTCTCTTATAGTGGGCGGCTGGAGTGACAGAAGCTTACACCCGAGTAAGGGGGTTGTTGCGTATGGGAGTAAAGGGGACTTGTTACTTAAAGCTATGGTTGGGCTTTTACCTTAATGATCTTTGGTAGTTGCAGATTCTTGCTAGAGTTCCAATCATAAGTGCATATGATCCAAGTACGGAAAGTATGTTAGCTCATGCCTCTCCCTCATATAAAATTGCAATAATGATTACCGGTCTAGTTATCGATTGACTACGGACAAATCCTTCTCTTGTGTTACAAAAGCTTTCTACTAAACAACTAACTTTTATTATCTTGCAAACTACTCGTAGTTTTATTCTCGCAAAGTACTCCTAGTTTTATTCTTGCAAAGTAGTTCTAGCATTATACCTACAAAGTACTTCTAGTTTCATACTTGTTCTAGGTAAAGCAAACGTTAAGTGTGTGTAGAGTTGTATCGGTGGTCGATAGAACTTGAAGGGAATATTGATTCTACCTTTAGCTCCTCGTTGGGTTCGACACTCTTATTTAACGAGAAAGGCTACAACTGATCCCCTATACTTGTGGGTTATCAAGCCCTTTTCCTGGCGCCGTTGCCGGGGAGCAATAGCATGGGGTTGATATTCTCGTGTGTGCTTGTTTGCTTTATCACTAAGTAGTTTTTATTTTGTGCACTTGTTTTCTATCTTTAGTTATGGGTAGGAAACGTAAAATACCAAAACAAATTAGTTGTACTTGCTAAACCAATGGTTGAAGAACCACCCAAAAATCTATCATACTATTGAAGCTTTCTATTTGGATCATCTTCGATCCCTTTGTGCTCCTGCTAAAAACCCAACTAGCTTAGTTGAGGGAAAATCATTAGATGAGCATGCTTATTTTGTGCGACACCGCTTGTCTCAAAAAGGGAAACTCTTATGGCATCATATTAATACTTTGAATTGCTATGCTTGGAATTTATGTGAAATACATGATTTTACTTGTTGTTCTGAAGACCCTAAAAACAACTTTAGTACCAATGTGAGTTTAAGGATAATGGAATCTTATCTTCTTATGCCAGAGGTGTTTATAGTTACTATGATATTGAACAAATAGAAGAATTTGTTTGCTTTTAAGGGTTCATATGAAATTGCTTCTTTGATTGAAAAGTGTGATGCTACTCTTTACAAATCTGAAATTTTTGCCATACTTAAATATTGCTATGAAAACTATGCTTCTAATGCTTATGTGAAAGAATATATTGAGGACACCTCCGCTGTCCAAGAAGAGACTAATATTTTGCAGGAATCTATAGAAGAAGAAATTGATGACACTGTGAGGTCATTAGATGAAAAAATTGAGGAGGAGAGCAAAGAACAAAAGGAAGAAGAGCGGATTGATCACCTGTGCCCACCTTCTGATGAGAGTAACTCTTTATCTCATACATTGTTTAATTTCCCTTTGTGCTTACCGAAGGATGAATGCTATGATCCCTTTGATGCGTCTGAAATATCCCTTTTTGATGAAATTGATGCTTGCTATGCTTGTGGCCATGATGCCAATATGAATGATGCTTATGGAGATGAATTTGCTATAATTCCTTATGTTAAGAATGAAATTGATGCTATTGCACCTACACATGATAGTCCTATTATCTTTTTGAATTCTCCAAACTACACTATATCGGAGAAGTTTGTGCTTATTAAGGATTATATTGATGGGTTGCGTTTTACCGTTGCACATGATGATTTTAATGAATATAATATGCATGTGCTTGCTGCTCCTAATTGCAATTATTATGAGAGAGGAACTACATCTCCGCCTCTCTATGTTTCCAATACGATAAAATTGCAAGAAACTGTTTATACTATGCATTGGCCTTTACTTGATGTGCATGAATTATTCTTTTATGACATGCCGATGCATATGAAGAGAGTTAGAC
The DNA here is from genome assembly GCA_039707655.1 of Elymus sibiricus. NCBI lineage: Eukaryota > Viridiplantae > Streptophyta > Magnoliopsida > Poales > Poaceae > Elymus > Elymus sibiricus. The sequence goes on from CM077672.1 coordinate 394,664,583, forward strand.
TTCGTCATTGCATGATATACATTGCTTTGTGCTCACTACTAAATTACAAATCATTGTTAATTAAAATTGGCTTTGATATACCTTGGGATCCGGGTGGATCGATTGCTTGAGCACTTTATGCCAAGCTTAATGGCTTTAAAGAAAGCGCTGCCTGGGCGACAACCCAGAAGTTTTAGAGAGTCATTTATTTCTATTGTGTGCTTTTAAAAAGTTTAAAAACAAAAAAATATAGAGGGGAACCTAAAAACTTTTTCAAAAAGAGAAGCGATTGGAAGGTTATGCATTGGAGAAGTGAGGGTCGACCTTGAACACTTGTGTTCATGCTCATGGAAATAATGTAGAATTTTTCATGGAAGTTTCTCGCAAAAATAATTATCCCCTTGTACAAATCCATTGTATTATAAAAATAATGTGCCAAGATTTACCTTTAGGATGTTTAAATTGCTTGTTTGGTGTGTGCTGTGCAAAAACAGAGACTTTTGCTATAGTGTTTGAATTTCTATAATTTACTGGAACATGCAAAAATTCTGAAATTTTTACACAGTAATTCTATGCAAATTTTATATTTTTTCGTAATATTTCAGAATTTTTGGAGTTACAGAAGTATATGTTTCATTTGCATCTTTACAGACTGTCCTGTTTTCACAGATTGCTGTTATAGTTTCTTTATTTGCGTATGTTTGAAATCTTGTTGAGCCCCATTGACTTGGGAGCCGTAGAATTGTGATAGCATACAGTGGGTAATGTTTGATTATAATTATAAAATAATTTTACAGCAGGACATGATGGGATTTGATGTTATATGTACTAACCCCTCTAATAAAAAGTTCGGTTAAGTTTTGTGTGGATGAAGTGTTCGAAGAACGAGGAGGTATCGATATGTGGAGAATAAGGAGAGGCAAGAGTTCAAGCTTGGGGATGCCCAAGGTACCCCAAGTAAATATTCAAGGATACTCAAGCGTCTAAGCTTGGGGATGCCCCGGAAGGCATCCCATCTTTCTTCAACAATTATCGGTATGTTTCGGTTTTTGTTTTGTTCACATGATATGCGTAAATTCTTGGAGCGTCGTGTGCTTTTTATTTTTCTTTTAGTAATGCACCATGCTGGTATGAGATAGTACTTGGTTGATTTATAGAATTCTTCATGCACTTCACTTATATCTTTTGAGTATGGCTTTATAGAATGCTTCATGTGCTTCACTTATATCATTTGAAGTTTGAATGCCTGTTTCTCTACTTGTGGAAAACCATTATTTGTAGAATGCTCTTTTTCTTCACTTATATTTATTAGAGTGTGGTATTTTGTAGAAAGAATTAAAATCTCATGCTTCACTTATATCTATTTAGAGAGTCAATAGGAATTGGTCATTCACATGGTTAGTCATAAAATCCTACATAAAACTTGTAGATCACTGAATATGATATGTTTGATTCCTTGCAATAGTTTTGCGATATTAAGATGGTGATATGTGGGAGGTACTAGTGAATGATTGTGGTTTAATAAGAATATTGGTGTTAAGGTTTGTGATTCCCGAAGCATGCACGTATAGTCTTTAGTTATGCTAAGAAGTTGGAGCATGATTTATTATTGAGTGTCTTCCTTTGCGTAGATGTCGGGGGAGCGCGATGGTTAACTCCTACCAACCTCCCCCCTAGGGGCATGCATAGTAGTACTTTTCTTCGAGGGCTAATAAACTTTCACAATAAGTATGTGATTTCTTTATGACTAATTTGAGTCCATGGATTATACGCACTCTCACCCTTCCGCAATTTGCTAGCCTCTTCGGTACCGTGCATTGCCCTTCCTCACCTCGAGAGTTGGTGCAAACTTCGCCGGTGCATCCAAACCCCGTGATATGATACGCTCTATCACACATAAGACTCTTTATATCTTCCTCAAAACAGCCACCATACCTACCTATCATGTCATTTCCATAGCCATTCCAAGATATATTGCCATGCAACTTCCATCATCATCATATACATGACTTGAGCATTCATTGTCATATTGCTTTACATGATCGTAAGATAGCTAGCATGATATTTTCATGGCTTGTCCATTTTTTGATATCTTTTCTACGCTAGATCATTGCACATCCTGGTACACTGCCAGAGGCATTCATATAGAGTCATCTTGTATAGTTTTTATTGAGTTGTAATATCGAGTTGTAAGTAAATAAAAGTGTGATGATCATCATTATTAGAGCATTGTCCCAGTGAGGAACGGATGATGGAGACTATGATTCCCCCACAAGTCGGGATGAGACTCCGGACGAAAAATAAATAAAAAATAAAAAAGAGAGGCCTAAAAGAGCCCACACAAAAAAGATAAAAAAATGAAATGAGAGAAAAAAAGAGAAGGGGCAATGTTACTATCCTTTACCACACTTGTGCTTCAGAGTAGCACCATGTTTTTCATATAGAGAGTCTCCTATGTTGTCACTTTCATATACTAGTGGGAATTTTTCATTATAGAACTTGGCTTGTATATTCTGATGATGGGCTTCCTCAAATGCCCGAGGTCTTCATGAGCAAGCAAGTTGGATGCACACCCACTTAGTTTTTAGTTTGAGCTTTCATACATTTATACCTCTTAGTGCATCCTCTGCATGGCAATCCCTACTCCTCGCATTGATATCGATTGATGGGCATCTCCATAGCCCGTTGATCTGCCTAGTTGATGTGAGACTTTCTCCCTTTTTGACTTTTCCTTATTAATCTCTATCATCATTATATTCCACCCATAGTGCTATGTCCATGGCTTGCGTTCATGTATTGCGTGGGGGTTGAAAAAGCTGAAGCACGCTAAAAAGTATGAACCAATTGCTTGGCTAAAACCGGGGTTGTTCATGATAAATATTTTGTGTTAAGAAGATGGAGCATGACAGGATCATATGATTTTGTAGGGATAACTTTCTTTAGCATTTTTATTCTGAAAGGCATGATTGTTTGTTGGTATGCCTGAGTATTGATGTCTTTATATCAAATTATAGACCATTGCTTTGAATCACTCATGTCTTAATATTCATGCCATGATTAGATTACATGATCAAGATTATGCTAGGTAGCATTCCACATCAAAAATTATCTTTTTTTATCATTTACCTACTCGAGGACGAGCAGGAATTAAGCTTGGGGATGCTGATATGTCTCCGTCGTATCTATAATATTTGATTGTTTCATGCCAATATCCTACAATTTCCACATGCTTTTGGCAACATTTTATATTATTTTTGGGACTAACATATTGATCCAGTGCCCAGTGCCACTTCCTGTTTTCTGCTTGTTTTTTGTTTCGCAGAAAATCCATATCAAACCATGTCCAAATGCAATAAAATTTTACGAAGAATTATTTTGGAATATATGTGATTTTTGGGAGGTGGAATCAACGCAAACGGAGGCCCATAGCCTCCACAAGGCAGATGGGCGCGACCCCCCCTTGGCCTCATGGTGGTGCCTTGTGGGCACACCGTAAGTCGGTTGGGGCTCTTCTTCGGCCGCAAGGAATCTTATATCGAGAGAAAAATCATGTTAAAATTTCAGCGCAATCGGAGTTATGGATCTCCGGGAATATAAGAAACGGTTTTCGGCCAAAAAATAAGAATGCGAAACAGAAGAGAAACAAAGAGAGAGATCCAATCTCGGAGGGGCTCCTCCCCTCCGGGAGTCATGGTAGCCATGGACCAGAGGGGAAACTCTCCTCCCATCTAGGGGGGAGTCCAAGGAAGAAGAAGAAGGAGGGGGGGGGGGTTCTCTCCCCCTCTCTCCCGGTGGCGCCGGAACGCTGCCGGGGGAACCATCGTGACGGCGATCTACACCAACAACTTCGCCACCGTCAACACCAACTCTCTCTCCCTCTATGCAGCGGTGTAACACCTCTCTTTTCCCACTGTAATTCTCTACTTAAACATGGTGCTTAATGCTACATATTATTATCCAATGATATGTGGCCATCCTATGATGTTTGAGTAGATTCGTTTTATCCTATGGGTTGATTGATGATCGTGATTGGTTTGAGTTGTATGTTTTATTTTGGTGGTGTCCTATGGTGCCCTCCGTGTCGCACAAGCGTGAGGGATTCCCGCTGTAGGGTTTGCAATATGTTCATAATTCTCTTATAGTGGGCGGCTAGAGTGACAAAAGCTTACACCCGAGTAAGGGGGTTGTTGCGTATGGGAGTAAAGGGGACTTGTTACTTAAGGCTATGGTTGGGTTTTTACCTTAATGATCTTTGGTAGTTGCGGATGCTTGCTAGAGTTTCAATCATAAGTGCATATGATCCAAGTACAGAAAGTATGTTAGCTCATGCCTCTCTCTCATATAAAATTGCAATAATGATTACCAGTCTAGTTATCGATTGCCTAGGGACAAATCCTTCTCTTGTGTTACAAAAGCTTTCTACTAAACAACTAACTTTTATTATCTTGCAAATTAGTCGTAGTTTTATTCTCGCAAAGTACTCCTAGTTTTATTCTTGCAAAGTAGTTCTAGCATTATACCTACAAAGTACTTCTAGTTTCATACTTGTTCTAGGAAAAGCAAACGTTAAGTGTGTGTAGAGTTGTATCGGTGGTCGATAGAACTTGAAGGGAATATTGATTCTACCTTTAGCTCCTCGTTGGGTTCAACACTCTTATTTATCGAGAAAGGCTGCAACTGATCCCCTATACTTGTGGGTTATCACACACCGGGAAGCATTCCGGCAAGCGAGGGGAATATTCAGCAGAAATCAAGTTTTCACATGAATTAAGTGCGAACCAGACGCTAATTAACTTGTTGTGTTGGAACGCTGTTGCGGCGTGTCCATGCCCACATCAGTGTTGCAGATAAAGGAGTGGAAGATAGCATTACGGTCATACCAGCCATGATGTTTCCGAAAGCTGCCACTGAGCATCGAGAACTCAGAGTTCTCTGCTGAAATCAAAAGCCTTGCCGGGAATCCCCTTACCGGTAAGCCAGCATCGAGAACTCAGAGTTCTCTGCTGAAATCAAAAGCCTTGCCGGGAATCCCCTTACCGGCAAGCCAGCATCGAGAACTCAAAGTTCTCTGCTGAAATCAAAAGCCTTGCCGGGAATCCCCTTACCGGCAAGCCAGCATCGAGAACTCTGAGTTCTCTGCTGAAATCAAAAGCCTTGCCGGGAATCCCCTTACCGGCAAGCCAGCATCGAGAACTCAGAGTTCTCTGCTGAAATCAAAAGCCTTGCCGGGAATCCCCTTACCGGCAAGACAGCATCGAGAACTCAGAGGTCTCTGCTGAAATCAAAAGCCTTGCCGGGAATCCCCTTACCGGCAAGCCAGCATCGAGAACTCAGAGCTCTCTGCTGAAATCAAAAGCCTTGCCGGGAATCTCCTTACCGGCAAGCCAGCATCGAGCACTCAGAGTTCTCTGCTGAAATCAAAAGTCTTGCCGGGAATCCCCTTTCCGGCAAGCCAGCATCGAGAATTCAGAGTTCTCTGCTGAAATCAAAAACCGGCATCGAGAACCTTAAAGTTCTCTGCCAGAAGCTTAAGCCTTCCCGGGAATAGCCTTCCCGGAAGCCAACGTCGAGAACCATAGAGTTCTCTCTTGAAAACAGAATTGGCATCGAGAAACCTAAAGTTCTCTGCCATAAACAAGTCTTCTTTTAGCATCAAGATCTTTAAAAGTTCTCTGCTAAACGGAAGTTTCAACATGAAGATCTCTCGAGCTCTTTGTAGATGAGCTCGGGGGCTGGTGGCTTTTTGGAATAACCTTTCCCGGGGGCTGCTTGTCGGGTATATTTCTTACCGGAAAAGATGTGATTATCATAACCCAAGCCAAATTTTTGGTCCCACCTCCAGCATTGAGATCTTTCGAGTTCTCTGCTGAAGGTGGTCCCGGGGGCTCCTGTCGGTGTAATGAGAACCAGGGTCTCATAAACCTTCTAGGCTTGGGGTTACGCTAATCTAAAGCTGTTGTGAAGCAGCCCCGGCAAGACGATACGACCGGCAAATACTCCACCAGCAAGCAAGACCAAGGGCTCGCTGGGGAGGAGCTCTTCATGGCAGCACATTTCATCCGACAAGGCAGAGCTGGCAAGACAAGACTCCAGGCGGGTCATCTAGAATATCAAGTCTACTGTTACCGGCAAGTTCCGCACCGGCAAGCTCCGTGCCGGCAAACTCCCTTTGTCGTTATTCCATCGCTCCACCTCGGCGACCTGTCAGAGGCTCGCCGACAGGTGTCGAGCGGGCAGGTAGTTAGGTGAAGCTTGTCGGGGCACGTGGCAGCTCGCCGCCTGAAGAACACCTTTATTGACACACGTCCATATGCATGTCAAGCCTTTATCTAACCTCTGTATTTACTATTTTGCCATTGTGGTAGCCCCTTTCATCTATAAAAGGAGGGCCATGGCAACCTTTACAAGGGATCGGACCCGGCTCCGTGCCGGGAGGCCGCACTCTCTGTAATGGCGGGGCTTGCTCAAACACAATCAAACCACTAAAGCAGGAGTAGGGTTTTACACTTCATAAGCGGCCTGAACCTGGGTAAATCCCCATGCGCCGAGCTGCTGGATCTGCTCTTTGTTTGCTGCGTCCCCCTAGCCGAACCGCAAAGGGATCCTCTCGATCCCATAGATGGTCGTACGCATGACATCTTCAAAGATGTCGTGGGAAAATGACCATCTATGGGATCAAGAGAATCCCTTTGCGGTTCGGCTAGGGGGACGTAGCACACAAAGAGCAGATCCAGCAGCTCGGCGCACGGGCATTTACCCAGGTTCGGGCTGCCATGAGGCGTAAAACCCTACTCCTGCTTTGGTGGATTGATTGTGATTGAGTTGGAATCCTGAATGTTACAAGAGCGCAGCTTGCCGGCAAGGAGCTCGGTAAGTGTAGCTTGACTACTGTAATCAACAGGGGTCCCATCCTTTGCTAAGGTTGCCATGGACCTCCTTTTATAGAAGAAAGGGGTTACAACAATGGAAAAATGGTAAATACAGAGGGTAGATAATGGCTTGACACGCATATGGACGTGTGTCAATAAAGGTGTTCTTCAGGCGGTGAACTGCCACGTGCCCCGACAAGCTTCACCTAACTACCTGCCCGCTCGACACCTATCGGCGAGCCTCTGACAGGCCGCCGAGGTGGAGCGGTGGAGTAACGACAAAGGGAGGTTGCCGGCACGGGGCTTGCCGGGTCGTTGCTTGCTGGTGCGGAACTTGCCGGTAGTAGTAGACTTGATCTTCTGGATGACCCGCTTGGAGTCTTGTCTTGCCAACTCCGCCTTGCCAGATGAAATGTACTGCCGGGAAGAAGCTCCTCCCCGGCGAGCTCATGGTCTTGCTTGCTGGTGGAGTACTTGCCAGTCGTATCGTCTTGCCGAGGCTGCCTCACAACAGCTTTAGATTAGCATAACCCCAAGCCTAGAAGGTTTATGAGACCCTGGTTCTCATTACACCGACAGGAGCCCCCGGGACCGCCTTTAGGAGAGAACTCGAAAGATCTTGATGCTAGAGGTGGGACCAAAAACTTGGCTTGGGTTATGATAATCACATCTTTTCCAATAAGAAATATACACGGCAAGCAGCCCCCGGGAAAGGTTATTCCCAAAGGCCGCCAGCCCCCGAGCTCACCTGCAAAGAACTCGGGAGATCTTCTTGTTTGAAACTTCCGTTTAACAAAGAACTTTAAAGATCTCGATGCTAAAAAGAAGACTTGCTTCTGGCAGAAAACTTTAAGTTTCTTCATGCCGATTCTGTTTTCAACGGAGAACTCTATGGTTCTCGACGTTGGCTTCCGGAAATGCTATTCCTGGGAAGGCTTTAGCTTCCGGCAGAGAACTTTAAGGTTCTCGATGCCGGTTTTTGATTCCAGCAGAGAACTCGGAGGTTCTTGATGACGGCTTGCCGGGAGGGCCAGCCCCCGGCAAGGCTTTTGCTTTCAGCAGAGAACTCAGAGGTTCTCGATGCCGGCTTGCCGGGAGGGCTAGCCCCCGGCAAGGTTTTTGGTTTCAGCAGAGAACTCGGAGGTTCTCGATGCCGGCTTGCCGGGAGGACCAGCCCCCGGCAAGGCTTTTGGTTTCAGCAGAGAACTCAGAGGTTCTTGATGCCGACTTGCCGGGAGGGCCAGCCCCCGGCAAGGCTTTTAGTTTCAGCAGAGCACTCGGAGGTTCTCGATGCTCAGTGGCAGCTTTCGGAAATATCAAGGCTGGTATGACCGTAACGCTATCTTCCACTCCTTTTATCTGCAACACTGATGTGGGCATGGACACGCCGCAATAGCGTTTCAACACAACAAGTTAATTAGCGTCTGGTTCGCACTTAACTCATGTGAAAACTTGATTTCTGCTGAATATTCCCCTCGCTTGCCGGAATGCTTCCCGGTGCGCACGCTCCAGTCAGTAGCGCTTGAGGGAACGGGCCGTTAGCAGCTTGCTGGGAACGCCGCCTCCCGAAAAGGTTTACCTTGTCGGTCCTAATGCAGCTACTCACGTTGCCGAGCAGACTCGAGCCAACTAGGAGCACAACTAATCCCGCAAAGGCTCCTTAGCGTACGGGTCACAGAAATCTTCAAAGAATAAAAACTGTTAAGTCTTTTCCTTAAATGATTGCATTTTTGCACAATTATTCCCTACGCTTGCCGGAATGCTTTCCGATTGCGCACGATCTGGTCGACGGCGCTTAGGATCAGGTCCTATTTAGCAGCCTATCGAGAATGCCGCCTTCTCGGAAGCTTAACACTCTAGAAACAAACGCAGCCACAACGACGTTGTTGGGCGGACCCAGAACAACCCAGAGCGCAGAATGTTTCAAGAGTGCTCCTCTGTGCACAGGTTAAGCGCAAAAATGCCATTCGAGGAAAAGGCTAGATAACAGAAAGTAACTAGAGTATTTAGAACTTAGCTTTCTGTAGCACGGCGAAAACACTGCGATTCATCAGAGCATCACGCAGGGCGCTCGAATTGTTCGCGACGAATGATGTGCCGCTAATGTCGCCGATATGGTGATAAGTTTGGCCACCACCGTCTTCACCATCGCAAACAGTTAAAACTACACTTTGGAAGTAAACGCGGCGGCGACGCCCTTGCTCATGTTGGACGCCGTTGACGATGAAGATGAAGCCGACGCTGCTGGAGCAGATTCGCGTATAGGTGCCCCTACCTGGCGCGCCAAAGATATCATGGGAAAACAACCATCTATGGGATCGAGAGAATCCCTTTGCGGTTCGGCTAGGGGGGCGCAGCACACAAAGAGCAGATCCAGCAGCTCGGCGCACGGGGATTTATCCAGGTTCGGGCCGCCATGAGGCGTAAAACCCTACTCCAGCTTTGGTGGATTGATTTTGATTGAGTTGGAATCCTGAAGGTTACAAGAGCGCAGCTTGCTGGCAAGGAGCTCGGTAAGTGCAGCTTGACTACTGTAATCAACAGGGGTCCCATCCTTTGCTAAGGTTGCCATGGACCTTCTTTTATAGAAGAAAGGGGTTACCACAATGGCAAAATGGTAAATACAGAGGGTAGATAATGTCTTGACACACATATGGACGTGTGTCAATAAAGGTGTTCTTCAGGCGGCGAGATGCCACGTGCCCCGACAAACTTCACCTAACTACCTGCCCACTTGACACCTGTCGGCGAGCCTCTGACAGGCCGCCGAGGTGGAGCGGTGGAGTAACGACAAAGGGAGCTTGCTGGCACGGGCTTGCCGGTGCGGAACTTGCCGGTAGTAGTAGACTTGATCTTCTGGATGACCCGCCTGGGGTCTTGTCTTGCCGGCTCTGCCTTGCTGGACGAAATGTACTGCCGGGAAGAAGCTCCTCCCCAGCGAGCTCTTGGTCTTGCTTGCTGGTGGAGTACTTGCTGGTCGTATCGTCTTGCCGGGGCTGCTTCACAACAGCTTTAGATTAGCATAACCCCAAGCCTAGAAGGTTTATGAGACCCTGGTTCTCATTACACTGACACTCCGCGGCCAAACAAGGCAATTAGCTTGAAGTCTGTGTAATTCCCATATGCCGTGGGCACTTGGCAGATTAGAACCTTCAGCAAAACAAGGTCCGTCCAGCTGACTTGGTAATCTACAGGAAGTGGGCCGCGACGGCAAATCCCTATATGATCCAAGGGAGGAAGGGTAATCTCATGGGAGGTGTGGACGTTCACGAGCACCCACTTCTTCCGGTATTCTCCGACGGCAGCCGTCCAGTGGGAGTTCATGCCGACCCAGTACATACCTGACAAGAAGTTTCGGGTGATGGTGGTCGGAATGAAGTCGAGGGGCATGATGTGCGCCACCGTGTCATGGTGAGCACAGTGGTGAGCACGCCATCCCGCAACATCAGATAGCAGCAAGTAGGGTGTCTTGAAAATCTCAGGCCTCGCTTCGACGATGGCTGCGTGCAGGTCCCTCGAGCATGCATCCAGCCGCATGGCGCTGGACATATCCATACGCGAACAACATAGGTGGAGGGTGTCCATGGGGAGATCGCTCCAGCCGCGGCTCATACGGATGCTACGCGGTTCGGGTTCGGCCATGGTGGAGTTTGGAAGGTGGGGTTTTTTGAGACTTGATTTACGGGGGAGAAGGCTCCCGGTGCTGGAGCGGCTAGCGAGTAGAATAGTGGTACTGGGGGAGGCGAGCGAGGCGAGAGGGTACGCGGGGGCACTGTGAGATGAAGAAGAGTGACCTTAGGATCTCCGGCGAGATGGAGATGGAGTAGTGCTAGGGGAGAGGGAGACAAGGCGAGGCATGCATGCTATACAGCGGCGGTGACAGTGACTGCACAGGGTGAGGCTGACTTTGGTAACCCGAACACGCCGCCTAGACTAGGGTCACCTCGGGCGCTGGGTCTTGTCACTTCACTGTGAGGACCAGATGAATAATATTTTGACCAACAAGTACTACACATGTATTACTACTAGTAGTAGTAACATAGGAGTAGTAGTATATATCGGAAAGAGGTTGTGCTAGCATGCCTCTGGGTTCACTTCATCCTCCAAGTAGCATCCATATTGCGAGCAGACCAAAATTCTCGTGCATGCGGAAGCGCAAAGGCATTTTTTTCTTTTTTGAGTATAACCGCATATTCCTTAACCAGAAAAGGTTACACACATATGTAGCACACACGCAGAATCATCGAGAAACCACCAGAAGAAGTCATGGGATCTCGAACTCTGTGCCATGTTCTCTGATAATGCACATGAACTGTCTATTGCCCCCCCAAAAAAATGTCTCAGGAATTAGAGCAAAGTGTAACGGGAAATGCCAAACTGACACGTGTACGTGGAGTAGAACAACATTATGGGAAGAAAAAAACTGAAACAAAATGGTTAGCTCTGCGGGTATTCAAACGCAGAAGTTGTGTGTCGCATGCACGCGCCAATATCCATCTGAACCGGCACCTACTCGCATAGGCTTTTCGTTTTGCAGGCCGGTCTACCTAGCCGTCTAATCAACTGCCTACATGCCATTTCTCCATTAATTCTCCACCGGGAACGATTTTCCTCGGCTTCTTCACCTCTCCTTCATTTGCATTCAAACTCCACTAGATTCACACTGTTTTAACCTCTTCACATACCTCCAAAACCCCATTAAATAATCATCTTCTTCCACTCTGTTTAACCACCATCTTCTTCCACTCTGTTTAACCACCATCTTCTTCCACTCTGTTTAGCCACCTAATCCTAATACTCCAAACCATAGCCCTCCAGTCCGGCGGTTCCAAATGGAGAAAGAGATCTGTATGCAGGTTTTTAGCATCAAACATGTGATCAGCGAAGGCTCGTTGAGGATAGCCGCCACCATCACCGACCACGCAAGGGTTGTTCAGGAGTGGATCAACAATGTATCCAACTCCCTCAAAACTGTGGAGATGAAGATCATTAGTCTCGACGCAGAGTACCCACGCGTGTCACTGGGGAGATTCAACGCACCGCCATCCTTCAACTATGCCTCGGAGATGATGTTTTGGAGAGCAACTGTGCATGTGGATAGTATTTTCTATTCCTAAATATCTATACAACACAATATCTGTTTTCTTTCCTAGCCATGTAACCATGCAACATAAGCTAGGCATGCATGCAATCCATAAATTGCAATATATTGCATTACTCTCCAGCATGCAATGCTGCCACATCATCTATTCATGCCTGTTAGTCATAGGTTGTTTCTTGCATTAGTCTTAATCCTTCACATTTTGTTAGAAATGACATTCTTTTTAAGTAGTCGTATGATTAATCCAAATATTCATGTTCCATACAACTAAACTACAAAGGTCCGCCAGAGCCGAGGCAGAGGACGTAGGACGGGCGCGCTAGAGGAGTTGTCGTAGTAGGAGGAGAGCTCGAAGGATAATCTTGCACGTCGGCCGCCACCTGCATATCGGCGTAGGACTCCTCGAGCGCCCACTGGAGCTCGCGCTCCTCCCTGGCGCGGTGGAGTCACGGGATTTTCCTGAACCGCGATGGCCACCATGAAGTACTCCTCGTCGCCGGGGGCGCGGTGCTCGCGTCCTGACTCCTAGGGTACTGTCTGGAGCACGCGCTCATCCACCGCGTGAGCTGCGAGGATGCCATGCTCGCGGCCGTGCTGTTGGAGAACACGCTCGTGCGCCTGAGTGGCAAGGATGCGATGTTCACGGGCGTGCTGCCGGAGCACGCGCTCGTCCACGTCGAGAGCGGCGAGGATGCGATGCTCGTGGGCATGCTGCTGGAGAACGCGCTCGTCCACCTTGTGAGCGGCGAGGACGCGATGCACCTCCTCGTGACCGACCAGGGCGTGCTGCTGGAGCACGCGCTCCCCTCGTGGCCGACGAGGGCGAGCCGCTGGATCACATTGTCCTCCGCGTGGGCGCATTGCCAGTGAGGGTGCGCTACTCGCGGCCGTCGAGAGCGTGCTCCACCTCGGCGAGGTCGGAGACTCCATCGTCTTCCCAGGCCGCGGCGCCGTCCACTTCAGCAACGGCGGCGTGCTCCGATGGGTGTTGTGTCCGTATGGGAGCTTGGAGCTAAGTACCTATGGGGGCGGGGGTTGACCTTTTCGTGGTTACACTTACACATCATCTGACCGAGAAAAATAGAATCTAAAGTAGCACAATATGTTGGAACGTGTCAGGGGCTGGCTAGTAGGAGTAGTACAATAAACATCACATGTACACCATATTTTGAGAAGGGTTTTGATCTAATTTGTGTGAGTTGGGCTAGTGTGGATGTACGAGTAGTACTACATCCATATCATTGACATGCATGCACGCAACAAACATTTGTGTGGAAGATTTCACCATATGTTCATATATTATGTTTGAGAGTGGATTCGCTTTTTGTAATTGGAGCTCAGTTTTCCAAAAGTGAATCAAGAGAAGTGTGGTCCTTTGCTTGATTCCAATTTAGACTATCCATGTATTATTGCGAGAGATAGCTAGATATAGAGAGAATATTTGTGTCACAAAGACCGGGAGGGGGGAGGGGAGGTGGCAGCGAGACCTAAAGAGAGAGGGGCATATGCGTGTTCAAAAGACCGTGTGTGTGTCGAAGAGAGAGGAGTGTCCGAAAGGGAGGAAGAGGGTGTGTGCGTGTGCATGAGAGAAAGAGAGGGGGGGCATATGCGTGTTCGAAAGACTGATGTGTGTGTGTGTGCCGGAGAGAGAGGAGTGTCCCAGAGGGGGGAAGAGGGTGTGTGCGTGTGCGTGAGAGAAAGAGAGAGAGGGGGGCATATGCGTGTTCGAAAGACTATGTGTGTGTCACAGAGAGAGGAGTGTCCGAAAGGGAGGAAGTGGGTGCATGTGTGCGTGTGCGTGAGAGAAAGAGAGAGAGAGAGGGGCATATGCATGTTCGAAAGACTGTGTGTGTGTGTCGGAGAGAGAGGGGTGTCCAAAAGGGAGGAAGAGGGTGTGTGCGTGTGCGTGAGAGAAAGAGAGAGTGAGCGGGGGTGCGTGTAACGTCAACATGTTACATGATATAAACATAGAGGGGATCTACAAGGTTACAGGGGTGGGGATATTGGGCGAGCGATAGTGTGTGTGCGATGAAGGGACACACAGACATCGTCTGTTTTCGTGTGTGAGAGCTAGATAGAGGTCGTCAGCATAGCTCACCGGGGGGGGGGGTAAGGTTATGTGTGGGAGAGAAATAGAGAGAGTAGAGATAGAGAGCATTGCTTGTGTGTCACACGGAGACCTAACTACATAGATAGGGGCCGAGAGAAGGAGAGAATAGCGGTGTGTCTATTTTTTTGATGGGATGGGAGAGAGACCAATAGACATGGATCGTGTGGAGAGGTGTGTGTGTTCCGAGAGAGAGAGAGAGGGAGGGAGGCGTGGACCTAGATACTGAGATGGGTGTTCATGTGTATGTTTCAGAGAAGGAATTGTCTAGCTGGTAGCCATGTGATGGCGGCCCAATCCTTCGATGAGAGTGGGCATAACTATTGATTTGGTGGATTTTGACATTGATGATCCAACTACATCGTACGTGATGATACGAATCGACAATCACTAATTAAACCAATCTCCCATGGTCACTGATATTGCCGTATGCACGATCAACCTGAATAACGAGATCGAGTTCCAGCAAGCAACCGAAGAACCGACAAGAACTAACACTACTAGGGAAAACCCTAGCAGTAGCGCGGGGTATATGCCTATCAGTAGCGCGGGGTCCCGCCCTACTGATAGGGCGCTACAGCTAACTTTTAGCAGTAGCGCCGGTTTGACCCACACTACTACTAATTCTGTTATCAGTAGCGTTGGTATGATCCCGCGCTACTGATAAATAGTAGCAGCATGGACACTGACCCACGCTACTGCTATTTGTCTGTATTTTTTTATATATTGTATTTATACATGGTTATACAAATTTTGATACAGTAGCAATTAAGAGATTGTTATATCATTATGATCATGATGAGTTATTATATCATTGGGTGGAAGGAACGCGGATTAGATTCAAGTGGATGGATCAAAAGTGACCGAAAGTTGGATTAGTAGGACGATCCTACTAATCCAACTTTTGGTCACTTTGGATCCATCCACATGAATATAATCCATGTTTCTTCCACCCAATGATATAATAACTCATCATGATCATAATAACAACTCATCATCATCATCATCATCATCATCATATTCATATAAGAACTCATGCATCATCATCATGATAATAACAACTCATCATCATAGTCATATAAGAACTAGCTCATCATTCTAGCACAATGTAGCACATAACTCATCATCATCATCATAATAACAACTCCTCCTCATCATCATAGTCATAACCAACACTAGCTAATTGTTCTTAGCACATGATGAGTACTACCTAAGACCTGCTACTCTCTCGAAGGTAAAATAGCATAAAACAGGTAAACCCCTGAATCTCCATTATGGAGAATAGAGATCAACCTGTCTCCCATTTGTGGGTTGTGCTTCATGTTGCCCCCAAGTAGTTCCCTGCGATCATTCAGAACTTTTCTCCAGTCTTTGATTGTGAGGACTTCATCTCTTCTAGAAATCGTGTATGCACTGCGGTGAACCGTAGGCCAACTTGGCCGTAAGCTAATAATGTTCATGTCACCTTTCATATGCATCAGATGAGGCACACAATCCTTCGGGAGTTTCTATTGAAGAACATCATAATAACATACTTAGCAATGAAGTTTAGCTTAAGAAGAATGTATGCAAAGATGCGCTGGTGACATAATAGAAAAAATCTTACCATGATATCTCGATGGATGTTACCGTAGTTCAATACGTGGACTAGTGGCATGTACTGACCATAATTTGGAGGAATATCATGACTTGTCTTGAAAGTCTCAACATCATTAATCCATGAAACAGAATGATTTATCTCCTCGCAAGTTAGTTCAGAGCCATAACTGTAGTAGGTTTTGTCTACTACGTTCCGTGCATTTCTTGAAGATTGGAAATAAGATGTCAATGGAAATAAGCTGTCAACTATTTTTAAATAAACAATATAAATTACTTAATAAATATGTTTGACAAACTCACATAGAGGTAGAACTGGAAGCGTATCCACATCGACCCAAATGTCTATATTATCTTCAGCTTCATCTTCAGGACGCATATCGAAGGTGACATGCATATCCTCCTAAAATGCATATGCCTTGCATAGTGCTCTCCAATTTGAGCAACCAAAATGGGAGTGGTTCATTGCATTGTATAGCTTAACGACAAAAGTGTAACCATGTTGGGTCCTCAGGTGGGTTTTCTTCGTCTCTATACTCTCACGATCTTCGAAACCAATCTTCTCCAAGACATAAGGTCTTGCATGGCAGGGGATGCACTAGTCGAATTGTAAAAAATGGAAATTACACGTTGAAGCAAACAAGCAGAAGTCATGCTTAATTACAAAAAAAGACTTGTCGTTGTGACGTACCGTAAAAACAACGAAAGTCTCGTCGAGCTTGATGGTGAAGCGCCTACCGTCTTCCAAGTGAGGCCTGTCGCACATACCCCGGTCGTCGGAGCAGTACTCGCACTCAGGGATCCCATCGTCGTCAGACATTTCCTATGTTCATATTTAAAAGATTAAAAATCAATCGACGGCAATTACCAGGAAACTCAACACACAGATCACTATTCAGCACGGGTTGACTTTCGGTCCATTGAGTCTTCATTGCTAAACTCTCATCTCACGTGGTGTATATGGTGGGCACTCCCTCTCTGATATTGCGACCGTCGGTGATGGTCGCTTCCCCTCCTTCTCTCCTGCATTACAAAGGTATATCACGAGAAGAAGGAGAGGAAACGACCCCCACGACAACAGTCGGGATTCTTCCTCTCTCATATATGGAGCAAGGAGCCCCAACAGACTGAAAGTCAACCCGTTACTTATATGGAGCAATGGCATAAAAATGGCCTATGTTCTACCGGAATGTCGATTAATTCCCATTCCGGCAAATCACGGGCACTCGATATATCCTATTTTCTAACACAAGTCATGCCAAAATTCACGAATTTGTTTGGCATGATCTTTGCTAAAATAGGACATATCAAGCACCTGAAATTTGCCGGAACGGAAATGAATCAACATTCCGGCAAAACATAGGCCATTCGGAGGTGTTCCCTGCAAAATGCATCCATGCATCCATTTTATCGGCTTTTTTCAAAATGAAACAAAAGTGCAACAATCAATAATGCATCCATGCATCCATCCATCTAACCATCTATCTAGCAAACATACATCCATCTACATATATATTAAAAAAAATAAACCTAAAACTAAACATAGAGGAGAGGGAGGTTCTCACGGTGGGTGGGACGGGGCCGAGAGGGACAGGGAGACGTGACACGAGAAATCATGCATAATCCACCGAGTGAAAATTTTAGATCATCAATATAATTGGCAACAACATTTTTATATTTTATTCGATACCTAAAATATTTTCTATTCGATACCTAAAATTTCTATTCTATTACTATTTTTACTTAAAATTTTCTATCCTATTACTAGTTTTTATATTCTATTCTATTACTGGTTTTTATATTTTTCATTCTTGTATACAATATTCATAAAAATTGTATGAGCAACACCATTCACTATTAACATTCTTGTATACAACATTTTTATATTTTATTTGATACCTAAAATACTTAAAGGTATTTGGTTCAAAAGACCTACATCGAACGAATAAATTTTTTCTATTCTATTCAAAAGACCGACATTTACTGAAAATTTTCTAATTTTCTAATTTTCTATTCTATTCTACATTTACTAATTTTCTATTCTATTCAAAAGACCTACATTTACTGAAAATTTTCTAATTTTCTATTCTATTCTACATTTACTAATTTTCTATTCTATTTAAAAGACCTACATTTACTAAAAAAATTCTTTTCTATTTAGAAGACCTACATTAACTAAAAAAATTCTATTCCATTCAAATAATCTACATTCTACTATATTCGAAAAACTTTAAAAAAACCTACATTCTACAAAAACAGAGAGGAGGGATGGAGGGAGGCAGGATGGAGGAGGGAGGGAGGGAGGGAGGGAGGAGAGAGAGAGAGGAGGGCGGCCGTACGAGGAGGGGGGAGGGATGGAGGGAGGCAGGAGGGAGAGGGAGGGAGGAGAGAGGAGGAGGGCGGCCGTACCCGGAGGGAGGAGGGATGGAGGGAGGCAGGAGGGAGAAGGAGGGAGGAGAAAGGAGGAGGGCGGCCGTACGAGGAGGAAGGAGGGAGGCAGGAGGGCGGCGGCTTACCGAGGAAGGAGGAGGGAGGATGGCGTCGGTGACATCGGCGATGGCGGGAGGAGGAAGTGGCAGAGGGAGTGAGTGAGGGAGAGTGAGAAAGTGGACGGGCGCGGGAGAGATAAGGTTGACTTAGTAGCAGCGCGGGTCCAGGCCCGGCGCTACTGCTAAGTGCCATTGCAGTAGCGCGGTGCCTTGGACAGGCGCTGCTGCTAAGGGGGCCCACCAGGTGGCACAGTGCAACAGTAGTTACAGCGGTTGGTCTGTAACACGCACTACTGCTACCGGCTTAGCAGTAACACCGGTACAGTGGGCCGCGCTGCTACTATAGGTAGCCTGGTGGGTATTGTGGAACAACTTAGCAGCAGCGCCGTTTGGCGATACCGCACTACTGCTACAGACCTACCTTTAGCGCGCTTTTCCTATATGCGCTGCTGTAAATTAGCAGTAGCGCGTTCCTCTTACCCGCGCTGCTGTTAAGCCTCTACCTATAAGGTTTTCCCTAGTAGTGTAAGATAATGCAATCTAAATTTCTAATATGAATGAATCAAGGATAATGGTGGGGGTTCCTAATAGACGATCTGAACAAGGCATTAGTCATACACATCTCACAGATGCAAATTGTAGCGAAACGAAACAATGTCTAAACGAAAACATGAGTTTTAATATAGAAAAAAGGTAGCTATATATCTATATCTATAAACTATAGTACTAGATTTTTTATTTCTATATCTATAGTACTCCTTCCGTTTTTATTTACTCCACATATAGCTTTGACTGTAATCAAACTTTATAAACCTTGACCAAGTTTGTAGAAAACAATGTGAACATTTACAGTAACAAATTTACATGATGTGAAAATATATGCAACGATGAATCAAATGATATATATTTGGTTGTGTACATGTTAATATATTTTTCTACAAAGTTGCTGAAAGTATACAAAGTTTGACTTTAGAGAAACCTAATATGCGGTATTATGTATTATATATTATATATTCATTATTTGTATGTAGTCAATGCGTGCATTTGCACGTATACGATATAAGCCGTTGATTGATGTTGATCCAATGGTCCAGGTGGCTGGGATTCGGATCTACTATAACCTAATTGTACCCAGACACATTCTTCTCTAACCAGCAGCGCGACAGTGTGATCGATCCACACAAGAAGCTCGCAACAAGACCTCCAGATGTGCCACGTGGCTTCATGGGGTGCCCCCCACATCATATTATTCATAATAGTACATTGACTGAGAAAAGGGAGAAATCACCCGAAACAATATCTTGCCCCAATTTTGTTCCTACGAAGCTCTGCCGTGCACGTACCGGAGTAATAGTACTCCAGTAGTATAACTTTGTACAGTAGTAGTTGTACAGTGATACTAGTACAAACTAGTACGGAGTGCTCCTACTCTATCGACATGACTCCCATCTGACACCAAATTTCTTGGCGTCCGTGCTACATCGCTCTTCCCCTCCTCGTTTCTTTCTTCCAATTCAAACTCAGCCGACGCGCGGCAGGAGGGGTGGGGGTTTGCCGATAGTCGGTTTGCTCAACTGTGGTCCCACATGACAGTGAAAATGCCAGGCAACATGCCTTCCCTAGTTATGCGGCGTGCCAGACCGACCGTGGAGTAGTCCCGAGTCCCGACCGTGTGGGCGTGCGACTCGAACGCGGCATGCTTTTCATTTTAAAACTATATAGTACTATGAAAATACATTTCATGGTGCATCTCATCATATTGATTTCACATTGTGAATGTTGATATTTTTTAATATAGAGTTAGTCAAACTTTACAAAGCTTGACTTTGACCAAACTTTATATGCAGACTAAAAAGAAACCGATGGAGTATAAATTCTAACATTTTTTTTTGAAATATAAATTGTAACATTTGGTTCTGCTCCTTGGCGCGATCGATAGATAGAAATGACGATTGAAAACGCTAGGGTGGGGCTTTTCCCGCGCGGTAAGCGGGGGAGTTAGCCAGTTTCGCACATCGTCGGTTTCCTCACATGCGGTCCCACATGTTAGTGATATTATATGCCTAGCCAATGCGCGTTGACCGGCGGGCCAGAACGACAGTGTGGGATGCGACGCGAACGGGACATGCTTGCTATACTCGTTCCAGTTTCTTGTTTTGAACTTGCGAACGGGACAGGCGTGAAGCACGAGTAGTTTTAATTTAGGAGTACTAGTTCGGTAGGTTGGGTCAAGCATCGTACGTAAATTACGAAGTTGGTGCAAAAGGTAAGCACAACGTCCGTCCTCGTATGTTAGTCCCCTTTGTGCCATATTTTAACCATAGATTTAACTAACAAAAAATTAATGCATGTCACCAAAAAATATATCCTTGGATTGATACTTGAACATAGTTTTCAATGATATTATTTTTGTGACATGCATTAACATATTGTTACTTAAATTTAAAGTCAAAATTTGGCACAAACACACGAAGGTGACCAATAAACCAGGACAGAGGTACTACTAGTTACAGTGATGCATATAATTGACGCCAAATGTGAGCAAAGGGATCACACATGTATTTATTGACTGGAATGAGAATGCGATACAATAAGAATTAAGGCCACGATGACGCGATCGCAGTGGTGGTTATAGGAGGCAAGAAGAAAGATGCATCCATCAACGGCCTCCTCCTCCTCGACTCAGTGCGCCGGGCCACCGACCGGCGGCTGAGGAGCAGCGACTTTTGTGGCGAGGTCGATGTGCTTCTGAACAAAGGCATCCAAGGCTTCTAGCTGGTTGCGGAAGGCCAACGTCGTAGCGTCCTCACTGGCCTTGTAGAGGCCTATGTGCACGCCTTGATCATACACGTGGATGTGTAGGTCGATGAATGCTTGCAGGGCGAGGCGCCTCGCGGCGAGCGCGACCTCGAGGTGGACATTCTTCGTCGCATCGGTGGGCAATCGCAGGGCCACCAGTGCTTGAAAGAGGTTCTCACCATGGAGGCCGATTAGGGTTGCAGGCAACGAGGAGCCTGGGCGCGCGGGCTGGAGGAGTACGGCGATGTCGTCCGCGAGCTTCTTGATGACGGTGAACTTGTTGATGGTGTCGACAATCATCTTGTCCAACTGAGAGTCATAGCTGGCGTCGAAGCGGGCTATTAACCAACCGGTCCAAAGCGCTGGCGCGAGACGATCCACGGTGCCGTGTAGCAGGCCGGTGTCTCGGATCATCTTGCACAGCCGCAGACCGCTCGCGCGCATCGCCGCCATGGGTCTGGCTTCTGGTCACTTGGTATGGGAATTGGAGTGAGCACTGTTGCGCTTAGTGTAGGTGCGTAGGTGCGTACGATCTGGTAGATGCATTGGAGTGGAGGGGTGCCTTTATATGAGTGCAAACTGCGTCGCATTCACATCGTGCTGCCTCCTTTCCGCTTCTCCCATTAATTACTTCCCTCAGCATGCTAATTGAAGGAGGATGCATCATTGGCCGTTCAACGTTTAGGGAACCACTACCGTCTCCCTCGTCTGCATTCAAACCGTATCGGGAACTGTCCTGGTTTACTAGTTTACCCCCCGTTTCTAAAAAAAAGTACTACTCCCGAGGACGCCGCCCGCTGCACGCCCGACTGAACACGCCTCCTCACCACATTCAAACGCCTCCATTAAACCCGCATGGAAGCTTAGAAACCTACTCCTAGCACACGTGCGTTCATGAGCGGGCTGGCATTAAATGCAATGCCGGCCGAGCTCCTCCCGTCCGCCCTCTATTTTAACTGAGGCCAGACGACGGGCAAGAATCGCACCCCTCCACCGCTCTCCAATCTCCTCCTTCACCATTTTCTCCACTCTTTCGATGGCTTCCGAGAAGCAGTTCTCCGGCATACAAGCCAGCTGGGTGGCCCACCGAGCCCACCGGATACGAGCGAGGCAGCTCACTGCTCCACCTCCCTCGCCTAGCCCGACGGAGCCAGTTGCCGCCCCAAGCCAGCTCGTGGTTCAGCAACTCGCCGCTCCAGGCCAGCTCGATGAGGAGTGGCGAGTTGCTCCACGCTGGCATGGGCGTCGTCGCTCCCGTGTCTACGACCGCGCCTCCCACGCCTGTGGCCGCGCCTTCTGTGCCTGCGGTTGCGCCATGCAGGCAGAGACAGAAACCGGGTGCGCGGAGAGCGACGAGTTGGTGGCCAGCCCGTCCGCGTCCGCCGCCATCATCGAGGAGAAGTAGAACACGGGAGGCCGCCGCCGCTTGGGTCCCATGAAGGCCACCGCTGAGGCGATGACGGCGTTTGCAGCCGGTGTCTTACCCGGTTCTTCTATTGCGAGGACCTTCGTTGACCCCGCAAGTGTCTTGATCGGGCTGCTGGACATGAGGAAGACAAAGGGATCCGTGGGCGACCATTTAGATTAGGTATTAATTATACATCCAGAGCCGGACTAGCACTGCTTAGTTGATGTAAATGTAATGAAATCCGTCATGTTTATATGAAATCTGTCATGTTTATATGAAATTCGGCCGTGTTTGCACGAATTTCGTCCGGTTGGTTTGAGTTGTTGTCAGAATGTATGCGGCTAGCGTTGGATGTCATCGTGTTCACGAACGGATGCGGGAGGAAATTTGCTGGTTGCCGTTGGAGATGCCCTTATGCTGGAAATTATAGTCACATCAAATCCTTGTTAGTTAATTGCATGTATGATTCTGAAAACAAAAAGTTAATTGCATGTACAGTACATGAACTTACACGGTGGGTATAGATTCGTACAATAAGTAAAAAATGAAACAAATCAATCCTTAAAAAATTAAACTTGTATTCTAAGTACTCTCTGTTAAATCCGCCTACGTTGCAAGGTGCCCGCTCTCGTTTTATCTATGGGTTCCACTGTCAGTAAGGTAGATAAAAGAAGTATATATAAAAACATATAAGAAACCAAAGTTTCCGACACGATTCGAACTCAGGACAACGTGTTTCGAACATCGGGCGCTAACCACTCCACCTGATGTTCTTCCTCGAACAAGCAAGAGATATCTGCCTTTTTATATAGTTACTGTGATAAATGGTTTAAATTAATATATTTTATGTCTGCCTCGAAGGATCTCGAATTCATTAATAACAAAGAAAAGAGTTGCCCGGTTAATTAATAGAAAACCAGGCAAAAACCATCACATGAGGCCCGTAAAAACAAGGCACAATAGGCGAGCTAGCTACACACACAAGAACACACACATGTTGTCGAAGAGAAAAGCATCATCGAGGCTGCAATTCGGCGTCATCATCATTGAACCTCTGCACGCGCGACTCCGGCCGCACCATCAACGACCACCGAGAAATCTACATATCTAAAGAGGCTACGGAGAGAAAGACGTATCGAGAGTGTGTGTGCGAGGCACAGAGACACAACTAGCGAGAGTGTGTTTGTTTGAGAGAGAAGCCAATAGATAAATTAAGATCAAGATCGAGGTGTCACCCTGCTCCTGTCTTTGTTGGGAGGGGCGGGGGCGGGAGAGCGAGAGAAAGGCATATCAATAGTGTGCGTGTGCTAGGCACAGAGAGATAACTAGCGAGTGTGTGTGTGTCTAAGAGAGAAGCCAATAGATAGATTAAGATCAAGATCGAGGTGTCACCCTGGTCCTGCCAGTGTTGGGAGGGGGGAGGGTGCCAGAGACACTTAGAGAGAGAGAGAGAGTTTGTGTGTTACAGATCTATATTAGGGGATAGGTAGATAGCATGTGTGTGAGGCATGCCTAAAACATCAGGGAGATAAACAAGCGTGTGTGTATGCAAATGCCCGAAATAAATGAAGAGAGAAACAATGTGTGTGTGTGTGTGTGTGTGTGTGTGTGTGTGTGTGTGTGTGAGCGAACTCTTCTCGAAATCTCAAAACAAAAGTTGCTCAACTGGAATCCCATTGTATGGATTCATATGGTTCCAGGGACTCGAGTTAACCTTAATTAGGGATATGTGTGCGAGACGTAGTTATACTTTGAGACATGAGTGGCGGTGGGTGGGCGGATTTAAAGGGGTGGGAGTGTTCGACAGAGAGAGAGTGTGTGTTTTTGTGTGAGAGACGTGTAGGATGAGGTAGAAAGACAATTTCTAACCTTGACGGAGGGAGAGAAATAGACGGAGCACGTGTGTGTGATTGAGATGCCCACGGAGAAGGGAGATTTGTATGTGTGTGAGAGAGATTGCACAATTCATTCACGTATCACTATCTAACGGTCGAGGACGTGCCTCGCTTGAACATAATCAATATCTACGTCGTACCGTGGCCGAAGATACAATATCGATTCAACACTATAAAGATTGGACAATCACATATCGCATAAGTTATACTTTTTTTTTCAAATAGCCATTTTCAATCGTGCATGCCAAAGTTATAGTGATATTTCTTCAAACAACCACTGTAGTTATCATGTACATGCACCATTGTTAGTGTTGCATTCAAATTCATTAGTTTTGGATGATTTAAGGTTTTATTATGAAGCAATATACATAATATTCATATATGAATTCAACGGGTACTGCAATTTATGAAATGGATGCCATGTAATCATATGAGGTAACACTTTTAAGTAGAGGACTATAATATCCATTTCTTTTGCGCATCTATATTATCCATTTGTTACTGTACAATATAATTGAAATTAACACGGTAATGCATTGTGTTTAAAATAAATAACCAATGGCACAAAATTACATATTTACACGAGAAATACATAGGCTGAGCGTTTGCTCCCTTTTTTATGAACGCGCCTCAGTTACACCCGTACGATCGGCCGTGCCCGTGTGATCGTAACAAGTTATCGGTGCATCATCTGGGTTATTGCTGACGTGTGCGCCGTCTACACAGTCACGCATCACCGGCTTCCCGCTAGCGCTGTCCAAAATTAGTTGAAACTGGATACGAACGATCCCGCGGGCGGCAAAATCTCCCGCCTACTTCTAAAATTTCCGCGACCTAGTCTAGAGCATGCGAAATTCCCCTTTTGTCCTTGGTGCAAGGAGAACAACACGACCCTCATTTACATAATAGGTCGGGGTTGCTTTGGTAACGTCCGCTCCCTCCACCACACGGCACCCCCATTTCCTCTCCTCTCCAGCAAAAATGACTACTCCACAGCACCAGAGCATCTTACAGCACGCCGTCCATACTTCATCGGCGATTCTACCCCCTTCCCTCTCGAAACCCTAGACTGCTCATCCACCGGCGTACCAGAGCCTATTCACTGCCGGCATCGTCCACCTCGCCGGATCTGCTTCTGAGGCCGCATCTACCCCTCCCACCTCCCCTAGAAACCGTATATTGCTCATCCACCACTGTACCATAGCCCATTCAGTGCCGGCCTTGTCTACCGCGCCGGATCTGCTTCGCCAGTGCTCTCGTCAACCGCAGCGCATCTGCGGTGGCTCTTTCCTACACCGCACCGGAGCCACTTCGTCCACACCCCCGGAGCCGCCTCATCGATGCCCCCGTCGACGGCCTCAGATCCGCTTCGTCGACACCGTCCTCAACCCTACCGGAGCCGCTTCGCCGACACCATCCTCAACCCAACCGGAGCCGCTTTGCCGACACCATCCTCAACCCATCCAGAGCCGCTTCGCCGACGCCCAAGTCCGCGGCCTCAGATCCGCATAGTCCACATGATCGTCCACCCTACAGGAGCAGCTTCCCGACGCCGTCATCCACGGCCGCAGATCCACATCATCGACACCATCCTCAACCCTACCACCGGAGCAGCTTCACCTACGCCCTTGTCCACGGCCGCAGATCCGCATCGTCGACACCATCCTCAACCCTACCACCGGAGCAGCTTCACCAACGCCCTCGTCCATGGTCCTAGATCTCCTTACTGGACCCCGACAGCCACCGCAGCGTCATCACCCTTGACGTTTCTAACCTGGTTCCCACCGTCTGGCAAGATGCCAAGCACCCGCCGCGACCTAGGTACTTGTCACCTTTAAACCCATCCAGCATCACCTACCAGATGTACTTCAAATATACTAACAGGTCGCTGTTACATGTTATGGAGCTGGCAAGAGCCACAAGGATGATGTTTCTTCTGGATCTAACACCTTGGCCAACCAAACTCTTGGACTGAAGCATTGCTATGATCTTGTAAGTGTGTCTCTCTCTTGTATTGTTGTGTGCCTGCCAGCGTGCTTTGCTAGGATTTTCTACCAGTAATCCCTTTGTATAGCCAATGATTACCACTACTGGCTGCTAAATTAGAGATATAGACGTCATACATTACACAATGTCGTAGGTGGCATGAAGGAATGCCAGTGCACTAAATTAGGCCCCCTTAGAGTGCCTGCAAGTCCAGTACACAGAGTCATGGCTATTTTATGCGACGCACACAATTGTTAATTGGTGGTTTAATTATGTGGAAGGGATATGCAATGTATTATCATGTAGAGATGTCTCAAATTAGTTGTGTAACCTTGCAGATGGGGCGCAGCAATGAAAAAGTACAAGATTTCTTAGTACAAAATGTATGGTGCATTTTCATGGAACATCGCAAAAAAATGAGGGGCAGCGGTGAGCCTATACAGCGTGGTATGGTAAGTCACTCCATTGCAATCATCGTGATGTTATTTGTTTGGCATTGCTATTGGCCAGGGTTTTTAGGGCCAGTTATTTTGAGTTATCCTATGAAAATAAGCTCCTGTGAATATAACCTCGAGATAATAAGCCAACCAGTTCTTTTCATTGCCTGCTTTTTCAGCTTATTTGTTGTATGATCAGTGAAAAGTCTATTGCATTATATTTTGTCATTTTGCTGCCCATATGAAAATAAATTTGACTTGCAAACATCATGAATTGAACCCATCACCGTAATTAATATGGTAGGAAAACAGACCATCATTATTTGTTCAAAATGCAAATACAAAGATACATTCTACTTGGCACAATCTACTTTGGTCAATGTCTTCCAAACAGAGGATAATTGCCTAAATTTATATGATTAATCATTATCTATCAAAATTCCATTGTCCAAGTGGCTGGTTTTTTATCATATAGCAGCACCACCTGAAAGCATCATATAGCAGCAGCAGCTCATAGCAATTCATCATATAGCAGCAGCAACTGCTCATAGCAATTCATCATATAGCAGCAGCAGCAGCCCATAGCAATTCATCATATAGTAGCAGCAGCTCATAGCAATTCATCATATAGCGGCAGCAGCTCATAGCAATTCATCATATAGTAGCAGCAGCTCATAGCAATTCATCATATAGCAGCAGCAGCAGCTCATAGCAATTCATCATATAGCAGCAGCAGCAGCAGCAGCTCATAGCAATTCATCATATAGCAGATCAGAAAGAAAATTTGGCAAAAAATCAGAGAAGATCCTCACCTTGTTGGATGAGCTCATCCCGCAACAGCACCTCATAGCCATGGCCTAGGAGGAGGGGAGGGGGAACGAGGGGTCATCTGCCAGAGTGGGACATCGGCCGTAGTTGGGCGGCGGCCGCCGGAGTGGAGCGTTGGACGGACCATAGCGGAGCAGCTGCTGGGGACCAGCAGAGTGAGGCACATCGCCAGAGGGAGGAGCTGCCGGGGAGATGGTGCCCTACCCGCAGGCCATCAAGCCTCGCTGGAGAGAGCATCGTCAAGGAGCAGGGCGGATGGGACCGGTGGTGGCGGCTCACAGGAGGAACTCTAGCGCTGCAGGCAGGGGATCGAGGCAGTGGGAAAGGAGAGAGGAGATGCGGGCGGGCAGGGGAACGAATGCTTGCGTGTTAATTTTTACTTAGGGGTCGGGAGTGACGCGGGCCTGAGCGGCATTTTCAGTGTAATATGGGCAAAAAACAGAGTCATTTAGCTATACCCATTGTTTTTAAGGCGTCCCTAAGGCGTTGCCTAGGCGACGCTTAGGCGTCAGGGCGCCCTGCGAGCTTGAAGCATCCAGCTTGCCTTATGTACCTGCGTAAGGCGTCCGCCTTAAGCTTTAGATCGTCCGAGGCGTCTGCTTAGGCGTCCAGGTTGTTGCCTTAGTCCATTTTGGACGCCTTAGCTTGCCAGGCAGGCAGGGGAGCTATTTTAGGCTGGAAACAGAGTTTTGGCAGGAAACAGAAAGGTTATTGGTGCCAACAGTCAAGAGGGGGGGGGGAGAGAGAGAAACAACCCCCAATCCACACACTCCTCCCCCTCCTTCTCTCCAGTGGCTCCTCTCCAGCAGTTCTGCTTCCTCCTCTGCAGCAGATCCCTTCCGGCAGCTCCTCCCCCTCCTCCTCTCCAATGGCTCCTCCTCCTCTCCAGCAGCTCCTCATTCTCCTCCTGTCCAGCAGCTCCTCCTCCCAGAGAAAGTGCAAAGATGATGGATGCTATATGGGCTCTACAACCAGCAACAACTACAAGGTGTGCATGCCAGTATGCTTAGTTGCCTACCAACCAAATTCTACTCTATTCTGCTACTTAGAACTCTCTAAGGCGTCCGCCTTGCATTATGCCTTATCGCTTAGGCAGTGAGGCCCCCCCAACACCTTGCCTCGCCTTACTGCCATAAAAATATTGGCTATACCCCTTCAATTTTAAGTGAGCTTATACGGGAAGCAACCACCCCAAGCTTTTTCTCATTGTGAAGGAATGGGTGGTGGAAATAAGTTCAGGCCAAGCCCATAATTCAAAAATGAGTTCTTTAGAGATTTTATGGCTTATTTTGACAATAAGCTCTCAAAAGGTGGAAAAGAACTGGTCCTTAACCTGCAATTCAATTGTTCGTGCAATGATGAATCACTCCTGCCTGCTATAGAGTAGATTTAGGCATCATACATGGCATAACCTAATACATGTGTATCTCATTATAGAATCAGAAATATGCAATGTTTATGCTAGTTCGTACGTTGCACATGATGTGTAAATGCCTCCTAAATCTGGTCAGTCAAGTGATGGTCTTTAAGCCTCCTTCTATGCTTGTTTTCTTGATATGTAATTCAGTGTTGTGCAAGATTTGCTCACACATGTGTTCAATTGCTTGTTTGTATCAGCCAGCCATACTAGAACTGTTAGCTTTGATTACTTGCTGTTCATGACCTAACGGAGCTTGTCAATGATTTAAACACTAATGGCTGCTGTAGTGGGGGCTTGTATAACTCATAGGTGACATAAAGGTTTGCCTGTACACTAAACTAGCCTCCCCAAAAGTACGTGGAGGTCTAGTTCACGAAGGTATGCCTAGTTTATACATAGCGCACACATAGTAAATGCTCATTTGAGTGTGTGCTAGAGATGTGGCATGTTTCATTATGTGGTGTCTTTTTGTTATAAACTCATGCTTTGGTGTTGCCCAGAGACTGGAAAGTATGCATATTTATCTTCCATGTAAGGAGACCTGTAACTAGTTTGTGTCACCTTGCAGAGGGGGTGCAACGATGCAAAGATTTAGGATTTCCAAGTACAAGATGTTAGGAAGGAGCCTTTCAAGAGAAGGAGGAGCAGCACTGAGCCTGTACAACCAGTTATGGTAAGTCACTGTATTACAATTACCAGGACATCCTATTTGTCTGACATTGTACTTGCATAGGGTTCTTCACCTGTAACCCAGTCATTGGTCCATTGATTAATACTCCCTCCGCTCACTATTATAAGATAAGATGTTCTAACTTTTTCCTAAATTAGATGTACGTAAACACATTTTAATGTGTCTGTTGACTCATTTCAGTACGGATGTAGTCAACATTTAAATATCTAAAACATCTTATATTAGTGAACAGAGTGAGAAACTCCTTCCTGCTATGCTAGAGTTCTCGATGTCATAAATGTCATAACCAAATGCATGTTCACATCATTAGCCTCCCTATTATTACTAGGATCTTGAGTACATACTAGTCGAGATACTTCATAGGGGGCAAACAATGTTACATTACTTGTTCCATTATATAGAAGATACATCAGTTGATTCAAATGTAGCCAGGCCAAGGATGTTATTGAGGCATGCATGTATGCATGCTGCCAACACAACAGTTCAATTGCTTGTTTGCTTCAGGCAAAATTGCTCTTTTCAATTGCTTTATTTGTCCTCAGTTAATTAGATGCCCAAACAATGCTGCCTCATGTAGGGTACTTGTATAACTATTAGTTGACATAATTAAATGCCTTACCATTTCATTACTCTGGTGAAGTGTGCCTGAAGCTTTGAACTCCATTAACCAACTATTACTGCATGAGGCTCACAATCTAGTTTATACGAGTCTAATGATTGCATAGTTTTGCTTGCTGTAGTAGGTTTGTATGAATCCCTCTGCAGTTTATTATGCTCCCTAAGACTCTTTTGAAACATGGCACACAATGTTCCAGCTAGTTAATACGAGTTAGCTACACAATGGCTAACTGCTTGCTTACTTATATGCAAGATATATCTAATGTTCAGTAGATGCGCGTGGTTTAAATTTGTAACCTGTCTGTGTTTTGGATTTGGCCCCAACATCATGCTCCTTCGGTGAGCTAAGCGAGATTTCTGTATGCGGCCTGCACAGACTGCCATCTTTATACTTTTTAAAATATGACCTGCTTATGCTTCATGACGTGTGCATTATTGTTAGTCCTATTTTGCCATGTACAAGATAGTCTGTCTTGCTCGCTTCACTGTTGTAACTATATTTTTGCTGTAGTCATGTGTACTTACAGAAACATTTCAGGATAAACTGAGATCAACACAAAGCTCTCAGAGCAGTGTGGCATGGCCGTTACCAAATGATTATGGATTAGAATTGGAATGTGCTGATGTTCTAGAGCGTCAACTTGAGGTGGCAAGACAGCGTGCATATGAGTCTCAAGATTTAATCAACATGTTGAGATTGGAGGTGCAGACAAAAGATGCAACAGTCAAAAAAATGAAACAAGAGACTGAGGAAACCACAAAGAAAGTGGAGATTTTGCAGACTGAAATTTGTGCTATCTGAATCCGGCCAATTCTATATTCTAAAGAGATTATAGTTCAAATGGTAAGTTGTGTTGATGCGCGTCCATGATGTATGAGCTGTGTGTGCCCTGTGTATGTAATTTGCTGTTTGTTTACGTTTTATTATCACTATTGGCGAACTATGATGCCCAGTGGATGTAATCTGCTGTAATTTCTTTATTGTATAGTGTAGGATTATTCTTCGTTTCTATGCCTTAAATCTCTTTATTGTATAGTGTAGGTTTTTTAGGGGATTGTAGGTTAGGATAGTTCTAAGTTGTTATATATGCTACCGTAGAAATGGTGTCCAACATGCCCAATCTACATGGGCCCATAATTGCTCGGATGTTCCAATCTACGAGGCCCATTACAATCATGGGCCGTCGCGTGGCAGAAATGGATTTGGGGCATGAATGTGGGCCCATCGTAACATGGGCTCTTACCAGACCGTTAGTAGGCCGAACGCTAGATAGGCCCGCTATAATGGAAACGAGCCCACGGGCCACTAGCAGGCCAAAATGGTCATCTGTTGAGTCTTGGCCCATTTCCTTGACGGGCCGTTAACAGGCCGAAAGCCAATCGGGCCATATGTTGGCCCATATACAGAACGGGCCTTTAACAGGCCGAAAGTCATGTCGGGCTGGAATTGGGCCATGGAGAACATGGGCCGCTAAGAGGCCGAAAGTCAGGTCGGAATGTAAATGGCCCAACTACGGTGTGGGCTGTTACCAGGCCGAAAGATACACCAGGCTGGAAGCTGGCCCAAATCACTAATGGATCGCTAAAAGGCTGAAATACGTACCACCATGAATTTGGCCCATGCCTATAATGGGCCTCTAACGGGCTAAAAGTCGTACAGCCTGGAAATTGGCCCATCTCTATAATGGGCCTCTAATAGGCCGAAAGAACCTCGGTCGGCAAATGAGCCCAAAGACTTAGTGGGCTGTTAACGGGCTGGAACAGACGATGGGCCGCAATGGTGTCAAATCGTTAATGGGCATTGACGGGCCGAATTGGCAGATCTCGTATGGGCCATTTTTTTAAATGGGCCAGACGAAAGTAGACCGTAAATGGGTCGGCCCGCTTATTTTGACTGGGCCGGCCTTTTTAACCTAAATGGGCCACTGTTGGTCCGTGCCAGATGTCGACGTATCATAGGTGTCTCCTGTCCAATGAATGGATGACATCTGTCGCAACGCCGAGCTGACACGTGGATCCGTCGGCGAATGAGAAATTTACACGTGGAAAATCGCCATTGGTCAGGGCTGCTAATGGTTTATCGGATCCAAACCTGCACCCGATAGCTTAACGGCGACCCATTACGGTGGATACCACGTGTTGGTCACCCTTGACGAAAACACTTCCATGACACGACATTTATTGTCATGGAAGTGGACACTTCCGTGATGATAATTTGAGTATTGTCATGGAACACTTCTATGACAGCACAGGTATGATTGAAAACTGTCACGGATGTACATGCATGACAGAAAACTTGACCTACTGTGACAAAGACGTATCATCACGGAAGTGTTTTTTTTGTAGTGAGAGCAACTGCCTAGCTCAAAAGATATAAGTGAGGCACATAGAATATTCTAACAAATCACGAACAAATGTGTGTCCCTCTGAAAAGGTGTGTCCAGCAAAATATGATTGTGACAAACTAAAAAGCAAACAAATCAAAAACTACTGTGGCACAAGATGCTCCAAGTAAAACTCATATCATGTGATGAATAAAAATATAGCTCCAAGTAATATACCGATGGTTTGTAGACGAAAGAGGGGATGCTATCCGGGGCATCCCTAAGCTTAGACGCTTGTGTCTTCCTTGAATATTACCTTGGGGTGCCTTGGGCATCCCCAAGCTTAGGGTCTTGCCGCTCCTTATTCCTTCATCCATCGTGGTCTAACATCAGCACACAAAACTCAATAGAAACTTCGTGAGATCCGTTAGTATAACAAGCAAATCATAAACTTTAGGTACTGTTATGAACCCATTCATATTTTATTATTGAATAATACCTACTGTATTCTAACTTCTCCATGACTTATACCCCCCGATATAATCCATAGAATCATCAAAACAAGCAAACTATGCAACAAAAACAGAATCTGTCTAAAACAGAGCAGTCTGTAATGACCTGAACAAGTGCCATACTTCTGAACTCTATAAATTCTGAAAAATTAGAAAAACTTGGGAAATTTGTATATCAATCATGTGTAAAAAATTCAGATCAAAACTACGTCCAGTGATTTTTAAAAATTCCTGGAGTGAGCACCAAAGTTTCTATTTTTACACAGAATCAAATCAACTATCAACCAAATCATCACAAAGGCTTTACTTGGCACAAATACTAATTAATACATAAAAACACAATCATAACAGTAGCATAATTGTGTCAACACAATAAAAACAGAAAATAAAAAGGAAAAAATAAGATAACTATTGGGTTGCCTCCCAACAAGCGCTATTGGTTTACGCCCCTAGCTAGGCGTAAGGCATTGTTTCAAGTATTATCATCTTTCAAATTAATTCCATAGGTGGCCCTCATAATAGATTCATATGGTGGTTTAATTATCTTTCTAGGGAAGTGTTCCATTCCTATCTTTAATGGAAATTGAAACCTTATATTTCCTTCTTTCATATCAATAATAGCACCTATGGTTCGTAGGAAAGGCCTGCCAACTATTATAGGACAAGGCGGATTGCAATCAATATCAAGCACAATGAAATCAACGGGTACATAATTTCTATTAGCAAGAATAAGCACATCATTTATTCTACCCAAAGGTTTCTTAATAGTTGAATCCGCTAAATGCAAATTAAGGGAACATTCATCCATATTGGTGAGGCCTAGCACATCACATAAAGATTTGGGTATAGTGGAAACGCTAGCACCTAAATCACATAAAGCATTACATTCATAATCTTTAACTTTTATTTTAATTGTAGGTTACGATTCATCATGCAATTTTCGAGGTATTGAAACCTCCAACTCTAGCTTTTCTTCATGAGCTTTAATCATAGCTTCTACAATATGTTTAGTAAAAGCTTTATTTTGTTCATAAGCATTGGTTGAATTTATGACGGATTGCAACAAAGAAATACATTCAACTAAAGAGCAACTATCATAATTAAAGTCCTTGTAATCCAAAGTAGTGGGCACATCACTATTTAAAGTCTTGACCTCTCCAAACCCACTTTTATCATTTTTATCATTAAGATCATCACCCTCCGAACAATTGGGACGCCTTCTAGCTAAAGTTGAATCATCTCCAGTCCCTTTTTTATCAAGTTTTATATTACTAAATAAAGATTCAATAGGTGAGACACCAATCATTTTAATATCTTCATCATGATTACGATAAAAATCGGGTGGAATAGCTTTTTCTAGGAATTCTCGCTTAGCTCTCAACCTAGCGGTTCTCTCTTTACTTTCATTAATGGAGCATAGATAGATTTAATATACTCATTAATATCATGCTTGGGTGGCAAAATTTTAATTTTAAGAGTTTCCACATCATGAGCAATTCTATCCATGTTTCTAGACATTTGATCAACTTTATTCAATTTTTGTTCTACCATAGCATTAAAAATCTTTTGAGAACTAATAAATTCTTTAATATTGTTCTCAAGATCAGTAGGTATCCTATTATTGTTGTTATATGAATTACCATAGTAATTACCATAATTATTAGAGGAATTTCCGGGATACGGTCTAGGATTAAATTTTCCTCTATAAGCATTGTTGTTGAAATTATTTCTTGAGACAAAATTCACATCAATAGCATCATTATTTTGCTCAATCAAAGTAGATAATGGCACATCATTAGGATCAACATGAGCATTTTTACTAGCAAGCATTTTCATAATAGCATCCATTTTATCACCCAAAGTAGAGACTTCTTCGACAGAGTTTACCTTCTTACCAGTTGGAGCTCTTTCGATATGCCATTGAGAATAATTTGTCATAATTTTATCAAGGAGTTTTGTAGATTCTCCCAATGTAATTTCCATAAAAGTACCACCTGTACCAGAGTCTAGAAGATTTCTAGAAACAAAGCTTAGTCCCGCA
Organism: Elymus sibiricus; assembly: GCA_039707655.1. Taxonomy (NCBI): domain Eukaryota; kingdom Viridiplantae; phylum Streptophyta; class Magnoliopsida; order Poales; family Poaceae; genus Elymus; species Elymus sibiricus. The sequence goes on from CM077672.1 coordinate 394,699,683, forward strand.
TAGAAATTTTGTATAATCATCCATAAGCTTAAACCATGAGTGGGACAATTTCTAAGCATTAATTTCATTCTCTCCCAAGATTGTGCAACATTTTCATGCTCAAGTTGCCTCAAATTCATAATTTGATTTCTAAGAGAAATTATCTTAGCGGGAGGAAAATATTTGGCAATAAAAGCATCCTTACACTTATCCCAAGAATCAATACTATTTCGAGGCAAGGATGAAAACCAAGTTTTAGCACGATCTCTTAGTAAGAACGGAAATAATTTCAACTTAATAATATCATTATCCACATCTTTTTTCTTTTGCATATCACATAATTAAATGAAAGTATTAAGATGGGATGCAGCATCTTCATTAGGACTTCTAGAAAATTGTTCTTTCATAACAAGATTTAGCAAAACAACATTAATATCATACGACTCCGCACTAGTGGCGGGAGGAGCAATTGGAGTACTAATAAAATGATTATTATTAGTATTTGAAAAGTCACACAACTTGGTGTTTTCTTGACACATAGCGACAAAGCATGCAAACGAGCAAACAATTTTTTTTTTGTGTTTTTGTATTTTATTATGAGAAGTGGGGGAGATGAAAATGAGAGGTAAAGGCAAATAAAAAGTAGAGCAAGTAGATGATAGTTTGTGTAAAGGTACTTGATAGGTTTTGATGATGTATCCCCGGCAACGGCGCCAGAAATTCTCCCTCCTACTTGTGAGCTACGTTGCGATTTTCCTTGAAGAGGAGAGGAGATGCAGTACAGTAGAGATAAGTATTTCCCTCAGTGAGAACCAAGGTTATCAAACCAGTAGGAGAATCACGCAAAGCCTCGTGAACAACACCTGCACACACAAAAGCAAATACTTTCACCCAACGCGGGCAAGAGGGTCGTCAATCCCCTTGAACTCGTTACTTGCAAGGATTAAATCTTGTAGTAGTAGATAGATAAATTGCAAAACAAAATAAAAGAAATAAAATTGCAACAAATATATTTTGGATTTTTATCTATGATTTAACTAGACCCGGGGGCCATAGTTTTCACTATTGGGCAATTGATAGAAAAGCGCATAGTTATGACAATATTCAAGGCAATGATCATGTATATAGGCATCACGTCCGAGACAAGTAGACCGACTCCTGCCAGCATCTACTACTATTAATCCACCCATCGACCGCTATCCAGCATTCATCTAGGGTATTAAGTTAATAAAAACAGAGTAACGCCTTAAGCAAGATGACATGATGTAGACAAAGTAAACTCAACTAGTATGAATAAACCCCATCGTTTTAACCTTAATGGCAACAATACAAATACGTGTCTTGTCCCTTTCTGTCACTAGGATATAGAGCATCGCAAGATTGAATCCATTACAAAGCACCTCTCCACTGAAGATAAATCAATCTAGTTGGCCAAACCAAACGGATAGATCGGAGAGAAATACAAAGCTATAACAATCATGCATAATAAAGTTCAGAAGAGACTCAATTACTTCTCATGAATATTCAGATCATAAACCCACAATTCATCGGATCCCAACAAACACACCGCAAAAGAAGATTACATCGAATAGAACTCCAAGAACACCGAGGAGAACATTGTATTGAAGATCAAAGAGAGAGAAGAAGCCATCTAGCTACTAGCTATGGACCCGTAGGTCTATGGTAAACTACTCACACATCATCAAAAGGCGGCAAGGATGATGTAGAAGCCCTCCGTGATCGATTCTCCTTCAGCAGAGTACCGGAAAAGGCCTCCAGATGGGATCACGGAAGAACAGGAACTTGCGGCGGTGGAAAAAGTGTTTCGGGTGGCTCTCTGTTGGTTTTCCAATTGTTGAGAATTTATATAACTGGAATTAGATCAGATGGAGCCTCGAGGGGCCCACAAGGCAACAAGGCGCGCCCCCTGGGTGTGTCGGGTTGCCTTGCCATCTCCTCGTACATCCTCTGGTCTCCTCCTAAAGATTCTAGCGTCTCTTATGTCCAGAAAAAAATCGTCAAAAAGTTTCGTAGCGTTTGGACTCCGTTTGGTACTGATTTTCTGGAAAACCAAAAACAAGCAGAAAACAACAACTGGCATTGGGCACTGGGTTAATAGGTTAGTTCCCAAAAATGATATCTAATGGCATATAAATGCATATAAAACATCCAAGATTGACACTATAATAGCATGGAACAATCAAAAATTATAGATACGTTGGAGACGTATCAAACGTCGACTGCACATCACTTCACCTTTAAGGGCCTAGAGAAGAGCATCGTGTGATAGTTTGTATATGGTTGGGTGGCCGGAGTGACAGATATTACCATACCTAAGTTTATGAATTATTGCATGAGGGGTTATGAAACCCTAGAATGTATTGCTATGGTTATGTTATCTTAATTACTCTCTTGTATTTGCGGGCTTGCATAGAGGTATAATCATAAGTAGGTTGCTTGTTCAAGTAAGAGCAACAACTGATCATAGGTTTCACCGCACAACAAACTAGCAAAACAATGAATGGTAACTTATGGATCTTGATGAAAGTAAATAGATGAAATTCCCGTGTGTCATCGAGAACACTTTGATCCATATAAGTGATATAACCGGCCTGTCCTTAGCACAATTAAGGATTGTGTCAGTTGCTGCATCTTTGCAACTTTTTTTACTCTTTATTTTCTTGCAATTACTCTTGCTTTCAAACAATCCATCAAACACCTTTTTTCGCTTTAGAGTGATCTTTTGATAGTTTTCACAAACCAATTCATTCTGCTCCTCGTTGGGTTCGATCTCTTACCTATCGAAAAGGCTATGATAGATCCCCTACACATGTGGGTGATCAAGACTCTTTTCTGGCGCCGTTATCGGGGAGTGTGGTGCTCTTGGTAAGAGAAACATTTACTGTGCTTGCTTTTTTTTATTTTTGTTCGCTACTTTGATCCACTATGGATATGCTTGCTTCTAATGATTTGTTAGGAGGGGTCACCTATGCCACTCGTGTGGTTAGGAGAGAACCTCCACCTTCCAAAAAAAATATAAGATTCCTATTGGCAACATGTGAGAGCTAACCGCTATGTTGGTGAAGAATGTGGTCCTCCCGAGGAACACCTCTGTAACCTTCTTCAATTATGTGGCCTCTTTAAGCTTTCAGGGTTACCCGAAGATGGTGTGTTAAAGAAAATATTCCATTTATCTACGGAGGAATATGCTTTATCATGGTTTAGGTTATTGGATAATCCTTATGCTATGGAGTGGAATGTTATATGTTCTGAGTTTATCTCCATGTTTCATCTAGCCCAGCAGGTACATGAAGACCGGAATTATCTTTATATTGTTTGGCCTCGTTCATGAGAAAGCATGAGCCAAGCTTGGGGGAGGCTCAAGTGATTAAAGTTTAAATGCCCTACTCATTAGTTTTCTAAAGAGATGGTCCTTACAAATTTTTATGCGAGACTTCCACAACATGATAAAGAAACATTTGACATGTCTTCTAGAGGGTGCTTTAGTGAAAAGAACACCGATGATAAATGGAATCTTATTGAAAGGATATCACGTAACACTGAAGATTGGGTGATAGAAAAAGATAAAGAGTCATGTATAAACTTTCAATATGAATGCATTAAGTCTTTTTCTGAAACTTCTGTTTTAAGGAACTTGGAACAAATATGGACTTGATTCTGAAATATTTTTTCACTCTGTGTGAATCTTTCGCTGCTCATATTGATATTCCTAAATAAAAGTAGGAAAAATAGCATAATCCTTTTAAGGATGTTATTAAAAAGAATGCTTTAGCTCACCATGAAATTCTTGTTCACATGGTTGATCCTGTGATACCTTCTGTTTACATTGAGAAACCTTTGTTTCCTGTTAGAATGAAACAAAACTCTATGGTAACTACGGTATCTCATAAAAGTAAACAGAAATCTGATGAACCTTATGATCAAACTGAAATACAACCTCAAATACTATGATTAAAGATTTGTTTGCTGATGATATTAATGGTCACGTTACTCAATTTTACACTACTAGGGAAAACCCTAGTCGTAGCGCGGGGTTATGTGCTATCAGTAGCGCGGGGGCCCTCGCTACTGCTACGGTGCTATAGCTAAATTTTAGCAGTAGCGGGGGTTCCAACCTGCGCTACTGCTACCCTCCATATCAGTAGCGCGGGTACCATCAGAGCTACTGCTAATTAGCTGCAGCGCGCCTGACAGACCACCACCCCGCGCTACTGCTACTCCACCACCCCGCTGACGGTGTCCTGGATTGGGGGGTGCTAACCTAGCCAGCCCGTCTCTTCGGTTGGGCCGATGGGCCCTCATGCGTGATGAAGGTGGACTCCGGAGGCCGTGCACGGGAAGCGTGATCAAGATTGCCTCCACCGAAGACTTGACGTGTACTCCAAGATCTTTCCTGCCGCCTTACTCCTAGATGCCGACTTTGTAACCCTAGATACCCTCCCTGGCGTGTATATAAGCCATAGGGTTTAGCCCGTAGAGGGGACATCAACGCAATATCCTTCACCTAGCCCTAGAGTTAGACACACATTACGATCTCGAGGTAGATCAACTCTGTATTCGATACATCTTGATCAATATAAACAAAAGCAGGACGCAGGGTTTTACCCCAATTAAGAGGGCCCGAACCTGGGTAAACATCATCTCCCTTGTCTCTGTTACCACCGATCCGAGATCCACAGCTCGGGACCCCCTACCCCGAGGTTTGCCGGTTTTGACACCGACACTGGTGCTTTCATTGAGAGTTCCGCTGTGCGATCATTGGAAGGATCGATGGGATCACTGGTCAACGGCCCCAAGCCTGTGGAGCACATCTCCATGTTCGAAGCTTCGGTCACAGAGGTGCCTGCACATAAAGTGGAGGCTGTCGGGCCCATGGAACCCGGGGTATCCAGGCCCGTCTGCCTTCGGCCCAGGGCGCAACGCCTAGCATGGGCCTAGCGGGCAGTCACCATCGAGCATCTCACCAAGACCCCTCATGAGGCCCTGGCCTCCTGAGGCCCCCTCCTCAGGGAGTAGCAGGCAAGGCTCGGCACCACCATCAATGGCCTCGCGAGGCCCTCTCGCGAGGCGGCTTCCCGAAGTGACCTCGCGAGGCGGCTTTCCGAGGTGGCCCCCCGAGGCCCCCTCCCGCAGGCGCTCGAGACGAAGGCCGTTCAGCGTGCCGCGCGGCCTGGAGCCCATCACGTGGGTGACGCGCGCGGCGACGAGCAGCAGCAGAGGCCGCGCCAGCAGGCGCAGATGAAGATGGTTTCCTCTTTCGTGCTAAGGGAGCAGGGCCAGCTATCTACTCTCCAAAGCAACCCCAAAGGTTGCCCGATCGGCGGAGGAAGACCAAGACGACGGGCGCGCAGGGCGGAGGTCATCACCGAGCCCACCGGCGCGTCATGGATCATGCTTTGGTAGGCGAAGACCACCTTTAGTCAGGATAGCCTGAGTGCCTATCCCCTTTCAAAATCGCCAAGTGTGGCAACCCTTCCCGCCTAAGTTTCCAAGGGGAAGAGGACCATGGCTGATATAAAGGGCAGTGCCGCCGTTGTCGGGAGAGGGAGAGACCGATTCCTTCATCTCCTACCTTGTACCTTGTACGCAAGAACTCTCTTGCCCTTGCAATCCCAACCACAAGCAGGAGTAGGGTCTTACACCGCAAGGTGGCCCGAACCTGGTTAAACTGCTGAGTCCTCGCTCTGTCCCTCGCTAGCGCGCTCTCGCCGTAGCCTCGCCGTCGCTTAACCGTGGTAGGAGACGAAGTAGGTAGAACAAGCTCACCCCAGTGTTTGAACCTTTGGGTCCCCGGAGCCCGACTTCCCACATTTGGCGCGCCAGGTAGGGGTGCGCTACTATTCTTCTGCTTCGCCCTCAGGTCCACCAACCCCATGGCCAACGCACGCCGCGAGCGCGCCGAGCGCAGGGTTGCCCGCGTGGCTCAGACAGAGCCGGTGGCCCGCGGCAATCGACGCCGCCCCGAAGCCGAGGCTGCTGCCGCCACCGACCCCGCTGCCCGCGAGCAGCAGGACTCCTTCCTGCACCCCTCCGTGCAGGCGAACGACCACACCGCCACGGCCTCCTCCCTCGCCCACCGTGGAACACCGAACCCACAGGCCGCGCTGCTCATGGCGCGCGAGCTGCTCCGCTACCGTCCAGCTGACGCCGGCCACGACGCCTGGCTTTACCGCATCACCGAGCTCCGGCGCCCTCCCACTCGCTCCGCCCTCCGCCGTCTCGTGTTAGGGACCTGGCACACGGCGCTCTCGCGCCACCTCCTCTACGCGACGAGCGCGACGGGCCTCAGCGCAGCGGGCGGGTTCGTGAGCCGTCCCGTGGCGCGTCCTCGCCAGGCCAGGACGAGCCCAGCTGCCAGATCATCCGCCGCGCGCCCCCCGACACGCGAGTGCTCCTCGAGCGGCAGCAGCAGCGCCAGGACCAGGCCGTTCAGGATGTTGCAGTGGCAGGGCATCAAAACCGCGCCGCCCTCGCTGGCGGCGTCCCCTCGAGCGGCGTGGGCTGCCGTGCGTTCACCCGTGAGCTGTGTCGCGTGGTCTGGCCCGCGAAGTTCAAGCCTGAGCTGCCGCCACGCTACGACGGCACCCCCAACCCCACGGAGTTCCTCCAGCTCTACGCGCTGAGCGTCGAGGCGGTGAACGGCGATGACAAGGTCATGGCGAACTGGTTCCCCATGGCCCTCAACGACGGCCCGCGCTCCTGGCTCATGAACCTCCCCGAGGCTTCCATCTCGTCGTGGGCCGAGCTCTGGAGCCAGTTCATTGCCAACTTCAAGGGCACACAGGACCGCTCCCTCACCATCAACGACCTGCGGTGTATTCGGCAGCGCCCAGACGAGACCCTCCGCAAGTACAGCCAGCACTTCAGTTAGGTGCGCAACAAGATCCCGCGCGCCTCCGATGCGGCCGTCATCTCTGCGTTCTCCACTGGCGTCACGGACATCAAGATGCGCGAGAAGCTCGCCATCAACGGTGAGCTCGACTCCGTGCTTGAGCTGCTCGACCTCGCCGACAAGTGCGCTAAAGCTGAAGAAGGCCGCCTCTTCGTCCACAACGACCCCGACGTGGCGCTGGACGCCGCCAAGGCCAAGAGCAAGGACGTCAAGCACAAGGGCCCTAGCGTGCTTGCGGCGGAGCCTGAGCAGAAGCGCGGCCTCAACCTCGACGAGCCCAGGAAGGACAACCGGCCACTCTGCGCCTTTCACAACATCCGCTCCCACAGCACCGAAGACTGTCAGGAGCTCAAGCTGCTCCGCGATGAGCGCCAGAGCCGCTGGGACGACCGCAATGGCCGTGTCGTCGGCCGCGGAGGTGGCCGCAGCGGCGGCCGCTGGGATAGCCGCAATAATAGTGGCAACTACCGCCAGGGCTGGCGCGATCAGCTTCGTGAGGCCGCCTGGCGCGACCAGCCTCGTGAGAAGAATCCTCAGGCCAATGCCGTTCTCCCGCCGCTGCCACCGCCACCCCGAAGGAACGACGTCAACCAGCCTGACGAGGGCACTGGGGGCTACCTGGAACCTCGTGCAGTCGCCTGCATCCTCGGCGGGTCCCAAGCCCCCGCGTCCATCCGCCACTTCAAGCAACTCTCTCGCGAGGTGTATGCCGCCCTCCTGAGGCCAGAGGCTTCGCGGCCCCTCAAGTGGTCGCAGTATGCCATCACCTTCGACTCCAAGGACCACCCCAAGTCCACAGCCTCCGCAGGCGTGCTCCCCATGTTGTGCACTCCCACCATTAGCAACGTCGCGGTCACCAAGACCCTCATCGACGGGGGTGCCGGCCTCAACGTGCTCTCCATCGAGACCTTCGAGACGCTCTAGGTGCTCTACGACCAGCTGATGCCGACCAGGCCCTTCTCCGGAGTGACCGATGGCTCCACCATCCTGCTGGGGCAGGTGCGCCTCCCCGTCACCTTCGGCACCCGCAAGAACTACCACACCGAGATCATCGACTTCGACGTGGCGCACATCGGCCTACCTTATAACGCCATCTTGGGCTACCCGGCTCTCACCAAGTTCATGGCGGCCACCCATCACGCGTACAACGTCCTCAAGATGCCCGGCTGCAGCGGCATCATCACCGTCGCTTGCGACGAGAAGGACGTGGCCAGCACCCTCGAGCGTGCCTACAAGACTGCCGCAGTCGCGCACCCGGCCGACGAGGACGCGGCCGAGCCTTCCGAGGCCACGCCCGCGAAGAAGAAGCAGTTGTTCTCTCAGGACCGCGCCGAGACGAAGAAGGTGTCGGTGGACGGCAGCGGCTCCGGCCCTGCCTTCACCATCGGCACAGGCCTCCCTCCTGCATAGGAAAGCGTGCTCGTCGCCTTCCTTCGGGCAAACTCGGATGTTTTCGCCTGGAAAGCATCCGACTTGTCCGGTGTGCCGAGGGAGGTGATCGAGCACCACTTAGCGGTGTGCCCCAATGCACGCCCGGTCAAGCAGAAAGCACGGCGCTAGGCGCCAGAGAAGCAAGAGTTCATCGTCAATGAAGTTCAGAAGCTCCAAGAAGCCGGAGTCGTTCGTGAGGTGCGCCACCCCGAATGGCTCGCCAACCCAGTCGTCGTCCCCAAGAAGGGCGGCAAGGAGCGCATGTGCGTCGACTTCACCAGCCTCAACAAATTCTGCCCTCAAGATCCGTTCCCACTGCCCCGCATCGATCAGATCGTGGATTCCACTGCCGGGTGCAATTTGCTATGCTTCCTGGATGCCTTCTCAGGCTATCATCAGATCAAGATGGCGGCCGAAGACGTGGAGAAGACGGCCTTCATCACCCCCTGCGGCGTATTTTGTTACGTCTGCATGCCCTTCGGTTTAAGGAGCGCGGGCGCCACCTTCCAGCGGCTAATGCGCATCACTCTGGGGCCTCAGATGGGGAGGAACGTGGAGGCCTACGTCAACGACATCGTGGTCAAATCTCGCGAGGCTGGATCCTTCATCGCGGACCTCCAGGAAACATTTGCCAACCTGCGCAAAGTCAACCTCAAGCTCAACCCGGAGAAGTGCGTCTTCGGAGTCCCCTCCGGCAAGCTCCTCGGCTTCCTAGTCTCACACCGTGGCATCGAGGCCAACCCAGAGAAGATCAAGGCCATCGAGAAAATGCGTCCTCCCCGGACCCTCAAGGAAATGCAGCGCTTGGCAGGATGTATGGCCTCCCTAGGGCGTTTCATCTAAAAATTTGGCGAGCGAGCCCTGCCCTTCTTCAAGCTCCTGAAGAGGTCCGGCTCCTTCAAGTGGACTCCTGAGGTAGACGCCGCCATCGAAGCCCTCAAGAGGTACCTCACGAGCCCGCCCATCATGGTCGCGCCGCGCTCTCGCGAGCCCTTGCTCCTGTACTTGGCGGCCACCCCCCAGACGGCCAGCGCAGCGTTGGTGGCGGTGCGGGAGGAGCGTGTCTGCGCCAAGGAAAAACCCTCGGCGCCCCTTCAGGTTCACGAGCCCGCTGAGCCTCGCGAGCCCCCAGGGCCTCGCAAGCCTCCTGAACCTCGTGAGGCCGCCATCCCCCGCAAGCCTTCGGAGCCTCGCGAGGCTTCCGAGCCTCGTCAGGCTCCCGAGCCTTCCGAGCCTCGCAAGGCATCTGAGGAGCAAGCTGTCGCAACAACCACGCGCCTCGTCGAGCACCCCGTCTACTTCGTCAGCACCGTGCTAAGGGACGCGCGTGAGCGCTACCCCATGCAGCAGAACTCCTCCTCGCGCTCCTCATCGCCTCCAGGAAGGTGCGCCACTACTTTCAGGGTCACCCCATCAAGGTCATTTCCTCCTACCCCTTGGAGCAAGTTCTGCGTAGCCCCAACGCCGCCGGCCGCGTCGCCGAGTGGAACATCGAGCTGCAAGCCTTCCAGCTGGAGTTCTCCACCACCAGAGTCATCAAAGGCGCGGCTCTGGCCGAATTCGTGGCAGAATGGACAGACACGTACGAGGACGAGCCTCGCGAGGCCCAGTCCCTCCTGCCAGGGGATGAGGCGCCTGGCGGATGGACCATGCACTTCGACGGCGCCTTCTCCCGACAGGGCGCGGGGGCTGGAGTTATGCTCACTTCGCCAACAGGAGACAGGCTCTACTACGATGTACAACTCTGCTTCAAGCACACCGACAAGGTCTCCAACAACATCGCAGAGTATGAGGGCCTCATCGCCGGCCTCAAGGCCGCATCCGCCTTAGGCATCAAGCGTCTGACTATCAAGGGCGATTCGCAACTCCTCGTCAACTTCTCCAACAAAAGCTACAAGCCCAAGGACGAACACATTGCCGCCTACCTAGAAGACGTATGTAAACTTGAGAAGCGCTTTTTTGGCCTGGAGCTGCAACACGTCCCCCGCGGCAGCAACAAAGAGGCCGATGACATCGCCAAACGAGCATCGCGCCGCGAGCCCTAGAGCCCCGGCGTCTTCGAGGAAAGGCTCCTCAAGCCATCTGCCGCACCCCCAGCCGCGAGCACGGCGCTCCTTTGCGAGGAACTCCCGCCCGCACCACCCACGGGAACTCCAGACTGTGGCCCGGCCTCAGGAGCTCGCCTGCTGCTGGCGCTCGAGCCTCGGGCGGATAGCTGGGCCGCGGAGTTCAAGGCTTATTTCCTCCGCGGCACCCTCCCAGAGGAGGACTCAGAAGCAGAGCGCGTGGCCCGGCAGGCCACCGCTTACTGCCTACAAGACGGCGAGATGTACTGCAGGCGCCCCAATGGCGTCTCGCTGCGGTGCATCTCTGAAGAGCAAGGGCGCGAGTTGCTAGCTGATATACATGGAGGAGACTGCGGCCACCACTCCTCATCACGCACCCTCGTCGGTAAGGTTTTCCGCAGCGGCTTCTACTGGCCCACTGCGCTGCGCGACGCTACCGCACTGGTCCAAGCCTGCGAGGCCTGTCAATTCCACGCCAAGCAGATCCACCAGCCGGCGTAGGACCTCCAGATGATTCCCCTCTCATGGCCTTTCCCGGTCTGGGGGCTGGATATCCTAGGGCCCTTCCCACGCGCGGCTGGTGGTTACCGCTACCTCTACGTCGCCATCGACAAGTTCACCAAGTGGGCAGAGGTCGAGCCGGTGTGCACCATCCCGGCAGGCTCCGCCGTCAAGTTCATCAAGGGCCTCGTGAGCCGCTTTGGAGTTCCCAATCGCATCATCACCGACAATGGCTCCCAGTTCACAAGCGGCCTCTTCAAGTCCTACTGCACCAGCCTCGGCACACAGATCTGTTACGCCTCGGTGGTGCACCCGCGAAGCAATGGTCAGGCCCATCGCGCCAATGCCGAGGTCCTCAAGGGCCTCAAGACAAGGAGCTTCAAGAAGAAACTCGAGGCTTGCGGCAAGGGCTGGCTCGACGAGCTGCAGTCCGTGCTGTGGTCCATCCGCACGACGACAAGCAAGCCTACTGGCGAGACGCCCTTCTTCCTCGTCTACGGCGCTAAGGCGGTCCTCCCATTGGAGCTTAAGCACAGCTCCCCGCGAGTCCTTGCCTTCGACGAGGCGCGTCAGGATGGCTCGCGGGAGACCGACCTACTGCTCCTCCAGGAGGGCCGCCGTCAGGCCGCCCTTCGTGCCGCGAGGTACCAGCAGGCCTTGCGTCGCTACCACAGCCGCAGCATCCGCCCTCGCACTCTCGAGGTCGGCGACCTCGTCCTGCGCAGGATCCTCTCCAGAGAGGGACTTCACAAACTCTCACCTATGTGGGAAGGCCCTTTCAGGGTTACTCATGTCTCCAGGCCCGGCTCAGCCCGGCTGGAGACAGAGGACGGAGTTCCTGTGCCTAAAGCCTGGAACATCCAACACCTACGCAAGTTCTACCCGTGACCCTCACGCGTATGAACGAAATGGGGCTGTACACGCCCCGGAGCCTCTCATTGCATTCGCCTGATGGGCCCGCGAGAGCTCCCGCCCACGCCCAAGTGGAAGCCCCATGCTCCGCACCGGTGGAACGATGGACCCGCGATCATACCCACACCCCTGTGGATGCCCCATGCTCCGCGCTGGCGGAACAATCAACTGAGGGCGCCCCACGGGCTGCACCAACCTCAAGCTGACCCGTGCCGGACACGGCAGCACTCTTTTTCTCATTTTGGTGTGTAATTGAGGGCGCCCCACGGGTTGCACCAACCTTAAGCTGACCCGTGCCGGACACGGCAGCCGCATCTTTATTTGGTTACGTAACGGGTTGCTCTCTTGCTTCAGTTTCCATTTCCTTATATGACGTTTCGGTTTCCCCTTGCCTCACGAGCCTCGCGCGCTCACGATTTCCCTCATGAGCCTCACGCGAGCGGGGGCTGGACACGGTGCCTGCGCTCGGGTCAGTCCCAGCGGCACTGAAAAACCCAAGCAACCGGGCTCTGGCTCGCGGGCCTGCCCCGTGCACGCCACCCCACCAAGGTCCTTGGTGTCCTGTCTCCTCGCGTAATACCCATGAGCGAATCGACGAGCGCGCGCTGTCGTTAAGTGCTCTGCGTGCAGTTATCTTAGGAGTAGGTCCCTTGAAGGATCTCGCGAGGTAGCACCCTCAGGACCTTTGGAGGCCAACGGGCACCGCCTCAGGGGCTAACCCTCGGCGGCCGTCCTAGCAGGAGATCTCGCGAGCGGAAGCCTCGCAAGACGCACCCTGCAAGAGACAGCCCACCATACTACCTTGTACAGAGCTAAGTCTCCCGTCTCGCGAGCCACCCTCGCCGTCTCTCGAGCCTTCCCCTCCGACGGCCTCGCGAGCGCCAGCGTTTTTCTTGGCGCAAGCCGCTTGTGCGTTAAAGGGGGGCTCCCTGAGCATCGTGCTTCAGGAACCCTCACTAGCTCTCGGTGCCCCTTGCCTCCTGGCCTTGTTTAGGCATCGCGACCTGACATACCAGCGATGGCTATGGCCACGCGGGGGCTGGGTCCTGACAACGTAGAGCATCACGGCGAGCAAAGAGAGAAAAGCAGGCCTTAAGAGAGAGCCTCGCGAGGGCACGAGTGTTCATTACAGCAAACCATGAAATATTTAAACACCCAGGCATCGTCTTCACGCCCCTACGGGCCACATCGATCTAGCGCAGGGTGACGAAAGGAAAAGGACCCTAGGAGCACGTGCCATCGTCGTCTTCGCCCGGGCCATCATCGCCACCGGAGTTCTCGCCGCTGCCGCAGGAGTACTTCCCGAGCAACGCGTCCACGTGGCCTTCTACCGCCTTTGCGAGGCCGTCGCGAAGCTCCTCGGGGACCGGGGCTATCACCTTTCCAAAATCAAAGTTGGGATCGCCATGAAGGAGGTGGCTGAAGACGCGAGTCGCCGCCAGGGAGAAGAGGCCGCGGCACTCCTCCTCCAAGATGCCCTCCACCGCCTTGGCCCCGTCCTCAAGCTGTTCCACGAGCTTGGTGGAGAAGTCGACGTAGTCGGCGTCGCGGGACTCGCGGAGGGCCCCAAGCCTTCCCTGGCAGATGGAGTTCAGGGCGTCGCGGGCGTGGAGCTCGAGGGAGTGAAGCATCTTGACGCGTTCGCGCTGCTGCTCCTGTTCCCAGTCCGTGGCGCTGGAGCTGGGCTGCGGCGCGGCCCCCAGGCGGGTCTCTGCCTCGGCGAGTGCCGCCTTGAGATCGGTGATCTCCTGCCGGAATCGCTCGCGTTCCGTCTCGAAGGCGTCCTTCTGCTGCGAGAGTGTCTTACCGTGCTCCTCGGCAAGCGCCCGGCGCGCCTCCGCTACCTTCACGTCAGCATCCTCCTGAACCTTCTTCTCCTTGGCCTCTAGCTAGGCGTTGGCCTCGGTAATGCGCTTCGTGTGGGCCTCCTGGGCGTCGGCTAGCTGGCGCCCCAGCAGCTCCAAGCGCTTCTTGTCCATGGCCTGCTCGGTCGCCGTCCTCTCGAGGCTCTCCGTGTGAGTCTCGACGCCCGCTTTGCGGGCCGCAACCTCCTTCTCGCGGGTAACGAGAGCGCCTTCCCACGCGAGGAGCGACTGCGCCTGCTCGGTGTGCTGGTCCTGGAACTCCTTCAGGCGGGCCTCCGCCCCCTTGCGGCGCGCGACGGCCGCCTCGGCCTCCCGAAGGGCTCTCGCACGGACCCACTCTGCTTTGGCGGCGTCCTTCTCGCACTGTGCGCGAGCACGCTCGTCATGGCGCCGGGCCGCGTCGATGGCGACGCTGAGCCAGCGCCACCCGTCGGCAAGCTTCAGGTGTTCCTCGGCGAGGTTCGTCTCTGTGTCCTGGAAGTCCGTGCTGAACCGAGCAAGCACGACCTTGGCGTCGCGCAAGGCTTCAGGCCTGAGCAAAGTGCGGTCACTCGCGGGGACCAGGGGCCAGTCCGGGTCGAGCCCTCTGGCACTTTCAGTCGCAATGGCAGGGGAACACTCGGCGCCGCTTGCCTGGGGCGGCGGGCTCGCCGGACCGCCCCCCTCGCTCGGCCGCGGCGGTACGCTACGGGGGCTCTCCGTGCCGGTCATGGCGCACCCCACAACTCCTTTCCCCGCACCCAAGGAGGTCCCCGGCGGGGGGGGTAGGAGCTTCGGCCTCCCCCGTCGCCGTTTCCTTGCTCGCGGCGGGGTCAGGGGGAGGGCGTCCCCGCCTCCTGAGGCTGCCTCCCGAGGCTCCTCCGCCGTGGCCTCGCGGGATGTGCCCGCATGTGACCCGGGAGGAGCGACTGCCCCCTCCTCGACTTCCATAAGCCCCGCCTCGACGTCGGGACGGCGGGTAGCCTCTCCATGCCCCCCGGCACCGGTGGCGGGCGTCGACACCCCCTGCGGGCTGGGGGTAACCCTCGCCTTCGTCGTCGTCTTCTTCTTCTTCTTCTGATCCGCGGTAGGCCTCCTGCGCGAATGGTGGCTCAGCTCCGAGCCCGGATAGAGGAGCAAGAATTAAGAGCGCCGGGGGAAGGCATAAGGCTTACTCGTCACTAACGTGCCACTTCCTCTTCTTCTCCCCCGTGGACAGCATGCGCACGGTACCCCCGCCGAGCATCGCCTCGGCGCCACCACCCGGGCCCCCAGGGCGTGCCACAGCTGACCCGGCCGCGTCGTCGCCCGCCTCCGGACCCTGGGCGGCTTCAGCCTCATGACGGGCCTCAAGTGCTGGGGGCTCGCTCGCCCCCGGGTCGGGAGCCCCCACCGCCGTGGGCGGGACGCTCTCGGCGACGTCGTCCTCGAGCTCGCAGATGAGCTGACGGCGGGCGCGCAGTGGCGCCCGGTCGGTGTCCTCCTCCGTAGCCTCCTCCGGATCTCCGCTGCCGTTGCTGCCTCCCGAATCCACCTCCACCACGACGGGGTTGTCGCGGGGCCCGACGTGGCCTGCCGGCACGAGGCCCCACTGATCGAAGAGGGGCATCTCCTTCACCAGCTCCGCCTTCTTTGGGTAGCGGAAAAGCGGGAGCACCCTCTCCGGCGCTTCCACGGCAGGGGTGCTGAGCAGAATCGCCAGGGCCCCGTCCAGCGCGTCTGGCCCCAGGCTGCCCGGCTTCAGCCACATGGCGTCGCCCACGCCGGAGTACTCCCACATGGGGCGCGAGTGCTGCTGAAGTGGCGCGATGCGCCGCCACAGGTATTCCCTGACAACCGCCGTCCCCGACAGTTTTGCGGCCCGGTGCGCCGCCATCCGCTCCAAGACGGGCTCCATCCTTGGGTCGGCGAGCTTCTCGTTCCCCCACACGAAGACCTTCTCGGCCGGGTCCGTAGGGATCATCAGAGCCGGTTGGTCTGGCGCGCGTCCATATAGACCCAACGCTGCCGGTAGCCTTCCACCTTCTTCGTGACCCTCAAGTTGATAATGCCGTCCTCCATTCCCTTGACGGCAAGGAACGACGCGCATCTGGAGCGCTGGTCCGCCGCAGTTAGCCGCAGGCAGAAGAAGTGGCGGAAGAGCACCACAGAGGGCCTCACGCCCACGAAAGCCTCGCAGTAGAAGGCGAATGCGGCCAGGAGGAAAATGGAGATGGGTTGAAGATGAAGAGCGTGAACCTGGTAGTGGGAGAGTATGGCATAGAAGAAATCCGAAAATGGTGGCACCGACCCTGCATATACGCTGTGGAGGAAGAAGGGGTAGGCCGTCGCCCCCAGGTCGCGCTGCGCGCGTGACCCCGGCCAGATCTAGGTCGCCTGGTTCTCATTCTGCCCGCCGGCCACGAATGGAAGCACCTTGCCCAAACCTTCTTCGTCGTCAATGGTGGAGTGCTGCAGCGCCGCCCCGAGGACGGGCGCGCTTGGGGACGGGGCCACCTCTTTTACCCTCTTGCCGGCGGGAGCCATCTGCGCGGCGGAGGCGCGGATCGGGAGCAAGAACAGGCAAAGTTCGAAGGGGGGAGTCGCGAGGGACCGCGCGCGAGAAGAATAGGCGCAGAGAGGTGGAACGTGTGAAGGAAGGCAATGATGGCCTCGCGCCGCCCGCGCCAAGATTTATGTCAGCGCGGCGGTTACCGAGACGTCGTGGGGAAGTGGGGGCGTCCCCCATCACATCGTGCGCCACGCGTCGCGCCAGGCCGCAGGCGGTTAGGGCTCGCGCCGTTTCGCCCCTCCGCTGGTGGGAACGCGCGCGCCGCGGGCCCGGTGGCTACTGTCGGGCCCGTGGAACCTGGGGTATCCAGGCCCGTCTGCCTTCGGCCCAGGGCGCAACGCCTGGCATGGGCCTTGCGGGCAGTCACCACCGAGCATCTCACCACGACCCCTCATGAGGCCCTGGCCTCCTGAGGCCCCCTCCTCAGGGAGTAGCAGGCAATGCTCGGCACCACTATCAACAGCCTCGCGAGGCCCTCTCACGAGGCGGCTTCCCGAAGTGACCTTGCGAGGCGGCTTCCCGAAGTGACCTCGCGAGGCGGCTTTCCGAGGTGGCCCTCGAGGCCCCCTCCCGCGGGCGCTCGAGACGAAGGCCGTTCAGCGTGCCGCGCGGCCTGGAGCCCATCACGTGGGTGACGCGCGCGGCGACGAGCAGCAGCAGAGGCTGCGCCAGCAGGCGCAGATGAAGATGGTTTCCTCTTTCGTGCTAAGGGAGCAGGGCCAGCTATCTACTCTCCAAAGCAACCCCAAAGGTTGCCCGATCGGCGGAGGAAGACCAAGACGACGGGCGCGCAGGGCGGAGGTCATCACCGAGCCCACCAGCGCGTCATGGATTATGCTTTGGCAGGCAAAGACCACCTTTAGTCAGGATAGCCTGAGCGCCTGTCCCCTTTCAAAATCGCCAGGTGTGGCAACCCTTCCCGCCTAAGTTTCCAGGGGGAAGAGGACCAAGGCTGATATAAAGGGCAGTGCTGCCGTTGTAGGGAGAGGGAGAGACCGATTCCTTCATCTCCTACCTTGTACCTTGTACGCAAGAACTCTCTTGCCCTTGCAATCCCAACCACAAGCAGGAGTAGGGTCTTACACCGCAAGGAGGCCCGAACCTGGGTAAACCGCTGAGTCCTCGCTCCGTCCCTCGCTAGCGCACTCTCGCCGTAGCCTCGCCGTCGCTTAACCGTGGTAGGAGACGAAGTAGGTAGAACAAGCTCACCCCAGTGTTCGAACCTTTGGGTCCCCGGAGCCCGACTTCCGACAGAGGCAAACCATGACCCTTCTTTGGTTCCAACAGGGAATTCCCCCAGGAACGAGGGGCTGAGATATTTCTTGGAGAGCGGGTCAGACAGTGACCTACCGAAGGCCGACCTTCATATGAATTCGGCTGATCCGGTAACCACGGATCTGGCGTCAAGTGAGAATAACAGGGTCTTGAGCCCGCGATCTTTAGAGATCGGGACTCATCCGCTCACCTCCCATATAGAATATCACCCCGATAACTCCGGCTCACCTGACATCTGGGATTTGGTCTACGTACGGTAGCTCCCCGATGAACCGATCAGGCAATACTGGGCTAGATTCTTGTCCATCAAGAACAAGATACTGGATTACCAAGACTCTGACATAATTACCGCTTTTGAGCGCGGATGGAAGGATAAAGGCGTCTCGAACGTCCTCGCTCGTCATTGCGTTCAAACGCTCCCGGAATTGACCAACCTGGTGGCACGATTTTGTGCCATCGAAGACGCCTGGCGAACCGAGGAAAACACGGACTCGATCTGTGAAGACTACCCAGAACGCGACCAATCGGCGCCTCGGCGCAAAAATCACGAACGGAACACCCCGGGCGATCGACCTCGGAAGAAGAAGAAAACCTCCGGTCACCCCGGAACTACCCTGCACGGCTTTCTGGATAAACCATGCCCGATCCACGCCATGTTGATAAACTCCTGCCCGACTCACTGCCCGATCCACGCCATGTTGATAAACGCTACTGTTGGCTGCTGAGACTGGTGGCTAAAGGGGGACCCGCCCTCCTGGCAGGTACCTCCGGCCGCCTTGAACAGACCTCGGAAGAAGACGAGGTCCTAATGATTTATGAGACCTTTACGTCTAAAAACAAGTGCAAACGGGCCCTGCGGGAAATTAATTCCGTCCGGCAAGTGCCACCTCGGGGTGCGTGGATAGACACGCTGATCACCTTCAACCATGACGATCAGCCGAAGTCGACCCTAGATAGGTGTCCCGCCGCGCTAGTTGTCAACCCCATCGTGGACCACTGCCGCCTCCATAAGGTCCTTATGGACGGAGGCAGCAGTCTGAATCTAATATACGTAGACACTCTGGACAAGATGCACATCGATAAATCGCGCATAGAACAGAGTACCACCACCTTTAAAGGAATAATCCCCGGATGAGAGGCACTCTGCAGTGGAAAGATAACCCTGGACGTAGTCTTTGGAACTCCGGATAATTAAAGCTCCGAGGAGATTACGTTCCACATCGTGCCTTTCCAGAGCGGATACCATGCCATCCTCGGACGGGACGCCTTTTCAAGATTTCAAGCAGTGCCACACTATGGCTACATGAAGCTCAAGATGCCAGGCCCGAAAGGGATCATCACTATCTCAAGCGATCCCGATAGGGCACTCAAAGCCGAGAATAAAACGACGTCCCTCGCCCTCGAAACTCTGGCTGAAGCCTTCGCGGCCGAGGAGCTGACCGCACTACGCGCCGAAGTCGACCGGGACGATGTCGTTCTCGACAAAAGATCAAAATCTACTTCTTTCAAACCGGCCGACGAAATAGTCAAATCCCAGGTTCACCCAACGGACCCTGCCAAAACGGCGTCCATAGGGGCTAACCTCGACCCCGAGATCGCCGAAGCCCTACGCGCTTTACTCAAGGAAAACTGGGATATATTCGCCCGGCACCCCTCCGACATGCCAAGGATACCCCGTAGGCTTGCAGAGCATAGCTTGAACATACTAAAAGGCTATAAGCCTGTCAAGCAAACACTTCTGTTTTTCTCCGAGCCCAAGCGTCAAGCAATGGGCGAGGAGTTGGCAAAGCTGTTGGAAGCGGGATTCATCAGAGATATAAAACACCCAGACTGGCTAGCCAATTTGGTCATGGTACCAAAGAAGGATAGGTCCTGGCGTCTATGTGTCGATTTCAAAGACCTCAACAAAGCTTGCCCCAAAGACCCCTTCCCCTTACCCCGTATTGACCAAATTGTGGACGCCACTGCGGGCCATGACGCGCTGTGCTTCCTGGACGCCTACTCAGGATATCATCAAATAAAGATGAAGGAATCCTACCAGGCAGCAACGACATTCATTACGCCCTACGGGACGTTTTGCTTCAACACGATGCCTTTCAGACTAAAGAACGCTGGCGCCACATACCAGCGTATGATTCAAACACGCCTAGAAAAACACATCGGAAAGACTGTCGAGGCCTACGTACACGATGTAGTTGTCAAAACCAAACACGTCGACCAGTTGGTGGACAACCTTCGAGATACATTTGCCAGCCTGCGGGAATATCAAATAAAACTTAATCCGGAGAAATGCATTTTCGGAGTAACAGCTGGCAAACTCCTCAGCTTCATTGTATCCAGGAGAGGAATCGAAGCCAATCCGGCTAAAATTCGAGCTTTGGATCATTTGGAGATTCCAACAGAGCTCAAGCACGGACAAAAATTGGCAGGCTGCATGGCAGCCTTGAGCTGCTTCATATCACGGCTCAGAGAAAAAGCCTTACCCTTATACAAGCTGTTAAAGCAGACCAAAACATTCAAATGGACCAAGGAGGCCGCGGCGGCCCTGGAAGACATCAAGGCCCTCCTCGCCACCAATCCCAACCTGGCAGCGCCAGGTGTTTGCGAACCGATGATACTGTACATCTCGGCCATAAACTAGGTGGTTAGCGCAGTCCTCGTGGTCGAACGAGACATGGAAGGTCACAAATTCCAGGTCCAGAAACCCGTATATTATGTATCTGAGGTCTTAACTCCATGCAAGTCACGCTACCCTCATTATCAAAAGATAGCCTACGCGGTCTTCATGGCGTCACGAAAACTTCGGCACTACTTTCAAGAGTGTTCGGTGACCGTGGCATCCAACGTCCTGTTAAGCGACATAATCAATAATAGGGATGCAACAGGGCGCATCGCCAAATGGGCCATAGAGTTCTCACCTTTTGAAATCATCTACAAACCACGCAGGGCCATTAAATCCCAGGTGCTGGCAGACTTCGTAGCCGAATGGACCGAGGCCGAACTCCCTCGTGAGTATAGTACTTACTTGCATTGGACAATGTATTTTGATGGCTCCAAAATGCTCGCCGGCCTAGGGGCTGGAGTGGTGCTCACGTCACCCACGCGAGATAACATTAGATACGTGCTACAAATCATGTACACGGACTCCAACAATGCGGCTGAATACGAAGCCCTCCTACACGGACTCCGGATAGCAGTCTCTATGGGTGTCAAACGCGTGGAGGTTCGAGGTGATTCCAACCTCGCCATCTCACAAATCAACGGCGAGTTCGACGCCAAAGACCCGAAGATGACAGCTTACCAAAACGCCGTCATAAAGATCTCGGCCAGGTTCGAGGGGTTGGAGTTTCACCATATACCCCGAGATAGCAACCAAGCCGCAAATGTACTCGCCCGATTGGGCGCAAAACGGGATAAGGTCCCAGAAAACACCTTCCTTGAATGGCTTTTCAAGCCATCTGTAGTCTGGCAAGATAGCAAAGGAACGTCGGATTCAATCGACAACGGGCAACAGGCCCCGCCCGAAGACGATGAAGGTATCATAGGCGGCTCAATGGTCCGGGAGACTGCTTCGGTGCATGAAGTCATGGCGGTCATCGCACCATGGACCGAGCCGCTCCTCGCGTACCTGCTCCGAAAAGAGCTCCCCGATAACCAAACCGACTCCCGCCGGATTGTAAGGCAGTCTAAAGCCTACAAGGTTCATGAAGGGGAACTTTATAAAATGACCACAACGGGCGTCCTCTAGAGATGCATATCCGAGGAAGAAGGAAAACTCCTACTTCGGGAGATACACTCCGGTATGAGCGGACACCACGCCGCTGCTCGGACCTTGGTCAGCAAGGCTTTCCGAGCCGATTTCTATTGGCCAACTGCAGGCACCGATGCCTTGGCATTAGTACAATGTTGCCCAGGCTGCCAGGTGTTCGCCAAGCAGAGCCACATGCCCCCCACGGCCCTTCGCACCATCCCCATCGCTCGGCCTTTCACGGTCTGGGGGCTCGATATGGTCGGGCCACTCAAGGGAGGATCAAACAAAAATAAATACCTCCTCGTCATGGTAGACAAATTTACCAAAGTGGATCGAAGCAAAGCCAGTCACCTCGGCCGAGGTCGTCCAAGTAATCGGATTTATCTCGGGGGTAGTACATCGTTACGGTGTCCCCCACAGTCTGATTACAGACAACGGAACCAACTTCACGGCCAAAGAGGTTAAGGCATGGTGTAAGAAAATGGGCATTAAGCTCGACTACGCGTCCGTCTACCACCCACAGTCTAATGGGCAGGTGGAGCGAGCCAATGGACTAATCCTTAGCGGAATCAAGCTGAGGTTAGTGCGCTCAATTAAAAAAGCCGACTGTAAGTGGGTCGAGGAACTTGATTCCGTACTATGGGGCTTGCGCACAACACCAAATAGGTCCACGGGATACACCCCATTTTTTATGGTGTACGGCACCGAGGCGGTCCTCCCCTCCGATATCATACATGACGCACCTCGGGTACACATGTATGAGGAGCTAGAGGCCGAGCTTGATCGGCAAGACGCCCTAGACGCTCTCGAAGAAGAACGCAACGTCGCACGGACACGATCAACTATTTATCAGCAGCAGGCCCGGCGCTACCACGGCAGAGAGGTTCGTGCCAAAGAATTCAACGTCGGGGATCTCGTAATGAGTCTACACCCCGAAAAACATGTGACACCCTGGTTTTGGCAACTTTTTCTTTTCAAAAATTTTCTGGTTTTATTTGCAAAGTGGTTGGTTTTGGACTCAAATCATTTGACTTTGGACTTGAGGATTCCTTGGATTTCCTCTTAAGTGATCCAACACCCTCAACATCTTGCCAAAATCTTGCCTCATACCCTCTGATCCAAAACCCTAATTTCCATTCTCTCAAAATAATTCAATTATCCCTTTGGATATGCTTATTCTCACTATGGGTTGTGAAGCAACCTATAGCTCTGCTGATCAGAAAAATCCCAAATTAATACCACACCTTCTTGTCATCATCTACTCCCACAATCTCCAAAAATATTTCATTGGCCAGTACAAATTTTTTTCCAGAATATTCATTTTTACCTCTGGACAGAAATGACCCTTTGTGAAGCAACATATATTTCTAGGCCTCAAAAAATTCTCAAATAATTCCCTGAGGTACTAGGAGTCATATCTTGCCACAATATCCAAAAACATCTCCTTGTCCAGTATAAATTTCCAGCAAAAATATTCTGCCAAGCTTCTGCTCATTTCAGTCCTTTGTGAAGGAAGTGCTATCTAGAGATGTCCATTTGCTCTGAATTTTTTATGGCATCTTCTATCTACCAAATAACCTCCTGAAACCAAATTTCAGCTCCAGGAGCCAACCCATGTGAGTGCAACAACCTCATCAAGTTTCTGGACCAGCAAAGTGGTTTACACATGAACCATGTTCAAAACTTGATGAAAGTTTCTCAAATTTTGCCAGCATGTAGTCCTTAAAACCTAGATCACACCAAACATTTCCATTGGCTTCATTCCTAGCTCATCTATGCTCTGGATCCCTCCCAAGTTACTGTCCAGGAACTGTTCTTGATGCTACATTTCACCTCAGAGTGCACCTAGTCGATCCAGTGGCATAGAGAGGCTATATGGCCAAGGGTCGAGGCAATGGACAAGGTGCGCCAGGCGTGCGTGGCCTCCAGGTGCCAGCACCCGTGGTGAGCATGTCACTGGCATGCCTGTGCCCGCGCTCTGCGCGCCGCCAGGCACGGGTCTCGTCGGAGCAAGACACCCGCGTGGTCGTACCTTGTCCTAGCTCGCCGACGACCTCTCCGCCGTCCACCTGTCCGCTCTAGAGTCTTCTCCTTGCCAGGAAGCCCTCGCCGGCCGCCACCGCGCGCGGCAACTGTGGCGCCCGTGCGGCCACAGTAGCGTGAGCTGGCCGTCACCTTCCCCGCGCGTCGTCGCTTTACTTATTAAGAGCTTTGCCCTCCTTCGTCACGTCGCCCGCGCCGCGCCAGCCAGCTAGCCGTCCTCGCTCCGGCGACGTGGTTGTGGCGCCGCCCAACTCCAGAAGCTCCCCCTCCGCCTATAAATAGGCCGACCGGACGCTCCCAGCTCCTCATCGCCCTCCCTCCACCTCCAATCGCCCCCAAGTGCGCCGAGCCACGGCCGAGAGGCCCTCTGGCCTCGCAGCTCGCCGGTGTTCTCCCGCCAGGTGAGCTCTGCCACCCAGCCACTCCGCTCCACCCCAACCTCGCCCTACTCCACCCCCGAGCTCAGCAAGTTCCTCTGACCCTGCCCGACCTCTCCCCTGGCCGGAACGCCGCCGGAAATGCCGACTCTGACGACACCCGAGAGCAGCCGCCACCGGAGAAAAAGAGAGCGACGTCGTTAGGCCGTCTCCGAAGACACTGCTGGTACAGGGAGGACCGCCGTCGAGCGCTCGTTCCATCCCCGCTGTCACCTGACCTCGCCGCCGTCGCTATCGCCGATGATCGCCGTCGGTGAGCCGCCTCGCTATTGTTTCCTCTCTCTCTCTCTCTCTCTCTCTCTCTCTCTCTCTCTCTCTGTTTAAACCAGGCCGGCCCCACCTGTCAGCCTCCCACCTCGCGCGCCGAAGTGGTATGAGTGGAAGCGTACTCCAGGAGTACGTCTTCGACGTGGCCGCTGGAGGTTTTTCTCTTAAATTCAATTTAATTCCAGAAATTTGACCAGACTTTGACCAACTCTAGTTTTTAAACCACAAGTCCAAATCAATTGATTCTTTTTGCTATGGTTTTGTCTTGAGACCCTCTATTTTCTCACCAAAGTTGGTATTTTTCTCACATGTACAGAATTTCTGGTTAACAGAAATGTATTATGTGACATTTTCTTTTGTTATTTAAAAATATTTTCAGAGGGAAATCACTTTGGATTTGAAGACCAGGAGTTTGTTGATACTCCACTTGAGCAAGGCAAGCCACATCATCCATTGCACAAGGCATAGCAATAGTATTGGCTTAATATTAAATTATCTTGCATTTAATTTCATTTAAAAATGCCATAGTTCATATTGTTTGAGTAATGCTTGAATCTTGCCATACTAGTTCATCTACTCAATGTAGCTAAAATGATCAGTAACTTTACATGCTAAACTCACTTTAATGGTTGATCAAGTGCCACCGACCCGGACTTATCCGTGCAGCCACATCTGCCGGTATGGGACGGCCTTGACTTGGTCTGACCGCGTGCTCTTTTACCGATACCACCAAAGAGGGGAGGTTGTGCGTGCTTGCTGCCCTGATCAGGTAGGCAACGATAACCTTGTGAGCCCAAGTTGAGTTATTTGCCGGCGTCCCCGTTTGGGACAGTTTAGTTGGCCACGACGGTGGCAGGTGTCAGGAGTGACACAGGGGCCACCCAGGGCATGACTCGGATGGGGGATGATTGTCGGTGGTACGATAGAGGAGTTACGGGCCAAACAAGTTTCGTTGGACGAATGTCCATGGTGTGGGTAATGTGTGCAACCTTTGCAGAGTGTAAGAATCTATTCGAATAGCCGCATCCATGGTATTGGACACAGTCCGCACTAGGTCACACCGAGTGGTCAACCGTAATAATAATAATGATGGAAGAACTCGTCTCATGCTCGGAAGTGACCGCTGGGTCACGAATGTTCCGGGGGTCATGTGTGAACCCAAAAGAGAGTAATATGGCAACCGTAAGTGAGCATCTTAAAGTAATGACTTAATCATTGCCATGCTGTTGTTTGCTGCACTGTTTTGGTTGTTGTGAGCTTGCGAGTACATTCCAAGTACTCACCTGGCGTATCATGCCAGATGCAGGAGAAGCCAGTGACGGAGACCCCGAAGGTTCATGATACGCTAACTAGGCCATGTCCCAGCAGTGTCCCTTTGGGATGGAGTTTCCCGCGCGATGTTCCGCTACGCTGTAGAGTTTCCCTAGTATTGAGGCCCTTGATGTTCCATAAATAATGTAGATACTGTCATAGCACGAGTAGTGCTCTTGGCCTCATCTACCTATGTAATATCCAAGCTTGTACCTGTGCAATATCAATAAAGACCAGTTATGTTCTGTTCCAAGTTGTTGTGTGTGTTTCCAGAAGACATGATCTCTGGGCTGGGAACACAAGGTAAACTGGTCCTCTGAGCCGGGGTGCCACAAAACAAAAGCACAAACTCTCCCCTCGATGGGACAGGCCATTCATCATTGACCAGGTACTGATCGGAGGAGCCTATCGAATCCGGGATCCGGAGGACGGCCGATTAGAGCCCCATCCCTGGAACGCGGCGCTACTTCGACACTTCTACGCTTGACACCTCGTACACGGCCCGTGTAAATAAATTGTACATTTTCTTTCTCTTACTCTTTTACCCATTATTTGTTTTTCCACCTCGGAACATTATTCAATGATCCCGGGGATGATATAGCATGTTCTTTTCAAAACATGAACTATTCCACCTCTTATGTACTATCGTCTTTTGAGCCACCATATGCATCGATTCGCTTTAAGATTTGGCCAAGCTGGGTTGCCCGGCTCCTGTGCTTGGCCCTTACGTTCCCGATATTTTGGCTAGGAGGCAAAGGGAGCAGCGCTGTGATTGTTACTCCCGGGTCAACCGGTGTAGTACCTCAGACAGACAAAGCCGAAAGCTTGCGTTCTTACAATGTGAATCGGTCGGCCATGACATAGGACTAACATGGCAGGGGTCTTCTCAAACCCCGACCAGGGGCTTTACCCCCGAGGTCATCCGTCTTCTGACAAACGTGTTCGACACCGTGACCTGAGGAAAGGAACTGTTGGAAGAACTATTTTCCTCGGAAGATGTTTCTTACGTTAAATAGTAATATAACATAACTTTCTGTTACCCTCTTGTCATTCGAGCCACGTAGCCCGATTGCCTTGTCGCCTGAAGCACCTGGTCCGATAACCTCGGCCAGTAGTATGTGACACTCCTCGGAGTTTATCCGAGGAGGTGGAAGCCGAAGGCTGGCTGACAGAGTTTGGATAAATGAATTGAAAAAAGACATAAATACTTCGGTACATAAAGTCATACAACGTCTTCACGCATCGTCTAGCCCGTCTATTAGGGTGTCCAATGCTCAATCCTTCTATGAGAATCGCGCCGCAGGCATTACACTATCATATGCCTGGCTAGCGGGGATTTCCTTCCCGTCAGACCCCATGGGTCCCACCTCTGCTAATTCCGTCGTCTTCAGACTGGTGTAGTGGGTTTTCCCAGGCCTCCCTCGCACCTTCTCGGCAAGCTGATACTTTCCATGCCTGGATCCGGCACGAAGATCTCTTAAGCTATTCGGCTAGCACGGCCATGTCCTCGGGGACCGGCACCACCTCAGGCCATAACGCTTGGTGCACATCCTTCATCGATTTCCGTGCCCTTTCATGCACCTCGGAGAGACGAACGGCCATGTCTTCGGATATCGGACCCCGAGATTCCGGAGGAAGGCCAGACAAAGAAGCTGCCAACCAAAACAATATTTGCATGACAAATCACCTCGGACAAATTACATGACAAGCATTCCTCGAGATTTATAACTTACCATAAATCATGTCGTCCATTCGCCGATTCTTTGCTTCCGCAACAGCGAGACGACCTTTTAAGCTCTCAATCTCCTGGGCCTGGCGGGCGTTCTCAGCCCTAAGCACATTCACGCTATCCACTCTTTGAGTAATCACGTGTTGATTTGCCTGACGTTGTGCTTTTGCATACGCCAGGTCCTCGCGGTTCAAGATGGCCTAGGGCTTCTGCTCCTACAAGGGATTCTGGCGTCAACTCTATTTTCATTGGCATTAACCAATTCAAGCACAAAGCACTTACCGTGCACCTCTCTGGTGAATTTCTTCACCTGTTCAACCTCCGACAAAGCCGCGTCAAGCTGCACCTTTGTTTGGGCTAACGCCGAGGTCAATTGCTCGTTCTTCAAGCGAGCTTCCTGTTCATAGCAGTAGTTGCTGGTTAGTATTCAAGTCTTGATTTGACCCCAGGGGCTCGTACCAAGCCTTAGGGGCTACTACCATACTTGGTAGTCATATTTGTATTTAAACACATATGCAAAAAAAACCTTACCCGCAGCCCCCGTGACAAGACGTCCAACGATTCATCAAAGGCACCTCGGGTTGCCCCGAGGTAGGCATCCACTGCGCTGAGAGCATTGAACTCCCAGTCCAAGAAAGCCAGATTGTTCAGAGAAGCTTTTCGCCGATGATAATTCGCGGTGCGTTGAATCTCGGATGGAGTGGCCGATGTCGCCGAGTCCTCGGGCTGAGCTCCGGGGTCAACTCCCGCGGGATTTCGGGCATCTGTTTCCTTGGGCAGGGCCGTGGCTCCTTCGGCCCCCACATTTGTCGTGGTGGATAAAGGCTGTTTGCAAATGATCGGGAAGGTTAAAATCTGAAGTGTCTTTGCAGCAGCACAGATCAAAGTATTACTTGGCGATCGAAGGGGCACTTTCGCCTGCCCCCGTGACCTCGGCTTGAACTTCTTGTACTTCTGGTGGAGACCTTCCCAGTGAAGCCGTTTCTCTGCGTAGGCGTTGGGAGCTCCGCCCCTTTGGAGGAGAAGTCAGATGGCTGGGGGTTGGAGGACGAGGGGCTCTCTTTCGTTTAGAGGAAGGGAGTGTTACCGATGAAGCTGGCCTCGTCCCCGGCGTGTCAGGGATGACAGCTACCTTTGAGCCGTCAAGGCTCTCCAGGAAAAACTTCCTCCCTTCATAAAAAAGTCCCAGGTCTTCATCCTCGTTGTAAAGAGGGTCTTCCATGCGGCAGTGTAGTTCTGGCTCAGGGGCCGGACTGCTCACGCCCTCAAGCCAACGCCTCCACCTCTGTTCAAGGGCCAATGTGCAATGGATTAAATGTTAAAAATCTCGAGGTTAGCAGAGAGCTCGGAGGGAAAACGTACTATGTCAGCAGGGTTGTTGTACGACAGCCCGTCCCGGAACTGGCGCTTGGTGAATTCTTCCGCGGACCCTTGGTATATGCTGGCTAGCACAGCTCCAAGGGTCATCTGGTCCATAAAAGCTCCCTTGATGGATCGGGAGGCGTCGTTGGACCCATTATACTCGCACAATAGGTGTTGGCGCTATCGGAGGGGTTGGACTCTCCGGTCTAGGGCCGTTGCCATCACATCAATGACGGTGAGGCCAGCGCTTGAAAGTAGCTGCACCTTGGACGCTAGGCTGGTCACGGCTTCGTCTTCCTCTTGCGCCGTGCTCTGCGGCCTCCAACTGTAAGGTTTCCTCGGCGGATCCGACGAGAAGGATGGGAGTCCTGGCCGGGCTAGCTCATATAGCGGGACCTCGTTGATATAGAACCACTCGGCATGCCAGTAATCGGCATCTTCCCGAGGTGTTCCCGCTGGATAGCCGGTCTTGTCAATTCGGCAGACTTCGGCTCCTCCAACCTCGAATAGCTTGTCAGCTATGGAGCGGGGCACGATACAAAAGTACTTCCGCCATAATCCGAAGTGCGCCTGACAGCCAAGGTGTAGCTCGCAGAGCGCGACGAACCCCGCGATGTGTAATATCGAATTCAGGGAAAGATGATGTAGCTGTAGCCCGTAAAACTCTAGCAAGCCGCGGTGTCGGTGTATAAAACATGGGTATTTTATACCCTGACTTATGCACAGACAGTAGCAGCCTCCTTGCCGGCCAAGCCTTGCCGGGAACCGCCAAGACCAAGATTCAGGACCCAGTTGCAAAAGCCACTGGGGAGAAGCTCAAGGCACAACACCAACGTGCACTCAACCAGTACCGAAGATGAAGACATTCCCTCCCGGCAAGGCTAAACCGACAAGGTGAAGACCCAGCAAGCTCCGTACCAGCAAGCTTCTGCCAGTCCTCCAGCGCTCCACCTCACCGCACAGATGTTCGCTGATGTATGAGGTGTCGACCGCGCAGGCTGGTTGGTGAGGCTTGTCGGGCACGTGTCAGCACGATGGGACAGGATTTGCCTCTAATGACACCCGTCCAGGAGGCGTGTCAGAATAATACGAGGTAGCTGGGCGAGCGGTGCAGAAACCTTGCCGGGACTACCTCTCCACATGACACCTAACAGTGCATTTAATGCTTTTGTCCTAAACTGGCAGAGTTAGGTATGATAGCACTGTTTGCTATCTAATCGCTATGATTACTATTTTGCCACTGTGGTGACCCCTTTAGCTATAAAAGGAGGGCCAAGGCAACAGTTAGAGGGATTCCAACCCTTTACACAACTCGCATGTGCAGGTGCTTCTCCGCACCTTGCTGGGGAAGTGCTCCTTGTCATCGTGTTCATACACACCCAATATACAAAAGCAAGAGTAGGGTTTTACGCTTCACAAGCGGCCCAAACCTGGGTAAAAATCGCCCCGCGTCCTTTGGTGATTCTGCTCTTTGTGCTTGCGTCTCCCCTCACCGAACCACAAGGGGCTGAATGGCCCCATAGATGGTCGTTCCACCACGACATCTTTGGCGCGACAGGAAGGGGGGAAGGCTGGTGCAAACCTGAATCATCAGAGTGCGCGTCGATATCATCAGCTTCATCATCTTCTTCATCGTCGATGGTGCCTAAGAAGAAGGGCATCACGATGACAGCTCCTTCCACCTCCAAAGCTCCTTCACGCGCATCCGCAGGCGGCGCAGCTAATGCAGGCGGCGCGGATGCCACGGTTGGCACGACCAGCGCAGGCGGCGCGGTCGCCATGCCCACCGCGGCCGGAGCAGGAGATGTGCATGCTTGGGGTAGTCGGCTTCCTCGGCCCTCCAGCGAACAAAGCCGAGACGGCGCGGGCGGGGCGGATGGACGTCTACCTCCTCCTCACCGCACCGACGAACGCAGCCACCGGGGCAACGGTCCCCGGGCCGGCGCGAGCCAAGACCCCATCGTGACGACATACAGGGGTGCTGCGTCGAGACACACGTCGCGCCCATTACAGGATAGGTGCAGCGCGACCCCAAGGGACGCCAACGACCCTGGGCGGCGGCGTCCACACGGCAAGACCCCTGTCGATTAGATCCCAGATCGCCAGGCACCACCTCCACCGCGACAGCCTTCTGCTGGTCATGTGCTGCTGCGGCAAGATCGCGATGGCGCTCCTGTTGGCTCTGCCAGGAGTAGAGCGACTTCGCGTTCTTCGCTTTCGGCCATGCCAACCACGGCGGCAGAGGCAATGGCGCGAGCTCAAATGCTGCTAAACTTCCCATCGGCAGCAGAGAAGATGGATGAGTGGATAGCCACCATCCAAAGCTTGATTGGATTTGCCGAAGCTAGCAAATCGCAGCAAGCGGAGCCCTCACGGCGACCGCAAACGGCGCCAGTAGCCCTAACTGGTGGCCGCGTTCACAGTGCTATGCTAACGGTGCAATCGCCTCCGCGGCAACAGCCTCAGCAGCAGCAATGTCAACAGCCACGACAAGCCCAGCAATCTTTCGAACCCGACGAGATGTCGATGGCTTCTTCGGATCCACGGGCACGGCAAGACCAGCGGCAGGTGCTGCGAGACAGGCGGGTAGAAGACGCCCGCACCACCATTGAACGGCGCCGGGAGGCGCGCCGTCAATCCGACGCGCGCAACAGCCCCATCGTTGATGAGCCTGCGCCAGGGGTTGGCAGATATCTGCCTTATGAGGTTGGATGTCCTGCTTTCACCCATGAGCGGCGGCAAGTCCGATGGCCGTCTGTCCAGGCCTTCAAGCCAGAAGTACCAGAGAAGTACGACGGCAAGCTAAACCCGGCAGAGTTTCTGGGCATCTACATGATTGCCGTGCATGCCGTCGGAGGAAGAGATGAGAAGATCCTCGCTAATTACTTTCCGTTGGTACTGAAGCCCAACGTGAGATCTTGGCTGATGAACTTGCCGGAAAACTCCATTTCTTCGTGGTCAGATCTCTGCAATGAGTTTGTTGGTGCCTTTACCGGAGGCCACAAGGCCCCTGGACAGCCCAGTGACCTGCAGGTGATCCCACAAAGAGATGGTGAGACTTTGCGCAAATATATCCAGAGATTCAGCCAAGTACACTGCAATATCCCAGATGTGCACCCCGCAGCCGTGATTGCCGCCTTTCACACGAATGTGCGCAATCGGAGGATGCGGGAGAAAATGAACGTCAATCTGACCAAGACCGTCAACGAGCTCTACACGTTGGCCAATAAGTGTGCACGTGCTGAGGAAGGGGGAGGCTTCCCGGGGAGGACACTGGTGCCGAGGTAGATTCTGAGGATGATGATGCTGTCATCCCGAGGAAGAAAGGCCGAAAGCGTAACAGGAAGCGCAACGGCAAAACCTTTATGGCTGTCGAAGGCTCCGGCAACTCTGAGTCCGCCAAGAAAGCCAAGACTGAAAACTCCGGCAAGGAGGCTGCTATATGCGCTGCTTGCCAGGAGGCGGCGGCAAACGAGAAAGCCGGCAAGTTTGATGGACCATACTGCAAAATTCACCGTACCAAAGCCCACGATCTCCAAGAGTGCCGGCAAGTCGAGCACCTTGTTGAGAAACAGAAAGCTGAATACGAAAAGCGTGACAAAGCGAAAGGTCAAGATGGTACTGGTGCATCCGGCAAAAAGGGCCGTGGTGGACGAGGAGGCCGCCGCGGCAAGGCCAAGCAGCAGAAAGAGAAGCCTGCTAGAGGCCGAGACAAGAAGGAGGAAGATGATGGAAGTGACGAGGAGGATGATGATGAGACCAGCGAACAAGAATTCCTGAAGGCAACCGACGCCATGTGTGTCGACGGAGGAGCATCTTTGCACTCCTCTCACCGTCAACTTAAGCAGTGGGCGCGTGAGGTTAATGCGGCGGAACCGGCAATGGGCGCTCAAAAACCGCTCAAATGGTCACACACGCCTATCATTTTTTATGCTGAGGACCACCCTGATCGCATAACTGCGGTCGGGTGTTTGCCATTGTTGGTTTCACCAACAATTCGCAACCTCCAAGTAACAAAGATTTTAGTTGGCGGTGGGGCCGGTCTGAATCTGATCACGCCGGAAGTTATCAAGAGGCTGCAGATCCCCAATGAGGAACTCAAGAAAACGGGCACGTTTCAAGGAGTAAACCCGGGAAGAAGCCAGCCCAAGGGAAAGATCACATTATCGTTGACGTTTGGCGGGGAACTGAACTACAGAACGGAAAAGATTGTGTTTGACGTCGTCAAGATCCCCTTGCCTTACAATGGAATTCTTGGCCGCCCAGCCCTGGCAAAATTCATGGCGGCATCTCACTATGCTTACAACACGTTGAAGATGCCAGCGCCGATGGGTGTCATCTCCGTCAACTCCGACAAGAAAGATGCAGTCATTTGCGTCGACAAGATGTACAGAGATGCGGTTGCAGCAGAGGCCGCCAAGGCGCCAGCTCCCGCCAAGAAGAACGAAAACAAGAAGTTCGGCAAGGCCTCTAGCAAGGATTCTGGGAAGCGCACCTCTTCGGAGTGCTGCGCACCTGTTGAAGACCTGCCGGAGTGCTCCGCCGGTAAGAAATCCAAAGCTGCTTCACCGGCGACCAAGGTGCCGGCTAGGGAGGACGGCACTGACGGTACCTTCACTATCAGTGCCACCCTTGACAGCAAATAGGAAAGCGCGCTCATTGCCTTCCTACGGGCGAATGTCGATGTGTTCGCATGGCGACCATCTGACATCCCCGGTGTTCCCAGGAGGTAATTGAGAACCATCTTGCCGTTTGCCCCCATGCTCGGCCCTTCAAGCAAAAAGTCCGGAAGCAAGCTTTGGAGCGGCAACAATTCATTGCCGAAGAAATCAAGAAGCTAGAAGCAGCAGGTATGGTTAGAGGTGTACTACATCCAACTTAGTTGGCGAACCCAGTTGTGGTGCGCAAAGCAAACGGGAAGTGGAGACTTTGTATTGACTACACTGATATTAACAAAGCATGTCCAAAGGATCCTTTCCCCTTGCCGCGCATTGACCA
The DNA here is from genome assembly GCA_039707655.1 of Elymus sibiricus. Taxonomy (NCBI): domain Eukaryota; kingdom Viridiplantae; phylum Streptophyta; class Magnoliopsida; order Poales; family Poaceae; genus Elymus; species Elymus sibiricus. The sequence goes on from CM077672.1 coordinate 394,733,053, forward strand.
GATTGTAGACTCTACCTCCGGCTGTGATTTGCTCTCCTTCCTTGATGCATTTTCTGGATACCATCAAATATTCATGGCCAAGGAGGATGAGGAGAAAACCGCATTCATTACTCCATGTGGCACATACTGCTTTGTGCGTATGCCTTTCGGATTAAAGAGTGTTGGTTCAACATTTGCAAGGGCGGTTCAGATTGGTTTTGAGCCCCAGCTACACAGGAATGTGGAAGCATACATGGATCATATAGTGGTCAAAACCAAGGACAAGTCTAACCTCATTCAAGATTTAGAAGAGACATTTGCAAACTTGCGCAGAATCAACTTGAAGCTCAATCCCGAGAAGTGTGTGTTTGGCGTTCCATCCGGCAAACTTCTCGGATTCTTTGTATCTCAGCGAGGAATTGAAGTAAATCCCGACAAGATCAAAGCCATTGAGCAGATTCAAGCACCAAAAAGCGTCAAAGATGTGCGGCGTCTTGCCGGCTGCGTTGCTGCCTTGAGTAGGTTCATTTCAAGATCCGCTGACTGCGCCCTGCCATTTTTCAAGATTTTGAAAAAGGCAGGTCCGATGAAATGGACCCTGGAAGCGGAGGCCGCGCTACAGGACTTGAAAAGATACCTCTCCTCCGCGCCAACACTAGTTGCACCTAGACCACAAGAGCCGTTGCTGCTATACGTAGCGGCAACAAATCAAGTGGCTAGTGCTGCATTAGTGGCGCAGACAGAAGTCGATGACAAAGAAGCAGCCACGGCAAGCCCGTCCAGCGATAAACCGAAATCTTCTCCGGCAAGGCCTGGTACCGACAAGTCAAAGGTAGCGCAAACAAGTGAAGTTGATCAACAAGAGATGCCAAAGAAGAAGGTGGTCCAGCGACCTGTGTATTTTGTTAGTTCCCTTCTGCAGGGGGCTAGATCAAGATACTCTGGAGTGCAGAAATTGCTTTTCAGCCTCCTTATGGCCTCGAGAAAGCTACGTCACTACTTCCAAGCACATGAAATCACCGTCGGCACCCGCTTTCCGTTGCAGCGCATTTTGAGAAATCCAGAGGCAACTGGCAGGATAGTGGAGTGGGCGCTGGAATTGTCAAGCTTTGCACTCAAGTTTGAAAGCACTTCAACCATTCAGAGCAGGGCCTTGGCGGAGTTCATCGCCGAATGGACGCCAACGCAAGACGAAGAAATTCGAGAAATAGCTCTCCTCGGCAAAGAGACAACCAAAGAATGGATCATGTACTTTGACGGTGCCTTCTCGCTGCAAGGCGCCAGTGCCGGAGTGTTGCTTGTCGCACCCACCGGAGAGCACCTCAAGTACGTTGTTCAAATGCACTTTCCCAGGGAGCAAGCTACAAACAACACTGCTGAGTACGAAGGACTCCTTGCCGGTCTTAGGATCACAGTGGACCTTGGGATCAAAAAATTGATCATCCGTGGTGACTCGTAGCTTGTCATGAAGCAAGTAAACAAAGATTACCAGAGCCCGTTGATGGAAGCGTACGTGGAAGAAGTAAGGAAATTGGAAGAACACTTTGACGGGTTGCAAACAGAGCATGTCCCTTGTGCGGAAAACAGCATTGCTGATAGTCTGTCAAAGTGTGCCGCTCAAAAGCTTCCCGTGGAACCGGGGACTTTTGTGCTCCATTTGAATCAACCAATAGTCACTCCATCAACGTGGGCCGGTAAGAGAAGGAAGTTGAATACCGGCAAGTACTTTCCGGCAGGGCTTCCTGAAGCCGCCAGCAAAAATGTTGCCGGGAACAACGACACGGTTGTCGGCGAGCAGCAGCTTCGCGTAGAACCCCAGGTTATTACCGCCGGGGCAAGCGCTCCCACGGCCGAAGAAATGCCTTTACTCCTTGTCGTCGAGCCACAGGCTCCGGCATGGGCACAGCAGATAGTTCGTTTCCTTCAAACAGGAGAACTTCCCGATGAGCAAGAAGAAGCTGAGAAAGTAGCCCGTCAGTCAAGTATGTATCAGTTTGTGGATAGCATTTTATACAGAAAGTGACCAAATGGTGTGAAATTGAAGTGTATTTGCCGGGAAGAAGGACAAAAGCTGTTGGCAGAGATACACGGAGGCATATGTGGCTCTCACATAGGATCAAGGGCACTTGCCGGCAAAGCTTTCCGGCAAGGCTTTTATTGGCCCACGGCCCTCCAGGATGCGACTGAGCTAGTAACCAAGTGTGAAGCATGCCAGTTCCATTCGAAGAACATACATCAGCCAGCTCAAGCTCTCCAAACAATCCCTCTCTCCTGGCCCTTTTCGGTCTGGGGGCTCGATATCTTGGGCCCCTTCCCCCGTGCTACCGGGGGCTTTGAGTTCTTGTACGTCGCCATCGACAAGTTCACAAAGTGGCCTGAAGTGGAGCCAGTGAGGAAGGTGACAGTGCAATCAGCCGTCAAGTTCTTCAAAGGATTAGTTTGCCGTTTCGGGGTTCCTAACAGAATCATCACCGACAACGGCACACAATTCACGAGCCGCACCTTCATGCAGTATATCCAAGACCTTGGCAGCAAAATCTGTTTTGCATCCATCGCTCACCCGAGAAGCAACGGCCAAGCGGAAAGGATGAACACTAAAGTGTTGCATGGCCTCAAGACAAGAACCTTTGACAGGCTGCGCAAATGTGGAAGGCGCTGGATTGATGAGTTGCCGGCGGTTCTTTGGTCACTCAGAACGACACCAAATCGAGCTACCGGCCAAACGCCCTTCTCCCTAGTCTACGTGCAGAAGCGGTGCTCCCCACGGAACTCATATACGGGTCACCTCAAGTGCTCACTTATGATGAAGCTGAGCAAGAGCAGCTGCGGCAAGACAACGCAACGCTCCTTGAGGAAGATCGTCTTTGGGCGGCTGTGAGAGCTGCACGCTACCAGCAAGCCTTGCGCCGCTACCATAGCCGCAAAGTGCATGCCCGAAGCCTTGAGGAAGGCGACCTTGTTCTTCGGCGCGTTTAGTCCGCCAAGGGATCAAACAAGTTGACGCCAAAGTGGGAAGGCCCTTACCGGGTAGTACGAGTCACCATACCTGGCGCAGTCCGTCTGGAGACCGAAGATGGCACCCCAGTGCAGAACTCATGGAATATTGAGTATCTTCGCAAGTTCTACCCGTGAGGCGCGGTTGCCGGGCTTCCCGACAACCCCTTTTGTACAAGCTTTGTCGACCAGGCATGTAATCCTTTGTACAAAGCCAGGCGCAGATCCTGCGCATAATAAAGCTAAGTGTTTTTGCAACTCCTCGTACATATTCATTTATATGTGGATGCATACGATTTTGTGATTTACACTTTAGTTTGTATGGGATGACTGATGGACCGTTAAGGTTCCCAAACCATTCTTTTCTCTTCTTTCTTTTTCTTAAAAAGACTGAAGGATCCCTCGCGTGCAAGTTTTCTGGGGGGAGTGGAGATGGGGTACCATTTTAATGATGTTCAAGTGATCATTTCATACAACGAGAGAAACGACGCAAGGAAAAGCTAAGTTGAAAAACTTTAAAAATCTTCCTTGATTACATTTGCGATTTCCCATGAATGATTTTGTGCTTTGTATGAGAAACCTGCACGCGAAGGAACCTTGTCGCGATCGGTCTGTGCTCTAGCTTGCCTCGAGTCCGCTCGGCAAGCCTAGCAGCTGCATTCTGTCCCGGCAAGTTGCCTTGCCGGCAGCGGCACTTCCAGCAGGCCGCTAAGGACCCGTTCCTAAAAGCGCTCGCGGCAAGTGTGCGCGCTGGCAAGTTTCCAAACAATTGTAGGGAGCGCAATCATACAAAGGCAAAATAAAACAAGGGGAACGGCGCGTGTACATTCAAGCAACACAAGTTATATTACATCACAGAAACAGTGCGGGACTAACATAAGATCAAATGTATCTTTCACATGCAGCACGGTGATCAATGTAACGGCAAACTCAATCCCGACGATCGCCCTGGACCCTGGGGATTTGGAGAACCTTGTCGGTGAGAGGGGCAGCGATCTTGTCGGCAGCAGTGACGTCGGTGCTCGCCGGCAGCCTCCTGAAGACCCCAGAGAGATCAAGGCTGGGATTGCGATGAGCAATCTTGAACAGCACCTTGTACACGATTTCACGCACAAACTTCCGGGATTCATTAGCAAATGAAGCAGACCTATCCTCGTGATACGTCTTCAAGGCATCAATAAGACCCTCGAAGAACTTGGTCAGTCTGACGCTGGTGGCCTCCTTGTCGTTGACGGTGAAACCCCAGCTCCTCATATCCATCTCGGCGATTTGGGAGCTGATGCGCTCGGCAGCATTGACAAGCCTGCCGGTCCAGAGGGCGTGGTTCTCGTGCAGTTGGGCGTAATTGTTCTCAGCCTCCTTCATCGAGGCCTCTTCCTCCTCCAGCTTCTCTGTCAAGACCCTCTCTCTCTCCTTGGCGGATTCTGAAGCTGCTACCACGGTGGCCAGTTGGGATTTCAGATCCCCAATTGTCTTGGCGGCGGCATCAAGATCTTGGTTCTTGGACGACAGCTGCACTTGCAAGTCCCCTAGAGTGCAGGCTGCCTTCAACGCTTCATCCTTGAGAGCCTTGATTTCTTTGCCGCTGCCGACAAGATCCTCCTTCAATTTGGCCACCTGGGATTCCAGTTCTGCTTTGGCGGAGGCAGCGGCAGCAGCCTTATCAGCAGCCTCCTTAAGCTTGGCGGCGTTCTCCAAGGCCTGGGCTTCGATGAATTTCTTGTGCCCTACTTCCAGCTCTTGAGTCCGCTGCTTCAGGAGTGCTTCAATCTCGTCATCTTTGCCTCGGAGAGTGGCGGCGAGGGCTCCTTCCCGTGCAGCAAGATCTTTTTCTTTGGCATCGAGCAGCGTTTCGCGCTCTGTCAGCTTGCCGTCGTGAATTGCTACCTCTTCTTTGGCGGCATTAAGATTGCGGGCCTGCTAGCTGTACCATGTGCACAATTTGTCCGCCTTCTCTCTCAACTTCTGGTCAACCAGATCCGCAGCTTTGCGTTCCTCTTGCACCTTGTCCCACCTCTGATCGTACCGTTCCTGGACTCCTTTGAAACCGACAGCCATGATTTCCATGAAGGCAAGATCTTCGGGGTTGTCGGCCGCATCGGTGGATTCGTTGGTTCTTTGGACCATAGGGAGCAGGATCTGAGCTATTTCTTTGTCAAAGTTCGGCCCCGCAGTGCCAGATGAACTGGGGGCTCTGGACCCGTGCTGGGAAGTAACCAACGCCAAGCTGCTTGACGGGGCCGGCAAGGTTGGCACCGCAAGTTGGTTGCCGAGGTTCGGCGCGTCAGTGCTGACGGGCGCCTTCTCCACATCCACCCTGGCGAGGTCATACGTCTTGCCGGAGGACCTCTCGGACTCTTCGAGGAGTATTCTGCTCTCCTCGGCAACTTGTGCAAGGCCCTCCTCAGCCGCAATCTTAGCAGTTTCATCAGCGGCGTCCCTTGCGATACTGGCTACCTCCACAAGAGCTTCGCCTTCTTCGGGAGGGGTCGGGGCTGTGGATCGAAGCAGGAACAAAGGTGAAATAGGGTTCCAAAATCACAAGTAAAGTTCAAGAAGACAAAAAGGAAATCTTTCCTGGAAGAGGTATGCAAAGGCAAGAGGATTACCCATTGGTGTTTGCTGAGGAAGGACGTCTCCTTCCCCGGCAACTCGCGTTGCCGGTGCATGGTCGTCGGTGGCCCCGCTTGTCGGGGAGGCCCCCGTGTGGGCAGGCTCATCGGTGGAGGCCCTTGTCGGGGAAGCGCTCTCCGGAACATTGATCGATGGGGGAGCCATGGTTGGATCCGCCTCTTGGCGCTCCTCCTCTTGGCGGGCCTCCTCCGTCTCCACGACAGGCTCAGCAGTAGGAACTCCAGTACTGGTGCTAGTGGGAGGCACCTGCACCACATCTTCACGCAGGGGGCTGAGCTGGGGGCTGATAGCAATGGCTTCAGCCGTTCCAACCCCCTGCCCAGCACTTGCCGCAGGATCCTGTGCTGCTGCAGACCTGGGCCGCTTCGACCGATGCACAAGCGGTTCTGGGTCCCTGTCAAGACAAAAGGAATCAAGTTAAAATGACAATCAAATGGAATCAAGGCTTGACGGAAATAAGCGAAGTCACTTACTCCTCCTCCTCTTCGGACTCGCCGAGGACGTCGAAGTCGTACATCACTGGCGGAGGCGATTCTCTGGCCCTCTTGAGTACCGGGGGAGGTGAACCCGTTGGCTGAGTGGATTTGACGTCCTCGACCACCTCCTGCTGAGGGGACGAGGCCTGAGTTCAGGGACGCTGGGTCAACTGCTGGCGTACTTCTTCTTGGCGGCCAGTCTTCGTGGTCGTCTTCTTCACCGTGGGGCCAGCTCTCGGCGAAGAAGGACGCACCGGCTCTTGACTGACTGCCCTCCGAAGACGGCACCTCCTCTTCGGGGCTCGAGGACCTTCTTCTTCTTCAGGCTCCCCGGCAGCCTCGGTCCTGGCAACCTCGGTCCCGGCAATTTCAGCTTCGGCAGTCTCACCCCCGGCACTCTTCTTGGTGCTCTTCGGCGACCTCTTCGTCAGGATGTTCTTCGTCGTCGTCCTCGGTTGCCGCAGCGCTAGAACCACTTGCCGCGTAGGGCCTGGAGGCTTCCGCGGCTATGCCGGCAAGATACGCCAGTTCCTCTTCCTTGGTGGCCTGGATAAGATCGTTTTCTTTCCGGGTGGCCTTTTCTGTCAAGTTGGAGGCCCAGTCCATTTCATCCACCAATCTGGGCATCTCCCAATCTGCATTGACTCCATGGGCGTTGTAGTCCGGCATCATCGCCAAAATGGAATCCTTGGCGGAGTTGATATGCAATGGGATGACCTGGCCCGGCAAGTGAAACGTGCCAGTCTTCCTGAATAGCTGCTCGCAAAGTGCGGCATGCTCCAGAGTCATCAGATTGTTGCCGGTCCCAGGATACAGCCGCATGATATCAGCAGCATTCTGATAATACCAAGCAAATCTCTGTCTCTTCTGCAGCAGCGCGATGCGTCGCCGGAGGAAATCAGCGCCAACCATCTCTATAGTCAGCTTGGCGGCCTTGAGGCGGGCGATTCTGTTTAATGCCGGACGAAGCTTCTCCTCAGTGGCGCCAAAACTGGTCCAGTTCTTGCCGCGCTCGACCTTCACTGTGCGCGGTATGCAGAATTGGGGGAAATCCTTCTCCTGGATCCAACACCACTCTGTCCTCCATTCTTCCCATTTGAGATGGAGTTGCCTGGCAAGGTACTGGCCTTTGGTCTTGGCCCTGGGGATCCATGCCACGATGCCGGAGAGCGACTTTTCTTCAATCCGAGGGACGAAGAAATGGCGGAACAGATCCACATTGGGGGCAACCCCGACAAAGTTCTCGCACAGATGGGCAAAGACTACCATGCAAGTCATTGCGTTTGGAGTGAAATCCAGCAACCTGAACCCACAGCTGAACATCATGGCGCTGAAGAAATCTGAGAATGGGGGAACCAGGCTGCAGTAGAAATAGGCGCAGAAGAACGGATATGAATCCGATGGACCCTTGTTGCCCACGGGAAGCACTACGGGCGCCTTGTGGTCCTTGGTATCTCTCCCCCACATGTATGCGTACCTTCTGATCAGCTCGTTGGAATCCAAGGAGCACGGCGAAAAAATCGCATTCTCCCTCCGCCGCTTCTCCAGCTCTTCCAGCGCCTTCTTCTTCTCCTCCGCCTTGGGATCGAGCGGCTTGGCGGGCTTCTTCCCCGCCGCATCGGCTCTCTTGGGCACCATCAGGAATTGGGGAAGAAGAAAGTGGTCGAGTCGAGATGCGAAGCACTGGCAGCGGCGGCGGCGGCGGAAGCGGTTCTAGCGAGAGGAAGGAGACGACGCAGGGGGAAAACAGGGGCGAATGAGCAACGCCTCCTCGCGGTTGCCTTTTTATGGGGAAGACGCGAGGGGGCAGGCTCTTCACTGTTTTACCCCGGACGGCGCCCTTTTTATAGGCGCACTACCGCGATATGACCGCAACAGTCCAAGTTCCCACGACCCGCATTTAATGCGTGGATTGGACGTGCGTCAGGATAACCATCATGGCGAAAATTACAACGGCAGTTTTCCCGCCACGCGTCTGTGCACTGTTTGGGCCTGGCCCAACGACGCTTCGGACACACGTGTGGCCCAGGCCCGGGGGCTCCTGTCGGTGTATAAAACATGGGTATTTTATATCCTGACTTATGCACAGACAGTAGCAGCCTCCTTGCCGGGAACCGCCAAGACCAAGATTCAGGACCCAGTTGCGGAAGCCATTGGGGAGAAGCTCAAGGCACAGCACCAACAAGCACTCAACCAGTACCGAAGATGAAGACATTCCCTGCCGGCAAGGCTAAACCGACAAGGTGAAGACCCGGCAAGCTCCGTACCGGCAAGCTTCTGCCAGTCCTCCAGCGCTCCACCTCACCGCACAGATGTTCGCTGATGTATGAGGTGTCGACCGCGCAGGCTGGTTGGTGAGGCTTGTCGGGCACGTGTCAACACGATGGGACAGGATTTGCCTCTAATGACACCCGTCCAGGAGGCGTGTCAGAATAATACGAGGTAGCTGGGCGTCGGGACTACCTCTCCACATGACACCTAACAGTGCATTTAATGCTTTTGTCCTAAACTGGCAGAGTTAGGTATGATAGCATTGTTTGCTATCTAAATCGCTATGTGATTACTGTTTTGCCACTGTGGTGACCCCTTTAGCTATAAAAGGAGGGCCAAGGCAACAGTTAGAGGGATTCGGACCCTTTACACAACTCGTATGTGCAGCTGCTTCTCCGCACCTTGCCGGGGAAGCGCTCCTTGTCATCGTGTTCATACACACCCAATATACAAAAGCAGGAGTAGGGTTTTACGCTTCACAAGCGGTCTGAACCTGGGTAAAAATCGCCCCGCGTCCTCTGGTGATTCTGCTCTTTGTGCTTGCGTCTCCCCTCACCGAACCACAAGGGGCTGAATGGCCCCATAGATGGTTGTTCCACCACGACACGCGGAGGAAAGGGTGGACTGGAAACCCTAAGCCACGAAGGAGGAAAGGCATGAAGCGTACCTGCTCGTCTCCTCGTGGCGAAGGGTAATTCTCGGCATAGGCTTGACCGTCGATGGACGTTAGTCCAGAACAGGTGGAAGCCAGATCTGCATCCGACAGGTAACCTTCCGTTGCCAGGAGCACGACAGAGCAGCTCCGCCAGTCCCCTCTATCAGGGCCCTGAGGGCGCCTTGACGATCCTTCACCGCCCACCATTGTTCGAGCTCTTGAGCTTGGGTTCGAGACGGGAAGGGAATTTTTGCTGCGGTTGCGGTCGCAAAGTGTATTGCCGCTATAGCTAGGGCCGTGAGTCTATTAAATAATACGGAAGGGGCTGACGCCTCGACATTTTTTCCATAAAGTGGCCCGGTTCCCTAGAGGACACGACTTTCAAAGTCTGAAACTGGGCCCCAATAGAATCTTAAAGGTTGGCCGAGAACTTTAGAGTCAGGCCGAAGAGTAAGACCATGGGAACTCGTCTGTCGAGCCAAGACTCCGGAATTGAAGGGCGTCGACGTCGGCATCGAAGACTAGTTCAGGGGCTACTGACGGTGTCCTGGATTGGGGGTGCTAACCTAGCCAGCTCGTCTCTTCGGTTGGGCCGATGGGCCCTCATGCGTGATCAAGGTGGACTCCGGTGGCCGTGCACGGGAAGCGTGATCAAGATTGCCTCCACCGAAGACTTGTCGTGTACTCCAAGATCTTTCCTGCCGCCTTACTCCTAGATGCCGACTTTGTAACCCTAGATACCCTCCCTGGCGTGTATATAAGCCATAGGGTTTAGCCCGTAGAGGGGACATCAACGCAATATCCTTCACCTAGCCCTAGAGTTAGACACACATTACGATCTTGAGGTAGATCAACTCTGTATTCGATACATCTTCATCAATATAAACAAAAGCAGGACGTAGGGTTTTACTTCCATTAAGAGGGCCCGAACCTAGGTAAACATCGTCTCCCTTGTCTCTGTTACCATCGATCCGAGATCCACAACTCGGGACCCCCTACCCCGAGGTCTGCCGGTTTTGACACCGACACCCGTGCTACTGCTAAATTTTCTGTTTTTTCCTGCGTATTTACGATGTATTTGTATAGGTTTTATGCAGTAGCAACATACACATACACTGAAACTATATGAGACAAGAATGTCTCATCATCATCATCGAAGTGGTACAGCATAGTCTCATCATATCATCATCATCATCATCATCCAACACAAATGATGTCTCGTCATCATCTCGAATACATGCGAGTACATGGTCATCACATACACATGTTGCATCATCTACCTAAACAATGATATACAAGAGAAGAGCGATCACTATGAGCAAGAGCGGGATTATGTAGTAGTTCTTGAGGCGCCGGTTCTGATTCCTCTCTCGCGCTAGCGTGAACCTCAAGTAACTAGCTTCCGCTTCGCTACGGCTATCAAACCCTCTCTGGCTGCCGCCCGGGCAGCAGTACACTTGGGCCTGACACTCTGGCCACTCGTCGTACACTCCCGAAACCTTCCCTATGTACAGGGCATAGCACTTCTTCGCCATCGATGATCTATGTACCTGTTAGAGATGCATTCAACGATATATAATATGCCACACAATATACTTGAGCAACATGAAGAGAAAGATTAAGCAAATAGAAGAAAAATATAGTAAATATAATTAACGAAGTTCATCGTATATACCCAAACAAACTAATTAACTAGCGCTATGCAAGTTGAGCAGGACTGTTTACATCACAAAGTTTCAAAGTTCCGCTGATTACGTAAAGTACAAAATCAACGGACACGTCATCATCGTGATCGTCAATCACGGGAAGATCCATTCGTCCATATCCGGAAGGATGCACCCTAGCTTCGTGAAAGGCGTCATGTCCCTACGCTATAGGCCTATGGGAGCTCGGACGTCAGCCCGCGATTGTGGGTCGCCGTGGAACATCCCCTTCTCTTCGACGACGTCTTTCACGATGATCGTCGCAATGTCCTGCTAGATGTGATAGAAGTCATTCCTCAGTTTATGATCCGGTGAGGCTCCTAAGGCTTCGGCCCATTTGCGGATATGGGCATCGGATGTAGATGTCATGCCAAGTTGTTGATGATCCCTTCTGAATTCCATCATGTGATGGATAACGTAGAATCCATCATTCGTACTTGCTGCCGGTTGCTGGACGCAGCACAAGTCAGTTTTATGGCTGAAAGCCGGCGCGTTCTTCTTTTGTTTCTTGATCTGAATATGGCCACCCCTCACGCCGAAGCCAACGAGAGCACGATCCATAACACTCTGAATGTGTGTGTAGTCTTTCTTCACCGTGTTTTTGGACGAGTCCAAATACAGAGCGTAGGAGACTTGCGGGTAAAGAACGATAAGGATGGCGTGCCCGTTGCTGCGCAAAATAAATACACGTCAAATTAGCCTCCCTACGTGCAAAGAAATGATTGAAATGTACGAAAGGATGTGTTAGAGCGGCTATCCGGGAATGACTTACATGGGATGATAAGGCAACAGAATCGTTTCCTTGTCCTTATTCATTACCATGAAGTCTTCGATGTACTTTGTCGCAGCTTGACGTTCCACATCGCTGATTTCTAGGAAGCCCTCATGCTTGTAGTAGGGGTCCGCTACCATGATTTGCGAGATTTGCTCTTTCCTGATGATGTAGATCATATGTAGCGCAAAAAGGCGGACGAGCGTAAAATCGAGCAGCCTCTGGAGATACATCTCAAAGATGTGATCAAACCACAGGAAGAACATATCCACGGGGCATGTAGTGACATAGCCCTTGCCCATCGGCACATGAACCGCATATAGCGGGTATCCTGGATCCTCCGAGATGAGAAGGCTCTTCTCTGTCGACAGCACATGGTCATGTAGTCTCCTGAGATCCCCATCTATGGCCTTGAGAGCGTCCGGCAGTAGCATCAGCTTGCCCGCGACATGGAGTAACGGCGAATCTCTTACCGATACATTTTTTGCAACCCTGGCCATCGGAGGCGGCTGGCTGCTAGAAGCAGCTTTCGCGGCAGGAGAGCCTTTCCTCGACGGTCTCTTCCTCCCCTTCTTCTTGGGTTGAGCCACTGAGCCTTCCAGACCATTCCTGACCCCCGCCACCAGTGTTGTCAGGCTAAGAACTACACGACCCTCGGGTATTTGACCCTGGGTTGAGGCGGCATCTGGAGGCGTGTCCTGCGAGGATTGCATGAATAGAGACTTCTTGCACTCAACCCGAGGACGTTCCGGCTCTTGTGCATCATGCATCTCATCTTCACGCTCATAGCCTGAGTCATATGGCGGGTGGCTCATCGTTTCTGCGTCATCATAGCTGGTATTAATGTACCGGAGAGGGTCATCCTTATCCATGACATCATCCATATCTTCTTCCATGGGGGCAACGGTTGGACCCCCTTGCTCGCATCGTCCGCTCTCACCCAACACGACAGATGGTGCTGGTAATTGCGTGGGTGGGGTGGTGGTCGTACCTTGAATTGGTATTGTTGTCGTTGGTGTGCTCCCGGTCGCCTCCACACAAAGAAGATTCTTCGACCACAGCAACGGCCAATTCTTGCATTGGCCCAGCTGCGCCGGGCTCTCGTTGTCCTCTCCCCCAGTTCATAGCGGGGGAGCCAAACCCTCGTAGGCAGCTTTCACACTCGCCACGAAAACCCTAAAGACGTTATCGGGCATCGGTCGGCCGTGGAACAAGCGCTCCTTGGCTTCAGTATCGTACCCTTTCCCACATCCACCAACTGGCCGTTGATGTGGTAGAGTAGGGTGCACGGATTTTCGTCGGCCTGCGAAGACATGTGTGCGGTGTGTCAGACATCCGAAAGGCAACATAAACAGAAGATTATAGATATGTTGATGAGGGTGCGACGCGTATAATTACCGTTAGGGCATCGAGCTCAGCCAATGTGGAAGCCCCGCCGAGCATGCCAGAGACGGAGGACGGGCTGCTATGAGCGGGTGCAGGAGCAGGTGCGGTTGCAGGAGCATGTGCGGTTGCGGCAGCATGTGCTGGTGTGATGTTCACCGAGTTGCTCCCGATGAAGCTAGGCATGGGAAAGTCCTGTGCCCCTTTGTCTGGATTTTGTTTCATCCAATCGACAACAGCTAGAACCAAGGTGCAAATCATAGATGCGAATTCACTTCTGTAGGCAGCTAACGCTGCCTCGACTGCCACGCGGACCAACTCATTTTTGGTCGCTTCGTTGGTCTCAGCTGTTTTTTTCTCGACCGCAAGCGCCACCTTCTCGTCGATGGTCACTTGACTGAGCTTCCTGCTCTGCCTTCTAGCCTCTGCGTCCTCGTGCTAGTAGTACTTCCACGTGGCGCCGTCTCCGGCGGCATGCACACGTCCATACTGCGGCCGCTGGTGCGGTGGGAGTCCCTTCATTATGTTCATGGCCCGGTTGAAAGGGGTGTCCCACTTGGGCCTTGTCGACGACTGAGACGACGAGTCGCTTTCGGCCGCAAGCTTGTGTTGCTCTTTCTGCAAAAGGAACGTGAACCATTTCCAAATGTTACTAGAACATGTAGTCGACTTGATCAGAAGCTAATATAAGGTGGTAATATAATAATTACCAGTAGTCTCATGAAAGCCCTCGTGGGCACGTCCGTGTAAAAAACATTTTCTTTCGCGTCCCACTTGTACCAGGCCCTGATGAAGTCATGCTCCTACTAGACGGTGAACTCCACCAAGGGGTCTGGGATCCCATGACGTTCATGTTCTGCGTCCTCTTTAGCCCATATGGGCCTCTTGCCCGTGTAACCACGGCTTCCAAGGCAGTGGTTCCCCGTGTTCTTTTCCTGAAGCCCCTTGAATTTCTCTGACTTAAGCTTGGTTGCTTCGGTAGCGCAAGTCTCCTTGAATATTTCATACTCTGGTTCCAAAAGTGTCGGATTATCCACAAAAATCTTGGAGTAGGGTTCTTTCTTGTCAATCGCTCGTTTCACCCTGACTTTCCAGGCGGCCAATGCGTTGCTGAACTTCCCCATGGCTTTGTTGTTTATTTTATCCATGGCATCATCTTCCCATGGCTCTTTGTCGTCATCTCGGCCAGGGAACTGTAATCTCTGGTGCAACTTCTTTAGGAGGAGGTGCTCCATATTTGGTATTTTCCTTAAATCAGAGTCATTGATGCTGGCGGTTTCCCATAGGATGCATCCTACTTGGTTGCCGTAGCACTTGCGCACTTCCTCCGGCGCAATTGGATCGAATTCGCCGGGGTGCACCTCCGTGACCACCAGTCTTCTGGTGCCCAGCTTGTTTGGGCGTCGTGTCCTCGTCTTCTTCGTTTTTGTAGCGGCTTTGCCGGTACCAGCTTCCTTGGTCTGGTTGCCACCATCCATGCCGGTGTCGGTGCCATCGGTGCCGGTGCCGGTGTCAATCATGTCGGGGTCGGCGGCACTACCACCCTCCGTTATGAGAAGGGTGGCATCGAACCCTTCTCATTGCTGACTAGACAAAAAGTCTAAGTAAGCATGATGTACATTCTCTAAGAGTTCGGTGGCCTGTTGAGAACCCCCGGCTTCATCATTGTTCGCCATGTTTCCTACGGTTCAATATGCACGTTTAATTCTATACCTAATAAAATGAATAATGACATAAAAAAATTGGCCTATGTTTTGCCGGAATGTCATTGATGGTGTCCTAGACTATGGGGTACTAACCTAGCCGGCCGATATTCCTCGGGATGGGCCAGTGGGCCCTCATTCTCCTTAAAGATGGACTCCGGAAGCCATGCGTTAGGGACAAGATCGGGACTACATCTGCCGAAGACTTGACGTATACTCCAAGACTCCTCCTACCGCCGCCACGCCTAGATACCGACCTTGTAACCCTAGATACCCTACCTGGCGTGTATATAAGCCAAAGGGTTTAGACCTTAGGGGGGGCTTCAACACAATCTCATTCACCAAGCCCTAGAACTAGAGCATATCTTACGATCTTGAGGTAGATCAACTCTATACTTGATACATCTCCATTGATATAAACAAGAGGAGGACGTAGGGTTTTACCTTCATCAAGAGGGCTCGAACCTGGGTAAACATCGTCTCCTTGTTCCTGTTACCATCTGTCCAAGATCCACAGCTCGGGACCCCCTACCCCGAGGTCTGCCGGTTTTTACACCGACACTGGTGCTTTCATTGAGAGTTCCGCTGTGAGATCAAAAAAGGGTCGATGGGATCATCGGCTTATGACTCCAATCTGGTGGGCACGATTCCCGCGCCCGAAGCTTCTGTCGCAAAAGCGCTCTTCCTTCTCCCCGGATCAAAAGTGATCCATGACTCCTCCCCAGCTCCGGCCGAACCCCCTTTCAAGGGCGAAGGGCCGAAGTACTTCTTGGAAAGCGATTCAGACGGCGACCTGCTAGACGCGGCCGATGAACCTGATCTTCGAATCAGTCCGGCTGGTCCGACGGCCGTAGGCCTGTCACGGGATAAAGATACCAGGACTTTGAACCCACGATCCGTAGAGATCGAAGACCACTCACCCACTTCCCACACCGAGTACTGCCCTGATTATTTGGGGCCACCAGATGTCTGGGATCTAGCCTACGTGCAGCAAATCCCCGATGAATCAATCAGACAATTCTGGGCCAGGTTCTTGTCGGTCAAGAACAAGATACCAAACTACCAGGACTTAGATATAATAACAGCTTTTCAGCGCGGATGCAAGGATAAAGGCGTCTCAAATGCCCTCGCCCACCGCTGTATACAAACCCTCCCGGAGTTGTCTGACTTGGTGTCCAGGTTCTGCACCATCGAAGATGCTTGGATTGCCAGGAAAAGCACAGATTCGATCTATGAACACAAGTTAAAACGTGAGAGGCCCGCACCTCGATGCGCACCCCGCAAGGGGACTGTACCGACCGAGCAACCTCGGAAAAAGAAGAAGACATCTGGCCTCCCCGGGACCACCCTTGATGGTCTCCTGGATAAACCATGTCCGATACATGCTATTTTGCTTAATTCTTGCCCGACTCACAGCCTTCGCGACTGTTGGGTGGTGAGGCAAGTGGCGACAAGAGGACCTTCCCTCCTTGTAGTCACCCCCTGTCATGCAGAAGAATCCTCGGACGAGGACGAGGTCATGATGATCTATGAGACCTTTACATCCAACAACCAGCACAAGCGGGCCCTGCGAGAAATCAATTCTATCCGCCAGGTACCAACTCGGGGCGCGTAGATAGACACGCCAATCACCTTCGATCATAAAGATCAGCCGAGGTCGACCCCGAACAGGTGCCCCGCCGCCCTGGTCCTCGACCCAATTGTGGGCAGCTGCCATCTCCGAAAAGTATTAATGGACGGGGGCAGCAGCTTAAACCTAATATATGCAGACACTCTGGACAGGATGCAAATCGATAAATCGCGCATCGAACAGAGTAGCACCACTTTTAAAGGCATCATACCTGGGCGAGAAGCACGCTGCAGTGGGAAGATAACCTTGGATGTAGTCTTCGGAACACCGGACAACTACCGGTCCGAAGAAATTACGTTCCACATCGCCCCTTTTAGGAGCGAATATCACGCCCTCCTGGGACTGGACGCCTTCTCCAAATTTCAGGCAGTACCACACTACGGCTATATGAAGCTCAAAATGCCAGGCCCAGACGGGATAATCACCACTTCGAGCAACCCCGACAAAGCACTCAAAGCCGAGAACAAAACGGCGTCACTCGAATCTTTATCCGAAGCCCTCGCGGCCGGGGAACTGGTCACATTACGAGCCGAAGTCGACCGAGATGATGTCGTCCTCGTCAAACGACCGAAGTCCACCTCATTCAAACCGGCCGATGAAATAGTCAAATTCCAAGTACACCCCACGGACGCAGCTAAAACGGCGTCCATAGGGGCAAACCTCGATCCAGAGATTGACGAGGCTCTACGCAATTTCCTCAAGGAAAATTGGGATATATTCACCTGGCACCCCTTGGACATGCCGGGGATACCCCACAGGCTTGTGGAACACAACCTAAACATATTGAAAGGCTATAAGCCCATCAAACAAACACTTCGGCACTTCTCTGAACCCAAGCGTCAAGCAATGGGCGAAGAACTGGCCAAATTATTGGAAGCCGGGTTCATCCGAGACATAAAACACCCCGATTGGCTCGCCAATTTGGTCATGGTACCAAAGAAGGATAGGTCCTGGTGCCTGTGCATCAATTTCAAAGACCTCAATAAAGCATGCCCAAAGGCCCCTTCCCCTTACCGCAAATTGACCAAATCATGGACGCCACATCCGGGCACGATTTGTTGTGCTTCTTGGATGCCTACTCAGGATACCAAGAATCTAACCAGGCAGCAATAGCATTCATCACACCTTACGGGCCGTTTTGCTTCAATACGATGCCCTTCGGACTAAAGAACGCCGGCGCCACATACCAGTGCATGATTCAATCATGCTTGGAAAAACACATCGGGAAGACCATCGAGGCCTACGTAGATGATGTGGTTGTCAAAACCAAACACGTCGGACAATTGGTAGACAACCTTCGCGACACATTCGCTAGTCTACGGGAGTATCAAATTAAGCTCAACTCGAAGAAATGCGTCTTCGGAGTACCAGCCGGCAAACTCCTGGGCTTCATCATATCTAGCCGAGGAATTGAAGCCAATCTGGCAAAAATAAGAGCCTTGGACCGCTTAGAGGTACCGACAGAGCTCAAACATGTACAAAAGCGGGCAGGATGCGTGGCGGCATTGAGTCGCTTCATATCAAGACTCGGGGAGAAAGCCTTACCTTTGTATAGATTGTTAAAACAAAAAAAGACTTTCAAATGGACCGAGGAGGCCACTGCGGCTCTGGAAGGCATTAAAGCTCTCCTTGCAACCAATCCAATCTTAGCAGCACCAGGCATATGCGAGCCGATGATATTATACATCTCGGCCACAGACCAGGTGGTCAGTGCGGTACTCGTGGTCGAACAAGACATGGAGGGTCACAAGTTCCAGGTACAAAAGCCCATTTACTACGTCTCCGAGGTCCTAACCCCGTGCAAGACGAGCTACCCCCCACTATCAAAAGATAGCCTACGCTGTCTTCATGGCGTCCCAAAAACTTCAGCACTACTTTCAAGAGTGCTCGGTGACCATGGCATCCGATGTCCCATTAAGTGACATAATTAACAACAGGAATGCAACGGGGCGCATAGACAAATGGGCCATAGAGCTCCTACCCTTTGAAATAACTTACCGACCACGCCGAGCTACTAAATCTCAGGTGTTGGCCGACTTCGTGGCCAAATGGACGGAGGCCGAAACTCCCTCAAGAATATAGCACTTATTCGCATTGGACCATGCATTTCGACGGTTCCAAAATGCTTGCCGGCCTAGGGGCTGGCATAGTGCTAACCTCACCCACAGAGGACAGTATTCGGTATGTATTACAAATTATGTATACCGACTCCAATAACGTGGTAGAATATGAAGCCCTGTTACATGGACTCCGGATAGCAGTCTCCATGGGTGTCCAGCGTCTTGAGGTCCGAGGTGATTCCAACCTCGCTATCTCACAAGTCAACGGCGAATTCGGTGCAAAGGACGCAAAGATGACAGCCTACCAGAATGTCGTCATACGGATCTTGGCCAGGTTTGAGGAGCTTGAGTTTTGATACGTCTCCAACGTATCTATAATTTTTGATTGTTCCATGCTATTATAGTATCAATCTTGGATGTTTTTATATGCAATTATATATCATTTTTTGGGACTAACCTATTAACCCAGTGCCTAGAGCCAGTTGTTGTTTTCTGCTTGTTTTTGGCTTTTCAGAGAAACAGTACCAAATGAAGTCCAAATGCCACGAAACTTTTTGGAGATTTTTTTCTGGACAAAAGAAACCTAGGAAGCTTCGGGAGGAGGCCAGAAGCCTCACGGAGGCTTGACAAGGCACTAGGGCGTGCCCTAGGGCGGCGCGCCGTGCTGCCTTGTGTGGTCCACGTGACTCCGTTTGACCTAATTCCACTTCTATAAATTCACAAATATTGGGAAACCCCGAGAGAGCCAGAAGAGAAAACCTTTCTGCCGCCGCAAGCCTCTGTTCTTCCGCAATCCCATCTGGAGGCCTTTTCCGGTACTCTGCCGGAGGGGGAATCGATCACGGCGGGCTTCTACATCAACCTTCCTGAACTTCCGATGATGTGTGAGTAGTTTACCGCGGACCTATGGTTCCATAGCTAGTAGCTAGATGGCTTCTTCTCTCTCTTTGATCTTCAATACAATGTTCTCCTCGATGTTCTTGGACTTCTATCCGATGTAATCTTCTTTTGCGGTGTGTTTGTTGGGATCCGATAAATTATGAGTTTATGATCAGATTATTCATGAGAAATATTTGAGTCTTCTCTGAACTCTTTTATGCATGATTGTTATAGCTTTGTATTTCTCTCCGATCTATCGGTTTAGTTTGGCCTACTAGATTGATTTATCTTGCAATGGGAGAGGTGCTTTGTGATGGGTTCAATCTTGCGGTGCTCAATCCCAGTGACAGAAAGGGACATGACACGTATTTGTATTGTTGCCATTAAGGATAATAAGATGGGGTTTATTCATATTGCTTGAATTTGCTTCTCTACATCATGTCATCTTGCTTAAGGCGTTACTCTGTTTCATACTTAATACCCTAGATGCATGCTGGATAGCGGTCGATGGGTGGAGTAATAGTAGTAGATGCACGCAGGAGTCGGTCTACTTGTCTCGGACGTGATGCCTATATACATGATCATTGCCATGAATCCGTCATAATTATTTGCTTTTCTATCAATTGCCCAATAGTAATTTGTTTACCCACCGTATGTTTATGTGCTCAAGAGAGAAGCCTCTAGTGAAAACTATGGTCCCCGGGTCTATCTTTATTATATAATAAACCTAAAAATACCTTGCTGCAATTTATTTACTTTTATTTTAATTAGTAGTTTAGTTTATCTATTTACCTCGATAAGATTTAATCCTTGCAAATAACCGCTAAGAGGATTGACAACCCTCTTATTTGCGTTGGGTGCAAGTGATTGCTCTTGTGTGTGCAGGTGCGCTTAACGGAATTTTGCTTGGTTCTCCTACTGGATTGATAACCTTGGTTCTTAACTGAGGGAAATACTTATCTCTACTGTACTGCATCATCCTCTCCTCTTCGGGGAAATACCAACGCAGACTATAAGTAGCAAGTTTCATCACATACCCCGAGATAGTAACCAGGCTGCAGATATACTCGCCCGAATGGGCGCTAAGTGGGAAAAAGTCCCAGATAACACCTTCCTTGGACGGATCTTTAAGCCTTCTGTAGTCTGGCAAGACAACAAGGGAATGTCGGAATCAAACGACACCGGACAACCTACCTCTCCCGGTGATGATGAGGGGCTAGATATAATGGGCGGCTCGGTTGTTCAGAAAACAGCTTCCGCACATGAAGTAATGGCAGTCATTGCACCATGGACCGAGTCGCTCCTCGCATACCTGCTCCATAAAAAGCTCCCCGAGGACCAAACTGACGCACGATGGATCGTAAGGCAATCTAAAGCCTATAAGGTTCACAAGGGAGAACTCTATAAGATAAGCACTACGGGCGTCCTCCAGCGATGTATATCCGAAGAGGAAGGACGATTATTACTTTGGGAGATTCACTCAGGCATAAGCGGACACCACGCCGCTGCTCGGACCTTGGTCAACAAGGCGTTCCGAGCTCGGACCTTGATCAACAAGGCTTTCCGAGCTGGTTTTTACTGGCCAACCGCGGGCGCCGATGCCTCTGCGTTAGTACAGCACTGCCCCGGCTGTCAGGGGTTCGCCAATCAAAGCCACATGCCCCCTGCGGTTCTCCGCACAATGCCTATCACTTGGCCTTTCGCGTTCTGGGGGCTAGATATGGTCGGCCCACTCAGGGGCGGGTCAAGAAAAAAAATACCTACTTGTCATGGTGGACAAATTTACTAAGTGGATCGAAGCAAAACCAGTAACTTCGGCCGGTGCAGTCCATGTACTAGAATTCATCTCGGGGGTAGTACACCGTTATGGTATTCCCCATAGTCTCATAACAGACAATGGGACAAACTTCATGGCCAAAGAAGTGAAAACATGGTGCGCAAAAATGGGCATCAAGCTCGACTACGCATCCGTATATCACCCGCAGTCAAACGGGCAAATGGAACGCGCCAACGGACTAATCCTTAGTTCCATCAAGCCTAGGCTAGTTCGCTCCCTCAAGGAGGCCAACTGCAAATGGGTAGAGGAACTTGATTCTATCCTATGGGGTCTGCGCACCACACCGAACAGATCCACTGGGTATACTCCATTTTTTATGGTGCACGGCGCCGAGGCAGTGCTCCCTTGTGACATCATAGACGATGCACCTCGAGTATGCATGTACAAAGAACGGGAGGCCGAGTTAGATCGGCAGGATGCCTTGGATGCCCTAGAAGAGGAACACAATGTCGCTCGGGCACGATCTCCCATTTACCAGCAGCAAGCCCGCCACTACCACAGTAGGGAGGTTCGAGCAAAGGACTTCAACAAAGGAGACCTCGTCATGCGGCTTCATCCAGAGAAGCAGATGCACAAGCTCTCCCCTAAGTGGGATGGGCCATTTGTCATCGACCAGGTACTCATCGAAGGCGCTTACCGAATTCGAGACCCAGAGGACGGGCGTTTAGAACCCAACCCCTGGAACGCGGCGCTGCTCCGATGTTTCTATGGTTGAAACTCTGAAAACTACTCACCTCTGTACATATACCACCCTACTCTCTTTTTTCTTTTTCTCTTTTCTCTCTCTCAAGAGATTTCGGGGTATCCTCTAAAGGGCCTCGAAAAATAAAATCAATACTGATGTTCTTTTCAAAACACACGTTACTCCACCTCTTACATACTATTGTCCGTCAAGCCATAATATGCATCGATTTGACTTAAGATTTGGCCAAGCTGGGTTGCCCGGCTCCTGTGCTTGCCCCTTACATTCCCGATCATTCGGCTAAGAGGCAAAGGAAGCACCGATGTGATTGTTACTCCCGGGTCACCCGGTGCAGTACCTCAGACGGACAAAGCCGAAAGCTAGCACTCTTAAACGTACAAATCGGTCGGCCATGACATAGAAGTAAAGTGGAGGGGGTCTCTCAAACCCTGACCAGGGGCTTTACCTCCAAGGTCACCCGTCTTCGGACTTATGTGTTCGACACAGCCACCCGAGGAAAGGAACTGTTGGAAGAACTATTTTCCTCGGAAGATGTTTCTTACGTTAAAAAGTAATATAACATAACTCTCTGCCTCACTCTTGTCGTTCGCACCAAATAGCCGGATTGCCTCGTCTCCTGAAGCATCTGTTCCGATCACTTCAGTCAGTAGTAAGCAGACACTCCTCGGTCACTGATCGAGAAGGTAGAAGCCGATGGCTGGTTGACAGAAGTTGGATGCGCGGATTGAATAAATGAGGTAAAGTACTTTGATACATAGAGTCACACATTATCATTTCATTGCACACGGTCTAACCCATCTATTAAGACGTCAAGGGCGCAGTCCTTCTATGAAGACCGAGCAGCAGGCATGACATTCTCGTATACGAGACTAGTGGGTATTTCTTCCCCGTCTGGCCCCATTGGCCCTACCTCGGCCAGGTGCGCTGTATCAACATCCGTATACCGGGGCTTGACCATGGCCCAGGCCTCCCTTGCCCCTTCCCGGCAGGTGGACACCTTCCACGCCTGGATCCGACGCTGAGCTCTTTGCAAATGTTCGGCTAGGACGGCCATGTCCTCGGGGATGTGCTCCACTTCGGGCCACAACGACTTGAAGACTACCTTCATCGATTTCCACGCACTTTCGTACACCTCGGATAGATGATCCGCCATCTCTTCGGGTACTAGACCTCGGCCATCAAGGGGTTTGCCGGACAGCGAAGCTGGCAAGAAACATGTGTTATCCCACTAATCATCTCGGCTAAACCCCCAAACTCAAGTAACGATTCTTAAAATCAAAACTTACCAAAAATCGTCTCATCTGTTCGACAATTATTGGCCTCGGCAGCAGCCAGTTGAGCTTTTAAGCTCTTTATCTCATCAGCCTGTCGGGCATTTTTGGCCCTTAGCGCATTAACGCCATCTACCCTTCGGGTCACCACATGATGGTTTGCCTGGCGCTGCGACTCCGTATAAATCAAATCCTCGCGAGCCTGCTTGAGATCTCTTTCAAGATGACCTAGGGCTTCCGCTGCTACATCGGATTACGCTGTCAGGAGATCTTAATGACTAAGATAATTATATACAATATAAAGCACTTACCGTGCGCCTCACGAGTGAACTTCTTCACCTATTCCACCTCGACCAAGGCAGTCTCCAACCTCCCCTTTGTCTGGGAAAGGGGCTCGGATAGCTGATCATTCCTCGCCCGAGCACTCTACCAAAAAATAACTTCTTCAGGTTAAAATCAAGCCTCGCTACGGCCATTCTTGCCCATATCAAGCCTTAGGGGCTACTACCACGGTTGGCAGTGTTTTTTGTCTTTTAAACAAACGGCAAGATGTAAGAAATCTTCGAGATAAAATGAGCTCGGCCTGGACCTCACCCGTAACCCTTGCGACAAAACATCTAATGATTGATCAAATACAGCGCGGGTCGCCCCGAGGTATGCGTCCACTGAGCTGAGAGCGTTGAACTCCCGATCCGAGAAGGCCAGACTCCTTAGGGAGGTCTTTCACCGCCGGTAATTCGCGGCACATTGGATCTCGGAAGGAGTACCCGAGCTGGTCTCTGAGTCCTCGGGCTGGGGAACTTCGAGAGTGGCTCCCAAAGAAGGGCGTGCTTCTGCTTCCCTGTTTGAAGCCGCCGTCCCCTCGGCCCTTGCGCTAGCCGCCATGAAGGAAGAAGAAGGCCGCCTGCGAATGATCAAAGGGGTCAGGGCCTAAGATGGCGTTTGTACAAAATATCGTAATCCCGGTCACCTGGTAATTGAGGGAGCACTTTCGCTTGCCTCCATGACCTCGGCCTCTGCTCCTTCCGCATCTCGCGGGCAGCTCCCTCGAGGGGCCGTCTCTCCACGCGGGCGTTTCGAACGTCGTCCCTTTGGAGGAGAAGTCAGGCGACTAGGGGCTTGGGGACGAGGGGCTCGCTTTTGAGTAGAGGGAGAGGGCATTACCGATGAAGTTGGCTTCATCCCCAGCACGTTAGGGGTGACAACTACCTTTGAGCTGTCAGGGCACTCCATATAAAATTTCCTCCCTTCATAGATAAGGGCCAGGTCCTCGTGAAAAAGGGGATCTTCCGCTCGGCGGTGCGTTTCCGGCTCGGGCGCCGGGCTGTTTAGAGCCTCCACCCGACGCCTCCATCTCTGTTCGAAACCAGTAAAAGATCGGTCAAATGGATTGGCTATTGAAAAACAACTCGGGTAGGCAAAATAAAATGGGAAGACTTACTATATCGGCTGGATTGTAGTAGGACAGCCCGTCCCAGAATTGTCGTCGGGCCAAGTCCTCCGCCGTCCCCTGGTAAATGCCGGCCATCACTGTCCCAAAGGCCGCTTGGTCAAAGAAGCTTTGACGAATTGATCGGGAACAATCTTCGGTTCTGTTGTATGTGCATAGCGGGTGAGGGCGCAGCCGGAGTGGTTGGACTCTTCGGTCTATCGTCGTGGCCATTGTGTCTATTATGGTAAGGACGGTCCTTACCAATTGCTTCACCTTGGCAGCTAGCTCGATCACCTCGGCACCATCTTCCTGGGCCATACCCTGTGACCTCCAGCTATATCGTCTCTTCGGGGGCTCCGAAGAGAAAGGGGGGAGCCCGGGCCGAACTGGGTATGGGAGGGGGATGTCATCTATATAGAACCACTCTGTTGGCCAGACGTCGGTATCCTCCCGAGGTGTGCCCAATGGGTATTCTTCCCCCTCGATTCGACAGACTTCGGCTGCTCCAACATCATATAGCTTTTCGGTGGGAGAAAAGGGCACTACACAAAAATACCTCCTCCATAGTCCAAAGTGCGCTTTGCACCCAAGATGCATCTCACATAGGGTGACGTACCCCGTGATGTGCAAAATCGAGTTGGGGGTAAGGTGGTGGAGCTGCAACCCGTAGAACTCTAGCAGGCCTCGGAGGAAGGGGTGAATTGGAAATCCTAAACCACGCAGCAAGAAGGAAATGAAGCACACCCTTTCATCCTTTTGAGGGGAGGGGTAATTCTTTGCGTGTACCTACCCGTTGATGGATGTTAAGCCCGGGCGGGTCGCTGTCAGATCTGAATCTGGCAGGTATCCTTGTCTGGCCAAGCGCTCTAGTTGGAGGCACTAGATGGCGCAACTGCCCCAATCACCTCTGACAGGGCCGTGAGGGCACCGCGAAGAACCTGCATCGCTCGCCATGGGAAGCCCTCAAGGTTGGACTTGGGAGGAAGGGGAGCACTTGCGCAGGTTGCCTGGAAAGAGGAGTTGAGGTTTGTGATAAATCTGCACGCCTGCCTCATGGATAAAAAGGGGGAGAGACCGACGCTTCAACATTTCGCCATAAACTGACTCGCTTCCCCATAAGACACAGCTCCCAAGGTCAGAAAACAGAGGCCACGTGCGGCGGAGCTGGTCCCAGTCGGTGGGACTACCAATCTTTCCGAAGACTGCTTGAGGATATGATGGAAAGATCATGCATGGAACTTGCCTGCCGAGCCGAAGACCCCGGAACCGAAGTTCAAGAACGTCGTCCTCGGCGTCGGAGACCAGTTCAGGGGCTATTGATGGTGTCCTAGACTATGGGGTACTAACCTAGCCGGCTGATATTCCTCGGGCTGGGCCAGTGGGCCCTCATTCTCCTTAAAGATGGACTCTGGAAGCCGTGCGCTAGGGACAAGATCGGGACTACATCTGCTGAAGACTTGACGTATACTCCAAGACTCCTCCTACCACCACCACACCTAGATACCGACCTTGTAACCCTAGATAGCCTACCTGGCGTGTATATAAGCCAAAGGGTTTAGACCTTAGGGGGGACTTCAACACAATCTCATTCACCTAGCCCTAGAACTAGAGCATATCTTATGATCTCGAGGTAGATCAACTCTGTACTTCATACATCTCCATTGATATAAACAAGAGCAGGACATAGGGTTTTACCTCCATCAAGAGGGCCCGAACCTGGGTAAACATCGTCTCCTTGTTCCTGTTACCATCTGTCCGAGATCCATAGCTCGGGACCCCCTACCCCGAGGTCTATCGGTTTTTACACCGACAGTCGTTTCATTACCGTTCTGGCAAATCCCGGGCACTCGATATGTCCTACTTTCTAGCACAAGTCATGCCGAAACTCACGGGAAATTTCGGCATGACCTTTGCTAAAAAGTGGACATATCGAGCACTTGAAATGAATCAACATTTCGGCAAAACATAGGCCAGTCGGATGAGTCCCTGCAAACAAGAAAAGCCAACATAGGCAACAACAGCACATCATCTCCATCATTTGGCAACAACAGCAGCCAACATCATTTGGCACTTCAATTATTCAAAATATGGTCACCATCAAATGTAAATGCTCATGTATATCAAAGAAATTCATGCATGTCAAGAAAACAATCACTCTAATTTCTTCTAGAGTTCATATAAATTTTCTTCTAGGGGGGAGAGGGGGAAACCCTAGAAAAATCCCCCAATCAATATATCACCTAGGGTTAACTAAACAAAAAAATAGCTACTTCTCAAAAAACCCTAGCTAAATTCATAGCTACTGTCCTAATATAAAACAGCTACTATCCTAATAAAAAACCCTAGCTAAATTCCTATCTACTGTCCAACATAAAACTTCTATGAATTTTCTGAATTCTGAATTACTTCTTGGGTTTTCTGAATTCTGAATTACTTCTAGGGTTTTCTAATAAAACTTCTTTGAATTTTCTATCCAAATAAAATAGCTAATGTCCTAATAAAACTTCTATGAATTTTCTGAATTCTGAATTACTTCTATGGTTTTCTGAATTCTAAATTCCTAGCTAAATTCTTATCTAGCACTAGGGTTTTCTGAATTTTCTGTCCAACATGTATCTCTGTTAAATATTGAACTCAATTAAAATTAGTAAACAAAAAAAATTAATCTAGGGTTCATAATTCTGCCTCCTATATAGGGTTCATATGAGAGAGAGAGAGAGCAGAGAGCAGAGAGCAGAGAGAGAGAGCAGAGAGAAGAGAGAGAGAGAGAGAGAGAGAGAGAGAGAGAGAAAGAGAGAGAGAGAGAGAGAGAGAGAGAAGAGCGGGGGAGAGGAGGGAAGAGGGGAGGAGAGAGGCTTACGGGGCGGGCGGCGATGGCGGGGCAGGGGCTCGGGCGGTGGCGATGAGGTCGAGGGCGGGCTCGATGACGATGGTCCGGGCGGCGGCGATGCAGGGGCCAGGGCGGTGGAGATGCAGGGGCTTGGGCGACGACGAGGCAGGGGCTCGGGCGACGGTGAGGAGAGAAAGCTCGGGCGACGGCAAGGAGAAAGGGAATGGGAAATTGGGGGAGAAAGGAGGCCGTGCGGTGGTTAAGTCAAACTTAGCTGTAGCGCGGGCAAGGACCCCGCGCCATAGCTAACTTAGCTGTAGCGCGGGGCTTGTACCCCGCGCTATAGCTAACTTAGCTCTAGCGCGGGCCAGCATACCCCGCGCTACAGCTAAAGTTTGCTATTTCATTTCTTTTTATTATTTATTTGCTTATTCTTTCCCTTATTCTTTTTGTTTTTCTTTTCCTTTTTGCTTTTGCTTTTCTCTTTCTTTTCCTTTTTCTTTTCTTTTCCTTTTCCTTTTCTCTTTCTTTTCCTTTTTCTTTCCTTTTCCTTTTCTCTTTCTTTTCCTTTTTCACCTTCGAATGACTGAGCCGGTAGGGAATAATTAATAATGTATATAACTCAGATCGATGCATGATATTAATTAGTGATATATTAGTGCATAATATATATATTACATCATTTGACCGATAACGGTTAAGGTCTTACACAAAATAGATACATATATATAAATGATGGTTTCCCAGGGTCGATGATGTTTCAGAGTGAGCTTCTTTCCTTTCTTGTTCGCTGTCGAATAATTGAGCCCCTCGTTGTGACTTTTCCTTTTCCATGGAGTACGATCTTTCCTAGGTAATGTAGTCTTGCTTCTTTTGACTTATGCTTCATCGTCATCGTCATCTTCCCTCATCGGGTCGCCGTACTGGCCGTAGTCTTCCTCGTTGGTGACTCCGTCCATTCAAACGATGCTCCTTTTGCCTCTCCTCACGACAACACGCCTGGGATTGCTCGGGTCGGTTATGACGAAGCATTGTGTCACGTGCTTAGCGTGTACCCATGGCCCATTTTTGGCGATGACGTTCACGGTAGCGCTCTTGGCGTTGGGTATAGACATGGTAGTGAAATACCGGTTTTCTCTTTGGACATTCTTAGCCCACCTGACACGGAACATCGTCGCATTGTGCAGTCCAGAGTAGTCAAGCTCCCAGATCTCTTCGACCCTTCCATAGAATCTTTCAGTTGCGCCGTTGTCGTTGGTCATGCATTCCATTGTCATCCCTGAGTTCTGGAAATCACTGTTTATATCTTTGGCCTCCATGTAGAACGTGTATCCGTTGATAACGTATGCCTGATAGGTCACGAGGTTGGCCACGGGTCCATGTGCTAAGGCGTATATGAGCAATCCGTCCGTAGAGCCCTCTTCCGGGGGATTAGCGAGAACATGCTCTTTGAACCAAGTCAAAAAAGTGGAGTTGTGCTCTCTAATAACTTCGGCGTCCGTCTTGCTCAGCCCCTGGTCATGGTAGTTCTTCGCGATAGTTTCTTTGTGCAGTCTCACGAAAGGATCTCCACGGTTTCTCCACGGGTCATCCTTCTCGAGCCATCTTCGATGCCCCATGTACACAATTATTCCCTGACCCGCCATCTTTCGTTAGCTGCTGAGACGTTGTATCATCCATGCACCTTGTGCATCCACAATATCAGTGGCACACCTGGCCTGAGACATATCCATAACAGAGAAAGTCGTGCACCATCATCATCAGCGCGGCTCTCATATCAAAATAATGTCCTTTGTTGGCGTCCCATGTCTTGACCAGTGATGTCCATAACGTGTCTAGCTCCTCTTTTAGTAGCCCGAGATACAAATTAATATCATTTCCCGATTGTTTTGGCCCTTGAATCAGCATGCTCATGTGTATGTACTTTTTCATCATGCACTTCCAGGGGGGAGGTTGTACATCCATACGAACACGGGCCATGTGCTATGGTTGGTGTTCTAGTTGCCAAATGGATTCATGCCATCGGTACTCGGGCCAAGCACAATGTTCCTTGGATCTTCTGAGAAGCCTCGATACTCGGCGTTGAACGCTCTCCACTGGCTTGCATCCGCGAGGTGTCTCAGCTTCGGATCATCTCCATCGTTGGGCTTCACCCTCTCCGCGTGCCAGCGCATGAGCTTTGCTTCCTTAGGATCTACGAAATAACACTACAGACGGGGAGTGATCGAAAACTACCATACAACTTTCTAAGGAGCTTTCTTTCCGGCCTTCTTATATCGAGAAGCATTGCACACTGGAAAGCTGGTTTTTTCTGCGTGCTCCTTCCGATAAATGATGCAATCGTTGATGCATGCGTGGTATCTAATGTGCGGAAGATCAAGAGGGCACACGATTTTCTTAGCCTCCTCGACACTAGTAGGACACAGGTTCCCCGTGGGAAGAACCTTCTTTAGATACTTCAAATTATCATCGAGGCTTCTGTTAGTCCATTTGTTTTTGGCCTTCATCTTTAGAAGTTCAAGCGTGAAACTCAAGCGGGCCACCTCGGGATCGCAACCATCATACAATGGAGTCTTCGAGTCTAACTCCAGTTGCTCCAGCTTCGCCTCCTCTCTAGAAGCAGCTCTGTCGGTAGTCGTCTTCTTACGAAGCAGCTCTCAAACATGAGGGTCCTGCACGACTGAACTTAGTAGCGACAAAGACTGCGGCGTGTCCGCCTCTTCTCCACCATGTCCGACCTCTTCTCCGCCGCCATGTCCGATGCCCTCTTCTTCGTCGCCATGTCCGGCGCCCTCTTCTTCGCTGCCATCGGTCATCTCTTCGTCTGGCCCCATGTCGTTATTGCCTATCCCATCGACGTCCTCATTATCATCTTCACTTAACCACCGAGTATAGCCATCCATGAAACCATGCATGAGCAGGTGTGCCTTCAAACGGCACCCTCAAAGGGGTCCAACCAGACTCCTTTGCATCTTCTACACAGACATAAAATCGCAGATCGCAAGTATCTATCCACCATCTTTCCACTGACTTTCATGATCGCCTGCGCGGTATAATAAGCAAAAGGATTATAATCGCGTGCATGCATGCATCAAAGTCATACAAAAATTTGGCATGACCTTCCCTAAAAATAGGACATATGGAGTTTTGCCCGAAATTCGCCGAAACAGAAATAAATTGACATTTTGGCAAAACATAGGCAACTCATGTCACGCACAATTCGGCAAATACACATAGGCAACTCATGCCACGCACAATTCGGTCATATCGCACGACTCGGTCATATCCCACAATTCCATCATATATAGCGGACAATTCGGTGATACCGCAAAGATGTGTCATATCGCAAATCGGTCATGTCACACAAATTCCATTCTTGCACACAACACTACTTTCTACTCACCTATCTCGATATGGAGCACGGTGATGAGGCCTAGAGGGATCGAAGTGTGATACGTCTCCAACGTATCTATAATTTTTGATTGTTCCATGCTATTATAGTATCAATCTTGGATGTTTTATATGCAATTATATATCATTTTTTGGGACTAATCTATTAACCTAGTGCCCAGTGCCAGTTGCTGTTTTCTGCTTGTTTTTGGTTTTTCAGGAAATTAGTACCAAACGAAGTCCAAATGCCACGAAACTTTTTGACAATTTTTTTTCTGGACAAAAGAGACCCTGGAAGCTTCGGGAGGATGCTAGAAGCCTCACGAGGAGGCCACAAGGCAACAGGGCGCGGCCCCAGGGGGGCACGCCCTGATGCCTTGTGGACCCCTCGTGGCTCCTTTTGACCTAATTCCGCTTCTATAAATTCTCAAATATTCAGAAACCAATAGAGAGCCAGACGAGAAAACCCTACCGCTGCCGGAAGCCTCTGTTCTTCCGTGATCCCCTCTGGAGGCCTTTTCCGGTACTCTGCTGGAGGGGGAATCAATCACGGAGGGCTTCTTCATCAACCTTACTGCCCTTCCGATGATGTGTGAGTAGTTTACCACAGACCTACGGGTCCATAGCTAGTAGCTAGATGGCTTCTTCTCTCTCTTTGATCTTCAATACCATGTTCTCCTCGATGTTCTTGGAGTTCTATCCGATGTAATCTTCTTTTGCGGTGTGTTTGTTGGGATCCGATGAATTGTGAGTTTATGATCAGATTATTCATGAGAAATATTTGAGTCTTCTCTGAACTCTTTTATGCATGATTGTTATAGCTTTGTATTTCTCTCCGATCTATCCGTTTGGTTTGGCCCACTAGATTGATTTATCTTGCAATGGGAGAGGTGCTTTGTGATGGGTTCAATCTTGCGGTGCTCAATCCCAGTGACAGAAAGGGACATGACACGTATTTGTACTGTTGCCATTAAGGATAAAAAGATGGGGTTTAATCATATTGCTTGAGTTTACTTTGTCTACATCATGTCATCTTGCTTAAGGCATTACTCTGTTTTATACTTAATACCCTAGATGCATGCTGGATAGCGGTCGATGGGTGGAGTAATAGTAGTAGATACAGGCAGGAGTCGGTCTACTTGTCTCGGACGTGATGCCTATATACATGATCATTGCCATGAATCCGTCATAATTATTTGCTTTTCTATCAATTGCCCAACAGTAATTTGTTTACCCACCGTATGTTCTGTGCTCGAGAGAGAAGCCTCTAGTGAAAACTATGGCCCCCGGGTCTATCTTTATCATATATTAAAATCCAAAAATACCTTGCTGCAATTTATTTACTATTATTTTATTTTGCAATTTACTTTTTATCTATCGCTATCAGAATTAATCCTTGCAAGTAACTGCTAAGAGGATTGACAACCCTCTTATTTGCGTTGGGTGCAAGTGTTTGCTTTTGTGTGTGTAGGTGCTGCTAACGAGGTTTTGTGTGGTTCTCCTACTGGATTGATAACCTTGGTTCTTAACTGAGGGAAATACTTATGTCTACTATACTGCATCATCCTCTCCTCTTCGGGGAAATACCAACGCAGTCTACAAGTAGCAGGAAGAATTTCTGGCGCCGTTGCCGGGGAGACATCACCAAAACCTATCAAGTATCTTCACACAAACTATCATCCACTTGCTCTTATTTTCATTTTCCTTTTATTTGCATTTGCCTCTCATTTTCATCTCCCCCACTTCTAAAACAATTTTACAAAAATACAAAATTATTTTTTGTGCTATCTTTGTTTGTGTTGCCATGTGCCTTCTATTTGCTTGCATCTTTGCTTGATAAAAATATTGATATGGATCCTCATCCACTTGCTAATCTTTTCAAAAGATCCAATTATGATGAACCATTTCTAGTGATTTGAGTGCACTAGATTATCTCTATGAAATTTTGCTTGAAAATCGTGAATCTGAAAATTGTGATGAAGTGTTAGTAGAAGAAATTTATAAAGTGATTCACGATAGCTCCTTGATTGAAAAAGCATGATAGCAATGATGTTATTATAAATTCTATTAATGTCAATTGAGTTAATATGCAAAACTACAAGCTTGGGGATGATGATTTTGTTATGTCCACTACTTATTGCAATGATCATGATTGGGGTGATAATGCTTCTTATGATCTTGAAAATTTATTTAAGCCTCATGATGAATATGTCATTGATAATAATGTTTGCAATAATATTGAAAGTGGGTTTGGAAGAGTGTCAACTTTAGGTAAAAATAATCCCACATATTCGGAGTGTGTTCAATCTTATGAAAATTTTGATCAAAGTGGGTTTGGAGAGGTCATGACTTTAATTGATGTTAATCCCACTATCTTGGAAGATTATAAAACTTTTATGCATGTGGATCATGAGGAGAATATTTTATATAATAGCTATATTGTTGAATATGATTATGATCCTACATGGAATTATTATGAGAGAGGAAAACATGGTTATAAAAATCTTCATATCACTAAATTACCTCTCTTTGTGTTGGAATTATTAATGTTTCATTCTCTTTATATGCATATGCTAGATATTGCATGTCTTGATAATTTGTTTTCCTATAAAATGCCTATGCATAGGAAGTATGTTAGACTTAAACATGTTTACCACAAGTTTTATGATGCTCTCTTTGTGCTTCAATTCTTGTCTATGACGTGAGCATCATTGAAATCTCAAAGCCTATCTTAATGGCTATAAAGGAAGAGCTTGTTGGGAGACAACCCAACACTTTTATTTTCTGTTTTTGTGTGTTTACACAATTATAGCTTCTGTTATGATTGTGTTTTTATCTTTTAATTAGTGTTTATGCCAAGTAATTCCTTTGGGATGATTTGGATGATAGTATAATTGATGTTGTTTGAAAACAGAAACTTTTGCGTCCAGTGCTGGAATTCTGATTTTTCTTCTGGAGCGTCAGAACCTTATGAATTTTTTACACAATATTGATATATGAATTTCCCACGTTGTCCTAATTTTTCAGAATTTTGGGAGTTACAAAAGTATGACAGTAATTCTGATCTTTACAGACTGTTCTGTTTTAGACAGATTCTGTTTTTGTTGCATAGTTTGCTTATTTTGATGAATCTATGGATCGTATCGGGGGGTATGAGTCATGGAGAAGTTGGAGTACAGTAACATTATGCTAATATTAAATATGAATCAATTTACAACAGTACCTAAAGTTTAAGATTTGTTTGTTATACTAATGGATCTCACGAGGTTTCTGTTGAGTTTTGTGTGCTGAAGTTTTCAAGTTTTGGGTGAGACTACGATGGATAAAGGAATAAGGAGTGGAAAGAGCCTAAGCTTGGGGATGCCCAAGGCACCCCAAGGTAATATTCAAGGAAGACTCAAGCGTCTAAGCTTGGGGATGCCCCGGATGGAATCCCCTCTTTCGTCTACAATCTATCAATAACTCACTTGGAGCTATATTTTTATTCATCACATGATATGTATTTTACTTGGAGAGTCTTGTGCTATAGTTTGTTTGATTTTTAGTTTGTCACAATCATCTTTGCTGAACACACCTTTTTGAGAGGGACACACATTATTCGTGATTTGTTAGAATACTCTATGTGCTTCACTTATATCTTTTGAGCTAGGCAGTTGCTCTAGTGCTTCACTTATATCTTTTAGAGCACGGCGATGGTTATATTTTAAAGAAATAGTTGCACTCTCATGCTTCACTTATATCTTTTTGAGAGTCTAACGAATAGTAATGGTAATATGCACGGGTTATGAATTTGGTCCTATTGTGATAGGTATTCAAGAGGGATATAATAAAAACTTTCATGTAGATCACTGAATATGATAAGTTTGATTCCTAGCAATAGTTTTGCGATATTAAGATGGTAATATGTGGGAGGTGATAGTAGATAATTGTGGTTTAGTAAGAATATTGGTGTTAAGGTTTGTGATTCCCGAAGCATGCACGTATGATCTGTCGTTATGCTAAGAAGTTGGAGCATGATTTATTATTGATTGTCTTCCTTTGCGTGGCGGTCGGGGGTGCGCGATGGTTAACTCCTACCAACCTCCCCCCTAGGGGCATGCGTAGTAGTACTTTGCTTCGAGGGCTAATAAACTTTCGCAATAAGTATGTGAATTCTTTATGACTAATGTGAGTCCATGGATTATACGCACTCTCACCTTTCCGCAATTTGCTAGCCTCTTCGGTACCATGCATTGGCCTTTCTCACATCGAGAGTTGGTGCAAGCTTCGCCGGTGCATCCAAACCCCGTGATATGATACGCTCTGTCACACATAAGCCTCCTTATATCTTCCTCAAAACAGCCACCATACCTACCTATCATGGCATTTCCATAGCCATTCCGAGATATATTGCCATGCAACTTCCACTATTCCGTTTTTATGACACACATCATCATTGTCATATTGCTTTGCATGATCATATAGCTGACATAGTATTTGTGGCTCAGCCACCATTCATCATTTTTTATACATGTTACGCTAGTATCATTGCACATCCTTGTACACTGCCAGGGGCATTCATATAAAGGCATATTTGTTCTAGTTTCGAGTTGTAATTTTGAGTTGTAAGTAAATAGAAGTATGATGATCATCATTGTTAGAGCATTGTCCCAGTGAGTAAATAAAAAAAGGAGGCCAAAAAGAGCCCACGAAAAAAAAGAGAAGAAAGAAAAAAAAGGGAAAAATATAAAAAAATAAAATTAGAGAAAAAGAGAGAAGGGGTAGTGTTACTATCCTTTTCCATACTTGTGCTTCAAAGTAGCACCATCTTTTCATATAGAGAGTCTCCTATTCTGTCACTTTCATATACTAGTGGGAATTTTGCATTATAGAACTTGGCTTGTATATTCCGATGATGGGCTTCCTCAAATACCCGAGGTCTTCAAGAGCAAGCAAGTTGGATGCACAGACACTTAGTTTTTCATGTTGAGCTTTCATACACTTATAGCTCGTAGTGCATCCATTGCATGGCAATCCCTACTCCTCGCATTGACATCAATTGATGGGCATCTCCATAGCCCATTGATTTGCCGCGTCGATGTGAGACTATCTTCTTCTTTTTGACTTCCCCTTATTAATCTCTATCACCACATTCTATTCCACCCATAGTGCTATATCCATGGCTTGCGCTCATGTATTAAATGGGGGTTGAAAAAGCTGGAGCGCGTTAAAAAGTATGAACCAATTGCTTAGCTAAAACTGGGGTTGTGCATGATAAATACTTTATGTTAAGAAGATGGAGCATGACGGGATTATATGATTTTGTAGGGATAACATTCTTTAGCATTTTTATTTTGAAAGGCATGATTGTTTATTAGTATGCCTGAGTATTGATGTCTTTATATCAAATTATAGACTATTGCTTTGAATCATTCGGATCTTAATATTCATACCGTAAAAGAGAATTACATGATGAAACGTGTTAGGTAGCATTCCACATCAAAAATTCTATTTTTATCATTTACCTACTCGAGGACGAGCAGGAATTAAGCTTGGGGATGCTTGATACGTCTCCAACGTATCTATAATTTTTGATTGTTCCATGCTATTACAGTATCAATCTTGGATGTTTTATATGCAATTATATATCATTTTTGGGACTAACCTATTAACCTAGTGCCCAGTGTCAGTTGCTATTTTCTGCTTGTTTTTGGTTTTTCAGGAAATCAGTACCAAACGAAGTCCAAATGCCACGAAACTTTTTGACATTTTTTTCTGGAAAAAAGAGACCCTGGAAGCTTCGGGAGGATGCCAGAAGCCTCGCGAGGAGGCCACAAGGCAACAGGGCACGGCCCAAGGGGGAGGCGTGCCATGATGCCTTGTGGGCCCCTCGTGGCTCCTTTTAACCTAATTCCACTTCTATAAATTCTCAAATATTTGGAAACCAACAGAGAGCCAGACGAGAAAACCCTACCGCCACCACAAGCCTCTGTTCTTCCGTGATCCCATCTGGAGGCCTTTTTTGGTACTCTGCCGGAGGGGGAATCGATCACGGAGGGCTTCTTCATCAACCTTGCTGCCCTTCCGATGATGTGTGAGTAGTTTACCACAGACCTACGGGTCCATAGCTAGTAGCTAGATGGCTTCTTCTCTCTCTTTGATCTTCAATACCATGTTCTCCTCGATGTTCTTGGAGTTCTATCCAATGTAATCTTCTTTTGCGGTGTGTTTGTTGGGATCCGATGAATTGTGAGTTTATGATCAGATTATTCATGAGAAATATTTGAGTCTTCTCTAAACTATTTTATGCATGATTGTTATAGCTTTGTATTTCTCTTCGATCTATCCGTTTGGTTTGGCCAACTAGATTGATTTATCTTGCAAAGGGAGAGGTGCTTTGTGATGGGTTCAATCTTGCGGTGCTCAATCTCAGTGACAGAAAGGGACATGACACATATTTGTATTGTTGCCATTAAGGATAAAAAGATGGGGTTTAATCATATTGCTTGAGTTTACTTTGTCTACGTCATGTCATCTTGCTTAAGGCGTTACTCTGTTTTATACTTAATACCCTAGATGCATGCTAGATAGCGGTCGATGGGTGGGGTAATAGTAGTAGATGCAGGCAGGAGTCGGTTTACTTGTCTCGGACGTGATGTCTATGTACATGATCATTGCCATGAATCCATCATGATTATTTGCTTTTCTATCAATTGCCCAACAGTAATTTGTTTACCCACCGTATGTTCTGTGCTCGAAAGAGAAGCCTCTAGTGAAAACTATGGCCCCCGGGTCTATCTTAATCATATATTAAAATCCAAAAATACCTTGCTGCAATTTATTTACTTTTATTTTATTTTGCAATTTACTTTTTATCTATCACTATCTCATGCTGGATTGATAACCTTGGTTCTTAACTAAGGGAAATACTTATCTCTACTATACTGCATCATCCTCTCCTCTTCAGGGAAATACCAACGCAGTCTACAAGTAGCAAAGTGGACAAAGATAATTAATGCTCACCTTCTTCATTAAATGAGTAGATCTACTTGGGAGGAGAGTTGAGTCTAACTAGTGGAGAGGGAGAGAGAGCTAGTGAGTCAATGAAGTGTAGGGCCCATGGAGATGGAAAGGAGGCTAGGGAGAGAGAGAAGAAAGCAAAGTGAGAGGATCAAGAGAGGAAAGGGGAGCCATTAATGGAAATGGTGGAGGGGCAAAGGAGAGAGAGGGAGGAGGGGGAGACTTGAAGGAAGAGAGCAAGTGGAAGAGGAAAGCAAGCTATGGGAGAAGGAAGGGGGGAAGGCGGGAGGGGGGAAAAGGTGGCAGATATTTTGGCTGACGACCTTAGCACGGGTGGCTGGCCAACGCTACAGGTAGTTCCTTGTTAGTAGAACGGGATGACAACCAGCGCTACTAGTAAGTAGGGCCCACAGGCTAGCTATACGTATAAGTAGTAGCAGCGCGGGCAGCACGACCCGCGCTACTGCTATAAGATTAGTAGCAGTGCGGGTATTCTACCCATCGCTACTACAGTGGCCTGCCTCGGAGGTGCTGTGGGGACAACTTAGTAATAGCCCTTTGTGGCCCGGCCCGCGCTGCTACTAAGGTGTACCTGCAGTGCGGGGTTTGTCCCCTCGCTGCTACTAAGTAACAGTAGCGTAGGTACCCTACCCAGCGCTATTGCTAAGCCTCTACCTATAGGGTTTTCCCTAGTAGTGTTATGAGGAAGCGACTAAAATTGTTAAACATAGAAGTATTCCCAACACTGTCGGTGTGCCTGTTATTTTTGTTAAGATTGGTACTCTCATTGCTATCATGGGTTTTGTGATATTGGAGCTAGCATAAGCGCTATTCCATATACTCAAGAAGCTAAGAAATGTATGAAAGAAAAAGGTATTAAAGCTGAAGATGTGAAGAATTTGCCTCCTAATGATGAATTATATGAACTTCCCACTCCAAATCTGGTAGTAGAGGTACATTCTCTCAATAAATTTTATGAAGGTGATATTCCTTATAATAAGTCCTCTAGTCAATGCTTGGAAGAATTTGATAATTTTGTTGTTAAGCAACATAATTTTAATATGCAAATAAGTGATCATACGAAACGTAATGCTCTTA
Organism: Elymus sibiricus; assembly: GCA_039707655.1. Classification (NCBI taxonomy): domain Eukaryota; kingdom Viridiplantae; phylum Streptophyta; class Magnoliopsida; order Poales; family Poaceae; genus Elymus; species Elymus sibiricus. The sequence continues at coordinate 394,771,752 of CM077672.1, forward strand.
TTATTGAATGCTTGAATGATGTGCTAGTAAGAATGTTGATAATGACGGTCCACCTAATGATGATAATGAACCTGAAAAGGAGGTAGAGGTAGAACCTGAAGTTGATCTTGATGACCCACCTCCTAGAAATAAAAGATATGATAAAATAGATTATGTTGCTAGGAAGCATGGTAAGGAGAGAGAACCATGGGTACAAAAACCCATGTATTTTCCTAGTAAGACACTAAAATCTAGAGGTGAAGAAGCTTTTAATTAGTTTGTTGAATTGCTTAGACCTTTATTTCTTCAAGTTCCTTTGCCCGACGCTATTAAGATGCCTCCTTATGCTAAGTACATGAAAGATATTGTTACTAATAAAAGAAAATACATGAAGCTGGGATATCTACTATTCTTGCTAATTATTCTTTCAAAGGAAAGATCCCTGAAAAGTTAGGATATCTAGGGATACCTACTATACCTTGCTCAATTAAGAACAATTATGTTAAAACTGCCTTATGTAATTTAGGAGCAGGTGTTAGTGTTTTGCCCATCTATCTTTATAAAAGACTTGACTTGAATAAATTGATACCCACATAAATATCTTTGCAAATGGCTAATAAGACCATTGCTATTCATGTTGGTGTTTGTGAGGATGTCCCTGTTGTGGTCACTAATGTTATGATCTTAGCAAACTTTGTTATACTTGATATGCCTGAGGATGATAATATGTCTATTATCCTCGATACACCTTTTCTTAATACTGCAGGGGATGTCATTGATTATAATAAAAGCAAGGTCACTTTTCATGTTAATGGTAATGAGCCTATGGTTTATATCTCGAGAAAGCCAAACAAAGGATACAATCTCAATTCTATTGAAAAAATTATGACTATCACTATTGGAGACTTTGAATTTCCTATTCCTATTCTAGAAAAGAAATATCAAACTATTATGATTGGAACCATGCCTATTCAAGTTGAGGTAACATAGTGTTTTACAAAAGTTCTTCAGTTTTATGTTGCTCAAAAATAGTTCATTAATAAGTCTTGATCGACCTATTAATGGATTCTTTTTGAAAAACATGTGATCGGTGAATTTCGTAAGCACAACTTTCTGTAACTTCATTTTATCCTCTGTTTCAATTAGTTTTAGTAGAATTTAAATGTTTTAGAATAATCAGTTTCGCTCCGTTTCTAAGTTTCTACACAATAAAATAGTGCAAAAATAAAAGTTCTTGAAATGTCCTGAAAATTTTTATAAGAAAATTTTGTCATTATTTAAAAATTTTGGCATGAAAAACAACTCGGGGAGGGGGGTTGCACCAGGCAGACACGCGGGCTAGTGGCGCGGCCACCCCCCTAGACCACGTCATGTGTCCGTGTGGGGCCCACGGACACCCACTCACTTAGTGCCCGTGGCCCCTGCCTTCTTCTTCATCCAGTTTTTTCCCCCGGCCCCCAACTCATGTTCTTCCTCTTTTGCAAACAATTTTTTATTTCTTTGCTCAGAGCTCCTTTTCTGAAACTTTTTGGAGGGATTGCTACTTGGTATGTGACTCCTCCAATGGTCCAATTAGTTTTTCCTCTAGTGGTCTATACTTTGCTTATTTTGCTACTGTAGGTGACCTTGAAAATGAGCTTGCATGTTAAATTTATTTGGTTTAAGTAGTTTTGATGCATGGATTAGGCACTAGAAGCTTGTGGGAGTAGTTGCTATCAATTATATTGAGCTTTCTTCACTTTTTATGAGTTGTTAAAAAAATCAAGAAAATGGAGAGGATGAGGAGATGTCTTTCAAGAGGCATTGGAGACCCTTCGAACCGAGGCATCGGAGGAGCAGCTCGATACAATCTTCCTCGTTCACCCGAGGTGCAAGAATGTGAGTGGCCATGCGAGACATTCATGAATGGAGCTGGATTAGGCAAGAGTTTGAACAATTAGTGGAGAGGGCAGGTTTGACCGCCTTCCTTGCAGATAAGTGTTCTCAATATCATCTCCTTACTAACACCTTTTTGCAAAAAATTAACTTTTTCACCCAGACCTCATGTGCCTAGAGTTTGATTTCACTTGTATGATCAAGTTTTTGATATCACTTTGGCTGAATTCTGCAATATTTGCATTATTCCATTAGAGGGTAGTTTGGTTGAACCTCATCCTGAAGAGTTTGAGGAATTTATGTTGGAATTATGTGTGGGATAATTTAGCGGAGTTTCCCGTGCTAGAGTCACTAGTCAGCATTTTCCTTCTGTGCACTACTTTGCTATCTTTATAGAGAGGTGGTTGACTGCTAAACAAGATAGTAGTATGCTTAGCGCCCTGATCTCACTATGTTGCATAGTGCTCTTTAGGGTGATAGGAATCATAGTTTGGGAGCAATGTTGCACGCCGTATGTGTAAGAATAGAACCAAGGGCATTATTTACGGCGGTGTTTATGCTACTCATCTTGCTGCACATTTTAATGACCCATTAGACACGAGGAGGATTTTCAGCTACCTGATAGTTACTTAGATTTTGCTTCCATGAAGCTCCATGTATTCATTGAGGAACATGCTGCACCTAATTAATGCTTATAGGTATTATCTGGTATTCAGCCAGGTTAGTCGTGAAATTATTACTTTGCCTGCTCCTGCATTGATTGATCGACATGCCAGGGGGAGATATTTTATTATGCCAGATGATATCATCAATTATCAAAATGGACTGGAGATGGCCCGTGCTGAGGAGATTTACCCCTGGGAGGCGCAGGTGCCACAGCCAGGACCATATGATTATCATTATCTTCTTGGACCAGCAGTATTTGACCCATGGCAGTGAACCAAGTTAGGCTAAAAGCCTAAGCTTGGGAGAGTACGTATTCTCACCGACATTTCATTCATGTTATCATACACATACACTACACTTGTCGGTGCATTTCATTATCTTCGTATATTCATGGTTCGCTTTTGTTTGTTCGTTTCTTTTGTGTGTTTGTTAAAACAGAAAAATCCAAAAATATTTCTCATTTTCACTCGTTGCTTCTTTTTACTTTTTGTTTCTTTCTCTTGTTTCTTTTCGGTTTCCTTTCTTTTATTTGTTGGTTTGTTTTCATAAAAAAAATCCAAAAAGATTTCTTGTTTCTTCTTTTGTCGTTTACTTGAAGTTCTTTGATGTAAAAACATTTGCTCTTTTCGCTTTTTCTTTGAACCTTTTGTTTATTCGCTTTCTTGAGAAAAATCAAAAACTCCAAAAATATTTCTATGTTTCTTTGAACTTCTCTTGCGTTGTTAAAAATTATTCAGAAAAGAACATTTCTCTAGTTTCTCTTTCTTTCTTCTTGGTTGTTTCTCTTTTGCTCTTTCTCTTCGTCATTTATTTTTTTGCGTCTCATTGAGTCTTGTTTCAAAAGGAGAGGACAATAAAAAGAATTTTCAAATTGGCTCTTATGTGCTTTATCTTTGAACTAATGAAAGACTAAAAAATTGTATGTCTTCCCCTTGTATATAGTGTTTATTTTCCACACCATTCGACCGTGCAAGTGAAAAGCAATAATGACGATTATTTGATGAAGTGTCCGTGGTGAAGAAATGCTGGTATGAACTCTGTTTGTTTTTATTTTTCTACATATGTTTATCTCAGTGATTTTGTTTCAACATATGAACATATTATGGATAAACATGTGTATGATGATTATTAGAGTTCATGTTTACTTATGCCATGCTTAATTAGCTAGGAGTGGATAATATGCTATTTTATATGTCAACATGCATTAAATTGATTATGATGTGGTATATTATGATGGTATCCTCCTCTGAAGTATTCAAGTGGCTTGACTTGGTGCATGTTCACGCATGTAATTGATTCAAATCCAATCTTGCCTCTATGATATTTATGTTCAGGATGTTTTTATCCTCACCATGCTATCGTTGAATGTTGGTTATTCAAAATGCATGATTATGACCGTTGTCCTCTCTAGTTGGTCGCTTCCCAGTCTATTGCTAGCCTTCGCCTGTACTAAGAGGGAATACTGCTTGTGCATCCACATCCTAAAACAAAGTTATGCCAGAAAGAGTCCACTATATCTTCCTATATACGGTATCACTCTGCCGTTCCAAGTAAATTTGCATGTGCCATCTCTAAACTCTCAAATGAATACCTGTTTTGTGTGCCATAAAACTCATGGAGCGGTAGGGGAAAGCGTCATCTTCTATGTTAAATGTTGTGTTCCTCTCAACAAGTATGACATCTACTTGTTTATAATTGCAAAAAGAGCTGGTAAATGGGGTGCCCGGTCCTAAATTCATTAAACAAATAAAACACACACCTCCCGAGGGCATGTTGGCAGGCACCCATGCATTCGGCTCGCCATGGTTTATGGAAAGACAAAGGTGGAGGGGGAGTGTTAAGCATGTGAACCGCTCTCACACATGTTTATCATATAAGATGACGACATTCTCTGTCGTTAAACTGTTGACTGAAAAGTACACCTCCCAAAATAAATTATCTTCAAACAATGAGCTCTGGTACATAAGCAAATCCCTCCTCCCCTCTACGAAGGGCCCTTCTTTTATTTTATTTTCATCACCTTCTCATTCAAGTACCAACTTGGAGAGCGATTGTCATTCTTAGTTTAACATGCATTTGGTCTAATTAATGTAGAATGAATCATGACTGGACATTTCTTGCGCTGAATTACAATGTTTAGTCGCTGCTTGAACTTCAGGGGTGATCTGCATTTATGTTTTGCGGTCTCAGAAAGAGCTAGCGACATATCATTCTATCATATTGTATTATGGTCATTTTAACAAAGTGTTGATATTTGAGATATTGTATTATTTCTCGCTAGTTGATTATGTTATTGATATGAGTAAATGTGGCTGCTAAGTGTTATCATATATGTGGTTACTCCATGATCTTTGCTGCAATCCGATCACTAGTTAACATTATGTGCATCTACAAAGGCAAATGAGTTTGTAAAAAAAATCTTTGTCACTTTCAGTTTGTCAACTGAATTGCTTAAGAATAAGCAATGAGTAAGCTTGGGGAGTTGATACGTCTCCAACGTATCTACTTTTCCAAACACTTTTGTTATTATTTTGGCCTCTAATTTGCATGATTTGAGTGAAACTAACCCGTACTAACGTTGTTTTCAGCATAACTGATATGATGTTGTTTTTGTGCCGAAATAAAAGTGCTCAAAATTGGACGGGAATTTTCGCAGATTTATTTTGCAATATATAAAAAATACCGGAGCAAAGAAGTACCGGAGAGGGGGCACCAAGGAGCCACATGGACAGGGGGCGCAGCCACCCCCACAGGCCGCGCCACGTGTCCATGTGGGGCCCGTGGCCACCGCCTTGACTTGATTCCAGCGCTATAAATTCGCATCTCCCTCAAGAAAAATCACAGAGAAGTTTCATCTTGTTTTACAACATAGAGCGGCCGCCACCTCCTGTTCTTCGTCGAGAGCCCTAATTTGGAGTCCGTTCGTGGCTCAGGAGAGAGGGATTTATCGCCGTCGTCATCACCAACCCTTCTCCATCAACAATTTCATGATCACATCCATGTGTGATTAATCTTCTGTAGGCATATGGAGGTAGATGGGATTTGGATGAGATTTCTTATGTAATCATTGTCAGATTTGTTAGTGCTTGATCCCTAGTATCCACTATGTTCTGAGATTACTGTTGCTATGACTTTGCTATGCTTAATGCTTGTCACTAGGGCCCAAGTGCCATGATTTCATATCTAAACCTATTATGTTTTCATGAATATATTAGTGTTCTTGATTTTACCTGCAAGTTATATGCACCTTTTATCGTTCTGAACCCTAGACACCAAAGTGACAACAATTAGGATACTCTACGGGGATGACTTTAATTTGAGGAGTTCATGTATTCACTATGTGTTAATGCTTTGTTCCGGTTCTCTATTAAAAGGAGCACCTTAATTACCTTTATTTTCCATTAGGACCCCGCTGCCACAGGAGGGTAGGACAAAACATGTTATGCAAGTTCTTATCGCAAGCATGTATGACTATATACGGAATACATGCCTACATATGATTGATGAATTGGAGCTAGTTTGTATCGCTCTAGGTTATAACTGTTACATATTGAATCTCATCTGAACACCCCATCGCTACTCCATGTCTATGCTTTTCTGCTATTGTTTCCGCTACACCTACTACTACCGCACTTTGCTACTGCTATCATATTACTGTGCTACTAATAAATTGTTGCAAGAAAGTTATCTCTCAGGTGTGGTTGAATTGACAACTCAACCGCTAAAGCTTATAAATATTCTTTTGCTCCCCTTGTGTCGAATCAACAAATTTGGGTTGAAATACTTCTCTCGAAGACTGTTGTGATCCCCTACACTTGTGGGTCATCATCGCCATAGATGTCGTCGCCGAATACCCCGTCCCCCATTGCTGGCACGGATGATGCCTCGATGTCGTCTGTGGGGGTCCAGTCCATGGGGATGCAAGGCGGAGAACGTCGCCTGAAGGGAGCGGGGAAGGAAGTTCCGGCCAAGGATGTTGTGGACGTTGAGGAGGATGTGTCTCCTCTGCTCACCTGGCCGTCCTGCGTGCATCCACCCTGCCGCTGACAAGGAATATGCCATCCACCCCGCCCGTGACCGATAATGATTCGCCGAATGGCGATTCCAGATGGATTTGCGCAAACAAAGGCGCCGAACGAGGTGTGTGACTCGTCGCAACTCCAACGGGCACAAAAAAGCACGTGCAACGCCGGCGCCCGGGTTGCCCACATCCTGTTCGATGGAATATCGTAGCAGGACACGGAATTTTTGCTTCCTTTTGTATCGCTTTGTTCGCTATGCCATTAGATCAATGCATATGTCATTGCATCAATTTTTGGCATATGTCGTTAGTTTATTTGGAATCATGATCATTTTAGGACAATTTTTCATGTCGGACATGATCAATGACGGTGAAGAGCCTACGAACCCTATGGAATATGACTTGGGGGATACAAATTGTCCGACGTATGATGTTGGGGGAACATCTCGCACAAGCAAGAACAAAGCACAAAGGTGCCCAAGGCAAGAGGCACGACATTCACAACATTTGAGGATGTTTTGTTAGTCGAAGCTTGAATGGACACAAGCATGGACCCTATATGTGGCATGGAGGAAAATGGCAACAAATTGGAAAAAGTTCCACAAACACTATCATGAACACAAGGAATATGTGGAGCCAAATCCTATCAATACCACTGCAATGTGACATCTCTCCAACATAGATGGTCCACCATCCAAGACAACGTGAAAAAGTTTGTCGTCCACTATGCTTCCGTGCTTGGCCGGAATCAAAATGGGATTGGAGTCACAAGTCGCGTAAGTTGAATTGCTTCGTTTTGTCATCATTTCCATTGCAAGTTTTTTTGTTTCATTCTTATGATTACTTATTGTTTGATAGATGGTGTTGACGGTCACTTTGTACCAACAAACCAATAAAAGACCATTCGGTTTCAGCCATTGTTGGATGAAATTGAATGACAAACCAAAGTGGCAACAACTTGTGAAAGACCACAAGACCGGCAACAAGAGGTTGAATAAAAATGATGGCTCAAGCTCCCAACAATCCATTAGATTGGATGAGGAAGAGGAATAAGTTATAGGGGAGAATGGACGAGCCACCGTGCCAATGAATAACCAACAAGTAATGGGAAACAAGTGGGAGAACGGGGGGGCTGACAGTGACGCCGCAGCAACAAGAATGTCCACCACATGGACGGGCATTTTTTCCACAAGGGAGGAGAAGAAAGAGAAGAGGTACAAGCTCATGTTGGATGCGCAAAAGGAGACGATGGATTGGGACCGGGAGAGGGTAAACAAAAAGTTGCAAATTTAGAGGGAGAAGATAGAGTTGGAGAAGAAAGAGGCGTGTCTCAAATGAGAGCTTGAGAAGACCCGGACTTTTGGATAATAAAGCTTGAGAAGGAGAGGTTGCAACTTGCTCAAGACACGGAGGATTCGAGGATAATGTTGGCGGACGCAAGCCTCTTGGATGCGGAGGGCAAGAAGTGGCTGTCACGCCTGTCAAGGCGTCCCCACTCGCCAGCAAGGAGGGAGAAGACACGAGCAAGGTGGCATGTGTGACTGAGTCAAGGAAGCGTATGGGTGACTGGCCACGGGGTCCAGCTGTAAGACTAGGTGGTGGCCTGTGTGCCGAGGGAGGGGATAAGTATGGCCATGCGGTGTTTGTAAGGCGTCGAGTATTATTGTAATTGACTAAACGAAGGAACGAAGCTACTCTTCGTCCTCCTCCTATCCCGATCCCCTTTGCCCTTCCTCCCCTTGCAACTTCAAATCCCTAACCCTAGATCGAGGTTCATAACAAGTGGTATCAGAGGTCAGTAATCCTGGAGTCCCTGTACCAGAAGCCTCGCTAGCACACCAAACAAGCACGACAGGCAGAAGCGATGGAGGAGCAGATCGCAGCCATCACCAAAGCGGTCAACGATGGGCGGGTGGCCAACGAAGTGCGTCTGGACGCGATCCAGACGTCCCTCGAGTTGTGGAGGCCGGCGGTGACGAACCTACAACATCAACTTGACGAGCTGCGCACCCAAGTCGGTCGCATCGCTCTTCACCCCGCGCTGGCAGATCCGACCAACCCCGAGGCGGATCCAGTGGCGGATGTGGTGGCACGCACCGCGGCGGTGTCTTCTGCAGCCGATCCCGGGCGCCACGGGCCAGATGGCCGCAGCGACATCATCGACTCCGAAGGAGTGGCACACGGGGTGGTCATCACCCTGGCGCCCCCTCCGGTCAAGGGTGCATTTCTTGTGCCTGCCCTTGAACTTCTTCCACCATCTGTAGATCTGCATAAAGAGCATGAGTAGCACTCACCGCACTCGCCGCATCATAGTTGGCCATTACCGCGGCTTGATTTTCCCTGCTTTGATGGGGACAACCCACCGTTCTGGAAGGCAAAATGTGAAAAATACTTCGGGGTGTATGGGATTCAGAAAGAGATGTGGGTTCGGGTTGCTACCTTGCATTTTTCTTGCAATGCAGCACGATGGCTTCAGATCCATGAAGCACATCATGCGATGTTCACTTCGGAGGAGTTATGCACGTCCATTTGTGCCAAATTCGGCCGTGAGCAGTACCAAGCTCAGCTATGCCAGTTCAATTCTCTTAGGCAGACCGATTCTGTGACCGAATACATGGAACAGTTCGAAGAGCTTATGCATCAATTGTTAGCACATAATTCTGCATTTGATCCCTTGTTTTTCACCACTCGTTTTCTGGATGGCTTAAAAATTGAAATCAAAGCCGTTGTTGCTTTACACCGCCCCCATGATCTGGATACTGCCTTTTCTCTTGCTACGTTGCAGGAAGAGCTCCTGGCAAGTATCACGACGAGATCATCAGCGACAAGACACCGTACCGCACCGCGCCCCTCCCCGACCACTGCTGGCGATCGGTGTACCTCCACCCCGTCCAGTACCGCCTACGCCACAAGCGGCAGCGGAGGATCGTCGTGCGTTGGACGCGGCCCGCGCTCCAGATTGCTGCCAAGAGCAAGGGCGAGGCGAGGACCGGGTGGCAGCGCTACACAACTACAAGCGTGCCCGGGGTCTTTGCTTCAAGTGTGGCGAGCACTGGGGGCAAAGGGCATCAGTGCGCCCCCACTGTGCAGCTGCATGTCGTGGAAGAGCTATGGGAAATGTTACAAGCAGAGGAGTTGGAGCACCAGGAACCGGATTCTGATGATGAGCAGTTGATGTCAATTTCCAAGATGGCCACTACAGGGGCAACAACGCCATGCACAGTAAGGCTGCTAGGCACAATGGGAGGGCAAGACATATTGGTTCTGGTGGATTCGGGCAGCTCCCATAGTTTCATCAGTGAGGTTGTTGTCGCACGAATGCAAGATCAAGTCAGAGCAATGCAACCTGTGTCTGTCAAAATTGCAGATTGGGGGGGGGGGGTTTACTATGTTTCGGGTACATACCAGCATGCCGTTGGTCTACTCAAAATCACTCGTTTGAAACAGAGGTCAGAGTACTACAGCTTGGCTGCTATGATATGGTCGTAGGCATGGATTGGTTGGAAGCATGTGGCCCTATGTTGGTGGACTGGACTGCCAAGACTCTGCAGTTTCAGCATGATGGGCAGCAGATATCCTTGCAAGGGTTGCTGACCAAGGCATCGCAGGCAACACCAGCTACCATGGATCAATTGTTAGCATTGGAGCAGACAGACTCCATTACCCATGTGTTAGTGGTATATGCAGTGGAACAGCAAGCAGAATCAGGAGAGGTTCCAGCAATGATTCAGCATGTTCTCGACAGATTTAGTGTGGTGTTCGACGAACCCACAACGTTGTCGGAGCACAAAGATTGGGACCACGCAATTCCCTTGTTGGAAGGTACAAATCCAATCAACATCTGGCCTTATAGGTACACTCCGGAGCAGAATGATGAGATCGAGGCCCAAATCAGAGAGATGCTGCGCACAGGAGTAATTACTCCCAGCTCTAGTGCCTTCTCCTCCCCTGTTCTGCTGGTTAAGAAGAAAGACCAAACGTGGCGTTTCTGTGTCGACTTCCATCATCTTAATGCCATCACGATCAAGTCGACGTACCCCATGCTGATTATCGATGAGCTGCTCGACGAGTTGGCAGGCTCCTGTTGGTTTTCTAAGCTCGATCTGCGCACAGGGTATCGTCAGATCAGGCTGGTACCGGAAGACGAGCACAAGACTGCATTCAAAACGCACCAGGGCCACTTCCAATTCCGGGTCATGCCCTATGGGTTAGCATACGCGCCGGGCACTTTTCAGGGTGCGATGAACACCGTGTTGTCGCATGTGCTACGAAAAGGTGTTCTCGTCTTCATGGACGATATCTTAGTCCATACTGAAGATTTGGAAACACATCAACAACTCCTAACTCAAGTGCTACAACTGTTGCATGACAATGGGTTGAAAGCAAAGTTCTCTAAATGCACGTTTGCGCAATCACAAATTCAGTACCTCGGACATGTGATCAGTAGTGAAGGCGTGGCGACAGACGATAGCAAGGTCAAAGCAGTGCAAGAATGGCCAGTTCCTCGGACAACCAAGCAACTGCGTGGATTCCTCGGATTGACCGGATATTACAGAAAATTCGTCCGTTCCTTTGGCGTGATCAGCAAACCTCTCACGGAGCTCCTGAAGAAAAACACTCTTTTCGTGTGGACACCTACTGCAGCGGCAACGTTTGAGGCTTTGAAACAAGCTTTGGTGGAAGCACCAGTTTTGGCCCTGCCAAATTTCCACAAACAGTTCGTGGTGGAGACAGATGCTAGTGCTACCGGGATCGGAGCCGTGTTAATGCAAGATAACCACCCAGTGGCGTACCTCAGTAAAGCCCTAGCTCAGAAAAACCTGGGCCTTTCAGCATACGAGAAGGAATGCCTCGCGCTATTGTTAGCTGTGGACCACTGGTACCCGTATCTCCAACATGCAGAATTCGTGGTACGTACAGACCAAAAGAGCCTCCTCAATTTGACAGATCAGCGACTCAACACGCCAATCCATCAAAGGGCGTTCACCAAGCTCATTGGCTTACAGTTTGTGATCCAATACAAGACAGGGTTGACCAACCGGGCGGGTGATGCCCTCTCTGGTAGAGATCATATGAGCACAGGAGAGCTAGCGGCAATTTCTGTCTGCAAACCTACTTGGCTGGAAGCTATTAAACGCAGTTATCAGGAAGATGAGACAGCCACCCAGAAGATGACCAAGCTCGCCCTAGACCCCCTCAGCGAGCCGGGATTTGTCCTCCAAGACGGTATACTGCGGTACAAAGGACGGGTCTGGATCGGTCGAGACGTGGAGATTCAGAACCACCTTCTCCAAGCTCTCCATGCCAGCGCTGCCGGTGTCCACTCTCCAAGCTCCCCGATCCCCTTTGCCCTTCTTCCCCTTGCAACTTCAAATCCCTAACCCTAGATCGAGGTTCGTAACAGTGGCTTGAGGGGAAGAAGGAGATAAACATGCGTAGGGAGTACGAGACGACGACGACCGCAGCAACGGATGCGGTACGAATGGCGGCTGCGGCAGAGCACGTGGCACAGATAGCGTCCGACGAGTGATTCATCGCGTTGTCCAACCATGGCCTGGACGTTGAATTTTATTTTGGCATGTCCGGGTTGTGGAATTGTGATTTATTTTGTTTTGTTGTATTGCTAAATTGTTAAATTGTGATGAATTTGTGTTACATGATCCACGTGCATGGATTGCTTGGATTTAAGGGTTCCACTAGGACATATGATGACCCATCTGACGCTGTGCGGATTATGCCCGGGCGCGTCCACGACATTTGGAGGCCGGATTTACCAAGTCCGGCCGTAGACGCTCTAAAAGTAGAATTTGTTTGCTGAATCAGAAAAGCAGTACACAAGTAAACTGTACTACTACTACTGGGCCAGCGTGTGGATTCCACGAACGACTCTCGAAACAACAAAGGGCGAAGCATGCACATGTGGACCAGGTCTGGCCAATGAGGATCCATCTAGCCACCAATTGGACCTTCTCCTTTCCAGGAGCAAGGATAAACTGCCCTCCGGCCACCGCCCGTTCCCTCCCGCACCTTATCCTCCCCTGACCCCCCGTACAAAACCACTCCTTTCCCTCCATGTGACCCACCCAACCCCAAGCACCGCAGCCGGCTACACTCCCTCCTCCTCCAGCGCCAAGAACTCGACAGCCACCGAGAGGTAAGCAACCCAACCCAACCCAACCCACATTCCCCGTACCAGATCGTAGCTCGCGGCCAATTGCTGCGGATTACTCAGTCCTTGCTTGTTTCTGTGGGTTCGCGTGCAGGTCCAGCCGAGCTTGATGGCGTCGCTCTCCGTGGCCACGCTCCCGCAGCTGGCCGCCGCGCCGGCGGCGGCGGCCAAGAAGAGGTCCGGCGTGACGTACGTGGAGGGCATGAACGCCTACAGCGGCCTCAAGGGGCTCAACAAGGTGACCATGCTGGGCGTGCGCAAGAGCGCCGACTACAAGTTCGCCAGGATCGTGGCGTCGCTGAGCCCCGCGGGCAAGAGGCGCGGGGGCACGTTCGGCGCGCAGTGCAACGCCGCCGGGGAGATCTTCCAGATCGCCGTCGTCATGAACGCGCTCACGCTCGTCGGCGTCGCCGTCGGTTTCGTGCTGCTCCGGGCCGAGGCGGCCTACGAGGAGTCGGAGGAGTGAGTGAAACCCAACACCGTGTGCCCTGCCCTGACCAGCCGTTTCAGGCTGCTGGCTGGCCCGTAAGCCGTGATATATAAAACGTGATGTATGCTATTTTACATTTGGTTTTGTATCAATGACAATTGATGAATACCCCGGAACACACATTTTGCAGGCTCAGCCCTGCAAATCTGTCTCTAGATTTTTCGCCGCTTGTTAATTCTTCTCTAGGAAGAGTACACTTCGAAAGGGAAAATATTCTGCAAGACTGATAACACAATGTTCAGAAGTCATGATGCTACATTTTCTGGCATCTTGCTGATCAAAATCATATATGCCTGGAAATGCGAACAGTTTATTCTCTCTTCAGGCTCATTCAGTCTGGAGAATTCCTACAGGATTTTCACCCGCGGTATTTTTTGCCCCTCTATTTATTTTATCATTCGACTCGCAAGAATAGAGGTACTAGATTCCTTAGGATGATTATGCCCATATTGACCTGATTTCTTCGAATTCTTTGGGGGAGTAAACTTCGAAAGGGGAAATGTTCTGCAACATTGATAGCATAGTGTATTTTCTCGTAATCTGTCGGCATAAGTGAATGTCTTGGCTTCAGACTAGAAGATGCAATGCTATTGAGCAGAATATGTGATACAACAGGGAATAAGGTGCTACGTTTTAGCTCGATTCCTACAAGACATCTGTTACAGTAGCAGTAGCGCTCATTAGATCATGTGTTTCTCCACTACGGCCGACAAATAAAGTAAATCGTTCTGCAACTGAACCTCAAAATATATGTTATGGTAGCGGCAAGGCTCTAAGCAGCATTCTAATTTTGCCCAAGTACAACAAGAGATATCTTGGGAGTGCCAAATCTCCGGTAAATCTAGCAATGCTTTGTTTCGTTGATTACATCGGCCTCTGACAAGCCGAGAACAGCTGCCAGCTGATGAAAGCCATAACCAGCGAGGAGAAGAGCTCGAAGCCGACCACCTTGGGAGTCTGCCACTCCAACGATCTCCGCAAGTAACTGCAATATTGTTTTAGCATGTTTACCGGTGTGAGCAAAAATGGAAGAAATTTAGATGATTGGCACGAGCCATCAATGTGCAGCACATAATACATGAATCAAATGGAGATGAATGCAGAACGATGTTCCAACTGAAAACAGGTACAAAACATGTGATCCATCTAAATCCTTTTAGTGCATGTCCACCAAAATTTGCAACATAAGTATGCCTGGTTTGAAAGAATCTGCCCTGGTAAACTTGGCAAACAAGAGATATTACTTCCAAGACAATGTTACTCAAGTTCCAATGGCTTATGATGTTCAATGCAAATGCTATTGTGCAGCACACAATAGGGCTTTACTTCAGATTAACTGAACTTTCTGTGTGTCCTAAAATTTCAGTGGTACGCAAGGAGAGACAAAGTTCCAAGACAATCAATACTAATATGTAACTAAGGATATTCCATGGATAAGAGAGATGCACCGACTTTAGAGTTAACATGATGGGAATGTAGTGAAATTTTGGACAAGAATGACAGTAGGCCAAAAGTGATATGGAATACAGCAGAAATGTTTGTGGATGGATATATTTTTCTCAGATCCGTATTGAGCAAGTGTAGGAGGTAGGTATTAAGCCAATGTACATAGGTTGACAAATCCTGCTAGATTTACCAACATCTACTCGCTACTTCATAACCTCAAAAAAAAAAAGGAACATCAACATATGTTGAAGCATGATAATTATTCTTTTTGAGGATTACTGCAGCATTATAGAAACGGGATAACCTGGTGATAGATGGCATTGTTGCCAGAAGCAGAGCACATGCATAAATTATTGGAATTAAAGTCCTAGGTTTGTTCTTCCTCAGCCACATCAAGGATCCTAATGCAGCAAGGGAGAGGGTCATCACCTGCAGAAGTACAAAAGTAAGTCTTCTGAAATTAGGATAATCAAAAAAAGGAGCCTGGCATTATATTTTTCACACTATATAGTAGCATTACAAGATTGGCATTTGCTTCAAGTCCTTGGAATATGTACTCCCAAGTAAATTCAAGCCCTCGTGCCCCAATCCAGAGAGGTGCCAGCCGGTGCAGAACTGAATCAGCAAAAGCCCAGCCTGAAACCCCAAAAATGTCCAATAGATCAATGATAGTCAAGATAAGGTTAAATTGCAGCTGGAAATAGGTCAAAGTATTGCATCGCTTCCAAATTTATCTGGAGTAACAAACTTAAGGAGGTCCAATTCAATTTAAATAATAAAGTGAAGCATGTCTCTATTCTTTCAATTGTGTGAATGACAAAAGCATGAGCACAAAAACAAACTTCAGTACAGCTAAAAGGGCAAGCGGCAATTCATACAAAGATCAACATCAGAAATGCATCTGTTTATAAAAAGGTTAACCAGCACAGTATGGTAGGAAAAGTAGCAACTTAAACATGTGGTAAGGCAGGTGAACATACAGAATGGAGATGGGAAATAAGAATAAATTGAACATATGAAATGTTATAATTTGACGAGACACACTTCAGCTAAATTAAGTCAGAAAGTGAACAAGCACAACTACGAACGAACTCACCAAGACCAACAGCCTGGAACTTATGGTTCTGGGAAATGTTTCTGTGGGTCAACTGTGTCAAAGCAAAATAAAGGCCAGCAACATCTATAAACCCAATTAGAATTTTCATTAATTCCTGCAGGGTTGAAAATAATCGGAAGATTAGATACACTGGCAAACAGGGTAAATCCAGGCATGTTTTGTTAAAGTGCATAAAATGTACCTGGTAGGGATCAAAGCTATCATTCGCATCAGGTACTTTGAGGAATGTTGCTAAACAAACAAGCTGCCATTATAAAATAGCAATGGTTAGCAATCCCACAAATCTCTTCCATGCAACTGGTGATAAGCATAGAAAACTATACTGGTGTAGTATGCCAAAAACTAAAACATAAAACTAGGCAATGTAAATCATCATGTTGTAACAATAAAAAGAACCAAGAATAACAAACACGCTAAGCTGACAATATCAGGATGACAAGCTTCAACTTGTACTGTGATTTTTGGACAAACAGAACTGCATAACAGGGAAGATAAACAGTACAAACCATGCAAAATTGAGATGCCATTTACAACCTTTTAATAACTCATGGGAATTTCGAAGACAAAAAAAAAATCAACCTGGTGAGTGGCATACAACCCTCGGACAACCAGTTTGCTCTCAAAACTGGTACATGGATGTAAAAGTAAAAAGACTAGTTGAGTGGTCATTCCAAACAACATGTTAATTGTATAAGTCAAGTAGTTGGAAAGAGCACATCGATCGAACAACTAAAAAGTTTCTCAAGCAATGTCAGATCAATGAATGGTGGATTGTTTGGGCATGTCAATCATGGTGCTAAGAATCCACGACTAGTTACTCACCTTTACAAGTGCTGCTCCAAGATAAACAACAGCTGCTTTTACACTAGTGCCAATCGTGTCATACTCTGACCTGCAAAAGGTAGTATGGGAAACTTATTACTGCTTTTACACCAGTGTTTAATGCAGCAGATCAATACCTCATTTATGGTTCTTATTTCGACGAGTCACACACGATAGTATGTGAAAGTTATTACTGGACTACACCCCTTAATCGTTGGTACTTATCTTTTAACAATCACACACTATAGTGTGCAACTCTTATTACTGGAGTATATAACCCGCTCATCAACCACCACAAGGGACATATGTTAGTAGGTTGGCAGCATGCTTCCCATATACAGCAGCCTCATCGCCGTCATGGTATGCATCAAGAACCTGATGCATGTTCAGCAACATCTGGCAGCTGGCACCATAGTATCACAGCGGCAGCATGCCCTGGAGCTGCATGCAACACTGCTTCCGCAGGAAAGACATGGGTTTCCATATGGTCATCCCTGTGGAGCCACCTGTGCTGAATGCCTACATCATATACTGCCTACACAGATCCATGGCACCCACTGTCATAATTGGTGGGAAGTACTGTAGATTGGTAGTTGCCATAGAAGCACGGGCAAAAAGAGCAATGAGCACAAAGAGGGAAAGATCTTGATGGTGCATGCTGCCACTGATGATACTTCAGATGCTTAACAAAATTGCAAGATGGTGTAGATAATATGGGTGCGAGTGATGGGCTCATGATTGATCATGGACCTATTTAAGTATTTATAAAATATGTGGACTAGCATTTGTGCAGGCCAAGCTAGGTCTTGCCATTTAAAAACTACCTGCTGGAGTCCGGATAAGTTAGAGATCATATGGTGTAAGGTTTATTTAGAAATTTGCTAAGTGATTCTTGGACGATGGGGAGGTGGCAGGATGAGTGTAGTAGATATATGTCAAAGGTTGTTTCTGCTGATGCTTTTTCAATAGATGTGTGCCGAAGGATGTTGTTCACATATGAAGGTCATACCACAATGGTTTGCTGTTTATTGTTTGTAGTGTTCTGATTGGTTGTGGTCAGAACTTTGTTGAACTGAATTTGCCCAGGACTTGTAGAATGTCTTACATAACTCAGAACTCACACGTGTAACATTCCAGGGACTGGCTAATTGTCATGCATGACTAATCAAGTAGGCAGCTTTGGAGCTTTGGAGCTTTGTAACTGTGCTTTAGTACAATGCAAACTTTGAAATTCTGTGAAGGTGCTTTAATAGAACGCATACTTGCTGTAGTCACAGCGGCGGCGCTAGGAGTCAGACCTAAGAGTAAAAATTATCCGGGTGCATGCCTTGTCTATGACTGACGCAACTAAACAACATTTCCATAAGGGAAAAGAATACAAATTGAAAGGAGAAAGTGCCTTCTAGAGTGAGCCCAAAAATTAAAGCAAAGTCTTCTTCCACACTCTTTGTAACCCTTGGTTGCTCCTTGTGTGGAATTAGTACCTCTGTCTTACAAAGTAAAAGTGAAAAAATAAAGGAAATAATCATATTTTTGTTTCAAATCAAATCTGATTAGCTTAATATTAGTTGGGCGTTACACCAATTACAAATAACAGTGTCTACTTAAATACAGTTACTACCTTCATAGAATTATTATCAATACTTCAAATGTCTTCACCGCAGCTAGAATGTTTTACAGCTTAATATCACTATCAGATAATCGCATAGTAAGTCTGTACTCAGCACATGGATAGAATTATCATGCATTCTCTTGTTTAACTAACATCAAGCTCTTGACGAGGTTCAAGTTCATTACTCAGAGCATTTCATATTGTTAGCGTGCAACTCACACGGGCAAGTCCTCTACTATATCATCTTCCCATCCAACTTACAAAATGAGCTACGATGCTCTGAACTTACTTGACACTAGAGGAGACATAAACCATACTGGTTATGACTAAGCCAATCAGATACAATTCGAACAGCACAATTCACCCGACAAAGCCCGAATCCAAGCGAACATTTCAGTATAAACTCGTCTACACCACGCACTAAACCAATACCTTCCTAACCCAGCCTCAACTGAGTAAAATTCACTGAAACTACACTGATCAAAACCCCATCCGACGAGCCAAAATCGCACGCGGAACCAACAGTGTCCGGCATTCCTACTCCGCCGTGCCCGGATCGCGAACCCAAGCAAGGACCAGACCGCTTGACGGACACAGATCTACCACGTTTGGGATACGGATCTCGTGGACAGAGAGGGGAGGAGGGGGAGAGAGGGAGTTAGCTTACAGGGGGGTGGCGGAGTAGTAGACGACGTGGGGACCGAAGGTGAGGACCGCGCAGTTGAGGAAGTGGAACACCGTCATCTCGTCCTCCTCGTCGGCGTCGTCGTCTCCGGCGCCTGAGCAACGGCGAGGTCGAGTCGCCTGATACTGCGCGATGATTTCGAGATGCAGGTGGGTAATGGGCTCGAGATGGATCCGATCGAGCTAAGTAACAACAATACGCTCGGCGCACGTGGATTGGTCCGTGGGCTTCGCTCTAGTCGACAGGCAGATGGGCCTAAATGAAGTGCACCCCCCTTTTGTTAGAAAATCCTGAAGAGAGAGTCACTCGAGAAATGCTAAAATGATCTCAAGAAAAAAAAACTCGAGAAATGCTAAAAAACCTAAAAAAATACTAAATTTTCTTTTTTAGGTAAGTGCTAAATGTTAAGCTAAAACAAAGAAATGTCAACTACCCTAAGAAAAATGCTAATGTTCTAAAATAACTGAAGAGATACTAAAGAGACCACACGCTCTCCAAAGTACACGAAACTTCTGTGTTACAGGCTCGCTTATGCTAGGTGAGAGATGTAGTTGTTTTCTTTCAAAGACACCCAATGGACGAGAAAGTATCCCGTGGAAACCAGTATCTCAACAGAAACATCGAAACCCAAACATGAGTCGTTGGATCTAAAATGTAGGTTGTTGATTTAACCTTGCGTTTTTGCATACAGGCACCCACAATGCTAGTTATTATTTTGCACAAAGGATCTAGGCTTTTTGAGAAATGTACGGAATGTGTAGTTGAGTAGTGTGTGGATGCAGAACCCTCCGGACTGCAGCTTACAAGTTGTATCTGAAGACCAGACCTGTTCTGATTCGTTGAATCTTAGTTAATCTCAAAAAAAAAAAGATTGCATATCCAACGACCACGTATGAGTTTCCATGTTTCCATTGAGCGAGTGGTTTCGATACTTTCTCCACAATGGACATATTATAGATGTTTTCTTGTTTTGCTTATTTAAGAGCCAGATACATCAACACAACGAGCCTGGTCCTTGCTTGGTTGCATACTGTAACATCGGATTCCTATTTTGTTTTGCCCCTTCGTTTTTGTTTTGTGTGTTACCCGGCCTAGCATGTAATTGTTTTTTATTAATCCCGCTTGTTTAGATAAAGTGAACATCGGGTACAACCAGATAAGGGGTAGTTTGAATCCATAAATACACAAAAGAGCCTAAAGAAAGAGGAAAACAAAGCCTTAAAATTCTCGCCAAAGCCACAATTGTACTCGTTGTCGTTGCGCCGCCATAACTCTCGTGAATGATGAGCAACATTAAGAAAGTCAACTAGGAAGCACTTGCGAAAGACGTGTAGATGACCAAATCTTGTTGACTCGCCACAATAGTAGATCATTGCATACGATGAAGATTGGCAAAGATGCAAAGCATGCATGTTAGCGGGGGCACCGCACCAATCTAAGCAGACAACTGCGCCAGTATCAGCAAACCAAGCCGATGATATTGCTAAAAAATGCTCGAAAGAAGAGATTGTTGAGGAAGGTGATGTCATTGATGATGGCCACAGAGTCATGCCGACGGGCAGCAGCGAATCTAGAACATAAATGGAGGGCAGGCTCAAACAAGCAAGGAGGCACTGAGAAGGGCCAAGAAGCAGCCGCTTTGCTGGGCTGGACCGTGATCATTACTAGTAAACACAAAATTGATCTGGTTGGAGGGCAGGCTCAAGCCTGTTAAAGCCTGTACAATAGATTCGCCCCTGCCGACGGACATAAAAGAATCAGCCAGTCATCCATGAAGATCAACGAGACAAAATCTCAAGCTCCTCGGCAACACCATACCAAGTGTTGTCGAGACGGGATTGGAACCAGAGGACTTTTGTCCAAGATAACAATGTCATAACCATTGGGGTGATGTCACCATGATACCGAAACCTAACCAAAGACTTTCTTTGCACCCAAAGAGAGATGAAAATCATCTCCTCTTCGCCCCAGTGTCGGAAAATTAGAGGGAAACAAAGATTGGATATGGCCCTAAACCCTAAACATTAAGAAGAGCAGCTGAGTGTTAATTAGCAATGACGGATCGAGTAGCTTGTGATTCTTCACAATAGCTATATGTAAGTTGACTGAATTTGCAATTTGGGTAAGTCGATTTCGTGGGAGAAGGAACGGTTGGAGGAAAAAAGCTGGAGGAACCAGAAAGAGAGATAGCTGTTGGATCTTAATCTAATGGCCCAGAAAATCACTTACCCAAAATAAATTTTTAGGCGACTTACGTATAGCCAGTCTTGTAATTCTTTTCTTTTGTAATGAAAAAAGCAGAGCATCTGCTATTCCGAGGGAAATGTAGACGCTTGTACAGTTACGGGTTCGTGTACGCTCAGTTCATCAGTTCAATCGATTCTTAGCCGCACAACGTGGCCAGTGGCCTACACCTGGATGCACATCATGCACTCATGCACTTAACCGAAGCGCGGACCACCAGATGACTCGTTTTTGAACACCTGGCGAGCTACGCCCCTGTCACGCAGTTGGCATGGCTGCTAATCCTTGGACGCGACTGCGTTCTCGCGTAAACACCGCATACATGGTCCGCGTGTTCTAAGAATATATGCGACGATGCACGGTGGCGGCGTGGCCTCGTGACACCGACCTGACGCGTTCAAAAACACCTCCCGTTTCGGACGCTACGAGCTGGCAGCGACGAAATCCCCTTGGATATCCGTGTCGCCCATGCATGCACCGCCCCGTCAGTCGGAGTCAGGTCGATCGCCCCACCGCAACCGCAAGCCGGACGGGAGGTCGGGGAGCCGGCAAAAGGTAGGGAAACCGGGCAATAATCGCGCGGAAAAGGCACCGGCGCCCACCCGAAAGGAGGGCCGCGTCGTCCTTGGACGCTTCCGCGGCGCG
The DNA here is from genome assembly GCA_039707655.1 of Elymus sibiricus. Taxonomy (NCBI): domain Eukaryota; kingdom Viridiplantae; phylum Streptophyta; class Magnoliopsida; order Poales; family Poaceae; genus Elymus; species Elymus sibiricus. Next base: position 394,793,523 of record CM077672.1, read on the forward strand.
GGATACGGCCAGCCGGGTTGGGCGGGCCATCGCCGGAGGGAGCGAGCTGGGTGGGCTAGGTGCCTCCTTCCTAGGCCGCGCGCCAGAGGACCGGGCCGGGGCTGGCTCAATCATGGTGCACTGGAGACCTCGCCGATGCCTCTGCGTGTTGCACATGCATGGCCGCGCTGCAGCTTTAGGCCAGCGGGCCACGGCGCGGTGGATCCCGATCGATCGGTGGCCACTCCCCGGCACCGACCACTGACACGCACACGCCTTTGGAAAGAAGAAAGATGAACGGGTTCGGAAGCACTCAGTCGGAGAGGCCACCGCGCGCAATGTTCCGAGGTCCACACACGCCATCCATCATCCATGCATCGACCGTATCGAGTAGCGCGCGGAGATCAACGAAGGTAGGCAAGCAGAACACATACAGTAGTGGAGCGGCGCCGTGCCGTGCGTGGTGAGTTTACGCCGGGGAATATCACAAACAGGAAATGTGATTGTGCAATGTTCATTCGAGCTAGTTCCGCGTCAATGCATGCAGAGAGTTGGTTCGACGTCGATGCGCGCATGAAATGTTCCAGGACAAAGATAGCACATCGTACGTATCTGCATGGAATTTCAAGGTTGCACGCAAAGACAATCTGCCCAACTCGATCTCCCATGTCATTATTCCAGGGTCAACATGAGTTACATAAAGTAATATCAATGTAGAGTTGCAGGCTTTGTATTTCTACTACATTTTTCTCGAATACGCAAAGCTTGCATATCATTGCATTGATAGAGGAAGTTAGAATGAGTACAGGGGATGATACAGCACATGACATGAACGCAAGGGGCGTGAACATGGTGCCCGAAGCGGAGAGACATAAGATGCTCGACCCAAAGAAAGAAGAACACGGCTAAACTCGCCAACCAGAGAAGCAAACCAACCAACAACTAGACGAACAAAACTCCGAAGCCGACACCGAGGACACCGCGAGCAACCAAGACAACGCCTTCATGAAGGAGAACGACACCGAGACGCCGTCGTCGTCCGATCCGGAAACCTGGACCTAGGGTTTCCCCTGATGCTCGAAGAGGGGCACAGAAAACGGCCATGGCAACGCCTCCAGGAAGGGGACGGCACCCATGGGTGTCGCCGCTGCCAGCATAAGATGCAGGGATTTCACCCTGGCCAATTCCAAGCAATCCCAAGCCTCGGAACACGAGTCGAAGAAGAGGTCGTCAGACGTAGGCCAGTGTCGCGACTGCGTGAAGGGGAGCCATGCGCGACGCCAAAGGAGGCACCGGGCATCGCCGGACGCGCGAACTCCGGAGGAGGGCGAAGATGCATGGCTGCGCGGAATGATAGGCAGCGGGGATGTGACGGTGACCGTGGTCCCGGACGAGCCAGGATCTGGAAGGAAGCGCAGATCCGGGCCACCGGGACCGGAGCAGTAGGGCGCCGGCCGGGCCCAAGGAGCCGGAAGGGGACGCAGCTCCGGAGCGTGCCGGAGACGAAGATGCACCGAGATGGACGGCCGACCAAGGTACCGCAGGGTTGTGGTGGTGCGGAAACGCTGAGGAGCCAATGAGCCAAGGGAGCCGGAAAGAGCGCAGCTTCCGAGGCTCGCCGGGACCGAAGCCGCACCGGCCGGCCATGGACACAGGAAGGGGACGCAGGTCCATGACCACCGGGCCGAAGCCGCCCCTGCGCGGGGGGGGGGGGGGGGCGTGGTGGTGGTGGTGTCACGCGCAGCCAATCTCCCAACCGGCGAACTACAGGAGGCAGCCACCAACGGGAACATCCGCAACCAGCATCCTTCCATGGCCGCCTCCCGAAGAGGCGGACCAGAAGCTCGAGCAGAGGGTGGGATGGGGGAGAGGGGGTCGGGAGGGGTGGATCCGCAGCCACCAGGGCCCGACCGGCCGCCATGGCCGGAGCGCCGTAGCCAGCCGGAGAGAGGGCGCCCAAATCGCGTCGGGCGGACAGGGAGCCACCGCGGGGGACAGGCCACCCGCGCCGCCGGCGAGCAGGGGGAGCCGGGGGAGACCGCCGCCGCCGCAGCCAAAACGGATCTGGCACGGGAAGTGGGGGGGGGGGGGGGGAGCGCGGGAGAAGGAAGGACGGCCCCGCCGCCGCCATCCCAGGGCCCGGCGCGGCTTCACCGGCCGCCCCTCAGGCGGCGGCGAAGCGGGGGCGGGCGGAGGGTTTCCCCCGGGTCGCCCGGCTCGAGCGACGCGGGGGTCGGGTCGGGGGAACTCTGTTTTTCGTATTTCTACTACATAGACAGACCAATTCTTTTTTCTCCAACAAGGGAATGACCAGTGATCATTAATTGGGCCGCATCTAGTCATGCAAACAAACTGCATTTCTTGTCTCTCTGATTATGAGCTACGTAGCAGCCTATCCGGCACAAGAGACATGGCCTGGCTTCGGACAGCCAACGTACTGTGCGCCCGACACGGGCTATTGGCGATTTGGACGTGGCAGAGTCGTCCCTCACGTTCTGTAGCCACTAGCCAGTACATCGATCAGGGTCGCGTGTGAGATCTGAGATGACATGCTAGCGTGTCCTTGTTACTCACACTCCCCATGACAAAAACTAATTTCTCTGTTAGACGGGCAGCTAGCCTCGGCCCATTGGCCCCGCAATTCTGCGTGGTGCTTTTCAGTGGCGACTTTTGGTCTAGCCAAGACATGGGAATGATGCCGTTTGCACCGGACGTACACATCATATCAGGTCTCGTCCCAGGGGAGGCAGATATATAATGTGTGTGTGTGTGTGAGTGTGAGAGAAAAAGAGATATCCACAAACGAAGGATTATATGCACTAATGAATAGACAATGGCAGATGCAGTAACCATGGACGACATTACTGCTACTAACTACACAGTGCGTGCATGCAACCAAGACAGACAGGGGTAGCTACCAACTCCCACAACGTCGACTAAACAAAGCAGAACCGGAGCCGGACGATCACCAAAACCGACGTAGCCTTCGACCAGAGCACGCTCATCCGTCGATCAGACACGGCTATCAACGAAGCATTAACTCGCGAGCGATCGGGGGGAAGGAAGGGCGCGTCGCGTGCGTACGTGCCGCGCGAGGAGAACCCGCCGCGATGGGCGCTGAACGGGGGCGCTTGTTTAGCACCTCGAGAAGTTCTTCTCCCTTGTTCGCATCCCCCCGGCCAGCTGCATTCGCTACAAGCAGATCGAGCCCGGTCGGAAATTGGCCGCCGTACGCGCCGCGGACGCCTTTTGCCCCTCTTCGTCGCGCGCGAGGTTTTTGTTGCGACCTCGCGGCACGCACGGCAGGCAGGGCTCCGTGCTTCTCGAGGCCTTGATCGGCGGTTAGATTAAGAACCATGTCGTCCCAAGACGACGAGATCGGAATGTAGGCCTCGTACCTTTGCCCCCCTCTCTCGTTTGTTTTACTACTCCCTCCCTCCTAGGAGATCTATAATTTCACCCCCTCTCGCGATCGGCCCGGCCTCTCCTCGCGGATCACGTGACATCCACACGTGCGTACTGATTCCATCGGCCTCGTATGTGGATTAGCTTTACTAGCAAAAGAGCCCGTGCGTTGCAACGGGAGAGAAAATAACACACGCTCTTAACCGAATAACCATGACTCAAGACCCTAATAGGTCCACGTCCTTTATTTTCACATGGCATCACATTTGTGTTGCCGACAGTGGCCTCAGTGCTCACATAACGAAAACGCGTTTGAATGTGGTCAGTCCTAAGGCATCTCTATCTCGCGCGCGCGCACGCACACTCGCTTGGAATAAGAAGAGAAATATGTTGTTTTTCCCCGCGAGGTTTTTCAGAGTTGTGCATGCGTGGTTATCGATGTTTTCTTTCCTTTCAATTTGGTTTTAATGGGTGTTTATTTGCAATTCGGATCACCGCCGGTACGAAAGAACAATGGACCGTGCACTATAGATTAAGTGTGCATCAAAAATAATATTTTAAAAATATTTAACAGTTAAAAATAACATCATATTTAGATTCTACACATTTTTCTAATCAAATTTCATATATAACATGTTAAAATCGGAGTTACGGTTTAAAAGATATGAATAATTTTGTTTTAGATAAACTGCGGATTGATTAACCGAAAAGTCAGGGGGTTTTCTGTTAAAACAAAAAAAAAACGATTCGGCTGACTTAAATATGGACGGCGGGTTGATTACCTGAAATGTCAGGGGGTTTTCTGAGAAAATGCAAAATAACGGTTCGGCGACGACGGTGAGCCGACAGAAACACTCCGTGCTTTATTATTAGGTAAAGATTCGTGGCGCGGGTAACCGGGTATACTTTCGGCAGAGTTGTACACAAGAACATAGATCTCCTAGGAGATGCTACAATGGCCCAGAAAGTCAATTATTCATCAGTTAGTTACAACAATAAACGGATGATCATGCATGCTAGCCAGCCAGCGGCCTACTGAACCGATCACGATCAAAGGCTCGGCTAGCTAGCTATAGCTGCTCCGGTCCTGATTCATCTCGTCAGTCGACCATGTCCTGAGCCTCCTGGTGGATAGATGCAGAGCATCGTGTCACTCTCACAGTCTCACTCCCACTCTCTCTCGTACTCGTACCAGCAAGCGCCCCATGCCGTGGTGTCGCATTCCACCGCATTCAATGGCGACCTGCAGCGTCCTTCACCCTCCACCGTTGCACGACACGAGCCCGAACGAACCCGCTCCACCATCCTTTCATGAATATGGAAAGATCCCGGCCGCCCTCGCTCGGGGGCGTTATACCTCTGCTTTGCTGAAAATGTGCACTGTCAGCCCCGTCTCACAGCTCCTTGGTCCTGCCCCTGCCCGCCGCAGGCCTGCTGACTCACTCGCCTGTGGATCAAAAGCTAGATAGCTTTGCAGCTAGCACGACCCGTAGTCAGTCCCTACCGTGCTTCGATATTGGGCCACTCACTCGCTCACTCACCCACAAGGAAGCACAGGAAAGATGCCAAGTACGTAGTGCTGGCCAGTTTCCAAAATCTCAGTTTTTATCATTGTGTTTAGAGACTAGCTCGTGTGGAAATGTATTTTGGTGGTGGCGCTATGGCACATGGTACTACTAGGATTCCAAAATCTTAAATTGTAGAAAAGTTTGGGCCAACACTCTAGGAACAAGCATGTCATGTGTGTCTCCTATGAAACCATCCGGGATTTGGAAACCTGCAACATGTCTACACATGTTACAGGGAGCTGTTTTGTGATTATTAGTTCAAAACATCATTTCCAAAAAGTGTAGGAACGGCATTCTTTATGTAAATCCAAACTAAAAAGTGTAGATAATATTCTAGGCCCGACTTTGCACAGTTTCCTTGTACGCATCGTAGAATGTCGCTCTCTTTTCCTCAAATAGTTGCGCCTTCAATTATTGCATTGCCAATATTACGTGGGTGTGAAGCGAAACATGTGACGATCCACGTGTGAAAAATCATTGCTGCTACAGTCTGAAATGCACGTCTTTTAATTATTTTTGTTAATAAAAAAGTTCTAAGTGTGAGCACTGATACAACAGGAATTATAGCATTCGAAACACCATATTGTGAGTAAATTATTGAAAACAACCCCACTTAGGGCAGCCCATTGGAGAAAGTCGTGACCAGGAGGTTGCACAGACAACCAATGGTGTGTAGGTCTCGTTGTTTGGCATGAGCAAATCCCATGGCTGCCTCGGTGACCACCTTGCTTGGGAATCATAGTGCGCCACTCAGGGAGGGCTAGATCCTACATTACTACTCTGTCGCATCAAAGACATCATCGGCGCAACCCTATGCACGCCACCCACCTAGATCTGGTTGCTCGAGTTCCTAATGGAACACAACATGATGGCGGAAGCACGCCCTCATGGAGGAACGATGCTATAGCTTGGTGGACCGGAGCGAGCGGCACAACTTTCTATGAATCACACATACATTTGAGTGGCCAACCCACGCTTAAGTACAAGGTATCACATGCAAAGGTGGGAGATGCTTGTTGGTGTGAACTCGACGACGATACCCCACAGATGAAGAGGGGCAACAAGGTGGAGGGTTAAGATGAGCATTGGTGAGCACAACGGCTAGGTGAAGGAGACAATCGTGGTAGGATACTACCAATGGAGACAATGTAGGCAGGGCGCGGTCCGTGCAACATGTTATGGGAAGTCCAAGGAAGGTCGACAACAAGTCCAAGGGAAGCGGTGTCATGCCCTGGCCTAGTGATCTTGAAACGGCGGCGAAAGAAGAGAGCATGAAAATCTAGCTAGTGTTGTCGTACCTAAATGTCTGCCTAGTTACATGTGTATGTGTTGGGTGGCACCTAGTCAGCATGGACTATGGGACTGAGTAGTCATTTTTTATGTTAAAACCCAATCAACCGACAAGTCGGTATATCTTGAAACAACTCATCGCAAGAGTGGTGGTTTTGTATTTTATTTTTAAAGTTGTAGTTTTATTCGAAGTTTGCCCCAAATTGTGTTAGCTTTGAGTAATTTGCTCCAGGTTGTTATTTCTAGGTTGGCGGGAGTGCAAGTCACCTGTGCAGCAAGTGGCGGTAAATTCATGGGAGGTCTGTGTCTACTCCAAGGAATGTGTTGACCATGCGTCGTGTCCGAATGGTCTTGGAATGGCTTAAGGAAGAGGATGGGGGGAGCTAGCTAGCGTAGTCGTACCTAACGGGTTGATAGTCAGATGCGTGCATCGAACCTAGTCAGCATGGACCGTGGGACCGAGCCATCGGTTTTTGTGTTTAAACTCAATTAATTGACAATTGGTGATGTTTTGAAACAACTCATCCAAAAGTGATGGTTTTCCTAGAATTTGCCCCAAATGTGGTATTTTTTTAGTAATTTATTACACATTGTTATTTCCACGCTAAATCAAGCCTTCTTTATCAATTGTGTATACTCATATTTTGGTGAGGTACATGTTTGCAAGGAACTCTATATGGTCAAAATACCATCTAAAAAATTATGCCGATTTCCCAAAAGACCTATATTTTAGACCAAAGAACGTATCGACTCCTTGTCACCCTTTTCTACCGTCGGTAATTTTTTTGTGCATCGACAAGATTATTGCTGCATGGAAACTTTTTGTATGCATGTGCACAAACCTTTACCTCTCCCATACACAAGGCCAGAAGGATCGGTATAGAATAATAACCGAGGCTCGGATGACGTGCCTTGATAGAAAGTTGTGTGTGTGGTTTTCGCCGGTTTTCCTTAAGTAACGGTGCTTTTTTTGGTTTTGAGTCTGGTTTGCCTTATAAACTTGACCATCTCTCTTCTTAGTGCAATGCGGGGCTCCCACTCTGACGAGGAAATAACCGACGACATTTATCTGCATGAAAGTGTACCACCGTACATATGAACTAGCTATGTTTTTGAAGTTTAGATCTTGACCGCATACGAAATACCATCGTGTACAGTTATATACGTTTACTTGTCAGCTTGCACATGAAGACCAGGAACAGCAACTGTACCTCCATTATGGCCTTCAAAGTACCAGTACCTTCGGCCTATACACCCTGCCCTCTAAAAAGTTCACGTACCCCTACACTCCTCTCTCTTTAAGCGGCATTCCCAAGGGCGACCAAATCATAAACCACTCATGACCTAATCACCACATCTTTTTCCTCCCCTCATCACTGCCCCCCAGCTAGCTAGCCCCAGGCTCCAAGCCCCTCCTTTTTCCCTTGTCACTCACCCGCACTCCTTTTCACCGCTGCCACTTTTGCTCAAATCCACCACCCCCACCTCTCCTCTCGACCCAGGCCCTCTCTTTCTCAGTGACTGTTCCACTGTCCCGCCTTTTGCCATCTCTCTCCTCATCTCCTTTTCCCTCTTCTTCTTTCCTCTTCTTCTTCCTCGATCGCCTCTGCTGTGAATTAACTCCTCCTCGATCCATGGCTCTCTCGTAGTCCAAGAATATAGCGCACGGTCGTCACTTGTGATCTAGGAGGTAGTGGCGTGCCTGGCTTTGCGGTATCCCGTTTGATCATTGAGCTGTAGTCTGGTTCGACATTGCAATGTTGCAAAGGAACCTGCCGAGTCTCTCCCTCCGGATAAGCCCGCCGGTCGGCTCGTCGACGGCTTCCTCCGGCCCACCCGCGGCAGCGGCGAAGCCACTGCAATCGACGGAACCAGCCGCGAGGACCGACGCGGAAGGAAGCGGCGAAGTAGGGTTCTTTGCAAACCCTAGCTCCGGCGCCGATCCCCCGGGCCTGAGCCTGGGGCTCGGGACGCCGACGGTGCGCGCCGACGCTGGCCGCCCGCAGGCGCCGCAGGGATGCGCGTTCAAGTGCGCGGCCCCCGGCAGGGCATCGCTGCCCGGCGGCTCGAAGAGGAGCGTCCGGGCGCCGCGGATGCGGTGGACCACCGCGCTCCACGCGCGGTTCATGCACGCCGTCCAGCTCCTCGGCGGCCACGAGAGTAAGCTGCTCTAGCCCCCTCACGTGCGCATAAATATAGTGCCAGCTAGACTATCTCCATTCCGTTTGCCTGAGTTGACCAAGGCAATAAGCCATGTCCGCTCAATTCCGGCGACCCTGCCGTTGACCCCAGCGCTCTGTCTTGTCCCCGGCAGGAGCGACGCCGAAGTCGGTGCTGGAGCTGATGAACGTCAAGGATCTGACGCTGGCGCACGTCAAGAGCCACCTGCAGGTACGTACGTGCGCGCGCAAGAAAGAAAAAATGTTAAAAAAAGATTGGGGAATAGGAGAGAAGCTACCGCGCCATGCATGCAGCAAGGCAAGAAAACATGGCGAATCTTGTGTGCATGACGGCCTCCTTTTGTTTTTCCTTTCACCACTTGTACATGTGGGTGTTCTTACTATTGGTAACTACAAATGTACTTTGTCCCCGGTCAAGTGCATGCTACGTGACAAACAAACAGCATCTAGCTAGCTCTAGCTATATGTCCACTGCTTAATTAATTTCACCGCCTTCAGTTTCCATATGTAAATTAACACACTAATAAATTAGCACCTGATTGGTTAAATCTGCAGATGTATAGGACAGTGAAGGGCACAGACAGATCGTCGCACATCGCCACAGGTACACACATACACAGCTTTAATCTTGCCCTGAATTCGTCCTCGCCATTGCCAAGTACAAGGCAGATAGAGACACGATGGACGCGGCCGTCCTGTTAATTTAATGCCGTGGAATGAGTGACCGGCGATCGATCGATGAATGGATGGTTTCGCAGGCGAACAGCAGATGGTGGTGGTGGATGCAGGAGGAAGAGGATGTGGTGGAGGTGGTGGAGTGGTGGCGACGCTGCCTGCTTGTGACGTCGACATGGCTGGGTTCTGCGGCGCTCCTGCGGCAGCCGCGGCATCTCCGCCGCCTGCCGCGACGACTAGTTCGGCTGCGCATTTCCTCTGTGCGTCAGCAACAGGAGCAGCAGCTGCAGCGGCTCCACTGGTGGCGCTGGTACCATCGCCTCCTCCTCCACCCATCCCCCCGAGGTATGCCCGGATGTCCACAAACATCACTTATTAATCTGTTCCGTTGCTTTTATCCGTGGGCTTTACACTCCGTTTGTAATGCCAATTTTCTTCTTCATCTAAACTTCGCTTCTCATGCAAATTTATGTACCTCTGGGTGTTTCTTAGAACCTGTTTCTTTGCAAGTAAATGATTAAGCTTAAGGATTTCAAATTAACATCGATCGATGCGTCCGCACTTCAATTTTTTTGCATTTTTAGAAAATGTTGAATACACACATGATTATTAAATTGTCCATTTTTTGGTTTCTTTTCCATTGCTGAATTAAAGGTTATGTATTTTAGCGGTGCATCACAATTTATCTACGCTTAGATCGGCGGGCTAGATATTTTTTGGGATGACTAATCTACGTACTAGGTACTTACAATGGGAAAAGGACAACATGCGCATGAAATCTGCTTACATGTCCGAGTATTTTCTGCAAAAATTATGGCAGCCAGAAAAACACTAATTTTTCTGTTAATTATTTATAGAAACGACAGAAGGGTTCACCAAGTGTATTAGCAACTGACCTGATAAAATATGAGTAGAGCTAATGACCTTATTTCCGTACATGTTAGCCAGTTGGAGTAGTGTCAGCCTGCTGGCGCCTGCATGCATCTTTAACATCACAACAAAATGTATTGAGTTCAGTTTTTAAAAATGAGTTCAGATAACAGGCATATCCTACTGTCAATAAATAACAGGCATATCTTGTACTATCTATTATTAAATTTTATTTTTTTGGGGGAATTTAAAATTATATTATGGCCATGACATAAAGACAACAGCGTGTGCTATGCGATATTTAATTAGTATGGGCTATCATGCATTAATCTACTTAGAATATTGTTTTGGGTGAACCTAAGACACAACAGAAGGATATGGTGGTTACACTTTTCTTATATTAAGACAAATTTCTACTCCCTCTGGTCTTAAAAAGGCCGGCATTTTTTAATTTGATATGTAAAGTCTCCGAAGTGTATATTTGGCAATGAATCTATACTTGAGTACAGTATAATATTAAAATTGAACAATAAATTTATTATGAAATTAATTTTCAAGATTAAAATGTACATATAATTTCCATCGGTCCAATCTAAATAGTTTGGAAAATATGGTTGGTGAAAGTTTTCAAAAGTTTGACCCAACTTATGCACAAATATCATGATCCAATTAATTTTTTGGAAAATATTGATGGACTATCATATAAAACGTCATGATTTTCATTGATCCAATCTAAATAGTATTTATAAAACGTCATGATTTTCTGAACTGGAGTAGTATTATCCTATTTTTTAGAAAGAGAAAAAGGCATAATTTTCTCTATAAACTTGATCAAATTTTGCTAAGTTTGACTAAAAAAACTATTTGCACTACATTATGGAATGTAGGAGTACTATTTAGCTGGATGGGCTAGCTATAGACTAAAACACAGCATTAATCAGGGTTTGCCGTCTGCTATATCATTAAAACTTGGTACTGTATTATGCTAATCTTAGAGCAATCTTGAAACTGATACTATAGCTGATTGCAACCTAATTCAGCAATTTTCTATAGCTGATTACCACAGGCAACACACACACTCAACATTCCCCAAGAGCACATACCAGAAGCACTCACCCAATTTCTGCAGCTAACCATAATGATTCTCGGAAGAAAATAGCCGCCCATGTTGAACTCCCCTACTACCTCCATCCTGTACAACCCCAGATCTTCCACTCTCGATCCCCTAACCTCCTGATAAAATCCAGAGCAGCAGTGGCGAGCGCGCGATGAACTGAGCGGCGACAACAGTGACTCTTTTCTTTTCCTTTGTTTGTTGTGAAGCGGCGACAACTAGCGTTTTCGCTGTAGCCGCCATGTCCCCTGCCGATCGGCCCCTTCCCGTTGTCCTCTCATGCAGCCCATGCACGGAGCACGCTTCCCCTTGTCCTCGCCCACTCGTAATAATAATGCTCTGCCTCCTCAAATCTCCCTCTCCTCCATCGATCGACAGCCTCTCTGGTCGTCGACGCCATCATGATTAACCGATCTGCGGATGTGTGTCTCGATCAGTGCATGCCTGCATGCGTAGATATGGAACGGGAGGTGATCCCGCTTGCGAACAAGAGCGCTGGGGCTCTGTGTTTTTGGATCGTTTGCTGGTGCATGCATGCATATGGCGCGCGCATGCATGGACCGGTTGAAGTCAGCTTGGGGTTTCCAGGTTGTCCGCGTCTTGCTAGCTCGGTATGTACGTGGCGTAGGGACAAGGATGTGTTCCCGTGTACGGGGCAACGCCCCAACGCCGTTACTGTGCGTTGATCACAGATTGAACAGTCGTCGAGCATAGCAACAAGGGAGATATGGGAGGGTGTTCGTGCGTGTCTGCAATGATTTAGACTTGCATATATTACATAAGAACTCACTACGCCCTACTGCTCGATATAGAAGTATAAGTAAAATTTTATAACTTCAGACATGCACCGATGGTTTTCACTTTCACTGAGATGTCGGTGAGGTTCAATAATTTCAGTAGACGCTCAAATGCTTACCTTTCGGTCAAAATATATCAGTAAATTCAGTAGTCCACATGAATTTACATGCATATTTTAAAATATATTTTTTGGTTAAATTCAAGTGAATGTTTTGGCCCTTTGGTCGAAATGCAAACCAAAATCACTACTGAATACAGTGAATTTTAATGATTTCGCTTGTTGCTGAAATATGTCAGAAACTGACCACGGCTAAGTAACCTTCTGTTCTTGTGATTTCTGCGGGCTGTACCCGCGGCTCCTGCAGTACTGGTATCTGCTGCATTTCTGATTCCATTTACTCGTACATACGTCCTGCATTCAATGACAAGGGCGCCCTTAATTTCTTGACTACAGGAGAGCTGACCACGCAGCAGTGGCGCTCGAGAAAGGCGTCGCCATTGTTGACCCATTGCACCGGTGTCAGAAGCTTGATTACTCAGCAGCGCTTCAAGATACTCCTCAGGTACGTACGCACGCATCTATGTGTGAGATCACAGGCATAAATGAAAAGGGCGCAGTACGGAGTACGTACGTACCCCTATTGATTACACCAGGCCACATATATGTGACATCGGTCGCTTCTGTTGAACCTCTTGTGGACTTCTGAGTACTCACTATTTACGTGGGCCATAAAACTGATCTGCACATGTACTGTGATCTACTGTTCCTCTACGAAAATTACCATTCATCGTCTTCTTCTTTTCTTCATGGTAAAATTACCATTCATAATGTGCGTGATCCCTCGAATAAAACACAGCTTAATTTTTGAAGAATGCAAAGTCTTGGCTTATACTATATCAGTAAATCGGATAGCTTCATATGCATGTATATTTGATGGCATTTGCATTGTTTTGTGGTGAATAGGAAGCTAAAGAGGAGGCGGCCAGTCACCTGCCGATTGGGGTACATGGGAGCGTGGAGGGGGCGATCTCTGGGAACTACTGTTCAAGCCCTGCGAGCTCGTCTCCATCTCTTGCAAGCTTCGAGTTGCTCGCGGACGACACCTTCGCGCCCAACCTGGAGATATCGCTTGGGAGGCACGACTGGGGCATGGAGCACCCGGAAGAACTGAGCCTGAAATACCTGTGAAAAAACAAATCTTCTTCTTCTTTCTTTCTTTCCTTTTGGGTTAATTTCACTCTGCTAACCATTGATCAATTAATGGCTTGACGACTGGATTTCAGTATGTTCAGTGAGAGAGTGAGCTTGATGTTTGGCTTGAAACGGTGAAAACCTGGAATCTAGCTAGTGGGTTGGCCGGCTTGTTTGTGGGTTCGTACGACGTGGTTTCGTCTTCTGGCAGGATACGTGGGTGTGGTCGTGTGGTGCATCTGTGAAACATGATCGAGAAAAAAGAGGGGGAAATTTTGAGAAACCTGACGGACTGAACAGGGGATCGAGAGGTCACTCCCCTGACGAGTCCGCCGTTGAGAAGCCGTATACATTGAACTCCGAGGATCTCCAACAGCAGCACCATTTTAGGGCAGTAACAAATGCTTGGAGTAAGTAAAATATGGGGCATAAAAAGGTGCTTTGTAGGGCACGACAAAATGAGCGTCTCCAACAGCTACCCTCAAATAGGGATATTGAAACTCTTTTTTCTAAAATGAATATGCAAACTACTTCGGGAAGTTCAACTCGTGCCGCTGTCGGCCGAGCCTCCAAATGGCGATGTCGTAGGCGCGCGAGGCTATGTCCGCCGTCTCGAAGGCGCCCAGCCAGTACGGTCGGTTGTCGCACTGAAATTCGACGTCGAAGTGGCCGGATGGCCGTGGCCGAACGCCGCGGTAGCCGGCCTAGTCCTTCACATGTTTCGGCTCCATTCGATGTTGTGGCGCGACAATGGATAGAAATCGGTGGTGCGGCGCGACGGCGGATGCGTCGGCAGTGGTTGTGCGGGGTGGCGCGGCTGTGGCGGGAGTGTCCGGATCCGTTGAGATTCGGCCACATTCAGTTGAGGCTACAACAGCGCGGGAGGGGACTCGGCTGTGGGGTGGCCGCGGAATTTTCCGCATGGTGACGGTTGGCTGCACGTGGCTGGCTTTTGGGTTTGCGGCAGCAGCCCGCGTGCCACAAATACGCAGCCTACCGTGCCATTTTTTGGGATGATCAGGTTCTTTTTGTTGCAAACTTTTGCATTTAGGGTAGTTGTTGGAGACAATTTGTTTGGTCCAAAAGCCCTGAAAACTGTTAGACCGTGAAATAGGGTGAGATGCTCTAAGATGGTCGTTGGACGCGGGACACAACCGATCTGCGATCTCCATTGTAGGCGTCACGAAAGTCGCGGAGCCTCGGCTCGATCAGGCCGACGTGGGGTCTTCGGCGAACGACATCGTGAATCGTGTGAGTGTTTGTGCATGCGTTTGGTGGTTTTTTTGGGCTCGCTGCAATTTGTTGGGTTGCTTGAAAGTTGTGCAATAGAGTATGTTTTGTTCATAAATCGGTTAGATCCTCTACTTAATTCATTTACTACGCATACTCCTTTATGCGATATTAGACATGTCTGCAATCTGAAGATGAACGAATGGCGGTAGAACAAGGAGCTGACACGTTGCAAAGGGAGGCTTTGGCGGCTCAGGAAGATGGGTGTGGAAAGGGAAGGGGGCAAACTCAGCGATTGGAGGCGGGTAGAGCTGGAGAAAATGAAGATGACACAAAAATGATGAAATAGCTATGGACAAAAACTGATGCTTTGAAAATTGCTGATGAAAATGATTTTAGGGGTGATCAAGAAACTTACTTGCCTGGAGTTTGATCTTCGGAAGATGATCTGAGGGTGCTGCATTTCCCACATGTAATTTATACCATGTTATGTTGTTTTCGCTTTGTGTTGTTAGCTTAGACGAGACATTGTTCACAAGGCCTTTTGTTTCCTTTCGCGTTTACTCCATGATACTTTTTTACTACATTTTTTAACCCAATTTATTTTTTTGAATCGTATGGAAGAAAATGATTCCGACGACTTTTATACTTGATTTTTTTAGACAATATCGCGAAGCTTTATTAACCCGTCACGACGTGGGACGAAAGAGAGATTGTCGGGCTGACCTAACCACACATGGCGGCCAGCCCCCTAGAGATAGTGTGTGCTTTGCTAGACTATGAGCTTCATAGTTTGAGCTCCTAACCTCATGAGCTTCATAGTCACTCTGAGCCGTACCAGGTCCTTCATCATAAGCTCAAAAAAACGGTGCTCCGCCTCGCTGAGTGGAGCAAGCGTATATTCTCCAAGGCCAAGGTTCAGCTCCACGCGGCCAACATGATCATACTCCGGCTGGATATTGCGCAAGAGGATAGGTTGCTATCCCCGGAGGAGATGGACCTGCGCTCTCGGCTCAAGAGACGTGTGATTAGTCTGGCGGTCCTGCAGAGGGCGAGGAAGAGCCAATGCGCTAGGATCGCGAACCTCAAGGATGGAGATGCTAACACAAAAAATTTCCACCGCCGAATCAATGCTAGAAGAAGAAAGAATCACATCCATAGGATCAAGAATGCACATGGTTGGGTGACCGAGCATGATTAAAAATAAGAGATAATCCATAACCACTTCTCGAAGGTCATGGGCAGAGGTAGCACGAGCAACATGGACTTTAATTGGGATGAGTTGAACATCCAACCCCATGATTTGCATGATCTCGGTGACCCCATCACCGAGGATGAGGTTTTGGTGGCTATAAAAGCGATGCCGGGTGACAAGGCACCCGGACCGGATGGCTTCACGGACATCTTCTTCAAACGGTGTTGGGATATCATCAAGCATGATTTCATGCGTGTCATCCAACGTTTTGACTCCCCCCCCCCACACACTTCCCACTTGCAATGGCTCAACTCTGCCAATGTGGTGCTGTTGCCCAAGAAGGATGGGGCGGAAGGCGTCTCCCATTATAGGCCAATTAGCCTTGTGCATGCAGTTGCCAAGATTATCGCCAAGATCCTTTCCTTGAGGCTTGCCCCTCACATGGACGCACTCGTCTCCAATGCCCAAAGTGCTTTCATAAAGAAGAGGAGTATCCATGACAACTTCATGTATGTTCGCAATTTTGCGCGCCGGTTGCACAAACGCAAGACTTCCGTCCTCCTCTTCAAGCTCGACATTACAAAAGCATTCGACTCGGTCAAGTGGGAATATATCCTTGACTTATTACAACGCAAGGGGTTCCCTTGCAAATTCCGGAATTGGATCACCGCTCTGCTTTCATCATCCTCTTCGCGCATCCTCCTCAATGGGCTTCCGGGCCACCCGATCAAGCATGGCCGCGGGTTTCGTCAAGGGGACCCGATATCACTGCTATTGTTTGTCCTCGCAATCGACCCCCTTCAACAAATTCTTGACATCGCAACTTGTAAGGGCATCTTGCAAAAGATACGTGGGCGCAGCGCCATGATGAGAACCTCCCTCTATGCGGACGACACGGCCATCTTCATGGACCCATTCAAGCGGGACATTGACAACCTCTCAGTCATCCTAAAGGGCTTCGGCGAGGTGACAGGCCTATGCACCAACTTCCACAACAGCTCGGTGGTGCCTATTCGATGCAATCATCTTCCGCTCGGGCATATTCTGAGCAACATTCCGGCGACCCGCGCCACGTTCCCAATAAAATATTTGGGCCTCCCGCTCTCGGTACGGCATCTTCAGAAAGTCGACTTCCAATATCTTGAAGATAAGGCGGTCGGGAAACTGGTAACTTGGGAGGGACAAACCATCACAACCATTGGACGCACTACCCTTGTCATATCGGTCATCACCTCTCAAGCGGTCTTCTCCATCACGCCTCTCATTGTGCCGCAGGGAACACTTCATAATCTCAACAAGGTTGAGAGGGCCTTCCTCTGGTCTGGTTCGGACAAGACGACCGGTGCAAAATGCAAGGTCAATTGGGACGTGGTCTGCAGGCCGACGAGTTATGGAGGCCTTGGGGTCCTCAACACTGACAAGTTTGCTCGGGCTTTATGGCTAAGGTGGCTATGGTACGAATGGAAGGAGCCTAAAAAATTATGGGTTGGTTTGGGCAACCCTTGCACCAAGGAAGACCTGGATTTCTTCTATGCCTCAACCAAAATTATCGTCGGCAATGGTGCTAAAACACCTTTTTGGGACTCCCCGTGGCTTCTTGGTCGCAAGCCCATGGATGTCGCCCCTCTTATCTTCGAAGCCTCCAAAAGGAAGAGTTGGAAGGTTCGGGAAGCTCTACGCGGGAACGCTTGGATGACCCACATCAAGCATGACATGGTTGTCTCCGCCGCCCACGTAAGGGGGCTTTTCTCGCTTTGGACACTTCTGCACGACGTCCATCTTGACGAACAGGTTGCGGATGACATTGTCTGGAAACATGCGGTAGATGGGATATACTCGGCGGCCACCGCATATAAGGCGCAATTCCTTGGTCTGACACACTCGCCCATTCACTACATGGTATGGAAAGCTTGGGCTCCCCCAAAGGTCAAATTCTTCTCTTGGCTGGCCTTGCAAGACCGGATTTGGACTGCAGACCGGTTGGAGCGGCGCGGTTGGGAAAATTGTGGGCTTTGCCCTCTTTGCAAAAGGGAGCAAGAAACGGGTATCCACCTGTTCGTCAAGTGCCGCTTCTCCATTAGGCTCTGGCGATCGGTCATTGACAAGTTTGGTCTTGCGCACATTGACACATCCGATTGGCACCTTGATGACTCCTTCATGCGTTGGTGGGATAGACGAACCGACATGCGAAACCCCGATAGACGAGTGATGGCCTCCCTCACCATGCTCGTCTCTTTGGAATGAGAGAAACGCCTAGGTGTTTCGACACAAGAGTACGCCGCCTCCTATTCTTCTCCAAAATGTCATACTCGAGGCTAACCTTTGGGTTGCGGCGGGTGCTAAGAAGCTAGGGCGTATTATTGTACGTGAGTAATTGTCATGCCGTCTTTGCACGGTCACTTGTAAACTGTCAAACTCTTTCTCCTCTTAATTAATGGATGGGGCAAATCTTTTGCCTCCATTTCAAAAAAAAAAATATTACAAGAAGAAAAGGTTGTTGATTGCTGTATTTTTTTTTTTGAGTAGCAGTTGTTGGTTGCTGTTTAATCTCCTGAATGATGGTATGGATTTGAAAAACCCCAGCCAGTCAGGCTGGTTCCTTGACTGGGCTGTTGAAGTAGAGAAGGCCGTTTTTTTAAAAGAAAATGGTTTACTAGTGGTGAGTTGTGCACTCAGCAAATGCTATGTCTTGCTTACCGCTCACTTGCAGAGTTCGTTTGAGTGGGCTGACCCAATAGAAGTTGTGCACGAGTGATACCTGAACCTTCCGTCCAGTTTTGGGAAAGTTCGATGCATTTTTTTCCTGTGTATTTCTCCATCGATTTTTCTCAGTTTTGTTTTGGTTTTTTCTTTCTTTTTTCAAATACATGTCGAATTTGTAAAAAATACACAATGAGCATTTTTTTTCTCGTACGGAAGTTGATAATTTTTCTAGATACACGTTGAACATTTTATAAAATACACTATAAACATTTAACCGAATACATGTCAAACATTTCTGAAATGCACATGAACATTTTTAGACACACAAATGACCATTTTTAGACACAAGTTGAACATTTTTCGAAATTTTCATGAACATATTTTAAATGTGTGAATATTTTTATATGTTATGAACAGTTTTTTGAATGACACTAACATTTTTTACAAGTTACGTGAACAATGTTTTACATTGTCATGACCATTTTGAGAAAATTTCATGAACATATATTTTAATGTGTGAACATTTTTTAGATGACACAAACATTTTCTGAATTGTATGAACATTTTTCAAAATTACGCGAGCAATTTTTCATATTTTATGAACTTTATTTAATATATGATCATATATTTAAAATATTTTGATATATTAAAAACAAAAAAATGAGGCAAACATACAAAGAAACTAAAAAACACACCAATAAACGAACTGAAACACTACAGAGTCTTCTTGAGGTGAGACGAACGTCCCTCTAGCTAGAGAAAAAAAGCTCCTATCCATTCTTTTTGGCTTCTCCAAATCTTATAATCAGCCCATAAGAACTTGCAGGGTCCAGCCTACCCACAAAGGAAAAAAAAGAAGAGTCAATAGGAGAGCCTTGCAGCGAAAGCCAAACCCTATTCAGCGGGCACTCCGTACGAGGGGAACCCAACAGACGAGTAGGGGCATGCGGAGGCGCACCACGTGGTGCGCCCATGTGTCGCACTCTGGGTGCATCCATGGGATTACCTTTGTTTCATGCATTTTTTTAGCTTTTTTTGGATTTTGCGTGGTTTTCCCTAGATTTTCCGCAAAATTTTACTTTTTTTCATAGCGTGAAGCACAACGCGCGAAAAAGCACTGTTGTGTTTCACGCTGAATCACAGCGGTGTTTCCCATTGAAGCAGAGATATGCTTCTCGAAAGTGAAAATCACAGTTATGCTTCACGGTAAAGCACACCCGTGCTTCCCACATTTGTGCTTCCCGAGATAGTGAAAAGCACAACTGTGCTTTCGCATGAAGCACTGCTACTTGTGAACTGCGTTGGGATTTCCCCGAAGAGGAGAGGATGATTCAGTACAGTAGAGATAAGTATTTCCCTCAGTTAAGAACCAAGGTTATCAATCCAGTAGGAGAACCACACAGAACCTCGTTAGCAGTACCTACACACACAAAAGCAAATACTTGCACCCAACGCAAACAAGAGGGTTGTCAATCCCCTAGACGGTTACTTGCAAGGATTAATTTTGATAGTGATAGATAGAAAAGTAAATCTCAAAATAAAATAAAAGAAATAAAATTGCAGCAAGGTATTTTTGAACTTTATATATGATAAAAGTAGACCCGGGGGGCATAGTTTTCACTAGAGGCTTCTCTCTCGAACGCATAGCATACGGTGGGTAAACAAATTACTGTTGGGCAATTGATAGAAAAGCGCATAGTTATGACGATATTCAAGGCAATGATCATGTATATAGGCATCACGTCCAAGACAAGTAGACCGACTCATGCCTGCATCTATTACTATTACTCCACCCATCGACCGCTATCCAGCATGCATCTAGGGTATTAAGTTAATGAAAACGGAGTAACGCCTTAAGCAAGATGACATGATGTAGACAAAGTAAACTCAAATAATATGATTAAACCTCATCTTTTTATCCTTAATGGCAACAATACAAATATGTGTCTTGTCCCTTTCTGTCACTGGGATATAAAACACCGCAAGATTGAACCCATCACAAAGCACCTCTCCCATTGCAAGATAAATCAATCTAGTTGGCCAAACCAAACGAATAGATCGGAGAGAAATACAAAGCTATAACAATCATGCATAAATAAGTTTAGAAAAGGCTCAAATATTTCTCATGAATAATCTGATCATAAACCCACAATTCATCGGATCCCAACAAACACACCGCAAAAGAAGATTACATCGAATAGAACTCCAAGGAGATCGAAGAGAACATTGTATTGAAGATCAAAGAGAGAGAAGAAGCCATCTAGCTACTAGCTATGGACTCGTAGGTCTGTAGTAAACTACTCACACATCATCGGAAGGGCAACAAGGTTGATGTAGAAGCCCTCCGTGATCGATTCCCCCTCCGGCAGAGTACCGGAAAAGGCCTCCAAATGGGATCGCGGAAGAACAGAGGCTTGCGGCGGCGGAAAAGTTTTTCTAGGTTGCTCTCGAGTATACGGGGAATATTTGAGAATTTATAGCGGCGGAATTAGGACAAGATTTGCTACGAGGGGCCCACAAGCCTGGGGGGTGCGCCTACCCCCCCTGGGCGCGCCTCCCAAGCTTGTCGCTCCCTCGTGGCTCGTCTGGTCTTCTCCCGAACCTTCTAGGGTCTCTTCTGGTCTAGAAAAAATTAATCCATAGTTTTTTCTCCGTTTGGACTCCGTTTGATATTGATTTTCTGAAAAGCCAAAAACAACAACTGGCACTGGGCACTAGGTTAATAGGTTAGTCCCAAAAAATGATATATATATATATATATATATATAATTGCATATAAAACATTCAAGATTGATACTATAATACATGGAACAATAAAAAATTATAGATACGATGGAGACGTATCAAACATCCCCAAGCTTAATTCCTGCTCGTCCTCGAGTAGGTAAATGATAAAAACATAATTTTTGATGTGGAATGCTACCTAACAAGTTTATTATGTAATATTTTTCTTTTACGGTATGAATATTAAGAAACGAGTGATTCAAAGCAATAGCCTATAATTTGATATAAAGACATCAATACTCAGGTATACCAACAAACAATCATGGTTTTCAAAATAAAAATGCTAAAGAACGCTTGATACGTCTCCGTCGTATCTATAATTTTTAATTGTTTCATGCCAATATTCTACAATTTCCACATACTTTTGGCAATATTTTATATGATTTCTTGGACTAACATATTGATTCAGTGCCCAGTGACAGTTCATGTTTGTTGCATGTTTTTTGTTTCACAGAAATCCATATCAAACGAAGTCCAAACGCGATAAAAATTTACGGAGATTTATTTTTGAATATATGTGATTTTTGGGAAAAAGAATTGTGGCACCCCGGCTCAGAGAGACCGAAACACCCCGTATTACACCCAGAGATCGGGTCTTCTGGAACACGGCACTGCTTGGCATAGAAAAAATCAGCTCTTTATTACAAATATTACGGGTACAAGGGTTCTGAAGGCACGAAGGTTACAAAGGCATGGCGATACTACGCCTGCTCAGATAGCTCTATGCTAGCAGCGGGACAACTCGTAACGACGGAATATCTTCTAGCAGCGGAACAACGACGACGGTGATGAACTCCACTCCGCAGGGACTCTGGCTGGGACGCATCCTAGAGCGCAACCTCGAGATCCTCGACAAACAAGCAATCACGGCATCACCTGCAATCTGGCATGACACGCCAGGTGAGTACTTTGAATGTACTCGCAAGCTCACAGCAACCAAAGCAATCAAGACATACAACAGCATGGCATTTACAGGTTAATCATCAATGATGAACACGATGCTACTAGAACAACATGAGCATGACAGGTACATATAATTCATGATATGAACATGATGATACTAGCACTAGCATGCAAAGGGGTCGACGTTTAAGGTCTCATGGACCAACTTACTCTGCTCGGAGGTTATCTCGTAACCACCATAGGTATCAATCTTTCTTACCGTCGTGACCATCACACGATCACCTCATGATCAACCATCATCAAGAATACCATCGTGATCATCTCGTGACCACATAAAGATCAACCAACTTCTTCTCTCATGGAACCGGGGTTGTTAATTATCCAGGTTATTATTTCTGTTGACCCATAGTGTGACCTACTACGAACTGTGTCCATAATCGAGGACGTGGCTATAGATAGATTATACCCTCTGCAGAGGTTAGTACACTATACCCACACCACGGAACTCATGGCCTCGTGCTCCCATTCGGGTGGACCAACGACATTCCGACAAAACCAATCTATTGCATGACACCCTCCCGGCCACTCCGACAAACTCCCCTTTGGGCTATGTCATGGGTGGCCCCGATGTCAACTCGTGACATCCGCCACCTTTGTGGCTGCCACCGTCGTGGCCAAAACAAACTCGTCCCAAACGGGGACACCCGGGCACAACACAACTCGGGCACACAAGGTTATGGCCGCCTACCTGATCAGGGTAGCGCGCACCCATAACCTTCCCTAGTAGGAGGCACCGGCGAGAAGCATGACAATAGACCGCATTAGGGCCTCCCCATCCCGGTGGCACGATGACTCAGCCAACAGATTTGTTCAAGTTCAATTGATGTCAAGTTTAACTTGAAAGGTGATGAGCTGAGTCATAATAAAGTAGCATGATGAAATGACAATGCATATGAGCATGATATCAGTGTAACCATGGATGGGCAACATAATCATTTAACAACATAACATCAACAAGGATAACTCATTTAGTCTACGGGATGCAAATGAGCATGGCATAAAGATGATCATGAATATCACAAGTATTTTCATATCCAACCATAATGATTCATATGAGCATCTCATTATCAGTAGCATCTGAAATGCTTACCAGAATGAAACATAATAATATTAGCAATTAATCATATCACTTACTAGATAAAAATGAACACAGCATAAGCATAGACATGGATTCACAAGCATATTCAAAGTATTAGCAAAATCATTAAATGAACAAGCCATTATTTAAATATTCTAGTGGAAACCATGGCTACTGCAATGCCATCATGCAAGTGGCTGGTGTGGCTTGCCTGGGGATGGAGGATTCACCGGGGAGAAGTGCGAGACACTCGCGGAAAAATATCACCGGAAAAGTTTCTCTCTCGGAGGGGGCTGAATAAGGGCAAGGGAAAAATGGTCATTTTTAGAATGTTACAACATGGTGAAAATGATGCCAACAGAACGGGCTCGACGAACTGAGATCGTAGGCTTTGGAATCACCTGATTCGGAGTCATGGTCGCGGAGATACGGTCGTTCGTTCGTTAGGCAAAAAAATAAATAAAAATATTCATTTATGCGCTTAACGGGTGAACGCCTGCAATTTAACAGATTCGGCGCCGGCTAAAAAAGTGAAGACGCCTTTCTGAGATTACGCTTTCTAACAGAGAAAACGCACTCTAGCTCAAAGAAACACCAGAGTACGTCTTCGGAGTAGGAAGACGAATTCCGCAGAATACGCCTCCACTTAAGTGGGTCAACGGGCCCGGCTGGTCAGCGCGAACAGGCTTACAGGCGGGGCCCACCTACAGGTCCATCTCTTTCCTCTCGCGCCCGTGCCTGGTCGAGGGAGCAGTGGCGTTCGGCGACGACTGCCGGCAACTCCGGCCACCGTTCGCCGTGCTCCGACCACCGGCGTGCTCGGGGAAGCGAGGCGCATCCGCCGGTACACAACACGGCCGCGGAGGAGCCCGAGAGTGAGCAGAGGCGTGACCGGGGCGGACGACGGTGTCAGGCACGATTGGGCAGAGCACTGAGGGGCCCCAACAGAGGAGATGGAGGGCGGGAGAGCTCCGCAGGTCTTCGTGAAGGCTTCTAGTAGTGGTAGGAGAGAGGAAGGAGCTCGGTCTAGCTCGGATTTAGCTGAGCCTAAGCGGCGGCCATGGCGGCAATGCGGAGCGAGGAGGGCTTCTCGAGCTCGATCGAGTGGAGAGGCGGGGCTCTAGGAGGGAGGAGAGGCTGTGGGTGAGGAGAGGAGGGGCTCGGGTGGGCTTAAATAGCTGCGGCGAAGATGCCGTGCCCGGATGCCGCCATGGACGGGTGGGCGCCGCTCTGACACGTCCGCGTACGCGTGCGCACGCGCAGAGGGGTTGATGGCGACGAGAGAGGGGTAGTGGAGCGCCAGAGGAGGGCAGACGCGGTAGCGGCGAAGTCCGGTCGGCCACTCGGCCACTGTGCGCATGCAGCCGTGGCTATCGTGGCGCGAGGAGGGTGAAGGAGGAGGGGGCTAGGCACGCGTGGACGCAGGAGAGATCAGGCATCGCCGTAGACAAGGTAGGACGCGCGGACGCGGCGAGCAGAGGAGGCCCGGAGCAAAACGCCATCCAGAGCACGACAATGGCTTCCCAGCCGCGTGGTCACCATGTGCACAGGCGCACACGGTGCATTCTAGGCGGCAAAAATATGTCTAGCGTGTAGTCCTTACAAAGTAGGACCTCTCTGAAGTGATGGCTCAACAAAAGGAGCTTTGGGTTGATTGGATAGCTTAGAGAAAGTTTGCTGTAGCAAACTTGGGTATGAAACTGTGGTCAAAATAAATGGGATAAGGGATAACCAGGATGTCACAGAGGTTTAGGGTAGGAAGGACTATGATCCTGTGGATTTTTAAAAGATTTGGACCAGGATGTATCATAGTTGCTTTACAACTACAAAAACTGGTCCAGAAAGTAGATCATGAAGTAGCACTCACATAGAGGATTGGATTGGGCTGAAATTTGGTGTAGTATGATCATTTGGGCATATAAAGTTACTGCAAAAATTTCATACCATTTGGATAAATAAAAATGGTACTTCCTTCACAATGCTTTCTACTGGACAGAAACTTGGGGGAATTTTGTGGGGAAAATGAATTGGCAAAATGATGTGAATTTTGGAATTATCAAATGACATAGGGATACTTAGGTCCTGGATTAATTTTAGAATTTTTGAAGTAATATAAAATATAGTTGCTTCACAAATTGAAATTGTGACTAGAAGCAAGAATTTGAAGGTATGCTCACATAGATTGTTGGCTGGAGATGAAATTTTGTGGAGAGTAATTATTTGATCACATTAATTATCTACCAAAATTTTAACTCATTTTAATTATCCTAGCTAGTACTTCCTTCACAAAGCTTCTCTCTGGTCAGAAACTTTGGAAATTTGCTGAGGAAGATTTACTAGGCAAATGAGGCTGAATTTTGGCATGTGGCAATTATTTGGATATGAGAGAGTGCCCAAAAAATTTGAGGGCAATAAAAAAAGATAAATAGCACTTCCTTCACAAAGTGCCATACTGGACAGAATAGGAAATGAATATTCCTGAATTATTTTTGAACTAGGAAAGGATGGGTTTTGACATATTTGTGGAATATATGATCCAAATAATTTATGAGAATTTTGTGGGAATTTTAGGAAAGACAGAAATATAGGTTGCTTCACAACCTAGGGCAAACGGGGTTATTCCTTTAATAGAAAAAGGAATATTCCCAAGGAATAAAAATTTGGGGTTGGGCTAAGATGGAAATGACATGGCCTTGGGATAAATTTGAGAGTGACAAGCCACTTGGAAGTGGCAGGAGAGAATATCTTCCCAGGTTTCATGACCACAGAGCCACCGAAAAGGAACTCCAAATAAAAATTCGAAGAAATCCGAAAGAAAAAAGAAAGGGCCAAAAATCGGGGTGTCACAAACCTACCCCCCCCCTTAGAAAAAAATCTTGTCCTCGAGATTTGGTTGCTCAGGGAACAAGTATGAATATTCTGACTTAAGGAGACCGTTTCCAACTCGGGTATCTTTTTTCTTTATAAATTGTTCCCACTGAATTTCATCTGACTTGCTGCCTTACTCTGGGGTGGTTTGCTTCACCATATCCCACATTCTGACAGGTCTTCCTTCATATGTTCATCCTTACTCTGACTTTAATTCTTTTATGTCTGCTAGCTTATCTTACATTATCATGACTGGAGTTTCCATAAGTCTGGGAGGAATTTCCCCCTTGACGTGTCATTCTTATATCCAGCACTGATAGTATCAATGGAGTTGTGAACAAACTTTCTCGGTGTACATGAAACATTTAATCAGTACATCGGGTTACTAGGTGCATGCCCTCCGGGTTCAAAACAATGCTGAGGATCATAATGTTTCTCTTGGCGGAATCTGACTACTTGCAGGGAGTTCGGAATCATCTTGGCTGACTCCTTTGTCTCGATTCTGTACCGTGTTGTTCGGGCAATGATTATCGCACATGTATTGCCGATCTTGCTCCTTCATTATTGTTTTCTTTTTCTAAAACTGTTGCCGAAAGAACTTGGCCTTATCTGCCGTTAATCCTTCGCGTGACCATAGGTGCTGTCAGGTGCAATATTCCGGTAAGCATACCTTATCCTTAACCTATGACAGTGCCACAACTTTTAAATGGCAAGTTTATCATCCCACAAGCTCTATCTGTAGGGCAATGATCATCCGAACCTTTGCATGAAATCGGCAAATAAATCAGTAGCCACCAGAACGGTCTTTACAACTCAGATCTGGGACATTACTGAAATAACTCAACCATGGCTCACGACGGCTGAAAAGCAGCTCAGAGCATGAGGCAGTGTTGATAAGAAGAATGTAGCAGTTCCCTAAGATGGCCGAAGAACAGCTCAGAGCATAGGGTCACGGCTACAAAAAGAAACTCAACAGCTGCCCGAGACGGCTGAAAAGCAGCTCAGAACACGGGCCAGTTGTTGAAAAGAGAAATATAAAGGCGGCATCCACCCTGGACAGCCGAAAGCAGCTCAGAACACAGGCGTGGTGCCATTACCAGGAAGAGGTAAGCAAGGGTTCATCAGGATCATATACCAGATTCACAGTTACTTGTATAGAGCTCACTGTTGTGGTCAATCATACATGATAGTGACAAAGGTTAATGATATCACTTTGTTGGGTGTGAGGAAGCTGGCCTTGATATCCACTGTCAAGATTATTGTCCCAACATTGTCTTACTTCATAGCTTGTTAGTGCTTGCAACACACTGAGGTGTATACTGGCTTTCTTCCTCTTACATACCTCATGTGGTTGTCGGACTCTCACCATGCTTGCACCATCGTGCGAGTGACTTGAATGACCTTGGCAGCATGCTCACAACATATATGGAAGTATGTGTGGCTGAACATTTGATTCCCGAGACAGACACTTGGATCCTGACCAGCTCGTGCTTTTGACCCCACTGTTGCGGATCTGATTCTTGAGATGCACTGCCAACTCACTGTGACTGGTACTAATGACAATGACTGTTGGTAGTGCCGTACCGACGAAGGCTGGATAGCTTGTGTTGGAAGCCATCTCAGAAGCTTCTCCTCCTGGTTGCTTGCTGAGGAAGATTTGGTGCCTTATGCCGGAAGCTTTCTGCGGTGGCTTACCGAAGAAGACTGAGTATCTTACACTGTAAGTCATCCACATGTCGTACTGAAGAAGACTGAGGAACCTTGCGTCATAAGCTTCTATGGTAGCTTGCGGAGAAAGACTGGGTTGCTTACACCAGAAGCTTCTCTCTGTGATATGCGAACTGAATGCCATATATATATATATACCCTTGATATATATATATATATACCCTTGATATTCCTTTGACTGGAAATGTATTGTTGTCTTGCACACAAATTGTCTTCCAGCTGGTTCATTACAATTGTGATGGTTGCACACTGATGTAAACTTGATGCTGATAATCCATCTAGGATAGCATTTGCATTCAGATCAGATATTCCCAATACAATGCAGTCAGCTGAGAATTCCATAATGTTTATCTGAACTTCCAAATATTTGAACTCCTCACTGATTCTTCGAGTCCGGTGTCAGTTGATGAGCAACTTTCATAAGGGGAAATAAGGTAACACCGAAGGCCCAAAGAAAGAAGCAAAAGAAACGACTCAAACAAAAACACACAATAGGCAACAAGATTACATATAAACAACATCACATTTTACAGCTATTCACAACAATATGCATGCCTACTTAAGCACACAAATCTCGCAGAAACTCTGGTACTACGATCTAATATGCTGTGACGGTGTGCATGAAAGGGGATCAGCGTGTGAAGGGGTTGGTGCAAGCAGAGTTACACCAAGCGCTGGCTCAGCACCGGTTGCATCTGGACGGGCTCGGAGGTGAGGACGTACTCGGTGATCATGTAGCGGAACACGGATGTCACGGCCACATCATCATCAAGTGAACGGAAGGAACCCGTACTCGTCCAAGGAATGGGTGACAAGGTAGGATAGCGGTGGAAAGCAGGGGCTGCTGGCATTGCCCTTTTCTGGTAACAAAGACCAGTAAGGGTTGCCAAAGCGGCGGGTTAGATGGAAAGACCCGGGATAGAAACATGTCTATCGCCGAAGCTATAGGTGTGGCTGAAGAGAAAATATTGGTGCGATACCTGTGCATCAATCCTACAAGTGATCGACACCACTAGGTACCTTGGCATCACTCTGCTGGGACAGAGATGACACCAAACACCAAAGAGCAAGTATGCAAAACTAGAGGGTGCAGGTAGTAGATCGAAACCGATGCCACCTACACTCACAAGATCAACCGTTAGTGACAATATAGTGAGTCTATATGCATGCTATGCGACAAACAAATGCAGCAAGCAAGCTAGACTCTGAACTACCGGTTTCTAACGCTCGCGCTGACTAGGGCGTCCTACAGCCAAACCTACTCTGATACCAAGCGCTGTGGCACCCCGGCTCAGAGAGACCGGAACACCCCGTATTCCAGCCTAGAGATCAGGTCTTCTGGAACACGGCACTGCTTGGCATAGAACAAATCAGCTCTTTATTACAAATATTATGGGTACAAGGGTTTTGAAGGCACGAAGGTTACAAAGGCACGGCGATACTACGCCTGCTCAGATAGCTCTATGCTAGCAGCGAGACAACTCGTAACAACGAAATATCTTCTAGCAGCGGAACAACGACGACGGTGATGAACTCCACTCCGCAGGGACTCTGGCTGGGACGCATCCTAGAGCGCAACCTCGGGATCCTCAACAAACAAGCAATCACGGCATCACCTGTAATCTGGCATGACACGCCAGGTGAGTACTTTGAATGTACTCGCAAGCTCACAACAACCAAAGCAATCAAGACATACAACAGCATGGCATTTACAGGTTAATCATCAATGATGAACACGATGCTACTAGAACAACATGAGCATGACAGGTACATATAATTCATGATATGAACATGATGATACTAGCACTAGCATGCAAGGGGGTCAACGTTTAAGGTCTCATGGACCAACTTACTCTGCTCGGAGGTTATCTCATAACCACCATAGGTATCAATCTTTCTTACCGCCGTGATCATCACACGATCACCTCATGATCAACCATCATCAAGAATACCATCGTGATCATCTCGTGACCACATAAAGATCAACCAACTTCTTCTCTCATGGAACCAGGGTTGTTAATTATCCAGGTTATTATTTCTGTTGACCCATAGTGTGACCTACTTCGAACTGTGTCCATAACCGAGGACGTGGCTATCGATAGATTATACCCTCTGCACAGGTTAGTACACTGTACCCACACCACGGAACTCATGGCCTCGTGCTCCCATTTGGGTGGACCAACGACATTCCGACAAAATCAATCTATTGCATGACACCCTCCCGGCCACTCCGACAAACTCCCCTTTGGGCTATGTCATGGGTGGCCCCGATGTCAACTCGTGACATCTGCCACCTTTGTGGCTGCCACCGTCGTGGCCAAAACAAACTCGTCCCAAACGGGGACACCCGGGCACAACACAACTCGGGCACACAAGGTTATGGCCGCCTACCTGATCAGGGTAGCGCGCACCCATAACCTTCCCTAGTAGGAGGCACCGGCGAGAGGCATGACAATAGACCGCATTAGGGCCTCCCCATCCAGACAAGTGTGGTTGCACTGGTGACCTCGATTCGGTGCCACCATGACTCAGCCAACAGATTTGTTCAAGTTCGATTAATGTCAAGTTTAACTTGAAAGGTGATGAGTTGAGTCATAATAAAGTAGCATGATGAAATGACAATGCATATGAGCATGATATCAGTGTAACCATGGATGGGCAACATAATCATTTGACAACATAACATCAACAAGGATAACTCATTTAGTCTACGGGATGCAAATGAGCATGTCATAAAGATGATCATGAATATCACAAGTATTTTCATATCCAACCATAATGATTCATATGAGCATCTCATTATCAATAGCATCTGAAATGATTACCAGAATGAAACATAATAATATTAGCAATTAATCATATCACTTACTAGATAAAAATGAACATGGCATAAGCATAGACATGGATTCACAAGCATATTCAAAGTATTAGCAAAATCATTAAATGAACAAGCCATTATTTAAATATTCCAATGGAAACCATGGCTACTGCAATGCCATCATGTAAGTGGCTATTGTGGCTTGCCTGGGGATGGAGGATTCATCGGGGAGAAGTGCGAGACACTCGCAGAAAAATATCGCCGAAAAAGTTTCTCTCTCGGAGGGGGCTGAATAAGGGCAGGGGAAAAATGGTCATTTTTAGAATGTTACAACATGGTGAAAATGATGCCAACAGAACGGGCTCGACGAACTGAGATCGTGGGCTTTGGAATCACCTAATTCGGAGTCACGGTCGCGGAGATACGGTCGTTCGTTCGTTAGGCAGAAAATTAAATAAAAATATTCATTTATGCGCTTAACGGGCGAACGCCCACAATTTAACAGATTCGGCGTCGGCTGAAAAAGAGAACGCGCCTTTCTGAGATTACGCTTTCCAACAGTGAAAACGCACTCTAGCTCAAAGAAACACCGGAGTACGTCTTCGGAGTAGGAAGACGTATTCCACAGAATACGCCTCCACTTAAGTGGGTCAACGGGCCCGGCTGGTCAGCGCGGATAGGCTTACAGGTGGGGCCCACCTGCAGGTCCATCTCTTTCCTCTCGTGCCCGTGCCTGGTCGAGGGAGCAGTGGCGTTCGGCGCTGACTGCCGGCAGCTTCGGCCACCGTTCGCCGTGCTTCGACCACCGGTGTGCTCGGGGAAGCGAGGCGCATCCGCCGGTACACAGCACGACCGCAGAGGAGCCCGAGAGTGAGCGGAGGCGTGACCGGGGCGGACGACGGCGTCGGGCACGATTGGACAGAGCACTGAGGGGCCCCAGCAGAGGAGATGGAGGGCGGGAGAGCTCCGCAGGTCTTCGTGAAGGCTTCTAGTAGTGGTAGGAGAGAGGAAGGAGCTCGGTCTAGCTCGGATTTAGCCGAGCCGAAGAGGCGGCCATGGCGGCAATGCGGAGCGAGGAGGGCTCCTCGAGCTCGGTCGAGTGGAGAGGCGGGGCTCTAGGAGGGAGGAGAGGCTGTGTGTGAGGAGAGGAGGGGCTTGGGTGGGCTTAACTGGCTGCGGCGAAGATGTTGTGCCAGGATGCCCCCGCGGACGGGTGGGCGCCGCTCTGACGCATCTGCGTACGAGTGCGCACGCGCGGAGGGGTTGATGGCGACGAGAGGGGGGTAGTGGAGCGCCAGAGGAGGGCAGACGTGGTAGCGGCGAAGTCCGGTCGGCCACTCGGCCACTGTGCGCACGCGGCCGTGGCTATCATGGCACGAGGAGGGCGAAGGAGGAGGGGGCCAGGGCGCGCGTGGACGCATGAGAGATCAGGCATCGCCGTAGACAAGGTAGGACGCGCGGACGCGGCGAGCAGTGGAGGCCCGGCGCAAAATGCCATCCAGAGCGCGACAATGGCTTCCCAACCGTGTGGTCACCGCGTGCACAGGCGCACGCGGTGCATTTTGGGCGGCAAAAATATGTCTAGCGTGTAGTCCTTACAAAGTAGGACCTCTCTCAAGTGATGGCTCAACAAAAGGAGCTTTGGGTTGATTGGATAGCTCAAAGAAAGTTTGTTGTAGCAAACTTGGGTATGAAACTGTGGTCAAAATAAATGGGATAAGGGATAACCAAGATGTCACAGAGGTTTAGGGTAGGAAGGACTATGATCCTGTGGATTTTTAAAAGATTTGGACCAGGATGTATCATAGTTGCTTTACAACTACAAAAACTGGTCCAGAAACTAGACCATGAAGTAGCACTCACATGGAGGATTGGATTGGGTTGAAATTTGGTGGAGTATTATCATTTGGGCATGTGAAGTCACTGCAAAAATTTCATACCATTTGGATAAATAAAAATGGCACTTCCTTCACAATGCTTTCTACTGGACAGAAACTTGGAGGAATTTTGTGGGGAAAATGGCTTGGCAAAATGATGTGAATTTTGGCATGTTGAAATTATATATGGATACTTAGGTCCTGGATTAATTTCACAATTTTTTAAGCAATAGAAAATATAGTTTCTTCACAAACTGAAATTGTGACCAGAAGCAAGAATTTGAATGTGTGCTCACATAGATTGCGGGATGGTGATGAAATTTTGTGGAGCGTAATGATTTGATCACATGAATGATCTACCAAAATTTCAACTCATTTGGATTAACCTAGTTAGTACTTCCTTCACAAAGCTTCTCTCTGATCAGAAACTTTGGAAATTTGCTGAAGAAGATTTACTTGACAAATGAGGCTTAATTTTTGCATGTCGCAATTATTTGGATATGAGAAAGTTCCCAAAAAATTTGAGGGCAATCAAGAAAAGATAAATTGCACTTCCTTCACAAAGTGCCATACTGGACAGAATAGGAAATGAATATTCCTGAATTATTTTTAACTAGGCAAGGATGGGTTTTGACATATTTGTGGAAGATATGATCCAAAGAATTTATGAGAATTTTGTGGTAATTTTAGGACAGACAAAAATATAGGTTGCTTCACAACCTAGGGCAAACGGGGTTATTTCTTTAATAGAAAAAGGAATATTCCCAAGGAATAAAAATTTGGGGTTGGGCTAAGATGGAAATGACATGGCCTTGGGATAGATTTGAGAGTGACAAGCCACTTGGAAGTGGCAGGAGAGAATATCTTCCCAGGTTTCATGACCACAGAGTAAACCTGTGCATGGGCAGCCCGGCCCGGAGGCCCGAGCCCGAAAGCCCGGTATCTGGGCCGTGCCCGGGCTCCATTTTCCCGCCCGAAGCCCGGCCCGAAAGCCCGAAAAAAGCCCGAAATGGCAACAAATATATATTTTATTTGAAATATATGTATATTATATTATTTTAATATCCTGAATATAATTATTTTAATAAAAAAATGACACTGTTTATGTGCTTCGGGCCTGGCCGGGCCGGGCCCGGGCTTGGGATTTTTGCTTCGTGCTTTACAAAGCACGGCCCGAAACCCGGCCCGGCCCGGGGTTTGCTCAGGTTTACCACAGAGCCACCGAAAAGGAACTCCAAATAAAAATTCGAAGAAATCCGAAAGAAAAAAGAAAGGGCCAAAAATCGGGGTGTCACAAGAATCAACGCGAGCCGATGCCCGAGGACACGACAAGCCTGGAGGGCACGGGCCCCCTGGGCGCGCCTAGGGGGCTTGTGGCTCCCCTGTAGGTTGGTTGAGGGTGTCCTTCTGCTGCAAGGAAGCTAATATCCGGATAAAAATCCCCTCAAAATTTCAGCCCAATCGGAGTTATGGATCTCCGGGAATTTAAGAAACGGTGAAGGGTCAGAAAACAGGAACGCGAAACAGAACAGAACAGAGAGAGATTTCCAATCTCGGAGGGGCTCCTGCCTCCGGGAGCCATGGCGGCCATGGACCAGAGGGGAAACTCTCCTCCCATCTAGGGGGGGCAAGGAAGAAGAATAAGGAGGGGGGCTCTCTCCCCCTCTCTCCCGGTGGCGCCGGAACGCCGCCGGGGCAATCATCGTGACGGCGATCTACACCAACAACTTCGCCGCCATCAACACCAACTCTCTCCCCCTCTATGCAGCGGTGTAACACCTCTTCTCCCCGCTGTAATCTCTACTTAAACATGGTGCTTAACGCTATATATTATTATCCAATGATATGTGGCAATCTATGATGTTTGAGTAGATTCGTTTTGTCCTATGGGTTGATTGATGATCGTGATTGGTTTGAGTTGTATGTTTTATTTTGGTGCTATCCTATGGTGCCCTCCATGTCGCGCAAGCGTGAGGGATTCCCGGTGTAGGGTTTGCAATATGTTCATAATTCTCTTATAGTGGGCGGCTAGAGTGACAGAAGCTTACACCCGAGTAAGGGGGTTGTTGCGTATGGGAGTAAAGAGGACTTGTTACTTAATGCTATGGTTGGGTTTTACCTTAATGATCTTTGGTAGTTGCGGATGCTTGCTAGAGTTCCTATCATAAGTGCATATGATCCAAGTACGGAAAGTATGTTAGCTCATGCCTCTCCCTCATATAAAATTGCAATAATG
The DNA here is from genome assembly GCA_039707655.1 of Elymus sibiricus. Classification (NCBI taxonomy): domain Eukaryota; kingdom Viridiplantae; phylum Streptophyta; class Magnoliopsida; order Poales; family Poaceae; genus Elymus; species Elymus sibiricus. The sequence continues at coordinate 394,828,074 of CM077672.1, forward strand.
ATTACCGGTCTAGTTATCGATTGCCTAGGGAAAAATCTTTCTTTTGTGTTACAAAAGCTTTCTACTAAACAACTAGCTTTTATTATCTTGCAAATTACTCATAGTTTTATTCTCGCAAAGTACTCCTAGTTTTATTCTTGCAAAGTAGTTCTAGCATTACACCTACAAAGTAGTTTTATTCTTGTTCTAGGTAAAGCGAACGTTAAGTGTGCGTAGAGTTGTTTCGGTGGTCGATAGAACTTGAAGGGAATATTGATTCTACCTTTAGCTCCTCATTGGGTTCGACACTCTTATTTATCGAGAAAGGCTACAACTGATCCTCTATACTTGTGGGTTATCAAGACCTTTTTCTGGCGCCGTTGCCGGGGAGCAATAGCGTGGGGTTGATATTCTCGTGTGTGCTTGTTTGCTTTATCACTAAGTAGATTTTATTTTCTGTTCTAAGTTGTTCTCTATCTTTAATTATGGATATGGAACACGAAATACCAAAAAAAAATAGTTGTACTTGCTACTCATGGAGATGGGGAACCTCCTAAAACCCTCGATGCTGGTTATGACATTAAATACTACTTTGATAATCCTGATAAATCTCCATTCAACTTGATAATTGGATATACTTTGGATCAACGGGAATACTTTAGGGATTATCGCTTGTCTCAAAAAGGGAACTCTTATGGGATCAAATTGATTATTTGCATTGGTATGCTCGGAATTTATGCTTAAGATATGATTATACTTGTTGCTCTAAGATGAAGGCTCCACACCTTCCCTTTTCATGTAAATTTAATGATAATGAAACCTTGGTTTCTTATGCTAATGGTGTATATGATTACTATGATGTGGAACAAATAGAAGAATTTGTTGCTTTTAAGGGTGCTTATGAAATTGAATCTTTGTTTGAAAAGTATGAAAATTATGATGATGCTGTTTACAGATCTGAAAATTATGCTATACTAAAATATTACTATGAGAATTATGAATACAATGCTTATATTAATGAATTTATTGAGAAAGTCTCCGCTGCCCAAGAAGAGACTAATATTTTGAGGAACCTATGAAAGAAGAAATTGCTGAAACTGTGAGCTCATTAGATGAAAAAGATGATGAGGAGAGTGAAGAACAAAGGGAGGAAGAGCGGATTAGCTACCCGTGCCCACCTTCTAATGAGAGTAACTCTTCAACTCATACATTGTTTAATTTCCCTTCGTGCTTACTGAAGGATGAATGCTATGGTGATTGCTATGATCCCTTTGATTCGTTTGAAATATCCCTTTTTGATGAAATTGATGCTTGCTATGCTTGTGGCCATGATGCCAATTTGAATGATGCTTATGGAGATGAACCTGCTATAGTTCCTTATGTTAAACATGAAATTGTTGCTATTGCACCCACATATGATAGTCCTATTATCTTTTTTCAATTCTCCCAACTAAACTATATCAGAGAAGTTTGCGCTTATTAAGGATTATATTGATGGGTTGCGTTTTACTATTACACATGACGATTTTGATGAATATAATATGCATGTGCTTGCTGCTCCTACTTGCAATTATTATGAGAGAGGAACTACATATCTACCTCTCTATGTTTCTAGTACGATAAAATTGCAAGAAACTGTTTATACTATGCATTGGTCTTTACTTGATGTGCATGAATTGTTCTTTTATGACATGCCGATGCATAGGAAGAGAGTTAGACTTCGTAATTACATGATATATGTTGCTTTGTGCTCACTACTAAATTACAAATCATTGTTAATTAAAATTGGCTTTGATATACCTTGGGATCCGGGTGGATCGATAGCATGAGCACTTTATGCCTAGCTTAATGGCTTTAAAGAAAGCGCTGCCTGGGAGACAACCCGGAAGTTTTAGAGATTCATTTTATTCTGTTGTGTGCTTTTAAAAAGTTTAAAAACAAAAAAAAATATAGAGGGGAACCTAAAACTTTTTCAAAAAGAAAAGTGAAAGTGAGACAGATGAGCAATGTGGAAGTGGGGGCTAGCCTTGAACTTTGTTCATGCCCACGGAAACTTTGTGAACCTTGATTACAGAAACTTTTCAACAAAAATAATTATCCTCTTGGACAAATCCATTGTATTATAAAAATAATGTGCCATGATTTACCTTTAGGATGTTTAAATTGCTTGTTTGGTGTGTGCTGTGGAAAAACAGAAACTTTTGCTGTAGTGCTTGAATTTTGATAATTTACTGGAATGTGCAAAAATTCTGAATTTTTTGCACAGTACTGCTATGCAATTTTTTTATTTTTTCCTAATTTTTAAGAATTTTTTGAGTTACAAAAGTATATGTACCATCTGCATCTTTACAGACTGTCCTGTTTTCACAGATTGCTGTTATAGTTTCTTTATTTGCGTATGTTTGAAATCTTGTTGAGCCCCATTGACTTGGGAGCCATAGAATTGTGATAGAAAACAGTGGGTAATTTTTGATTATAATTATACAATAATGTTACAGCAGGACATGATGGGATTTGATGTTATATGTACTAACCCCTCTAATAAAAAGTTCGGTTAAGTTTTGTGTGGATGAAGTGTTTGAAGATCGAGGAGGTATCGATATGAGGAGAATAAGGAGAGGCAAGAGCTCAAGCTTGGGGATTCCCAAGGCACCCCAAGTAAATATTCAAGGAGACACAAGCGTCTAAGCTTGGGGATGCCCCGGAAGGCATCCCATCTTTCTTCGACAATTATCGGTATGTTTTGGTTTTTGTTTTGTTCACATGATATGCGTAAGTTCTTGGAGCATCTTTTGTGTGGATTTTTCTTTCCTTTTAATAAGGGATAATTAGTTTTATGCCCCTAGTTGGGTCCCACTCGTCGGTTTTACCCCTAATTTCGGAAACTCACCTGTTTTGTACAAGCCACTTTGCAATTCTTATGCTTTTGCCCTTTGACCCTTTGACCGTCACTTTGAAAAAATCATAACAAATTCATACTAACTCAGAAAAATGCAAATAAGATATAAAAATGTTCACAAAAACATCACCTATATGTGCATGTCATTTTTATTCTTAACAAAAGTGTTGGAAAGTCCTCATCTCAGTTTTAGCTCATATGACCTTAGCATGAACAGTACAATCTAAAAAAATTCTAAAAATTCTAAATTTTTTGGTGGCAAACATTGACCAATGTTTTGAGTGCTTGCCAAGTTTCATAACAGAATGACATTCGTGGAAGTCATGGCAAAAAAAATAAAATCAATGCTTCAAAATTTTGTTTTTTTTGCCATGACTTCCACGAATGTCATTCTGTTATGAAACTTGGCAAGCACTCAAAACATTGGTCAATGTTTGCCACCAAAAAAATTTAGAATTTTTAGAATTTTTTTAGATTGTACTATTCATGCTAAGGTCATATGAGCTAAAACTGAGATGAGGACTTTCCAACACTTTTGTCAAGAATGAAAATGACATGCACATATAGGTGATGTTTTTGTGAACATTTTGATATCTTATTTGCATTTTTATGAGTTAGTATGAATTTGTTATGATTTTTTCAAAGTGACGGTCAAAGGGTCAAAGGGCAAAAGCATAAGAATTGCAAAGTGGCTTGTACAGAATAGGTGAATTTACGAAATTAGGGGTAAAACAGACGAGTGGGACCCAACTAGGGGCATAAAACTAATTATCCCTTTTAATAATGCACCATGATGGTATGAGATAGTCCTTGGTTGATTTATAGAATGCTCTTTGCACTTCACTTATATCTTTTGAGTATGGCTTTATAGAATGCTTCATGTGCTTCACTTATATCATTTGAAGTTTGGATGCCTGTTTCTCTACATATAGAAAACCTTTATTTGTAGAATGCTCTTTTGCTTCACTTATATTTATTAGAGCGTGGGCAAGTCTTTTGTAGAAAGAATTAAACTCTCATGCTTCACTTATATCTATTTAGAGAGTCAACAGGAATTGGTCATTCACATGGTTAGTCATAAAATCCTACATAAAACTTGTAGATCACTGAATATGATAAGTTTGATTCCTTGCAATAGTTTTGCGATATTAAGATGGTGATATGTGGGAGGTACTAGTAGATAATTGTGGTTTAGTAAGAATATCGGTGTTAAGGTTTGTGATTCCCGAAGCATGCACGTATGTTCTGTCGTTATGCTAAGAAGTTGGAGCATGATTTATTCTTGATTGTCTTCCTTTGTGTGGCGGTCGGGGGCGCGCGATGGTTAACTCCTACCAACCTCCCCCCTAGGGGCATGCGTAGTAGTACTTTGCTTCGAGGGCTAATAAACTTTCGCAATAAGTATGTGAGTTCTTTATGACTAATGTGAGTCCATGGATTATACGCACTCTCACCTTTCCGCAATTTGCTAGCCTCTTCGGTACCGTGCATTTCCCTTTCTCACATCGAGAGTTGGTACAAACTTCGCCGGTGCATCCAAACCTCGTGATATGATACGCTCTATCACACATAAGCCTCATTTCAGTTTGTCAGTCCACCGATTGGTGGATTTGTTTACCGTACTTTCAGTTTGTAATTTGTTTACCGTACTTTCAGTTTGTCAGTCCACCGATTGGTGGATTGACACAGGGGCCAATATTCATGTGTGTGTTGATATGTCTTTGTTCTCTTTTTACCAGGTCGCACGAGATTGATCAGTCCTGATGGGGAATGGCTCGCATGCTTCTGTTCATGGTGTTAGCACGGTAGATCTGAAGTTTACTTCAGGAAAGATCATGCAACTGAAGAACGTGCAGCATGTCCCCGCCATCAAGAAGAATCTCGTTAGTGGCTCCCTTCTTTGTAAAGAAGGGTTTAAGTTAGTGTTGGATTCCAATAAAGTATTCGTATCTCGGTATGGACTGTTTGTTGGAAAAGGATATGATTGCGGAGGTTTGTTCCGCCTTTCCCTGCCGGATTTCTGTAATAAAGTCGTGAACCAAATTCATTCTAGCATGAACGAATCTGAGGTTTGGCATTCACGTCTTTGTCACATTAATTTCGGTTGTATGACGCGGCTAGCTAAGATGGATTTAATCCCGAGTTTCACCTTAGCCAAAGGCTCTAAGTGCCATGCATGTGTGCAAGCAAAGCAACCTCGTAAGCCTCACAAGCCTTCGAAGGAGAGACACCTGGCACCACTAGAGCTCATACATTCAGATCTGTGCGAGATGAATGGTGTGTTGACTAAAGGTGGAAAGAAATACTTCATGACGTTGATTGATGATTCTACTAGATTCTGCTATGTGTATTTGTTAAATACTAAGGATGAGGCTCTACACTACTTTAAAATCTATAAGGCAGAAGTTGAGAACCAACTTGAAAAGAAGATAAAACAAGTTCGGTCTGATCGTGGTGGAGAGTACTTTTCTAATGAGTTCGATTTATTCTGTGTGGAACATGGTATTATTCATGAGAGGACGCCTCCCCATTCACCCCAGTCAAACGGGGTTGCCGAACGGAAAAACCGTACTCTAACAAATTTGGTTAACGCCATGTTAGATACATCGGGTTTATCCAAGGCATGGTGGGGGAGGATGTATTGACATCATGTCATGTCCTGAATAAAGTTCCCACGAAGGATAATGAGACTACTCCCTATGAGCAATGGGAAAAGAAAAGTACTACACTCTCTTACGTGCGCACTTGGGGCTGTTTGGTCAAAGTCAACGTGCCGATAACAGAAAAGCGCAAGTTGGGACCAAAGACTGTGGACTGCGTTTTTCTGGGCTATGCCAAGCATAGCGTCGGCTATAGATTTCTAGTGGTGAAATCTGATGTACACGATGTGAAGGTCGGTACGATCATGGAGTCTAAAGATGCTACATTCTTTGAGGATATTTTCCCCATGAGAGATATGCAAAGGACTTCTAGACTGGAATCTGATGAGACTCTTGAACCTGCCATTCCGATGGAATATTATGAACACAAAAGTGATGAAAATTCCACGGAGGATGACGAGGAAGCTCCTGTTAGGAGCAAGAGACAGAGGATTGCAAAGTCCTTTGGTGATGATTTCCTCGTGTACCTCATGGATGATGACACTCCCAGTTTCATTTCAGAAGCATATGCATCACCGGATGCTGACTACTGGAAGGATGCGGTCCGTAGCGAGATGGATTCCATCTTGGCTAATGGTACATGGGAGATCACTGATCGTCCTTATGGTTGCCAACCATTAGGATGTAAGTGGGTGTTCAAAAGGAAGCTTAGGCCCGATGGTACTGTTGAAAAGTACAAGGCTAGGCTTGTGGCCAAGGGTTATACCCAAAAAGAAGAGGAAGATTTCTTCGATACTTACTCACTTGTGGCTAGACTGACAACCCTTCGAGTGTTACTCTCGTTAGCTGCCTCGCATGGTCTTCTCGTTCATCAGATGGATGTTAAGATGGCTTTCCTTAACGGAGAGCTAGACGAGGAAATTTACATGCAACAGCCAGATGGCTTTGTAGTAAATGGTCAAGAAAGAAAGGTGTGCAAGCTATTGAAATCTTTGTATGACCTGAAACAAGCGCCTAAGCAATGGCATGAGAAATTCAATACTAATCTGACATCTGCTGGCTTTGTTGTTAACGAAGTTGACAAATGTGTATACTATCGCTATGGTGGGGGCGAAGGAGTGATACTGTGTCTGTATGTCTATGACATACTGATATTTGGGACCCACCTCAAAGTCATTGAGGAGGTCAAGTCTTTTCTATCTCATAACTTTGAGATGAAAGACCTGGGCGTGGCTGATGTAATCTTGAACATCAAGCTACTGAGAGATACTGAGGGTGGAATTACACTTTTGCAATCCCACTATGTTGAGAAGCTTTCGAGCCGTTTTGGATATTCGGACTGCAAACCTTCTGCAACACCATATGATCCTAGCGTGCGGATTCGAAAGTTCGAAGGCACTGCTGTTGATCAATTGAGATATTCTCAAGTGGTTGGTTCACTCATGTACCTAGCTTGTGCTACTCGGCCTGACATATCATTTGCTGTGTGCAAACCGAGCCGGTTTGTTTCCAATCCGGGAGTTGTGCACTGGCATGCCGTTGAGCGAGTCATGCGTTATTTGCAAGGCACTGTGAACTATGGAATTCACTATTCTGGGTACCCGACGGTACTTGAGGGGTATAGTGATTCGAATTGGATATCTAATGCTGATGAGATGAAAGCCACAAGTGGGTATGTCTTCACACTTGGTGGTGGTGCTGTTTCCTGGAAGTCTTGCAAGCAGACGATCTTAACGACATCGACTATGGAAGCAAAACTCACAACATTAGACACATCATGCGTCAAAGCAGAATGGCTTCGAGAGCTTTTAATGGATTTGCCAGTGGTTGATAAGCCAGTCTCGGCTATCCTTATGAACTGTGACAATCAAACAATGATTGCCAAGGCTAAGAGTTCAAAGGACAACCTGAAATCCACAAAGCACATAAGAAGAAGATTGAAATCTGTCAGAAAATCAAGAAACTCCGGAGTGATAGCGCTGGATTACATCCAGACTGCTAAAAATCTGGTAGACCCTTTTACGAAAGGGTTATCACGGATTGTGATAGAAAATGCATCGAGGGAGATGGGCATGAGACCCAGTAAGTTGCCATGGGGGTAACCCAACCTATGTGATCGAAGATCCCGTGAATTAGGACCTGGGAAAACAATCCAGTGGTCAACTGAGGAGAGTATCCTTACCAACCCACTCCATTGGAGATGCAATACTCTCGTAATCTGTAAGGCAGGCTGACTTTTGTCTTAATGTGTTCCAAAGCTTGTGTAAGCAAGATGCTATCCTACAGAGCATTCTTTGGAGGAACACACCTATGTGAACCCGAATGTTGTTCACAGTCTATGAGATTGGGTAATCTCTAGAAGCTCATGAGAAGGTAAGGAGTATGACTAATAAGCTCCACCCGTGGGGTTTAGGCTTCGGCAGCCACGTATCAGCTGACAATTGCTACTTGTAGCTTGCGTTGGTATTTCCCCGAAGAGGAAGGGATGATGCAGCATAGTAGAGATAAGTATTTCCCTCAGTTATGAAACCAAGGTTATCGAACCAGTAGGAGAATCACGCAACACCTCGTTAGCAGCACCTGCACACAAACAACAAATCCTTGCACCCAACGCAAACGAGGGGTTGTCAATCCCTCGGCGGTAAATTGCAAGATTAAATTATATATGATAGATGGATAGATTGTAATAAAAATACAAAATAAAATAAATAAAAGAAAATGGCAGCAATATTTTTAGGGTTTTATTATATGATTTATATAGACCCGGGGGCCATAGTTTTCACTAGAGGCTTCTCTCGAGAAAATAGCATACGGTGGGTAGACAAATTACTGTTCGACAATTGATAGAAAAGCAAATAATTATGACGATATCCAAGGCAATGATCATGTATATAGGCATCACGTCCGAGACAAGTAGACCGACTCCTGCCTGCATCTACTACTATTACTCCACACATCGACCGCTATCCAGCATGCATCTAGTGTATTAAGTCCATGAAGAACGGAGTAACGCCTTAAGAACGATGACATGATGTAGACAAGATAAACTCACGTATGAATAAACCTCATCTTTTTACCCTTAATAGCAACGATACATACGTGTCATGTCCCTTTCTGTCACTGGGATTGAGCAACGCAAGATCGAACCCATTACAAAACACCTCTTCCCATGGCAAGATAAATCAATCTAGTTGGCCAAACCAAATCAATAGATCGGAGAAGAAATACGAGGCTATAATAATCATGCATAAAAGAGTGCAGCAAAGACTCAAATAATATTCATGGATAATCTGATCATAAACTCACAATTCATCGGATCCCAACAAACACACCGCAAAAAGTGATTACATCGGATAGAACTCCAAGAACATCGAGGAGAACATTGTATTGAAGATCAAAAAGAGAGAAGAAGACATCTAGCTACTAACTATGGACCCGAAGGTCTGTGGTAAACTACTCACGCATCATCGGAAGGGCAGCAAGGTTGATGTAGAACCCCTCCGTGATCGATTCCCCCTCCGGCAGATTACCGGAGAAGGACCCCAGATGGGATCTCTTGAGAACAGAAACTTGCGGCGGTGGAAAAAGTATTTCTTGGACTCCCCTGAGGGTTTCTGATTTTTCCTGAATTTATAGTGGTGGAATTAGGTCAAACGGAGCAAAGGGGGGGCCACGAGGCACCAGGGCACGCCCCCCCAGGCGCGCCCTGGTGGCTCGTGGCCACCTCCTGGGTCTTCTGGCCCTCTTCCGAAGCTTCTAGTGTTTATCTTGTCCAGAAAAAAATCTCCAAAAAATTTCGTGGCATTTGGACTTCGTTTGGTATTGATTTTCTATAAAACAAAAACAGGGCAGAAAACAGCAACTGGCACTGTGCACTAAGTTAATAGGTTAGTCTCCAAAAATGATATATAATTGCTGTATATGATTATAAAAACATCCAAGATTGATAATATAACAGCATGGAACAATCAAAAATTATAGATACGTTGGAGACGTATCAACAATAGGCGAAACTTCTTCACGCCAAACTGACAATTCAAGGCATAGTCCATTGTTCAGTTGTGAAGAAGTCTAATCCTCTTGCTCTAGGTGGAATCAACTTAACAGTCTCCACTAAAAATTCTGGTATATCAAACATTGTTTGGAACAGTTGACAAACTTATGTGCCTCGAGATCTGGTGGGGGATTGTTGGATTATGGATGGGCTTAGGCCCATATAAGACAATAATCCCTGGTTAATCTCTAAGGCCCATTTAGGTGCATGGCAAGTGGTGGGAAGTTTACTACCATACTGATACAGTAAGAAGAGTGAGATCCCTTTATAAGGGCCGATCTACCACATGCCATTGGGAGCTTGGGAAGAGGAGCTGTACACGCGCGCTCCTCCTCCTCCGCCACCCGCCTCGCCTCGCCACGCCTCATCACGACGCGCGCGTGCGCCGCGGGTTGCGGGAATGAGCCGATCCTTATTTTTGTCGGTCGGGAATGGTTAATTAATTAACGGGTCGCTAACGGAAGTGCCACTGTCCGAGACGTTGGACCGTGGGCTGTTCGCGAACTGGTAGTGGGCCTGAGCCCAGGCCCATCTACCTGACGGTCTACATAAGGAGGCACCGGCCTGTGGAGTGAACCCTAACTCAGTTCACTCACTCCCTCCTGCACAACCCTAGTCGTCATCTACTGTTCCTCTCAGTGTGCTGCTTCCGGCGATCCCATCCCGACGACCGCGTGCACGGTTGGTCGGGGGAGCAGGTGCCTCCGGAACCCTGTCATTCGAGATCCTGCCCGGGAGAACGGCAATAAGGTTTTTGGGGAGCGTCTCGACGCGACTGCTCCCGATCCATCCCCGTCTTCGTCCTCCTCTGCTTCCACTACTTCCCCTGCATCGACCCCATGGCGAACGACATCACCGCCGCCAAGAAGAAGGCCACGGACGACGCCGAGGCTGCTGCTGCCGCCACCGCATTGGCCTGGCCAACCGGAGGGTATGATTTGTTCATCCCTCACTTACTCGTTTATGTGCTAGCCGTATATGCTGTGTTCATAGATGTTTCGGTTCTATGTACTGTACGTGCTCACATGTTTAAGTATCGGTATGAGTTGCATACTGTGACTGCCATGTTTACTGTTTACTCGTGGATTAGTCTAATCGGAAAGGTGTTCATATTTCCAACAAATGTTAGCTAGGGACCCATTTTTGGATCATGTTTATTATAATCAAGTTAATGCCTTTTCTTTTGTTTTCCATTCATTCAACAACATGTAAAGTCAAGGGGGGCAAATTGAATTCCTTTACTTATCTTCCTTGCCTTATTACACTAAAAATGAAACCGTGATACCTAATGCCAAAGCAAATGTTGCATTGCATAGGCTACCATCTCTGAATAATGCATACGTTGCACTAATGACTAGTAGTGTTTCAACTTTCCAAGTAGCGATAACAGTGGCTCATAATATGTTCAACGTCTATTTTGAAGTTCCAAGATACTAGGTTTTAATTCCTCTATATCCCCTTTGGGTAATTACAAATGGATTTCTATACAAATGTATCCCCTTTGAGATAATTGGAAATGTATACAAGTTATGGGCTTTATGGATTGTCGATATCCCTATTCTGATTACTCCTTATACTTATATATCACTTCCTTCTGAATTCTCCTTTTGATAATTGGGATGTCGCAGCCATGCAATCCGAGCATGATGACCAATGCGTCCAGGATAGTGGGTGGTATGCAAGGTCGAAAATATTACATGTGTTCCTTTTGGAGATGTATGTCGTTAAACTAGTTTCAAAAAAATATTACATCAATGGGAAAGACTATGTCTTAATGTTTTAGGTCAGACCTGTCTTGGTATGTTTAGGTTGGGCTTTTTAAACATTAGTCGTCACCAAGGTCTCCTCAACGCCGCCGCCTTGATTCTCCTCATTTCTTCTGTCCGCGGTTCGACGACGACCAGAGACGTGGGGACCCGCCCCTTTCGTTGTTCTCACTGCTAGTAGGTTCTTAATTGTTTCCCTTAGGTCATGCCGTCCTGGTTCTCCGGTGGCATCGACAAGGTAGTGGTAGTGATGGTGCATTGGAATAAGGTCTCTCTGGCCGTCCCTACCTCGACACCATCCGATAATACAACGACGAAGGGGGTTGTGAGGGTAAGTGTTGCCCAAATTTGTGGGTCCCTTTAGATCTTGCCAACTTATGTGTGAATCAAACGAAGCAGTGAGCTGGCTCGTGGTGCGGTGAATTCGACCTCTTTTTCGAGTCGCTATGTGGCATGGCCCAGTTTTTTCAAACTCTAGACTGATGGCAAAGGATTGCAAGCCTGAGCTACTGGGGTGATGCCCCAACTGATGTACCTTCCGTGGATACTAGATATCGTTTGTTAGCGATGAGTGGTTACTACGGCCTTCAAAGCATGGTATGTGAAAGGCTTTTGTAGGTACCCCTTTCACTTACTACTGATTCAATGCATTCTTCAACCTCCAGCCGATAACATACAATCGAAGGAACAAGCCAGGTAGTATGTTTTTGATCTAATTTTATATTTTAGTGGCCATTTAATATCTTGTTGTCTTTTCATTGTACCATGTATTTTTCTCCTTGATAATTGGGTGTCTTTTTCTCAAAGGAGAATATATCAGCTTGGATGGATCATAAAAATCTCATACAAAAAAGAGAATCTTGCCAGCTTGTGGTAAGTTTGTACTAGCAGTCGATGAATACAGATAGCACAAAAAGCAGTCATCAGCTAGCTTGATAAACGTGCTACCAGTGTACCACACCAGTAGGACATGCTCTATGTCTATGGTTAATGGTTGGCTAGCTCGGTTCAGCTTGGAACATGAAAACACCACAAAAACTTTACAGAGAACAGCATAATTGACACAGTTACAAAAAATTACCGCCTTGTAGAAAGATTCTAGACAGAGTAGGCGTTCGTGAGCAGAGACACCAGGAGGCAGCCGGAGTCAATTTCAGCAGCAGGAGCGATGGCAACAACAGAACAGCCGCGACTCCACCCAGGGCCGGCCCTGTGTTTCGGGAGGCCCTAGGCGAACTCGACGACATGGGCCCCTATGTCCTGAGACCATATATATGTATGTGTGTGCATGATACATAAACATATATATATATATATAGGGATCGACTATTCGTCACCCAGGGTGAAGAATTGTTATTCTTCACCCCAGCCAGCTTGTGCACCCACGCTCAAGAGCACACCCGTAAGAAACAAACTTTTGTGAGGTAATATTATGGCATTGAAGGAGGAGCCGGTCCCCACACTAAAACCAACGTAAACAAAAGAGTTTAAGGTAATCTTACAGTCTGCATGTCAGTCAATTATGTCCTGTAGGTGAGGAATCAGCTTGGCGCATCTTGCTGTAATTTTATGGCTATTCAGGTAATCTTAGAGTAGCCAGATGTTCCTGACTACTTTGATATATAAGGCTCGGTTCCTATATTTCATGTAGTTTTGTTATACCTATTACTATTTTTATTATATTGAGTACAATGGGTCTCTAGCAAAAATAAATTATGGTAAACGGTTTAAGTAACATGGGTTAGTATCACAATTTTGTAGGAGGCAATTTTGACACCGTAAGAAACATAGGTCATTAATTGTTTTCTGTACACAAGAAATTTTTGTTAACCCCGAAACAAGAAAGCGGTCTAATAAATAGATTACATGCAGTGGTTCTGTGAAATACCTAACTTAAGAAAAACCATCTTATGATTCACGTAAAAAACTCCTTAGGATTACAAATAAAATTCGTTTGGACAAAATTAAATGGCACTTAGCACTAAGTAACCTATCATCATGGATACTTCAGAAACCACTATGACAAAACTGAACTTGAAGTGCCAATTGCGGAACCTGATCTTCAGAAATCTTAATTTGCCGGTGGCCAGTGATTTTCCATCAACTTCATTTGTTCCTCAATCTCTCCAGCGACTGAAACATTATTCTCAATAGTACTGTAGCTTTAAGGTTCACCTATCTTCTGACCAAAACCTAATTTTTTCTACTGGTTCTAACAAAAAGAGGGCCTCAAATTTCAATTTAACATTACTTGTACCCACCACAAATATGAAGACATCTCTATCCCTCATACATTGGCGGTCATCCACCTGAACAGATACCTGAAAACAAAATATTTTCAGTTCTTAGAAGTATACCAACACACAAGCGCACATATAACACTTGAGAATTAACATGCTTCACTACCTTAAACTGGAAAAATAATCAAAATCAAAGATAGCATAGGGGGGTTTTGGATGTACCAAATTCATCAGAATCATATGAACCCATAACACTCTGGATGCTGTTGTGAATTCGAAGTATAGAGGGAAACAAGGAAAAGATGCCTAAGTCTGTAACTACTGTTTCAGTGCAAACTAAACATTTCCTCTTATCAAATTGTGCCAGATAATTGGGCGGGAGTCTTGAACTAGTTTGTGTCATGTAAATATTTACGACACTGTTTAACTAGTCTGGCACCTGAGAGTTATCAAAATGAAACAAAGAAGCATCATAAGCCCCTTTAATATGGATTTTTCTTAGTACTACTGGAAGTTGTGATTCTTAACTTCTCGCTCTGATGAAACAAAAAGAGCAAAAAGTCGGAGGTAAATCATTTGGTAAGTAATCACCTGAAAATCACTTCATTACCCGGTTGGTTACAGAGGACAGTAGTGTGAAAGAGTTACTCCACTTAATTCGTCACACACACATAACTGGAAGGATAAGTGCCAAAACCACCCAGCATATAGATGAATCAATATTAAATGGAACTAAATAAATGCACGTCTCTATTCTAGTGGTAATTTGGTAAAAAGACGGGTAATAAGAAATTAACCATATTTGAATGGGTGGCTCTGCAAGATAGGAAAATAGGTTAAATGTGAACAAAATCAACGTCTTACAGTATATAAGAATCTCAAGCAGAATGATTATGTGGAGCTTCTTTGTTATATCCATGGGTACAGAATAAATTTAATTGATCGAGGCTAGCTAGAATCACATGATTATTCGCCAAACATGGCAGCTTCTCATCCGTTTTATGCTACAGAAAACATACAAGCAATTAGATGAATGGAAAATTAAATTTTCATGTTTACAGGATTACTCCTGGATTGCGGTCGGGTTAAACAAAAAATTAGCCAAGATTGACAGGCTGGATGACGATCCGTGTCCACCTCATGGAAATTGACCTAAATCTAACTCAAATTTGCAGCTTAAGTGAATATGGACAGGCTGGGAGAGTGTGAGTGTCCACCAGTGTAAGGTTTCCAACCACCAAGGTACGTAAATCTAGCATACCGTACGGAGTCAGCCCACATTCGCCAGCTGATGTAAAAAAATTGAGAGATGAGATAGGAGATATGGGTCCAACATAAAATAGGAGCACACCCAACTAATACATTTTCCAAACCTGAATGTGACGTAGATTACATCGCTTGTTTACATCGATGTAAAATAGGAGCATGCCCAGCTATATCGTTTTGTCCAGTGTGTATCAACAGATCAAAAGTAGCAATAAATAAGTACTTAACCATTCATCACTCGCCTGAAGCACAGTGTAAAAATATGAGAACCAAACCTGAAAAGTTCACAGAGTTGACAAAGAGCTACAAATGTGCCATGAATTGGAAAAAGAAAATGTGATCCTGCATCCAGAATTTTTTGGTAGTTTCTACCATGTCTCACTAGTGTTCTGGACTGCACTTAGAGAAAGTTCTGAAGCCTTCCGCATAGAGACCCTCAACAACTGCAAGTCAAGTCAAAATCCATAATTTTATGAGGACGATTCAAGTTTATAAGATAAGTCGCATTTGTGTCCTTTAGTTATATCAGGTGACCGAAAGTTTCAATTTTTGATCAATTCAAGGTATGATCAGCTCCGATGGCAGTGTTTCGACTAACTCAACTAACAAAAACATTATACTCCATATCAGCAAGTCAATCATATTGTGCATTGAGATCACGGTTACCTGGGCTGAAATGATTTGTGCTTCTTATCGGGCTGCCACCCTTCCCGGTTTCCTACTATGCCTCCTTATCCAACAGAGCAAATTCATAATGATGGGATGGTCAACCTAATACCGTAGCAGCATCCTGATTCGATAAGTTTCAATGGCCGAACATGGTACTTTTCAGTATCAGGGGACAGTCCAGTTCATCCATAATAGAGAAGAAACATGGTTATTTATTAGAACGTACATCATATGGGCACTCTAAACTGAGGATTCATTAGACACAAGCCGCTGAATTTAAACTATTTATTGACAGTAGGAGCTTAGTGTACGAGGACTGGACGCATCTGTAGGCTAGATCTGGAGAGAAGCTCTTCTTGATTTGTCCCCAACATCAAATCTGGAGAAGGCCGTACTACAATTTGTGCAGCCAAATTGACACGATTAAAACTTACTAGAAAAGGAATGCAACAACATGTGGCGAATCTGAGAAAGGCCAGAACCTAGCAACATGGCAGCCGCTGCATCAGGCAAGCCACAATAATAGGCCTAAGTTTCACGATGGATAGGGAAAATGGAATTCGTGATTGGGAGAGGGCGAGAGGAGAAATACAGGGATAAATTTGGGCAATGAACCAGAGTGTGGAGAGCTCACCATGACGCCATCATAGCCCACGAGATGCAGCAGCGCCGCCGTTGCCGGCGCAGAGCACGAAGTGGTGCAGCCCCGCTACGCTGCCCTGAGAAACCCATAGAGTTACCACACCGCCGAGGCCACCTCTGTCACCGAGCACCATACGCTAAGACTGCAACGCCAACACCAACCACGGCGCCGCCCAAGACCAAGACCTAGGCAATCGCCCCAACTGCCCAGCTTCGTTCGCCGCCGTGCACAGCCGATACTCGCGAGACGGTTCACAAATTCTTCTTTATAAAAAAAATCAAAAATTCATTGTAGCAGATTAGAAAAGGACGGGGAGATGGAGTGGGTTCCAGTCAACGCACGAAACGTAAAATTACCTCGACCCTGATATAATTTTCCAGCGAGGGACGATGGGCTAGCTTTTTCCCCGATCGCAAAACGGTGGACTGACTCGGTCGACCGACCGGGGTGAAGAATTATTTATTCTTCACCCTAGGTTACTAATAGACTTTCTATACCCATATATATATATATATATATATATATATATATATATATATATATATATATATATATATATATATATATAAAGTCTATTCATTACCCAGGGTGCAGAATAAGTTATTCTTCACCCGAGGTGATCTTACGATCATTTCACAAAATAAATTACATTTCAAATACGAATAGTTACATTCATATTGATTTACTGCGTAAAATTTGACATAAGAAAAAAAAAATAGGTCATAAGACCAGAAAAATTACATTTTATGTACATTTTACACTATGTTTTTACATTTATAATTTTACGTAACATAAAATATTTTTTACGGCGATAATATATTTTCTTATGTTCTTTTTTTACGTCTGAAATAAGACAAAATTTATGAAACATAAAATTACGGTGCATTCATGTTAAAATAGAGGGGGGTGAAAAATAACTATTCCTCACCCAGGGTGACGAATAGTCAATCCCTATATATATATATATATATATATATATATATAAAACTTCATTCCCCTCCAAAAAAAAATATAACTCCATTTGCATAATATTAAAATTAAAAGTAAACTTTGAACCACACATCTTTAGTTTGAAATTTGACTATAATAATTGTTGGACAATGCCATATTATGACAGAAATGCTAAAAAGATAGCAAAATAAAACTAACATGACATGATTACCTCAAATAAGAAACAAATTCGACTGACTCCATCGACAACAATAATACTTCAGCGCTTCAGAAAAAGTTTCTTCGGGCGTTTCCTGATGCAAAGTCATTAAGGGCAATATCAAGATCAACATTGTCCAAGATATCCTTCTCAATGCAGCACATAACCAAGCCATTCAATCTATCTTGCAACATAGTTGAATTCAAATAATTTTTCAGTAGTTTCAGTTTAGAGAAACTTCTTTCAGCTGAGCCTTCAACATTACTTGAAGATGTAAAGTACTTTGTCAAAGATCCCTTCAGTGGTTAAATTTTCATATCACTTTCTTTTTTTCTTCTCTTTTTTTTAGCACCCGACAAATGCTTCTTAGGCAACATGGCAGGCTAATGTCCTAAAATTATGAAGTAAAGAGCATACGAAGAATCAGAAATTTATAGATCGGATGATCGGAACCCTAGACATGTACATAGAATGACAAAAAATTAGGATGGTTGAATACATACTGTGAAAGAATGAATTAGAAAATTATACTAAAAAATTTAAAACTTCGTGGGATGTATCATGGATGAATAGTTGAATATATACGTACTAAAGAAAGTAAGAAACTACTGAAATTGATGGATGGATGAATGGATCAGGAGCATGGATATTGGATACATACTATCCGTATAACGTATTGTCGGAAGGCCGGGTTGCCGGCGCAGCGGCGACAACGCGCGGCCGAGGCGCCGAGCGAGGAGCGACGGATCGACTGGCCGATGAGACAACGAAGACGAACCGACGAGCGACGAGCGACGAAAATCCAGATCTTCCGATTGATTTGTTTCACACGTGCGCGTGCGCAATTCGCCCGGGACTTCCGTGCGGACGCTTCGCTACTTATAGCTATCTGATGGGCCGAGCCTATCTCGTTTTTTTTCTCTCATAATTTTTTCCCTACTATATATGTGTACTATGTCATGGGCCCCCCTCCGGCTTGGGCCCTGGGCCGTCGCCTCTCTGGCCATACACCAGGGCCGGCCCTGACTCCACCCACGGTATGCCCAACGGCCTGCCGCCGCTGGCCCGCTGCGCCTACCATCAATCAATCGAAAAAAAAACACGTATTCTCAGTCGGAGCACAATCGAGCGGCGACCTCTTCCCGCTCCCGTGGGCGCGCACTTCCAGACTGACAAGAACATTCCTCTAAAAAAAGTGACAAGATACGCACGGCAACTTCAATCCTGTGTGCTGAAGCACCAGGTATCCCCTGAATCCAGCAAACTCCAAGAGCCATTCCAGGCCATGGCGCCTCTGCAGAGCTCCTCGATTAGTCAATCGTGCCTAGTATTTATCTGCACATGGAGCCTTCAGGCACCTCTATAAAATCGCATCGCTCCTGCTGCCCACTCACATTCAGCTTGTCACTCTCTTGTAGCTCGGCTCTATTGTTCTGTTCCCTGCAAGCTGCGACCGATCCATGTCGAGCCTGATAGATATTTGGACGGTGGAGGTGGACAGGATTCGGGCCATGAGGAGAACGGGGGAGCCGTTCAGACCCACGGCTTCGCCCGGTGCACAAGAAGGCGGCCACGCAGCTCAGCCGTCCGGCGACGGAAATGGAACACCAACCCCTGATGGTGCCATGGCTTGGCCGGCCAAGGATCAGGCTGCGCCTTCGTCGCCGGTGCTCGTCCGAGAGGACGCTTTCTTGTCCATCCTGGTTGATTGTTTCGGTCAGTAGATTGCACCGAACGCTTGGAGCTCTAGCTAGATGCAATGCAAACAGTGTCTTTCGTGATTGCTGTAGCCTGCTGAATTATCAAATTCGGCGCCTTCTGAATGTCTCTGTTACAATACAAATCAACGCCTATCTCCGGTCAAGTCCGTTTTCATGATGGTCCCTAGAGGGGGAAAATGGTTCATTTTCATGGGCAAGAGAGTACGATCGATCGAGACGGTGCAGCCAAGTGGGAGTGGAGCTGTAATTCATTCCCACCACTCGGGCGGCTAAAGTAGTAGCGAAATATCTCTCTTCACTGAGATACTCCCTCCGTCCCGCTAGTGTCAAAAAACGTCTTACATTATGGGACGGAGGGAGTATTTTGCTTCTTATTATTAACAAAACTCGGACGTTTTTGAGACGGAGGAGAAACTCAAACATGACGTGAAGAAATATCCCTCTTCACTGAAATATCCTGTGTTACCTGGTGCAACGTTTTCTCTGAACTTCACCTGCCCATGCTGAACGTTTTCTCTGAACTTCAACGTTGATCCCAGCTGCTCTTGCACCTCACAAAACGTTCCGACCTCTGGCGCGCCCCGCGATCGGGCATATACCTTGCTCAGATTCTTCGATTCCCCGGATCAAATACTACGTCCGGGTGGTGCAGCCGTGCAGCGAACCTGGACGGCACAACCATGCGAGCACGGGGCGCGCTGAGTACGTGAGGGCGACGGTCCGCGTCGCCGGCCGCTGCACTTGCACCCGCCCCCGGGTAGCCAAGTAGTCACCGCGCGCGCAGCATCCTGGCAGCGGCATCTCCCTCCGGATCCGCCCGCGCGCGGAATCAATCGGCGGTGGGCATACACGGCGCGAGGATATCCCCTCTCCACCGCGCGCGCGAGGGCAGCCTCACGTTCATTAGCTTGGCCTCCGATCGCGCGTCGCGCCGCGCCGTGCGTCACATGGCAAATGCACGGCACGGCATGGCCCTGCGCCGCAACGGACAAAGCCGATGAGCTGTGGCCGCTCGCCCGCCACTCGGCGGCGCCGAAACAAAACACCGGCCCGCCGAGGCGCCTACCCTGAGCCTCAACAAGACCATTCGGCTCGCATCGCCCACGTGGACCAGGCCCCGCGCGCAGTTTCCTCCACTTTTCCCACTGGCAGCAACTCGCGAGCTGTATAAGTAGAGCCCGGCACCCCCAGTTAAAGGAACATCCACTCACTGACTCACCCAAAGAGTGAAAGAGAGGAAGCCAATCTAGCTCAAGAGCCTTCTTTTCCAGCGAGTGTGTACGTAGCAGACCAAAGAGTTGGAGCAATGGCTGGGGTGGTCGGCGTTTGGTTCGCCAAGTTCGGCCGGGAGGCGGCGCCGGCGGCAGAGGCCGAGGTCGTCGGCCGGCGACACCAGGGCGACGGCCTGCTCGAGGTGAAGACCGTGAAGACGGTGCAGATCCAGGAGGGGAGGAGGACGAACAGCGGCGTCCTCGCCAACTCCGAGGACACGGTGTGCATGCTCATGGACCGCTTCGCCCCGGCGTGAAGCGGCGGTGTTCGTACGTGTAAATTCCAGGGTACGTACGAACTCAGGGGAGCGGGCGCATGGAAATCTATACCGTGTGCTGTGATTGTGTGCGTTGCTATTGTACATAAGCTCTTTTTCATCGCTAATCGAGTGATAGTAGTGCTCATGCCTTCCGTTCAAAAAAAAAAGGATAAATAAATTATGCGGCTAGTTGAATCAACTGATATATATCATGTATGTATGATTGCATCCTTTGAATGGATTGTTTGGTTTCTATGGCATCTCGCTGCCTATCTTTTTTGTTGGTGCTTTTTTTTTAGTTGGTGTTGGTGTTGCTTTTGGTGATACATTTGCTATTGTGGTTCTGCTCGATCTTCTTCCATTCTTTTAAAAAAATACAGGAAGTTTACAGTTCTTCTGTTCTTGCAGCATTTTGTCAAGAGATGTGTATTGACAGCTGCCATAATCGATACTAGCAGGGGGATGGCGCGGCGGCACGCCGCGCCCGTCATTGAGGTTATATGATACGCGTGTGACGTACGTGTTGCTGTGCATGTCTTTGTGTGTGTCACCGTGCATGTGCGTGTGTGTGTGTCACCTACGTGTTAACACGCATGTGTTTGTGTGTACAGTGGGTGCCAAGTGGTTAGCTGCATGATGAGTTAACATTTTTAGTTATGTTTACATCAGTTGGGTAACATTGTACTACTCTTATGGTTATGATGTATAAAAAGTATAGTTTCTTTGCTTGAACGTGGGGAACATCTTTATATATTTTAGAGTTCATGTTGGGTGAACAGCATTTAACATACTTGGATAAAGGTGGGGAACATAGTTTAGCTTTTACTGAATAATAAGGGCGGTACGACTGATATAAGGTAGGAAGATTAAGGTTGTGCTCATACATGGGGGGTCAACTACGGAACAAACTGGTAGGCCAGAGACAGCTAAGCGAGAAACGTAGTTCAAAAGAGGTGGGAAGCTTAGTCTAGAACAGGCACAACAGGTAAGAAGTTCATTTGAAAAGAGGTACGCATATATTTACAATACTAAGAACGTTGCTTCTTCAGTCTTGGGATCTGCATGTTGAAAGCATAGTTCGATTTGTCTTAGAATCTGGTACGTGGAACTACTTCCTCACTTGGGTTCCATATCTGGAGCTTTCTTTTGATGAGCTTCAGCTTTGTCTTGATCATTTCCGGAGGTGAATAGCTGCTTGGCGACATGGCTGTTTATGATTAAGCAGTGTTATGTGAGCAAACAGTAGAAATAGTTGTTCGAAGATTGTATGAAATGTAGCTGCTAACCTCTTTTTATGATCAGGAGGTGACAATTTGTCCTTGCTTTGTTGTCTCTTCCTGCTTTGCGAAGTGGACGTCTCATCCAATGACTGGAAATAAGCAAGTGGGTCAAGTAAACTAAGATGAATTCTTGTTAACTTAATAGAAAGAGTTTCCTATTTTTGACAACTGTACCTTTCCATCTTTCGTATGTGATGGTTGATCTCTGTCGACATCATGTTCTGAAGTTGCTGGTGTGCTAACTGTATTTTTCTCTTTTGATTCAGAAGTCGGTGATATTGTGGTTGTGTTTAGCATTGGCAGGGGGGCAAGGGGCTCCTCATTTTCTAGGTGTTCTACTGCCTTGACTTGGAACATATAGAAATCAGTTTTAAGCGAAACATCTTGTGTCGCAGCTGTCAGAACAAATCTTTTGCCTGGGAGTTGTTCCAATTCCGGAGGAAGGTAATCAGTCCTTCCTGTTTTGTGGGCTGCTGCACAATCTGCGGTGATGCCAGCTATTTGTTCACCAAGTGCGCCAAAGAATAAGAATTCGGCAAATGGAGCATTTTCTTCATTGTCGTTTCCATCGTCTATTGCATGTACTCTTATTTTGTATCTGTTTTCATAGTAAGTATGTACGTGTAAGTATTTGTGCGAGGAAGGAAAAAATTTCCTATTTGTTGAAGGATAGTTAGGCGTGTACCTTGGCCAGGGCTCTCCTCCATCAGGACAGTTAGGACAGCTGCGTAAACCACCGCCTGGTATTGTTAGTCCTTTCCAACAAATTTTGCAACCCATATACATCCAGTCCGTAAGAGACACTACTCGGATTATTTTGACTCTGAATTTGAACAAAATTTTCTGTAAATTCAGGTAAGAAATCAATTTAGGTTCAACTATTAAATACCAATAGTGAGTGTAGTTACATGGATGCGACATACCAGGGTGGTAGCAGGATCTACTCCTCTGAAGGCGCTGATAGTTGTTTCGACCTTTTCTCGTGGTGCCTGTCCAGGATTGCGTACTTCTATTTCATATGGTTGGTTGCTGATCCTATATGGTAAGAAAGCATATTTTGGAGTGAGTATGTTGGGATGTAGAATAATTAAGGTGCAATTTTTTAGTAGAAAGTACTCACCTGTTCAATACTGTTTTCATTTCAGGAATATCAACATTTACGTGCCATCCTGTACATGTAGTACTCTTAAGAGACAGTGTTCCTGCACAATGAATAGGATTTTTTTGTTGAAGTAGTCTCTTGTAGGTTTTTTTTTTGAGAAGAAAACGAAGTAAACAAAGTGTAATAATTTTGCTATACCACCATACTGATCGGCTAGCATGCCTAGAATTCCCTCTTTGATAAAGTGCATAAGCTGTCTGCATCAAATTTCTGGGCAAATTCGCCCCAAAGTGTAACATTTGCATTTTTCCTACAGAAGTTAAAGTTTCAAATGAATTAATTGTTCACCTAACAGTACAGAGATGGTGAATAAAGAAAGCCAAAAGGTGAGATGTTTACTGTCCGTCAGTGATAGTTATCTGACGCCGTGGTTCCTTGGCAACACCAGTAGGAGGCAGTAGGTCGGTAACGGCAATCATGAGACCAACAGTATCTACCAATTTGGAAACGTATAATATTATTAGTTCAAATTGAAATCACGGGTATTTTTGAAGCTTACATAAAAGGGTCGCTAAAGAGTAACCTGACAGAAGTTCCTTCGATCCAATACGTTTTTCAATCTCTGAAAACGGTAATGCATTATGAGCAAGCAAGGGAAAACCTACTGGCTGAGGAACAATTGGAGTAACAATGGTTGTTTTTATGAAAGAGAGTCTGTGTGGATGATCTGCCGCTCTGTAGATATACTTCGGCCTTTCGATGAAATAGTTCTGAATTTTGTAGACTGATCCCTCTCTGATTCTTTTCTGAAACTGATGTACAATCTCTGGAGGGATCACTCCTTCGATTACTCCTCCCTGCAGAATTAATTTGGTAGAAGAGCTTAAAATGGCATTGTATGTAAAAGGAGAGTATTTTTTGAAGAAAACAAACTTCATGGCAATGTACATTCAGTTTACTTGCCTTACGGTCGACCATGACTAAATTGATGCCGTAATATTTAGATCTGTCCATGGTATAGTGATCCCATATCCTTCCAATACGGACAATGAAGGTAAGGCCGTACGCACCCTTGACCAAATCCTTAAACAGTGCACCTTCCTCCATGGTAAGCTGCAATGTGTGAAAATAGACATGATTCAGAGATAGGAACAATGTAAAAGGAATCGATTGGTATGCTGGTCGTAGGCCAGCACGCGGCGGTGACCCGCATATGCAGCGGCAGCAAGCGGTGGCTAGATGCAAGGATCGCCTGCACGTCCACTGCCGGCAGGCAGTGATGGCCAGCGCAGCCAACGTCAGGAAGCGGCGGGTGCATGGACGCTTGGTGGCAGTACCGGCTGGCCAGTATGTATGCACGGCGGCGCACGGTGGTTATTGCTGCAGGCGGCGCAGGCGCTGCAGCAAGCAGTTGCAGGCAGGAAACACTGTGTACGCACGCATGCACAGCAGAACGGGGCGACTGCAACCAGGGGTCCGAGCGGCGCGGTCTTGTTTCCAACTTCGGCCCCGGAGGCCAGCAGCGCCGTTATGAAGAATAAGTGCAGATCAAATCAAAATCGAAAGAAAAGAGCAGTTGAAGGAATCGTACTCTGAATCTTGGACTTTCTGGTGAAAGCCAGCAGGGAGAAGGGGAATTTTGGACTCGTCGGTGACAGCCACCGCGGAGAAGGGTAAGTGAAGTGAGGTAGCGGCTATTCAGAGGAGGGACGGATGGATAGAGCCAGCGGGGCATAAGCTGGAGGAGGGGGAGTTGGACGCGTGGTGTATGCATGCCTGCTGGTTTGATACGTGTCCAGCAGAGAACAGTACATACGTGAACTGTTGATGTATACGGAGTTCCAGGCTGTTCCAGGCTGCAGCTTATCCTAGCATGTTCCAGGCTGTTCCAGGCTGCAGCTTATCCTAGCATGTTAATGCATACGGAGTTGATCGATAGTGCATTGTTGTGATTACCCCTATGATCGTAATTAATTCAGCCGCAACACAAAATAGATCTTCTTTCACACTGTGAACTGCTGATTAAATCTCCCTAGTATAACAATTTTACATGCACAATGAATTAACTGTTGTACATTTTAGATGGCCATTCAATATTTTTACTGTAATGAAATGAGCGAACGCGATCTACAAATTAAACCGTGATAAAAATTTCTTATATGTAAACAATCATCGTGCTGACATAAGATTTTGGCATGGTCAAAATTTTAAATAAGATGAGGTCAGATGGAAAAGCAGTGAACATGAGAAAGTTCCGCACAATCAAAATGAGTAACTTTGATGTTTGGGTTATCACTATTGGATCGCATCTAATGGACGGGAATTATACACTATAGATTTTCTATGAAGAGCATTGATCAGATAATTATGACTTTAAGATGGACGCATATGAGAAAATATTGTACATGGATTGTCTTCGTCTTATGGAAACGGTTGATGTCGATATAAAAATTGTTTTAATCCCAGGTCGTATTAGTGTAAATAGAGGATTGGGAAGTTAAAGCTGAAGGACTCACATTGGTCGCCGAAACAATTATAGCTTTTACAATAGATCTTAGCTGTCATGATGCATGTATATCTGGCTGGAATTTTTACATGAGTGGCAAAATATGAGTCGAAAACAGAGAGACTTTTACAATAGGTTCGAACTATAGGGATCCTTATATATTGGTCTGCCATATATATTAGCTGGCCATTTTTACATGAGCAACAAAATATGAAAGAGCAGAGTAGGGCTACTATGCACATATTAAACAAATATGAAATGGGGACTTTGCTGAAATCATCTGAAGACATCCGTTGGCCACATAAGCTTTCACGACTGATACTGCAAAACATATGGTTATGGAAAAAAAAATCATATGCAAAGTTAATCCTTTAAAAGAAGGAAAACAATTTGGAATAAATATGTGTGGAACGTAAAAGAAACTACCCTCCGTTTTAACTTTCGTAGTGTATTATAGTGGTAAGGCTTTAAATATACAGTGTCGCATACTCTGCGAAATTGAAGAAATCCAATAATTGAAGATTCTGTTGTACATAAACATAAGGTGGCTGTACTTTTTTGTTCATTGGATTGGCAAAAGGGAAAAACAGTGAATGATCAATCAATTTTTATGTATTGCTAGCGTTTGTTATTTAAGTTTTCTGTTCGGTCATGTTGGTCTGAATATGAAATTTATGTGCGGATTCATTTTTCTCTTTGGGCGTTCACCCATGCATATGATGATTATTCAAACTATATAAATATTTGCTGAATAGGTAGAACATTTAAAGAAAAGAAGACATATTACCTTTACAACTGGGCCATCCAAAGCGCACACCAACAAAAGAGCCGTAGAGATAGATTCCTGGAAGATGATAATAATGCAGTAAACATGGGTAACAAAATGGCAGGGAGAAAAGGAGAAATAAAATTTCGGAAGTACTTACTGTCACAAAGAAATGTAGTCTGATCTATAAAGCACAGATGATCTCTTTATAGACAAGACAATATTGTGGGTTGTATTAACTGTAAGTCCACGGTCATCTTTTATAAGAAACTTTAGGCCTTCTCTAGATGTAACACGTGACACTGCCACATATAGTTGCCCATGAGAAAATACAGGTTTTGGAAGATACACACACAATTTTTAGAGTGTCTGGCCTTGGCTTTTGTTTATTGTCATACTATAACAAAGACGAACAGGAATTTGGCAACGTCGTAGGGTAAATGGCCACTTTGTGCTTGGAGCATTGAGAACAATCCGAGGAATGCAAACTCGTTGGCCTTTGCTACTTCCAGTAAGCACCTCACCTTCAAATAGCCTTTCTCCAATTCTTGTGACCAACAAACGTGTACCATTGCACAAACCGAGTGATTGATTCATATTTCTTAAAAGCATGACAGGAACCCCAACCTTGAGAACTATCTCGTGTTCTGGAAAATTGTTAATGGTTATCGAGTGCAAAATCTCTGGTGGAAATAGAAGATCGGCATCACCCACATGGTCTGTTGTTTTTGAGATAGCATCATAGCTGAAGAAGGATTTAGAATTTCCGGGAACGCGGGCAAAGACAGCATCATTGATATCATCAACAACAGCATTAGTGGGGCATAGGATAGCACGTTCAGCCAAATAGGCAGGATCAGAATAGTTGAAAAATAAGGAATCGTACACACTGTCAACGGCAGCAGAAATAGGATCGGATGAAGGTGACAGAAGCATATCGTCTGGAATACTAATCAAGGAAGTTGAACTTTCTGTGGAATTTGGGACTGCAGCAAGACGTCCGTTTCCAATGTCCTGGACCCAAACAGCAAATTCAGATAGGTTCTTTTGTGACTGAATGGATAAGTTGGATTGAGAGAGACGCATGTTTACAGTCAACTTCAAAACCTTCACATGTTTCCATAGGGGAGACATAATTAAAGAGGCATCAATAATGTCATTCTTTGTACCTCCTTCTACAACGGGCAATATCTGTCTGAAGTCTCCTCCAAGGATAACAACCTTTCCGCCAAATGGAAGTGCAGATTTTGTAGGATCATTGGCAGACAATATATCTCTAAAAGTTCTATCAACAGCCTCAAAACAATTACGATGAACCATTGGTGCTTCATCCCATAAAATTAAATTAGCCTTTTCAATTAGTGTAGCATGATGAGAACCTCTCGAGATAGAACACAGAGTATTATGGTCAATCTGGATAGGTATTTTAAATCGAGAATGCCCGGTTCGTCCACCAGGCAATAGAAGTGAAGCAACACCGGAAGAAGCAACAGCAAGAACAATACGATTATCTGACCTGAGTGTGTTAATAATGGTGTTCCATAGAAATGTTTTCCCTGTTCCTCCATGGCCTGAAACAAAGTATACACCACCAGTACGGGCATTGACAGCTTGCACAATCTCATTATATATTGCTCGTTGATCATTATTTAGCTGTGCTTGCATAGCTTGAGATTCCATAAGAAGTACAGCCTTGTCATACATCATTTCTTCTGCCAACAATTTGTTAACACATTCCTTATTTTCCGGAACAGTTCGAGATATGATATTAAATGCTGCCAAGGATGAACCATTCTTAGTAAACATAGAGGACATCTCATCCAGAAGATGGTTCCGTAGTTGATGCTCAGGAACATTATATGCTGTATTTCCAAAGGCTAAAGATAGTCTATGTGATATATCCTCTGCCATACTGGGCCAATACCTATCGAACAGTGCGGCGCCATTTGTGATCTCACAATGCAAGAGCACCGTCATAAAAAGATGTCTTAGCTGAAAAGGAGTAGCCCATACGATTGCCTCTTCAAAAAGCTGGAACCATTCGTTATCATCTCCAACTAAACCTCGAGCCTGACATGCTTCTTTGAAAGTGCTATGGAGAACACCGTTGTACCGTTTGAGATCTTCGAAACATGTTGCACCTGTGACAACCATAAGTAGCATCCGAAGATAAAAAAGTTCTCCAGTCGCAGGATGCACGTGATAAATCCGGCCGATTCGGCCTCCTAATTTTTGGCTTCTTCGTCTCCTATACCACATTCTGTCCAAACTATCCCAAACCCACTTTGAGGGGAAGTTGAGGTACGATAAATGCCTAGCATCTTCATTATCTTGATTAGTCACAAACCACTCAGTAAGCATTGTTCTGTCTGCATTAGGATTTCTAATCACTTTATCTAATCTGGCATTCTCATGGAAGATTACCCTGTTCATCCCAGGCAGATGTACAACTAAGCGTTCAACTGAAGGCTCACGGCCGTGTATCTCGAAGGCGAACATACGCCAAAATACCTCACAGGCACACAAGTACCTGCAAAGACAGTCAGAGCAAACAAATGGGAGGATTTTATGCAGCTGATAAAAACAAACAGGCGGTATGTTTTCTTGTTGTATGGAAGAAACATGAACAAACTTGGATGGGGAAAATGAACAATACCTGCACTGGATAAATTCCAAAATTTCATTTCTTCCAGTCGGTTCTCCCGGAGGTATGAAGGATTTACACTGAAACATATGCTGAAATCTAACTCGAGCAACATCATGGCCTTTTGCAAGATATTTAAACAAATATTTCAACAAATTTGTTTTGTTGCACCATTCAACATTTATATGTGCCTGAAATCTTTTAAGCAATCGCATATTGTATGGCACTACCCATCGGTTGTCCAATCTGACTGAACCCCTGTTTCTGACGACAAAGTGGCCTAAATTGCGTCTACGATAAACAGGAAAACCTTTCTCATCAACCAATGTTTCCTCATTAAATTCTTTAGGAAACCATTTAGAGCATGACCCATTTTTCATACATGGACATCTAACATTATGTTCTCCACATGGTCCATGCACCATGAATTCATCCACAAGAGCATAGCCTAATGGATCAACCATAGGATCAGGTATTTCAGCTGATATGAGGCTATCTATAAAAGAAGCTGAAGGTTGTTGAGTATCTCCTTTGAGCCAGATCAATGTGTGTGTATGTGGCAACCCTCTTTTTTGAAATTCAACTACATATAAATCTGAAAAATGCAAAGAAGACAAATTTAATATAATACGTAGGGGAGCTAACAAACTAATCCAAATTGAAATTTGATAGGTAGAAAGCTTACATGCTTGAATAGGACCGAACAGCTCCCCGCTCCTCACGTCTGTCAAGAAATCATCAAATTTCATATTGAAAACACGGGTAACTAAATCAGGTCGATCAGTATGAAGTTGTCCATTTTCATATGAAAGCATATCACGTATTTCTTCCCATTTAGGATTGCATGTAAATGTAATGAAAAGATCTGGAGCTCCGTACTCTCGACAAACAGCCATCCCATCATGATAGTTTTGTGCATTATAACGGGGGCCACCTGTAAAACTGGAGTGCAACATAATCTGAACACCCAAATCTTTCCCTGTACTACTTCCCTGACCCATAGCATCTGTGATGCCTTGGTAAGTTTCAGAACGCAGTTCGTCTTGTTTCAAGAAATGATAAGATAACCGGCTCGCTTCGACACATGAATAGCAGTTAACTGCAGCTTGTTGGCTGAGACGGCCACAACATGTATACGGATTCGGCTCATTTGGTCGATAGTGAAAATAGTAAGCATAATATTGTAGCATAGTAACATGTTTACGGCTTGAAGAAGAAGTAGTTTGCCTAGAAGGTTGACAATGTCTTCGGCCAGCAGCTCGGCATTGCAGATACTCAATACCAACATGGAAGCTTGGATCACCAAATGGAAATAACAATGGATACTGAAGAGGCATAAGCGATGGATTCAAATAAGATATATGCTCTAGTTGTCCAGAAGTGGCCTCTGCTATAACATCAAATTTGTGACATTGAGGTGTGAATTCACCAACAATAAGGGCAGCAACCTCAGGAACAATAGGACCGGAATATCTGTCTCCATGAGCAGCACCTTCATGTCCAAAAAATTGAATTGCAAGATTTGGTGCATCAGCTGATTTTAATCTCCGACGGGCTGTTCTATACAATCGGACATACTGGTTGTGTTCATCAAGCATCTCAGTTAATGCCAATACCACAAAAGGATCTGCCTGGCTCGGACCACCACCTTCCTCTTCGAAAGCGTTGAATCTACAGTCTAGTTCATCTGATGAGTCAACTATGTATAACTGAGCAAACTTAGGAGTTTCATCATCTGCAGGTATCAAAGAGCCAATACGATGATAAACCGAGCCACCCATCTTGAAGACGTATGGTCCATTTCCCATATTAACAGTTTCATCAACATGAGCACCAAGGGAGGTAAAACAGAACATTGAGTTGTAATGCCTAATCAACCTCAGAAATGTAGATGAAGCATCATCACCATCAAACCTAAGCAGGTCCTTCAATGGAAAAGGCCAATCAGGAAATTTAGGTAAAGAAACTTTTCCAGCACAGCAGCAACCATTGTAAACTGGCAAATTTAACCTTCCATCATGAGCACCCTTAGAACGTTCTTGAAACCAATACAAAGCATTACAGCTACCACATATGTACTCAGGGCCTCCATAGTATGAACGTCCACGAACAGTTGCTGGCATAGGAAAAGAAACATCATAGAATTTAGAAATTATAACAAATGGGAAGTAAATTTCCAACAATGCCAACACATACATTGTGCAAATCAGAATAAATATCTGGCTGTAGATAGATTCTATCAATGTTTAAAACATTTAGAACCCTGAACACATTTTTTTGGTTTGTGGAAAAAAAAAGGACGCAACATTTAAATTTCGGTTGTAATCGGCAATATCTGTGGGAAAAACTGGGAAGTGGATGTCACACCGTGAGAGAAGGCTAAAAATATCTACCTTTCAGCAAATCAATGTGATCTTTGGAAAATGGAGGCGCAAGTTTTTTAACTGAAAACACAATCGTAAAGATCAGTTTAATAAACGGAGATAAGGGAGCATGTGAACAGCTAGATGGTCAATATACAAATAAGGAACAGCGTACCTTTAATTTTGCCCGATCGATGTTTCCAAATAAATTTCCTCTTTCTTCTATTGAATCCAGCTTCAAGTGGAGGAACGTACGGCAGAGGAAACATTGTGGTAAAAAGGAGCAGACTAATTAAATAGGGGGCAAAAAAATGGAAGAGCAGGAGGAATTAAAGGTAACACGACGTACCTAAAGGTGTCGGATAGGCAGATGGCACAGTTCTAAAACCGAAAATGAATGATGGTCCAGAGGTGAGGGCAGTATTAACTGAATGTTGAAACGAAGCAGTCCTAAATGGTGCAACCGGTAGTGTGGAACAATTGCGCTGGACGGCGGTAGGAGAAGGCGTACATACTGTCGAAAGCATAAGAAAGCAGGGAAGTATGAACATGAGGTTATAATGGAAAATTCAGACATGGCCAAAAGAACAATAAGAAGAAGCGGACCTCCAGAAGCTTGAGGTACACCTTTCTTAAATAGATTGTCTTCGACGGGACGCTTCCCCTGCCTAATATTTCGATGACGGCGCCGTGCTTCAGCAGAATTAACATGCCCACCTGCAGGAACGAAATGAATAAAAGAGGTAAAAAGCAGCAGAAGCACGCCGCGCCAGCTTAAGCCCGTCGTTGAATTTGTTACAAAAAATTAGGCCATGGATAGAGGATGTCAACAACAAAGCATTTAGAGGGCCAGCCATAACTGTGAGACATTGATGTACATGATCAAGATATCTAGATATAAAACATACATTGATCCCAATATGTGAATTTGCTCAAATAATTGAGACACGATAGGTCCATATACCCATTCATAGATGTATGAACAATAGAACTCAGCGGCATAACACAGCTTTAGAGTGTAAATATACAGTGGTCTCTAGTCTTTTCTTTGCCTATCGAAATAATACACGATGGTATGAGAAAGATTGTCTACAACAGAACCGAGGAGGTAACATACTCGATTAATGGTCAAAGCTTATATATTGTGTGTTCATAGAAGCTCTGAGCATTGTCAGCAATTGTGATATGTTCAACCAGTGAGCTGAATGAGCCGAAAGTGTAGCCGAGTACTTCCGGGGTGCATAAATTACATGGCAAACCTGTTATGCTGATCTCAGCTGATTGAGTGACGGCGTATCTAAACGATCCAATATTGGGAGGTCATGACTGAATTTTGAGCAGTCCAGGTTGTACTTCAGCCTTCAGTAACATATTTATTGCTTTATGCTGAGTCTGTGACGATAGAGAATGGGCAAATGGTGTTAGGAAAAGTAGGACGGCCAGCACATGGAGTGGGAGATGGATTGTTGTTGTCGTCTAGGCACAACATCAAGGTTGCACAACCAGAACCATCAGGTAGTTTCAGAGGGTGCGAACCACGGCGAACTGCTCGTGCAGCAGGCCGACGAACATGAGAGGGCGTGGCTACTGATCAATGACACGAATAAAACGGAGGGGATAACAGGCGGGCAACCACGGCAGATTCGTCATATAGGACGCTGAGGAACATGGAAGGATGCAGCGGCCGATCGATGCGACGAAGGAAACAGAGGAACCTGAAGCAGAGGAGATCGCTGCAGAGATCAAATCAGAGAAAAGGGGAATTTGAACCTGGGCGCACCTGGAACAGAGGGAGTGGAGCGCGTGCCCGCCCGCGGCAAGAGCGCAGCGGAGCGAACGCATCCACCTCGCGGCGGCCGTTCGGAGGCGGCGACCATGGCAGCGAGCGGAGCGGTAGTGAGCGTTCCCTCGAGGACTCCGTATACCAAAAGCCTGGGCGGACCAAAATAAGGCAGCGATTCGAGCCTGCCGGCCCATACACAGGCAGAGGAAACATCACGTAGGGAAAAAAAAAGAGGGAATAGGGGGGCACGTGTCAGAGAGAAGGCAAGGCATCATTTGCACGGGGAATCAACGCGGTGAGAGCTTGCTTAGTAGCTTTAATATAGTGTATAATGACTTGAAATTCACACCTCACCCAACTTACATATGTTTCCCGTTGTCGACCTACCCATCAAAATAGGGAAAATCTTAATTAGCCAAATGATAAAATAAATAGGTACTGCTCGAGATGCTCCAACGACATAGAAGACACCACGAGGATTCGGCAACGCAGCGGCATCATCCCCACCCCCCACCTTCAATGATCTATGGGAATGAATTGCCCTTAGTCGACCACTCTACTTGGCCTAACATCCTACTGGCTATTCTTTCTTTGGAAGGGAGTTTACTCCTACGCGCCCGAGCGCTACAACGCTCGATCTCCATATTTTCACCCCCCCCCCCCCCCCCCCGATTTCAACGGGCGGGGGGCCCGGTGGGCCAAACCTTCTCCCCTCAATTACTAAAACAGGAAAGTTTCCTGCTGTCTGAAATCGGCCGCTGGAGCGCTCGCGCGCGAGATAGCCACTCCCCTTTGGAAGATCTGGGACACACGAAAAGGCAAGACTTTTAGGGGCAACAACATCCATAGTGCAACGACGGTCAAGTGCATAATCGACGCCCTTGATCTTTGGTCGCACCGTCTCTCCAAACAACACGACAGGGTGGCTGTTTTCTCGTGGTGACTTTACCTCTCTTTGTATGTGAACGTGCCCTTGTAATCCACCTCAATAAATGGTCTTTTACTGTCTTACCGTTTGAGTAACATATTCACCTCCCTGACTCTAAAAAAGCATGATTGGGTGGAGTGTTTTTTTTAGTTGGACCAAAGAGTGTTGATGTGTGTTGTAACTCGGTTGTGTATGGCACAAGTGCCCATCTTAAACAAATCCACCAAAATGTCAAAGACAGTCTAAATTGTTCTGGTGATTATCTGAGTTTGGCACCAATATTCAACCTTCACAATATAATTTTGTAAGGCCTAACCATTCATGTTACAACACTGGTGTTGACTGTACCCTAGTTAAGAACTAGACAGCCAAACCTATTTGACCAAAGACTTGGGTGTGTCTAGCATCGTCGGTGGGCGCGTGGAGGTGTGTCTCCGGCGGATCTGTCCTTGGTGGATTTGTTCGGATCTGGTCGTAGTTCGTCTACGTTTGTGTTTCTTCAGTTTGGATCCTTCCGATCTACGTTACTCTTCATCGGCGGCGGTTGCTGTTCTGTTGCGTTGGTCCTATGGTACCTTAGCACGACGACTTCCCGACTGTCTACTACAACAAGTTTTGCCCGGCTCCAGCGAGGGAGGGGCGATGACGGCGGCGCGCCTTCGGCTCGCTTCAGTGCTTGTAGTCGTCGTTAGGTGGTCTACGGATCTGGATGTAATTTTTATTATTTCTGGTGTTCGTTATATTACCATGATTGAAGATGAATAGATTGGAAGTTTACTCGCAAAAAAAAAAAAGATATGGGAAATGCCAAAAAAAAAACGGATGCCGATCAAAACAAAAGTCAATAGTTGAATATAGCGTGTATAGATTTTAATTAAACCAAACATGTCATACTTATGCGCCCATGTTACAATTGTTATCTATAAGTTGAGTTGTAGTAGAGTTATTGAAGCAAGATTTCACCCAGGTTTATGGATAAAGCAACAAGCCAAGTAGAGGTCCAAAAGCAAAATAATATAAAGTCTAATGGACCAACAACACAAACATGCCCAAAATATGAGAAGAAAATGGTAGAAGACACCTCGAGGCCAAGGGGCCAAAGGTCTAGGAGGTTGCATAGACTGACGACCGACCTCTTGAAGAAGATCAATCATGTCATCAAGCAAAATCCCGCCCTACCGCTTAGAAAGTTGCCGACATTCCTGCATCCAAACCAATAGTTTAAACACATTGTTACTAGCATGACGCAAAATAACCGTCTCGTTACTATTTGTCCACAAGTTCTAGGCCACAGCGGCGAAAACACACCAAAGGAGGCCTCTCCTCCTAGTGTCATCGTAGAGTTATGCATGCATTGTGGTGTAGTTGTTTTCTTGGGGAAAACCATACACTATATTATGTGCACACATGTGCGGATGCGCACGATGTCAATGAAAGAACCTTATAAGTGTTAAAATTACGATTTTTATTGTCGTGTCATCCAATGTGAGCTAGTAAAGTTGAAATATGACAATTTATGGCCTGCAAAAAGAAGAAGAAAGATCTAAACACTTTAAACTACAATATTCATTTCACCCTGCGGTCATATTTTTGAATGAAATTTTCCACACGA
Organism: Elymus sibiricus; assembly: GCA_039707655.1. Taxonomy (NCBI): domain Eukaryota; kingdom Viridiplantae; phylum Streptophyta; class Magnoliopsida; order Poales; family Poaceae; genus Elymus; species Elymus sibiricus. The sequence continues at coordinate 394,863,576 of CM077672.1, forward strand.
CTTCTCTTAAGGGAAAAATCTTAAACGACTTTGTAGAAAAAAAAATGCGGCTCAACCCCCTTATGTGTTCTTCTCACGTTAGTAGCCGCGCCTTCCACTGTGCACATGGTGATCTAACGTTCCCCGCCTGTTGCTCTTTTTCTACCTATACTAGTAGAGTGCCCGTGCGTTGCCACGGGCTCTTGAAATAGTTTGCAAGAGTTACATGTTAAATTTCACATGTACAAACAATATAACACAAACACAATTATTGAATAATTGAAGTCCATTTTTGCAATGTAAATTGATAACAAAAAGAAAGATTAACGACATGTCCATGTAACAAACTGAGCGATGTTCGAACTAAACATCTATTACAAAACTATCAATAGAATTATGGAAGAGAGAGAAAATTGGATCGCGGGAAGGGGAGCGGCGACATAAGTGTCGAGGGAGGAGGATTGATTATTGCGGCAGTCACACGAAGAAGATGTCCCATGCCTTTTTTTTTGGAGATCGAGGATGCCCGTGCAGCCATGCCTGCAGGTTTCCTTGGTATTTCCCAGCTACTTTTAGTGACTCCTTTGATTATGTTGGACTATTGTAGAAGAGATTATTGGGAACTTTTTTTGTTTACAATCAGTAATCAATAATTGGAAAACATGTTCGTGCTGGATGGAAGAGGCAAAAGAAATTTCCAAGGTAAGACCTGAAGCTTCCTTGGACTGAAAGTTGATTATGCAAGCAGTCGAAGTTAGGATCTAGCGTGTCAGTCATGCACTCTGAAGAATGTAAATCCTTTGAACTTGTCTATCAAGTCAAGGATACACGATCCAACTATTGACCTACTTTATAAAATCTGTTAGAACGCTATCTATACTAAATATAGCGAAAACAAGCACAGGTAAGCACAATGTCTGAAAATGTCAAATTGTGTACAAGTCAATTTTGACAGTAAAAGTACAGATAGATTTTATGCACTGTAAATGACAGAATCTGGCAACAGAGCTTCAAGCCACGGACTGGCAATATATATTTGTGAACCAAACATGACAGAAACTGGCAATATAACTTCATGCCACAGTTTGGAAACAAAATATGACGGTACATGACATTAGCATTAAAATTGATGTTAAAGAAATTTCAAGCCATTTGGCAAAAAAAAAAATATCGCATTAACCTTAGGCAACAGGCTACCCTGTTTTCACTCTAATTTAAGGGAACTAAACATGTTTTTGACATGACATGGAAAGACAAATGACACATGCTCCTTTTCAGCGGCAAAACAATTTCACTCCTGAAGATAAGTGTTGGAAACATGCACATCCTCTTATTTGACACCTGAACAAGCGACTGTATTAGTTCCAGCATTACAGAGACCAAAGCTCATGAAACATCAGTGTGAATCCCAGATCATAGCAATTTGGGTTTTCCCTTTCATATCTGCATTGTGTAAAGTTGGATCAGATTGCAGTGTTTATATGTAATTTAGCAAGAGTTCTGCCAAGCCATTAACTCCATAGAATCCATTTTTATTTTAGGTAAACATTGATATTATTTAGGAGTGAAAGACATACCTGACCCCACAAATTATTTTTGGAATATAAATTGATTAATATCAGTAGCAAGTTAGGAAATGTTGGAAATATGCCCTAGAGGCAATAATAAATTAGTTATTATTATATTTCCTTGTTCATGATAATCGTTTATTATCCATGCTATAATTGTATTGATTGGAAACTCAAATACATGTGTAGGTACATAGACAACACTGTGTCCCTAGTAAGCCTCTAGTTAACTAGCTCGTTGATCAAACATGGTTAAGGTTTCCTAGCCATAGACATGAGATGTCATTTGATAACGGGATCACATCATTAGGAGAATGATGTGATGGACAAGACCCAAACTATAAACGTAGCATATGATCGTGTCAGTTTATTGCTATTGTTTTCTGCATGTCAAGTATCTGTTCCTATGACCATGAGATCATGCAACTCCCTGACATCGGAGGAATACCTTGTGTGTATCAAACGTCGCAACGTAACTGGATGACTATAAAGGTGCTCTACAGGTATCTCCGAGGATGTCTGTTGGGTTGGCATGGATCAAGACTGGGATTTGTTACTCCGTGTGACGGAGAGGTATCTCAGGGCCCACTCGGTAATACAACATCACAATGAGCCTTGCAAGCAATGTGACTAAAGTGTTAGCCACAAGATCTTGTATTACGGAACGAGTAAAGAGACTTGCCGGTAACGAGATTGAACTAGGTATAGAGATACCGACGATCGAATCTCGGGCAAGTAACATACCGAAGAACAAAGGGAACAGTATACGGGATTAACTGAATCCTTGACATAGAGGTTCGACCGATATAGATCTTCGTAGAATATGTAGGAGCCAATATGGGCATCCAGGTCCCGCTATTGGTTATTGATCGTAGAGGTGTCTCGGTCATGTCTACATAGTTCTCGAACCCGCAGGGTCTACACACTTAACGTTTGGTGACGATTAGTATAGTTGAGTTATTTTGTTGGTGACCGAAGGTTGTTCGGAGTCCCGGATAAGATCCCGGACATGACGAGGATCTCCGGAAGAGTCCGGAGGTAAAGATTGATATATGTGATAATAGTGTTTTGATCTCCGGAAGGGTTCCGGAATTCACCGGAAGGGGTTCCGGATGTTTACCGAAGTGTTCGGGGGCAGCAACACTTTATATGAGCCAAAGGGGTAAAGCCCACGAGTTATTGGAAAGTGCAAAAGGAAGTTTTGCTGCTGCCTTAAGCGGTACTACCGCTGGTAAGGCAGTACTACCGCATAAGCGGTACTACCGCTTGTGTGAAACGGTACTACCGCTCAAGCGGTACTACCGCTCGTGAGCAGTACTACCGCTTGTGCGCGGTACTGCAGGGATCCGAGTTGGACTCTTTCCCTGCGGGCCAAACCGACCTTGTGCGGGCAAAACCGACCTGGAGGAGGCTTTTACTCCAAGTTTAGACCCCAAGGCTCAACATATAAATAGAGGGGCAGGGCTAGCACACGGGACACATCAAGATTTCCCAAGCCGTGTGTCGACAACCCTAACCCTCTAGTTCTCCCGTCATAATCTCCGTAGTGCTTGGCGAAGCCCTGCAGAGATTGTTCCTCACCATCATCACCATGCCGTCGTGCCGCCGGAACTCATCTACTACTTCACCATCGCTCGCTGGATCGAGGAGGTGAAGGCGTCATCAAGCCGTACGTGTGTTGAACGCGGAGGTGCCGTCCGTTCGGCACTAGTTCGTGATCGGATCGAGGGACGACTTGCGATTTGGATCGCGGAGACGTTCGACTACATCAACCGCGTTTCTTAACGCTTCCGCTTAGCGATCTACAAGGGTATGTAGATTCACTCTCCCTCTCATAGATGCTCATCACCATGGATAGATCTTGTGTGTGCGTAGGAAATTTTTTGTTTCCCATGCAACGTTCCCCAACAGGAAAGTCATGTATGTGGCAAATCAGTAGTTAGGAAGGTCATATCTGCATAAGCGATAGGTAACTACTTCATAATTCACAACATGAAACCATTTCAGAATTCTAAACACATTTCAGAAATCGAAAACCATCTAAAAATATTTTAGAATTCATAGCATGCCCATATGTATTTAAATAAAATGATGATTCAAATAAAATAAAATAAAAAAAGCTAACAAAGTATGGTTGACTACAAAATAGCGTGAATAAAAATAAATCAAAGAAGAACGAACCTGCATCATCCAGGTCTGGCCGGTCCTGTGGTAGCTGTCCGGGCATCAGCTCTGTTGTTATCTCCTCCCAGTACGGGTTGCATGTCATCGTGATAAAGTAATCTGGTTTACCCCATCGCTGCACTATGGCCATTGCATCTAGGAACCTTCTCTGCATATCTCTATTACCACCAGGAAATGTCCTTGGGAGCACAATCCTTTTACCAATCCGATCACCACATGACTCACCAGCAGCGATCGTGTCTACAAGACCCTACATAGAGGATACATAATGCAGACATTAAGAATACTGAACTATATAGTAAAAGTGAGATCGATAATGTCATAAAAAAACAACTTCCAGCACGCACACTCCGAAACCTTTAATAATCAGTACATCACATTCCGAAAGATCTAATGATCAGTAAAAAATGAGGGAGCTAACTACAACAATGACAATTTGAGTTGAATTGATTTGGTCAATACACGCACCTCTGAATTCTGTTGATCGGTCCCAGTGGATTTGATCCCCGACTGCATATCAGACGTAACACGTCCGCTTGTTCGCTCGCTCGTCGACGTAGCCGCTCAGGGCTGTTGAAACACCCGGCAAAACATCAATATAAAAAATATGTTGGATTCAGAACGCTAAACCAATTCACAGAGCAGCACCAGCACACGTACGCAAAGCTAGCCTCAAACAAGCAGAGAGGCAGGTTAATTGATTTCTTGTCTAGCTAGAGGTACGTGCACTTGTAACCATAGATGTACGGATCGTACATGAAGCCCGTCCACGTCGTGGTTAATTCTCTCGTGATCATTCAATTCATATCCATGTGAACTTGAAGCTGAAATCAGAACACGCACCTCAGTAATCAAGGCAGCAGCGGGTATGGATTACTAGGGCCGATGGTGATGTCTACACACGTATGTGGATGTGGACGTGGTGGTGAGACTTGGTCGATGGCACAGTGAGAGCACAACCACAAAGCGAGGACGGCGAGGGGTTGGAGCAAGGAGGTCTGGACGGCGCGAGGAGGGCTGCCTGAGAAATCCGGATCGAGAGGTTTGAGCGAGGCCTGGACGACGCGAGGTGGAGGTCTCCAGGTTGGAGCGAGATCGCGGTAATTATTACTTAATTATGATGACGGAGATCGTGGTAATTATTACTAATTGATTATGATTAAAATAGGCCTGGACGATGCGAGGTGGAGGTCTCTAGGTTGGAGCGAAATCTGGGTAATTATTGCTTAATTATGATGACGGAGATCGTGGTAATTATTGCTAATTGATTATGATTAAAATAAAATTAATTATAGTAAATGATGTGAATTAGATGTGATACAACATTGAGGCAATCCGGTCCATTGAGAGATGGTGGGTGTGTGGCTGAGATATAATGTTTCTGCCACAACTCGATTGTTTAATAGTAGTGTAGATGATGCGTCCGTGATTTTTTTTATAATAGGATGCGCTCGTGATTATTTTCTTAATAATAGGATGCGTCTGTGATTAGTTTCCTAATAATTGGATGCGCCCGTGATTGGTTTCTTAATAGGATGCGTTCGTGATTATAGTTTCCTAATTGACCAGACGTGGACTTTCATATTTTCCTCCACGGTGGAGTACGGTCAGTCAATGTAAATTGCTAAGCGCACACAGAAAACGAGTTAGATTAAGTCTAGCCGTTAAGTCTAGCCGTTAGATTAAGTTCAGCGGGTCTAATCATACGGTGGTAATCGGTTCGTGTACGTTTTGTGGGGTGCACTTAAAGAAGTTCTTGTTTGATTGTTTAATAGTATGGGAGGTCATACGGGGAGGATGGACGAAAGGTGGGAACGTAAGAAAGGAAGTGATTGAAAGAAGGAAGGAGATTGATCACCGTTTGATTGAAATAAGGAAGGAGATTGATCACCGTCATAAATAAATTGATTACCATGCATGAATTGATTGCGTTTGGATTGATTGCGTTGGATTGATTGCGCTTGGTTACCTTATGTGAATTATTTGTTTACCAAAGATAGAGTCGATTGGAGGGAGAAAAGAAAATCGGCAGAGAGAAAACCGGTGGGGAGAGATTGGGAGTGCGGGTTTTTTTTTTGTCCGTGCGGTTTTTTTTTGTGTGTGCGGGTGGGGGGGCGGGGTGGGGGGTTGGGAGGGGACGAAAAAAAACCTGTCGAAATAAACCGGTTGAAAGGTGGGGGTACGATCCTACCAACCGAGACATTAGGAGTAGAGATTGAGAGATGGTGGGTGTGTGGCTGAGATGTAATGTTTCTGCCACAACTCGATTGTTTAATAGTAGTGTAGATGATGCGTCCGTGATTATTTTTATAATAGGATGCGCTCGTGATTATTTTCCTAATAATAGGATGCGTCTGTGATTAGTTTCCTAATAATTGGATGCGCCCGTGATTGGTTTGTTAATAGGATGCGTTCGTGATTATAGTTTCCTAATTGACCAAACGTGGACTTTCATATTTTCCTCCACGGTGGAGTACGGTCAGTCAATGTAAATTGCTAAGCGCACACAGAAAACGAGTTAGATTATGTCTAGCCGTTAAGTCTAGCCATTAGATTAAGTTCAGCGGGTCTAATCATACGGTGGTAATCGGTTCGTGTACGTTTTGTGGGGTGCGCTTAAAGAAGTTCTTGTTTGATTGTTTAATAGTATGGGAGGTCATACGGGAAGGATGGACGAAAGGTGGGAACGTAAGAAAGGAAGTGATTGAAAGAAGGAAGGAGATTGATCATCGTTTGATTGAAATAAGGAAGGAGATTGATCACCGTCATAAATAAATTGATTACCATGCATGAATTGATTGCGTTTGGATTGATTGCGTTGGATTGATTGCGCTTGGTTACCTTATGTGAATTATTTGTTTACCAAAGATAGAGTCGATTGGAGGGAGAAAAGAAAATCGGCAGAGAGAAAACCGGTGGGGAGAGATTGGGAGTGCGGGGTTTTTTTTTTTGTCCGTGCGGGTTTTTTTTTTGTGTGTGCGGGTGGGGGGTTGGGAGGGGATGAAAAAAAACCTGTCGAAATAAACCGGTTGAAAGGTGGGGGTACGATCCTACCAACTGAGACATTAGGAGTAGAGATCAATGAAAAAAAAGGCAAGCTCTTGCATATTTGTGAAAAAAATGCAGCACAGTTCCTCAGTTAGGAGTTCGTGGGCTGGGCCACTGTCTGTGTCCAGCCTAGTTTTTGTTCCGAGTTCAATTTTTTTTTTTTTTTGAGAACAAGAGTTCAATTTTTCTTCATGTAGTCCAGCCTGGTAAGGTACAAGTCCACGACCCACCAGACTCGGAAGACTCGGCCCAAAACTAGTCAGCGAAGGGCAGCGTTCTGCTCATCCGCTCTGTTCGTCAGACTCTCGCTAGTTCCTCAACTTCCGGCGCAAGCTGAAACCCTCGGACCCGACCGCGGCAGCCGCCGATCCAGCCCCCGCCGCGATGGAATTCGCCCTCGTCGACGGCGAGAAGTTCTCGCCCTCCTGCTCCACGCTCGTCATGGTCTGTTTGCCAATTTGCGCTGACATCCATCTTTGGTAATGGTGTCTCCTTCTGGTTTCTGACGTTGCTGATCCGTTCCCCTGGCCGCGTGCAGCCCGCGCTTTCGATCGGTAACGTGGGGCAGCTCGCCGTGGACCTGCTGATACCTTCGGCGAAGGCGAGGCGCGTGGCGTACCTCGACGAGCCCTCCGTGCTTCCCTGCGCCGGCAACGACGCCTTCGGACCGGACGCCGTCGGCGACCTCGCGCTCGCGCTCGAAGGTTGGTCCTCTCGAATCCCGACCCTTTGTCCTCCTGTGCCGTGCTCGCCGATTGTTTGATGGATTGTGTTAGTGGTGCTGCTCATAGTTGCTTGCACGGTTGGCCTTTATTTTGTGTGCTTACCATCTGTTTGATGAAATGCGCTGCTGCCTGTGCTCTGTCTGCCATGCACGCTGCTGTTTGATGAAATGCGTTTACGATGCTGCGTGTGTACTCTGTCTGCTACGCCTTCCACTGCTTGATGAAATGTGTTTCGGTGCCGTGTACACTGTCTGCCACGCCTGCCACTGTTTGTTTGATTTACTGCGTTTCGGTGCCGCGTGTACACTGTCTGCTACGCCTGCCACTGTTTGATTCAGCTCTTCGCTCTCGATTTCCATTTTAGAAAACCGATAAGACAACAGCAGTTTAGACTTTAGAACTTGCAAATCCACGCAACACTCCAGGTGCCGCCATCGGTCACCTATCCGGCTCCGGGGCTATACCCCATCAAGCAAACTACGTTATTACAGAGCACTAGATTTTAACTTCTCAAGAAACAGAACAGAGCCATCCGAACATCAGCCTTACAGGACGGCAAAACAACAGCTACCAAAAATAACTACTGATCATGTGAAACGCGGCCCACGCGACCACCATCTTCAGGATTACCCCACGCCAATCCTGAGAGTTGTTAGTCCCCAGCCTCTGCCTTGGTTGTAGAACTCCATGTCCACCTTAGAAAGCAGCAGTGCTGCAAATTGCAATACCTGTTTGTTTCTTCCTCTCTGCAATTCAGCCTAGTCTGACACCCAGTAGGAATTCTATACAAATATTTGGGTCGGATCATTAGTTACAAAAAGAGGTCCTATTTGGTCATTAACCATAACAGCTACTCTGCCGCTAGTAACGGTTTGCATAACCTATTTTATATATTTCCCAGGGAACCCTCTCTTAACTAGAACAACCCTAAAAAAAAGACCAGTTAATTTTGTCATAAGCTTGTTCAACATCCACTAAAAAGGCTAACATCTAATTTTCTTAAATGAATTTCATCTAAAACTCCATGCAGTATACTTACATCATCTAAAATGAACCTACCCTTAATAAAAGCTGTCTGTACTGGAGCAATTATTTTCTCAGCAACATCTACAGCCCCGTTATTCACTACTTCTGTAAAAATCTTAAACAAAATATCAGATAAGCATATAGTTATGTATTATTGAATAGTGTCAGCTCCAACACTCTTTGGCAATAAAGTCAAAATACCATAATTAAATCTAGCAAGTCCTAACCTACCATGATAAAACTCATTAAACATGAATGCTGACAAAATTCAGCAGGAAAACCATCTGACACAGGAGCTTTATTGTCTTTCATTTGAAAAACTGCTATTCTAATCTCCTCTAATGTGAATTCCTCTACTAAGCAAGGTCCTATCTATATTATCATTAAGAACAATAGGCGTAAATGTCAATAGATATGTTTAAATTGTTATCAGCGGGACCAGATAAGTTTTTGTAAAAAGAGGTTGCAGTGCTGTGCATACTGTATGCCTGTATCTGGTATGCACATCAATTGTTTTATGACATAGATTGTTTGTTCCGAGGCAGGGAGGGAGGGAGAGATAAATGATAAATACACAAATATGAGCTGGTTTTGGAATATGTCTCTACCTAGTTAGTTGCTGAAATACGGGTACGACATGCAGACTCACCTGCTTTCTCATTTTTGCGTGCAGAGTATGAATCAATGTCTCATGGGCTGGCTTTCATTCAACAAAGGTCTCCAATTGTTACAGTATGTTGGATCTTATCTCTTTTGGCGCATGCCGCCATCTTCCTATAATTTACGAATCGGTAGCAGTATCTAACCGGTGAATATAATATGACCACTTTGATTTCTCATTACTAATGCAGGGGATGATTGTTTCGTTTGCGAAAAATGTTGCTAATTTCATCAGTAGCATTGGGAAGGACCATGTTGTTATTCTTTCAAGTTTAGACTCTGGCAAGAGAAGAGTAATTGATGCATCCAGGTATTTGAGATGTCTTGCTACACAGATTCCATATTTTGGATTTGGATGTTCTTTCAAGATTGGGCCATTAACACGTTTCATCATGCAGTGATATGCTGTATTACCTTTCAAGTTGCAATGAGGATGGTTCTGATCCAGAATGTGAGAAACTAGGGTGGAAAAAACTTGAGGAATATGATCCATCTCAACGACTGTGGAAATGTCTTGCTAGTCTAATTGAGGGCGGTGTTCTTTCAGAAGATATGGCTGATGATCCTGAAGAGATGACCGCAAGTGATTACTATGCGACCTTGCCATTTGCAGCTCTATTCTTTGCCTGCAAGGTATCTGATTTATTTCAACTCTAAAGTATTTTGTCATTTGAAGTTGCTGTTATAACATCTCCCTATGTTATGATAGGCCAAGGGTTTGAAAGTTAGCTGTGTGTTATGCTACTGTTCAGAAGGGGACAATGTGCCAGAATCTTTTCACTTAGCAGAGGCAGTATGCAAACTTCTAGGTCAAGACCCTGAACAATTCCATGGTATATCTCTATATCACCTCGAGCACTTATCCCCTTTTTACTCTGGAGTGAACCCACTAATTATGAACGTATAGCCATGTCTATTCATTTGTCTCAAAGTGCCTAACTTCTCTTGCAATAACTGCTCTGGTTTACAATTTTTTTTTGTATGGGTTTACAATACTCTTTTAGGAATGCCAGTCCTCAATATTCTGTGATTAAAGTGAATGGTTGGGTTTTATGTGTAAACGAATGTTTCTATGAATTTACAGGAAATGGATCAAATGGATGGACTATTCCCTTGTCATGGAAATCAATTTATGGACCACCACCTGATATGTCTATTTTCTAGACTGACTGACCTAGTAAGTCAATCTCATATATTTTGTTGAACCTCGCCTTCAGCGATTTTTATTCCAAAAGCGAAACAGTTTCTGAATGAACAACCTCATTCGGAAAACCAGGGATAGCATCAAAGCATAATACAGGTACACTCAGTCTAAGGGAATGACGTGCACAAATGTGTGTGTGCCGCCTTGTTTGCTTCTCTGCGGACATGACTAAACTTAAATCCCTTGAAAGTTAATCTCATATGATCATATCGAGTATGGCAGTGTTGCACCCAGTAATCAGTAAACATTTTCGCTACAATTCCATGCTCTCTGGATTTTTGTTCACTAGCTTTGTTTATTTTTGTTGTTTTGTATGAAATGTTCTTTCTTGTTACAAATTATCACATTTTTCATTTTCAATGATATTATTCAGCCTTTTCTTATATTGGCATCATTGTTCCTAGGTCTTCTGCTTTATAAGATTTTTTTTTTACCCAGATATTGTACTTAGTGAGGAATCCTTGGTCATAGAATACAATATACTGGGAAGCTTGTTCTGCCGATCTATCTAAATAATGAATAGGAACTAATGCCAGAAATACATGAACGTCCCAGTTACCACTCCACCACTAAAATCCACTGATGGACTTTGTTGATACCAATACCGAACCTAGCTTGATGGAGATTGGTTGCAACCCCAGAGGCATATCGGGAACCATTACCAAGAGAATGATCGCTTAAATGAACCATATCGAGCGTATGTCTCACTGTAACAAGTTTGATGAGCTCTTAGTGGACCTGTGCCTAATAGTACTCCCTCCGTTCGGAATTACTTGTCACAGAAATGGATGTATCTAGACGTATTTTAGTTGAAAGAATTCCTTATTTAACACTATTTTAAATTTTGTTTCCTTCTTTGACACTGAAAAACTTTTTCTTCCCTATATAACATCAAGTATAAATTTTATGCCCTTTACGACACTTCCGTCCATTTTTCCATCTAGTGTAGTTAAACTGCACATAAAAAGACACTTTTACCCCTCATGTAATATGAACCAGCAATCTGGCCCAAGTCGCCCGCTCCTTGACCCATGCATCCATTCCCGCCGGCCACTAACTACTCCCTAGCTAAAAGCACGGCCACGTCCATCACTTGCATTGCATTGCCTCAACGGCCGCAGCTAACAAATCCTGTGCATGCATGCATGCAAGCACGCACTAAGGGCATGTGGTAAAAACATGCACCGTAGACAGTGGTAAAAACACCCCTTACAATGGTCTGTCTTTTATGATAACCGTAGCACCTCAAATTATGAAATTACTCCAATTTTATCCATCTATGGCCGGCCGGCCGCCAACGCCACCGCGTCGAGTCGTTGGATTAACCACCAGAAATTATGCCAATTGATACGTAGGCGAAGCAGATCGACCAAGGTCTGATCAATTCCTCCTGGAAAGAATGCACAACGTGCAAAGCTAGCTTGATGCGTTGTCAAGCTAGCTAGCTGATGCCTTGATCTTGGCCCTGTGCTGATGTGCAACCTGCACGTAAGCTAACAATATAGATCGATTTGATGTGCTACTCGCCAAGGCTGTACAATGGGATTGATCAATTATTTTGGTGGCAGCAAGGTGTTCGTCCACCGCACCAAGCAGTCACATACCACATAAGGGGCAAAAGGGTCTTTTTTGTGTCATTTAACACCGTTAAGGCTTGAAATGGACGGAAGTGTCATCAAAGGCATAAAATTTAGACTTAGTGTTACATAGGGAAGAAATAATTTTTCGATGTCAAATAGGGCAAGAAAATTTAACACGGTGTTAAATAAGGAATTCTCTCATTTTAGTTCTAGATACATCCATTTTTATGCAATTTCTGCGACTTATCTACCAAGCGCATGTTAGGGAAAGAAAGCAAGCTGAGAAGTTCTCATTCTGTGCAGTGACCAAGAAAAGCTTAAAGAACACCATAAATGATCACTCAAACCTTATATTATGCCAAGTTGGACATGTCATAAAGGATTATTTTGTATTTGGAGATCTGACCAGGTTTTCCGTTTCCCTTTTGCTGAAAAAAATAACAGAACAATTTGGCAGGAAATTGTTTTTTCTTAATTATTTCTCGAGGTTTGCTAGAATTAAATTGGTCATCAGCAGATTATCATCTATTAAGTACCATTGATTACGTGCACAGTATGCAGTAATGGGCCGCGCAAATTGGTTAGAAGTGCTAAACTACATCAACCACCTAGCACTAACAACTCTAGTTTGTTGATGGATTTCTTTAAAGCCCTTGTTTATTATTAATACTATGTAGCATTATCAATATGGCAGCTGCCCTGTTGCCATAGCACATTATTCCCAGTGACCCATGATATTAAACAAAGACCACATTATCTTGACAGCAAAGCTGTTGGTCCATGGTGCAATGTGATATAGTATCTTTTATTATTCCTTCTGCATCACTGAAGCCTATACAGTAAAAAAAAAAAACTTTAACGGTCTTGCTGAAATTGTATCCCATGGTGCAGTCGCGAGTAGTGTTTAGCAAGCCTACAGTAAAATTTTAACCTTCTGAATTTCTGTTTGCTTGCACCGAAGCCTGTCAACCCTGATTTCAATCAGTTGTGTCTTGCATTTTCGCGCTGGTTCGTGACGTTCTTTTTTCTCGCGATTTGACAGGTGAGGTTGCAATCATGGACAGCGCTGTATCGAGAATGCGGAAGGATATTAGCTTCAGGATTTTGTTTTTGCGAGAAGATATTAGCTTTAGGTTGTGTACCAGAAATCCCCAGAATGGTGAGTCGCCGACCCTCTTTTGTCAAGCAACAGATAGTTTTCAACTTCCGTTTAGAACTGGAGGCATCGTGGTACTTGGAACCTGGAATTTATGTATCCTTACAAAGTCGTATCCGTCTTGGTCATTCAACCCGCAGCAACTAATTGCCATGTAGTAACACCACCAATCTTAATCAAATTATGTGGCATTCTGGACTCCGATTTGCGGCTATTCCTCATGTCTAAGTGGAATAGATTTATTCCTTTTTATTTTAAAAAGAAACACCATCTGCCTTTGGACACTCTGAAGAGATGGATTTTTTCTTTTTTGAAAAAACTTTCGATCTATATTCATCGAATGTCATGTTAGTCCATAGACCATGTAGTGACTACTACAATCACTAGAGCGAAGCTGTAGATGTGTCGCCAATATCGCCCCTCCCACCGGAGCCAGGCAAACCTTGTTGTAGAAAGTCAAGAAGTTGTCATGCTAAGACCCCACATGACCACCAGAACAACAACCATCATATATGAAAAATGCATAGGCTGGAAGGGATACATGAACAGAGACGAACGAAGATTGGATACACCTAAGACCAACATTGATTAAATCCCACAAGATCTGTCAGAGACACAACTCCACACGCCTTCCGACGACGCTAGACGCATCGCCGAGACGAAGGCTAGGAGAGAAAAACCTTATTCCATTTGCAGAGAGCCACAACCATCTTGCCTTTTTAAATAGGACACGAAGCCTAATTGACCTAAAAACACACCCAAAAAAAAGGAGTAGAAGCCCTTATCGCATGGGAGCCTTCTTTTTTAGAGCAAGTATAATAAGGTGACGTAGACGGGCTGTAAGATTTTAAATATTATATCTTTGCTGAGTTGGATGAGAGAGAAGAGGAGAGAGAAGAGAAGCGGACTTTTTTGTAGCCCACTACTATACATGTTGGCTATACCAGCCGTTTGCCCCCCCCCCCCCTCAGGAACCATTTTTTCAACCGCTTGGGGTTGTGCCGGCGGAAATTTTGGCATGGGGGTGACATTTTTTCTAGCCTTGCCCCCACCCAACAACTGCTGGGAGCCTCTCTGCCTGAGCTGGCGCAGCCGGAGCGTGCAGACGAAGCCGACGGCGCTGGTGCCCCAGATGACGAAGGACGGCACGCGGAGCTCCTCGGCGACGCCCAGCACGAAGCTGGCGAGGCCGCTGAGCACGACGCAGGTGACGGGCGGCACGCCCTGGCTCTCTCCTCCACAGCGACAGGTAGAGCCGCACCGTCTTGTCGGGTGCGGCGTGGTCCGCGTCGTCCAGCCCGTCGGGGACGGACTCGAACCGGAAGCCGTCTCGGCCGGCGAGGCGCACGCCGCCCGTCCGCAGGAGCCGCTCGTGGTTGTGCTCCGTGTTGACGAAGGTGACGTGCACCCCGCGAGAGTGCACCAGCTCCGCTAGCTTCAGCGTGGGGTTGATGCCGCCCCGTCCGCGGCCGCGCCGCGCCCAGGCTGCGCCGCCCCGTCCGCCACGCCGGTCACGCCGGACTCGGCGAGCGGCGACAGGGGCGTGCTCCTGGGAAAGTGCTGGGACGGCATGGCGCGGAGCTGGCGTCGCCGCGCTTGCAGCCGCCATGGCCGCCGCGTCGTCCTCGTCCTCGGCCACGCCGCCCCGTCCGCCCCGTCCCACCCAGGCCACGCCCGCGCGCGTGGGGCTGGAGCTCGACCCCGACCCGTCGGCAGCGCGGACGGGGGAGCGGAGGAGGCTGCCCGCGGCGAGCACGTCGATGGTGGCTGGCTCTCCCGAGGAAGACGACGGAGCACCTGGTCCCTCCACCCGTCGCCGGTGAACGCTGCGGCGGCGTGGTTGGAGGTGGCACCGGCCGGCCATGGAAGTCCCTCGCGTCCTCCCTCCTGTGCTGTGCTCGGTGGCGAAGAAAAAGAGAAAAAGAAAGGACAGAGAAGAGAGGAGAGAGAGAAAGAGGGGAAAGTCGCCGACAGTGGGCCAAAGAGGCAAAGAAAATAGCGCCGGTGCCCCCCAGCTGCCCCCCAGGATCTTGGGTTTCGCCTGGGATCGCCGGATGAATTTTTGGGCAAATCCGGCGCAAAACGAGATCCTGGGGGTGCGGCTGGGACATTTTTTTATCGCCGGCGCTTAAAAAGTGCTCCTGGGGGCGTCGTGGGGGGACGGCTGGAGATGCTCTTAGGAGGAGGAAAGCTTTTAGTCGTTCGGTTAGATGGATTTGGATCTGATGCAAGATTCCGTGCCGTGTTAGTGCGCGCCCGCTTTATGCCGAAGTAGGCGCCAAAAGTTCGTTCTGCAGGCGAGGCCATTGCGTAGGATGCCCCATTTGCTCGCCAGGTGTCCGTTGGCGGGCGACTGGTAAACAAGATGATCACACGCCCTTCTAATTCTAAGGGCATGTACAATGGTGCTATCTTAGGAGTGCCACGTAGGATAAATGATGAGGTGGAGGAGAGAGAACTCATAAAAAAAGGCTTGTCTTCTCTTATTTAAGAGAAGACAAGAGATGATCTCTTAGTACAATATGTCTCACCATATTTTTAGGAATGGCTAGTTATTGAAGATAAGGCTAAGAGATGACCCATTATAGACCTTTTTTTTGTCATCTCTAAATTACATGCAAGACTTAAGATAAGACTATCTTATCAACCATTGTACATGCCCTAAGCACATGTCTGCGATCAGATTAGAGCTGCTGCGGTTCGTCTCTGTGACTTCCCCTTCTGACCGTTGAGCCCAACAAGGGAAGATCGGTTGTTATGCACAACGTTTTCCCTTAAGACGAGGGTACGAGGTTCGGGCCTGCTTAACAAATTCCGAAAGATGTTAGGCACACTGTTCTTTGAGGGTGTGCCGTTAACCATCGTAATGGGATTCTCGCTGATAACCACCTGCATTATGCTCCACACCACTGTACCGTAGGAACAATCTAGGACCTTCATATGGGTTTTTTCTGCTTTGAAGCGTCTATCTACATATAGTCCTACGAGCGTGTTTGTTGTGACCTGTGATTCGGAGGTTTGCGCCGTCTTTTTTTTTTTTTTGAAATGGAGGCAAAAGCTTTGCCTCATCCATTAAATAAGAGAGAATAGAGTTTGTTACAAGACACCGAAATACACGACATGCGGATTACTCGCGCGCAATAAAAGACCCTAGTTTCTTTGCTCCGGCAATGACCCAAAGGTTTGCCTCGGTAGAGATGGACGAGAGCAAGATTGGCGGTGGGGCACACTTATGCTTAAAAACCCTTGCGTTCAGCTCGTTCCAAACTGTCCATGAGACAAGCATGGTGATGGAGGCCTTGGCTTGTCGATTTGGCGTGCCGTCGGCGCAAGTGCTTGCCCACCACTCTTCAACAGTGTCGAACAAGGGCCAAGCGGAAGTGTCGAGCCCGAGCATGGGGAATTTCCCAATGACCAAAGACCAAAGGCGCCGGGTGTAGCGGCACTTGTAGAAGAGATGGGGTCCGCATTCTTGCACCCTCTTGCAGAGAGGGCAAACATCACAATTTAGCCACCCTCGCTTTGCCAATCTATCTGCCGCCAGATTCTATCTTGAAGGGCCAGCCAAGCAAAAAATTTGACTTTTGGAGGTGCCCAAACCTTCCAAACCATCCTATCCATGGGCGAAAGGACCATCCCTAGGAATTGCGCCTTGTATGCGGATGCCGCCGAGTATTGCCCATTGCTCGTATGCTTCCATACGATTTCATCCTCTGTGAGCTCATCAAGGTGGACCTCATTTAGTAGCATCCAAAGAGCGAAGAATTGCGTGATGTGCTCGGCGGTGACGTTGATGGGGCCTTGATTTTGAGAATCCACGCGTTGTGCTTGAGGGCCTCCCTGACCTTCCAATTTTTTCTCTTGGAAGCTTCATAGATGAGTGGGGCAATGTCTTTTGGCTTACGCCCAAGAAGCCAATGAGAGTCCCAAAAGGGGGTCCTTGCGCCGTTACCAACGGTGATGGTGGTGGAAGCAAAATCTTTTCCTTTAGCTGCGGTTTGAGTCATCTAGGCTTGCGAAGGTTTTGCGCCGACCATCTTCGGTTCACCGGTCCAATCACCTCTTCAAACCATCGCTATGAATGCATGCATCAAATTAAACCTATCGACCACCTTGTGATTTATAATGCATTAAATTTAACCCGTCGACCCCCTACAAAAAAAATAACCCGTCGACCATCTTCTGATTTATGAAGTTGCCACTGTACTATCAAAATTATAACTATTCAGTTTCCTTGCCTTCTTTCGGAGATTTGACGAAGTTGCCATTGTATCAAAATTACCGCCATTCAATTTACTTTCTTTCATAATGTTTTTCCATTTGTATCAAAATTACCGCCATTCAGTTTACTTTCTTTCATATTGCTTTTCCATGATCGATATATGGTATATGAACTAATTGCAAAAACTGTTAGGCAGAATGTTCTTGGAGGGTGATAGCAGGGTGGGTGTGCTGTTAAGTGTTTACATCGTAACAAGATTGTCGCTAACCACCTGCATTATGCTCGATACTGTCAAGGTCGTTTTCGGGTTGAGGGGATCCAGGTCACAGAACCGTCGGATTGCCAGATCCGGAATTTTCATATTACCACTGTAGGATCATGTGGCACCCTCATTGGGGATCATGAAGCGGACGTGTCAAGATAACTTTGACATTGCAGTGTCCATCTCTAGTAATATGAGCGTGTCTCTGCACCAAACAAAACGAACGCGCAGTCTGTTGTTAGGTTTGTGCCATGTTTTTCTTTTGCCAGACGTATTGTCTAGAATATTCTATGTGTTTGTGCCATGTTCTTTTTTCACTCCAGTTTGAGATGGGTCACACGATCATTTCGGTATGGGCCGATCACTTTCGGTCACCGATCTAATTTTCTCTTCAAACTATTAATCACTATGAGATAGTTTTTTTTTTCTTTCAAAAAGGAGGTTGCCCTGCTTCTGCATCCTTGTGATGCACACATTTTTTATTTATTAAAATTGATGTAAGGCAACAAGTCTAAAGTTATCAACAAGTGAAGTATATAAGCATGAATTTTTGTCACTTTAGACCACCTGCCCGAGCGTATTGCCAGAAAGGACCACCTTCGATGCTATTGACAAAAATACCGTGGCGACAGGCCCGACAGTCAACATGTGGCAGCTGCCGCCACAGCGTGGAGGCAGTCCTCGCAGCACAGGGTTTTTGGCCCCGTGGCTCGCTGCAACGGAACGGACAGGGGCTGGTGGGCAGCCTGAGTCGAGCACAGCTCGAAAGACCCAGCCCAGGCCAGGTCGGGCTTACCTTTTGGGCTGGGCTTGGGCTTCATTCTACAACATGAAAGAGTATTTGGGCTGGGCTTGGGCTTCGATTTTCCTGATTTTTGGGCCGGGCTTATGCATGCATAGGCTGAAATACCTCGTTTAGGCCGGGCTTCAGGTTGCTTTTCAAAATGGGCTCAAACGTGTGAAAAAAGCTATTTTCAGTCTTCGGGCTAGGTTCGGGTTTATTGTTTAAGGATCGGGCTTTTGCAAGCCCGGCCCGGCGTATGATCAAAGAGATGATGAAATGGAGCCAAGGAGGTAGGTTTGCTGTTAAATTAGTCCCAATAATTGCACCCCCATCCATCTAATTTAATAATAGCACATGACATGGTACTCCCACTTTGCCATCCCCATCCATCTACTTCAGAATCTTGATCGGTCCTTTGTAGAAAGAGCCACCAACCCACCATGGATAACCAGCTTGGTACGTGTCCCCCTCATCTCACTGACTTGGCATTGGCACAAGGAAACATCTCAATACACCAAGGTCCCTGGGAAAAATCGGGCTCATCTTTACTAGGAAAAGAAATTTTTGTTACACAAATCCTCATCACTCCATGCAAGTCTATCACAAGCATGGTGTAATACTGGCATCGATCGAGAAAAGCAGAGGGGAAAAAAAGTACACTTGGCGATGTGCCTCAGAAGGTGGCCTTCTTGAGCGAGGTGATGGTGACCGACGACCCGAGCGGCGAGGACCCGACCTGGACGTCGAAGGAGTCGTACCGGAGGAAGAGCTCGGCGACGAGGAGGCGCGCGATGAGCACCACGAAGTCCTTGCCGGCGCACTGCTTGTCCTGCAGCGTGGGCGTCGCCGACTCGGGCCCGTTGGACCACACCACGTACCGGAGCAGCCGCTCGCCGTCCTCGCCCAGGAACCTGTCGGGGACGTAGTCCTCGGCGCGCGGGAACACGCGCGGGTCCTTGGTGGCCATGGGCTGGTACCCGAACAGCAGCTCCCCCTCCCGCACCTCGTAACCGTAGTCGTGGCTCTCCACCACCATGTCCCGCTTCGCGCGCCCGTACTGCATCGCCACCGGCGGCTCGATCCGCAGCGCCTCGTACACGGCCGACTTCACCAGCGGCATCTCCGCAAGCGCCTGCATCGTCACCTCGCCGCCGTTCGCGCGCACGGCGGTGCGCACCTCCGTCGCGAGGCGGCCGTGCACCCGGCCGCCGGCGCGGCCCAGCCACTTCACCAGCGACGGGAACAGGATCTTCATGCCGCCGAAGGAGTTGAAGCACATGGCGAAGAGGATGTTGTGCACCGCCTCCTCCCGCGCGATGCCCAGCCGCTCGCCCTCGTCGATCACCGCCTTGCCGGCGTCGCGGAAGAAGTCGGCGAGGCGGCCGTAGTCCTTCTTGATGAGCGCCGGCGGGAGGCGGAAGCTGTGGAGGAGGCCGTCCTCCACGAGGGTGGGCAGGCCGAGGCTGAGCAGCGGGCTGATCTGGAACAGCAGCCACTTGGCGATCAGCTTGGGCCCTTCGTCGCGGAGCGGCGAGTCAACGGGGTCGCGGCCGAGGAGCGCCTGGCAGAGGAAGCCGAAGGCGGCGGCGTCGTTGTAGTTGCCGAAGTCGGCCTTGCCGACGCGGGCGAGCTCGTTCTCCATGCGGCCGAAGAGGCCGCCGTAGACCTCGCGGAACGTGGGGATCACGTGCTGGCGGCGGTGGCTGAGGAGGTGGAAGAGGAGCGACTTGAGCGGCGCGTGGTTGGCCTCGGCGGGGTCGACGTAGGAGAGCACGCGGTAGCCGCCGGTGAGGTCGGTGGAGGGCATGAAGGTGCCGGTGAAGAGGTCGGTCTTGTCGACGAGCGAGGTGTCGAAGAGGACCGGGAAGGAGGCGGCGTCGAGGAGCGCCACCACGCGGGGGTCCTTAGCCACGAAGGGGCCCGGGGGCATGTTGAGGCGCACCACCGTGGAGCGGTGCGCGCGGACGCGGGCCGCGAAGAAGCCGTCGCGCCCGCCGGGCCCGTAGAAGTACTCGAGCCGGTCCTTGAGCGCGCCCAGCAGCGGCGGGCCGTGCTCGCCCGGCACCTTCCGCAGCGGCAGCCGCCGCTTCGGCGACAGCACCTCGTGCCGGTCCGTCGCGGACGCGGACGCCCGGGTCTGCCGCCGTCTGCCGCCCGCGCCCGGCGCGGAGAAGGAGAGCTGGTGGACCGCCGTCGCCATCTGCTGTGATCCGTGCGAGAGCTGCTACAGAGGGAAGTGCTACTGCTCGAGTACTTGAGCGAAGTCCACGGCTGCTGCTGCTGCTTCTGGTGTGCCGTGTGCTGGTGCCGGTGTGGTATAATAACTCGGTTCGTGTGTGGGGGCGGCTATTTAAAAAGCGGCGTTGCAGACGGGCAGTGCGCCTTGACTGCGCGCGTGGAGGGAGTGGGAAACGTGGGCCTTTCGGGCGCTGCGCCGCTCTCGTGGCCGCGGCCGGTGGTGTGTCTGATCGGACGAGTAGAGTAGAGCAGCTTCGCCTCACTGACCCCGGCGCGGCCTCGTGCGCTTGGAGAATCGGTAAAAGGTGGCGACTGATGAGAGCATCTCCGACCACATTTGACTAATTTGATCTTTTCTTTTATATTTTGGTATACGTGTCCGAACGCATTCGCGGACACGAGCTGACCGATCCACATTTGTACGGCCGGACAATCGTGTTCTCATTTTGAAAAATCTCAAATCCACGCAAAGGCATGCATGTAGGAAATTCATACAAAGTCATGTCTGCAGCAGAGCTTGCTGATGTTGTCCGTGATTGTTAGAGTTGGGGCGGCTCGTACGTCGGGTCGGGGAGGGTCCGGGTCCCGCATGAGACAATCTCGAATGCCCAGCCATTGCGAAGCAAGAACGTTGTATGGTGTGGGCGTGGCAAGAGGGCGCGGACATGGGCGTGGGCGTAGCAGGCACCGCTGGATCGGACACGGCAAACTTCAAATCTGACCTCCTTCGTTGTGGCATCCTACTCGTCCTTCTTGGTCGCGTTGTCGGGCATGCCGGTCCTTGCGGGTGATGCTCTCTGTCTTTTCTGCAACGGTCAGGGCCCCCATGGACTCCGCAGACCCAAGGTTTATGGCGGTGAGCAATCGACGGAGGAAGCATCGACGGCTAGGACGGAGGAAGAGGTCGGCGGCACGGATGCAGAACAAGATCGGGGGAGGGCGACGGCGCGGACACGAGAAAGGGAGGACTGGCGCGAGGGAGATGACGTTCGATTTGAACAATTTGGAGGATTTGGGGTGGGTCTGGCGTATCAAGTCCGACGTGACGGACACACCAGGACGACCCGAAAACCACGCCACATATGAGCTAAGGTTGAGAGGTACCAAACAACTCGGACCTATAGACTGAATTTAAAGGGTCCGTTTGAAAAGTGTTTTGATCTGAGCAGTGTTCGGCCTGTCCGACGAACATATGGGGTGATTTGGGATCCGGTTGGAGAAAGCTCCGAGCGCAACCACTAAACATGTAGGTAGGGGAGTCGAGGACACCGGTGTAGTGTAGTCGATGGTACAAAAAGGTGTGTTTGATTGCTCAACCTATTTTTGGCCTTCCTGCACGCTTAGCCCAGTGGAGCCTGTATGGGCTGAAACAATGTCTCGGCCATGTTGTGTAGTTTGTTTGGTAGCACGCATTGCATCGTTTCTCATATTCCTTTCTATTGTTTGATATCTGCACCTACAGTTTAAAGGTGAGCAAATGCAAATTATAGGTGTCTGGTTGTGTGCAATGGGGTGTTCTGCTCACCCCCTTCCATTTGATGAGCTTACCACCTCAATGCTACACATCACTCCTAAACATCACACTAAAATCTACAAAACAACACGACTCAAAGACCACGACCCGATTTGAAGATGACACTACTTACGGGGTAACATAGTAACATCAGGGGCTGAAACCCCTGATCAAAATGACAAGTTCCCACACAACAAAGACAGTCGAAAACCGAGCTTGGTAAACATGACCATAGGTTTATGAAGTGAGGAGTCGCTAATAAAGAAAACATAAATGACAACATCACTTTTTACTTTCACGATCAAACATTCTGAACATCAATCCCTTCTTACAAAACTTCTTATGAGGAGATCATGACACCCTTTACATGCAAAACCTTCTTACAAAACTTCTTATGAGGAGCTCATGACACCCTTTACATGCAAAAGTTTCTGGATTACAACAAACCATGTTCTCAGTAACATTTGCATTCCCCTTATTTTTCCAGAAGGGTCTATGTCAGAGTTGTTTGATCAACAAATATCACATGCTCAACTATTTTTTAGTCTTTGCATAATTAGCTAGCACTCATGAGCAAATTTTTAGAACAAATACGTTTCAACCGAACAAAGAGGAAAATATGAAGTTTTAGCAAGTGCTTAGCTTCTCAACTTATTTATCTTAAGGATAATGTCCATGGTAATAAATCAACTTAATTACGCACATCAATAGTTTATATGTACATGGATCTTTCTCCACCATGCTATACTTACTGTAAGAGACTAGAAGGATAAAGGAATTGACTCAACATAAAAGTAAAAAATAGGCCCTTCGCAGAGGGAAACAGAGGTTCGCATGCGTTTTTTCGGGTTTTGGCTGCATCAGAGTTTACTGGAAAGGAACTTTACTTTATATTGCCCCTTATGATGGCATCCATTTGCGTTATTGTTATGGTTTTACGCCTCATCACAAGTTTTTATAAAGCATCAATTCCCTTCCAATAAAAAATCACACTTAGGGCGTGTTCGGTAGTCACCTGGCTTCTCAACTCCTCAACTCCAGGTCCGGAGTCCACCCGAACGGTCCAACTCCTGGCAGTACGAGAGAGAAGCTGGCTATCAGCGCAGTGCAAATTTCGCGGAGTCGAGGAGTTGGAAAACCCGTGCTCTCCAAAAACTGGGAAGTAGGAGTAGAGGGAAATTATGCACGTATGCCACCGCAAAGTGAACTTGCAGCGTACCGGTTCGCTAGCTATTCCTCTCCCGAGCCCCGACACAGCGCCTCGACCACCATTCCCCTCCCGACGAGCAAACCCTAGGCGTCGCGCGCCGCCGCGAGGAGGCAGTCGCCACGCTGCCTTCGCCCTCCTCTGCCCCCACCAGCACGAGCTCGGCCGCGAGGTGGCAGTCTGCACGCTGCCCTCGCCCTCGTCCGTACGGCCGGAACCGCGTCAAGATCGTCGGCACCGGCGCGGTGCCGGCGCTCGTGGAGCTGTTGCTGGACGAACCCGAGCGGCGGGTCTGCGAGCTCGCGCCAGCCGTGCTGCAGGAGATGGCGCAGGCCGGCGCCGTGGTATGCCTGCTCCGTCGTCGTCTCCAAGCCAGATGGGATCGACTGATGCTAATTTCCTTCCTTGTTGGGTTGAAAGCCCATGGTGATTCCCTCCCGAGCCGGGCCACATCAAAGCCAAATGGGCCAAAATTGCTCACTCTGGGCTTCCAGCCTTTTTAGTACGCTCAGAGAGAAGCTGCCCAGCCGAACGGATCGCTAACTCCTGGCGATTTGGAGAGAAGCTGGCAGCTGGTTACGGGCGACGGAGTTGACGAGTTTCCAGCCACAGAGGGCTACCGAACACGCCCTTAATTAGCAACATTGATGCATGTACCAATGACAACTTACTTGGAAGGTCTTTCTCGGCTCATAGGTAGGTATACTAGACACTTGTTGAAGTAAATCATGCATGTTGAAGGATCCATGACAAAAATATAAAAAGGTGCATAACAATGCATTCATTAGGTTGTCGTCCATGTCTAGCCAAAACACTTTGTCCAAGTTTTAAAATTTTCAATGAGAGTTCACAATCATAAAAGGGATTTCTATTTTCCTGCCCTCGGTTCCTTAGTTGTACTCAGTTTTGCCCCAATGTCTTAACGTTCCTCATTTTTTCCCTTCTCTCTCTCCCACAACCTCACAAATGCCCAAACAGAACATTTTCGTTGGGTCAAAGTCCATTGACCGTTACTTGGATGTGTTCCTGATAAGTTGGACCAATTAAAACGCTGACATGTGGGGCCACTTATGAAAGGAGGTACCAACACAATAAAACATAAAAACACATTCCTACCTCCCTGGCCACACCGGTGATCAGTGGCCACGGCGGAATCCGCTCGGGAAGGCACATAGTGGGCATCGAAGGTAACTCGAGAGCCAGCCCACAAACTCCCGCATCCAGGGAAACTCAAGGGAGCCCCGGGGATGGCCGGAGTGGACGGCGCTGACAAAAACCGTGGCGCCACACACATGTGTTTGATGGCGACAACGCATGCACGGTTGCGGCTCGCGGTAGAGCATACAGAGGAGATGAGCGGCCGAAAATTGTTGCTCCGTAGCCGGGGGTGGACGATAGCAACATCGGCGACCAATTGAGGGGCTTCCGCAGTTTGGTTTTGACAGCTGCACGACGACCAATTCGACTAAATGAAGTGACTAGGAGATAGCTACGGGGCACCAGGAGCACGATAGTAGAAGGAGGTGATTCAGGGGAGCGTTGTACGCTCGAGCTCGTCAACCATGGCGGCGGCCATGCTCGGAGCTCGCGGGAGCGGCAGCTAGAGCATGAAATCGACGAGGCGAACAGGGGGAAAACTCGACAGAACTCACAACGAGTTGAATGGGTTTATTAGCGGGCTTAGGGAAGCGTTGTCGGCGGCAAATCGACATCTACAAGCGGCGGTTGCAGGCGATGGTGACGATGACGATTCGCTCTACTCATGCCCTTCTTGCTCGAATCCTTCCTCGGGGAGGGGCATAGGTGATGTGGGGGATCTTTGAGACATGGTGACACAATGTTTCTACGGTAGTGGCTGCACTAACAGTGGACGGTGGCGACGGTGCTCTCTCGGGCGCGCTCGAGAATGAGAGAGAGGGGAAGGGGAAGAAAAGGGAGAGAGGGGAAAGGCCAGGGGCTGCATGGTGCACTTATCCTCTCCTCGACGATGCGGTGGAAGCAAGAGGTGGCCATGGCGTGTGCGCGCGCGTCGGCCACGTGCTGTGTCCTTCTGTCTGGAGGAGGAAGACGACTGGCGTCACTGCTGGGTTGGGCCGTCTACTGGGCTGCCAGGTGTGTAGCTTGTTCTTTTCCTTTTTCCTTTTTTTTCTTCCGTTTTCTAATATTTGTTGCACATTTAAATTTAATTTCGGGTTCAAATGGACACCAAATATTCTGAAATTTTATATGTGACACATGTGGACCCATCTCAACTACGCATTTTTTCGGTTTCTTCTTTTTTCAAATTTTCCATCCAAAGAGTACCAGGGTTGGTGCACGCGTTTTTGAAAAGTTTTTTTTGGCTTTTTGATGCAATATGGTTTATCACAAATTCAACATTGCGAAAAGCTGTTCTTTTTTATATGCAATATGGCCGGTATGTCACTAACAGAACATTGGAACGAGTATTTGCAAGAAATGGACAACAACATTAATATAAAATTCAAGTTTATGCAAATAAAATATAATATTGGGACAAATAAAATGCAACTTTTTGTACGCATAGAATATTAATATATTTCCTTAATATATTGGGAACACACACATGACATAGATATTAGTGTGTATAGACTTTTGAAAAGTCAAACTTTAAAAACATTAGATACATCACAAGATATATTTTCATATTGTATATATTTGGTACTGTAGTTATAAATATAAACTGTTTTCTATATAAACTTGGTTAAATTTTGTAAAATTGATTTTCTAAAAAGGGTGTGACTATATCTCATCTAGATGTGACATATTATCTCACATCTAAGATGATGTCATCCCTATTTGCGTCCATCTCGTTGAAAACTTTCTCCCATTGTTTTTATTTTATTGTCCAGCCCAGCCGTTGTTTTATTGTTTGTTTGTTCTTTTTTTTTTCTATTGTCCAACCCAGTTTCTGGGAACAAGACGTGGCCATCTCGTTGAAAACTTTCTTTCGCTGTTTTGTTTTTTATTGCCCAGCCCAGCCGCTGTTTTATTGTTTGTTTGCTCTTCTTTTTTTTTGGTATTGTCCAAGCCAGTTTATGGGAACAAGACGTAAAAAAGAAAAAGCGCTCTAATGAAGAATCGAACTTCGAACCACCCACTACTAAAGATGTACTTATAGCCACTAGAACTAATGGCTGTTGGTGGCAAATAACCAACGCAAATATTTAATAACTCAATGAAGTGTCAAATCAAAAACATTTTTGAACATTTATTTAAAAAATGTGAATAATTTTGGAAATGACGAATATTTTTTGAAAAATATGAGAATTTTCGGAACTCCAAGCATTTTTTGAAGACAAACAATTTTAGAAAACGTGAATTTTTGAAATCCTAAAAGGTTTTTAAAATGGGAACAATTTTTGAAAATTCTGAACAGTTTCTGAAAACACGAACAAATTTTGAAAATAAGAACATTTTTTGAAATCCCCGCATATTTTTTGAAAACCTGATTTTTCTAATCAAACCATGAACATTTTTTGAGTTTGTGATTTAAAAAAAATGGGAACATGTTTTGAACATTCGAAACATTTCTTATATACAAACTGAACTTTTTTTAGTGCAGGATGAACTATTTTTAATATACGATGAACATTTCCTTTAACAAACTAATTTTTTTTAGTGTACGGTGAACATTTTTAGTTTTTTAGTGCGTATTTGTATGCGCTGATCATCATGCATGCCTTTTATATCTTTGCCTTGGATATATGCATGTACTAGTACGTACCTCGACATGCATGCACATGCAAAGTTCATCGAGGATCAACTAATGCATAACCTGGTATGATGACATACTTCCTTTCATGTGTATCCTACGCATAACAAAAAACTTCCACATTCAAAAAATGAAGTGCAAGGTTTAGTCAAGTAAAGAGGCAAAAAAGAAATCAGTCCTATTTGCGAGTAGATGGTGGACTTGCAACTGAGGCAAAAAAAATCCAGGACCAGTTGTGAGTCAAAGGATGGACTTGCAAACTGGGAAAAACGACCAAAGAGCCCAGTTGCATGTCAATGGCGGACTTGCAACTGAGGCAAAAAAATCCAGGCCCAGTTGTGAGTCAAAGGATGGACTTGCAAACTGGGAAAAATGACCAAAGAGCCCAGTTGCATGTCAATGGTGGACTTGCAACTCAAACAAATATAAAATGGTCGGCCCAGTTGCGGGTCGATGGTGGACTTGTCACTGAGATAAAAAAGGGGTTGACCCCAGTTGTAAGTCGATGTTGGACTTGCAATTGGGTAAAATTAACGCCAGGCACAATTACAAGTCGAGGGTGGACTTGCATCTAGGGCAACTAAAAGGATCAAAGGCCCAGTTTCATGTCAATGGAGGACTTGCAACTAGGACAAAAAAATTTGGGCCCAATTGCAAGTCGTTGGTTGAGTTGCAACTGCGACAAAGAAAAAGGATCAAGAGCCCAGTTTCGAGTCAATGGTTATCTTGCAACTAGGATAAATAAAGGGGCGGGCCCAGTTGCGAGTCGAGGGGTGGACTTGTAACTGGAGACAAAGAAACGTCAGGCCCGGTTGCGATTCAAGGGTGGACATGCAACTGGGGGCAAAGAAAGATCAAGGGCCCAATTGCATGTCAATGGTGGACTTGCAACTGGGACAAAAATGGGTCGGGCCTAGTTGCGAGTCGTTGGTTGACTAGCAACTGCGGGAAAAAAAGATCAAGAGCCCAATTGTGAGTCGATAGTTTTCTTCCAACCGGGACAAAAAAGAAACAGGCATAAATGTGAGTCGATAGTTGACTTGAAACTACGACAAAAAAAGCCAGCCCCTAGTTGCGAGTCCATGGTGGACTTGCAACTAAGGCGGGTCCAGTTGCAAGTCGACCCTCAACTAGCAACTAATGCAAAAAAAAATGACCAGGGCCCGGTTGCAAAACAAAAGAAACATCGAGCCCAATGAGTCGAGGGGTGGACTTGCATCTGGACACAAAAAAGCGTCGTGCCCAGTTGTGAGTCGATGTTTATCCTGCAAGTGGGGGCAAAAAAGTTCAACTGCCCAGTTGCATGTCAATGGTGGAGCCCAGTTGTGAGTCGATGTTTCTCCTACAACTGGGATTAAAAAAGTGGCGGACATAGTTGCGAGTCGATGGTTGACTTGAAACTAGGTCAAAAAAGTCAGCTCCTAGTTGCGAGTCGATGCTGGACTTGCAACTGGAGTACTTGTGAAAAATGACCCATTGTGAGTCAAGGGATGACTTGCAACTGGGGAACGGTTGCGAGTCGATGGTTAACTTGCAACTGGGCCAACTACAAAAAATGAAGAAAAAAAATCTAGTTGTGAGTCAACGGTTGGCTTGCAACTGGGGCACCTACAAAACTATGAAAACACATCCTAGTTGCAAGTCGATGGTTGACTTGTAACTGGGCAGCTATAAACTACGACAAAACCCTAGTTGTGACACGATGGTGGACATGCAACTGGAATACTTGCAAAAAAGGCCCCAAGTGTGAGTCGAGGGTTGACTTGCAACTGAGGCACGGTTGCGAGTCGATGGTTGACTTGCAATTGGGGCACTACACACAAAAACAAAAACAAAAACCTAGTTGTGAGTCAATGGTTGATTTGCAAGTGGGGCACTTACAAAAACTATGAAAACATGCTCTAGTTGTGAGTCGATGGTTGACTTGCAATTGGGCCAGCTACAAACTACTTCAAGACCCTAGTTGCGACACAATGGTGGACATGCAACTAGAGTACTTGTGAAAAAAGCCCCAGTTGCGAGTCGAGGGTTGACTTGCAACTGAGGCACGGTTGCGAGTCGATGGTTGACTTGTAACTGAGGCATGGTTGCGAGGCGATGGTTGACTTGCAACTGGGGCAATTACAAAAAAGCAAAAAAAACTAGTTGCACGTCAATGATTGACCTGCAACAGGGGCACCTATAAACCTATGAAAAACATGCCCTAGTTGTGAGTCGATGGTTGACTTACAACTAGGCCAACTACAAACTACGACAAGACCGTAGTTGCGACACGATGGTGGACATGCAACTGAAGTACTTGCAAAAAATGCCCTAGTTGCGAGTCGAGGGTTGACTTGCAACTGGGGCACGGTTGCGAGTAGATGGTTGACTTGTAACTGAGCCCAACAAACAACGCCCCACGTGGCCCGACAACGTGACTCACACAGGCCCAACAACGAGCGACGGGCCCAACAACGTGCGACGTGCACAGGCTCGACAACGCGACGCGAAACAAACGCGACATCACCCCGATCGTGAATTTAAAGACAACAGCATCGGACGGTGGTAGACTTAGATGTGAGGTAACTATTTTGCATCTAGATGTGAAATAACAATTCCGTTTAAAAAAATCTATATACACTACATTATGGAAAGGGAGTACAAGAGCCCGTAAAAACATCAAGGATGCACACTACTAATTACTACAAACAACAATTGACCCCATAGATTTCTGCCACCGGTGGCGCTGATCGGCGAGTGCAGAGCGATGCACCTCTCGGAAGTCGGAAGCATCATCGTTGTGTTGTTTATTAGGGACGGCGAGGGAGCACGTTGGGTACGTGGGTCACGTCAAAAATACCTAGTTCTTCTTCGTGGTTCTTCGTCAGAGTCGGAGCTGCGCTGTCTGGTTGCCGGTGGTTGGGTCTGGCGCGGACCTTCATGCATCTCCACATGGCCTCTTCGGTGTGGGTTGAGTCGACGATCGCCTACGGCGAAGTCGGAGTCGTTTGCTCAGGGTTTAGGGATGACGATGACGCCTCTAGGGGAGGAGTGATGACGATGAAGACTGCGTGCTGTCTCGGCGAGACCCTCTTTGGAGTGGTGTGCGTGAGGTATCTTATCTGTGCCGCTCAGCAGTTGTGTTGGTTTTCGCCTGGTTCTCCATAATGAACTGGGCACCTGGTTTTCGCTCGGTTTTCCTCAATTAACTGAGCAACTCTTTTCTTCTTAATGAATGCAGGATAACTGCCATTTCGAAAAGAAAAAAAAATACTAGTATCACAGAAAGCTCATCATCGCCTCGTCGGCGCTGGAAAATGTTCATGTGTACATCATGCATTCATGCGCAATCATCCATGGGACCCTGTGCGTGCGCCATAAACCCAGCACGGCGGTACCTGACGAGCGGTGACGATCATCTCGCACGCAGCTCAGCGGCTACGGCGATCGTTTCGCAATGGAGATGCAGATGGATGCGACTGAATTTCGCAGCTGTGTTCGCACGCGCAGGAGGCTAAATTTTGTGTTTTGACCCTTTACGTGAAGTTTAGCCGGATCTGACCTCGGTGGGGAAAATTTTCGGGATCTGACCCTTTTTCCTACCGCCGGGGAGGCTGGCGGTAGATTTGTACAGGCTACCGTCGGTGAGGCTGGCGGTAGCCCACTCATCCATGTCAGTATGAGTAAACGGCAGCCGTCTCCTGCCGTCCACCCTACCGCCAGGGTCCCCGGCGGTAGCCTGTATAATCCTACCGCCAGCGTCCCCGGCGGTAGCTGCCGAACAGTTATAAACCCACGGGGGCCGGGGCGTGGGGCCCACCCACGAACCCCAGCCCCCTCTTCTCCCATGCGCCCGCGCCGCGCCGCCCAGGAACAACAGAGAGGAACTACTCTCTCCCCCCTCCACTCCCCCCTCCGATCTTCTTCGTTTCTCGACCATATTTGCGGATCGAGATGGCTCCGAAACGAGAAAAGTAAGCTCTCTCAATCCCTTCAATTAGTTTTAGTCAAAACGCTTTCGATTCGATGCATTATTTGGTGCAAATAAACCCTATTTTTCTACTAGATTTTAATTTTGGTTGTGTTTGTTTAGCTTCTATGATCTATGGGGTTGAATATGAACTCTAGTAACTAGTTGGAGAGATTCTATGTAGTTTTCATATGAACCCTAGTTCATCACCAAATTAGTTGGAGATTCAATTTTTTTTTGAATGAATGGTCATATGATTGATGTTGGAGGGATTGTAATAGTTGGCTACATATGATGGATGTTGTTGAATGAATGAATCATATTATATAGTGCAATGTTTGAATATGATAGATTTTGGTGAATTATGCATATGCGTATTTCAAAAAAAAAATGTTGAATAAATAAATGAATGAAGGATGGTTGAATATCGTTGAATGAATGGTGTTGGTTGAATGAATGGTGTTGATCATTTATATTGGATGAATATGATATTAATGTCGGTTGAATATGTGATAATTGATGAAAATGATATGATTCATTTATATTTGAACTTGATATGTTTCATGTTGGTTGAGAATGATTCAAGTTGGTTGAAAATGATATTATTTATATATGAACTTGATTCATTTCCAATTGTTTTAGGCGCCCCCCCCTTGCGCCCGAAATCGGCGTCAAGTACACCATGCTTGACCATGCTTTCGACAACGGTCATCGCGCCCGTTTTATGGAGAATGGAGTGGTAATGTCTATGATCAAGTTGTTGTATTGGTTATTATGAGAAATGAAGTTACTAACTATTTCCGTTTACATTTTCGCAGATGCTACCCCCATTGCGGATGAGGGGCCACACCCAGGCCCTTGAGATGCAGTATGACGAGCGGTACACGCCGTACTTCAGGAGAGCACGACTGCTGGGTTTCGTGCTTTAGTTCAAATGAAAGCCGCCGACGCTCGTCCACTCGACTCTCATGGCATTTATCGACCGGTGGCGCCCCGATACGCATAGTTTCCATCTCACATGTTGTGAGATGACGGTGACACTCGAGGACTTCGCCATGATCACGGCCCTACCGATCCAGGGCCATGCTATCACTGGGCGAGTGGAGAAGACCAACTGGCGGGAGAGGGTCATCGCCCTCATCGGCGACTTCCCTCCGATGAAGGGGAACAAAACATCCGGTGTGCCACTCAAGTGGATCAAGGATAACCGGTCCGTATGCCCGCAAGATGCTGATGAGCGGACCGTGGAACAGTACACGAGGGCCTACTTGTGGTACCTTCTGACGGAGGTCGTTTTTTCAGACTGCTCGGGGGATAGCGCCCTATGGATGTATCTCGGATTCCTGGAGGACTGGGATGCGGGGTACAGCTGGGGGTCCGCTGGCCTCGCTTACCTATACCGCTCGGTACGATAAAAAAATCTCAATATTCGTTTATGGACATATGTATGCTGCTTTAGATTGTGTTATCTGATCATCATTTGATTTTTGTAGCTGGACGACGCAACGCAGAGGACCGAAGCGACCTCCGGAATGTGTGGATTTGTCTGGGCCCTCTCTATTTGGATGTGGGAGCGGTTGCCGGTCGGCCGTCCTGAGAGAGATGGCCGCTTTCCATGGACGGATTATGGCAAAGAAGGCGACAGTGCTCGATACCCGACCGTCGCGTACCATTGGGACAAGGTCAAGGTCTACACTGGCAAGGCCAGTACGCTGTACAAGATCTTCACCAACGAGCTGGACAACCTGTCAGCTTACCAGGCATACCGAGTAGCTTACCAATCGTTATGTAGTCACTTTCACTGTTCTTACCAATCCTTTTGTAGGTCAACTGGTGGCCGTACCATGACCGAGAATGGGGGTTCGAGCTCAACTCGATGTGCGAGGCGGACAAGCTTGCCTGGCGGTGCATTGTGCCATTAATATGTGTGTACGCCATCGAGTGGCACTTACCACAGCGTGTGGCCATGCAGTTTGGTATCTTCCAACATACCCCACCGGCTAGACCCACCGACCCAGGTGGCTTCGACCTTCACTGGTATGGACATTGTTCTCCTTTTTGCCATGTTTTCGTTTGAGTTTGACGTTATCATGACGTCCATTGCTTCTTATGCCTTGCAGGAAGAGTAGGCAGCATTGTCAGTCCATCATAGACTGGGGGCAGGAGCACAAGGACCACGTGAAAGCGTGGGATGAGAGGAGGTTTCGCAAAGACGGCGAGAGGAGAGCATGTGACTGGTACACGTACGGTGAAGAACACATGAAGTGGTATGACGATGGCGTGAAGTTCCGTCTGCGCCTGAGGCCATAGTGGACGACAACCGATATCGCCGATATGGAGGAGGATGACTCCGAGGAAGAAGCCTACCGTGACCAGCTCAGAGAGCTCAAAGGTGATTTCAGGGAGTATGCACCCATGATGAACAGAGTGGTAAGTGGTGTTATTTACTGTTTTGAGCTGTAAGCGGTTGGGTGAAAACTGATTTAGTGAGTGTCACTTGGCCTTTAACATGATGATTACATGTGCAGGCTTCAGAGCTCAACAGAAGCATTCTTGATGGCTCGAACGCGCTTTCGTTTTATGACGCCAGAACCGTGGAATCTGAGACAAAGCTGAGGGAAACGGTGAAGGTAACATCGAGCCTCCTAGCCATGTTATAGTTAAATTGTAACCCTAAAGTTGATCCATATTATGTTCTTGGTTGTTTGTTATTGCAGAAGTTCATGACCCGTTGTCGTAAGATAGTGGGTATGCTTGGGTGCGCTTGCGCGGCCGATGTCCATGATCCTGCTCATGGAGGGTCGATGCTTTTTATCGCTTCATCAAGCCACGCCGGCGGAGCTTCCTCTACCCATGCCGCCTCGTCGTCTCGCGCTGTTGAGGAGGAAGAGGAAGAAGATGACGAGGAAGGGGAAGAAGAAAACGAGGAAGAGGAGCAAGGCGATGAAGGAGGTGATGAGGAGGAGGAGTACGACGACGATGACGGACCTCCACCGACTCAGCCAACCCAGGAGAAGAGAGGGAAAATTCCGAGGAAGGACTGGAACAGTCCACCCCCGTTTCAGAAACCGCCGCCTCGTCGTCGCACGAAGAAGCCGGACGAAGGCCGCTCGAAGAGGAATGAGGAGCGTACCGCCAAGAGGGGGAGGAGCAAGTGATATGCTCGTGTTGGTGATGTGAACTAGTTGGTGATGTCGATTTGCTATGTTGGTGAACTAGTTGTGAACAAGACTTTGTGACACCCCTGCTCGACCGTGCACTAATCATACACGCAAACGTGCACGCTTGAGATCAGAGACTCACGGGAAGATATCACAACACAACTCTAAACTCAAATTTAAACATAAATCTTCATATTACAAACCAGGGGTCACGAGGACCCAAATACATAAGTCATACAAGCAAATATTATCTGGGTACAGACATAGTTGGCCAAGTTTGCCTTTAGAAGGCTAGCATAACAGCGACACTGATCGAAAAGGCGAAGGCCTCCTGCCTAGGGCCTCCGAACTACTCCTGGTCGGCGGGCTCAACGTAGTAGTAGGTGCCTCCGGATATCTCCTGCTCCTGGGCTCCGTCGTCTGATCGCAGCAACCGGGTATGGGGAAAAGAGATAGCAAAGCAACCGTGAGTACTCATCCAAAGTACTCGCAAGACTGACATCAGAACTATGCTAAGTATGCATCGGTATCAAAGGAATGGGGCTATATCTTTGGACTAAACTGCAGAAATGCCAGAACAGAGGGGGAAAGGCCTAGCCTATCGAAGACTAGCATCTTGAAGCAATCTTGCAACATCAGAAGAGAGTAGAACATAGTAACTTATAATAGCAATTATATTTTAGTAATGCCCTGAGCAGTAGTAAAGGGGTCTTGGGCCCATCGCCCTCTGCACTCCTGCACGTTGCGTGACTGGCCGAGGCCCAGGCGCGACACTGAATACACCAGTGACATAACCAGCCCACCCCAGCAATTAGCCCGCATGTCTGAGCTGTGACGTCTGAAGAGCTTTCGGCTGATACATACGATGTAGAGGGTCCCATAACCATTATCCCACTTGGTGGTAGTGCGTATAGGGCCAACGACCCACTCAGATCAAATACCCAATTCCGTTAGGCGTATTTAGTAACTCGCAGAGACGATCAGGATCCTTGTTGCTCCGTCTTGATAACACACGGCTCGCGGGTGCTCTTGGAGCCGACCCGTCTTTAATATAATGTACTCGCGGGCACCCTTGGGGCCAGCCCGACTTTAACAGTTTGAGTATTGCAATATGTAAACATTTCCGTGACCATCACCCAGAGTGATCACGGCCCGGTAACAAGCATGGAAAACAGACAAGGGTGAAGGGCCACAGATGAATCAACAACATATCTAACTAGGCATCATGGGACAACAGGTGGGTATCAACAGCAGGCGACGAA
Organism: Elymus sibiricus; assembly: GCA_039707655.1. Lineage (NCBI taxonomy): Eukaryota > Viridiplantae > Streptophyta > Magnoliopsida > Poales > Poaceae > Elymus > Elymus sibiricus. Next base: position 394,899,040 of record CM077672.1, read on the forward strand.
AACAGGCTATGCATCAGAATAGGAGCTATCGGAGCAACAACAGAAGCAATACTAATGCAAGCATAAGAGAGAAGGAGTGGGCGATATCGGGATTATCAAGGGGGTTTTGCTTGCCTGGAAGCTCTGCTGAAGGGGTTTGGTCGTCGACGACGTAGTCGTACACAGCGGTGTCGTCGGCAGTCTCGGGGTCTATCGGGAGAGAAGGAGGGGGAAGAAACAATAAATACACGGCAACAATGTAACAGGGATGCACGACATGTCTACATGCTATGCAGGGGTGATATAATGCATCTCTAATTACTTTAGATGATTTAGGGATTTATCTGGAATTATTTTATCAAGGTCATGCACTATTCATTTATTGGAAACAGGCAAAAAGTTCCATGTTCTGTATGTTAGAGGGGTGTGGCAGGTATGTGGATAGGATATTCGGATTCTTCATATTTTTCTGATCGTTTTTCATATATAAATTATTTTCATCCGAGTTACGGTTTATTTTATATGATTTTTCAAAGTTTTAACAATTTTCTGGAATTGTTTTAATTATTTAAATTAGAATTATCCGAAACAGTAGCTATGACGTCAGCATGACATCACAGTGACGTCAGCGGGTCAAAACCGGCTGGGCCAGGTCAAACCTGACTAGTGGGTCCCACTCGTCAGTGACACATTAGTTAATTAGGATTTATTTAAACTAATTAATGTTAATTAGGCGGTGGGGCCCATTAGTCAGTGACTAATTAACTAGTTAATTTAATTAACAAATAAATTAATGTTTTATTTATTTATAAAAACTTTTTAATTAGCGCGGGGCCCAGCTGTCAGTGACTGGGCTGCCCAGTCAGCGGTTGACCAGGTCAACAGGTCAACCGGGCCCAGTGGCAATGGCTCAGCGGTGGGGCCCGCGGCTGCCACGTCGGCGCCGAGTCAGCACCGGCCACCGGAGTCGCGCCGGCGAGCCCGAGCGCGGTGGCGAACTCCGGCGAGCCCGGATTTGCTTTACGGGGCACCAAATCGGGCGCGCCGGGCTCTCTGGAACGAGCACTTCACGCCGCGTCCGATGATAGGGGTCACGGCGGCTGGGGTGGCCGGAACAGGGCAACGCGACGACGGTGGGCGGTGGCGGCTTCGGGTCCGAACGGGAAACGCGGCTGCGGGGTTCTCTCGGGCGCGCGAAGTAGCTAGGAAGGGTCTACGCGTGCGGGCGAGCACGAAGGGCAGCAGCGCGCGACCAAGTGGCCGCCGGAGCGACGCCGGCGACGTGCTCCGCGGCGGAGAGCTCGGGCGCGATGGGGGCGGCAGCTACGGCTACGGAGAGAGAGCGGGGAGAGGGGGGGGGTCGACGCTGCGGCTTACAGCGGTCCTGCAGAGGTGCAAAAGTGGGCTCGGGGTGGCGTGACGGCGACGAATCGGCGATGAAGACGACGGCGGCCGAAGGAGGAATAAGAGCTAGTGGGCGACGTTGCGGCGGCTTCGAGCTCCAACGGCGAGGCGTAGGCGACGTAGTCGAGGGCGGGGAACACGATGGACACGATGCGGCGACGAGATGGAGGCGGTGGCCGCGAGGTTCAGCGGTGGCCTATCATGGCGGCGCTCGGGTGCGGGTGGAGAGAGCGAGGGAAGAAGGGGAGAGGTGCTAGGGTTCGTCCTCGAGGACGAGGAGGGGTCCTTATCCCCTCCAGAGGCGCAGCCGTGGCTCGCTGTCGACAGGAGGAGAGGGGGGGCCGAGCGCGGCGAGCGCGGGCACGGCGACAGCGCACGCGCGTGAGCAGTGGGAGGTAGGAGGTGACAGGCGGGGTTGGCTGGGCCGCGTTTGACTTAGGCCCAGTTCAGTGGGCCTTTTTCTTTTAATCTTTTCTGTTTTCTGTTTTCTCCTTTTCTTTCCTGCTTTGCAAAATGTGTGGTCACCACTTGACTTTTGAAAAATATGTGACTTAGCTTATTAAATATGGTGCAATATTTACCACTGCCAGAAAATGGTTTGGAGTCCATATGTTTTCATTTCAATTTTATTCAAATAAAATGGGATTAAATGGTGCTGTTTGGTACTGTTTTTGGATGATAGAGTCATCTAGTGATTTTAGGTGATGTTGTTTTTCTTAACATAAATAGTTATGGATTATTTGCTATTTAATGAACATTTTAGTTTTCAAATTTGAACAACTTTTATTTTTACTTTAAATTTGAATTTCATTTTGAACTGGAATTTGAAGTGAGATATGATTTAAATGATGATCAAGCACTGTTAATCATGATGACTTGGCATTATCAAAAGGGTGATCACTGTTGCTAATACATGGGGGTGTTACATCAGCCGAGAGGTCAGCACGCCGGTCTAAATCCTAAGTGCGAAGGGGTCTTGAACCCATCGCCCTCTGCACTTCTGCACGTTGCGAGACTGGCCGGGGCCCAGGCGCGACACTGTATACACAAGTGACGTAACCAGCCCACCCCAGCAATCAGCCCGCATCTCTGAGCTGTGACATCTGAAGAACTTTCGGCTGATACATACGACGTAGAGGGTCCCATAACCATTATCCCGCGTGGTGGTAGTGCGTATAGGCACGTAGCCAACTCAGATCAAATACCCAAATCCGTTAGACGTGTTTAGTAACTCGCAGAGACGAACAGGATCCTGTCGCTCCGACTTGGTAATCCACAGACTACGATCAAGGACCAGGCCCACCTCTCTCCTAGGTGGTCTCCACATGCCCTGTCGTTCCGCCACAATATCACTCGCGGGGTGCTCTTGGAGCCGACCCGTCTTTAATATTATTCTCTCGCGGGCACTCTTCGAGCCGGCCCGACTTTAACAGTTTAAAGTATTACAATATGTAAACATTTCCGTGATCATCCCCCAGAGTGATCACGACCCGATAACAAGCATGGCAAACGGACAAGGGTGAAGGGCCAGCTGACGAAACATAGCATACCTAACTAAGCATCATAGGATAGCAGGTAAGGTATCAATAGCAGGCGACGAAATCAGGCTATGCATCAGAATATGAGCTATCAAAGCAACAACAGAAGCAATTATAATGCAAGCATAAGAGAGAAGGAATGGGTGATATCTGATGATCAAGGGGGTTTTGCTTGCCTGGAAGCTCAGCTGAAGGGGTCTGGTCGTCGACGTCGTAGTCGTACTCAGCAGTGTCGTCGGCAGTCTCGGGGTCTATCGGTAGAGAAGGAGGGGGAAGAAACAATAAATACACGGCAAACAATGCAACAGGGATGCATGACATGTCAACATGCTATGCTAGGGGTGTTCTAATGCAGCACTACGCAAGTTAGTCGGAGCGGGAAAACATCTGGAGGTGTTTTACCAGCTCCGGGTGATTATCGGTACACTGAACCGGAGGGGACGGTTCCATGTTCATCATGTTAGAGAGGTGTGGCAGGTATGTGGGTAGTGTATTCGTATTCGTCATATTTTTCTGATCGTTTTTCATATATAAATTATTTTCATCCGAGTTACGGTTTATTTTATATGAATTTTCAAAGTTTTAAACATTTTCTGAATTTTTTGGATTTATTTAATTCGAATTACCGAAACAGTAGCCCATGACGTCAGCATGACGTCTGGATGACGTCACCGGTCAATTCCAGCTGGCCAGGGTCAAACCTGACCAGTGGGACTCACATGTCATACACAGTGTACTAATTAGAGATTAATTAATCTAACTAAAGATTAATTAGGGGGGTGGGCCCCATTAGTCAGTGACTGATTAGTTAACTGATTTAATTAACGGAATAATTAGTATTTTTTTATTTATAAAAATGTTTAAACAGTGCGGGGGGCCACCTGTCAGTGACTGGTCAAGCCGAGTCAGCAAGTTTGACCAGGTCAACCCGGTCAATGGACCCACTGGGCCCACAGATCAGTGGCCCAGGGTGGTGCCACGTGGGTGCTAGGTCAGCGCCGTCGCCGGAGTTGCTCCGGCGACCATTTCGTGCGGCGGCGCGTTCGGGAGGCGGCCGGAAATCGCGCACGGGGGGTCTCTGGAGCCGTGGGTGGGTGCGTTCGTATGAGGGCGACGAGCCGCATCGTTTGGCGGTGGTACCGTGGCCGGAGACGGCGTGTAACGACGGCAGCGAGCACGGAGGCGGGCGGCGGCGCTCGGGCGCGATGGCGAACGGCGATGCGGGCGCTCTCAAGTCAAACGGATGGGTTAGGGGGCTTCTACGCGCGCGGGCGAGCACAATGGGCAGCGGTGCGGGACCACTTGGTCACCAGATGGTCGCCGGTGACGAGCTCGCGCGGTGGCGGGCTCGGCCACAGTGGAATCGGGCGGCAGAGCTCGCAGACGAGCGCACGGAGTGAGGGGGAAGTGAGGGAGGCTCACAGGGGTCCTGTAGGCGAGCTAAGCGGGCCCGGGGGAGGCTCGGGGTGGCCGGAAACGTCGCCGGAGTTCGTCGGGGCCGAGGAAGAAGGCGGCGTCCGATCTGGCATTGCGGTGGCTCCCGGCTCGCGCTGGTCGTTGCAGAGGAAGGAGTCGAGGACGGCGAGACGATCTGGCACGGTGACGAGGCGAGGCGGCGACAGTGGCTACGCGGGCGAGCTGCGGACGGCGATGGCCGCGTCGGCCATGGATGGGGAGGAGGCAAGCGAGCGAGGGGAGGGGGGAAAAGATCTTGGCCGCGTCACCGAGGTCCACGGCGGCATTCTTATCCCCCCAGGGCGCCTGTAGCGACGTGAGGGCGAGCGGGCACGGCTGGAACGACGAGCGCGCGCGCGCGTTCGGTCGGCCTCCTGCGTGGCAGGAGGTTGACGAAAGGCCGCCGCTGTTGGGCTGGGCCGCACTGTGTGCACGTAGAGCCCAGTCCAACAGTGGGTAGCGTTTCTTTTTCTTTTTCTTTCTCTGTTTTTATTCCTTTCTCTCATTTTGAAAAATGTTTAGCCACCATTTCACTTTTGTAAAATATGAGACTTGGCTCAACAATTACCATGCATTATTTATCACTGCGAGAAAAAGGTTTGGAGGACTAATGATTTCATTTGAATTTTAATTAAATAAAAATGGATTAAACATTGTTGTTTTGATACTGTTTTAGGATGTTAGAGTCATTTAAATAATTCAATTAATGTTGATTTTATTTTTATAATTGCTTTGGGAATACTTGCAATATTATGAACTATTTAGTTCATGGATTTGAACAACTTTTAAATTCACTTTAAATTTGAATTTCATTTCAAAGTGGAATTTGAAATGAGATATGAGATCAAAGGTGATCAAGCACTGTTAAGCATGATGACTTGGCATTGATCATGGGGGATTACTGCAGCTAATTCATGGGGGTGTTACAGACTTGTATGCTATGTTGGTGATGTCGATTTGCTACCTTTGAACTATGTTGAACTTATTTGATATGTCGAACCTATTTTATATGTCGATTTGCTACTTACAATGTGTGAGATCTTCACATTTCGATTTGCAAACAATATTTGCTGCTGTGTGTTGAACTGTCATTCATATTTCTGGTTGAAATGATCAAAGATCTTTTCAAAAAATAAGTGAGAGGACCCTACCGCCAGATAACCCGGCGGTAATGTCTCACATCCTACCGCCAGACACTCTGGCGGTAGGATGTGATACCCTACCGCACAAATCGGTGCGTTTCTCGTCACAGAAACCTTGCGCTTACAGGACACCCTACCGCCAGAGACCCTGGCGGTAGGGTATCACATCCTCGCCCGCGCACAGCTGGCAGACCCCTACCGCCGACTCCCCATGGCGGTAAAGCCGTTTCGCCACGTCAGCAACCCTGACGGCAGCTGCCGTCTAGCTACCGCCAAGGAGTTCGGCGGTAACATTCACAACCCTACCGCCATGATCCCTGGCGGTAGGAAAAGGGTCAGATCCCGAAACTTTTTCCAGCTAGGGTCAGATCCGGCTAAACTTCACGTAAAGAGTCAAAACACAAAATTTAGCCCGCGCAGGAGCCTCGCAATTTGTCACCGCGGGAGCCTCGCAATTTCACACTGCTCCGGCTAACATCTGATTCCGACTAGACCGTGCGCAGGGTCGGCGATCCACCAGGAGCACCGCGTCGCGTACTCGCATCGCCTTGGACTTTCCGCTTGTTTCTTCGGGGAACAATCAAATGTCGTACGTGCCTTTTCTTGGGAAAAATCTAACAGGCGATCTAAGCGTGGGAATCTCTTCCGCTGCTGCGCTGCGCGGCTACACTTTTGACGCCACTCTACGCAATAGTGTCATGCTACAGCGACGTGATACAGTGGCGTCTGCCGTACGCTTTGACGCCCCGCATGCACTTTTTGCTTGCACATCTTGAAAACAAGATTACTGGACAAAAATATTGCAGGCATAGCAAGCTACGGAGACTAGAGACTAAATATCTTGTAATTTAGGATTTACAGAGATAGATGTACTTTCGAAATCAGTACATATACTAAAGCGGGAAGCATTCTCTTTTTCTTCTTTTTTTGATTTTTTTCACGCTTCTACTGTTCATTTACGGGCAACAGTAAACAGCAAAGCGAACAGTGTCCGTTAATGAACAGTGTTTTGGAAGAAAAAACTGTCCGTGGAATAGTGAACAGTGTTTACAAAAACACCCGTGGTTCAGAAAGAAACTGAGATTTTTTTACACATCATTTCTCTCCCCCTCCTCCACCATCATGTCCTTATATAAAAAGTTAAGATTTAGAATTTTTCCGCACATCATTTCTTTGTACCGGCGTATCGATGCAGAGCCACCTCGATCATCCCCCGCTCCTTTCCAATGAGGGTGATGTCGAGGCACAAAACAATAAACCGGAACAATATATTTTCATGAACAGTAATCCATGGGGGAATTAAGTTCTTACCGATTACATTCCATTTTTACACCACGACATTAGCTAACAATACACCAACAATTACTCGAACAATTCCGGAACAGTAAACAGTAGCGGTGAACAGTACCTTATGGACAGTGAACAGTACCCCGTATAAACAGTAGTATATTTTCATGAAATCAGCGAATAATACACCAGCAATTACCTGAACAATGAACAGTAGCATATGGACAGTGAACAGTATCCCATATAAACAGTGCCTCAATGTGAACAGTAATGCCCCAGTGAACACCCCATACGTGTGAACAGTGTTTCAGAGGAAAAAAATGCGCCCATTGTTAAAAGAAATTGGGAATTTTTTTACACATCATCTCTCTCCCCCTCCTTCATCCTCGCGTTCTTATATAAAAGGTTAAGGTTTAGGATTTTTCTACATATCATTTCTCTCCACCGGCGTACCGATGCATAGCCGCCTCGATTGTCTCCCGCTCCTTTCCGGTGATGGTGCTGCCGAGGCACAAAATAGTAAACCAGAATAGTATATTTGCATGAACAATAATCCATGGAAAAAATAAAGAGCAGTTTTAGCATGCTCCCTCTTACCCCCTCTTTTCACATGAGAGGTAAGAGTATATAATAGATCTGAGCCGTTGATCTCATTAATTAGTGGTCTGATTAACTCTTACCTTCTTACCTCACATGTAAAAAAAAGGAGTAAGAGGGAGCATGTTAAAATTTGCCAAAAATAAATTCTCTGCCGATTATTGTCCATTTTACACCACGACAACGGTGGACAGTACACCAACAATTACACGAACAAAAACGAAAAAGTATCCGAATAAAGCCTAACCAAATAATAGCCCAAATAAAACCCGAAAAGGTAAAACCAATGAAACAAAGCTATACCCGAATAAACAGAAACAGTACCTGAATTATAACCCAGAACAATACACCACAAGAAAAACAGTAAATCAGCACTATGCATTCATCTGAACAGTAATCAGTAGCAAAAAAAGTAATAGGCCAGCCGGCTTACTTAATTTGTCAATTCATTTAATGTTCGTTAGATGTCTACACAGATTATGGGGTAAAGATAAAATTCATGTTTTCCTTTTCATTCTATTTTCTCTCATAATATATGTTGTTGTTTTTGCTTTTCCGAAAAATACAGACGGAAGCGGTCACGGGCGCGGCGTGCGCCGCGCTTCTACGGCGCTAGTCAGTAGACAATTGAGGGAAAGATCCCACCCCTCCCGCTTGCAGCCCCAGCCTACTAGGGCACGGCCAACGCAGGCTCGGATATAAGGGCATTTCTAGCCGATCTTTGAAAAATAGAGGAGTAAACGGCCAAGTAAACCTTAGTGGAGTAAATTTATTCTTCAAGTTTGGTCGTTTCTAGCCGATCCCTTATGATTAGCGGAGTAAAATTTTAGTTCTGTTAAATTATTCCAATTGTAGTTACATTGCAAGTACATATTAGCACACATATAAAACCAAACATAATAATTAAAGTTCAAACAATTCACGAATATTACAAATTCATAGTTTACAAACCAAATTATTCAAATTCAAACACACTGCATGGTTCAAATGAAGTAAATAACATGATAAAAGCACGACTTACAAAGTGCTATAGAGATGTCACTGATGCTCAACAAGATCATCCATAAGCTGGATATGAATTTGTCGGTTCTCGATCCTACGATGTGCTTCGAGGAATGCTTGGATCCTATTAGGATCGTGCTCTGGCTCTATAGGATTCCCATTGGTGATGTACCGAAAGTTGTCAGGCATGTCTCTCTCATCTTTAATGATCATGTTATGCAAGATAATGCAACAAATCATGATTTGCCATAGAACCTTGAAATTTCAATATTCGGCAGGGCCACAGACGATTGCAAAGCGCTTCTGAAGCACACCGAAAGGTCTCTCCACATCCTTCCTAGTCGACTCTTGACATGTTGCAAAGTGAGATCTTTTGTTAACTTTTGAACGCAGAATTGTTTTGACAAATGTGGCCCATGGAGGATAGATGCCATCTGCAAGGTAGTAACCCATCGTGTACTCACGACCATTGACCGTATAGTTGCAATGAGGAGCAACAAGCCTAGCAAATAGTGGTGATCTCGGCAGCACATTCAGGTCATTATGAGAGTCAGGCAATCCAAATAATGAATGCCAAATCCACCTCCGATGCAACAACCTCAAGAATGATCGTTGGATCATTGTAGTGGCCGTTGTACTGACCTTTTCACCCCGCAGGACAATTCTTCCAGGTCCAGTGCATGCAATCAAATGATCCTAGCATCTCAGGCCATCCTCTTTCTTCACTCGTTGCCATAAGCCTCTCAGTGTCTTCCTCGTTGGGTGCCCTCAAGTACTCCGGCCCAAAGACATCAATCATTGCTTTGTGAATCTTCGAACGGCCTCCAAGATTGTATCTTCTCCAATGCGGACATAGTCGTCAATTGCATCGGCCGAACACGCATATGCCAGTACTCGAACAGCCGCAATACATTTCATCAAATGGCTCGCACTTATCTCTCCGCATGCGCTCCTTCTAAGCTTGAACCAACCATCATACTTCTCCACAGATTTTGCAATTGTGAGAAAGAGACTTGTGTGCATCCGAAAGCAGCGGCGAAAATACTTCTCTGGATAGGTCGGATTAGGGTCAAAATAATCTCTCATAATCTTGGCATGGCCCTCCGCTCTATCACGGTTGAGTTGTATCCGGCCAAACTGCGATCCTCTCCTCGGTCGCCGAATATCATCGTTGAAAATCATGTCGACGACGATTTCGAAGTCATCGTCATCTTCTTCCTCCTCGGATGACGATGAGTCCTCGAAGATCATCTCTCTCGGCTTCTACATATTCAATTGAAACGAATCGGTTCAGTTGAGAGGGACAAAACAAAACGAGACCAAAAAAACTAAAAAAAATCACCTAGGCAAACCGTCGAACACTTGCAAGGCGGTGGATGTGTACCTGCCGGCCGGCGGTGTTCAGCCCAAACAGGCGGGCATCGAGCCGTGGGGATGACCGGCAAAGGTGCAGAATCATGGTGAGATGCTGGGTAGCCAGCGAGGAAGAAGATCCGAGGCGGTTTCCGGCGAATCGACCGATGAGGCGGCGACGATGTTTCAGCTCAACTCCGGCGACAGTGACGGCCGGCGAACGGCTCGGACTCGGACAGAAGGAGGCGAGGGCCAAGGGAGGTGCCCAGGTAGCGACGGAGGCGGTGGTTAGTCGCCGGCAGGTGCGCCTGCAACGATGCAGTGTGTGTGTGTGGGGGGGCGGGGGGGAGGGAGGGGAGGTCGATTATATTTCGGCGTCCACGGGGCCGAGGAGTAAAAAAATTCACTCCTCTATACGATTTAGGAGTTCCGCTAGGTGCCGGTTGGAGGAGTAAACTAAATTTTTTACTCCTCTAACCGTATTCAGGGGATCTGCTAGAGATGCCCATAGGGGGGTGAGAATGATAACTTTTATCTGAATGATGCCGTGAAACAACATGTATTTTTGCCTTTTTGGAACGCGTTTTATGCGGACACAGTAATGTGCAATACAAGTTGTTTGGATGCACATCAACAAAAATGCATAAACTTATTATTGAGGGGAACAAAAAATTGCATGCAAAGTACTACATGAATAAATATAAAAGTCCTGTTCTTTCAACAGACACACTCTATCAGGATTACATATCTTAGCCTCTCTTTTTTTGAACCGTGGAGAACTATATTGGAAACTTATAGAAATATTTGAGAATGCTCCCTCCGTTCCAAAACAACCCCGCCCGCAGTAAGCATCTTTGGCTATTATTACATCCGCCTGATTTATTAGTCCCCTCGTATTTAGAGTCATATTTCGATCATGATTTTAACTAATAAAATATGAGTTATACATAGCAAAAAAAGTATAAACAGAAACTATGTTCAAATATGAATCCAACGATATAATTTTTAATAACATGCATTAACATTTCATTAGTTAAATCTGTTATCAAAATTTGGCAGAAAATACGAAGGGGACCAATAAACCAAGACGGAGGTAGTATTTTTCATATGTATGTATGTTGGCACAATTTGTTGAACATGTGTTATAAAAATAATACTATTCTTTACAAATCTAATGATATTATTTTATCCTATTATTCAAAATACTCTTTGATATGAAGAGTCAAAATTTAGAACTTTTGACTACACGGGCTCTAGGATGTTATCATCTGTTTTGGAACGGAGGTAATATCATACTAGAAAGCATGCAGTCCGAATTCTCTAACTTTGACCATCAATACCTAGAAAGATTATTAGTATTAAAGATAATACAATCATATTACTTGTCATGATTATTTTATAACTACTAAATTCTTAAAAGGTTGAAAAATATTGATATAAAAAGGGTCAATGATACATTTTGAAGACTATATGATTATGTCAGACCTTGATTTTTCTAAATATGAAGAGTCAAAATTCAACACTTTGAGTACAACATCGTCATCTGTTTTGGAAAGGAGGCAGTATCATACTAGAAAGCATGTGGTCAGAATTCTGATAATATCATCATATTTGTGATAATTATTTTGTAACTACTAAATTCTTATAAGATTGAAAATATTATTAGAAGGAGAAGAGCAAAAATACATTTTGAAGACCATGCCTATGTCAAACCTTGAGTATTTTTCCTAATACATTCAAGGGGCAGGTAGAGGAAAGTCTACTATTGTTTTTCATATAAGAAACATGGTCAAAGTTACACTTTGAAGAGTATGTTTATACCAAACCTCGAGTCTTTTCAAAATACGTTCAAGGGGCAGGTAGAGAAATTGTCGGTGTACTAAAGTATGGGTCTTTTTAGTACCCCTTACTTGTGCACGGGCAGTTGTAGCCGTATCGCGGCAAGCCTTGCCGGGGAATAGCTAGGAGTAATCACGAGACTAAGACGACGAGGAGACATTCAAGTCAACGATCAGACCAGAAAACAGAAGACCAAAGGGTTGCGGAGGCCCGGCAAGACCCTTGCCGGCAAGGCCTCGCGCCAGACGAGACCCGGTCCCGGCAAGCCCCGGGCCCGGCAAGGATTCGGTCCCGGCAAGCCCCGGGCCCGGCAAGGATTCAGCCCCGGCAAGGCTCTGCACAGTACAGCGCTATCGCTCCAGTACAGCGGCCAGCCTTGTCGTTTAGGGCTTGTCCTCATGGTGACGTGGCGTAATGCTTTTACAGCGGAGTTTCCGCCCACGTCTCTCACGTCACGCGATTAATGCGCGTAGTGAGGGGCGTGGTAAAAGAGATAATGATTACAAGCAGTTATTCCCTGCCACGCGTGCCCGTGCACTGTTTTGGGCCTAGCCCAACAGGCCTGGCACCCGTGTATGGCCTAGGCCCGGGGGCTCCTGTCGGTGTACTAAAGTATGGGTCTTTTTAGTACCCCTTACTTGTGCACGGGCAGTTGTAGCCGTACCGCGGCAAGCCTTGCCGGGGAATAGCTAGGAGTAATCACGAGACTAAGACGACGAGGAGACATTCAAGTCAACGATCAGACCAGAAAACAGAAGACCAAAGGGTTGCGGAGGCCCGGCAAGACCCTTGCTGGCAAGGCCTCGCGCCAGACGAGACCCGGTCCCGGCAAGCCCCGGGCCCGGCAAGGATTCAGCCCCGGCAAGGCTCTGCACAGTACAGCGCTATCGCTCCAGTACAGCGGCCAGCCTTGTCGTTTAGGGCTTGTCCTCATGGTGACGTGGCGTAATGCTGGCCACGCGATGCTTAAGCGGTGCTGATGGGATGGCTGCTTTTGCCCATCCCCTGTAAAGCTTTTCCAAGCCCGAGACGCTAAGGGACACCTCGACGGACACCTCACCGTGCATTTAATGAGTTTTGTCCTAAGCCGTCAGGGTTAGGTATGATAATACTGTGGTAACACTGTAGTTACTTTCCACCTCATGCCTTATCTTGTACGCCATTGTGGTAGCCCCTTTGACTAATATAAAAGGAGGCCCGAGACGTACAGGGGAGGAGGATGGCCCTTCGAAAGCCCATTATGCATGCGTAGCTGCTACTGTAGCTCCCAGAACTCGGCCAAGAACATCCACAATAATACAATCAAAGCAGGAGTAGGGTTTTACGCATCCGTGCGGCCCGAACCTGGGTAAATCCCCCGCGTGCTGTTCGTTAGTTCTGCTCTTCGTGCAACCCTCTCCCCTTGCCGAACCGTAAGGGATCTCCTTGATCCCATAGGTGTTCGTATTCCACGACATCTTTGGCGCGCCAGGTAGGGGGGGTCGAGGTTGTGCGAACCTGATCTAGTGATCAGCGCGTCAGATCTTTGATCATCTTCACCACCATGGCTCCCAAGAAGAAGGGTTTCACGGCGGTTGGTCCATCCGCATCCATCGTGCCTGATGCTGCGCGCGCAGGCGATGGGGTAGACGCGGGTGGAGGAGGTGGAGGCTCCGAGCTTCCACGGCGTTCCGGCGATCCGAGCCGGACGAGCAACAGGTCCAAGGATGGAGCTGCGCAACCTGCGGGTGGTGCAGCGACTTCCAAGGATGGAGCGGCGCCTTCCAGGACGAATACGCCGGCGCATGCGCTGCGACCTTCTCAGGACGCGCGTGACGTGCAGCCTCAAGACGTTGGTGGTTCTGGGCGTCCGCATGGGAAAACCCCTGCGCATCACTCCCAGGGTGCGCAGGGCCAAGATCCGCGCCAGCAAGCTGGTGGAGGCCGCGCGCGGGTGCAGAGTCGTGATGGTGCTCCTTCTAACCCTGTTAGGAGTTTGAGCACCTCACGCTCTTCGCACCTGTCGCCGCCGCCTATGCCAGCAGAGGCGTTGGCGCGAGCTCAGCTGCTCCTAGACTTCCCTCCCGCCGTGGAGAAGCTAGACGAGTGGCGAGCCGCTATCCAGAGCCTCATCGGCCTAGCCAACAACGACGTACCGCAGCAGGGTGAACCCTCGCGGCTACAGTCGTCTAGGCTGGTGCGTGGCGAGGGAGAGAAGACCGGAGCTGGAACGACTACGTTGCGTTCCCCTCCGCTGCGTCAAGAGCGGTCGTTAACTCGGCGGACCGGCGCCCGTGAAGATGATTCCACGGCATCGTCTGATCCGCGGGTTCGCCGTGATCAACGTCACGTTCTTCGGGAACGGAAGAAGGAGGACGCTCGAACCACCATCGAGCGCCGAAGGGAAGTGCGTCGCCAGTCCAACAAGCGCGCTGGGGCCTCTGTTGACGAGCCCGCGCCAGGGTACCCTGGCTGCCTACCTTATGAGGTGGGTTGCCCAACGTTTACTCGTGAGCTGCGGCAAGTCCAGTGGCCTAGCTCCCGCTCCTTCAAGCCGGAAGTACCGGAGAAGTACGACGGCAAGACCCATCCGTCCGAGTTCTTGAGCATCTACACCATCGCGGTGCAGGCTGCCGGGGCTCGTGACGATAAGGTGCTGGCCAACTACTTTCCGTTGGTACTGAAGCCCAACGTGAGATCGTGGTTGATGCACCTGCCCGAGAATTCCATCTCTTCTTGGGTCGACCTGTGCCATCAGTTTGTTGGCGCCTTCACCGGCGGCCATCAAGCTCCTGGCCAGGAGAGTGATCTGCACATCATTCCCCAGAAGGAGGGCGAAACTTTGCGCAAGTATATCCAGAGGTTCAGCCGCATCCAGCACAACATTCCTGACGTTCATCCCGCCGCCGTCATCAGCGCCTTTCATCAGAATGTGCGCAATCGTAAGATGCGGGAGGAGTTGGCGATGAACAAAGTCAGAGATGTCGCCGAGCTCTACGCCTTGGCCGACAAATGTGCTCGGGCAGAAGAAGGAAGGAGACTCCCCGGCGAGAACGCTGGCGCTGGAGTCGACTCCGACAGCGAAGACGCTCCTGCCCCGGCAATAAAGGGGCGGCGGAAGAACAAGAAGCGCAAGGGCAAGGCCGTGCTTGCCGTTGAAGGTTCGGGCAACACCGGCACCGCCAAGAAGTCCAAGACCGACGACCCCGGCAAGAAGGTTGCCGGGTGTGCAGCGTGTCAGGACTTGGCGGCTGCCGACAAGCCAGAAGGATCCGGCAAGCAGTACTGCAAGATCCACCGTACCAAGGGCCATGATCTCCAAGACTGCCGGCAAGTTGAGGAGCTTGCCGAGAAGCAGCGCGCCAAGTACGAAAGGCGCGACAAGAAAAGAGCCCAAGATGGTGCCGGAGGGTCTGGCAGGAAGCGTGGTCGAGGGGGTCGTCGCGGCAAGCCCAGGCAGCAGCAAGAAAATCCTGCCCGGGGCCGCGCCAAAGAACAAGGAAATGATGATGATGATGCAGAGGGCGACGAGTCCAGCGAACACGAGTTCCAGAAGGCTACAGAGGCCATGTGCATCGACGGGGGCGCTTCGTTGCATTCCTCTCACCGCCAGCTCAAGCAGTGGGCGCGTGAGATTAATGCGGCAGAGCCATCCCTCGATGCCCTCACGCCTATCATTTTCGACGCCGAGGATCACCCTGATCGCACAACTGCGGTCGGGCGCTTGCCGTTGTTGGTTTCGCCAACGATTCGCAACCTCCAGGTGACGAAAATGTTAGTTGACGGTGGGGCCGGCCTGAACCTGATCTCGCCTGATGTGATCAAGAGGCTGCAAATTCCCGACGAAGATCTCGAGGAAACAGGTTCTTTCCAAGGGATCAATCCGGGAAGGAACCAGCCGAAAGGCAAGATCACGCTGCCGGTAACTTTCGGCAGTGAGCTGAACTTCAGGACGGAGAAGGTCGTCTTCGACGTCGCCAGGATTCCGTTGCCATACAATGGAATCCTTGGCCGCCCAGCGCTGGCTAAGTTCATGGCAGCCTCGCATTACGCCTACAACGTCTTGAAGATGCCCGATCCAATGAGCGTCATCACTGTCCACTCCGACAAGAAAGACGCGCTCATTTGCACCGACAAGCTCTACCGGGAAGCAGTTGCAGCGTCCGCCGCCAAGGCGCATGCTCCTGCCGCTCAAGATCCCGGCAAGAAGAAGCAGCCCGGCAAGACCTCTGGTACAAACTCCGGCAAGCGTGCCTCTCCAGAGTGCTGCGCTGCCGTCGAGGGTGCCCCAGAGAGCTCTGCCGGCCAGATCAAGAAATCCAAGGCTGCTCCGCCTGAGACCAAGAAGGTGCCCGCCAAGGAGGACGGGACGGGGGGAACCTTCACCATAAGCTCCACCCTTGATGACAAATAGGAAAGCGCGCTCGTTGCCTTCCTGCGGGCGAATGTCGATGTGTTTGCATGGCAACCATCTGACATCCCCGGTGTTCCCAGGGAGGTAATTGAGCACCACCTAGATGTCTGTCCCCACGCGCGGCCCGTCAAGCAGAAGGTGTGGAAGCAAGCCTTGGAGCGGCAAGAGTTTATTACGGAAGAGATTAGGAAGCTTGAGGCGGCAGGCCTGGTTAGAGGAGTCCTCCACCCTACATGGTTGGCTAACCCAGTTGTTGTGCGCAAGGCGAATGGTAAGTGGAGGCTATGTATTGACTTTACAGATATCAATAAAGCCTGTCCAAAAGATCCCTTTCCCTTGCCGCGCATCGACCAGATTGTGGATTCCACTGCCGGCTGTGATTTGTTGTCATTTCTTGACGCATACTCAGGCTATCACCAGATCTTCATGGCGAAAGAAGACGAAGAGAAGACCGCGTTTATCACCCCGTGTGGCACATATTGCTTCTTGCGTATGCCTTTCGGGTTTAGAAGTGCTGGTTCGACCTTTGCTAGAGCTGTCCAGATTGGTTTCGGGGCCCAGCTGCATAGAAATATGGAAGCTTACATGGATGACATAGTGGTCAAAACCAAGGACAAGGCAACGCTCATTCAAGATCTGGAGGAGACATTTGCAAATCTGCGCAGGATCAACTTGAAGCTCAATCCCGAGAAGTGTGTGTTTAGCGTCCCATCCGGCAAGCTTCTCGGGTTCTTTGTATCTCAGCGTGGAATTGAAGCCAATCCCGACAAGATCAAGGCAATTGAGCAGATCGAAGCGCCAAGGCGAGTTAAGGGTGTGCGCCGCCTTGCTGGCTGCGTCGCTGCTTTGAGTAGGTTCATCTCAAAGTCTGCTGAGCGCGCCCTGCCGTTTTTCAAAATTTTGAAGAAGGCAGGTCCAATGAAATGGACTCCAGAAGCGGAGGCAGCGCTGCAGGATTTGAAGAAGTACCTCTCCTCTTCGCCAGTACTAGTCGCGCCTAGACCACAAGAGCCATTGCTGCTATATCTGGCGGCAACGAATCAAGTGGTTAGTGCTGCGCTGGTGGCAGAGAGAAAAGCAGAGGAGGATGCAGCGGCAACGGCAGGCCCGCCAAGCGACTTGCCGGGGCCAGCCCCGGCAAAGTCTGGTGCTGACAAGGAAAGACCCGCGCAGTCAAGTCAGGCAGTGCAGAAGAAGAAGATGGTGCAGCGCCCAGTCTATTTCGTCAGCTCCCTGTTGCAGGGGGCTAGGTCGAGGTATTCTGGTGTGCAGAAGTTGCTCTTCGGCCTTCTCATGGCCTCAAGGAAGCTGCGCCATTACTTCCAAGCACATGAGATCACCGTCGTCACTCGCTTTCCGCTACAACGGATTCTCCGGAACCCAGAAGCAACCGGCAGGATCGTGGAGTGGGCGTTGGAGCTGTCATGCTTTGGTCTCAAGTTTGAAAGTTCTTCAACTATCCAGAGCAGGGCCTTGGCAGAGTTCATTGCAGAATGGACCCCAACGCCAGACGACGAAGTTCAAGAATCAGCGATTCCCGGCAAGGAAACAGATCGCGAATGGATCATGTACTTTGATGGAGCCTTTTCGCTGCAAGGCGCCGGTGCCGGCGTGCTGCTTGTCGCACCCACCGAAGAGCGCCTCAAGTACGTCATCCAGATGCATTTTCCCTGGGAGAGATCGACCAACAACACGGCAGAGTATGAAGGACTGCTTGCCGGTCTCAGGATCGCGGCAGACCTTGGGATCAGGAAGCTCATCGTCAGGGGTGACTCCCAGCTCGTCGTGAGGCAGGTCAACAAAGATTATCAGAGCCCGCTGATGGAAGCATACGTCGATGAAGTGAGGAAGCTGGAGGAGCGCTTTCACGGTCTTCAGACAGAGCATGTTCCTCGATCAGAGAACGGCATTGCCGACGACCTGTCGAAGCGTGCCGCGCTCAAGCTACCTGTGGAACCAGGGACTTTTGTGCTCCGCTTGACTCAACCATCCGTGTCGCCATCGACAAGGCCTGATAAGAGAAGAAAGTTAAGTACCGGCGAGTACTTCCCGGCAGGGCTTCCCGAAGCCCCCGGCAAGGATCTAGCCGGGAACGACACGGTTGCCGGTGAGCAGCGGCTTCACGCAGAACCTCAGGTTCTTGCCGCGGAAGCAAGCGCCCCTGTTGCCGAAGAAATACCGATTGCCGGTGAGCAGCTGCTCCGCCAAGAGCCTCAGGTTCTTGCCGTAGAAGCAAATGCTCCCGCAGCTGAAGAGTCGCCTTTAGTCCTGGTCGTCGAGCCACAGGCTCCGGCATGGGCACAGCAAATAGTCCATTTCCTTCAGACAGGAGAACTCCCTGAGGAGCAGGAAGAAGCTGAGAAAGTAGCCCGTCAGTCAAGTATGTACCAGTTCGTCGACAACGTCCTGTACAGAAAGAGACCCAACGGTGTGAAATTGAAGTGCATTCCTCGGGAGGACGGACTAGAGCTGTTGGCAGAGATTCATGGGGGCGTATGTGGATCCCACATAGGCTCAAGAGCCCTTGTCGGCAAGGCATTCCGGCAAGGATTCTTCTGGCCTACTGCCCTCCAGGATGCAACGGCACTAGTAACCAAGTGTGAAGCATGCCAGTTCCATTCGAAGCAACTTCATCAGCCGGCTCAAGCTCTCCAAATGATCCCTCTCTCCTGGCCCTTCTCGGTCTGGGGGCTCGACATACTGGGTCCCTTCCCCCGCGCTGCCGGGGGCTTCGAGTACTTGTACGTTGCTATCGACAAGTTCACGAAGTGGCCAGAAGTGGAAGCAGTGAGGAGGGTGACAGCACAATCAGCAGTCAAGTTCTTCAAGGGGATTGTGTGCCATTTTGGTGTGCCGAACAGGATCATCACCGACAACGGTACGCAGTTCACTAGTCGCACCTTCATGCAGTACGTCCAAGACCTTGGCGGCAAGATCTGTTTTGCCTCTGTTGCTCACCCGAGGAGCAACGGCCAAGCGGAAAGGGCGAACGCTGAAGTGTTGCGTGGTCTCCGGACCAGAACTTTCGACAAGCTGCGCGAGCATGGAAGACGCTGGATTGATGAGTTGCCGACGGTTCTTTGGTCGATCAGGACGACGCCAAATCGAGCCACCAGCCAGACGCCCTTCGCTCTGGTCTACGGAGCGGAGGCAGTTCTCCACACGGAACTCGTATACGGGTCACCTCGAGTGCTCGCTTATGATGAGCTTGAGCAAGAGCAGCTGCGGCGAGATGACGCGCTGCTCCTTGAGGAGAACCGTCTTCGGGCTGCTGTGCGAGCCGCTCGCTACCAGCAAGTTTTGCGCCGCTACCATAGCCGCAAGGTTCACGCCCGGAGTCTTGAGGAAGGCGACCTTGTTCTTCGGCGCGTTCAGTCGGCCAAGAATTCCAACAAGTTGACGCCGAAGTGGGAAGGCCCTTACCGGGTAGTGCGAGTCACCAGGCCTGGCGCTGTCCGCCTGGAGACCGAAGAGGGCTTGCCAGTGAGCAACTCCTGGAATATCGAGCACCTTCGCAAGTTCTACCCGTAAGGCGCGGTTGTTCGGGTTTCTTGCTGTGATAGCGATACGGCCAGCAGGCTGCTGACGACCCGAATCCAGCGCTCGCGGCAGCGTAACGCTCCGGCAAGATCCCGGCAACGCCATTCTGTACGAGTGTTGCCGCTGGCATGTAATCCTTGGTACAGAGCAGGCATATCCCTGTGCATATTTTAATGAGATCTGTGTGCTTTACATCTCTTGTTGATTTCATGTCATTCTATATGCATGTATTATCTGAGATATGTATTGCACTTGATCCTGGTAAGAGCTAGCAAACCGTCAGGGTTCCATACCTTTATTTTCTCTTCTTTCTTTTTCTTAAGAGATGGAAGATTCCCTCGCGCGCAAGTTTGCCGGGGGGGGGGGGGGTAGGAGAATGGTGGTATGGAGGCCAGACGACATTCAAGGTTGGCGCCTTGCCGGAAGAAAAGGAATAACGACAAAAAGCAGAGCTAAGTTGCTAAACCCCTTAAGCAGATTTTGATTTTTGTAAGGCTGTATTCCCTTGAACGATTTCGGCTTTGTATGGAAAACCTGCACGCGATGGAATCTTGTCGTGATCGGCTGCGCCCCTACTCTGTTTCGAGTCCGCTCGACAGTCTAGGTGGCCGCGCTGAAAGCATCAAGATTTCTTGCCGTGAGCAGCACTACCCGCAAGCGGCTGACGACCCGAATCCAGCGCTCGCGACAGGGTTATGCTCCGGCAAGTTCCCAGCAAAGCCTAGGGTACACGCCATACAGAGAGAAATTGAACAAAGGAAATAGCATGCCATAATTCAAAGAGAGCAAGTTATATTACATCTATTGCTTGCCGCGTTTCTGACATAAGACGAATTGTCTTTTACATGGAATGCTGGCGGCAAGATGAGGAAGAGATAGGAGGCTACAGTTAATCCCGGCGATCGCCCCCGACCCTCTTCACCTGGCTCACCCGATCGACGATGGGCGCGACAAGCTCCTCGAGAGCCTTGACGTCCGCGTCCTTCGGCAAGCTCTTCAAGGCTTTGGAGAGGTCGACGCCAGGGTTCCTGTACGCCACCTTCATCAACACCTTGCGGAGGACGAGCTGGCAGAGCTTCCGGGATTCGTCGGCGAGCTTGCTTGTCTGATTCGCCTGGAGTAGCTTGAGGGCGTCGACGAGCTTGTCGAAGAACATGGTTAGCCTGGCGCTTGAGGATATGTTGTCGTCGACTGAGTATTCGAAGCCCGGCAAGTCCATGGTCTCCAGCTCCGCGCCAAGCTTCTCGGCGACGTCCGCCAGCCTGGTAGTCCAGAGCTTCACGCTTGAAGTGTACTCGTTGTGGGTGGTGGCGGCGTTCTGGAGCAGCTCCTGTTCGTCATGGAGGTCTTTGATAGGAGTCCTCTCGCGAACTCGGGCGGCCTCAAGAGACCCCTCCAGCGTGGATAGCTTTAGCTTCAGATCTTCAATGTAGTCCTTGGCGGAGGAGAGCTGCTGGATCTTCTCGGATGCGGCGGCCTGCGTCTCCATCAGGCTGTGGAGAGCCTTGTCTCTCTCGGCCTCGAGTGTTGAGACCTTCTTGCCGTGGTCCTCAAGAGCGACCTCCAGCTGCTTCATCTTCTCCTCCAGCGAGTTCTTGGCGGTCTCCGCAGCTCCGGCAGCGTCGAGGGACTCTTTGAGCTTGCCGGCGTGGTCTTCAGTTAGAGCTCTGAGCGTCTTCAAGTGTTTCTGCTCAAGCTCCTGGACCCGCCGCGCGACAAGACTTTCGAGCTCTTCATCCTTGTTGCAAAGCTTGGCGGCAAGCGCCGCCTCGCGGGCGGCAAGGTCCTCTTCCTGGGCGTCAAGGCTGATGCGGCGCTGCGTCAAGAGGGCTTCTGCCGCGGCGGCTTGCTGGGCGGCCTCCTCCTGCGTTTTCTCGATGTCTGATTGCTTCAGCAGGAGGACGTTCCGCTCTTCCGCCAGCTGCTCCCGATAAATATTCAGCTCTTGGAGGGCCTCGCCATACCAAGCATGTGTCTCCGTGACGCGTTGTTGGAAGTCTCCTTCCGCGGCCTCGACGAGCGCCGCCCGGGAGTCCAGTTTCTCCTTCCGGGTGCGATAGAGCGTCTGGAGCTTCTGATAATTGTCATTCATGGCTGGAAGTAGTTGTTCCTCCTTGGGCTCACTGATGGCAGCGACGGTGATTTCCCCGTCAAGATGTTCCCCTTCAACCAGCTCTTCAATGATTGCCGACCCCGGCATGCTGACAACGTTCTTGCCGGCCCTGATATATTGGCTTGAGGGAGGGGCCTGGAACGACGAGGATTGGTCTTCGGCAGTCGAGGGCCCCACGGCAGTAGAAGCGCCTGGCGCTCCTGCGGCGGAAGCGCCGTCGGTATTGCCGCGGGTCTCCTCACCGGCCCCCTCGGCGGCCTTGGCGGCCTCGGCGGCAGCGGCCTTGGCGGCCTCAGCGGCAGCAGCTTCGGCGGCAGCAGCTTTGGCAGCCTCGGCGGCGGCATGTTTGGCGGCCTCTTCGGCAGCAACCTTGCCGGCTTCAGTGGCGGCATCCCTGGCGGTCTCTTCAATGACGGCGTCAGTATCCATGAGTTCTGTCAGAAGAAGATTGAAAGCCAAGAACTTGATTAAGATGAAGCTGGGAAGGAAGTCCAAGAAGACAAAAAGAAGAAAAACCAAAGCGACAAGAATTCTTTGGGGCAAGTAACTTTACCTGCGTCAAGGAAGGGGTTGCCGAAGCTTGCGCTTGCCGGCCCCTCCTCATCGTCGCGGTAGAGCTTGCCCGAAGACTCACCCCTGGGCGGTGTGGTCGACGGAGGTGGCATGGCAGAGGCAGCTCCAGCTGTCGCTTCTCGCTGTTGCTCCGCTCCTGCACGCCCGGAGATGTCAGCAGAGAAGATGCACACCCCGGCACGCGCCAGTGGGTAGTGAGTAGAAGACTCACGCTGGGGGCTGCGCCGGGGGCTGCGTCGAGGACTGCATCGAGGGTTGCGTTCTGGGCTTGACTCCGAGCTGACGAGAACCGTTTCCGGCGCGCCCGAGGTGCTTGCCGGCGGCTCGACGCTTGTTGAGGTCTTGGCCCTCTTCGCCACCCTCTGTGCCAGAGTCTCCGCATCCCTGAGGAGGCAAAAACAGAGCAAGTTAATCAAGCAAAACTAGAAGGACGAGAATCGAGGCTGTGGCGGGACTCTTACTCGTCTTCTTCTTCCTCAGAGCTGATGGCGGAGAGGTCAAAGCCGACCCTCGCCGCAATTCCTGACAGAGGAGGAGGAGGACTGGCCCTGGGCCGCTTGGCAGCGGCAGGTTGCGGCGCGGCCTCGCCAGCCGCCCCTTTCCCGGAAGCCTCGCTGCTTGAGGGAGGTTGGCAGGCTGGAGCGCCAGTGGCGTTCTTCCGGAGGACGCGCCTCTTTCTGTGTTGAAGAGCTGGGGGCTCTTCCTCCTCCTCTTCTTCCTCTTCGGCGGCGCCTCCGGCAGAAGAGCCCCCGGCAGCGGCTTCGCTTGGCTCCCCGGCAGCCTCGTCTCGCCCGGCAAGATCTTCCAGCAGCAAGTCCTCGCCTTCGCTGGACTCAGCGCTGCCGGCTTCTTCGGCAAGGTTCGCCTCTTCCGCCCTGTTGGCGATGTAGGCGAGCTCCTCCTCCGTGGTGGCGCGGACAAGGTTCTCCGCGCGGATGGCCTTCTCCGCCAAGTTGTCGAAGAACGCCAGCGCCTGCTCCGCGGACGGCTCGATCCACCTCTCGTCGATGCTATGGGCATTAAACGCCGGCATCATGGCGATGATGGAGGTCAGTGATGAGTTGTTGCACAGTGGGACGACGCCCGCCGGCAAGTCTCCCACTGATCCAGAATTGAAGAGCTGTTGGCAGAGGGCTGCGTGCCCCATGGCTGTTAGATTATTATCCAGCCCAGGCCGCACCCTCATGACGTCGGCAGCGTTCCTGTACTCCCAGGCAGGGCGCCCCTTGTTCTGCAGTGGGGCAATGCGCCGGCGAAGGAAATCTGAAGCAATCATCTCCACCTTCAGCCCGGCAGCCCTGAGGCGCAGTATCCTGGTGGTGGCGATGGTGAGTTTGCTGTCGTCAGGGTCCGCGGCGCCCCAATCCTTGCCGCGGGCCACCTTCTGCTTCCGCACCTCGCAGAACGGTTGGGGCTCCTTTTCCCGGACCCAGCACCACTTGCCGCGCCACTCATCCCATCTATCGCGGTAGAGCCCCTCTGGGTATGTCTCCTTGGTTGCCGTCCTCGGGATCCAAGCGATGCTGCCAGAGAGGGCGTCGCCCCTTTGGATGCGGGGGTAGAAGTAGTGCCGGAAAAGTGCAGTGCTCGGGACGACCCCAACAAAATTCTCGCAAAGGTGCGCGAAGACGGACATACAAGTCACGGCATTCGGCGTGAAATCTAACAGCTGGAAGCCGTAGGTGAGCATGATATCTATGAAGAAATCCGAGTACGGGGGACAGAGGCCGCACCAGAAGTAATCGGCAAAGAAGGGATAGTCTCCTGGCTTTGCCTTGCGAGAAGCTACACTCACTTTGGTGGCTGGATGCGCCGTGGTCTCAGTCGCCCATGCGAACTGGTACCTCTCCTTCAAGGTCTCCGCATCAAGCGTCGAGGGGAAGACGGCGCGTTCCTTCCGCATCTTCACCAGCTTGCTCTCCGCCGCAGCGGCCGCTTCCGCCGCCTTGCCCTTGCTCAGCTTGGGCGACATGGTGGCTATGGAAGAGGGCGCTGGAAACGTCGAGAGCGGTGGAGGCGGGTGGAGGGAGAAAGGCTCTGCTTTGGGCGCGAGGAAGAAGACGATGGCGACGGCTCTGAGATTGAGATTGAAAAGGCGGAGGGGGTAAATGAGCAGTGCCCTCTGCGATTCCCTTTTTATGGGGAAGGCGCGAGGCGGGCTCTTTACCACCCGCTTTTACAGCGGAGTTTCCGCCCACGTCTCTCACGTCACGCGATTAATGCGCGTAGTGAGGGGCGTGGTAAAAGAGATAATGATTACAAGCAGTTATTCCCTGCCACGCGTGCCCGTGCACTGTTTTGGGCCTAGCCCAACAGGCCTGGCACCCGTGTATGGCCTAGGCCCGGGGGCTCCTGTCGGTGTACTAAAGTATGGGTCTTTTTAGTACCCCTTACTTGTGCACGGGCAGTTGTAGCCGTACCGCGGCAAGCCTTGCCGGGGAATAGCTAGGAGTAATCACGAGACTAAGACGACGAGGAGACATTCAAGTCAACGATCAGACCAGAAAACAGAAGACCAAAGGGTTGCGGAGGCCCGGCAAGACCCTTGCTGGCAAGGCCTCGCGCCAGACGAGACCCGGTCCCGGCAAGCCCCGGGCCCGGCAAGGATTCAGCCCCGGCAAGGCTCTGCACAGTACAGCGCTATCGCTCCAGTACAGCGGCCAGCCTTGTCGTTTAGGGCTTGTCCTCATGGTGACGTGGCGTAATGCTGGCCACGCGATGCTTAAGCGGTGCTGATGGGATGGCTGCTTTTGCCCATCCCCTGTAAAGCTTTTCCAAGCCCGAGACGCTAAGGGACACCTCGACGGACACCTCACCGTGCATTTAATGAGTTTTGTCCTAAGCCGTCAGGGTTAGGTATGATAATACTGTGGTAACACTGTAGTTACTTTCCACCTCATGCCTTATCTTGTACGCCATTGTGGTAGCCCCTTTGACTAATATAAAAGGAGGCCCGAGACGTACAGGGGAGGAGGATGGCCCTTCGAAAGCCCATTATGCATGCGTAGCTGCTACTGTAGCTCCCAGAACTCGGCCAAGAACATCCATAATAATACAATCAAAGCAGGAGTAGGGTTTTACGCATCCGTGCGGCCCGAACCTGGGTAAATCCCCCGCGTGCTGTTCGTTAGTTCTGCTCTTCGTGCAACCCTCTCCCCTTGCCGAACCGTAAGGGATCTCCTTGATCCCATAGGTGTTCGTATTCCACGACAGAAATGTCTGCTGCCGTTTTTCGTATAAGAAAAAGATCAAAGTTACAAATGCATATTTCAACCCCGAACTCACGCTCTAATTTAATTGATTACTCCGAACTTCAATACCCTCTACATCATAACTCTAAACTCTAAAAATCGGACAACTTTCAACCTTGTGCCCCTCTAACCAGTTTTACTATCGGTTTTGACTGGTTTTGAAGAGTTGACCGCCTAGTCAACCACCACATCACCAAAAATTGACCCAAAAAATGAAAGTGTCCAGAAAAATTGAAAAAAAAATCTCAAAAATGAGCACTACCATGTAGATAATTCTGGGAAACTTTGAAACTTTTTTGCCAAACATAATAAAAAAAAATATATTCAAGATAATTTTTGATCAAAGTTTGACTAAAAAATGAAAGAGTTCAGAACCATGCTGATTATTCTGGGAAAGTTTGAAACTTTTTTGCCAAACAGAATAAAAAATACAGATGGTCAACTCTACAAAATCAGTCAAGACTGGCCAAAAAAACTGGTTTCAGGGACACAAGGTTGAAAGTTGCCTGGTTTTGAGGATTTAGGGTTGTAATGTAGACGATTTAGGAGTTCGGGGTTGTCAATTAAAATAGGGTGTGGAGTTCGAGATCGAAACATGCACTTATCTCTTTTGAAAATTCTGTTTATGTCAAAACCTTGATGAATCTTTTTCCTAATACGTTCAAGAGGGCAGGTAGAGGAATGCCTGCTATCGTTTTTCATATATAAGAAAAAGGGTCAAAGTTACATTTTGAAGACTATGTTTACGTCAAACCTTGAGTCTTTTTGTAACACATTCAAGGGGCGGGTACATATGATCATGTCTGCTCTCATTTTTCGTATTAGAAAAACGGTGAAAACCACTCCCTCCTTCCCAAAATTTAAGGCGCCGGTTGACTTTTCTGGTCTTCATTGCACATCTTTGACTATGATTTTCATGTATTGTTTGTCTATAAAATTAGTATACGGATATATGAAATAAAATTGTTTTGCAAGACAATTATGACTATCCCGTTTACGCATGTTTAATCCATGTACTTTGATATATGTAAGTGGTCAAATTCATGCATCAAAGACCGTGTAAAGTCAAGTGCGCCTTATATTTTGGGAAGGAGGGAGTATAATGTTGGAGAAGTCAAACCTTGAGTTTTTTGCTGACAGGTTCGAGGGGCGGGTGCAGGAGTTTCTGCTCTCGTTTCTCTTCAGAGATTGCAGCCCACTACTTTTGCTCCAATATTCCTACTCGCTGCAAAGGTTAGATGTTTTGGTTCTGCAGCTGGGGAAGGGAAGCCAAGTGTGGTCGCGTGCCAAAGCAGGCTAGGGGCCCGAACGGCCATGGAAGTGAGACACTACTCCACACAAGACATAACTCACTAAGACATATATAATCAATGATGTTGCCGGTTTCTCTAATGGAAATCGACAGAGAAGGCCCGTTGTCTCAAAAAATAAAAAACACCAAGAAAGGACAACAGTGCAGGAGTCAACACTCAAAACAGTGCAGTTAGGGATTGCGGTCATCTACTTTCGCACCGGATATCCCTTCTTGTTCTGAAAGAGGTGCAGTCCCAACCCCGGTGGCCTGCCAAAACAGCCTGTGCGTCCCAAGTGGAAGTGGCTACTCCACGCAACCAGAGCAGTGCAGGAGCCAACACTCAAGAGAATCACAAGTACGTATACGGTACCGTACCCATTCTAGGAAGCTCCTTGCATAAATAAACGATTAAGGTTTACTAACACCAGTACGTTCTCGCGGCCGTAGCATACATGTGTTTCTTTTTGGTGAAGTGTGGGGCAGTATTCAACTGTACACAATACACTGAGATTCTCGTAGTCACAACAGCTCAAATGTTCTGGCCAAACGCCTGAATCAGACAACCCACTGGCACAATGCCACAATCATATACAAGAAACACTGATTCTGCTGCCTTTTTTTCATGTCATTTCTGCACTCGGTCAGCTCTGCCCAACGCCCACATTCTTGGCTCCAAGACTGAACATGCACAACCTATATCGTCCTCCTGCAGGAATCACATCGGAAAAAAAATTCCAGAAGTGTCAGGGGCAACAAAAGACCTGATAATCATGAAACGAGAACAGGCTGTTTTAACTCTTTATATTAAGTTGGTTGAAAATCTAGCCTTCATAAAAGCTTCGGTGGTTTTGTCAGCAAGACATTATTTAAGTGCATACTAGAAATTGACAGGTTATGGTAACCTACTTTGCTATATTTGTAAAGAGCTATATTTCAACATCAACAGCCCTCAAAAGGACATTGCTGAAGATATATATAACTATTTCACTAAATCTGGTGACATCATGTACTAACAATCAACTGCTATATGCATTTCTCCTGCAAAAGTACAACAGACATTCTAGTACTTGGACTATACTTCTTCGAGAGAGAACAAGGCCTACTTGTCCATGATTCTTGGCATTATGCTGAAACTGGTAGCGACCAAGAGCTATTACTAGCCATGACTTCTGGGATCAGCAACTTGATGGACTTTTCTGAATTCTGCGCTCGAGTATTGACCAACGGCTCGTGCATGAGGTATCGTTGGATCACCAGAAGCCAGAGAAACCACATTGTCGAGAAAATATTGTCTTGGAAGTTTCCCAACAACATTGCCTTCCTCATTCCCTTCCTTATCCAGAAAGGCAAAATGAGGAATGCCTTCTACCCCAAACTCATCAAGCTCTTGTTCCCACTTTGTATTGTCGACATTCAACATGACAAAGTTGATACGGTCCCTATAAAGAATTGTTAAGATAAGTTAACTAGCATCTAGAAAAACAAAAAAGGCGTTCAGTCAGTAGTTGTATCCAAGTTGTTGATACAATGGCTTCAAATATGGAGGTTACAGCAAGCATTTTACTGCCGGGACTACTACTCTTCTACTCCTTCCGTCCCAAAAAATTGAAATGCACAAATGCACATATATGCATGAGAGTGGTTTTTCAGCTCCCGGGTGCCTAGGCACCCTCTATGAACAGTGAGGTTTTTTAACATGCTCCCTCTTACCTCCTCTTTTCACATCAGAGGTAAGAGTATATAATAGATATGAGCCGTTGATTTCATTAAGTAGTGGGTCTTATTAACTCTTACCTTCTTACCTCTCATGTGAAAAGAGGGGGTAAGAGGGAGCATGTTAAAATTGCTCATGAACAGTAAATCGAAACAAATAGAAAAAAATCAAAAAAAATCTGAAACTTTGCAACATCAAAGATGATCAAACTTTGTAAGCGCTTGCAAGTTTTCATGCCCAAAAACCATTCGAGGAGCTCTACACACGAAAAAGATTTCAGTGCTTGAAGTTTTGAGCATTTTTAGCACTGAAATCTGAAACTCGTTCGTACACCTTTCTCTACATGATATTTTGGCATGAAAACTTGCAAGAACCTACAAAGTTTGATCATCTTTGATGTTGTAAAGTTTCAGATTTTTTTGATTTTGTTTTTTTTTTACTGTTCATAGAGGGTGCCTAGGCACCCGGGAGCTGTCACACCTTTCTCATATATGCATATGCACCTGGATGCAGATCAGAATTGAATTATTGACTTCTAGACTCACTAACGAACTGTGGTCCATTAGTACTTTATAGGAAGAAAATACATTAATAAATTAATTAATCCAGAACTTTAGTATTCTTTAGCCTGGCAAGTGTATGATACTGCATGCACTTATACACGATTAGTGTAGTTGTCCAGCTACAAAGTTGTACTATATGGAAGGTACACATTTTAGGATCAGTAAGAAAGCATAAATACCCATCAATTCTTCAGTAATAAAGGAACCAAAGCATAGTTGTTATTTCTATGGGATATAGAGAAGCTAAAAATGTTGAAGGTAACTTACTTGTACTGTTGCTCAATTTTGTAAATATCTGGAGCTAACTCT
This sequence comes from Elymus sibiricus, assembly GCA_039707655.1. Taxonomy (NCBI): domain Eukaryota; kingdom Viridiplantae; phylum Streptophyta; class Magnoliopsida; order Poales; family Poaceae; genus Elymus; species Elymus sibiricus. Next base: position 394,928,386 of record CM077672.1, read on the forward strand.
CGACAAACTTCACACCAGTCCGCGTAAAATTCGACAACAGTGGGCTTGCCATTTGAGAGAGCCTGTAGATGCACTTATCAGGTGAATTAGATTTCGAAGGCGAACATGCATGCAACTCAAAGAAAAAGTATGTGAAAGAAATGCAGTTAGCGCAACCAGATAACGATGATGTTCAATCATAATAAGATTGCTTGTTAATTTGACATGAAAGCTATTCATCATAGTGCACAGAATCGATGAGTACTAGTTTACTAATGGCACCTCATACCGGAGCAAGTTTTCACATAAAGCGGTACTAAATCAATGAACCGCAAATAAATAAACCCATCATTTTTTGCCAGCTTCCCTAGAAAAGCCAACATCTTGCAAATTGAGTAACACAAACATTACTGAAAGCGTTTGTTGGATTAACGGACAAATGGGCTGATGAACAATGATTGGATGTTCAACTTAATATGCCGAATGGTAAAGTTCTGATGAAGTTTGAAGAAACGAAGCATGGCTACAATGGCGTGTCATAAAGAAGGAACGCTTTTTTGGATCTATTGCAATTTTTTCCTTCGCAATGGGCTGTAACTCTACCATGATCTGAACTGCAATGGATCATGCTTAGTTGTTCACATACTGCAATTTTAAGCATCAAATCTAGTAACTAAATGACACATATCTGGAGGGTCGCACTAGACCAATTTCAAGTATACACAAAATGGCAGCGAAACTTCCTTTTGCTGTTGACATTTAGCTGAACATTTTGCATCACTCATCTCTCTGTTCAGTGTAGGGCTGAGCAGAAAACTCCTTGCTGCAGAGGAAAGAAACGCTAACCTCTTCGTATGGCACACCATTAGCAGCAAGATCTTTGAGAGAAAAGCCGCCAAGTTGGAGCCTCTGAGATCCAAAGAGGCCCACCGCTGCAAGAGTGGTGAGCACAGCTATCCTTCTGTTGAGACCCCTGTCTGGAACAGGTGGGTCTACAGCAGCCTCCTGGGATGTGCTGCTGCTGCCGCTGCTGCTTGGCTGAGCCTTTTCTTCACCCAGCTCCGCTTTGACGTTCTGCTCGTCCTGTGGAAGCAAGGGGAGCAGGAATGACTTCACAGTTCAGGCCATATTGCTATCTGATTGAAATTCTTACTAGTACTGTTTCTATGAGCATGAAGCTAGAGAAGCACTGGCTAGTCTATCCACTTCCCCAAATCAGTTCGAGTATGCTACGAGGACTCACCGTCTTCGGCTCCGCGGAGTCGGGCGGCGCGACGCAGGACAGGGTTCTCGGCCGGCGACGGCCCCCGCGCAGATGGATGCGGGGCGAAGAAGGCGGAGGCGAGCGGCTGCGGAGTCCCGCGAGGCCCGGCCGCAGGTCCGGGAGGAGGAGGTCGGAGCACCTCGAGGTCACACTAGCCATTTTTCAGTTACGTTTCGGGATGGCACAGCACAGGGGAGGGAGGGACGAACTGACGACGAGCCGCCTGGGGGCTGCCGGGTCAAACGAGATGATGATGATGTGGGTGGAGCACACGGCGCCACGTCGCCCGTAATCGTGCGATGCAAAGGAGTGTGCACGTTTTTCTTCGAATTTTTTTCGCAAAATAAGGAGAAGTATCTTATAAATAAATTGAACAAAATTTATAGCTTCTACCTATCGATTTTTTTTACATAAAACTAGAAAAATGCCCGTGCGTCGCAACAGAGCCATATATTCCAGTGGTTAAGATCAATTGTGCCAATCATATACTCCCTCCGTCCTATAATATAAAATCGTTTTTGACACTAGTGTAGTGTCAAAAACGCTCTTATATTGTGTGACAGAGGGAGTATGTACTTATATGATCTTGATGCACATCCCGCATATATCATTCACTATCACATTGCCACCTTCGCTCTTGGGATATGAGTTGTGAAAAAATAATGTCTTCTTGAAACAGCAAATTAAATTACAGGCCCATGAAACTGAGAATGGTATCATTTTTTTTTATCGAAACAACATCTAACTTAAGCATAATCTATTAACGTTTCCTATTTCTAAATAATAGGACTTTGTTGTTATTTCTATGCTTACATTGGTTAATACTAGCAAATATGTCCGTGCGTTGCAACGGGAGAAAAACTATCAGATTATGCAGGTGTGGTAGATATAAAAAAAAGTCTGAATCAAATGCAAGGATGAGATAAGGACTTTTAAAATGTCATTTCACAAACTATGTCTAAAAAGAGTGATGTCATGATGAGATAAGGGACTTTTAAAAAGTCATTTCAAAAACTAAAAATGTGATGGTCTCATCATGACTTGATTTCCTAAGGCGCCACAACGAAATATTTTTTGGTTGAGCAAACTGCATTGATGGACCCTGCCTGAGCTAGACTGATGAATGATGTGTCTCGCCTTGACCTAGCGTAGCGGCGTTTACCATAACCAGTACTGTGGTACCAGAATTAACATAGCTGTGTATGGAGGCAAAATAGACATTTAGTCATTTTCATATTGCAAAACTAAAAATGTGATGGTCTCATCATGACTTGATTTCCTAAGGCGACGCAACGAAATATTTTTTGGTTGAGCAAACAGCATTGATGGACCCTGCCTGAGCTAGACTGATGAATGATGTGTCTCGCCTTGACCTAGCGTTGCGGTGTTTACCATAACCAGTACTGTGGTACCAGAATTAACATAGCTGTGTATGGAGGCAAAATAGACATTTAGTCATTTTCATATTGCTTACAAAAACTAACCCATAGGAAGTTGTGTCAATTTTTTTAGGGCTCGGCGATGTACAAGATACGGAAACCTTTTTTTTATCGACGCAAGGGACTAAATAAAATCATAAAACGACCTCTACAGATCCCCTAATAAAACCTGTACGTAAGCGACGGTTCGTTTTGTTCATTATTTACGGATCTGTTTTAATTTTTGTGAACATTTTCTAAAAAATTTATGGACATTTTTTCCAAATTCCCGAATATGTTTTGAATATTGGATTATTTTTTAAAAATCATGAACAATTTTTATTTCATGAACATTTATTTGAAATCATGAATTTTTTTATAATATGTGAACAGTTTTTTGATATCATGAACATTTTATGATTTTCTGAATGTTTTTTAAATTAATTTAACAGTTTATGATTTCTTAATATTTTTGAAAAACTCGCAAAATTTTAAATTTGGTTCTTTTGGAAATCCTGAATCAATTTAGAGAAAAAAAAGGGAAAGTAAATAAAAAGAAAAAAAAACTAAATAGAAAACAGGGGGCACCACGACCCACGCATGGGCCGGCCCAGAGGAGGAGGCGCGCTTAAGAGAGTAAAATGGGGAGAGAAAATGGGGCGAAACCAAGGATCGAACCCTGATCTCCTGTTTGGACTACTCCAGACTTGGACATCGCACTGCATAGGTGCTCGTGTTATGGCAGTGTATCAACGTATAAGAACAGAACCCTGCGGCGATTTTGAAATATAAAAATGAATCGTTTTTCTTCACTTACCGATGGCATGGGGTAATTATTGGCAACTTTAAGAGCAGTTTTCATGACGTACCGCCAGAAGCAATAGCCTCTTTATTAGTAGGTAGAGATTCTTTTGTATCATTTTGGCCATGTAATAAATTTTATTGAAAAGCTACCATGCAATTCTATTTTATATTGTTTTTCAACTATCCAATGGTTGCATACATCCAATTATCATATACCGATTTGCTTATTTAAGCAAGCAAATTCTTCAGAAGAAAAAAACTCAGGAGGCAGTCCGTTACCTAAAAATCTGGGACACAAATTTTTGTTTAATACTCCCTCCGTTCCATAATGTAGTGCATATAATTTTTTTGAAAAGTCAAACTATGCAAACTTTGACCAAGTTTATAGAGAAAACTATTTATATCTATGTAGGAACGAAGTATGTCTACCAAGGGGGGGGGGGGGGGGGGTGAATGGGAGTTTTAAATTTTCTTCGGAAATATCAAAACTCTCGGAACCCAGCAGCGGAATGAATGAAAACAGTGAACAGTGAGCGAACATAAACTACCGAATGGAAACAAAAAAACATGCATCGAGGTAAATCACATAATTGAAACATGTCACATGGCACGGTTCGAATGTAAAGGGGAGTAGCAGAGGTGACCAGTGATGCTCGATGGCGACAAGGTGTTTGGTAGACCAGTTCGCCCTTCTGCAAAAGGACTACGTCTGGTTGGAGGGGTTGTGATTTAACACAGAAGATAAACTCTCTTCGCCCTATTCTCCTCGACAATTGATTCGTCAACCAATGCCGATTACTCGTGGTAGATGCTTGAGGCGATCTCCGAACCTTTACAGACTTCTTCTTCGAGAACCACAATTACTCTTGGTCTCTGAAGAAATTGACACCTAACCGTCTAGAGAGTTTGCAGCTCTCAAGAGTAATAGGCGGAGCGTACTGGACTTAGATTCGAGTGATGCTGAACCACTATCTAATTTTTCGGCTCTGGGGTTTTCTCTCGGTGGATTTTAAACTCAAATCTATCGGAGAGGGGGTTGCTCAACAATCTTCTCAGAATCAAACGGAGCAGCCGCCGGACAACGCCGGTGCGGGGTGGCTATTTATAGCCGCAGCCTTCCCTGATGGGAAATGACCATTTTGGACACGCGGTCCAGCCAATGGCCAACCGACACGTTCACAACGGTCGGATTTAAAGAGCAACGGTAACATTACTTGAGGAGCAAGTAATGCTAACTCCTCGGTCAGAGACAAATCTCTCGCAGTGAAGAAGATCACAGTCTCTTGCTGGCAAGTATTTGCTCGGAACACAAGGAGATTTCTCTCGCAACTTTCATAGGTTTTGGGTTTAGCATCAACGAATCAAATCTTCGAACGCTACACCCCTCTTCATAGTACGGTGGTCCTATGACTCAATAAAGCGAAAAGAAACAATGAAATGAATGCTACGTCTTCGCTTCGTCTTCAATCTCCTCACAACAGTCATATTCTTCGGACGAGCACCGAAACAATTGCTTCATATCAGCAAATTTTGAGGGGTCACTCTTGTCGTCATATTCTTCGGTGATAACCTTCACTGCTACGCAGGGAATATTCATCGGAGTTTGAACCAAACTCCTCTTGACTTCAGGGACCTGTTACTCTGTGTGCACTAGCAAACACATCAGTCCCTCACTGTTTATGTCAACAGTCTCCAAAACATAAGGAGGCAAATTATTGCACCAACAATCTACAACACCAAATATATAAAAATATGAAACTACGTGTTATGATGAATCTATTGATATATGTTTGGCATTCTAGATGTAAATGTTTTTCTTCACAAACTTGGTCAAAGTTTGTGAGCTCTGACTTTTCAAAAAAATTATATGCACTACATTATGGAACAGAGAGAGTATTCCTTTATATCATTTTGGCCATTTCATAAATTTTATCGAAAAGCTACCGTGCAGTTCCATCTTAGATTGTTTTCAACTATCTAATGGTTGCATACATCAGATTATTATATACAAAAATATATTATTATATACAAAATACAATACTGATTTGTTTATTTAAGCAAGCAAATTCAGAAAAGAAATTGGGGGAGATAGCCTAACATAATTAACATGGTTACCTTGAAATCATTATGCATGGCACGCCACAAGCAAGAAGAAGCATTCCCTATCTATCTTTCTTCTTCCCTAGTTCAATAGCACAACGTCACCGGCAAAGGAAAAGGGCAACAACATTCAATTCATGGCAGTGCACATCCAAATGCATGGTATGTCATGTTAAGGTTGCTAGAATCTCCGATAGACTCCTTTCCCGTCGCGTTCGCAGATCTTTCCCAGATCAGGAAGTGACAAGCCACAATTCAATACACTCTGCAGAGGTGCGCTACTTTACCCATGAACGATTAACTTAGCCCTTTTTCCTGGTCCATAACCTTGCACATCCATGATGCGTGGCTGGGTCTAAGATCCGAGTCTTTCCCTTGTCCGTGTTTACCAATGCCCCTGCCCATGGCTCGAGAGGTATTCCCTCTTTTGCCCAAAATCAGCAACATGTAGGGATTCTACGGCCCCGTAACCGATGAGCTTACGTCGCTCTGACGATAGAGGATTGACAGCCCCCAACCGAAAGGGTCTTAATGGCACCCATTGCCGATGGGATGTACAGCTCCCTGGACTGGCTCACGGATTGATGACGCACGGCGACAACCTGTGCGAGGGCACATCGGTATGAGGAAAGGTACTTACTCGCCCGTCCCATTCCAGGCTTAGTGGTCAACGCTATCGGTACGGCGCTAGAATATCTGCTGACTTTGGCTATTAAACCCGGTGTAATGGAACTCTACCACCATGTAACCATCCTGAGTTCATCACCCACCATAATTTATAGTACTAAACATAATTTTATTTAATGCAATGAATAGATACTGTAAGTAGGGAATTTTGTAAAGATGCTTTTACGAAAGCATAAACAAAGGATATGCAAGGTATGCACTTGCCTGGTGATTGATAGGTAGTGTAACTCAAGGCTTCGAGACTCACGGTTGCCTCGGGTTGTCAAAATTACATATAGTCCGATAGGGACTAATGGTGCAAGAAACTATGCAAGATGCTATTATGCATACATGAGATGGTTTTCCATGGTTTTCCTCCCCTCTAACCATTGTGTTGCGTTATTAGTGTTTTAGTTAAGGGATTTTCTTTAATTCAGATTATTGTCAACTCTTGTTTCTAGAATTAACATGTTTACAATTAATTATAGTTTGTGAAACTATTTTTTATTAGAGTAGATTCATTGTTTTGGAATTAATGAACATTTAGATTGATTTCTAGAATTATAGAATATTTCCTTATTTAATATTTAAGTCTAGAAATTACAAAATTAGTTCCATTAAATCAAAAATATTTTCTGGTAAAGTGGAATATTTTTTATATAATTGTTGGACTTATTATAGTATTTTTTTTAGTATTTTCTTATTTATGACTTTATTTGTTAAAAGTTTTTATTGGGTAAATGGGCTGGCTTGGCCCATTTGGCCTCTGGGCTTGGCCCAACTGGCTTGGCCTGGCTTTGTTAAACAAGGACATGAGTCTCTGTCGACTTCCCGCCTGGTTAGTCTCTCTCTCTCTCTCTTACTCACTCTCTATCTTTCTCACCCGAGTTCTATGTTTCTTTCTCGCTTGCGCGATCCCCTTTCTCCGTTCGCCAGTTGATCCCGTCAAGCTCCGGCCGTCTCCGTCGTCGTGCTGGCCCTCTACTTGCTCTCCTCGCTCCGCTCTATCGATCTATCCGCATGGTTTCCTCGATTGCTTCTTCCTACCATCGAACCCTTGGGATCTTCGTGACCTAGGGTTGAGTTGCCTCGGTCTTCGGTGTTGCTCCGGCCGCCGTGAGTTATTCCTAACGTCACCAGTGGCTCATCATGGCGTGGTGGTGCCCCTGGTAGCGTCTCCATGCGGTGGTGCCCTCGAGACGGTGTCACCGTGCCTGTGTGCATGCGCTGGTCGTCGTCGTGGTGCTCCGGCGATCCCGGTCGCTCTTCTGCATCGCATGGACATGGTGGTGGTCACACCACAGCCGTGGTGTGGCTGGGTTTCTGCTACGGCTCCAAATTCTCCTTGGTGAGCTCTTCCCCCTTTCCTACATCTGATCTAGGGTTCATCCCTTACTGTTTGATGTTGGCCTCCTTTGTGATGATCCATTGGTGTTGTTTGAGTGTTCTATTACCTATTGGGATTGATCTAAACCTGCTAGATGTTGTAGTAGTTCAATGCCTACTGTCTACCTCTGAATTGTCTGAATGTTACTGTTAAGTCTGAACTTAACTAAATTCAGTTGGGTTTAAGTTTTTGGTGAGGCTTGTTGTTAGTACTAAGTGTGGTAGTTGATTCTGGTTCTTACTTATATTGGTTCTAATCCATATTGACTTGGCAAGTAATTCTTGTTTGTTAGGGGCTTTGTGGTTGTGTATACTGAAGAATTCTTCAGTTAAAGTGTTAACTGGTCTCTGTTAATTACCGACAGAGTTGTATGTTTAGTTTAAATATAATTCAGATATAATCCAACAATAATTTCTACTATTGGCTTACTCTGAACTATGTACTTGAGTATATAAGTCCTATTGTTCACTTTTAGGTGTTGTTATATACTTAATTGTTTCAGTTAAGTTATTATAGCCTTTTCCTTTCCATTAGTCTGTTTAACTTTATGCTACATGTTATATTATTGCTCTAGTTGTGTGTATGCACACATACAGTTATAGTTGTATAATTACTGCTGCTATATATGCAGTAATATAACTAGCCCAAGTGCTAGTGGATGCTGGTGTTCCTAATTGCAGGAAAATACCAAGTGTAAGTGTTGTGCAGGTGTTCTGCTGTTGTAGATCGTTATGGTGTTCTACCATGGTCTATTTCTTCTATCCTATAATATCTCCTCTCCTCAAAACTAAGAAGAACAGATGCACACTTCCTTGGCTTCCCCTCTCTTTCTCTCCTGTCTATCTTTCTTTTTCTCTTCTCTATCTACTACAACTGCTAAGAGCATATGCTCCTTGGGCTTGCCTGCCTATGATGGTCGCATTGGGATCTAAAGATACTATAGATGCTCTAATAATTCCTAAAAACCCAATGGTGTAAGGGTTCTTTCCACCAAATCCTACCTCTGTGTGCTGGGTAGCTTGGTCTTGATGACTCTGGTAGAACCTACTTCTTGAGGTGTGCCTCCTCCTACTTATTACTTCACACTATCTTCCTGGTTTGAATTTGGTCCCACTGATTTGGTACATAAGTACCATGTGTTGCTAAAGATTGAGATGGTGCAGCCGGATCTCTATTTATAGCTCCAAGTTGATCCTTATCACTTGTCACATGGCTTGTGACTAAGCTGCTTGAGTTGTGTCCTGCCTGTGTGGTCAGGGATATTCTGGTGATGGTGGTGGCGAGACCAGTTGTTGTTGTGCTTGTTGTGTGAGCTACTTGAGTTCACTGGCTCTCCTTGATACATATCTACTTCAGCTTGAGGTCGCTAAATGGTTGGGACTTGTTCCCTGGCTCGGTTGGCTTGGTATTTATCCCCCTAGGACTTTTTTTGGATTGAATTCCTATTGTCGTTTTGACAATAGACCAACTATAGTGTTGGTGATCAACTAATGACATTATACACTGAATTTTGCGGGTTTTGGCAATACAAGGAGTTGGTGCTTTATTTGGTTGATTTGGGCTTTGGTGAGTTGCTTATATTGCTTGTTGGTTTTGCTACATTGGCTGTCTATCTCATATTTGTCCTGGTCGGTTGCTCTCCGACCTGGTCTTTGGTGTTGGTCTCTACTAGATCAACTTACTCCTCTGATGGATTTTGACTAAGATTGTCAACATCCAAAGTACTAGCTCCTAAACTAATTATAAGGCATTTCCAAAAATGGAAATGCTACAATTTAACTTAACCATTTCCTTTGTCTTTAATGTTTATTTTACGGGTTTTGAAAAGAAGAAGATCTAGAAGATCTTGAAGATTAGATAGGATTAGTATATGAAATAGATAGTTTTAGTTTAGGTTTTTCTTTCCTTAAGTTTTGTAACTCAAGGTCGTAATTAGATGAATTGTTTCTTTATTCTTTTCTTTGTAAAATGATTTTGTATTGTTTATTTCAATTATTAATAAATTTTGAATTTCTCTTAATCATTTGTGAATTATAATAAATGCATTTCCAATTCATAATGAATTGTAATTTTAGCACTTAAGTCCTTCACTTTAATATCATAATGCAATTGAACCCAAAACTCTAAAAAAAGAGCAAAGGTCATGTTCAATTTTGCATTTGAGTTTAATTTCTAAAGTTTTTTACTGAGTTCAAAATGAAAGTTTAAATTTGCCCCATTTTTAGATGCATGAATGCAATGCACAAGCGAAAAAAAATCCCCACTCTCTCTAAACTACGGGACCTTACAGGCTCTCCTCCTTAAAGTAATTCCGTCCTCGAAATTGATAAGATTGTACCAGAAGAACCATCTCACATGTTGTTTCTCGAACTGGGGCATTCTTCCATTGTACCTTGCAATACTTAATGGCTTTGTTTCTCAACCTCTTCCAGTTCTCTGCAATGATCTTTGATGGTTGTTCCACATAGGTTAAGTCTGGTTGTAGCTCAATCTCTTAGTGTGGCAGTGGTTCTTCTGGTGGCCTTAAACACTTTCTGGGTTGTGAAACATGAAACACATTGTATACTTGGGATAACTACTCTAGTAGTTCCAATTCATAAGCTACTGCTCCTTACGGCTTAAGATATGGAAAGGTCCTATGTATCTGGGACTCAACTTTCCATTGATTCCAAACCTTCTCACTCTCTTAGTTGGACTAACTCTAAGATAGACTAAGTCTTCCATCTGAGGTTCCCATTTCCTTCATTTCAAATCAACATAACTCTTTTGACGGCTCTGAGTTACCTTCATACGATCTCGTATGATGCTGATAATGTCTTGCCTCTCACTGATGTAATCTGGTTAAAACTCTTTGTTCTTCCTAGTTTCAAACCAACATATCGGTGATCTGCACTTTCTTCCATATAGTGCCTCGAAAGGTGCCATCTTGATACTACTCTGATAACTATTATTATATGAGAACTCTGCTAATGGCAAATGTTCATCCCATGATCCTCAGAAATCTAGAGCACACACTCTTAACATGTCTTCAAGAATCTGGTTAGTCCTTTTAGTTTGTCCTTCAGGTTGTGGATGATAAGCAGTGCTATACTCTACTTTTGATCCTAAGGCTGCTTGCAACTGTTAGTTTAGGATGATATTATATTTGTATTTTTTGTACTATAAGTGTTTATTTTCGGTACATCAGATGTCTTACTCATCAGTACTATTTATGGGCTAATAAGAAACACTACAATATCCCGTGATATATGACATGGGTATTTGTTTGATTTGGATTTCTTGGATTTTATTGTGTTACTAGATCTGTACATGGAAGTTTGAACTTGATGTACAAATGCATGTTGTACCATTGAGTTCTTTCTTTATTTCACAGTTCTAGAGGGGATGGAAACGAGTGAAGAAGAAGCGCATAGAGGGCATAAGGAAGATGCAAGTAAGACCCTGGAAGAGCAGGAGGTTGCATATGTTTTAGTCAGAACTGAAGTACCAGCAACACAACAATTTGTTACGGATGAAGGATTTTTTTTCCAATTCATGGGCATGATGGAAGAAAGGAATAGAACCCCACTCAGAAACCAGAACAAGTTCTTCAGTGACTTTATGGAGAGAGCAATTGGGAGAGCTCATGGAGGACCATACTCAGGAGTTACACTTGAGGAGGTTGTATATGAAGCCAGTAACAATAGCAGGGTATATGAAATACCAGTAGAGTGACTAGGAAACTAAGGGAAACTTCAACTAGTTAACTCAACATAATGTCTCTTTCCAAACAGTGTGTCAGAACATATGTATCACCACATTTCAATACCCCAAGGTCACCCAATATCCATGTGAAGTGCGGGAATTGTGGATTGAGTGTCATGACAGAGCAATCCAGAATACTCAGGATTGTAGGAAGCCAAAGATCAACTGTTAGGAATGCGGAACACCGGGACACATGAGAATTGCATGTCCAAACCAGTTAAGGGATCGAGGTACTGTCAAAAGCAAATCAACCACCAACCCCAATTCTAGGATCCTCGTCCAGGAATTCTGATTCTGGAGGTAGAAACAATCATGGAAAGGACGAGGGAAGCCATTCGGGAGACTTAACTACGTCAATGCAACATAAGTTAGTGCTGAAATGAAAATTGGGTTTGGTACATTGGATATATTTCCATTCCAAGGCAAGATTTTGTTTGAATCTGGAGCAACTACCACATTCATTCCACAGGATTTGGTGAGCAAAACGTATGAACAGTATCAGTAACTGGAATACCCGATCATCATTGAATCACGAGGAGGACCTATATTGGTTACTCATATCAAGATGGAGCAGATCATCACAGTATGGGATTGTGTATAGTATGCAGATCTCTTTGTGATACCTTAAATAGGATTGAATTAAATCTAGGAATGGACTGGTTATCGAACCACGGAACCCTAATAAACTGTGAAGAGAAGTCTGTGTCCATTAGGAATCCGTATGGGGGCAGAATAGTGTATTAAGGAGATAAACAACCATAAGTTAGAGCAGGATTCAACTTGAATTTTTCGGAATAAGTCAAAATAGAAGATATACGTGTCACCAAGACTGAGTGTCATTTGAGAGACATTATCTCTATGAAGCTAAATGTATGCTATACACTGATCATAGGAGTATGAAATATTTCTTTATCCAAAAGGAACTCAACATGAGACAAAGGAGATGGATTGAACAGATCAGGGATTATGACTTGAGTATTGAGCATATACCAGGAAAGGCCAATGTAGAAGCAGATGCACTAAGTCGGAAGTCAATAAGTTAGCCAACAGATACCTTAGTGATACCAAAAGAAATCCAACATGAGTTGAATCTGCTTGGTTTTGAGTTCATAACCGAGGATAATAATTAAAAAAATTAGTTAGGGAGATACGACCTTATCTATAAGATAACATCGAGATGAGGCAAAAGGAGGATGAGTTTGTCTTAGAGGAAATTTGGAAGAGTTAGAAAGGATATCCATCTGATTTATGCTGAGAGGTGAGATATCTCAATGGTTGAGAGGATGGATCTATGTTTGACAACACCAGAATCAAAGAGTGGATGCTATGAGGAACTCCTCAGACACCATATTTAGTCACTTAGGGAACACCAAGATGGATATGGAACCAAAAGGAAACCATTGGTGAACTCATATGAAGAAGTAGATCGCCCAACATATGATGGAGTGTCATATTTGCTAGTGAGGTACGGCAAAGCATCAGGACTCAACTAGATTATTGTAACCTTTGCTAATACCGAATGGACGAATGGAAATGGGATGAAGTTAGCATGGATTTCATCATCGGGTTGACCAACAGGGATTGTATCACCGTGATCCGAGGACGGTGAATATGTGTTAGTTAACTGGTTAATAAAGGATGTTCATTTCATCACAACCGGACTAACATGTACTTGAGAGGAATTGGTCCAGATATGTGTTAATAAGATTGGAAGCGGACAGAGAATACCAAGAAGGATTTTGACGGATTGAGGTTCAGTTCTTACTTCCGTATTCTTGTGACAATTCCAAGTAGTCTTCAGTATACAATTTGGAGTGCAATCAGCATATCAACCCCAGATTTTAGGATGATCTGGAGGAATCCATAAGATATTGTGGTATATAATTAGGCTTATGCCCTAGACTTTAGGAGAAATATTACAATTTGAAGCTTCATATAGGCAGAAGGATAGGGCGACTATATGATGCTCTGAAGGCAAAGAATGCAAGGAATGGGAGCGTATTTCATCTAAAACAGAATGCCATTAAGGTTGTTACTGATCATTTGAAGTGGCATGGAGAAGAGTAGGAGTTAAGCATATTAGTATTACAATGAATAGGATCCTTAGAGACTCTGATGTCAGCAGCCAGAAACCTAGAGTGGATGCGTGAAAACCAAACCAAAACTATTTTTTAGGAGATATGGTAGTTATTTTTCAACAATAAATCCTTAACTAAAATTCCTAATCGTATATGGATCTTGTATAGTTACTCTTTTGAAATTCTCGATCTTGTATAGTTGCTCATCTAAAATTCTTTGTCGCATGTAAAGCTAGAATAGTAACTTCTTTTCAACTACAACTTCTACTAATAACAATTTCGAGGACGAAATTATTTTAAGGAGGAGAGGCTGTAATGACTCGTAGTTTAGAGAGAGCGGGATTTTTTTCTTTTCGAGTGTGCATTGCATTCATGCAACCAAAAACCAGGGTAAATTTAAATCTTTAATTTGAATTTAAAAGAAGTTTGATTCAATTCTAAATTTGGGCGTGACCTTTCTCATTTTTAGATAATTGGATCACAATTCAATTAAGTTATAAGTCAAGGACTAAGTACAATTCAAAAAATTAAATTGGAAAATTCAAATAACAAATGAATTAATTAGAATTAACAAATGAATTCTTACTACAAAGTCATACTACAAAAGTTGATCAAAAATGGAAGAAAGGAAACTTTATGGATAATAAATGAATCATTACAAAATGATATTACAAATTATAAGCAATCTGGATAAAGAAACAACAAGCTTTATTATATGAAAATAAATACAAGGTATCCAAGAATTACATTGGAGGAAAGGAATAAAAGAAAGAAAGATAAAACCTAAACTAGACCTATACTGTTATCTTCTTCTTCTTCATAATTTTGAAACCTGCAAAATAAACAACAAAAAGAAAAGAAGTGAGTTGGCACTTAGGAATTTTGTGAACTGGTCCAAAAACCTTTGATTAAAGAATTTCCAATGGAATTCCACAAAAGCAAGTCAAAGAGGGAGTGACCAAATGTATAGTCCAGGGACCAAAGCGCACTAGTTGGACAAGTTCCAGTATGGCTTAGCAGTAATAGCAGCTCAAGCAGTAACAATGATTATGTTAAGGGAACAGAGCAGCCATTAGAAGAAATTCATAGCTCACAAACAAAACCAACAAAGTGTAGCACCAGCTCATCTATGCAAAAGAAATAATTAAAGACACAACTGGCACTTTAAATCCAGCTGGCCCAAAACAAAAGCAAAATACTAAATAATGCATTCCAAGTCAGCAAAGGCAATTGTATAAAAGAAATTAAAGTCAAATGAATAGTAATCATTCCTGTGTAGAAAATAAAGCCAAGTACTGGATAAGCATGCAACTAGCCGAAAGGAGCAAGTTCCCAAGTCAATCAGCCACCAGCTGGTTAACAGGATAAGGGTCAAGGAGGAGAGGACAACACTAGCAGCACACTCAGTAGGCAAGTAGCTAAAGCATAGCCCATGTGTCAACCATCTAGGACTTCCAAACAACTATAAATAGAAGGCCACAGCCATAGAAGAGAGCTTGATAGCCACGGGATGCAACTGCATCAAACAGGAGTTGGGCCAAAACCAAACCTAGTGAGCAGTGTGAAGCAACTAGGAGGAGGAGGCATGCCACAAGAAGCAGGCTATACCAGAACCCCCAAGAGCAAGCTACACAAGACCCAGAGGTAGGTTTGGGGAGGAGATGTCCTCACACAGCCTAGAGATGCTAGGACTATGTCCTCATCGGAGCATATAAGTGTAGCATCTGTTAAATCCTGGAGAGGAGCCTCAGGACACCATAATCGGCTGGCATAAGATCAAAGAGCACATGTTCTTATCAGTGAGAGAAGTAGAGTAAGAAAGAATGGGGAGAGACCAGTGTAGCATCTGTTCAAGTCAGATTTAGGAGAGAAGGAACTTGGGGCAAGAAAAGATATTGTCCATAACCAGTAGAAAGAAATAGGCCATCTGTAACACCCCTGTGTAATGAGCAACAGTGATCCATATTGATTATGCTAAGTCACTGTGATTTGCAATGCTTGATCATAATTGGATTAATATCTCATTTCAAATTCCACCATTGAATTCAAATTCAAATCATAAGTGAAATTTGAAGTTGCTCAAAAATTGCTGAAAAATAGTTCATGTTGTAGCAAATATTCCAAAACAAATTCTTGTTCAGGAAAACAACATCACCTATTTGCTAAAATGGGCTAGAGCATTTAAAACAGTGCAAAAACAGCAATTTAAAAGCCATTTCATTTATGAAAAATTCAAATGGATTCAAACTTTGCCCAAACTTTTTGTGGCAGTGCACAATATTCTCTAGTAATTGTTTTGACCAGCTCCACATTTTTGCAAAGTCATTTGATGGCTAAAGAAAATGCAAAAAGCTACTGGAAAAAGAAAAACAGAAAAGAAATAAGGAAAAAGGGAAAAAGCTACTGTGGACTGGGCCTAAGTCCACAGTGCGGCCCAGCCCACCTCGCACCGTCTCCCTCCTCTCTCTCTTCCCGCGTGTCACCGCGCCACCGGCCGCGCGCGCGCGCTCCGGCGAACGGCCGACACGGCGACGCTACAGCGCCACGGAGTGGATAAGAGGGAGCTCCCCGGCCTCCCTGTCGTCCTCATCCACTCCCTCCTCCTCCATCGCCTCTCTCCCTCTCGATCCCAACCGCACCCATGCGCCTCCGTCACCGCTCGCCGTCGTTACCGCGGCCACTGACCTCGCCTCGCCTCGCCACCGTGCCCGTCATCTTCGCCGTGCTCCGCTACGTCGTCCCCGTCCACGAACACGAGCCGGGGAGCACCGAATCGTCGCCCCGCCTCGTCTTCTTCCTCCTCGGTCGCCATTGCCTTCGCCGTCGATTCGCCGCCGTCTGCAGCTCCTAAGCTTCCAACGGCCACCGTGAGCCACACGGTGAGCACCCGCACCAGATCTCTCTCGCACCCTGTCAACGTGCTAACTGGGCAACCCCAGTCACTGACATGCGGGCCCCACCCGCTTAATTAACCGGTTTTAAAAATAAACTAATCTGTTAATTTAATTAGACACTGACAGATGGGGCCCACTAGCTAATTAACCTAATTAGTTAAATTTAACCTCTGCTTTGTCTCGGTGTCAATGACATGTGGGACCCAGCTGTCAGGTTTGACCTGGAACAGCTGGGGTTGACTGCTGACGTCATGCTGACTCAATGCTGATGTAGTAAATCTTTTTCTGGAATTTTTGAATTAGATTTAATTCCAGGAGTTTCAGAAAATGGTTTAAATCTTTGAAAAATCGTAGAAAATAAACCGTAGCTCGGATCGAAAAGTTTTCTACATGAAAGTTGATCAGAAAAATGAGACGAACCCGAATATGCCCTCCATTTACCTGTCACATGCCCACAACCATGCAAACATGGAACCTTCCCCTTCGGTTCATCTGTCTAACAGATGCCCAAAGCCGGGAAAATATCCCCAGATATTTTCCCGCACCGTCTCTAACGTGTAGTGCTGCATTAGGTCACACCTAGCACAGCATACTGCCATGTCATGCATCGGTGTTGCAATTGCTTGCTTTTATTTATTGTTTCTTCCCCCTCTTCTCCTCCGATAGACCCCGAGACCGACGCTGCCCCTGAGGACTGCTACATCCCCGATGACCCCTCTTTCCCCGCAGAGCTTCCAGGCAAGCAAACCCCCTTGAACATGCCTATATCACCTATTCTTTCTCCCTCATGCTTGCATTAGAATTGCTACAATTGTTGTTCTGATATTACCTATTCTGATGCATAGCCTGTTTTGTAAATGCTATTGATACCTTACCTGCTATCCTAAATGCTTAGTATAGGTTGGTTAGTGAACCATCTATGGCCCCTCATCCTTTTCCTAGTTGCCCCGCTTTGTTACTGGTGCCCCGATCAAGGTGATCGATGGGCTGAGACCAGCACATCACCGCACACCCCCTAAGTTGTACGACTCTGCAGAGTTACCATCGAGTGCTAAGGGTGATACCTCTTATCTCACTCCTGATGTTGCCTCTATAGTATAGCTAGTCGGTTGTGGGTTACCGAGGGTGATTCCTCTTTCACCACCTCCGATGAAGCCTCTGTCGTGCAACCCCTCAAGTGTGAACCCATCAAGGGTGATTCCTCCGAGTTCACCTTGACGGACACATCGAGTGGGAATCCAACGAGGGTGATTCCTCGGATTCCTCCTTGATGTTTTGTACACACGGTTACTTTGACTTTACTACAGAAACTTGTGGAAGACAGGTTGACCCCGAGGGGTACCCGTGGGAGACGTGGAGTCGGGTTGACCATGAGGGTACCCACGAGGTAATTACGTGGCACGGCCGGGCATTCCTAGCCCTTGCCGTAAGTCCACGAGACGGGGCGACGGGACCACAGATCGTGGATCGCTGATTGTCACCGCGAGCTCCCAACACACTAATGGGTTAGGATATGTGATCTGAGTAGGCCTCTGGCCTTTTTGCACTAACCACCATGCGGGAATAGTATGGGCACTCGGCGTCGTATGTATCAGCCGAAGCTCTCCAGATGTCAGCAGTTGAGCGGCACGCGCTCGGGTTGGACCGCGACGGCCTGCGTGTGTATACAGGGTCTAGGTCTGCTCCCGGCCGTCCTCGCAACGCGCAGGAGTGCAAAGGGCGATGGGCCAAGACCCTTGAGTGCTTAGGATGTAGACCGGCGTGCAGGCCTCTCTGTTGAGCCTAGGTAGGGCTACGATGTGTCGATCAGCCGAGGCCGGGCATGGACCGAGTAAGTGTGTCCGGCCAGAGTTAATCGAGTGTGTTGGGTAAGTTGGTGCACCCTTGCAGGGAAGTATATCTATTCGAATAGCCGTGTCGACGGTAACAGGACGCTCGGAAAATATCCCGATCTTCTACAACTAGAACTGGATACTTGTGATGTTTAAATATGTTAGCTCCGGGATCGTTTTCTCGCAGGGAGTCGAGGAAGGATCTCTGGGCGTTGTTACTACTTGTTGCTACTACTGTATTTATGTACTAATCTGCACTCTTCTAATGCTGCAAGACGCTGAAGATGCTAGTCTTCGATAGGCTAGGCCCTCTCTCTATTCTGGCATTTCTGCAGCCTAGACCACAGATACAGCCTTCTTTGATACCGATGCATACATAGAATAGATCTGATGTAAGTCTTGCGAGTACTTTGGATGAGTACTCACGGTTGCTTTGCTTCCCTTTTTTCCCATACCCGATTGCTGTGACCAGATGACGGAGCCCCGGAGTCAGCTGCCCCAGCCGACGACTACTACTACCCCTCTGGCGGAGAGTACTACTACGTGGAGACCACCGACGACCAGGAGTAGATAGGAGGCACCCAGGCAGGAGGCATGCGCCTTTTCAATCAGTGTCGTTGTTTGGCTCAGCCTTCTTAAGGCAGACTTGTTTAACTTTTATGTCTGTACTCAGATATCTGATGCTTCCGCTGATGCTTGTATGACTCGAGCTTATGTATTCGAGCCCTCGAGGCCCCTGGCTTGTAATATAAAGCTTGTATGAATTTTATTTGTGTTTAGAGTTGTGTTGTGATATCTTCCCGTGAGTCCTTAGGCTTGATCATGCGCATTTGCGTGTATGATTAGTGCATGATTAAGTCGAGGCGTCACAAGTTGGTATCAGAGCTGACTGCCTGTAGGAACCCCCCTTTCCAACTCCTTGGCCGAAGTTGAGTCTAGTCTTGCGCCGTATAGATAGCGTTGACCACGAGACCTGGAATGGGACGGGCGAGTCCATAGTACCTTCTTCTGCTATACGCCTTTTGGACGAATAGCTACATTGAGAGTGAAAGAAACACTCTCTTCGATTGGTTTGTTAAGATCCCCAGCCCAAAGAAAGAGTTGATGGCTATGCGTCACGGGTGTGCATTCAGTTCAAAGAAAGTCTGTTTGCATGGGCGGGTGTATGACTCATGGGAAGGGCGAAAATGGCTCGGAACCTTAGACCTGACAATACACTACTGGAATGTGTGATGGGTTCGCTACCCAGCATGAAGGCTAAGTAACACTTGTTTGTAAAGTAGCGCCCCTCTGCAGAGGTAGGATCTGCGATCGCTGCGGGAAAGGAACCATCGGAGGTTCTAACAACCCCTGAAGTCTGTTGATCGCATGTTTTAAGTAAAACTTGACTTCTACAGATATTTGCCAAAACTCATTGCTGAGACCTATTTGTAATAATTAGTAGCAATAGTGCATATCCACCTCACAATATCCATGAACTTGTTGCTTACCTCATGTACTCATCCCTTGTATTCTAAACCCCTTCAGAGTCCATACGGAGGGGAAACTGGAGGACCCCGGAGCAGATGAAGAGTTCTTCTGCGAGAAGCCAGACTTGTCAAGCGGAGCTGAAGGTGTCAACTACGTCATCACCGATGGAGGTGAGTAGGATGAAGAAATGGCAAATCAAAACTATATAACCACCTTAGACTAGGGTTTCAAATTCCCTCTTCTTCATCTCTATGACACTGATTGGGACATGAGCATCATGAAACTTCTGTTTGAATTCCTCCCCATTGGATCACTCGTCCTGCTGATTGTACCAGCTTGACATTCTCCCACCGAGTTGCGGCAGGTCCAGTCAAAAGATGTGTTGCATAACAGAGCTTATCATCCGTACATCCAACCATGTTCAACTTCCTCTCAGTATCTATTGAGTCACTTGATGTATGTTTTGGTGATCAACTCGCGGATTCCCGTGACCTTGGGGTGATCTAGGCATAGGGGTTGGTTGCACATTTTCATTATCTTTTCTCCGATGAGAAACTTCGGGGTACTCTTTGAAGTTCTTTGTGTGGATTGAATATTATGAATCTGAAGTTTTTTGATGCATATCGAATAATCAACTCACGGATACTTGTGGTGACATTGGAGTATCTAGGTGACATTAGAGTTGGTTGATGCGTATCATATGGTGTTATTTTAGTACAAACTCTAGGGCTGTTTGTGACACTTATAGGGATGGCTCAATAGATTGATCGGAAAGGATAACTTTGAGGTGGTTTCGTACCCTACAACAATTTCATCTTATGTTCTCCGCTAATAGGAACTTTGGAGTGATTCTTTATCGCACGTTGAGGGATTGTTATATGATCCAATTATGTTAGCACTATTGAGAGATTGCACTAGTGAAAGTATGAACCCTAGGCCTTGTTTTTAAGCATTGCAATACCGTTTGTGCTCCGTTTTATCACTTGCTACCTTGCTGTTTTTTATTTATTTTCAGATTACAAAAACCGATATCTACTATCCATACTACACTTGTATCACCATCTCTTCGGCGAACTAGTGCACCTATACAATTTACCATTGTATTGGGTGTTTTGGGGACACAAGAGATTTCTTGCATTTGATTGCAGGGTTGTTTGAGAGAGACCATCTTCATCCTAAGCCTCCCACGGATTGTTAAACCTTAGGTCATCCACTTGAGGGAAATTTGCTACTGTCCTACAAAACTCTGCACTTGGAGGCCCAACAACGTCTACAAGAATAACAGTTGCGTAGTAGACATCAAGCTCTTTTCTGGCGCCGTTGCCGGGGAGGTGAGTGCTTGAAGGTATATCTTTAGATCTTGCAATTGAATCTTTTAGTTTCTTGTTTTATCACTAGTTCGGTTTATAAAAGAAAACTACAAAAAAAATGGAATTGAGGTTGCCTCACATACTTCATCTATATAATGTCTTCCTTGAAAATGATGGATCGGAAAATTGTGCTCAATTGTTAGAAGAATTTAATAAAATGTTTAATGTGAGTTCCTTGAATGATGAGCATGATTGCAATGTTGTTAGTATGAATTCTTTGAATACCCATGATGCTAACGATATGCAAAACTACAAGCTTGGGGATGCTATGTTTGATGAATATGATATTTTTAGTCCCGCAAGTTTTCATGACCAAATTTATTATGATGATTGCATGCCTCCTATTTATGATGATTACAATGATGAAAGTGGGTTTGGAAGAGTGTCAATTTTATGTAATAATGATCCCACTATTTTGGAGGGTGTTGAATCTTATTGTAATAATTATGAAAGTGGATTTGGAGAGGTCATGACTTTATTTAATAATGATTCCACTATTTTGGAAGAGGTTTCAATTGATTATGTTAATAAAGTTGCTATCTATGATGATTATGGTGATGACATGTATGCTATAAAGAGTAATAATAACCATGAAACTTGTCATCATGATTTTAATTTTCAATTGGATTATGCCAATCAAGTATCACATGATAGTTATTTCATTGAATTTGCTCCCACTATTATGAATGAGAACAAATTTGCTTATGTGGAGAGTAATAAAAATTCTATGCTTGTGGATCATCAAAAGAATGATTTATGTGAAAATTATATTGTTGAATTTCTTCATGATGCTACTGAAAATTATTTTTAGAGAGGAATATATGCTTCTACATATTTCAACAACATCAAGTTTCCTCTCTTTATGTTGAAAGTTTTGAAGTCATGCTTGTTTTGCCTTCCTATGCTAGTTGATTCTTGCTCCCATAAATTATTTGCTCACAAAACACCTATGCATAGGAAGTGGGTTAGGCTTAAAGGTGCTTGCCATATGTTTCATGATGCTCCCGTTATTTTTCAATTCTTCACTTGCGAGCATCATTGAAATCATCATGCCTAGCTAAAAGGCATTAAAGAAAAGCGCTTGTTGGGAGACAACCCAATATTTACCCCTACTTTTTTTGTGTGTTCACATGATTAAGCTACTGTATTAATCATGTTTTATATTTTTTCTTTCAATAATGTGCCAAGTAAAGCCTTTGGGATAGTGTGGATACTTGTTGATTTGATTCTGTGCAAAAATAGAAACTTTTGCGTCCAGTGCTAGAATTTCTATTCTGTACTGGGGTGTGAGAAAATTCTGACATTTTTACATAGTATTGGGTTAAAAAAATTACGTTGTCCTAATTTTTCAGAATTTTTGGAGGTACAGAAGTATGGTTTTTAAATCGCTCACTACACGCTGTTCTGTTTTTGACAGATTCTGTTTTCGGTGCATAGTTTGCTTGTTTTAGTGTTTCCATAGCTTATATTGAGTAATATAAATTGTGTAAATGATATAATACAGTAGGCATTATGTGATAACAATTATGAATCTTGTCTTGACAGTACCTAAATGGATGATTTATCTTTATCATACTAACCTATCTCACAAGTTCCGTTAAGTTTTGTGTGATTGAGGTTTTCAAGTTTTGGGTGAGATATCGACATGAGGAGAATAAGGAGCGGCAAGACCCTAAGCTTGGGGATTCCCAAGGCACCCCAAGGTAATATTCAAGGAGGACCCAAGCGTCTAAGCTTGGGGCATCCCCTCTTTCGTCTTCAACACTATCGGTAACCTCACTTGGAGCTATATTTTTATTCGTCACATAATATGAGTTTTGCTTGGAGCGTCATTTTCTTCTGTTGATATTTGATTGGTGTTATAAATAATCATGTTTTGTATCTTTTAGTTCAATAAAATGCCAATTATAGCCTTTACCATGCTCAGTTTGCAAGTTCATGTGTTGCTGTTTGAAAACAGAAAGTTTTCTGTTATGTCCAGAATATTCCTGAATAGTCAGAACATGATAAAAATCTGAAATTTTTACACAGTAAGAATGCATGAGTTATCTTTCACATGGTCATTTTCCAGAATTTTTGGAGTTAGGAAAGTATGAATTTTAAATCCCTCTTTACAGACTGTTCTGTTTTGGCAGATTTCGGTTATGATTGCTTTGTTTGCATATGTTTGCTTGTTTAATGATTCTATTTGAGGATAGGAGTATTAAATATGTAGAGGAATTTAGTATGCAATGTTTAATTATAATTTTAGTGATTTTCTACAGTAGAGAATGTTAAGGTTTTGAGTTGATTTATACTAACTTATCTCACGAGTTCTTGTTGAGTCTTGTGTGGATGAAGTTTTTAAGATTTAGTAGAGGCCATGATATGAGAGGAATTAAGGAGACACAAGAGCTCAAGCTTGGGGATGCCCAAGGCACCCCAAGTTAACATTCCAAGAAGTCTCAAGCAACTAAGCTTGGGGATGCCCCGGTGGGCATCCCACCTTTCTTCATCAACACCTATCGGTTAGCCTAAGTTTTTACTTGTTCACATGATATGTGCTATTCTTGGAGTGTCCTTTTATTTTCATTTTGTTTGCTGTTTTAATAAAATTATCAAGATCTGAAATCTTTATTTGGATAGAGTCTTCCCATAGCTACTTAATTGTTTGCCTACTCATTAATCTTCACTTATACCTTTTGGAGTAGTTTCTCGTTTACTCTCGTGCTTCACTTATATCCTAAGAGTAAATTGTTGAATGAATTGAATATCATAAAGTTGAAATTATATGTGCTTCATAGGCTTGTCTCATGCATAGAAATATTTCACACTTGATTTAGAAAGTAAAATCTATTGAAGTTTGACAATCACAATATTAGTCATTCGAGCAATTCATGAAAGATAGTATATGGAAGAGAACTTTCACATATAAATATATTATCTTCGACATCTTTTATGATTGTGAATACCCATTAATTATTTTAAAATTTGAGCAAATTAGTTGAAGTTGGACAAGGAAGATAACGTAATGAGTTATGTTTAGGATCTTTTGCTAGCCAAAATTTCTGTACTAAGCGGGAATACTGCTTGTGCATCCAAAATCCTTGAGCCAAGTTTCTTCCATGAGTGTCCACCATACCTACCTATATACGGTATTACCCTGCCGTTCCAAGTAAATTTGCATGTGCCATCTATAAAACCTTCAAATAAACATCTGTTTTGTGTGCCCGTACCGCTCATGAAGCGACAGTGGGTGGTCAGTATCTTCCATGTTAAGCAAGTTATTCTCATGATGAGTGTTTATTCACTTGTCATTGCACAAGAGAGGGCGATAATTGGGATGCCCAGTCCTATGCTCAAAATTGAATTATATAATGCAAACAAACTCCCCCGGAAAGTTGATTGTATGGAGGGCACCCGAGGATTCGGCTAGCCATGGCTTGTGTTTGAATGGTTGAGGGGGAGTAAACTTTACCTTTCCGCTTGGGAACCGCCTATAATGTGTTTAGCATGGAAGATATTGAGAACTCTCGGTCGTGACATTGACAGGAATGGCATGCCTCTCAAAATGTATTCATCTCTGTGTTAAGCTATGAGCTCTGGTACCTCTGCAAATCCCTGCTTCCCTCTGCGAAGGGACATTCTATTTACTTTTATGCTATTTACTTTCATGTTATTTATTTTTGTTGAGTCAACTTCTTATTCCAACCTATTCTATAGTTGGCAAGCATCATGTGATGGGGATAGATCCAGGCACATATATCCATTCAAATATATTTGATCATGATTTATTATTGTTGACAATTATCTCTATGATAAATGAGTTGGGAGGCGAAACATTAAGCCCCTATTTTTCTCTGTGTTTGATGGATGCCATTTATTCTAAAAATATGCTTTGAGTACTAGCAATCATAAAAGACTATATGATAATTGAGTATGTGGAGCTCTTACTTAGACTCTGTTGAAGATAAGTTGAATTGCAATTGTTTGGTGACTAAGAACATATGTTGTTAAGTTTCAAGAGAATGCATTGTTTGAACCATAACATGTGAATTGATTGCTAATTTATCATGATGAGTTTTATGAGAAAGAGTTGCTGTTATGATGCTAGGAAAAGTGATTGAAATTATCATTGATCAAACTTATGCACTATGCTAGCATTCACACATCATAAATTATTTCTTTTATCATTTACCTACTAGAGGACGAGCAGGAATTAAGCTTGGGGATGCTGATACGTCTCCAACGTATCTATAATTTATGAAGTATTCATGCCATATTTATAACAATTCTATATGGTTTTGGTATGATTTGATTAGAACTAACCCGGACTGACGCTGTTTTCAGAAGAACTACCGTGGTGTTGTTTTTTGTGCAGAAATAAAAGTTCTCGGAATTGGTCGAAACTTTTTGACGATTTTTTTTGGACCAAAAGAGACCCCCGAAGCTTCGTGGAAGGACCAGAAGCCTCACGAGGTGCTCACAAGGCACCACGGCGCGGCCTGGGGCGTCGCGCCGTACTGCCTTGTGGCGCCCTCGTAGCTCCGTTTTGCGTGATTCCAGCGCTGAAAAATCTTATAAATAGAGAAACCCCCAGAAATAAACCTAGAAGTTCGCCGCCGCCGCCGCAAGCATCTGTACCGAAGAAATACCATCTGGAGCCCGGTTCCGGCAGCCTGCCGGAGGGGGGAATCATCACCGGAGGCCATCTTCATCATCCCGGCGGTCTCCATGATGAGGAGGGAGTAGTTCACCCTCGGGGCTGAGGGTATGTAGTAGTAGCTATGTGTTTGATCTCTCTCTCTCTCTCTCGTGTTCTTGATTTGGCACAATCTTGATGTATCGCGAGTTTTTTTAAAATAGTTGGATCATATGGTGTTTATTCCCTCTCTATCTTCTTGTGATGAATTGAATCTTTCCCTTTGATGTTTCGTTATTGTCGGATTGAATATTTCAGATTTGAGAACACTTGATGTATAACTTGCATGTGGATACCCGTGGTGACAATGGGGTATTCTATTGAGTCACTTGATGTATGTTTTGGTGATCAACTCGCGGATTCCCGTGACCTTGGGGTGATCTAGGCATAAGGGTTGGTTGCACGTTTTCATTATCTTTTCTCCGATGAGAAACTTTGGGGTACTCTTTGAAGTTCTTTGTGTGGATTGAATATTATGAATCTGAAGCTGTTTGATGCATATCGAATAATCAAATCACGGATACTTGTGGTGACATTGGAGTATCTAGGTGACATTAGAGTTGGTTGATGCGTATCATATGGTGTTATTTTAGTATGAACTCTAGGGCTGTTTGTGACACTTATAGGGATGGCACAATAGATTGATCGGAAAGAATAACTTTGAGGTGGTTTCGTACCCTACAACAATTTCATCTTATGTTCTCCGCTAATAGGAACTTTGGAGTGATTCTTTATCGGACGTTGAGGGATTGTTATATGATCCAATTATGTTAGCACTGTTGAGAGATTGCACTAGTGAAAGTATGAACCCTAGGCCTTGTTTTTAAGAGTTGCAATACTGTTTGTGCTCCGTTTTATCACTTGCTACCTTGCTGTTTTTTATTTTCAGACTACAAAAACCTATATCTACTATCCATACTACACTTGTATCACCATCTCTTCGCCGAACTAGTGCACCTATACAATTTACCATTGTATTGGGTGTGTTGGGGACACAAGAGATTTCTTGCATTTGATTGAAGGGTTGTTTGAGAGAGACCATCTTCATCCTATGCCTCCCACGGATTGATAAACCTTAGGTCATCCACTTGAGGAAAATTTGCTGCAGTGGCGAAGGTTAAGGGTCTAGCTTGCTAAAAATCCGACAAGCTTACCCCCAGTTCGGGTCCTTCCCTGCCTCTTGCTACTTGTAGCTTGCGTTGGTATTTTCCCCGAAGAGGAAGGGATGATGCAGCACAGTAGAGGTAAGTATTCCCCTCAGTTATGAAACCAAGGTTATCAATCCAGTAGGAGAATCACGTAACACCTCGTTAGCAGTACCTGCACACAAACAACAAATCCTTGCACCCAACGCAAACGAGGGGTTGTCAATCCCTCGGCGGTAAGTTGCAAGATTAAATTGTATGTGATAGATAGATAGAAACAAAAATAGTAAATAAAATTAGTAAATAAAAAGTGAAGCAAGTATTTTTAGGGTTTTTTTAATATATGATTTTGATGGACCCGGGGGCCATAGTTTTCACTAGAGGCTTCTCTCAAGAAAATAGCATACGGTGGGTAGACAAATTACTGTTGGGCAATTGATAGAAAAGCAAATAATCATGACGATATCCAAGCCAATGATCATGTATATAGGCATCACGTCCGAGACAAGTGGACCGACTCCTGCCTGCATCTACTACTATTACTCCACACATCGACCGCTATCCAGCATGCATCTAGTGTATTAAGTCCATAAAGAATGGAGTAACGCCTTAAGCAAGATGACATGATGTAGACAAAGTAAACTCACGCATGAATAAACCCCATATTTTTACCCTTAATAGCAACGATACATATGTGTCACGTCCCTTTTTGTCACTAGGATTGAGCACCGCAAGATCAAACCCATTACAAAGCACCTCTTCCCATGGCAAGATAAATCAATCTAGTTGGCCAAACGAAATCAATAGATCGGAGAAGAAATACGAAGCTATAATAATCATGCATAAAAGAGATCAGATAAGACTCAAATAATATTCATGGATAATCTGATCATAAACTCACAATTCATCGGATCCCAACAAACACACCGCAAAAAGTGATTACATCAGATAGAACTCCAAGAACATCGAGGAGAACATTGTATTGAAGATCAAAAAGAGGGAAGAAGCCATCTAGCTACTAACTATGGACCCGAAGGTCTGTGGTAAACTACTCACGCATCATCGGAAGGGCAGCAAGGTTGATGCAGAGCCCCTCCGTGATCGATTCACCCTCCGGCAGAGTGCCGGAAAAGGCCTCCAGATGGGATCTCTCGAGAACAAAAACTTGCAGCGGCGGAAAAAGTATTTTGTGGACTCCTCTGATGGTTTCCTGATTTTTGGGAATTTATAGAGGTGGAATTAGGTCAAAATAGTCAGAGGTGGGCCCAAGAGGCACCAGGGCGCGCCTACCCCCCCCCCCAGGCACGCCCTGGTGGCTCGTGGCCATGTCCTGGGTCTTCTGGCCTCCTCCCAAAGCTTCTAGTGTTTGTTATGTCCAGAAAAAAATCTCCAAAAAGTTTCGTGGCATTTGGACTTCGTTTGGTATTGATTTTCTGTAAAACCAAAAACAGGCAGAAAACAACAACTGGCACTGGGCACTAAGTTAATAGGTTAGTCCCAAAAAATGATATATAATTGCTGTAAATGCATATAAAAACATCCAAGATTGATAATATAACAGCATGGAACAATCAAAAATTATAGATACGTTGGAGACGTATCAGCATTCCCAAGCTTAATTCCTGCTCGTCCTCGAGTAGGTAAATGATAAAAACAGATTTTTTGATGTGGAATGCTGCCTATCATATTCATCATATTCTTTTGTTTTATAGCATGGACATTGGACTTGAATGATTCAAAGCAATAGTCTATAGTTTGACATGAAGATATAAATACTCAAGCATGCTAACAAGCAACCATGTCTTTTCAAAATATCAACGCTAAAGAAAGTTATCCCTAGCCCATTATGCTCAATCATTGATCCATTCATGAAACACACTCCATATTAGCTACATCCAATGCACAAGTATGACAATAGTGCTCTCTAGTTGGTGCTTTATAAGAGAAGTTGGAGACTCAAAATAAAAATAAAAATTGCATAAAAGTAAATAGATAGGCCCTTCGTAGAGGGAAGCGGAGATTTGCTAATGTGCCAGAGCTCAAGGCTTAAATTAGAGAGATAAAAAAAATTGAGAGGCATGCTTTTCCTGTCACCGAAAACAACCGAGAATTCTCAATATTTTCCATGCTAGACACATCATAGGTGGTTCCCAAACAGAAAGTAAAGTTTATTTCATTTCCACCATTCTTTCACAATCCATGGCTAGCCGTATCCATGGGTGCCCTCCATACAAACACTTTCCAAGGAATTTTGTTGTTATTAATTTTGATTTCATTGTGGGACTGGGCATCCCTATTACCAGCCACTCTCTCGTGCAATGACAAGTGAATAAACACTCATCGTGAGAATAACACACCTAGCATGGAAAATATTGGCCACCCCCTGCCGCTTCATGAGCGGTACAGGCTCACAAAACGGAATATTATTTTGAAAATTAGAGTTGGCACACGCAAATTTACTTGGAACGGCATGGAAATACCGCATATAGGTAGATATAGTGGACTCATTTGGCACAACTTGGGTTTAAGGAGTTTGGATGCACAAGCAATATTTCTGCTTAGTACAAATGAAGGCTAGCAAATAGATTGAGAAGCAACCAACCAAAAAACGAAAACGGTCATAAACATGCATTGAACATAACTAACACCGAATAATGCACCATAAGTAGGATATAATTTCGTTGCATAACTATTGACTTAATGTGCATGCATAGGGAATCACAAACCTTAACACGAATATTCTTACTAAATCACAATTACTCACTAACATGACTCACATATTATCACCTCCATATCGCAAAACTATTGCAAGGAATCACACTTATCATATCCAATGATCTATATGAAAGTTTTTATTATATCCCTCTTGAATATTCATCACTTTGGGACCAAATTCATATCTTGTGAAAATTACCATTACTATTATGAACTCTCAAAAAGATTTAAGTGAAGCATGAGAGTGCAAATATTTCTTCAAAATTTCAATCTTATCAACTCTCAAAATAATATAAGTGAAGCATGAGAGTTTATTTCTTCAAAATTTTAATCTTGTGAACTCTCAAAATAATATAAGTGAAGCATGAGAGTTCATTTCTTCAAAATATAGCCACCGCCGTGCTCAAAAAGACTTAAGTGAAGCACTAGAGCAACTGCCTAGCTCAAAAAATTTAAGTGAAGCACATAGAGTATTCTAACAAATTATGATGAACGTGTGGCTCTCTCAAAGTAGGTGTGTTTAGAAAGGATGATTGTGACAAACTAAAAAGCAAACAAAGCAAAGACTCATATAATACAAGACGATCCAAGCAAAACTCATGTCATGTGATGAATAAAAATATAGCTCCAAGTAAAATTACCGATGTTTGGTAGAAGAAAGAGGGAATGCCTTCCTGGGCACCCCCAAGCTTAGACGCTTGGGTCTTACTTGAATATTACCTTGGGGTTCCTTGGGCATCCCCAAGCTTAGGCTCTTGCCACTCCTTATTCCTTCATCCATCGTGATCTCACCCAAAACTTGAAAACTTCAATCACACAAAACTCAACAAAACCTTCGTGAGATCCGTTAGTATAACAAAATAAATCATCACTTTTAGTACTGTTGCAAACCCATTCATATTTTATTTTTACATTATAAATACTGTATTCTAACTTCTCCATGGCTTATACGCCCCGATACAATCCATAGTTTCATCAAAATAAGCAAGTAGTGCATCAAAAACAGAATCTGTCAAAAACAGAACAGTCTGTAGCAATCTATTTAAAAGCCATACTTCTGAACTCCAAAAATTCTGAAAAAATATGAAAACGTGGGAAATTCATATACCAATACTGTGTAAAAATTTCAGATTTTTTGATGCTCCATTACAGAACCAAAATTCCAGCACTGGACGCAAAACTTTCTGTTTTCCAAACAACATCAAGTATACTATCTTCCAAATCATCCTAAAGGCTTTACTTGGCACAAACACTAATTAAAAACACAAAAACACAATCATAACAGTAGCATAATTGTTAAAACATACAATAACATAAACAAAAGCTAAAAATTTATTTTATTCATTGGGTTGCCTCCCAACAAGCGCTATTGTTTTATGCCCCTAGTTAGGCATAATGCATAGTTTCAAGTGTTGTCATCTTTCAAGTTGATTCCATAAGTGGCCCTCATAATGGATTCATATGGTGCTTTAATTCTTTTCCTAGGGAAATTCTCCATACCCTTTTTTAATGGAAACTGAAATTTTATATTCCCTTCTTTCATGTCAGTAACAACACCTATGGTTCGTAATAATGGTCTACCAAGTATTATTGGGCAAGAAGGATGATACGTCTCCAACGTATCTATAATTTTTGATTGTTCCATGCTGTTATATTATCAATCTTGGATGTTTTTATATGCATTTATAGCAATTATATATCATTTTTGGGACTAACCTATTAACTTAGTGCCCAGTGCCAGTTGCTGTTTTATGCCTGTTTTTTGTTTTACAGAAAATCAATACCAAACGAAGTCCAAATGCCACGAAACTTTTTGGAGATTTTTTTCTGTACATATACTACACTAGAAGCTTCGGGAGAAGACCAGACGCCAGAGGAGGTGGCCACGAGCCACCAGGGCGCGCCTGGGGGGGGGGGCACGCGCGCCCTGGTGCCTCGTGGGCCCACCTCAGCTCCGTTCGACCTAATTCCACCACTATAAATTCCCAAAAAATCAGAAACCCTCATGGGAGTCCACGAAATACTTATTCCGCCGCCGCAAGTTTCTGTTCTCGAGAGATCCCATCTGGAGGCCTTTTCCGGCACTCCGCCGGAGGGGGAATCGATCACGGAGGGGCTCTACAACAACCTTGCCGCCCTTCCGATGATGCGTGAGTAGTTTACCACAGACCTTCGGGTCCATAGTTAGTAGCTAGATGGCTTCTTCTCTCTTTTTGATCTTCAATACAATGTTCTCCTCGATGTTCTTGGAGTTCTATCCGATGTAATCACTTTTTGCGGTGTGTTTGTTGGGATCCGATGAATTGTGAGTTTATGATCAGATTATCCATGAATATTATTTGAGTCTTATCTGATCTCTTTTATGCATGATTATTATAGCTTCGTATTTCTTCTCCGATCTATTGATTTGGTTTGGCCAACTAGATTGATTTATCCTGCCAAGGGAAGAGGTGCTTTGTAATGGGTTCGATCTTGCGGTGCTCAATCCCAGTGACAGAAAGGGACATGAGATGTATGTATCATTGCTATTAAGGGTAAAAAGATGGGTTTATTCATACGCGAGTTTATCTTGTCTACATCATGTCATCGTTCTTAAGGCGTTACTCCGTTCTCTATGAACTTAATACAATAGATGCATGCTGGATAGCGGTCGATGTGTGGAGTAATAGTAGTAGATGCAGGCAGGAGTCGGTCTACTTGTCTCGGACGTGATGCCTATATACATGATCATTGCCTTGGATATCGTCATGATTATTTGCTTTTCTATCAATTGCCCAACAGTAATTTGTTTACCCACCGTATGCTATTTTCTTGAGAGAAGCCTCTAGTGAAAACTATGGCCCCCGGGTCTATCTAAATCATATACTAAAACCCTAAAAATACTTGCTGCACTTTTTCTTTATTTATTTTATTTTTTATTTTTGTTTCAATCTATCTATCTATCACATACAATTTAATCTTGCAACTTACCGCCGAGGGATTGACAACCCCTTGTTTGCGTTGGGTGCAAGGATTTGTTGTTTTGTGTGCAGGTGGCGCTAACGAGGTGTTGCATGATTTTCCTACTGGATTGATAACCGTGGTTTCATAACTGAGGGAAATACTTATCTCTACTGTACTGCATCTCCCTTCCTCTTCGGGGAATTACCAACGCAGCTCACAAGTAGCATGAAGAATTTCTGGCGCCGTTGCCGGGGAGACATCATCAACCTATGCATAAAACTTACATCTCCTTGCATTTATTTTATTTGCCTCTCTTTTTCATCTCCCCCACTGCTAATTTTTTTTTACAAAAATATTTTCCGTTTGCCTTTTTCTTGTTTGCTTGTTTGCTTGCTTGTTATCTTGTTTGCGTAGCCACGATGTCTCAAGAAAATAAAAAATTGTGTGATTTTTCCAATACTAATAATAATGATTTTATTAGTACCCCAATTGCTCCTCCCGCCGCTAGTGCGGAGCCTTGTGATATTAATGCCGCTTTGCTTAATCTTGTGATGAAAGATCAATTTTCTGGTAGTCCTAATGAAGATGCTGCATCCCATCTTAACACTTTCGTAGAATTGTGTGATATGCAAAAGAAAAAAGATGTAGATAATGATATTGTCAAATTAAAATTATTCATATTCTCATTGCGGGATCGTGCAAAAATTTGGTTTTCATCTTTACCACGAAATAATATCGATTCTTGACCAAGTATTTTCCTCCCGCGAAAATTATTTCTCTTAGAAACCAAATTATGAATTTTAAACAACTTGATCATGAACATGTTGCCCAATCTTGGGAGAGGATGATATTAATGATAACAAATTGCCCTACTCATGGTTTAAATTTGTGGATGATCATACAAAAAATTTATGCGGGATTAAATTTTGTCTCTAGAAATCTTTCAGATGCCGCCGCGGGTGGTACTTTTTTGGAAATTACTTTGGGAGAAGCTACTAAATTGCTTGATAATATTATGGCAAATTATTCACAATGGCATACTGAAAGAGTTCCTACTAGTAAAAAAGTTAATTCGGTTGAAGAAATCAATACTTTGAGTGATAAAGTTGATGCGCTTATGAAATTGGTTGCTAGTAAAAATGCTCAAATTGATCCTAATGATGTCCCATTGTCCACTTTGATTGAGCAAAATAATGATGGTATTGATGTGAATTTTGTGTCGCGAAACAATTTTAATAATAATGCTTATAGAGGTAATTTCAATGCTAGACTGTTTCCTGGAAATTCATCTAATAATTATGGCAATCCCTTTGGTAATTCTTATAATAATAATAATACGATGCCCTCTGATCTTGAAAGTAATATTAAAGAATTTATTAATGCTCAAAAAAATTTCAACACTACGATAGAAGAAAAATTGAGTAAACTTGATGATATGTCTAGGAGCATTGATAGAATTATTCATGATGTGGAAAATCCTAAGACTAAAATTTTGCCACCTAAAATTGATATTAATGAATCAATTAAGCCTTTATATGTCTCCATGGATGAGAGTAAGAAAATAACCGCCATGCTAAGAGCTAAACGAGAATTTTAGAAAAAGTGATTCCTCCTGGTTTTTATCGTAGTAATGATGAGGATATTAAAATGATTGGTGTTTCATCTATTGATTCTTTGTTTAGCAAAATTAAACTTAATGAAAAGGGGACTGAAGAAGAGTCAACTTTAGCTAAAGAGCGTCCCCATAATTCGGAGGGTGAAAATCTTGTTAAGAAAATTGCTATAAGTGGGTTTGGAGAGGTAAAAACTTTAAATAGCGATGTGCCCACTCTCTTGGATTACAAAGATTTTAATTATGATAATTGTTCCTTGATTGAGTGCATTTATTTGTTACAATCCATGTTAAATTCACCCAACGCTTATGAGCAAAACAAAGCTTTTACTAAACACATCGTAGAAGCTATGATGAAAGCGTTAGAAGAAAAGTTAGAACTAGAAATTTCAATTCCTAGAAAATTATATGATGAATGGGAACCCACCATTAAAGTTAAAATTAAAAATTATGACTGCAATGCTTTATGTGATTTGTGTGCTAGCCTTTCCACAATTCCAAAATCTCTATGTGATGTGCTAGGTTTTACCAATATAGATGAATGTTCTCGTAATTTGCATCTTGCGGACTCTACTATTAAAAAGCCTTTGGGTAGAATTAATGATTTTGTTATTCTTGCAAATAGGAACTATGTGCCCGTTGATTTTATTGTACTTGACATTGAATGCAATCCTTCATGCCCCATAATACTTGGTAGACCGTTCTTACGAACCATAGGTGCCGTTATTGATATGAAAGAAAGGAATATAAAATTTCAGTTTCCACTAAAGAAGTGTATGGAACATTTCCCTAGAAAGAAAATTAAAGCACCATATGAATCCATTATGAGGGCCACTTATGGAATCAACTTGAAAGATGACAATACTTGAAACTATGCATTATGCCTAGCTAGGGGCATAAAACAATAGCGCTTGTTGGGAGGCAACCCAATGTATAAAATAAATTTTTATTATTTGTTTCTTTTATTGTGTGTTTTCACTTTTATGCTACTATTATCATTGTGTTTTTATGTTTTAATTAGTGTTTGTGCCAAGTAAAACCTTTGGGATGATTTGGAAGATAGTATAATTGATGCTGTTTGGAAAACAGAAAGTTTTGCGTCCAGTGATGGAATTTTGTTTCTGTACTGGAGCGTCTGAAAAATCTGAAATTTTTACACAGTATTGGTATATGAATTTCCCACGTTTTCCAAATTTTTCAGAATTTTTGGAGTTACAGAAGTATGGCTTTTAAATAGATTTCTACAGACTGTTCTGTTTTTGACAGATTCTGTTTTTGATGCACTGCTTGCTTGTTTTGATGAAACTATGGATTGTATCGGGGGGTATAAGCTATGAAGAAGTTAGAATACAGTAGTTATAATGCAAAAATAAAATATTAATGGGTTTGCAACAGTACTTAAAGTAGTGATTTATTTTGTTATGCTAACGGATCTCACGAAGGTTTTGTTGAGTTTTGTGTGATTGAAGCTTTCAGGTTTTGGGTGAGATCATGATGGATGAAGGAATAAGGAGTGGCAAGAGCCTAAGATTGGGGATGCCCAAGGCACCCCAAGGTAATATTCAAGGAAGACTCAAGCGTCTAAGCTTGGGGATGCCCCGGAAGGCATCCCCTCTTTCTTCTACCAACCATCGGTAATTTTACTTGGAGCTATATTTTTATTCGTCACGTGATATGTGTTTTGCTTGGAGCGTCTTGTATTATATGAGTCTTTGCTTTGTTTGCTTTTTAGTTTGTCACAATCATCCTTGCTGAACACACGTATTTTAAGAGAGCCACACGTTATCATGATTTGTTAGAATACTCTCTGTGCTTCACTTAAATTTTTTGAGCTAGGCAGTTGCTCTAGTACTTCACTTAAATCTTTTTGAGCACGGTGGTGGCTAAATTTTGAAGAAATAAACTCTCATGCTTCACTTATATTATTTTGAGAGTTCACAAGATTAAAGTTTTGAAGAAATAAACTCTCATGCTTCACTTATATTATTTTGAGAGTTGATAAGATTGAAATTTTGAAGAAATATTTGCACTCTCATGCTTCACTTAAATCTTTTTGAGAGTTGATGATAGTTATGGTAATTTGCACAAGATATGAATTTGGTCCCAAAGTGATGAATATTCAAGAGGGATATAATAAAAACTTTCATATAGATCATTGGATATGATAAGTGTGATTCCTTGCAATAGTTTTGCGATATGGAAATGATAATATGTGAGTCATGTTAGTGAGTAATTGTGATTTAGTAAGAATATTAGTGTTAAGGTTTGTGATTCCCTATGCATGCACATTAAGTCAATAGTTATGCAACGAAATTATATCCTACTTATGGTGCATTATTCGGTGTTAGTTATGTTCAATGCATGTTTATGACCGTTTTCGTTTTTTGGTTGGTTGCTTTTCAATCTTTTGCTAGCCTTCATTTGTACTAAGCGGAAATACTGCTTGTGCATCCAACTCCTTAAACCCAAGTTGTGCCAAATGAGTCCACTATATCTACCTATATGCGGTATTTCAATGCCGTTCCAAGTAAATTTGCGTGTGCCAACTCTAACTTTCAAAATAATTTTTCTGTTTTGTGTGCCGGTGGAAGGGGGTGGCCAATATTTTCCATGCTAGGTGTGTTATGATGGAAATATGCCCTAGAGGCAATAATAAAGTTGTTATTATTTTATATTTCCTTGTTCATGATAAAGGTTTATTATTCATGCCAGAATTGTATTGACCGGAAACTTAAATACATGTGTGAATACATAAACAAATACCGTGTCCCTAGTGAGCCTATACTAGACTAGCTCGTTGATCAAAGATGGTTAAGGTTTCCTAACCATAGACATGAGTTGTCATTTGATAACGGATCACATCATTAGGAGAATGACGTGATGGACAAGACCCGTCCGTTAGCTTAGCATATGATCGTTCTGTTTATTGCTACTGCTTTCTTGAATGTCAAATACATGTTCCTCAGACCATGAGATCATGCAACTCCCGGATACCGGAGGAATACCTTGTTTGCTATCAAACGTCACAACGTAACTGGGTGATCATAAATATGCTCTACAGGTATCTCCGAAGGTGTCCGTTGAGTTGGCATGGATCGAGACTGGGATTTGTCACTCCGTGTTTCGGAGAGGTATCTCTGGGCCCTCTCGGTAATGCACATCATAAGAAGCTTGCAAGCAAAGTGACTAAGGAGTTAGTTACGGGATGATGTATTACGGAACGAGTAAAGAGACTTGCCGGTAGCGAGATTGAACTAGGTATGGAGATACCGACGATCGAATCTCGGGCAAGTAACATACCGACAGACAAAGGGAATTACGTATGTTGTCATTGCGGTTTGACCGATAAGATCTTCGTGGAATATGTAGGAACCAATATGAGCATCCAGGTTCCGCTATTGGTTATTGACCGGAGAGGCGTCTCAGTCATGTCTACATCATACCCGAACCCGTAGGGTCCGCACGCTTAACGTTCGTTGACGATATAGTGTTATATGAGTTATGTGAATTGGTAACCGAATATTGTTCGGAGTCCCGGATGAGATCCCGGACGTCACGAGGAGTCTCGGAATGGTCGAGAGGTAAAGATTTATATATGGGAAGTAATATTTTGGGTTCCGGAAAAAGGTGCAGTTTTTTCGGTATTGTACCGGGAAGCTTCCAGAAGGTTCCGAAGGATTCCGGAGGAGTCCGGAAGTCCACAAGTGGGTCCACCACGTCCCAAGGGCTGGCATGGGCTAAGGGGAGGCGCCCTGGCCTTATTGGGCCAGGCGCACCAAGTCCTCAAAAGCCCACACAGCTAGGGAAGGAAATAGGGAGAGTCCTAGTAGGAATAGGATTGGACTTTGGAGTCCAAGTCCACGTGTGTACTATTCACGGGTACTGTTCACGTGGCACTATTCCTTCTACTCCAAGCCCCTACACATATATAAATAGAGGAGAGGGGGCGCCCCAAAGGAGAACACAACATTGTCTTAGCCGTGTGCGGCGCCCCCCTCCACAGTTCCGTCCCTCGGTCATATTTTCGCAGTGCTTGGGCGAAGCCCTGCGGAGATAGCATTACCATCATCGTCACCACGCCGTCGTGCTGCCGGAACTCATCCACTACCTCGCCGTCTTGCTGGATCAAGAAGTCGAGGACGTCACCGAGCTGAACGTGTGCTGAACGCGGAGGTGCCGTACGTTCGGTGCTCGGTCGGTTGGATCGTGAAGTTGTTCGACAACATCAACCGCGTTGTTCTAATGCTTCCGCTTACGGTCTACGAGGGTACGTAGACACACTCCCCCTCTCGTAGCTATGCATCTCCATGGATAGATCTTGCGTGTGCGTAGAAATTTTTTGTTTTCCATGCAACGTTCCCCAACAGTGGCATCATGAGCCAGGTCTATGCGTAGATGATATGCACGAGTAGAACACAAAGAGTTGTGGGCGGTGATCGTCATACTGCTTACCACCAACGTCTTATTTTGATTCGGCGGTATTGTAAGATGAAGCGGCCTAGACCAACCTTACATGTCCACGTACATGAGACCGGTTCCACCGACAGACATGCAACTTGTTTTGCATAAAGGTGGCTGGCGGGTGTCTGTTTCTCGTACTTTAGTTGAATCGAATTTGACTGCGGCTGGTCCTTGTTGAAGGTTAAAACAGCAAACTTGATAAATCACCGTTGTGGTTTTGTGCCGTAGGTAAGAACGGTTCTTGCTAGAAGCCCGTAGCAGCCACGTAAAACTTCCAACAACAAAGTAGAGGACGTCTAACTTGTTTTTGCAGGGCATGCTGTGATGTGATATGGTCAAGACATGATGTGATATACGTTATTGTATGAGATGATCATGTTTTGTAATTTATCGGCAACCGGCAGGAGCCTTATGGTTGTCTCTTTATTGTATGAAATGCAAGCGCCATGTGATTGCTTTACTTTATCGCTATGCGTTAGCAATAGTTGTAGAAGCAATAGTTGGTGAGACAACCACGACGCAACGATGGAGATCAAGGTGTCGAGCCGGTGGAAATCATGACGATGCTTTGGAGATGGAGATCAAAAGCACAAGATGATGGCCATATCATGTCAAATATTTTGATTGCATGTGATGTTTATCCTTTGTGCATCTTATTTTGCTTAGAACGACGGTAGCATTATAAGATGATCCCTTCACTAAATTTCAAGATAAAAGTGTTCTCCCCGAGTATGCACCGTTGCTAAAGTTCGTCGTTTCGAAGCACCTCGTGATGATCGGGTGTGATAGATTCTACGTTCACATACAACGGGTGTAAGCCAGTTTTACACAAGCAGAATACTTGGGTTAACCTTGACGAGCCTAGCATGTACAGACATGGTCTCGGAACACTGGAGACCGAAAGTTCGAACATGAGTCATATAGTAGATATGATCAACATGGAGATGTTCACCATTGATGACTATCCCATCTCACGTGATGATCGGACATGGGCTAGTTGATTTGGATCATGTAACACTTAGTTAACTTGAGGGATGTTAATTTAACTGGGAGTTCATTAATAATTTGATTAATTGAATTTAATTTATTATGAACTTAGTCTTGATAGTTTCTTTGCATATCTATGTTGTAGATAAATGGCCCGTGCTACTGTTCCGTTGAATTTTAATGCGTTCCTAGAGAAAGCTAAGTTGAAAGATGATGGTAGCAACTACACGGACTGGGTCCGTAACTTGAGGATTATCCTCATTGCTGCACAGAAGAATTATGTCCTTGATGCACCGCTAGGTGATGGACCTACTGCAGGAGCTACTGCAGACGTTGTGAATGCCTGGCAGGCTCGATCTGATGACTACTCGATAGTTCAGTGTGCCATGCTCTACGGCTTAGAACCGGGACTGCAAAAGCGTTTTGAACGCCACGGAGCATATGAGATGTTCCAAGAGCTGAAATTGATATTTCAAGCTAATGCCCGGGTTGAGAGATATGAAGTCTCCAACAAGTTCTTTAGCTGTAAGATGGAGGAGAACAGTTCTGTCAGTGAACACATACTCAGAATGTCTGGGTACCACAACCACTTGACTCAGCTGGGAATTGATCTTCCGGTTGAGAGTGTTATTGACAGAGTTCTTCAGTCACTGCCACCAAGCTATAAAGGCTTCGTGATGAACTATAATATGCAAGGGATGGAGAAGACAATTCCCGAGCTCTTCGCAATGCTGAAATCAGCGGAGGTAGAAATCAAGAAGGAGCATCAAGTGTTGATGGTTAACAAAACGACTAGTTTCAAGAAAAAGGGCAAGGGAAAGAAGGGGAACTTCAAGAAGAACGGCAAGCAAGTTGCCGCTCCCACGAAGAAACCCAAAGCTGGACCCAGGCCTGAAATAGAGTGCTTCTACTGCAAAGGGACTGGTCACTGGAAGCGGAACTGCCCCAAGTATTTGGCGGATAAGAACGATGGCAAAGTGAGCAAAGGTATATTTGATATACATGTTATTGATGTGTTCCTCACTAATGCTCGCAGTAGCACCTAGGTATTTGATACTGGTGCGGTTGCTCATATTTGTAACTCGAAACAGAAGCTACGGAATAAGCGAAGATTGGCTAAGGACGAGGTGACGATGCACGTCGGGAATGGTTCCAAGGTTGATGTGATCGCCGTCGGCACGCTACCTCTACATCTACCTTCGGGATTAGTTTTAGACCTCAATAATTGTTATTTGGTGCCAGCGTTGAGCATGAACATTATATCTGGATCTTGTTTATTGCGAGACGGTTATTCATTTAAGTCAGAGAATAATGGTTGTTCTATTTATATGAGTAACATCTTTTATGGTCACGCACCTTTTGTGAATGGTCTATTCTTGTTGAATCTCGATCGTAGTGATACACATATTCATAATATTGA
The DNA here is from genome assembly GCA_039707655.1 of Elymus sibiricus. NCBI lineage: Eukaryota > Viridiplantae > Streptophyta > Magnoliopsida > Poales > Poaceae > Elymus > Elymus sibiricus. Next base: position 394,969,356 of record CM077672.1, read on the forward strand.
TGCCAAAAGATGCAAAGTTGATAATGATAGTGCAACATACTTGTGGCACTGCCGTTTAGGTCATATTGGTGTAAAGCGCATGAAGAAACTCCATGCGGATGGACTTTTGGAATCTCTTGATTATGAATCATTTGATACTTGCGAACCATGCCTCATGGGCAAGATGACTAAAACTCCGCTCTCCGGAATAATGGAGCGAGCTACTGATTTGTTGGAAATAATACATACCGATGTATGCGGTCCGATGAATGTTGAAGCACGCGGCGGGTATCATTATTTTCTAACCTTCACAAATGATTTGAGTAGATATGGGTATATCTACTTGATGAAACACAAGTCTGAAACATTTGAAAAGTTCAAAGAATTTCAGAGTGAAGTAGAGAATCATCGTAACAAGAAAATAAAGTTTCTATGATCTGATCACAGAGGCGAATATTTGAGTTACGAGTTTGGCCTTCATTTAAGAAAATGTGGAATTGTTTCACAACTCACGCCACCTGGAACACCACAGCGTAATGGTGTGTCCGAACGTCGTAACCGTACTTTATTGGATATGGTGCGTTCTATGATGTCTCTTATCGATTTGCCACTATCGTTTTGGGGTTATGCATTAGAGACAGCTGCATTCACGTTAAATAGGGCACCGTCTAAATCCGTTGAGATGACACCATATGAACTATAGTTTGGCAAGAAACCTAAGCTGTCATTTCTTAAAGTTTGGGGATGCGATGCTTATGTGAAAAAGCTTCAACCTGATAAGCTCGAACCCAAAGCGGAGAAGTGCGTCTTCATAGGATACCCTAAAGATACAATTGGGTACACCTTCTACCACAGATCCGAAGGCAAGGTCTTTGTTGCCAAGAATGGGTCCTTTCTAGAGAAGGAGTTTCTCTCGAAAGAAGTGAGTGGGAGGAAAGTAGAACTTGATGAGGTAATTGTACCTTCTCTCGAATTGGAAAGTAGCTCATCAGAGAAAACCGTTCCCGTGATGCCTACACCAATAAGAGAGGAAGATAATGATAAAGATCATGAAACTTCAGATCAAGTTACTACTGAACTTCGTAGGTCGACCAGAGTGCGTTCCGCACCAGAGTGGTACGGTAATCCTGTTCTGGAAGTTATGTTGTTAGACAACAGCGAACCTACGAACTATGAAGAAGCTATGATAAGCCCGGATTCCGACAAATGGCTTGAGGCCATGAAATCTGAGATAGGATCCATGTATGAGAACAAAGTGTGGACTTTGGTGGACTTGCCCGATGATCGGCAAGCCATTGACAATAAATGGGTTTTTAAGAGGAAGACAGATGCTGATGGTAATATCACTGTCTACAAAGCTCGACTTGTCGCGAAAGGTTTTCGACAAGTTCAAGGGGTTGACTACGATGAGACTTTCTCACCCGTAGCGATGCTTAAGTCTGTCCGAATCATGTTAGCAATTGCCGCATTTTATGATTATGAAATCTAACAAATGGATGTCAAAACTGCATTCCTTAATGGTTTTCTCAAAGAAGAGTTGTATATGATGCAACCAGAAGGTTTTGTCGATCCTAAGGGTGCTAACAAAATGTGCAAGCTCCAGCGATCCATCTATGGACTGGTGCAAGCATCTCGGAGTTGGAATATACGCTTTGATGAGGTGATCAAAGCATATGGTTTTGTACAGACTTACGGTGAAGCCTGTATTTACAAAAAAGTGAGTGGGAGCTCTGTAGCATTTCTAATATTATATGTGGATGACATATTGTTGATTGGAAATGATATAGAATTTCTGGATGGCATAAAGGGATACTTGAATAAGAATTTTTCAATGAAAGACCTCGATGAAGCTGCTTATATATTGGGCATCAAGATCTATAGGGATAGATCAAGACGCTTGATAGGACTTTCACAAAGCACATACCTTGACAAAGTTTTGAAGAAGTTCAAATTGGACCAGTCAAAGAAAGGGTTCTTGCCTGTCTTGCAAGGTGTGAAGTTGAGTCAGACTCAATGCCCGACCACGGCAGAAGATATAGAGAAAATCAAAGTCATTCCCTATGCCTCAGCCATAGGTTCTATTATGTATGCCATGCTGTGTACCAGACCTGATGTGTGCCTTGCCATAAGTCTGGCAGGGAGGTACCAGAGTAATCTAGGAGTGGATCACTGGACAGCGGTCAAGAATATCCTGAAGTGCCTGAAAAGGACCAAGGACATGTTTCACGTTTATGGAGGTGATGAAGAGCTCGTCGTAAAGGGTTACGTCGATGCAAGCTTCGACACTGATCCGGATGACTCTAAGTCACAAACCGGATACGTATTTATATTAAATGGTGGAGCTGTCAGTTGGTGCAGTTCCAAGCAGAGCGTCGTGGCGGGATCTACGTGTGAAGCGGAATACATAGCTGCTTCGGAAGCAGCACATGAAGGAGTCTGGATGAAGGAGTTCATATCCGATCTAGGTGTAATACCTAGTGCATCGGGTCCAATGACAATCTTTTGTGACAACACTGGAGCAATTGCCATAGCCAAGGAGCCCAGGTTTCACAAGAAGACCAAACACATTAAGAGATGCTTCAACTCCATTCGTGAATATGTCAAGGATGGAGACATAGAAATTTGCAAAGTACACACGGATCTGAATATAGCAGACCCGCTGACTAAGCCTCTTCCACGAGCAAAACATGATCAACACCAAGACTCCATGGGTGTTAGATTCATTACTATGTAATCTAGATTATTGACTCTAGTGCAAGTGGGAGACTGATGGAAATATGCCCTAGAGGCAATAATAAAGTTGTTATTATTTTATATTTCCTTGTTCATGATAAAGGTTTATTATTCATGCTAGAATTGTATTGACCGGAAACTTAAATACATGTGTGAATACATAAACAAATACCGTGTCCCTAGTGAGCCTCTACTAGACTAGCTCGTTGATCAAAGATGGTTAAGGTTTCCTAACCATAGACATGAGTTGTCATTTGATAACGGGATCACATCATTAGGAGAATGATGTGATGGACAAGACCCATCCGTTAGCTTAGCATATGATCGTTCTGTTTATTGCTACTGCTTTCTTGAATGTCAAATACATGTTCCTCAGACCATGAGATCATGCAACTCCCGGATACCGGAGGAATACCTTGTGTGCTATCGAACGTCACAACGTAACTGGGTGATCATAAAGATGCTCTACAGGTATCCCCGAAGGTGTCCGTTGAGTTGGCATGGATCGAGACTGGTATTTGTCACTCCGTGTTTCGGAGAGGTATCTCTGGGCCCTCTCAGTAATGCACATCATAAGAAGCTTGCAAGCAAAGTGACTATGGAGTTAGTTACGGGATGATGTATTACAGAACGAGTAAAGAGACTTGCCGGTAACGAGATTGAACTAGGTATGGAGATACCGACGATCGAATCTCGGGCAAGTAACATACCGACGGACAAAGGGAATTACGTATGTTGTCATTGCGGTTCGACCGATAAGATCTTCGTGGAATATGTAGGAACCAATATGAGCATCCAGGTTCCGCTATTGGTTATTGACCGGAGAGGCGTCTCAGTCATGTCTACATCATTCCCGAACTCGTAGGGTCCGCACGCTTAACGTTCGTTGACGATATAGTGTTATATGAGTTATGTGAATTGGTAACCGAATATTGTTCGGAGTCCCATATGAGATCCCGGATGTCACGAGGAGTCTTGGAATGGTCGAGAGGTAAAGATTTATATATGGGAAGTCATATTTTGGGTTCCGAAAAAAGGTGCAGTTTTTTCGGTATTGTACCGGGAAGCTTCCAGAAGCTTCCGGAGGATTCCGGAGGAGTCCGGAAGTCCACAAGTGGGTCCACCACGTCCCAAGGAATGGCATGGGCTAAGGGGAGGCGCCCTGGCCTTATTGGGTCAGGCGCACCAAGTCCTCAAAAGCCCACGCAGCTAGGGAAGGAAAAAGGGAGAGTCCTAGTAGGAATAGGATTGGACTTTGGAGTCCAAGTCCACGTGTGTACTATTCACGGTTACTGTTCACGTGGCACTATTCCTTCTACTCCAAGCCCCTACACATATATAAATAGAGGAGAGGGGGCGCCCCAAAGGAGAACACAACATTGTCTTAGCCGTGTGCGGCGCCCCCCTCCACAGTTCCGTCCCTCGGTCATATTTTCGCAGTGCTTGGGCGAAGCCCTGCGGAGATAGCATCACCATCACCGTCACCACGCCGTCCTGCTGCCGGAACTCATCCACTACCTCGCCGTCTTGCTGGATCAAGAAGTGGAGGACGTCACTGAGCTGAACGTGTGCTGAACGCGGAGGTGCCGTACGTTCGGTGCTCGGTCGGTTGGATCGTGAAGTTGTTCGACGACATCAACCGCATTGTTCTAACGCTTCCGCTTACGGTCTATGAGGGTACGTAGACACACTCCCCCTCTCGTAGCTATGCATCTCCATGGATAGATCTTGCGTGTGCATAGAATTTTTTTGTTTTCCATGCAACGTTCCCCAACATGTTATTCTCATGATGAGTGTTTATTAACTTGTCATTGCACGAGAGAGTGGCTGGTAATAGGGATGCCCAGTCCCACAATGATATCAAAAATTAATAACAACAAAATTCCTTGGAAAGTGATGGTATGGAGGGCACCCGTGGATACGGCTAGCCATGGATTGTGAAAGAATGGTGGAAAGGAAATAAACTTTACTTTCTGTTTGGGAACCGCCTATGATGTGTCTAGCATGGAAGATATTGGGAATTCTCCGTCGTTTTCGTTGACAAGAAAAACATGCCTCTCAAAATATTTTTCTCTCTAATTTAAGCTTTGAGCTCTGGCACATTTGACAAATCTCTGCTTCCCTCTGCGAAGGGCCTATCTATTTACTTTTATGCAATTTTTGTTTTCTTGAGTCTCCATCTTCTCTTATAAAGCACCAACTAGAGAGCACTATTGTCATACTTGTGCATTGGATGTAGCTAATATTTGAGTGTGTTTCATGAATGGATCAATGATTGAGCATAATGGGCTAGGGATAACTTTCTTTAGTGTTGATATTTTGAAAGACATGGTTGCTTGTTAGCATGCTTGAGTATTTATATCTTCATGTCAAATTATACACTATTGCTTGAATCATTCAATCCAATGTCCATGGTACAAAAGAAAAGAATATATGATGAATATGATAGGCAGCATTCCACATCAAAAATTCTGTTTTTATCATTTTCCTACTCGAGGACGAGCAGGAATTAAGCTTGGGGATGCTGATACGTCTCCAACGTATCTATAATTTTTTATTGTTTCGTGCTGTTATTTTATCAATCTGGGATGTTTTTATATGCATTTACTGAAATTATATATCATTTTTGGCACTAACCTATTAACTTAGTGCCTAGTGCCAGTTGCTGTTTTCTGCCTGTTTTTTGTTTTATAGAAAATCAATACCAAACGAAGTCCAAATGCCACGAAACTTTTTGGAGATTTTTTTCTGGACATATACAACACTAGAAGCTTCGGGAGAAGACCAGACGCCAGAGGAGGTGGCCACGAGCCACCAGGGAGCGCCTGGGGGGGGGGGGGCAGGCGCGCCCTGGTGCCTCAGGGGCCCACCTCAGCTCCGTTTGACCTAATTCCACCACTATAAATTCCCAAAAAATCAGAAACCCTCAGGGGAGTCCACGAAATACTTTTTCCGCCACCGCAAGTTTCTATTCTCGAGAGATCCCATCTGGAGGCCTTTTCCGGCACTCCGCCGGAGGGGGAATCGATCACGAAGGGGCTCTACATCAACCTTGCTACCCTTCCGATGATGCGTGAGTAGTTTACCACAAACCTTCGGGTCCATAGTTAGTAGCTAGACTGCTTCTTCTCTCTTTTTGATCTTCAATACAATGCTCTCCTCGATGTTCTTGGAGTTCTATCCGATGTAATCACTTTTTGCGGTGTGTTTGTTGGGATCCGATGAATTGTGAGTTTATGATCAGATTATCCATGAATATTATTTGAGTCTTCTCTGATCTCTTTTATGCATGATTATTATAGCTTCGTATTTCTTCTCCGATCTATTGATTTGGTTTGGCCAACTAGATTGATTTATCTTGCCATGGGAAGAGGTGCTTTGTAATGGGTTCGATCTTGCGGTGCTCAATCCCAGTGACAGAAAGGTACGTGACACGTATGTATCATTGATATCAAGGGTAAAAAGATGGGGTTTATTCATACATGAGTTTATCTTGTCTACATCATGTCCTCGTTCTTAAGGCGTTACTCCGTTCTCTATGGACTTAATACACTAGATGCATGCTGGATAGCGGTCGATGTGTGGAGTAATAGTAGTAGATGCAGGCAGGAGTCGGTCTACTTGTCTCGGACGTGCTGCCTATATACATGATCATTGCCTTGGATATCGTCATGATTATTTGCTTTTCTATCAATTGCCCAACACTAATTTGTTTACCCACCGTATGCTATTTTCTTGAGAGAAGCCTCTAGTGAAAACTATGGCCCCCGGGTCCATCTAAATCATATACTAAAACCCTAAAAATACCTGCTGCACTTTTTCTTTATTTATTTTATTTTGTATTTTTGTTTCAATCTATCTATCTATCATATACAATTTAATCTTGCAACTTACCGCCGAGGGATTGACGACCCCTTGTTTGCGTTGGGTGTAAGGATTTGTTGTTTTGTGTGCAGGTGCTGCTAACGAGGTGTTGCGTGATTCTCCTACTAGATTGATTACCTTGCTTTCATAACTGAGGGAAATACTTATCTCTACTGTACTGCATCTCCCTTCCTCTTCAGGGAATTAGCAACGCAGCTCACAAGTAGCAAAGGATTGCATTCCATGTCTAGTATAATAAAATCAACGAGCACATAGTTCCTATTTGCAAGAATAAAAACATCATTAATTCTACCCAAAGGCTTTTTAATAGTAGAATCCGCAAGATGCAAATTAAGAGAACATTCATCTATATTGGTAAAACCTAGCACATCACATAGGGATTTTGGAATTGTGGAAACACTAGCACCCAAATCACATAAAGCATTGCACTCATAATTTTTAATTTTAACTTTAATGGTGGGTTCCCATTCATCATATAATTTTCTAGGAATTGAAATTTCTAGTTCTAGCTTTTCTTCTAATGCTTTCATCATTGCTTCTACGATGTGTTTAGTAAAAGCCTTGTTTTGCTCATAAGCGTTGGGTGAATTTAACATGGATTGTAACAAAGAAATACACTCAATCAAAGAACAATTATCATAATTAAAATCTTTGTAATCCAAGAGAGTGGGCACATCGCTATTTAAAGTTTTTACCTCTCCAAACCCACTTTTAGCAATTTTCTTATCAAGATTTTCACCCTCCGAATTATGGGGACGCTCTTTAGCTAAAGTTGACTCTTCTTCAGTCCCCTTTTCATCTAGTTTTATATTGCTAAACAAAGAATCAATAGATGAAACACCAATCATTTTAATATCCTCATCATTACTACGATAAAAACCGGGAGGAATCGCTTTTTCTAAAAATTCTCGTTTAGCTTTTAGCATGGCGGTTCTTTTCTTACTCTCATCCATGGAGACATATAAAGCTTTAATTGACTATTTAATATCAATTTTGGGTGGCATAATTTTATTCTTAAGATTTTCCACATCATGAACAATTCTATCAATGCTCCAAGACATATCATCAAGTTTACTCAATTTTTCTTCTATCGTTGTGTTGAAAACTTTTTGAGCATTAATAAATTCTTTAATATTACTTTCAAGATCAGAGGGCATCCTATTATTATTATTATAAGAATTGCCTTAGGGATTGCCATAATTATTAGAATAATTTCCAGGAAACGGTCTAGCATTAAAATTACCTCTATAAGCATTATTATTAAAATTGTTTCGCGAGACAAAATTCACATCTACGGGATCATTATTTTTCTCAATCAAAGTGGATAGTGGCACATCATTAGGATCAATAGTAGTATTTTTTCTAGCAACCAATTTCATAAGCGCATCAAGTTTATCACTCAAAGTACTAATTTCTTCAATACAATTCACTTTTTTACTAGTAGGAACTCTTTCAGTATGCCATTGTGAATAATTTGCCATAATATTATCAAGCAATTTAGTAGCTTCTCCCAAAGTAATTTCCATAAAAGTACCACCCGCGGCGGAATCTAAAAGATTTCTAGAGACCAAATTTAATCCCGCATAAAAAATTTGTATGATCATCCATAAATATAAACCATGAGTAGGGCAATTTCTTATCATTAATTTCATCCTCTCCCAAGATTGGGCAACATGTTCATGATCAAGTTGCTTAAAATTCATAATTTGATTTCTAAGAGAAATAATTTTCGTGGGAGGAAAATACTTAGTAATAAAAACATCTTTACACCTATCCCAAGAATCGATACTATTTCGTGGCAAAGATGAAAACCAAATTTTTGCACGATCCCGCAATGAGAATGTTAATAATTTTAATTTCACAATATCATTATCCACATATTTTTTATTTTGCATATCACATAATTCTATGAAAGTGTTTAGATGGGATGCAGCATCTTCATTAGGACTACCAGAAAATTGTTCTTTCATAACAAGATTTAGCAAAGTTGCATTAATATCACAAGTCTCCGCACTAGCTGCGGGAGGAGCAATTGGAGTACTAATAAAATAATTATTATTAGTATTGGAAAAATCACACAATTTTGTATTTTCTTGAGACATCGTGGCTACGCAAACAAGATAACAAGCAAGCAAACAAGCAAACAAGAAAAAGGCAAACGGAAAATATTTTTGTATTTTTGTAAAAACTTTTTAGAAGTGGGGGAGATGAAAACAAGAGGCAAATAAAATAAATGCAAGGAGATGAGAGTTTATGCGAAGGTACTTGATAGATGTTGATGATGTCTCCCAGGCAACGGCGCCAGAAATTCTTCCAACTACTTGTAGCTTGCGTTGATATTTTCCCCGAAGAGGAAGGGATGATGCAGCACAGTAGAGGTAAGTATTTCCCTCAGTTATGAAACCAAGGTTATCAATCCAGTAGGAGAATCACGCAACACCTCGTTAGCAGTACCTGCACACAAACAACAAATCCTTGCACCGCAAACGAGGGGTTGTCAATCCCTCGGCGGTAAGTTACAAGATTAAATTGTATGTGATAGATAGATAGATTGAAACAAAAATACAAAATAAAATAAGTAAAGAAAAAGTGCAGCAAGTATTTTTAGGGTTTTTTAATATATGATTTAGATAGACCCGGGGGCCATAGTTTTCACTAGAGGCTTCTCTCAAGAAAATAACATACAGTGGGTAGACAAATTACTGTTGGGCAATTGATAGAAAAGCAAATAATCATGAAGATATCCAAGGCAATGATCATGTATATAGGCATCATGTCCGAGACAAGTAGACCGACTCCTGCCTGCATCTACTACTATTACTCCACACATCGACCGCTATCCAGCATGCATCTAGTGTATTAAGTCCATAAAGAACGGAGTAACGCCTTAAGCAAGATGACATGATGTAGACGAAGTAAACTCACGCATGAATAAACCCCATATTTTTACCCTTAATAGCAATGATACATACGTGTCATGTCCCTTTCTGTCACTGGGATTGAGCACCGCAAGATCGAACCCATTACAAAGCACCTCTTCCCATGGCAAGATAAATCAATCTAGTTGGCCAAACCAAATCAATAGATTGGAGAAGAAATACGAAGCTATAATAATCATGCATAAAAGAGATCAGAGAAGACTCAAGTAATATTCATGGATAATCTGGTCATAAACTCACAATTCATCGGATCCCAACAAACACACCGCAAAAAGTGATTACATCGGATAAAACTCCAAGAACATCGAGGAGAACATTGTATTGAAGATCAGAAAGAGAGAAGAAGCCATCTAGCTACTAACTATGGATCCGAAGGTTTGTGGTAAACTACTCACGCATCATCGGAAGGGCGGCAAGGTTGATGTAGAGCCCCTCCGTGATCGATTCCCCCTCCGGCGGAGTGCCGGAAAAGGCCTCCAGATGGGATCTTTGGAGAACAGAAACTTGCGGCGGCGGAAAAAGTATTTCGTGGACTCCACTGATGGTTTCCCGATTTTTGGGAATTTATAGTGGTGGAATTAGGTCAAAATAGTCAGAGGTGGGCCCACGAGGCACCAGGGCACGCCTGCCCCCCCCCCAGGCGCGCCCTGGTTTCTCGTGGCCACCTCCTGGGTCTTCTGGCCTCCTCCCGAAGCTTCTAGTGTTTGTTATGTCCAGAAAAAAATCTCCAAAAAGTTTCGTGGCATTTGGACTTCGTTTGGCATTGATTTTCTATAAAACCAAAAACAAGCAGAAAACAGCAACTGGCACTGGGCACTAAGTTAATAGGTTAGTCCCAAAAAATGATATATAATTGCTGTAAATGCATATAAAAATATCCAAGATTGATAATATAACAGCATGGAACAATCAAAAATTATAGATACGTTGGAGACGTATCACCTCTCTCCTGATTTCTTCCAAGCACATCTTGAAAGAACTTGTGTTGAGTTTCCGTCAGTGCCTGGTTCCTTTGTTCCACCATATTGATGTATCGCATGAATCCTTCCTCCGATACCAATATTGGAGGTGGTGGTGGTGGTACAACCTCTCTAGCAGCTGCGTTGGCAGCATCTTGATCTTCCTTGTCCTTGTTCTCTTGTTCCTCTCTCAACTTCCTCGCATCTTCCTCACTACATTCCATACCCCTAGATCTGGTGACATTAAAGAAGTAGCTTCATGATAAGACATGCATTTGTACATCTAAGCCCAACTTTTAATGTACAGACCTAGTCACAGAATAAAGTCCAAGAAAACCAAATTTGAACAAATTTATATCACATAATTATACACTACAAGCTTGGTACATATTCCACCAAGTATTCCATAGAGTTGCAGACTCAGAATAAGTTGGGAATTTATTAGTACACTAATAGTTTGATATATTTTACATTGTAGTACAAGATCTACTCTTCCTCTCCGAACAACTTCGTCTTCATCTACTTCTTCTCTCTGAACCTCCCTAGGATCCACCCATGGACACGGCTCATGCGTCGTGACGGTGTTGAGGTAGCAGTGTCGCAAAGAGAAGATGGTCCTGGATTATAATCATTATCATCTTCGGTAGTCCTCATCAGGATGCTGGAGTCGAAACAATCTTCAGTCCCAATGTCGTCTCCCGTCTCTTCTCTGACTTCTTCGTCTTCTCGTTCAACAACTAGTGGCTCATCATACCATTCAGTTGGCATGCCATAGTGTTGAGTGATACTCTCCATTATCGGATAACTGAATAGGATCACTCCTAGTACTAGCATAAGGTTCTGCTTCTTCCCCCTAGGTTCTTGTCCAGGCATCGGAACAGTCACCATGCTCGAAATGGATTGGGTAATGTCGATCTATGAATCCAAAGTAATTCGGTTCTCCCGGGGTATAGTCACTAAGCATAGGTGAGTCAACAGGTGTGTCATCATATGGCTGAGGCAGTGTTTCAGCTACATAGGGGTAAACAGGTGTGCATGGTGTCGTAGGCTGTGGTTCAAGTACTTGGGACTGACGCATCTCATGTAAATGTTTCAGTGTCTCATGGTCAGTGCACCAATCTACTAAGTTACCAATATCTCCCTCCATGCTCCTAAAAAGTCCTAGGAAGGCGTGGAACAATTCCTCACTCCTACGCATGTATTCTATTGCTTCATCTGGTCTTGCCTTCAAAAGTCGAAGATGGTCTACTCTCTTCTTATCCTCATAATCACTCAACGGCAGAGACCTGAACGACGTGCCCCTCATTGATACAGCTCTCTCCTGGCGGATAGATGTGATAGCGTTCATCCGTATAACATGATTGCATATCATTATAGAATGCATAATCATTATATACTTCTCATCTACATACTATTGCTCACTATCTTCTTACCTAATCCATGATGGCATTTTACATACCACCCCGTACCACGGAGACGAATGAGACACCGTTTGTTGCACTATGTGGACCACTGCACGATCAACTGAGTGACATGATGAAGATGTTAGGAGTAATGGAGAGTCCGAGGATGATAGTTACCGGGCACTATGATGGGAATATACTAGCCAAAAAATGAAGTAGAATTTATCTTACCCCAAACCTGAGGACTATGAGTTTCTCGCTTTTCAAGTGAGGCTCTCCACACCCATGTAGCTGGGCGGATGGTAATTATGGATGCTATCGTATCTATCCGTCAGGAGAGTGCTATATCACCGAGGGGCACGTCGTTCAGGGCTCTGCCATTGAATGAGTATAAGGATAAGAAGGTAGTAGACCATCTTCGACTTTTGAAGGCAAGACCAGATGAAGCAATAACATACATGCATAGGAGTGAGGAATTGTTCCATGCCTTCCTGTGACTTTTTAGGAGCATGAAGGAAGAGATTGGTAACTTAGTAGGTTGGTGCACTGACCATGAAACACTAAAACATTTACATGATACGTGTTAGTCCCAAGTACTTGAACCACAGCCTACGACACCACGCACACCTGTTTACCACTATTTAGCTGAAACACCACTTCAGCCATATGATGACACACCTGGTGACTCACCTATGCTTAGTGATTATACCCCGAGAGAACTAGATTACTTTGGATTATAAGATCGACGTTACCCAATCCATTTCGAGCACGGTGACTGTTCCGGTGCCTGGACAGGAACCGACGGGGAAGAAGCAGAACCTTATGCTGGTACTAGGAGTGATCCTATTCAGCTATCCGATAATGGAGAGTATCCTCAATACTACGGTATGCCAATGATGACCCACAAGTATAGGGGATCAATCGTAGTCCTTTCGATAAGTAAGAGTGTCGAACCCAACGAGGAGCAGAAGGAAATGACAAGCGGTTTTCAGCAAGGTATTTTCTGCAAGCACTAAAATTATCGGTAACGAGTAGTTTGATAGCAAGATAATTTGTAACAAGTGACAAGTAGCAATAGTAACAAAGAGTGCAGCAAGGTGGCCCAATCCTTTTTGTAGCAAAGGACAAGCCGCAACGATCTCTTATAATAAGCAAAGCGTTCTCGAGGACACATGGGAATTTCATCTAGTCACTTTCATCATGTTGGTTTGATTCGCGTTCGCTACTTTGATAATTTGATATGTGGGTGGACCGGTGCTTGGGTGCTATTCTTACTTGAACAAGCCTCCCACTTATGATTACCCCCTCTCGCAAGCATCCACAACTACGAAAGAAGAATTAAGATAACTCTAACCATAGCATTAAACAAATGGATCCAAATCAGCCCCTTACGGAATAGCGCATAAACTAGGGTTAAAGCTTCTGTCACTCTAGCAACCCATCATCTAATTACTACTCCACAATGCATTCCCTTAGGCCCAAAGATGGTGAAGTGTCATGTAGTCGACGTTCACATGACACCACTAAGAGAATCAACAACATACATATCATCAAAATATCGAACGAATACCAAATTCACATGATTACTTATGACAAGACTTCTCCCATGTCCTCAAGAACAAAAGTATCTACTCACAAATCATCTTCATGTCCAAGATCAGAGGGATATTAAATAGCATAATGGATCTGAACATATAATCTTCCACCAAATAAACCAACTAGCATCAACTACAAGATGTAATCAACACTACTAGCAACCCACAGGTACCAATCTGAGGTTTTGAGACAAAGATTGAATACAAGAGATGAACTAGGGTTTGAGATGAGATGGTGTTGTTGAAGATGTTGATGAAGATTGGTCCTCCCACGATGAGAGGATCGTTGTTGATGTCGATGGCGACGATTTCCCCCTCCCGGAGGGAAGTATCCCCGGCAGAATCTCTCCACCGGAGAGCAAAAGTGCTCCTGCCCAAGTTCCGCCTCGAGACGGCGGCGCATCATCCCGAAAGTCTTCTCTATATTTTTTCTAGGGCAAATGGACTTATATACCAGAAAATGGGGACCAGAGGCTGCCAGGGGCCCCATGAGCCACCAGGGCGCGCCTGGGGGTGGCACACCCTGGTGCCTCGTGGGCACCTGGGTGGCCCCCTCTGGTACTTCTTGCTTCCAGTATTTTTTTATTTATTCCAAAATAATTCTTCGTGAAATTTCAGCTCATTTGGAGATGTGCAGAATAGGTATCTCTGACATAGCTTTTTCAGGTCCAGAATTCCAGCTGCCGCCAATCTCCCTCCTTGTGTAAATCTTGCATATTAAGAGAGAAAAGACATTAGAATTGCTCCACAAAGTGTTATATTGATTAAAAACACTATAAATAACAGTAGCAAAACATGATGCAAAATGGACGTATCAACTCCCCCAAGCTTAGACCTCGCTCGTCCTCAAGCGAAAGCCGATATCGATAATCATGTCCACATGTTTAGAGAGAGAGGTGTCGATAAAAACAAAATATGGACATAGTAGCATCATGATCATTATTACAACAACAATATTTATTATCATAAAACTTCTCATGAGCAGGTAACAATTCATCACAACAATGAAGTATAAGGCATAAACTTTCTTGAAAACTAACAAACTATGTTCTCTGTCAACAATGGAATTGCAATTCATCATATTTTCAGGAAGGGTCTCATGTAGGAGGTTTTTAGCAAGTCCACATACTCAACCATCATTTAGTCTTCTATGATTGCTAATACTCACGACATATATATGGAGCAAAAAGTTTCAGCCAGAAACACAGAAAGATAGGGGCTTATGATTTCGCCTCCCAACTTATTCACCTCAAGGGTGATGTCAACAATAATAACTCATGATCACACATATCCAACTGGATATATATGCCTACATCTTTCCCCACCACATGATGCTTGCAAAATAGAAAAATAAATAGGAAGTAGAGGACAACACTATTGACTCTTGCATAAAAAGTAAATACATAAAAGTAAAGGATAGGCACTTCGCAGAGGGAAGCAAAGGTTGTCATGCGCTTTTTGTTGTTGGATGCACAAACTCTTAATGCAATGGAACATCACTTTATATTGCCCCTTGTGATAGCAACCTTTATTATGCAGTCCGTCGCTTTTATTTCTTTACCATCACAAGTTCGTACAAAGCTTATTTTCCCTTACAATAAAAGTTTAGACATATTTAGAGGCAATTTTTATTGCTTTTTGCACCGATGACAACTTACTTGAAGGATCTTATTCAATCCATAGGTAGATATAGTGGACTCTCATGACATGAAACTGGGTTTAAGGGTTTTGGATGCACAAGTAGTATCTCTACTTGGTGCGGATTTTTGGCTAGCAAACATATTGGGCAAGCACCACATGTTGGAGGATCTATGACAATATAACTTCTATGTGAATATAAGCTAACATAATTCATTACGTTGTCTTCTTTGTCCAACGTCAACAATTTGACATAAAATACTTAATGGGGGCTCACAATCATAAAAGATGTCCAAGATAGTATATTTGCATGTGAATCTTCTCTTCCCTATTAATTTTTTCATGAATTGCATCATTGACTAATGCTATGCTTGTTAACTTCCAATAAATTTTACCACTTATACTTTCCTTTATGTAATGTCATTACTTTCCATAAGATTAGCATATGATCTTTTATTATTATTTTCATTGCTAGGATTGAAACATGAAAGTAAAGAAGCAAAAACTCAAACTACTCTTTATTATATAACTCTCAACTCGATTACATAAATAGATAGATCACGAACTAGCACTTGAAAATAGATCATACTAAACTTTTATTCAACTAGATCACGAAATAACTAAGGATCGAACTAAAAATAGGTAAAGATGATAAAAGTGATGGTGATACGATACCGGGGCGCCTCCCCCAAGCTTGGCACAAGCCAAGGGGAGTGCCCATACACATGTACTCAAGTTTCCTTCTTCGGTGATGGTGGTGGTGACGAAGTGGTGGGCTTGTCCTCCGGCTTCCATGGCATAGGTTCCCCATCATAAAAAGATGAACGGGTCTCCGGGGTCCTGAAACTTGCAGCTAAATTCATACCTTTGAATCTTGCCTCATACTCATAATTTTGGTTTTGAAGATCATTGATTTGGCCTTGGAGATAATCGATTCGTTCATTGAGCTTGAAGATGATGTCTCCCTTTGATTGGCCATCCACCTTGTGATTACGGGTGAATTCTGTGATCATGGAGTGGTTGGCGCTGAGTCCACGTTCCACCATCCCTTGGCACTTGAAGATCTCCTGCTCCACCACTTCGAGCCTGGACTCCACACTCCCGGTCTTCTTGGGTCCTTGAACATCCTGGATGTGAAGCACCCCCTCACGCACCTCAATGGCCTGAGGGTGTCTCATCACCTCCGGTGGGTAGGGATTGATGACCTTCTCGTAGAACTTGTCCTTGGAAGAGCTTGGTGGAGCCATAGCGATCTTGATCTGTCAGAAAAATAGCACGGAACAAGAACAGAGGAAATTTCTGCGATACGGTGGTCAAAACGTCCGGGAGTATATATAAAGATTTTTTATCTTGCAAAACAAGTAATCCAGAAGAAAACGGAGTCGGGAAGGCTCACGAGGGGCCCATGAGCCACCAGCGCCGCGCCTGGGGGGGGGGGGGTGGCGCGCCCTGGTGCCTCGTGGGGACCAAGTGGGTCCCCTCGGCTGTTTCTTATTTTTGTATTTTTTCTAATATTCCAAAACTGACAGAAAGTATTTTTATGGAATTTTTGGAGTCGGTTTACTTACCGTATCACGCACCTCTTCCTTTTCGTGGTTCTGGAGTGTTCTGGAAGGTCTCTCTTATGTATTCATCCAGTGTAATTATTTCAATAATATTAGTTTCAACATTAATGGGAGTACCTGAAATATAGTGCTTAATTCTTTGCCCATTCACCACTCTCGGATTAGTGCCTTCGGAGTTGTTTATTTTGATGGCTCCCGAGCGATAAACTTCTTCGATGATATACGGTCCTTCCCATTTAGAGAGAAGTTTTCCTGCAAAGAATCTCAAACGAGAATTGTACAATAGAACTTGCTCACCCACTTTAAATTCCCGTTTTTGAATTCTTCTATCATGCCATCTTTTAACTTTTTCTTTAAATAATTTGGCATTTCATAAGCTTGGGTTCTCCATTCATCTAATGAGCTAATATCAAATAACCTCTTTTCACCGGCAAGTTTAAAATCATAATTGAGTTCTTTAATTGCCCAATATGCTTTATGTTGTAACTCAAGAGGTAAATGACATGCTTTTCCATAAACCATTTTATAAGGAGACATACCCATAGGATTTTTATAAGCAGTTCTATAAGCCCATAATGCATTGTCAAGTTTCTTAGACCAATTATTTCTAGATCTATTGACGGTTTTTTGCAAAATTAATTTTATTTCTCTATTTCTCAATTCAACTTGACCACTAGTTTGAGGGTGATAGGGAGATGCAATTCTATGGTTGACATCATATTTAGCAAGCTATTTGCTGAATGGACCATGAATAAAATGTGAACCACCATCAGTCATTAAATATGTAGGGACTCCGAACCTTGGGAAAATAACTTCTTTAAGCATTTTAATAGAAGTGTTATGATCAGCACTACTAGTTGGAATAGCTTCTACCCACTTAGTAACGTAATCAACAACAACTAAAATATGAGTATACCCATTGGATTTAGGAAAAGGTCCCATATAATCAAATCCCCAAACATCAAATGGTTCAATAGCAAGTGAATAATTCATAGGCATTTCCTGACGTCTACCAACATTACCAATTCTTTGACATTCATCACAAGATAGGACAAACTTACGAGCATTCTTGAAAAGAGTAGGCCAATAAAAACCAGTGTAATACCATGTGTGCAGTCCTGTCTCCCGCATGGTGTCCTCCGTAAGCCTCGGAATGACACTTCCGTAGGATTTGTTCCTGTTCATGCTCAGGTATACAACGTCTAATAATACCATCTACTCCTTCTTTATAAAGATGTGGGTCGTCCCAAAAGTAATGTCTTAAATCATAGAAGAACTTTTTCTTTTGTTGGTATGTGAAGCTAGGTGGTATAAATTTAGCAACAATATAATTAACATAGTCTGCATACCAAGGAGTATTACGAGAAGCGTTTATGACAGCTAACTGTTCATCAGGAAAATCATCATTAATAGGTAGTGGGTCATCAAGAACATTTTCAATTCTAGACAAATTATCTGCTACGGGATTCTCAGCTCCCTTTCTATCAACAATATGCAAGTCAAATTCTTGTAGCAATAAAACCCACCTAATGAGTCTAGGTTTAGCATCTTTCTTTTCCATAAGATATTTAATAGTAGCATGATCGGTGTGAACAGTTACTTTAGAATCAACTATGTAAGATCTGAATTTATCACATGCAAACACAACTGCTAGAAATTCTTTCTCAGTAGTAGCATAATTTGTTTGGGCACTGTCTAGAGTTTTACTATCATAATGGATAACATTTAGTTTCTTATCAACTCTCTGTCCTATAACAGCACCAATAGCATAGTCATTAGCATCACACATAATTTCAAAAGGCAAGTTCCAATCGGGTGGTTGAATAATAGGTGCAGTGGTTAAGGCTTTCTTAAGTGTTTCAAATGCTTCTAGACAATCATCATCAAAAATAAATGGAACATCTTTTTGCAAAAGATTGGTAAGAGGCCTAGAAATTTTAGAGAAGTCTTTAATAAATCTCCTATAGAAACCAGCATGACCAAGGAAACTTCTTATACCTTTAATATCTTTAGGACATGGCATTTTCTCAATAGCATCTACCTTAGCTTTATCAACTTCAATACCTCTTTCAGAAATTTTATGCCCCAAGACAATGCCTTCATTCACCATAAAGTGGCACTTCTCCCAATTCAAGACAAGATTAGTTTCTTCACATCTCTGCAAAACTCGATCAAGGTTGCTTAAGAAATCGTCAAAAGAAGTTCCGTAAACGGAGAAATCATCCATAAATACCTCAACAATCTTTTCACAAAAGTCAGAGAATATAGCAGTCATACATCTTTGAAAGGTAGCGGGTGCATTGCATAAACCAAAAGGCATACATCTATAAGCATAAGTTTCAAAAGGACAAGTAAAGGTGGTTTTCTCTTGGTCGGATTGTGATACGTGTATTTGAGAAAAACCAGAATAACCATCTAGGAAACAAAAGTGTGTATGCTTAGACAATCTTTCTAACATTTGATAATTAAAAGGTAAGGGGTAATGATCTTTTCTAGTGGATTTGTTTAATTTTCTAAAATCAATTAGCATCCTATACCCAGTTACAATTCTTTGTGGAATGAGTTCATTTTTATCATTAGGAACAACGGTAATACCTCCTTTCTTAGGGACACAATGAACGAGACTTACCCATCTACTATCAGCTATGGGATAGATTATACCTGCTTCCAAAAGCTTTAATATTTCAGTTCTTACCACCTCTTTCATCTTAGGATTTAATCGTCGTTGGTGGTCGACAACTGGTTTAGCATCAGGCTCCATATTAATTTTGTGCTGACATAGAGTGGGACTAATGCCCTTAAGATCATCAAGAGTAAATCCAATAGCAGCTCGGTGCTTCCTTAGAGTTTTTAGTAATCTTTTTTCTTCATGCTCTGAAAGGTTAGCACTAATAATAACAGGATATATCTTCTTTTCATCTAGATAACCATATTTCAATGTATCAGACAATTGTTTCAATTCAAATACAGGGTCACCCTTAGTTGGAGGAGGGCCTCCAAGAGTTTCAACAGGGAAATTGTGTTTAAGGATAGGTTGTTGATCAAAGAACATCTTATCTATTTCATTTCTTTCATTCATATGCATATCATTTTCATGGTCTAGCAAATATTGTTCTAACGGATCAATAGGAGGTACGGCAATAGAAGCAAGACCAATAATTTCATCTTTACTAGGCAATTCTTTGTCATGAGGTTGTCTATGAAACTTGGAGAAATTAAACTCATGAGACATACCACCAAACTTAACACTAACAGTTTCTTTAGCGCAATCAATCTTGGCATTAACAGTGTTCAAGAAAGGTCTACCAAACATAATGGGACAAAAATCATCTTGTGGAGAACCGAGGACTAGAAAATCAGTAGGGTATTTTATTTTTCCACACAAGACTTCAACATCTGTAATGATCCCAAGTGGTGTAATGGTATCCCTGTTTGCAAGCTTAATAGTAACATCAATGTCCTCTATTTCAACACGTGCAATATCATTCATAATTTCTTGATATAGGGTAAACGGAATAGCACTCACACTAGCACCCAAATCACATAAGCCATGATAACAATGATCTCCTATTTTAATAGAGACAACAGGCATGCCTACTACATGTCTGTTTTTATCTTTAGGATCCGGTTTAGCAATTCTAGCTGCTTCATCACAGAAGTAAATAACATGCCCATCTAGATTATTGACCAAGATATCTTTAACCATAGCAACATTAGGTTCAACTTTAATTTGTTCAGAGGGTCTAGGTGCTCTAATATTACTTTTGTTAACCACAATTGAAACTTTAGCATATTCCTTGATCCTAACAGGAAAAGGTGGTTTCTCAATATAAGCAGTAGGCACAACTGGATCAGCATGGTAAACAATTGTTTCTTCTTTAACAATAACGAGTTCTTATTTTAATTCAATAGGTGGGTGATATTTAAACCACTTCTCTTTAGGGAGATCAACATGAGTAACAAATGATTCACAAAAGGAGGCTACTATCTCAGAGTCAAGTCCATATTTAGTGCTAAACTTGTGAAAAGCATCGGTAGCCATAAAAGATGTAACACAATCAAACTCAAGTATTATACCTGACTCATTACCTTTGTCGAGTTCCCAATCTTCAGAGTTGCGTTTAATTCTTTCCAGAAGATCCCATCTGAATTCAATAGTTTTCTTCATAAAGGAGACAGTCAAAGAAGAATCGAGCATGGTTTGATTATCATGAGAAAGCCGAGCATAAAAATTCTGTAAGATAATTTTTCTTGAGAGCTCATGATTGGGGCATGTGTACATCATGTACTTAAGCCTCCCCCAAGCTTGAGCGATGCTTTCTCCTTCACGAGGCCAAAAATTATATATATAATTCCGATCACGATGAACCAAATGCATAGGATAAAATTTCTGATGGAATTCCAATTTCAATAAGTTCCAGTCCCATGTATCAGTATCATCACATAGCTTATACCATGTCAATGCCTTTCCCTCCAAAGATAAAGGGAATACTTTCTTCTTAACTCCATCTCCGGATAAACCTGCAAGCTTAAACAATCCACAAATTTCATCCACATAGATCAAGTGCATATCAGGATGTACCGTTCCATCTCCTGCATAAGGATTAGCTAGCAGTTTCTCTATCATACCCGGAGGAATTTCATATGAAATATTTTCAGTAGGTGCAGTAGGTTGAGGAGCAACTATTTGTGTTTCCGGTCGAGGTGAAGATACCTCGAACAAACCCCTCAAAGGATTACTTTCCATAGTGACAAGTGACAGTAAATTTCAGCACGTAATATAAATGTTTCCTTACCAAATTCCACTCACCAAAGGCGCTTCACCCCCCGGCAACGACGCCAGAAAAGAGTCTTGATGACCCACAAGTATAGGGGATCAATCATAGTCCTTTCGATAAGTAAGAGTGTCGAACCCAACGAGCAGCAGAAGGAAATGACAAGCGGTTTTCAGCAAGGTATTTTCTGCAAGCACTGAAATTATCGGTAACGAGTAGTTTGATAGCAAGATAATTTGTAACAAGTGACAAGTAGCAATAGTAACAAAGAGTGCAGCAAGGTGGCCCAATCTTTTTTGTAGTAAAGGACAAGCCGGAACGATCTCTTATAATAAGCAAAGCGTTCTCGAGGACACATGGGAATTTCATCTAGTCACTTTCATCATGTTGGATTGATTCGCGTTCGCTACTTTGATAATTTGATATGTGGGTGGACCGGTGCTTGGGTGCTATTCTTACTTGAACAAGCCTCCCACTTATGATTATCCCCTCTCGCAAGTATCCGCAACTACGATAGAAGAATTAAGATAACTCTAACCATAGCATTAAACAAATGGATCCAAATCAGCCCCTTACGGAATAGCGCATAAACTAGGGTTTAAGCTTCTGTCACTCTAGCAACCCATCATCTAATTACTACTTCACAATGCATTCCCTTAGGCCCAAAGATAGTGAAGTGTCATGTAGTCGACGTTCACATGACACCACTAAGAGAATCAACAACATACATATCATCAAAATATCGAACGAATACCAAATTCACATGATTACTTATGACAAGACTTCTCCCATGTCCTCAAGAACAAAAGTATCTACTCACAAATCACCATCATGTCCAAGATCAGAGGGATATTAAATAGCATAATGGATCTGAACATATTATCTTCCACCAAATAAACCAACTAGCATCAACTACAAGATGTAATCAACACTACTAGCAACCCACAAGTACCAATCTGAGGTTTTGGGACAAAGATTGAATACAAGAGATGAACTAGGGTTTGAGATGAGATGGTGCTGTTGAAGATGTTGATGAAGATTGGTCCTCCCATGATGAGCGGATCATTGGTGATGTCAATGGCGACGATTTCCTCCTCCCAAAGGGAAGTATCCCCGGCAGAATCTCTCCGTCGGAGAGCAAAAGTGCTCCTGCCCAAGTTCCACCTCGAGACGGCGGCGCACCGTCCCGAAAGTCTTCTCTATATTTTTTCTAGGGCAAATGGACTTATATACCAGAAAATGGGAGCCAGAGGCTGGCCAGGGGCCCCACGAGCCACCAAGGCTCGCCTGGGGGGTGGCGTGCCCTGGTGCCTCGTGGGCACCTGGGTGGCCCCCTCTGGTACTTCTTGCTTCCAGTATTTTTTATTTATTCCAAAATAATTCTTCGTGAAATTTCATCTCATTTGGAGATGTGTAGAACAGGTATCTCTGACACAGCTTTTTCTGGTCCAGAATTCCAGCTGCCAGCAATCTCCCTCCTTGTGTAAATCTTGCATATTAAGAGAGAAAAGGCATTAGAATTGCTCCACAAAGTGTTATATTGATTAAAAACACTATAAATAACAGTAGCAAAACATGATGCAAAATGGACGTATCAGCCAACTGAATGGTATGATGATCCACTGCTTGTTGAGCGGGAAGACGAGGAAGTCAGAGAAGAGACGGGAGAAGACACCGAGACTGAAGATCGTTTCGACTTCAACAACCTGATGAGGACTACCGAAGCCGATAGTGATTACGACCCAGGACCATCTGCTCTTCGCGACACTGCTACCTCAGCACCGTCATGATGCATGAACCGTTTCCATGGGTGCATCCCAGGGAGGTACAGAGAGAAGAAGCAGATGAAGGCGGAGCTATTCAAAGAGGAAGAGTAGATCTTGTACTACGATGTAAAAAATATCGATCTAGTAGTGTACTAATAAATTACCGACTTATTCTGAGTCTGTGACTCTATGAAATAGCTGGTGGAATACGTACCTAGCTTGTACTGTATAATTATGTGATATAAAGTTGTTCGAATTTGGTTTTCTTGGAATTTATTATGTGACTAGGTTTGTACATTAAAAGTTGGGCTTGACGTACAAATGCATGATGTATCATGAAGCTACTTCTTTAATGCCACCAGATCTAGGTGTATGGAACGTAGTGAGGAAGAGGCGAGGAAGTTGAGAGAGGAACAAGAGAACACGGACAAGGAAGATCAAGATGTCGCCAACGTAGCTGCTGGAAATGTTGTACCACCACAACCACCTCCAAGACTGGTATCAAAGGAAGGATTTGTACCACCACCACCTCCTCCAAGACTGGTATCAGAGGAAGGATTCATGCGATACATCAATATGGTGGAAGAAAGGAACAGGGAACAGACGGAAACTCAGAACAAGTTCTTTCAGGATGTGCTTGGAAGAAATCAGGAGAGAGGTTGGGAAGGACCCGGAGAGGGAGTAAGCTAGTCAGATTTTTTGCAAGCTAGACCCTTAACCTTCACCGCTGCACTTGAACCAATGGAGGAAGAGGATTGGCTGTTAGATATTGAGCGGAAGTTGAATACGGTTGGATGTTCGGATGATGAGAAGCTCTGTTATGCAACACATCTTTTGACTGGACCTGTCGCAGCTTGGTGGGAGAATGTCAAGCTGGTACAACCGGCAGGATGAGTGATCCAGTGGGAGGAATTCGAACAGAAGTTTCATGAAGATCATGTCCCAACAAGTTTCATAGAGATGAAGAAGAGGGAATTTGAAATCCTAGTCCAAGGTGGTTATACATTTCTAAAGTATGTGGGAGGATCCAACCGTACAACGAGGTATGCTCCGGACGAGGTGAATACTGAGGAGAAGAGGCAGAAGAGCTTCTTTAGCCAGCCATGAAGATCCAGTTAAGTTTATTGGATATTAGGGAGTTCCAGGGTCTGGTGAATAGAGCAATTACTTTGGAAGGACAAAGGGGAGAACTAACAAGGACAAGAGGAAGCGGGTGAGATTCAAACCTCGCAATTTTGCAATCCAATGTCCACCCCAAAATTTTGTTTTTAAACCGAAATTTAGGCCAGTCCCAGGACCACCACAATACGGAGCCCCAGGACCCAATTATAATCAGCCCAAAGAATATATATTTTTTTGATTGTTAAATGCTATTATGTATTTCTTTTGTATGTTTTTCTATCGTTTCATATTATTTTTCTGGACTAACCTATTAATTTAATGCCCAGTGCCCGTTCCTATTTTTTGCAAGTTTTTGGTTTCGTTGGAAATCCATATCTAGGAAAGTCCAAACACAATGAAAATTTACGAGGATTTTGTATGAAAAATAAGAAACACTAGAAGCTTTGTGAGAGGACCAAAAGTGGGATGTGGGGCCCAGAAGCCCAGGCGGCGCCCCCCCCCCCTAGGCCACGCCATGCAGGCTTGTGGGGCCCATGCAGCTCTGTTTGACCTAATTCCAAGCCTATAAATTTTGTAATATCCCGAAACCCTTAGAAGCAAGCCCGAAAGAATTTTATCAACGCCGCAAGCCTCTATTCTGAAGTGATCCCATCTGGAGCCCTATTCCGGCGCTCTGTCGGAGGGAGAAACCATTGGGGAGGCTGATCTTCATCAACCTTGCTGCCTCCCGGGTGATGTGTGAGTAGTTCCATTAGGACCTACAGTTCCATAGTAGTAGCTAGATGGCTTTCTCTCTCGCTTCTGATCTTCAATACAATGATCTTTTCTAAGATCAATCCGATGTAATCTTTTGCGGTGTGTTTGTTGGGATCCGATGAATTATGGATTTATGATCAGATTATTCATTGAATTTAGTTGAATCTCTTGTAGTTTCTTTGTTGCGTAATTTTATAGCTATGTATGCTTTCCGATCTATGAGACTTCTTTGGCCAAGATAGATGAGTAGGTCTTCAGAGTGAGTGGTGCATAGTAGTGGGTTCAATTTTGCAGTGATCTTGTCTAGTGACAAAAAGGACGAAGGCGCGTATTGTATTGTTGCTACTAAGGACAAAATGACGGGGTTAATATTATTGCTAGGTTTTTGTAACACCCCCATGTATTATGCTACAGTGATCCTTCATGATTATGCTAAGTCATTTTGCTTTGCTATGCTTGATCACTATGGATTCATCTCTCTTTTCAAACTCCATCTCATAAATCAATTCAAATTGCAAGTGAAATTTGAAGTTGCACAAACTTGGTTGCAAAATAGTCCATCATTTAGCAAATATTCCATAACAAATAATTGTTAAGGAAAACAACATCACCACAATGCTAAAATGGGCTATAGCAATTAAAACAGTGCCAAATCAGCATTTTTAAATGCTTTTCCATTTGTGAAAAATGCAAATCAATTCAAACTTCTCCCAAACTTTTTGTGGCAGTGCCAAATATTGCAATACATTTATGTGGACAAGTTCTGTATTTTGCAAAAGTCATTTGGTGGCTAAATAAATGCAAAATGGATTCTGTAAAAGAAAAACAGAAAACAGAAAAGGGAAAAGGGCAAAACACACTGTGCACTTAAGCCCACCAGCTACAGGAGCCAGCCCATCCCATCTCTCTCTCTCTCTCCTTCAACCTCTCGCCTCTCTCTCCCGTGCATGTCGACGCCGCGCGCGCCCAAAGCCGGCCCCCCTCTCGACCGTTCGACAATGAGCCTCTACAGGGCTCACGGAGGGGAAAAGGGCCTCGTCCGTGCCCCGTGGACGAACCCTAACCCTCTCTCCCCCTCTCTCCCTCGCTCTCCCACCTCGCCCGATGCTGCCATGGTCGCGCCTTTGCCATTGGCGCGGCCACCGTCACCCTATCACCTCGCCGCCGTGTCAGGGAGACGCGCCGTCAACCGCTATGTCGCTTGCAACCACGAGCCCGAGCCGGGAGCCTCTGCATCGCCGCCCTGGCTTCCTTCTTCCTCCTCGGACGCCGGAGATCGCCGACGCTGAGCCGTCTGCTCCAGTCCTCCCCCGAGCCCTCTTTGCTCAACTACAGGCTCGCGGAGAGCCTCTTCCTCGTTCCCCTCTCTTCCCGCCATCGTTTGCGAGCGCTAGCTAGGTTTCCCACCATGGCTGAAAGCCGCCGCCGCTCAAGCTCGCCGTCGGCGTGGCCCCGGTGACCTTTTGGTCCCGCGCGTGCCACCGTTGTGTTCCCCACGCCGCGTAGGGCCTCGTTAACGCCTCGCTCTCCTCGTTTGCGTGCCGTAGCCCCAGCCCCACGAGCACCCGATTTTGGCTGTCCGCCACGCACGTCGCCGCCGTCGCTGTAGGCCTCCTCCGGCGACACCACCGCCACCGTTCGATGCACCGTCGTCCGCTCGATCGAACGCAACCGACTGCGCCTCGTTTGGTGCCCCGTAGCAAAATTCCGATGAGATCCGATGCGCGCCACCGCAAAAATGGTCACCGGAGCTGTGCTCCGGCGCCGTCGCTGATGTGGGTCCCATAGGCCCCGTTGACCGTGTTGACTAAGTCAACTAGCTGAGTGGGAAACCCCCTGTCACTGACACGTAGGCCCCATCGTTTTAGTTAACTGTTTTGCTAATTAAAATTAATCTGTTAATTAATGTGACACTGACAAGTGGGTCCCACTAACTAATTAACTTAATTAGTTAAAATTAAGCCTCTGTTAAAGTGCTCTGTCACTAACATGTGGGCCCCCCTGGTCAGATTGACCAGTCAACTGTTGACTGTTGACTGCTGACTCAGCAGTCAACTGGGCCCCACTGTCAGCCTCTGATGCCCCTCTGGGTGCACTGCGCTGGGTGCACTTAGTATTTTCACTGTAATTGTTTTCTCGAATTAAAATTAATCCAGTAATTTTAGAAAATTGTTTAAAACTTTGAAAAATCATATTAAATAAACCGTAACTCGGATGAAAATAATTTATATATGAAAAATGACCAGAAAAATAAGACGAATCCGAATATGCCATCCACATACCTATCACATGCCTCCAACACTGCAAACATGGAACCTTCCCCTCCGGATCGTCTGTCCGATAATTGCCTAAAGCCAGGAAAATATTCCCAGATATTTTCCCGCTCCGTCTGTAATGCTTAGCACCGCATTAGGTCACCCCCAGCACATCATATTGCCATGTCATGCCTTGTAATGCATTTGTTTGCTTTATATTTGCTGTTTCTTCCCCCTCTTCTCTCCGGTAGACACCGAGACTACTGTTGACCCCGAGTACGACTACTATTGTTCTTCTCAGCAGAGCTTCCACGCAAGCAAAACCCCCTTGATCATTCCTATAACGCCCATTCTTTCTCTCTCGTGCTTGCATTAGATTTTGCTACTGTTGTTCGATAGCTCCTAATCTGATGCATAGCCTGATTTTGTAATCTGTTGTTGATACTTTATCTGTTGTCCTATATGCTTAGTATAGGCTGGTTAGTGATCCATCAGTGGCCCCGCACCCTTGTCCGTGTTGCCATGTTTTGCTTCCGGATGTCTCGATTAATGTGATCGAGGTGCAGAGACCGAACACACCACCAGCACCCCTTTAGTTGTACGACTCTGCAGAGCTACTATCGAGTGCCGAGGGTGATGCCTCGTATCTCACTTCTGATGATATCTCTGTAGTGTAGCACATCGGATGTGGTTTACCGACGGTGATTCCTCGCTCACCACTCCCGATGATGACTCTATCGTGCAACACCTCAAGCGTGAACCCATCGAGGGTGATTCCTCCAAGTTCACCTTGACATTTTACATCGAGCAAGAATCTATTGAGGGTAATTCCTCAGATTCCCTTGGTGTATGGACACACTGTTACCTTGACTATTACCTCAGTCCCTTGTTGAAGTCGGGTCGACCCAAGGGGTACCCACGAGAGTTATTGAAGTCGGGTTGACCATGAGGGTACCCGCGAGATTTAATGGCGGGCACGACCGGGCAGGCAGACCGTCCTAGAGAGGGATGGGCCTGGCCCTTGTCATAAGTCCGCGAGACGGGGCGACAGGATCACTGATCGTCTCCGCGAGCTCCCAACACACTAATGGGTTTGGATATGTGATATGAGTAGGCCTCTGGCCTTTTCGCACTGACCACCACGCGGGAATAAGTATGGGCACTCGGCGTCGTACGATTCTTCCGAAAGCTCACAGACGTCGGCAACTGAGTGGCGCGTGCCCTGGTGGACGGTAACTGCCTGCGCTTGTATAAGGAGGTGTGTCTAGTCCCAGCCGCATTCGCAACGCGCATGAGTGCAAAGGATGATTGGCCCATGACCCCTTCGCACTTAGGATGTAGACCGGCGTGCTGGCCTCTCTGTTGAGCCTAGGTAAGGCTACGGTGTGTCGATCAGCCGAGGCCGGGCATGACCCGAAAAGTGTGTCCGACCATAGTTAATCGAGCGTGTTGGGTAAGTTGGTGCACCCCTGCAGGGAAGTTATCTATTCGAATAGCCGTGTCCATGGTAACAGGACGCTAGGAGTTGTATCCCGATCTACTACAACTAGAACTGGATACTTGTGATACTAAATTGATATTATGGCTCCGGGATCGCTTTCTCGCAGGGAGTCGAGAAGGATCTCTGGGCGTTGCTAATATATACTTGTTACTATATTATATGTTACTCTACTCTCTTCTGATGCTGCAAGATGCTAGTCTTCGATAGGCTAGGCCTTACTCCTCTACTCTGGCATTCTGCAGTGTAGTCCACAAATACAGCCCCTTCCCTTTGATACCGATGCATACTTAGCATAGATCTGATGTAAGTCTTGCGAGTACTTTGGATGAGTACTCACGGTTGCTTTGCTACCTTTTTTTCCCTACCCGATTGCTGCGATCAGATGACGGAGCCTCGGAGCCAGCTGACACCGTCGATGACTACTACTACCCCGACGGAGCCTACTACTACGTGGAGACCGATGACCAGGAGTAGTTCGGAGGCTCCCAGGCAGGAGGCCTGCGCCTTTTCGATCTAGATGTCGTTGTTTTGCTCAGCCTTCTTAAGGCAAACTTGTTTAGTTATGTCTGTACTCAGATATTGTTGCTTCCGCTGGCTTATGTATTCGAGCCTTTGTGGCCTGGCTTGTAATATAAAGATGTATGACTTTAATTTGTGTCTAGAGTTGTGTTATGATATCTTCCCGTGAGTCTCTGATCTTGATCGTGCGCATTTGCGTGTATGATTAGTGCATGGTCGAGTCGGGGGCGTCACAAGTTGGTATCAGAACCGACTGCCTGTAGGAAGCCCCTTTCCAACTCCTTGGCCGAAGTTGAGTCTAGTCTTTGAAAAACTATTTTACTAACATTGTTGTGTGGGTTACGGGCCCACATCGCAAATGGTTGGGATTATGATCTTTTATACCTCTCCTTTACTCTGGGATTCTGATCTCTCTTCTTTTCGGGTTAAAGATACTAACTCTAACATTAGGTTCTCGTAATCACATCAACCCGGAGAGCTGGATTATCTGCAACTATTCCTTTGAATGTATGATGTATGATTCACACACTGTCATTTGACATTATTAAACTCTTTTGTTTCAGATGCGTCCCGCAACGCAACTCATACAACAGATTATGGCTATTGATGCGACTGGATTCCCTGCTATTCTCGTCGACCTCTTGACCATGCTGGGATATCGCTAGTACCCCGAGTACACTGTTTACGAGGAGTACCGTGAGTTCAACCAGGAGCAGGCTGTGGTTCGAATCTTCGATCGGCAGGATAACTCCATCACTGAGTTGCACACCTTTCATGGTGTTGGAGTGTGTGTTGACATGGCAGTCCATGATGCTGCCTATGCTGCTATTGCCCATCTCCGCAGAGAGCACCCTCACTTGGATAAGTCTGGATTCCGCTACATCCCGTATGCCTCCGCTGAGGATGAGAGTGGGTACTACACTGCTGTCTGTACCCCTTACGTGTGACGTCGTTATGACCCGCAGGTTTTGGTCTAGTACACTGAGGCTCTGGATCGCACTGCCCGAGCTCTTGCTATCGAGTTGTACGCCACTCGTGCTCATCTTTACGATTCTCTGACACAGTTACTGCCAGCAGTCAGTGCAGGGATGAATCCTGAGTACATCCTTTACCCGCGCAGGACAGAGATGCCACCATGTCTTGAGTGGCCTGCTGTTGGAGGTTATACTCCCCCACGTGGACTTCTTCTCCCAGTCTAGGACCAAGTTCTGCATCATAGTGTTCACGGAGCGCAGGGTCCTCATATCGAGGGCAACTTGCGTCGTCGTCACCTGTAGCTGCCTGGTTTCAGTGGTTTTCTCCGACGTTGATGTAGCCATCGCTATGTCCCGTTGTTATATCCCTCAACCGCGTGCCTGCGTGCCGCCTAGTGTGTCTAGCTTACTTCTTTCCGAGCTTGTACCGCCAGCTTGTGACCGACTCTATGTATGGATCTTTATGTCATGTTTGACTACTGTGATGTATCTATTGCACTTCTTTCATTGTGCACGTTACCGCATGAATGATTCCATACATCTGCAATTGCTCATTGCTAAACTACCCCCTGTTTGATTTTAGCAGGATGGTTAGACCAGGTGGTCGTGGCCGTGGTGCCAACAATCCACCGCCGCCCGACTATATGGCTGGAATGATGCAACAGTTTGAGCTGAACCGTCAATTCATGCAAGGGATAATGGATCAGTTTCCACGTCCGAACATGAACCAACAGCCAGCCCCAATAACCTTGCAAGACTTTGTGCGCCTCAACCCGACTGTCTTCCGCAACTCGGTTCAGCTGCTTGACGCTGATGACTAGCTCCGTGACATCACATATGAGATGGAGTCGGCTAATGTTGCCCCTGCCAGCTATGTCACTTTCGCGTCTTACTTCCTGAAGGGTCCCGCAGCGCAATGATGGGACAGTCACCGGCGTACCCTCCCTGTTGGAACCATCATTACTTGGCTGGAGTTCCAAGCTGCTTTCCGTGCCTGATACATTCCCCAAGGAGTCATGGACCGGAAGAAACGTGAGTTTCGCAACCTCACCCAGGGCAGCAAGACTGTGGAGGTCTACCAGCGGGAGTTCCTCGATCTGTCCCGCTATGCTGAAGAAGATATCGCTATTGATGCTCGCCGATAGGAGAAATTCCGCGAAGGGCTCAACCATGATATCAAGCTCGCGCTCCTTGTTCAAGACTTCGCTAACTTCGCCACCTTGGTGAACAAGGCCATCCAAGTTGAGACTGGTCTAAAGGAACACAAGGATGCCATCAAGCGCACTCGTGACGTTGGCTCATCTTCGAGCTCGTCATCCCAGAAGCGTCGGATTTGGATCCCTCACAGCATGTACCGTCCAACTGCCCCTGCTCCAAGGCCATCCTATGCTACACCTCGTCTGCCTCCTCCACCTCCGAGGCAGCCAAGATATCAAGCTGCACCACCTCGAGCTCCTACTCCCCGTCCCAAGGCCGTCCCGGTCACCGTGCCAGAGACTGCTCTCAGGATCAGAATCAGCTTGCGCTTCCGTCAGCTGGCCGTGGAAATGGCCGTGGTAACAACTCGCCCCGCAACAACCATGTCAGGCCTTCTTATGGTCGTGGTCAAGCTTATCATGTTGATCTGAATGAAGCTCAAGACCAGCCTGCTACTGTGATGGGTACCCTTCTTGTTAACTCAGTACCCGCTTCTATTTTGTTTGATTCAGGAGCATCGCATTCATTCATATCAGAAGGTTTTGCATACATGCATGGCATTAAATATGAGGAGTTGAATGTTCCACTAGTGATAAGCACCCCCGCGGGCCAATGTCAAGCCTCCATGGTTAGCCACAACATCACCGTTGAAATTGAAGGGTTGGAATTCCATGTCTCTCCCATTATTTTGAAGTCTTCCAAGATTGACCTCATTCTAGGAATGGATTGGTTGAAGGCTCATACTGCTTCAATCGATTGTGCCTCTAAAACCGTCCAACTCCTACATCCTTCGGATGAGATAGTAAACTACTATGCTCGTCTTATTCGAAGTGCTGAAGCCCAGATTTATTCTATGAATGCGTTGAACGCTTCACCTCTTGAAGGAATCGAAAACGTTCCAGTCGTTTGCGACTTCCTAGATGTCTTTCCAGAAGAACTTCCAGGAGTTCCCCCTGTTAGAGCTGTCGAATTTGTCATCGACTTAAAACCAGGCACCACTCCTATTGCGAAGCGACCCTACAAGATGCCGCCGCATGAACTCCTTGAACTTAAGGAGGAAATTGACAAATCACTTCGCAAGGGTTTCATTCGTCCCAGTTCCTCAGCTTGGGGAGCACCTTCTCTCTTTGTTAAAAAGAAGGATGGAACAAACTGGTTGGTCCAAGATTACCGACCTATCAACCAGGTAACGATTCAGAACAAATATCCGCTTCCTCGGATCAACGATCTGTATGATCAACTTGCTAGTTCTTCAGTATTCTCTAAACTCGATCTGAGGTTGGGTTACCACCAGATCCAAGTTCATGAAGAGGATATTCCGAAGACCGCTTTCGTTACTCGCTATGGTTCATACGAGTACACCGTCATGTCTTTTGGTTTAACCAATGCTCCAGCAACGTTCTCTCGATTGATGAACTATATCTTCATGAAATACCTCGACAAGTTCGTCGTGGTTTATCTGGATGATATCCTTGTGTATTTCAAGAATAAAGAAGAACATGCTGAACATCTTCGTCTTGTACTGGAAAAGCTTCGAGAGCATCAGCTATATGCCAAATATTCCAAGTGTGATTTCTGGTTATCCGAAGTGACCTATCTTGGTCATGTGATTTCCAAGGATGGTATTGCTGTCAACCTAGAGCGAGTTCAGGCTATTCTTGACTGGACTCCTCCGAAGAATGTTAAGCAAGTCAGGAGTTTTCTCGGACTCGTCAGTTATTGCCGCCGTTTTGTCGAGAACTTCTCTAAGCTTGCCAAGCCTCTGACTGATCTGCTTCACAAAGGCGTTAAGTTTGAGTGGACAGAAAAATGTCAGGAAAGTTTCCAAAACTCAAGGACAAGCTAACATCTGCACTAGTGCTTGCTCCTCCAGATTCCCGCAAGGACTTCATGATTTATTGTGACGCATCTTGTCAAGGATTAGGCTGTGTCCTAATGCAAGAGCGCAAAGTGATTGCTTATGCCTCACGACAGCTGCGTCCTCATGAAGAAAACAACCCAGTTCATGATCTTGAACTTGCTGCAGTTATTTACGCATTGAAGTTGTGGCGACATTACCTCCTCTGTAATCGTTGCGAGATCTACACTGATCATCAAAGTCTGAAATATCTGTTTACTCAGCCAGACTTGAATCTCCGTCAACAAAGATGGATGGAGGCAATTACAGACTATGATTGCGGTATTTCATATACCCCTGGTAAGGCTAATGTTATGGCCGATGCTTTGAGTCGCAAGTCTTATTGTAACAACCTCATGGTTCAGCAAGCTCAACCCCTTCTTTATGAGGAACTTCGCAAGTTGAATCTTCATATTGTTCCACAGGGTTCTCTCAATACCCCTGTCTTGGAACCAACTCTCGAGAAAGCTATCAAGACTGCGCAAGAGAATGATACTGAAGTTGATCAGATTAAGAGTGATCTTGCCTCTGATAAAGCCAAAGATTTCTCGCTTGATAAAGATGGAGCTTTATTCTTCAAAGATCGCCTTGTGGTACCCCACTTTGACGACATGTGAGTAAAGGTTATGGCTAAAGCACATGATACACCTCTGTCTATTCATCCGGGTAGTACCAAGATGTACCAAGACATTCGTCAGAGATACGGGTGGTCTAATATGAAGCAAGACATTGCTCGATATGTTGCTGAATGTGATGTTTGCCGTCGCGTCAAGGCAGAAGATCAAAAACTTGCTGGACTTCTGCAACCGTTTCCTATCCCTGAATGGAAATGGGACAAGGTTCAAATGGATCTCATCACTGGCCTTCCCAAATCACAAAAGGGTCACGATGCTATTCTTGTCGTCGTCGACCAATTCTCCAAAGTTGCACATTTTCTGCCAGTCAAGGAGACGATCACTGCTAGTCAGTTAGCTGACTTGTATATCTCCAGAATTGTGACACTCCACGGTATTCCGAAGGAGATCAGTTCAGACCGTGGCAGCCTCTTCACCTCAAAGTTCTGGGAAAGTTTCCAAGAAGCTATGGGAACTCATATAACCTGGAGCACAGCTTTTCACCCCCAGTCCCAAGGTCAAGTTGAACGAGTTAACCAAGCGCTTGAAGATATGCTACGTGCTTGTGTCATCTCATTTGGCAAGAAGTGGGAAGAATCTCTCCCGTATGATGAATTCTCATACAACAACATCTATCAAGCTAGCTTGAAGATGGCTCCCTTCGAGGTATTATATGGACGTAAGTGCCGAACCCCTCTGAATTGGTCAAAAACTGGGGAACGACCGCTCATCGGTCCGGATATTATCCAACAAGTTGAAGAGCAACTCCGTATTGTCCGGGAAAATCTCAAGGCAGCCCAGTCCCGCTAGAAGAGCAACTATGACCGTAAACACCGGGGATCGATCTATCAACCTGGTGAACAAGCTTATCTGCGTGTCACTCCTATGAAGGGCACTCATCGTTTTGGAATCAAGGGCAAGTTAGCTCCTCGGTACATTGGACCCTTACGCATTCTCGCCAGACGTGGATATGTGGCTTATAAATTGGAATTGCCACCGCAGTTTTCTCACATCCACGATGTCTTCCATGTGTCGCAACTTCGTCGTTGCTTCAAGGATCCACACCGTGCCATGGATCATGAAATGCTCGAATTGCAAGATGATCTCTCTTATAAGGAGCATCCGATCCGCATTCTTGATCAAGCTGAATGACGAACCCATCAGAAGGTAATCAAGTTCCTTAAAGTGCAGTGGTCGAATCATACTGAAGATGAAGCCACTTGGGAACGTGAGGATCGCCTTCGTGAAGAATACCCCGATCTTTTTTCTTTCTACCTCTTAATTCTTGGGACGAGAATTTCTTTTAGAGGAGGAGAGTGGTAACACCCCCATGTATTATGCTACAGTGATCCTTCATGATTATGCTAAGTCATTTTGCTTTGCTATGCTTGATCACTATGGATTCATATCTCTTTTCAAACTCCATCTCATAAATCAATTCAAATTGCAAGTGAAATTTGAAGTTGCACAAACTTGGTTGCAAAATAGTCCATCATTTAGCAAATATTCCATAACAAATAATTGTTAAGGAAAATAACATCACCACAATGCTAAAATGGGCTATAGCAATTAAAACAGTGCCAAATCAGCATTTTTAAATGCTTTTCCATTTGTGAAAAATCCAAATCAATTCAAACTTCTCCCAAACTTTTTGTGGCAGTGCCAAATATTGCAATACATTTATGTGGCCAAGTCTGTATTTTGCAAAAGTCATTTGGTGGTTAAATAAATGCAAAATGGATTCTGTAAAAGAAAAACAGAAAACAGAAAAGGGAAAAAGGCAAAACACACTGTGCACTTAAGCCCACCAGCTACAGGAGCCAGCCCAGCCCATCTCTCTCTCTCTCCTTCAACCTCCCGCCTCTCTCTCCCGTGCGTGTCGACACCGCGCGAGCCCGAAGCCGGCCCCCCTCTCGCCCGTTCGACAACGAGCCTCTACAGGGCTCACGGGGGGGATAAGGGCCTCGTCTGCGCCCCGTGGACGAACCCTAACCCTCTCTCCCCCTTTCTCCCTCGCTCTCCCACCTCGCCCGACGCTGCCATGGCCGCGCCTTTGCCATAGCCGCGGCCACCGTCACCCTATCGCCTCGCCGCCGTGTCACGGAGACGCGTCGCCGACCGCTACGTCGCCTGCAACCACAAGCCCGAGCCGGGAGCCTCTACATCGCCGCCCTCGCTTCCTTCTTCTTCCTCGGACGCCGGAGATCACTGACGCCGTGCCGTCTGCTCCAGGCCTCCCCCGAGCCCTCTTTGCTCAACTACAGGCTCGCGGTGAGCCTCTCCCTCGTTCCCCTCTCTTCCCGCTGTCGTTTGCGAGCGCTAGCTAGGTTTCCCACCGTGGCCGAAAGCCGTCGCCGCTCGAGCTCGCCGTCGGCGTGGCCCCGGTGACCTTTTGGTCCCGCGTGTGCCACCGTTGTGCTCCCCACGCTCTCCCCGTTTGCACGCCGTAGCCCCAGCCCCACGAGCACCCGATTCCGGCCGTCCGCCACGTACAACGCCGCCGTCGCTGTAGGCCTTCTCCGGCGATGCCACCGCCACCGTTCGACGCGCCGTCATCCGCCCGATCGAACGCAACCGACCGCGCCTTGTTTGGTGCCCCGTAGAGAAATTCCGACGAGATCCGACGCGCGCCGCCGCAAAAATGGTCGCCGGAGCTGTGCTCCGGCGCCGTCGCTAACGTGGCCGGCCCTGGGGCCCACCCTGGGTCACTGCAGGTGGGTCACATAGGCCCCGTTGACCGCGTTGACTAAGTCAACTAGCTGACTGGGCAACCCCCTCTCACTGACATGTAGGCCCCACCGTTTTAGTTAACTATTTTGCTAATTAAAATTAATCTATTAATTAATGTGACACTAACAAGTGGGTCCCACTAGCTAATTAACTTAACTAGTTAAAATTAAGCCTCTGTTAATGTGCTCTGTCACTAACATGTGGGCCCCCCTGGTCAGATTGACCAGTCAACTGTTGACTGTTGACTGCTGACTCAGCAGTCAACTGGGCCCCACTGTCAGCCTCTGATGCCCCTCTGGGTGCACTGCGCTGGGTGCACTTAGTATTTTCACTGTAATTGTTTTCTCGAATTAAAATTAATCCAGTAATTTTAGAAAATTGTTTAAAACTTTGAAAAATCATATTAAATAAACCGTAACTTGGATGAAAATAATTTATATATGAAAAATGACCAAAAAAATAAGACGAATCCGAATATGCCATCCACATACCTATCACATGCCTCCAACACTGCAAACATGGAACCTTCCCCTCCGGATCGTCTGTCCGATAATTGCCTAAAGCCGGGAAAATATTCCCAGATATTTTCCCGCTCCGTCTGTAATGCTTAGCACCGCATTAGGTCACCCCCAGCACAGCATATTGCCATGTCATGTTGTGTGATGCATTTGTTTGCTTTATATTTACTGTTTCTTCCCCCTCTTCTCTCCGGTAGACCCCGAGACTGCTGTTGACCCCGAGTACGACTACGTCGTCGACGACTCGTACTTCTCAGCAGAGCTTCCAGGCAAGCAAAACCCCCTTGATCATTCCTATAACGCCCATTCTTTCTCTCTCGTGCTTGCATTAGATTTTGCTACTGTTGTTCGATAGCTCCTATTCCGATGCATAGCCTTATTTTGTAACCTGTTGTTGATACTTTATATGTTGTCCTATATGCTTAGTATAGGCTGGTTAGTGATCCATCAGTGGCCCCGCACCCTTGTCCGTGTTGCCATGCTTTGCTTCCGGATGACTCGATCAATGTGATCGAGGTGCAGAGACCGAACACACCACCAGCACCCCTTTAGTTGTACGACTCTGCAGAGCTACTATCGAGTGCCGAGGGTGATGCCTCATATCTCACTTATGATGATATCTCTGTAGTGTAGCACATCGGATGTGGTTTACCGAGGGTGATTCCTCGCTCACCACTCCCGATGATGACTCTGTCGTGCAGCACCTCAAGCGTGAACCCATCGAGGGTGATTCCTTCAAGTTCACCTTAACATTTTACATCGAGCAAGAATCTATCGAGGGTGATTCCTCAAATTCCCTTGGTGTATGGACACACTGTTACCTTGACTATTACCTCAGTCCCTTGTTGAAGTCGGGTCGACCCAAGGGGTACCCGCGAGAGTTATTGAAGTCGGGTTGACCATGAGGGTACCCGCGAGATTTAATGACGAGGCACGACCGGGTAGGCAGACCGTCCTAGAGAGGGATGGGCCTGGCTCTTGTCGTAAGTCCGCGAGACGGGGCGACAGGATCACTGATCGTCTCCGCGAGCTCCCAACACACTAATGGGTTTGGATATGTGATCTGAGTAGGCCTCTGGCCTTTTCGCACTTACCACCACACGGGCATAAGTATGGGCACTCGGCATCGTACGATTCTTCCGAAAGCTCACAGACGTCGGCAATTGAGTGGCGCGCACCCGGGTGGACGGTAACCGCCTGCGCTTGTATAAGAAGGTGGGTCTGGTCCCGGCCGCGTTCGCAACGCGCAGGAGTGCAAAGGACGATTGGCCCATGGCCCCTTCGTACTTAGGATGTAGACCAGCGTGCTGGCCTCTCTGTTTAGCCTAGGTAGGGCTACGGTGTGTCGATCAGCCGAGGCCGGGCAAAGTGTGTCCGGCCAGAGTTAATCGAGCATGTTGGGTAAGTTGGTGCACCCCTGTAGGGAAGTTATCTATTCGAATAGCCGTGTCCACGGTAACAGGACGCTCGAAGTTGTATCCTGATCTACTACAACTAGAACTGGATACTTGTGATACTAAACTGATATTATGGCTCCGGGATCGCTTTCTCGCTGGGAGTCGAGGAAGGATCTCTAGGCGTTGCTAATATATACTTGTTACTATATTATATGTTACTCTACTCTCTTCTGATGCTGCAAGATGCTAGTCTTCGATAGGCTAGGCCTTACTCCTCTACTCTAGCATTCTGCAGTATAGTCCACAGATACAGCCCCTTCCCTTTGATACCGATGCATACTTAGCATAGATCTGATGTAAGTCTTGCGAGTACTTTGGATGAGCACTCACGGTTGCTTTGCTACCATTTCCCCCCCCCTACCCGATTGCTGCGATCAGATGATGGAGCCACGGAGCTAGCTGACCCCGTCGACGACTACTACTACCCCGACGGAGCCTACTACTACATGGAGACCGACGACCAGTAGTAGTTCGGAGGCTCCCAGGCAGGAGGCCTGCGCCTTTTCGATCTAGATGTCGTTGTTTTGCTCAGCATTCTTAAGGCAAACTTGTTTAGTTATGTCTGTACTCAGATATCGTTGCTTTCGCTGACTTATGTATTCGAGTCTTTGTGGCCTGGCTTGTAATATAAAGCTGTATGACTTTAATTTGTGTCTAGAGTTGTGTTATGAGATCTTCCCGTGAGTCTCTGATCTTGATCGTGCGCATTTGCGTGTATGATTAGTGCACGGTCGAGTCGGGGGCGTCACAATTTTCTTCTGTCTACATTATGTCATCTTGCATATTGTGTTACTCTGTTTCTTATGAACTTAATACTTTGAGATGCATGCTGGATAACGGTCTTGGGGTGGAGTAGTTGTTGTAGATGTCAATAAGTTTATCGGTCTACTTATCACGGACGTAATGCCTATGTGAGATTATGCCATGAATGATCATAATTATAATTTGCATTATTCTGTCAATTGCCCAACAGTAATTTGTTGGGATTTCTATTTTCATGCCCTCCGTTCCTTAGTTCTACTCAGTTTTGCCCAACGCTCTAACTTGTGCTCACTTTTGCCCTGCTCTGCCTAGCCGAATCTCACATATGGCCAAATGCAGCATTTCTGTTGGGTCAACCCCCTTTGACCGTTACATGCATGACTGTGAGAATATGACATGTGGGCCACTGTCCAGTACGGCCACGTCAGCCAGCCGGCGGTTAGTCGCCGATGCATAGCACGACAGAGCGTCGTTGCTCGTCTGGCCGATTCCAGCGATGGCTGGACGATATCTTTGCCTCTACCGTTAGCTGGTGCTCGTGCGCGTCGAGGGGCGGCATCTGGGTGGCCGGGGGTGGACGGAAACGAAGGCAGTGGGTGAGTACCATCGTGGCCGGAGTTTGGTGTTTGTAGGCAACAAAGCTATAGCACGGATTCGAATGATTTTTTGTGCTCGTGTTGTTCTACGGCTGCTTCCGGTGCAGTTTGACACGGTCACGTGACAAAATGGTCACCGGAGCGTCTTCATGAGCTCATGCTGGATCAACAAAGGGAGGTCGCGATTAATAGCACTACGGCAGGAAAACGTTGACAAGGAGATCGGGAAAAGTTGTGGAGCTCACGTTAAGGTTGTGGAGCACATTAAGTAGGTCGGGGATGGGTTGTAGGCGATGAATTGATAGCGGAGTCCTAGGCTGCAGACAACGAAGAAGGCGACGATGGCGGCGATTCAGGGCGTCCGGTCTAGCGATCTTCGTCTTATAGGTTAATGGTGGCGATTCAGAGCTAAAGGACATGGTGCTGAGGCGAGGAGAGCACAGTGGCTACGTTGGTTGACGTCGGCGCGACCATGGCGTTCTTGGTCATGGTTGGAGAGCGAGCAAGAGGAGGGTACAATGATGGATAGTAGATAGTTTCGAACTAGTGGTATCGTGCTTGTCTCTTGGCATAGAGTTGGGGACAAAGAAGGCCTCGAAGGCGCGAAGCAGGAGCAGACGCTCTCGAACGCGTCGTCCTCTGCCACTAGGCGCGAGGTTGAAGACGGGGTTGCCTGTAGGTGGGCTGGGCTGCACAGTGCTGGGCCGCTAGGTAACTCTCTCTCTCTCTCTCTCTCTCTTTATTTCTGTCCTTTCCTCTTATATTTGAATTCCTTTCCATTTATATTTGAATATATTTTAGATCAAAAAATTGTAAAACCATCTAGAAAATTATCTATGAATATAATGAATTTTTACAAAAACACACACATTTTTTTGCCCATGGGATTAACTGAGACGCCGGCCCACAAACGTCGCGCGAGCGTCCCCCTTCACCACACCACCGTACTGAATGATGTGGTTTAGTCCCACATCACCGCGCGAGAGGCTCGCTGACCTTCTTAAATAGCAGAGAGGACCATATGCAATAAACTACTTCTATTGTAATAAGAGCATCAATGCTCGCTTTGTGAAGGAGATGTTGATTTGATATTTCATCATCTCTTCATCTCTTTCACAAAGTAAGCATGGATGGTCTTACTATGATAAAAGTATTTTTTTTATACAAGTGGCATTATTTTCAAAATTTATCTGATCAAACTAGAGCACAACACTATTATTTTTTATTTTCAAGAAAATCAAATACAAGTTAAAATTTGGCACAACTATGGTTGTTACCATTGTGAACATTTTTGCCACAGGAATAATAATTTTTTTGGAATAAAAAATTATTATTTCCATTTTCCAAGTGATGGAAATGTCTTTTTTGTGTGAAGGAAGTACATGAAATAAGTTATAAAATTTAGTCTTTTCATTTTTCATACAAGGTCTACCACATTGGAAGCCCATTGACCAAGTTTCATGAATTTCAGAGTATTATTGCTATATTTCCAAGATTTACTGGATTTACAGTGAATTATGAGATTTTGCTCAAATTTGAACTACAAGTGTGATGTAGTTTGGTACTGAAAATTGACAAAAATCATTTTATGATCTAATGTTGGTGGTGCATTCACTTGGGACAACCAAAGTTGAAATTCCGAACCATTTGATATGAATATTCAACATTTCAAGTTTTACCCCGTTTTCGGAAAAAACAAAGAAAATGAAAAAAGCCTCAAAAATTAAAATCCTTGTGCATGAAGCCCTCTTGTGTGAACTAGTAGGTGGGGAAAATCATAAACTTGCAATACCACAAGTTTATAAAAAAAACCTTCATAAAATGACCTATCTAATATGAAGTTGCATGGATATCAAGGCATATGCCCCTGGCCCTGGCCACTTCCATGCCATACTCCATGATAACAAGTTAAAATTTGGCACAACTATGGGTGTTACCATTGTGAACATTGTTCCCACGGGAATAATAATTTTTATTCCAAAAAAATTTGGTCTTTTCATTTT
Organism: Elymus sibiricus; assembly: GCA_039707655.1. Classification (NCBI taxonomy): domain Eukaryota; kingdom Viridiplantae; phylum Streptophyta; class Magnoliopsida; order Poales; family Poaceae; genus Elymus; species Elymus sibiricus. The sequence goes on from CM077672.1 coordinate 395,011,494, forward strand.
CCAAGTGATGGAAATGTCTTTTTTGTGAAGGAAGTACATGAAATAAGTTATAAAATTTGGTCTTTTCATTTTTCATACAAGGTCTACAACATTGGAAGCCCACTGACCAAGTTTCATGAATTTCAGAGTATTATTGCTATATTTCCAAGATTTACTGGATTTACAGTGAATTATGAGATTTTGCTCAAATTTGAACTACAAGTGTGATGTTGTTTGGTACTAAAAATTAACAATAATCATTTTATGATCTAATGTTGGTGGTGCATGCACTTGGGACCACCAAAGTTGAAATTCTGAACCATTTGATATGAATGTTCAACATTTCAAGTTTTACCCCATTTTCAGAAAAATCAAAGAAAATGGAAAAAGACTCAAAAATTAAAATCCTTGTGCGTGAAGCCCTCTTGTGTGAACTCGTAGGTGGGAAAATCATAAACTTGCAATACCACAAGTTTTGAAAAAAAAACATTGCAAGTTTGCCCCCATTCCCTTTTAAGTAAGTTTTGCATGTCGCAGTTTTTGGCAAGTTTTGACATACTGTTTGCAGTTCAAAGGGCATCCACATGTCGGATCCTCAGCATTAGCTAGAAGGGGGTTGGAGACGCTTAAGATGGCGAGCCACGTGGCGGTGGGAGCGTTGAGCATTCTGCTCAAACTGCGCCGATAACTCATACTGCTCCACCACTATTGGGGCATTCTGGCAGCCAGCCTTGGCCTTCACGGTGACCAACGCGAGATCATTGCCGGCATCAGCCTCCAAGTGCTCCTGGTCAACCATCTGCTCACCCTCGTCGTCTAAATTAATCGCTAGATTCATGTCTGCCTGAGCAGGATGAGTGATGATCTCCAAACCCCCCTGATAGCCCTCCTCTTGTGCATCATCCTCCTGTGCAATGATCTCCAACCCCCCGTGATAGCCCTCCTCTTGTGCATCCTCCTGCGCGATGATCTGCAACCCGCCCTGGTAGCTCTCCTTTTCTTCAACCTCCTCCTCCGTCACCTCGTCGACGACCTGAATAATACGCAAATTCACCGGCCCTTCCGCCTCTGGATTCGGCGAGGAGAGGCGGGAGCGGTATTCGTACCAGCGGGCTCGCTGTCGACGATCTGGAGACTTCATCGCCTCTGCCATTGCCCACAGGAGAATCTCAATTGGGACTGCCCCCTTGCCTTTAGTACGTAACCGCTTCCGCTCGTCCGTTGTCACTTCCAACGCCAGGCCCAGCGAGTGCATCACGAGAGAATTCGCGCTCGAAAACCAGGAGCATATCTCCTTGCACTTGGCCAGCAAAAGCTCATCCCCGGCGCAAAACAAATCCATCGCCCTCTTCCAACTCGGACCTGCTTGCCATCAATCAAAGAACAAATTTGCAAATCAAAGAATTAAAAATGAATTCAATTATTCAGATCAAATTCACCACAAAACAATCTAAAATGGGCTCAATTAAACAAAACCTAATTGCTAGGGTTTTCTGTTTCAAAACTAGCTGCCACTAGTACCGCTGGCAGGAATCCAATCCTAAATAGACGTCCATACTGATTGCAAACTGGAGCAACTCAATGCATGACAATTCAATCGCTCAATTGCCCATTCAATCGACTTATAATCGAATCCTAATTGCTAGGGTTTCGATTAGAAACGTATCGGTCGGCCAACGATCTCGACTGGTTCCGGCATATGGGAGGAAGGGCTACCCACGCTGCGCCATCGGAGCTCGGGCAGACGGTCGGAGTGGGCGGCGGGGCTGCGGATTGGGCGTAGGGCTGCTAGGAGGCACGGCGGCGGCGGCGTGAGGCTGGGTGGGGGATGCGGCGGGTCACTCGTGGTGGGGCTGATTTAGGCTAAAGAAAGTGATAGGTCAACGAGCCAGGTCCCACTCGTCCTAAGCAGTCACGGCCATGGCCCACCTGTCATACGCGGCCCACCCGTCATACGCGGCCCACCTGTCCTAAGATGTCCGGCCCCACGCGTCAGTAACTGAGCAGGTAACGGTCAACTGCTTTGACCAGACGACAAGGCTCCGTTTGGGTCTTTGTGAGCACGGGGCGAGTGGTGGAGCGCAAAAGTGAGCGCAAGCTTGAGGGTTGGGCAAAACTGAGCACAACTAAGGAACCAGGGGCACGGAAATAGAAATCCCTAATTTGTTTACCATACCGTTGCCTGCTTTCGAGAGAGATACCACTAGTGAACCTATGGTCCCCGAGTGTATTCTCCATTAATACAAAAGCTCCTACAATTTGCTCGTTTACTTTTTGCCGCTTTCCCTATCACTATATATTTGCTTTTAATCTTGTAACTAGCAAGAACAAGGGGATTGACAACCTCCTTGCTATTGTTGGGTGCAAGCAATTTTATTTGTTTGTGTGCAGGTGCTGCTAAATTTGTTAGCTTGGTGCCTCCTACTGGTTCGATAAACCTTAGTTCTTAACTGAGGGAAATACTTTCTGTTGCTGTGCTACATCACCTTTCCTCTTCGGGGAATCCAACAACTCCTATAGGAGTACCAGAAGAATTTTTGGCGCCGTTGCCGGAGAGACATCATGTACCAAATCAGGTGCCTTCGCACAAACACTATATTTTTGCTTGTTTTTATTTCTTGCCTAGTTATGCTATCTTTATTGTTGACACACTGAAAATGAAACAAAATGTTGGTTATGGATCCTCATTCACTTGCTAATACTTTCAAAAAATCCTAATTACGATAAATCAATAGCTAATGAAAATGCTATTGGGATAAGTTATTTGAAAGAAAAGATGGAGTAGAGTGTGCTTCGCCCGAGAACAGTTGACCCGCCGGAGTGGGTCTCGGATTATATTGATAAGAACACACGTTCATGGCATAGAGAAAAGGTGATGGAACATTTCCAGCCGCCGAACGCTGATTTGGTGATAAACATTCCCTCGAGCTCCCGAAATATAGATGATTGCCCGGCCTGGCACTATGAGCGCAATGACATGTTCACAGTGCGTTCCGCATAAAGTCTCTTAATTGATATGAAGTGCAGACGTGAAGATTGGCTTGACGGCAGACCATCGCCGTTGAATACTGCTACGGCCCAGAACCATTGGAGGATGTTGTGGAGAGTAAAGGTCCCGGGAAAAGTTAGAAATTTTGCATGGCGACTAGTCCGAAACTCAATCCCAACTGAAGTGGTCAGAAGCAGGAGGAATATGATAGACTCGACTGTTTGCCAGATTTGTAACAATGCGGTAGACAATTGGCGCCATGCCATGATCGAGTGCAATATGGCTAAGTGTGTTTGGTCACTAGTAGATGAAGAGCTTGTTGAACACCTCATTAGGATCAGATCACATGATGCTCAGATATGGCTTATGGAGCTGATGGATTCTTTGAAAGATAACAAGTTTATCAAGGTCCTGCTGGTTACTTTATAGGCAATATGGTGGGCACGGAGGAAAGCTATCCACGAACAGGAGTTTCGATCTCCGCTAAGCACTTTCAGTTTTGTGCAAAGTTACCTTGCTGATCTTGCAATGGTACCCAACCGGCAGCAACCTATGCAGGCATCTCCTAGTTCTACACAGGGCCAACGACCGGTGAGAGGTACGTGGAAAACGCCCATGCAAGGATGTATGAAACTCAATGTGGATGCAGTTGTTGGTAGGCATGCAGATAGAGGATTATGTGCGGTTGTTTGTCGTAACCAAAACGGAGTATACATTGGTGTGTCTGCGGTGGTGTTACAGGACATGGTGCAGCCTGAGATTTTGGAAGCAATCGCAGTCAGGGAAGCTTTTTCTTTGGCGTCTGATCTTCACTTATCTCACATACACATCGCTTCCGACTCTGTGACATTAGCATTCTGCATGAGAACCGTGAACACATTTGGGAGGCAAGATTTAGCGAGATTTTCTGTTACCTTAGATGTGGGGCGCCACTTGTGGCTGTTAAATCACCCCTCCCCCTCCCCCCCCCCCCCCCCCCCCCCCCTTTTTTTAATTTAAATCCCCCAAAATTTATGTATATTCCATCCCTCAAAAAAAAAACTGTGAAAAATATGCCGAGTCCTCCCTTCCCCGGAAACCCTCTCCCCGTTCCTCGGCCAGGTGGGGGAGGAGCTGGCATCTGTTGGACGCGAGCGCAGGGTCAAATCGGGGCCCCGGACCTCCGCACGCGGCTGAGACTCAGCTGGGCGTCGCGATCACACGCACGATCATTCCGTCGCTTGCCGATCTCATGCATGCATGGGACGCGTGCTCGCTCGCGTACGTGACAATCTAGCCTTTGCTTTGTCCGATTGCCTGTCCCAAAACCTCTTGCCATCATCAGGTTCAGGCCCTCCGGTCCTCGCAGAAACGAGGAGAAGGAAATACTGTCACAATTCGTACTGTCACGCGGTGACCCAGACACACACGAGCAATCATGGACAGTGGTTGGTCGTATTATTTACTCAGAGGACGAAGCATTAGGTGCTGCGATCAAGAGGGAACCAACATTTGTAGATCTTGGCATACATGCATGATGGTCTCCAGCAAATACAGCCAATTGATTGTCGTGTGCCATGTGAGGTGCATCACATCACATCACATCACGCCAGCTTCTTCTTGCTAGCTGTGGAGCGAATGTAGCGTAGATTGTTTTGTTTAAGCTCCGCCTTGTCCCTTGCTCAGTACTGTTGCCCATGGGACTTTCTATTCCGGAATATTTCAACGCTCCGCTCCTGCATAGAATAGCTCACACAGTGGTAGCCCACTTGCACACCACGTGTTGATCAACAGCCTGAAATGTTGTCCTAATTTTCAGCGATCCTGGACCTAGTAAGACTTGCACGAGCAATGAATGACCGAGACACTTTGGCCTCGTGAAAATGCATGCAAAAGGCCACCAAGGATTGTCAACTTGTCACAGCATGCACGCTCATGGCATGACGATCACAAAAGGCGATGGATCGGCGAAAGGCTCGGGCAAAGGTTTGCTCGGACTTACTGCTCCTAGCTAGCTAGGACCGCATGCATGGATGAAACGACCCCTTGCCGTTCGTTCGTCCCATAAAGGTTTTTGCACAAAGCTGAGACACACCACTGGCTGCTCGCCACCATGCCCTGCAACTGCGTTGCCAAGATCGCCAGCATCTGCATTGGTATCTGCAAAAATTCTCCCGTGCTCTTCCGTCCATCCACTCATCAGTCATTTCATTTCGCTGAACGGATTCATAGTATTCCGGAGCTGATCTGGAGTTGGAGGACATACGAGCAAAAGGAACTACAGTCCCAACAGCAGATTGTGGGTTGCAAGAGCATCTACAGCCGGACTCCCCAAACCTCCCTCAAACGCCCGGTCGGGCCGCCCGGTCACTAAGAGCATCTCCAGCCCCCCCCCCCCCCCCCCCCACAGGCCCCTCAGGGCGTCTTTTTTAGCTCCGGCGCCGAAAAAACGGCCCAGCCGCGCCCCCAGATCCTCGTTTTTCGCCGGTTTGGGCCGAAATTACAACCGGCGAACCCAAGCCGAATCCAGCGCACCGGGGGTCGCCTGGGGGCACCGGCTGAAGCAAAAAGGCGCGTGGGGCCGTGCTGTCGGCGACACCAGCCGATTTTCCCGCCGTTTTCCCCTTTCCCTCCATTTTCCCATTGCCAACCCCCTTCTCCCCCGCCGCTCCCGCCATTCTCCCCGGATCCGCCCGCCATGCCGCCGAAGAAGTATGTGCCCCCTCGCCTAGCCACAGATTCCGTCCAGCAGCCAAAGCAGAGGAAGCCGAGGGCGCCGATGCCAAGGCCCCCGGGCTTGACGAACGCCCAGTGGAAGGCCGACGTTGATCGCCGGGCGGCGATCACCACTGACCGGCGGAACAGGCTCAACATGAAGAGGGCCAGGGACGCGGCGGCGGAGCTGGAGGAGGCGCCTCGCGCGGGGATGGCCAACCTTCCGCCTCAACAGGCCGGCAGTGCTCACAAGGCGCGTGGGGGAGCCCGCAGAGCGTCGCGTCGCCGGCCAACTTCTCGCCGCCACTGTGGGGGTACGCGCTCTCGCCTGGCTACGTCGACGGCGACGCGCATGGTGGCTTCAACCCCAACATCACCTTCCCGCATGGCCCGGCGCCGCGCGCGTCCCCCCCCCCCCCCCGGTCTTCAACCCCGGCCCGCGCGCGTCCCCCCCCCCCCCCCCCCCCGTCTTCAACCCCGACCCGCGCACTCCCTCCCCTGCGTTCACCGCCGGCCTCAACACCTAGTACAGCTACTCGCCGCCGACGAACTCAGGCTCGCCTGCGCCGACTCTGCGCCGCGGGGCCCTACCCTTCGCACCCGGCTCGGCACCACAGTTCAGCAGCACCGACGCCGACATGGACGAGATCATCACGAGCGGCTCGGACGCCGCCGCGTCGTGCCCCGGGTTCCGCACGCAAGACGAAACGCTGGACACCGCCGGCGACATGGATGACGAGCACGACGACGCCGAGGAGGAGGTGGAGGAGGAAGAACCGGCGGAGCCAACACCCAAAGGGAGAAAGAAGAAGCGGGCGGCCAACGCCAGGCAGGGCGAGCCTCGCGTCAAGTGGACGGCCAAGGAAGACGAGTGCCTCGCCGAAGCATGGAAGACCGTCAGCATCCACCCGATCACCGGCGAGAATCAGAACGCCGACACGTACTGAAGAAGGATCAAGACGGCGTTCGACGAGCGCAAGTTGGTCGACCCCGACTTCGCCAACATCCACATGGATTGCGGCGAGAAGGCCATGGCGAATCATTGGGTGACCATCCAGCAGGCCTGCAACAAGTGGCATGGGATTCAAGAGGAGGTCATGGCTCGCCCGGAAAGCGGCGCCAACGTCGAGCGTCAGGTATGGCCATCGCTCGCCGGCCCAGTTCTTCGCCGTGTACTTCGCTGACACTTGTTCTTCGACTGTGCAGATGGTTCGGATGTTCGACATGTTTCGCCAGGACAACAACGACCAAGAGTTCAAGTTCCTTCACGTGTTCACCAGGATCGAGTCGTGCGAGACATGGACAGAGTGCCGGCTCGCTCTCGCCAAGGCCAAGGACGGTGTCTACAATCCGAACGCGCCTGCCTCGGCAGCGGCAGAAGGGCGCCCTGATGGCAACAAAAGAGCCAAGGCGGCGAGGGACGCGACACCCGCTGCCGAACGGCTGCAATCGTCGATCCAACAATGCATCGCCGACGCTAATAGCAACGCCGCCAAGAGGGAGGAGAAATCCGAGGCGAGGTGGTCGGCGTTGATGACGAAGCAGGACGTCAAGCTCGACCTTCTCAGGACCAACGTCGCCGCGAAGAAGAGGAACACCGACCTGGCGTTCCTGATGGGGGCAGACATGTCGACGATGGACGAGCAGGTGAAGGCGTGGTACCTGGCGGAGCGCGGCCTCATCTTGAACCAAATGTCGGGACCGGCGGCGACCACTGACCCTACGCCCACGCCCACGACTACGCCTACGCCGACGCCGAGCACTGAAGCTGTGCCCACAACGCCGACGCCGACGCCGACCTCGGCCAGCCCTACGGCAGAGGAGCCCGCCGTTTGAGTTCCATGTCTATGGTTCCTACCCTTTTGATTGCCGGACTTTGGCTATGCTAGATCGCCGACCTGTGGCATGATGATCGCCGACCTGTGCCATGATGATCGCCGAACTTGTGTCGTTTTTGGTAGCGGGAAAGTGAACTTCGAATTTTGTTGCGTTTGGAGGCCGAAACCTGGGGGCGCGGCTGGAAACTCGACCCCCCCCCCAGGCCGAAAAAACCGCCGGCGCAAACGCCCAAAGCCCTTCGCCGGGTGCGCTGGGGGGCCAAACGGCTGGAGATACTCTAACCGGTCACAATTTTTCGACCCAGCCGGGCGCCTCATACGGGCCTCAAACGCCCAGGCTGACCGGCACCCCCATATCCAGCCCAAATATGGGGCGGATATGGGGGCGCCCGGGCACGCCCACCACGTCGGACTGACGGCGGGGTCCCACACGGAAACGCCCGGAAACCCGGCGGTCCGAAGCTCGTCTCCTCCGTCGGACCACGTGGCGCCGCTTCAGCGGGCCGCGTAGTGCCTAGCCCGGCTATTTAAGTTGACCGGCGGCACCGGAACCCTACCATCCACATTTTTCCTCTGCCTGTCCGCCGCCGCCGCCACTTTCCACTCCACCCGTCCGCCTAGTAGCCATGCCCCCACGCCGCCGGGTGAGGAGCGAGCCATTTCTGACGCCAGAGCGCCGGCTCGAGCTCCTTGAGCAGATCCGGGCAAGGCGCGAAGCCCGGATCGCCGCGGGGCTACCTCCGGATGCAGTGGATCCAGAGGAGGAGGAGAAGGAGGTGGAGAAGGAGGAGGAGGTTGAGGAGGAGGAGAAGGATGATGTGGGGGACGCCGGCGACGCGGATCTGCAGGCGGAGCAGCAGGCCATCCTCGATTCCATCCAGTCGGAGTCGGCTGCGAAGGCCAGACGCCGTCGCCGGCAGGAGATGGAGGCGCAGCAGGCCGTGGAGGAGGCGGAGATGCTCGCCTACATGGATGAGGTCGAGCAGGAGGATGAGCCGGAGCCCTCCAACCCGCCCGTCCAGCCGGCGCCCGGCACCGTCGTCGTGGACATCTCCGACGATGAAGAGTAGCTAGGGTAGCATGTAGGATTTCTTTTGCATGTTTCGTATGGATCTAGGGGTTCAAATATGAGAGAGTCGGATACAGAGTGGCTAATTTGAGACGTGACCGGTCAGTGTCCGCGGACGCGCCCGGTCGCGTCCACGGCGTTTGAGGGGCCGGATTTGCAAAATCCGGGTGTAGATGCTCTAACAAGTTTGATGATGGGAAGCACTCACTCGTCGGTGTCGAACTTGCCTGAAGACTCAACAGCTCGAGACAGAAGCAGCTTCAGCTGGCCTGAAGCCCTGGAGCCATCGAAAACATCCAAAGGTTGGAAAAAACACTCAAGTTACCCTTGACCGTAGCCTTTCTCTCGAACTCTGACGCTCTCAAAAAAGTTGAAGCAAGCTATAGCTAGAGAGGCTTTACCGAAAGGCTCCCTCGCCTGCTTTCGCATCCCGTTGGGCTACTACAGGATTCCCCTAGGTTTCTGTAGCCTGACCAGCCACAACTCACAGCTGTTGAGGACAAATGTTCATGAAAAACAGAGACAAAACAGTCATTCCTATTTGCCCATAACCCAGCCAAAAGTGAGCACACACCTCCTATGAACTGTTGCCTCGTGTCATGGGTCATGACAAGCTTCCACAGTCTATTGGCGGTATATATATGAACCAGGTTAGAGCAACTCCAACGCGCCGACCCAAACGGACGCGCGCTTTGTCCGGTTTTTGTCCGTTTGTGTTGGCCAAGCGGACGTCCGTGTCCGCTTTTTGATTTGGGTCGGCGTGTGCACCCAACGCTGGCCCGACCCATAATTTGTAAACGCGGGCTAAAAAAATCTCTATCTCTACTACCTAAAAGAACCTTAACGTCCCCTCTCCCATCTTACGTCTTCTCCCCTTCGTCGATCGTTTTACTATTCTTCGGCGCGCACATGGGCCAAGCCCAACAAAAACCCGCCAGCCCACATGCCTCTCGAACGTTTACTCCCATCCCCAACCTCGAATAGGTGTGCTAGGGTTTGCATTGATGGCATCCCAGCCCGTCCTTCGCCTCCTCTGCCACACCTTGCCCACCTCTGCCGGACCTAGCCGCCTCCAACCTCCGATCCGCTGCTGCCATCTAGACTCCTCCCCACACCCAGCTAGCACGCCACCAGATGACGAGGGCATGTACTAGGGATAGGGTAACAGGCCTGACCTATGGACCCTACCCTAGGACTCCTCACGCCTTATACTGGGCCCCAGGGCCAGATCAGCGACCAAGATTTCTGCAGACTGACATTCACTCGGAGTTCAATAAACCACTCGGAAAGCAAGAGTTCACTCGACCAGCTTGTTTCACTCGGAGCACCAGAAAGTCACTCGACCAGAGAAGACCAGGAGACTCCGGGAGCGCAACGGTCGGGATGCACGTCCGTCTGTATTAATTGTAATCAATGCGCCCGTTACCTGGCGCCCTTAAACCCCTCTTAACCCCTGGTAATGGCAGACATTCATGGGAGGGCTGGCGTAGACTATATAAGCCACCCCCCAGCTCCATTCCAAGGGTTCGCAACCTCTGTAATCATACACTCAAGCAGTACAGCTCCAGAGCACCGAGACGTAGGGCTATTACCTCCATCGCTGAGGGGCCTGAACTCGTAAATCCGAGTGTAACACCTGTGCCGTAGCTAGGCTCTGCCCTCTCATCCGTACCCCTACACACTACTGTCAGACTTGCACCCACGACAATTGGCGCCCACTGTGGGGCAGGCGTCTAGCGACTTCCGGCGTAATTGCATTTTTTCCACCGTCACCATGGTTTCCGGCGGCGGACTGACTCTGGGCGGCGAGATCCGTTTCGGCGTCCTCAACTTCATCGCCGACGATTCGGCGTGGCTCCAGGAAGCCCCGCTGGATGTCGAGGCGTTGCCCGTCCGCGGCGCGGCGCACTTCCGCGCGAGTACCTTCGGCGTCCTTCTTCGGCAACTGTCGACTCCGTATCAATCGGTGCCTTCACTCTCCACCAACCGTCGTCGCAGGCGCTCCGGGCGCTCCGGGCGCTCACGGCTTCAGTGGTGGATCAAGCACGCGGTGGCCCAGCGGGCTGCAGCCCCGCAGGTCGCGGCAATCGAGCCCGATGAACCTGTTTTCGATCTGTTCGCCTTCGTGCATGAGCACTCGGAAAGCCTATCCGAGTGCGAGAGCAGCGATCCCGCTGCGGAGGTGCTGATGGCCGATTCCCCGCCCAGTCCGCCTGGATACGGCCGCGGCGGCGCGGAGAACGGTGACCCGTCGTGCCCTGATCTTGGTGGTGGCAGGGACCGACATGACGACGAGTACGTCCCCCGACCTCTCACTCGGCAGCAGAGGGAGGAACAGCAGCGCAGGACCGAGCAGGCCCTCCAGACGCCCATCGTTGGGACGACCCCCGAGGCTCAGGATTTGGAGGCCGTGCGCCAGGCCAACTTGGCACAGCGCAATCGTCTGGAAGCGCTCCAGAAGTCACTCGACGATCGCGCCCGCAGGCAGCATCAACCCAGTTCCAGTCGGCGGCAGCGGCAGTTGTTCTCGAATGACCAGCAGCAGAGTTTCCAGGTATTCCACACTCCCGTCCAGAATCTGGCGGCGGCCACTCGGATAGCAGATTCCATTGAGCCGTCCCGATCCGAGGCGGGAGAGGGTCTTCGGCAGATCCAGGCCCTGCTCAAGGCGGTAGAGGAGCAAAATTCGGCAGTATCCCAGTCGCGCAACCGGATTCACAGCAGATCCGTTAGGGCTGACACCGTTCAGTCGGCCCACAGTCCAGTGTCTCCAAGGAGAAACAGACACTCGCCTCCACGGCGAAACGACCAAGACCGCCACCGAGACCAGTACTCGGGGCAGGGTTGCAGTCGGAATACGCCCCCGCGGCGTCAAGATGATCGTCGCCACATGCACTCGCCCCCTCTGCGGGATGGCTCGTACGTGCCCCGGCCGTACGACACCAGGCGTCCTTACGGCAATGATCGGAGGGACAGCCCTCCCCGTCATGGTGACGGTTATCGCCAGAGAGAGCCATTCGACCACCGTGACCCGCAGTTCAACGCGAGATCCGTTCTCGCTCAGAACCTGTTCAACAGAGGCAGAGCTCTGAGAGAGAACTTGGACAGAGATCGTCCGAGTGGAATGGAGCATTCATCTCCGGGCCCGAGTGTTTCAGCAGGGCCATCCGGGCCGCTGAGATCCCGCCTAACTTCAGATTGGCAACTGGAGTAAGCAAGTTCACCGGTGAGTCCAAGCCAGAAACTTGGTTAGAGGATTACCGAGTGGCTGTGCAGATTGGTGGAGGAAATGATTATGTGGCTATGAAGCATTTGCCTTTGATGCTGGAAGGGTCCGCCCGTGCCTGGCTCAACCAGCTCACTCCGGCCAGCATATACTGCTGGGAAGATTTGACCCGAGTGTTCACCAAAACATTCGAGGGCACGTGCAAATGCCCGGCTGGATTGTCAGAGCTACAGCATTGTGTGCAGAAGCCGAATGAAACCTTGAGGGAGTACATTCAGCGGTGGACAACCTTGCATCATGTGGTGGAGAATGTCACGGAGCATCAAGCAGTCTGTGCCTTCAAGGCAGGAGTCAGATATCGGGAGCTCATCCTGAAATTCGGTCGGTCAGGATCTTTGACCATGAGCCGAATGATGGAGATCGCCACTCGGTACGCAAACGGAGAAGAGGAGGACCGTCTCCAAAACGGCAAAGGGAAAACCAGTGAGCCTACTTGATGATGAGATGTAATAAAAGTACTCGAGTGATATTTGATGAATAAAAGCATGACTTTTCCAGTTCCACATTGAAGTTCACTCGCACGCATTCTCTGGCATACAACCCCCAGCGGGTGTACGCTTTCAACTTAGCTACAAAACCAGTATTTGCCTAAGTCAAAAAAGCTACTCCGAGTGAAGAGCATCCCTCTCACTCGGGGGCTTGGCTGCGAACCAGCTTTCGCCAAAGTTAAAATGCTACTCCGAGTGAAGAGCATCCCTCTCACTCGGGGGCTTGGCCGCGAATCAGCTTTCGCCCAAGTTAAAACGCTACTCCGAGTGAAGAGCATCCCTATCACTCGGAGGCTTGGCTGCGAATCAGCTTCGCCCAAGTTAAAACGCTACTCCGAGTGAAGAGCATCCCTCTCACTCGGGGGCTTGGCTGCGAACCAGCTTTCGCCCAAGTTAAAACGCTACTCCGAGTAAAGAGCATCCCTCCTACTCGGAGGCTTGGCTGCGAATCAGCTTCGCCCAAGTTAAAACGCTACTCCGAGTGAAGAGCATCCCTCTCACTCGGAGGCTGGGCTGCGAATCAGCTTCGCCCAAGTTAAAACGCTACTCCGAGTGAAGAGCATCCCTCTCACTCGGGGGCTTGGCTGCGAATCAGCTTCGCCCAAGTTAAGACGCTACTCCGAGTGCAGGGCGTCCCTCTCACTCGGATCAGGGAGGAACAAACTTGACCAGTATCAGATTCTAAGTTCTAAGACTCCCGCTGACTGCCCGCAATTGACGGTAGCCTTGGGGACTACACCCAGTGGGTGCACTCAGCGTGCCCCCACTGGAACGGTATCCACTCGGAACGGTCCGCCCGATCCGAATGACGGCCGAACAACACAAAAAAAGAGCTCTAAGGCTCCCGCCGACTGCCCGCAGCCGACGGTAGCCTCGGGGACTACACCCAGTGGGTGCACTCAGCGTGCCCCCACTGGAACGGTATCCACTCGGAACGGTCCGCCCGATCCGAGTGACGGCCGAACAACACAAAAAAAAGAGAGCTCTAAGGCTCCCGCCGACTGCCCGCAACCGACGGTAGCCTCGGGGACTACACCGAGTGGGTGCACTCAGCGTGCCCCCACTGGAACGGTATCCACTCGGAACGGTCCGCCCGATCCGAGTGACGGCCGAACAAAAAAAAAAGAAGAGCTCTAAGACTCCCGCCGACTGCCCGTAGTCGACGGCAGTCTCGGGGACTACACCCAGTGGGTGCACTCAGCGTGCCCCCACTAGAGCGGTATCCACTCGGAACGGTCCGCCCGATCCGAGCGACGGCCCAAAGAAGGAAAAACACCCAGTGGGTGTACCGGATATTTTCCGACTGAAATTCCTACTGAAGAAAAACGACTTGGAGATTGACTTACAGGAGCACTTACTCGAACGTTCTCCTAGAGAGCGGCACTGGCATCGTACGCTAGCTTCCCAGCTGCGCACATCTCCTTGAGCCGTTGGGTCATCAGCTCCGCCTGGATCATCGCCTCCTTGCTGGCTCCAGTTTGGTCCTCCGGCACCTTGTACAGATTGAAGATGTTGACGGGAGGAGTTGGAACCGAAGCCAGAGCAGTCGACGGAGCCGTGGCAGGACCAGCTCCAGCCTGAGAGGAACCCAGCCCCAGAGACACGGTCGCGGCAGGTCCGAGGGGAACTTGAGGCGCTTCGCTCGGTGGCGTCTTCCGTGTGGTGGTCTGAGAAGCAGTCGAAGCTGCGGTCCCCTTCTCGGTGCCCCTTCCGTGACGGCCCTTCGTCGTCGTCCCCGACGTGGATGATCTCTGCAAGCGCTAGGTCCATTCGATGCAATCAGTTGCAGTTCTCATTTCACTCGGATGGAGGCTACTCATTTCATTCGGATGGAAACTACTCACTTCACTCGGATGGAGGTAACTCATTTCATTCGGATGGAGACTACTCATTTCACTCGGACGACACACGGTCCGGAATCCGTCAAGGTGCCACGCGAAGACAAGGCCGTCTAAAGACCAGCGGGAGTTCTTGAGCGCCTCCGTAGCGCTCAACTCGCCTAGGGATTCGCCTTGACTCGACCCGCCTAACCTCGACCGATTCGGGGGCTAATGACGAGGGCATGTACTAGGGATAGGGTAACAGGCCTGACCTACGGACCCTACCCTAGGACTCCTCACGCCTTATACTGGGCCCCAGGGCCAGATCAGCGACCAAGATTTCTGCAGACTGACATTCACTCGGAGTTCAATAAACCACTCGGAAAGCAAGAGTTCACTCGACCAGCTTGTTTCACTCGGAGCACCCAAAAGTCACTCGACCAGAGAAGACCAGGAGACTCCGGGAGCGCAACGGTCGGGATGCACGTCCGTCTGTATTAATTGTAATCAATGCGCCCGTTACCTGGCGCCCTTAAACCCCTCTTAACCCCTGGTAATGGCAGGCATTCATGGGAGGGCTGGCGTAGACTATATAAGCCACCCCCCAGCTCCATTCCAAGGGTTCGCAACCTCTGTAATCATACACTCAAGCAATACAGCTCTAGAGCACCGAGACGTAGGGCTATTACCTCCACCGCTGAGGGGCCTGAACTCGTAAATCCGAGTGTAACACCTGCGCCGTAGCTAGGCTCTGCCCTCTCATCCATACCCCTACACACTACTGTCAGACTTGCACCCACGACACCAGACGCCTCCTTGCCCACGTGTGTCGGCCTCTCCGATCCCACCGCTGCGCTCGCCCCTGTCCTCGCCGGCGTTGCGGCCGAAGGATGCGTGGACCCCAGCTCCGCCGCAACGGGTCTCAGGAAGGTTCTCCTCTAATCTCGTGCCCCAGCTCTCTCTCCTCTGTTTCCTTTTCTCTCACCCTCTCTCTGAAACAGCATGGCGGCGACGGCTCAGCGCCGGGCAGGCTATGGCCACACGGGGTCACCGGGCTGAGGAGGGCACCGACCTAAAGACGAGAGCTCTGCGCCGGTTCTAGGACGAGCTTGGCTGCGGGGGCGGCGGCCTAACGGCAAAAGGGAGGTGGCTGCATATGATGATCTTGTTCTGGTCTATTCTGGAAATAGGAATGGAGCGCTGTGGGCAGAGCCATGTCAAAAGCCGTCTCTCATGTCATCTACTAACATAGGCTATTGAAGATGTTGGGTTACAAGTTGCATGACGGAAGGTATGCTAAAGCGGTGGTTACTATGTTCTGCAGGGCATTTCATTGCTGGTTGGACGTTCAGCCCCAACCTAGCAAGAGCATCTTGATGTTGATTCCCTTTTTTGTACGAGATTTAAAAGAAATATTCTATCAGTTTCTTATTGTTTTGGAACTATAGAAATTCTGCAATGATTGTCAGAAGATATTGCTTTACAATTTCTTCATTGAAATCTTATGCTACAACATATGTCTTACTTATTTCACTTCGTACCAGCTTACTTGCCAGAGTTTGAATTGGAGCTTACCATTCACTGAAGCGAGAATACTATAATAACATGGATGTGCTGAAAGGGAAATTTATATGGAAGTTTATTTGTAGCTGGTACGCAGAATTGGAGGTGATATGCATTTATGTAATTCTTGCACTTCTCTTTTTTGCTTTGTTTCAGAGATTAGTCTTAAAAATTTGTGAACACGATTATCTTTGTGGATGCCCGTCTATGATAGAGTTCTTGACTTGGACGAAGTGATGCTCTATAATAATAGAACTTGTGTGTGCGTGTATAGAATGGTGACGATGATTTAAATGAATATGGTTTCCAACAATAAAATTCTGAATTATTCACTTGACCGAAATTTCAAGATAGCTATGCTACATTTGGATGAGACTTATAGTAGTAGATATTGTAGCTAAATTCCCCTTAAGGAACATATATTAGATGTATCTGCTGTCAGAAGCGGTAGGACATTTATGTGTCTTGAAGAACTTTGCGAGCTTGCGTTGTAAAAGTGATGTGCATGGACACGTGACGTCGAGTGATACTAATACAGATTTAATCATGGAAGGTATATGTCCATTTTTAAGTCCAATCTCCCTCTATCCCCTCGCCTCTCTATGTGTCGTGGCGGCGCCTTACGACACTACCATGCCCCCTACTCACTTTGAGAGATAATTAAATATTTTGATAAGAGAGAGATGGTCAAATGAAATGTGGGGGGAGCTAGAGAGAGATGAGGGAGGAGGTAGGGGAGAGAGAAGTTTATCACATGACACTTTTGGAAACCCTAGGTGCACCTTGCTAAGGAAAAACATAAAATGATATAACATAACTACATGATACATGTTTGAAACCCAAAGTGTGTTGGTGGGCTGGTAGGGGGACTGCGACCTGGATGCACTATTGACAGAAGTGACGAGGCAGATATAGTGGGTGAAATTAGAAGAAGAGTAATTTACCTATAAAAGAAATGTTGATGTGTTGTGGACATCCTAAAGGTATATGTTACACACATTTGTTGTGAAAGTACTAGAATATTTATGTTCCCGTTGCAACGCACGGGCAATTACCTAGTAGTAAAAAAACGCTCAGAATTTAACATAATTAAACATTAAAAACACCGGTCAACACCTGGCCAAAGTCCACATTCACAATAAAAATCATTAAATAAACATAAAAAAAAGTATGCGCCGCGCCGCCCTGCCGCGCACGCTGCCCTAGGCATCCTCGTCGTTGTCCGAGCCGGGGCCGGTGAGGTCTACGAGCTCCGGCGCCAGGCCAGCCCATGGGAATGCGGCCTCCCACGCCCGGGCCACGTCGACCTGCTGCGCCGGCTGCACCATCGGTGCGGCTTCGGCACGGCGCCGCTCCTCCTCCTCCAGCGCGCGTCGCTCCTCCTCCACCTGGCGCTCCATCTGCTCTAGGCGCTCATCCTCTGCGCGCTCGTCCGCCGGCGCGCGCTGCCTCCATTGCTCGAGGTAGGCGGCCTCCTGCGCCGGCGTCGCGCCGAGCCAGACGGGGGGCGCGCTGACCCACTCGCACCTGGCCGGTCCAGACGTAGCGCTCGATCGGATCCGTCGGCGGCGACTCGGCCTTGGGCGTCTGGGGAGTGAACCTTGACGGTGACGGCGGCACGACGCAGTCGTCGGCGGCAGAGGGGGCGAGGGCCTCTGCCAGCCGGGCCTGGTAGTCCGCCTCCTCCGCCTCCGCCTTGAGTCACTCCTCCTCGATGGAGGTCTCCATGGCAGCCGCCAGCACGGCCTGGTAAGCGGCCTCCTCCTCGACCTCCTCCGGCTTGACGACGAGGGGCGGCGGAGCATGTGTGTGGTGCTCCTGGACGCCGAGGCGGTGTTGCTCCTCGTGTTCGAGGGCAAACCACCTCTCCCAGTTGGGCGAGTCCACCGCGTACGCACGCATAGCGCGCTGCTCCGGCATGAGCAGTTCCCGCCGCCTGCGCACCTCCTCGGCGTGCGCGCGCTGGGACCGCGGCACCGGGATCAGCTGCGGATCCAGGTGCCAGTCGTGCGGCAGCGTCACGTTGGGGTAGGGCAGCGGCACCCTGTACTGGTGGTGCCACTGCGCTTCGTGCACGGGAATGTGCAACCGCTGCCTGACGGGGCGGGCAGGCGACGGCGGCGGCGGGGGAAGGGCGCGGGAGGAGGAAGCGCCGGCCGTCATCTTGCCCTTGTGCTTGCCGGAGCCGCCGAAGATGCCCATGGTGGCTGGATAGGGTTGTCGCCGGCGAGGGAGCACGCGGCCAGATGTGGACACGCAGTGGAAGTGGAAGTGGATGAGGACGCCGCCCCCCGCACGCATGGATTAAAAAAGGACGCGACCCCGCAGCTTCCAGTCACGGACGCGTGGGCCCGCAGTAGGTGGCCGCGTTAACTGCGACCGCGTGCGGTAGTTGGCCGACTTACACGTGGGGCCGCGGCGGACACCGAGAGGACGCGCGGCGCAATTCAGGCCCAAATTTGGGCCGGAAATGGGTCAGCGCGGACGCGAAGCGAACACGTTTTGGCCTTGGGTCAGCGCGTTGGGCCGGCTTTTTTATCCGCGGCGACCCAAACGGAGGTGGGTGGACGAAATGGGTCGCCCGTTGGAGTTGCTCTTTAAGGTAGTGACTGTGGCTTTGTTCGTGCCTTTTCGTGTGCTCCCTCCGTGCCCCATACCACACCACGCCATGGCGCACTGCCAGGTGCCCAGGCCCATCGATCCCCGGCACACGACGCAGGCACGCCCAGGCACCGGGCAGAGGCAGACGACTGACACACCCCCACCGGCACGAGCGCTGGTGACCAGTGACACCGAAGCCTCTTTTTCCCAGGCGGTGCGGCTCGCCGGGTACCTGGGCCGGTTGCTGCGTCGTCATCTATCTACCACACTAACCCCGCACCTCCCTCTGTATCTCTCTCCCTCTACGCAATAAATGGCGGGTACGCCAGCGCCTCCGGCATTCATGGCCGGATCACGCCTCCCCATTTATCACGGCCCGGTCAGGCGATGATGCCCCTCCCCTCGGCGGTTCAAATATTTTCCCAAGCCACGCAGCAGCAGCAGCGCGAGTTCAAAGTTCAAAAACTTGCAGGCAGGCTTCAGTGTTCTTGGTCTCTTGACCTGTCTGACAAAGAAAGATGGCTGGATCATATGGTAATGGTGGTATGGACGTTGGTCTTAACGAAAAGAACAGTCTTTACCTGGTCTCGTGCCGCGAGATTCCCTTCATTCTTCTCGTTGTGAGCGCTTAATCAGCCCGGCTCGCGCCCAGTTGGGTTAATCTAATGCCGCTTTTGGCTTGTCGCGTGATCCAGACAGTCCCTGGATCACTACTCTACTATGCTAGAGCTGGTTTACAAATTGAACAACTCCGGATGAGTTTTCTTGTTCAGAACCACACAGTAAAAATGTTGGCGTTTCTACGGAATTCCCGGGAAACTGCTACGTTTGGAAACTGCTAAATTTTATGTGAGGTGGTTGGGAGGGTCAGCTCGAGGCATACCGAACACGTGAACGGCCCAGCACTCTACGTGAGCTTCACTCTTGCTGTGACCGATCCTGATGGCGATATACCAGAAAAAGAAGAGTATTTTTTGTCTGTCAGTAGAGTGGACGGCAGTCTTGCAGCTGCAGAGAGGGTTGCTGAAACTCTAGTTTAGGAGAAAGCGAGCTCTGATGGCTGAATAAACAAAGGTTAACAAAGGGGGTGGGGTGATGGAGGATACGTGCTTTTGAGGCAAGCGGAGCAGGGTGGCACTCGCTCAAAGAAAACCAAAAACGCCATCTTGCCTCCGTCTCCCTCCTCCCTCCTATAATCGGAATCATTTAACTCCACACCTAATACAGACGCCAGAATACTAGGGGTACGCCATTATTGCGACCGAGCGAGCTCCCCGTCCTCCTGCTCCTTCTCTGGCTGACTCCCACCACGCGAGCCGCGCATCCGTCCATCACTACCGAATGCCTTAGGTGGAAGAGAGTGTCTGCGAGGATCGTCGCGATGATGCAGGGGAGCAGGAGGGCGAAGGGCAAGAGGGAGATGGCCCGGGAGGAGCAGCCGCAGCAGCACAGCCCCAAGGGCCAAGCATGGCAAGCGACTGATCCTTGCTGTCTCTTCCGCCGGGCGATTGCATTTGGCGTCCCGTGATCTTCAATTTTTTTGTGTTTGTGCTTCGGCAGGTTCTGCACCACGGGGCTGCCCAGCGACGTCGTGATCGAGGTGGGCGACATGACCTTC
Organism: Elymus sibiricus; assembly: GCA_039707655.1. Classification (NCBI taxonomy): domain Eukaryota; kingdom Viridiplantae; phylum Streptophyta; class Magnoliopsida; order Poales; family Poaceae; genus Elymus; species Elymus sibiricus. Next base: position 395,031,439 of record CM077672.1, read on the forward strand.
CATCTCCACAAGGTTGGTTGGTGCTGAATCTTCTTGTCTCTACTCCACCATCGAATTCCCGCTTTTCCCCATCCCTCGCCCTGGTGGCAACAGTTCCAGGAGCTCGCATTTTTGTTTGTCTTGCTCTCCGTCTGCTGCTGCCAATCTTGCGCGTATCTGCTGTGCTCTGTCTCGAGCGTGGAATTTTACTGCGGCTCTTGATCTTGAAATTAAAGTGACCGGCGGCTAAGGTTTTGTTTGATGCCTTGCTTGCAGTTCCCGCTAATGTCGAAGAGCAAGAAGATCCACGACCTGATTATGAACAAGGAATCGAGCCTGGCGAAGCAGGCGGGAGGAGGGGAGGAGGAAGAGGAGGAGGAGGGAGCAGGGGAGATCAGGGAGGAGGAGGTGGTGCTGGAGGCGGACGAGGAGGCCGACGCGCACCGCATCCGCCTCCCGGACTTCCCCGGCGGCGCCGAGGCGTTCGAGCTGGCCGCCAAGTTCTGCTACGGCGTCAAGCTCGACCTCACGCCGGCCACCGCCGCGCCGCTGCGCTGCGCCGCCGAGCGCCTCGGCATGTCCGACGACCACGCCGAGGACAACCTCGTCTCCCGCGCCGACCGCTTCATGTCGCACACCGTCCTCAGGAACCCCAGGGACGCCATCCGCGCGCTCAAGTCCTGCGAGGACCTCCTCCCCCTCGCCGACGACCTCGGCCTCGTGTCCCGCTGCGTGGACGCCATTGCGGCCAAGGCCGCCGCGTCGACGCCCACCGCGCTCTTCGGCTGGCCCATCAACGACGCTGGAGCCGGCGACCGCCCCCGCCACAAGAAAAATGCCGGCGCTGGGGCCACTTCCACGCTGTTCGACGACCTTGCCGGCTTGTCCTTGGCCATGTTCACCCGTGTCATTGCAGCCATGAGGGAGCGCGGCGTCGGCCCTGAGGTCCTCGAGGGGGCTCTCATTGCCTACGCCAAACGGTCCATCCCCGGGCTGTCACGCTCCGACCGGCACGCAGGCGGTGGCGGCGCCGCCGCGGCTGCCGCCCCGCGGTCAGCGGATGGCGACCAGAAGGCGCTTCTCGAGACCGTCATTGTCAACCTCCCGGAGGAGACCATCAAGAGCAGTGCCCACACCGGCACGGCAGTGGGCGCCACCACCGCGCGCGTCCTGTTCGGCCTCCTGCGCACGGCAAACATTCTCCAGGCATCAGAGGCTTCCCGTAACATGCTGGAGCGGCGCGTGGCCTCCAGGCTACCCGACGCGGCCGTCGACGACCTGCTCATCCCGAGCTACTCGTACCTCGTGGAGACGCTCTACGACGTGGACTGCGTGGAGCGCATCGTGCGGCACTTCCTCGAGGGCCGAGGCTGCGTCGAGGAGGTCGACGAGGAGGGCAGCGAGGCGGAGACGCCGGGCAGAGAGGCGAGCAGACGAGCCATGCTGGCCGTGGGCAGGCTGATGGACGCCTACCTGGGGGAGATCGCGACGGACGCCAACCTGAAGACGAACAAGTTCTGTGACCTCGCATGGGCATTGCCGGACGGCGCCCGCGTCTACGACGATGGCCTTTACCGTGCCGTCGACATCTACATCAAGGTATCTGCCGAACACATTTTGAATGCCATCTTGATCGATGCTTGCAGCGCAATGCCGGTGCTCAGAAGCCGCCGCCGTTCTTTGTGCAGGCACATCCATCGCTGAGGGAGGAGGAGAAGGAGAAGGTGAGCGGCGTGGTGGACGGGCGCAAGCTGACGCTAGAGGCGTGCACGCACGCGGCGCAGAACGAACGGCTGCCGCTGCGGACGGTTGTGCAGGTGCTCTTCTTCGAGCAGCTCCAGCTGCGCCGGGCCATCGCACGGACGATCGTGGCGAATGAAGGCGGTGCGGCAGGCCAAGGAGAGGAAGACGGCGACAGCGATGGCGGCAGGACGTGGCGTGTGGCGACGCGGGGGAACCAAATGCTCAGGCTGGACATGGACAGCATGCGGAACCGAGTTCAGGAGCTGGAGCGCGAGTGCACCACCATGAGGAAAGCCATCCAGAAGATAGACCGCCGAGGCGGTGCCGCTGGGGATAGGGGAGCGGCGGCACCGGCCGCGGAGGGCAGGTGGGGTTCAATGGTGACCAAGAGGTTCGGATGCAAGTTCCCGGCGCAGGTCTGCCAGTCACAGCCGCGGTCCGTGGTGGCGCGGCCTCGCCGGGCACGGATTGAGCAGAGCCCCTGATACCTCCTCCCTCCCCACTGCACATGATAGCTTTCATCAGCTTCCTTGTTTTGTTCTCTTGATTCTTTGCTTCGATTTATGAAAATACGAGGGGTTTTCCTAGGAGGAATTGTGAGCTTCATCATGTTTGATCAATCAAATTTCGTTGTAGCAGTGCACAATCGTTCGATGTGTCATCTATAGCTGGCTAATGCATCATGTCACATGTTGGATAAACAAAATGCTTCATTGTTCTCTGCACTTACACAAGACCAAAAGCCTTTGCCAAAATTTACAGGCTTGGTCGAGACACTGAACTAGAGTAAGAGAGACATGGATGCCAATGGCAGTTGTGATGGAGGCGTCTCACCAGTAATCCCCGCAGGAGCAGGCGCCATCCTTGAAATGGTGGAATCTCTTGTTGTCCCTGACGATGATCTCGCGGCCGGTCACCTTGGCGATGAGCTTGACGGCGCTGTGGCAATCCCCGCAGATGCGGAGGTTCTTCATGACCCGCAGCGGCGTGCCGGGTGGCGTGCTCACCAGCCCGAACGCGACGGCCAGGCGCTCGCTGTGGTACATGAGGGCGCGTTCCTTGGCGGCCTCGTCGATGTCGTGCAGCACGAAGCGGGTGTCCGGCACGTACCCGGCCGCGCGTATCTCCTCGTGCAGCTCGCGCACCTTCTCGTATGCCTCCTTCCGCTTGGCCTGCGCCGCGTCCGCGGGATTTCCTGGTGCCGGCTTCGACGCTCCCTCGAGGACGCGCCGCGCGTCGGCGGGTGCGCCGAGCTTGCAGTACAGCGTGGCGATCCTGTGCACGATGGGCGTGGCGATCCCGGAGTACCGGGACGTGGACTTGGCGAGCAGGCGGTGGCCTCGTCTGAGGGAGGCCAGCGAGAGCGCGTCGACGTAGCACTGGAGGACCGCGGCCTGCTCTTCCGGCGCGAGTTGGCCCGACGCGCCAGCGCCGCCTCTCCTGGTAAGCATTTCGTCGAGCAGGTTAACTGCTCCCTCGAGGTCGGGCTCTTGGCAGACCCTGTGGAGCTCGTCGCGGTCCAGGCGGCACTTAGTGTCACTGGTGGATACGCTACCCGCAACATAAGCGGCGGCGGCGGTCACAGAGCGGAGCAGCGGGGGGCTACGACCGCGGCTGTAGCAGCGGGCCTTTGACGTCGTTGCGGCAGGTTGGAGAAGGCCTCCTAGAGTAGCGCGGTCGCTGAGGCTGGCGGCGGTGAGGAAAGGAGACGAGTGAGACGCCGCCGGTGCCGTGATTCCTGGAGATATCAGCATATCTGCCGGCGAGGCGAGTGACAGGGGAACTCAGGGAGTGTCTGGTACGCGAAGGAGAAGGGGTAACCGCAAGCAGAGTGCGAGGGAAGACGACGACGAGGTCACAGTATGTGGACGAGACGTCAATTCGTGTTGGGCTGGTAAGTTTACGCCCATAGATACAGGGGCCTTTCTAGTCTTCTGAAGGGCGATAGCCCATTTTCCCGTTTTAAGCTACACTGATGGCGCCGGGGCTATACGTCGCTTATTGCGAGACGTACGCCCGGCTGGGCGCCCTTATCTCTCGCTTGACGCGAGACCTAGGAAATTCTGGGAGCTCTAATCGGCGTCTTCAGCGCCAGTTAGGAGAAAGGGCGCCCGCGCGCCATCCCTCATGGGTCAGCCCAAAGGGAGGCAATTCGCATCGCTCGTTACGTGTGGTTCGTTTTGGTTCCCTAAAAAAACTAAAACAGTTCGTTGACTCATGGGTTGGCCGGTCACGGTTGACTGGTCCACCGGCGAGTTTTCAAGAAAAGGGAATTCAAAAAAATTCAGAGATTTTGGAAAAAGTTTATCATATTTTACAAGAAAAGTTACAATTTGAAAAAGGTTCATCGATTTTTTTTTAAAAAAATCATCAATGTTGAAAAAAAAGTTCATCAATTTTGAAAAAAAAGTTCATCATTTTTTTAGAGTTCACAAATTTGAAAAGAGTTCATCAATTTTGGAAAAAGTTCATTGAATTTAAAAAAAACCATAAATTTCTAAAAAATTCACAAAATTTTAAAACAAGTTCATCGATTTTAAAAAAATGACATGCTTTGAGAAAAAGAGAGAAAAATGTAAAAGAAAAGTAAAGCAGAAGAAAATACAGTTCAGAAAATAAACAAAAAACCCACCGGAAGCTTCGAGAAGCTTCCCAAAACCCGGAGGTTACCGCTCGTGTTTGCGAACGTCGGCAGCCCATTCAAAACGAACGAAGTGGAGGGGTGTGCGTCTTTTACTGATTGCGCTTTAACAGAAGCGAAATAGGAGCTGGAAGGAAGTTTCGCGTGAAGGCGGCATGCGAGGTGGGCCAGCCCTGGCGCATGGGAGGCCACAACCTTCCTTTTTCTTTGTTTTATGTTTTCTTTTTTTTCTTCTTTTTTTATGCTACTTTTTTTGCGAGATTTTTTTCATATACTTAGAAATAATCAAAATATATGTTGCTAAAAACACTCTAACTAAAAAAATTAAAAATGTTAATCTAGCATTTGTAAAATGTAAATAGAAAAACTATTTCTCATGTATACAAAAAAATTAGTATGAAATAAATTAATCAGGTATTTAACAAAATTAATCAAGAATTTAAAAAATGATAATAATCTATTTCAAATACATTAAACATGTAGAAAAAGATATTTCTCATATATACAAAAACATGTAGATCGTGTATTAAAAACATTGAACATAAAAAAAAATTAAAAATTGTTGACGCGTATCATAGAAATGTTAATCATATATTGCAAAAATGTTACCCGTGTATGAAAAAGATGTTCCTGAGATATATAACAAAAACGAACAATGTGTATGAAAAAATCAGTCATAACATACAAATATTTGCAAAAATATTAATCATCTACTCCCTCCGTACCATAATATATGTCGTTTTAGCAGTTCAATTTGAGCTGCAAAAATGACATATATTATGGTACAGAGGAAGTTTTTGGAAAATGTTAAATATGTACCAAAATAAGTTCCTTAGTATATGAAAAATGTAGAACATGTTTTTGAAAATTTGACCATAAAAAAAATCAATTTTTTGTCGTGTATAAAAATGTTGGTTGTATATTTAAAAAATATTAAAAGCATATTAAAAAAATTCCTGATATAAACCAAAAATGTATAATTTGTATGGAAAAAATAGTCATCAAACATAGATTTTTTTTAAAAATGTTAATCATGTATTTAAAAAATGTTAAACATGTTTAAAAAATATTCATGATATATACGTAAAATATAGAAATGTGTATGAAATAATTGTAGACACGTGTTGAAGAAAAAGGGAAAATGAAGAAAAACGGTGAAAAGCGAAGAAACGGATGAAAGAAACACCTCCAAAATAAAGAAAAATAAAAAAACCCAAAAAAATTTGCGAAAATCCATGAGGAAACAAAGAACAATAGAAAAAAAAATAAGAAAACGGGAGAAAACCAGTGCAAAAAGGAAAAGCAAACAACAAAACAAAAAACTAAAGAAAAGAAAAGAATAAACGTAGTGAAAACCGAGTAATAAATGAAGAAAATCGATGGTAAAAAAGAAAACGAAAAATCAAAGAAAACTATTTATACAAATATAAAAAAAACTAAGGGGGCAGATCCAGCAAATCTATGCCATCAAATAGTGTCAATCCAACGACTCATATTGCTCCAATGGCGAGCGCTCAGCATGTTTAACGTGTAATTAATAACATACCAACTGTAGACTATCCACGTAATTAACACATAAATTATATCCTAGCTAATATTGACGTGCAATTAATGTTATGCCGGATATCATGTAATTAACTTACTGCCTGATATCGACGTGCAATTAATTTTATGCCTGTTATCAATGTGCAGTGCACGTTCGCATTTTCTAGTGAAGAGGCATACAAGACAGGTAAGAACCGTGTAAATTTTAAAAAAAATCTAATTAAATAACAAAGAGATACAAAAAAAACTAAGAAAGCCCGTAAAGAAAAAGAAAAAAGAAAAAAGACTAAAAAAGCCGGAATAAAACCGGACCGAACCAGTGCAAGAGCGAGAGAGTAGGAGAGAGATCAATCGATCCAAGCTAGGGAGGAGAAGAAAATAGGCCGGCCCGATGCGTACGCAATAGCTAAATCCCTTCACTCGAGATAAGTGAGACATAGCTCTCGCGCGGCTGGCACGCCTGAAGGTTTTCTCCTTGCGTATTTACTAGGCCAGCCGGTTTCAATGGTTTTTTTCTCTGTTCGCTGCTCGCTTACTTTCGCTTATTCGTTGGGTTTCGATCGCTCCCTCTTTAGTTTAGGTTTTTTCTTCCCATACTAAATATCAAGAGCTAAAAACATATTTATCAAATAACATTTCTACAACACATTTAACATGAAAGTTATGTGTCCGACAGGTTGGGCACAAACATAATGCTAACTTACCATCAAATCACATTTATATTTCAGAATGTGGTTGCCATATCAATGTGTACCTCTCTCTCCCTTCCTCCCTCCCTCGATTTCCCCCCTTCTCTCACCCAGTCTCTCGATCTCTCTGGATCTCGAGTGTGTTGCCTTCTCAAGAAGGCTCCAATGCTCTAGTAGCCGTCTCGTGAGCTGGTCGTCATTGTTGCTGTTGGTGGCAGCGGCGGCGATGAGGAGCAACACCGCAAGAGGTTGTTGATGTTCTTGATCTCTTCCTCGTGGTCACTACCGCCTCTGCATGGGGTGTCGTTTGTCAAGAGGGCATCAACAAAGAATCATATTTTGGTTGACTACCCACAAAAGTTAGAACTATTTTTACTACTTTCTAAAAAGCTAAATCAACAATTGATGTATAGTCTACGGCTTCATAAGGGCAACCCATATAGACTGGCTGAAGACCCCCCATCCCCGTTAAATGCCGGTGGTCGCATGTGGTGCTGTTTCAGAACTGGAGTGAGTTCTGCCGGAAGCACCACGTGGCTCAGGACGACACCTCCATCGTTAAGCTGGCGAGTTGGGGCTTCAAGGTGAAGATCTATGATGCCGACACCTCCACTGCTAGGCCGTATGCCTTCCCTACCCATGGCTAGGTGGCCAGATTTGCCACTGAAGTATGTAAGTACTAGTGTCGGATTCTGGACTATATAAGTAGTAGTAGTGTATTTTGACCGAGGTTGAAACCACTGATGTTACTATGTTGTGCAGGAGGATTCCCTGTTGTCTTAAACTTGCTATTTTGATCAGGGGTTTAAACCCCTGATGTTACCATGTTGCCCCTGCCGTCTTGACAGCTTGCCATGTATTTAGTCTTATCTTCAAATTGTGATGTGGCTTTCGAATCGTGTTATTTTGTACATGTTAGGGCATCTCCAACGGCAACCCGCAAATTTCCTCCCGCATCCGTCCGCGGAGAAGGGGGACCAGTCCGCGGACACGGATGCGGAGGACACCATCCAACGCTAGCCGCATACATTTCAAACTCTTTTTCAACAAACTGGATGAAATTCATGCAAACACGGCCGGATTTCATACAAACATGACGAATTTCATACAAACCGGACGAAAACGGTTACATTTTGGACATATTTTAACTAAAAAGGTAAAACTATGTGCACATACGGTCGCACGGAGATCCACTCCCACGACACTGATACACTACACTAGTCTACGGCCGGCCGCGGCGGATCCCTTTGTCTTCCCCATGTCCGGCAGCCCGCTTACCGGATTGCCGGGAGTCCCGGAGGCATGTTCTTGCCCCGTATCTTCCCTATGTCCGGCTACGCCGCTCTTCGGAGTGGCAAAGAGGGTGCTTCGGCCAGAGGGGAAGGGTGCTTTCGCGAAGCCCGGGTTGGGGTCGACGATGGTCTAAGATAAAGAACCGGACAGGTCACCGGCTATACAAGCCGGCAACGCGCCGGTGGTGGCCTTCCTGGGACCCAAGCGGTGGCGGCCTCTCATGTTCTACTTTCCCTCGTTGTTGGCGGCGGACACGGATGCGCTGGCCACTGATACGTCTCCAACGTATCTATAATTTTTGATTGTTCCATGCTATTATAGTATCAATCTTGGATGTTTTATATGCAATTATATGCCATTATATGTCATTTTTTGGGACTAACCTATTAACCCAGTGCCCAGTGCCAGTTGATGTTTTCTGCTTGTTTTTGCCTTTTCAGAAAATCATTATCAAAAAGTGTCCAAACAAGAAAACAACTTTGGATTAATTTTTTCTGGACCAGAAGAGACCCACGAAGCTTCGGGAGAAGACCAGAAGAGCCACGAGGAGGCGACAAGCCTGGAGGGCGCGCCCAGGGGGGTAGGGCATGCCCCCCAGGCTTTGGGCCCCTCGTTGCCCCTCCTGACCTAATTCCAACGCTATACATTCTCAAATATTCCCCATATACCAGAAAGACAGAAGAGAAAACCTTTCCGCCGTCGCAAGCCTCTGTTCTTCCACGATCCCATTTGGAGGCCTTTTTCGGTACTCTGCCGGAGGGGGAATCGATCACGGAGGGCTTCTTCATCGACCTTGCTGCCCTTCCGATGATGTGTGAGTAGTTTACCACAGACCAACGGGTCCATAGCTAGTAGCTAGATGGTTTCTTCTCTCTCTTTGATCTTCAATACCATGTTCTCCTTGATGTTCTTGGAGTTCTATCCGATGTAATCTTCTTTTGCGGTGTGTTTGTTGGGATCCGATGAATTGTGAGTTTAAGATCAGATTATTCATGAGAAATATTTGAGTCCTCTCTGAACTCTTTTATGCATGATTATTGTATCTTTGTATTTCTCTCCGATCTATCGATTTGGTTTGGCCTACTAGATTGATTTGTCTTGCAATGGGAGAGGTGCTTTGTTATGAGTTCAATCTTGCGGTGCTCAATCCCAGTGACAGAAGGGAACATGACACATATTTGTATTATTGCCATTAAGGATAAAAAGATGGGGTTTAATCATATTGCTTGAGTTTACTTTGTCTACATCATGTCATCTTGCTTAAGGCGTTACTTTGTTTCATACTTAATACCCTAGATGCATGCTGGATAGCGGTCGATGGGTGGGGTAATAGTAGTAGATGCAGGCAGGAGTCGGTCTACTTGTCTCGGACGTAATGCCTATATACATGATCATTGCCATGAATCCTTCATAATTATTTGCTTTTCTATCAATTGCCCAACAGTAATTTGTTTACCCACTGTATGCTATGTGTTCGAGAGAGAAGCCTCTAGTGAAAACTATGGCCCCCGGGTCTACCTTATCATATATAAAAAACCTAAAAATACCTTGCTGCATGATACGTCCATTTTGCATCATGTTTTGCTACTGTTATTTATAATATTTTTAATCAATATAACACTTTGTGAAGCAATTCTAATGCCTTTTCTCTCACAATATGCAAGATTTACACAAGGAGGGAGATTGCCGGCGGCTGGAATTCTGGACCTGAAAAAGCTATGTTAGAGATACCTATTCTGTACATCTCCAAATGAGCTGAAATTTCATGGAGATTTATTTTGGAATAAATAAAAAATACTGGAAGCAAGAAGTACCAGAGAGGGCCACCCAGGTGCCCACGAGGCACCAGGGCGTGCCACCCCCCCTAGGCGTGCCCTGGTGGCTCGTGGGGCCCCTGGCCAGCCTCTGGCCCCCATTTTCTGGTATATAAGTCCATTTGCCCTAAAAAATGTAGAGAAGACTTTCGGGACGGTGCGCCGCCGTCTCGAGGCGGAACATGGGCAAGAGCACTTTTGCTCTCTGGCGGAGAGATTCTGCCGGAGATACTTCCCTCCGGGAGGGGAAAATCGTCGCCATCTACATCACCGGCGATCCTCTCATCGAGGGAGGACTAATCTTCATCAACATCTTCACCAGCAGCATCTCATCTCAAACCCTAGTTCATCTCTTGTATTCAATCTTTGTCTCAAAACCTCAGATTGGTACGTGTGGGTTGCTAGTAGTGTTGATTACATCTTGTAGTTGATGCTAGTTGGTTTATTTGGTGGAAGATTATATGTTCAGATCTATTATGCTATTCAATACCCCTCTGATCTTTGACATGATTATGTTTTGTGAGTAGTTACTTTTGTTCTTGAGGACATGGGAGAAGTCTTGTCATAAGTAATCATGTGAATTTGGTATTCGTTCGATATTTTGATGATATGTATGTTGTTGATTCCCTTAGTGGTGTCGTGTGAACGTCGTCTACATGACACTTCACCATCTTTGGGCCTAAGGGAATGCATTGTGGAGTAGTAATTAGATGATGGGTTGCTAGAGTGACAGAAGCTTAAACCCTAGTTTATGGGCTATTCCGTAAGGGGCTGATTTGGATCCATATGTTTAATGCTATGGTTAGAGTTATCTTAATTCTTCTTTCGTAGTTGCGGATGCTTGCAAGAGGGGGTAATCATAAGTGGGAGGCTTGTTCAAGTAAGAACAACACCCAAGCACCGGTCCACCCACATATCAAATTATCAAAGTAGCGAACGCGAAACAAACAAACATGATGAAAGTGACTAGATGAAATTCCCATGTGTCCTCGAGAATGCTTTACTTACTATAAGAGATCGTTCCGGCTTGTCCTTTGCTATAAAAAGGATTGGGCCACCTTGCTGCACTCTTTGTTACTATTGCTACTTGTCACTTGTTACAAATTATCCTGCTATCAAACTACTCGTTACCGACAATTTCAGTGCTTGCAGAAAACACCTTGCTAAAAACCGCTTGTCATTTCCTTCTGCTCCTCGTTGGGTTCGACACTCTTACTTATCGAAAGGACTACGATTGATCCCCTATACTTGTGGGTCATCACTTCAATTTATTTACTTTTATTTTAATTAGTATTTTAGTTTATCTATTTACCTGTATAAGATTTAATCCTTCCAAATAACCGCTAAGAGGATTGACAACCCTCTTATTTGCTTTGGGTGCAAGTGTTTGCTCTTGTGTGTGCAGGTGCACTTAACAGAATTTTGCTTGGTTCTCCTACTAGATTGACAACCTTGGTTCTTAACTGAGGGAATACTTATCTCTACTGTACTGCATCATCCTCTCCTCTTCGGAGAAATACCAACGCAAACTACAAGTAGCAGGAAGAATTTCTGGCGCCGTTGCCAGGGAGACATCATCAAAATTACCAAGTACCTTCGCACAAACTATCATCCACTTGCATTTATTTTATTTTCTTTTTATTGGCATCTGCCTATAGTTTTCATCTCCCCCACTTCTAATTTTTTTTTACAAAAACACAAAAACATTTTTATTTGCTTGTTTACCTGTTTGCTTCACCATTATGGCTAGTTCTTTGCTTGTTACTATTACCCCAAAAAATGAAGTGCTTAATTTTAAACAAAGGGGAGGAGAGAATTTAAAAGATGCTTGGTATAGGATTTGCGATGCTCAAAATAGATCAACTCGTAAGCAATGCACTACCGTTCTTCTTCGAAATTTTTATGAGAGAATTACTACTTGGTATAGATTTGTGCTTAACACTATTACCGGAGGGAATTTCTTGATGTGCCCCACTTCGGATGCTTTCAATGCTATGGGAAATTTAGTGGGTTCACCCCCTATCATTATTAATGAAACAACATTGACTTTGGAACATGTTATGCAAATGTTAGAAGCTATTGAAAATAAGATGCCTACTATTGAACATCTTGAAAATTTAGATAGAAAGATCCATAATCATATCATTCAATTTGGTTCTAAGGTGGGAATTGCTTTGAAAACTTTAAAGGAAAAAGAACCGATAATTAATGAAAGGATAGGACAAAGCCCCGCTAGAATTGATAAGTTAGAAGAAATTATCAATAACTTAGGTTCTGCTTTTTCCTCTACTAAAAACATTGATAGTGAAAGCGCAGGATAACTCCCAGAGGGGGGGGGGTGAATGGGAGATTTTTAGAAATTCGTCAAACTCTGAAGACTTTGACAAAAATCAGAGTGAAGAAATAGAAACAGAATTGAAACTAAGTCTACACAGATATGGAAAGCATGCATACGAAGTATAAGCAAGTGAAGAACATGCAATCATACACACAGATAAGCATGAGGAAGATGAACTGAAGAAAATGAGATAGCCTGATGAAAGTCTTCAGTTCAAATTCTTCAGAAGGGAAAGACACAAGTTCTTCAACAGTGGAATAGTAGTAAAGTAAAGAGGTGAGGAATTTGAAACCAGTTGAGCTTGATGAAGACACAGCAATTTGGTAGACCAGTTCCAGTTGCTGTATCAACAGTACGTCTGGTTGAGGCGGCTGAGTTTTACCTCAGAGGACACTTAGTCCTCACCGTATTCCTCTTGAGCGAAGGTCACTTAGTCCTCGCCCAATCACTCGTGGTAAGTCTTCAAGGTAGACTTCTGAAACCTTCACAGACTTGTTCACCGGCACGCCACAATTACTCTTGGGTGCTCAGAACATGACGCCTAACCGTCCTCAAAGGTAACAAGAGTCGGATCACACATATCAACTTCTTCAGTGATGCTCAGTCACTTAGGCTCTGGTTGGGTTTTCCTCACTCAGGTTCTCACAAAGTCGTCAGAGGAAGGGTTGCTCTCAAATGACAAGTGTCAAGTTCTCTCTAGAGCAGCCAACCAACTAGTGGTTGTAGGGGGCGGCTATTTATAGCCAGGAGGCAACCCGACAGGAAATGTCATAAATGCCCTTCTCAGACAAGACTATTGTCAGGATAAGGATCCACTCGACAGCTGGCACGCGGTGCAGCAACGGTCGGAATTGAACTTTCAATTTCGTCGGGGCACTCAATTTCCTCACGATAGGCAGATCGCACTGGCGAAATCCTAACTCCTCAGCCTGACCAAATTCGTCAGAGACCAGATGAACTTCGTCACTGTCACTGTCAAATTCGTCAGCTGTTCCGGAGATTTCCGAAGACTTCACTCGAAGCGGCTTGTGTATGTATAGGTTTGAGCATCACATTGGAAATGTGATAAGTGTTTCACCTAGACCCCCTTTAACAGTACGGTTTTTCCTATGACTCAAATAAGAAGAAAAAGAAACTAGGAAAACAAAGTCGTCAAGCTTCAAAGTCTTCACATCAATTTCCTCAAAGGCCGCACCAAATTCTTCACTTGAAGAAATACATTTTTAGGGGTCGTCTTTCGTGGTTAAACCAAGTCTTCAGGGACTATATTCTTCTGTGTACACTCACAAACACATTAGTCCCTTAACCTATTTGTCTTCAATACTCCAAAACCACTAAGGGGGCACTTGATGCACTTACAATCTCCCCCTTTTTGGTGATTGATGACAAATTAGTTAAGTTTTTAACGGGAGTAAAACAATGGAAGTGTAAGTACTGAATGTGAAGACATTGGTTACAAGATATTGAGGAGCTCCCCCTGAAGATGTGCATATGAAGAATTTGCTTTTGATTGCAAATGCACATGGCAGGTTGAAATTGTGGAGATCTCCCCCTATATCTTGGAATCCAATCATGCATGATCATATGATATTGAAGAATTTGAATGCATGATGAAAATTGGTATCTGACGAATTGCAGCATGCATGCACACATAATATTGAGGAATTAGAGCATAAGCACATAAGCATACATGCAGATAAACCATCACAGAAAAGAGTCAGACCACCAACAGTTTAAGTTACAACTCTTCAAAGTGCAAATCGAATGAACACAAGAGTTGCAACTTCGCAAAATAATCCACCCCATAGTTTATATGACCCGCTTGAAGACTTAACACTCAAATTTCTCCCCCTTTGTCATCACATGACCAAAAGGAGACGAAACTGAGGACTAACGCGCCCTGAAGAATGAGATCACGAAGCAGTCAAGGGAGCGCTAGCATTGTCGTCGGGGTCGCGGGTTGAAGAAGGACCTGCAGCAGTGTCTTCAATGTCCTCATATTCGTCAGTGGCTCGAGACGGAGACACTGAGCTGGGAACCATTGGAGGAACTTGAACCTTCTTGAACTTCTTCTTGGGCGGATTGGCCCAATTAAAATTCATTTGGAATTCCATTTCTTCAAGTTCTTCAGGGGTCTTTAGATGTGAAAGAATGGCCCAACTTCTGTCAAATATCTCATGCAGATAATAATGATTTTTGCGCATAGAGTTTTGCGTCACAGTCATATTGCCCAAAATGGCATGGAGCTGACGCTTAACCCATTTATGGTTGCGATCCACTTTCTGATGAAGGCTAATAAGAAACTCACGATCAGTCATCACACGAGGGGCTTCACCTTGAGGCTTTTGCTTAGCGGCATTTGCGTCAGTGTCTTGACTTGATGAGTCATATCCTGTGGATTGTGAGATGGGCTGACAAAATTGGCCATCAAGGGGTCGAACTCCTTCATCAACTACAGCCTTGCCTTTGCCAGGAACTGAAGCAATTGTGCTGGGAAGAATTTCCACATCTGGCATGAAGCAAAGGTGATTTTTACAGTCTGCTCGATAGTTGATTGAAGACCTTGTTCTGATGAATTTCATGATCCAAGGTGCATAAGGCTTCAATTCAAACGGTGATTGAGCAACAGTCGCCAACGTCCTCATGAAGAAATCATGGATGTCAATGGGAATCCCATGAATGATGTTGAATAGCAAGTTCTTTATGATGCCAACAACTTCTTCAGTCTCAGAATTGTGGCCTTTGATGGGACTGAGGGTTTTGGCCAAGATCCGATACACGGTACGTGGCACAAAAAGTAGATCCTTCACTAGGAAGGTAGTTCTTGATGCTTCTCCTTCATCTAGCGGTGTCATCAGCACATTCATCAGATGATGTGGCAATTCAGGTTCTTCATAGATTTTCCTTGCATCAGCAGAGGGCAGATCAACGGGAAGGGCTCGAAGCAATTCATCAGATGGAGCCTTGTAGTGTGTATTCTCACTCATCCAGTCAATTGCCCATGAGTGTATATCATCAACTTCTCCTGACAGATGCAGAGTGGCGTAAAATTGAAGAATGAGCTCTTCATTCCAGTCGCATACGTCTGTGACGAAATTGAGCAGGCTAGCTTCATGAAGAACAGCCAATACTGGCGTGAAGCATGGCAGCGATTCCATATCAACGTGAGGAATATGATGATGCGGGAATACTTTGTCCTTGTCAAAGAGCAGCGAGGAGTAGTAATTCATCTGAGTGTTTGTCCAGAATCTTTGACGCCTTATCTTGGCCGAGTCATATGGAGACTCGCCGATGAAGAAATTCTTCTCTTCGAAGAAGGCAGCATTATCAAATTTGGGCCTTCTGATGGTTTTGCCAACTCTGGGCATTGAGGGCACAGGCTGAAGATTTATCTTTCTTGGCCTCAGATCCAGAATGGGCCTTGGTGAGCCTGTTGAATCATTGGGATCTGTGAGGGCTAGAGATTTGGCAACTTCCTCAGTTGTTGCTTCTGGTACAGTTTCTGAATTGGCCGAGGGAGCTGGATCTTCTTGCAGAGGGGGTGGTGGTGCAATGTCATCAATGACCATTGTTTGCACAATTTCTTTAGTTGATGCAGCTGGAATTTCTTCACTGATTGTCTGGAGCAATGTTTGTTGACTTTCAGACGCGGTTTGAATCTCCTCAGTGACAACTGGTGACTGAGGCACTTGAGTGAGGGGTGTGGTGAGGGGTGAGTTCGGGTGAGTTGCATCCCAGAAGTCATGATGCATCATTGGGGTAGTGGAACCTACATCCACGTCCTCATCAGTTTTGTCCTGGCTTTGATGCAAAGCCGACTGTCCTTCAGTCATCAGTACTGAGGGCGATGATACCAAGGGAAGTGAAGATTCTGCTTCGACTTCAATTTCTTCATCCACTTGCTCTGTGGAAGCAGTAGAGTGGGTATCAGTATAGTCGTCAGGTGGGATTATATATTCTTCACCGAAGGGAATAATCTGGAACTTGTCCATGTTTTTTGTTGGGGAAGCTGACGAAATTGGGATAGCATCAATTGGCTCAATTGAAGACATTGGAGCCGCCTTCAACTTCTTCACAGTTTCGGCGGTAGGGGGTGCTGATGCTGTTCTCTTCTCGACTGCCTTGGCCTTCTTCACTTCTGATGCAGAAGGGAAGGTGATAAGCTTCATAGATGAGGTCGGTTCTGGCGCTGCAGCTGAGGAACTTGGTGGTACAATTTCTTCAGACACGACTAATGCAGTCGCTCTGGCATTCTCTTCAGGTGCAGCTGATGCAGTTGCCCTGGCTTGGTCTTGCAGAGGAGGTGAAGGTATGGTTTCACTGGCCTGAGGGGGTTGCGGAGGAGCTAAGGAACTTGACGGAGATGCTTGGCCAAACTTTGCAGCCTCCCTTCTATTATGGTCATCAACAACTTTATTTGAAGCGCTGATGAATCTGTCCTTCACTCCGCAGCAGTGCTCAGCTTGGCGCTCATATTCCTCAGACAGACACTGAATTTCAGTTTGCATCACCACTAGCTGTTGAGGGGATATGGTGAGGATGTTGTCCTTGAGCTCTTTCTGCTTCCTCTTCATACCTTCCTCACAAGTTTAGCTTTCTCAATCTTGTGCTTCTCATTGAGGACAAATGCAGACAAGACATGGCTTGGTCTAGGCGGCAGATTCAAATCGTCAAGTGGTGTATTAGGATTTTGGCACCAAATGTCGATGAAATCAAGAATGGTCGGAGGACTCAGAAATGAGGGCACTGTGGTGTTCTTGGCACGAGCGGCCTCCTCCAGTCTTCTCTGAACATATTCTGCTAGTTCATCTTCATCAGCCATGACCTGTTCATCAGCCTGAGGCACTACGGCCTTGCTCTTGGGGCTGGGCCTTGTACCACAGCCAGCAGTAGCCTTCTTCTTCAGCAGGGGCACGTTTGAAGAAATATGCCCAGATGCTGAGGCACTTGATGTAGCGATTGTGGCTATTTGAAAGACTTTGGTTCATTGACATGATGCCAACACAACCGGCGTTGAAGCTCTTGCAGCAGCCATTGACGACTCTGTGGCTGGCGGAGGTGCTGAAGAAGTTGGTGATGGGGAACGAAGCATGAAAATAAAAAAAAATCCTATGAACACCCAAGATCTATCTAGGAGAAGCATAGCAACGAGAGGGGAGAGTGTGTCTACATACCCTCGTAGACCATTAAGCGGAAGCGTATATCACGCGGTTGATGTAGTCGTACTCTTCGCGATCCGATCACGATCCAAACCGATCCAGCACACCTTCGCATTCAGCACACGTGCGGCTCAATGACGTCTCCTCCTTCTTGATCCAGCAAGCGGGAGAGGAGAAGTAGATGGGATCACAACCAGCATGACGGCGTGGTGGTGATGGTGGTGGTGGAGCACCGACAGCGCTTCGCTAAGCGTCGTCGGGACGAGGCGGTGGTGTAACGGGAGAGAGAGGGGTGCCCAGGGGCTGGTGTGTTGATATGTGGATCTCTGATCCTTTGGACTCCAGTCCTACTCCTAATAGGAGTTGGCGCCAAGGGGAAGGAGTCCTACTCCTAGTAGGAGTTGGATTCCTAGCCCCCTTCCACATGTCTTAGCCACATGGGAATCTTAGGGGCTGGTGCGCCTGGCCCATGTAGGCCAGGGCGCCCCCCTTCAGCCCATGCTGGCCTATGGGACGTGGTGGACCCACTTGTGGACTTCCAGACCCCTCCGGAATCCTTCGGAACCTTCTGGAAGCTTCCCGGTACAATACCGAAACGTTCGGAACCCAAAATATGACTTCCCATATATAAATCTTTACCTCCGGACCATTCCGGAACTCCTCGTGACATACGGAATTTTATCCGGGACTCCGAAAAACATTCGGTCACTGTTGGGGATATAACCCCGTGGTAAGACCCGCCCAGGCGGGGCCGGGTCACACCAGGTGGCTCGTGAGCCCAAGACCTGTAAGGTGGGCCGGAAGATGAAGGCAAGGCCGCATGGCGGCTTACCAGATGGGCCGTTGACAGAGGTCCAGAGACAGAAGTGGGCTTGAAGACCTGGGTGGCTAAGCCGCCCGGAGGCGGCTTACCTACGATGGTAAGGCGGCTTAGAGACAGAGTAGAACACGTTGTGTGGGTCGGTTTATGACTCGTGTAACCCGGAGCCTTGACCTCATATATAAAGGTTAGACCCCGGGGCGGCTTAGGACAGGAAAAAAGCTATCGAGAACTAGGTCAAGCAATCCACTCCCTTGTAATCGATACTCCGATCAATACAGCACAAGCAGGACGTAGGCTTTTACCTCTACTTGAGGGGCCGAACCTGGGTAAACTCGTTTCCTTCGTCCCGATCAACCCCTTTGAGTCCACTACCATGGCGCTGGCCTCGAACCTAAGTCTTCGGACATCTGCCGTGTTAAAACCACGACAGTTGGCGCCCACCGTGGGGCTAGCGCTCGGTGGTGTTGAGTTCTCAAAGGGCTCTCTCCCAGGGATCGAGGGGTACGCGGTTGGCAGGATGACCAAGAGTCGCCGCGGCCGGCTCTACATCGACGACGTCGGCTGGGGCCCCGAGGCTGAATCCATTGAGTACGGTTTCCGGGTCCCCTTCGGCGGGATTCACGTCTTCATCGGTAAGATCGGCGGATCTGAACCCGGGCCGGACACCTGCACCGACATCATCGAGCCGGCCCGACGCGTGCAACCCGCCCGACATGTGCAACCCGCCCGTGCTAAACCGGGCAGGAAGCATGTCTTCATCGGCTTCACTCAGGGCATGGATCTCGAGGGGTCCAGGAAACTCTCATCTGCTCCGAGGATGGATCTTCGAGCGGAGAGACGGAATCAATCTACCAGCTCCACAATGGCGGGCTCGGGGGCTACGTCGAGCCTTACCCCGAGTCGGAGTTCCATGAGCCGGAGGAGTATGAGCCGTTGAACCGCGCTGCCGTCTTCATGGCGGGTACAGCGGCGGCTCATGGCAGCTCAGCCGCTGAGGCAACCGGATCTGGGGCTGGCAGGCCACCGGCTCAGGTTCTTCTGGATCTGATTGGTGAGCTTACGACCCTGATGGCGACTGAAGTCACGGCTGAAAACCAAGCAGCCCATAATACGGAGATCGCGAGGTTGAAGAACCAGATGACTGAGGTCCAGCAGGAGATTAATGAATTGAAGGCTCAGATGGATGCTGAGGCGGAGCGCCTTAGGGCAGACGCTTTCCGTCTTGAGCTGGAACAACAATCAGCAGCGGCGGTTCAACGGATGAGGCATCAATCCCGCTTGCCGGATCAGTATGAAGCAAGGAATCTTTTTAACACGCCAGGAACGGGATAGAACGTGCCTTTGGCCGTAACCCGGACGGCGGAAGTACCTGGAAGCCGGGCGGCGGTTCAGCATCAGCAGATTAACCCGCCCCGGCGGAACCAGGTTACGCCAACTTCTTTTCCTACACCGCCGGGCCATTATTCTAACCCGGCGGAGAACATGGTGGTGGCGGCAACCCGGCTTGCTGCTATCCCGATCCCCGACGAGTCGCCTTTCACGGAAGAGGTGCGGAACGCTGTTGGATACCTGCGAACGGCGGTGGCCCAGCAGGAGAAGTATGCTTACAGCCGGAGTCGCGTGCACTCAACCCCCATCCCCAGTCGCAGCTACAGCCGGCTATATGAGTCGCCGGCGGTTTCTAGCAGTGAACGACATCAGAACCCGCCGCGAGCTGACCCGGCGGCTCTGGATGCTCAGGCACTGGTGGATCGAGCGAGAGCACAGCGAGAGGCGGTGGCTCTGGCGGCAGCAGTGGCTTATCAGGAACCCATAGTCGCACCCTCCGTCTCAGCCGGAGCGGGGTTAACTTCCAGGGCTGTGGGGGTGCCGTGCTTAGCGCCGGCTTTGCGGAATGAGCGCCTGCCGAAGGATTTAAGGGCCCTCGCAAGGTGCCCAATTACACAGCTGACCTACCTCCAGAGGCTTGGGTCAAAAGCTATGAGCTGGCCATGGAGATGTTGGATGTTAGTGATGCAGTATGTGCCAAGTATTTCATCATGATGTTGGAAGGGCCGGCTCGCACGTGGTTGAAGGGATTGCCACCCAACACCATTACGTCCTGGGCCGAGTTGAAGGCGAAATTTATCAAAAAATTTAAAGGGACGTGCAAGCAGCCCATGACGATCGTGGATTTGGATCATTGTGTGCAACATGCGGATGAGTCAGCCCATCATTGGGTCCGGCGGGTCTCGACCATCATCCACTCTTCAGAACAGATCACGGCGGCTCAAGCAGTTTTGATTCTGGAGAAGAATTGTCACTTTACACCTTTGAAGCAGAAGCTTGGCCGGCTCAAGCGCACGTGTCAAGACATGGGGGAGCTCATGGCGGCTCTCACCAAATATGCAGACTCTGACAACACGAAAGACCCGGGCTTTGATGATGAAAAATCAGGTCAGGGGAAGAAGGGTAACAATGGAAAGGGTCAGCAGCAGAACGCGGCTGGAAACGGAAATTCTGGCAAGCGGAAACACCCGGACGGCGGGTCAGAACTGGTGGCGAACACCAGCGCTGGAAACAACCGTGCTAAGGGCAACGGGAACTTCAGGCAGCATTTTAACAAGGGTAAAGCTCCTTTCAACTTGGAAGCGATGCTCAATAAACCTTGTCCAGAGCATAGTCAGCCCGATAAGCCGGCAGGCCATACATGGAGGAATTGCAGCATTATGCGGCAGTTTCGAGACTACAGCCTTCAACAACATCATAACAACGGCAATGGTCCGTCCGGCGGCTCAGGGCCAGGCGGGTCAGGAGCCGGCTTTGGTCCCGGTGGTTCAGGGTCCGGTTACCAGGGTCAAGGCAATCAAGGAGGTCATCATCAACAGTCTGGCGGTAGCGGCCAGCAGCAGCATAACCGGTCAGGTTTTCAAAGCAACCCGAAGCAGCTTAGCGGGGGTCAATATCATGTTTTCACAACCAGCCTTGACAAGCGAGACCAGAAGGTGCGCAAGCGGGCGGTTAATGCGGTCATGCCGGCTCTCCCGCAGTATTTGAAGTGGTCTGAGTATGACATCACTTGGAGCAGGGCAGATCACCCGCCGCGGGTTGACAACCCGGGGCAGCTAGCTTTGGTGGTTGCCCCCCAAGTAGGTGGATATGTGTTCACTAAGGTGCTTATGGATGGTGGCAGCAGCATCAACATCCTGTACTACGACACTTTCAGCCGGATGGGTTTGCTTGACAAGGATCTTAAGCCCTCTTCCACAGTGTTTCATGGTGTGGTGCCTGGCAAGTCGGCTTATCCAGTGGGCAAGATTTCTCTGGAGGTAGCTTTTGGTGATGAATACAACTACAGGGTGGAGTCCTTGTGGTTTGAGGTGGTCAAAATTAAAAGTCCCTATCATGCTTTATTCGGACGGCCGGCTTATGCCAAGTTCATGGCTAGGCCTTGTTATGTCTACTTACAACTCAAGATGCCCGGGTTAAGAGGAACGATTACCGTGCATGGTGATCGGAAAACGGCTCTTGAGTGTGAGGAAGGTGATGCAGCTTACGCAGAGTCAAGTTGTGCAGAGGCAGAGCTCAAGTTTTACAAAGAGAATGTCGACCCGGAGGATATGACTCCGTTGAAGAAGCCCACTACAGAATCAGAGCCGCCCCTCAAGTTTGCGGCGGATGATACCAAGCAGGTGGATTTCACCGAGGGCGACTCATCTCAGCAGTTTACTATTGGGGCTAACATGGACCCCGCATAGGAAAGCGTGCTCATCAAATTCATCCATGAGAATCAGGACATCTTTGCATGGAAGCCGTCTGACATGCCGGGTGTACCGAGAGAATTTGCTGAGCACCATCTTAATGTGGATCCTAAGTTCAAGCCGATCAAGCAATTCCTTCGTCGTTTCAATGAAGAGCGGCGCAAGGCTATTGGAGAAGAGGTGGCCCGGCTCTTAGCGGCAGGGTTCATCGTGGAGGTCTTTCACCCAGAGTGGTTAGCTAACCCGGTGCTAGTGCTTAAGAAGAACGACACTTGGCGTATGTGCGTGGATTACACGGATCTTAACAAAGCCTGTCCAGTTGACCCGTTTGCTCTCCCCCGGATTGATCAGATCATTGATGCAACGGCGGGTTGCGAGAGTTTATGCTTCCTGGACGCCTATTCAGGTTATCACCAGATCAAGATGGCAGTCAAAGACCAAGAGAAGACGGCTTTCATCACGCCTTTTGGTGCTTTCTGCTACGTATCTATGCCTTTTGGGCTCAAGAGTGCCCAGGCGACTTATCAGCGTTGTGTGCAGAACTGTCTTCACAGTCAAATTGGACGTAATGTTCATGCTTATGTGGATGATATTGTGGTCAAGTCAAGGAAGAAGGAAACTTTGCTAGACGACCTGAAGGAAACTTTCGATAACTTACGGGTTTACAAGATGATGCTTAACCCGGCCAAGTGTGTTTTTGGAGTTCCTGCAGGCAAGCTTTTGGGATTTCTGGTCTCTGAGCGTGGAATTGAAGCTAACCCGGACAAGATAAAAGCGATTACTTCTTTGTCCGAGCCGGCGTGCATAAACGACGTCCAGCGCCTGGCGGGTCGGATCGCTGCGTTAAGCCGATTCATAAGCCGCCTGGGCGAGAAGGCAATCCCTTTATATCAGATGATGAAGAAAACAGACGATTTCGTCGGGAGCAAGGCGGCGGGTGAGGCGTTTGAGGCGCTTAAAAAGCAGCTGACTGAGCCGCCAGTCTTAGCCGCTCCGGCTGAGAAGGAACCCTTACTCCTCTATGTGGCGGCTAACAACAGGGCAGTTAGCGCTGCGGTTGTTGTGGAGCGCAAGGAGGCAGGGAAGGAATATCCGGTTCAAAGGCCGGTTTACTACGTCAGCGAAGTTTTGATTGAGTCCAAGCAACGATACCCACATTGGCAGAAACTGATCTATGGGGTATTTATGGCGAATCGAAAGTTGAAGCACTATTTCCTGGGACACCCGATCACAG
Source organism: Elymus sibiricus (assembly GCA_039707655.1). Classification (NCBI taxonomy): domain Eukaryota; kingdom Viridiplantae; phylum Streptophyta; class Magnoliopsida; order Poales; family Poaceae; genus Elymus; species Elymus sibiricus. The sequence continues at coordinate 395,054,437 of CM077672.1, forward strand.
TGGTTAGCTCTGCCCCACTGGGAGACATAATTCAAAACAGAGAAGCCACTGGCCGGATTGCTAAGTGGGCATTGGAGCTTGGACCTCTTAATCTGAAGTATGTGCCTCGCACGGCTGTCAAGTCTCAAGCCTTGGTGGACTTTATAAACGACTGGACGGAGTGTCAGTCGCCAGCGGAGAAGCCGGACAACACTTACTGGACGATTCACTTCGACGGGTCTAGACAGTTGGAAGGCTCGGGGGCTGGAGTCGTCTTAACTTCCCCTAAAGGTGATAAGTTCTGTTATGTGCTAAGGCTGATGTTTCCTTGTACTAACAATGCAGCTGAGTATGAGGCTTTACTTCATGGCCTCCGGGTGGCCAAGGAGATGAACATAAGCCGGGTTAGATGCCTCGGCGACTCAGACCTTGTGGCTCAGCAAGTTTCAGGCACGTGGGACTCCAAAGACCCACGGATGGCGGCTTATCGTCAGGCGGTTGACACCATTGCAGGGTACTTCAAGGGTTATCAGGTGGATCATATTGATCGTCTCAAGAACGAGGCGGCTGATGCATTATCAAGGCTTGGCTCTCAGCGTAAGCCGGTGCCGCCTAACGTGTTCTTGGACGTGTTATATCACCCGTCAGTTAAGCTACCTTCGGAGGAGGATCTGGCTATACCTGACCCGGAGGGGCAGCTGGTGGCGGCTCTGCATGCCATTCCTGACTGGACGTTGCCTTATCTGGCGTATCTAACTCGCGGCGAGTTACCTGAGGATGAGACCTTGGCAAGACAAATCATCAGACGATCTAAGTCCATGACAATCATCAATGGCGAGTTACATAGGCGCAGCGTCACTGGTGTCTTCCAGCGTTGTGTTTCTCCGGAAGAAGGCAAGGAGATCTTGAATGAAATTCACGCCGGAGATTGTGGTCATCATGCCGGCTCAAAATCTCTGGTGGCCAAGGCTTTTCGCCATGGTTTCTTCTGGCTGACGGCTCATAAGGACGCAGAAAACTTGGTCCTCAAGTGTGATGGCTGTCAGAAGTTCGGACGACGTGCTCACCTGCCGGCTCAGGAATTGCGCATGATCCCAATTACCTGGCCGTTCGCGGTTTGGGGGCTTGATATGGTCAGGCCCTTCAAGAGGTCCAAAGATAAGAAGACCCACCTTTTGGTGGCGGTGGATAAGTTTACCAAGTGGGTAGAGGCTGAGCCGGTCAGCAAGTGTGACGCGGCTACGGCGGTTCAGTTTGTCAAAAAATTGATCTACCGTTTTGGTTACCCCCACAGTATCATCACAGATAATGGCACAAACCTATCCAAGGGGGCTATGCAAGCTTTCTGTGAAAGTGAACACATCCGGCTTGACGTTTCTGCTGTGGCTCATCCACAGTCCAATGGTCAGGCGGAGCGTGCTAACCAGGAGATCCTGAGAGGTATCAAGCCCCGGCTTATGGTTCCTTTACAGAGAACGCCGGGTTGTTGGGTTGAGGAGTTACCATCAGTTCTATGGAGCATCAATACAACTCCTAATAGGTCAACAGGCTATACGCCTTTCTTCATGGTTTACGGCGCAGAAGTCGTGTTACCAAGCGACATACGACATAACTCGCCATGGGTGGCGGCTTACGTTGAGGCAGACAATGAGACGGCGCGTCAGGACGCGTTGGATGCTTTGGATGAAGAGCGTGATCTGGCGGCGGCCCGATCGGCGATTTATCAACAAGACCTGCGTCGTTATCACAGCCGCCGGGTCAAGACCCGGACGTTCCAAGAAGGCGACTTAGTGTTGCGCCTGATTCAAGATCAGACGGACGCGCACAAGCTGTCTCCTCCATGGGAAGGGCCTTTTGTGGTTAGCAGAAATCTCAACAATGGGTCATACTATCTCATCGACGTACGGGACGAGTCACGCACTTCTGGGCAGGAGACCTACCGGCCGTGGAATATCGCCCATCTACGGCCTTACTATACTTAAGAGTCATCGACTCCCCCCCCCATTGTATATCATCATTGTATATATCACACACACACATATATATATAATAAAGTTGGCATCCCTGCAAGCCGGGGCCTCTGCCGTTTTACGTATCTCACATGGCTCAAAGATGGATACAATCATACGATCATTTGGGGGCTTTCAACCTGCCGGGTTAAGCTTCAACCTTCTTGGTCAGGCTCTTCAGCCGAAATTACAAGGTCACTTTGGGGCTTCTAACTTGCCGGTTTAAGCTTCAACCCTCTTGATCCAGCTCTTCAGCCAAGATAGCACTATCAACCGGCGGCTTACAAGATGGTGTGTAAGTTGATATCGTCAACAAAGATCACTAGGAGTGCAGCGAGTTATGAACTCACCTCCTTTTATGATCTGCAAGGCCGGGTTATACCTGCCTGTAAGTAGCTGCGCTTTGTCAGGGGTGCAGCGAGTTCTAAAACTTACCCCCTGCAAAGGCCTCTTACAGCGGCGAGGCAAACCCTTACATCTGCAAGGCCGGGTTATACCTGCCTGTAAGTAGCTGCGCTTTGTCAGGGGTGCAGCGAGTTCTAAAACTTACCCCCTGCAAAGGCCTCTTACAGCGGCGAGGCAAACCCTTACATCTGCAAGGCCGGGTTATACCTGCCTGTAAGTAGCTGCGCTTTGTCAGGGGTGCAGCGAGTTCTAAAACTTACCCCCTGCAAGGGCCTCTTACAGCGGCGAGACAAACTCTCTCATCTGCTGCGTCTCTTTCTGGTTCACTACGCTCTTGTCAGTTGTTAAGAGTTCAAAGTAGTGAGACTACCCAGAAGAACTGGCTTATGTGTTCGGAAAGAAAGGCAAGGTCATGAGATTTTACGTCTCCGGGTTAGGCTTTTTTAAGCCGCCCTTACAACAGTACAGAACATGTTCTGTCTTGTTTTTTGCAGGGTTTTATCTATAAGAACTATACAAGGATTTATACGTGCACGATGGCATGGCTCAGACAGTTAAAGTTTTTCTAAAGATTATTACAAAACTCTCCACGAGAGCCCAAAAGGCAACAGATTAAGTTTGGCGGCTCAGACGGCCGAGTTATTAAATTTACAACGTCCAGCTTGCTGGTGGGTCATCCTGCGCCGGGTCTTCGACCTCTTCGATCTGAAGATTGTCCACGTCCCAGTTGCAGTGTGTTAGTGCTTCAAAGTGGGCGTCTTCAAAGATAGGAGGCGGGTCAATCTCAGGAGCGAAGAGATGCTTACGGCGGGCAGGAGTCAAGTCTCTACATTCAAAGGTTGGACAGCGCACTTTCTTGGAAGCCTCGCTGTAAGCCGCCTGGTAAGTTGACACATCAAGTTCCTCCACCAGCTTTGAGGCAAGCACCCTGGAGGTTTTTCTGCATTGGGCATAGTCTTCTGCTGTGAATTCAGAACCATCGTCCTTCCTGGATGGGAACCCGTCCATCATCTCTTCAGCAGTCAGCTCAGGAGCGAAGGCTAGGCACCGGCTTAGCGCGGCTATAGCTCCCTGCCTGGCGGCTGATCGTTTCAGCTCTTCAACCTGCTTAGGCAGCGTGGATAGCAGTTCTATAACTCCCTTCATGTACTTGGGGATGCGCTTTTCGGTCAACATTGCCTTGATGGTAAGAATAGTCCCGCAGTAGAGTTGTTCGGCTAAGGAGTATACTGCTTTCAATTTCAGCAAGTTATCAGATGAAAACTGGCGGCTTCTCTGGCCTGCAAGACAAAGTTTGGCGTTATAAGCCGCCCTCACAAGATTTTCAACAGCAAGGAAACCGGCCAAGTTTTTTGAAGCTTACCAAAAACAGCAGAAGTCATCCTGGAGATGTGGCGCTTGAGGGTTTGCAATTCTTCTGACACAGCTGTAAGCCGCCCTTCAGCATCTTCTGCGTGTTTGGTCATGGCGGCTTGGTCCAATTCAGTGTTTTTCTTGAACAGCGCAAAGTCAACTTGCGTCTTCTCAAGTTCTTCTACGACAGTTCGATATTTATCTTCCGCCTCTGATCGGGCAGTTTGTTGTGAAGCAAGATAATCCTTCAGGCGGGTCATCTCAGATTCAGCCGCCTCCAAAGCATCCTGTGGCGTACAGCACATGAAAAAAGTTAAGTCATCAGGATGAGTTATTAATGAAGCAATTACGTTGCAATTCTCAAGCAGATTGCAAGCAATATACTCGACACTTGGGGGCTAATGTGTTTTCAGTCTACCATAGAGTCCCGGCTCATCTTTTTCAAGATAAGCCGGCACTTGGGGGCTACACACAGCGCTCACAAGTCTACAAAATGAAGTTCCGGCTTATCTACATAAAGATCAACCGGCACTTGGGGGCTACAGCTCAAGCTATAAGTGTGTTGCAGAGGGAAGACCTGGCTTATTATTTGAAATATTAATCCGGCTCTTGGCGGCTATGGAAGGATATAAGGGAAAAGTTGGTAAAAATATTACCTCATATTTCTTCTTCATCAGGCTGACGAGCTTCAGCTCCATATTCCGGCTTGACTCCAGGCGGTTCAAAAACCCAGCGTGAAGCTCGTCAACAGTTAACTTCTCCAGCACAGGGTGTTCAAAGCTAAACTTCTCAGGCGAAGAAGCTTCAGCCTTGCCAGAGTGCCTTGACAGTACATGGGGCTCAGGAGTTTGGTGACCCGCCCCAGTTATAACAACATCTGGAAAAACTGTATCTTCAACAACCCTTGAAGGGCTGGGCGGCTTAGAGTCATCCCTTGTAGGGCTTTCAGCGGCCGTGTCATGACCCGCCGGCTCTGATGGCTTGTGAGTATCTTCAGATGCATCCTTCATAATGTCAGCAGCTGGTGAAGGGGAGGCCGGCTTAGCAAATACTGGCTCTTGGGCAGTAGGGGCGGCAGTAGACCCGCCAGTCTTCCTTCGTTTCGCTTGGGCCCTGGAAGGTGCAGATGATGGTTACACACATGTCAAGAATATTAAAGCATTCGGTGCAAAGTAAAAGTACGCACTCCGGGTTGATCTTCATTGGAGGCGGCTTGGAAGCAGTTGAGTCGCCAGATGAAGGAGGAGAATCCTGAAGGCAGTTAAAACAATACAAGACAGAGTAAGGTTACAATGCAAGGTTGATTAAAGTTACGTATCAGTTAAAGAATACCTCAGCTGGCCGTTTCCGTTGAGCCGGAGCACGTGATAACCCGGCCACGAGATCTTCAGAGCCGGCGCTCCGAGTCTGACGTCGGGAGGTGTGCTGTTGCTTTTTCAAAAGAAAATTGGGGTCTAAATGAGCAAGAGGATGAGAGAAGGGGACTTTCCGGACGACCCGCCGTACTCTGTCTTGGGGAAAGATCTCTGAGTCAGAAATGTCAATTACCTCAGGGGCGTTTGCGTGGCTCGCCTCCGTCTCATCCTATGAATAGTTATTGTCAGTAAGTTGCCTAAAGAGAACGGCCAAGGGAGTCAAGTTTTACCTCCGAGTCGTCAGATTCAAGCGGCTCTGGAGTGGCGGTTTTCTTCTTCTTCTGAGCCGGAGTTTTCACCTTTGGTTTCCTCACTGGCGGATTATACTTCTTTTTCCAAAAAGGGGAGTCGGCCTGTGTAAGCCGCCAACAAAGGTTAAGAGGTGCAGGACAAATGTGACCAATTGAGGGAAGAGAGATTTACGTCTGGAGCCGGGTTCTTGGCGTAGAATGGTTTAAGACCAATTTTGTTGCAAGCCTCCTGTTTTTCACCAAGGAGTCCTTTGATGCCAGTGTTGATATCTTCGTCAGTCAAGGGAGTATTCTTGAAACAAAGAGGGTCATTGGGTTCACCCGTATATTCGCACATGAGCCGATCACGAAGACTCAGCGGCATGATTTTCCAACTTACCCAGCAACGGGTTAAGTCGACACCAGTCAAGCCGTTCGCCAGTAAGGCTTTGACTTTGGCGTAAGCCGGGGCATACTTTGCTCGTTCGGCAGCAGTCATCCGTGCTGGCAGTGGGTTGTCATTTGTATAGCAGAGCCGGGTTGGACGGTAACCCGACAGGGAGTTCTCACCTTCAGGGGAGGTGTCTTTACAATAAAACCAGGTCTTGTTCCAGTCTTTGGGATGACTTGGCAAGATGGCTATGGGGTATGGCAGATCTCTCCGTCTCTGGATTGTAATGCCCCCAAGCTCTAAACTGGGCCCAGCCGCCATTTCAGTTTGGCGGTTAGCATAATGATAGTCATGGAAGAGGTCAACAGACGGCTCTTCTTGCAGGTAGACTTCACTTAAGACTTGGAACTGGCAAATGTTGATGACTGAATTTGGGCCTATGTCTTGAGGGTGGATCTTGAAGAAGTGAAGAACATCTCGAAAGAATTTTGACCCTGGAGGGCAGAACCCACGGAGGATATGATCAGTGAATATGATAATCTCCCCTTCCTTGGGCTTAGGCCTCTTCTCTGGCCCTGGGACCCGCCAGTGTATTACATTTTTAGCCGGCAGCATGCCGGACTCAACAAAGTTAAGCAGGAGCTCTTCAGTGACTCCAGAGCTGACCCAGTCGCAGGATGATGGAGCCCTTGACATGATGGTGGGTTAGGCTACGGAAAAGCAAAGAAGATGGCGGGTTAGAACAACATTTATTGGACAAGGCAGCTATGGTCAGTATAACAGTGAAGAGGTAAGCCGCCAAAGTAGTCTGGCGAAGAGCCGCCAAGGCAACAGCGGGTTAGGAAAATATTAAATGGATAAGGCAGCTATGGTCAGTATAAGGGCGGGGAGTTAAGCCGCCAAAGTGTATCAATCAATAGTCGTCAATGTTGTGGCGGGTTACATGGACTTGGCAACACTGAGAAAATGGCTAAGTGCAGATAAACAGGTTTTGCATATTGTTATTTCAGTTGCAAGATCTACAGGTGAAGGGAAAATGAAAAATATTCATGACCTAAAAATAACGGTGGGAAGACAGATCAATCTGCCCGCAGAGATAAGTGTTGTATGGACCTAAAACAGATGGGGCATTGGCCTCGGAGGAGTACCCGCAACAGATAGGCAGTACTATAGGGCATGGAGTGGTGCTCGATGCCATGGTGGACGCTGACGAACAGCGATGAACACAAGAACGCAGAAGAACTCGAGAAACCCTAATGAGGGTAAATGCAGATTCAACAAGAGCCAAGGGAGATTACCTTATGGATGCGGAGGAACCGGAGACGCTCTGGTTCAATTCAGGCTGATGCAGCGGCCGACGATGAGGGCGACGGCGAGGACAAGTTGGCCGCGGTGGAGCTCTAGAGAAAGGGGGTTTCGAGCAAGGAGGAAGATGACAGCGACGGCAGGGAAGGAGAGAGGGGACCACGTGTCCCTATTTATGGGCCAGAGAGGCAACAGTGCGCGCGAGAATTGAGGGGCACAGTGATTACTGACCAAATGTGGCGCCTCGATTTTTGGGATGGCCTTTCAAATGAGGAGATCCGTTGCAGACGTCACGGAATCTTTTTCAGAATATTCTATATGACGTCATGGCGGGTTATAAATTGTCTTTCTAGATGACAGACGTATGAAGACTCGCCGCCAAGTAAGTTGAAGATTGACATGAGCTGGCTCAAATCAACCTGGGGCCTAATGTTGGGGATATAACCCCATGGTAAGACCCGCCCAGGTGGGGCCGGGTCACACCAGGCGGCTCGTGAGCCCAAGACCTGTAAGGTGGGCCGGAAGATGAAGGCAAGGCCGCATGGCGGCTTACCAGATGGGCCGTTGACAGAGGTCCAGAGACAGAAGTGGGCTTGAAGACCTGGGTGGCTAAGCCGCCCGGAGGCGGCTTACCTACGATGGTAAGGCGGCTTAGAGACAGAGTAGAACACGTTGTGTGGGTCGGTTTATGACTCGTGTAACCCGGGGCCTTGACCTCATATATAAAGGTTAGACCCCGGGGAGGCTTAGGACAGGAAAAAAGCTATCGAGAACTAGGTCAAGCAATCCGCTCCCTTGTAATCCATACTCCGATCAATACAGCACAAGCAGGACATAGGCTTTTACCTCTACTTGAGGGGCCGAACCTGGGTAAACTCGTGTCCTTCGTCCCGATCAACCCCTTTGAGTCCACTACCATGGTGCTGGCCTCGAACCTAAGTCTTCGGACATCTGCCGTGTTAAAACCACGACAGTCACCAACATGCATATCCCAATATAACTCTAGCGTCACCGAACGTTAAGCGTGCGGACCCTATGGGTTCGAGAATCATGTAGACATGACCGAGACACCTCTCCGGTCAATAATCAATAGCAAAACCTGGATGCCCATATTGGTTCCTACATATTCCACGAAGATCTTTTATCGGTTAAACCACGATGTCAAGGATTCAGTTAATCCCGTATACAATTCCCTTTGTCCGGCGATATGTTACTTGCCCGAGATTCGATCGTCGGTATCTCCATACTTAGTTCAATCTCGTTACCGACAAGTCTCTTTACTCGTTCTGTAATACAAGATCCCATGACTAACTCATTAGGCACATTGCTTGCAAGCTCTTTATGATGTTGTATTACTGAGTGGGCCCAGAGATATCTCTCCGTCATATGGAGTGACAAATCCCAGTCTCGATCCATGCCAACCCAACAGACGCCTTCGGAGATACCTGTAGAGCATCTTTATGATCACCCAGTTACGAAGTGATGTTTGATAGCACACAAAGTATTCCTCCGGTATCCGGGAGTTGCATGATCTCATGGTCTTAGGAATAGATACTTGACATGAAGAAAGCTATAGCAATAAACTCAGTGATACAATCAAATGCTAAGCTTACGGTTGGGTCTTGTCCATCACATCATTCTCCTAATGATGTGATCCCGTTATCAAATGACAACTCATGTCTATGGTTAGGAAACCTTAACCATCTTTGATCAACGAGCTAGTCTAGTAGAGGCTCACTAGGGACATGGTATTTGTTTATGTATTCACACATGTATTTAAGTTTCCGGTCAATACAATTCTAGCATGAATAATAAACCTTTATCATGAACAAGGAAATATGATAATAACCAATTTATTATTGCCTCTAGGGCATGTTTCCAACAGTCTGCCACTTGCACTAGAGTCAATAATCTAGTTTAAATAGTTATGAATCTAACACCCAACGAGTTCTGGGGCTGATCATGTTTTGCTCATGGGAGAGGTTTTAGTCAACGTGTATGCAACATTCAGATCCGTGGGTACTTTGCAAATCTCTATGTCTCCGTCCTTGATCCAATCACGGATGGAGTTGAAAGGGCGCTAAATATGCGCTTCACATGTAAATCCCGCCATGATGCTCGGTTTCGAACTACTCCAAATGACTACTCCACTTTACATATCCGGTTCGAGACTCAGGGTCATCCAGATCAGCGTCAAAGCTTGCATCGACGTAAACCTTTACGACGAACTCTTTGGTACCTCCACAAACGAGAAACATTTCCTTAAGTTACTTAAGGATAATTTTTGACCGCTGTCCAGTGATCCACTCTGGATCACTTTAGTACCCCCTTGCCAGACTCACGGCAAGGCACACAACAGGTATGGTACACAGTATGGCATACATTATAGAGCCCATGGCTGAGGCATAGGGGACGACCTTCGCCCTTTCTCTTTCTTCTGCCGCGGTCGAGCTTTGAGTCTCACTCAACTTCACACCTTGCAACACAGGCAAGAACTTCTTCTTTGACTGGTCCTTTTTGAACTCCTTCAAAAACTTGTAAGGTATGTGCTCTGTGAAAGTCTTATCAGGTGTCTTGATCTATCTCTATAGATCTTGATGCCCAATATGTAAGCTGCTTTACTCAGGCCTTCCTTTGAAAAACTCCTTTCAAACAACCCTTTTATGCTTTCCAGAAATTCTACATCATTTCCAATCATCAATATGTCATCCACATATACTATTAGAAATGCTACACAACTCTTTGATCACCTCATCAAACTGTATATTCCAACTCCGAGATGCTTGCACCAGTCCATCGATGGATCGCTGGAGCTTGCATACTTTTTAGCATCCTTAGGATCGACAAAACCTTCCGGTTGCATCATATACAACTCTTCCTTAAGAAACCTGTTAAGGAATGCTGTTTTGACGTCCATCAGCCAGATTTAAAAAATGCGGCAATCGCTAACATAATTCTAACAGACTTAAGCATCGCTATGAGTGAGAATGTCTCATCGTAGTCAACCCCTTGAACTTGTCGGAAACCCTTTGCGACAAGTCGAGCTTTATAGACGGTGACATTACCATCAGCGTCTGTCTTCTTCTTAAAGATCCATTTATTCTCAATGGCTTGCCGATCATCGGGCAAGTCCACCAAAGTCCATACTTTGTTCTCGTGCATGGATCCTATCTCGGATTTCATGGCCTCAAGCCATTTGTCAGAATCCGGGCTCATCATTGCTTCTTCATAGTTCGTAGGTTCGCCGTTGTCCAACAACATGACTTCCAGGACCGGATTACCATACCACTCTGGTGCGAAACGTACCCTGGTTGACCTACGAAGTTCAGTAGTAACTTGATCCGAAGTTTCATGATCATCATCATTAGCTTCCTCACCGGTTGGTGTAGGTATCACGGGAACTGTTTTCTGTGATGTGCTACCTTCCATCGAGAGAAGGTACAATCTTATCAAGTTCCAGTTTCCTCCCACTCACTTCTTTCGAGAGAAACTCCCTCTCTAGAAATGACCCATTCTTGGCAACAAAGATCTTGCCCTCGGATCTGTGGTAGAAGGTATACCCAATGGTCTCTTTAGGGTATCCTATGAAGACGCACTTCTCCGCTTTGGGTTCGAGCTTATCAGGCTGAAGCCTTTTGACATAAGCATCGCATCCCCAAACTTTAAGAAACGACAGCTTAGGTTTCTTGCCAAACCATAACTCATACGGTGTCATCTCAACGGATTTAGACGGTGCCTTGGAAAGTGTTGGTATGGAGGGCACCCGTGGATACGGCTAGCCATGGATTGTGAAAGAATGGTGGAAAGGAAATAAACTTTATTTTCTGTTTGGGAACCGCCTATAATGTGTCTAGCATGGAAGATATTGGGAATTCTCGGTCGTTTTCGTTGACAGGAAAAGCATGCCTCTCAAAATAATTTTATCTCTCTAATTTAAGCTTTGAGCTCAGGCACCTCTGCAAATCTCTGCTTCCCTCTGCGAAGGGCCTATCTATTTACTTTTATGCAATTTTTATTTTTATTTTGAGTCTCCATCTTCTCTTACAAAGCACCAACTAGAGAGCACTATTGTCATACTTGTGCATTGTGTGTAGCTAATATTGAGTGTGTTTCATGAATGGATCAATGATTGAGCATAATGGGCTAGGGATAGCTTTCTTTAGCGTTGATATTTTGAAAGACATGGTTGCTTGTTACTATGCTTGAGTATTTATGTCTTCATGTCAAACTATAGACTATTGCTTTGAATCATTCAAGTCCAAATGTCCATGCTACAAAGAAAAGAGTATATGATGAATATGATATGTAGCAATCCACATCAAAAATTCTGTTTTTATCATTTACCTACTCGAGGACGAGCAGGAATTAAGCTTGGGGATGCTTGATACGTCTCCAACGTATCTATAATTTTTGATTGTTCCATGCTATTATAGTATCAATCTTGGATGTTTTATATACACTTACAAGCAATTATATATCATTTTTTGGGACTAACCTATTAACTTAGTGCCCAGTGCCAGTTGCTGTTTTTTTGCCTGTTTTTGGTTTTTCAGAATATCAGTACCAAACGAAGTCCAAATGCCATGAAACTTTTTGGAGATTTTTCTGGACATAAGAGACACTAGAAGCTTCGGGAGAGGGCCAGAAGACAGAGGAGGTGGCCACGAGCCACCAGGGCACGCCCTGGTGCCTCGTGGGCCCACCTCTGCTCGGTTTGACCTAATTTCACCTCTATAAATACTCTAAAATCGGGAAACCAACAGAAGAGTCCACGAAATACTTTTTCTACCGCCGCAAGTTCCTGTTCTCGAGAGATCCCATCTGGAGGCCTTTTCCGGCGCTCTGCCAAAGGGGGATTCGATCACGGAGGGGCTCTACATCAACCTTGCTGCCCTTCCGATGATGCGTGAGTAGTGTACCACAGACCTTCGGGTTCATAGTTAGTAGCTAGATGGCTTCTTCTCTCTTTTTGATCTTCAATACAATGTTCTCTTCGATGTTCTTGGAGTTCTATCCGATGTAATCACTTTTTGCAGTGTGTTTGTTGGGATCCGATGAATTGTGAGTTTATGATCAGATTATCCATGAATATTATCTGAGTTTTCTCTGAACTCTTTTATGCATGATTGTTATAGCTTCGTATTTCTCTACGATCTATTGATTTGGTTTGGCCAACTAGATTGATTTATCTTGCAATGGGAGAGGTGCTTTGTAATGGGTTTGATCTTGCGGTGCTCAATGTAGGCGAACGCAGCAGAAAACAAAAAAATTCTGACCAACGCACCAGCCCAGGACCACAATGAAGATTGCATACAAGGTTTTGATCCGATCGTTACCGACTTGTAGCGCAGCGGAAGTAGAGTCGATGTAAATCGTCGGTGCAGATCTCCGCAGCTAGGATTTACAACCTCCCAACCGCGAGGATGTTCTCCCTTGTCTGCTCGTCGGACAGCCCTCCGGGAGGCGGTCGGACAATCCATGGACGGTGTCACGGACAGCCCTTCGGGAGGACCCTCAAAACTCGGACGGTCATGTGACACCCTGGTTTTTGGCAACTTTTTCTTTTCAAACTCTTTCTGGATTTATTTGCAATTTGGTTGGATTTTGAACCTTTTCAGTTGACTTTGGACTTATGAATTCCTCTCAATGATCCAAAGCCCTCAGCATCTTGCCAAAATCCTGTCACACACCTTCTGGACCAATTTCCAATTCTTCATCTTTCCCAAATAATCATTTTCTTCCTTTGGGAAATTCTGTCATCACTATGGGTTACAAAGCAACCTATAGTTCTGGTGATTAGAAAAATCCCAAATTAATCCCACACCTTCTTGTCATCATCTACTCCCACATTCTCCAAAAACATTTCATGGTCCAGTACAAAATTTTGTCCAGAAAACTCCATTTGCTCTCTGGACAGTACTGGCCATTTGTGAAGAAACCCCTATTTTCCCAACACAGAAAACTCTCAATCAATTCCCTGAGATACTCGGCAGTCTATCTTGCCACAATATCTAAAAATATCATCTTGTCCAGTACAAATTTTCACCACCAATATTCTGCCAAGTTTCTGCTCGATTTAAACCTCTGTGAAGGAAGTACCAGCTAGAGGTATCCAATTGAGCTGAAATCTTTATGGCATCTTCTCCTCACCAAATAACCCTCCTACACCAAAATTCAGCCCTAGCAAATCAACCAGATGAGTGCATCAAGCTCATCTATGTTTCTGGTTCAGTACAGCAGTTGTACATGAACTATATTCAAATCTTGATGAAATCTTTTCAAATTTGGTCAGGTTGGAGTCCTTCCAACATAGATCCTCCCAGACATCTCCATTGGCTCCATCTCCAGCTCACCTCTCCTCTAGATCTCCCTCAAGTTCTCTGTCAGAAACTGTAGCTGAAGCTACACTTCAACTCAGTCTGTATCTAGCCAAACCAAGTGCACAGAGGAGCTAAATGACCAAGGGAGAACACCCTAGACATGAAGCGCCAGACTTGCGTGGCTTGCACACATCAATTCCCGTGGTGAGCACGACAATGGCATGCCAGCCCGTGTGCTCTGCACCTCGCCTGCCTCTGTCAACGTCGTTCCAGAGCCCTCGCGCTGCCATTCCCTGTCCTGGGGTGCCGACTTCATCGATGCCGTCCACATACCCCTCTCCCGCAACTTCTCCTCGCCGGAATCGGCCTCGGCGGCCGCCACGGCATCCGGGCACTGTGCCGCCCGTGCGGCCACAGTGGTGCTGGCGCTCGTCTTCTTCCCCCGCTAGCCTCCACCGCGCCTTAACTCCTCTCTGCCCTCTTCCGTCTCGTCGCCCGCTCCCGGCCAGCCAGCGCGGCGTACTAGCACCGGCGACGTGGCCCGAGACCCGCCTCTTCCAGAGAGCTTGGCTCCGGCTATAAAAGGCCTCGCCCAGCCCTCCCGAGCTCCTCACCCCACCTGTCCACCTCCCAATCGCCCTCCCGAGCAGCGAGCTACGACCGAGAGGCCCTCTGGCCTCGAACTTCGCCGGAGATCCACCGCCACCCGAGCTCTGCCGCCTCGCCGTTCCACTCCACCCCGACCTCCTCTGACTCCACCATTGAGCTCAGCTCATTCCTATGATCACGCCCAAACTCTTGCCCGCTCGAATCGCCGCCGGAACCGCCGTCTCCGACGACACCCGAGCGCCGCCGCCGCTGGAGAGGAAGGGGACGACTCCGTTCGGCCATCCCTCGCGACTCTGCTGGTACGTGCGTGCTCGTCTCCGTGCGCTCTGGCCATCCCCGTAGTCATCGGACCTCGCCGCCGTCCGTATCGCGGGCGACGATCGCCGGAGAGCCGCTCCTCTCTGTTCCCTCTCTCCCCCGTTTAAATTTGACAGCGGGGCCCGCTAGTCAGTGGCTAGCCGAAGCGGTAAGTGGAGGCGTAATTGGCAAATACGCCTTCGACGTGGCCCGCTATGGATTTTCTGTTTTTCTGATAATTTCCAGATTTTGACCAGAACTTTGACCAGCCATAACTTTTAAACCATAAGTCCAAATCAATAGATTCTTTTTGCTCTGGGTTTGTATTGAGCTTCTTTATTTTCTGGCAAAATTTGGTAATTTCCTCATGTTCACAGAATTTCTGGTGCTCAAAACAGTAGCATGTGACATTTTCCTTTGCACTTTTAAAATATTTTTAGAGGGAAATCCTTTTGAATTTGAAGCCCAGGAGTTTGTGGACAACCCAACAGAGCAAGGCAAGCCATGACATCCATTTCATGGGGCATTTCAATAGTATTGGTTATTTAATTGAATTATGTGCATTATTTAAATATGTGTTAATTCAAAGTAATTTATTTTATAGCTACTGCCATGTTAAATTAATCTTGATGAATATCCATGATGGTTAATTGCCTGATAATATTAAACTTAGTTGGTTGATCAAGAGCCACCTACCCGGACTTACCCGTGCAGCCACATTTGCCGGTATGGGACGGCCTTGGCTTGGTCTGGCTTTGTGCTCTTTTATCGATACCACCAAACTAGGGAGGGTTATGCGTGCGTGCTGCCCTGATCAGGTAGACGACGATAATCCTGTGAGCCCAGTTGAGTTATTTTGCCGGCGTCCCCGTTTGGGACAGTTTGTTTGGCCACGACGGTGGCAGGTGTCACGAGGTGACACAGGGGCCACCCAGGACATGACCCTGGGAGGGTATGATTGTCGGTGGTACGATAGAGGAGTCACGGGCTAGGCAAGTTTCGTTGGAGCAGCCCCGGTCCACCCGAATGGGAACAAGAGGCCAGTAGCTCCATAGTGTGGGTAAAGTGCGCAACCTCTGCAGAGTGTAAAAACCTATTCGAATAGCCGCGTCCACGGTATTGGACAGTCCGTTTAGGCCTCTCTAGGATGGTCAACCGTGATAATGATAATAATGATGGAAGAACTTGTCTTATGATTGGAAGTACCGATGGATCATGAGTATCTCGAGGGTTGTGGGACAACCCGAAAGAGAGTAAGTTGGTACTTGGTAACAGTAAGCACTTTAAGCATTTAATGTGATTATTGCCATGCTATTGTTTGCTGCATTGTTTTGGTTGCCATGAGCTTGCGAGTACATTCCAAGTACTCACATGGCGTATCATGTCAGATGCAGGAGAAGCCGAGGACGGAGGTCCCGATGGTTCATGCTACGCTAACTAGGCCGTGTCCACAGCAGTGTCCCTGTGGATGGAGTTTCCGCGCTATGTTCCGCTACGCCGTAGTTCTACCCAGTAGTATCGAGGCCCTGCTATGTTTCATAAATAATGTAGATATTGTCATAGCACCTGTTGTGCTTCTGGCCTCGCTATCGATGTAAATTATGAGCTTGTACTCGAGATATTTTAATAAAGTTCAGTTCTGTTCTGTTCCAAGTTGTTGTGTGTTTCCAGAAGACATGATCTCTGGGTTGGAAACACTGGGTAAACCGGTCCTCTGAGCCGGGGTGCCACAACGCTTGGTATCAGAGCCGTGCTGACTGTAGGACGCCCTAGTTAACCCTGCGCTAGAACCGCGATTAGATTAGGGTCTTGGGATGTGTCTTGCTTGCTGCATCTGATTGCTGCATGGCATGCATATAGTCTTTATTGTGCTAACCGCTGGTTTGTTGAGTGTAGATGGCACCAGTTCCGTACCACTACAATCATGAGCCGGCACCGTTCACTTTTCCAGTACTGCTTCGTAGCGTCTGGCTTCGGCTGTATCCCAACGGCGAAGACCCAGTGTTCCAGGTGTTCCGAGAGAAGCTTGCTGGTTCCGTATACGAGTATCACGCGGAGGCCTTCCCAACTACGAGTTCGGATATTGGTAGCTACTCCCGTTCTTCCAAGGGCGGAACTGCTTCTACTCCGGAGCTGGCAATCCAGTTTGCTGCGATGGAGGCTCTCACTGACTTGCGCTTCCACGAGGTCGAGATGCAGACTCATACAGGTTTCTTTCACTACCCCACCCTGTCACCTGCGACAGGGCGAGTCCTTTTCGCACATGTTGATCCGGCGAGTGATCGTGCTACTGGTGTTTTATCTCGTTATCTGAACGCCAGTTACCGTATGATCACTTCACTAGCTAAGGAGCTGACTCATGCCCAAGAGGCACTTGCAGCCGTTGCGGCAGCACAGTCTCCTCCTCCATCTCCGTTTTCACCTATGTATACTCCACCCGTTCCACCTTTTGAGACTCCTTCTAGCTCGTTCGGACCGCCAGGCTTTTCGTTTGGTAGCCGACATGAGACCCCTGCAGAGTGGGCCTCACTCCTAGCTACTCCAGCTGCTCCGATGCTGCGGCGTCGTGCTTCTTCTCCTTCAGAGGCGGAACCTCCCCGTCAGCGTCGTCGTGTTACCTTTGATCCGGAGACCGAGGTTCACATCATCAGCTCAGATTCCGAGACAGGATCGGACGACGAGGAGTCTTCAGTTTACCAGTGTTCGTGCCACCAGTGTCGCTAGAGTGGAGGCTTGAGTTTCAGTGCATGCATCATAGCATCCCTGCATATGTCAACTGCCGTATGAGCAGTCCAGTCATGATAATCCCCATACTAGCTTGCCATGTATGATGTTGGGTTGCCTTGTATAATTATGTTGTTCGCTTTTTCCTCTTTTATTCGGGTTTTTTTCTGGTGTCATACTACCCTGCTTTCCCTTATGGATGTTGCTCATCGATTCGGTATTTTGCAATGGGAACAAATTTAGGATGAAGAGGTGTAGTAATCAAGGCGGCGATGGAACTCCCGTTCGTCGATCCGCTAGACAGGCAGGACAGTCACCAGAAGATTTGCCACCACCACCACCACAGGCACCAACTACTGATCAGATTATGAGAATGTTTGAAGAGAAAA
This sequence comes from Elymus sibiricus, assembly GCA_039707655.1. Classification (NCBI taxonomy): domain Eukaryota; kingdom Viridiplantae; phylum Streptophyta; class Magnoliopsida; order Poales; family Poaceae; genus Elymus; species Elymus sibiricus. The sequence continues at coordinate 395,071,863 of CM077672.1, forward strand.
GAAATCAGGATCTTATGGAATTTCTGAAAAGCATGCAGACTATGGTGGGTCAGAATCACAACAATGGGACACACTCTAAATTGTCTGATTTTCAGCGGACCAAGCCACCCAGTTTTGGTCAAGCCGTGGATCCTATGGAAGCTGATGACTGGCTGAGGACTATGGGAAAGAAGCTGGATATAGCCCACTGTGATGAGTCAGACAAGGTTCCTTTTGTTACACACTACCTGGAGGGACCAGCAGCCATATGGTGGGACAATACAAAAATAATGTGGCCTTCTGGAGAAGATATTTCTTGGGAGAAGTTCAAAGAGGTATTCCGCAAGTATCATATTCCTACTGGCATAATGAAAGTGAAGCAGAGGGAATTTCTTGCTCTTACTCAAGGGAATATGTCAGTGGGTGAATATCTGAACAAGTTTAATAATCTGGCATGATACTCTACCCATGACGTGTCCACCGAAGAAAGGAAGATTGACCGATTCCTAGGAGGGCTAAATCATACCCTCCGTTGTCAGCTTTGTATGCTGGACTTTCCTGACTTCCAGACTTTGGTGAACAAGGCCTTCATAGCTGAACAAGAGCATTAGTCAGGATATGATGATCGCAAGCGGAAGTTTGAACCCAAGAAGGACAACCGTGAGCAGTTTGTGCAGAAGCCACGTATCTGGCAATCAGGTCCGTCTGAATATAAGCCTGCCTGGAACAATGGCAACGACAACAATAAGACCGTCAGCCAGGACAAGACCTTCGGCAAACAGCCAGTGCTAGAGGACTGCCGCCGCAACAACACATGCTTCACTTGTGGCCAGAGCGGGCATTACTCCAAGCAGTGCCCCGCAAGAAATGGGAAGCCATCATCCGACTTCAAGCCACAAGTCAACAGTGTTGGACGCCGCCCCAATACGAACTTCTATCGCGGCCAAGTCCATCACATCTCCGCTGAAGAAGCCCGCGAATCCCCAGATGTGGTCCTTGGTATGTTTTCTGTTAACAACATACCTGCAATAATTTTATTTGACTCTGGGGCTTCTCATTCATTTATTTCGCGGAGTTTTGCCACCTTGCACAAATTTTCTCCTTCTCTTTTGGACAAAATCATGGTGGTACAATCCCCTGGCTCCATGCTCAGGACAAATGTGATATATAAGGATCTGGAAATCTTGATACATGATGTGAAGTTTCCAGCTACTCTTGTGGCCATTGAGTCCCCTGGACTGGATGTAATACTGGGAATGGATTGGTTGGTACCACATCAGGTGTGTATCAACTGTGCCACCAGGGCGGTGACACTAGTTAACCCGGCAGGCCAAACAGTGCAATTCACTGCTAGCAGAATAATGTCAAAGAAAGGAATGGCATTCAAAGCCACTGCTACAGATATAACTCTGATTCCAGTAGTCAGTGAATTTCCGGACGTATTCCCAGAAGAGATACCGGGAATGCCACCTGATTGGGAACTAGAATTCGCTATTGAGGTTGTTCCCGGAACTGCTCCAATTTACAAGAAGTACTACCGTATGCCTTCCCCAGAGCTAGTGGAACTGAAGAAACAGTTGGATGAATTACTGTAGAAAGGGTATATTCGTCCAAGCACCTCACCGTGGGGATCACCAGTGTTGTTTGTGAAGAAGAAAGATGGCAGCCTACGAATGTGCGTGGACTATCGCCAACTGAATGAGGTCACCATTAAGAATAAATATCCGCTCCCTCGCATTGATGATCTGTTCGACCAATTGAACGGGGCCCGGGTATTTTCCAAGATTGACCTCCGAACGGGGTATCATCAGTTGAAAATCAGGAAAGAGGATATCCCCAAGATAGCCTTTACTACCAGATATGGTTTGTATGAATTTACAGTCATGTCATTTGGGCTGACAAATGCTCCGGCCTACTTCATGAGCATGATGAACAAGGTCTTCATGGACTTCTTGGACAAATTTGTGGTAGTATTCATCGATGACATTCTCATCTATTCCAAGGATGAAGAAGAGCACGCGAAACACCTCCGTACTATCCTGGAAAGACTAAGGACCCATCGCTTGTATGCCAAGTTCAGTAAATGTGAATTTTGGCTAAAAGAGGTGGGCTTTCTGGGACATGTTCTGTCAGAACAAGCTGTGGCTGTCGACCCCAGCAAAGTGACTGTTGTATTAAACTGGAAGACACCGGCACAGTAACGGAAGTCCGCAGCTTTCTGGGATTGGCAGGCTACTACCGTCGCTTCATTGAAGGCTTCTCAAAAATAGCCAAGCCACTGACAGAGCTGCTGAAAAAGAACCACAAATTTGCCTGGACGGAAGAATGTGAAAGCAGTTTCATGGAGTTAAAGACGAGGCTAACTACGGCCCCTGTCTTAGTTCTTCCAGACATCCACAAGAGCTTTGACATATACTGCGATGCTTCCGGGCGAGGAATCGGCTGCGTTCTAATGCAAGAAGGGAAGGTTGTAGCATATGCATCCAGACAGCTACGACCTCATGAGGAAAACTATCCCACTCATGATTTGGAGTTGGCAGCCGTGGTTCATGCATTGAAAATTTGGAGGCATTATCTCATTGGGCAACGATGTGAAATATACACAGACCATAAGAGTCTCAAGTATATTTTCACCCAACCTGATCTGAATCTCAGGCAGAGAAGATGGCTTGAATTGGTCAAGGACTATGACCTAGGAATTAACTATCATCCGGGAAAAGCCAATGTGGTCGCCGATGCCCTCAGCGGAAAGCAAGGTGCCCTAAATGCACTAATGGAGGGAATGCATCCGAGGCTGCAGGAAGAGTTTGCCAAGCTGAATATGGTGCTGTGCGGCCCAACAAGCCCGGATACAATGGAAATTACTCCAACACTTATGGAAGAAATTAAGGCAGCTCAGAAATCAGATGAAGGCATACAAGAAATCAAGGAAAATATTCCGCTAGGAAAGGCCAAATCCTTCCATATTGATGACCAAGGCACCTTATGGTTTGAGAACCGAATATGTGTGCCTGATCAAGACAACTTGAGACAGCAGATACTTAGAGAGGCACATGAATCTGCCTACTCTATCCATCCGGGAGGAACAAAGATGTACCAGGACTTGCGAGAAACCTTTTGGTGGCCAGGAATGCGGAGGGACATTGCATACTATGTCGCCTGTTGTGACATCTACAACAGAGTCAAGGCTGAACATCAGAAACCTGCTGGGCTACTGCAACCTTTACCAGTTCCCCAGTGGAAATGGGATGATATATGCATGGACTTTATTGTCGGACTACCCAAGTCAACAAGAGGCCATGATGCTATCTGGGTCATCGTGGACATACTTACGAAAGTGGCTCACTTCCTTCCGGTAAAGACCACTTTCAACGCTCACCAGCTGGCACAGCTCTACATGTCCCGGATAGTCAGCCTCCACGGAATACCCAAGTCTATCACATCCGATAGAGGCTCTCTGTTCACTTCAGCATTCTGGTTGCGATTGCATCAAGCCCTGGGAACTGTGCTGAGGCATAGTACGGCATATCACCCACAGACAGATGGATAGACCGAGCGTGTGAACCAAATACTGGAAGATATGCTTCGGTCCTGTGCTCTCGCCCATGGACCCAAATGGGAGGATAGTCTACCCTATGCGGAATTCTCCTACAATAACAGCTATCAGTCAAGTCTCAAGATGTCACCATTTGAGGCTCTGTACGGACGGCAATGCCGCACTCCTTTGAATTGGTCTCAGACAGGAGACAGACGTATCTTTGGCACGGATCTGATGCTCGAGGCTGAGAAGCAAGTCAAGGATATTCAGGAACATCTTCGGGCAGCCAAGTCCCGACAAAAGAGCTATTATGACCCGAAGCATCGGGAAGTAACTTTTGAGCCCGGAGAATATGCTTATCTCCGAGTCACACCCATGAAAGGAATAAAGAGGTTTCATACCCGAGGAAAGCTTGCACCGAGATATATCGGTCCTTTTCCAGTAATAGCTAGAAGAGGCAGAGTGGCATATCAACTAGAGTTACCACCGGAGTTGTCTGATGTTCATGACGTCTTTCACATATCACAGTTGAGAAAGTGCATTGCACCTCCGATCAAGCAGGCAGATATGAGTGAGCTGGAACTGACTAAGGATTTGACATACGAGGAAAGACCTGTCAGGATACTGGATGAGATGGAAAGAACTACCAGAAGTAAAGTGATCAGATTTTACAAGGTATTGTGGGAGCATCATACTGAGGAAGAAGCTACTTGGGAAAGAGAGGATTTTCTGAGATCAGCATATCCACACTTGTTCCCTGAGCAACAGAATCTCAAGGACGAGATTCATTCTAAGGGGGGTAGGTTTGTGACACCATGGTTTTTGGCAACTTTTTCTTTTCAAACTCTTTTTGGATTTATTTGCAATTTGGTTGGATTTTGAACCTTTTCAGTTGACTTTGGACTTATGAATTCCTCTCAATGATCCAAAGCCCTCAGCATCTTGCCAAAATCCTGTCACACACCTTCTGGACCAATTTCCAATTCTTCATCTTTCCCAAATAATCATTTTCTTCCTTTGGGAAATTCTGTCATCACTATGGGTTACAAAGCAACCTATAGTTCTGGTGATTAGAAAAATCCCAAATTAATCCCACACCTTCTTGTCATCATCTACTCCCACATTCTCCAAAAACATTTCATGGTCCAGTACAAAATTTTGTCCAGAAAACTCCATTTGCTCTCTGGACAGTACTGGCCATTTGTGAAGCAACCCCTATTTTCCCAACTCAGAAAACTCTCAATCAATTCCCTGAGATACTGGGGAGTCTATATTGCTACAATATCCAAAAATATCATCCTGTCCAGTACAAATTTTCACCACCAATATTCTGCCAAGTTTCTGCTCAATTTAAACCTCTGTGAAGGAAGTACCAGCTAGATGTATCCAATTGAGCTGAAATTTTTATGGCATCTTCTCCTCACCAAATAACCCTCCTACACCAAAATTCAGCCCCAGCAAATCAACCAGATGAGTGCATCAAGCTCATCTATGTTTCTGGTTCAGTACAGCAGTTGTACATGAACTATATTCAAATCTTGATGAAATCTTTTCAAATTTGGTCAGGTTGGAGTCCTTCCAACATAGATCCTCCCAGACATCTCCATTGGCCCCATCTCTAGCTCACCTCTCCTCTAGATCTCTCTCAAGTTCTCTGTCAGAAACTGTAGCTGAAGCTACACTTCAACTCAGTCTGTATCTAGCCAAACCAAGTGCACAGAGGAGCTAAATGACCAAGGGAGAACACCCTAGACATGAAGCGCCAGACTTGCGTGGCTTGCAGACATCAATTCCCGTGGTGTGCACGACAATGGCATGCCAGCCCGTGTGCTCTGCACCTCGCCTGCCTCTGTCAAGGTCGTTCCAGAGTCCTCGCGCTGCCATTCCATGTCCTGGGGTGCCGACTTCGTCAATGCCGTCCACATACCCCTCTCCCGTAGCTTCTCCTCGCCGGAATCGGCTTCGGCGGCCGCCACGGCATCCGGGCATTGTGCCGCCCGTGCGGCCACAGTGGCGCTGTCGCTCGTCTTCTTCCCCCGCTAGCCTCCACCGCGCCTTAACTCCTCTCTGCCCTCTCCCGTCTCGTCGCCCGCTCCCGGCCAGCCAGTGCGGCGTACTGGCGCCGGCGACGTGGCCCGAGACCCGCCTCTTCCAGAGAGCTCGGCTCCGGCTATAAAAGGCCTCGCCCAGCCCTCCCGAGCTCCTCACCCCACCTCTCCACCTCCCAATCGCCCTCCCGAGCAGCGAGCCACGGCTGAGGGGCCCTCTGGCCTCGAACCTCACCGGAGGTCCGCCGCCACCCGAGCTCTGCCGCCTCGCCGTTCCACTCCACCCCGACCTCCTCTGACTCCACCATTGAGCTCAGCTCATTCCTCTGATCATGCCCAAGCTCTTGCCCGCTTGAATCGCCGCCGGAACCGCCGTCTCCGACGACACCCGAGCGCCGCCGCCGCCGGAGAGGAAGGGGACGACGCCGTCCGGCCATCCCTCGCGACTCTGCTGGTACGTGCGCGGTCGTCTCCGTGCGCTCTGTCCATCCCCGTAGTCATCGGACCTCGCCGCCGTCCGTATGGGATACCTAAGTTAAACCAACAACAATGGGGATGAAAGCATAGTTGTGTCATCAAAGTTACAGGGTAAACTTAAGTTAGCGTTCACCTGGTCATGTGTTTGCTTGATTCAGCTTAGTAATTCTTTCCAACTAAATTGTGCACTTTTCTGAAATGTCGTGCATGATGTAACCTTGTGCTCATCATCCTCCCTCCCTTGATGATGAGTCGTCCTCGACTCTCGTTGATCTACAAAAGATAAGTGGACGGGAAGTAGATGATATCGATTCAAAGGAATAATGTAATCCTCATTTGTAGCTTTCACCTTAGAATTGTGTTGCATGTGATCATGTATTTGTTTATCACAACTCGGAGTTTGTCCAGGGGTGATTGGTGTTGTTTCAATGACTAAGATGTCCTCATCATCCCCCCTCTCTTGAAAAGGAGTCGTCCTCGACTCTATCTGGTTATCACACAAAAGAAAGCAGGGCAATAGAAAATCATAATGCAAAGGTTTCTTGATATAGAGTATTTTAGTTTTCAACTTTGCTATCTTATGGACGATGCAAACATGGTGTTTTGTTCGACTTAGGAGTTCCTTCCAACAAACATTTCCATGAAGTACAAACTTGTAAAAAACCATGACCATGTCCATATCATCCTCCCTCTCTTGGCAAAAAGTCGTCCTCGACTTAAGTTGGTCTACAAAATTATATTGCATGGACAATACAAAATAACTAGGGAAAGGGAAAGATGAATAATCATGTGTAACATTCAATTTTAGTGGCTCTGTTATAGTCTCTTCCAGATTGACAAAATCATATTGTTGGATGGATGATGTAACAAACAATTTTTCTCTAATCTTATCACGCCATTGCTTTAAAAACTCATAAGTGCATACCTCTGGATTCAACAAAATGGACGATCTATTTTCTTTTACCTCACTGAGTACTTCCATTCCTTGGTGAAAATCAATCGGCAAACATGCACCTTGTGTAGTGGTGTTCCACGTGCACCACAATTGTTCCTGGATCTCGTCCTCCCATCGTTGTAAGAGAGCTTATAGGTATGCCTTTTGCACCTGCACATATTGCAAAGAACAAGAATTTTGTGAAAGGTTAGTTATTGAATGTTCCTCTCTCTTTTCACTTGGTGGACTACTAATTTTCCATGATGGTGGATCACTCATCTCGCTATTCTCTTGCTGAGAAATCTCAAACTCGCATTTAGTGGAATCACATAACTCACTTATCCTCTGACTGTCATTGTGTGGTATATTGGGTAGTGGATCACTTATCTCTATAATGTGGTGTGGAATGATCTCAATCTCACATTTTGTGGACTCATGCAACTCATTAATCCTCTCTCGGTGATTGTGGAGTATATCTAGGTGGAGATCTTTCATTTCTCTAATCTCATGATGAACAGTATGATCCTCACATTTTGTGGACTCACTCACCTCATTTTCCTTATCACTCTCAAAATATGGAATTTTGAAAAATGGACACTCTTCCTCTCATTTGGTGGAGTCACTGAACTCATTTTTCTTTTCACTCTCAAGTTGTGGGATTTTTGGAAGTGGGCACTCCTGCTCACTTTTGGTGGATTCACTCTGGTTGCTTTTCTTGTCACTCACAAGTTGTGGGGTTTTGGATTGTGGACTCTCTTCCTCACATGGAATTTGTAGCACATATTTCTTGGATGTTTGGACAATAGTGGTGGTCAAGATGGCAACATTAGGAATGAGCTTCTCATGTAAACATGGGCTATGAATCACCGGAGTCGGTTCATCAGCCACGGTCATGCTTTGCGGTGGGTCGTCGGTGTGCCGACGGGTGCCATAATTTTGTCGTCGGGCATGGCGTCCTTGCCGCAAATCATGAGCAGCAGCGACATGCCTAGGTGCAGCAGTAGCTTGCCCTCGAGCATGCCATCCTTGCCGCATTTCAGGAGCAGCAGCGACACACCCACGGGCAGCAATAACACCCTGCCCTCAAGGATGTCCTCCTTCTTGCACTTCTTGAGTAGTAGTGACATGCCCACGAGCAAAAACATCATGCCCTCTAGCATGTCTTCTTTGCTGCACTTCATGAGAAACAGGGTATTGTCGGTGTCGAACCCCATCACCACTTGCTTGAAGATGCTCGTTAAGCCTCCTTCGAAATTCTTGCACCATGTTTCGTAATTCCCGAAACTCAGCACGTGTGACCGGGGTGTCTTCTTCCCCTTGATTTTCTCCTCGAACACTCGATCCGTATCCTGCCATGTTAGTGGGGCTAAAAGTGGAACATGATAATTTTTGTGGAATCACACTACCTCACCTCTTACTTACCAAAGTTCTTATGAGTTCATATCAGATTGTGCTTCTCCTGGATGTGTTAAAGCGATTGAAAGACATGGGCCAAAGAACTAGCTTCGGTTTTTGGTGGAGTTTGGTGGGGTAAACAAAAGGGGGCTTGTGCTGAAATCAAGTTGATGCAAACCAAGAAAAATAATAATATGTGGATAGATCTGCTGCACCTTTGCACCAAGATTGAACAAACACACAACACACAAGCTTCTGATTTTTTTCTACCAAGCTGAAACTTTGGATCTTACACAACACTTTCTTTTGCTCTCTTGATATTTTTTGCCACTCTTTTCTTTGTTTCTTTGATTTTTTTTCCACTCTATTTTTTCTCTCTTTTTCCAAAGCACAACAACCAAATCTGAAAGCAACTACGAAGATGAACTTGGTGCAGATCTAAAAGATGAAAAACATGCAAGGTATGCAACAACAAGATCTCAGCACCAACAAGGCTTGGATGTATTTTTGGTGGGGCTTTGGACTTCTAGGACAGAAAATATAGCATGAAAAACACTCGATCTAAAGGGATGATAGTAAGATGAACTTGGATAACAGATCCTACCGTGTTAACGAAGGCTCTGATGCCAAATGATAGGTGCAAACCCGTTGAACGAGTTCACGCCCGAGGGTGGCCCGATCTTCACGTCGTAGGATCGAATCGGGAGGGATAACTAGCTTTATACCTGCCAAGGTTGGATGCAACCCGTACGTTGGGGGTGGCTGACCGGAGCTACAAGAACTCCAACCCGCTGTCCGAACAATCACAGAACCACAAACCGGGACTAACCCACACAAAACGGCCGGAACCGTAGAGCACGAATTAGGGGGAAACAGAGGCTCCTTCTCGCGAATCCGGATGAACTCACAAGAGCAAAGGTAGCAAGGATCTCTCGGATCTCTCTAGCAGTCTTGCTACATAAGCTTATAGCTGAATGGTTTTGACAAAAGGTCTCTAAAAGGATGGGGGAGATGGGATTTTATAGCAGGGACAACCCCCCTTATCTAGGTGTGAAAAGGTTTCAAAAGTAATCAGGTTTGCATGGCTTCCTTGCAGAATAAGCAGTCAACTTTGGGAGTTGTTGTAGAGCTCCTCGGAAATTCACGAAGCCTTGACAGCCTGGACACCTTCCACGAGAATGACTAGAATTCTTGACTCACAACTCCAAATGATGTGAGGTTTTTTGCATTGGAAAGTAAATTTGATGTAGCTTCTGGTGATGTACCCCTATGGCCCCGTCTCTCCTTCAAAAGAGTGTGTAACAATGAAACATCAGAGGTAAAAATTGACAGCATCAGCTTCAGTTGAAACTTGTTTTCTTCGAACTTGTTTCTCGAAACCGGTTGCTTCAAGAGCTCATAGGATGTTGGATTTCTTCCTTGTGATACCTAAGTTAAACCAACAACAATGGGGATGAAAGCATAGTTGTGTCATCAAAGTTACAGGGTAAACTTAAGTTGGTTGATCAAGAGCCACCTACCCGGACATACCCGTGCAGCCACATTTGCCGGTATGGGACGGCCTTGGCTTGGTCTGGCTTTGTGCTCTTTTATCGATACCACCAAACTAGGGAGGGTTATGCATGCGTGCTGCCCTGATCAGGTAGATGACGATAATCCTGTGAGCCCAGTTGAGTTATTTTGCCGGCGTCCCCGTTTGGGACAGTTTGTTTGGCCACGACGGTGGCAGGTGTCACGAGGTGACACAGGGGCCACCCATGACATGACCCTGGGAGGGTATGATTGTCGGTGGTACGATAGAGGAGTCACGGGCTAGGCAAGTTTCGTTGGAGCAGCCCCGGTCCACCCGAATGGGAACAAGAGGCCAGCAGGTCCATAGTGTGGGTAAAGTGCGCAACCTCTGCAGAGTGTAAAAACCTATTCGAATAGCCGCGTCCACGGTATTGGACAGTCCGTTTAGGCCTCTCTAGGATGGTCAACCGTGATAATGATAATAATGATGGAAGAACTTGTATTATGATCGGAAGTACCGATGGATCATGAGTATCTCGAGGGTTGTGGGACAACCCGAAAGAAAGTAAGTTGATACTCGGTAACAGTAAGCACTTTAAGCATTTAATGTGATTATTGCCATGCTATTGTTTGCTGCATTGTTTTGGTTGCCATGAGCTTGCGAGTACATTCCAAGTACTCACCTGGCGTATCATGCCAGATGCAGGAGAAGCCGAGGACGAAGGTCCCGATGGTTCGTGCTACGCTAACTAGGCCGTGTCCACAGCAGTGTCCCTGTGGATGGAGTTTCCGCGCTATGTTCCGCTACGCCGTAGTTCTACCCAGTAGTATCGAGGCCCTGCTATGTTTCATAAATAATGTAGATATTGTCATAGCACCTGTTGTGCTTCTGGCCTCGCTATCGATGTAAATTATGAGCTTATACTCGAGATATTTTAATAAAGTTTAGTTCAGTTCTGTTCCAAGTTGTTGTGTGTTTCCAGAAGACATGATCTCTGGGTTGAAAACACTGGGTAAACCGGTCCTCTGAGCCGGGGTGCCACAGGTCACTCGGACAGCCCTTCGGGAGGCACTCTCGAACAGCCCCTCGGGCAAAAAGATTGAACCTACGACCTCTCTACGGGGTTGCACACATACGGTGTCATCTATCCGGCAGGGCTTCGCCGTCCAGAACTAGTTCCCACCGGAACCCAGACAGCCTTTCCGCTCTACGAAACTATTTCGCGGGGAGGGAGAGAGAAGCCAGATCATGCATGGCACTTGTATGTGAGAAAGGAGTGAGTGTGGAGAGCACCTCTCCACCTCTATTTATAGGAAATCCCAAGGGGTGGGGTGGCATTCCAAAACCCCAAAATACCCATGAATGGAGTCCTCCACAAGGGCATAAAGGGGAAGGTAAGAGGGCAAGTGGGGCCCCATGTAGGAGCCTCACCATGGCTGGCCACCCCCTAGTGCCCCCCCCCCAAAAGGGGTTCCTTAGTCCCCAAGTCCTTCTATAAGCCTTTTGGGAAAAGCCCTAAAAGGTGGCTTTCATAAAGTAACCCAAAAAGCACTTTCACTATTCACGGAAACATTTTTCCGCGACCGTTAAATCCGAAATTATTTCTGTAGGTCTTAGAACATTTTTAGTACCCACTAAAATAATTTTGGACGCGTTCCGAAACAATTCCGGATTAATGATTTTCATCTACGAAAAGCAAACAAAGCGGTTCCGGCAGCTCCGGAACATTTCCGGGTTTTTTCTCCGAAAAATCCCAGAAGTTCCCAGAACAATTCTGGCACCCTCCAAGCATTTCCAGGCGTGTGCCGAAACCAATTTGATTTAATGGTATACCCTGAAACAACTTTTCAGTTTTACCGAAACTATTCCGGTGTTCTCTCTCCGGAACTTTTCCGTTGCCTCCGAAACTTTTTCGGTGACTTTCTCTCAGACTCCATTTCTAGTATTCAGCAGATAGATGACCCTTAAGCATGTGACCCTTTAGGTTCGGTGAAGCATAGGCATGGCCGGAACACTTTCCGATCAATGATCAACATCGGAGCCGTGGACACCCATATTGACCCCTATACCCACACGAATAAATATTCGAGTGAACCTCCAGTTGCCGTGTGCTATTCATGTTGCTACGCGATATGTTACAAACACCCGAGGTGAGACTTATCGGCATCCCCGTGAATCAACAACTTGTACACTATGCCAGTTACCTCGTTACCGGTTTTGTTCTCTTTTCTTGTTCCCGTGTTCCGGCATCCCTGTGATCAAATCACAATGTGTCTGGCCAGACGAAGGTGGATACCGTAACACCGAGAGGGCCCAGAGATATCTCTCCATCGTCGGAGGAGCAAATCCCAATCTTGAGCTATCAAGTCCCTTGACACACTTTTCCATGAACCCGTAAGCCGCCGTAATAGCCACCCATTTACGGATGACGTTTAACAAACCCCAAAGTTCATGAAGCAAGCATGAAGAAACTCGACACTCTCATGGTTAAAGGAATTGTGCAAACGTTAACTTTCTCTGTGTTATTAACCATTAACTTGTGACGAAAATATCTCATAGCATAACATCAATTCGGGTCGATTCAACACAAATGTTCTTCTAACATTGTGCCCTCAAAGTTGCCGGCATAGTCATGCCCATGATCAGGAAAACAGAACCATCATGCAACACTTGAGCTAGTCTTAGAGGCCAGACTAGGAATACATTTTACTGTTTATTATTCCACATGTGCATATGAGTTTCCCTCCGAGGCTCATGGTTATTGTAGACTCGAGAACCATAGCAGTTATAGCACGGAATATAAACTTAATTATGAACATGGGATAAATAATAACATTTATTATTGCCTCTAGGGCATATCTCCTACAGACTCCCACTTGCACTAGAGTCAATAATCTAGTCAATGCTAAAACACTTTACACCTATGGCATACCGGTGTAAAATATGCTTCGCTCGTGGTATAGCTTGATGTCCAACGGATCTGACAACTTCAGTTCCGTGTGTATCTTTGCATCTCCTCGCATTTTCACGCTTACACAAAATTCATATTTTGTGTGGACTTGGCTTTGTATATATGTGAATCACAGGTCAAATCTTGATTCCTCAGACTGAGCTATGGAGCGACTATCTACAATAGTGTCCCATTGACCAAAGCCTTCTTGGAACCATACTAAGTTCATGAATGAACTATATGATTGAACATCTTCTTAGTCGCTTCCAAAGCGTCAACATACTTAGCCTTTGTTATAGAAATCGCCATCGTAACTTGTTTGGAACAATTTCCAACTACCATGCCACCATATCGTGTATTACACAAAACCCTTAACTTAAATCGAAAATCGCATGGAGCATTGATGAAGACTGTATCGATGTAAATACTTACAACGAGCACTTCATAATCTCTGCTTGCGAGAAAACATGTCATCAGTGCTACTTTAGTACTTAATGACATTTTCCACTGTTGTCCCATGATCAGTACTTTGATCACTTTGGTATCTATACTCGCAACAGCTTGGGAGTATCGGACATATCTGGTTGTTTTACATACCACTGAATATATGATTAATCCAAACACAAGAGTGTGTGGGATCTCCATCATGTATTTTGCTCATCAGTGTTTTGGGACACCGAGTCTTGCAAAACTCTTTCCATGTGACTTCGGCAAGAATCACTCCTTGGCGTTCTTATGCTAAACTGTTTTAGCATCTTGTCAATATGTATTTTTGGCTTAGCCTATTAGGAAATTCTATCTCGTAGATAAATATGCCTAATATCAAGGCTATTTAGCCCAAGCACTTCATCGAAAAACTATTTTCAATGAAGTCCTAATTCGTGTCAAGAAATTTATATTATATCCAATCAACAATGTGTCAAGCACAAAAAGTTTTTAGAAATATTATTATGGTCCCACTTACTTTCTTGTAACCACAAGCATCTTCGTTATCCATTGATGAAATCAAACTCTTTTGACTATTTCATCAAAACGAAGATTTCAACTCCATTTTGCTCTCTTCTGTCCATTGCTGGAACTCTGAAGTTTGCATACTTACTAGCATCCTCTGGATTGACAAAATACTTCGGACTGTATCACATGCAAGTCCTAGGTTGCATTTCCATCACATGGAAATCCTTTTGGCATCCATGTATCATATCTCAAGATTGAAATATGTATTAATTGCTAGTTTAACCCGATCTGACTTTAAGCATCGCTACGGTGAGACAATCTCATCCTAGTCAACTCCTTGAATTTGTTATTGCAACAAGTCGAGCTTTATGGATAAAACATTTTATCCACACCAGTTTATAGTTCCATTAATGTTCGTTAGACTCTAAGTCTTCCGAAGGGTTTATCAAGATATAATCTTGAATCATTTATATGGAAACTATCTCGGATTGTATTGGCATTTAGCCAATTCCGGAGTCAGGGCCCATCAACGCTTCCTTGTGTATCATAGGTATACTATTGTCTAACAACAATATCTCGCTTGCGCACCTGAGAGGTTTGCACGAGTTTTGCCTATGTGGTTCAGTTGCAAGTTCGACCGAAGTCCATACATCTCATGTACAGGCTTCCGTATCAGTCGCAGTAGGAAACTCTGGAATTACTTCCAAGGTTTCTTTCCTTTGATCTGATAACGAAGATATTGTTATCTCGTCGAGTCGCACTTTCCTCCCACTCACCTTTTTGCAAGAACCATTTTCTTCAAAAGCATACCGTTCTTTGTGGCAAAACCTTTTGCCTCGGTACAGTGGTGGGGGAATACCCAATAACTTGGGATAACCTACAAAGTAGCACTTGTCTGATTTGGAATAGGTTTGTAAATATTTTACACAAGCCCCATATTCCAAATGTTAAGAAAAGACATAACATGGTTGGGTGTACCATACCATGGAGTCATTTCAACAGATCTGATGGTGCTCTTTTCAGTGTAAAAGCTGCAGTCTCTAAAGCATTACTTTTAAAAGGGATAATGGCAAATTGATTTATGTCATCTTTGATCTTACCATGTCATAAATGGTTTGATTACATCTTCACGGATATTCCACTCACAGTGGTGCTCCGTGAGGTGTAAGTTATGAAACTCTTTTCCCAACTCACCAGACATTCGCTAAACTTGTAACTCAAATATTCCTTTCGGCAATCTAGTTTGCAGAAACATAATTTTCTTGTTATAATAATTTCTACTTCATTTTTGAAAACCTTATGAATGATTTCAAAAGATCCAGACTTACGTCTCATCAAGTAAATATCCATATATCTACTTGAGTCATTTCTGAAGATAGATAAATCCACTGCTAGCAACAACATTTATCGGACTACATACATCAAAATGTATGATCACCAATAAGTTCGTTGCTTGTTCCTTATGGACTGTGAACGGTATTTCAGTCACTTCACTTTTCGAAGGAAAGTTGCAAGTGTCAGATGATTCATAATCAAACGACTTCAAAATCCATCATTATGGAATTTCTCCATGCGGGTTTCTCCAATGTGACCAAATACAGTGCCACACATGTGTGGTATTCCCTTAGTCTTGCGATATTTAGCGTCAGTGTTATGGATGTATCATATTACCATCAATATTCATAACATACATCCCATTCATGATGGAAGTTTGGCCCTTATGTTATTCATAACACTGAACAACAATTGTTCTTGTATGAACAACCCTTTTGCAACAAACATTATGCAATGGGCTAGAGTGTGTAAAACTCTAAAATGAATTATGAAACTAAATACGGAGGTAATATATTATTATCAATATTCATAACATACATCCCATCCATGATGGAAGCATGGCCCTTATGTTATTCATAACACCGAACATCAAAAGTTCTCTTATGAACAACCTTCTTGCAAGATACTTTATGCAATGGGCTAGAGTGTATAAAAACTCTAAAATGAATTATGAAAATAAATACATAGGTAATGTACCGAGTATAGCAACTTTTACTATGTTCCTAGCGCATATCTAAACCTCACTCCGGCAAGTCTTTTAGGCCGTAGTAGTTCTTGCATCGAGTCGCAGCAGAATGCAATCGAGCGGGTATCTTTGTGATCAACTCACAATACCCAAGAATTAGTGACTAACAATTTAATCACAATTCCCAAGAACTATTTCTTTGATCAGCCTTCTATACATCAATAGCTTGTATGACTTTCATACATGAGCTGGACATTCCAGTCTTCTCTCTTTTTGCCTTTATACTTCTAACAGTTTAACTTTCAGTATTTCTCCTACTCTCAGAAGAAGCACTCAACTTAAGAGTGGCGTTATCCTCGGACTTCCTAGGTGTGTAAGTCACACTAACACCCTTTGGACATTTCCTTTCTCTTTAAGTTGTTGTTTTATTCACCTTCATCATATGATAGGCGTTCTTCTGGATCTCTCTCGTATTAGTCAAATGCATAGTAAACACTTTTACTAATAGTTTGCAAACAAACATTTCTTTGGATATCTCACATCTTTAAGCCTTTGTTTGTATCTGAAACTAATTTTCAGTTCCATGAATATCACATAGCTATCCCAAACTTTTGAAGTTCGGGTCTCATGGAAGCAAACATATTGCACTTGACCGTAACGGAATTCTAGCTTTTGGATCGAAGGACGAGAGTCACATCATCCATAGCATTAGCGGGAGGATATCGAAAGCATGCGATAGGACAAAATCCTTCTCGGCACTCTTGAGGACAATCCTCATATTACGTTACCAATCGTAAAGTTTTAACCAGATATATAACAGCTATTCAATTTTAATAGGGAAGGTGGAAAAGCGAGCCATTATTCTACAACTATTATGCAAATTTCACTTAGACAAAGTTCATAATTAATTGCACAGAGAATTAAACAAGTTAATTCTACAGTGCGCTCCCACTCAAATCAATATCTCTCATAATTGATTGTGAGTGATACAAGACCCGCATTTCAATTCAACGCCATTGATGTGGACATCACTGATGACGAGAATTTTAATCGGTAGGCCAACTTGCCAATCACATCTCTATGTGATTCATGTTCATCTTTCGATGGGCGTGTTCCGAGCTCAGGACGATCAAGCCAGAACGTCAAGACAACCAAGTGATCTCGCTGCGAGGTCTGACCTCACCCGCCTTACACCCGTACAATCGTTCGTACCCGTGTAGACATGGCGCACCCCGAAAGGAAAGATGCTATGACGGAGCTACACTTGGGAGAACACTAACTACTTGATATTTTAAGTGAGAGATCACCCTAATAAAAGCGACTACCGCGCAATCAAAAGGGTGCATCATAAGGGATAAACATCCCAGGCAATTCATAATAGCATGATATGGTATAGCCCTTTCTGACGGAGAAGTCTTTAATTTCTTCGTCTTCCACATTCGCGTCGGTGTTCACCTTTGCGAAGTTTGCCACCACCTTGTCGATGCACCAGATAATATTGCTATCTCTATAGCTAATAAAATAAGTGCATTACTTAAGGTTGACACGCAGGTCATTAAAGTGGCAATCATATGGCTCCACCCATCATGCCGAATCATGACACGCAGGTCATGTTAGTAAATTTACATCATATAGTCATCTCATACATAATCAAATTAATATGAGCATTGCTATACCACATCACATGCACGTCCTGCAAAACCAAGTTAGACGTCTCTAATCGGTTTATGCAAAAAAAAAATTTACGTGGCTTCTAAGATTTCGAAACAAACCGAAGCTACCAACGTCCATCATCAAGTATGATTATGCAAGTCGCTAGATTAACTTTGCGGGGTGTATGAAACACGAGATAATAAAATCTCGAGCCCCATACTTAACTTCATCATACGCATGACCCCCGTGCAGATCATATCTGCATTGCCCTTTCGTCTGCGAAATTTCATCTTTCTTTTAACTATGGTGGAATTCAAAGAACTGGTAGCACTTCGTTGATCAATCAGGATCGCGGATTGCCAGAACTTTGAAACTCCACCATACCGTTATCAAGATCAGAAATATGCAAATTCAAGGGAAGCAACAAGAACATCGGGTAATAGATTTCATCTGCTACCCGCATAAATAATTTTCAGCAATAGATCTCATCTACTACAAAATTATATTATGCAACACCCATACGTCTCTATGTATTCTAGATCGTAATCTGCATCTACGCATAGCACGGCTCATGATGCCATTGTAGGGGAACGCAGCAGAAACAAAAAATTTCCGACCTACGCACCAGCCCAGGACCACTATGAAGACTCCATACAAGGTTTCAATCCGATCGTTACCGACTCGTAGTGCAGCGGAAGTAGAGTCGATGTAGATCGTTGGTGCAGATCCCCGCAGCTAGGATTTACAACCTCCCAACCGCGAGGATGTTCTCCCTTGTCTGCTCATCAGACAGCCCTCCGGGAGGCGGTCGGACAGTCCCTTGGACGGTGTCACGGACAGCCCTTCGGGAGGACCCTCAAAACTCGGACGGTCACTCGGACAGCCCTTCGGGAGGCACTCTCGAACAGCCCCTCGGGCAAAAAGATCGAACCTATGACCTCTCTACGGGGTTGCACACATATGGTGTCATTTATCCGGCAGGGCTTCGCTGTCCAGAACTAGTTCCCACCGGAACCCAGACAGCCTTTCAGCTCTACGAAACTATTTTGCGGGGAGGGAGAGAGAAGCCAGATCATGCATGGCACTTGTATGTGAGAAAGGAGTGAGTGTGCAGAGCACCTCTCCACCTCTATTTATAGGAAATCCCAAGGGGTGGGGTGGCATTCCAAAACCCCAAAATACCCATGAATGGAGTCCTCCACAAGGGCATAAAGGGGACGGTAAGAAGGCAAGTGGGGCCCCATGTAGGAGCCTCACCATGGTTGGCCACCCCCTAGTGGGTCCCCCCAAAAGGGGTTCCTTAGTCCCCAAGTCCTTCTAGAAGCCTTTTGGGAAAAGCCCTAAAAGGTGGCTTTCCATAAAGTAACCCAAAAAGCAATTTCACTATTCACACAAACATTTTTCCGCGACCGTTAAATCTGAAAATATTTCTGTAGGTCTTAGAACATTTTTAGTACCCACTAAAATAATTTTGGACGCGTTCCGAAACAATTCCGGATTAGTAATTTTCATCTGCGAAAAGCAAACAAAGCGGTTCCGGCAGCTCCGGAACATTTTTCGGGTTTTTTCTCCGAAAAATCCCAGAAGTTCCCTGAACAATTCTGGCACCCTCCAAGAATTTCCAGGCATGTGCCGAAACCAATTTGATTTAATGGTATACCCTGAAACAACTTTTCAGTTTTACCGAAACTATTCCGGTGTTCTCTCTCCGGAACTTTTCCGTTGTCTCCGAAACTTTTCCAGTGACTTTCTCTCAGACTCCCTGTATAGTATTCAGCAGATAGATGACCCTTAAGCGTGTGACCCTATAGGTTCGGTGAAGCATAGACATGGCCGGAACACTTTCCGATCAATGATCAACATCGGAGCCGTGGACACCCATATTGACCCCTATACCCACACGAATAAATATTCGAGTAAACCTCCAGTTGCCGTGTGCTATTCATGTTGCTTCGCGATATGTTACAAACTCCCGAGGTGAGACTTATCGGCATCCCCGTGAATCAACAACTTGTCCACTATGCCAGTTACCTCGTTACCGGTTTTGTTCTCTTTTCTCGTTCCCGTGTTCCGGCATCCCTGTGATCAGATCACAACATGTCTGGCCAGACGAAGGTGCATACCGTAACACCGAGAGGGCCCAGAGATATCTCTCCATCGTCGGAGGAGCAAATCCCAATCTTGAGCTATCAAGTCCCTTGACACACTTTTCCATGAACCCGTAAGCCGCCGTAATAGCCACCCATTTACAAATGACGTTTAACAAACCCCAAAGTTCATGAAGCAAGCATGAAGAAACTCGACACTCTCATGGTCTAAGGAATTATGCAAACGTTAACTTTCTCTGTGTTATTAACCATTAACTTGTGACAAAAGTATCTCATAGCATAAGATCAATTCTGGTCGATTCAACACAAATGTTCTTCTAACATTGTGCCTCAAAGTTGCCGGCATAGTCATGCCCATGATCAGGAAAATAGAACCATCATGCAACACTTGAGCTAGTCTTAGAGGCCAGACTAGGAATACATTTTACTGTTTATTATTCCACACGTGCATATGAGTTTCCCTCCGAGCCTCGTGGTTATTGTAGACTCAAGAACCATAGCAGTTATAACACGGAATATAAACTTAATTACGAACATGGGGATAAATAATAACATTTATTATTGCCTCTAGGGCATATCTCCTACACAGTGACAGAAAGGGACATGACATTTATGTATCGTTGCTATTAAGGGTAAAAATATGGGGTTTATTCATGCGTGAGTTTACTTTGTCTACATCATGTCATCTTGCTTAAGGTGTTACTCCGTTCTTGATGAACTTAATACTCTAGATGCATGCTGGATAGCGGTCGATGTGTGGAGTAATAGTAGTAGATGCAGAATCGTTTCGGTCTACTTGTCTCGGACGTGATGCCTATATACATGATCATTGCCTTGGATATCGTCATGATTATTTGCTTTCTATCAATTGCCCAACAGTAATTTGTTCACCCACCGTATGCTATTTTCAAGAGAGAAGCCTCTAGTGAAAACTATGGCCCCCGGGTCTACCTTTATCATAATTGAAAATCCTAAAAATACCTTGCTGCAATTTTACTTTATTTATTTTATTTTGTATTTTTGTTCGATCTATCTATCTATCACCATACAATTTAATCTTGCAATTAACCGCCAAGGGATTGACAACCCCTTGTTCGCGTTGGGTACGAGGATTTGTTATTTTGTGTGCAGGTGCTGCTAACGAGTTGTTGTATGATTCTCCTACTGGATTGATAACCTTGGTTTCATAACCGAGGGAAATACTTATCTCTACTGTACTGCATCATCCCCTCCTCTTCGGGGAAATCCCAACGCAGCTCACAACTAGCACTCCACGATAGATCGTAGAAACTTAATTTTCTTATTACGATGATTCTCCACTTCACTCTGAAATTCCTTGAACTTTTCAAATGTTTCAGACTTGTGTTTCATTAAGTAAATATACCCATATCTACTCAAATCATCTGTGAAGGTAAGAAAATTACGATATCCACCGCGTGCTTCAACACTCATCGGACCGCATACATCGGTATATATTATTTCCAACAAGTTACTTGTCCGCTCCACTGATCCGGAAAATGGGGTTTCAGTCATCCTGCCCATAAGGCATGGTTCACATGTCTCAAATGATTCATAATCAAGAGATTCAAAAAATCCATTGGATGGAGTTTCTTCATGCGCTTTACACCAATATGACCTAAGCAGCAGTGCCACAATCATGTGGTACTATCATCATTAACTTTGCATCTTTTGGCATTAATATTATGAACATGTGTATCACTCCGATCAAGATTCTGTAAACAATTCACATTGGGTGCATGATCACGAAAGATATTACTCATATAAACAGAATAACCATTATTCTCTGACTTAAATGAATAACCGTCTTGCAATAAACAATATCTAGATATAATGTTTCATGCTCAACGCAAGCACAAAATAACCATTATTTAGGTTCAATACTAACCCCGAAGGTATTACGAGCGTGCCGATGGGGATCATATCAACCTTGGAAACACTTCCAACACTCATCGTCACCTCGCCCTCAGCTAGTCTATGTTACTCCGCAGCTCCTGCTTCGAGTTACTAATATTAGCAACTGAACCGGTATCAAATACCCAGACGCTACTATGAGCACTAGTGAGGTACACATCAATAACATGTATATCAAATATACATACGTTGACGTTGCCAGCCTTCTTATCTGCCAAGTACTTGGGGCAGTTCCGCTTTGAGTGACCGTTCCCCTTATAAAAGTAGCACTCAGTCTCGGGTTTGGGTCCAGTCTTGGGTTCCTCCATTGGAATGGCAACTGGCTTGCCATTCTTGAAGTTTCCCTTCTTTCCCATGCCCTTCTTGAAACTAGTGGTCTTGTTAACCATCAACACTTGATGCTCCTTCTTGATTTCTACCTTCACGGCCTTAAGCATCGTGAATATCTCGGGGATTGTATACTCCATCCCTTGCGTATTATAGTTCATCACAAAGCCCTCATGGCTTGGTGGCAGTGACTGGAAAAATCTGTCAATCATTGTCTTATCTGGAAGATTAACTCCCACTTGATTCAAGCGATTGTAGCACCCAGACACTCTGAGCACATGCTCACTAACTAAGCTATTCTCCTCCATCTTGCAGGCAAAGAACTTGTCAGAGGTCTCATACCTCTCAACACGGGCATGAGCCTGAAATACCAATTTCAGCTCTGGGAACATCTCATATGCTTCGTGGCATTCAAAACGTCTTTGGGCCCCTGATTTCTAAGCCGTAAAGCATGGCGCACTGAACTATCGAGTAGTCATCAGAACGTGTCTGCCAGATGTTCACAACATCCACAAACGATGCTAGAGGGGTTGGCACATCGAGCGGTGCATCAAGGACATAAGCCTTCTGTGCAACAGTGAGGACAATCCTCAGACTACGGATCTAGTCCACATAATTGCTTACATTATCTTTCAACTTAGTCTTTCTCTAGGAACGTATTAAAAACATGGAGCTACAACGCGAGCTATTGATCTACAACATAATTTGCAAAGACAATTTAGACTATGTTCATGATAATTAGTTTAGTTAATCAAATTACTAATGAACTCCCACTTAAATCAACATCCCTTAAGTTGTCTAAGTGATACATGATCCAAATCAACTAACCCATGTCCGATCATCACGTGAGATGGGGTAGTCATCAATGGTGAATATCTCCATGTTGATCATATCTACTATATGACTCATGTTCGACCTTTCGGTCCTCCGTGTTCCGAAGCCATGTCTGTACATGCTAGGCTCGTCAAGTTTAACCCAAGTATTCTGCATGTGTAAAACTGGCTTACACCCGTTGTATGCGAACGTAGAGTCTATTACACCCGATCATCACGAGGTGCTTCGAAACGACAAACTTTTGCAATGGTGCATACTTAGGGAGAACGCAATTTCTTGAAATTAAGTGAAGGGATCATCTTATAATGCTACCGTCATCCTAAGCAAAATAAGATGCATAAAAAGATAAACATCACATGCAATCAATATGTGACATGATATGGCCATTATCATCTCGTGCCTTTGATCTCCATCTCCAAAGCACCGGCATGATCTCCATCATCACCAGCATGACACCATGATCTCCATCATCGTGTCGTCACGTGGTTGTCTCACCAACTATTGCTTCTACAACTATTGCTAACGCATAGCGATAAAGTAAAGCAATTACATGGCGATTAATAAATTTAAAGACAACCCTATGGCTCCTGCCGGTTGCCGTACTCATTGACATGCAAGTCGTGAAACTATTACAAAACATGATCATCTCATACATCAACATATATCACATCACGTTTTGGCCATACCACATCACAACATGCCCTGCAAAAACAAGTTAGATGTCCTCTAGTTTGTTGTTGCAAATTTTACGTGGCTGCTATGAGCAATTAGCAAGAACCGTTCTTACCTACGCAAAGCCACAACGGTGATAATAAAGTTGCCTTTTAACCTTCTACAAGGACCGCCTTTGTCAAATCAGATTCAACTAAAGTAGGAGAGACAGACACCCGCCAGCCACCTTATGCAAAACAAGTTGCATGTCAGTCGGTGGAACCGGTCTCATGTACGAGGACATGTAAGGTTGGTCCAAGCTGCTTCATCCCACAATACCGCCGAATCCAAATAAGACAAGAGAGGTAAGCAATTTGAGCATCAACGCCCACAACTTCTTTGTGTTCTACTCGTGCATATACATCTGCGCATAGACCTAGCTCATGATGCCACTGATGGGGAACGAAGCATGAAAATCAAAAAATTTCCTACGAACACCCAAGATCTATCTAGGAGAAGCATAGAAACGAGAGGGGAGAGTGTGTCTACGTACCCTCGTAGACCGTTAAGTGGAAGCGTATATCATGTGGTTGATGTAGTCGTACTCTTCACGATCCGATCACGATCCAAACCGATACAACATCGAACGGACGGCACCTCCGCGTTCAGCACATGTGCGGCTCGATGACGTCTCCTCCTTCTTGATCTAGCAAGTGGGAGAGGAGAAGTAGATGGGATCACAACCAGCATGACGGCGTGGTGGTGATGGTGGTGGTGGAGCGCCGGCAGCGCTTCGCTAAGCGTCGTCGGGACGAGGCGGTGGTGTAACGGGAGAGAGAGGGGCGCCCAGGGGCTGGTGTGTTGATATGTGGATCTCTGATCCTCTGGTGTGCCCCTCCCCTCTATTTATATAGGTGGAGGGACTAGGAGTCCAGCCCTACTCCTAATAGGAGTTGGCGCCAAGGGGAAGGAGTCCTACTCCTAGTAGGAGTTGGATTCCTAGTCCCCTTCCACATGTCTTAGCCACATGGGACTCTTAGGGGCTGGTGCGCCTGGCCCATGTAGGCCAGGGCACCCCCCCTTCAGCCCATGCTGGCCTATGGGATGTGGTGGACCCACTTGTGGACTTCCGGACCCCTCTGGAATCCTCCGGAACCTTCTGGAAGCTTCCCGGTACAATACCGGAAAAAATCGAGCTTTTTCCGGAACCCAAAATATGACTTCCCATATATAAATCTTTACCTCCGGACCATTCCGGAACTCTTCGTGACATTCGGGATCTTATCCGGGACTCCGAACAACATTCGGTCACCAACATGCATATCCCAATATAACTCTAGCGTCACCGAACGTTAAGCGTGCGGACCCTACGGGTTCGAGAATCATGTAGACATGACCAAGACACCTCTCCAGTCAATAACCAATAGCGGAACCTGGATGCCCATATTGGTTCCTACATATTCCACGAAGATCTTTTATCGGTTGAACCACGATGTCAAGGATTCAGTTAATCCCTTATACAATTCCCTTTGTCCGGTGATATGTTACTTGCCCGAGATTCGATCGTCGGTATCTCCATACCTAGTTCAATCTCGTTACCGGCAAGTCTCTTTACTCATTCCGTAATACAAGATCCCATGACTAACTCATTAGGCACATTACTTGCAAGCTCTTTATGATGTTGTATTACCGAGTGGGCCCAGAGATATCTCTCCGTCATACGGAGTGACAAATCCCAGTCTCGATCCATGCCAACCCAACAGACACCTTCGGAGATACCTGTAGAGCATCTTTATGATCACCCAGTTATGAAGTGGCGTTTGATAGCACACAAAGTATTCCTCCGGTATCCGGGAGTTGCATGATCTCATGGTCTTAGGAATAGATACTTGACATGAACAAAGCTATAGCAATAAACTCAGTGATACGATCAAATGCTAAGCTTACGGTTGGGTCTTGTCCATCACATCATTCTCCTAATGATGTGATCCCGTTATCAAATGACAACTCATGTCTATGGTTAGGAAACCTTAACCATCTTTGATCAATGAGCTAGTCTAGTATAGGCTCACTAGGGACATGGTATTTGTTTATGTATTCACACATGTATTTAAGTTTTCGGTCAATACAATTCTAGCATGAATAATAAACCTTTATCATGAACAAGGAAATATGATAATAACCAATTTATTATTGCCTCTAGGGCATATTTCCAACAGTCTCCCACTTGCACTAGAGTCAATAATCTAGTTTAAATAGTTATGAATCTAACACCCAACGAGTTCTGGGGCTGATCATGTTTTTCTCATGGGAGAGGTTTTAGTCAACGTGTATGAAACATTCAGATCCGTGGGTACTTTGCAAATCTCTATGTCTCCGTCCTTGATCCAATCACGGATGGAGTTGAAAGGGCGCTAAATATGCGCTTCACATGTAAATCCCGCCATGATGCTCGGTTTCGAATTACTCCAAATGACTACTCCACTTTACGTATCCGGTTCGAGACTCAGGGTCATCCAGATCAGCGTTGGCCGTGAGGGCACATCAGCTGAGGGCTTAGGCTTTTGAGCCGGCTTCTTCTACATAGATTTCTTAGGTGCACCGGCACTTGAGCCTGCACCAGCATCTTGTGAAGCTTTTGATGCCATGTTGAATTCTTCAATAGCTCTTTGAACCTGCTTCTGCAATTTTGCTTGACTCTTTGCCCATTCTTCAGGGAATTCCTCACCTCTCCTGATGCTTGTGGGATCTGCTGTTTGTCTAGGAGCCAGAGGTGGCCTTTTGCAAGGTGGCTTTACAGCGAATTCCTTCATGTATTTTGGAGTCACATATCTATAAGCCCTCCATTCATAAGCCCACCTGCGTTTAATTTTCTGTAAGCGCGTCTTGCGCTGCTTGTCAGTCTCTTTGCCATGAATTTCTTCATCTGGCGTGCAGTATCCTGAGTAAATATCCTCAGGTATCTCAAAAGCAGTGTGTTCCTCCTTTCTCTTGCCTCCCTTCTGAGGCCTTTTGCCATCTGCCATTTTCTTCAACTGAGGGTTTTGAACTTTCGAAGTTTCTGAAGAAGTTTGGAGATTTTCCTCAAGCAATCCTGCAAATGAATTAATTTGATGAGAACCAAGATATTTGTCTGCAGACATGGGTACCTGTGAACAGAGTATAGTGGCGAGGAAATTGGGAAGAGTCACATGAATTCTCAGAGATTTTTCAAACTTGAACCTAGTTGAGGAATATGACCCTTGTCGTCTTGAAGAAATTCACTAAGTGTTCTTGACTTAGATTCCAGGGTTGTACAGATTGAGCAATTTGCACAACTGAGGAATCTATGAATTAATAGTAACTTAGGTGAAAAAACCAAGACTGGCCAGAAGGTAGTGCTGAAGATTTGGAGAGAAGAGGTAAAAACAGCACTTGAAGAATTTGAGGCAGTAAGAAGATCAAACTTGGGCAGTAAAAATAAATTTTAATTACCCCAAGGATGAACTCGATGAACTGGACGACGAGTTGATGGAAATCGTCAGCTCAGATCTTTCGTGCCCTAACTTGGCGACGAAAGACAGCTACGGCGGCAGTGGAGGTGAAGAAATCCGCGGCCGGCGCGAGTACGACGACGAAGAAGTCGAGGCAGTGAAGCTCTTCCTCTCCGGCGACGATGAATTCCAGCAGCGGCGCTAGGGTTTGAGAACGACAGGGGCGCGAGAGTGAAATGAGTTAGGGTTGACGAGGTCAAGCCTTTATATAGGCGTGGTGAAAATTGAGCAGTCCGAAGATTTTGGACAGATAAGCCCTTGGCGTTTCGCATCTGAGTGACACATGTCACACATGCATTTTGAGTGCGCTTATCCACGCGTCGGATGCGCGGGATGAGGTTACTGTGGCCACCGCCAAAAATTGAGTAGATTTTTTTTTAAATGTGTTCGCAATTTCTTCAGCTGACAAGGACACAGTGAAGACTTTGAACAGTGTCAATTAGAACGCATATGAAGAGATTGAGAATAGAGTGGTTTGAGTTTAGCATAGAGGGGAGCGGGTCCGATCACATCCACATAGATGACGAAAAACACAGATTGAAGAATTAGTTATATGTGGATGCTGTTGAGGACATGAAAAAATCAAATATATATAATTGTCGTAGGGTTCTGAGAATCAAGTTCTTCATTAATTTCTTCACACTTAGAGGGTTAGTCTTCATTGATTGAAGAAAAACGTTAATTCGTGTGTTGTGCATCAAAGTCATCAAAAATGCATAAGCGTTAGGATGTGTGTCCTTTTCAAAGGACATTCGAAGATTCTAGGATGTTTAGCTCACACCGCAACATGCAAAACCTTCTCTCATCCAAGGGCTTAGTGATGATATCGGCAAGCTGGTCTTCTGTCTTCACGTGGTCGATGACGATGTCTCCCTTCAGCACATGATCACGAAGAAAATGGTGACGAATCTCAATGTGCTTTGTCCTTGAGTGTTGCACAGGGTTGTGGGCGATCTTGATGGCGCTCTCATTGTCGCAGTAGAGTGGCACTTTCTTCACGTTGACGCCATAGTCCTTGAGGGTTTGCTTCATCCATAGTAACTGAGAGCAGCAGGCGCCAATAGCAATGTACTCAGCCTCGGCAGTGGAAAGTGAGACACAGTTCTGCTTCTTGGAGGACCAACATACAAGAGATCGTCCGAGGAAATGGCATATGCCTGAGGTTGACTTGCGATCCACATGATCTCCGGCATAATCAGAATCGGAATATCCAGCAAGATCAAGTGATGAGCCCTTGGGATACCATAATCCAAGCGTTGGTGTGTGAGCTAAATATCAAAGAATTCGTTTCACAGCCTGGTGGTGTGATTCCTTCGGTGACGCTTGAAAGCGGGCACACATGTAAACTCTAAGCATAATATCTGGCCTAGATGCACATAGGTAAAGGAGCGAACCAATGATGGAGCAATATACCCTCTGATCGAAATCTTTACCATTTTCGTCAGTGTTGAGTTGGCCATTTGTTGGCATTGGTATCTTGAGGCCTTTGCAATCTTGCATTCTGAATTTCTTTAGGCAATCCTTGAGATATTTTTCCTGAGATATGAATATGCCATTTCGTTGTTGACGAATTTGAAGTCCGAGGAAGAATTTCAACTCCCCCATCATAGACATCTGATATTCTTCTTGCATCATATATGCAAATTCATCACTGTATTTCTTGTTAGTGCAACCAAAGATAATATCATCAATATATATTTGGCATACGAACAGTTCACCATCATAAGATTTTGTGAAAAGAGTAGGATCAAGTGAAACGGGTTTGAAACCCTTTTTCTTCAGGAACTCCTTCAGTGTATCATACCAAGCCATAGAGGCTTGCTTGAGGCCATAGAGAGCTTTGTTGAGTCTGAAGACTTTGTCAGGATGCTTTGGGTCCTCAAAACCTGGTGGTTGAGCAACATATACTTCTTCCTCAAGCTTACCATTGAGGAATGCACTTTTCACATCCATTTGATATAAGAGGATATCATGATGGTTAGCATATGCAAGCAGTATATGAATGGCTTCAAGCCTAGCAACAGGTGCAAATGTTTCATCAAAATCAA
The DNA here is from genome assembly GCA_039707655.1 of Elymus sibiricus. Classification (NCBI taxonomy): domain Eukaryota; kingdom Viridiplantae; phylum Streptophyta; class Magnoliopsida; order Poales; family Poaceae; genus Elymus; species Elymus sibiricus. The sequence goes on from CM077672.1 coordinate 395,100,757, forward strand.
TACCCTCAACCTGTGTGTAGCCTTGAGCTACAAGACGGGCCTTATTCCTCACCACTTGGCCATTTTTGTCTTGTTTGTTGTGGTAGATTCACTTAGTGCCGATGATATTGTGCTTGTGTGGATCGGGACACTTGACAAGCTCCCACACATTGTTGAGCTCAAACTGATGCAATTCATCTTGCATTGCTTGAATCCATTCAGGTTCCAGAAAGGCTTCATCAACTTTGGTGGGCTCTGAAACAGAGACAAAAGCGTAATGCCCACAAAAGTTAGCTAAATGTGAAGCTCTTGAGCGAGTGAGGGGACCAGGTGCATTGATGTTGTCGAGGATCTTCGCAATCTGCACTTCATTTGCCACTCGAGGATGTGCTGGACGAGGGCCTTGCTATTGTTGTTGTTGTGCGGATTCCTCAGCATCATTTTCGTCAGGATGTTCAATTTCTTCACGACGAGGAACAACCACTTCTTCATCAGCAGCTATTTCTTCACTGGGCACAATTTCACCAGTGCCCATCAGCTTGATAGATTCCTCAGGAGGCATTTCATCTAGCACAGGAGGTAGGTGCTCTCTTTGCGAGCCGTTAGTTTCATCGAACCGCACATCTACAGTTTCAACAACCTTGTGGTGGAAGGAGTTGAAGACTCTGTAGGTGTGATGCCAACTTCATCGAGATAGTAGTCAAGGCCTGTGTTCTTGAATTTAGTGCCGTTGTCACTCCTAATGTGCTTGATCTTGATGCCATAATTCGTCATGGCTCGATTGGAGAATCGTCTGAAGACATCCTGAACTTCAGTCTTGTAGGAAATGATGTGCACCCAGGTGTAGCGAGAGTAGTCATCAACAATGAAGAATCCGTAGAGAGATGCTGCATTGGTTAGTGTAGCATAATGGGTTGGACCAAACAAATCCATATGAAGCAATTCAAAAGGACGAGTAGTGGTCATTATTGTCTTTGCCAAGTGCTTGGATCTGGTCATCTTTCCAGACTCACAAGCACCACAAAGATGGTCATTGACGAATTTGACACCCTCAACGCCAATGATGTGCTTCTTCTTGACGAGAGTGCTCAAATTCCTCATCCCAGCATGTCCAAGTCGTCGATGCCATAGCCAGCATTCTGAAGCTTTTGCCATTAGACATGTTGCAGGCTGAGGACCTGTAGAGAAATCTACAATGTACAAGTCACCTCTCCTAAAGCCTTCGAAGACTTTGGATTTGTCAGATTCCAACAACACAATGCATCTATACTTGCCAAAGATGACAATCATATCAAGATCACAAAGCATTGAGACAGACATGAGGTTGTATCCAAGGGACTCGACAAGCATCACCTTTTCCATGTGTCGATCCTTTGAGATAGCAACCTTACCCAGACCCAATACCTTGCTTTTTTCCTTTGTCAGCGTATGTGATATGCTTCAGATGAGACGGAGTAAGGGGAGCATCAGTGAGAAGATTCCTGTCTCCAGTCATATGATTCGTGCAGCCACTATCCAAGACCCATTCAGTGGCTAGAGGTGTATCATCCTGTAGAAGCATTAGTCTAACTTACAAATTCATATACTTCAAAGTGAAGAATATGATGATGATCAATTTTGTCAGACGCTTTCATCAAGGAATAGTATCTAGCAGCATAAGGGATGTGTGAAATGAAACATTCATTTCATCGTGATTAGCCTGCATCCCAACAGGCATTATGTCAGGTCTTCAGCAAATTCATCAGACATTTTGTTGTCTGAAGACCTGACCCTGCAGAAGAAATTAGTTCTTCTTCTTAACCACCCACATCTGTATGGGTGGCTGAGAAGCAATGTAGCGAAGCGCATTAACGGAGAACTTAGGCATTGAAAAATATGCATTTCTCTTCACAGGAGGGTTATAGTAATTAAATGAATACGTAGAGAAATTCTTCGATGGTCTGTGAACATAGTGGTTCGAAGAGTAATGCTCATATTTATCAAATTGCTGTTTGTTTCCCTGTGAAACAGAGGCATTAGCACGACCATAAGTGGATCTGCGTCCATTTGACGACTTTGATCCCTATGAAGAAGTTGCCCTGGGAGGTTTCTTCTTCATTGGTGGCGTCATGATGACATTCACCTGAAGATTTTCCAGAAGGCTTTTAGGAACCCCGATTTTCTTCACAGGTGGACCGTTCCTGCAGTTAGTACCAATGAATCTGGCAAAGACTTCACCATTCTGATTCTTGAACAGTTTATAGTTGGAGTCAAATGACTCATCACAAGAATATGAAGAATCACAGTTATAGCCAGAGAGAGTTGATGGATCAACTGGAGGTCCCTTTGCAGCAACCCAGGTAGTTTTGGGATACTGCTCAGGCTTCCAGTAGGAACCATCGGCGTTCAGCTTTCTCTGAAAAGCAATACCCTCTTTCCTAGGGTTTCTGTGAAGAATTTGCTTTTTGAGCACGTCACACAGGGTTTGATGCCCTTTGAGGCTTTTGTACATGCCAGTGACATGCAATTCCTTCATCCCTGCATTTTCATCAGTATCACCGGTGGCTTCCTCAAGTGAGGGGTTAGAGGCCACCGTAGCAGTTGAAGCAATTGAAAGTATAGAAGCATTTGAACATTCAGCTGAAGAATTTGCATTATCACGTTCAAGGCATTTTAGGCATGGTGCAACAAATTCTTCCTGAGCGGTACTGATCTATTGAGCGATGAGTGAATCATTTTCTTTTTGAAGATCATCATGAGACGCTCTCGGCTTCTCGAGATCTTGCTTCCTTTGAAGAAATTCATAGGACAGCTTCTCATGTTCAGCTGGGAGGGACACATGATGAATTTCAAGTTCGTCATATTGAGACTTAAGCCTTCTGAGATCCTCAGACAAAGCTTGACTATGATCCATTTCCTCGTCCAACAGGTCATCGCTTTTGTCTAGCAGTTTTTGAATCTTTTCCATGGCTTGCTGTTGCTCAGTTGCAATTTTAGCAAGTTTCTTATAGCTTGGTTTAGATTCACACTCAGAGTCGTTATCACTGGAAGTTTCAAAGTAAGCTTCCCGTGAGGTTACCTTTGCACCTCGTGCCATGAAGCAGTAGATGAGAGTGAAGTCATCAGCATAGTCATCATTGTTGGTGGAGATACCATTATCCTCAGAGTTGAAGATGGACTTGCCGACGTACTCAGTAGCGAGTGCAAGGCTCGCCACACCTGAGTCTGACTCCTCCTCAGATTCCTCAGCTTGCTGATCATCAAATTCTTCTTCAGAATCCATTTCCTTCCCAATGAATGCACGAGCTCTGCTAGAACTGGTTTTCTTGTGAGATGATGACTTTGATGAAGACTTTGAGGACTTCTTCTTTTTGCCATCAGATTCATCATCATCCCTGCTCTTCTTCTTCTTCTTCTTTAGCCAGAGAGGGCAGTCGGCGATGTAGTGGCCTGGCTTCTTGCATTTGTGACAGGTTCTATTGTTGTAGTCTCGAGCAGACGCTTCTCCAGTGTTCTTCGAGTCATACTTTGAAGATTTTCCAAAGCAGTTCTTTTTGGAAAACCTCTGGAACTTCTTCACCAGCATAGCCAGTTCTCTGCCAATTTCCTCAGCACCATCAGAACTGCTCTCATATTCCTCTTCTTCTTCAGATGAAGAAATGGCCTTGGCTTTTGCTTTTGCCTTCAGAGCGCGAGGACGACCATAGCTGGGTCCATACATATCTCTCTTCTCTGCTTGCTGAAATTCATGTGTGTTGAGCCTCTCAAGAATGTCAGCAGGATCTAGTGACTTGTAATCAGGGCGCTCTTGTATCATCAGTGCCAAAGTGTCAAAGGAATTGTCTAGAGACCTTAGCAATTTCTTCACCACCTCATGATCGGTGATGTCAGTAGCGCCAAGATCTTGAAGCTCATTGGAGATATCAGTGAGGCGGTCAAAGGTTTGCTGCACATTTTCATTGTCGAGCCTTTTGAAACGATTGAAGAGATTGCGCAGAACATCAACTCGGGAGTCACGTTGAGTGGATACTCCCTCATTGACTTTAGAGAGCCGGTCCCAGATTAGCTTTGAAGTTTCCAAAGCACTCACTCTACCATACTGGCCTTTGTTCAGATGACCACATATGATATTCTTCGCTTGAGAGTCCAGTTACTTGAATCACTTCACGTCAATAGCATTGATGCTTGGAGCAATGGAAGGCACTCCATTCTCAACGACGAACCAGAGATCGTTGTCAATAGCCTCAAGATGCGTTCGCATCTTGTTCTTCCAGTAAGGATAGTCTGTGCCATCGAAGATGGGGCACGCAGCGGAGACCTTGATCATTCCTGCGGTCGACATAACTAAAACTCCAGGTGGTTAAACCAAAATCACACAGAACAAGGGAGTACCTTGCTCTGATACCAATTGAAAGCGCAAGATAACTCCCGGAGGGGGGGGGTGAATGGGAGATTTTTAGAAATTCGTCAAACTCCGAAGACTTTGACGAAAATCAGAGTGAAGAAATAGAAGCAGAATTGAAACTAAGTCTACACAGATATGGAAAGCATGCATACGAAGTATAAGCAAGTGAAGAACATGCAATCATACACACAGGTAAGCATGAGGAAGATGAACTGAAGAAAATGAGATAGCATGATGAAAGTCTTCAGTTCAAATTCTTGAGAAGGGAAAGACACAAGTTCTTCAGCAGCGGAATAGTAGTAAAGTAAAGAGGTGAGGAATTTGAAACCAGTTGAGCTTGACGAAGACACAACAATTTGGTAGACCAGTTCCAGTTGCTGTATCAACTGTACCTCTAGTTGAGGCGGCTGAGTTTTACCTCAGAGGACACTTAGTTCTCACCGTATTCCTCTTGAGCTAAGGTCACTTAGTCCTCGCCCAATCACTCATGGCAAGTCTTCAAGGTAGACTTCCGAAACCTTCACAGACTTGTTCACCGGCACGCCACAATTACTCTTGGGTGCTCAGAACATGACGCCTAACCGTGTGGAGGAATGACAATCCTCAAAGGTAACAAGCGTCGGATCACACATATCAACTTCTTCAGTGATGCTCAGTCACTTAGGCTCTGGTTGGGTTTTCCTCACTTAGGTTCTCACAAAGTCGTCAGAGGAAGGGTTGCTCTCAAATGACAAGTGTCAAGTTCTCTCTAGAGCAGCCAACCAACTAGTGGTTGTAGGGGGTGGCTATTAATAGCCAGGAGGCAACCCGACATGAAATGTCATAAATGCCCTTCTCAGACAAGACCGTTGTCTAGATAAGGATCCACTCGACAGCTGGCACGCGGCGCAGCAACGGTCGGAATTGAACTTTCAATTTCGTCAGGGCACTCAATTTCTTCACGATAGGCAGATCGCACTGGCTAAATCCTAACTCCTCAGCCTGACCAAATTCGTCAGAGACCAGATGAACTTCGTCACTATCACTGTCAAATTCGTCAACTGTTCCGGAGATTTCCAAAGGCTTCACTCGAAGAGGCTTGTGTATGTATAGGTTTGAGCATCACTTTGGAAATGTGATAAATGTTTCACCTAGACCCCCTTTAACAGTACGGTTTTTCCTATGACTCAAATAAGAAGAAAAAGAAACTATGAAAACAAAGTCTTCAAGCTTCAAAGTCTTCACATCAATTTCCTCAAAGGCCACACCAAATTCTTCACTTGAAGAAATACATTTTTAGGGGTCGTCTTCCGTGGTTAAACCAAGTCTTCAGGGACTATATTCTCCTGTGTACACTCACAAACACATTAGCCCCTTAAACTATTTGTCTTCAATACTCCAAAACCACTAAGGGGGCACTTGATGCACTTACAGATAGGACTCCTCCTAATAAAAATTGCAAGTTTATATATGTTCCCAAGGTTAAGGGTGCTACTTCTAGTAAAGGGGGCGAGGATCTTAAAATGATTAGCGTGCACCCCGATTTCATTGATATAATTAAGGAACCTATCCATAAAAATAAAATCCTTGATTTTGTACCTAGAAGTGTGATGATGAGAAACTCTATGTTAAATCTACTAGAAAAAATGGATGTGTAATTGAGGAGTTGGAAACTAAGGATGACAACACTTGAAACTATGCATTATGCCTAGCTAGGGGCATAAAACAATAGCACTTGTTGGGAGGCAACCCAATGAATAAAACAAATTTTTGCTTTTTCTTTCTGTTTTTCAGTGTTTACACAATTATAGCCTCTGTTATGATTGTATTTTTATGTTTTAATTAGTGTTTGTGCCAAGTAATGCCTTTGGGATGATTTGGAAGATAGTATGATGGATGTTGTTGGAAAATAGAAACTTTTGCGTCCAGTGCTGGAATTTTGGTTTTTATCTGGAGCGTCAGAATCTTCTGAATTTTTTACACAGTATTGATATAGCAATTGCTCACGTTGTCCTAAGTTTTCAGAATTTTTGGTATTACATAAGTATGACGTTAATTCAGATCTTTACAGACTGTTTTGTTTTACACAAATTCTGTTTTTGTTGCATAGTTTGCTTATTTTGATGAATCTATGGATCGTATCGGGGGGTATGAGTCATGGAGAAGTTGCAATATAGTAGCATTATGCCAATATTAAATATGAATCAATTTACAACAGTACCTAAAGTTTAAGATTTGTTTGTTATACTAACGGATCTCACGAGGTTTCTGTTGAGTTTTGTGTGTTGAAGTTTTCAATTTTTGGGTGAGACTACGATGGACAAAGGAATAAGGAGCGGCAAGAGCCTAAGATTGGGGATGCCCAAGGCACCCCAAGGTAATATTCAAGGAAGACTCAAGCGTCAAAGCTTGGGGATGCCCCGGAAGGCATCCCCTCTTTCGTCTACAATCTATCGGTAACTCACTTGGACCTATATTTTTATTCATCACATGATATGTGTTTTACTTGGAGCATCTTGTGATATAGTTTGTTTGATTTTGTTTGCCTTTTAGTTTGTCACAATCATCTTTTCTGAACACACCTTTTTGAGAGGGCCACACATTATTCGTGATTTGTTATAATACTCTATGTGCTTCACTTATATCTTTTGAGCTAGGCAGTTGCTCTAGTGCTTCACTTATATCTTTTAGAGCACGGCGGTGGTTATATTTTAAAGAAATAGTTGCACTCTCATGCTTCACTTATATCTTTTTGAGGGTCTAATGAATAGCAATGGTAATATGCACGGGTTATGAATTTGGTACTGATATGATAGGTATTCAAGAGGGATATAATAAAATCTTTCATGTAGATCACTGAATATGATAAGTTTGATTCCTTGCAATAGTTTTGCGATATTAAGATGGTAATATATGGGAGGTATTAGTAGATAATTGTGGTTTAGTAAGAATATTGGTGTTAAGGTTTGTGATTCCCGAAGCATGCACGTATGATCTGTCGTTATGCTAAGAAGTTGGAGCATGATTTATTCTTGATTGTCTTCCTTTGTGTGGCGGTCGGGGGCGCACGATGGTTAACTCCTACCAACCTCCCCACTAGGGGCATGCGTAGTACTACTTGACTTCGAGGGCTAATAAACTTTCGCAATAAGTATGTGAATTCTTTATGACTAATGTGAGTCCATGGATTATACGCACTCTCACCCTTCCGCAATTTGCTAGCCTCTTCGGTACCGTGCATTGCCCTTTCTCATATCGAGAGTTGGTGCAAACTTCGTTGGTGCATCCAAACCCCGTGATATGATATTCTCTATCACACATAAGCCTCTTTATATCTTCCTCAAAACAGCCACCATACCTACCTATCATGGCATTTCCATAGCCATTCCGAGATATATTGCCATGCAACTTCCACCGTTCCATTTTTATGACACACATAGCCATTGTCATATTGCTTTGCATGATCATATAGCTGACATAATATTTGTGGCTCAGCCACCGTTCATCATTTTTATACATGTTACGCTAGCATCATTGCACATCCTGGTACACTGCCAGAGGAATTCATATAGAGTCATATTTTTGTTCTAGTATCGAGTTGTAATATTGAGTTGTAAGTAAATAAAAGTGTGATGATCATCATTATTAGAGCATTGTCCCAGTGAGGAAAGGATGATGGAGACCATGATTCCCCCACAAGTCGGGATGAGACTCCGGACGAAAAATAAAAAAGGGCGAAAAAAAGAGAAAAAAGAGAGGCCAAAAAGTGCCATGAAAAAAAAGAATAAATGAGAGAAAAAGAGAGAAGGGGCAATGTTACTATCCTTTTTCCACACTTGTGCTTCAGAGTAGCACCATGTTGTTCATATAGAGAGTCTCCTATTTTGTCACTTTCATATACTAGTGGGAATTTTTCATTATAGAACTTGGCTTGTATATTCCGATGATGGGCTTCCTCAAATGCCCGAGGTCTTCATGAGCAAGCAAGTTGGATGCACACCCACTTAGTTTTCATGTTGAGCTTTCATACACTTATAGCTCTTAGTGCATCTGTTGCATGGCAATCCCTACTCCTTGCATTGACATCAATTGATGGGCATCTCCATAGCCCGTTGATTAGCCTCGTCGGTGTGAGACTATCTTCTTATTTTTGACTTCTCTTATTTATCTCTACCACCAGACTCCATTCCACCCATAGTGTTATATCCATGGCTTGCGCTCATGTATTGTGTGGGGTTGAAAAAGCTGAAGCGCGTTAAAAAGTATGAACCAATTGCTTGGCTAAAACCGGGGTTGTGCATGATAAATATTTTGTGTTAAGAAGATGGAGCATGACAGGATTGTATGATTTTGTAGGGATAACATTCTTTAGCATTTTTATTTTGAAAGACATGATTGTTTATTAGTATGCCTGCGTATTGGTGTCTTTATATCAAATTATAGACTATTGCTTTGAATCATTTGGATCTTATTATTCATACCGTAAGAGAAAGATTACATGATGAAACATGATAGGTAGCATTCCACATCAATTTTTTTGTTTTTATCATTTACCTACTCGAAGACGAGCAGGAATTAAGCTTGAGGATGCCTGATACGTCTCCAACGTATCTATAATTTTTGATTGTTCCATGCTATTATAGTATCAATCTTGGATGTTTTATATGCAATTATATGCCATTATATGTCATTTTTTGGGACTAACCTATTAACCCAGTGCCCAGTGCCAGTTGCTGTTTTCTACTTGTTTTTGCCTTTTCAGAAAATCATTATCAAAAAGTGTCCAAACGAGAAAAAAACTTTGGATTAATTTTTTCTAGACGAGAAGAGACCCACGAAGCTTCGGGAGAAGACCCGAAGAGCCACGAGGATGCGACAAGCCTGGAGGGCGCGCCCCCCAGACTTGTGGGCCCCTCGTTGCCCCTCCTGACCTAATTCCAACGCTATAAATTCTCAAATATTCCCCATATACCAGAAAGACAGAAGAGAAAACCTTTCCGCCGCCGCAAGCCTCTGTTCTTCCGCGATCCCATCTGGAGGCCTTTTCTGGTACTCTGCCGGAGGGGGAATTGATCACGGTGGGCTTCTTCATTAACCTTGCTGCCCTTTCGATGATGTGTGAGTAGTTTACCACAGACCTACGGGTCCATAGCTAGTAGCTAGATGGCTTCTTCTCTCTCTTTGATCTTCAATACCATGTTCTCCTCGATGTTCTTGGAATTCTATTCGATGTAATCTTCTTTTGCGGTGTGTTTGTTGGGATCCGATGAATTGTGAGTTTATGATCAGATTATTCATGAGAAATATTTGAGTCTTCTCTGAACTCTTTTATGCATGATTATTATAGTTTTGTATTTCTCTCCGATCTATCGATTTGGTTTGGCCTACTAGATTGATTTGTCTTGCAATGGGAGAGGTGCTTTGTGATGGGTTCAATCTTGCGGTGCTCAATCCCAGTGACAGAAGGGGACATGACACGTATTTGTATTATTGCCATTAAGGATAAAAAGATGGGGTTTGATCATATTGCTTGAGTTTACTTTGTCTACATCATGTCATCTTGCTTAAGGCGTTACTCTGTTTCATACTTAATACCCTAGATGCATGTTGGATAGCGGACGATGGGTGGAGTAATAGTAGTAGATGCAGGCAGGAGTCGGTCTACTTGTCTCGGATGTGATGCCTATAAACATGATCATTGCCATGAATCCGTCATAATTATTTGCTTTTCTATCAATTGCCCAACAGTAATTTGTTTACCCACCGTATGCTATGTGTTCGAGAGAGAAGCCTCTAGTGAAAACTATGGCCCCCGGGTCTACCTTATCATATATAAAAAACCTAAAAATACCTTGCTATAATTTATTTACTTTTATTTTAATTAGTATTTTAGTTTATCTATTTACCTCTATAAGATTTAATCCTTGCAAATAACCGCTAAGAGGATTGACAACCCTCTTATTTGCGTTAGGTGCAAGTGTTTGCTCTTGTGTGCAGGTGTGCTTAACGAAATTTTGCTTGGTTCTCCTACTGGATTGATAACCTTGGTTATTAACTGAGGGAAATACTTATCTCTACTGTACTGCATCATCCTCTCCTCTTCGGGGAAATACCAACGCGGACTACAAGTAGCAGCCACCGACTCTTCGATCTCCGTGGAGCCGGCGTCTTCCTCTGCTGGCAGAGCACGACCACACGCGCGTTGATGGCGGATGGCGCGGTCGCAGGCACAGGAGGCGCGGTACGACGAGTCATCGTCCACGGCAGCGACGATGCCCGTGCCGCCGTGCTCCCCCCCGGCCTGGAGCGGCGAGTTGGTGAAGCACACGCCAGCTTGGGTCGGCAACTGGCTCCGTCGGGCTAGGCGAGGGAGGTGGAGCAACGAGCTGCCTCACTCGTATCCGGCGGGCTCGGCGGGCTACCAAGCCGGCTTGTATGCCGGAAGAGTGCAGAAAATGGTGAAGGAGGAGATGGGGGGGCGGTGGATGGGTGCGATTCTTGTTCTGCGTTTGGCCTCGTTTAAATAGAGGGCGGACGGGAGGAGCTCGGCCAGCGTTGCGTTTAATGCGGCTCGCTCATGAATGGACGTGTGGCCGGAGTAGGTTTCTCGGCTTCCACGCGGGTTTAATGGAGGCATTTGAATGCGGCGAGGAGGCGTGTTCAGCCGGGCGTGCAGCGGGCGGCGCCCTCGGCCGACGCGCTGCTTCAATGGTGGAGGCAGTGAGAGGTCGCGTCCGCCCTGAGCCGTCTTCAATGTGGAGCGGCGCGCTCTACAGCGGCATGAATGCGGGCAGGTGGCGTCGGACGGGAACGCGCGCGAGCGAGGGAGGAGGGGTTTTGGTGGGCCTGAGCGGTCAGAAGCGAGCTTGGGATCGGTCCGGACTCCCGCAAACCTCCCCCACTTTTGTCTCCGGTTTGAGAGAGAAAACGCGTTCGGACCGCACCGCGGACCGATACAGGCCCGTGTTGGATGGTTTCCACGGTCCGGACAGCCCGGTCCGGACAGCTGCGGGAAGTTTGAGGGTCGGCGTTGGAGATGCCCTTAGTATGCTGCTTAGGCTGATATGTACCATTAAGGTGGTAAGCTCAACAATTTTAAAGGAACTAGTAGTTGGACCCCGTCATTGTGGGGCGCTTGAGAGGAAGCTATACGCGTGTTTCACCGTATTAAAGAAGAAGAAAAACCTCACCTTCATCTCAAAATTTTAAAAAACTTTCTCGTATCACATGGACATCACATCCATCTCAAAAAGAAAAAGGAAAAACGTAGAAAACTTTTCTTAAAAAGAAAAAGGGAAAAAATCTCACTTCATCTTCCAAAATTAATCTCTAAAAAAATCGAGAACTTTCTCACCGCGGGCAACCAGCATGCGCCATGTGGCATAGCTGGTTGGCCGCCTTAATGGGTTTAATGAGCAGAACACCTCTTTGCATGCAACCAAACACATGTGGTTTGCATCCCGCTCATCCTAAACCCGCACATACTGACATACAGGTAACCAAACAACAAGCAGAAAATAAAGCACCGATACGATGCAGGCTATCAAACAAGATGTAGAACTTGACGGTGCGGCTTTTTGGAACCTGGGTCTAGGCACACCCGTTTAGGCAAAAAATGGTTAAAAGTATATGAAACTTTATCGATACAAGCATTGTATAGTGTATTAACCACATATAAAGTCTCAGGACAAGATGGCTTCTATGGTATTTTTAATAAAAAAAAGACAAAATTGCAAATACAAACTGTGTGAATCATAAGCTTAATATAGTACTCTCTCCGATCCAAATTAATTGATGCAACTCTAAGCAAGTATCTGTTTTATTTTTATTCTGTCCGAATATCATGGAAGTCATTTGTCTCGAAAATTTACAGACAGTAATACATTTGACAATACTTGCTCCGACAAAGTTTCAGATTTTTACATTTTTCTATTTATATCTTTTTTCCGGATGTGCCTAGACCCAGGTTTCGTAGTGTATTTTCGTAGAACTTGACCCATACCTTGTTCGGCGCGCTGGACGGCCAAAAACAAACCGCGCAATCGAACACGCCGTTAGATTCAAGAACCTGCTGTTAGGAGTTGGCCCTTGGCGCCACGCACGCCGAATATCCGACCTATTACGGCATCGACGACGGCGATGCAGTCCTTGAGAAGCTTCTGATAGGTTCGTCCTGTGAGAGGACAGCAAGGGGGACGTACGTGCTCCAACACGTCCCCTGTAGTTCCCACGTGGCGGCGATCCAGTGGCGCGGGGCCGTCTGCCGACTTCCCGACGTGACAGCGCACGCGCCGGCTGAGTCACGGGACCCCACCAGATGAACACGGCCAATAAGATAATCGACCATGGCGATCCGGCAGGAAAACGTGGAAGCCGATAGAGATAGATGCCTCATACGTTTTGATATTTGTGGTCGACGGAGAGGCTTAATTAGGGTTAGTACGGGTGGTTTGTGCTGGATTTCGGCTTAAACTGATGGTCCCCGGCGGTGGGTGGTAGGTATTGATGCGGATCCGATGTCGACGACGATTCTGAGAGCAATCCGTTTATTTAAGATGATGTGTACGGCTGCCAGATGTGGATGCCAAATGAGATATTTTTTAGTGCACTGCGTGTGTGGAGGATATGACAGACACGTTGTTTCGCCCTTAAAATAGTTCCCTTTTTGCTAAATCTGGATCGTACTTGTGAAAGAAGAAAAATCTACGCTTCCATTTTGCTCGCGAGCCGCCGAGTGGAATAAACAATTTACCATGTTCAAACTAACAAAAAAATTAGAATTTTTTTTTCATCTATTCATCATCTATCATGTCAGTACAAATTCAAAAATAAATAAATAACATAAACAACCTCTTTGATTCAAATAATTACAATATCGAATGTATGCAATGATTATCTCTCCCTGGAAACCCTAGTCGCCGCCGCTCCACCCACTGCCGGCTGATGAGGCCACGGGTCTCCTCCTCCTCGATCTGTTGCTCCAGGGATTGGAGTGGTTAGGTTAGGTCTCTTAGGATTAGAGTTTGGTTCACCGACGATGGTGCTATGGTGTCAATGACAACATCGTGCGGATCAAGAATAATGTTTCCTGCATTTCTGATACGCCTCATTGGTGGTGATCTCGGCGGCGGCGTAGAGAAGAGCGAGAGATTGTATACTCACTGCTCTTCTGGAGTGGTGGATCTGGTTCTTTCTTCGTGTTATGCAGATGGTCTTCAAAGACGTCTCCCGGCAAAGTGGACGTCGTCGCTTTGTGTCGTCGTATGGCTCCTTCTCCAACGAGCGACGTTGGGCCAACTTCAGCGTAGCCAGGGAGCCTCTGAGGTTAGGTCTCACTGGATCTGTCTGGTCGAATTTGAGGTGTCGCATGGTCCTCTTCGTCGCCTTCTTCTTTGGGATGACGACCTGGCTCCCAGATCATTGTCGTTGGCATCTTCTGACTCTGACCAGCTACTTGTTGGCCGCTGCGTCAACAACGTTTTCTTCACTACAATGATTTTCGTAGGTCCAGAGGCGAGCTTCACTCACGATGCGACTCCGACGAGTGCAGGAGCAATATGGCATCGATTTGCCCAAGGACATGTGTGTAATTTTTAATTTCTATAAGGATGACCCTATAAAAGGTAGGTCAACTTCAATATATGGTCTTTGGCCCTTTTCATCAAGAAAAAAAGAATAGATACAATGGCTATGGAAAAAAAGTGAACATTTCTAGTACCGAATGTATACCGGCATATGATTTATAATGTCGAATGTATATCATATGAAAATATATTTCACGATGAATTTATTGATATTGATTTGGTATTAATGCTGATAACATTTTTTATAAAGTTGGTTAGAGTTTGTCTGCTTTTTCCATTGCTATATTTGCAGTTAATCTATAGGTAAATTGCCTGTGTTTTTTGGTCCAGTTAATTCGGGGGAGAAGGAAGCAGACGACGAGGCACAACATCGAGGTCCCCATCCACGGCGCCGTGGCGAGAGCGAGGCCCGGGGACGCCGGCAAGGCCTTGGCCAGGAACGAACCGCATCCGACAAAAGCGAGTCAGAAGATTGATGGTTCGGCTTGAGGTAGAAGAAGGTGACGGAACCGTCGGATGCTCATCCAACGACTATAAAATCTCGTCGCGTGCCAGCTTAGAGAGATGGTCGAAGGCCACAACGTTGAGTGGAGGGTAGAGCGGCAGCAGACGGCCTGACTAGTGACAGCAGGCGGAGGAGGAAGAAGAGAAGAGATCGGCTTGAGGTAGAAGAAGGTGACGGAATCCTCGGATGCTCATCCAACAACTATAAAATGGCGATTCGATATAGTCCAGCCCTTATATTTTGTATTTGGCTTTTATTTCTCTGGTTCGCCGGGTGTACATCTGCAAGTCAACAGTCAAACTCGGTGATGTACCATTGGAAGAAAAACTTGATGATGCTGTACTCCGGCGGCTGGAGATTGGGGGGACCGCGGATCTAAGTTTCCGGCGTGTAGATAGTGTTAGGGGTAGGGTTCTGGCCGTCGTTGTTGGAGTGGTGGCGACGGTGACGGTGGGGAATAATCTGCCGCGGCTCCAACCCCACTTCGACGGCTGCGTCGAGGAGCTGATGGCGGCGTCTTCGCGCTTCCTCTCGGAGGGAGCGGGATCAGGTTTGCTGGGTGTGGGTGTCGCGGCGGCGGCGACACCCACACAACAACTTTTTGCTCTCCGACTCCGTCGCCGTGTCGGCGCGTCCTCCGGTGTCGCCACGGAGTCTGTGAGACCCTGTACAGGAGGAGTGATGCAGGTGGCTGGTGGCTGTTGCCTTGGGCGGCGGCGCTGGCTTGCGGGTGAGGATGGCGGTCCAGGAGCGGCTGGATGGTTTGCTGGTGGCAGTCCGGCTCTTCCTCTGCGACTTCGTCGGAGCGGACGGCCGGTTCTGGGATCCGAGGTTCTGCACGGGGAAGATCCCCGGTCGACGTGCCATAGCGTCAATGGCTTCGTCGCGAGCGGCGGGCCTTTCCATCGACTCACAAAGCCGGCGAAGGCGATGGTGCTACCTCGGCTCCGGCATCGAAGGATGGTGGTGGTTGCGGGGTCTCCCAGGCCCTTCTCTGTAATTTCTGTTCTTCTGGGGTGTTCTCCGCAAGTTTCCCTGGACGCGTGTTCTCTCTCGTTCTCTCTAGATCTGCCTGCGTGTGAGCTTGTAATCTGTGGTTTGTGTTAATGATAGCGCAGGGTTCCCTCAAAAAAAAAAACTTAAGAGTAATGCATGCATGCACGCAATAATGCAGGTCCAGAAGTGGCCCACGTGTCCATGGAACTGTCCAGGTCGATCGCCACCTGTTCCGTTCGGTCGACCCACCAGTCCTGCTGCCTGTACATAACCCCAACTCGACCTGTGCTGTGCAGACAACAGAGCTCGATCCCGAGAGAGAGAGAAGAGCGAGTGATTAACTGAGAGAGAGGTTTGTGAGGTCTCGCGCGCTCGGCCATGGCGAAGTCGTTCCTCTCGATGAAGACGGGCCCGGCGGCCGGCGCGTCGGAGGCGTCGCAGGCGCTGCTGGAGTCGGACCTGCGGGAGCTAACCATGGCGGCGCGGAAGCTCGCCAACCACACCATCGTCCTCGGCGGCGGCCTCGGCTTCATCGGCACTTTCCTCCAGTGGCTCGCCTTCGCCGCTGCTGTGTGAGTACTGAGTACCAATCACCCCCCCCCCCCCCCCCCCCTCCCAACACACACACACTGACACGACACACACATCCTTTCCCCTTCTCGATCTTGTTATTATTTTTTCTTGCGTCAGTTGTCACAGAACTATGCATTCATCTGAACCTCGCTGTTTATCTTCTGCTGCAGATATCTGTTGGTGCTGGACAAGACGAACTGGAAGACCAACATGCTGACTGGTCTCTTGGTCCCTTACATTTTCTTTACCATGCCCAGTCTGCTCTTCTCCTTTATAAGGTGATTATAGTCGCAAATTCCCTACTGCAGCGTCCCTGCAGGCTTTAAATTTTGAATGCAATTTCTAGTGAGCCGTGTGACTGTTTTCCTAGTGAGCCGTGGGACTGTTTTTCAGTGAGCCGTGTGACTGTTTTTGAGCCGTGGGACTGTTGCGTTGCTATGGGTTACAGTGGTGAACTATAATAGTACTTTTCTACATATTGAATGATGTGAGCTCACAAAAATCAAAATATTGCATACATATTTGTTCCAGAAAGAGAAAACACTTTTTGCTTACAGTGGTGAACTTCCAGCTGTAGTGCTGGTGGCTGGTTAGCGTTCTGCGATCCGGAGCCCCTTTTTAGTTTGCTTTAGTTGATTTTTCTTTAAAGGAGGCAAAGGATTTGTCTCATCCATTAATTAAGCAAATAGAGTTGTCCGGTTAATTTATGGAAAATCGGAGTAAACCGTATTGTTGGCAATTGATTCACATGATAGCCAAAGAGTGGAGGGTCTGAAGATTGATTTTCTTTAAAACAAAGTTATCTGAGAACTCTATAGGTGGTTGATAAAGTGAAGATACACATCACTATTGCTCCTCAGTCCTGACCGCAAAACTCAAGCTACTACTACTTTTTTCGTACTTGTTGCCTATGGGTTAGAGGATAACTGGTAGTTGCAGTCCACATACGAACCTCCATGATGCTATATCGTCTGTTGATCCTTTACAATTTTACAGCATTACTTACACATATACGAGTATGAAACAAATTCTTGATTGCTGAACATCAAAATTGCAGGGGAGAGATTGGTAGCTGGATCGCGTTCGTTGTTGTCGTCCTGAGGCTATTCTTTCCACGCCACTTCCCCGGTAAATATCATTTTGCTCTCTGTTTCTTGTTCTTATTGTTGCCCCCCTAGCAAATTATCTCTATACGTGTTGAATTTCAGCTTATATAGCGCTACTAAAATATCTGTTTCCTTTCATGTACTACGTCTGTACCAAAATATAAGACGTTAAAATGTTGATATTAGCCTAAAAACGTCTAAAAATGTCTTATATTTTGATACGGAGGGAGTACTACTCGAATAAGCTAGCCGTTAAAATGTTACATAAATCTCACAATGGGGATTCTCATCATGTGTGCTCATCAGATTGGCTGGAGCTGCCTGGCTCTCTGATCCTCCTCACGGCGGTTGCCCCCAGCATCTTCGCGGACACCTTCCGTGGCTCCTGGCTCATCATCGGCGTCGGCGTATGCCTCGTCATCGGGTGCTACCTGCTTCACGAGCACATCAAGGCGTCGGGGGGCCTTAAGGAGGCCTTCCAGAAGGCCAATGGCTGGTCCAACACCATCGGCATCCTCCTCCTCTTCATCTACCCGGTCTGGGCCGTGGTCATGTGGTTCCTGTAGGCTTGCGCGCGCAGTTCCGTTCGCTGTTCGAGGATTCATCGTCCAACCTTTTGTCCGGTGATTTGGTATCGGTAGCCGATGAACCGTGTGCGTGTGTGCCTGTTGACGGACGGTTCGATGCTTCGATTTCGTTGTGGTTTTGGTGTCACGTCTCTGTTTCCTTAATCTGTGGGGTACATAACCCCATCAATAAAAACATCTGCTCTGTTGATTGGTGCGGTGAAGTGAAGATCTGCTGGCCAAATTCTCTCATGGATGGATGTTCCTACGATGGTTGCGTGCAACTGATGTGCTTATCAGTCTATTACTCTATTTCTTTTTGTGAAAAGCCTTTTACTGTAATCATCCAGCATTAATTTGCGAATTGAACAAATCAGCACAGTCATCGTAATTTTCGTATTTTGGTGGGGGCAAGGCTACCTATGTGAAGAACCACCTGAGGAACCTTAAGAATTACTTCCTCCGTCCTGTAATATAAGAACCTTTTTGACACTACACTAGTGTCAAAAACGTTCTTACATTATGGGGCGGAGGGAGTAGTGAATTAACCTTTAAAAAACAAGAATCACTAAAAATCTCTGTTGCTACTCTCTCTGGCTCCGTTTGAACAAAAACGAAGTCAAACTTTTACAGAGTTTTGACTACGAATATCTTTACAAACATTCCCATGCTTAAAAGTACGCAAATTGTTAAGATTTTGTGGATATATTGTAATAAAAGTTACATCCAATTTGAACTAAAATCACGATACTTATTTTGGATTGGAGGTAGTAGTGATCAAAGTTTAATTCTGAAGGCCACATGGATGTCAAGGAAGAGTACATACTGTGGTCAAAAGTCAAAGGCCGGCATATATACTGTAATAACAAGCTTAAAATAATGCGTGCATGCAATAATACAGTGAGATCTGTCCCCCACGTGTCCAGTGGGTCCGTAGACGTTGCCCCCGGAATTGTCCAGACCGAGCGCCACCTGTTCCGTCGACCCCAGCAGGTCCAGCTAATTCAGCTGCCGGCCTGTACGAGTACATATCACCCGCACAGCCAAGCGCAAATCGAAACCAGACCCGAGGCCATCCGTCCGTCCCCGTGCAGAGCTTGATCCGCAGAGCGTGCAGAGGGAGACAGAGAAGTTTGAGATTTTCCGAGGTCGGCGATTCGTGGAAGATGGCGCCGTCGTTCCTCGCGATGAAGACGGGCGCGGCATCCGGCGCGTCGGAGGCGGCGCAGGCGCTGCTCGAGTCGGACCTGCGGGAGCTGGGCATGGCGGCGCGGAAGCTCGCCAACCACGCCATCGTCCTCGGCGGCGGCCTCGGCTTCGGCCGCCACTTCCTCAAGTGGCTCGCCTTCATCGCCGCCGTGTCAGTATTTACCACCAGCCCCCCTCTTTCTTCCCTTTTATTTTCCTTGTTGGGACGAGCTTTGGTTTCTGGAAAGGAAAGGGGATCTCCGATCTCCCTCGCCATCTGACCATTTCGGGAGGACCACGGGGGCAGTTGAGACGCCTGCGAGAAAACATCACTACAGCATATTCCCTTGCAAGTAATTTTTTAGTAAGCTTGAGCGTGTAATTTAACTGCGGTATCCTAGAGAGAGATGCCGAACGCAGTCAAATTCGTGCGAAAACCTCGGTCATAACGGAAGCTTGGTAGGAAATGTTCACGATTAATTGTGTGGGACTTGCGAAGCAAACATCCCTAACATATAGACAGAAGTCGGACCTTATCAAAGTGTATATGCTGTGATGTTAAGCTATACCTGTTAGGATAACTCTGCAGCCTATATATGATGGTCTCTTCAATCTTTACTTTGAAAACTTAGACTTAACCTGAGATTGTTACCTTCTTAGCAATTGTCGGTTGGTCGCCGGATTATGCATTGTCTGAACTTTACTGTTCTCTTCTGCTGCAGATACCTCTTGGTATTGGACCGGACAAACTGGAAGACCAACATGCTGACGGGACTCTTGGTCCCTTACATTTTCTTCACCCTGCCCGGCGTGCTGTTCTCTCTGATAAGGTGCTTATAGTCGCAATTTTTCACATCTGCAGCATCAGTTCGTGTTCAAAATTTAAATGCAGTTGTAAGTAGCTGTGGAGGATTGTATTCCTGCCGATTAACCAATTTGAAATATCTGAAATTCTGAACTTAGAAAATCAAAATACTTCATGTATCTTTTTCCAGAAAGAAAAACAATACGGCACTAGGTTGTTGATAAAGCGAGGTACGATATTGTTCATTGTTGGTTGATATTACCGGCTATAGGGCGCGAGTGCCGGTCTTCTTTTAAAAAAATACATCACTTGACTGAGGATAGAATTGAAGAACTTTATAGGTTGTTGATAAAGTGAGGTAGTAAGATACATGCTCAATATAGGTTATTTTAACATATTGCTTCCTGACTGCAAAAGTCGAGGTACCTTTTTCATGCTTGTTGTCTATTGGTTGGAGGATCACTGCCTCACTGGCTGATACTTCCATGGTGCTATATCCTATGTTGCTTTAATTGTACAGCATTAGATACAGATATTTGAATCAAATTTGTGATCATCAAACATCAAAATTGCAGGGGAGAGGTTGGTGCCTGGATTGCATTCATTGTAGTTATCCTGCGGCTCTTCTTCCCACGTCACTTCCCTGGTATCATTTCCTATTCTTTTACCTATCCTTGCTGCCCCTAGCAAATTATCTCTATGTGTTGCATTTCTCATCTTTGTTGTGCCCTGTGAAGAGATTTTTCAGCTTATATAGCAGTACCAAAAAATGTGTCCTTATTTTTCATCCACGCAATAAGCCGCTAAACTGTTGCATAAACCACACAATGATTGTCTTCGTATCTGCACCAGATTGGCTAGAGCTGCCTGGCTCTCTGATTCTTCTCACGGTGGTCGCCCCCAGCCTCTTCGCAGACCACTTCAGGAACGACCTCATCGGCGTCTTCATATGCCTCGCCATCGGGTGCTACCTGCTTCAAGAGCACATCAGGGTGTCAGGAGGCTTCAGGGAGGCCTTCAGGAAGGCCAATGGTGTGTCCAACACCATCGGCATCGTCCTGCTCTTCGTCTACCCAGTCTGGGTCCTGGTGCTCTGGCTCCTGTAGAACATTGACTGCTATCAGTGTGGTGTGGCCATTGGCTTTGTGCAGTTCTGTTCGCCGTTTGGGAATTCATCGTGTAGACGTTTTCGATGGTGATTCGGTATCGGTCGTCCGGAGCTGATGAACCGTGCATGCTTGTACCTTTTGATGAACGGTTTTGGCCATGTTTTGATTGTTGTAGGTGTCCGGTCTTTGTTTCCTTAATTTGTGGGTACATAACCATCAATAAAAACATCATCATTGTTGATTGGCGCATTGAAGTTGAGCTGCTGGCTATAGTATGATCGTTGCGTGCGTCTGATGTTTTATCAGCCTATATCACCCAATATAGTTTGTTAACTTTTTTGTGAGCAAAAGAAACCAAGGTCTGAGTTTTACAGCACGTTACCAGAACTACCTGACCCAAAAGACAAACGGCCTTGCTAAGTCTCAGTCGACTTAGACTTCGTCAAGTCTCAGTCGATGCTACATCCGTGGGATCTTACATTGAGATCCATGCAATATTTTCTTTTTACTTTTTTTGTTCTCTTTTGTATATTATGTCACTTGACTTAGACTTGGTTAAATATCAGTCGACTGAGATCTAGCCACACCCGGCTAGAACATTCAGACTTCAATTTACATTGCCGGGTTATGAAGAACCACACACAGAGGACTGGATCATGCAAGATCCAACTCATGAGACGCTAGAGCCAGACGAGCAAAAGGAAACACCATTAGAAGAAAGGCAAGCAAAACCTCCAGGATTAGCCACCAATGCGGAGTATTCCAGGTGTTAGAGATACGACACGCAATCGAACACGATGAAGAACGAAAACAAGCAGGGGACACGAGATTTAACGTGGAAAACCCCTCCAACACGAAGGGGAAAAAACCACGGGCGCCAGCCAGCAAATCTTCACTATATCGGGGGAGGTTACAAACGCCGGAGATTTACAACTGATCAACTCATCCCGTGCGGCGGCTTACAAAGGATATATATCTTTGGCTCAAGCCTCCCGGCGACGGGCCTCGCTCCGCTCGCTCGTCAGAAGTTAGCCTTTCTCTTTATACTTGAATTTGGATCATAACATGACACCAGGCCTCCACCCTTGTGACGTCCTGTGGATCTCACTTGCTACTTGTTCTCTTAGTTTTGCCCTCAGCTTCAGTACCTTTTGCTCTTGCTCCTTTATCTGTAAAATGGACCAGTCAATGATCCAAGAACACACCCGTTTAACCATAGTCATAGGATTGCATATAAACTTCCTCTCAAAAATGATGTTATTTCTGCATTTCCAGATCATCCAGAACATTGAGTCTTTCTTACCAAAACTAGCTTTTTATCAGACTTTGGGAAGCCTATCATCCATCTACCAAAACATTCATTCAAATTATTAGGTGTAGAGTTAAGATCAAAAGCACATTTCATCAAACTCCAAATCAATCTAGCAACAGAGCATTGAAAAATCAGTTTTTATTACCCACAGTAAACACAGTTTTTATTACCCCTCCAGCCACTTCTCAACAAGTTGTCTCTAGTTAAAATACTTTTCCTTGCCATTAGCCACATGAAAATTTTAATTTTAGAGAGAACCTTGACTTTCAACAGAAATTTCTGTGGGAAACCACAGTCGGTTTTCACCAAGGAGAGATACAAAGACCTGACAGAGAACAATCTGTTAGTGGTAAGCATCCACTTAATTTGATCTTTACCCACTACCATTCTGACCTCCTCACATCTCATCTTTAGATTGTTCCACAGTTCCAAAGATTCACCAAAGATAGTTCTTCTAAAGGCGAAACCATCTCAACCCTTTTCAATAGCCTCAGCTACAGAGATATTATGATCAAAGTTAAGCTAATATAATCCAAGGTTGGCTAGCCTCAAAGGTTTCCCCCCCACCCACCAATCTTCCCGAACCTAGTGTTTTTACCATCTCCTAGAATTTTCTTACAATGTCGATAGAAAATGTCTTTTACTTTAAGTAGACTGGACTAGAAATGTGAATATCCCACTTTTGGTTTAATGCCAAAAATGCATTTGGCCTTAGCATATTAGAAAAACATCTTGCCACAACCCATTTTCAGTTTCTTGTTTCCAAAACCATTTTGTAAGAAGAGCTTTGTTCATAACCTCAAGATTAAGAATTCCTAGACCTCCCTAGTCTTTTGGCTGACAACAAGTCTTCCAATTAACCAGATGATATTTTATTTTATCTTCATCAGCTTGCCACACAAATCTAGCCCTATAAAAATCAGCTTTCTTCCTTACCCCAACAGGTATAGGATAAAGAGACATCATATACAGGGGTATATTAGTCAAGTAAGATTTCACCTGGGCTACTCTACCAACAATGTTAAGCAGTCTTCCTTGCCAACAAGCACATCTTCTCTCATTTTTCTCAGTAACTACTTTCCAATGCTTATTTCTTCTGATGTTAGAGACAGGGACCCCCAGATATTTGAGAGAAACCTCTCCCAGCTTACAAGTAAAGAATTCTTGATAAATCCTATCTTTATGAGCAACCTCTCCAAATAGGAAAATTTCACTTTTATGAAACTTGATGGTTAGCCCAGACATCTGCTAAAAAACACTTGAGATAAATTTTAAATTTCTTGCACTGTTCACATCATCTTGTAAGAGAAATATAGTGTGATCAGCATACTGGAGCGTATTAACAACATTAGTTAAATTTTCACTGAGCACCTCCTTCACAAGCCATTTGTTTTCTCTCTTTCCATGATAATGGCCAAAGCATCAATAGCAAAATAAAATAATAATGGGGAGAGAACATCTCCCTGTCTCAACCCTTTATGTGTTTTAAAATATGGTCCAATTGTGTCATTCACCTTAAGCCCCACATGACCCCCTCTCATAGTGTGGATAATTCAATCATACCATTTATCGGGAAAGTTTTTCAATTTCAACATTTGGTAAACAAAAGGCCATTTGATTATATCATAAGCTTTCTCAAAGTCTACCTTAAAAAGAAGGGCACTCTATTTTTTAATGGTGGATGGAATTAAGTGCTTCATGAAGAACAACCACACCCTCCATAATATATCTCCCTTTAATAAAGGTAGTTTGAGTGTGAAAAATAATGGGATTAACCACTTTACTAATTCTATTCATCGGCACTTTAGTAATGGTTTTAAAACTTACATTTAGAAAGCAGATAGGTCTAAATTTCTGATTTTTTTGGCATCCTTAGCTTTAGGAACTAAAGTAATAATATCGTAATTCAACATATCAATATCTAGCACCCCTTTATGAAAATAATCTAACAACCCCTTCAAATCCCATTTTACCATATCCCAAAAGTGTTGATAAAAGTCAGCAGGAAAAAAGTAGGCCTCAGGCTCTTATATTTTTCAATATGGAACACTACAAATTGTAGTTCTTCCACCAAAAAAGGTTCAATCAATTTCTCTGCATCTCCATCAGAGATTTTCTGAGCCCCCTGTATATATAAAGCAATGTTAGATTAATCAGTGTGTCCAAATATTTTTTATAAAAATTAGTAATATATTTTAGGAGATCATTATCTCCCTCAATTATTCCTTTTTCTTGCTCTAAAGAAATAATCATGTTTTTCCTTCTTCTACCATTAACTTTGGCATGGTAATATCTCGTATTATTATCTCCTTCTTTAATCTGTTTATCTGTATATCTCTGTAACAACTTTAATTGCTCCTGTTTCAGAAACCTACCCAACTGGCCTCTAAGTTCTTTTTGTTCATTACTGGCATGAGACGTTAAACCATTTATTCCAACATTATATCAATAATATCTAACTTGGCAAGTAGCCTACTTAATTTTTCTATACTAGTCATCAACATTCTTATTCTATCCCTTCACTTTCCTCCTTCAAATTCTCAATCTTTGTTGCCATCTGTCTATATTAGACCCTTCATAATTATCAGATCAAATTTTCGTAACAAAATCTTTAAATCCATCTCTTAACATCCAAGAGTTTTCACACCTAAATATAGGTTGAGAAACATTATGAGATCCAGTGTCCAAAATTAATGGAGTGTTGTCAAACACTTCTCTTTCTAAGGCCTGTAGAAAGGAGAGTGGATAATGCTCTTCCCATTCAGGAAAGATTAGAACCCTATCCAATTTTTCATAAGTAGCGTCAGCAAGATTGTTAGCCTAGGTGAAATTTCTGTCATTTAAGGGTAGCTCTCAAACCAACATGTTCAGTTATGGCATTAGAAACAAAACTACAATGACAAGTCGCGGATTGGTCGTTGAAATTCCTTGGATGGACTTCCCGACGTCGTCGCGAATTGGTCATTGTGCCTCAAGGCCGATTCCGGGCGGTACGACCGTTGGTACGAGCACCCCCGCTCATACCATGGGCCATTTTCGCTTGTAGAGACACCTCTGGTGAGCTTCTTTACATGAAAATGATCCTATCTTTAATTAATTCCTAATTATGTCTTCATTTCCTTCAGATTACGCTCATATCTTCAACAAAAACACTAAAATAACAATATTAAAATAACGAGATATGCATAACATTACAATTATTAGAGATTAGTATGTGATGTCTACTACACAACTTGTTCTTGTAGACTCGTGTTGGGCCTCCAAGCGCAGAGTTTTGTAGGACAGTAGCAAATTTCCCTCAAGTGGATGACCTAAGGTTTATCAATCTGTGGGAGGCGTAGGATGAAGATGGTCTCTCTCAAACAACCCTGCAATCAAATACAAGAAATCTCTTGTGTCCCCAACACACCCAATACAATGGCAATTTGTATAGGTGCACTAGTTCGGCGAAGAGATGGTGATACAAGTGTAGTATGGATAGTAGAAATATATTTTTATAATCTGAATAAATAAAAACATCAAGGTAGCAAACGATAAAAGTGAGCACAAACGGTATTGCAATGCTTAAAAACAAGGCCTAGGGTTCATACTTTCACTAGTGCAATCTCTCAACAATGCTAACATAATTGGATCATATAACAATCCCTCAACGTGCGATAAAGAATCACTCCAAAGTTCCTATTCGCGGAGAACATAAGATAGAAATTGTTGTAGGGTACGAAACCACCTCAAAGTTATCTTTTCCGATCAATCTGTTGAGCCATCCCTATAAGTGTCACGAACAGCCCTAGAGTTCGTACTAAAATAACACCATATGATACGCATCAACCAACTCTAATGTCACCTAGATACTCCAATGTCACCACAAGTATTCATGAGTCAATTATACGATACGCATCAAACAACTTCAGATTTATAATATTCAATCCAACACAAAGAACTTCAAAGAGTGCCCCAAGATTTCTACCGAAGAAGGTAGGATGAAAACGTGCATCAACCCCTATGCATAGATTACCCCAATGTCACCTCAGGAATCCGTGAGTTGAGTGCCAAAACATATATCAAGTGAATCAATATAATACCCCATTGTCGCCATGGGTATTCATATGCAAGACATACATCAAGTGTTCTCAAATCCATAAAAGTATTCAATCCGATAATAGTGAAACCTCAAAGGTAAAAACTCAATTCATCACAACAAGATAGAGAGGGGAAAACACCATATGATCCAACTATATTAACAAAGCTCGCAGTACATCAAGATCGTGCCAAATCAAGAACACGAGAGAGAGAGATCAAACACATAGCTACTAGTACATACGCTCAGCCTCGAGGGTGAACTACTCCCTCCTCGCCATGGAGACCGCCGGGATGAACATGGCCTCCGGTGATGATTTCCCCCCTCCGGCAGGGTGCCGGAAAAGGGCTGTAGATGAGATCGTGGAGGTACAGAGGCTTGCGGCGGCGTAAAAACTCATCTAGGTTAACTTTCGGGGGTTTCTGAATATATATGATTTTTCAGCGTTGGAATCGTGCAAAGAGGTGCCACGGGGGGCCCATGAGGCACCAGGGCGCGCCTGGGGGGTGGCGCACCCAGGTGGCTTGTGGGGCCCCTGTGGCTCTTCTGCTGCTCCCCCGAAGCTTCCTGGGTCTATTTCCATCCAGAAAAAATCGTCAAAAAGTTTCGCTGCATTTGGACTTCATTTGATAAGGATTTTCTGGAAAACCAAAAACAAGCAGAAAAAAAGCAACTGGCACTGGGCACTAGGTCAATATGTTAGTCCATGAAAATCATATAAAATCCATATAAAAGTGCACCAAAATCATACAAAACTATAATAAACATGGCATGAATACTTCATAAATTATAGATATGTTGGAGACGTATCAGCATCCCTAAGCTTAATTCCTGCTCGTCCTCGAGTTGGTAAATGATAAAAGAAATAATTTATGAAGTATGAATGCTAGCATTGTGCATAAGTTTGATCAATGATAATTTCAATCACTTTTCCTAGCATCATAACAACAACTATTTCTCATAAAACTCATCATGATAAATTAGCAATCAATTCACATGTTATGGTTTAAACAGTGCATTCTCTTGAAACTTAACAACCTATGTTCTTAGTCACCAAACAATTGCAATTCAACTTATTCAACAAAGTCTAAGTAAGAGCTCCACATACTCAATTATCATATAGTCTTCTATGATTGCTAGTACTCAAAGCATATTTTTAGAACAAATGGCATCCATCGAACACAGAGAAAGATAGGGGCTTAATGTTTCGCCTCCCAACTTATTTATCATAGAGATAATTGTCAACAATAATAATTCATGATCAAATATATTTGACTGGCCATATGTGCCTGGATCTTTCCCCACCACATGATGCTTGCCAACTAGAGAATAATTAAGGTTGAAATGAGAAGTAATACTACTGACTTTTGCATAAAAGTAAATACATAAAGTAAAAGATAGGCCCTTCGCATAGGGAAGCAGAGGTTGTCATGCGCTTTTTATTTTTGGATGCACAAGCCCTTAATGCAAAGGAACGTCATGTTATATTGCCCCTTGTGATAGCAACCTTTATTATGCAGTCCGTCGCTTTTATTTCTTTACCATCACAAGTTCGTACAACGCTTATTTTCCCTTACAATAAAAGATCATACATATTTTAGGAGCAATTTTTATTGCTTTTTGCACCGATGACAACTTACTTGAAGGATCTTATTCAATCCATAGGTAGATATGGTGGACACTCATGGGAAGAAACTGGGTTTAAGGGTTTTTGGATGCACAAGTAGTATCTCTACTTAGTACGAATTTTTGGCTAGCAAAAGATCCTAAGCAAGCACCACATGTTGGAGGATCCATAACAATATAACTTCTATGCAAATATACCCAAACATAACTCATTACGTTGTCTTCCTTGTCCAACTTCAACTAATTTGCTCAAGTTTTAAAATAATTAATGGGTATTCACAATCATAAAAGATGTCCAAGATAATATATTTATATGTGAAAGTTCTATTCCTTATACTAATCATTCATGAATTGCTTGTATGGCCAATATTGTGATTGTCAAGCTTCAATAGATTTTACCTTCTGAACCCAAATGTGAAGCTACTACTAGGCATGATACAAGCATATGAAGCTCATATTATCTCAACTTCATGATATTCAATTTATTCAACAATTTACTCATAGGATATAAGTGAAGAACAAGAGTAAATGACAAACTACTCCAAAAATATATAAGTGAAGACCAAATGAGTAGTTAAGTAAAAAGGTAGCTATGTGAGGACTCTCTATCATTTAAAATTTTCAGATCTTAAGTATTTTATTCAAACAACAAACAAAATGAAAATAAAAGGACACTCCAAGAATAGCACATCTCATGTGAAGAAGCGAAAACTTAGGCTCAACCAAGACTAACCGATAATTGTTGATGAAGAAAGGTGGGATGCCTACCGGGGCATCCCCAAGCTTAGATGATTGAGACTTCTTGAAATATTAAATTGGGATGCCTTGGGCATCCCCAAGCTTGAGCGCTTGTGTCTCCTTAATTCCTCTCATATCACGGTTTCTCTAAATCTTAAAAACTTCATCCACACAAAACTCAACAAGAACTCGTGAGATAAGTTAGTATAAATCAACTCAAAACCTTAACATTCTCTACTGTAGAAAATCACAAAAATTATAATTAAACATTGCATACTAAATGCCTCTGCATATTTAATGCTCCTATCCTCAAATAGAAACATTAAACAAGCAAACATATGCAAACAATGCAACTATAACAGCAATCTGCCAAAACAGAACAGTCTGCAAAGGGGGATTTAAAATTCATACTTCCCTAACTCCAAAAATTCTGAAAAATTACCACGTGACAGAGAACTCATGCATGCTTACTTTGTAAAAATTTCAGATTTTTATCATGTTCTTAATATTCAGGAATATTCTGGACATAACAGAAAACTTTCTGTTTTCAAACAACAACACATAAACTTGCAAACTGAGCATGGTAAAGGCTATACTTGGCATTTTATTGAAATAAAAGATACAAAACATGATTCTAAATAACATAAATAAAATCTCAACAAAAGAAAATAATGCTCCAAGCAAAACTCATATTATGTGACGAATAAAAATATAGCTCCAAGTGAGGTTACCGATAGTGTTGAAGACGAAAGAGGGGATGCCTTCCGGAGCATCCCCAAGCTTAGGCGCTTGAGTCTTCCTTGAATATTACCTTGGGGTGCCTTGGGCATCCCCAAGATTAGGGTCTTGCCACTCCTTATTCTCCTCATATCGATATCTCACCCAAAACTTGAAAAACTTCAATCACACAAAACTTAACGGAACTTGTGAGATAGGTTAGTATGATAAAAATAAATCATCCACTTAGGTACTATCAAGACAAGATTAATAATTGTTCTCATATAATGACTACTGTAGTCTATCATTTCCACAATTTATATTACTCAATATAAGCTATGAAAACACTAAAACAAGCAAACTATGCATTAAAAACAGAATCTGTCAAAAACAGAACAGCATGTAGTGAGGGATTTAAAACCAATACTTATGTACCTTAAAAAATTATGAAAAATTAGGACAACGTAAAAAATTTGTAACCCAATTCTCTGTAAAAATTTCAGAATTTCTTAACTCCCCAGTACAGAATAGAAATTCCATCACTGGATGCAAAAGTTTCTGTTTTTGCACAGAATCGAATCAACAAGTATCCACACTATCCCAAAGGCTTTACTTGGCACATTATTGAAAGAAAACATATAAAACATGATTACCACAGTATCTTAATCATGTGAACACACAAAAACAGAAGGTATAAGTATTGGGTTGTCTCCCAACAAGCGCTTTTCTTTAATGCCTTTTTAGCTAGGCATGATGATTTCAATGATGCTCACATACAAGTAAAGAATTGAAACACAAAGAGAGCATCATGAAACATATGCCAAGCACATTTAAGCCTAACCCACTTCCTATGAATAGGGATTTTATGAGGAAACAATTTATGGGAGCAAGAATCAACTAGCATAGGAAGGCAAAACAAGCATAACTTCAAAACTTTCAACACATAGAGAGGAAACTTGATATTATTGAGATATGTAAAAGCAAATGTTCCTCTCTCATAATAATTTTCAGTAGCATCATGAATAAATTCAACAATATATCCATCACACAAAGCATTCCTTTCATGGTCCACAAGCATAGAATTTTTATTACTCTCCACACAAGCAATTTTTTTCTCATTCATAATAGTGGGAGTATCGTATGAAACTCGAATACTATAAATTGTTTCCACATTAAAAGAGTGATGTTCAGTAAAAGGATTTTCATAATTATAACAAGTATTATAATAATAATAATCATCACTATTTTTCATAACATAAGTATCATCACAATAATCATCATAGATAGGAGGCATGTCATCATCATAATAGATTTGCTCATCAAAAGTAGGGGGAATAAAAAGATCATTTTCATTAAGCATAGCATCCCCAAGCTTATGGCTTTGCATATCATTAGCATCATGGATGTTCAAAGAATTCATATAGCAACATTGCAATCATGCTCATCATTCATGGAACTTATGCCAAACATTTTATTGAATTCTTCTTCTAACAATTGAGCACAATTTTATGATCCATCATTTTCAAGAAAGTCATTATAAAGATGAATAATATGAGGCAACCTCAATTCCAATTTTTTGTAGTTTTATTTTATAAACCAAACTAGTGATAAACAAGAAACTAAAAGATTCAATTGCAAGATCTAAAGATATACCTTCAAGCACTCACCTCCCCGGCAACGGCGCCAGAAAAGAGCTTGATGTCTACTACACAACTTGTTCTTGTATACTCGTGTTGGGCCTCCAAGCGCAGAGTTTTGTAGGACAGTAGCAAATTTCCCTCAAGTGGATGACCTAAGGTTTATCAATCCGTGGGAGGAGTAGGATGAAGATGGTCTCTCTCAAACAACCCTGCAATCAAATACAAGAAATCTCTTGTGTCCCCAACACACCCAATACAATGGCAATTTGTATAGGTGCACTAATTCGGCGAAGAGATGGTGATACAAGTGTAGTATGGATAGTAGAAATATATTTTTATAATCTGAATAAATAAAAACAGCAAGGTAGCAAACGATAAAAGTGAGCACAAACGGTATTGCAATGCTTAAAAACAAGGCCTAGTGTTCATACTTTCACTAGTGCAATCTCTCAACAATGCTAACATAATTGGATCATATAACAATCCCTCAACGTGCGATAAAGAATCACTCCAAAGTTCCTATTCGCGGAGAACATAAGATAGAAATTGTTGTAGGGTACGAAACCACCTCAAAGTTATCTTTTCCGATCAATCTATTGAGCCATCCCTATAAGTGTCACGAACAACCCTAGAGTTCGTACTAAAATAAGACCATATGATACGCATCAACCAACTCTAATGTCACCTAGATACTCCAATTTCACCACAAGTATCCATGAGTCAATTATACGATACGCATCAAACAACTTCAGATTCATAATATTCAATTCAACACAAAGAACTTCAAAGAGTGCCCCAAGATTTCTACCGGAGAAAGTAGGATGAAAACGTGCATCAACCCCTATGCATAGATTACCCCAATGTCACCTCGGGAATCCGCGAGTTGAGTGCCAAAACATATATCAAGTGAATCAATATAATACCCCATTGTCACCACGAGTATTCATATGCAAGACATACATCAAGTGTTCTCAAATCCATAAAAGTATTCAATCCGATAATAGTGAAACCTCAAAGGTAAAAACTCAATTCATCACAACAAGATAGAGAGGGGAAAACATCATATGATCCAACTATATTAACAAAGCTCGCGGTACATCAAGATCGTGCCAAATCAAGAACACGAGAGAGAGAGAGATCAAACACATAGCTACTAGTACATACCCTCAGCCTCGAGGGTGAACTACTCCCTCCTCGTCATGGAGACCGTCGGGATGAAGATGGCCTCTGGTGATGATTTCCCCCCTCCGGCAGGGTGCCGGAAAAGGGCTGTAGATGAGATCGTGGAGGTACAGAGGCTTGCGGCGGCGTAAAAACTCATCTAGGTTAACTTTCGGGGGTTTCTGAATATATATGATTTTTCAGCGTTGGAATCGCGCAAAGAGGTGCCACGGGGGGCCCATGAGGCACCAGGGCGCGCCTGGGGGGTGGCGCACCCAGGTGGCTTGTGGGGCCCCTGTGGCTCTTCTGCTGCTCCCCCGAAGCTTCCTGGGTCTATTTCCATCCAGAAAAAATCGTCAAAAAGTTTCGCTGCATTTGGACTTCATTTGATAAGGATTTTCTGGAAAACCAAAAACAAGCAGAAAAAAAGCAACTGGCACTGGGCACTAGGTCAATATGTTAGTCCATGAAAATCATATAAAATCCATATAAAAGTGCACCAAAATCATACAAAACTATAATAAACATGGCATGAATACTTCATAAATTGTAGATACGTTGGAGACGTATCAGTATGCACGTTGAAGAGATAATAATAGAGAATATCAAGTGTAAACTCAGGATGATATGTGTGTAAAATTCACTTATCAAAACCCCCAAGCTTAAGCTTTGATCTCCCTCGAGCAAGAAACACAATCCGTAAGGAACTTAGAGTTCAAACTAAAGCTCAAAGAAGGTTAGTTTCACTTACGATCGATAATGCCTAGACAACTCACCATGTTTTTCACCTATAATTTAGCATAGCTAGAGCAACGACAAGATTAGTATAAAAACTTGTTCTGCCAAGATGGTTAGAACAAAACTATTGTTAGCAGAGTTAAATTAGTCAACTACAAATTATTCATTTTGTATCTAGTGAACATTTGCTTGCCGCAAAAAATGAAAAGTAAAACGAAAAATTTATTAAGAGTGCAAGATAGTGTCGAAAAGAATAACTAGAGCGTCTCATTTCTTTTCCAGAAGTATTATTTAGTCAAGGCTCTCAACTTCTCACTTTAGTCATTGTGCTTACTAGGATATATATTTCTTAGGAAATGAGACCATGCTGAAAAGTGATATTTGTAATGGGAGTATTTGTGTGTGGGGGAGTTGAATTATTCAATATAGCGTTGGTGCTACAATTGGGATCCCACTCACAACCGAGATCCAGGATATTCCCTTGGTGGATCGCTCATAGGTCAAAGGAGTGTTCAATTTTCACAAGGCACAACATAAATCTTAGAGGGAGCCAAAATATTACACGTCGTATCATTGTTGCTAAATGCGTTAACCACCTCAATAGCCGAAATCCAGGATTTACCCTAGGAGATTGTTCATAGGCCAATAGAGTCGTAATATTAATTTTTGTCTTAGATGCGGCAAATGACTTATGACACGTGTAAAGCAATATCTTATAGTTTGCAAGACAAGTTTTAGGATGTAGAAATCTCTAAACTATGAAACATCAATTCAATGGAACAACTTCCTCCATAGGCAAACTATTGAGTCTATTTATTCAAAAAATATAGGGTCCAGTTCCTTTAAGAATATACATTTAATACATTTATAACAACGACACTCAAGTCTCAAAGGACTTTTCTTATAACAAAAACCACAAGAAGTTTGGTTAACTAAAAGAAACAAAGAAAATGCTACTTAAGTAGTTTAGCTAGGCGAGCTAAGCATCTATACCTACCCCCACTTGAGTACATCACACTTTACTACTAGTACCACTACCAACTAGCTTGTGTGTTCAAGATTCCTAAGCAGAAGTCGTAGGACATACCTCTCATCCATGAATGTTCATGCTTCTCTCCTTAGGATGCGTTCCTTCCATGCTCGGAGTAAGTATACTTCATTGTAAAAAGAATTAGGAAAGATAGCAAAGAGAACAACACAATGAAAAATTAGAACAAAATATTTTTGGATATTTTATTTTCTAACACAAAAGGGAAAAAGAAAATAAAGCAAACGTAAACTCCCAAGGAACATCAACGAGAAAGTAAGTAAGGCGGTTCAACTAAAAATGAAACAAAAACAAACCAAAATGTAAAGTATCGAAACAAGTGCAAAACGTGTGTTTTAGCTCTCTAACAGTTGTAGTACGACCTCATTACAATATATCATGAATAAAGTTGTTAAGCTTCATGCACTAGCCAACGCAGCCAAAATTACGAACTGATGGAAAGGGCTAGGCAATCCACACATACACTTCAACATCCCCTCTCACATGTGACGCGGGAAGTGAACACGTGACTAGACTCAGAGGTATGGCTCAAGACGCCTACACGTGGACATATAGGGGGCAACAACAATTCTTGGATAAATTACGAAAGTCGGGACTTGAACTCAAGACCT
Organism: Elymus sibiricus; assembly: GCA_039707655.1. NCBI lineage: Eukaryota > Viridiplantae > Streptophyta > Magnoliopsida > Poales > Poaceae > Elymus > Elymus sibiricus. Next base: position 395,135,200 of record CM077672.1, read on the forward strand.
TAGGCCCTGATACCATGTTAAGCTTCATGCACTAGCCAAGACAAAAAAAAGTATGACTAATGAAAAGGGCTAGGCAATCCACACATACACTTCAACAGCCCCTCTCACGTGTGACACGGGAAGTCAACAAGTGAATATACTCAGAGGTATGGCTCAAGAGGCCTATACATGGACACAGAGGGTGGCAGCAATAATTTTTGGATAAATTGCGAAAGCGGGAACTTGGACTCAAGACCTTATGCCATGATACCATGTTAAGCTTCATGCACTAGCCAACACAACCAAAAGTCCGAACTGATGAAAAGGGCTAGGTAATCTACATATACACTTCAACACCCCCTCTCACGTGTGACGCGGGAAGTCAACACGTGAATAGACTTAGGGGTATGACTCAAGAGGCATATACATGGACACAAAGGGGGAAAGAACAATTTTCGAATAAATTGCTAAAGTCAGGACTTGAACTCAAGACCTTAGGCTCTGATACCATGTTAAGCTTTGATACGTCTCAGACGTATCTATAATTTTTGTTTGTTTAATGCTATTATATTATCATTCCTACATATTTTATTATCATTTTATGTTACTTTTCTAGATTAACCTATTAACTTAGTGCCTAGTGCCAGTTTCTGTTTTTTTTTGCATATTTTTGGTTTAGCAGAAAATCCATATCTAGGAAGGTCCAAACACGATGAAATTTTATGATGATTTTTTATGGAAAATAAGAACCCTGGAAGGTTCGGGAGAGGACCAGAAGAGGTCTGTGGGTCCTACAAGCCTAGGGGACGCGGCCTACCCGCCTAGCCGAGCCACCCTGGCTTGTGGGGCCCCCGCAGCTCCGTTTGACCTAATTCTTTCGCCATAATTCCCTATAAATACCGAAACCTCCAGAAAGAAATGAAGAGGATAAATATCGTCGCCTCAAGCCTCTGTTCCGAAGTGATCCCATCTGGAGCCCTATACCAGAGTTCTGCCGAAGGGGAAACCATTGGGGAGGCCATCTTCATCAACCTTGCTGCCTCCAAGATTATGTGTGAGTAATTCCATTAGGACCTACGGGTCCATAGTAATAGCTAGATGGCTTTCTCTCTCTCTCACACACACACTCATTTGGATCTTCAATACAATGATCTCATCTGAGATCTATTCGATGTAATTCTTGTCGTGTGTTTGTTGGGATCCGATGTATTATGGATTTATGATCAGTTTGTTTATTGAGAATCATTGAATCTTTTGAAGTTTCTTTGTTGTATAATTTAGTAGCCATGTATGCTTTCCGAGTTATTTGTCTTCTCTGGCCAAGATAGATGAGTAATTCTTCAGAGGGAGTGGTGCATAGTAGTGGGTTCAATCTTTGGTGCTCTATTCCAGTGACAGAAAGGATCAAGACACATATTGTATTGTTGCCATTCAGGATAAAACGACGGGGATTCATCTTATTGCTAGATTTATTTCTGTTTACATCATGTCATCTTGCTTATTGCTTTGCTCTGTTTTTTATTAAACTTAGTATTTTGAGATGCATGCTGGATAGCGGTTTCAGGGTGTAGTAATAGTAGTAGACGTCAGTAAGTTTAACGGTCTACTTATCACGGACGTGATGCCTATACCGCCATGAATGATCATAGTTATAAATTGCTAGTTTTCTGTCAATTGCCCCACAGTAATTTGTTCACCATTCCACTACCTACTTTCGAGAGAGATGCCACTAGTGAACCTATGGCCCCCGGGTCTATTCTCCATTAAATCTTACTCCTATAAGTATTGCTTTTATTACTTTTATTTTGCAGTTCTATATTACTATCCACCACTACTTGCTTTTTATCTTGTGACTGGCAAGACAAAGGGATTGACAACCTCTTTGTTACGTTGGGAGCAAGCAATTGTCTTGTTTGTGTGCATGTGCTGCTTATCTTGCTAGCTTGTAAACTCCTACTGGTTCAATTAAACCTTGGTTCTTAATTGACGGAAATACTTTTGCTACTGTGCTACATCACCCCTCCTCTTTGAGGAATCCAACACCTCCTACGGGAGCAGCAAGCTTCATGCACTAGCCAATGCAACCAAAAGTACGAACTGATGGAAAGGGCTAGGCAATCCACATCTACACTTTAACAAAACTATCGCCACTTCTTGCTACGAATGGAAACACTTTTTCAAGCATGGAAGATTCAACTTCAAAAAGAACTGGTACGGTGTATAGAAACTGGATGATCCTATTTGGTCAAATACCTAACAAAATGTAGGATTGAGAGTATATCGACCAGGGGGAGGGGTGAATGGGAGATTTAAAATTTCTTTCGAAACTTGAAATCTCTCAGCACAACACAACGGAGATAGAAACTAAGTAAGTGCAGGACTAAGAAAGAAAACTGATATGGAAAGGAAATATGATAGAGAAGATAGAAAAGCTAGACGGAAGGGTAACATAGATAGAAGCATGCATTCTATTGTGAGATGTTCATCAGGGCAAGAGCTGAATGACTAAGTAGCACCAGATGAAAATAAAATGGACATACATGCATAGAACCTTAAGAACAACAAATGCAAATATGCAACACAACATGGTCACAGTACAAATAGATTTGTATGAAATGTAAGCCGATGAAATTGCACTCGAAGACAACACATGAGATACAATTCAACCGAGAATAAATTACAGAAAGTAATTTCAAAATGAGATAGAACCCGGTGGTGCTCAATGGCGACAGATGGTTTGGTAGACCAATTCACTCTTCGGCAAAAGAGCTACGTCTAGTTGGAGGGACTTGTGATTGAACACATGAGCAAATCTCTCTCCGTCCTATTCTTCTCAACGTGAAGTTCCTTGAACTTCAGTTGATTTCACTCGTGGTAGATTCTTATTGGCAATCTCCAAACCTGCAACAGACTTTGTCTTCGGAGACCACAATTGCTCTTGGTCACTCATACAGATGACTAACCGTCTAGAGAGCTAGCAGCTCTCAAGAGTAATAGGCACAATAACTCTCAACTTAGATCTCTATGATGCTCAACCACTATCTAAGTTATCTGGCTCTTGGTTTTCTCTCGGTGGATTTACTCAAATCTCTCATAGAGGGGTGCTCAATCAATCTTCTCAGAATCTCAAGCGGAGCAGCCAATCATCTCAGTTGGTGCAGGGTAGCTATTTATAGCTGGAGCAATCTCGAAGGGGAAATGACCAATAAAGGCCTGTGGCACAACCAATGGCCAACCGACACATTTCCAATGGTTGGACTTCAAACGCACTCGGTAACTTTACTTGAGGAAGATGAGCATTTCTCTCGCAGCCCAGAAGAACATCATCTCTGGCTGGCAAGTAAATAACTTAGCGCACGAAGAGGTTTCTCTCGACTCACTTAGGACGAGTTTCGGTTAAGCATCACATCAGACATATGTGTCGAAATACTTGAACCTTTCTTAATAGTACGGTGGTCCTATGACTCAAAGAAAGAAAATGAAACTACGTAATGAATGCACTATCTCTTCACTCCGTCTTCATTCTTCTTCGCTGCAGCTAATACTCTCGGACAGCACTCTGTAGCAGTTGCTTCATGTCAGCAATATTTTTGTGGGTCGTCTCTGACATGCACTTTTCTCGATAGCAAACTCCTTGAAACTTCGCAAACTTCTCTGCATCGCAGATAACGCTCTCGGAAGTATATAGCAAACTTCTCTAAAGATTATAGCAATCTTCTCGTTACTCCATGGACTATTTCACTCTGTGCGCAATAGCAAATATACCAGTCCCTCACTGTTTCTGACAATAACTTCCAAAAGACAAGGTGGCACTGGACTGCACCAACATGAAAAATTACGATTTTCCTTTCATTAAGGTATGAGGGCTTCTTATTCCACAAGAACGAAAGCACCTTTTCATTCGTAGCAGAGACAATGCACTTTCTTCACAAAACTTTATTTTTCTCCCTGGACAATGTCTCAGATAACTATTCCATCAATTCTCTGGGTTATAAGATAACTCAAGTTAAATTGATGCAAAGCTGATTGAACAAACATAAAAGTAGAGTATGTATCCTCTGAAATTGTGATGCAAAATGAACATATCAGATGTCACATCGGCTGCAAACCAACCTGTGGTTGGATGATTAGGAGGACAATGGTATGCTCAGCCCACTAGGGTTCATGTCCTAGACTTAACACTGGTGCTCGCATTTTCCTGAATTTATTTCAGGCCTTCTAGCGATGTGCATTCAGTGGGAGGAGACGTTTCCGTTGACTACAAAGGTGTCTGTGACGACTTCGTCAATCTCAAGATGATGTGCCGGCTCAGACTCTCAAAGGTTTGATAACCCACAAGTATAGGGGATCGCAACAGTTTTTGAGGGTAGAGTATTCAACCCAAATTTATTGATTCGACACAAGGGGAGCCAAAGAATATTTGCAAGTATTAGCAGTTGAGTTGTCAATTCAACCACACCTGGAGACTAAATATCTGCAGCAGAGTGATCAGTAGCACAGTAGTATGATAGTTTGATAGTAGTAGCAATAATAGTAGCAGTAACAGTAGCAGTAACAGTAATAGCAATTGTGACAGCAGTAGCAACAGTAGTAACTTAGCAAGAACAATATGTGAAAAACTCGTAGGCATTGGATCAGTGATATTGTTGGATAACATTCATCATGTAACAGTCATAACCTAGGGCGACACAGAACTAGCTCCAATTCATCAATGTAATGTAGGCATGTATTCCGTATATAGTCATACGTGCTTGCGATAAGAACTTGCATGACATCTTTTGTCCTACCCTCCCGTGGCAGCGGGGTCCATAAGGAAACCAAGGGATATTAAGGCCTCCTTTTAATAGAGAACCGGAACAAAGCATTAACACATAGTGAATACATGAACTCCTCAAACTACGACAATCACCGGAAAGAATCCCAATTATTGTCACCTTGGGGTATGCGGATCATAACACGTAGCAGGTGCATAAAACTTGCAAGATCGGATCAAGAACACAAATATATTCATGAAAACATAAAGGGTTCAGATCTGAAATCATGGCACTCGGGCCCTAGTGACAAGCATTAAGCATAGCAAAGTCATAGCAACATCAATCTCAGAACATAGTGGATACTAGGGATCAAGCCCTAACAAAACTAACTTGATTACATGATAAATCTCATCCAACTCATCACCGTCCAGCAAGCCTACGAAGGAATTACTCACTCCCGGCGGTGAGCATCATAAAATTGGTGATGAAGGATGGTTGATGATGACGATGCCGGAAGATCCCCCTCTCCGGAGCCCCAAACGGACTCCAGATCTGGCCTCCCGATGAAGAACATGAGGTGGCGGCGGCTCCGTATCGTGAAACGCAATAAAACTTCCTCCCTATTTTTTTCTCTGGAATTGTGAATTTATAGCGTTGGAATTAGGTCAGACGGCCGCCTGTGGGCCCCACGAGCCACCAGGGCGCGCCTGGGGGGGGGGGGTGGCGCGCTCTGGTGCCTCGTGGGCACTGGGTGGCCCCCTTATGTTGATTCTTGTGCCAATAATTTTTATATATTTCATAAAAATTCTCCAAAAAGTTTTATCCAAATCCAAGAACTTTGATTTCTGTAAAAAACAACATCATGGCAATTCTGCTGAAAACAATGTCAGTCCGGGTTAGTTTCATTCAAATCATGCAAATTAGAGTCCAAAACAAGAGCAAAAGTGTTTGAAAAAGTAGATACGATGGAGACGTATCAAGGTTCTCATAGGGGGTAGGATTTGCGTGCGTGCGTTCATAGAGGTGAGCATATGTGCGTATGTATGAGCTTCTACATCTGTGCTGTTCAAAGATGTCAGCGTGCACGACCAACTGGAGCTACTACGGCAAGGTGTACAACGACAAAGCGGGTCCTGGCGTATTATTACCTTACCGGCTTCCCCATGGAGAAGGTGGTGTACGATGCCGACACCTGAAAGGTGGCCTATTTCAAGGTCGCGAATATGGAGCCGCAGAGCGCGGGGCAACCTCGCCGGGCATGATATCCGCGACGGTGGTGCTAACAACCTGTGACATAGCTCTTGTAGACTCCAATGTTCTGTTCCATGGACCAGAATCCCGACTGGACAGAACCGTCATCCACAAAATTGAATCAACCTCCTACATTATGCTGCGACCCACCGTATCTAACTGTGTCAACGCGTATATGTTAAATACGAGACTTTTCTGCTCATCGGTATTGTTGCGTCAACACTCATTTCCTAAATCCCTAGGGATGCAACAGACCTGATTTCCTAAGGGCGTGACGAAGAGGTATTGTATCTAATTGCAACTGAAGCACTGATGTATCTAGAAAACTACACCAGGCCTGGCATATAGTTTGTAGTGAATTTATTGGCTAGGTATAGTCAGCAATGAAAAGACATCGGGTTGATGTGAAGAATATTTTTAGTTATCTTTTCGGAACCAGATATTTTGGTTCGTTCAATGAGAAAAATCAAGATGTGACCATGGTTAGATATTGTGGTGCTAGGCAGGATCCCTAGAATCCCATATTAGAGACTGGTTTTATCTGCTCGAATGGAAGTATTACCTTCCATTGGAAGTCGTCAAAACAAACTTTAGTGGTTGCATCCAGTAATCATTCTGAAGTCATTTCATTGTATGGAGCATACGTGAATATGTATGACTTCACATAATGATGAACTTTGTTGAAAGTTCAAGTGAGATTGGTTCTTTGGAACCATCCACCATTATCTATGAAGAGATGTTGTTTGCATTACACCGATGCAGACAGGTTATAAAGGACAATATTACAAAGTGTATTGCTCTGAAAGTATTATCTTCCCCATGAGTTATACAAAGGTGGGAAGATAAATATTTTGCAAATGTAGTCATACAGTAATCTTGGTGATTTGTTCACAAATTATTTAAAAATTCTTCATTCAAGAAATATGTTGATGGGAATGATATGAGATGACTTTGTGTTTTGAAAGATTCAAGGGGAGTTCGCTCCCATGATAACGTGTTCGAGATCTTCGGATCTTTTGATGTTGCACTCTTTTTCCTTATGAGTTTTTCCTAAATGGTTTCTTATATAAGGTTTTTAATGAGGCAATGGTAATACAAGAATTGTGATATGTCATTTTCTCCTTATTTTTCCGCTGAGTTTTTGAAAGGAGTTTTTTTATGGCTTATAATGTATATCTTCTCATAATTTTTTCCACAAAGTCTTTTGGAGGAGAATTTTTGAAGATGATGATTCTACCGTCGCGTTTTATCTTTACCCCCCCCCCCCCCCCCCCCCCTCCCCCGCGCGAATGGGTATGTCCGTTCCTTGCCCCCTTTAGGGCTATATCATCGTTAATGTAAAGGGCAACTGTTTTTGCGATCGTCAATCTATTCTGAAACAACAATTATCATGCACACAGAAAAACCATGTCATACGAAAGGAATAGGACCAGCCTTTCAAATGAATTGCAGATTCGATCATTGATCCATCACACTCAACGGTCTAGGAATTACGTGAGAGCTCGAAAGGCCGTTTAATCATTCAGACCACAAGATGCGATTTGGCCGCATGATAATTATCTTCATGCAACCGGAAGAGAAGATCCTAACACCATGTCTTTTACCTTAATTGCCTGGAATCGAATAGAAAAACAACAAGAGGCATCACATATTGCTGTCCAAAGGAAGAATCTTTTTTTACGGTGCTATGCAAATCTCGGGTTCGTTTCGTACCTCCTTCTCCCAATTTATAGAAAGTACGATCCACATGAGCAACAGAAGCTTGGTGAGGCTGCCGCAAACGATGCCGAGCCAAAGCCCCTATTGGAAGCAGAAGCACAACAATTCGGTTGTTCATGCATATTCATTCATTCGGGTTGAGTAAAGTAATGCTAGTAAGACGTACGTACGTACCATCCCGTTGAAATGCAGGGCGAATGCAAGTAGCACGGCCAAGGGGATGCCTGCCAAGTAGAAGGCGACGAGATTGACACGCGCGCCGATCTTCTGCTCACCACATCCAGTTAGCACACCTGAAATTAATGTTCAGACAAAGATGATGCTGCCATTATGTTCCATATTTAGTAATTCCTCTGTAAGTCTTATATTTTGATACGAAGGGAGTAGTATGCATGCCCGGCCGTACCTGCAAGAGAAGTATGGATTCCGTCCATGAAGAAAGACATCGCGAGAACAGGTATCATCCTGGCGATGTATGACACGACTTCCTCCTCGTTGCTGTACACGTAGCCCCAGAATCTTCGTAGCAGAATCATTGTGACAGAGATCACCGAGCCTTCCAGCAGGGCCAGGCATACGACTAGTCTGCTTGCCAGCTTCGCTGCCTGAGGCCTACCGGCACCAAGTTCATTGGAAACGCGTGTACTGTATTGTATGTATATGCGGCCGGGGAGAAGCAAAGAGAATAATCAGCATACTATTGGCGGAGAAAGCATTCCACATTTTGTCTGTGAATTTAGGGGTACGATACCTTATGGCTGTGCAGAGACCAGATGGCACCATGAACATGAGAGCGCCGGTATTAAAACTGCAGGATCCAATAATGCACAACTTAGAAAGAATGAAAAGGCAAAAATTGTTGAAATTGCACGTACTGAGGTTTTCTGGATATTACCATATGGACAGTACTGAGGTTTCAAGCTTAGGATTGGGCAGCAGACCAGAGAGCAGCACAAGCAATTCAAACGACCACCACTCCAAGCTGCACATTCGAAAAGTGCAATAATTTTTCATTAGTGAAACCAGATACTCATGCATGCATGCATCCGATCGACGATCAAGAAGACTTGTTGAGGACTTGGTCTCTCTCTCACCAAACCATCATGGCCGACGGGAAGGCGAGCTCCGCGAACTGGCGCAGCTCCTTGAAGGCCTCCATGGAGAACCCTTTCCATGTCCTCTTACAAGCCCCGGACAGCCTCGTGTATAGGGACAGTATGACCAGATTTGTGCAGTAGGAGACGGCCCTGGCCAGTGCCGCGCCTTTGCTCCCCATGCCCGCTTTGTGCACCAGCGCCCAGCACACGAGGACGTGGCTCAGCGACGTGACGGCGGAGCTGGCCATGACCGGCACGACGATGCTCTGCGTCTGCAGGAACCGGATGTGGCACGTGAGAGCGACGTACGGGACGAGGGACGGGATGAGCCACCTTGCGTAGGCGCCGGCCTCGGCGGCGATGGCCCCGTCCTGGTCGAGGAACAGGAGGATCCGGGTGGTGTTAGTCCAGACGAGGGCGATGGGGACGCAGGCCAGAGCGAGCACCAGCATCGCCCGTTGCTTGTAGACGCCGAGGAGGTGGTACTGCCCCGCGCCGAACGCCTGCCCGCACAGCGTGTCCAGCGCGCTCGCCATGCCGGCCAACAAGCTGAAGCCGGTGACGTTGGCGAGGGAGGTGGCGAGCGACGCGCCGGCGAGGTGAAGCTCGCCGAGGTGTCCCACGAACATCACGGACACCAGTTGCAGCGCGCACTGGAGGATGCCACTTGCCACCAGCGGCCCCGCCAGCCGCAGCAGTCGCTTCGCCTCCGACGCGGCCACATTTTCGTCCCGCTCCTCGGATCCGGCGACGAGCAGAGGCTGCTCGTCCACGCTCGGGTTCTGCATATTTTTGTCAGCCTTACTAGCTTCAGCTGAGGACTGGACGCTGGAGTAAATTCGTAAGGAAGCAGGGGACATGAAACGTACTGTATTTATTAAAAATCTTCAGTCCAGTGGTGGTTTGGTGGTGATAGGTTAAGCGTGGCTGCCAAGCATTAGACGTTGGTGCGAGCAACCATGCTTATGCTTATGCACGAGGAACGTTCCTCTCAGTTAAAATTGGTTGGACGACCGTGCGATGATGCGACTGATGAAGTAGTAAATCGAGCACTGCTAGTAGCCCAAACAGCAACAGACAATATGAAATGCAACTTGGCAGCCACGCTTTGGCATTCGGCTCCATCAACTAATCAAAGCAACTCAGCGATTATCAGAATATATATGGCCGCCCCTCCTCTTTGACGTAGTGGTGAATGTTCTTACTAGGATGCTTCCAAAAGCACCTCATAGTGGTTTGATCTTTTCCCAGGAGCGCACGAGAAAGCGCACCCTCTTTTTTTTTGTTAGATAGAGATAGAGAAGATCGAAATATAGAAACTATAGAATCCTTTTATTTTTCGGTGTATTGATGTGACCCTCGTAGGGTATATAAAGAATACACCATGCGAGAGGCTTGAAGTACAAGGCAAAACATTATATGTCTAGATTAGTTCTATCTCTATTAGAAAAAAAAAAGAAAAAAAAAAGATTAGTTCTATCTCTACCGTAACATTTGTACTTGTAACATTGAGCAAAGGAAGCGATTAAAACTGAAATTGAAGTCTTGTGCTTTTAATTGTCGTCTTTTCCGCTTTGCCATCATTCACTACGTCTCTGACAGCTAATGGGTTGGACTAGGGCGGTGACTACGTCCCATTTTAGTGCCTTCTCTGTCTCTGCTCTATTCCCTCCCACATTCACAATAGAAGTGATGTTGACGCTAGTGACAATGCAGATACTGACTTGACTGTTGATCAAATTTGTTGCCGATGAGTAGCAGTTGATGTAGCCCTTGTTGTTGATGTCAGTGTGGCCAGTCATACGATGTTAGTAGTTGTGGTGGAGATAGTCATGTTTGACGGTGTACTGACTGGAGTAGATTCAGCCGCACATAGCAGGAGGAGAAAAAGGTGTTATATTGTATATGACAGAGTTGCAGTCGATTTGAGTTATAATCAGACTCAGATAGCATGTGCATGCGGCTCAGGTTAATAACCCAGTTGAAAAGACTATCGCGTTTTTAAGAAGATAGGTCGAGCTATTGACAAGGATGACAAGTAGTCGTCTTGAGCTTGACAACTTATATCGTGAGGCAAAAAAATGTTGTATACGAAACATTATCAAGGCTCGTCAGAGTGATTTGCTCACACTTGGGAGTTGACACATTCTGCTAGGAGCCGCTACCAGCTATTGGCTTTGGTCGTGTCCAAATGTACGTGAATCTATGGGTTGCACACTTAAAGGAAAGGAACCTACTAGAATTGACTCTGATTGACCACTCAGATGGGATCCGAGTGACACTCAGGCTCGGTTTGAATCCAAGTGCAATATCGGCTTAGAGTCTTGATGGGCCTCGTAGTGGGGCCGGTACCCTTTTTTTGTGGAAAAACTTCCGATCTATTCATCTTCAATCATGGTACTATAACGAACACCAGAAATAATAAAAATTACATCCAGAACCGTAGACCACCTAGCGACGACTACAAGCACTGCCCTGAAGGGTATTGGACCATCTAATGACCTAGCCTTCACCACTTCCACACCCAGGTCGTGCGATCGGATTTGGCAGTCCGCCGCTCGATGCTCCTCCTTGCACACGTGGATACCTGAGAGGTGTTGCACATGCGCCGCTTAGATGAACTATCCGTGGGATCTACGAGGAGCTGATCGTGGGAATCACGAGGAGGAGGTAGTACAACTACACTGCTCCATGCGCTGGTCGGGCTCTTCTTCCGCTGCGGGGCTACACATCTAGTGGTAAACCCGTGATCTAGCTCCACAACAAGTTTCTGGTTGTGCGAGCCAAGGTAAGACCGACTCGGGACCATGGGACCCTTTTCTCTCAAATAGGAGGGGCTCTTGTACAAAATAAACTAAGTAATATCCCATAAAATAAAGAGGCAACCATGTTAGGAAGCGAGATTTTCTTTGGCCAAAAGATACTTCGAACTTGGAACGAGCATGATGAGATTACATATACTTCTTTATCTTCTGATTTTTTTATGCGAAACCGCCATCCAAGATCTTCGGTCTTTCCCTAGAACCGATGAAAAAAGTTGATCGCTTCTGATGTACTCGCTCAGAATGGTGATATATTTTTGTTTGCTAGCGTAATACTCTTTTTTTTTTGAACAAACTAGCGTAATACTCTGCGCGCCCAACAACAAACACATAGTCGAGAAGTTGTACTAGTCACACATCATCACGGGAGCAACAAAGGTCGATGGAGATGACGCACATGACAATTACACCCTCCTCTGGCAGAGTACCGGAACAGGGTCAAGATTAGATTGTCTCGGAACATGAAGTGCCAGCGGCAGAAAAAATACGTGATAAATCATTCGGAATTTTTTTGGATATATATAAAGGAAGAGGCATTGGGAAATATGGGAGAGGACACTTGTGAGCCCCGAAACACCCCTCCACATGCCCATTTCACTAATGTGCTTGGGCTAGGCGTGTGTGCCTCCTCAGGTACCTCTTTTCTCCGTTGGCTTTTATTTTGACATAAAAACAACTCCAATTTTTTGTGGATTTTTAGGAGGTTAAGAAATACATGCATTTCCTCACTTTTGAACATGATCACTCTTGAGCTCTATAAACTTCTAGACTCCTTTATTTTCATTAACTGGAGATATCAAGTTTCGTACTCCTGTGTTTCTTGCCTAGATATTTTTTGAAAATGATTAGATCTATTATCAAAATTCACTAGAAGTACAATGGATCTCAACCATAATAAAAATTACATCAAGAATCCGAGACCACCGAACGATCACTACTGCCGCCAGAATGAGCCGCCGACGCGCTGCTGTCGCCGCTCCCCTATCGGAGCCGGCATGACATTGTTGATGAAAACCGGGAAGTCTTCGTGCAGGTGCCCCTAAGGACCAGCGCCCTGGGGCCGCAGTTGTCGCCGTTGAACCCTTGCATAGATCTGAAGCACTTGACACCAAATCTCGCCAGCTGACGAGAAACCCTAACCTCACCAGCCCAAGGAGATGGCAGGAATCTACGACAGAGCTCCGCCGACTATGTTCAGGCGGACGAATTCGAGGAGGATCGGAGGCCGGAAGAAAAACTCGAAGAAGAAGCGCCGTCATCCGCCCGAGCGCGGCACCTTCGAGGACTAAAACCCTAACCTAAACTACTAGCCGGACGGAGACACCAGGATTCCCCTCCCCGCCACCAAGCCACTGGAGCAGGAGGCAGAGGGGAGGCGAATCCACGGGCTAGATGGTAGGATCCTTTTCACTAAATCAAATTATACGTTGGCTTTAATAGACGAACTCGATGACCCTTGCGCCCAACAACATGGAGAACTTTTTTACCGGGAAAGTGTTGGATCTTCCTGTGGCTCTCCCACCTTTTGATGTATCTATTGTAGTCTTGCCATCTCGTATGCTTATCCATTCTGCAATCAACTAGAATACATAGTCCATATAATTCTTTTAAGAGAAATCAACATGATCTATACCTATTCATTAAGAGTAAAGAAATTTGTACAAAAACATCCACTTATGCGGATGGAGATTACTCCCGAAAAGAGAAACAACAAAACAACCATAATTGAATGCCTTACTCTCACTTGGTCGCATTACGAGCATAGTACTGTCGACTGCCCTAGACGTGTTCTATATCCCCCTAACTCGCCATTCATGCAACTCCACGAGACACGGACAACAACAATGTCTAATTTCCTACAATGGCTAAACAAAAAAGACAAAGAAAACAACCAAGAGATTATGACTACCACAAGAAATTCCACGCGGACAATCCAATTCGATGAAAAGCATCCATCAAGCAATTCTGGTCGCAGTAGCCCTTGGCAATGCCCTTCTCCCTTCTTCTGTTTTCCTCTTTTTCACCTTCTCCACATTCTTCACGAGACACACTATATGCATGATGGAGCGAGGCAACAAAGGACTCTTGAACTTGTCAATGATGGTTGTGTGGGTATTCTCATCCAGCTTTGCCTTCACATCAAAAGGACGCATGCGCACGGAAGAAGCTCCTACACCATAGACTTGGTGGTGTTTCTAAACCCTTCATTCCGCTTCTTAATCTGCGCAATGAGTCCAATTTGGTGAGGTAATCGAAGCCAGCACCAGCCTCTATATGCACCAATTGTTTGAAATATGCCCTAGACGCAATAATAAAATTATTCTTGTTGGAAATACTCCGTAGAGGCAATAATAAATTGGTTATTATCATATTTCCTCGTTCATGATAAATGTTTATTATACATGCAAGAATTGTATTAACCGGAAACTTAAATACATGTCTGGATACATAAACAACATCGTGTCCCTAGTGAGCCTCTACTAGACTAGCTCGTTGATCAAAGATGGTTAAGGTTTCCTAACCATAGACATGAGTTGTCATTTGATAATGGGATCACATCATTAGAAGAATGATGTGATGGACAAGACCCAACCGTAAGCTTAGCATATGATCGTATCACTTAAGTTTATTGCTGCAGCTTTCTTCATATAAAGTATCTATTCCTAAGACCATGAGATCATGCAACTCCCGGATACCGGAGGAATACCTTGTGTGCTATCAAACGTCACTTCGTAACTGGGTGAACATAAAGGAGCTCTACAGGTATCTCCAAAGGTGTCTATTGGGTTGGCATGGATCGAGACTAGGATTTGTCACTCCGTATGACGGAGATATATCTCCGGGCCCTCTCCGTAATACAACATCACAAGAAGCTTGCAAGCATGTGACTAATGTGTTTGGTCACGGGGTATTGTATTACGAAACGAGTAAAGAGACTTGCCGGTAACGAGATTGAACTAGGTATAGAGATACCGACGGTCGAATCTCGGGCAAGTAACATATCGCCGGACAAAGGGAATTGCATACAAGATTAACTGAATCCTCGACATCGTGGTTCAACCGATAAAAGATCTTCGTGGAATATGTGGGAACCAATATGGGCATCCAGGTTCTGCTATTGGTTATTGACCGGAGAGGTGTCTCGGTCATGTCTACATAGTTCTCGAACCCGCAGGGTCGCACGCTTAACGTTCGTTGATGCTAGAGTAGTATTGGGATATTTGATGTTGGTAACCGAATGTTGTTTGAAGTCCCGAATGAGATCCCGGACGTCACGAGGGGTTTCGGAATGGTCGAGAGGTAAATATTTATATATGGAAAGTTGTTTTCAGGGTTCCGGAAAAAGTTCGGTTTTTTCCGGTATTGTACCGGGAAACTTCCAGAAAGTTCCGGAGGATTCTGAAGGAGTTCGGAAGTCTACAAAGGGTTCCACTGCTACTTGTAGCTTGCGTTGGTATTTTCCCCGAAGAGAAAGGGATGATGTAACACAGTAGAGATAAGTATTTCCCTCAGTTATGAAACCAAGGTTATCGAACCAGTAGGAGAATCACGCAACACCTCATTAGCAGCACCTGCACACAAACAACAAATCCTTGCACCAAACGCAAACGAGGGGTTGTCAATCCCTCGGCGGTAAATTGCAAGATTAAATTGTATGTGATAGACAGATAGATAGAAACAAAAATACAAAATAAAATAAATAAGATAAAATTGCAGCAAGTATTTTTAGGGTTTTAGTAAATGGTAAAGTAGACCCGGGGGCCATAGTTTTCACTAGAGGCTTCTCTCAAGAAAATAGCATACGGTGGGTAGACAAATTACTGTTGGGCAATTGATAGAAAAGCAAATAATCATGCCGATATCCAAGGCAATGATCATGTATATATGCATCACGTCCGAGACAAGTAGACCGACTCCTGCCTGCATCTACTACTATTACTCCACACATCGACCGCTATCCAACATGCATCTAGTGTATTAAGTTCATAAAGAACGGAGTAACGCCTTAAGAACGATGACATGATGTAGACAAAGTAAACTCACGCATGAATAAACCCCATCTTTTTACTCTTAATAGCAACGATACATACGTGTCATGTCCCTTTCTGTCACTGGGATTGAGCACCGCAAGATCGAACCCATTACAAAGCACCTCTTCCCATGGCAAGATAAATCAATCTAGTTGGCCAAACCAAATCAATAGATTGGAGAAGAAATACGAAGCTATAATAATCATGCATAAAAGAGATCAGAGAAGACTCAAATAATATTCATGGATAATCTGATCATAAACTCACAATTCATCGGATCCCAACAAACACACCGCAAAAAGTGATTACATCGGATAGAACTCCAAGAACATCGAGGAGAACATTGTATTGATGATCAAAAAGAGAGAAGAAGCCATCTAGCTACTGCCTATGGACCCGAAGGTCTGTGGTAAACTGCTCACGCATCATCGGAAGGGCAGCAAGGTTGATGTAGAGCCCCTCCGTGATCGATTCCCACTCCGGCGGAGTACCGGAGAAGGCCTCCAGATGGGATCTCTCGAGAACAGAAACTTGATGCGGCGGAAAAAGTAATTCGTGGACTCTCCTGAGGGTTTCTGATTTTTTGGGAATTTATAGTGGAGGAATTAGGTCAAACGGAGCTCTGTGGGCCCCAGAGGTACCAGGGTGCGCCTGCCCCCCCCCCAGGCGCGCCCTGGTGCCTCGTGGGCACCCCCTGGGGCTTCTGGCTTCCTCCCGAAGCTTCTATTGTTGTATATGTCCAGGAAAAAATCTCCAAAAAGTTTCGTGGCATTTGGACTTCGTTTGGTATTGATTTTTTGAAAAACAAAAACAGGGCAGAAAACAGCAACTGGCACTGGGCACTAAGTTAATAGGTTAGTCTCCACAAATGATATATAATTGCTGTAAATGCATATAAAAACATCCAAGATTGATAATATAACAGCATGGAAAAATAAAAAATTATAGATACGTTGGAGACGTATCAGCATCCCCAAGCTTAATTCCTGCTCGTCCTCGAGTAGGTAAATGATAAAAACAAAATTTTTGATGTGGAATGCTGCCTATCATATTCATCATATATTCTTTTCTTTTGGATGCACAAGCAGTATTTCCGCTTAGTACAAATGAAGGCTGGCAAATAGATTGAGAAGCAACCAACCAAAAAGCGAAAACGGTCATAAACATGCATTGAACATAACTAACACCGAATAATGCACCATAAGTAGGATATAATTTCTTTGCATAACTATTGACTTAATGTGCATGCATAGGGAATCACAAACCTTAACACTAATATTCTTACTAAATCACAATTACTCACTAACATGACTCACATATTATCATCTCCATATCGCAAAACTATTGCAAGGAATCACACTTATCATATCCAATGATATATATGAAAGTTTTATTATATCCCTCTTAAATATTCATCACTTTGGGACCAAATTGATATCTTGTGCAAATTACCATTACTATTATCAACTCTCAAAAAGAAATAAGTGAAGCATGAGAGTGCAAATATTTCTTCAAAATTTTCATCTTATCAACTCTCAAAATAATATAAGTGAAGCAAGAGTGTTCATTTCTTCAAAAGATTTAAGTGAAGCACTAGAGCAACTGCCTAGCTCAAAAAATTTAAGTGAAGCACATAGAGTATTCTAACAAATTATGATGAACGTGTGGCTCTCTCAAAATAGGTGTGTTCAGCAAGGATGATTGTGACAAACTAAAAAGCAAACAAAGCAAAGACTCATATAATACAAGACGCTCCAAGCAAAACACATATCATGTGACGAATAAAAATATAGCTCCAAGTCAAATTACCGATGGTTGGTAGAAGAAAGAGGGGATGCCTTCCGGGGCATCCCCAAGCTTAGACGCTTGAGTCTTCCTAGAATATTACCTTGGGGTGCCTCGGGCATCTCCAAGCTTAGGATCTTGCTACTCCTTATTCCTTCATCCATCATGATCTCATCCAAAACTTGAAAACTTCAATCACACAAAACTCAACAAAACCTTCGCGAGATCCGTTAGTATAACAAAATAAATCACTACTTTAAGTACTGTTGCAAACCCATTCATATTTTATTTTTGCATTATACCTACTGTATTCTAACTTCTCCATGGCTTATACCCCCTGATACAATCCATAGTTTCATCAAAACAAGCAAGCAACACATCAAAAACAGAATCTGTCAAAAACAGAATAGTCTGTAGCAATCTATTTAAAATCCATACTTCTGTAACTCCAAAAATTCTGAAAAATTAGGAAAACGTGGGAAATTCATACACCAATACTGTGTAAAAAGTTCAGATTTTTTTGACGCTCCAGTACAGAACCAAAATTCTAGCACTGGACGCAAAACTTTCTGTTTTCCAAACAGCATCAATTATACTATCTTCCAAATCATCCCAAAGGCTTTAATTGGCACAAACACTAATTAAAAACACAAAAGCACAATCATACCAGTAGCATAATTGTGAAAACACACAATAACAGAAACAAAAAGTAAAAATTTATTTTATTCATTGGGTTGCCTCCCAACAAGCGCTATTGTTTTATGCCCCTAGCTAGGCATAATGCATAGTTTCAAGTATTGTCATCTTTCTTCTTCTTATCCAAAGATGTACTTTTATTAGAGGGTTTTTCAAAGGTAATATTAAACACATCATCCATATAAATTTGAGCATTAGCAAGTTGTCCATCCGTAAATCCCTCTTGATTACCGGCTACAATCCAAGAGTATTGTCTATTAACACTATTGAAAACTTGTTGGATTATATATAAAGGAGGAACTTCCTTTTTAATATTTTATCCAAAGATGTGGTCATTGCGGAACAAATATCTCAACAAGTAATCATTATTATAAAGGATCTCATCTATTACCGGTTTTTCATGATTCATACCATAAAAATCAAAGATCTCCCTAGCTTCTCGCACTATGTGATCAAATTCATTCATGAGAACAAGGGTAGCTATTTTCTTAGCTCTAGGATCTTTTATAACCGGTAACTCATAAAACAATCTTTGCAAAGTAGGATGGGTGTGAATAAATCTTCTTTCAAGCTTAAGAACAAGTGCGGAAATAGCATCGACATAATTCTTAGTTTCTTGAAGTATAAGAGCATCATGAAAAGTCAAAGTCCCAATGCAATTAAAGAATTCTTGGATGACACTTTTTCCTATAACATTACCATGTCCCAACACAAAAGTTTTAGCATCAAGATTGATGGAACTTCCAATTTTAGGAGTTCTCCCATCATCAGTTTCTGCCATGCCAAAATCAGTCATGATAACAATCTTCAAGCAAGCGAACAAGAAAACACGCAAAAGGCAAACGGCAAATATTTTTGTATTTTTGTAAAAACTTTTTAGAAGTGGGGGAGATGAAAACGAGAGGCAAATAAAATAAATGCAAGGAGATGAGAGTTTATGCAAATGTACTTGATAGATGTTGATGATGTCTCCCCGGCAACGGCGCCAGAAATCCTTCCTGCTACTTGTAGCTTGCGTTGGTATTTTCCCCGAAGAGGAAGGGATGATGTAGCACAGTAGAGATAAGTATTTCCCTCAGTTATGAAACCAAGGTTATCGAACCAGTAGGAGAATCACACAACACCTCGTTAGCAGCACCTGCACACAAACAACAAATCCTTGCACCCAACGCAAACGAGGGGTTGTCAATCCCTCGGCGGTAAATTGCAAGATTAAATTGTATGTGATACATAGTGTCGGTGTATAAAACATGGGTATTTTATACCCTGACTTATGCACAGACAGTAGCAGCCTCCTTGCCGGCCAAGGCCTTGCCGGGAACTGCCAAGACCAAGATTTAGAGTCCAGCCAAAGAAGCTACCAGAAAGAAGCTCAAGGCACGACACTCAACTAGTACCAAAGATGAAGACGTTCCTTGCCGACAAGGCTAAACCGGCAAGGTGAGGACCCGGCAAGCTACGCGCCGGCAAGCTTATACCAGCCCTCCGGCGCTCCACCTCGCTGCACAGGTGTTCGCTGACAAGTGAGGTGTCGACCGCGCAGGCTGGTTGGTGAGACTTGTCGGACACGTGTCGGCACGCTGGGACAAGATTTGCTTCTAAAGACACCCGTCCAGGAGGCGTGTCAGGATAATACGAGGTAGCTGGGCAAGCGGTGCAGAAACCTTGCCGGGACTACCTCTCTGCATGACACCTAACAGCGCATTTAATGCCTTTGTCCTAAACTGGCAGAGTTAGGTATGATAGCACTGTTTGCTATCTAGTCACGATGTAATTACTGTTTTGCCACTGTGGTAACCCCTTAGGCTATAAAAGGAGGGCCAAGGCAACAGTTTAGAGGATTGGGACCCCTTTTCAAACACAAGCACCTCTCGTGTAGCCGCTCTCCCCACACCTTGTCTGGGAGAAGCGCTCCTTGTACTGTGCTTCCGTACCACTAATACACCAAAGGCAGGAGTAGGGTTTTACGCTTCTCAGCAGCCCGAACCTGGGTAAAATCCCTCGCGTCCCATTGTTCATGCTCTTTGTGCACGTCGATCTTCCCCCGTCGAACCACAAAGGGGCTGCATGGCCCCATAGATGGTCGCTACCCCGACATCTTTGGCGCGCCAGGTAGGGGGGGAGCGTTGTGCGAACCTTGATCAGTGGGCCACGTGTCTTCTTCATCTTCATCATCAGCTTCATCACCGTCCTTCTCATTGTCGATGGCGCCCAAGAAGAAGGGCATCACGATGACGGCCACCTCGCGCGCGTCCGCAGGCGGCGCAGGCGACGCAACCAATGCGGGCGGCGCTGGTACTGCAGGCGGCGCAGGCGGCGCAGGCGACGCAACCAATGCGGGCGGCGCTGGTACTGCGGTCGGCGCGACCAGCGCAGGCGGTGCGGTCGTTACGCCCACCGCAGTCGGTGCAAGGGACGAGCACGACGGAGCCGGTCGACCTCCTCGGTCCTCTGGAGAACGGAGCCGCGACGGCGCAGGCGGAGCGGACGGACGTCTTCCTCCTCCTCCTCCCCGCCGCGACGACGAACGCAACCACCGGAGCGGCAACGCCCAGGCCGGCGCGGGCCGAGACCCCACTGCGGCGACGTCCAAGGACGCTGCTTCAGGATAGACGCCGCGCCCCTCACACAATGGGCGCGGTACAGCCCCAAGCGGCGCCAACGACTACGGGCAGCGGCGACCCCACGGCAAGACACCTGTGGACCAGATCCCAGATCCTCAGGCACCGCCTCCGCCACGGCAACTTGCTGCTGATCATGTGCCACGGCAGCAAAACCGCAATGGCGCTCCTACTGGCTCTGCCAGGAGTAGAGCGACGTCGCGCTTTTCGCTCCCAGCCATGCCAGCCACAGCGGCACAAGCAATGGCGCGAGCTCAGATGCTGCTAAACTTCCCTCCGGCAGCAGAGAAGATGGACGAGTGGAGAGCCACCATCCAGAGGTTGATCGGATTTGCCGAAGCCGGTAAATCGCAGCAAGCAGAACCCTCACGGCGTCCGCAACCGGCGCCGGCATCTCCAGCTGGTGGCCGCGCTAACAGAACTACACTAACGGTGCAGTCGCCGCCGCGGCAACAGCCTCAACAGCAGCAACGCCAACAGCCGCGACAAGCCCAGCAGTCTCTTGGACCCGACGGGCGCGGCAAGATCAGCGGCAAGTGCTGCGAGACAGGCGGGCTGAAGACGCCCGCACCACCATCGAACGGCGCCGCGAGGCGCGCCGACAATCCGACGCGCGTAATGGCCCCATCGCTGATGAGCCTGCGCCAGGGGTTGGCGGATACCTACCTTACGAGATTGGGTGTCCTGCCTTCACTCGTGAGCTGCGGCAAGTCCGATGGCCGTCCGTTCGAGCCTTCAAACCAGAAGTGCCGGAAAAGTATGACGGCAAGCTGAACCCGGCAGAATTTCTGGGCATCTATACTATTGCCGTACAAGCTGTCGGAGGAAGAGATGAGAAAATCCTCGCAAACTACTTTCCGTTGGTACTGAAACCCAACGTGTGGTCTTGGCTGATGAACTTGCCGGAGAACTCCATCTCTTCGTGGTCAGACCTCTGCAACGAGTTCGTTGGTGCCTTTACCGGGGGCCACAAGGCTCCTAGACAGCCCAGCGATCTGCAGGTGATCCCGCAAAGAGATGGTGAAACCTTACGCAAGTACATCCAGAGGTTCAGCCGTGTGCACCGCAACATTCCAGACGTGCACCCCGCGGCCGTGATTGCCGCCTTTCACACGAATGTGCGCAATCGGAGGATGCGGGAGAAAATGAACGTTAAGTTGCCCAAGACCGTCAACGAGCTCTATACGTTGGCGGATAAGTGTGCACGGGCTGAGGAAGGAAGAAGGCTTCCCGGGGAGGACGCTGGCGCCGAAGTAGATTCTGAGGACGATGATGCTGCCACCCCAAGGAAGAAAGGCCAAAAGCGCAACAGGAAGCGCAATGGCAAAACTGTTATGGCTGTCGAAGGCTCCGGCAACTCCGAGTCCGCCAAGAAAGCCAAAACTGAGAACTCCGGCAAGGAGGCTGCTGTATGCGCCGCTTGCCAGGAGGCGGCGGCTAACGAGAAGGCCGGCAAGTCAGATGGGCCATACTGCAAGATTCACCGCATCAAGGGCCATGATCTCCAAGAGTGCCGACAAGTCGAGCACCTTGTCGAGAAACAGAAGGCTGAATATGAGAAGCGCGACAAGGAAGAGGGCCAAGATGGTGCCGGTGTGCCCGGTAAAAAGGGCCGCGGTGGTCGAGGAGGCCGCCGCGGCAAGGCCAAACAGCAGAAAGAAAAGCCTGCTAGAGGCCGTGAGAAGAAAGACGGGGATGATGGAAGTGAGGAAGAAGAGGATGACGATGAGACCAGCGAACAAGAATTCCAGAAGGCAACCGACGCCATGTGCGTTGACGGAGGCGCATCCTTGCACTCCTCTCACCGCCAACTTAAACAGTGGGCTCGTGAAGTTAACGCAGCAGAGCCGGCAATGAGCTCTCAAAAGCCACTCAAATGGTCACACACGCCTAACATCTTCGATGCTGAGGACCACCCTGATCGCATAACTGCGGTCGGGTGTTTGTCGTTGTTGGTCTCACCAACAATTTGCAACCTTCAGGTAACGAAGATGTTAGATGACGGTGGGGCCGGTCTGAACCTGATCTCTCCGGAAGTTATCAAGAGGCTGCAGATCCCCGACGAGGAACTCGAGAGAACGGGCACGTTTCAGGGAGTGAACCCGGGAAGGAGCCAGCCCAAGGGGAAGATCACTTTGCCGGTAACGTTTGGTGGGGAACTGAACTATAGGACAGAAAAGATTGTCTTTGACGTCGTCAAGACCCCCTTGCCATACAATGGAATTCTTGGCCACCCGGCTTTGGCAAAATTCATGGCAGCATCCCACTATGCTTACAACACATTGAAGATACCAGGGCCGATGGGTGTCATTTCCATCAACTCCGATAAGAAAGACGCAGTCATTTGCGTCGACAAGATGTACAGAGATGCGGTTGCAGCTGAAGCCGCCAAGGCGCCAGCTCCCACCAAGAAGAAGGAAAAGAAGAACTCCGGCAAGACCTCTAGCAAGGATTCCGGGAAGCGCACCTCTTCGGAGTGCTGCACACCCGTTGAAGACTTGCCGGAGTGCTCTGCCAGTAAGAGATCCAAAGCCCCTGCACCGGCGACCAAGAAGGTGCCTGCAAAGGAGGGCGGCGCTGATGGTACCTTCACTATCAGCGCCACCCTTGACAGCAAATAGGAAAGCGCGCTCATTGCCTTCCTGCGGACAAATGTCGATGTGTTCGCATGGCGACCGTCTGACATCCCCGGAGTTCCCAGGAAGGTAATTGAGCACCACCTTGCCGTCTGTCCCCACGCTCGGCCCATCAAACAGAAAGTCCGGAAGCAAGCTTTGGAGCGGCAACAGTTCATTGCCGAAGAAATCAAGAAACTCGAAGCGGCAGGCCTGGTCAGAGGAGTGTTACATCCCACGTGGTTGGCAAATCCAGTGGTGGTGCGCAAGGCAAACGGGAAGTGGAGACTTTGTATTGACTACACTGATATCAACAAAGCTTGTCCAAAAGATCCTTTCCCATTGCCGCGCATCGATCAGATTGTGGACTCCACCTCTGGCTGTGATCTGCTCTCCTTCCTTGATGCATACTCTAGATACCATCAGATATTCATAGCCAAGGAGGACGAGGAGAAAACCGCATTCATTACTCCATGTGGCACATACTGCTTCGTGCGTATACCTTTCGGATTGAAGAGTGCCGGTTCTACGTTTGCAAGAGCAGTCCAGATTGGTTTTGGGCCCCAGCTGCACAGGAATGTAGAAGCCTACATGGATGACATAGTGGTCAAAACCAAGGACAAATCGACCCTCATTCAAGACTTGGAAGAGACATTTGCAAACTTGCGCAAGATTAATCTGAAGCTCAACCCCGAGAAGTGTGTGTTTGGCATCCCGTCCGGCAAACTTCTCGGGTTCTTTGTATCTCAGCGGGGAATTGAAGCAAATCCCAACAAGATCAAGACAATTGAGCAGATTCAAGCACCGAAAAGTGTCAAGGATGTGCGGCGTCTTGCCGGTTGTGTTGCTGCTTTGAGTAGGTTCATTTCAAGATCTGCCGAGCGTGCCTTGCCGTTTTTCAAGGTTTTGAAAAAGGCAGGACCAATGAAATGGACTCCGGAAGCGGAGGCCGCGCTGCAAGACTTGAAAAGGTACATCTCCTCTACGCCAACACTAGTTGCGCCTAGACCACAAGAGTCGTTACTGCTATACGTAGCGGCAATGAATCAAGTAGCTAGTGTTGCATTAGTGGCGCAGAGGGAAATCGATGACGAGGAAGCAACCACGACAAGCCCATCCAACGACAAACCGGAATCTTCTCCGGCAGGGTCTGACGCTGACGAGACGAATACAACGCAAGCGAATGAAGCTGATCAGCAAGTGGTGCCAAAGAAGAAAGTGGTGCAGCGGCCTGTTTATTTTGTTAGTTCCCTTCTGCAGGGGGCTAGGTCAAGATATTCGAGGGTGCAGAAATTGCTTTTCGGCCTTCTTATGGCCTCAAGAAAGTTGCGCCACTACTTCCAAGCACACGAGATTACCGTCGTCACTCGCTTTCCGTTGCAACGCATCTTGAGAAATCCAGAGGCAACCGGCAGGATAGTGGAGTGGGCATTGGAATTGTCAAGCTTTGCACTCAAATTTGAAAGCACTTCAACTATCCAGAGCAGAGCCTTGGCAGAGTTCATTGCTGAATGGACACCAACAAAATGTTCTTGGATTTCAAAAGAAGTTCCCCAAATTTCAAAATGTTCATGCATTTTAAAAAATTCATAAATTTAGAATAAAATATTGATGAATTTAAAGATTTGTCTCTCGAACGGTGTAGGAGCGTCACGCTCACGTGCGAATAGGCTCAACAACAGCCCACTATCGATCCACTCCCTGACATGTGGGGCCATAAATGCAAAAACTACCTTGATGCACCAAGAGGCTGCATTCCTAGGGAGCTTATATAGCACTTAAGAGAAGAGATATTCTGGTTTCAAAAGGAAAACAAAAAAAATTGGGCTGTAATTCCAAGAGAGGAAAGAAAATTTGAAGCGCTGACCTGACTGGAGAATGGCCGGCATAACCATTTCTAGGTTGATGTTTGGGCTGATGAAAGGCTCTAAGGCCGCAGGGTGGAACAAATTGTGACATCTCTCCTCCCTCAAAAAAAAAGAGGGGGGGGGGGGGGGGGGGGGGGGGGGTGGGGGAGAGGTGTCACTGTGAACGTTTGTCTGTCTAAAAAATCTCGCAGCAGTCATACCTTTCTTTTCGCTGCCTTTTTTTCCCTCGTCTGCCGCGGTGCAACTGCAACCATACAATGAGCGCAAAGCACATTCTTCTCCTCAAGGCTGTCATCCTATCCTCTGTCCCTTTTTCTTGCATAGATTGTCGGATTCCATTGCAGAGATTATTCTCCACTTTCCTCACAACTTGATCCAACAGTGACCGATCATCCAGACCACTGGCGCTGTGCCATGCGGCATCCACCTGAAGAGACAGAGCCAGCGCACCCGTAATCGCCTCTTGTTACGACCAGTCGTATCGCCGACCCCGATCTCGCACCTTCCGCGTCTACGTGCGCGCCCTGCGCCGCCACGTCTCCCCGGACGTCGTGATCGGCGGCCATAGCGTGCACAGACGTGTGGTTTACCGACACTGTTTTCACCAATAGTCTAGGCAGTGTCGTGTACAGTGTACACGAGTGTCATCCAGGTGGAGACGGCGACGGGAGTCACGGGAGAGAGATCGAGACCGGGAGGTGGCAGCCATGGCGATCAAAAGGCTCTCGAGAAAAGCGGAGAATCTAGAGGAAGAGGAATCAATCTGCTCCCCTCCCACGCCAGTGCAGTGCCCCCCGTCCGTCCACCCAAAGCCCCGCGCTTTTCATCTTGTCCCCCCTGCCTTTTCTTCTCCCCTCGCGCACTCGCATCATTCCATATATCTCCAGTCTCCACTGCGTCGTCGCAGGAGCTGGGCAGAGCGTGTGCGCAGCCGACAGGTGCCCGGGACGAGGAAGGCGGCGGCTGCGTGTGTTTGGCGCGCATGGGATGAGACGGCGGTGTGAGCGCGTCGCCTCCAGTGAATGGATCGCGGGGGGAGCGCGGGGCCCGGCGCCGTCGGTAGCGCCGGCAGCCTCGGCCTCCGGATCGGGCAGGCCGCCTGCTCGTCGGCGGCGCTCATGTTCATGTCTGTCGGCGTCGAGTTCTTCAGCTACACGGCCTTCTGGTATGTACTCCGTGCCTCTCTGATCTTTGGTTTATGCTTCAGCCTTCAGGGGTGCAGTGATCAGCAGATTCGGAAAAGTGTAACTGAAAGAGTTCTGTAAAACGAAACATTTGAAAATGAATTACATGCGTAGTATACCTTTTGTTCTCTGAAGACATGGAAATATGGACCTCCCGCTGATCTTCTTACATCCTAAAAACATGAAAAATATCTTTTAAAAACTTGAAACTATGTTGAAGCCTGTCGCTTGTTCTGAACTCTGCGCAAAACATGGCAGCTTCCTGGTTACGATCATGGGCCTGCTGGTGCCCTGGAGCTGCACGCTCGCCATGATCGACATGTACTCCATACTCGTCGGGTGCCCGCTCCACGTGCCCGGTGTCATGGCCATCGTCGTCGTCGGAGACTGGGTATGTACCACGTAGCATTACTTCAACCTTATTAGTAGTTAGTAGAAGCGTGCTGAAGATAAAGTAAAATTTCCAGGTGCTGTCGATACTGTCGCTGGCGGCCGCGAGCTCGAGCGCCGCCGTCATCGACCTCCTCCTCCAGTTCCACGGATCCCACTGCGCCCCGAGGTTGTGCGAGAGGTACCAGCTCTCCGCCATGATGGCGTTCCTCTCATGGCTCCTCACGGCCGCGTCGTCCCTCTTCAACCTGTGGTACATCGCTTCCAGGTGAGGGTGGGGGGTCGCCGATGAGGACGCCAGATTCTGGCTCTCTGCAGTATTGTACTAGATGGTCTAAATTCCGTAGTGTATATAGCTGGAAGGTTTTGTATGTGTATAGCTGGAAGGTTTTGTATTCAGATTTCAGAAACCTGCCTCTGACTAATTAGCCAATCTGGGCAACGATGGATGCCGAACTGGTAAGGGCCAGTTCTTTTGTTGGCTTGTAGAATAAGCTGAAATAAGCTGTCCCCTACCCAGCTTATTCTAGAAGCCCAACCAAATTTATTTTTTTAGAAGCCTACTAATTAAGACTTGACTAGTAGGCTTTTAAAAAAATATTTTTGATTGGGCTTCTAGAATAAGTTGGGTGGGCAGATTATTCTAGAAGCCCAAAAAAGCCACCAAAAGAACTGGCCCTAAAGATCGTTTGAAGTTAGCATTCCACTTTCCACACGATCAGCTCTTTGCACAATAGGGTATTATATTTTGTTTTCGTTTCTGGTCGGTACAACATTTATAGAGATCAGTATCTTGAGAGTTTATGCAGAAATACAAGAGGCTGCTGAAGACGGGACAACATATGTAGGTAGGTAGTAGGCTGATGGATGTTATGTTTTTGTAGCGCAATATTTTTCATTTTCTGAGGGAATGGTGACCATTTGTTGGTGGAGATTTATCGGTGCAAAGCAGACATTCCGGCATGTACAATGGTGCTATCGTAGCAGTGTCACCTAGGACAAATGTTGAGGTGTAGGAAATAGAAGCAAAAGAAAAGGCTTTGCTTTCTCTTAACTAAGAGATGATCTCTTAACAACAAATATCTCACCACATTTTTATGAACTAGAGATAAGACTAAGAGACCACCCATTGTACATCATTTTCTTTGTCATTTCAAGATTATGTGGCACGATTAAGATAAGATTGTCTTATAACCCACTGTACATGCCCTAATCCACCTCAATCCTCACCTTACCGAGCTCATCTTCCACCACCTACCCGTGGATAGCTTGGCGTCAAGCTGATTTTTTTTTTTGCGTCAAGCTGATAACTAGTTCCACTATTTTAATTGTTTAATAAAAATGTATTTGATTAACAATTTTTTATGAAAGTGTTACAAGAATATATAAATCATTTTATTTTGCATATTGAAAAAATGTACTTCAGAAAAAAGAAAAACATATTATGGAAAAGAAAAAACAAGTTCATGAGTATAAATGTTTGTTCGCATATTTGAGAAATATTCATAATGTATTTGTGAAATATATACCAGATACTGTAAAAATGTTCATCCTGTATTATAAAAATTTAGAATATAAATAAATTAATAAAAATTGAAACATAAATGAAAATAAAAGACGAAAAAAAGATAAAAAATCCTCTAAAAATAATGAAAAGTAAATAATGTAGATAAAATGCAACACACCCGTGCGCAGGCCGGCCCAAAGCGAGATAGTGGGTACGCGCGAAATAGGATTTGCACACGTTTGGGGTCTTTAAGGCTTCTCGCGCCACACGGGTTGGGGATGAGCACAAAATTCAAATGTTATTTTGTTTTTTTAGGCAAACTCGCAAGCTTTATTAAGGCGTCACCGCCGTTATAGGGACGAACAAAAAATCGCCGGGATGACCTAACCAAGTATGGCGGCTAACCTACAGATAATTTGTGAGATAGCCAAGTAGAGGGCCATCACGGTAAAGGCCGGCCCAGCAGAACGCTTGTCAGAGGCGAGACGGAACTCCGCCACGCAATGTGCAATATATAGCTCTAGAGATTATTTGCGGGTGTTTCTATTCATCGCCTTAAGCAACATACTTCGACGTGGGCCAGGTCCAATAATGCTCCCATGGTCCCATGGCAGTTTGTTTGTAAGAGAAAGAAAATGTTGTGTTGTTCGTTATGAAAAGCCTGTTAATGTTTGCTCTTTTAGATTACGGGCTACCCTGCTTTTCCTGATTTGAAAAATATATGTTTGCAAAAAATATTCATAGATTTAAGAATTTTAAAAATGTTCTTGAACTAAAAAAATCATGAGTTCTAAAAAAAGTTCATGAGATTAAAAAAACCATGATAATGTTAGGAAAATATTCACAAAAATCAGAAATTAAATTAAAACGAAAAGGGAAAAGAAAAAAGCAGGGGAAAATCAGAGAAAACTGAATAAAAAAGAAAAAAATAACCGCCCCCCCCCCCCCCCCCCCCCCCACACACACACACACACACAAAAAGTGGTAGAAATCCGGTTGTCGCTCGTGCGCACATGCTCCCATAGTTGGGTCGGTAAATAGACGCTCGCTGTGTGTGCTTTACAGACTATTCGTTGCAATAGTGACCAACAGGAACTTCCACTATTTGGACGCACTTCGCCATTTTTTTGAGTCATTATATGGTGTACGAATAATTCTACATAACAGCCTTTGGATGAAACCGATCCAATGACAGAGAGGCGGCAAATCTGAGTGCTGTAGGCCGTTCGATCTCCTCTATGCTACATAGATTTTGCCACATGTCAAATGTAGAAGATTTTATGGTTGGGCTTAAGCCCTATGGATATTTTGCACAAAACTCAAAACAGACCTCTATTTTGTTCTATACTCTTCCATATTTAGACTCCTCTAACTTCTTTTCTAACGAAATAATTTCCATTTTTACTCGGTGATTCTTGTTTGTGTTCAAGGCTATGATGTACCTTCATAAACCACATTTATCTCTGCAAATACATCACTAGCTATTCTTGTTGTTTTCTATTAAAAATTGTAATATGAGACACCTCCTGGACAAAACATGCTCAATATATTTTACTTGAGTTTTGCATCTTATACTTCATGCATTTGTTGCCTCAAATTTTCATTTTCCTATAGTTGTAGTACAATAATAGTATGCCGATCTTTTGTTGTAAATTTGATTATCTGGGCTCTCAAGTGCAATGACTTACTAGTAAACTAAACATGTAAATGGAAGGCCGGTCCCCATGACGGCCCAAAATTGTCTGAAGGCTGAATACACCATGACGGCCCAACACTGATTACAGTATACACGTATTTTGTGCTGTAGGCATATTAATTCTACAGAACTAGACATGCACGTTCAAAACAAACATATACAGCCACACTATTGGCTCGTGCCGGTCCTAGGATTAACCCTAGCCAAGGGCCACACAAGCTTGTCGTCTACCTGTGCAACTTGAACGCATGATGCAGATCATACAAGCTACTACCTCCGTCCGGGTTTACATATTAGGCTCCTTTGTATTTTGGGTCCAAACTTGACCATGTATTTAACTACAAATATATAAAGTATATGCTACCCAAAGTATATAGTTGGATTTGTATTTGAAAGAGGTTTTCTATGGTATAGTTTTCGTGACATATAGTTTATATTTTATTAGTTAAATTCATGATCAAATTTTGACTCAAAATGAAAGGGGGCCTAATAAATCCGAACGAAGGGAGTACGGCAGAAAGAAATACGCACGTGCTCTTTCTTCTCTTCAGCAAAAGGCCGAGTGGTCGCTCAGAGCATCTCCACCCCCCCCCCCCCCCCCCAACAGGCCCCCCAAGGCGCCTTTTTTACCGCCGGCGCAAAAAAAACCGCCCAGTCGCGCCCCCAGGAGCCCAAATTTCGCCGGTTTGGGCCAAAATTGGCGCCGGCGGACCCAGGCCGAACCCAGCGCGCTGGGGGGCGACCGGGGGCGCCGGGGGAAAGAAAAATGGTGCGAAAACAAACCGCGCCAGATTCCCCCCTTGTGGGCCCACCGAGTCAGCGACTGTGCTTCGTCGTCCTCATCACCTCGCCTCGGCTCCCGCGCGATTCAATGCTGTCGCCGGTCAGCCTTCCATTGATGAAGGACTGGTGGCGCAGTGATGGCGAGCCACCGTCCTTTCCCGCCGCGCGTCCCCGCCCTTTCCCGCCACGCGTCTACACCGCTCCCGCCCTGTCGCCGCTATAAAAGCCGACCTTCGCCGCCGCACGCCGCACACTCTTCGCCTACACCGCTCAAGCGCCGACCATCTCTTCTCCTCACCTTTCTCGCCCAAAAATTTGAGGAAAGCGCCATGGTGGAGAGGTTTCCCGGCGACGGGGCGGCGGCCAACGGCTGTTGGCCGCCGCTGGCTGCACGAATGGGAAGCTCGACTGCTCCAGGAGGCGAACTACCCGACGCCGCCTGATATGCGCGTACTGGGTTCATGGCGGCTGAGCGCCGGCGGCGTCCCCGTGCCTCCACCGCCCTCCGACGTGGAACGCCCTGCCGAGATCGAGGCGACTCGGGCCGCCATGCCGGAGTCCGCGCGCGAAGAACCACGCTTCGCGGCGGACAACCACGCGTTGTGGACCGCGTACTTCCGGTGACGCCACGCCGAGCAGCTGGCGTCTACCAACGGCGGCCCGACGCCGAGGGGGCGCCACAACTCGGAGGGCCGCCGTCAATGGTGGGGCGCGCCTGGGCGAACTCTCTCCGCCGTCCTTGCGCACATCGAGGGAGGCAACGAGCCACGGCTGGAGTACCCTGCGCCGTCCTTCTCTCGCCGCCGCGGAAGCTCCTGGTTGCCGAGGCGCATGGACCCGTCGTCCTCTGGCTCCCACTCCTCCGGGTCGGCGGCGCCACTCGTCCCCGTCAAGCCCGAGCCGCAGGAGACGCCGCTCTGTCGGTGCAGCCGCGGCGGCAACCTCGTCATAAACGAGGGCCGCCGCGTCCCTTCCCCTCCCCGCGGCCACATTCGCCTGGTGAAGCCGAAGAAGGAGACGGCGACCGTGGTGAAGCAGGAGCACGAGGACATGGCCGCTGACCTCGAGAGCGGCCTCGCCTGGTCGCGCGCAGACTACGTGGCGCAGGAGATGGAGCGCCAGCGCCGTGCTCTGGAAGAAATCGCCGAGCGGCGCAGCGGCCGCGACGAGGGTGGCGTCATCGTGCTCTCCGACAGCGACGAGGAGGTCACTGCGCCGAGGAAGCCGTTCCGCAGCGGCGATCCAGGGCAGGGCAACAGCCAGGCCGCCCCGAAGGACGGGCCGCCGAGCGACGGCGACGACGATGACGCCGGCGATGACTACACCGTCTTCTACAACCTCCTCGGCATGAACTAGGCGCAGTTTTTTTATGTTTTTATCTATGTTTTTTTAAATCGTCAAAATATCAATGAAATCGCCTATATTTCGTCCAAATTGACTGAATTTCGTCGAGTTTGAGCGTTTTAAATTTTTTTTGGCCTTCTGCCGTTGCATTCGCGGCTGGGAATCGGTTGCCCCCCACACCAAAAATTCCACCGGCGACGCCCCAAGAGGCGCTATTTTCCTCCGAAAAACGTCCTTGGAGGGCCGAACGGCTGAAGATGCTCTCAGCATTCTGTCCCTCTCTCACGGTGGCCACCCCATTTGCCAGCCTGGGTCCCGTCCTTGCATTCCGGCAAGCTATTATCACAGACCGGTTGCAACCACAGCAAGGACAATTGGATGCATGATCTTGGATTGATCATTCATGCACACCTAAAAAACAATGCTGGTGCCATGCATGTTGCAACACTTTCACTGCGCTTTTTCATTTTGCTGGGTCACCTGCGCTGCACCTTGTCATGCACTTTTTTTTTGCCTTGCTGGTTCTAGTGGTAGCGGTGTTCCCCACGGCCCCAGACCGTCTCAATCTTGGGCATTGGATCCATTCAAATGATAGGTGCAAATTGGATTGATCCGCATCACAGCTCCGTTGCGCTGGAGCGTAACCGCTGCTTCCGATCGTGCATTCAGTCGCCACTGGTGTGTTTTCTAATTAATATTTGGACGATATTCGGCATCTCACCTAAACACCTAAACATTGTTCTTCGATTAGCACGAAGGAAATGATTGACACCTTTCCTCACAAAAATGAAAATGATTGAGACCTACGCATGACAAAGGGATCACGTTCAAGGATCCTAACCTTAGAAGTCGAACAGATTTGAACTAATCTTAGTTCAAAACTGCGACACTTATTTTGAATCGGAGGAAGTATTTGCTTTTTCCTAACGAACAGATTTTCAAGCTCATTGTATATAGTTAACCAGCACTGTTTTCGCATCCTTCCCATTATTGGACAGGACAGCTGAAGGACACCCGAAGGTTGTTCACTTGCAAATTTGGATGTGTGCTGGACGTGCTCGTTCATGGCTCTGCAATTTTTCGGTGTGCAAAACGTTTATAACCAAGGACACAGTACAGTATACACCTTCAATCAAAAACTAATGGATGGAGCATTGTCCTATGAATCAACCACATCTAGATGCACAAGCGTTAATACGAACGCGTTCTTGGAATAATCGTCGTTGCGTATATGCCAAATCTGTCGCTGGCAGCAGTACAATGTACAAGTACTTCCCTATTAGGACGACGGTAAAATAAAGTTATTAGAGCAAGAGTTCATTAGTACTAGGTATCTTGGTAATAAAATACTGCCTGACTAATTAAACAGTCTGAAGCGGTGACTAATATCTTTACTACAGGCCAAGGAGCCAACCAGCTAGTAACCAAGAAAGATAAAGAAACAATATAAATAACTACAATTGTTGAAACTGTATTTGGCGGAGCAATGGAATCAACTCGACGATGGGAATGTGTCATAGTATCTATCGCCTCGGGAGTTAGTGTAGGATCCAGTTTAAATACAAACAGATTGGCTCGACGAAACAATTCTTTGTTTTCATAAACTTAGAAGTCTACAACCTTTTGTAGGGTTAGCAGAGTAGCAAACTAGGAACATGTCATTTCTGTTAGAATTAATGGGCTAGGCCCATAACAATTTCTGAAATCTCAAATAGTGACCCATAAATAAAATAGCAAGAGGAGGTGCTAAAGTTTAGTCCCATACTGCTAGTTGAGAAAGAGTTGGACCTCTGTTCCTAATATATATACTGCTACCGGTTGCGGGCAAAAGACACACCGAAAGCACCTAGGGTTTTGCCTCATCTCGCAACTTGCGCCGCCACCGTAGTCTACTCCATCCCAAACGCCGGCGTGCATCGGCGTGCGGGAGAGTAGGTCTCCGGAACCGTTCGTCCTTGCGATCCTGCACTGGGAGAGGACGAATTAGGTTTTTGGGAAGCGCTCTGCGCGACTGCTCAAGTTCGTCATCACGGGTCGTCTTCCGTCCAAGTCGGGCGGTGCTACTCATCGTCGTCAGCAGCAGATCATCGCCAGCATCGTCATCAACACCGTCGCCCCTACAACAGCTAACGAACAGTACGTTCATCGTCATCTGTTCATGTTTCTCTCTACAGCTGATGTTTCGTGTGTGCTGCTGTTGTGCATGTTTTGCTGTTCTTCTAGTTTGCTAGATTGTTACATGCTAGTCTCTGTTCTAGTCATGAATTATTTACTGGAATTAATTATGAACTTGCCTAATTTTCCAACAATCCAAAAACCTAATTGTAGGAAATTTCCCGAGTTAACTATGGCTGGATTCGCTGATGCACTGAGGCCGGATAAGTTTACCGGTGTGCACTTTAATAGGTGGCAGGTGAAGACCACGCTCTGGCTTACTGCTCTGAAAGTTTTCCACGTTAGTGTTGGTGCTCCAGAGGGAATGTCTGACGAAGATCATAGAAAATTCCAGGAAGCCAATACTATGTTTGTGGGATGCATTCTGAGTGTTCTTACTGACCGTCTGTGTGATGTGTACATGCACATAGATGACGGAAAGACTTTGTGGGATGCACTGAATGCTAAATTCGGTGCCACAGATGCAGGCAGTGAACTGTACATCATGGAGAGTCTCCATTACTACAAGATGGTGAATAACCGTTCTGTGGTTGAACAAGCTCATGAGATACAGTGCATTGTGAAGGAACTGGAACTCCTTAAGTGTGTTCTACCTGACAAATTCGTGGCTGGGTGCATGATTGCAAAGTTGCCTCATTCATGGAGGAATTTTGCCACAACTCTGAAACATAAGAGACAGGAGATATCAGTTGAAAATCTGATTGCATCTCTTGATGTTGAAGAGAAAGCTCGGGCTAAAGACACTACTGAGAAAGAAGGTGAGGTTCAACCTAGCGCCAATATGGTGCAAAGGTACCCATAGAACAATAACAAATGGAAGAACAAGCCTGTTTTCAACAAGCCTACCAAGACTACTACCTTCAAGAAGAAGAAGTTTAACAAGGCCGAGCTAGAGTGCTACGCCTGTGGGAAGCCCGGACACTTTTCCAAGGAATGCCCAGAACGTGCAGACCGCAGAGGGAAAACGAGCTCCAAAACTGTCAACATGGTGACCGCTAGCAATACTGATGGGTATGGTAATTTACCTATTGTGCTTTCAGTATTTCAATCATCTTCATGGTGGATTGATTCGGGTGCTAACGTTCATGTATGTGCTGACGTCTCCTTGTTTACTTCTTATCAGGTCGCAAGGGATTCTTCCGTCCTAATGGGGAATGGGTCACATGCTTCTAGTCGTGGCATTGGCACGGTGGATCTGAAGTTTACTTCGGAAAAGATCGTGCAACTAAGGAACATGCAGCATGTCCCTACTATGAACAAGAATCTAGTTAGCGGCTCCCTTCTATGTCGAGATGGGTTTAAGGTAGTTTTAGAGTCGAATAAAGTGATTGTGTCAAGATTTGGACAATTTATAGGCAAAGGCTATGAGAGCGGAGGCTTGTTCCGCTTTTCTCTTTCAGATTTTTGCAATAAGTCAGTAAACCAAATTTGTGCTAGTGTTAATGATGATGCAAGTGTTTGGCACTCTCGTTTATGTCATATTAATTTTGGTTTAATGTCTCGGCTATCCAGTATGAGTTTAATTTCGAATTTCACTGTTGCCAAAGGTTCTAAGTGCCATAGTTGTGTGCAATCGAAGCAACCTCGAAAGCCTCACACGGCTGCCGAGGAGAGAAACTTGGCACCTCTAGAACTCATACATTCTGATCTTTGTGAGATGAATGGTGTGTTGACAAAAGGTGAAAAGAGATATTTCATGACGTTGATTGATGATGCGACTAGATTTTGCTATATTTATTTGTTGCAAACTAAAGATGAAGCTTTAGACTACTTTAAAATCTATAAAGCTGAAGTTGAAAATCAATTAGAGAGAAAGATCAAGCGTCTTAGGTCCGATCGTGGTGGAGAGTATTTTCCCAAATTATTTGATGAATTTTGTGAGGAACATGGTATTATTCATGAGAGGACGCCTCCCTATTCACCCCAATCAAATGGGGTTGCCGAGAGGAAAAATCGTACGCTGACTGATTTGGTGAATGCCATGTTAGACACTGCTGGTTTATCTAAGGCATGGTGGGGGGAGGCTCTATTGACTTCATGTCATGTCCTGAATAGAGTTCCTAACAAGAATAAAGAGAAAACCCCTTCTGAGGAGTGGGTTGGGAGAAAACCATCACTTTCTTACTTGCGCACTTGGGGATGCTTGGCAAAGGTCAATATTCTTATTCCTAAGAAACGCAAACTCGGACCAAAGACAGTGGATTGTGTCTTTCTAGGTTATGCTCAACGGAGCATTGCTTATAGATTTTTAGTGGTTAAATCTGAGGTACCTGATATGCATGTTGATACTATAATGGAATCTCGTGATGCAACATTTTTTGAGAATATATTTCCTATGAAAGATATGCATATCATTGCTAGATTTACTTCTGAGATAATTCCTGAATCTAGTACATATGATGAATATTTTAAACAATCACATGAGGAAGTCCTTGATAAGGATAACAATGAAGCTCCTGTGAGGAGTAAGAGACAAAGGGTTGCAAAATCCTTTGGTGATGATTTCATTGTATACCTTGTGGACGATACTCCCAAGTCTATTGCACAGGCATATGCATCTCCGGATGTAGATGATTGGAAAGAAGTTGTTCATAATGAGATGGACTCAATTCTTTCTAATGGAACTTGGGAACTAACTGATAGACCATATGGTTGTAAACCTGTGGGCTGTAAGTGGGTATTCAAAAAGAAGCTAAGGCATGATGGTACTATTGATAAGTACAAGGCGCGTCTTGTGGCCAAGGGCTACACTCAGAAAGAAGGCGAAGATTACTTTGACACCTAGTCACCTGTTGCTAGAATGACCACCATTTGGGTGCTACTTTCTCTGGCTGCCTCTTATGGTCTTATCATTCATCAAATGGATGTAAAGACAGCTTTCCTAAATGGAGAGTTGGAAGAGGAAATCTATATGGATCAGCCTGATGGGTTTGTGGTAAAGGGTGAAGAGAGAAAGGTGTGTAAGTTGTTAAAATCTTTGTATGGTGTAAAACAAGCACCTAAGCAATGGCATGAGAAGTTTGAAAGAACTCTAACTTCTGCAGGATTTGTCATTAATGAGGCTGATAGGTGTGTTTACTATCGCCATGGTGGGGGCAATAGTGTCATATTATGTTTGTATGTGGATGACATATTGATCTTTGGTACAAACATTGATGCGATCAATGAGGTCAAGTCTTTTCTATCAAAGAGTTTTGATATGAAAGATCTGGGAGAAGCTGATGTGATACTAAACATCAAACTTATTAAGGATGAGAGTGGGATTACTCTAACGCAATCTCACTATGTTGAGAAGGTCTTGAGCCGGTTCGGCTTTATGGATAGCAAGTCTTCTCCAACACCTTACGATCCCAGCGTGACACTCAGAAAGAATAAGAAATAAACGAGAGATCAATTAAGATAGTCTCAAATTGTTGGTTCACTCATGTACTTAGCCAGCGCTACAAGACCAGATATCTCTTTTGCTGTGAGCAAACTGAGTAGGTTCATGTCCAACCCGGGTGATGATCATTGGCATGCACTAGAAAGGGCCTTGCGCTATCTGAGAGGTACTATGAGTTACGGAATTCACTATTCAGGGCATCTTGCTGTGCTAGAAGGATTTAGTGATTCGAATTGGATTTCCGATGTTGATGTACTCTACGCCACAAGTGGGTATGTATTTACTCATGGAGGTGGCGCAGTGTCGTGGAGGTCTTGTAAACAAACCATATTGACGAGGTCAACTATGGAAGCATAACTAACTGCTTTAGACACAGCCACTGTTGAGGCAGAATGGTTGCGTGAGCTCTTGATGGGCTTGCCTGTGGTTGAAAAACTTGTACCGGCTATTTTTATGAATTGTGACAACCAAACGGTTATCGCTAAAGTGAACAATTCTAAGGATAATGCGAAGTCATCAAGACATGTGAAGAGACGTTTGAAGTCTGTCAGGAAATTGAGAAACTCCGGAGTAATAAATGTTACGTATATTCAAACAGACAAAAACCTGGCAGATCCCTTTACAAAGGGACTATCACGAAATGTGATAGATATTGCATCGAGGGAGATGGGTATGAGACCCATAGATGTTATACCATAGTAGTAACCCAACCTTTGTGATCGGAGATCCCGTGAATTAGGACCTGGGAAGAACAAGCCATTGGTTAACAAAGGAGAGTAACTAGTGACCGTCTCTAAGTGAAGATGCAAAACTCTCAGAGCTGTAAGGCTCAGAGCTGTAAGGCAGGTTGGCAACATGCCTTAATGTGGTTCTATTGGCTATGATTAGCAAAGATGCTGTCCTACAGAGCAGTCTTGAAAGAACGCACCTATATGAGCTCCGATTGTAAACGTCGCAGTCTATGAGACTTGGGTGATCTCTAGTAAGCTCACGAAGAGACCAGGGAGTACGACGTATATGCTCCAAACCGCGGGGTAGCCTACTGGCAGCTAGGTACTGGTTAAGACTTTGAGTGAAACCTGTTCACACAAAACTAGTAATTCAAGGCATAGTCCATTGTCAAGTTGTGGACGGATGTAGCTTAAAGTTCTAGGCAGAAGTTCAACTTAACAGTCTCTGCTGAAACACTGGTATATTAAACAAGTAGTGAGAGAAGGCAAATCTCTAAATGGGTATTTGAGATCTGGTGGGGGATTGTTAGAATTAATGGGCTAGGCCCATAACAATTTCTGAAATCTCAAATAGTGGCCCATGAATAAAATAGCAAGAGGAGGTGCTAAAGTTTAGTCCCATACCGCTAGTTGAGAAAGAGTTGGACCTCTGGTCCTAATATATATACTGCTACCAGTTGCGGCCAAAAGACACACCGAAAACACCTAGGGTTTTGCCTCATCTCGCAACTTGCGCCGCCACCATAGTCTACTCCATCCCAAACGCCGGCGTGCATCGGCGTGCAGGAGAGCAGGTCTCCGGAACCGTTCGTCCTTGCGATCCTGCACCGGGAGAGGACGGATTAGGTTTTTGGGAAGCGCTCTGCGCGACTGCTCAAGTTCGTCATCACGGGTCGTCTTCCGTCCAAGTCGGGCGGTGCTACTCATCGTTGTCTTCATCGCCGTCAGCAGCAGATCATCGCCAACATCATCATCAACACCATCGCCCCTACAACAGCTAACGAACAGTACGTTCATCGTCATCTGTTCATGTCTCTCTCTACAGCTGATGTTTCGTGTGTGCTGCTGTTGTGCATGTTTTGCTATTCTTCTAGTTTGCTAGATTGTTACATGCTAGTCTCTGTTCTAGTCATGAATTATTTACTGGAATTAATCATGAACTTGCCTAATTTTCCAACAATTTCTTCCTCGTGGCTTCTCCTCCATATGTTGTCTCCTCTCCATGCATTTTCTATACTTCGCATTGGCTATTTAGTCAGCACCGCAGACTTGGCAATGATTTAGAGACAAATGCCCGAAGCTTTCCCGGCTGACCACACACCAAAACGGGTGTATTTTAACGAACACATTCTATTTTGAAAATCTAGATCAGCATCTTGCTTCGTCCTTGTCATTGCCTCCTCAAACCTGCAAGGGGCCGGTGGATGTGGGTCGAGGCCACCCTGCATCTCTGACAGAGACCATATAAGATTCTTAGGCTTGTACATGCAATATTTGTTGGTTTTACTAGCTGTAAATATGTATTTGGGGCAATTATCTTACATGTTAGAGCAAATATCATAAAGCCATAACCATTTTGTGGCCAGAGTGCCACAAAACCACAAACAGTACACTTTTAATCAGAAAATCATAACTTTTATGGTAACTTGTTTCACAGAAATCAAACCTTTCATATTAGGACGCTTGAGTTTTGAGGTTGTTCATGACACTCCGGGCCCACCAGTAAGCCGCAATGTGGAAAAAGAGTAACTTCAATTGGGTTTTTTTTGGACCTCCTTGAGCACGTCCCGACTAAAATGCTTTTTCGAAAGGCTGGAAGTATAGTTATACCAACTTTTTTTTAAAACGACCAAAATGTTCTCTACATTTTTTAGTTAAAAATTTCAAGTACCCTAATTATATTTTGAAAAAAAAAGTTCTAGTAAATCAACAACCTTGAACTAAACATTTTGAGAATTTTTAACCCGCTCAACAAACTGAAAGAAACTTTAGTCTTTGTTTTTCAGCTACAAGTTTGGTTCAAATTTGGCCTAAAACTAAAATTGCCCAATAAGTTCTAGAATATCAACAACATTGGTCAGAGCATTCAAACTCTCAACTGATTACAAATTTGGCTTAAAATTGGCCCAAAAACTCAAAGCGTCAAGATTTTTTTGCACAGTTCTGGTCAGGTTCAAGGCGGTCCGCTCCAGAAGAAATTACTTTTTCACCACGTGGCGGACTAACTAATGGATATGTGATGCCAGAAATAATGTCAGACATCTTAATCCGAAAGATTTGGATTCCGTGAAGCAATTTGCCCTGAAATTTGTGATTTTCTGACAAATGTTTATAAAAGTTATGATTTTGTGAAAGCCTTGCCATTATAGTTGTGGTTTTGTGATATTTGGTGTACATGTTAAGCACATATATTCCTCAAAAGAAAATGTTAAGCACATCATCATTACAAAAAACACATTTAACTATGTTGATAAAATATTCTAAAGAGATCAGAAAAATTAGAACAAATACCCACCTGACAGGGTGACAGGCTGACACAGTGGCATCGAGCACCGTTGAGTAGTCAAGTCAACCCATTTGGTGGCACTGGCCTCTATTCTGTTTCCAGCCGTACTAAGTTTGCACGGTGCTATCACCATTTTGCCGACATGAACGGGGCTCCAACATTACTTTAAACCTCGCTGAAACAAAACCAGCGACGGATGACCAACCCAGCACCTAGAAAACATTGCCATACCACTAATACGATCGACAGTACAACTCGGCGCTTACGGTGCACGGACGCGCGGGCCAATCATCCCCCATACCAGACGCGAGTAATATACCCCGTGAACGCATATGGCCACGTTGAGATCCGCGGCCGGCCTGCCGTCCAAACAGGGCCGTCTCCAGAAATTTGGAGGCCCGGGACAAGATGAAAAATGAAGTCGTATTTTTTTTTAAATCACATAAATGAAGGATCAAGATAAGAAATTTGAAAAGGACCAAATCTTGAAATTTGAATGAGTAACTACATTGAATATCTTTGATATGTGAGTAACTATCATAAAAAATTGTCTTATCAATCCATATGGATTTTGAATCTTCGACTATAAAATACAAAACAATTTATTAAATAACAATCTATCTAAATTCTAAAGTATCAGTTCTAAGTGCCAACGCAGTAGTTTATTAAATATGGTGACTTAATCAGTCATCTCGTAGAATTACCAATTGATTTTTTGATCCGGGGAAGAGAGGAGCATACCTGAGAGGATGAACGGACGAACAGGGCAGACGCATCAGTTGAACAAATGGGATTGGTGTATGTGCCCCGACGTGTGGTGTGGTGATCGGTTGCCGGTCGGCCGTTTGTAACCTCGTATGGGGCAGCCGGGCAGGCGATCTCGCGATGGACGCGGCGAGGCAGGCGCAGGCGTCAGGCGATCCGAGGAAGAACAGGGAGAACAGGCATGCGCTATTTTGTTTTTCCTGACGCGAACATGGCCTGAGTGGTGGCGGCTGGCAGCCTTGCAAACCACGACCTAGCGCTTTGCTGCTTTTGCACGGAAGCGGAACGGCTTGCTGCTTTCTAGATGGGCTGGCTTGACGGGCTTCATTTTCCCCCAAAAAATTAACCTAGAGAGAGGTGCTGATCTGGGGGCCCCAAAAATTTGGGGGCCCTGTGTGGTCGGCCAGTTTGGCCTGCCTTGTCGACGGGCCTGCGTCCAAAGATTCCCCCTGCTGCCCTCCGGCCCGACGCGCCGGCGACAAGATCTATACCACGCACCCCCTCTGCAACCACCGTGGCGTGTGCAGCGGTCGAACTCACCTTCCTCCAGCGAAAGTTCAAGGAAGCTCTGCTCTGCCGAGGCGAGGGCGCGAGCCGGAGCAACGGGCGGCGCGACAGGCTACGAGGCTCGGGATCGGATGTGTCGGTTTGGTGCGTGGGGAAACCCCTGGGGATTATTGGCCCGGCCGGGGAGACCCGACCAAGTAGCTCGTCGTGCAGCGCGGGTGGCGCCCCACTGCCCGGGCAGCGCGGCGTGCATGTGCGCCGCGCCACCCGACGTGGCCGAAGGGGACGAGCGGCTCGTCGTCGTCGCGCGCATGCACGGCGGCGACGGCGCCACGCGGGACGTACCTCGCTGGCTGGCCGGGCCGGTAGGGGACGCCCCGGCCCTGCGGTTCAACTACGCTGCCTCGCCGCTCGATTAGTGGTGGAAATTGGTGTCGTTTGTCTCCTTTGGCTTTCTTGGCGATGATTATTACATGGTCTCGCGGGCTCCCAGCAAGCACCTGGTTCTGGTTTGGACTGACCTGCGAATCTACGATCGATCTCGTGGAGCGGAGACGGGCAGGATCGTGGGGCTGGTTAGAATAGTGAACACCGTATAAGTGCAAGTTCCTAGGCATATGGATAGGGTCGTGAAACGGCTTGTCGTTTCTACATCGAGTATGATACACGACAACCAATGATGGGTAATGGATTCTCAAAAAAAAAAAAAAACCTATGATGGGTAATGCATGTCCGCTGGTTTCCATATGCACACAAGTACTGTAGAAACTATGGACAAGAAAGGTTATGGGCATGCATGCATGCTTTCGATACTATGGACAAGAAAGATTCCCGGCATGCCTCTGTGTTTTGACATAGTTCTTTGAACTGAAACTCCCGTAGATTTGCATGCATGTGTGACCCTTCAAATCTCAACGTTAAAATACGGCTTCTACACATGATCTCGTACCCTCGTCCCGTTTAAAATTTGGCACCAAAGGAAGGGTACACGCACGCAGTACTGGGTGGACGTGTCCACGCACGATTCATGTCTGGTTTTAGGGGGTGAGCCAACAGATGCAGCGAGAGTCCACCACGCTTTATTACGTTCGGCAACGGACGATGACGGAACCATGCACGCACACAAACAAACCGCGGCCGTTCACTGAACATACACGTATATAGATAGCTAGCAAGCTACGGCCCATGTGGTCGCGTGAAGTCCGTCAACTTTGTGGTCCGCCAGTCGCGCCACGTCGTACCGTGGCCCATGACGAGACGCGGCATGGCGCCGCTCCGGCGCTCCCACCTCGCTCCCGGATATGATGGCCTCTTTGGAACATAGGATAGGAAAAATGCAGGAATAGGAAAAACACAGGAACAGGAAAGGAATGCAGGTGGAAAACAGAGGAACGAAAACACAGGAAAATTTCATTTGGCACACACGATAGGAAAAACACAGGAAACTTGCTTAAACAACTGCATTGTCTTAATACCCACAGTAATAAATCTGGTTAGTTATAAAATCTTCTAATGGCCCTAATACATAGTACGAGCATCCACATATACAAAACACTTCATCTGACGATAGAAGAGTACGGCGAGCGGCTTGAGAGGGCTTCGCATGGTGGCGGAGCTTCACAGGCAGGCAGGCAGCAGTGCGGACGAACTCTCTCTGCCCATCTTGAGCGCGGACGAACTCCAACACCTCGCTTGTAATCTATGGATTTGGCTTCTTAATGACATGGCTAAGTACGCCAGTGCCTCGGACTTCCGTGCGCAAGCAAAAAAATGAGGTCACACTGGATGTTTCAAATCCAATGGAATTCCTCCAAAAGCGTAGGAACTCAATTTCTATCCTGCGAATTTCCTGTGGTCATTCCTGTGTTCCAAACGCTAGGATAGGAATTTTTCCTGTGCCAACAGTATTCCTCCATTTTTCCTACGTTTTTCCCGTAAACCAAAGGAGCCTTGAGACTACGCGCCGCGACACGCTACATGCGTACGTACAGGCGAGCTAGCTCTAGCTCTAGCGCAAGCTTTGGCGAGGCTTTTGGCCTACCCGGCCGCAACCGAAAAAGGTCACTGACGCAAACGATGCGAGGGGATATTCCAGAAACTTCTGCAACACGTTCGTATAGCTCTTTTCGCCAACTTGGCCCTCTGCCCTAAACCCTACTCGTATTTAATAAATGAAACCTTAGAGAAAATCAGCATTTGAAGATAACATTGAAAAGTCCCAGAAAACAAAGATATATAAATGAAGGGTGTGACTAGGTCTCAGTAGACTTAACCAAGTCTCAATCAAGTGATATAGTATATAAGAAGAAAAAAGAAAAACTAAAAAGAAATTTTAGCACAAATCTCCATGCAAAATGAAAGGAAGATAGTGTCGACTGACACATAACGAAGTCTCAGTCGACTGAGACTTAGCAAAACTGATAAATGAAAATAAGGCGATAAGTTCATGAATAGCCATGGAAAATCAGGAAATATGAGATTTTTTTCCAGGAATGTTCATTAGGGTTTTCCATTGATTTTTTTTTCCAGAATAGCATAGATTTATCAGGGTTTGTGTGATCTCTGATAATAGCATAGATTTAACAGCGTCTTTTATTTTATGTTAGGGTTCACATTTTCTTGGTAATATATCTAGATTTTTCCATTTTATCTTTCA
Organism: Elymus sibiricus; assembly: GCA_039707655.1. Classification (NCBI taxonomy): domain Eukaryota; kingdom Viridiplantae; phylum Streptophyta; class Magnoliopsida; order Poales; family Poaceae; genus Elymus; species Elymus sibiricus. The sequence goes on from CM077672.1 coordinate 395,180,064, forward strand.
AAAATGAAGCATGGTGTTTTTTCATTAAATAGTTTATTTTCAAGAATATGCATGTGCTTTTTAGTTTTCCTTTTAATTATTCACTTTTGTGGTTTTTTTTATTGGCGTGTACTAGATCTCACCCCATGCATTGGTCAAACTGCTTTGAGCTAGATGAGGAATTAAATTGAACCACTTCTTTTTTTTAGAGAAAAGACTGAAGCCGAGCCCGAGTGGGGCTCGAGCCTAGCCCGACTTTGAATTAACAAAGCCATCAACTGGCCAGGATTACATCGGAACCAAACCATACAACCAAAGAAAGAAAAGAACCGGGGATGCAACCCCACGACGGCCGATACAAGGAGTTGAAGGTAAGCTAAAACGCTATGGACAGAAATGAAAAGACAACAGCTTGAAGACCATGAGGACACAAGCTTCCGCCCAAACAATGGAGCACGCCGAAGAGACTAGCTATAGAACAGGAGCGACCCAAGAAGACACGACAATGAGAGAGCAACGAAGCCACCAGGAGGAACCAGAACTCGCCAATGTCACCATCTCACACCTGCGCGTCCAAGTCGCCGAAGAGGGAACCACTATCCCCTCTTGCCTAGGCTCGTGGGCGTCGATCCGCCGGACAAACAGGACCGCAAGGAGGAGAGCACGGCAACCACAGGAGGGAACCGGTCATCCGCGATGAAGTGTCGCCACTTGAAGAAGAAACCACTGCCACCAGGAGCGCCCCAAGCAAGCAGCCACCTACACACTTCCGCACCCAAAACGGCACCTTCAAGAAGGTAACGGTGCCGCCATGGTGCCGCCGCCCAAACCGAAGTTGTGGGTTTTCACCCGGGTGCAGGGGAAGAAGGAGGAGGGGGAGATGGACCTCAAAGTCGCCTTCAGGAAGGGGAACAGCGCCCGGAGCTCCGCCGACGAAGAGGCCGTCACCGCCGGCCAAGGGGTTACCCCGATCCAGAGCTCCCCACCCCACAGCCACGCAGCTAGCAGCCGGATCCGGCCACCAAGACGTGGAGGAGGCAGCTGTACGCGCCGGGGGCCGCCGTCTTCAGATCTGGTGCAGGGGATCGTGGGGGACCCGCCACGTGACGCCCATGTCCACCGCCGCCTCGCTACCCATGCAGCCGAGGGGGAGCGGCCAACAACTCCGGCGAACGCCGCCCGCCGCCGGGACGACGCCGCCCACTCCGCCTGAGCCGCCGCTCGGAACCCTAGGTCCGATCCCAGGAGGAAAAGCGACCGAGGACCTCGCCGCCACCCTCATCGGGGCCGCGCGGGGATGCCGGCGACTCCCTCCGGTGGCGGCAAGGGAAGAAGCGGAGGAGGGGGTGGCGGCGGACGAGATTTGGTCGCCCCCGAGTCGCCCCTGGGAGGGCGACGCGAGGGAGGGGGGGAGGGTCGAGGAGCAACAAAGGGACTCCGGCAATTGAACCACTTCTAAAGTTAAGGACACGCTTATCATGTTTTACAGTTTAGGAACCAAAATAAAACTTGGTCATCCGTTGGTAGACTATATCACTTAGCTAATATATGCTACTAATCTCGTAGCACACAACGAATTGAGCATAGCTCAGTTCAAGTCATACACTTGGCATGGGTGCTCGTACTTTTCTGTATTTATTTCAGGGTTAAGGACTTCATTCTTTCAGTATTGTGTTTCAAAAAAAGAATCTCGTAGAACATACTATATTAGTTTAAGTCGTACACTTGGCATGGGTGCTCATACATTTGTTTCCATTCCTGTATGCCTTTTCGTAGCCTTCTCACATCCGAACTAGTCAACCTCTAACAAATCTTCACCGACGACGTTGTTGTCACCTTGTCCCCGGCTCGGCCTTACCAGCGTCCCCGTGCCTCGGTACGCTCACCGTGGCGCACCCGTCTCGGCCTCAGGCGCTGGGTGAAATCGACTGACGAGTTGCATTTCAGACAACTGATAAATAGCAAAACTGACAGAAAAATAGAAGCCACTGGTTAGTGACATGGTTGTTTGGAACGAACATCTTGATCCATCAAAACAGCAGTTTGATGTGGCATTAACATTGTGATCTTCTTACATTACTTTGCTATAATGACCTCTACTGCGAGTGGCAAGCTACAACGCTGTACAACCTCCCTCGCAGCTATTGAATCATTCGTTCTTCACAACCGTTCGATACTAATCTGGCGGCAGTAACCTGTCTTGTTGGATTGTTTTCTGAATATGTTTCTTTCTGAAGAACGCAGTGCCGTGTTTGATTGTACGTACGTATTTGGACTGTACCTCACCATGTTTCCTTGTACTCCGTCAATTCCCGCGTACAGGCTGGGCGTGTACGCCATCTGCACAGTCCAACTTAACCGCGTACAGGCCGGAGCTCACCGTGAGCTTGATCAGAATAAATATGTTGTTCACCGAGTAGCCAATTGACTGTGATCGCAATGGAAAGCCCGCCGGAGTCCACGGCTCCACGCCATTCGCTGGCCGCAACAAACCTCCAGCCTGTGCTGCCCCCACCCCCGGCTACACGACAACGCTCCCTCTGCCTCCCCGCTTCGTCTCCCTCAGCCGCTCCGTTATATATACCCCTTCCTCCCCATCACCGTCTCAGGCAGCAAGCACACCACGACCACGCATTACATTACCACAACGACAGCGCGAACAAGAGAAGCGCAGGACAGAATTTAGAAGCCGCACACACGCGACGACCAAGAGACATACAGAGGCGGCGACCGGCGGGGAAATGGGCCTGTGTGTGTCATACGACGCGGCGGCCGACGGCCCGGCGACAGCCAGGGTGGTTCTTCCCAGCGGCGAGCTCCGGGAGTACTCGCCGCCCGCAACAGCGGCGCTGGCGCTGGAGGAGGTGGGCCAGCAGGGGTGGTTCCTGTGCGACGCCGACAGGATGGGGTTCGAGGGCTCCGTGGCAGCGGTGGCTGGCGGCGAGGAGCTTCAGCCGGGGCAGATCTACTTTGTGCTCCCGAGCGAGATGCTGCGCCGCCGCCTCGCCCCCGAGGAGGTGGCCTCGCTCGCCGTCAAGGCCAGCGCCGCCCTCATCAAGGCCGCCACCGCCTCATCAGCCGGCGGCCGGCGCCGGCGAGGCTCCGTGGCGCCGCTCGTGTTCGCGCCGTCCGAGGAGGACTACTCGGCCGAGGATACCTTCACCTTGGCGACGTTCGCTGCGAAGCCGACGGTGGCGCAGAAGCGGAGGGTGGCGTACCGAGGCGGCAGGTCGCCGCCGAGGTTCTCGCCCGACTTAACCGCCATCTCCGAGAGCGAGTAGAGGTGCATGGCACACGAGACTGCCAAAAAAAAGGCGCCTCGTTGCATATAGCCCTGCCTCGCCTGGCCGCGACGGACGCGTGGGCCCTCCCGCTGATGCTAGATCGGACGGCGGAGACGCGGCAAATGCTGATATGTTGGATGGCCGTGGTAGAAATAGTCGCCTCTTCGGCGTTGTTAATTTAAATGCCAGAAGCACAAGGAAATGCACATACTGATATGCATGTCAATGTAATGTAAATACTGCATCTGCAAAAAAAAAAGATGTAAATACTGTATAAATGATGTGGAGTACGTATGCTCGGTTACTGCCTGAACTCGAAAATCAATGCTCCAAAATGCTTTAAAATAAGACGTTTTGGAGCATCAATTTTGTTTTTGCACAGAAGCATTTTGGAATATTGTTTATGAAAATTTGCACGCATGTTGAGAATTCGTCAATGTTTGTCCCTACAAAATTTCAGATTTTTTAAAAAGAGCTCGCAAGCACAAACTTCACGTCCGCCTGAACTCCAGTACTCATAGCCTCATTTTTAGGTTTGTCTTTGCAGGAGTAATCTTCCAAGTTCCAAGCCAACGATCACAGAGGACGGCCCATTAGAACACAAGAATGCAAACATAGGAGAAACTAATTTTGTTACACTAAGATAAATAAGAAAATGAGTATGTGCTAAAAATTGGAAATGGAAGATAGTGTTTGATATGCAGTTATCCTGGCAAAGGTATTTAGAAATTCTCTACAACATCATTGCATATTCTTCCATGCACAGTACAAGCTGCTTATGAGAAATAACCAGGCTCTAAGCTCTTCAGCAAAATTTGAAAAACTATTATCGGACTTAAGCACAAGATAGGTTTTCTTCTAGCTCATCCTTCAAGATAGATAAATCTAAGACAAGCTTCTCGAGGTTTTAGGAATAACCCTATCAAACAAACATATACCGCCACCCTATTGGCTCGTGCCAGTTTTAGGAATAATCCTATCTAAGGACCACCACAGGCTTGTCGTCTACCTGCAACTTGAACACATAATGCAGGCCATGGTACGACGAGTGAGAGAAATAAACACGTGGTTTTTCTTCCCGTGAAGAAAACGCCAGATCTGTCGCGCTGCATTCTATCCCGGCCCTCTCTCTCTCACACACACGGTGGCCACCCCAGTTGCTGGCCGGCTTTCCAGCCTGGGTGCCGTCCTTGCATACCGGCAAGCAATTATCACAGATCGGTTGCAACCACAGCAAGGACAATTGGATGCATGATCTTGGATTCACCATAGAATTGTTGGTTTCATGCATGTTGCAACACCTGCGCTGCACCTTTTCCTCTTGCTGGGTCACCTGCGCTGCACCTTGGCATGCACCTTTTGCCTTGCTGGTAGTAGTGGTGCCCCCCATGCATGGCCCCAGGCTGTCCCCCTCTTGGCCGTTGGATACATCCAAATGGGTGTAATTTGAATTGATTTGGTTCACAGCTCTATTTCGCTGGAAGCATAACTACTGAGTGCGATCGTGCATTTCGGTCGCTGCTGGTGTGCGTCCTACTAGTTAATAATTCGACGATATTTGGTATCTCACTTAAACTCTTTTCTTTGATTAGCACGAAGGAGATGATTGAGACCTACGCATGACAAAGGGATCGCACAATCAAGGATAGTAAGATCCTCTGCAAAAACTATTGTTTACTAACGAACAGGTCGATTTGCAAGCTCGTTAATCGTATTTGCAAGTACTGTTGAAAGGGCACCCGATGGTTGTTCAATTTGCATATCTGGATGTGTGCTGGACGTGCTGGTCCACGAACGCAATCATGCATTTCGCGACAGTTCTAGATTTTTCGGTGTGCAAAACGTTTGTAGCCAGGGACGCAGTACGTACCTTCTCAAAAACTAATGGATGGAGCATGTCCACGAGGTCAACCACATCTAGATGCACATCTGAAACGCGGGTACGGAACATAATGTAAACATAGCATCTTTCATACACGCGTTCTTGGAGAATATCGCCGTTGCGTATATGCCAATGGTGTCACCAGTTCCAAGTACTTCCCTGTTAGCATCATGTGTGTCTCTTCACTCTAGTTCACAGCACGGTAAAAACAAGAGTTCATTAGTAGGAATCTCAGTAACTCGGCTACCGTTTTTTGTTGGTTTGTCCGGTTAAACACACCAGCATTCCTTTGCTTCCAAAGCGACCAAGCCACCGCAATAACAAACGTGTCGAAACCTCTCTTGTCCGCACCTGTGAAGCTTCTTCTCGCTTGTAGCCACCACTCCAACATGTTATCTTGCACTTGCGGATGTTGCACCTCCAAGTTCAGACCGTCTAGGCACTTGTGCCAAACCTGCCTGGCATATATACATTGTATGTGTATGTGCTCCGCGTTATCCTCCTCTTGCAAGCACGTATAGCATGACGATGGTTGGTCTTGTAACCCATGTCTGGCACGTCGATCCGAGGTCCATAACCGATGTTGAACAGCCAGCCAAACGTGGATCTTGCATTTCAAAGGCGCCCAGCTCTTCCATATGCAAGATGCAAATGATACTCTCTCCAGTCCTTGGCAAAGCCTACTGTACACGGAGCAAGCAGTGTACTGCCCAGATGCGTCGGCCGGCCACGAGAAGATGTCAGGAGAGTTTGTGTCACGTGGGACAGTAGTGATGGCATGGCATAAGTTCAGAAACTGAATATGTGCTGTGAAAGTGAGTTCTCCCTCCACGTCCAGGACCCAACTGTTGTCCTCCAACGCTACGGTGGATGTGGTTCGAAGCCACTCTGTGACTCTGACACAAACAAAATAAGGTTGTCAAGCAATATTAATCGTGGTTTTACTAGCTGTAAAGACGAACTTAGGGTAATTACCTTATATGTTAGAGCAAATATCATAAAAACAGTAACTTTTTTTGCAATAATCATAAAACCATAACTATTGTGGCTAGGGTGTCACAAACCACAAATATAGTACTCCCCCCTTCCTATAATGTAAGACGTGTCAAAAAACGTCTTACATTATGAGACGGAGGGAGTAGAGTTTTTGTAGATAAAAAAAATTCTGCCACGTGTCCAGTCGGGTTCAAGGTGGTCCGCCCAAGGCAAAATCAATATTTTTTCATGTAGCGGACCAACTATTTGGATTGTAGTGTTAGAAACAGGGAAAAGTATTAAAATTGCCCGACTGATTTTAGCACGGCGTAAGCCGTCTCCAACACTCGCCATGCGTCCCTGTGCGGGCCAGGCACCCCGTTTACCTCTTAGCCTTATCCCCTCGGAGAGACGTCGTCCACTCGTTTCCTTCCTTGAGTTTATCCCCTACCTCTGGTCCCTGAGGAACTCGGGCACACGGCCTTTCTCTGCAACTTCCTTCCCCGTTTCCTTTCCCCAGCAACCAAGTACAAGGTCCGCCATGGGGAAGCTGTAACCCCTCCGACCACCACGCGCGGCAGGGGTGAGCAAGGGGAAGACCGGGGGCGGGGGGCTGGGACGCTGCATACAGGGGCGTTCGCTGCCTGTGCGCACCACTGCGGTGCTGCAACCGGCGGATGCAGCAGCACCATTGCCGCAAGGGAGGGCAGCGTAAGCTCGCCGCCGGTGCTACAACGCAGCACGGCGGAAGAGGCCGGAGGCGACGCCACTTGCTGTACTGCTGCAACGCACCACGCATGGGGAGGCAGGTGCCACTCGCCGCCGGCGCTGCAATGGAGCGGGCCCTGCTGCGGCGACGCGACAAGTCGAGGACGGCGGCGCTGCTCCGCGGGCGTGGCGAGTCAAGGCGGTGACGCTGCATTGAAGCGCCGGCCGTGTTGTGGGCGGCACTTCGCTGGCAGCGCTGCTCCAAGGGCACGACGAGTCAAGGTGGCGATGCTGCATTGAAGCGTCGACCATGTCGTGGCCGGCGCTTCGCCGGCAGTGCTGTGAGGAGGGCGTTGCTGCGGGGGCGCCGCGAGTCGAGGCGGCGACGCTGCATTGAAGCGTCAACCATGTTGTGGCTGGCACTTCACCGGCAAAGCTGTAAGGAGGGCGCTGCGGTGGCGAGTCGCGGTGGCGAAGCTTTGACCATGTTGTGGCTGGCGCGGCTCCGGCAGTGCGTGCGGCGAGGCGGGCACCGGTTGTGTTGTGCAGCTAGTGGTGCCAACTCCGTGCTCGTGCGTCTGTGCGTTGCGGCGGCATGGGAACAAAGCAGGGCGTAGTTTTTGCATTGACCAAATCCAATGGCCATACTGCGTGCAGATCATCAAGATCAGACGGTCGCTGACCCGACTGATTTCCCTGGGAAATCAATCGGTTGATCGGTAGTAGGCGCCCAGAAATAGTGTCAAACATCTTAATTTAAAAGATTTGGATTCTATGAAATAAACTTGCCCTTAAATTTGTGATTTTATGACAATTTTATTAAAAAGTTATGATTTTTTGAAACCCTAGGCATAATATATATGGTGTCGTGGCATTCATCGTAACGAACATTACACAGTTTTGTGCGGGAAAAACCTTCGATTTATTCATCAAACATCGTGGCAGTATAAAGAACACCAAAAGTAACATAAATTACATCCATGTCCGTAGACCACCTAGCGATAGCGATGATTACAAGCACTGGAACGAGCACAAGGCGTGACGCCATCATCGCCCCTCACTCACCGGAGTTGGGCAAACCTTCTTATAGTAGACAGTCAGGAAGTCCTTGTGTTAAGGCCCCAAAGAACCAGTGCACCGGAACAACAACCGTCCTCCATGAAGAGAAGCGTAAATCGTAAGGACCCAACCCATAGACACACAAACGAAGACCGAATCCAAGCAAATCCACCAAAGACAAACACCAACCAAATCTCATGAGATCCGCCGGACACACATCTCCACACGCCCTTCGACGACACTACACTCACTGGGGGGGGGGGGGGGGCAAGGCGGGGAGCCTTATTTCATGTTCAAGGAGCCGTCGCCGGCTCGCCTCCTAAGAGGACACAAACCCTAAACAAAATCAGAAAAACATCTAAAAGCGAAAAGGAGTCCTCTCGTCGGCAACGACCGGGATCTGCCTCGCCTCCAAGGCCCTAAGGCCACAGAAGGCGAGGTAGATCGTCGGTGGCACCGGCGGGATGCAAGGAAACCCTAGTTAGAAATAGTGTCAAACAGTCTAATAGAAAATTGGATGCTGTGAAACAACTTGATAAATTTTTTAAAGTTATGGTTTTGTCAAACCCTAGCGACAATAGTTGGGGTGTCATGATATTTGCTCCATGTTAAGCACACTGATCGTAACAAACATGACATCTAACTAAGTTGATAAACTATTCTAAGAGCATCTACAGCCGGACTTTGCAAATCCGCCCCCCCCGGTGCGTCCGCGGACACTGACCGGGCACCCCTCAAATTAGCCACTCTGCATCCGACTCTCTCATATTTGAACCCCTAGATCCATACAAAGCATGCAAAAGAAATCCTACGTACTACATACTACGTACTACCCTAGCTACTCTTCGTCGTCGGAGATGTCCACGACGACGGTGCCGAGCGCCGGCTGGACGGGCGGGTTGGAGGGCTCCGGCTCATCCTCCTCCTGCTCGACCTCATCCATGTAGGCGAGTATCTCCGCCTCCTCCGCGGCCTGCTGCGCCTCCATCTCCTGCCGGCGATGGCGTCTGGCCTCCGCAGCCGACTCCGCCTGCAGATCCGCGTCGCCGGCGTCCCCGACATCCTCCTCCTCCGGCTCATCCTCCTCCTCCTCAATCTCCTCCTCCTCGTCCTCCTCCTCCAACTCCTCCTGTGAATCCACTGCATCCGGAGGTAGCTCCGCGGCGATCCGGGCTTTGCGCCTTGCCCGGATCTGCTCAAGGAGCCCGAGCCGGCGCTCCGGCGTCAGAAATGGCTCGCTCCTCACCCGGCGGCGTGGGGGCATGGCTACTAGGCGAACGGGTGGAGTGAAAAGTGGCGGCGGCGGCGGACAGGCGGAGGAAAAATGTGGATGGTAGGGTTTCGGTGCCGCCGGTCGACTTAAATAGTCGGGCTAGGCACTACGCGGCCCGCTAGAGCGGCGCCACGCGGTCCGACGGAGGAGACGAGCTTCGGACCGCCGGGTTTCCGGGCGTTTCCGCGTGGGACCCCCCGTCAGTCCGATCGGCCCGCCGGTCGTTTGAGGCCCATTTGAGACGCCCGGCTGGGTCGAAAAATCGTGACCGGCGTGACCGGGCGGCCCGTCCGAGCGTTTGAGAAAGGTTTGGGAAGTCCGGCTGTAGATGCTCTAAAGAGACAAGAAAAAATAGAACAAATACGCACCCACCAGACAGGTTGACACAATGCATCGAGCACCTTTGAGTAGTCAAGTCAACCTATTTGGTGTCACTGGCCTCTATTCTGTTTCCAGCCGTACTAAACTTGCACGGTACTAGCACCATTTTCCCGAGATCAACGGGGCTCGAACATTACTTAAACCTCGCTGAAACAAAACCAGCAAACCCAGCACCTAGAAAACACGCTATACCACTAATACGATCGACAGTACAGCTCGACGCTTACGGTGCACGGACGCGCTGGCCAATCATCCCCCGTACCAAACGCGCCTGAGTAATATACCCCCTGAGCTCATTTGGCCACGTTGAGATCCGCGGCCGGCCTGCCTGCCGTCCAAAGATTCGCCCTGCCGCCCTCCGGCGACAAGATCTATACCACAGTTCTCTGCAACCACCGTGGCTGGCGTGTGCATCGGTCTATCGGTCGTCGGTCGAAGCTCGCCTTCGTCCAGCGAAAGTTCAAGGAAGCTCTGCTCTGCAACGGACAGGCCACGAGGCCCGGGATCGGATGTGTCTGGTCCGTGGGAAACCCCTGGGAATTATTGGCTCGGCCGGGCGACCAGACCAAGTGGCCCGTCGTGCAGCGCGGGTGGCGCCCCGCTGTCCGGGCAGCGCGGCATGCATGTGCGTGGCGCCACCCGACGTGGCCGAAGGGGGCGAGTGGCTCGTCGTCGTCGCGCGCATGCACGGCGCCACGCGCGACGTACCTCGCTGGCTGGCCGGACCGGTTTAGGAGTATAGCCAACAGCCGGCTATACGTGTCACTTATAGCCAACCTAATAGCCCACTCATATAATAGTTAGTCATACAGGTATGTTAGAGCATATATGGCCGGACTTGACAAATCCGGTCCCTATACGCTCGCGGGCGCGTCCGGGTGTGTCTGCGGACAGTGCCCGCCGGCCCCTCATATATTGCCCTGCACATTCACATATCTCAAATCCGGTCTCTCAAATCCATGCACGTCGATCATACAGGACGTTGTCGCACGTAAATAACAAATGTTTGGTACCGAACATAAATAGTGTTTACATATAACTTATTTTAAGTGCACAACTGAAACAACAGCTCATTGGTTTACATTGTGGGTCCACATATGCTCCATAAGATCACTGAGGAGCTCCGCATGCACCTGATGATCTCGAAGATTCTGATGCATCTGCAGAAAATTCATGAGCTGGGTTGCATCTTGATCTTCCGGGATTTCAACTTGTTCTCCGGGTGCTTCGAAGTCATGTTGTGCAAAATAATACAACATGTCATGAGCTGCCACAAAGTTTCCGATTCCCACATCATTGCAGCGCCACGAACAATTCCCCAACGAGCTTGAAGCACACCAAATGCCCTCTCCACATCCTTCCTAGCGGCTTCCTGCATTGTTGCAAAGTGGCTCTGTTTATAGCCATGCGGTTCGGATATGGTCTTCACAAACGCCGCCCACTGAGGATAGATGTCATCGGCAAGGTAGTATCCCATGTTGTAGTCTCGACGGTTGACGGTGTTGTTGCACGACGGTGATTCCCCATTGCAAAGCCTCCTGAACACCGGAGATTGTTGAAGCACGTTGATGTCGTTGTGAGAACCCGGCATTCCAAAGAAAGCATGCCAAATCCATAAGTCATGTGATGCCACCGCTTCTAGTATGATGGTGGCCTCTTTGATGTGACCTTGATACATTCCCCGCAAACCTTTGGGGCAGTTTTTTCATTGCCAATGCATGCAGTCAATTGATCCGAGCATTCCTGAAAACCCCCTGGCCTCTCCAATAGCCAACAACTTCTTCGTGTCCTGCGCATTTGGTTCTCTGAGATACTCATGTCCAAACACCTCCACCATGGTGCGGGCAAACTTGACAGTAGTCTTCAGGCATGTGCTCTCCCCCATCCTGACCATCTCACCAACGGCATCTGCAACAGTACCAAGTGCAAGCATCCTCAGAGCAGCCGTGCATTTCTGCTTGGCACCGAAAGAGAGTTGGCCGCAACAATCCCTTGTGAGCTTGAAGTAGTCAACGTGTGCCTCCACTCCCTTCACAATGCGCAAAAACAATGATTTCTGCATGCGAAAACGGCGACAAAACCATGGATCATCCGAAAAAGTTGGGTTCGGAGCAAAGTAGTCCTTCTGCAGTAGCCGAGCTCCGGACACCCTATCCCGATTGATCACTCTTCTTCCTTTGATTGAGCCCTTGAAGTTGAGAATATGCTCCACTTGCCGGTCCATTTCCTCTTGCATGCTCATGAGCATGATCATGTCCACTTCTTCGTCCGAATCCGAGGAATTGAAGAACTCATCGTCAATCATTTGATCAAGCTCCGTCAGTCCATACTCCTCGTCCGACGAAGCATCGGAATCCATTGTTTTCCCAAATAAAATCTCAAAAAATCCGGTCAGACAATGTGTCGAACACATGAAGTGCAAGGCGGAGCCAGAAAGTTGCCGGACGTACCGCAGTGGCGTCCGGGCCGGCGACGATGTCCCCGGCGGCGAGGACGGGACAGAGGACTGCTCTGCTCTGCCGGAGCTGGCGGCGCAGAGGCTACGAATGGCTGCGGAGCGGGCGCGGCGGCGGAGCTGCGAGACGGACGACGCGGAGGAGGAAGAAGAGAGGAGAGAGCAAATGGATCCGGCAAGTTCTGAGGGTGGATTTGGTGCAATTTGGGATGGGGTCGGGCTGTCGGATCCGACGTGGCGGGCGCGCCCGGACGCCCCCATGTCCGCCCCTTATTTGGGCTGGATATGAGGGGTGCCGGTCAGCCCAGGCGTTTAAGGCCCTTTTGAGGAGCCCGTCTAGGTCGAAATTTCGTAACCGGTCAGTGACCGGGCGGCCCGCCCGGACGTATGAGGCGGGTTTAAGGCGCCCGGCACCCAGGGAAACCAAAGAAGAGTGCTCTTATACTATTAATATATGTCCCACATGTTTCTCTCACAAAGGGTGTTGAAGCCCGTGTTACAGCTGGCTGTAAGTTTGTACCCCGCTTCTCTTCTCTCTCCTCTTCTCTCTCCTCTTCTCTATCATCCTACTCAGCAAAAATATATTATACTTGCTCTGGCTACCCTGCCTCTCCGCTCGATTGGTGGGAGTGTCCATGCACGCAGCATGCATGCTCCTGGAAAATGGTGTCGTTTGTCTCTTTGGCGTTCTTGGCGACGCCTGCATGATCGCGTGCTCCAAACAGGCACCTGGTCCTTGTTTGGACTGATCTTCGATCGATTCCGTGGAGCGGTGAGGTCCGTTGATCAAGCATCCTGTGGTTCATGAGGCTGGTTAGAAGAGTGAACGCCTGTATTCTAATCCCACGCACCGTACAAGTGACAAGTTTCTATGCATATGGATAGGGTCGTGAAACGGCTTGTCGTTTCTATGCATATGGAGTACGTATATCGCAAATCGAGTGTTTTCTGATATGATACACGACAACCTATGATGGGGCTTCTAGTCTAGTAATGCATGTCAGCTGGTTTCCATATGCACACAAGTACTGTGAACACTATAGACAAGAAAGGTTCCGGGCTTGCATGCATGCTTTCGAATACTATGGACAATAATGCTTCCGGGCATGCCTCCGTGGTTTGACCTTGTTCTTTAAACTGAAACTCCCGTAGATTTGCATGCATGCGTGATTCTTGAAAACTCAAAGTTAAAACATCGTATCTTCTACATGATCACGTATTCTCGTCACGTATAAAATTGGGCACCAACCGAAAGGTACACGCATGCATGCAAACTACCGTAGTACTGTTTGGACGTGTCCATGCGACCACGCACGATTCATGTCTGGTTTTAGAGGGTGAGCCAACTGATGCAGCGAGAGTCCACCACGCATTATTACGTTGGACAACGGACGATGACGGAACCATGCACGCACACAAACAAACCGCGGCCGTTCACAGAACCTACACGCATAGCAAGCTACGGCCCATGCGGCCGGCCACGTGAAGTCCGTCAACTTTGGTCCGCCGGGCGCGCCACGCGTACCGTGGCCCATGACGAGACGCGGCATGGCGCCGCTCCGGTGCTCCCACCTCGCTCCCGGACAGGAGACTACGCGCCGCGATACGCTAGACTCTACATGTGGCTACAAGCCTACGTACATGAAACTTTGGCAAGGCATTTGGTCTACACGCAACTGAAAAAAGGTCAGTGACGCAAACGATGAGAGGGGATATTTCCAGAAGCTTCTGCTTCACGCTCGTATCGTGCACGCAGCTAAGCTCTTATCGTTTCAACGAGAAAGGTACTTTCTCTCCGTTGAGGTTTGCAAGGCCATTCATAAAACTAATGAAATTCCTAAAATATCAAGGTGTGATTACCTTGTACACAATGAAGCTCCAATATAGAATTGTATGCAAAGTCCATCAGCAAAAGCTCAAAAGTCACCAATGTGTGGGTGTGGGTGAAAGAGATGGATTAATCTCGGACCAATTACTCATTGTCTTGATTTTACAAACATGGCTCTCTTGCCTAACAAACTCGAATGGAGGTAGGAGTAGTACCAAATTCATGGATCCTGCAATTCAAACTACTAAAATTGTTATTACAAAAGTCCCTTGTTGGTTGCCTGCAACAATTTTGTCATCTAACTCTAGAACTAGACAAACCCTCTCTACTTTAAAAAAAACTTGGTCCTCGTCAACTTAAAGGGGTTTGATTAGACCGTGTTGGGATTTTCACACACTTTATAGCCCAACTAATAATAAAATCAAAAAAGAAGTTTAGGAGAATGAAAATAAACACTTTTCGACAATTTGGGAATTTATTTTTAAAATGAAACCTTCGAGCCAAACCAGGAATTTGATAAATTATTGAAAAGTCTTAAAAAAGGAGGCAATAAGTTCATGAAGATCCATGGAAAATCAGGAAATATGGGGATATTCTATGAACATTCTTAAAATTTCTGTGATTTTCCGTTGAATTTTCCATAATAGTATACATTTTATTAGATTTTTATTTTATGTAAATTTTTTCTAGCATTCACATTTTTTGGCAACATTTGTAGATTTTTCCAATATGTTTTCTACTTTTAAATGGAGTATGGTGTTTTTCTATTCACAGAAATAGTTATTTTTTCAATGAACCTCCATATCGTTTTCATTTTTCTTCTTTTTTTAAATTTTTTTTGCGCTGGCTTGTGCTAGATCTCAGCACCATATCATCGGTCTACGTGCATTGAGTTGGGAGAAAATTAATCTTAAATTGAAGGATATGCTTATCATGTTTTATACTATAGGAACCAAAATAAACCTGGTCATAGTTGATAGAGTAGTACTATATCACATAGCTAATCTCCAACGTCAATCCTGTAGCAGGTACTAAGCAAACAATATGCATGTGAATTGTTATATTATTTATGCTTAATCTAGTACTATGATGAATGCCATAGACCGGTAATTAACAAAGATAGATCATCTCTAGCACTACTGATGCAATGTCAGAAAAAAATGTTTTACACCTCGAGAATTGTCCCACTTTAATCCATTGAAGGTCATGGGTTTATCAGCTACCCACTATCCAAGCCGTAATGTTCTTTTACTTTCGGATTTTCACATTTTACAATCTATGTGAGTCGCAAGGACAATTAATCTAAAAACATTATCTAAAGACACTTCTAATGTATTCACATAATTTCATAAGAATGTAAACAGTTTAAATTCGTAATTGCACAATGTGAACAAGATGTTGATGGACCTGTAGAAAAAGAAAAGCAAGATGTTTGATGGCACCCATACAATGGTGCCAATTCAGTCATATGTTTTCTGTAAGTATCCTAACATTTGAGTTATTTTTCCCATACAACCGCATAAGTTGTGGTGGGGTTCAACTATGAAAAACAATAGAAGTTTCTATTCAGGACAAAGAGTTATTTTTCGAAGTATCTAAAAAAGAGTTATTGAAAAAACATATTCGATCCATCAAATAGTAGTTTGTTCTTGTATTAACCATGTGATCTTGTCATATTACCTTGTTAAGTTGCTATAACGATTTTTACCTTGGAGCTCTCTCTCAAATAATGGTGGGTCAACCTTTTTGGTAACAGTCTTGCTAAATCTCAGTGGACTAAGACTTGGTTATGTTTTAGTCGATGCTATATTCATGAGATCAAAACCAATAAGCTGCGGGAGAATGGCGCCTCCTCGCGCGTGCCACGGCCTCCTAGGTATGTGATAACCCACAAGTATAGGGGATCAGTTGTAGCCTTTCTCGATAAATAAGAGTGTCGAACCCAACGAGGAGCTAAAGGTAGAATCAATATTCTCTTCAAGTTCTATCGACCACCGATACAACTCTACGCACACTTAACGTTTGCTTTACCTAGAACAAGTATGAAACTAGAAGTACTTTGTAGGTGTAATGCTAGAACTACTTCACATGAATAAAACTAGGAGTACTTAGCGAGAATAAAACTACGAGTAATTTGCAAGATAATAAAAGTTAGTTGTTTAGTAGAAAGCTTTTGTAACACAAGAGAATGATTTGTCCCTAGGCAATCGATAACTAGACCGGTAATCATTATTGCAATTTTATATGAGGGAGAGGCATGAGCTAACATACTTTTCGTACTTGGATCATATGCACTTATGATTGGAACTCTAGCAAGCATCCGCAACTACCAAAGATCATTAAGGTAAAATCCAACCATAGCATTAAGTAACAAGTCCTCTTTACTCCCATACTCAACAACCCCCTTACTCGGGTGTAAGCTTCTGTCACTGTAGCCGCCCACTATAAGAGAATTATGAACGTATTGCAAACCCTACAGCGGGAATCCCTCACACTTGCGCGACACGGAGGGCATCATAGGACAACACCAAAATAAAACATACAACTCAAACCAATCACGATCATCAATCAACCCATTGGACAAAACGAATCTACTCAAACATCATAGGATTGCCACATATCATTGGATAATAATATATAGCGTTAAGCACCATGTTTAAGTAGAGAATTACAGTGGGAATAGAGAGGTTACACCACTGCATAGAGGGGGAGAGAGTTGGTGTTGACGGCGGCGAAGTTGTTGGTGTAGATCGCCGTCACGATGATTGCCCCGGCGGCGTTCCAGCGCCACCAGGAGAGAGGGGGAGAGAGCCCCCCTCCTTCTTCTTCTTGCTTGGCCTCCCCCTAGATGGGAGGAGATTTTCCCCTCTGGTCCATGGCCGCCATGGCTCCCGGAGGGCAGGAGCCCATCCGAGATTGGATCTCTCTCTCTCTCTGTTTCTCTTCTGTTTCGCGTTTCCCTTTTCTGGCCTTTCACCATTTCTTAAAATATCCGGAGATCCGTAACTCCGATCGGGCTGAATGTTTAACACGATTTTTTTCTCAATATAAGCTTCCTTGCGGCCGAAGAAGGGCCCCAACCGACTTACGGTGTGCCCACAAGGCAACACCACGCGGCTGGGGGGGGGGGGGAAGGCCGCGCCAAGATGCCTTGTGGAGGCTATGGGCTTCCGTTTGCTTTGATTCCGCCTCCCAAAAATCACATATATTGCAAAATAATTCTCCGTAAAATTTTATCGCGTTTGGACTTCGTTTGATATGGATTTTCTGCGAAACAAAAAACAAGCAGAAAACAGGAACTGGCACTGGGCACTGGATCAATATGTTAGTCCCAAAAATAATATAAAATGTTGCCAAAAGTATATGAAAGTTGTAGAATATTGGCATGAAACTATCAAAAATTATAGATACGACGGAGACATATCAGCATCCCCAAGCTTAATTCCTGCTCGTCCTCGAGTAGGTAAATGATAAAAAAAAGATAATTTTTGATGTGGAATGCTACCTAGCATAATCTTGATCATATAATCTAATCATGGCATGAATATTAAGACACGAGTGATTCAAAGCAATAGTCTATAATTTGATATAAAGACATCAATACTCAAGCATACCAACAAACAATCATGTCTTTAAAAAAATGCTAAAGAACGCTATCTCTACAAAATCATATAGTCCTGTCATGCTCCATCTTCTTAACACAAAGTATTTATCATGCACTACCCCGATGACAAGCCGAGCAATTGGTTCACACTTTTTAATGCGCTTCAGCTTTTTCAACCACCACGCAATACATGAGCGCAAGTCATGGATATAGCACTATAGGTGGAATAGAGTATAATGGTAGAGATTAATAAGGAGAAGTCAAAAAGGGAGAAAGTCTCGCATCAACTAGGCGGATCAACGGGATATGGAGATGCCCATCAATCGATATCAATGCGAGGAGTAGGGATTGCCATGCAACGGATGCACTAAGAGCTATAAGTGTATGAAAGCTCAAACTGAAAACTAAGTGGGTGTGCATCCAACTTGCTTGCTCATGAAGACCTCGGGCATTTGAGGAAGCCCATCATCGGAATATACAAGCCAAGTTCTATAATGAAAAACTCCCACTAGTATATGAAAGTGACAACCTAGGAGACTCTCCATATGAAAAACATGGTGCTACTCTGAAGCACAAGTGTGGTAAAGGATAGTAACATTGCCCCTTCTCTCTTTTTCTCTGATTTCATTTTTTTGTTTTCTCTTTTTTTTAGAACAGTCTCATGGACCTCATCCCCACTTTTTCGAGGACTCATTAGTTTCCACCATTATTTCCTCACTGGGACAATGCTCTAATAATGATGATCATCACACTTTTATTTACTTACAACTCGATAAAAACTATACAAGATGACTCTATATGAATGCCTCTGGCAGTGTACCAGGATGTGCAATGATCTAGCGTAGCAAAGATATCAAAAAACGGACAAGCCATGAAAATATCATGCTAGCTATCTTACGATCATGCAAAGCAATATGACAATGAATGCTCAAGTCATGTATATGGTGATGATGGAAGTTGCATGGCAATATATCTCGGAATGGCTATGGAAATGCCATGATAGGTAGGTATGGTGGCTGTTTTGAGGAAGATATAAGGAGGCTTATGTGTGATAGAGCGTATCATATCACTGGGTTTGGATGCACCGGCAAAGTTTGCACCGACTCTCGATGTGAGAAAGGGCAATGCAGGGTACCGAAAAGGCTAGCAAATTGCGGAAAGGTGAGAGTGCGTATAATCCATGAACTCACATTAGTCATAAAGAACTCACATACTTATTGCGAAAGTTTATTAGCCCTCGAAGCAAAGTACTACTACGCATGCCCCTAGGGTGATAGATTGGTAGGAAAAGACCATCGTTCGTCCCCGACCGCCACTCATAAGGTAGACAATCAATAATAAATCATGCTCCAACTTCTTAGCATAACGATAGACCATACATGCATGCTTCGGGAATCACAAACCTTAACACCAATATTCCTACTAAACCACAATCATTCACTAGTACCTCCCACATATCACAATTTTAATATGGCAAAACAATTGCAAGGAATCAAACTTATCATATTCAATGATCTACAAGTTTTATGTAGGATTTTATGACTAACAATGTGAATGACCAATTCCTGTTGACTCTCTAAATAGATATAAGTGAAGCATCAGAGTTTAATTCTTTCTACAAAAGACTACACTCTAATAAATATAAGTGAAGCAAAAGAACATTTTACAAATAACGGTTTTCTATATGTAGAGAAACAGGCATCCAAACTTCAAATGATATAAGTGAAGCACATGAAGCATTCTATAAATCAACCAAGGACTATCTCATACCAGCATGGTGCATTATTAAAAGAAAAAGAAAAAGCACACGACGCTCCAAGAATTTACGCATATCATGTGAACAAAACAAAAACCGAGACATACTGATATTTGTCGAAGAAAGATGGGATGCCTTCTGATACGTCCAATTTGCATCATGATTTCCTACTGTTATTTATAATGTATTTGATCATTATTTCACTTTATGTTGCAATTCTTATGCCTTTTCTCTCTTAATTTGCAAGATTTCTATGAAGAGGGAGAATACCGGCAGCTGGAATTCTGGACCTGAAATAGCCACATCAGAGATACCTATCCTATAGAGCTCGAATTGACTTGAAATTTCACGGAGATTTTTTATTGAATATATAAAAAATACTGGAAATAAGAAATAATGGAGGGGACCCACCAGTTGCCCACAAGGCAACAGGGTGCCCCCGTGGGCGCGCCCTGATGCCTTGTGGGCCCCCTGGCTGGCGTCTGGCCCCCTCCTTCTGCTATATAAGCTCATTTGCCCTAAAAAATTATAGAGAAGACTTTCGGGACGAAACGCCGCCGTGTCGAGGCGGAACCTGGGCAGGAGCTATTTTGCTCCCCGGCGAAGTGATTCCGCCGGGGATACTTCCCTCCGGGAGGGGGAAATCGAAGCCATTGACATCACCAATGATCCTCTCATCGTGGGAGGACCAATCTTCATCAACATCTTCACCAGCACCATCTAATCTCAAACCCTAGTTCATCTCTTGTATTCAATCTTTGTCTCAAAACCTCAGATTGGTACCTGTGGGTTGCTAGTAGTGTTGATTACATCTTGTAGTTGATGCTAGTTGGTTTATTTGGTGGAATATTATATGTTCAGATCCTTAATGATATTCAATACCCCTCTGATCTTGAACATGAATATTATTTGTGAGTAGTTACTTTTGTTCTTGAGGACATGGGAGAAGTCTTGTCATAAGTAATCATGTGAATTTGGTATTCGTTCGATATTTTGATGATATGTATGTTATTGCTTCCTTTAGTGGTGTCGTGTGAACGTCGACTACATGACACTTCACCATCTTTGGGCCTAAGGGGAGGCATTGTGGAGTAGTAATTAGATGATGGGTTGCTAGAGTGACAGAAGCTTAAACCCTAGTTTATGTGCTATTCCGTAAGGGGCTGATTTGGATCCATATGTTTCATGCTATGGTTAGAGTCATCTTAATTCTTGTTTCGTAGTTGCGGATGCTTGCGAGAGGGGGTAATCATAAGTGGGAGGCTTGTTCAAGTAAGAACAACACCCAAGCACCGGTCCACCCACATATCAAATTATCAAAGTAGCGAACGCGAATCAAACAAACATGATGAAAGTGACTAGATGAAATCCCCATGTGTCCTCGAGAACACTTTGCTTATTATATGAGTTCATTACGGCTTGTCCTTTGCTATAAAAAGGATTGGGCCACCTTGCTGCACTTTGGATACCGTTATTACTTGTTACGAATTACCTTGCTACCAAACTATCTGTTACCTACAATTTCAGTGCTTGCAGAGAATACCTTGCTGAAAACCGCTTGTCATATCCTTCTGCTCCTCGTTGGGTTTGGCACTCTTATTTATCGAAAGGACTACGATTGATCCCCTATACTTGTGGGTCATCAAGACTCTTTTCTGGCGCCGTTGCTGGGGAGTGAAGTGCCTTTGGTGAGTGGAATTTGGTAAGGAAACATTTATATTACGTGCTGAAATTTACTGTCACTTGTCACTATGGAAAGTAATCCTTTGAGGGGCTTGTTCGGGGTATCTTCACCTCGACCAGAAGCATTAAGAGTTGCTCCTCCACCTACTGAACCTACTGAAAATATTTATTATGAAATTCCTTCGGGTATGGTAGAGAAACTGCTAGCTAATCCTTATGCAGGAGATGGAACGGTGCATCCTGATATGCACTTGATCTATGTGGATGAAATTTGTGGATTGTTTAAGCTTGCAGGTCTATCCGGAGATGGAGTTAAGAAGAAAGTATTCCCTTTATCTTTGGAGGGAAAGGCATTGACATGGTATAGGCTATGTGATGATACTGAAACATGGGATTGGAACCGGTTGAAGCTGGAATTTCACCAGAAATTTCATCCTATGCATTTGGTTCATCGTGATCGGAATTATATATATAATTTTTGGCCTCGTGAAGGAGAAAGTATCGCTCAAACTTGGGTATGCTTAAGTATATGTTGCATAAATGCCCCAATCATGAGCTCTCAAGGGAAATAATTATTCAAAACTTTTATGCTCGGCTTTCTCATAATGATCAATCCATGCTCGATACTTCTTCTGCTGGTTCCTTTATGAAGAGAACTATTGAATTCAGATGGGATCTTCTGGAAAGAATTAAACATAACTCTGAAGATTGGGAAACTGACAAAGGTAAAGTGTCAGGTATAAATCTTGAGTTTGATTGTGTTAAATCTTTTATGGAAACTGATGCTTTTCATAAGTTTAGTACTAAATATGGACTTGACTCTCGGATAGTAGCTACTTTTTGTGAATCTTTTGCTGCTCATGTTTATCTCCCTAAAGAGAAATGGTTTAAATATCATCCACCTATTCAATTAAATGAAGAACTTGTTAGTGTTAAGGAAGAAACAATTGTTTACAATGTTGATCCAGGTGTGCCTACTGCTTACATTGAGAAACCTCCTTTCCCAGTTAGGATTAAGGAACATGCTGATATGTCCAATTTGCATCATGATTTCCTACTATTATTTATTATGTTTTTGCTCATTATTTCACCTTATGATACAATTCTTATGCGTTTTCTCTCTTAATTTGCAAGATTTACATGAAGAGGGAGAATGCCGGCAGCTGGAATTCTGGACCTGAAATAGCCACATCAGAGATACCTAATCTACAGAGCTCCAATTGACCTGAAATTTCACGAAGATTTTTTATTGAATATATAAAAAATACTAGAGAGAAGAAATACCAGAGGGGACCCACCAGCTGCCCACAAGGCAGCTGGGCGCGGCCCTCCCTGGCACCCTAGTGCCTTGTGGGGCCCACAGCTTGTGTCTGGCCCCCTCCCTCTGCTATATGAAGTCATTTGCCCTAAAAAAAGAGAAGTCTTTCGGGACAAAGCGCCGCCGTCTCGAGGTGGAACCTGGACAGGAGCTATTTTGCTCTCCGGCGGAGCGATTCCACCGGGGATACTTCCCTCTGGGAGGGGGAAATCGAAGCCATCGACATCACCAACGATCCTCTCATCATGGGAGGACCAATCTTCATCAACATGTTCACCAGCACCATCTCATCTCAAACCCTAGTTCATCTCCTGTATTCAATCTTTGTCTCAAAACCTCAGATTGGTACCTGTGGGTTGCTAGTAGTGTTGATTACATCTTGTAGTTGATGCTAGTTGGTTTATTTTGTGGAAGATTATATGTTCAGATCCTTAATGCTATTCAATACCCCTCTGATCTTGAACATGAACATGATTTGTGAGTAGTTACTTTTGTTCTTGAGAACATGGGAAAAGTCTTGTCATAAGTAATCATGTGAATTTGGTATTCGTTCGATATTTTGATGATATGTATGTTGTTGCTTTCTTTAGTGGTGTTGTGTGAACGTCGACTACATGACACTTCACCATCTTTGGGCCTAAGGGAAGGCATTGTGGAGTAGTAATTAGATGATGGGTTGCTAGAGTGACAGAAGCTTCAACCCTAGTTTATGCGCTATTCCGTAAGGGGCTGATTTGGATCCATACGTTTCATGCTATGGTTAGAGTCATCTTAATTCTTCTTTCGTAGTTGCGGATGCTTGTGAGAGGGGGTAATCATAAGTGGGAGGCTTGTTCAAGTAAGAACAGCACCCAAGCACCAGTCCACCCACATATCAAATTATCAAAGTAGCGAACGCGAATCAAACAAACATGTTGAAAGTGACTAGATGAAATTCCCATGTGTCCTCGAGAATGCTTTGCATATTATACGAGTTCGTTCCGGCTTGTCCTTTGCTATAAAAAGGATTGGGCCACCTTGCTGCACTTTATTATACTAGTTACTTGTTACTTGTTATGAATTATCTTGCTATCAAAACTATCTGTTACCGCTACTTTCAGTACTTGCAGAGAATACCTTGCTGAAAACCGCTTGTCATTTCCTTCTGCTCCTCGTTGGGTTCGACACTCTTACTTATCGAAAGGACTACGATTGATCCCCTATACTTGTGGGTCATCAAGCACCATGAATAAAATGTGAACCACCATCAGTCATTAAATATCTAGGGACTCCAAACCTCGGGAAGATGACTTCTTTAAGCATTTTAATAGAAGTGTTGTGATCAGCCCTACTAGTTGGAATAGCTTCTACCCACTTAGTAACGTAGTCAACAACAACTAAAATATGAGTATACCCATTGGATTTAGGAAAATGTCCCATATAATCAAAACCCCAAACATCGAATGGTTCAATAACAAGTGAATAATTCATAGGCATTTCCTGATGTCTACCAACATTACCAATTCTTTGACATTCATCACAAGAAAGGACAAACTTACGTGCATCCTTGAAAAGGCACAGGCCTCCTGCCTGGGAGCCTCCTATCTACTCCTGGTCGTCGGCGGTCTCCACGTAGTAGTAAGCTCCTCCAGAGGGGGTAGTAGTCGTCGACTGGGGCGGCTGACTCCGGGGCTCCGACATCTGGTCGCAGCAATCGGGTATGGGGAAAAAGGGAAGCAAGGCATGTTGTAACATAATTAAAGTAGCATCTTCAGGGTCTTGCAGCATTAGAAGAGTGCAGATTAGTAACATAATTAAAGTAGCAAGCATGTTGTAACAAAGCCTAGAGATCCTTTCTCGACTCCCTGCGACAAAGCGATCCCGAAGCTTCCAATTAATTATCATGTAACCAGTTCAAGTAGTAGATCGGGATACTTTACTGAGCGTCCTGTTACCGTGGACATGGCTATTCGAATAGATATATCTTCCCTGCAGGGGTGCACTAGTGTTACCCAACACGCTCGATTAACTCTGGCCGGACACACTTTTTAGGGTCATGCCCGGCCTCGGCTGATCGACACACCGCAGCCCTACCTAGAGCTCAGCAGAGAGGTCCCCGCCGGTCTACATCCTAAGTGCTCAGGGTTCTTGGGCCCATCCCCCTTTGCACTCCAAGTCGTTGTGTGCAGGGTGGATACCAGTGCCATCGGCACGATCCGACCATGCCACAATGCAGAACTGGACGTCTGACAGAGCTTTCAGCTGATACATACGGCGCAGAGGGCCCCATTAAACCATAATCCCACGTGGTGGTAGTGCGTATAGGCCAGTGGCCAACTCAGAACAAATACCCAAATCCGTTAAGTGCATTGGGAGCTCGCGGAAACGATCAGAGATCCACGAAACATGTGGCCCCGTCGCCCCGTCTCGTTTACTTACGACAAGGGCCAAGAATGCCCGGTCGTGCCACGTAATTATCTCGCGGGTACCCTCATGGTCAACCCGACTACACATCTCTCGCGGGTACCCCTCGGGGCCTACCCGACTTTAACAAGTATCTGTAACAAGGCCAAGGTACCCGTGTGTCCATAACATCAAGATGGGATCCGAGGAATCACCCTCGTTGGATTCCCACTCGATGTATCCGTCAAGGTGAACCCGGAGGAATCACCCTCGATGGTATTCACACTTGCGGGGTTGCACGACAGAAGCTTCATCGGAGGTGGGGAAGAGGAATCACCCTCGATAACCCACAACCAATTAGCTGTACCACAGAGGCAACATTAGGAGTGAGAAGAGGTATCACCCTCGACACTCGACGTTAGCTCTGTAGAGTCGAGCAATTTAGGGAGGTGCGTGGTGATGTGCTGGTCTCAGCCCGTCGATCACATCGATCAGGGCACTGGTAACTAAGCGGGGCAACTATGACAAGGAAGAGGGGCCACAGATGGATTACCATCCAACCTGTACTAAGCATTTACGATATCCGGTAAGGTATCAATAGTAGTTTACAAAATCAGGCTATGCATTAGAATAGGATCAATCAAAAGCAGTAGCAAATTCTAATGGAAGCAGGAGGGAGAAAGAATAGGTGATATAGGCATGCTCAAGGGGGTTTGGTTGCCTGGTTGCTCTGCGGCAAAGGAGGGATCGTCAACGGGGTAGCCGGTCTCCAGAACTGCATCGGTCTCGGAGGCTATCGGAAAGAAGAGGGGGAAGAAACAATAAATAAAAGCAAATCAAATGCAACACTATGCAAGGCACGGCAAAATGCAGTGCCGGTAGTGCCCTAATGCATTGCTACATGTCGCAGACGAAGCGGGAAAATATCTGGGATATTTTCCCGGCGTTTAGGCTGATTTCGGTATACTGAACCGGAGGGGAAAGTTCCATGTTCAGATAGATAGGAGTGATGGTCAAGCATTTTGACCACATATTCGGATTCGTCTCGTTTTTCTGATCCATTTTCATTTAGAAAGTTTTTCGATCCAAGTTACGGTTTATTTTCTATGAATTTTCAAAGATTTAAACAGTTTTCTGAAATTTCTGGATTATTTATTAATTCGAAATTTCAATAGAAAAAATGCTAGGGGTACACACTGGAGTGTACCCAGCAGTGCTGATAGAGGCTGACAGATGGGGCCCAGTCAACTGCTGACTCAGCAGTTGACTGGTCCATAGTTGACCAGTCAGCGGGTCCGGTGGGGCCCGCGTGTCAGCGAGTCACTTTTAAAAACAGAGTTTAATTAATTTCCTAATCTAGTTAGTTAGCGGCCTGGGGCCCAGCAGTCAGTGGGTGTTAGGGGGGCTAATCACATCATTAGTGAACTAATGACGGTGCCACGTCGGCAGTCGCCGGAGTCTCGCCGGCGAGGCCTTCCCGACGGCGGACGAGCTCCGTGCGCTCGCTACGGTGCACCATTTCATGCGTGGTCTGCAGCGTTGGGATCCTGAGATCGAGCGCATCCGAACGGTGGCGAAGGTGGACCAAATGGTCGCCGGAAACAAGGCCGGCGACGAGGTTTGCGGCGGCGGCATTCAGCCGAGCACGTGCGCGCGGCTACGACGGCGGAGCGGAGGGGAAAGAAAGGGGGAAAGGGCGCGGCTCACCGAGAGGAGGTCGGTGGTGAGCTCGTACGGGGCTAGGGTGGTCGGGGTGACGCGGATCGACGGCGAGGGCGCGGCGGCCGGAGCCGAAGAAGTCGCCCGATCTCGCGGCTCGGTGAGGTCCAGCTCGAACTCGGGCTTGCAGGCGACGAAGACGATGACGAGGCGCCTCCTGGACATCATCTCGGCCGGCGGGGAGGCTGGTGGCCACGCAGGCGGCGGTGGCGCGGTGAGGGCAGTGTTCGGGCACCGATGAAATGAAAGGGGTGGGCGAGAGGAAGGGAGTGAGGGCGACGGAGGGCGTCCAGGGGAGCAAGGGTAGTCGGGGGAGGGCCTTATCCCCTCCTCCTACCTGCTCCGGCGCCGTGGCGACCAGCGGGCGGATCGCCGCGCGTTCGGCCATGGGCGCACCGACACGCAGGGAGGGGGCAGGTGGGAACGACGACCGTGGCGGGCTAGGCCGGCCCGGGCCGCAGGCCAGGCGCCAGGTAAGGCTACTCCCTTTTCCATTTTCTTTGTTTTATCTTTTATTAATAAACAGAGAGGGAAAATGAAATATTTAGGCTACCATATGGCTAAGGAAAAATATGGATCTAGTCCACATAAATCCCTGGCAATTTTAGGCACTGCCACAAAAAGTTTAGGATTTAATTGAATCCATTTGAAATTTTCATAATTGCAAAGGCATTTTAAAGTGCTGAAATGGCACTATTTTGGTTGCTAAGGTCAAATTGGGAATTTTAATAATGTTCTTTTTATTTTTATAATTGCTCTGGAATTATATGCAATATTATGAACATTTTTATTCTACTGTTGGGATAACTTTTAATTTTGGCTTTATTTTAAATTTTTGAATTTGAAGTTGGATTACTCTCTAATGCAATTTACTTAGGATGATCATGATGACATGGCTAATTAATTAGCAAAATGGTAGGGTTAAGATCTGGGGATGTTACAATTCTCCCCCACTACAAGAAATCTCGTCCCGAGATTTAAGAGATGGAGGTAAGGGGTATCTTCGGGCTCAAGGGTGTACAGAAGAGCCAGGTTTTGATCCTGTGGAACTGTGGTGAGTGTCGATTAAGAGTGGGAAGGTGGCGACATCTTGCATGGTCATGACAACAAGATGTGTCATAGGAAAGCCTGTCAGCTATGTCGGCAACAACGTCGGTACCAAGGGTGGGGAACGAAGAGAACCATTTTCTTGCTCGTTAAATCGAGGTGGACCAATAGGCAAGATTCTCGTCCATCGGTGGTTACAGGAATGTCATCGACAACAGCAACAAGGTTTTATTTGGGGGTGTTGACTTAAGCAGGGCATTATCACTGCCCAGATAAAAGCCAGTATTACAAGAAAGGTTAAACAGACCAATGGAACGGAAAATGTGATGATCAGATTAAACAGATCAATGGAAAGGAATATTTTGCAGACAATCTAGCTCTCTGGGTGAATGTGATTACGAGAACCTAATGTTAGTGTTAGCAAAATCTTTAACCCGAAAGGATGAGAAGTTTGGAGTCCCAGAGTAAAGGAGAGGAATAAAAGATCCTAATACCACCCATTGGCAACGTGGGCCCGTAAGCCACACATCCATGTTAGTAAAATCGTTTTTCAAAGACTAGACTCAACTTCGGCCAAGGAGTTGGAAAGGGGCTTCCTATAGGCAGTTGGCTCTGATACCAACCTGTGACGCCCCCGACTTAATCGTGTACTAATCATACACGCAAGTGCACACGATCAAGCCTAGGGACCCACTTGAAGATATCACAACACAACTCTAAACACAAAATAAAATAATTCAAGCTTTATATTACAAGCCAGGGGCCTCGAGGGCTCGAATACATAAGATCGATGTCATACAAGCATCAGCGGAAGCATTAGATATATGAGTACAGACATTAAGTTAAACAGATAAGCCTTTGACAAGGCGGGGCAAAATAAAACACTGATCGAAAAGGCGCAGGCCTCCTGCCTGGGAGCCTCCTATCTACTCCTGGTCGTTGGCGGTCTCCACATAGTAGTAAGCTCCTCCAGAGGGGGTAGTAGTCGTCGACTAGGGCGGCTGACTCTGGGGTTCTGACATCTGGTCGCAACAATCGGGTATGGGGAAAAAGGGAAGCAACCGTGAGTACTCATCCAAAGTACTCAGCAAGACTTTCATCAGAACTAGTCTAGTTATGCAACATTATCAAATGAAGGCTGTATATGTGGACTTGACTGCAGAAATGCCGGAATAGGGAGAAAAATGGCCTAGCCTGTCGAAGACTAGCATCTTCAGGGTCTTGCAGCATTAGAGGAGTGCAGATTAGTAACATAATTAAAGTAGCAAGCATGTTGTAACAAAGCCTAGAGATCCTTTCTCGACTCCCTGCGAGAAAGTGATCCCGGAGCTTCCAATTAATTATCATGTAACCAGTTCAAGTAGTAGATCGGGATACTTTACTGAGCGTCCTGTTACCGTGGACACGGCTATTCGAATAGATATATCTTCCCTGCAGGGGTGCACTACTGTTACCCAACACGCTCGATTAACTCTGGCCAGACACACTTTTCTGGGTCATGCCCGGCCTCGGCTGATCGACACACCGCAGCCCTACCTAGAGCTCAGCAGAGAGGTCCCCGCCGGTCTACATCCTAAGTGCCCAGGGTTCTTGGGCCCATCCCCCTTTGCACTCCGAGTCGT
This sequence comes from Elymus sibiricus, assembly GCA_039707655.1. Taxonomy (NCBI): domain Eukaryota; kingdom Viridiplantae; phylum Streptophyta; class Magnoliopsida; order Poales; family Poaceae; genus Elymus; species Elymus sibiricus. Next base: position 395,209,019 of record CM077672.1, read on the forward strand.
TGTGTGCAGGGTGGATACCAGTGCCATCGGCACTATCCGACCGTGCCACAATGCTGAACTGGACGTCTGACAGAGCTTTCGGCTGATACATACGGCGCAGAGGGGCCCATTAAACCATAATCCCGCGTGGTGGTAGTGCGTATAGGCCAGTGGCCAACTTAGAACAAATACCCAAATCCGTTAAGTGCATTGGGAGCTCGCGGAAACGATCAGAGATCCACGAAACATGTGGCCCCGTCGCCCTGTCTCGTGGACTTACGACAAGGGCCAAGAATGCCCGGTCGTGCCACGTAATTATCTCGCGGGTACCCTCATGGTCAACCCGACTACACATCTCTCGCGGGTACCCCTCGGGGCCTACCCGACTTTAACAAGTATCTGTAACAAGGCCAAGGTACCCGTGTGTTCATAACATCAAGATGGGATCCGAGGAATCACCCTCGTTGGATTCCCACTCGATGTATCCGTCAAGGTGAACTCGGATGAATCACCCTCGATGGTATTCACACTTGCGGTGTTGCACGACAGAAGCTTCATCGGAGGTAGGGAAGAGGAATCATCCTCGGTAACCCACAACCAATTAGCTGTACCACAGAGGCAACATTAGGAGTGAGAAGAGGTATCACCCTCGACACTCGATGTTAGCTCTGTAGAGTCGAGCAATTTAGGGAGGTGCGTGGTGATGTGCTGGTCTCAGCCCGTCGATCACATCGATCAGGGCACTGGTAACTAAGCGGGGCAACTATGACAAGGAAGAAGGGCCACAGATGGATTACCATCCAACCTATACTAAGCATTTAGGATATCAGGTAAGGTATCAATATCAGTTTACAAAATCAGGCTATGCATCAGAATAGGATCAATCAAAAGCAGTCGCAAATTCTAATGGAAGCAGGAGGGAGAAAGAATAGGTGATATAGGCATGCTCGAGGGGGTTTGCTTGCCTGGTTGCTCTGCGGCAAAGGAGGGACCGTCAACGGGGTAGCCGGTCTCCGGAACTGCGTCGGTCTCGGAGGCTATCGAAAAGAAGAGGGGGAAGAAACAATAAATAAAAGCAAATCAAATGCAACACTATGCAAGGCATGGCAAAATGCAGTGCCGGTAGTGCCCTAATGCATTGCTACATGTCACAGACGAAGCGGGAAAATATGTGGGATATTTTCCCGGCGTTTAGGCTGATTTCGGTATACTGAACCGAAGGGGAAAGTTCCATGTTCAGAAAGATAGGAGTGATGGTCAAGCACTTTGACCACATATTTGGATTCGTCTCTTTTTTCTGATCCATTTTCATGTAGAAAGTTTTACGATCCGAGTTACGGTTTATTTTCTATGAATTTTCAAAGATTTAAACAGTTTTCTGAAATTTCTGGATTATTTTGATGACCCACAAGTATAGGGGATCAATCGTAGTCATTACGATAAGTAAGAGTGTCGAACCCAACGAGGAGCAGAAGGAAATGACAAGCGGTTTTCAGCAAGATACTTTCTGCAAGCTCTGAAATTATCGGTAGCAAGTAGTTTGATAGCAAGATAATTTGTAACAAGTGACAAGTAGCAATAGTAACTAAGGTGCAGCAAGGTAGCCCAATTCTTTTTGTAGCAAAGTACAGGCCGGAAAGATCTCTTATAATAAGCAAAGCGTTCTCGAGGACACATGGGAATTTCATCTAGTCACTTTCATCGTGTTGGTTTGATTTGCGTTCGCTACTTTGATAATTTGATATGTGGGTGGACCGGTGCTTGGATGCTGTTCTTACTTGAACAAGCCTCCCACTTATGATTACCCCCTCTCGCAAGCATCCGCAACTACGAAAGAAGAATTAAGATAACTCTAACCATAGCATTAAACATATGGATCCAAATCAGCCCCTTACGGAATAGTGCATAAACTAGGGTTTAAGCTTCTGTCACTCTAGCAACCCATCATCTAATTACTACTCCACAATGCATTCCCTTAGGCCCAAAGATGGTGAAGTGTCATGTAGTCGATGTTCACATGACACCACTAAGAGAATCAACAACATACATATCATCAAGATATCGAACGAATACCAAGTTCACATGATTACTTATGACAAGACTTCCCCCATGTCCTCAAGAACAAAACTAACTACTCACAAATCATATTCATGTCCAAGATCAGAGGGGTATTAAATAGCATATAGGATCTGAACATATAATCTTCCACCAAATAAACCAACTAGCATCAACTACAAGATGTAATCAACACTACTTGCAACCCACAAGTACCAATCTGAGGTTTTGAGACAAAGATTGAATACAAGAGATGAACTAGGGTTTGAGATGAGATGGTGCTGTTGAAGATGTTGATGAAGATTGGTCCTCCCACGATGAGAGGATCGTTGGTGATGTCGATGGCTCCGATTTTCCCCTCCCGGATGGAAGTATCCCCGGCGGAATCGCTCCGCCGGAGAGCAAAAGTGCTCCTGCCCAAGTTCCGCCTCGAGACAGCGGCGCTTCATCCCAAAAGTCTTCTCCTTATTTTTTCTGGGGTAAATGGGCTTATATACCAGAAAATGGGCACCGGAGGCTGGCCAGGGGCCCCACGAGCCACCAGGGCGCGCCTAGGAGGGGTGGCACGCCCTGGAGCCTCGTGGGCACCTGGGTGGCCCCCTCTGGTACTTCTTTCTTCCAATATTTTTTATTTATTCCAAAATAAATCTCCGTGAAATTTCATCTCATTTGGAGATGTGCAGAATAGGTATCTCTGACATAGCTTTTTCAGGTCCAGAATTCAAGCTGCCAGCAATCTCCCTCCTTACGTAAATCTTTCATATTAAGAGAGAAAAGGAATTAGAATTGCTCCACAAAGTGTTATATTGATTAAAAACACTATAAATAACAGTAGGAAAACATGATGCAAAATGGACGTATCAGTGCTTTCCGTAAGTTGCTTGCTAAATATGATGGTAACCATAGAATTGCATCCCCTTATCATCCTCAGTCTAGTGGTCAAGTTGAATTAAATAATAGGAAAATAAAATTGATTTTGCAAAAGACCGTTAATAGATCCAGAAAGAATTGGTCTAAGAAACTTGATGATGCATTATGGGCTTACAGAACTGCATATAAAAATCCTATGGGTATGTCTCCGTATAAAATGGTTTATGGAAAAGCATGTCATTTACCTCTTGAATTAGAACATAAAGCTTATTGGGCAATTAAAGAACTTAATTATGATTTTAAACTTGCCGGTGAGAAGAGGTTATTTGATATTAGCTCCTTAGATGAATGGAGAACCCATGCCTATGATAATGCTAAGTTGTTTAAAGAAAAAGATAAAAGGTGGCATGACAAAAGAATTCAAAAACAGGAATTCAAAGTAGGTGATCATGTTCTATTATACAATTCTCGTTTGAGATTCTTTGCAGGAAAACTTCTCTCTAAATGGGAAGGACCGTATATCATCGAAGAAGTTTATCGCTCCGGAGCCATCAAAATAAACAACTCCGAAGGCTATAATCTGAGAGTTGTGAATGGGCAAAGAATTAAGCACTATATTTCAGGTACTCCCATTAATGTTGAAACTAATATTATTGAAACAATTACACCGGAAGAGCACATCAAAGAGTCCTTCCGGAATGCTCCAAAACCCTAAAAAGGGGTAGGTATGTGATACGGTAAGTAAACCGACTCCAAAAATTCCATTAAAATTATTTCTGTCAGTTTTGGAATATTGGAAAAATTACAAAAATAAGCAACAGCCGAGGGGACCCACGTGTTGCCCACAAGGCAGAAGGGCGCGACCCCCCCCTGGGGCGCGCCGTGGTGCCTTGTGGGCCCCACGTGTGCCTTCCCGACTCCGTTTTCTTCCTGTATGCTTGTTTTGCAAGATAAAAATTCTTTATATATACTCCCATATGTTTTGACCACTACATCGCGAGTTTCTCCTCTGTTCTTGTTTCGGGCTATTTTTCTGACAGATCTAGGTCGCCATGGCTCCCCGAAGACTCCGCACCAAGCACCGGATTGTTCAACCTTCACCCGGCAAACGTCCTTTCAGCGAAGTCTATTATAAGTGGTCGTCCGGAGAGGAGGACACAACTATGGAGGAGGAACCCGGAAAGGTCGTGGAGGACCGGATTCAAGGAGAAGAAGATCAAACCATGCACATGAAGGAACCTACAGAAAAGGGAGAGCAGAATCATGCCCTTCGAAGGATCAATCGTAATCTGGAGTACTTACTGAAGCTGAAGGACAAGCCTATCTCTTCATCACCACCATCATCGAAGAAGGAGATTTGAGTACATGGGTATGGGCACCACCCTTGGCTTGTGCCAAGCTTGGGGGAGGTGCCCCGGTATCGTATCACCATCACTTTTTATCATCATTATCTATCTTAGTTTGATCCTTAGTTATTTCATGATTTAGAAGAATAAAGTTTTAGTAAGATCTAGTTTCGAGTGCTTGCTTTTTGGTCTATCTATCTATGTAATCGTGTGTGGAAGTTATATAATAAAGAGTAGTTTGAGTTGAGTGTTTTGCTTTTTTTGATCCAATCTTGGAAATAAAATGAAGAGAATAGAAGTAAGATCATATGCTAATCCCATGGGAGTGATAACTTCACATAAAAGAAGTATAATTGATAAAACTTGTTGGAAATTGACAAACATAGTATTGGTCATTGTTGCAATTCATGAAAAAGTAATAAAGAAAGAGAGGTCTCACATATAAATATACTATCTTGGACATCTTTTATGATTGTGAGCCCCCATTAAATATTCTATGTCAATTAGTCGACGTTGGACAAGGAAGACAACGTAATGAGTTATGTTTGCTTATATTCACATAGAAGTTATATTGTTTTGGATATTCTAACATGTGGTGCTTGCCTCCTATCTTTTGCTAGTCAAAACTCTGTACTAAGTAGAGATACTACTTGTGCATCAAAAAACCCTTGAACCTAGTTTCATGCCATGAGAGTCCACTATATCTACCTATGGATTGAATAAGATCCTTCAAGTAAGTTGTCATCGGTGCAAGGCAATAAAAATTGCTCCTAAGTATGTATGATCTTTTATTGTAAGGGAAAATAAGCTTTGTACGATCTTGTGATGGTGAAGGAATAAAAGCGACAGACTGCATAATAAAGGTCACTATCACAAGGGGCAATATAAAGTGACCTTTACATTAAGAGCTTGCACATCCAAAAACAAAAAGCACATGACAACCTCTGCTCCCCTCTGCGAAGGGCCTATCTTTTACTTTATGTATTTACTTTCATGCAAGAGTCAATAGTATTCTCCTCTATTCTGTTTTTATTTTCTCTCTTGGCAAGCATCATGTGGTGGGGATTGATCCAGACATATATATCCAGTTGGATGTAGGTGATCATGATTTATTATTGTTGACATTACCCTTGAGGTAAATACGTTGGGAGGCAAAATTATAAGCCCCTATCTTTCTATGTGTCCGACTGAAACTTTTGCTCCATAAGTATGTCGTGAGTGTCAGCAATCATAGAAGACTAAGTGATAGTTGAGTATGTGAACTTGCTAAACAAAGCTCTTACATAGACTCTTTCTGATAATATGATGAATTGCAATTGCTTCAGTGACAGAGATCATAGTTTGTCAGTTTTCAATTTGGTTTATGGTTCATACTTTAACCTGTGGATGAATTGTCACTGTTTCATGAGAAGTTTTATGATGATATACTGCTGTTATAATAAATATGATGATGCTCCATGTCCGTATTTTATTTTTATCGACATCTCTCTCTCTCTCTAAACATGTGGTCATGATTATCGATTTCGGTTTTTGCTTGAGGACAAACGAGGTCTAAGCTTGGGGGAGTTGATACGTCCAATTTGCATCATGATTTCCTACTTTTATTTATAATGTATTTGATCATTATTTCACTTTATGATTGTCAGGGGGATGACCCCCGGGTAGGCAACGGAGCCCGGATCCCTTTCCGAAAATCATCGGAGCAGGTCGAGTCCCTCAGGCCGGCTTTCCAGTACGCCGGCTCCCCGGCGCGAGCCGGCTCGGCACGGTGACCCGGCCTAGACGGCTGGCCCATGCCGGCTGGCCACGGGAGGACGAAGCCTTCGCGACGAAGCAAGAGTGGCTACAACGCTCCTTCCTTGACGCTGACAGAACAGGCGAGGCTGCAGCTTTCCTTGCACCCCCGCCCGAGGCGGGCGGTGTCAGGGAGGCGCGGTCCTATAGAAACAACGGCGCCGACCTCCCTCTGACGACGGACAAGACGTGCCACAGTGCCTCGTACCCAGACTGATGAGAGACAAGACCCGCCACAGTGCCCCGTGCCAGGCAGGTGCGGCGCACCTGGCGACCCGGCAACCCGGCGACCCAGCGCCCCCCCACCCCCCCCCGCCGGCTCCAGGTCAATGACACCAGGGCCCGCACCTCTGTAACGTTAGCATTGTAACCCTAGGGGTCGGCCTATAAGACCCCCAGGGAGGCCTCCATGCAGAGGGGTCGGTTCACATTCTAGTTGGCTTCCTCCGGTTCACTCTCTCCCGTTGCATAGTTGCTCTTCACTTCCCTTTAGTGACTCCTCGCTCCGCAGAGCTCACACACACTCCCGCCGGAGAGGCAGAATGGTGGCCTGGCCCCTTCTCCCTCCTCCGTCCAAACAGCTCCAGGAGCGACCTTGTAGCCCTTGTGCTTCCCATACTACACTCGGCAGGATTAGGGGTGTTACCTCTCCAGAGGGCCCCGAACCTGGGTACGTCTCGTGTCTCGCACTTGGTCGTGCCAACCTCGCCTCCGGAACCCACCGGAGTCCTCTCGTAACCCCACCTCAAGCCATCCCATGGCATCTGCCGTGAATCGCGCACCCCCCGCGAGAATACCACGACAGTTGGTGCCCACCGTGGGGCTGCTCGCGGCGCCGGCCGGAGTCAAGTTCCGGACGAGGCCCTTCACCAGCTCCGGCGAGCGCATCGTGCACGGTTTGGTCCGTGCGCCTCGCACGGCCAAACCGGCCGGCTGCAGCGCTGCGCCAGGCGCGGACGTCGCCTGCCCCGCAAGCTGACTCGTCGTCCCCTTCGGCGCGCTGCGCGTCTTCGTCGCGCTCGTCCCCGACGTGTTTCCCAGCGAAGTGCGCAATTGCACCGACTCGCCTGTCCCCGTTAGCTGCGCCGTCTCCGACGACGTCGCCGCTCTCTGCGTCCGCGCGGAGGTGCTAACCATCGGCACCAGTTCCGGCTCCCCGCGCGCCAAGAAGAAGGTTGCCGCGGCCGCCGCCGCCGCGGCCGCCGCCGCCGCGGCCGCCGCCGCCGCGGCTGCGGCCCCTCCTCGCCGGGCCGACCCGCTCCGCGAGACGATCCTGAGTTTGCAAGCCCCCATCACGCCCGACGCCGACTCGGCGGCCGCAGCGGCTCGGCTCAACGAGGACCGCCAGCATCTGCTGGTCGAGGCCACGGAGCTCGCAGCCGCGTGGCGCCGGCTGGAGTCTGCCCAGCGTGAGTACGACAGCGCCCACGGCTTCACTCCGCCCGCCGCCGAGCCCAGCCGGGTCACGGAGGTGCGGATTCGTGGGGGCGCACTCGGCCGTGCACTAGGCGCAGGCCGGCCCGTCTACGACACCCCCGTCAAGAACATGCGCGCGGCGCAGTCGTCTATGGCGGATCTCGAGTTCTTGGAGGGCGAGGAGCTGCTGCTGCAGCAGCAGCGCATCCGCGACCTCATCGCCGCGGCAAACGAGCAGCAGGCGCGTTTCGATCCGGCCCAGCTATCCGGCTCCGCTGCAGGGAATACCGCAAACCCGGAGAGGGCTCTCCGGGACGCGCGGCAGACATCTTCGCACGCCACTAGCGCGAGCCGCTCTGGCCGGCACCGGTCCGGTCGGAGCCGGCATAACCGCGCCACCACCGCTGGAGACGGCAACGCCGGCGAGACGGCCGGCGACGGCCGGGTTCAGCAGCCGGAGCCCCCCGTGCGGCCGGCTCGGCGGCCCGAGCCGGCCCCGGAAGCTCCTGCTCCCCGCGGTCCCGTGGCCGACCGAATCGGTCCCCGCGGTCCCGTGGCTGACCGACTCGGCCCCTGTGAGCCCTACGACGAAAGCGACGCCCGTCACCGCATCGACCGGCTGGCGCGCTCCACGGCCCTGGAGGAGGAAAGCTCTGTCGGCCCAGCGTGCTTCGCCCCCCGCATTTGCGAAGAACCCTTCCCCAAAGGCTTCTCGCTGCCTCGCGACTCCCCAAAGTACACCGGCGCCACCAAGCCGGAGGACTGGCTAACCGACTACACCAAAGCTGTCGGCATAGCCGGCGGCAACCGGCGTGTGGCTGTCCGTTACGTCCCCCTCATGCTGCTCGGCTCGGCCCGGACGTGGCTTAACAGCCTCCGGGCCGGCAGCGTGAATTCCTGGCTGGATTTCGAAGACGCGTTAATCCGCAACTTCACCAGCACGTACAAGCGACCCGGCAAGCCTTGCCAGCTCTCCATGTGCGTCCAGAAGGGGTCCACGAGGTCCAGGCCATCCAGTACTTCATCGACGGATGCCTAGATGGCACTCTGGTCAAGCACCGACTGGTGTGCGACGAGCCAGAGACCCTGGCGGAGCTCATGGCTGTGGCGGACAAGTACGCTACAGCCGACTCCGCGTTTAATGTGCAGATCACGATCGACGCAGACGGCAAGCTCCTCCCTGTCCAGCCGGCTCCTCCCAAGCCGGCTGGCGACGGCGGCCAGTGCCGCCAAGACAACAACAACAACGGCAAGCGTAGGAACGACCCGCCGGCGCCCCGCTACGACAACCGGCAAGTCACCACCGTGGAAGGGGAGCAGCCGGCCGAGCAAGGCGCCAGCCAGCGCCCGCGCACTGGCAAAGCCGCCTGGCAGCCCAAGCTGACCTTCGAGCAGATGCTCGACGCCCCCTGCAAGAACCACAGCGGTGCGAAGCCGTCGACGCACACGCTCCGGCAGTGCAGTTTCACCCAGCGCCTATTGAAGGGTAACCTTCCGCCACCGCCACCCGGAGCCGGCGGAGCCGGCTCGCGGCAGCCACCGCTCCCGCCGCCGCCACCGCCACACGGCGCCCTCGCCGGCGACCCTTTTCCGCGCCCTGACGCATCCTATGTCGTCTTCACCAGCGAGGGGGATGACAAGCACGCCAAGCGCAAGCACGCAGCCGAGGTGAACGTCATCGCCCCCCCCGGTTCCCCAGTACATGCACTGGTCCGACCGGCCGGTCAGCTGGACCCGGGAGGACCATCCGGCCGTCATGCCCACGCCGGGTGGCTACGCCCTCGTGCTCAACCCCACCCTCATATCCGAGAAACGCACCTGCCGCTTTTCGCGGGTGCTGATCGACGGCGGCAGCAGCATCAACATCCTGTACCGCGCACCATGACCAAGCTCGGCATCGAGGCGCGACAGCTGGAGCCGACCCAGACGGTGTTCCACGGCATCGTGCCGGGACTCTCCTGCTCCCCGATCGGCCGGATCCGGCTTGACTTCCTGTTCGGCTCCAGCAGCCATTTCCGCCGCGAGCCGATCTGGTTCGAGGTGGTCGACCTGGCCAGCCCCTACCACGCGCTGCTGGGCCGGCCCGCGATGGCCAAATTCATGGCAGTCCCCCACTATGCCTACCTGAAGTTGAAGATGCCAGGTCCCAAGGGCCTCATCACCGTCTTTGGCGACTACAAGAAGTCCCTCGAGTGCGCCAAAGCCGGCTCCCAGCTGGCCGAGTCGCTGGTCATCGCCGAGGAGAGGCGCCAGCTCGACAGGATCGTGGCGCTGGCTAACACGCAGTCGGCCGTGCCGGCTCCACCCAAGCCGGCCGACGAAGCGTCCTTCAAGCCGGCCAAGGACACGAAGCGGGTCCCGCTCAACCCGGCCGACCCCAGCTCCAGCAAGCACGTTGTCGTGGGCACCGGCCTCGACAGCAAATAGGAAGGCGAGCTCGTCGATTTCCTCCGTGAGAATCAGGATATCTTTGCATGGTCTCCCAAAGACATGCCGGGTGTCCCGAGGGAATTCACCGAGCACAAACTTCACGTCCGCAAGGACGCCAAGCCTGTTCGACAGCCGCTACGCCGCTTCTTTGAGGAGAAGTGAAGAACCATCGGTGAAGAGATCGCCCGGCTGCTCAAAGCCGGGTTCATCATGGAAGTGTTCCACCCGGAATGGCTGGCCAACCCGGTCCTCGTCTTGAAGAAAAATGGCACCTGGCGCATGTGCATCGACTACACCAGCCTGAACAAGGCATGCCCCAAAGACCCGTTCGCTCTGCCCCGGATCGACCAAGTCATCGACTCCACAGCCGGCTGTGAGCTCCTGTCCTTCCTGGACGCCTGCTCCGGCTACAACCAGATCAAGCTGGACCCGGCCGACGCCCTCAATACGTCCTTCATCACGCCCTTTGGGGCGTATTGCTACATCACCATGTCGTTTAGCCTGAAGAACGCCGGCACCACCTTCCAGCGCTGCATGCAGAAATGCCTGCTGCCCTAGCTCGGCAGAAATGTGCACGTCTACGTCGACGACATCGTGGTGAAGACCAAGCAGCACCTCACGCTCATGGCCGACCTCAAGGAGACTTTCGCCAACCTGCGCCGGTTCCAGCTCAAGCTCAACCCGGGGAAATGCGTCTTCGGCGTGCCGGCTGGTCAGCTCCTCGGTTTCCTCGTCTCGGCGCGCGGCATCGAATCCAACCCGGAGAAGATCAAGGCGATCGAGCGCATGCGCAAGCCGACCCGGCTGCGCGACGTCCAGAAGTTCACCGGCTGCTTGGTCTCTCTCAGCCGGTTCTGCAGCCGGCTGGGGGAGAGGGCCCTGCCCCTATATCAGCTGATGAAGAAGACGACGGCATTCGAGTGGAGCGACCAGGCGGACGAAGCTTTCCGCGACCTCAAGCGCATGCTGTCCACCGCGTCCGTCCTAGCCGCGCCGACTGAGAAAGAGCCACTCCTGTTGTACGTCGCGGCCGCCACCCGAGCCGTCAGCACGGTGCTGGTCGTCGAGCGCCCGGAGGAGGGCAAGATACAGCCGGTTCAGCGCCCAGTGTACTTCCTCAGCGAGGTCCTCTCCACCTCCAAGCAGAACTACCCCCACTACCAGAAGATGTGCTACGGCGTGTACTTCGCCGCCAAGAAACTGAGGCAGTACTTCCAAGAGCATACCATTACCGTGGTGAGCACGGCCCAGATTGGCGAGATCATGGGCTGCCGGGATGCCTCTGGCCGGGTGGCCAAATGGGCCATCGGGCTAGCCGGCCACACGATCCTCTACGAGCCGCGCACCACCATCAAGTCCCAAGCGCTGGCCGACTTCCTCGTCAACTGGACCGAGACCCAGTACCTGCCGCCGGCGCCCGAGTCGACTCACTGGCGCATGCACTTCGACGGCTCCAAGATGCGCAATGGCTGGGAGCCGGCATTGTGCTGTCCTCCCCCAAGAACGACCGGCTGCGGTACATGCTGCAGATCCACTTCGCCGCCTCCAACAACGTGGCCGACTACGAAGCTCTCGTGCACGGTCTCCGACTGGCCAGGGAGATCGGCATCCGGCGCATCCTCTGCTACGGCGACTCGGACCTGGTGGTGCAACAAGTTTCCGGCGACTGGGACGCAAAAGACGCCAACATGGCCAGCTACCGCTTCCTGGTCCAGCAACTCTCCGGCGGCTTCGACGGTTGCGAGTTCCTCCACGTCCCACGCGCGGACAATGAAGCAGCTGACGCCCTGGCCAAAGTGGGTTCCACCCGGCAAGCCATCCCGGCCGGCGTCTCCCTCGAGCACCTGTGGAAGCCGTCCATCAAGCCGTCTCCCGAGTCGGAATCCATCTTCGTCCCGGACGACCCCGACGCGCCCCCACCCAACCCTGGAGTTCCCGGCTCCGGCTTTGGGACTGCCGTCTCCGGCTCAGGGGCTGCTGGCTCCGGCGCGGGGACTGCCGTCTCCAGCTCGGGGGCTACCGGCTCCAGCGCGGGGACTGCCGGCTCCGGCTCAGGGGCTGCCGTCCCAAGCTCGGGGGCTGCCGGTTCCGGCTCGGGAGCCGCCGTCCCGGATCCCATCCCGGCGGCCGTCCTCACCGTGGTGACGGCGCCGTCCTGGGCTCAGCCAATCCTCGCCTTCCTGGAAGACGGCGACCTTCCCTACGATGAGACGGAAGCCCGGCAAGTGCAGCGGCGCGCGTCCGCCTACAGCATCATCAACCACGAGCTCGTCAAACGCAGCACGACGGGCGTGTTCCAGCGCAGCGTCGAGCAGAGCAAGGGCATCGAGATCCTCCTCGACATCCACCAGGGCGAGTGCGGGCACCACGCCGCCTCAAGATCCCTGGTGGCCAAAGCTTTCCGCCACGGGTTCTACTGGCCCACGGCCCTGAAAGACGCCGAGGAACTGGTCCTCAAGTGCGAGGGCTGCCAACGCTTCGGCAAGCGCAGCCACCAGCCGGCTTCAGCCCTCCAAACCATCCCGATCACATGGCCCTTTGCCGTCTGGGGACTCAACATGGTGGGGCCCTTCAAGACCGCCCGAGGCGGCATGACGCACTTACTGGTCGCCGTCGACAAATTCACCAAGTGGATCGAGGCCAGGCCGATCAAGAAGTTCGACGGGCCCACAGCCGTCTGGTTCATCAAGGACATCGCGGTTCGCTACGGCGTGCCGCACAGCATCATCACGGACAACGGCACCAACTTCGCCAAGGGCGCGCTGACCCACTACTGCTCTGCATCCGGCATCCGGCTTGACTTGGCCTCCGTCGCACATCCCCAGTCGAACGGCCAGGTCGAGCGGGCAAACGGCCTCATCCTAGCCGGCATCAAGCCGCGACTCGTCGAGCCGCTCGTGCGCTCACCCGGCAGCTGGCTCGATGAGCTGCCGGCCGTCCTCTGGAGTCTCCGGACGACACCCAACCGCTCCTCCGGGTTCACCCCGTTCTTCCCCGTCTACGGAGCCGAAGCGATCATTCCAACCGACGTCGAGTTCGACTCGCCCCGGGTGACCATGTACACAGAAGCCGAAGCAAAAGAGGCATGCGAAGACGGCGTCGACTTGCTCGAGGAGGCGCGCCTTCTGGCCCTCAGCCGGTCCGCCATCTACCAACAAGGCCTGCGCCACTACCATAGCAAGAAGATCAAGCCCCTCGCGTTCCGTGAAGGCGACCTCGTACTCCGGCTCGTCCAGCGGACAGCCGGCCAGCACAAGCTGGCCTCCCCCTGGGAGGGCCCTTTCATCGTTAGCAAGGCTCTCTGCGACCGGAACGCGTACTACCTCATCGACACGCAGAAGCCGAACAAGCGCAAGCGAGATGCAGCCGGCGAGGAGTCCAGCCGGCCCTGGAACGCGGAGCTCCTCCGACCGTTTTACTGTTGAACTCATGCATGTATGTATCACCGCCTTTTGAATTTAATGAAAGCAGGAAGCCCCCCTCCCCCCCCCCCCCGTTTTTATTTGTCCCGCCGAGTCGACATAGCCGGCTCGGGGGCTCGGGGGCTTCCTTTTCCCTTTTTTACTAAGTTCTGTGTCCGCACACTTCCCCGTTTTCGTTTCACCCGCCGAGTCGGCCCAGCCGGCTCGGGGGCTCGGGGGCTAGCCGGCCAGACCGCGCCTCGTCATATTCTCCTTAGTCCACCTCGAAGCGTACGAACCGCCACAGCCCTCTCTTCGCCAGCCACAGCCGGCTCCCGGCTGTCCGGCCGGCAAGAGCTAAAGGCCGGAAGCATCGTCACGTAAGAACGGCTAAGGAGGAGAGCCCGGCTCGGCCAACCCGGCCCTACCCGCCCTCACTAACTCGCCGCACGACCGGCTGCGAGCCAGGAGGCTTCGCCGCCTGCCGCCAGCCGGCCCAGTGGGTGTTTCGCTCGCGCTCAACGTCCGAAAAAGCCTAAGTATTGTGCGTCCGCTCTCAAAGCCGAATCCCCGTCCTAGCCACAGTCCGCAACCCGGCTGTCCGGCTAGCGGGAACAAAGCTCGAAGAAAAGACAAACGAGAAAAGGCTAAGGCCGAACAGCAAAAAGCGAAATCACATGCAAAATTTATATACAGCATGGGCCTTCGGCCACAAGTTCATTACATGGAACTACACCCCCAGTGGGTGGACCTGCTACCTAACAGAGTTTGAGTACAGGAAGGATAAAACGGAAAAAAAGCAAAAGCCCTAAGCAGCACCCGCGTCATCTCCCGCCGGTGTCGGCACAGCCGAGGTGGACGCAGCCGCCGGGTCGGGTCCAGCGCTCTCCGCCGTCCTCTCGGCCGCGGCGTCGTCGTCAGGGTCGGCCTCGTCATCGGCGTAGGCACCCTTCTCGGCCGAGTTGCCGTCCGGGTCGTTCAGCAGCCAGCCGAACTCGTCGGCGGGGACCTCCTCGCCGTCTTCCGTCCGCTCCAGGACGAACTCGTCGTGTGGGGCGAACAAGGCCAGGTAACTGGCCCGCCCGGCGATTCGCTGCGCCCGCGCAGCCAAGTCCTCCTCCGCGTCGGCCCGCTGCTCCGCCAGGCGGTCGAGGTACACGCCCGGGTACCAGGACACGATGAAGTGCAGCGCCGTCTCCGCTCCGACGCGGGCCGCGGAGGCTCTCCACGCGCCGAGTCGCTCTACCCCGGCCTCCAGCCATCGCGCCAGCTGGGTGACGCTTTTCGGCACCGCTGCGCTCGGGCAGAGGCCGCTCGCCATGCCCAAGCCGGCCTCGAAAAGGCGGTGCATCTGCCCCTCCACGGCCCGAAGACGGGCCTCGCCGGCGAGGACGAGCTCCGAGAAGGACCAGGCGGCGTAGCGTCGATGTCCGTCCCTAGCTCGCGCTGCTCCACCCGGTGGGCGTACACGGCCGCATCGGCCGCCTCCTGCGTCTCCGGGAAGACTCCTGGCAAAGGAAAGAAACAAATCAGTCAAAGACAAGCAACTTGCCGGCTACGCCAGCCGGCCCAAAGAAAAAAATGGCACTTACGGGCGAAGGTCTCGTCGAGGTGCTGCGCCTCGCCCAGCATCCCGTTCTCCCGGATCGCCGACGCGCGAGCCTGGGCTTCGAGATCCTTCTCGAGCTGGGCGATCCTCTTGCCGGCGTCCGCTAGCTCCTCGGCCGCCTTGCCGCGTTCCCCCGCCAGCCGGCCCTGTTCCGCCTGGTGGGCGTCCTCCGCTTTGGCCTTCTCGGCCACCAGCCGGTCCACCTCGGACTGGAGCCGGTCGCAGTCGCCGATGGTGCGATCGCGCTGCTCGCCGGCTTCGGCAAATCGGCCTCGGAGGCCTGGCACCTCGGCCGCGTCGGCTGCGCGACAAGGTTCTCGGTCAGATGCCGGAAGCAAAGATTAGAAGAAAATGACAAAGCCATAAGATTCGACCCGGCTGCTCCGCAGTCCGGCCCGAATCTCGGGGGCTACACCCAGTGGGTGCGCTGTCGCGCACCCACTGAAGGCATGCAAGGCGTACCTTGGACCCGACGCAGCTCCTCCTCCTTGGCGGCGAGCTGGGTTTTGGCCTCGCGGTACCGCTCCCGGAGCCGGTTGTACGCGCTGGCCCGCAGGTCGTACAGATGCTACGCGCAGACAGAAGATTAGATGAATGCAAAGATGAGCTATAAGATTCGACTCGGCTGCTCCGCAGCCCGGCCGAACCTCGGGGGCTACACCCAGTGGGTACGCTGGCGCGCCCCCACTGATTCAGCAACCAAGACAAGCAAAAATGAAAAACTGACCGCGATCGCCTGCTCCAGACTCCGCGCCCGGTCCAGCTCTTCCCGGACGAAGGCCTGCACGCGCTCGCTCCGACCGCGAAGCTGCGAGCGCAGGGCGTCCGCCGCGTCGTCCTCCCAGGTTCTCGGCCCGACCACAGCCTCGCCAGAGCTCGCCCACGGCTGCTGGATCGCGGTCCCAGCATCGGATCCGCTCCCACCCGGCCGCTCGGAGTTCGTGGCGGCTTGGGGCGGCACGACCACCAGGGTACCGGCGTTCCCGGTCGCGGCCTCCGGGGCCGGCGTCGGTTGCGCTTGGCCGGATGGCTCGGAGTCCGCCTCGTGTCTCTCTCCGCCGCCCTCGCCTCCCCCCGCCGGGTTGGTCCGGGGCGGCGTGTCCACGACGATGTTCTCATCGACGTCCGACTCGCCGCCGGCCGACTCCGCCTGTCTCTCCGGCTCGCCCGCTCCCTCCGGCTGCGGCTCGATGATCGTCACCACCGGCGCCGAGCCCCTCTCCATCTCCGGCCAGGCCGGATCCACGGTAGGCCTGGCCCGCTTCGCGGAGGCCCTCTCCCACGCCTGGGCCGAGGCCTCCTGCATCGCCTTCTCGGCCTCGCCCCGGTCCCGCCAGGCGGCGCGCGTCGCCGCGTCTAGTTCTTGGCCGGACTGGCGGGCCTCGAGGTCCTCCTCCACGGTCCGGGCCGGCTCGCGGTCGATGGCGCTGCTCCGGGTCTTCCTCCAGACGGCCTCGCCCGCCGCGGCCTCTGTCGCCGCCACCGCCAAGTCAAGAGCCGACCTATACACGACAGATTTGTCACGGCGAAGGCATAAGGAAGAAAAAGATAAACCACAAGATGGGGCGCCCCCACTGATTAAACAAGCAAGGTTCAGAAATAAGACAAGAGATACTTACCCAATGACCGTCGGGACCTCCCACCTCGGGCCCATGGACGGGGCGAGCCGGCGCTTCTTCTTGACGACGGCCCTCTCTCGCGCCGGACCCGTCGCCGCCGGGCGCTTCGCGGCCGGCCTCACCTCGGCCGCCTCCTTCCCATGCGGCCGGCTGACAGACGCCGCCGCACGAGCCGGCCCGGCGCCGGCCGCCTTCCGCAGCCGCCTTAGGTGGTCGACGCTGGCGTCCTCCCCAGCCGAGGGCGCTGCACCGTGGGCACCGGTCAGGCCCTCCTCGTCGTCGTCCGGCCAGTCACGAAGAGGATCCGAGGGCGGAGACTTACCCGCATTCCACGACCCGCTGGCCGCGGCGTCGGCCAGGCGCACTTTGACCGCCCCCTCCTCCGCCTCGGCGCCGGCCTCCTCCACGTCCGAGTCGGGCAGGTCGGCCAGCAGGAGCTGGTGATTCGGCCCGTCGTGGTTCCGCTGGCTGGCAAACAGCTGCGGCACTCCCGTCGCGTCAGGACACAAGAATAGCGTTGAAGCAGCAAAAAATAGAGACCAGGGACTCACTGCCGGCGCCGGGTTCGCCCGGTGATAGGGCTCCTTCCCGAAGCTCCAGCCCTCTGCCTTCAGCCCGGCCTTGGAGATGTAGTTCACGCGATGGGTGATCCCGGCCGGCGACAGCTACTTGGTGGACATCCGGGTCGGGTCGTGCCGGCCGCTCATGTCGCAGATCCAGTGTGCCTGGCGCTGCAGCGGCAGCACCCGGCGGGCGATGAAGGCCGCGATGAGGTCGACCGACTTCAGCCCCTCGCGGTCCGTCAGCTCCCCGACCCGGCCGCAGATGTTCACCATCTCCTGCGGCGGCTTCTTGGGGCAGTAACCCCAGTTCGGCTTCTCGAGCGGCGGCACATCAACGAACGGCGGAAGGTTGATGACGTCCACCGTCGGGTCGGCGTTCCGGACGTAGAAGAACGTCGTCTGCCACTTCTTGGCCGAGTCCTCAAGCGGCAGCTTGGGAAACGGCCCGTTCACCCGGCCGGTAACCACCGCTGCGCCGCAGTCGGATATCACGCCGGCTGACGCCCCCTGTTGCTTGAGGAAGAACATCTTCGCCCACAGATCCACGGTCGGCAGCATGCCGAGATAACCCTCGCAGAGCGTGGCGAACCCGGCAACCTACAGCATGGCGTTGGCGCCGAGGTGATGCGGCTGCAGCCCGAAGAAGTCGAGCCAAGCGCGGAAGAAGAGGCTTGCGGGAAGGCCGAACCCGCTCTCGAAATGCGAGAAGAAAACAACGTGCTCGCCCTCCCGCGGCTGCGGCACCCTCTCCGAGCCCGGCGCGCGCGCGAGCAGCGCCTCCGCCGGCGGTAGCCGCTTCGTACGGCGAAGATACCGGATGTTCTGCTCGGTCGTGATGGAACCCTCCCAAGAGCCCTTCGGCAGCGACATTGGAGGGCTCTCCGGGCGACGAAGTGCGGCGATGAAGAAGAGTAAGGGAGAGCAGCGCGCTGCGGGGCTTGGGCGCGGTGCGCGGCAGCAGGCATGGGCGAGGCGTGCGACGGCGGCAGCGTTTCGCTCGGGCGCGACGGAGAAGAAGAGAAAGCGGAAGAGGAGCAAGGGGAGGGACTGTGCGGAAACGTTTCCGTCGCACCTTTCCCTATGTCTCATTTATAACCGCAAGAAATCGTGGGGTAGTGGGATCGTTTGCACCCACAATCCCCACTCCCCAGCACTATGCGCGCACGTTCCCCATGCGCATTGGCTGCGCGTTGAAGAACAATCGCCAACGGCCGCCGCAGTAAATCCCTCGTGCGCGGGCCGAGGGCGCATCGTGGCGGGCTCGGGCCACAGTCACGTCCCGTCGGGCGCATGGGCTGGCAGGCCTCGCCCGCCGCGAGGCTGCACGTGGCAGACCGTCAGGCTGCGGCGGGCACGAATCGGCGTACAAAGCAAGACTCATTTGGCAGGCGTTTCCGTTTCCCGCCCAGGCCGAGGTGCCGCGACCCAGTCTCTGAAAGCCGGCCCCCAACGGTTGTTCCCGGCGCCCGCTGCCGCGGTGCCGACGAGCGGACAGGCGAAGCCGCCCGACCGGACTCCGGCACTTCATCAACAAACCGGCTCCTCAGGGGGGTAAGCTGCGAAGGCCCCCCTGCCTGAAGCCGGCGGACCTTCACAGCTTCGGGGACTACTGTCGGGGGGATGACCCCCGGATCCCTTTCCGAAAATCATCGGAGCAGGTCGAGTCCCTCAGGCCGGCTTGCCAGTATGCCGGCTCCCCGGCGCGACCCGGCTCGGCACGGCGACCCGGCCTGGCCGGCTGGCCCATGCCGGCTGGCCACGGGTGGACGAAGCCTTCGCGACGAAGGAAGCGTGGCTACAACGCTCCTTCCTTTACGCTGACAGAACAGGCGAGGCTGCAGCTTTCCTTGCGCCCCCGCCCGAGGCGGGCGGTGTCAGGGAGGCGCGGTCCTGTAGAAACAACGGCGCCGACCTTCCTCTGACGACGGACAAGACGTGCCACAGTGCCTCGTACCCAGACTGACGAGAGACAAGACCCGCCACAGTGCCCCGCGCCAGGCAGGTGCGGCGCACCTGGCGACCCGGCAACCCGGCGACCCGGCGCCCCCCCCACCCCCCGCCGGCTCCAGGTCAATGACACCAGGGGCCCGCGCCTCTGTAACGTTACCATTGTAACCCTGGGGGTCGGCCTATAAGACCCCCAGGGAGGCCTCCATGCAGAGGGGTCGGTTCACATTCTAGTTGGCTTCCTCCGGTTCACTCTCTCCCGTTGCATAGTTGCTCTTCACTTCCCTTTAGTGACTCCTCGCTCCGCAGAGCTCTCACACACTCCCGCTGGAGAGGCAGAACGGTGGCCTAGCCCCTTCTCCCTCCTCCATCCAAACAGCTCCAGGAGCGACCTTGTAGCCCTTGTGCTTCCCATACTACACTCGGCAGGATTAGGGGTGTTACCTCTCCAGAGGGCCCCGAACCTGGGTACGTCTCGTGTCTCGCACTTGGTCGTGCCAACCTCGCCTCCGGAACCCACCGGCGTCCTCTCGTAACCCCACCTCAAGCCATCCCATGGCATCTGCCGTGAATCGCGCACCCCCCACGAGAATACCACGACAATGATGCAATTCTTATGCCTTTTCTCTCTTAATTTGCAAGATTTATATGAAGAGGGAGAATACCGGCAACTGGAATTCTGGACCTGAAATAGCCACATCAGAGATACCTATCCTACAGAGCTCCAATTGACTTGAAATTTCACGGAGATTTTATATTGAATATATAAAAAATACTGGAAAGAAGAAATAATGGAGGGGACCCACAAGTTGCCCAAGGCAATAGGGCGCGCCCCCTGGGCACGCCCAGATGCCTTGTGGGGCGCCTGGCTGGCGCCTGGCCCCCTCCTTCTGCTATATAATCTCATTTGCCCTAAAAAGATTATAGGGAAGACTTTCGGGACGAAGCGCCGCCGTCTCGAGGCGGAACCTGGGTAGGATCTATTTTGCTCTCCGGCGGAGCGATTCCTCCGAAGCCATCGACATCACCAACGATCCTCTCATCATGGGAGGACCAATCTTCCTCAACATCTTCACCAGCAGCATCTCATCTCAAACCCTAATTCATCTCTTTTATTCAATCTTTGTCTCAAAACCTCATATTGGTACCTGTGGGTTGCTAGTAGTGTTGATTACATCTTGTAGTTGATGCTAGTTGGTTTATTTGGTGGAAGATTATATGTTCAGACCCTTAATGATATTCAATACCCCTCTGATCTTGAACATGAATATGATTTGTGAGTAGTTACTTTTGTTCTTGAGGACATGGGAGAAGTCTTATCACAAGTAATCATGTGAATTTGGTATTCGTTCGATATTTTGATGATATGTATGTTGTTGCTTCCTTTAGTGGTGTCGTGTGAATGTCGACTACATGACACTTCACCATCTTTGGGCCTAAGGGAAGACATTAGGTAGTAGTAATTAGATGATGGGTTGCTAGAGTGACAGAAGCTTAAACCCTAGTTTATGCGCTATTCCGTAAGGGGCTGATTTGGATCCATATGTTTCATGCTATGTGCCGGTGTCCTGGATTAGGGGGTGCTAACCGGGTCGACCCGTCTCCTCGGGTGGGCCGATATGCCCCCGTACGTAAGTAAGATGGACTCTGGAGGCCGCAGAAGGGAGACATGATCAAGGTTGTCTCTACCAAAGACTTGCAGTACAATTCAGGATTTCTCCAGCCGCCTTACTCCAAGATACCGACCTTGTAACCCTAGATACCCTCCCTGGCGTGTATATAAGCCATAGGGTTTAGCCAGCAGGGGGGATCAACGCAACATTACTTACCTAGCCTTAGAAGTTAGACACATATTACGATCTCGAGGTAGATCTACTTTGTATTCGATACATCTCCATTAATATAGACAAGAGCAGGACGTAGGGTTTTACCTCCATCAAGAGGGCCCGAACCTGGGTAAATCATCATCTCCCTTGTCTCTGTTACCATCGATCCTAGATCCACAGCTCGGGACCCCCTACCCCGAGGTCTGCCGGTTTTTACACCGACACTGGTGCTTTCATTGAGAGTTCCGCTGCGTGATCACCGGAAGGATCGATGGCTCACCTACGGGTCAATCACACCAACGGCTATGGGGACGTCTACGTCCCCGGTCAGCTCTTCGTCTTCGGCAGCATGATGTTCTGCGCCAATTCGACGGGATACTTGACTTTCGTCGAAAACTACACCCCAGGACGGGTCGTAACCTTCGGTGGACTTGAATACACTGCCGATTCCCGCGGCGAACTCTTCCTATCGGGATGGACGCCCAACTTGACCAAAAACTCGGCCGTTCTGGAGGCTCGACCCCGGAACCGAGCTCTGTCATGACGTCTTTTGAGACTACCGACGCCGCCACTCCGGCTGATATTTCCCCGACCACTAGTCCGGAAAGAGATCAGGCTCCCACTCCCGAAGAGATACCGATGCCGGAGTTGATTTCGAATCAAAACACCGAAGTATGTTCAGATTTCCTTCGCTCCGAAGACGCACCTGGTCACACACCGGATGTGCTTTGAATCAGCCCTGCATACGGCGCTTCCATGGATCCCGAAGAGTTATCCCACCTTGATGAGATGCTTTGTCGCATCCAGAGCATGTCCATCTTGGACGACAAGACTTCGGTTTACAATAATATCGGACTTAAAGCCGACGACAGGGAAATTTATACCCCACCCACCACCCCCCTAGTCGCGACTGTCGATGATTTAACCGACGTGTTGGAGTACGGTGAACCTTCCGACATGGAGGAAGACGCGGACATTGACACCACCTTGCCCCCGGTAAACACGGGCAGGTGGGCCTCTACATCCACCTACGACGTGTACATGGTGGACACTCCCAAATCCCCTCCAAGACGTCGGCGAAGGCGCCGAAAAGGAAATAATGGGGAACCCAGTGGCAATGATGCAACAACCAATAACGGCAACGAGGAGGACGGCGACGCCGATAACATGGAGGAGGACACTCAAGCCTCCCCAGTAAGGAACGACACACCAGACCGACCTCTTGTGGACTCCGATCCCGATGACCTCTTTGAAGGGGCCGATGACAATTACATGCCAGAGTCCGAGGAGGACGACAGCCTCGGTACCGAGGACTTCATCGTCCCCGAAGACCCCTTCGAACAAGAACGCTTCCGGCGATGCCTTGTCGCGACAGCCCGGAGCTTAAAACGCAAGCAGCAGCAGCTGCAGGAAAATACCGACGCGCTAAATGAAAAGTGGGTTGAAGTGCTCTCCGCCGAGCAGGATATGGAGAAACGACGCCATAGTGCGCCGAAGTCTTACCCACGCAGGCGCCTCCTGCCAGAATTTGATGAAGAACTCTCTGACGACCTCGATCGCCCCCCTAGAGGCCGGGACAGGCCAAGACGAGAAGACCCCGGGGAACGGCCACCTGCACGCCGTCATGGCAAGGACCCTATGGATTACATAGATCCTCACGACACGAGACGTCGTATTGAGGAAAAACGGGCTCCCCCTCGGTCCATTTACGGATCAAGGGGACGTGCGCCCACCGGGCCGGACGGCTATGATGCCTGGATAAACAGGAACGGCCGCGCCCGCGATCAAATCTACTCACGATTTTCTCCCGACCTCCCACGAGATGCTCTTCGGTCCCGAGGTCCGGCTCACCCAATCTGCTTCACAGACAGGGTAATGGAACATCAATTCCCGGAAGGGTTTAAACCCATCAATATAGATTCATACGATGGCACCTCGGACCCAGCAGTTTGGATCGAGGACTTTCTCTTACACATACACATGGCCAAAGGAGATGATCTCCATGCCATTAAATACCTGCCTCTCAAGCTCAAGGGGCCGGCGAGGCATTGGCTCAACAGCCTCCCACCTAATTCTATTGGCAGCTGGGAAGCCCTAGAAGATGCTTTTCGAGCAAACTTCCAGGGCACATACGTTCGACCTCCGAACGCCGATGACCTCAGCCGTGTCACCCAGCAGCTCGAAAGTTCTGGAACAGGTTTCTCACCAAAAAGAACCAGATCATAGACTGCTCCGAAGCTGAGGCCATCGCTGCGTTTAAAAATAATATTCGAGATGAATGGTTGGCTCGACAACTCGGCCAGGACAAGCCTAGAACTATGGCTGCCCTGACCTCACTAATGACCTGCTTTTGCACGGGAGAAGATAGCTGGCTCGCCCGAAGTACGTACAATGGCGAGGCTGGCACCTCGGAAACTCGCGACGCCAATGGAAAGCCAAAGCGCAATAAAAACAAGCGCAGGTATAAAAATGGCGGAAGCGATACTGAAGACGCCGCGGTCAACGCAGGATTCACCGGACCTAAATCCGGGCAGAAAAGAAAACCCTATAAGGGGAACAAAGATGGACCTAGCCAGCTTGACAGGCTCCTGGACCGCCCATGCGGGATTCACGGTACTCAGGAAAAACCAGCAACACACACTAATAGGAATTGCTGGGTCTTCAAACAAGCTGGCAAGATAGCGGCAGAGGGTCAGAATAAAGCCCAGCACCGCAGCGACGACGAGGATGAACCTCGGCAGCCCACTAATGGAGGGCAGAAGAAGTTTCCAAACGAGGTAACAGAGGTCAATATGATCTACGTCACCCACATCCCCAAGAGGGAGCGGAAACGTGCACTTCGGGACGTATACACGCTGGAGCCAGTCGCCCCAAAGTATAATCCGTGGTCGGCTTACCCGATCACCTTCGATAAGCATGATCATCCGACCAGCATCAGGCATGGCGGCTCTGCGGCGCTCGTTCTGCACCCCATTGTTGATGGTTATCATCTAACACGCGTCCTGATGGACGGGGGCAGCAGTCTTAACCTCATCTACGAGGACACGGTTCGGAAGATGGGCATTGACTCATCTCGGATAAAGCCGAGCTCTACCACCTTTAAAGGTGTGATTCCGGGCATCGAAGCCCGTTGTACTGGGACAGTCACCCTGGAGGTAGTCTTTGGTTCGCCCGAGAACTTCAGAAGCGAGGAGTTAATCTTCGATATCGTACCTTTCCGGAGTGGATACCACGCGCTCTTAGGGCACACAGCCTTTGCGCGTTTCAACGCAGTCCCGCATTATGCCTACCTCAAGCTTAAAATGCCGGGTCCTAACGGCGTCATCACTGTCAATGGTAATACAGAACGATCACTCCGGACAGAGGAACAGACCGCGGCTTTCGCAGCCGAGGTTCAAGCGTCCGAGGAGGCCGCCTGCAGCAATAAACGCGCGGCCTGCTCTTCGAAGCGCGCCAGGGCTGCACAAGTCGACCTCGGACAAGTACCACATCACCGAAATAGGGATGCGGGCTCCTCGTGCACCCCCTTTGCGGGCACTACGTCCCCAGAGTGCATAACTTCGCACTCAAAATTCCCTGGGATGCCGAGGAGCCAAAACAATTACCAACCGTCCGGCGCGGATTCACCACGCAAGGGCGAGGCTTAGAGCCCCAGCACAGGCAGGCATCTCTAAAAGAGGCAGCCAAACTATGCATACGTCTAGGTGGCCTTAACCACAGAGTGACTTTGGCCACACCTCCACTCAAGGCACTCGGTCCATCAAACACTTAGAGTGTCTAAAGGGCCAGAAGGGCATCGACCTTCGCAAATTTTTTGTCTTCAATCGGGGCGATCTGGTCAACAGTTCGGAAATGCAGACGTGTGGCGGGCTTCGGTCCAGATCCTTTAAAATCCGTTAGTAATTATTCGACCTGTTTTTTCCTCCTCCTTCTTTACCATCTACATTGTATTATTTTCATTACTCTCGTCAACAGGGCATGTACATGATTGATATTATGAAATAAAGAAACCGTGCCCTTTCAAGGTCCCCATTGTATTTCTTTATCGAGCACAGCCCCGGGACGATGAAGTACTTTAACAAGATGCAATTGTATAAGAAAGTCCGATGTATTCGGCGTCTCGGATTTTGGCCTTATATGCATCAGTTTCGAACCTAGATTTCGGTCAATAGTTGGGTTGCCCGGCTCCTATGTGTACCCCTTACGTTTCCGATGAATTCGGCTAAGGGTGTAACGGGAGAACCACTGCGATTGCGCCGACCAGGTCAATTGGCATGGCACCTCAGTGGAGGAAGCCGAAAACTGACTATCTAGGTATGCGCAAACTGGTCCGCCATCCGAAGACCGCGTCAAGCGATGTGACGATAGAGATCACCCGTGTCAAACGAAGGGCTTCTATTCTAAGCCGAAGTGTGTCCTGGCATAGACCTCGGCCGAACTGGTCGAACACTTCTTATATCGGGGGCTGGTTATCAAAACCCCCACAGTCAAACTCCTATGACTAAATGAAAGACGTCAAGCCACTATAGTCCGATTGCCTAGTTCCTCTAAGTCACCGACCGCCTCCGGGCACCGAGACGTCGGCTAAGGGTCTAATGTGACTTCGGGAACACCCTTTGTATGACCTACACTGGGGTTGAAGCCGACGACTGGCCACTCTCATTTTAAACAGTCATAAAGGAGGAATAATCAAAACTATAAGATAATACGCATGGAATCTTAAAGCCATTCTTAAACAGATAAAGTTTTTACATTATACACTCCGGCATCCCGGAGTACTTAATAAAACAAACTGTCCTTAGTGCACATGGCCTCGGTGGTCCGAGCTCCTGCCTCCACCTCGGCGAAGAACTGCTCGGCGGTCTGCGGCTTGTCGGCAGGAGGGCCAGCAGCACAAGTCTCCGCATCAACTTTGCAGAAGTGCGTCTTCACGCAAGCATACGCCCTCCGAGCATCTTCGAAGCACGCGGACCTCTTCCAGTGTTCCACGCGTGGTTCGGCATCACGGAGCCGAGCAGTCAGGCCGAAGAGACTCCTCGGCATGGCCTCGGCAGGCCACAGAGCGACGCAGAGGTCCTGGAGCGCTGGCCTCGTCATGCGAAACAATTCGACCAGCTGCTTCACTCGATGGTTTAGCAGCCGCGCAGACGGCGATCCTGGGAATTGACCCCAGAAGGCCTTCTCCGCCTCATGACCCGCCAGCTGGCCGAAGTACGCCACCGCATCCTCCGCGCTCTGTGGAATGCCACACTTGGGTAAGCTCGACATACCCTTTGCCGCCAAACGCACACTGCAGCAGAAACATCTTACCCGAGGCGATTTGCTCCACTTGCTGGAGCACCTCGCGGTCCGCTCGGGCTGAGGTCTTGAGCTCGGAGTGGGCCCGCTGAAGCTTCTCGAGCTCCTCTTTCGTTCGCCGCCCCTCCTCCTGAAGATTGTCACGTGCTTCAAACACGCCCTTCAGGGTCTCCTCAACCTCTAGTACCCTGGCCTGGTGCTTCTTCCCTGCCGCCTTCGCGGCGGCCCGTGCCTTCTCGTCTGCGGTGGCAGCAACCTTCTGCTGCCGCACCTCCTTCCGAGCCCCTTCAAGCTCGGCCTTGAGTGTCCCCAGCTCCGCTGTCAGCACAGATAAAGCCTTAGTTGCTTTCTTTAAACATAAATTATACCTCTTCATCCGAAATCTAAAAAGCAAGTTTTGACTCGCTCACCCTAGGACCGCTCAAGTCTCCGGTTCATCTCCGCCATCTCTTCGGAGACGGAGTCCGGAACCGAGGTCGAAACCTGTAATGAAATAAATCCTTGTTAGAGGGAAGAAGGTTTAGACCATTTATACCCTCTGGGACAGCCGCTTCGAGTAGCGTCCTGGGGGCTAGTCAACAGGCTCCCACTTACTAAAACGACCCCGATGCCGGTTTCTTGAAACCGACTTCGGGCTCGGGGGCTACTCACTTACCACGTCCTTTAGCAGGCTGTGCTATTATGTCCTCGGACAAAGATTAGAAAATAAAACAACCCAAAATAAACCAAATTCGTAGAAGGCGTACCTCGAAACCTGCCATGAGGCTCTTGAAAACCTCACGCAGGCCGGCCTCTGCGGACCGGTATCCTTCCAGCGCCGTGCCTATCAAGGCACGGTGCTCCTCCTTGAGGGAACAACCCTTCAGGGCCTCCTCCGCCTCCTCGGCCCACCCCATGCCGATCCGTCCTTGGACAGAAGGCTGGGATGGAGGGATGACCTCGGATGAATCCACCCGAGGAGCCTCCGCCTATGAAGGCGGTGCCGGGGTAGACTCCGGCTGGGCCAATGACTGGCCCGGCCCTTCTTCTGTGACCTCGGGGTGCTCCGACCTCGGGTCTTGTCGGGCCGAGGCTTCGACCTCGGCCATTATCGCCACCTCACCGGCTCCCGCCGTGTTGATTTCGGGAGCCAAGGTGGATGTCGCCTCCCCCAGACCGACCTGCGTCGGGGGAGAAGCAGCGGGCTCTGGGGTCCCGCTGGCGGACGGCAACCCGCTCAAAGAGTCGCTGGGGATCACCTTCGGCGGATTGCGTATGAAAAGTTGCTTCTGTAAAACTCCCCTTGATGAAACAATGACTTAGGCAGGAAAGACAAGGATAAGGGCTTACCCTCGAGGTGCCGGCTTCTTCCTCCCCGTTGCAAGGGGGTCTTCCTCTGAGTCACCGGAGAGCTCGGCTCTCTCCGATGACTTGTTGACGGCCTCGGATGAGGCTTGCCTCGGCCTCTTTGAGCCCTTCGGCGGCATGACCACGTCGGCATCTTCTATCGCTGACCTCTTCCCCTTTGGAGGAGGAACCTCCTCCTCCTCCTCACCCTCCTCGGCGCCGTCGTCTTGAGCGGCGGAATGGTGGGTCTCTTCGGACCGAGTGACCGAAGTTCCTCGGGTCCGAGCACTTGACTTCCCCGTCTGGGACTTCGCCCCTTTGGAGGCCACCACATGTGGCTCCTCGGTCAGAAGCGCCGAGAGCAGAGGAGTTGGGGGCTGCTCCGGCAGTGGGGCGGGGCATCTTACCCCATTTACCCAGGCCGACCATTTCTGGAAAATGGCATAACACGACAGTTTAAGCAACAACTTTACTCCTCGGAACAATAAGCAAAGAATGAAAGATTGAAGGACGGAACCACTCACCAGGGGGGCCTCATAGCCATGCTCGAGGCCGCGATCCTCCCCCTCCTTGGGAATCTTGTCCTTGGCCAGCTTCATGAGCTTTGTCCACATAGTGGCCAAGGTCGAGCGGAAGAAGGTGTTGATGGTGTCCATGTCCTCGGGCTTCTGTGCCCACATTGGGGTAGCCCGAAGTTGGAGGGGAAGGATACGGCGGTTGAGCATGACGTTGATGACGTCGGGCAGCTCAGCCTTCCCCGAGGTAGTCCACCACACGATCCTCTCGATCAGGGTCTCTACCTCTTCGGGCTTCCCCCAGGCGACGCCCTTTTCCTTCCAAGACTTGAGTTTCTTGGGAGGCCCGACCGAGAAGGTCGGGACCTCGGTTTGACCAGCGGCAAGGGGTTCAGTGATATAGAACCACTCCTTTTGCCATTCCTTCACCGTTTCGATGAAGGTGCCCTTGAACCAGGTGGCTCCCTGGTTCTTGCTGATCATTGCCCCTCTGCACTCCGTGAGTTCGGAGCCGCTTGACTTCGGTTTAATCCCGAAGAGCTTCAGCCATAGGTCGAAGTGGGGCTCACAGCGGAGGAAGGCCTCGCAGACTGTTATGAAAGCGGCGAGGTGGAGGATGGAGTTGGGGGCTAGGTGATGGAAATCTAACCCGTAGTAAAACATGATCCCGCGCACGAAAGGGTGCAGCGGGAACCCTAAGCCTCGGATGAGGTGGGGGACAAAGACCACCCGCTCCCCGACGTTGGGAGCGGGTACCAGCTCATCGGCCTCTGGAGCGCGGGTGGCGATGGCGGGGGCTAGATACCCTGCGTCGCGCAGCTCGGCGATGGTCACCGCTGTCAGGATGGAGCCGCCCCAATGCCCCTTTAGGGTATCGGCCATGGCTGATGGGGAAATCGAGCTTGCGTACAAGGCGTGAGGGTTGGATCTGGGCGTTGGATCTAGACGAAGCGACAGCAAGGGAGGAATGGGAGCATAAGCTATCGCGCTATTCTCCCCATTGCCTTTATAAGCCTATGAAAGGCCAAGAGCCCCCTTCTCTGCGCCGATAAATTCGTAATTACTATCAAAGATGCCGTTGAAACATACGGGGGGAAACAAAAATCTTGATGATATCCCTAAGAAAGCGGGCACGATCTCTGCCTCGACGGGACGTGCCAGTAAAAGAGCCGCCTCGAAACGCGAATTGAGGGGAAGCAGTAACTGCTCGACCTGTCGTGGGCCGAGTCTCTCCGATAAAGCTGTCAGGCCGAATTGGATTGTTCATACCTAAACAACAATCCTTCGAGGCTAAGATACCCTTTCACCTCGGGCAGGGTACGAGCTCGGTTGGACCGCGGATGTTGATGCTCTCTTAAAGAGAATCCGAGATGCAAAGTGGAACTCGTCTGTCAAGCCAAAGACTCCGGATCCGAAGTAATATCTGTCGACCATCGTCCTCGGCGTAGAAGACCAGTTCGGGGGCTACTGACGGTGTCCTAGATTAGGGGGTGCTAACTGGGCCAACCCGTCTCCTCGGGTGGGCCGATATGCCCCCGTACGTAAGCAAGATGGACTCCGGAGGCCGCAGAAGGGAGACGTGATCAAGGCTGTCTCTACCGAAGACTTGCAGTACACTTCAGGATTTCTCCAGCCGCCTTACTCCAAGATACCGACCTTGTAACTCTAGATACCCTCCCTGGCGTGTATATAAGCCATAGGGTTTAGCCCGTAGGGGGGATCAATGCAACATTACTTACCTAGCCTTAGAAGTTAGACACATATTATGATCTCGAGGAAGATCTACTATGTATTCGATACATCTCCATTAATATAAACAAGAGCAGGACGTAGGGTTTTACCTCCATCAAGAGGGCCCGAACCTGGGTAAATCATCGCCTCCCTTGTCTCTGTTACCATCGATCCTAGATCCACAGCTCGGGACCCCCTACCCCGAGGTCTGCCGGTTTTTACACCGACACTATGGTTAGAGTCATCTTCATTCTTCTTTCGTAGTTGCGGATGCTTGCGAGAGGGGGTAATCATAAGTGGGAGGCTTGTTCAAGTAAGAACAGCACCCAAGCACCGGTCCACCCACATATCAAATTATCAAAGTAGCGAACGCGAATCAAACAAACATGATGAAAGTGACTAGATGAAATCCCCATGTGTCCTCGAGAACGCTTTGCTTATAAGACGAGTTTGTTCCGGCTTGTCCTTTCCTACAAAAGGATTGGGCCACCTTGCTGCACTTTGGATACCGTTATTACTTGTTACTTGTTACGAATTACCTTGCTACCAAACTATCTGTTACCTACAATTTCAGTGCTTGCAGAGAATACCTTGCTGAAAACCGCTTGTCATATCCTTCTGCTCCTCGTTGGGTTTGACACTCTTACTTATCGAAAGGACTACGATTGATCCCCTATACTTGTGGGTTATCAAGACTCTTTTCTGGCGTCGTTTCCGGGGAGTGAAGCGCCTTTGGTGAGTGGAATTTTGTAAGGAAACATTTATATTACGTGCTAAAATTTACTGTCACTTGTCACTATGGAAAGTAATCCTTTGAGGGGCTTGTTCGGGGTATCTTCACCTCGACCGGAAGCATTAAGAGTTGCTTCTCAACCTACTGAACCTACTAAAAATATTTATTATGAAATTCCTTCGGGTATGGTAGAGAAACTGCTAGCTAATCCTTATGCAGGAGATGGAACGGTGCATCCTGATATGCACTTGATCTATGTGGATGAAAATTGTGGATTGTTTAAGCTTGCAGGTCTATCCGGAGATGGAGTTAAGAAGAAAGTATTCACTTTATCTTTGGAGGGAAAGGCATTGACATGGTATAGGCTATGTGATGACACTGAAACATGGGATTAGAACCGGTTGAAGCTGGAATTTCACCAGAAATTTTATCCTATGCATTTGGTTCGTCGTGATCGGAATTATATCTATAATTTTTGGCCTCGTGAAGGAGAAAGTATCGCTCAAGCTTGGGGGAGGCTTATGTATATGTTGCATACATGCCCCAATCATGAGCTCTCAAGGGAAATAATTATTCAAAACTTTTATGCTCGGCTTTCTCATAATGATCAATCCATGCTCGATACTTCTTATGCTGGTTCCTTTATGAAGAGAACTATTGAATTCAGATGGGATATTCTAGAAAGAATTGAACATAACTCTGAAGATTGGGAAACCGACAAAGGTAAAGTGTCACGTATAAATCTTGAGTTTGATTGTGTTAAATCTTTTATGGAAACTGATGCTTTTCATAAGTTTAGTACTAAATATGGACTTGACTCTGAGATATTACCTACTTTTTATGAATCTTTTGCTGCTCATGTTGATCTCCCTAAAGAGAAATGGTTTAAATATCATCCACCTATTGAATTAAATGAAGAACCTGTTAGTATTAAGGAAGAAACAATTGTTTACAATGTTGATCCAGTTGTGCCTACTGCTTATATTGAGAAACCTCCTTTCCCTGTTAGGATTAAGGAACATGCTAAAGCTTCAACTGTGGTTAATAAAAGTAATATAAGAACACCTAGACCCTCGGAACAAATTAAAGTTGACCCTAATATTTCAATTGTTAAAGATCTTTTGGTTGATGATATTGATGGGCATGTTATTTACTTTTGTGATGAGGCTGCTAGAATTGCTAAACCTGTTAGAAATGAACGAGATACGCTAGATAAGAATAAGCCCTTAGTTGGCATGCCTGTTGTTTCTGTTAAGATTGGAGATCATTGTTATCATGGCTTATGTGATATGGGTGCTAGTGTGAGTGCTATTCCGTTTTGTTTATATCAAGAAGTAATGCATGATATTGCGCCTGTTGAGATTGAAGATATTGATGTTACTATTAAGCTTGCAAATGGAGATACTATTACACCACTTGGGATTGTTAGAGATGTTGAAGTCTTGTGTGGTAAAATCAAATATCCTACTGATTTCCTTGTACTTGGTTCACAACAAGATAATTTTTTGTCCCATTATATTTGATAGACCTTTCTTGAATACCGTTAATGCTGAAATTGATTGTGTTAAAGAGAAGGTTAGAGTTAAGTTTGGTGATATATCTCATGAATTTAATTTCTCCAAGTTTAGTAGACAACCTCATGATAAAGAATTACCCAATAAAGATGAAATTATTGGTCTTGCTTCTATTGTTGTGCCTCCTACTGATCCTTTAGAACAATATTTGCAAGACCATGAGAATGATATGCATATGAATGAAAGAAATGAAATAGACGAGTTGTTCTTTAAACAAGCACCTATCCTTAAACATAATTTGCCTGTGGAAACTTTGGGAGATCACCTCCACCCAAGGGTGATCCTGTGTTTGAATTAAAGCAATTACCTGATACACTTAAATATGCTTACCTTGATGAAAAGAAGATATATCCTGTTATTATTAGTGCTAACCTTTCAGAGCATGAAGAAAAGAGATTACTTAAAACTCTGAAGAAGCACCGTGCCACTATTGGATATACTCTCGATGATCTTAAGGGCATTAGTCCCACCTTATGTCAGCATATAATTCATATGGAGCCAGACGCTACACCCGTTGTTGATAATCAAAGAAGGTTGAATCCTAAAATGAAGGATGTGGTAAGAACTGAAATATTAAAGCTTCTCAAGGCAGGTATAATTTATCCCATAGCTGATAGTAGATGGGTAAGTCCTGCTCATTGTGTTCCTAAGAAAGGAGGTATTACCGTTGTTCCTAATGATAAAAATGAACTTATTCCACAAAGAATTGTAACCGGTTATAGGATGGTAATCGATTTCAGGAAATTAAATAAAGCTACTAGGAAAGATCATTACCCCTTGCCTTGTATTGATCTAATGTTAGAAAGATTATCTAAGCATACACACTTTTGTTTCCTAGATGGTTATTCTGATTTCTCTCAAATACGTGTTTCACCTGAAGATCAAGAGAAAACCACCTTTACTTGTCCTTTTGGAACTGTAAAGATGCAAATGAAACATATACTTCTGTAACTCAAACAATTCTGACAAATTAGGACAAAATAAATAATTTGCATATAAGTATTTTGTAAATTTTTTAGAATTTTTGCATGCTCCAGTAAAATATGAAAATTCATACACTACAGCAAAAGTTTCTATTTTTTCACAGCACACACCAAACAAGCAATTTAAACGTCCTAAAGGTAAATCTTGGCACATTATTTTTATAATACAATGGATTTGTACAAGGGGATAATTATTTTTGTTAAAAAGTTTCTGTAATCACGGTTCACAAAGTTTCCATGGGCATGAACAAAGTTCAAGGCATGCTCCCACTTCAACGGTGCTCGTCTTTCTCACTTTTACTTTTCTTTTTGAAAAAGTTTTAGGTTCCCCTCTATATTTTTTTTGTTTTAAACTTTTTTTAAAAGCACACAACAGAATAAAATGACTCTCTAAAACTTCCGGGTTGTCTCCCAGGCAGCGCTTTCTTTAAAGCCATTAAGCTAGGTGTAAAGTGCTCAAGTAATCGATCCACCCGGATCCCAAGGTATATCAAAGCCAATTTTAATTAACAATGATTTGTAATTTAGTAGTGAGCACAAAGCAACATATATCATGCAATGACGAAGTCTAACTCTCTTCCTATGCATCGGCATGTCATAAAAGAACAATTCATGCACATCAAGTAAAGGACAATGCATATTATAAACAGTTTCTTGCAATTTTATCGTATTGGAAACATAGAGAGGTGGATATGTAGTACCTCTCTCATAATAATTGCAATTAGGAGCAGCAAGCACATGCATATTATATCCATCAAAATCATCATGTGCAACGGTAAAACGCAACCCATCAATATAATCCTTAATAAGTGCAAACTTCTTCGATATAGTGTAGTTGGGAGAATTCAAAAAGATAATAGGAGTATCATGTGTAGGTGCAATAGCAACAATTTCATGTTTAACATAAGGAACTATAGCGAGTTCATCTCCATAAGCATAATTCAAATTGGCATCATGGCCACAAGCATAGCAAGCATCAATTTCACCAAAAAGGGATATTTCAAACGAATCAAAGGGATCATAGCAATCATCATAGCATTCATCCTTCGGTAAGCACGAAGGGAAATTAAACAATGTATGAGTTGAAGAGTTACTCTCATTAGAAGGTGGGCACAGGTAGCTAATCCGCTCTTCCTCCCTTTGTTCTTCGCTCTCCTCGTCATCTTTTTCATCAAATAAGCTCACAGTGTCATCAATTTCTTCTTCCATAGGAGCCTGCAAAATATTAGTCTCTTCTTGGACAGTGGAGACTTTCTCAATAAATTCATCAATATAGGCATTATATTCATAATTCTTATGGCAATATTTAAGTATAGCAAAATTTTCAGATCTGTAAATAGCATCATCACAATCTTCATACTTTTCAAACAAAGATTCAATTTCATAAGCACCCTTAAAAGCAATAAATTCTTCTATTTGTTCCACATCATAGTAATCATATATACCATTAGCATAAGAAGCCAAGGTTTCATTATCATTAAATTCACATGAAAAGGGAAGGTGTGGAGCCTTCATCCTAGAGCAACAGGTATAATCATATCTCAAGCATAAATTCCAAGCATACCAACGCAACATTTTAATTTGATCCCATAAGTGTTTCCCTTTTTGAGACAAACGATAATCCCTAAAGTATTCCCGGTGATCCAAAGTATCTCACATTATCAAATTGAATGGAGATTTATCAGGATTATCAAAGTAGTATTTAATGTTTTCCACATAAGCAGCATCGAGGGTTTTAGGAGGTTCCCCATCTCCATGAGTAGCAAGTAAAACTAATTTTTTTGGTATTTCGTGTTCCATATCCATAACTAAAGATATAAAACAACTTAGAACAGAAAATAAAAACTACTTAGTGATAAAGCAAACAAGCACACACGAGAATATCAACCCCACGCTATTGCTCCCCGGTAACGGCACCAGAAAAAGGTCTTGATAACCCACAAGTATAGGGGATCAGTTGTAGCCTTTCTCGATAAATAAGAGTGTCGAACCCAACGAGGAGCTAAAGGTAGAATCAATATTCCCTTCAAGTTCTATCGACCACCGATACAACTCTACGCACACTTAACGTTTGCTTTACATAGAACAAGTATGAAACTAGAAGTACTTTGTAGGTGTAATGCTAAAACTACTTCTCACGAATAAAACTAGGAGTACTTAGCGAGAATAAAACTACGAGTAATTTGCAAGATAATAAAAGTTAGTTGTTTAGTAGAAAGCTTTTGTAACACAAGAGAAGGATTTGTGCTACTTGTAGACTGCGTTGGTATTTCCCCAAAGAGGAGAGGATGATGCAGTATAGTAGAGATAACTATTTCCCTCAGTTAAGAACCAAGGTTCTCAATCCAGTAGGAGAACCAAGCAAAATCCTGTTTAAGCGCACCTGCACACACAAAAGCAAACACTTGCACCCAACGCGAATAAGAGGGTTGTCAATCCTCTTAGCGGTTATTTGCA
The DNA here is from genome assembly GCA_039707655.1 of Elymus sibiricus. NCBI lineage: Eukaryota > Viridiplantae > Streptophyta > Magnoliopsida > Poales > Poaceae > Elymus > Elymus sibiricus. The sequence goes on from CM077672.1 coordinate 395,244,491, forward strand.
AGGATTAATTATGATAGTGATAGATAGATAAACTAAAATACTAAATAAAATAAAAGTAAATAAATTGCAACAAGGTATTTTTAGGTTTTTTATATATGATAATGTAGACTCGGGGGCCATAGTTTTCACTAGAGGCTTCTCTCTCGAACGCATAGCATACGGTGGGTAAACAAATTATTGTTGGGCAATTGATAGAAAAGAAAATAATTATGACGGATTCATGGCAATGATCATGTATATAGGCATCACATCCGAGACAAGTAGACCAACTCCTGCCTGCATCTACTACTATTACTCCACCCATCGACCGCTATCCAGCATGCATCTAGGGTATTAAGCATGAAACAGAGTGACGCCTTAAGCAAGATGACATGATGTAGACAAAGTAAACTCAAGCAATATGATTAAACCCCATCTTTTTATCCTTAATGGCAACAATACAAATACGTGTCATGTCCCCTTCTGTCACTGGGATTGAGCACCGCAAGATTGAACCCATCACAAAGCACCTCTCCCATTGCAAGATAAATCAATCTAGTAGGCCAAACCAAATCGATAGATCGGAGAGAAATACAAAGCTACAATAATTATGCATAAAAGAGTTCAGAGAAGACTCAAATATTTCTCATGAATAATCTGATCATAAACTCACAATTCATCGGATCCAAACAAACACACCGCAAAAGAAGATTACATCGGATAAAACTCCAAGAATATCGAGGAGAACATGGTATTGAAGATCAAAGAGAGAGAAGAAGTCATCTACCTACTAGCTATGGACCCGTAGGTCTGTGGTAAACTACTCACACATCATTGGAAGGGCAGCAAGGTTGATGAAGAAGCCCTCCGTGATCGATTCCCCCTCCGGCAGAGTACTGGAAAAGGCCTCCAGATGGGATCGCGGAAGAACAGAGGCTTGCGGTGGCGGAAAGGTTTTCTCTTCTGTCTCTCTGGTATATTGGGAATATTTGGGAATTTAAAGCACTGGAATTAGGTCAGGAGGGGCTATGAGGGGCCCACAAGCCTGGGGGGCGCGCCTACCCCCCTGGGCGCGCCCTCCAGGCTTGTCGCCTCCTCGTGGCTCTTCTGGTCTTCTCCCGAAGCTTCGTGGGTCTCTTCTGGTCCAGAAAAAATTAATCCAAAGTTTTTTTCTCGTTTGGACTCTTTTTGATAATGATTTTCTGAAAAGGCAAAAACAAGCAGAAAACAGCAACTGGCACTGGGCACTGGGTTAATAGGTTAGTCCCAAAAAAATGATATATAATTGCATATAAAAACATCCAAGATTGATACTATAATAGCACGGAACAATCAAAAATTATAGATACATTGGAGACACATCAAGCATCCTCAAGCTTAATTCCTGCTCGTCCTCGAGTAGGTAAATGATAAAAACAGAATTTTTGATGTGGAATGCTACCTAACATGTTTCATCATGTAATCTTTCTCTTACGGTATGAATAATATGATCCGAATGATTCAAAGCAATAGTCTATAGTTTGATATAAAGACATCAATACTCAGGCATACTAATAAACAATCATGTCTTTCAAAATAAAAATGCTAAAGAATGTTATCCCTACAAAATCATATAATCATGTCATGCTCCATCTTCTTAACACAAAATATTTATCATGCACTACCCCGATGACAAGCCGAGCAATTGGTTCATACTTTTTAACGCGCTTCAGCTTTTTCAACCCCCATGCAATACATGAGCGCAAGCCATGGATATAGCACTATGGGTGGAATAGAGTATGGTGGTAGAGATTAATAAGGAGAAGTCAAAAATAAGAAGATAGTCTCACATCGACGAGGCTAATCAACGGGCTATGGAGATACCCATCAATTGATGTCAATGCGAGGAGCAGGGATTGCCATGCAACGGATGCACTAAGAGCTATAAGTGTATGAAAGCTCAACATGAAAACTAAGTGGGTGTGCATCCAACTTGCTTGCTCATGAAGACCTCGGGCATTTGAGGAAGCCCATCATCGGAATATACAAGCCAAGTTCTATAATGAAAATTTCCCACTAGTATATGAAAGTGACAAAATAGGAGACTCTCTATATGAAAAACATGGTGCTACTCCGAAGCACAAGTGTGGAAAAAGGATAGTAACATTGCCCCTTCTCTCTTTTTCTCTCATTTTTTTTCGTGGGCTCTTTTTTTGACTTCTTTTTTTTCGTCCGGAGTCTCATCTCGACTTATGGGGGAATCATGGTCTCCATCATCCTTTCCTCACTGGGACAATGCTCTAATAATGATGATCATCACACTTTTATTTACTTACAACTCAAAATTACAACTCGATACTAGAACAAATATATGACTCTATATGAATGCCTCTGGCAGTGTACCAGGATATGCAATGATACTAGCGTAACATGTATAAAAATGATGAACGGTGGCTGAGCCACAAATACTATGTCAGCTATATGATCATGCAAAGCAATATGACAATGACGATGTGTGTCATAAAAACGGAACGGTGGAAGTTGCATGGCAATATATCTCGGAATGTCTATGGAAATGCCATGATAGGTAGGTATGGTGGCTATTTTGAGGAAGATATAAGGAGGCTTATGTGTGATAGAGCGTATCATATCACGGGGTTTGGATGCACCTGCGAAGTTTGCGCCAACTCTCGATGTGAGAAAGGGCAATGCACGGTACCAAAGAGGCTAGCAAATTACGGAAAGGTGAGAGTGCGTATAATACATGGACTCACATTAGTCATAAAGAACTCACATACTTATGCGAAAGTTTATTAGCCCTCGAAGCAAAGTACTACTACGCATGCCCCTAGGGGGATAGATTGGTAGGAAAAATTCATCGCTCGTCCCCGACCGCCACTCATAAGGTAGACAATCAAGAATAAATCATGCTCCAACTTCTTAGCATAACGACAGATCATACATACATGCTTCGGGAATCACAAACTTTAACACCAATATTCTTACTAAACCACAATTATCTACTAGCACCTCCCACATATTACCATCTTAATATCGCAAGAAATCAAACTTATCATATTCAGTGATCTACATGAAAGTTTTTATTATATCCCTCTTGAATACCTATCATATTAGGACCAAATTCATAACCTGTGCATATTACCATTGCTAATTATTAGACTCTCAAAAAGATATAAGTGAAGCATGAGAGTGCAACTATTTCTTTAAAATATAACCACCGCCGTGCTCTAAAAGATATAAGTGAAGCACTAGAGCAACTGCCTAGCTCAAAAGATATAAGTGAAGCACATAGAGTATTCTAACAAATCACGAATAATGTGTGTCCCTCTCATAAAGGTATGTTCAGCAAAGATGATTGTGACAAACTAAAAAGCAAACAAACTATATCACAAGACGCTCCAAGTAAAACACATATCATGTGATGAATAAAAATATAGCTCCAAGTGAGTTACCGATAGATTGTAGACGAAAGAGGGGATGCCTTCCGGGGCATCCCCAAGCTTAGACGCTTGAGTCTTCCTTGAATATTACCTTGGGGTGCCTTGGGCATCTCCAAGCTTAGGCTTTTGCCGCCCCTTATTCCTTTATCCATCGTAGTCTCACCCAAAACTTGAAAACTTTAGCACACAAAACTCAACAGAAACCTCGTGAGATCCGTTAGTATAACAAACAAATATTAAACTTTAGGTACTCTTATAAATTGATTCACATTTAATATTGGCATAATGCTACTGTACTCCAACTTCTCCATGACTCATACCCCCCGATACGATCCATAGATTCATCAAAATAAGCAAACTATGAAACAAAAACAGAATCTGTCTAAAACAGAACAGTCTGTAAAGATCTATTTAAAATCCATACTTATGTAATTCCAAAAATTCTGAAAAACTAGGAGAACGTAAAAACTTCATATAACAATACTGTGTAAAAATTTCAGATTTTTCTGACACTCCAGTACAGAATTAGAATTCCAGCACTGGACGCAAAACTTTCTGTTTTCCAAACATCATCAATTATACTATCATCAACATCATCCCAAAGGCATTACTTGGCACAAACACTAATTAAAAGATAAAAACACAATCATAACAGAGGCTATAATTGTGTAAACACACAAGAACATAAAGTAAAAACAAAAAATTATTTTATTCATTGGGTTGCCTCCCAACAAGCGCTATTGTTTTATGCCCCTAGCTAGGCATAATGCATAGTTTCAAGTTTTGTTATCCTTCAAGTTAATTCCATAAGTGGCCCTCATAATACATTCATAAGGTACCTTAATTCTCTTTCTAGGGAAGTGTTCCATCCCTTTAACGGAAATTTATAGCGGAAGAACAGAGGCTTGCGGCGGCAGAAAGGTTTTCTCTTCTGTCTCTCTGGTATATTGAGAATATTTGGGAATTTATAGTGCTGGAATTAGGTCAGGAGGGGCTACGAGGGGCCCACAAGCCTGGGGGGCACGCCTCCCCCCCTGGGCGCGCCCTCCAGGCTTGTCGCCTCCTCGTGGCTCTTCTGGTCTTCTTCCGAAGCTTCGTGGGTCTCTTCTGGTCCAGAAAAAAATAATTCAAAGTTTTTTTCTTGTTTGGACTCTTTTTGATAATGATTTTCTAAAAAGGCAAAAACAAGCAGAAAATAGCAACTGGCACTGGGCACTAGGTTAATATGTTAGTCCCAAAGAAATGATATATAATTGCATATAAAAACATCCAAGATTGATACTATAATAGCATGGAACAATCAAAAATTATAGATACGTTGGAGACGTATCAATTTGCCTCTACGTGATTCTGAGGGCTCCGTTCGAGGATCAGCTTTGGTTCAAAGACAGGTTTTGGGCATACCGCAGCACAAGCGGAGGTAGATCTCAGTCAATGCTACTCCAATTGATGATGTCCTGAAGCTTCCTTCAGTAACTGGTATGACCTGACGCCGGCGTTGTTTTGTGTTCAAAGAAGATGAGCTGTTGTATTCTTCTTTTTTATATTGTTGTAGGTTCTGCTAGATCTAAATCCATAGACAAAGCACTAATTGTTTGCTCTCTTGGAGCTGTTATAATTTGCACATCCATTTTTTAAGATTCATTTTGCTTACATTCATTTAGTGAAGCTCCTGCAAAAGTCAATATTCATTTGAGTGGTGACGAGTGCACATGATTTTGTTTACATTCATTTTTAGTGAAGAGCTCCAGTATGTAAGGCTAGCTTGGTGACTTCCATATAAAATGATGAAATTTGATAATTGAAACTAAGATATGCAAAACCTACTGGCTAAGAGCCTAAGAGTTAGGATTGCTAACTCGTTTTAGTGAACATGCATGTGTATAACATTGCTGTTGTTCAGGCAAGTGGGTGCTCCCTCTCCCTCTCTCCCCCACTCCTCCCGCTTCATTGCTCGAGCCTTCAACTCTCTTTCTCCCACTTCTGCTTCACTGCTCGAGCCTTCAATTAATTCCGAACACTCCACCAGCTAACTTGTATGAGATCTTATTTATTTATTTTGTATTCTTCGTTGCATTTCTCTCTCCCTGTGTCTTGGCACAAGCTTGTTTGCTTCCTAATCACTTGTACTTTCGTGCCTGCCATGGTTTCCTTCTTCTTATTTCATTCACTTCTTGGTTTGTTTCAAGAATGAGGGAGATGGAGGCACTGGAGAAGAAAGGGCACGGATCCTTGGCCAAACCAGTGAAGCCCCCCTACAATACCCCATCCAGGCACAAGCGTTCCAAGAGGTTGGAAACATCATCTTTTTTCATGTTGATTGATGCTGATAAATGCGCATAAAAAATGTATTTATGCTTTGAGTAATGGGAGCGATTTAGAGGAGAAAAATGCCAAGGATGCACCGCCTTCTTCGCAGAAAGTGTCTAATCACCCAAAGCCGGTAAGTTTCCCCTTTTGTTAACCTTTTTCTTGTCCTCCGTATACCACTGGTTCTCTGTAGATTTGAGATTTTTTTGGGTTTTGTTTCTGTGGTGTCTTCCAGAATGGTAGAAACTCAAATTCTCATCTGCGGAGCGAAACCAACAAGGGAATCCAGCCCAAGAGTGACACGCAAGACACCCTGAGAAAAGAGGCAGGAACCAATTCTTTGTTTTTTTCTTTCTGTTCTTACTAGCTCATAGGCAGAAGAAATCAGAGACTGCATCTTGAAACAAATGTTTTTTCATCTCTGGATGCACCCAGCATTTGGTCTAATGGGATGACGATGATCTGATGTAGATTGTGCAGCTGGAGAGGCACCTTGACGATCAGCAAACGGTGCACGGCGCACTGGAGAAAGCGTTGGGTCCTAACCCTGCTCCAGTTACTCTATCCAATGAGAGCCCAATCCTCAAGGTGACACTTGTTTTTACCAGGACATGTATCTTCCATTTTAACTTCATCTATTAATTCATAAATAGTATAGTATGTTCATCAGATGAAACTGATGTTTTCTTTGGCAGCCCACTAACCAACTGATAAAGGGAGGTTGCCACGATGGAGCTGGAGATCAAGCACCTGGAGCAGTACCTCCTAACATTGGACATGAAAGCATTTGAGAAAGCACCCACAGTGAGCTCACGGTTTGCGGCGATCGAGGAAACGCCCAAGGCAAAGGCGACCGTCGAAAGAGGTAGTGATGCAATGCTCCATTACAGCTGCCGTCGCCTTAGCAAGAGGAGGAATGGCACCATGGAGGATTCCTCTCTGTCCACATGCCCAACGAAGGGTCGATGGTCATGAATCAAAGTTAACTTCCTCTCTATTTATCATTTATCTGCAACAAACAATTCGAGCTGGCACTAATGAAACTGTCTGATGCTTTGCAAAGCAGGCATTCAGAATATGAAAGAGAACTTGCAAGTCCATTCATCAATGTGCAGTGCCAGGGAACACATTTACATTTTACAGGTATGTTCTGGTTCATACTTTCAAAATAAGTGTCATCGTGCCCACATATTCAGCTCATAATTTGCCGTTACTTTCCACTTCGTTTATACAGATGTCGGTTCGAGCAATGCATTAGAATTAATCACAAATTAATTTTCTTAAGATTTCATTTTCCATTGCTTGTTTCGTATTAAGATGATGACTGACATAGGCAGATAACAAGTTAACAACGACATCAAGTTATCGGTAGCAGCGACATCAACGGATGGAGGGTACACCTGCTGTAGTGGACTTCGTCGTCTCATCGACATGCTCACCCACGACAGTACACTTGCTGCAGCTCTGGCAAGACGCTGGAGCTCATGGCGGCGTTCACGGTGATGTGCCTCGTCTGTACCACAACTACATGTATGTGCGATGAAGGGAGGGACGGTGTGCACCGGAAGGGACCCAGCATGGCGGGTGGGCCGACGAGGAAGAGGACCAGCGGAGGGGGTCTTGACAAGTTGTCGCTGGCAGCCATGCCGGTGTTCAGATTCAAGGCAGGGCACGCGGCGCCAGCAACAAGGTTGAGGAGGATTGCACGGTGTACCTGTGCACCATGCAGGATGGATCCGGCATGGCGGCCGGGCCAACGAGGAAGAGGACCAGTGGAGGGGTGCTCGGCATGGCGGCGCAGGCACCAATGCGGTGTTCAGATTCAAGGCAGGGGCAAGGCGGGGGCGCACGATGGCGCAAAGGTTGGTAGCTTCTCCATACGTGTTGCTTTATGGTCTTGCCTTCTTGGAAGCATGGGTGTTGCTTCAATTGGAACCAATATTTTTTTGCCATGAGTTCTAGATTGTAATCCTACTTGACTTTTGCATCAGTGATATTTGAAGTTATTCAAATGACTTTGTAATTAAGTTCATATAGTTGATGATATCTGGCATGTGTATGTGCTAACAAAAGTTGAACAAACTAGCTGAAGGGGTGCTTTCCCATCTGGCACCGCCGAGCTACCGCTCAGGCGGTGCGCCATGGCGCGCCCCAGCTGCTAGTATCACATTAAGATCCATGAATTTTTTTTCTTTTCAATTTTTCTTTCTTTCTGTCTTACATGTTATAGAACTTGACTGAGACCTAGCCACACCCTTTACATAAAGAGCATCCTAGTAGAAAGCTATGCCCTACCTCGCCATGCTTATTACTTGCACTAGCTATTTGGAATTAAAGAAATGCCCGTGTCTTCCAGCACAAGATCACTTCCTCACCAGTGTCTTCCAGCACAAGATCACTTCCTCACCAATCTTGCGCAATTCTATCAAATGTGAAGCTAAGCTTTGGGTAACCGGGCGCAAGAAATTGGGCTCAATAATACCGGGAGAGTAATCTTTTTTGTGTAATTCGGGCTCTTGAGCTTATGTGAAACATATTCTCATCTTAATTAAAGGATGAGACAAACCTTTCGCCGTCATATTTTAAAGACAAATTCTTCACAGCCATTGGATGCCAAGTCTGGCGGTAACGAGCTGTCCGTTGGATTGTTTTCTGAAAAAAAAAAATCATGAAGAACGCATTGCCGTGTTTGATTGTTCGTACGTATTTGTGTGTTGTGCAACTTAACCGCGTGGGTAGGGTTTTGCTAGCTGTCCGGAGCTCACCGTGAGCTTGATCGGAATAAATATTTCACCGAGTAGCCAATTGACTGTGCTCACAAAGAAAAGCTCGCCGAGTCCACGGCTGCACGGCATTCGCTGGCCGCAACAAACCTCCAGCCAGGCTGTGCTGCCCCGACTCCCGGCTACACGACAATGCTCCCTCTGCCTCCCCGCTGCGTCCCCCTCACCCGCTCCGCTATATAATCCCATCGCCGTCTCCGGCAGCAAGCACACCACGCATTAAATTACCACAACAACAGCGCGAACAAGAGAAGCGCAGGACAAGAAGCTAGCACTAGCAGCAGCATACACGCGACGACCAAGAAGGAATGGGTCTGTGTGTGTCGTACGACGCGGCGACCGACGGCCCGGCGACCGCGAGGGTGGTGCTCCCCAGCGGCGAGCTCCGGGAGTACTCGCCGCCCGCGACGGCGGCGCTGGCCCTGGAGGAGGTCGGCCCGAAGGGATGGTTCCTCTGCGACGCTGACAGCATGGGTTTTGAGGGCTCCGTCGCGGCGGTAGCCGCTGGCGAGGAACTCCGGCCGGGGCAGCTCTACTTCGTGCTCCCGACAGAGATGCTGCGCCGCTGCCTCACCCGCGATGAGATGGCCTCGCTCGCCGTCAAGGCCAGCGCCGCCCTCGTCAAGGCCGCCACCGCCTCGTCAGCCCGCGGCCGGCGTCGTCGGGGTTCGGTGGCACCGCTCGTGTTCGTGCCGTCCGAGGAGGACTACTCGGCCGAAGATACCTTCACCTTGGCGACGTTCGCGGTGAAGCCGACGGTGGCGCAGAAACGGAGGGTGGCGTACCGAGGCGGCAGGTCGCCGCCGCGGTTCTCGCCCGACTTAACCGCCATTTTGGAGAGCGAGTAGAGGTGCAGGGCACACGAGACTGCCAGAAAAAAAAAAGGCATTTTTGCACATAGCCCTGCCTTGCCTGGCCGCGACTGAGGCGTTGGCCCGGCCGCTGATGCTAGATCGGACGGCGAAGATGCGGAGATAGCCGCGGTACATGCTTGTGGTTATGTGGAGATAGTTTCTCAGAGTCAGTGGTAGAAATAGTCGTGTCTTCGGCGTTTTTAATTTATATACGTCAGAAGCACTGTATAAATATTGCACATACAGATATGTCAATGTAATGTAAATATTGCACCCGCGAAAAAAATATACTCCTTCCGTCTCAAAATAAGTGTCTGAATTTTATACTAACTTTGTGGAGTACGTATAATCGGTTACTGGCCTGAACTTCATTGCCCGTGCCCTCATTTTTAGGGTTGTATTGTTCAGCAGTAATCTTCCAAGTTACAAGCCAATGATCACGGATGATGGCCCAGTAGAACACAAGAATGCAAACATAGAATAAACTAATTTTGTTAACTAAAATAAATAAGAAAATGAGTGTGCGAAAAAGATTGGAAATGGAAGATAATGTTTGATGTGCAGTTATTTGTGTTTGAATGAATTTGCTTGAAATTGTGTGAAGACATATATGTACACCAACCTTGGCAAGGATGTTTTGAAATGCGCTACAACATCTATTGTATATTCTTCCATGCACATGTACAAGCTATTTATGGAAAATAACCAGGCACGTGAACTCTTCAATAAAATTTGAAAAAAAAAATAGCAGACTTAAGCACAAGATAGATTTTCTTCTAGCCCCCTTCATGACAGAATAAATACTAGAGCTATGTTCAAAGGAAAGGATTTTTCATGAATGACTACACTTGCTCTCTCTGTAACCAAGCCACCGAGGAGACAACCCACCATTTTCTATGGGATTGTGATTTTGATTGGGAATGGTGGAACTCAATTAACTCAAAAGAAGAAGAAGGGTCATTTTCATTTACAGTGACTCCCAACTCAGTTCTCACCCAAAAAAGCTCCTAAACCCCTTGCCATGGATATCCTAATTCTTTGATGTTGGAATATTTGGATGCAAAGAAATGGAAATATCTCTAGAAGTTTACAACCTTCATTGAATTCTCGGAAGCTTCCCAACCACAACATTAGGTACAAGCATGCTGCTTGTTTCTAGTATTGGATGACATGTTCCTTTTAATTTTATTACGGCTCCTTCATTTCGAAGAGCTTGTATTGGACAGACCTTTTTTTTTTATTTACCTTTTTTTTTCCTTCTTTTTCCTCCCCCACCTTGTAACATACTTACTCATACTTATATATAGGAAATTGCCGATTGTTCTACAGTTTGCGGCTAAATTACGTCTGCATCATACTTATTTGCATGAATTTCATCCTGTTTGTTTAAATCCGCTTTGAATTGTATACGGGCATAGTTGGATGGCCGTCTCCCGCATCCGTGTCCGCGAACGGATGCGATAGAAAATTTGCGGATTAGCGTTGGAGATGCCCTAACTCTATCAAAGAGCCACACAAGATTGTCATCTACCTGCAACTTCAACGCATGATGCAGGCCATGGTAGTACGAGAGAGTGAAATAAACACGTGGTTTTTCTTTCCACGGAAGAAAACGCCATATCTGTCGCGCTGCATCCTGTCCTGTCCCGGCCCCCTCTCTCACGGTGGCCACCCCATTTGCTGGCCGGCTTTCCAGCCTGGTGATGGTGCCGTCCTTGCATTCCGCCAAGCAATCATCACAGATCGGTTAGGACAATTGGATTGGATGCATCATCTTGGGTCCATGCAAAAACAATGCTGGTTTCATGCACTTGCACTACGCTTTTTCATTTTGCTGGGTCACCTGCGCTGCATATGTTGGATGCATCCAAATACCAAATGGGTGTTTGGATCGATTCGCATCACAGCTCCGCTCCGCTGAAACGTAATCACTGCTGCCGATCGTGCATTAAGTCTATGCTGGTGTGCGTCCTGGCTATTTAGTTAATACCTCGATGATAATTGGTATCTCACCTAAGCTATTTATCCGATTAGCACGAAGGAAATGATTGAGACCTACGCATGACAAAGGGGTCGCACAATCAAGGATAGTAAGATCCTCTACAAACTATTTTTTTCCTAACCAACAGATTTGCAAGCTCGTTCTATAATCTATATATAGTTAACCAGCACTGTTTTCGGTTCGTTGGCATTATTGGAGAGGACAGCTGAAGGACACCCGAAGGTTGCTCACTTGCAAATTTGGATGTGTGCTGGACGTGCTCGTCCACGGATGCAATCATACAGTTTACGGCATTCTAGATTTTCGGTGTGCAAAACGTTTATAGCCAGGCATGGAGAAGGTCCATAGGTCAACCACATCTAGATGCAACTGAGACGCGGGCCAGAAACATAATGAAAACAAAGCGGGCACAGTCGTTAACTAGAAAAAAAACACGCGTTCTTGGAGAAATCGTCGGTGCGTATATGCCAATTGTGTCACTCGCGGCAGTACTTCCCAGTTAGCATCAGGGATGTGTCTTTGCTCTAGTTCACAGCACGGTAAAAAAAAAACAGTATGTTTATAAGAACAAGAGTTCATTAGTAGGAATCTCAGTAATAAAATACTGCCTTACTCATTAAACTATCTGAAGCCGTGACTAAGATCTTTACTATAGGCCATGGAGCCAACCAACCTAGTAACTAAGATCTTTACTATAAAACAAGATATAGAACTGTACTCGCTAAAACTGCATTAATTTGGCGGAGCAATGCAATTAAGTCGACGATGCAAATGTGTGACGGTATCACCTCGCCGACTTGCTTAAGTTAGTGTAGTATTACCTCCGTCCCAAATTACTTGTTTTACATTTGTCTAAATACAGATGTATCTAACACTAAAACAAGTAATTCGGGACGGAGTGAGTATTTTTTTAGGCGCAATTAATGTAGTATTCAGTTCACATACAAACAAGATTGGCTCGACAAAATGATTCTTTGTTTCCATAAATTATAATCTTTTATGGGGTTAGCAGTGTAGCAAACTAGGAACATGTCATTTCTTCATGGTCGCTTCTCATCCATATGTTGTCTCCTCTCCATGCATTTTATATAGTACTTCGCATGGATATTTAATTGCTCGAAGCTTCCCCGGCTGACTACACACCCAAACGGGCGTATTTTAACGAGTACATTATATTTTGAAGATCTAGATCGGTATCTTGCTTCATCCTTGTCATTATCTGCTCAAACCGACAAGGGGCCTGCCATTGCCTGCTAGCTTCGAAAAAACCCGGCTAACGTAATTTTTATTTGAATTTTTTCATTAAATCAAAAGAAGTTCATGGATTTTATAGAATATTGTGAATTTAAAAGCTATGAATTTAAAAAATATTTACAAATTTTTAAAAATATTCATGGATTTCAAACAATGTTCACAAATTAAAAATTGTGCACATACTTTAAAGATATTCACAAAATTTAAAAAATATTCATGAATTTCAAAAAATACTCATGTATTTTTAAAAATGTTCACGGATTTTTTTCATGAATTTCAATAAATATTTATGAATTAAAATGTAAAAATAAAATAGATAAGAAAAATGAAAAAGAAATATGAAAAAGGTAAAAACTGGGAAAACCCAATAGAAAAACTATTAAAAGTGATATTAAAACACAGGTAAAAACAAAAAGAAAAATCAAGGAACACCTTCTCAAAAAGGGAACACATAGGTGTGTGTTTCTCTCAACTAGCGACATACACCCTTACAGGCGGGGCCCACAGCGATCCGTACCCCCGATGCACCAAGAGGCTCGAAATCTAGGGAGCTTAGTATCTTAAATAGATGTTAGAGCAAATATCATAAACCATAACTGCTTGTGGCTAGGGTGTCACGAAACCACAACTAGTAGATTTTTCGTCAGAAAACCACAACTTGTGGGTAAATTCTTCACATAACTCAAATCTTTCATATTAATTCGTCTGAGTTTTGATGCTGTTTCTAACACTCTGGATCTACCAACAAGCCGCCACATTGCAAAGATTGGCTTCTTGGCTTCTTCCGCGGCGCGGGGGGGGGGGGGGGGGGGGGGGGGGGGGGGGGATGCCCTCCGTACAAAGCAAAATGTTTTATTCACTGACAGAAAGAACATTTCTACCAAAAAATTGGAAAATGTCTGGAAGGCTATCCAAAGTGCAACTGAACTTTGTCCACTTTTTAGCTCAAAATTAAAGTGCCCTCAATTTTTTTTAAAGAAAATGCAGCAAATCGACAGCTCTCAATTATATATTTTGGGAAATTTTCAACTCGTTTGGCTCAGCAAATTGACTGAAACTTCGACTTTTCTTTTTCAACTACAATTTTTGCTTACATTTGGCCCAAAACTAAAATTACCAAGAAAAAACTAAGAAAATAAATCTTGAAGACGACTTTGAAATAAGCACTCTGGTAATTGTCAAACTCACTTGGATCAATCACTTCCCGAGATGAACGGGACTCGGACATTTCTTAAACCTCGCTGAAACAAAACCAGCACCTAGAAAACATTGCCATACCACTAATACGATCGACACTACAACTCAACGCTTACGGTGCACGGACGCGCGGGCTAATCATCCCCCGTACCAAACGCGATTATTATACACCCTGAGCGCATATGGCCACGTTGAGATCCGCGGCCGGACTGCCGTCCAAAGATTCCCCCTGCCGCCCTCCGGCCCGACGCTCCGGCGACAAGATCTACCACGCTTCTCTGCAGTCGCCGTGGCTCGCGTGTGCATCGGTTTATCGGTCCAAGTCGAGCTCACCTTCCTCCAACGAACATTCGAGGAAGCTCTGGTCTGTGGTCTGCTGAGGCGAAGGCGCCAGTCGGAGCAACGGGCGGCACGACAGGCCACGAGGATCGGGATGACGGGATCGGATCTGTCGGTTTGGTGCGTGGGAAAACCCATGGGGATTATTGGCCCGGCCGGGCAGACCAAGACCAAGTGCCCGTCGTGCAGCGCGAGTGGCGCCCCACGGCCCGAGCAGCGCGGCGTGCATGTGCGCGGCGCCACCCGACGTGGCCGACGGGGGCTAGCGGCTCGTCGTCGTCGCGCGCATGCACGAAGCCTCGCGGGCACGGCGCCTCGCTGGCTGGTCGGGCCGGTAGGCGACGCCCCGGCCCTGCGGCACCCTGCTCTCTCCGCTCGATTGGTGGGAGTGTTCATGCATGCATGGTCCTGGAAAATGGTGTTCGTTTGGCTCTTTGGCGTCCTTGGCTCCGCATGCATGATTCTGCTGCTGGCAAGCACCTGGCTCTTGTTTGGACTGACCTCCGAAACTACGATGGATCACGTGGAGCGGCGGGGGCCGTTGATCGTGTGACGAGTGGTGGTGCAATCCTGTGGTTAGTAGACGGGCACGACCGCGGGAATGGTTAGAATAGTGAACACCGTACAACAATGCATTTTTCTAGGCATATGGATAGGGTCCTGAAACGGCTTGTCGTTTTCTAAGTATGTTGGAGACTTTGGATATGACACACGACAACGGACGTGCATGTCAGCTGGTTTCATATGCACACAAGTACCGTGGAAACTTTGGACAAGAAAGGTTCCGGCCTTGCACGCATGCTCCTTTTCGAATACCATGAACATGCCAGGGCCGTCTCCAGAAATTTGGAGGCCCGGGACAAGATGAAAAATGAAGTCGCAATTTTTTTTTAAATCACATAAATGAAGGATCAAGATAAGAAAATTGAAAAGGACCAAATCTTGAAATTTGAATGAGTAACTACATTGAATATCTTTGATATGTGAGTAACTATCATAAAAAATTGTCTTATCAATCCATATGGATTTTGAATCTTCGACTATAAAATACAAAACAATTTATTAAATAACAATCTATCTAAATTCTAAAGTATCAGTTCTAAGTGCCAACGCAGTAGTTTATTAAATATGGTGACTTAATCAGTCATCTCGTAGAATTACCAATTGATTTTTTTATCCGGGGAAGAGAGGAGCATACCTGAGAGGATGAACGGACGAACAGGGCAGACGCATCAGTTGAACAAATGGGATTGGCGTATGTGCCCCGACGTGTGGTGTGGTGATCGGTTGCCGGTCGGCCGTTTGTAACCTCGTATGGGGCAGCCGGGCAGGCGATCTCGCGACGGACGCGGCGAGGCAGGCGCAGGCGTCAGGCGATCCGGGGAAGAACAGGGAGAACATGCATGCGCTATTTTGTTTTTCCTGACGCGAACATGGCCTGAGTGGTGGCGGCTGGCAGCCTTGCAAACCACGACCTAGCGCTTTGCTGCTTTTGCACGGAAGCAGAACGGCTTGCTGCTTTCTAGATGGGCTGGCTTGACGGGCTTCATTTTTTCCCCAAAAATTAACCTAGAGAGAGGTGCTGATCTGGGGGCCCCAAAAATTTGGGGGCCCTGTGCGGTCGGCCAGTTTGGCCTGCCTTGTCGACGGGCCTGGAACATGCCTATGTGGTTTGACTTTTTTTTTTGGAAAATGATATATATTATAAAGATTCACCGGAAGTATAAAGCACCCAAACATAATAAAAATTACATCAAGGTTCATGGACCACCGAACGACCATTGTCGCCGCCAAAACGAGCCGCCGACGCGCCGCTGTCGCCGCTCCCATACCGGAGCCGACCTGACCTTGTCGATGACAGTCGGGAAGTCTTCGTGCACGTGCCCCTAAGGACCAGCGTCCCGGAACCGCAGTCGTCACCGTTGAATCCTTGAATCGATCTGAAGAACCTGACACCAAATCTCGCCGTTGCGCACGAGACGAGAAACCCTAACCTCGCCGCTCCGAGGAGCTGGCAGGAATCAACACCGGAACTCCGTCTAATCCGTCCCGACGAACGAACTTGAGGAGAATCGGAGCCCGGAAGACTAACTCAAAGAAGAAGCGCCGTCATCCGTCCGAGCGCCGCCCCTGCGAGGACTAAAATCCTACCTATCTAAGCCGAGGCACCAAGAATACCCTCCCCGCCATCGGCCGCCGGAGTGGCATGCGGAGGGGAGGCGAATCCACGGGCTCGCCGAAGGAGATTGAAGGGAGGAAGCCTTTCCCTAGTCGCCTTGCGAGAGGGGAAAGAAAAAGATACCTTTTGTTCTCTTTTTCCCTTGAACTAAACCCCCCGTAGATTTGCATGCATGCGTGACTCTTCAAATCTCAACGTTAAAACACGGCTTCTATGCATGATCTCGTATTCTCGTCCCGTTTAAAATTTGGCACCAAAGGAAGGGTGCAGTGCATGCAGTACTGGGTGGACGTGTCCACGCACGATCCATATGTCTGGTTTTAAGGGGTGAGCCAACAGATGCAGCGAAAGTCCACCACGCTTTATTACGTTCGGCAACGGACGATGACGGAACCATGCACGTACACAAACAGACCGCGGGCATTCACTGAACCTACGCGTACGTATCTAGCAAGCTACGGTCTACATACGTCGTCACAGAATCGAATTAGGGCAGTGGCCCATGCGGCCGGCCACGTGAACTCCTTCAACTTTGGTCCGCCGGGTGTGCCACGCGTACCGTGACCCATGACGAGACGCGGCATGGCGCCGCTCCGGAGCTCCTACCTCGCTCCCGGATACGAGACTACGCGCCGCGACACGCTAGACCCTACATGTGCCTACATGCCTACGTACACGAAGCTTTGGCAAGGCTTTTGGCCTACACGCAACTGAAAAAAGGTCAGTGACGCAAACGATGCGAGGGGAGATTCCAGATACTTCTGCTTCACGCTCTCGTATCGTGCACGCAGCTAAGCTCCTATCGTTTCACCGAGAAAGGTACTTTCTCTCCGGCGAGGTTTGCGAGGCCATTTACGAAACTAATGAAATTCCTAAAATATTGGGTTGTGATTACCTTGTACACAATGAGCTCCAATAAAGAGTTGTATGCAAGCCTATCAGAAAAAGTTCAAAAGTCACCAATGTGTGGGTGTGTGTGTGAAAGAGATGGGTTAATTTCACTCATTGTTTTGGTTTTACAGACATTGCTCTCTTGCCTAACAAACTCGAATGGAGGTAGTACCAAAATCATGAATCGTGCTATAATTCAAACTAAAAAATGTTATTACAAAAAGTCTCTTGCCGGTTGTCTGAAACAATTTTGTCATCTAAACTCTAGAACTAGACAAACCCTCACAACTTTTTTTTTTAAAAAAACTCGGTCCTCGCCAACTTAAAGTGGTTTGATTAGGATGTGATGGGATTTTCACACACTTTGTAGCCCAATCAATAAATAAAATCGAAAAAAGACGTTTAGGAGAATGAAAATAAACAATTATTGACAAATTGGGAATTTATTTTTAAAATGAAAGCTTCAAGCCAAATCAGGAATTTGACAAATTATTGAAAAGTCTTAAAAAGTAAAAAGGAGGCAATAAGTTCATGAATATCCATGGGAAATCAGGAAATATGGGCATTTTCCATGAATGCTTTTAGATTGTCTGCGATTTTTCACTGACTTTTCAATATCCATGGGAGGTGGTCTTTTATGTTCAATGCGATTATTGAGAGTCTGGATCTCAGAAAGATCAATCGCACAGGCAGACAATACACTTGGGCGAACAACCTGGACAATCCAACGTATGAGAAGTTGGATCGAGTTCTCGCTAGTGTGGAATGGGAACAAAAATATCCTCTCGTAACGGCGCGAGCGCTACAGAGGGGGCTATCTGATCATACTCCTATCTTAGTTGACTCTGGGGAGGCGACCCATGTAGGCAACAAGAATGTTTTCTCCTTCGAATTGGCATGGTTCGAACGAGAAGGCTTCCTCGGTTTGATAGCCAGGGAGTGGGCTATGGAAAACCGAGGTCAGTATCTAGAAATGGCAATATAAGATTAGACATTTACGATAGTTCCTGCGGGGCTGGGCAAAGAATCAAATTGGTATTTACAAAGTGGAGAAGGAGAGGCTTCTCACACTAATTAATGATTTAGACCTGAAAGCCGAGGTCAATGTGCTAGGCACCACCGATCGCATGGCTAAACGAAAAGCCGAAGAGAAGCTCCAGAAACTTCTCAGAGAAGAGGAGATGAAATGGGTTCTCAGAGCGAAGGTCCGACAAGTGATTCAAGGAGATAATAACACTCAGTTTTTCCATATGGTTGCGAATGGAGAACACAGAAAGAAAAGAATCATTCAATTGGAACAGGATGAGGGTACAATTGTATGACACGAGAACCTAAAATTGTATATCTCAGAATTCTATAGAAAAAACTCTTTGGGGCACCGGAGAATAATGTTGTGTCGCTTGATGAGAAAATGACTGCTGATATGAATCAGTTGGGGACCGACGAGAACGAGATACTGTCGGCTCCCTTCACTGAGAATGAGTTATTCGAGGCGATAGCACAGATGAAAATTAATAAGGCACCGGGTCCGGATAGGTTTCCAGCTGAATCCTATATACCTAAGAAATTCATCCCCACTATCTTATTTATGTTGACATGGAACCTATCCACATCATCAAGTAGGCACACCATGTAAAAACTCTTTCCCACTAACTCTTCATGCACATGCTTCCACTAACTCTTCATGCGCATGCAACTTATCACAAATAACCATTAATTATTTTTTGTGCACTCTCAAGCAGCCACGTCATTCTAGGTTTCTCTTGCTATCTATATATGTCTTGACGTCATACGATCCACTCCAAAATGTCCAACACGAGTCCCCGTTCAAACATTTGGTTAACTTCACGTGTTGTTAATGCGATCGTCTCTACCTGGGTATATTATGGTGAGTGGGTGCAGTACACTTCACATAGTTGATCCGGTGAGAACCATGATTTACTAAACAGTGGGCGTCATGATTTATAAGCGACTTTTTTTATATAGAAAATCAAATTATGAGTTAACTCGCATTTTATTTTTCTATGCGACCAACTTTTTTATGAATGCACATCTGTATTTGCTATCATTGTTTTAGGTTTAACTAATGGTGGAGATGTCTCCACTGTCTCTAATCAACATTGTTTGTCAAGGTAATAAATTAACAGAACAAATATCACACTCTTTTTTGGATTTTTCATCTAATTTTCTTAGATGTTTACACTAAACAATATTTCTTTCAAAAAAATTATCATCAAATTATACTATGCTTCATGATTTTTTCTCAAATTTTCTCATGTTTTAAAACATCAAATTATTTATAAACAGTTCTCGCAGCAATGCGGGGGTATCATCTAGTTCTATAAGAGGTGCTGGGGCATTATTAAGGAGGACCTTCTGCCATGTTCCATGATTTGTTTTGTGGTCAACTACAATTGTTTCACAAACTTTCGGACTATTACATTGTTGCCAAAGAAGGAGGAGGCAGTACGCATTGAGCAGTTCAGACCGATATGTCTGCTTAATGTGAGCTTCAAAATATCTACAAAAGTTGGCACCAATCGGCTCACACAGATTGCGCATTCTATTGTACAGCCGACACAGACGGCGTTCATGCCGGGACGACATATCCTGGAGGGGGTAGTCGTTCTCCATTAAACTTTGCATGAAATTCACTCGAAGAAACTAGATGGAGTCGTCTTCAAGGTGGATTTCGAGAAGGCATATGACAAAGTTAAATGGCCATTTCTGCAACAGGCCTTACGTATGAAAGGTTTTGATGAAGCCTGGAGGAAGCAGGTCGAATATTTCATACAAAAAGGCAGCGTTGGAATAAAGGTTAATAATGACATTGGTCATTATTTCCAGACGCAAAAAGGATTAAAACAGGGGACCCGATGTCACCAATACTGTTCAATATTGTGCCCGATATGTTGGCAGTTCTCATTGGTCGGGCCAAGGAGGAAGGCCAAGTAGGTGGACTAATACCTCATTTTGTGGATGGTGGGGTTTCCATCTTGCAATACACAGACGATACTATTATTTTTATGGAACATGATCTGGCGAAGGCGAGGAATATGAAGTTGGTTTTATGTCTTTTTGAACAACTGTCGGGTTTGAAAATCAATTTCAACAAGAGTGAATTATTCTACTTTGGGCGCGCCAAAGAAGAACATGATCGATATTATTATTTTTATGGAACATGATCTGGCGAAGGCGAGGAATATGAAGTTGGTTTTATGTCTTTTTGAACAACTGTCTGGTTTGAAAATCAATTTCAACAAGAGTGAATTATTCTACTTTGGGCGCGCCAAAGAAGAACATGATAATTATAGACAGTTGTTTGGGTGTGAGTTGGGAGCTCTCCCTTTTAGATATCTGGGAATACCAATTCATCACCGAAAGCTAACCGAATGGAAATGCATTGAGGATCGATTCGAGAAAAAATTAAGTTGCTGGAAGGGCAAGCTTATGTCTTATGGGGGACGACTAATTCTCATTAACTCCCTGTTGACGAGTATGTCGATGTTCCTTTTGTCTTTCTTTGAAGTACGTGTGGGGGTACGGAAAAGGTTAGACTTTTATCGATCATGTTTTTTCTGGCATAGCGACGAGAGCAAATCGAAATATAGGTTAGATAAATGGGACATAATCTGTAGGCCGAAGGACCAAGGGGGCCTGGGGGTTGAAAACCTTGAGGTAAAGAACAGGTGCCTGCTTAGCAAATGGTTGTACACTCTCGGTGGAGAACGAGGGAGTGTGGTTACAATTATTGCGTAATAAGTACTTACATTCCAAAACACTCGCACAGGTAACGGCTCAGCCGAATGATTCACCGTTTTGGAAGGGGTTGATGCGTATGAAGGTGGCGTATTTCAATAGGACCAAATCCATTGTTGGGAATGGTAATACCACCAGGTTTTCGGAGGACACATGGCTAGGGGACAAGCCACTGGCCATTCAGTATCCGACCCTTTACAATATTGTACAACGGATAGAGGCTTCGTCAGTACAATTTTAGGATTAGTTCCCATAAACATTCAGTTCAGAAGATCACTCGTGGGTGAGCGATGGGATAGATGGTTGCATCTCGTGCGTAGGTTGATGGAGGTCAACCTTTCAGATGAGCCGGATACAATATACTAGAGACTGTCAGAGCCAGGAGTATTCTTAGTAAAGTCAATGTATATTTATCTGATAAATACTGGACCAATTCCAAAATCGCTACACATTTGAAAAAATAAGGTGCCCATAAAGATAAAAGTTTTCATGTGGTTTGTTCACAAGAAACTGATCTTGACCAAAGACAACCTTGCAAAACGTCATTGGGAGGGTAGCAAACGATGTTTGTTTTTGTGATCGTGATGAATCGATCCAACATCTGTTCTTTTAATGCCCATTGGCCAGATTACTGTGGCGCATAGTGCACGCGGCCTTTAATGTTAGCCCACCTAATAACACAGACACTTTATTTGGGACTTGGTTTAACGGGGTGGAGTTTAGACTACCGGCACATATTCGAGTCGGAGTATGCGCATTAATTTGGACAATTTGGAACTGCGGAAACGACGTCATTTTTAACAGACAACATTACCAATTTTTTGCAGGTCATCTACAGAGCAACTTCCTGGATCCGTACATGGTCGTTACTCAGCCGTGGGGAAGCCAAGGAGCATATGGCTTATGGGTGCAACCGTTGGGAGACGATAGCACGGGACACCTACAACCGATTTGGATGGCGGTCTAACAATAGGATATGTGTAAAGGTATCTAGTCTTATTTGTGTCGTTTGTGGCCTTATGTATCTTCTTATTTCCTTTCGAGATTTCAAGATTATGTAACGCACTACGTATTTGTTGGAGACTTCTTTTAATAATATGGCTGCATGCATCTTAGTGATGCAGAGGCCGGGGGCATTCCTCCTTTAAAAAAAATTGATCCATTGAAACAGTAGTTTGTTCTTTTTTCGTGAATACGCAAAGGTTGTGTATCTTTTCATTGATAGAAGAAAAGAGAACGAGTACAAACGAGAATACAACACATGCACGAGCGCAAGATGGCGTGAACACGGTGCCCAAATCAAAGAGACAAAAGATGCTTGGCCCGAACAAGCAAACGACACAACTAAACTCCGAAACATGAGAGGCACTCCGGACAAACGTGACGATCGACATCCACAAGTCCATCACCGAGGACGCCGCGAGCACATAAGACGACGCCTTTAAGAAGGATAATGACGTCGTGGCGCCATCGCCGTCCGATCCGAATAATCAGACCTAGGGTTTCCCCTGGTGCTCGAAGAGGGGCGCAGAGAGGCCATGACAACGCCTCCAAGGAGGGGACGGCACTCGCAAGTGTCGCCGCTGCCAGCACCGGCAAGCCGAGCAGGGATTTCTCCCTGGCCTGGTCTGAGCAATCCCATAGCCACCGGATCAAAAACCAGGAGTTGAAAGTCAAGCATAGGTCGAATACCACCACACGAAGGGGAGTCGCATCGGACACACGAGCCTTGGACATGACGGGGGGCGGGGCAGCGAGGTGGCCGTGGTTGGGGAGGCGGCGAGGCCAAGGGGGGCGATGCGGGGGACGCGACGGCAACCGGCGACACCGATAGGCCAAGTACTGGAGGAGACGCAGATTCAGGCCATCGGGGCCGGGGCCGTCAGGAAACCAGCAAGCTCAAGAGGCTGAAGAAGACGCAGCCTCTAGAGCGATGAGGCTGGCATCGCACCGGAAGAGACACCGGCAACCCATTGACGCTGGAAAACGCAGGTCTAGAGCCGCCGGGTCCGGAACAGCACCAACAAGAGTCCCACCGCAGGGCACAGGCGCCCACCGAGCGCCAAACTGCCGCCGCCGCTGGGGAGGTACCACCGGACACACACAGAAAAGACCCGCCTTTGAAGCCATGGCCGCAGATCATGGTGGGGAAGAACGGCCGCTGCGGGCGCCACCATGGGCGGCCATAGCCGGCCGAGGAGCCGCCACCAACCACCGGGATCAAGTGCCGGCAGGAACCGCCACGGGCGGGAGGGCCACGCCGGGATCCTGCACTCTCGGATCTAACGCGGGGTTGATGGAGGAAGCACCTCGCCGGCCCTGCCGCAGGCAGCATCGGGGCAAGGGGGAGTTGGGCGGGGCGGAAGCAGGCCGAAGCAGGGCGGGGAGGGACCGACGAAGACGCGCCATTGCAGGGCGCGGCGGCCGGCGGCGAAACGGCCTGGACGCCGGAGCCATAAGAGGCGCCCCGCCGCCACCATCCTGGGAGCGGGCTCGGGCTTCGCCGGCCGCTCCTCTGGTGGCGGCAAGGTGGTGGGAGGATCGGGGAAGGGCCCTAGCGGTCGCAGTTAGGGTCCCCCCGCCGCCGCCAGGGAGGGCGACGCGGGGGTCGCGTGGGAGGTTTTTGACATCAACAGTAGTTTGTTCTTGTAGTAACCTTGTGATCTTGTCACAGTACCTTGCTAAGTTGCTATAATTTCTCCACAACCGTTGGATGCCTGTCTGGCGGCAACGAGCTGCCTGTTAGATTGTTTGCTGAATGTTTTTTTTTCATGAAGAACGCATTTGCCGTGTTTGATTGTACGTACCCTGTGTGTGTTAATGAACGTATTTGCTAATGAACTAAAACCAGGTCAAGTATTTCCGACCGGAGGTAGTATTTCGACTGTACCTTACCCTGTGTGTGTTGTGCAACTTAACCGCGTGGGGTTTCGCTAGTTGGTCGGAGCTCACCTTGAGCTTGATCAGGATAAATATCTTCTTCACCGAGTAGCCAAACTGTGATCGCAATGGGAAGCCCGCCGGAGTCCACGGCTCCACGTCATTCGCTGGCCGCAACAAACCTCCAGCCTGTGCTGCCCCCACCCCGGGCTACACGACAACGCTCCCTCTGCCTCCCCGCTGCGTCTCCCTCAGCCGCTTCGCTATATATACCATCGCCGTCTCCGGCAGCAAGCACACCACGCATTACATTACCACAACAACAGCGCGAACAAGAGAAGTGCAGGACAAGAACCAGACAGAAGCTAGCAGTAGCAGCAGCACACACGCAACGACATAGACGGAATGGGCCTGTGTGTGTCGTACGACGCGGCGACCGACGGCCCGGCGACCGCGAGGGTGGTGCTCCCTAGCGGCGAGCTCCGGGAGTACTCGCCGCCCGCAACAGCGGCGTTGGCGCTGGAGGAGGTGGGCCAGCAGGGGTGGTTCCTGTGCGACGCGGACAGGATGGGGTTCGAGGGCTCCGTCGCGGCGGTGGCCGCCGACGAGAAGCTCCAGCCGGGGCAGATCTACTTCGTGCTCCCGAGCGATATACTGCGCCGCCGCCTCGCCCCCGAGGAGGTGGCATCGCTCGCCGTCAAGGCCAGCGCCGCCCTCGTCAAGGCCGCCACCGCCTCGTCTGCCGGCGGCCGGCGCCGGCGAGGCACCGTGGCGCCGCTCGTGTTCGCGCCGTCGGAGGAGGACTACTCGGACGAAACCTTGGCGACGTTTGCAGTGAAGCCGGCGGTGCCGCAGAAGCGGAGGGTGGCTTACCGAGGCGGGAGGTCGCCGCCGAGATTCTCGCCTGACTTAACCGCCATCCTGGAGAGCGAGTAGAGGCGCAGGGCGCACGAGACTGCCAGAAAAGAAGCATCTTTGCACATAGCCCTGCCTCGCCTGGCCGCGAGAGATGCGTGGCCTGGCCGCTGATGTTAGATCGGACGGCGGAGACGCGGAGATAGAGGCGGTAAATGATATGTGGAGTTATTTCTCGAGTTGGGATAGTCACGTTTTGGATGTTGTTAATATAGACGTCAGAAACAAGTAGGAAATGCACATACAGTTGTGTCAATGTAAATACTGTATAAACGATGTGGGGTACGTTACTGGCCTAAACTCCACTGCTCGTGCCCTCATTTTTATGTTTGTCTTGTGCAGGAGTAATCGGTAATCCTCCGCGTTCGAAGCCGATAATCAAAGCATAACCTGCAAAATTCGGGGCATGTGCGAAACTTAAAAATGAGGCCTAACTCTTTGGAAAATTAGTACCGTCGTAATTTTACTACTTGAAAAACATCATTACCTAAACATCATCATCTTTATTTGAGAGTGGATAATGGCATTCATAGCAATGGGATATATCAAGAATCGTACCTTTGGTCTGCAGATTGCCGGACATAACTCTCAGTCTCCCTCTATTTGCTCCTTATCCAGCACTAGGAACGCATCTTGCCGAAAAAGGAACGCATCTTGCCGAACAAGTCCACAAACAAAACAAGCAAAACGGAATTCAACCGATTAGGGTCTACACCAGACCAATCACAATTCATATATTGTCAAGTTCACAGATCACAACAGCTTAGATGCTTAGAATTACCTCGAGCAAACTATATTGCATAGAGGGGCTGAAGATCTCGTGGCCTTGAGTGATCAACGATGCCACAAAGGGAGAGGGAGATACCTAGGGCATGAGAAGCCGACTTGCGGAGTGGCCAACGGGCCGGCCTGGCCCAGGCACGGCACGACGGGAGCGCCTATATGACGCACTTTGCGTCAAACATGCGTTGCTTCGCACAGAGCATCCCATTGGGGGGCGCTTCGCACAGAGCGTCCGAGTGGCGGGCCCGCTGGGCCGATTTCTTTGCTCGAGTTTCTGTTTTCGTTTCTTTTCGTTCTGTTCGACTAGTAGCTACTTCTGTTTCCTCAAAAAAAAAAACTGCTTCAGTTTCTGTTTCCGTTTTCTGGTTGGACTAGTAGCTGCTCGTGTTTTTGATTCGACGCGCACCTAGTATCCTATTTCTTTGACTGCTTTGACACCCACTAGCGAAAAAAGTTAATATTTTTCTTCTGAAAATACAACCACATGACAGGAACGGAAACAGAAAATAGGCACAGAAACATAAAGCTGGTTCTTGCCGCTGTTTCATTGCTACAAGAAACACAAAGTTGGTTCTTGGATTAAAAAAATGTTCAAGGCAGTCAAAATTGTTCATCAATTCAAAAGTTGTTATTTAAATTGACAAATTGTTCTCAGATTCAAAAATGTTCATGACATTCAGAGAATGTTCTTGAATTCAAAAAATGTTCTTGGCAAAGTTTTTCAAGGATTCAAAAATGTTCAAGCCATTGAAGAAATTGTTCTTGGATTGAAAAAATGTTCAAGACATTCAAAAATTGTTCACAAATTCAAAACAAATCTTTGAAATTGGACAATATTATTGGATTCAAAAAAGTTCAAGACATTCAAAAATTGTTCTTGGATTCAAGATATGTTCAAGGCATTAAAAATGTTCTTGGAATTAAAAAATTGTCCATGGTTTCAAAAAATGTTCCAGACATTCAAAAAAGTGTTCGTGGACTGAAAAATGTTCTAGTGATTCCAAAATTGTTCTTTGAACTTGAAATTTGTTCTTGGATTCAAGATATGTTCAAGGCATTAAAAATGTTCTTGGAATTTAAAATTTGTTCATAGATTCAAAAAATGTTCCAGACATTCAAAAAAGTGTTCTTGGATTGAAAAATGTTCTAGTGATTCCAAAATTGTTCTTTGAACTTGAAATTTGTTCTTGGATTCAAAAATTGTTCTTGGATTAAGGAATTAAAAAGTTGTTCAAGGCATTCAAAAGTTGTTCCTCGAATTAAAACATTGCTCGTGGATTCAAAAAAAAATCGAGGCATTGAAAAAATTGTTCTTTGAAACTGAAAAATTGTTCGTTGATCCAAAAGAAATTCATGACATTCAAAATTGTTCTTGTCTTAAAAAAATGTTCAACACATTTAAAAACTGTTCTTGCAATCAAAATTGTTCATGGATTCAAAAAATGTCCGACGCATTCAAAAAGTTGTTCTTGGATTAAAAATGTTCTAGGGTATTCAAAAATCGTTCTTTGAAATTGAGAAGTTGTTCTTGGATTCAAAAAATGATTTTTGAATTAAATTTTTTTTATTGGAATTCAAGTTTTGTTCATGGATTCTAAAAATGCTATTGTACTCAGAAAATGTTCTCAGCGTTGAAAATTCATTCTTGGAATTCAAATTGTGTGCTAAGATTCAAAAAATATTCTTGGAATTCAAGATGGATGTATAAGATGCTAACACATATGACAAGGCATGATACAGATATGCATGTACAAATTCATTTGGACAAAATAGTTTGAATAAAATTACATTAGTTAATTCACACTCTATTTGTGCTTAATTTATTTTGGACGAAATTATTATTAGATTCTGAATCAACAACCTATTCATTCTCAAATAGGTAGTTATCAAAGATGTATCCAAATAGAGTAGAAAAAACTTCATTAATATAAATTCAGAACAAAATCTATATTTCTGACATGATATTGTAGTGTCAGGTACATAGGAAAATAGCAAGAAAAACAAACATGCAATTGTTTAGCACACTTGCACACTAGGAACAATTTTGTCTGCCATAGGAAGTAGACAACAACATGCTTTCTGAGGTATACATTGAACAGACAAAAATGGAAATACACATCATCAATGTAGCATCTCTTTGTTGAAGCATCATCCAATGCCTCCAAGTCTATCTCGTTCAGGTCGAACTTCGCCATTTTGTAAGAAACAATCTGCCGAAATTGAGGAATGATTTCCTAAAACAGTAGAAAAGAAGAAAAAAGTTTGTGTCAAAAAATATAACAGAAGGTGTATGAATAATTCACAAACTAGTTACTCTTTTTCTAGGGAAGTAAATCAGATCAACAAGCAACTAGCTAGTGCTTTTTCAGGGGAGCAAGTGGCTACTGTTTAATTGACCTCACAAAACTTGCAGACTAGAGAGGTGGATGCTAATTAAGCTGCCAAACATACATGAGGTGCTTCAGGTTAAATTAACTTAACGAGCAGGTTATAGTAGCAGCTAGTACATGCATATAGAAGAGAAATAGAGCTCTCGAGTGGAGATGATCACGGGCGATGTATAGAGTGGTCGTCTCCGGCAAAGAGTATGTGTGGGGGTCAAGATCATTACTAACAGTAGTACAGTATAAAGAGGAAAATAGTTGAAAAGAAGTAGCATTGTTGACAGTAAATCAGAAAAACTTACAACATCAGAGTCCTTCGTCATTTTCCCATCGCATAAGCCATAAGTCCATGTAAATGAATCCATACAGAGCAGAGTTGCGGCTGTACATGTCAAATAAAAAAGTTAGATGGATCACTTGAAAATACCACTTAAAGATATTAGAAAAGAAATTTACAAGAAGAATATACACGATTAGTTAACTCAGGTGTTTTCCTGCAATGGGCAGTTCTCAGGGGAAGTACAAACAGAATCTTCAACATTTTTGAAATTCGATTCAGAACGACTTGAAAAGAGTGTTGGGGTTAGTAATCTAAATAAAAAGAGAAATTTGATTTTGCGCAACAACACTACCATGTTGATATCAAGTAGACAGTACATTATCTGGACACTTTATTTAATAGGTGACAGCCACCTACTACACAAATCCACAGAAGAAAAACATAGACAATGGAAAATAGGAAAAAGAAAACGAACCAGGTTTGATGTTATCTTGTTGATTTGCTGTCGAGTTATAAAATTTGATGAGTCTAAGAAATTGATTGTTTCAAACAGATTGTTCACACAAAAGAAGGTCCAGTGGAATGCCACAACTCTACGGAAATAATGTTGTCTAAGAAAGAATGAAAAATCGATACCACTATATGTACAAGCACCATATGTACAAAAACAAGCACTATATGCTTGGCACCACAATTCCACTGTATGTACAAGCACCAGACCTAAACCAAAAATCCACCCCTAGCTTATGACCAAAAGTGCAAGCACCAGAACTACAATAGTTCAGCTACTAGATGAAACGATTTACCTTCGCCCTGTAGAACAACGACGATCTACTGGATTTGAGCCGACCTGCCAACAAAAAAATGAAACACATGGCGAATACAGTTAGGAAACTTAAAAAAAAGGAAACCCACAAAGCTGACCAAGGGGGAGCGGATCTGACAAACCTGGCCCAAAATTGAAGTGATATCCTGGGGAATAACACGCCAACACCGTCTGCCAACAAAAAGAAGAAATCAAGAAACCCTAGCTTTTATCAAAGAGATATGTCAGATGGGAAACCCAAATAATCAGCGCGAGAAAGGGGGTGATAAAGATGAAGAAGAACCATCCACCTGCCGCCCAAGACGCGAAGCGGATGAGAAGCGAACGGCGGAGAAGAATCGAGAGGAAGAGAAGGAATCGGGAGGAAGAGGGGAAACAGAAGAGGGAGGAAGAGAAGGAAACAGGAGGGGATCGAGGAGGGGAACAGGTCGCGCTGCAAAAAGGGCCGGCCCAAGTACGGGCGAAGGGTGTGCGACGCGTCGATAGTTTGACGCAAAATGCGGAAAATAGGATTTCCCCGGCACGACCCTCAGAGGCCCATATATAAACGGGTCATGTTGTGTCGGCCCACGTGCCTCACCTCGCGGCCCAGGCACGACACATGGATTAAACAGGCCGGTTCAGTATGGCACGTGTGCCGGTGGCCCACGTGCTATTCAGTCTTTTATGTTGTTTTTGGGCCAATTTTCAGCCTTTGGGGTTGTTCAAGAATAAAGAAAAACTGAAAAACATAAACATAATCAACGGATCGTGTTGTGCCGGCACGCGGGCCTCGCATGGATCTCAACACGGCCGCAGGCGTGCCACGGGCCAGGAACGGCTGGTTTAGCCACATATTGGGCCAGTGTAACGCCCCGGACACACCCGCCGGTGGTCGTTACTCCTGGCGGGATCTTGATTGGTCCCACAGATCAACACTAATCTTTCCTACGCACTTTGTCCTCACTCGTGCGCACCCGGGAATAACTTCCCGGTCGGTCACCCATCCTGAAATTACTCCAAGCTGAGCACGCTTAACTTTGAAGTTCTTTCCGAATGGGCTCCCGGAAAAGAAGTAATTCCCTATTGATATGAGTAGTCTATCATCCCTATTAAGCCAGGCCATCACATACACCCCCACTCAGAGGAACCGACGTCCTCGACGGCCCACAGGAACGTTCCCTCTTGGCACATACGTCTGTGCATCCAGTCCGGCACATGTGCCATGCCGTGTGCCATGACGGGTCACAAAGGTCATGCACAACATGACCGCGCACCTGTCCGCAAACATCCGTGTAACCGCGAGGGTCGGCTCTGATACCAACTTGTAACGCCCCGGACACACCCGCCGGTGGTCGTTACTCCTGGCGGGATCTAGACTGGCCCCACACTTTGTCCTCACTCGTGCGCACCCAGGAATAACTTCCCGGTCGGTATCCCATCCTGAAATTACTCCAAGCCGAGAACGCTTAACTTTGGAGTTCTTTCCGAATGGGCTCCCGGAAAAGAAGGAATTCCTTATTGATATGAGTAGTCTATCATCCCTATTAAGCCAGGCCATCACAGGCAGGCCGATACAGGTCTGTTGTATCAGAAAAATCCTATTCCCCACTGGTATCATTTTTTTTGCATGGTAATACGTATCTCATTTATATCATTAGGATCATTGTGTAGGGGAACGCAACAGAAAACAAAAAAAATCGGTACAGCGAGCACGCCCAGGACCACTATGGAGATGTCATACAGGGTTTGATCTGATCCGTACCGACTCGTAGCGCAGCGGAAGAAGAGTCGGTGTAGATCGTCGGTGCAGATCCCCGCAGCTAGGATTTACAACCTCCCAACCGCGAGGATGTACTCCCTCGTCGGACAGCCCTTCGGGAGGCGGTCGGACAGTCCCTCGGACGATGTCACGGACAGCCCTTCGGGAGGACCCTCGAAACTCGAACGGTAACTCGGACAACCCTTCGGGAGGACACTCGAACAGCCCCTCAGGCAAAAGATCGAAACTACGACCTCTCTACAGGGTTGCACACATGCGGTGTCAGCTATCCGGCAGGGCTTCGCCGTCCAGAACTAGTTCCTGCCGGAACCCAGACAGCCTTTCGGCTCTACGAAACTACTTCGCTGGGAGGGAGGGAGAAGCCAGACAAGTCTATGGCATGTGTATGAGAGCAAGGATGAGGTTTGGAGAGCACCCCTCCACTTCTATTTATAGGAAAGTCAAGGGGTAAAGTTGGCATACAAAAATACCAAAAGTACCCCCACTTTATGTCTCACATAAAAGAATAAAAGGCAAAAAGGGATGGCATGTGGAGCTCCATGGAGGAGCCCCACCTTGGCCGGCCACCCTCATGGGGGCCCCCCCAAGGGGGCTTCCTTAGTGCCTAAGTCATTCTAGAAGCCTTTTGGGAAAATCACAAAAAGTGGCTTTCCAAAAAATTAACCATAAAGTGATTTTCACTATCCACGGAGACAATTTTCCGCGACCGTTAAATCCGAAAATATTTCTGTGGGTTTTAGAATAATTCCAGTACCCACTAAAATGATTTTGAATTCGTTCCGAAACAATTCCGGATTAGTGATTTTCATCTGCGAAAAGCAACCAAACCGGTTCCGGCAGCTCCGGAACATTTCCGGTTTTTGTCCCGGAAAAAATCCAGAAGTTACCAGAACAATTCTGGCACCCTCCAAGAATTTCCAAGGGTGTGCCGAAACCAATTTGACTTAATGGTATACCCCGAAACAACTTTTCAGTTTTACCGGAACTATTCCGGTGTCCTCTCCGGAACGTTTTCGTTGCGTCCGAAACTTTTCCGGTGATTTTCTCTCAGACTCCCTGTCTAGTATTCAGCAGATAGATGACCCTTAAGCATGTGACCCTATAGGTTCGGTGAAGTATAGACATGACCCGAACACTTTCCGATCAATGATCAACATCGGAACCGTGGACACCCATATTGACCCCTATACCCACACGAATGAATATTCGAGTGAACCTCCAGTTGCCGTGTGCTATTCCTGTTGCTTGCGATATATTACAAACACCCGAGGTGAGATTTATTGCATCCCCATGGATCAACAACTTGTCCACCATGCAAGTTACCTCGTTACCGGTTTTGTTCTCTTT
This sequence comes from Elymus sibiricus, assembly GCA_039707655.1. Lineage (NCBI taxonomy): Eukaryota > Viridiplantae > Streptophyta > Magnoliopsida > Poales > Poaceae > Elymus > Elymus sibiricus. Next base: position 395,276,655 of record CM077672.1, read on the forward strand.
TCTCGTTTCCGTGTTCCGGCATCCCAGTGATCAAATCACAATGTGTCTGGCCAGACGATGATGGATACCGTAACACCGAGAGGGCCCGAGAATATCTCTCCATCGTCGGAGGAGCAAATCCCAATCTTGAGCTATCTTGTTACTTGCCATACTTTTCCGTGAACCCGTAAGCCGCCGTAATAGCCACCCAGTTACGGATGACGTTTAACAAACCCCAAAGTTCACGAAGCAAGTACGAAGGAACTCGATACTCTCATGGTCTAAGGAATTATGCAAACATTAACTATCTCTGTGTTATTAACCATTAACTTGTGACGAATGTATCTCATAGCATAACATCAATTCGGGTCGATTCAACACAAGTGTTCTACTAACATTGTGCCCTCAAAATTGCCGGCATAGCCATGCCCATGATCAGGAAAACAGGATCATCATGCAATACTTGAGCCAGTCATAGAGGCATGACTAGGAATACATTTTTCCGTTTATTATACCATGCGTGCACATGAGTTTCCCTCCGAGCCTCGTGGTTATTGTAGACTCGAGAATCATTGCAGTTATAGCATGGAACATAAACATTCATTACAAACTCGGAGATACAAAATAACTGTTATTACTGCCTCTAGGGCATATCTCCTACAGACTCCCACTTGCACTAGAGTCATAATCCAGTTACATGGCTTCCCTAACACCAATGGCTATCCGGTGCTACTCATGCTTTGCTCGTGGTAGAGGCTTTGTCATCCGGTCTGACACGTTGAGATCCATGTGAACTTTGCGTACTTTCACTAAACCCGCTTCGACATGATGTCGAATGAGTTTATATTTGCGTTCAATATGTCTTGTCTTATGGTGCGAACTTGGCTCCCTTGCATGAGCCACGGCGCCACTATTATCACAATAGATCTCCACCGGGTCCAGAGCACTTGGAACCACACCAAGGTCTTCAAGAAATTGCTTGATCCATACCGCCTCCTTGGAGGCTTATGAAGCTGCAACATATTCCGCCTCCGTCGTAGAATCCGCCACAGTCTTTTGTTTGGAACTTTTCCAATCAACTGCGCCGCCGTTCAATATGAAAACATAGCCTGATTGAGATTTGAAGTCATCTGGGTCAGTCATGAAGCCTGCATCAGTGTAACCACTTACAATGAGCTCTTCATCACCTCCGTACACAAGGAGTAAATCCTTGGTCCTTCTGAGGTACTTAAGAATACCCTTGACTGCGGCCCAGTGTTCCAATCCTGGATCACTTTGGTACCGGCTGCTAACACTTAGCGCATAGGAAACGTCCGGTCTTGTACATAGCATGGCATACATAATAGAACCAACTGCCGAGGCATATGGAACATCATTCATCTGTACTCGCTCATCGAGAGTCCGAGGACACTGATTCTTGCAAAGCACTGTGCCAGGTGACATGGGGAGTAGGCCTTTCTTGGAGTTCTCCATGTTGAACCTTTTCAACACCTTGTCAATGTACGTGCTTTGGCTAAGCGCTATCAGGCGTTTTGATCTATCTCTATAGATTTTGATGCCCAATACATATGCTGCTTTGCCTAAGTCTTTCATTGAAAAACTTTTCTTCAATGAGTCTTTTATTTCGCTAAGAAAATTCACGTCATTTCCAATCAACAATATGTCATCCACATACAAGATTAGAAATGCTTTTGCGCTCCCACTAAACTTCTTGTAAACACAAGATTCTTCGTCATTCCTGATGAAGCCAAACTGTTTGACCACTTCATCAAAACAAATGTTCCAGCTCCTTGACGCTTGCTTCAGACCATAAATGGCTTTCTGAAGTTTGCATACCTTTCCAGCATCCTTATGAACGACAAAACCTTCTGGCTGTATCATGTATACATCCTCTTTGAGGTTTCCATTTAGGAAAGCCGTTTTGACATCCATCTGCCATATTTCATAATCGAAATAAGCAGCAATTGCTAGTAATATTTGAACAGACCGAAGCATAGCTACGGGCGAGAAAGTCTCGCCGTAGTCCACTCCTCGAACTTGCGTGAACCCTTTCGCGACAAGTCTAGCTTTGTGGATAGTAATGTTACCATCCGCGTCCGTCTTTATTTTGAAAATCCATTTACAACCAATGGGCTTTACGCCTTCTGGAAGTTCTTCCAAGTTCCAAACTTGGTTTTCGTACATGGATTCCATCTCGGATTTCATGGCCTTCTGCCATTCCCTTGAGCTGGGCCCCGCCATCGCTTCCTTGTAGTGCGCAGGTTCATCGTCTTCAAGAATGAAGATTTCGTTATGAAACCACTCAGGTGGCTGAATAGCCCTACCTGATCTGCACGGTTCAGTTACAACATTGTCTGAAGTTTCCGCATCACATGCGACAACTTCCGGCTCGGTTGTAGGCATAATTAGCGGAATTTCTTCCGGTTCCTTAGCCATATCAACGGTTGCCAAAGATTCAATAACCTCATCAAGTTGCACTGTCCTCCCACTCACTTCTTTAGCGAGAAACTCCTTCTCGAGAAAGACTCCGTTTTTAGCGACAAACACTTTGCACTCGGAGGGTTGGTAGAAAGAATACCCAACTGTTTCATTTGGATAACCTACAAAGTAACATTTGTCTGATCTGGGATCGAGTTTGCTTGGTTGTAAACGTTTTACATAAGTTTCACAACCCCAGATTTTGAGATGTGACAAATTGGGTTTCTTCCCATGCCTTAACTCGTATGGTGTCGCCTCAACAGACTTAGACAGTGCTCTGTTTAATGTATAAGCTGCAGCGAGTAGTGTGTGACCCCAAAAAGATATCGGTAGATCTGTAAGAGACATCATCGACCTTGCCATGTCTAACAAGGTTAGGTTACGTCGTTCCGACACTCCGTTTTGCTGTGGAGTTCCGGGAGGCGTAAGCTGTGAAACGATTCCACGGTCACTCAGATATTGGCCAAACTCATGACTAAGGTATTCGCCCCCGCGATCAGACCGCAGAAACTTAATCCTTTTGTTACGATGATTTTCTACCTCATTCTGAAATTCCTTGAACTTTTCAAAGGTTTTCGACTTATGCTTCATCAAGTAGATATATCCATACCTACTCAAATCATCAGTAAAAGTCACGAAGTAGAAATACCCACCCCGTGCGATTGTGCTCATTGGACCACATACATCACTATGTATTATTTCCAACAATTCACTCGCCCGTTCAGGATGACCCGTGAACGGCGTCTTGGTCATTTTTCCCATCAAGCAAGCTTCACATGTGTCAAATGATTCAAAATCAAAGGACGGTAAAACTCCATCTTTATGGAGTCTTTGCATGCGTTTCTTTCCGATGTGGCCAAGGCGACAGTGCCACATGAAAGTGGTGGTGGCATCAGCCTTCTTAAGGCGTTTAGCATTCACGTTAAAGACATCATTTCCACATTCAAGATTTAGTATGAAAAGGCCCCCAACAATGGGTGCAAATCCATAAAACATATCATTACAATAAAGTGAACAACCATTGTTCTCAGACTTATACGAATACCCATCGTGTACTAAACATGATCCGGAGATAATGTTTCTACACAACAGTGGAACAAAATAACAGTTATTTAGTTCTAAGATAAATCCTGAAGGGAGACGTAGAGGCATAATGCCGACGGCTTGAGCGGCGATCCCAGCGCCGTTCCCGACGCGCATCACGACTTCATTCTTTGCTAACTTGCGCACCTTCTGCAGTCCCTGTATCGAGTTGCAAATGTGAGCAACCGATCCGGTATCAAATACCCAAGACTTAGAATTTTTGCTAGCAAGCAAAACGTCAATGACATTAACTTGTATAACAATTATACCTTTTCTGGTTTTCCCGGACTTCTTATCTTCCAGATACTTCTTGCAGTTTCTCTTCCAGTGTCCTGTGCCCTTGCAGTAGAAGCACTCAGTTTCATTCTTGGCTCCTCCCTTAGAGTTGCTTTGGGACCCGGTCTTACCGGCGCCCTTTGCCCTTCTTTGGCTTGCCTTTCTTTTTGAAACTGACGGTTTTATTCACAAGCAACACTTGCTTGCGATTTTTCCGCAGTCCTCCTTCCGCAGTTTTCAGCATGGCGAGCACCTCTTCCGGTGTCTTCTCCATCCCACTCATGTTGTAGTTCATGACAAAACCGTCGTAAGACGGGGGGGTGAAGAAAGCATCATGTCCATCATATGGCCAGGCGGAATTGGAAATTCCAGGGTTTTAAGCCTTTCAGCATAGCCAACCATTTTGACTACGTGTTCGCCAACTGAACTGCCCTCAGCCATCTTGCATTCCATCAAGGTCTTCATGATATCAAATTGTTCAGACCTTGCGGTTTCCTTGTATAGAGCATCCAATTCCCGGATCATATCACGGGGTTTATGGAATTCAAAACGTTTTTGAAGCCCTGCACTCATGCAAGCTAGCATGAGGCACTGCACTAAGTTGTGATCATCATCCTTAGTGGCCCAGACATTTTGTTCATCTTACGGGGCAGTGGCTGCCGGTTTAGCTGGAAGAGCATTTTCAAGCACATACATTTTCTTAGCGCTCCTGAGGACAATCCTCAGGTTACGGACCCAGTCCGCATAGTTGTTTCCAGTCGCAGCTAACTTCTCTTTCTCTAACATTGGGCCTAAGTTGAACGCGGTGTTGCGAGCCATTTGATCTACAACGGTAAACACAAGTTTCACTTAGACTTTGTTCATAATGATTTTTGCACTAGTGAATAAACAATTTTATTCTAAAGTGCGCTCCCACTCAAATCAATATCTCTCAAAAATTGATTATGAGCGATTCAAAATCCACATTTTAATAAAATGCCATTGATGTGGACATCACTGATGACGAGAATTTCAATTGGTAGGCAAACTTGCCGATCACATCTCTATGTGACTTTTGTTCATCTTTTGATGGGTGTGTTCCGATCTCAGGACTATCCTGCCTGAACGTCAAAGACAACCAAGTGATCTTGCTGCGAGGTCTGACCTCACCCGCCTCATTCCTCTCAATTCGTTCGTACCCATGTGGACATGGCGCACCCCGAAAAGATACGAATTTCAGACGGTGCTACACTTGGGTGAACACTAACTACTTTGATATTTTTAAGTGAGAGATCACCCTAATAAAAAGCGACTACCGCGCAATCAAGAAGGGTGCATCATAAGGGATAAACATCTCAGGCAATTCATAACAGCATGATATGGTATAGCCCTTTCTGACGGAGAAGTCTTTAATTTCTTCATCTTCGGCATTTGCGACGGTGTTCACCTTCGCGAAGATTGCCACCACCTTGTCGATGCACCAGATAATATTTCTATCTCTATAGCTAATAAAATAAGTGCATTACTTAAGGTTGACACGCAGGTCATTAAAGTGACAATCATATGGCTCCAGCCATCATGCCGAATCATGACACGCAGGTCATGTTAATAAATTTACATCATATAGTCATCTCATACATAATCAAATTAAAGCATTGCTATACCACATCACATGCACATCCTGCAAAACCAAGTTAGACGCTTCTAATCGGTTTATGCAAAAAAAAATACGTGGCTTCTAAGGTTTTGACTTAAACCGCAACTACCAACGTTTTATCATCAAGTATGATTATTCAAGTCGCTAGATTAACTTTTCAGGGTGTATGAAACACGAGATAATAAAATCTCAAGCCCCATACTAAACTTCATCATACGCATGACCCCCGTGCAGATCATATCTGCATTGCCCTTTCGTCTGCGAAATTTCATCTTTCTTTTGACTATGGTGGAACCCAAAGAACTGATAGCACTTCGTTGATCAATCAGGATCGCGGATTGCCAGAACTTTGTCAAATTCCACCATGATGTCTCGAGATCAGAAATACACAAATTCTAGGGAAGCAACAAGAACATCGGGTAACAGATTTCATCTGCCACCCGCATAAATAATTTTCAGCAATAGATCTCATCTACTCCAAAATAATATTATGCAATACCCATACATCTCCATGTATTCTAGATCATAACCTACATCTACGCATAGCACGGCTCTTGATGCCACTGTAGGGGAATGCAACAGAAAACAAAAAAATTCGGTACAGCAAGCACGCCCAGGACCACTATGGAGATGTCATACAGGGTTTGATCTGATCCGTACCGACTCGTAGCGCAGCGGAAGAAGAGTCGGTGTAGATCGTCGGTGCAGATCCCCACAGCTAGGATTTACAACCTCCCAACCGTGAGGATGTACTCCCTCGTCGGACAGCCCTTCGGGAGGCGGTCGGACAGTCCCTCGGACGATGTCACGGACAGCCCTTCGGGAGGACCCTCGAAACTCGAACGGTAACTCGGACAGCCCTTCGGGAGGACACTCGAACAGCCCCTCGGGCAAAAGATCGAAACTACGACCTCTCTACGGGGTTGCACACATACGGTGTCAGCTATCCGGCAGGGCTTCGCCGTCCAAAACTAGTTCCTGCCGGAACCCAGACAGCCTTTCGGCTGTACGAAACTATTTCGCTGGGAGGGAGAGAGAAGCTAGACAAGTCTATGGCATGTGTATGAGAGCAAGGATGAGGTTTGGAGAGCACCCCTCCACCTCTATTTATAGGAAAGCCAAGGGGTAAAGTTGGCATACAAAAATACCAAAAGTACCCCCACTTTATGTCTCACATAAAAGAATAAAAGGCAAAAAGGGATGGCATGTGGAGCTCCATGGAGGAGCCCCACCTTGGCCGGCCACCCTCATGCCCCCCCCCCCCAAGGGGGCTTCCTTAGTGCCTAAGTCATTCTAGAAGCCTTTTAGGAAAATCCCAAAAACTGGTTTTCCAAAAAATTAACCATAAAGTGATTTTCACTATTCACGGAGACAATTTTCCGCGGCCGTTAAATCCGAAAATATTTTTGTGGGTCTTAGAATAATTCCAATACCCACTAAAATGATTTTGCATTCGTTCCGAAACAATTCCGGATTAGTGATTTTCATCTGCGAAAAGCAACCAAACCGGTTCCGGCAGCTCCGGAACATTTCGGGTTTTTGTCCCGAAAAAAATCCAGAAGTTACCAGAACAATTCTGGCACCCTCAAAGAATTTCCAGGCGTGTGCCGAAACCAATTTGACTTAATGGTATACCCCAAAACAACTTTTCAGTTTTACAGGAACTATTCTGGTGTCCTCTCCGGAACGTTTCCGTTGCGTCCAAAACTTTTCCGGTGATTTTCTCTCAGACTCCCTGTCTAGTATTCTGCAGATAGATGACCCTTAAGCGTGTGACCCTATAGGTTCGGTGAAGTATAGACATGACCCGGAACACTTTCCGATCAATGATCAACATCGGAGCCGTGGACACCCATATTGACCCCTATACCCACACGAATGAATATTCGAGTGAACCTCCAGTTGCCGTGTGCTATTCTTGTTGCTTCACGATATATTACAAATACCCGAGGTGAGATTTATTGCATCCCCGTGGATCAACAACTTGTCCACCATGCAAGTTACCTTGTTACCGGTTTTGTTCTCTTTTCTCGTTTCCGTGTTCCCGCATCCCAGTGATCAAATAACAATGTGTCTGGCCAGACGATGATGGATACCGTAACACCGAGAGGACCCTCGGAAGAACGGGAGTAGCTGCCAATATCTGAACTCGTCGTAAGAAAGGCTTCCGCGTGATACTCGTACCCTGAACCAGCATGCTTCTCTCGGAACACCTGGTACACTGGGTCTTCGCCGTTGGGATACAGCCGAAGCCAGACACTACGGAGCAGTACTGGAAAAGCGAACGGTGCCGGCTCGTGGTGGTAGTGGTACGGAACTGGTGCCATCTACATTCATCAAACTAGCGGTTAGCACAATAAAAACTATATGCATGCCATGCAGCAACAGATGCAACAAGCCAGACACACCAAGACTCTAAACTAATCGCGGTTCTAGCGCAGGGTTAACTAGGGCGTCCTACAGTCAGCGCGGCTCTGATACCAAGCGTTGTGGCACCCCGGCTCAGAGAACCGGTTTACCAGTGTTTCCAACCCAGAGATCATGTCTTCTGGAAACACACAACAACTTGGAACAGAACAGAACTGAACTTTATTGAAATATCTCGAGTACAAGCTCATAATTTACATCGATAGCGAGGCCAGAAGCACATCAGGTGCTGTGACAATATCTACATTATTTATGGAACATAGTAGGGCCTCGATACTACTGGGTAGAACTACGGTGTAGCGGAACATAGTGCGGAAACTCCATCCACAGGGACACTGCTGTGGACACGGCCTAGCTAGCGTAGCACGAACCATCGGGACCTCCGTCCTCGGCTTCTCCTGCATCTGGCGTGACACACCAGGTGAGTACTTGGAATGTACTCGCAAGCTCATGGCAACCAAAACAATGCAGCAAACAATAGCATGGCAATTAACAGGTTAAATACTTGGGTTGCTTACTCACTGTTATCGAATATCAACTTGCTCTCTCTGGGTTGTCCCACAACCCTCGGAACGCTCACAAACCACTGAGCACTTCCGAACATAAGACAAGTTCTTCCATCATTATTATCATTAGGGTGGTTGACCATTCAGTGGCCTAGTACGGACTGTCCAATACCGTGGACGCGGCTATTCGAATAGATTCTTACACTCTGCAGAGGTTGCACACTTTACCCACACCATGAAGCCCCCGACCTCGTGATCCCATTCGGGTGGATCGATGGTGCTTCAACGAAACCTGCCTGACCCGTGACTCCTCTATAGTACCACCGACAATCATACCCTCCCAGGGTCATGTCCTGGGTGGCCCCTGTGTCACCCCGTGACACCTGCCACCGTCGTGGCCACTAACTGTCCCAAACGGGGACGCCGGCAAAATAACTCAACTTGGCTCACAGGATTATCGTCGCCTACTTGATCAGGGCAGCACGCACGCATAACCCTCCCTAGTGTGGTGGTACCGATAAAAGAGCACAAAGCCAGACCAAGTCAAGGCCGTCCCATACCGGCAAATGTGGTTGTACGGGAAAGTCCGGATAGGTGACACTAGATCAACCAATTAGGTTTAGTGCTGTCCAGCATTTATCAAGCATGAATTTACATCATGAATAATTTAACATGGCAGTAGCTATTCATCAAAATAAAATTACTCTAAATTATCACATCTTAAAATAATGCATATAATTCAATTAAATAACCAACACTATTGAAATGCTTCATGCAATGGATGACATGGCTTGCCTTGCTCTGTTGGGTTGTCCACAAACTCCTGGGCTTCAAATCCAAAAGAATTTCCGTCTGGAAATATTTTTAACATGCAATGGAAAATGTCACATATTACTATTTTGTGCACCAGAAATTCTGTGAGCATGGGAAAAATACCAAATTTTTCCAGCAAATAGAGGAGCTCAAGACAAACTCAGAGCAAAAAGAATAAACTGATTTGGACTTATGGTTTAAAAGTTATGGCTGGTCAAAGTTCTGGTCAAAATCTGGAATTAAAATAGAAATTCAGAAAAATCAACCGGGGCCACGTCGAAGGCGTATTTCGCATGTGCGCTTCCACTTACCGCTTTGGTAAGCCACTGACGAGCGGGCCCCAGCGGTCAGATTTAAAAGAGGGGGGAGGGGAACAGAGAGCGGTGGAGCTCCGGCGATGCTCGCCGGCGACACGGACGGTGGCGAGGTCTGGCGACTACGAGAATGGATAGAGCGCATCGAGACGAACACGCACGTACCCGTGGAGTGGCGAGAGGTGGTCGAACAGCGTCGTCCCCTTCCTCTCCGGCGGCGGTGGTTCTCGGGTGTCGCCGGAGACGGCATTTCCGGCGGAGATTTGGACGGGCAAGAGCTCAGGCGGGGTCAGTGGAGTGAGCTGAGCTCGCTCGTGCAGTCGGTGGAGTCCGGGGAGGAGTGGAACGGCGAGGTGGCTGGGCTCGGGTGGCGGCGGATCTCCGGCGAGAAGCGAGGCCAAAGGGCCTCTCGGCCGTGGCTCGGAGCTCGGGAGCTCGATTGAGAGGTGGGGTGAGGAGCAGAGAGAGCCCGGGGAGGACTTTATATAGCAGGGGAAGGAACTCTCTGGAAGCGGCGGGACTCGGGCCACGTCGCCGGTGCCAGGATACCGAGCTGGTCGTCGCGGCGTAGGGCGAAGTGACGGAAGAGCTCAGAGGAGTTAAGGCGGTCGGTGGCGGCTAGCGGAGGAAGAAGACGCGCCGCAAAGCCACTGTGCCCGCACGGGCGGCACAGTGCCCGCGTGCGTGGCGGCCGGCGAGGGGAGGAGTCCAGAACGGCCAGGTGGGGGAAGGAGACGATGTCGGCGAGCTGGGACAAGCAATGGTCACGCGGGGCAATCGGACGTGACTCGACAGACACGGGCGCGATGTAGAGCGCACGCATTGACGTGCCAATGCCGTGCTCACCACGGGCATTGGTGTCTAGAGGCCACGAGAGCCTGGCGTTTCTTGTCCAACACGTCGACCCTCGATCCCTTAGTCCACTTGTGCCTCTGGTTCGGCTAGATTCACTCTGAGGCGAAGTGTAGCTTCAGCTCCAGTTTCTGACAGCAAACTTGAGAGTGATCTAGAGAAGAGGTGAGCTGGAGATGGAGCCAATGGAGATGTCTGGGTGATCTATCTTGGAAGGACTATAAGCTGGCAAAGTTTGAGAGAATTTGATTAGAGTTGGAATGGGGTTGCTGTACAAGTGTAGTTACTGGAACAGAAGCTAGATGAGCTTGATGCACTCATCTGGCTGATCTGCTGGAGCTGAATTTTGGTGTGGGATGGTTATTTGATGGATAGGAGATGCCATAAAAATTTCAGCTCAATTGGATATCTCTAGATGATACTTCCTTCACAGAGGTTTCAATTGAACAGAAACTTGACAGAATATTGCTGGTGAAAATTTGTACTGAGCAAGATGATATTTTTGGATATTGTGGCAAGATATGTTCCCTAGCATCTCAGGGAATTATCTGAGAATTTTCTGAGTTGGGAAAATGTGAGTTGCTTCACAAATGGCCAGTACTGTCCAGAGAGCAAATGGAGTTTTCTGGACAAAATTTTGTATTGGACCATGAAATGTTTTTGAAGATTGTGGGAGTAGATGATGACAAGAAGGTGTGGGATTAATTTGGGATTTTTCTGATCACCACAACTATAGGTTGCTTTGTAACCCATAGTGATAACAGATTTTCCCAAATGAAGAAAATGAATATTTGTTAAAGATGAAGAATTGGAAATTGATCCAGAAGGTGAGTGACAAGATTTTGGCAAGATGGTGAGGGCTTTGGATCACTGAGAGAAATTCATAAGTCCAAAGTTAACTGAAAAGATTCAATATCCCTCCAAATTGCAAATAAAGCCAGAAAGATTTTGAAAAGAAAAAGTTGCCAAAAACCAGGGTGTCACAAACCTACCCCCCTTAGAATGAATCTCATCCTCGAGATTCGGTTGCTCAGGGAACAAGTATGGATACGCTGATCTCAGAAAATCCTCTCTTTCCCAGGTAGCCTCTTCCTCACTATGATGATCCCACAACACCTTGTAAAACCTAATTGTCTTACTCCTCGTAGTTCTTTCCATCTCATCCAGAATTCTGACAGGCCTTTCCTCGTAGGTCAAATCTTTAGTCAATTCCAGCTCACTCATATCTGCCTGTTTGATCGGGGGTGCGATGCACTTCCTTAGCTGTGATATGTGGAATACATCGTGAACGTCAGACAATTCCGGTGGTAATTCCAACTGATATGCCACTCTGCCTCTTCTAGCCATTACTGGAAAGGGTCCGATATATCTCGGTGCAAGCTTTCCTCGGGTATGAAACCTCTTTATCCCTTTCATGGGGGTAACTCGGAGATAGGCATATTCCCCGGGCTCAAAAGTTACTTCCCGATGCTTCGGGTCATAGTAGCTCTTTTGTCGGGACTTGGCTGCTCGAAGACGCTCCTGGATATCTTTGACTTGCTTCTCAGCCTCGAGCATCAAATCCGTGCCGAAGATGCGGCTGTCTCCTGTCTGAGACCAGTTTAAAGGAGTGCGGCATTTCCATCCGTACAGGGCTTCGAATGGTGACATCTTGAGACTCGACTGATAACTGTTATTGTAGGAGAATTCTGCATAGGGTAAACTATCCTCCCATTTGGATCCATGGGCGAGAGCACAGGACCGAAGCATATCTTCCAAAATCTGGTTCACACGTTCGGTCTGTCCATCTTTCTGTGGGTGATATGCCGTACTATGCTTTAGCACGGTTCCCAGGGCTTGGTGCAGTCGCAGCCAGAACACTGAAGTGAACAGGGAGCCTCTATCCGATGTGATAGACTTGGGTACCCCATGAAGACTGACTATCCGGGACAGGTAGAGCTGTGCCAGCTGGTACGCGTTGAAAGTGGTCTTTACCAGAAGAAAGTGGGCCACTTCGTAAGTATATCCACGATGACCCAGATAGCATCATGGCCTCTTGTTGACTTGGGTAGTCCAACAATGAAGTCCATGCATATGTCGTCCCATTTCCACTGGGGAACTGGTAAGGGTTGCAGTAGTCCAGCGGGTTTCTGGTGCTCAGCCTTGACTCTGTTGCAGATGTCACAACAGGCGACATAGTATGCTATGTCCTTTCGTATTCCTGGCCACCAAAAGGTCTCTCGCAAGTCCTGGTACATTTTTGTTCCTCCGGGATGAATAGAGTAGGCAGACTCGTGTGCCTCTCTAAGTATTTGTTGTCTCAAGTTGTCTTGATCAGGCACACATATTCGGTTTTCAAACCATAGGGTACCTTGATCATCAAGACGGAAGGACTTGGCCTTTCCTCTCGGAATGCGCTCCTTGATCTCTTGTATACCCTCATCTGATTTCTGAGCGGCCTTAATTTCTTCCATGAGTGTCGGAGTAATTTCCAAGGTATCCGGGCTTATTGGGCCGCATAGCACCATGTTCAGCTTGGCAAACTCTTCTCGTAGCCTCGGATGGATTCCCTCCATTAATGCATTTAGGGTACCTTGCTTTCTGCTGAGGGCATCGGCGACCACATTGGCTTTTCCCGGATGATAATTAATTCCAATGTCATAGTCCTTAACCAATTCAAGCCATCTTCTCTGTCTGAGATTCAGATCAGGTTGGGTGAAAATATACTTGAGACTCTTGTGGTCTGTGTATATTTCACATCGCTGCCCAATGAGGTAATGCCTCCAAATCTTTAGTGCATGAATCACGGCTGCCAGTTCCAAGTCATGAGTGGGGTAGTTCTCTTCATGAGGTCGTAGCTGTCTAGATGCATATGCCACAGCCTTTCCTTCTTGCATTAGAACGCAGCCGATTCCACGTCTGGAAGCATCACAATATATGTCAAAGCTCTTGTGGATGTCTGGAAGCACTAAGACAGGGGCTGTGGTTAGCCTCGTCTTTAATTCCATGAAACTGCTGTCACATTCTTCCATCCAGACAAATTTGTGGTTCTTTTTCAGCAATTCCGTCAATGGCTTGGCTATTTTCGAGAAGCCTTCGATGAAGCGACGGTAGTAACCTGCCAATCCCAGAAAGCTGCGGACTTCCGTTACTGTGGCTGGGGTCCTCCAGTTTAATACAGCAGTCACTTTGCTGGGGTCGACGGCCACACCTTGTTCTGACATAACATGTCCCAGAAATCCCACCTCTCTCAGCCAGAATTCGCATTTACTGAATTTGGCATACAAGCGATGGGTCCTTAGTCTTTCCAGGACAGTACGGATATGTTGCTTGTGCTCCTCTTCATCTTTTGAATAGATCAGGATATCATCGATGAAGACTACCACAAATTTGTCCAAGAAGTCCATGAAGACCTTATTCATCATGCTCATGAAATAGATGGGAGCATTTGTCAGCCCAAATGACATGACTGTAAATTCATACAGGCCATATCTTGTAGTGAAGGTTGTCTTGGGGATATCCTCTTTTCTGTTTTTAACTGATGATACCCCGTTCGAAGGTCAATCTTGGAAAATACCCGGCCCCCGTTCAGCTGGTCAAACAGATCATCAATGCGGGGAAGCGGGTATTTATTCTTGATGGTGACCTCATTCAGTTGGCGGTAGTCCACGCACATTCGTAGGCTGCCATCCTTCTTCTTGACAAACAGCACGAGTGATCCCCAAGCTGAAGTGCTTGGACGAATGTACCCTTTCTGTAGTAATTCATCCAACTGTTTCCTCAATTCCACCAGCTCTGGGGAAGGCATGCGATAGTACTTCTTGTAAATTGGAGCTGTTCCGGGAACAACCTCAATAGCAAACTCGAGTTCCCGATCAGGTGGCATTCCTGGTAATTCCTCCGGGAATACGTCCAGAAATTCACTGACTACTGGAATCAGACTTATATCTGTAGATGTGGCTTTGAATGCCATTCCTTTCTTTGACATCATTCTGCTAGCAGTGAATTGCACTGTCTGGCCTGCCGGATTAACCAGTGTCACCTTCCTGGTGGCACAATTGATACACACTTGATGTGGTACCAACCAATCCATTCCCAATATTACATCCAGTCCAGCGGATTCAATGGCAACAAGAGTAGCTGGGAACTTTACTCCTTGTATCGAAATTTCCAGATCCTTGTATATCACATTTGTTCTGAGCATAGAGCCAAGGGATTGTACCACCATGATTTTGTCCAAAAGAGAAGGAGAAAATTTGTGCAAGGTGGCAAAACTCCGCGAAATAAACGAATGAGAAGCCCCAGAGTCAAATAAAATTATTGCAGGTATGTTGTTAACAGAGAACATACCAAGGACCACATCTGGTGCTTCGCGGGCTTCCTCAGCGGAGATATGATGGACTTGGCCGCAGTAGAAGTTCGTATTGGGGCGGCGTCCAACACTATTGACTTGTGGCTTGTAGTCGGATGATGGCTTCCCACTTCTTGCGGGGCACTGTTTGGAGCTCTGGCCACAAGTAAAGCATGTGTTGTTGCGACGGCAATCCTCCATCACTGGTTGTTTGCCGAAGGTCTTGTCCTGGCTGACGGTCTTATTGTTGTTGTTGCCATTGTTCCAGGCAGGCTTGTATTCAGACGGCCCTGGTTGCCAAATGCGTGGCTTCTGCACAAACTGCTCACGGTTGTCCTTCTTGGGTTCAAACTTCCGCTTGCGATCATCATATCCTGACTTGTGCTCTCGTTCAGCTATGAAGGCCTTGTTCGCTAAAGTCTGGAAATCAGGGAAGTCAAGCATACAGAGCTGACAACGGAGGGTATGATTCAGCCCTCCTAGGAATCGGTCAATCTTCCTTTCTTCGGTGGACACGTCATGGGTAGAGTACCGTGCCAGATTATTAAACTTGTTCAGATACTCACCCACTGACATGTTCCCTTGAGTAAGAGCCAGAAATTCCCTCTGCTTTACCTTCATAATGCCGGTAGGGATATGATACTTGCGGAATACCTCTTTGAATTTTTCCCAAGATATATCTTCTCCAGAAGGCCACATTATTTTCGTGTTTTCCCACCATATAGATGCCGGTCCCTCCAGATAGTGAGTAACAAAAGGAACCTTGTCGGACTCATCACCGCGGGCTATGTCCAACTTCTTTTTCATGGTCCTCAGCCAGTCATCAGCTTCCATAGGATCCACAGCCTGACCAAAACTGGGTGGCTTGGTACGCTGAAAATCAGACAACTTAGAGTGTGTCCCATTATGGTTATTCTGACCCACCATAGTCTGCATGCTTTTCAGAAATTCCATGAGATCTTGATTTCTTTTCTCCTCAAACATTCTCATAATCTGATCAGTGGTTGGTGCCTGTGGTGGTGGAGGTGGTAAGTCTTCTGGTGACTGTCCTGCCTGTCTGGCGGATCGACGAACTGGAGTTCCGTCGCCGCCTTGATTACTACACCTCTTCATCCTAAATTTGTTCCCATTGCAAAATACCGAATCGATGAGCAACATCCATAAGGGAAAAAGCATGGCAATGTGACACCAGAAGGAAAGCCAAATAAAAGAGAGAAACAAAAGCGAACAACATAATTATACAAGGCAACCAAACATCATACATGACAAGCTAGTAGGGGGATGATCATGGCTAGACTGCTCATACGGTAGTTGACATATGCAGGGATGCTATGATCCATGCACTGAAACTCAAGCCTCCACTCTAGCGACGCCGGTGGCACGGACACTGGTAAACTGCAGACTCCTCGTCGTCTGACCCCGTCTCGAAATCTGAGCTGATGATGTGCACCACGGCCTCCGGATCAAAGGAAACATGGCGACGCTGACGGGAAGGTTCCCCCTCCGAGGGAGAAGGAGCACGACGCCGCAGCATCGGAGCAGCTGGAGTAGCTAGGAGTGAGGCCCACTCTGCCGGGGTCTCACGTCGGCTACCAGACGAAAAGCTTGGCGGTCCGAACGAGCTAGAAGGAGTCTCAGAAGGTGGAACGGGTGGAGTGTACACGGGTGAAAACGGAGGTGGAGGAGGAGACTGTACTGCCGCAACAGCTGCAAGTGCCCCTCGGGCATGAGTCAGCTCCTCAGCTAGTGAAGTGATCATACGGTAACTGGCGTTCAGATAATGAGATAAAACACCAGTAGCGCGATCACTCGCCGGATCAACAGGTGCGAAAAGGACTCGCCCTGTCGCATGTGACAGGGTGGGGTAGTGAAAGAAACCTGGATGAGTCTGTATCTCGACCTCGTGGAAGCGCAAATCAGTAAGAGCCTCCATCGCAGCAAACTGGATTGCCAACTCCGGAGTAGAAGCAGTTCCGCCCTTGGAAGAACGGGAGTAGCTGCCGATATCTGAACTCGTCGTAAGAAAGGCTTCCGCATGATACTCGTACACTGAACCAGCAAGCTTCTCTCGGAACACCTGGTACACTGGGTCTTCGCCGTTGGGATACAGCCGAAGCCAGACACTACGGAGCAGTACTGGAAAAGTGAATGGTGCCGGCTCGTGGTGGTAGTGGTACGGAACTGGTGCCATCTACACTCATCAAACCAGCGGTTAGCACAATAAAAACTATATGCATGCCATCCAGCAATCAGATGCAACAAGCCAGACACACCAAGACTATAAACTAATCTCGGTTCTAGCGCAGGGTTAACTAGGGCATCCTACAGTCAGCGCGGCTCTGATACCAAGCGTTGTGGCACCCCGGCTCAGAGAACCGGTTTACCAGTGTTTCCAACCCAGAGATCATGTCTTCTGGAAACACACAACAACTTGGAACAGAACTGAACTAAACTTTATTGAAATATCTCGAGTACAAGCTCATAATTTACATCGATAGCGAGGCTAGAAGCACATCAGGTGCTATGACAATATCTACATTATTTATGGAACATAGCAGGGCCTCGATACTACTGGGTAGAACTACGGCGTAGCGGAACATAGCGCGGAAACTCCATCCACAGGGACACTGCTGTGGACACGGCCTAGCTAGCGTAGCATGAACCATCGGGACCTCCGTCCTCGGCTTCTCCTGCATCTGGCATGACATGCCAGGTGAGTACTTGGAATGTACTCGCAAGCTCATGGCAACCAAAACAATGCAGCAAACAATAGCATGGCAATTAATAGGTTAAATACTTGGGTTGCTTACTCACTGTTATCGAATATCAACTTACTCTCTCTGGGTTGTCCCACAACCCTCGGAATGCTCACAAACCACTGAGCACTTCCGAACATAAGACAAGTTCTTCCATCATTATTATCATTAGGGTGGTTGACCATTCAGTGGCCTAGTACGGACTGTCCAATACCGTGGACGCGGCTATTCAAATAGATTCTTACACTCTGCAGAGGTTGCACACTTTACCCACACCATGAAGCCCCCGACCTCGTGATCCCATTCGGGTGGATCGATGGTGCTTCAACGAAACCTGCCTGACCCGTGACTCCTCTATCGTACCACCGACAATCATACCCTCCCAGGGTCATGTCCTGGGTGGCCCCTGTGTCACCCCGTGACACCTGCCACCGTCGTGGCCACTAACTGTCCCAAACGGGGACGCCGGCAAAATAACTCAACTGGGCTCATAGGATTATCGTCGCCTACCTGATCAGGGCAGCACGCACGCATAACCCTCCCTAGTGTGGTGGTACCGATAAAAGAGCACAAAGCCAGACCAAGTCAAGGCCGTCCCATACCGGCAAATGTGGCTGTACGGGAAAGTCCGGATAGGTGACACTAGATCAACCAATTAGGTTTAGTGCTGTCCAGCATTTATCAAGCATGAATTTACATCATGAATAATTTAACATGGCAGTAGCTATTCATCAAAATAAAATTACTCTAAATTATCACATATTAAAATAATACATATAATTCAATTAAATAACCAACACTATTGAAATGCTTCATGCAATGGATGACATGGCTTGCCTTGCTCTATTGGGTTGTCCACAAACTCCTGGGCTTCAAATCCAAAAGAATTTCCTTCTGAAAATATTTTTAAAATGCAATGGAAAATGTGACATGTTACTGTTTTGTGCACAAGAAATTCTGTGAGCATGGGAAAAATACCAAATTTTTCCAGCAAATAGAGGAGCTCAAGACAAACTCGGAGCAAAAAGAACCAATTGATTTGGACTTATGGTTTAAAAGTTATGGCTGGTCAAAGTTCTGGTCAAAATCTGGAATTAAAATAGAAAATCAGAAAAATCAACCGGGGCCACGTCGAAGGCGTATTTCGCCTGTGCGCTTCCACTTACAGCTTCGGTAAGCCACTGACGAGCGGGCCCCAGCGGTCAGATTTAAATGAGGGGGGAAGGGGAACAGAGAGCGGCGGAGCTCCAGCGATGCTCGCCGGCGACACGGACGGCGGCGAGGTCCGGCGACTACGGGAATGGATAGAGCGCATCGAGACGAACACGCACGTACCCGTGGAGTGGCGAGAGGTGGTCAGACGGCGTCGTCCCCTTCCTCTCCGGCGGCGGTGGTTCTCGGGTGTCACCGGAGACGGCGTTTTCGGCGGAGATTTGGACAGGCAAGAGCTCAGGCGGGGTCAGTGGAGTGAGCTGAGCTCGCTCGTGCAGTCGGTGGAGTCCGGGGAGGAGTGGAACGGCGAGGAGGCTGGGCTCGTGTAGCGGCGGATCTCCGGCAAGAAGCGAGGCCAGAGGGCCTCTCGGCCGTGGCTCGGAGCTCGGGAGCTCGGTTGAGAGGTGGAGGAGGTGGGGTGTGGAGCGGAGAGAGGCCGGGGACGGCTTTATATAGCAGGGGAAGGAGCTCTCTGGAAGCGGCAGGACTCGGGCCACGTCGTCGGTGCCAGGATGCCGAGCTGGTCATCGCGACGTAGAGCGAAGTGACGAAAGAGCTCAGAGGAGTTAAGGCGGTCGGTGGCGGCTAGCGGAGGAAGAAGACGCGCCGCAAAGCCACTGTGCCCGCACGGGCGGAACAGCGCCCGCGTGCGTGGCGGCCGGCGAGGGCGATTCCGGCGAGGGGAGGAGTCCAGAACGGCCAGGTGGGGGAAGGAGACGATGTCGGCGAGCTGGGACAAGCAATGGTCACGCGGGGCAGTCGGACGTGACTCGACAGACACGGACGCGATGCAGAGCGCGCGCATTGACATGCCAATGCCATGCTCACCACGGGCATTGGTGTCTAGAGGCCACGAGAGCCTGGCATTTCTTGTCCAGCACGTCGACCCTCGATCCCTTAGTCCACTTGTGCCTCTGGTTCGGCTAGATTCACTCTGAGGCGAAGTGTAGCTTCAGCTACAGTTTCTGACAGCAAACTTGAGAGTGATCTAGAGAAGAGGTGAGCTGGAGATGGAGCCAATGGAGATGTCTGGGGTGATCTATCTTGGAAGGACTATAAGCTGGCAAAGTTTGAGAGAATTTGATCAGAGTTGGAATGGGGTTGATGTACAAGTGTGGTTACTGGAACAGAAGCTAGATGAGCTTGATGCACTCATCTGGCTGATCTGCTGGAGCTGAATTTTGGTGTGGGATGGTTACTTGATGGATAGGAGATGCCATAAAAATTTCAGCTCAATTGGATATCTCTAGATGATACTTCCTTCACGGAGGTTCCAATTGAACAGAAACTTGACAGAATATTGCTGGTGAAAATTTGTACTGAGCAAGATGATATTTTTGGATATTGTGGCAAGATATGTTCCCTAGCATCTCAGGGAATTATTTGAGAATTTTCTGAGTTGGGAAATGTGAGCTGCTTCACAAATGGCCAGTACTGTCCAGAGAGCAAATGGAGTTTTCTGGACAAAATTTTGTACTGGACCATGAAATGTTTTTGAAGATTGTGGGAGTAGATGATGACAAGAAGGTGTGGGATTAATTTGGGATTTTTCTGATCACCACAACTATAGGTTGCTTTGTAACCCAAAGTGATGACAGATTTTCCCAAATGAAGAAAATGAATATTTGGGAAAGATGAAGAATTGGAAATTGATCCAGAAGGTGAGTGACAAGATTTTGGCAAGATGGTGAGGGCTTTGGATCACTGAGAGAAATTCATAAGTCCAAAGTCAACTGAAAAGATTCAAAATCCCTCCAAATTGCAAATAAAGCCAGAAAGATTTTGAAAAGAAAAAGTTGCCAAAAACCAGGGTGTCACAGAAGGAATTAGATACTCTCATGGTCTAAGGAATTATGCAAACATTAACTATCTCTGTGTTATTAACCATTAACTTATGACGAATGTATCTCATAGCATAACATCAATTCGGGTCGATTCAACACAAGTGTTCTACTAACATTGTGCCCTCAAAATTGCCGGCATAGCCATGCCCATGATCAGGAAAAGCAACCAAACCGGTTCCGGCAGCTCCCGAACATTTCCGGTTTTTGTCCCGGAAAAAATCCAGAAGTTACCAGAACAATTCTGGCACCCTCCACGAATTTCCAAGGGTGTGCCGAAACCAATTTGACTTAATGGTATACCCCGAAACAACTTTTCAGTTTTACCGGAACTATTCCGGTGTCCTCTCCGGGACGTTTCCATTGCGTCCGAAACTTTTCCGGTGATTTTCTCTCAGACTCCCTGTCTAGTATTCAGCAGATAGATGACCCTTAAGCATGTGACCCTATAGGTTCGGTGAAGTATAGACATGACCCGGAACACTTTCCGATCAATGATCAACATCGGAGCCGTGGACACCCATATTGACCCCTATACCCACACGAATGAATATTCGAGTGAACCTCCAGTTGCCGTGTGCTATTCCTGTTGCTTCACGATATATTACAAACACCCGAGGTGAGATTTATTGCATCCCCATGGATCAACAACTTGTCCACCATGTAAGTTACCTCGTTACCGGTTTTGTTCTCTTTTCTCGTTTCCGTGTTCCGGCATCCCAATGATCAAATCACAATGTGTCTGGCCAGACGATGATGGATACCGTAACACCGAGAGGGCCCGAGAATATCTCTCCATCGTCGGAGGAGCAAATCCCAATCTTGAGCTATCTTGTTACTTGCCATACTTTTCCGTGAACCTGTAAGCCGCCGTAATAGCCACCCAGTTACGGATGACGTTTAACAAACCCCAAAGTTCACGAAGCAAGTACGAAGGAACTCGATACTCTCATGGTCTAAGGAATTATGCAAACATTAACTATCTCTGTGTTATTAACCATTAACTTGTGACGAATGTATCTCATAGCATAACATCAATTCGGGTCGATTCAACACAAGTGTTCTACTAACATTGTGCCCTCAAAATTGCCGGCATAGCCATGCCCATGATCAGGAAAACAGGATCATCAAGCAATACTTGAGACAGTCATAGAGGCATGACTAGGAATACATTTTTCCGTTTATTATACCACACGTGCACATGAGTTTCCCTCTGAGTCTCGTGGTTATTGTAGACTCGAGAATCATTGCAGTTATAGCATGGAACATAAACATTCATTACAAACTCGGAGATACAAAATAACTATTATTACTGCCTCTAGGGCATATCTCCTACAGACTCCCACTTGCACTAGAGTCATAATCCAGTTACATGGCTTCCCTAACACCAATGGCTATCCGGTGCTGCTCATGCTTTGCTCGTGGTAGAGGCTTTGTCATCGGGTCTGACACGTTCAGATCCGTGTGAACTTTGCGTACTTTCACTAAACCCGCTTCGACATGATGTCGAATGAGTTTATATTTGCGTTCAATATGTCTTGTCTTATGGTGCGAACTTGGCTCCCTTGCATGAGCCACGGCGCCACTATTATCATAATAGATCTCCACCGGGTCCAGAGCACTTGGAACCACACCAAGGTCTTCAAGAAATTGCTTGATCCATACCGCCTCCTTGGAGGCTTCTGAAGCTGCAACATATTCCGCCTCCGTCGTAGAATCCGCCACAGTCTTTTGTTTGGAACTTTTCCAATCAATTGCGCCGCCGTTCAATATGAAAACATAGCCTGATTGAGATTTGAAGTCATCTGGGTCAGTCATGAAGCCTGCATCAGTGTAACCACTTACAATGAGCTCTTCATCACCTCCGTACACAAGGAGTAAATCCTTGGTCCTTCTGAGGTACTTAAGAATACCCTTGACTGCGGCCCAGTGTTCCAATCCTGGATCACTTTGGTACCTGCTGCTAACACTTAGCGCATAGGAAACGTCCGGTATTGTACATAGCATGGCATACATAATAGAACCAACTGCCGAGGCATATGGAACATCATTCATCTGTACTCGCTCATCGAGAGTCCGAGGACACTGATTCTTGCAAAGCACTGTGCCAGGTGACATGGGGAGTAGGCATTTCTTGGAGTTCTCCATGTTGAACCTTTTCAACACCTTGTCAATGTACGTGCTTTGGCTAAGCGCTTTCAGGCGTTTTGATCTATCTCTATAGATTCTGATGCCCAATACATATGCCGTTTCGCCTAAGTCTTTCATTGAAAAACTTTTCTTCAATGAGTCTTTTATTTCGCTAAGAAAATTCATGTCATTTCCAATCAACAATATGTCATCCACATACAAGATTAGAAATGCTTTTGCGCTCCCACTAAACTTCTTGTAAACACAAGATTCTTCGTCATTCCTGATGAAGCCAAACTATTTGACCACTTCATCAAAACGAATGTTCCAGCTCCTGACGCTTGCTTCAGACCATAAATGGCTTTCTGAAGTTTGCATACCTTTCCAGCATCCTTATGAACGACAAAACCTTCTAGTTGTATCATGTATACATCCTCTTTGAGGTTTCCATTTAGGAAAGCTGTTTTGACATCCATCTGCCATATTTCATAATCGAAATAAGCAGCAATTGCTAGTAATATCTGAACAGACCGAAGCATAGCTACAGGCGAGAAAGTCTCGTCGTAGTCCACTCCTGGAACTTGCGTGAACCCTTTCGCGACAAGTCTAGCTTTGTGGATAGTAATGTTACCATCCGCGTCCGTCTTTCTTTTGAAAATCCATTTACAACCAATGGGCTTTACGCCTTCTGGAAGTTCTTCCAAGTTCCAAACTTGGTTTTCGTACATGGATTCCATCTCGGATTTCATGGCCTTGTGCCATTCCCTTGAGCTGGGCCCCGCCATCGCTTCCTTGTAGTGCGCAGGTTCATCGTCTTCAAGAATGAAGATTTCGTTATGAAACCACTCAGGTGGCTGAATAGCCCTACTTGATCTGCGCGGTTCAGTTACAACATTGTCTGAAGTTTCCGCATCACATGCGACAACTTCCGGCTCGGTTGTAGGGATAATTAGCGGAATTTCTTCCGGTTCCTTAGCCATATCAACGGTTGCCGAAGATTCAATAACCTCATCAAGTTGCACTGTCCTCCCACTCACTTCTTTAGCGAGAAACTCTTTCTCGAGAAAGACTCCGTTTTTAGTGACAAACACTTTGCACTCGGAGGGTTGGTAGAAAGAATACCCAACTGTTTCATTTGGATAACCTACAAAGTAACATTTGTCTGATCTGTGATCGAGTTTGCTTGGTTGTAAATGTTTTACATAAGTTTCACAACCCCAGATTTTGAGATGTGACAAATTGGGTTTCTTCCCATGCCATAACTCGTATGGTGTCGCCTCAACAGACTTAGACGGTGCTCTGTTTAACGTATAAGCTGCAGTGAGTAGTGCGTGACCCCAAAAAGATATCGGTAGATCTGTAAGAGACATCATCGACCTTACCATGTCTAACAAGGTTCGGTTACGTCGTTCCGACACTCCGTTTTGCTGTGGAGTTCCGGGAGGCGTAAGCTGTGAAACGATTCCACGGTCACTCGGATGTTGGCCAAACTCATGACTAAGGTATTCGCCCCCGCGATCAGACCGCAGAAACTTAATCGTTTTGTTACGATGATTTTCTACCTCATTCTGAAATTCCTTGAACTTTTCAAAGGTTTCCGACTTATGCTTCATCAAGCAGATATATCCATACCTACTCAAATCATCAGTAAAAGTCACGAAGTAGAAATACCCACCCCGTGTGATTGTGCTCATTGGACCACATACATCACTATGTATTATTTTCAACAATTCACTCGCCCGTTCAGGATGACCCGTGAACGGCGTCTTGGTCATTTTTCCCATCAAGCAAGCTTTACATGTGTCAAATGATTCAAAATCAAAGGACGGTAAAACTCCATCTTTATGGAGTCTTTGCATGCGTTTCTTTCCGATGTGGCCAAGGCGACAGTGCCACATGAAAGTGGTGGTGGCATCAGTCTTCTTAAGGCGTTTAGCATTCACGTTAAAGACATCATTTCCACATTCAAGATTTAGTATGAAAAGGCCCCCAACAATGGGTGCAAATCCATAAAACATATCCTTACAATAAAGTGAACAACCATTGTTCTCAGACTTGTACGAATACCCATCGTGTACTAAACATGATCCGGAGATAATGTTTCTACACAACAGTGGAACAAAATAACAGTTATTTAGTTCTAAGATAAATCCTGAAGGGAGACGTAGAGGCATAATGCCGACGGCTTGAGCGGCGATCCCAGCGCCGTTCCCGACGCGCATCACGACTTCATTCTTTGCTAACTTGCGCACCTTCTGCAGTCCCTGTATCGAGTTGCAAATGTGAGCAACCGATCCGGTATCAAATACCCAAGACTTAGAATTTTCGCTTGCAAGCAAAACGTCAATGACATTAACTTGTATAACAATTATACCTTTTCTGGTTTTCCCGGACTTCTTATCTTCCAGATACTTCTTGCAGTTTCTCTTCCAGTGTCCTGTGCCCTTGCAGTAGAAGCACTCAGTTTCATTCTTGGCTCCGCCCTTAGAGTTGCTTTGGGAGCCGGTCTTACCGGCGCCCTTGCCCTTCTTTGGCTTGCCTTTCTTTTTGAAACTGGCGGTTTTATTCACAAGCAACACTTGCTTGCGATTTTTCCGCAGTCCTCCTTCCGCAGTTTTCAGCATGGCGAGCACCTCTTCCGGTGTCTTCTCCATCCCACTCATGTTGTATTTCATGACAAAACCGTCGTAAGACGGGGGGTGAAGAAAGCATCATGTCCATCATATGGCCAGGCGGAATTGGAAATTCCAGGGTTTTAAGCCTTTCAGCATAGCCAATCATTTTGACTATGTGTTCGCCAACTGAACTGCCCTCAGCCATCTTGCATTCCATCAAGGTCTTCATGATATCAAATTGTTCAGACCTTGCGGTTTCCTTGTACAGAGCATCCAATTCCCGGATTAAATCACGAGGTTTATGGAATTCAAAACGTTTTTGAAGCCCTGCACTCATGCAAGCTAGCATGAGGCACTGCACTAAGTTGTGATCATCATCCTTAGTGGCCCAGACATTTTGTTCATTTTCCGGGGCAGTGGCCGCCGGTTTAGCTGGAAGAGAATTTTCAAGCACATGCATTTTCTTAGCGCTCCTGAGGACAATCCTCAGGTTACGGACCCAGTCCGCATAGTTGTTTCCAGTCGTAGCTAACTTCTCTTTCTCTAACATTGGGCCTAAGTTGAACGTGGTGTTGCGAGCCATTTGATCTACAACGGTAAACACAAGTTTCACTTAGACTTTGTTCATAATGATTTTTGCACTAGTGAATAAACAATTTTATTCTAAAGTGCGCTCCCACTCAAATCAATATCTCTCAAAAATTGATTATGAGCGATTCAAAATCCACATTTTAATTCAACGCCATTGATGTGGACATCACTGATGACGAGAATTTCAATCGGTAGGCAAACTTGCCGATCACATCTCTATGTGACTTTTGTTCATCTTTCGATGGGTGTGTTCCGAGCTCAGGACTATCCTGCCTGAACGTCAAAGACAACCAAGTGATCTTGCTGTGAGGTCTGACCTCGCCCACCTCATTCCTCTCAATTCGTTCGTACCCATGTGGACATGGCGCACCCCGAAAAGATACGAATTTCAGACGGTGCTACACTTGGGTGAACACTAACTACTTTGATATTTTTAAATGAGAGATCACCCTAATAAAAAGCGACTACCGTGCAATCAAGAAGGGTGCATCATTTCTGAAAGAGGCTGTTTCCAGGACTCGAACCTGTGACCTTATGTTGAACGGTCAACAGTTAACTTTTGAAAAAAAAACTGGAAAAAACAAAAATAATCATAAAAAACAAAAAAGTTTGTGAATTCAAAAATTTCAAGAATTTGGAAAATATTTAATGATTTGAGAAAAAGTTCGTCGATTTGAAAAAGGTTTATCGAATTTGAAAAAAGTTCATGAATTTTCCCAAAAAAATCCATGAGTTTTGAAAAAAGTTCATCTATTTGAAAAAAAATCATAAAATTTGAAAAAGTTCATCGAATTTGAATAAAAAATCATCAATTTTGAGAAGAAATTTCATCGATTTGAAGAAAAAGTTCATCGAACCAGGAAGAAGAACAAAGAAAAAGGAGAAAGAAAAGAAGAAAGAAGAAAAGAAGAAAAAAGATGCAAGTAATAACTTCAGGTTTGGGTGGCCGTGTGGTTACTGTGGTGTGCGTTGATGCGGCACGTCGCAGGTTCAATTCACTCCAGGAGCTTTTTATATCGGACTAAAAAAAGAAGAGAAAAAAGGAACATGGGCCGGCCAGCACGAAGGGGTGGTGTGTGCCGGTTTGCAAGACGCACGGTAACGGGCGCCTGTAGTGCCAAATAGGAAATGCCTGGCGATCCATATGACGCATTCTTCGTCAAATAGAGCGCCAAACGCACACCGCACGAGTGAACGGGGCGGCCATTAAGCGACAATACTTGTTTCGTGTTTTTAAAATTTTCCAAACTTTTTGAAAAAAAAGGACATAAAAAATAAGAATTCTTCGTCAAATAGACCGCCAAACGCACACCGCACGAGCGAACGGGCCGGCCCATTTAAACAACAATCTTTTTTTGGGTTATATGTTTCGTGTTTTTTTCACTACCTACCGTAGCGTCTCGGAGGCATTGCAGCAGCTCGGTGTACTGTAGGGGGGTACTGTAGCGCGTGGTTTTTTCGGTCCTTCATTTTTTAATTCTTTTTTGGAAACATGAGCAACTTTTGTAAAACATGAACATTTTTAAGGTTTCTGAGCATTTTCTGAAGACATGGAGATTTTCTTATAAAAGGCAAAAAAATGAAAACATGAATATTTGACAATGCTAATTCTTTTTGAAAACGCCAATATTTTTCTTATATTGCAAACATTTTAGAAAACACGAACATTTCATGAAAACACATGAACAATTTTTCAAATGCGAACATTTTTTGGAAATCCCAATATCATTTGTTATTCTAACCATTAAAAATGAACTTTTTAAATTTTTCCAAACTTTTTGAAAAAAGGAAATAAAAAATCAGATTTTGTTTTTTAGAAAGCTAGAGCAGACCCTAAAACTGGACAGGAACCTTATGAAAAGTTCCTTAAATCGAATTCATGTAACTGCTAAATGGGCCGACCCATCTGTTGCTCGCTCGGACGATCAGTTATGCGAAGACTCGGACAATTCGACGCAAAATGTGTCGAATAGAGATTACCCTTGGTGTGCACGAGGAAGAGAAGCGAGCACGGTGGATAGAACGAGTAGCCCACATGAAACAAGATTGGTCCCAGCATGCTCTTGGTCTTTGAGATCATTGAGTGTCTTTGTATCTCAAAGCCACTCCACTAGAGACGGAGTGGCCCGAAAGACTTAAAATTTCGTGACAAGTCACCTTATGTTGGGTTCCTCAGGGTTCTCAATTGGAAAATACTAGTAGTCAGCAAATTCTACCAATTTCTTTCTTTTTTTGAGAAAAGTCTACATGTTTCTTTCTTTTGTGAGAAATGTCTACCAATTTCTTTCGACACGCCTTTTTCTATTAGAGGAATTCTGTACGCCATCTGACACAGAAAACATCACAACCCTCAACCCACCAAAACATGACTCATACCCAGGGAGACGAGAGGTAATCACTCAGACCAGGAGCTATAATGTTGTTTCCGGGTGCTATTCGACGCTTACTGCATCATATTATGAGCAAACAAACAAGCATCGCTCCAATGGGCCAACCCAACTAGACGGCAAGGGAGCGTTGTAGGGAAGCGGTTTTCCTTCGGGTCGTGATTTTCTTCCTGTCTGGGTGGTTTTTCCTAGGATTTTTTGTGTGCTTCTTTCCTATATGTGTTTGCTCAATTACTTCCGGTTTGTTCTTGGTCATATTTATCGGTTTTCTGCGGGTTCCTCCAGTTTTTTCCTTTCATTTTTCCTTTTTCTTCTTGCATTTTTATTTATATTTTTGTTTTTAAATTCTCGAACATTTAAAAATATAAGTGAATATTTTAAAAATTCAAGATTTTTAAAAAATAGTGAAATAAATCAAAATATAAGAACATTATTTTATTCTATGAAAATTTTCTAAATTAAGGAACATATTTTATATTTGGGTATATGTTTCAAAACATATGAGCAAGTTTGAAATTTGACAAGATGTTTTGTAAACACAAATATTTCTGTAAAAAAGAAGACATTTTAATTTGAATTATTTTTAAACAATTCACAAGTTTTTTCAATTTGTGACTATTTTTAGTTACTTAAAGAAAAAAATAAAGATCTAAAATATACGAACAATTTTTTATGGTATGTAATTTTTATATTAAAAATTTTAGCAGCCGGTTTTCTTGCTGAAAAATCAAAAGGAAAAAACTTAATGGAAGAAAATCGCATTGGCAGTACAATGTCTCCAATGGGCCGACAAGTGGGAGCGCTCAATGTAATTGCTCGACTGCTTGACGAGTGTCGAACATGAGCTCCCTTGTTTTCCTACAGGTTGCGCGCGACAGCTGTGTGTGGCTCATAACGATTCCAAATTGGAATCGCCTAAGGGCGACCACCCACAGGTCCCATTTAGTTCGCTTGGTCGCTGCTATTCATAGCGGTTGCTAGGTTCACCCGACCGGTTTTCTTCCTTTTTTTTTCTTTTATGCTTTCTTTTCTTTATGCTTTGGTTTTTCACCGATTTTCTTTTTTTTTTCCTTTGGTTTCTTTATTTTCTTCATTTGTTTTATTGTTTTATTTATTCGGCTTTTTACCTTTGATTTTTGGTTTTCTTCTCTCTTTGTTTCTTTTTTGGTTTCTTCAGTTTCTTTTTTTTTTGACTTTTCTCGGTTTTCCTTCGTTTCAACACATGTCTACTTTTTCCTATTACAAAATGTACAATCTTAGAGCACACGTGAAACATTTTTCCGACACATGTTCGACATTTTTCAAGTATACATGATGTACATTTTGTTAAAATATATGTTGCAAAAGCTTTTTTGAATACATGGTAACATTTTTTCAAATACAATGTGCACATTTTTTAACTGACAGTAAACATTTTTTTTTCAACTACGTGAACATTTTTTTACATTGTATAAACATTTTTGAAAATTTCATGGACTTTGTTTTGGAAAGACGCGGATATTTAATAAAATGTCACAATACAATTTTTAATGTAAATAAACATATTTTTAACCTGCATGGACATTTTTTCGTTTGTATATAACATTATTTAAATGTCATGATATTTTTTTGAAACACGGGAATATTTCCATCAAATGTGACGTACATTTGTTTAATGGCATGAAACATTTTTATACATTATGAAGACATTTTTATACATTGTTCAAATTTTAGAAAAATGACACCTATTTTTTGAAATCCAGGAAGATTTTTTCATTGTCATGTACAATTTTTTGAAAGTTATCAGCATTTTCAAACTTGAGCTAACATTTTTTATACTATGTGAAAAAAAAATCAAAAACGTGTTTTTTTAATTTCTTCATTACATTTGAGTTTTCAAAAAAAATATCGATTTAATTTCATATATAAATAAAAGTAAAAAAATGATGAAAAAGAGAAATGCCGGTTACGTCGGTGGGACGAGCCAAGGCCTACTGGGCTCGCCCACTAAAGGTGCTTTGTAGGCGAGGCAGCCTTACGTCGGTGGTACATAGCGGTTTCTCAAAAAACAAAAAACAAAAAAAGTAAGCCGCACACAGCGGGACCTCCTATCTGCCGCATTCTGCGGCAGACTGGAGGGGCTTCGCACAGGGGTGCTTCGTTAGGGCCGGCCCACGCAGGAGCAGCTAATGGCGTAAAATACAACGAAAAAAAGAGCAGCTTCGTTCAGGATTCGAACTAGTGATTCGGTGATTGTAGAGACAGGTGCCTAACCAGTAGAGCAGATCAGCACTAGTGTTATATTTGCAGGCGAAAACCTTTAGAACTAACCATATCGGCAGATTCAAACTTTTACCTTTTTTAGAACGTTTAAAGAAAATTCTGAATACTTTAAAAAAATCCGAACAATTTTTGAAAAATACTAACAAGTATTGGAAAAATTGCACAATTTTTGAAAAATACGAACAAGTGTTGGAAAAATGGCTCAATTTTTTAAAAAGGGAAGAAAGTATGAATTTGTGAACAAATTTTGAAAAACATGAACATTTTTTCAATTCCCATTTTTTTGACAAACACGAACAAATTTAAAGACAGGAACTTTTTTTAATTTATGAAAAAATGTTGACAAAAAGGAACATTTTTTGAAAACATGAACATTTTGGACAAAAGGAAAAAAAATTGCATCTGTGAACAAAGTCTGAAACTCCGAACAAATTTTTAAATTGTAACCATTACGAACATTTATTGAAGTTGTGAACAAAATTTGAAAACAGGAACATTTTTTGGACTTATGAATATATTTTGAAAGGCGAACATTTTTTTTCAAAAATGCAAACATTTTTTAAATATCAAGAACACTTTTTGAATTTGTGAACAAAATTTGAAACATGAACATTTTTTGTAAGGTGAACATGTTTTCAAATACGCAAACATTTTTTAGAAATCACGAATGTTTTTTGAACTTCTGAAACAGAAATTAAAAACAGGAACATTTTTTGAACTTCCGAACATTTTTTGAAATTTCAAACAAATTTGAAATTCTGAAAGGGAAAAATAGGAACGAAAAAACAAGAAGAAATAGGAATTACAAAATAAGTAGAAAAAAGAAAGAGAAATACGAAAAAAGCAAAGAATATGTAACGGAAAAAAGAAAAGGGAAGAAAAGAAAAAGAGAAAAACATATTTAAGAAAAAACTGTAAATGAAAAAGCAGAAACCAATAAATACCGGTTCAGGAACCTTCTAGAACCTTCCCAAAACCGATCAGGAAACTTAGGAGGTTCCCAAAACCGGAAACTGTAGCGCATTTTATCTCGTAACTGGGCCGGCCCACCTTGTTCGCTCGTCGCTAGCTCTATGTGCGAAGCCTCAGCAGTTTTTTTTAGATCAACAGGGAAAACTCCCCGGCTCCATTTTTATTAGAAGCCCGAAAGCAACAGCATCCCAAACGGGGTTCAGAATATCAGTGAACAAAAATAGTCTACGGAAACACAAAACAACTAAACTGAGCGAACATTTACTCAACACAGACCATTACAAGACTCTTTTCCCACAGATAGCAAATGCATTTTCGTTGGATAGTCGACCATCAGGCGATCAGCTGTGGTGTCGGGGGCATCGGCGAGAAGGTAGCTTCCAGGATGGATGTAGGGCTCTTCAGCTCCCTGTCATCAGGCCTTTGCGCTGGTGTCCTCACATCATCAGCAGCTATCTTCATCACCCCCACTCCAGGCGTGTCGCGCTCCCCAGCAAGGTCTGTACGTGTTGACAAAATTGATCGATCTGCTCCAGCATGTGCTCCTTGTATATCAGACGCCAGTTTCTGAGAGCTCTTAAAGTCAGCAACCAGACCTGATTTAGGGAAAGCCAAACAACTCCATTAAACACTATGCCATTTCTAAGCTTCCACAAAGACCAAAGCACATCAGCTACAATAGTATTCAGAGAATCAAGCTTTTTCCCAGCCACCCAGGATGAAGTAATTGATTCTACTGAGATACCAATTGGCATAGAGAAAAAGGAGCTGATTTCTTTCCAAACAAGTTGAGACACTAAACAATCAAAAAACAGGTGCTGCACACTTTCCTGTTCAGCACAGAAGACACAGCCAGTAGGCTTGTTCATGTTCCTCTTGAGCAGGTTGTCTCTAGTCATAATTTTATTATATGACACTAGCCAGAGAAATACATGGATCCTTGGTGGAACCACTAATTTCCAGACAGCTGGAATAAAAACAGGGGAGACTCCCCTATAATTAATCACAGCATAAAGTGAACTAGCAGAGTATTCTCCTGATGCAGTATATTGCCATACAAGAGGGTCAGTATCCTCAGTGTATCTAATACTGCTGGCAATGGCCTCAAGCTCAAACCATGTAGTCATTAAAGCAGGGGGAAAAGTTCTTCTAAATGTGAGTTTAAGATGAGACCCATCCCAGACTTGTCTTATTGTTTGCCCCTGCTCCCTACAAATGCAATACAGGTCCCAAAACTGAATGGAGAGAGGGGAAGATCCAAACCAGCAATCCTCCCAAAATCTTATCTTAGCCCCATCACCCAAGGCCCATCTGTAACCCATCTTAACAGCTCTAGAAGCCCAGACCACCCCTTTCCAGAAAGTGGAGGCCTCATTGCTTTGAGCACAGAAAATGTTAGGTAAAGGCTTGTATTTGTTATCGACTATGGTTTTCCAAATCTTTCCTTCTCCATTCATATATCTTTTAACCCAAGCCCCCAAAAGGCAGGTGTTGAGGTCATGGATGTTGGGAATTCCTAGCCCTCCAAATTCCTTCTTCATGGAGACTAAAGGCCAATTTGCTAGATGGATTTTCCTATGGCCTTTAAAGTCATTCCATAGGCAATTAGCCATCTGGGTATTGATCATATCAACGGCCCATTTAGGAAATTTGAAGAAAGAGAGAAGATATATGGGAATGCTAGCAAGACATGACTTAATCAAAGTGAGTCTAGCAGCATAGGAGAGCAACTTGCCTCTCCACCCAGCAATTCTTTTCAGAATTTTGTCAATTAAAGGCTGTATGTCATCTCTAGATAATTTCTCAAAATGCAAGGGGACCCCCAGGTACTTAATAGGGAATTTCCCCACAGGGCATCCAAAGATAGACATAAAGTCATCCACTTCTTCAGCTTCCAAGTTAAGTGGGATCATCTCACTTTTGTTGTAATTGATTTTCATGCCTGAAACTTGTTCAAAACAAGTCAGGACCCATTTAATGTTGGTGGCCATAGAAGGGTCTCTATCTACAAAAAGGATTGTGTCATCAGCATATTGCAGGCTGATGACACCTCCTGGGCACAGCTCATGACCAAGCCCTTTAATTAAGGACTTGTCAGAAGCTTTTTGCGAACATTCTTGTAAGGACGTCTACAACTAGATTAAACAACAGGGGTGATATTGGGTCCCCCTGTCTCAGACCTTTGCCAGTAAGGAAAAAATCACCCTCAAGGTTATTGAGCTTAACCCCAATAGACCCTTTGTGGGTGATCAGTTTAATCCAGTGAAGCCATTTCTCACTGAACCCCCTGATTTTCAGCATTGTGAGTAAGAAATCTAGATCTACTCTATCAAAAGCTTTCTCATAATCAAGTTTTAGAACAACTCCTTTACTACCAGACCTAACTATAGAATGAATCACCTCATGAGCTGTCACCACACTTTCCAAGATGTATCTACCTTTAATAAAGGAAGATTGGTTCTTGGATGTCAGCCTATCCATAACCTGAGCTAGTCTATTTGTAAGCACTTTTGTAAAAAAAAATTAAAGACACAGTTCAACAGGCTAATAGGCCTGAATTTTGTCATGACAGAGGCATCTGGTTCCTTAGGAACCAATGTCAGTCTGGCAAAATTTAAACGATAAATGTCCAGTTTTCCTAAGTAAAAGTCAGTAAACATGGCTAAGAGGTCTGTCTTAATCAGCCCCCAAAACTTCTGATAGAAGAAAAAAGGCACTCCATCCGGACCAGGAGCTCCATCAGAGTATGATCCAAACACAGCTGCTTTTATTTCTTCCTCAGAAAAGGGAGCAGAGAGTTGGTCGTTCTCTTTAGGAGAAACTTTATCTTGTGGGCTAAAGAAATTGTTGGAGAGAGAAAAACCAGAGGCCTCCTCTTTTCTAAAAAGATTTTTATAAAAATTGGAGGCTATATGCAACATCTCCTTGCTGTCAGAAGTGGGTCCAACTGGTCCCTGGAGGGAATGGATAGTAGTTTTCCTCCTCCTCTGATTAGCTAGGGCATTGAAGTAATTAGTATTTCTGCCCCCCTCCTTAATATCTCTATCCCTAGATCTTTGTTTGGCTTTAGTCTCTTCCTTAAGCCAAATCTTGGTCATCTCAGCTCTAATAGTTTTTATCCTATCACTCTCCTCTAAAGTTAAATCTTCACTCTCAGACTTAATGTCTAGAGCATCGTACTCCTCCATCATATCTTTCTTGAGTCTTCTAAGCTCAGCCTCAATATTAGCACTCCACCCCTTGGTGATTTTTCTAAGATTCCTAATTTTAGCTTGCCATATCTCAATGGAAGTGGTCCCTAAAACTAGGGTGTTCCAGGCTTTTTCTACTATTGGAATAAAATCCTCTCTAAGTAACCACCACTTTTCAAACTTAAAACTAGAACTCTTAGGTTGGGTACCTAAACCAGCATCCCAAATAATGGGAGTGTGGTCACTCCCTAATCTAGGCAAAGCCTGAATTGTAGCTAAAGGAAAGAGTCTATCTATATCTGTAGAGCAAAAAACCCTATCTATAGTAGACATGATCAAGTCATCTTGGTTATTCCCCCAAGTGAACTGTCTATTTCCTAATTTT
Organism: Elymus sibiricus; assembly: GCA_039707655.1. NCBI lineage: Eukaryota > Viridiplantae > Streptophyta > Magnoliopsida > Poales > Poaceae > Elymus > Elymus sibiricus. The sequence continues at coordinate 395,311,691 of CM077672.1, forward strand.
ATTTCTAACAGACTCCATATCTCAACCCAGGCATTAAATTTGTCACACCACTTATAGTTAACTTTGCCATTATTCTTATCTACACTGTATCTGACCAAATTGAAATCCCCTCCTATCAGAGTTGGGGTGTCACAATCTACAAATAAACTATGTAGTTCAGATATAAATTTGTATTTCTCCTCCTCATAGGAAGAGCCATAGACAGTAACAACCCTAAAATTGACCCCTAGAGCTTTAACTTTAATGTGACAAGAAATAGAGAACAGCCCTACTTGCCAAGATAGAATTTCGCAAATATCACTATCCACCCCAACCAAAATGCCTCTTGCAGAGCCTTTGGCAGGGAGTGTTTTCCAAGAGAATAACCTATTACCTACTAGAGATTTCAAGAAAGAATCAGCAATTTGTTCTTTCTTAGTTTCTAATAGACCAATCAGAACAGGTTTAGTTCTACTGATGAGATCTATCAAATTGTGTTTTCTCCTAGGGGCATTGATACCCCTAATATTCCAGAACAGGCTATTCATTGAAAAAACCTTTTCCTAGGGTGCTTGCCCCGTCTACGCCTGTGGACCATTGTCCAAATAGAGTCATCAAGATCCCCATGATCATCCTGCAGATGATCTGGGGTATGAGGAGAGAGGTAAACACTTTGAGAAGCACAAGCTTCAGGACTAAGTGAATTCAGCTCTACATCCTCACAAGAGGTATCCAAAGAAGCAAAAGGGTTAACAGAATTAAACTGATTTACAGAACTATTACAAGAGAAAGAAATATCACTACACTTATCTATTTTAATGGGATGAGATGGTGCACTAAAACCCACAGTCTTTTGTGCCTCACCCATGCCTCCATCAGAAATTTGCACACCAATATCACTAGCCATATTAACTAAGTTATCTATAGGGAGATCAGAGAAAGGTTTTTGCGAAGTTATACCTTGCAGTTTTGAGTGAAATTTGCCAGGCACTTCCAAGTTCCTCACCCTCTGAGCCTCCTGAGCAATCTCAATCATAGTTTTGCCCTTCCCATTGAACCTGTTACTGAATCTTGCCACTGGTACAGGGCCCCATTGTTTGGGTTTTTTGGTGTTGTCACAGTCTTCAGGGATGAAATCCCCAAGAGTTCTTTTGGAAGTCTGTGTTTCTTGACCTGATAGTAGAGAGTTGTCCTCAGAGAAGTCACACTCATAACCATTGTTTTGTTCAGTGTCATCTACCAGCTCCATTTGTTGTAACAAGTTGAAGCATTGTTCTTTATCTGTTTCTGGGGTCTCCATCCATTCAATCAGATCTCTCCTGACCTCATCAAGAGCTTCATCAAGTGTGTTCTGCAAGTCATTGGGCTGGACACATCTATGATTTGAAGGGTTCCCCCCATCTGCAGCTTTCTTGGTTGTGGTAGAGCCAGATTTCCCTTGTGAACTAGGCTTCAGGTTGTTAGGAGCTTTATTTCTATCAGTATCTATGGGTTGCTGGCTTTGATTCTGCCTTGGATCTCTCTTATCTTGGTCATCTTGTTCTTTAGTAATATCAGGATCATTATCTCTACCAAGCCCCATATCAGAGCCGCCCTCATCCACAGCTGGCTCTTCTATGTGCACCTTGATCTGGAAGAGTTTCTTGTCAATTCCAAATAACCTTTCCTCAGGGATTTTTGTGATGTCTCTGCACCTAACCTTGATACTAACCACTTCAAAGAAGCTTTTGAACATTCCCTGCCAATCTACATCAAGCAGGAGTCCAAAAGGAGAAGCAATTTGATCCAGAGTGTCCCATTCACACCAATTGGGCTAAAGGCCTCTTAGCTGCAACCAAATCTCAGACAAGTCTGCAAAAGCTTCTAACTCTCCTTCCCAAACAGACACATTGACAGACACCCCCTCCTTGGTCAAACCAAAGCAGGGGTAGTTGGCCACATCCTCCACTTTGATGTGAGGAGGAAACTTCACCAAAAAGGACCAGCTGTCCAGTTGCCTGATAAGCCAGGGCCAGGAGGTTTTGTAGATGACTCCAAATTCCTTGGCCAGCTCCTCCTTGCTGATCTCACCAGACTCCAGGAAAACTAATCCTATGTTCTTGAGAGAGCAAAACCTTGGATCAGACTTGTTTTGCAACTCAATGTGATAAAAACCCAAACCAGTAGCAGAGCTTCCAATGTATTTTGCTGCATGATGGGGTTGACTTTTGACTGGCAGTTAGCCACCTCATGGTCAAGGCTTTTGCAGATGAAACAGTTCTTAGGGATCTCACAGTTGGCTCTGTGGTGGCCTGGATCCCCACAGTTGTAGCAAACTACATCAGCATACTCCTCTGTCTTGTGCACTGGCCCAGTGTTTTTTGGAGGATCCACAACAGTGCTGACTGCTGCTGAAGTTTTTCCCCTCTGCTTTGCTTGCTGTGAATTTTGCTTCTGATTCTTCTGCTTTTGATGCCCCTGCTATTGTTGATTGTGGTTGAAGAACTGCTGCTGGTTCTGTGGGTACTGTTGCTGCATCTGTAAATTGAAATCAGGTTGCTGCCAAACCTGCGGTGCTTGCATGCCAGGGCCAGGACCAGGTTGGACAGGCCAGCCACCTTGAGGGAACTGCGGGAAAGGACCCCCTTGGAACTGCGGGAATTGGAGCCATGGAGGGGGCGGTCCTTGGTAGCCAAAAGCAGGGTTCATCCCAAATTGCATCCCCACAGGCGGAGGCACAAATTGCTGTTGATGTTGGGGATCCACAGATGTTCCCCTTCCTTCTCCCCCTCTTCCACGGCCTCTCCCTCGCCCTCCCTCGCCCATGGATTCACTTGCAGGAGAACTCGGGTGCTGTCGCTGCTGATCAACCGGACAGGACCTCTCTTGCGGTGGTGATTTGGTGGTGACCAGGAAGTGGTTCTCCGCCGCCAAGCTCCCCCCAGGACAGAGTCACGGACGATGGTCCTTAACCCTAGGGGCGGGTGGTATAGCGAGTTGTACATAGAAGGCGTCAACTCCCACTACGCCTTCGTCCTTGCTTTGCGGCTCGAAAGCGGAAACCAGAGGGTTGTCTCTGACGTCACGCAGATTTCGAATCCCCTTCATTCCGCGGCGGCAACAAACCAAGCCACGACGGCCGCAGGCCAAATCCGGTGGCCTGGAAGGCAGAGCCTCCTCACAGTGAAGCAATGGGGAGGGGATCACTGACCTGAACAGCGCACGCCTTGCCGTCGGGGTGCGGGGAGGGGGCTGCTCGATCTGTTTCCGTTCCCCACTCGCATCAATCCACACACAAGTCACAGAACCAACTACCACACCATTGCTCGAATTCGGGGAATCTTCAACTGCTGATGCAGGTGCTGAGATTGACGAGCCGGAGTGCTCGAATCTCTCCCCCGGAGTCCCTTGCAGGTCCTGGTTTGTGGAGGGCGCCTTGCTCACCTCCGTGGCTGCAGCGACTAGAACGCCTTCCACCTGGCCCGCTGCGCAAGTGACGCCGAGGTGGTCTCCTGGCGAGCCCACTCGAGGATCTCCTCTGCTATGGGGCTCCTTCCAGCGATCCAGCGCCCCAATTCCTCCTCCGTCGCCTCGACGCAGATCCGCGTCATCAGCTTCTGTCTCGTGTCGCGGCCAAGTCGGGGCAGCCTCATCGTCCTCACCATGCGCGCGCGCTGCCTCTCTATCTCCGCTTCCTCCTCTTCCCTCAGATCCCGCGGCATCCAAGTCGGCCCGCAGATGTGCTCGAGATGCGAGAGGTTTGGTGGATGGACGGGGCCCATTGGAGGCCGCGAGGTGCGCTGCGGGCAGGGTGGTAGAGGCTGCTATGACGGCGGGGCCGACGGCGAGAGCGGTGGCTGGGCTACGGCGAGGCGAGCGGTGGCGATGGGTGGTGGTGGTGGTGGTGATGCTGGGTGGGTGGGTGGGCATGGCGATACGTTTCTCCAAGCCTCAGCAGTTTGACGCAACGCGCGTCGTATAGGGTTTTCCGCACATAGCCGCACCCCAGGTTGCCTATTTCTGCGGGCAATGGCAGGGTGTGGGCCGAAGAGCAGTTGCAGGGGACAACACGATCGTCGGCTTTCGGTTTTTCATCGGGGTGGTTTGTGTTTTTATTTTATCTCATTTCATTTCTTTTTTTTCTTATTATTTTTATTTTTCCTGTTTTTCCATCTACTTTTCTTTTTACACTTTTTAAAAATAACACAGTTTTAAGACAATTACATGAGGATTTTGTAAGCATCATGAATACTTTTGATAAATTTGGCAGTATTTTTAGAAAATAAATAAATGTTTTCTAAAATCATTGACACTTACTAATATTATACCAATATTTTTAAGTATTTTTAAAAAATGAAATGAATATTTCTAAAAATACATGAAAAATTAAAATACGTGATCTATTTTAAAATTATCTTGAAAAACAGTTAAATGCATGGTCAAAATCTTAAAGACATGAACATTTTTAAAAATAAGAAAACTTATTAATTAATAAATTTTTCCTAAGAAATTTGCAGGTTTTAATTTGCATGAATATGTTGTTGGACCCACATGCATGCGAGTAGTTACGCGAGAGAATCCATGTGCATAGATCTATTCACGAGCTGCTCGAGCCACGCTTCCTACCAACCATACAATTGCCCCTCTGGATTGAAGAATTTTCATTAGGAAATTATTAGTATCTGAATCTTAGGGGGGGGGGAATCTGTGAAAGCCCTTTGGATCATAGGGATGGGGTCCCAAAGTAATATGGAGTCCATTCCTATGCCCCTCGTTCCATAGGAATTCTAACATGATCCCAATCATTTTTTTCTTTTTCTTTTGAGAAGTTCAATACATCTTCACTCTATCTCTGTACTTTTTCCTCTAAATCTTCTAAAATTTCTATGCTTCTTTGCTATGCACCATCCAAAGGCAATCATTATAGGATTCCTCTATTTTAAAATCACGGCTTCTTGGCAGAGCTTCCGGCGGCGTCGGCGGGCTTCAGGCAGGCGTCCTCTCCGGCGTGTGGGATTGGGGTGGCAGCCCAGCTTCCTGCTCTCGTGAAGCTTGGTGATTTTCTATGGCAGTGCGATGGCGGGTGCCAGATCTTGTTAGTTCGTCCTCTCTGGCGTGTGGGATGTTGGGTAGGGTGGATCCGGTCAAAACCTAGACGACATGGCGTCCGTAAACGTTGTTTTTCCTCCTTGGGGGGTTGTTGTGGAGCTTCTCCTCGCGCAGCACCTTCGGACCATGACCTTCGGGCGAAAGCTAAGATTCCGGTTTGAGTCAGGCGATGGCGTCGCTTCCCACGTCGCTACCCCCTGGGGCGGTGCCTTCGCGCTTTCCTGGAGCTGGACGCGCACAGCTTCGCGGTCGGCAGGTGCCCGACTAGTGATGCGAGTGCGGGTGGCGGGGCAACTGTCTCCCCCCTGGTGGCGTTGCGACTCGTGTGGCAAGATAATGGTGGCTTGAGGAGCAGAGTCGATGCTAGTCCTTCGTCATCGACCGTTCGACGTTTACTTCAGTGTGAAGTCGGAGCTGTAGCGTTGCTGGGCAATGTGGCGGTAACGATGCCGGTTGATGTGCAGGTCTGGCTACGTTGGTGTAAGGCGTGTTTCTTTCTTCTGCGAGTCTGTGGCCGAAGTCGGAGCTGCCTAGTCCTCAACGCGTTTGGCCGACTGTTTGGCATAGGCCAACTTGGTTCTCGTGTGTCGTTCGTTCGGAGTCGTCCTCATGGGTCATCCGCGGAGAAGTCGGATTTGCTTGCTCGAGTAGAAGTGATGACGATGACATTGTAGGCAACCTCGACGGTGTCCTCTCCTCGGCGGTGTGTGTGTGGGTCATGTGGGTAGCCAGGTCGGTGGGTGCCCTTTCTTGTGGGTATGTTGTAAGGCCAACTCCAACGCAGGACCCCAAACGAACGTCCGTTTTGTACGGATTTCGTCCGTTTCGGGAGGGAATGGGGCGGCGTCCGGCCGTTTTTCTGGATGCGCTGGCCGTGCGCCCAACGCAGGGCCGCATCTCGGCCGGAGGCCCTATGTATGCATTCTTTGAACTAAAATATCACATAGCAAATAGTTCCACATCCGAATAAAAACATAATCAAATAGTCTTACAACCCAATCGAAATTGTCTTAAATGCATGAAAAGGAAATGAACCGATACATCTGCTGGTTGACAATGTGAGTCCACATGTGCTCAACCAAGTCATCTTGGAGCTGCGTATGAGTATGGCAATCACGCATTTCACGATGGAATTGGGCGAACTATTCAAACATTGTCGATTCTTGGTGCTCTGGCACAATATTTTCACCCTGGAAATCAAACCCTTGGTCGTAGGTGGTGTCAGCACACTCATCCTCCACGATCATGTTGTGCATGATCACACAAGCAGTCATCACCTGCCAATGCTTCTCGGTGCTCCATGTCAGTGCAGGGTGTCGAACGATACCCCATCAAGATTGAAGCACACCAAAAGCACGCTCCACATCCTTCCTAGCACTCTTTTGCTCTTGGGCAAATCTCTGTCTCTTCTCTCCTTGTGGATTAGGTATGTCTTCACAAGAGTTGACCACTAAGGATAGATACCATCAGCTAGGTAGTTTCCCTTGTTGTAATGGTGGCCATTGATCTCAAAGTTAATCTCTGGGGGTGGCCTTCTGCAAGCCTTGCAAACACTGGAAAACGCTGAAGCACGTTGATATCATTGTGAGAACCGGCCACGCCAAAGAAAAAATTGATGGAAATATGCCCTAGAGGCAATAATAAAGTTGTTATTATTTTATATTTCCTTGTTCATGATAAAGGTTTATTATTCATGCTAGATTTGTATTGACCGGAAACTTAAATACATGTGTGAATACATAAACAAATACCGTGTCCCTAGTGAGCCTCTACTAGACTAGCTCGTTGATCAAAGATGGTTAAGGTTTCCTAACCATAGACATGAGTTGTCATTTGATAACGGGATCACATCATTAGGAGAATGATGTGATGGACAAGACCCATCCGTTAGCTTAGCATATGATCGTTCTGTTTATTGCTACTGCTTTCTTGAATGTCAAATACATGTTCCTCAGACCATGAGATCATGCAACTCCCGGATACCGGAGGAATACCTTGTGTGCTATCAAACGTCACAACGTAACTGGGTGATCATAAAGATGCTCTACAGGTATCTCCGAAGGTGTCCGTTGAGTTGGCATGGATCGAGACTGGGATTTGTCGCTCCGTGTTTCGGAGAGGTATCTCTGGGCCCTCTCGGTAATGCACATCATAAGAAGCTTGCAAGCAAAGTGACTAAGGAGTTAGTTACGGGATGATGTATTACGGAACGAGTAAAGAGACTTGCCTGTAACGAGATTGAACTAGGTATGGAGATACCGACGATCGAATCTCGGGCAAGTAACATACCGACGGACAAAGGGAATTACGTATGTTGTCATTGCGGTTCGACCGATAAGATCTTCGTGGAATATGTAGGAACCAATATGAGCATCCAGGTTCTGCTATTGGTTATTGACCGGAGAGGCGTCTCAGTCATGTCTACATCATTCCCGAACCCGTAGGGTCCGCACGCTTAACGTTCGTTGACGATATAGTGTTATATGAGTTATGTGAATTGGTAACCGAATATTGTTCGGAGTCCCGGATGAGATCCCGGACGTCACGAGGAGTCTCGGAATGGTCAAGAGGTAAAGATTTATATATGGGAAGTCATATTTTGGGTTTCGGAAAAAGGTGCAGTTTTTTCGGTATTGTACCGGGAAGCTTCCAGAAGGTTCCGGAGGATTCCGGAGGGGTCCGGAAGTCCACAAGTGGGTCCACCACGTCCCAAAGGGTTGGCATGGGCTAAGGGGAGGCACCCTGGCCTTATTGGGCCAGGCGCACCAAGTCCTCAAAAGCCCACGCAGCTAGGGAAGGAAAAAAAGGGAGAGTCCTAGTAGGAATAGGATTGGACTTTGGAGTCCAAGTCCACGTGTGTACTATTCACGGTTACTGTTCACGTGGCACTATTCCTTCTACTCCAAGCCCCTACACATATATAAATAGAGGAGAGGGGGCGCCCCAAAGGAGACACAACATTGTCTTAGCCGTGTGCGGCGCCCCCCTCCACAGTTCCGTCCGTCGGTCATATTTTCGCAGTGCTTGGGCAAAGCCCTGCGAAGATAGCATCACCATCACCGTCACCACGCCGTCGTGCTGCCGGAACTCATCCACTACCTCGCCGTCTTGCTGGATCAAGAAGTCGAGGACGTCACCGAGCTGAACGTGTGCTGAACGCGGAGGTGCCGTACGTTCGGTGCTCGGTCGGTTGGATCGTGAAGTTGTTCGACGACATCAACCGCGTTGTTCTAACGCTTCCGCTTACGGTCTACGAGGGTACGTAGACACACTCTCCTCTCGTAGCTATGCATCTCCATGGATAGATCTTGCGTGTGCGTAGAAATTTTTTGTTTTCCATGCAACGTTCCCCAACAAAAATGCCATATCCAAAGATCTTGTGAAGCCACCGCTTCTAATATGACAGAGGCACCTTTGACATGGCCCTTGTACCACCCCTGCCAAGCAAATGGACAGTTCTTTCACTTCCAATGCATGCAATCTATGCTCCCAAGCATCCCCGGGAAGCCCCTATCGGCATTGATCGCCAACAACCGAGCTCTATCTGCGGCATTTGGCTCTCTCAGGTACTTAGGACCAAACACTGCCACCACAGCCTCACAGAAACTGTACATTGATTTGAGACATGTGGACTCACTCATACGCACATACTCATCCACAAGATCGTCCGGAATTCCATATGCAAGCATACGAATAGCCGCAGTGCATTTCTGGTAAGAGGAGAAGCCAAGCTTTCCAAGGGTATCCTCTTTGCACTCAAAGTACAGGTCATATGCTACCACACCCTCCCGAATACGATTGAACACATGTCTCGCCATCCGGAAGCGGCAGTGGAATTGATGTGGTTTGAAGAGCGCGACATTCTCAAAGTAATCGGCATACAACAGGGCGTGGCCGCTCTCCCTATTGCGGTTCAAGGCCGGAGCATGGCCCGAGATTGACCCCCTGAACCGAGGCCGCTGCCTAGCAATGTGGTCGTTGATGACCAATGCAGCAACCACAAGATCTTCGTCATCCGATGAACAAATGAAATTGTGGAAAAAACGCATCCCCACTATCCACAGTACCTTATGAGCAATCCGTCGAGCACCTTGCGGTCGTGCTCCCCAAGCAGGCAACAGGGAAGGGTGGCGTTGATGGCCGACGTCCAGCGGCTTTTGCAGCACCTGCCGAAAGGTGTTGGGGTCGATGGGCGTCGACGGCGGCCGTAGCTTCCCGACTACTGGATGCGGCGAGAACTCATCCGAAAATGCCGGCAGGAACTCCTCCGAAATGCGGGCGGTGGTCGTGGTTTGGGCCGCCGGGCAGGACAACGAGGAGGCAGCCGGAAAAAGGGCGGCGGCGGCTATGGCTAGGGGCGGGGGGGGGGGGAGAGGCAGGCCGCGTAGGGAAGAGAAAAGGAGCGAATGTGTCCCCGACGGGCGGGCCAGGGGAGGACAAGGTCGCGCGTCGCGCCCGTCCGCACGTGTCCATTTCGACGCAAACGCGGCCCAAATTTGGGCCGGGAATGGGTCGAAAGCGGATAGAAAATGGACGCTTGTCTGTTTGATCCTGCGCGTTGGGCCGCGGTTTGTGTCCGTTTAGCCCCAAACGGATGCGGGCAGACCATTTGGGGTCGCGCGTTGGAGTTGGCCTAATGGTTTTAGCCCAGGTTTCCGTTAATTAACCTGGCAATTCTCTTCGGCCTTTTTTTTGAATCGGGCCCTAAGGGACCGCGTTTCAAAAAAAATCAGATGGTATTTCATGAGATGTTGATGTTAGCTGTACAAAATAAAAATAAAAATCATGTACTTTTATAGTGAATGGCACATGTGCTATAAATAAATGATTTTATTATTTTTGTGCAGCTCGCAAAAAAATTCTCCATGAACCTTACAGACAAGTAGTATACATCTATAGGTATGTGTATATTTGTTTTTAGAATTTTCTGTAACCTAAAAATTAGATTTTTGAATCTTTTAAAACTGAGCTTCATCGAGCCCGGGAGCCAAACACAACTTCCGCAAATCAAAGCATATTAACAACAACTGAAGACCAGTATGCCACACCATGTAAAAGCAATGGAACGCTGAGAGTTACTTGTACAGACTCCTTGATTATCTGCTCAAAGCTCAGCAGCTCCAGAAAGCGAGGACTTGCAATGCTGAGTAGAATAAAACAAACTCGCTCCCGAACCTTAAATGAGCCTGCTCATGAAACAAAAGTATGATGCAAGAGCACATGGCAAATAAGAGCATCTCCAGCCGTTCGGCCCCACAGGGGCTTGAAATAGCGCCGCCTGGGGGCCAACCGGCGATAAAATCGGCGTGTGTGTGTGTGTGGGGGGGGGGGGGGGGGGGGGGCTATGGTTCCCACTCGCCGACTATAAACGAGAAAGAGTTTTTGAGGGAAGACACCTCTCAATGGGGCGATCAGCTCATGTATATATATGCCAGATTACAACGCCTTGGAAGCCAAGGAAAATCCTCCTCGTATCAATCTACAACCCAATAATCGGAAAGATACAGAGGTAGGATATACACTGGAATATACAGAGGAAATACGTTAACACCGACCCAAGATCGCCCCCCCAGCCGCGGATTTGGGCCCACTTTCGGCGCAAATTGGCCCAATTTCGGCCCAATTTCGGCGTGCTTCGGCACAAATTCAACACAAACTAATTTTTATCACATAGTTCATCACAGAAATCAATACAAATCAAATAGTTCGACAAATCAAACTCATATTTCATCACACGTCGAGCTAGGTGTTGCCCTTGAGCCTCCATAGGTGCTCCACCAGATCGTGCTGCAGTTCTTGATGCACCTATGGGTCTCGGATCTCCTGACGCATATTGAGGAAGGCAGTCCAGGTTGCCGGTAGCTGGTGATCAAGTTGGGCAAGAGGACCCTGCCTGTAATATGGTTCAGTGTCAAACACTGGCTCTTCCTGCTCGCTCTCAATGATCATGTTGTGCAAGATGACACAGCAAGTCATGACTTCCCACATTTGATCTTTCGACCAAGTCAGCGCGGGGTACCGGATAACAGCAAATCGAGATTGGAGCACACCAAATGCCCGCTCGACATCCTTCCTGCAAGCCTCCTGACACTTGGCAAAGTAGGAGTTCTTAGCTCCTGGCACAGGGTTTGAGATAGTCTTCACAAATGTGGACCATCTCGGATAGATGCCATCTGCTAGGTAGTATCCCTTGTTGTAGTGGCGCCCATTGACCTCGAAGTTCACCGGAGGAGCATGACCTTCAACAAGCTTGGCAAAGACATTCGAGCACTGCAGTACGTTGATGTCATTGTGAGTTCCTGGCATACCAAAGAAGGAGTGCCAAATCCAGAGGTCCTGTGTGGCCACTGCCTCAAGTACCACACTGCAAGCTCCTTTGGCGCCTTTGTACATCCCCTGCCAAGCAAATGGACAATTTTTCCATACCCAATGCATGCAGTCGATGCTACCAAGCATCCCAGGAAATCCTCTTGCTGCATTCTGTGCTAGGATCCGAGCAGTGTCTTCAGCATTGGGTGATCGCAAGTATTGTGGTCCAGACACTGCCACCACTGCCCTGCAGAACTTGTACAAACACTCAATGGTGGTGGACTCGGCCATGCGTCCATAGTCTTCCAGTATATCACCGGGAGCTCCGTATGCAAGCATCCTCATAGCTGTCGTGCACTTCTGGAGTGAGGTGAATCCAAGTGTGCCGGTGCAATCCTTCTTGCACTTGAAGTAGCTGTCGAACTCACGGATGAAATTCACAATCCTGAGGAAGAGCTTTCGGCTCATCCGATAACGGCGCCGAAATACTTTCTCGCTGTGCAGTGGAGCGTCGGCGAAGTAGTCGACGTAGAGCAAGCAATAGCCCTCCAGCCGATGCCTCTGCTTTGCCTTCTGCCGGCCCGGCGCCGAGCCACCTCGCCGCGGCTTCGCATTGCTTGCGAACAGGTCGGCCAGAGCGGCGAGGACAATGAGGTGCTCTTCGTCCTGGGCGTCGGCATCGGCTTCCTCCTCCAGCAGCGCCGCGAACGCCTCCTCGTCGTCTGAGTCCATCGCCGAGCGGACAAATCGCCGAACACCTGGCGGGCGTGGTAGGCGCGCAGCCGCCGCTGGTATCCCCGCTAGCGTGGCCGGAGCGCCGGAAAAGCTCGCCCAGGAGCGGGGTTGAGGCTGCCGCGGCGAACCCTCTCTTTCTCGACGGGGAAATGGCCTTTCTAGCGACGGTGGGCAGGTGGGAGGCGCCGGGATCGGCACGGCGGCGGAAGGGGTAGCGCGCGCGGGGGGGGCGAATCTGGAGGTGGAAAAACGTCTTCCGCCTGACAGTGGTGGCCCATGCGCCGTTTTCCCTTCCGCCGGAGCCCCCAAGCCCCCCCCCCCCCCCCAGTGCACTGGGTTCGGCCTGGGATCGCCGGGCCAAAATATGGGTCAAACCGGCGAAAATCGACGTCCTGGGGGCGCGACTGGGGGGATTTTTCGGCGCCCTGGGGGGCCTGTTGGGGGCGCGAGTGGAGATGCTCTAAGGTAACATGTTTGTTTCTCAATTTCTTCCCCTATTTTTTCTTTCATCTACACAAAATTTACACCGCCAACCAAAATGCACAACTCGCCACTACTAACGCACAAATCCTCGAACCAAAGGGAGCTACTCCCACACTTGACCTAAACCTATCATACACCATATACTTGATCAGTCCATCTCACAAGGTCAGCAGCACAAGGTCAGCTCAGGTGAGGAAACGCGAGGTCCCTGGCAATCAGATACCGGAAGTTGAGGTTGTAAGGCACCCACTCGATGATCTTGCTCGACCTGCCGCCCTGTTGCTGGCACCTCTGCATCGCCATCCTCAGGCTCTCCGGGAGGTACCGCTGGACCATGTCGACGAGGCCCTGCGACGAGAGCTTGACGTCCTTGGCGTACGCCTCGACGAGCTTCGGCAGCAGTATCTTCTGCTCCCTCCACACGCCGACCGTTGCCCGGATGAACTCCTCCTTGGCGGCCTCCAGCTGCTGGAACAGCCTCTTTGGGGTGTACACCCTCACCTGCAAGAAAAAGGGGTGTAAAGGGGCTTGGTTTGGCACCACTGGTAATTATGCTCGCAGTACTTTGATGAAAGATTCCTAACATGATGAATGATTCCTATCAAGATTCCTAATCAACAAAAGGTTTTCATTTCATAATCATGTTTTGACAATGTTGTGTCAGTCAAGCTATCATTTTCTCAGGACACGTGCGCCTTTTTCATACCAAATCTGTGCATGCTTAAAGACTAGCCAAGAACCACATGAGTATGGCTTGAGAGAAAGGCAGCATTTGCTTAGTTAGGAGTGATTAGGGCAACAATGACAGTGATTAGCGCATGCATAGTCGCTTACCGCGGGATCAGAATGGCTGCCCGAGCAAAGCGCAAAGCGTAAAAGAGGCTCCGATTGCGCAACGGCAAAGGCTTGCCACTCATGCCCTGCTTTGCTCGCTTTGCTTTTCATCCTTGGGTAAAGCAAAGTACGTAGCCACTGCATTAAAAGGATCAAACAGATGGAATTAGCATGCTTGCGACGTGCGTAATCAGTACAGTACAAACATTTACGCCTTTAACTGGTTTTCGACTCTATCATGCTTGCTATACAAACATTACGCCTTTAACTGGTTTTCGACACTATCATGCTTGCTATACCTGTCCAGGACAATGTGTGTTGCATCCAAGAACCAAGTTCTGGATCAGAGCTACATTGATGTTGCGTCCAGCGATTTTGCAGGCGGCCTGCGGTGAATGAAACATTATGTCAGGGAAAGAAGAAACTTCATCTGAACAAGTACATCTTATTGTAGGAACATTTCATTGATTCCGTGGCAGAAACGTATCCTCTTTACCTTGACAAGTATTGATGACTTCTTCAGATTGTTCCGTGGGACGCCATACCTGAGATAAGCCTGTCAAAGTGGCACAAAGAGATCCCATCAATAAAAAGTAGACACAGTATCAAGAACTAGAAGTAAACTTCTAGGGCCAGGGAGGGAAGCACTACATGCATCAGCAGTGCGTTGTGTATGTTGAGCCAAAACGCAATCTTCTCTTCGTTTGTCATCCTTCTCAGATCAACGGTTTCCAACCGGTACAGTATCAACCTGAAATATCAATTCAGACAACTGAATTAGTAACAATGGAAAGACGAACGAGAGATTCACATTCACATTCACTGGAGAATAAGGATGAGTATAGCTCACTTGTAAGTCTGGAGAAGATCCTCAACATCTCTTAGCCTCCGATTATCACGGCAAATCGCTGGAATCTCAACCATTGTGTTGTATGGCCCACTGAACTCCTTCAACCCCTCGACATGGAACGGGTTTATCAACCGGGAGTCCAGCGTTGTCTCTCGCTTGTAATTGGGGCTCCACATGTCCCCCACATACTGTGGAGAAATTGCACTGGTTGAGGAGAACGATGATGTCGGAGAAGACGAGGAGCCATGGTGAACCAACGGAGGATCTGCGAGTTTGCAGTATACCCCTGCCATGCATCTCACCATCTCCTCGGAGAGGTTGTTTGGAGTCTCAGGGATGTGGTCAGCTACATTTGTGCCCAGATACTCTGCTAAGCTGATCACCCCTGCTGCTGCAGCATCGCCTTCCTGCTCACAAAAATCATGAAAAGAAGCTTAGACCTGGAACCTTACACAGCTCCACAGAGTAGCTACATTTCAATCATTGAATCCATGTCACTCTTCTTATGATCCACTCCCTCTGTATCAAAATATAAGACGTTTTTTGGTCTAAACGTCTTATATTTTGATACAGAGCGAATACTAGTAACCAAAAAGTAATATCTTATTCTAAAAGCTTTAGCAATTTTTTTTTTTACATTGTGTAACAGCATAACATGGACTAAAATGAGCATATCCATTTTTCATAGAACAAACCATTACCTCCAAAAATGAGAAAGGCTGAGAGTGGCACGAACGCAGAGCCCTGGCAAGACTCTCCTCCGACGGCGATATCCTAGACGAACAGATGCCACGACACGACAGCGCAGACTGGCAGCGGAGCACATCATAGTCATTCGGTCTATCCAAGCACGCGGATGTCGAGCAATCCGTCAAGGGATCATTCCACTTCTTACGGGACGGCGGCGGGGGCGGGTAGCTGGACCGGAGCACGGCATCCCCTCTGCTCTTGCAAGAGACCCTGGCACCGGGTGCTTCCCGGAGCTGGCCGGACCACCGCGAGCTCAACGACGGCTTCAGCGCCTCCCGGCGATCAGGGGGGGACAATGCAGGAGCCTTCTGCTCGAACGCCTGCCGGTACAGGGTGAGGAGGTACTGCTCCATGTTCTTGACCTCCAGCTCCAGCGTGGCGATCTCCCTTATCAGCTCGTTGGCGGCCTGTGGAATCGAGGTGAACTCATGAGCATTGCAGGCATGAGAAGAATCGTTGAACGGCTGTGTTCTTGGGCGAAGGAGTGCCTACCTTTGGCATTGGATTCTCGTGCGAGAGGTTGACCGGGGCAGCGTCTGGCCCCAGAGCTTTCTCCAGGGCGCCACGCACGACCTGCTGATCCTTGAGGTGCTTTTCTAGTTGAAGAATCTGCAGGCAATCACGTGAGTCTGCTATACTAAAGGCAAAATTCAGCAGCAAAGGTAGAACTAGCAAAGCCAGTGAGAGATTGGATAATAGAGAAACATTTTCTTCAGCCAAGAAAGAAATCACAAGAAGAAACATTTGTCAACTAAGTTCAGAGAGACAGAGAGTATGTTCAGCAACTTCTCGCTCAACAAAAAATGCCATGCCATTTCATATTCTGTCAAAAAAATACTACTATAAATCGTCAAGGCTACCTACTGTCCGGCTAAAATTTAAAGGAAAAAGCGCCTAGCAAGCACGCGGATAAGAAGGAAATGCAGCTTATTATCTGCATTAAAGTATGGGGTTCCATACTAAAAAATAAAATACCTCAAAGGCGAGATGTCAACAACAAATCAACGGAAAGTAGTAGAATTTTACAGTGATTTACCTCTTTTCTCAGGGAGCTTTGTGCTCCTCTCCCGGGCTGCACCTCCTTACTCAAATCGCTCTTCACCTTAACCTTCACGCCTTCCTGGTAAACAGAATCGGAATAGGGTTGCTCAAAATCAAAGAAACTGCGGAAAAAATCTCGCTTTCACCACACAAAAAGAATGTTGAAGCTGCACACGAGGAGGAGAAATCTTACCACTTGCTTAGGCTGGACAAATGTTTTGTCTGAAGCGTAGAGCGCATCTTTGCCACACATCTTGTCAAGATCGCTGCCGTTCACAAGCCACAAAGAGAAGAATCTCGGTGTGAAAATTCTTCACAAGGAAACCAAGGAAGCTGGCAGAGGCAAATCTTTGAGCGCAAACGAACCTGTTGGAACGCCTGTGCGAACCGAAAGACTTGATTGCCTTGGCGAAGGCCCGGTGCCCCTTCTTGTCGTGTGCCTCCACCTCCATTGCTCGGCACCTCCCAAGAACCGAACACAGGGCCCAAACCACCGTGAGCAGCAGCAAAACTACAAGCAGGCGGCAGGGGAAAAACTCTAGGGCACGGGACACAAGGAGGAAGAAGAAGAGGAGGGGCAAGAACAGAACAAAAACTTACTCGGCGGTCAGAGCTCCGAAGCAGGGAGGAGGAACCAGCCCGGCAAGCGAGGAGCTCCAGGTGCAGTGTGGCTTCTTGCGAGGCGACAGTAAGCTCCAAATGATCTGTATCCACCACCTCCTCCTCTCTCTCGCTGTCCTCGGGTCAACAACTAAACAGCAGCCATTTTAGAGAGGGAGAGGAAGAGGCAAGCAAGCAGGCAGGCAAGGCCTCTGTTTCTCTCTCCCCAACTGCTCTGCAAGAAGAACCCACCCACTGACTTCACGTTTATATACTGGAAGCACACCCACCACCAATGGCTCACACACACCAGCTGCTACTCGAGCAAAAAGGCCTCCCGTTGACGGTGACCCCTCGTGAAAATGTCACGCACAACTTTTCCCCTGGTTCCTTGTTGCCATGGATAAATACCTCAGCCCAGCTCACAGCCCCAGCACCTTTTCGCACAGGCCAGGGAAATTATATCATATCATATCCCTCTCTCGCGGCCTCTTCGTTCTTGCTGCTTGCAAAACCGGAAAAAGGAGCAACTTTTCATACTGCTAACCAGTAACCAGCTCGGTTATTTGTGTGTTAGGCTTTCTGCTACTGTAATCCACAACCGTGATCCGGTGACAGTGCTGCTGGGTTCTGAGACATGACACATGTGGGAGTAAGCTTTATGCATTAGATTAACCAATGATAATGGCTGGCTGCTGCCTCCGGCGCCTAGTAGAGCCAACGCTTCTTGCTAATCTGACAAGAAAACACCAGGTTTGATTAATCGTTATGGTACGATGCGTACAGAACTTGAGGGAGGGATTTCAGCATCGGAACAGTTGACGACGAGTGATGACTGATGATGGGGACGCCGAAACGATAGGAGATAGGCCGAAACGCCACAGTGTGTAAGGTGTACTGGGTTGTGGTGGTGGTGCATGCGATGGAGCTTGGAGGGTGGTGGTGGTGGCGGTGGACGGTGTGTGTACCTTGGGAGTTGTTAATGGAGGAGCAGGTGGGTTTTGTAGGTGTGCTGCTGACATTGGTCTTCAAAATCTGGGTACGATGGATGGTCTTGATTCCCCCTGCAAATGGGTTTCGATGACAGTGATAGGGCAGCAAATGATATGAGAATATGAGGTCTGCAGTTTGACTGGGCGGCAAATGGTATGATTACATGAGTTTTGCAGCTCGCTGCTATGTCAATGGTGGGAAGCATGCAGTTATTGGTCTATCTGAGAATGGTAACGAAGTAGCTTAACAACCTTCATCAATCAATCACTAGAAAATGTGTCATTTTCCACAACAGATTCATCCGTCAAGTTTGACAACAAAATAAAAGTACCAGTAGAGTATAGAATGTCAACATATCTGCCATCTGGCATGTCCAAAATAACCCTCAACTAACAAAGCACCTCCTCTCTAATCTAAAGATAAAAGATGAAAAGCCAAGATCACATCCCCACTCAGCATCCAAAGTAAGCTCCACCTAGACTACTAGTAGTATATACTCCTATACTAGTACTACACAGGTAGGAGTAATCGATTCCAGGCTGAAGAAAATGGCAAACCCTACATCAAACAAAACAAAGACAAACAGTGGGTTAAAGACAAGGCGGCATTTGTCCGAAAGAATGTTTAGGCCTTCTTTAGGGGCGCAAACCCAAAAAGAATGGAAGCATAGTGTGGGTCGTCTCATCTCATCTCAAAAGGGACGAAAGCTGGCAAAGGGCGCGAGCCCCTCTCCCGTTGGCGCTTCCCCTTGTTCGCGCCCGTTCGTTCCTTCGTAGGCCTACCAAAACGGCTAGACCTAAACCACCACCACAGTCCCCATGCACGCACGTCCCGCGTCGCCGTCTTTACATCTCAAAAGGCGGCGGCGGCGGCCGGGGAGCGCTTGTCCTGTGCTCCGGGGAGCGGCGCGGCCTGTCGCAGGAATAAGGTCCGGTCTGCGTGGCGGCGAGCGGTTTGCTGGTGCGGTTTGGACGGGGCGCGGCGGGCGTGCGCTGGGCGCATGGGATTTGGGGGGCGTGGGGAGGGTAGGACAGGCGGGTGAGGCCGTGCACGGGAAAGCGGCCAGGGAAAAGGCGAAACTTTGGGGCTTTTGCTGGTCTTCTGTGGACGGGGTGGCTGTGGACCGTCGGCGTATGGCTTTCGGGCCGGCTCCCGGCTCCGTGTTTGCGTTTTGGTTTTCGGGGGTGGTTGCGTCGTTGTATACGCAGGAGCCCGTACCTGTGGTTTAGGCACAACAAACTAACAAAGTCGAGCGAAAAGAAAGGGCCAAACATGATTTTTATATCGGTATAAAAGAGAATGTGGCTTTGCAACTTTGCTGCGAGAAATATATGTTTTTTTAGACTACTGCCAGAAATGTTTTTAAATACTACTTCGAAAATAAGTGGGGTTCCTTTTCCTGCCAGGCAGAACTATTTGTCAACGGTTTCTACTCCCACCAAGTCCCTCCATCGATTTTTTTTCCATCCAGTCGTATTTTTTTCACCACGCCATATTTGACCGCACAATCCCAGTATGTTAATTAATCGCCGTAATTTACTTATCTTCTGCATCAATTTCACCTTAATTTACTTACCTTCTGCATAAATCACGGACAGGATCTGATAAACATTTATTTACATAATCACGGGCGGGATTTAATAAATATTTATTTACACAATCCCATTAATATGGATAGGTAAATCACGAGCTAATGTATTGAAATATTTATATCCCGTTGCAACGCACGGACATTGTCCTAGTGTTTTTAAAATAGTAAAACACGTGCAAGAACCTCCAGAGAACAAATTTCAGCTCATAAATAGGAACATAAATAAATTTCTATATGGGATGGATGATGACAATAACTCGTCCAGCACGCATGACTGCTCGGCGCTTGGCCATCTTATGGAAGAGGTGAAACAATTCATGCTATCCGAGCACCTGACCTCCATTGTGAAGACCCCTCGCTGCCAGAACCAAGCTAGCCATCTCATGGCAAAGTACGGGCGCATGGAAGGATTATGTTCACAAAGTCCCAGCAAATTACATTACCCTCATCAAGGACATGTACGATAATGTTGTGACAAGTGTTCGAACAAGTGATGACGACACTGATGACTTCCCGATTAAAATAGGACTGCACCAAGGGTCAACTTTGAGCCCTTATCTTTTTTGCTTTGGTGATGGATGAGGTCACAAGGGATATACAAGAAGATATCCCATGGTGTATGCTCTTTGCGGATGATGTGGTGCTAGTCGACGATAGTCGGACGAGGGGCAATAGGAAGTTAGAGTTATGGAGACAAACCTTGGAATCAAAAGTTTTTAGGCTTAGTAGAACTAAAACCGAGTACATGATGTGCGGTTTCAGTTCTACTAGGCACGAGGAGGAAGCGGTTAGTCTTGATGGGCAGGTGGTGCCTCAGAAGGACACCTTTCGATATTTGGGGTCAATGCTGCAGAAGGATGGGGGTATTGATGAAGATGTGAACCATCGAATCAAAACCGGATGGATGAAGTGGCGCCAAGCTTCTGACATTCTCTGTGACAAGAAAGTGCCACAAAATCTAAAAGGCAAGTTCTATAGGACGGCGGTTCGACCCGCAATGTTGTATGGCACTGAGTGTTGGCTGACTAAAAGGCGACATGTTCAACCATTAGGTGTGGCAGAGATGCACATGTTGAGATGGATGTTTGGCCACACGAGGTAGGACCGTGTCTGGAATGATGATATACAAGATAGAGTTGGAGTAGCGCCAATTGAAGAGAAGCTTGTCCAACATCATCTGAGATAGTTTGGGCATATTCAAAACAGGCCTCCAGAAGCTCCAGTGCATAACGGATGGCTAAAACGTGCTGATAATGTCAAGAGAGGTCGGGGTAGACCGAACTTGACATGGGAGGAGTCCGTACAGAGAGATATGAAGGGTTGGAGTATCACCAAAGAATTAGCCATGGACAGGGGTGCGTGGAAACTTGCTAACCATGTGCCAGAACCATGAGTTGGTCGCGAGATCTTATGGGTTTCACCTCTAGCCTACCCCAACTTGTTTGAGATTAAAGGCTTTGTTGTTGTTGTTGTTGCTGTTGTTATTGTGTTGATGACCTCTGTATTAAGGGATTGCAATGTTGAACTCTCTTAAGTAATACAATCCTTTTACCCTGCAAAAAAAGGTTTGGATAGAAAAGAAACTTGATTCAAACTTAATAGTGGTGTATGGGCCAGCTCAAACTCGAGGGAAGGGCAAATTTCTCGTTGAGGACTCATTCAGACCCTGTTTGGAACAAAGGAAAAAACATAGGGATTTTGGAGGATATGATTCCTATGGAAATTTTTCCTTTGGTGTCATTTGGAACAAAGAAGTTTTGGAGGAAACCAACATGAGATCCAACCTCATGTTTTCTTCTCACTGTGTTTATAATTCCCGCGTCTTTCCTGCGTGACATCCGAACGATTCCAGTTTTTTCTGTAGGTTTAGTTCATGTAGGAATCCAAGATACGTAACATCTCAATTCCTATGTTTTTCCTATCCCTATAGTCTGGAGGATTTTTTTAATATTCCTACAGGATTTCTATCCACGGGATATTTTTTTTCTATGTTTACCATTAGTTTCACAGTAAGAGGTATTGGATTCTTTTCGATTGTATCCATCTTAAATTGGTTCCTTATGATTCTTACCACTAGGTGACACCTCATGGAAAAACATTGGGGTGGAGTGAGTAGGGCGTCCTAATCCCTTACTTTTCCTATTTCTCTAATTTGAAAATCTTGTGAACCAAATGAACCCTGAATTTGCTAAGTCTATAATGGGGTCAAAAGGGTTGTAGTCATTGGAGGTCTTTTCCTTATCATCGGAAGAATGGCCGATGAAAATAAACCATGTGTGCTGCCAATGTAGAGCCATATCTTCAATTCAAACAATGAGATAAAATGGTATGGAAGATGTTAAATTATGCTTTAAGGTAGATCATATACATGGCCCAATAAGTTGGTGGACCCCTCATGAAAAATCAGATAGAGTATTGGTATCAACCGAGTGGGAGTTAGCTTTCACATTAGCAATAGTAACCGGGCTAGATAGTAGTGGCGGAGCCAGGAAATATGTACCAAAGGGGCCGAGTGCTGCTAAAACATGTTGGGGAGGGCCAGGCTATTGAAAAATAGATTTTTTGTAGCAAATAGTTAATAATTTTGCCACTATCAAATCATATTTAGCAGAAAATTGCTGATGTTAGGTGGGGCAGGGCCCATGCTGGTCCCCCTGTCTCCGCCACTGCTAGATAGAGATATGTCTAATCATGTTCCTCCACTGTTGTCTTCTACAATTGAACCTCCACATTGCAATACAATTAGATATGAAAAATATTGGGTTGAAAGATAAGGGTTCCAGGATGTGGCAAGGAAGAGTTGGCATGCTCCAAAGTATTGCAGACATGATGTAGATAAGTGGCAGAAAAAAGACAAGGGCAACTAGGAGAGAGAAGAAGAGTGCCATATGCATGAAAGGAGAATATAAGAAAAGAATGAAGGATATTCCAATCCAGTTGGATATACTACACAAAAATAAATGAAGTATCCCAAGTTCAATTGACAAACAATAGAAATTAATTTGATACTGGATTTTATGTTGGAAATATGCCGTAGAGGCAATAATATTGTATTATTATATTTCCATGGTTATAATTAAGAGTTTATATTCTATGCTATAACTGCTATGATCCTGAAATGTGCGATTCAGTGGAAAACTTGTATGCACGTGCAGAATGATAAACGGTAAAACATGATTCGTAGTCTCGCCTCTAAGACTAGCTCAAGTGTTGTTAGTGATCATGCTTTTCAGATCTTAGGATGTCGTTAAGTGTAACGATAGTCCTAAAGCAACTTTGAGAGTATGATATTAGAAGAACGATCATATTGAATTGACCCAAACTTGTTTGTTATACTTTGAGATACTATCGTCACAAGTCAATCGGTATAACACCGAGAGTTAACGTATGCTTTAGTTCCTTAGACCATGAGAGTATCGTAGTCACTTCTTACTGTACGTAGAACTTTGGGGTTGCTCAAACGTCATCTGTAACACGGTGATCATAAGGGAAACTTACAGGTTCATCGGAAAGTTTGACAAGGGGCTAGATAGCTCAAGAGTGGAAAATGCTCCTCCGACAATGGAGAGATACACTTAGGGCCCTCTCGGGGTGACGGCAACCATCATCGTCTGACCAGACACAGGTGACTAGGTCACAGAAATGTCGGAACATGTCAAGGAGAAAGAAGAATAAAACCGGTAACGAGGAGACCGGTATAGTGAGCATGAGAATGACTCAAGAGAATATCGATACATCTCACCTCGGGTTTTGTAAAGTATCGCGAAGCAAAGGGAATAGCACATGATAACCAAAAGGTTCACTCGAATGACATTCGTGTATTCATAGGGATCGATATGGATGTCCACGGTTCCGCTATCGGTCATTGAACAAAAGGTGTTTTGTTCATGTCTATGTTTTACCGAACCTACAAGGTCACAAGCTTAAGGGAATCGCGATCTGCTGAGTGTTAGTAGGACATGAGTAATGAGGAAATATTTATGAAATAGTTTCATTAATATTCGAAATAGTTTCGATAAGAACCGGAAGCGTTTCGGGGTTACCGAAAGGGTTTCGGGGATTACCGGGTAATACCGTGAATTGATATATAGGTGAGAAATGTTTTCGGTGATGTTAAATTAATATTAAAAGGCTCTAATAATTATTCGAAGGCTTTTATAATTATTTAAATATCAATGGTCTAAAGAAAATACTAAAAAGCCTATAGGGGAAAAGTTATTGGACCTATGAGGCCCAATAAGGGGAGGCGCCCCCTTAGCTTCTTGGAGGCCGAATTGGAAGGGGATATCCCCTCCTATGGCCGGCGCAAGGGGGAGGATTTCCTTCCCCCCTTGTGGCGCCCCTCCCCTCTCCTCCAACCTATATATACTTGAGGATTTGGCCCTTGTAGATACAAGTTTTGGAGCCTCCTCTAGTTCTCTAGTTCTAGTTCTAGTTGATCCAATTAGAGCTAGATCTAATCCTCTCTAGTCCTCATAATTAGAAGTCCAGTGTGGTTCTAATCTTCTCCCTCTAATTCTCCAGCAACGATTAGCCCTGGACGGTGAAGCGCTGCCAGATCGTGAAGACCGTACGCTTGCAAACTGTGGAGAGGTTGTGCTTTCGGTCTTTCGTTCGAGGGATCGTTCGTCAATGGTTCGAGGGACTTCAAGTATGATCTACACCGAATCTTCTTCCGCTGCAACTCAGAGTTGGTAACGATCCGATCCAAACCACATCTTCATAGTGTTCCTGGTTTGTTCGTTAGACGATTTTTTTGTTTTCTACTACGTTTCCCAATAGTGGCATCAGAGCGGTTCTATGAGTAGATGCAGGTTTCGATCTAGATCACATATGGATAGGAGGGTTTGATGTTCTTGTTTTGCTTCCCTTGAGTGTTGCTTCTGTTCAGTTCATTGACGGCATGATGTAGCTTCGTACAAAGTTCTGACAATCGATCGGCTCTGGCTATCGACGATCTGCTAACAGTTCTTTGGGCTTCATCATAGCCAAGAATAGTGAACTGTCGCAAACACGAGAGGGAAATGAAGATGTTCGATCTTCTAGGGGGTCACACGTATTCATGAAGTTTAGTGTGGGGCTAGAGATTTTTTATTAAGTCTCTTCACTCACACACCCTGAAAGTTAATCTAGCAACAAGAATTATCGCCTTAATGGTGGACGTAGGTAGCTAGAGTTCTCCGAAAACCCTAGAAGCCACGTAATTAAAATTTGCCAAACCCATTAGAGGACGTCTAACTTGGTTTTGCAGGATGCATGAGATGTGGTATAGCCTTCGTCATGATAATAAGTTTATGTATGAGATGGTTATATGATGCAACATTAAGTGACATGCGCGTCATAGTATGACATGATGGCTGGAGCCAAAGGATTGTCACTTTTATGACCTGCGTGTCAAACCTCGTTATTTTATTTTATCGACGGGAGTGACAGACGTGCTACGGAGGAACCCAGAGCAAGGTGGCTTCACCAGGCGCGGGAGATCATGGTGGTTGCTATGGCAGCACCTCGAAGTACTTTCATGAAGACCTTGGAGGATCATGGAGACATCTCCGGCACCAAGGGCTATACCATATCATGCTATTATGAATTACCTGAGATGTTTATCCCTTTTTGATTGCACCCTTTTGATTGTGCAGTAGTCATTTTTATTAGGGTGATCTCTCACAGATAATATCAAGTCTTTAGTGCTCTTCCAGTGTAGCAACCGTCTACAACACGTAGCTTTTTGTAGTACGACATGTCCACATGAGTACAAACGGATTGTGAGGTGTAAGGCGTGTGAAGGTCAGACCTTACAAGCGGAAACACTCGATTATCTTGAAGTTCTAGTAGAATCGTTCTAAGCTCAGAGCACAAAGCATCAAAAAATGAACAATAGTCATATGGAGATATGATCGGCAAGTGTGCCTACCGGTTGAAGTTCACGTCATCAGTGATGTCCACATCAATGGATGTGAATAAGATCAGGGTCTTGAATCACTCACTTTCAATTATGAGAGATATTGATTTGAGTGGGAGTGCACTTTATATTAAAATTTGTTTAAACACTAGTGAAAATTAAATATGAACAATGTCTAAAGTGAATCTTGTGTTTATCGTTGTAGATCAATGGCTCGCAATGTTTTCAACTTAGCACCTCTGTTTGAGAAAGAAAAGTTAGCTGCAAATGGTGGAAACTATGAGGATTGGATCTGTACTCTGAGATATGTTCTCAGAAGAGCTATGAAAGAATATGTGCTGGATCAACATCTTGGTGATCCTCCTACGCCAGGAGTGGCTCAGGATGTCATCAACGTGTTTATATCTCACAAGAATGATTTCAGTGTTGTCAAGAGTATTATGTTATGTTGCATGGATTCATTGTTACAGAAATGTTTTGAACAACTCAGTACCGTCCAAATTATCGAGGCACTGGAAGATCTGTATGACAAAGAAACAACTGAAGTTCATGAGTTGACTGAAGCAATGGAAGAATGCAAAATAACTGAAGAATCTCTAGTTAATGAGCATAGTGTCAGACTAGCAGACTATTATGATAGTATTACTGCAATGGAAGTTGATTTTCCCAAGACACCGGTGTCGGTCGTAATACCGGAAGACCTCGGGGTAGGGGGTCCCGAGCTGTGGATCTCGGATCGATGGTAACAGATACAATGGACACGGTGTTTACCCAGGTTTGGGTCCTCTTGAAGAGGTAATACCCTACGTCCTGCTTTGATTATATTGATGGTTGTGTATCGAGTACAAGCTTGATCTACCTCGAGATCGTAAGTTGTGTTCTAACCCTAAGGCTAGGAGGATGGGATTTGAATGGAGAGAGGCTACCAACTAAACCCCTTGGCTTATATACACGCCAGAGGGGTACCTAGGGTTACATAGTCGGTTGCTGATCTAGAAATACATATGGCGGCGGCCGAAAATTTCCTTGGAGTACACGTCAAGTCTTCGGCAGAGGCCGTCTTGAGCGAGGCTTCTGGAGTCCTTCCTTATGAGAATGAGGGCCCATGAGCTCAGCCCAGGGACTGTGGGCCAACCAGGTTGGTGCCCCCTAGTCTAGGACACTGTCAGTAGCCCCTGAACTGGTCTTCTACGCCGAGGACGACACTTTTCTTTGGCAAAATGACTTCGGCTTGATAGTCTTCGGCTTGACAGACGAGTTCCTCCCTTGAAGACTTGAGATCATTCCACAAATTGTAAGATTTTTATTGGGCTCTCTCTCAACGGAATTTCCCCCTGCACAAGGGCTCTTTCAAACCCGATAGCATCTTAAGACGCGGGATAACTTAGCCTCGAAGGCCAACCGCATAGGTGTGAACAGTATTTAAAGCCTGACAACTTTACTGAAGCGGCACCACCTGTAAACAGTCGGGCCAGCTATGGTTGCTCGAACCACACCCCGAGGCAGTTTTCCCATTGGCATGTCCCGTCGAAACAAAGATCGTGCCCGTTTGTTAAGGGATATCATCAAGATTTTTGTTTTTCCCCGTATGCATGCAACTTGTAGATTGCGTTGGTATTTCCCCGAAGAGGAGAGGATGATGCAGTATAGTAGAGATAAGTATTTCCCTCAGTTAAGAACCAAGGTTATCAATCCAGTAGGAGAACCACGCAAAATCCCTTTAACAGCACCTGCACACACAAAAGCAAACACTTGCACCCAACGCAAATAAGAGGGTTGTCAATCCTCTTGGCGGTTATTTGCAAGGATTAACTCTGATAGTGGTAGATAGATAAACTAAAATACTAAATAAAATAAAAGTAAATAAATTGCAGCAAGGTATTTTTGGTTTTAAATATATGATAAAAGTAGACCTGGGGGCCATAGTTTTCACTAGAGGCTTCTCTCTCGAACACATAGCATACGGTGGGTAAACAAATTACTGTTGGGTAATTGATAGAAAAGCAAATAATTATGACGGATTCATGGCAATGATCATGTATATAGGCATCACATCCGAGACAAGTAGACCAACTCCTGCCTGCATCTACTACTATTACTCCACCCATCGACCGCTATCCAGCATGCATCTAGGGTATTCAGTATGAAACAGAGTAACGCCTTAAGCAAGATGACATGATGTAGACAAAGTAAACTCAAGCAATATGATTAAACCCCATCTTTTTATCCTTAATGGCAACAATACAAATACGTGTCATGTCCCTTTCTGTCACTGGGATTGAGCACCGCAAGATTGAACCCATCACAAAGCACCTCTCCCATTGCAAGATAAACCAATCTAGTTGGCCAAACCAAATGGCACGTAGAAGAGACCGCTTCCTCCCCGGCAACGGTGCCAGAAATTCCTTTGACGTGGCTTGAGACTGCATCGGTATTTCCCCAAAGAGGAAGGGGTGATGCAGCATAGCGACAGTAAGTATTTCCCTCAGTTATTAAACCAAGGTATCGAACCAGTAGGAGGATCACCACCACCTAATAAACAACACCTGCACACAAAGAACAAATACTTGCAACCCGACGCGAAAGAGAGGTTGTCAATCTCTCTACGGTAAAAACATAGGTTAGGATATGATAGATTGGAGAGATAGATCTCTCAAGAACACAAAATAAAAAGAGCAAATAAAAAGTGCAGCAAGGTATTTTTGGGTTTTGGAATGATAGATTTGGAAACAAAAGCGACAAAAAGATAGATCGGAAAGCAATATGTTGGAAAAGTAGACCCGGGGGCGGTAGGTTTCACTAGTGGCTTCTCTCATGAGTATAGCACACTGTGGGTGAACAAATTACTGTTGGGCAATTGATAGAAGATCAAATAATCATGACAATATCCAAGGTGATGATCATTATATAAGCATCACATCCAAGATAAGTAGACCGACTCCTGCCTGCATCTACTACTATTACTCCACCCATCGACCACTATCCAGCATGCATCTAGGGTATTAAGTATGAAACAGAGTAACGCCTTAAGCAAGATGACATGATGTAGACAAAGTAAACTCAAGCAATATGATTAAACCCCATCTTTTATCCTTACTGGCAATAATACAAATACGTGTCATGTCCATTTCTGTCACTGGGATTGAGCACCGCAAGATTGAACCCATCACAAAGCACCTCTCCCATTGCAAGATAAACCAATCTAGTTGGCCAAACCAAATCGATAGATCGGAGAGGAATACAAAGCTATAATAATCATGCATAAAAGAGTTCAGAGAAGACTCAAATATTTCTCATGAATAATCTGATCATAAACTCACAATTCATCGGATCCCAACAAACACACCGCAAAAGAAGATTATATCGGATAGAACTCCAAGAACATCGAGGAGAACATGATATTGTAGATCAAAGAGAGAGAAGAAGCCATCTAGCTACTAGCTATGGACCCGTAGGTCTGTGGTAAACTACTCACACATCATTGGAAGGGCAGCAAGGTTGATTAAGAAGCCCTCCGTGATCGATTCCCCCTCCGGCAGATCGCCGGAATAGGCCTCCAGATGGGATCGCAGAAGAACAGAGGGTTGCGGTGGCGGAAAGGTTTTCTCTTCTTTCTCCCTGGTATATTGGGAATATTTGGGAATTTATAGCGCTGGAATTAGGTCAGGAGGGGCTACGAGGGGCCCACAAGCCTGGGGGGCGCGCCCTCCGAGCTTGTGGCTCCTCTGGTCTTCTCCCGAAGCTTCGTGGGTCTCTTCTGGTCCAGAAAAAATTAATCCAAAGTTTTTTTCTCGTTTGGAATCTTTTTGATAATGATTTTCTGAAAAAACAAAAACAAGCAAAAAACAACAACTGGCACTGGGCACTGAGTTAATAGGTTAGTCCCAAAAAATGATATATAATGGCATATAATTGCATATAAAACATCCAAGATTGATACTATAATAGCGTGGAACAATCAAAAATTATAGATACATTGGAGACGTATCAAGCATCCCCAAGCTTAATTCCTGCGCGTCCTCGAGTAGGTAAATGATAAAAACAGAATTTTTGATGTGGAATGCTACCTAACATGTTTCATCATGTAATCCCTCTTACGGTGTGAATAATAAGATCCGAGTGATTCAAAGCAATAGTCTATATTTTGACATAAAGACATCAATACTCAGGCATACTAATAAACAATCATGTCTTTCAAAATAAAAATGCTAAAGAAAGTTATCCCTACAAAATCATATAATCCTGTCATGCTCCATCTTCTTAACACAAAATATTTATCATGCACTACCCTGATGACAAGCCGAGCAATTGGTTCATACTTTTTAACGCGCTTCAGCTTTTTCAACCCCCACGCAATACATGAGCGCAAGTCATGGATATAGCACTATGGGTGGAATAGAATATGGTGGTAAGGATTAATAAGGGGAAGTCAAAAATAAGAAGATAGTCTCACATCGACGAGGCTAATCGACGGGCTATGGAGATGCCCATCAATTGATGTCAATGCGAGGAGTAGGGATTGCCATGCAACGGATGCACTAAGAGCTATAAGTTTATGAAAGCTCAACATTAAAACTAAGTGGGTGTGCATCCAACTTGCTTGCTCATGAAGACCTCGGGCATTTGAGGAAGCCCATCATCGGAATATACAAGCCAAGTTCTATAATGAAAAATTCCCACTAGTATATGAAAGTGACAAAATAGGAGACTCTCTATATGAAAAAACATGGTGCTACTTTGAATCACAAGTATGGAAAAGGATAGTAACACTGCCCCTTCTCTCTTTTCCTCTCATTTTTTCCTATTTTTTCTTTCTTTTTCTCTTTTTTTCCTTTTTTTTGTGGGCACTTTTTGGCCTCTTTTTTTCTTTTTTTTATTTTCTCACTGGGACAATGCTCTAATAATGATGATCGTCATACTTCTATTTACTTACAACTCAAAAGAAAATTACAACATGAAACTAGAAAAAAATATGACTCTATATGAATGCCTCTGACGGTGTACCAGGATGTGCAATGATACTAGCGTAACATGTATAAAAAATGATGAACGGTGGCTGAGCCACAAATACTATGTCAGCTATATGATCATGCAAAGCAATATGACAATGACGATGTGTGTCAAAAAAACGGAATGGAAGTTGCATGGCAATATATCTCGGAATGGCTATGGAAATGCCATGATAGGTAGGTATGGTGGCTGTTTTGAGGAAGATATAAGGAGGCTTATGTGT
The DNA here is from genome assembly GCA_039707655.1 of Elymus sibiricus. NCBI lineage: Eukaryota > Viridiplantae > Streptophyta > Magnoliopsida > Poales > Poaceae > Elymus > Elymus sibiricus. The sequence goes on from CM077672.1 coordinate 395,342,079, forward strand.
GATAGAGCGTATCATATCACGGGGTTTGGATGCACCGGCGAAGTTTGCACCAACTCTCGATGTGAGAAAGGGCAATGCACGGTACCGAACAGGCTAGCAAATTGCGGAAAGGTGAGAGTGCGTATAATCCATGGACTCACATTAGTCATAAGGAACTCACATACTTATTGTGAAAATTTATTAGCCCTCGAAGCAAAGTACTACTACGCATGCCCCTAGGGGGATAGATTGGTAGGAAAAGACCATCGCTCGTCCCCGACCGCCACTCATAAGTTAGACAATCAAGAATAAATCATGCTCCAACTTCTTAGCATAACGACAGATCATACGTGCATGCTTTGGGAATCACAAAACTTAACACCAATATTCTTACTAAACCACAATTATCTACTAGCACCTCCCACATATTACCATCTTAATATTGCAAAACTATTGCAAGGAATCAAACTTATCATATTCAGTGTTCTACATGAAAGTTTTTATTATATCCCTCTTAAATACCTATCAGATTAGGACCAAATTCATAACCCGTGCATATTACCATTGCTATTCATTAGACTCCCAAAAAGATATAAGTGAAGCATGAGAGTGCAACTATTTCTTTAAAATATAACCACCGCCGTGCTCTAAAAGATATAAGTTAAGCACTAGAGCAACTGCCTAGCTCAAAAGATATAAGTGAAGCACAAAGAGTATTCTAACAAATCACGAATAATGTGTGTCCCTCTCAAAAAGGTGTGTTCAGCAAAGATGACTGTGACAAACTAAAAAGCAAACAAACTATATCACAAGACGCTCCAAGTAAAACACATATCATGTGATGAATAAAAATATAGCTCCAAGTGAGTTACCGATAGATTGTAGACGAAAGAGGGGATGCCTTCCGGGGCATCCCCAAGCTTAGACGCTTGAGTATTCCTTGAATATTACCTTGGGGTGCCTTGGGCATCCCCAAGTTTATGCTCTTGCCGCTCCTTATTCCTTTATCCATCGTAGTCTCACCCAAAACTTGAAAACTTCAGCACACAAAACTCAACAGAAACCTCGTGAGATCCGTTAATATAACAAATAAATCTTAAACTTTAGGTACTGTTGTAAATTGATTCACATTTAATATTGGCATAATTATACTGTACTCCAACTTCTCCATGACTCATACCCCCCGATACGATCCATAGATTCATCAAAATAAGCAAACTATGCAACAAAAAAGAATCTGTCTAAAACAAAACAGTCTGTAAAGATATATTTAGAAGCTATACTTCTGTAACTCCAAAAATTCTGAAAACTTAGGAAAACGTGGGAAATTCATATATCAATATTGTGTAAAAAGTTCAGAAGGTTCTGACGTTTCAGAAAAAAATTAAAATTCCAGCACTGGACGTAAATGTTTCTGTTTTCAAACAGCATCAATTATACTATCTTCCAAATTATCCCAAAGGCATTACTTGGCACAAACACTAATTAAAAGATAAAAACACAATCATAACAGAGTCTATAATTGTGTAAACACACAAAAACATAAAGTAAAACAAAGATTTATTGTATTCATTGGGTTGCCTCCCAACAAGCGCTTTCTTTATAGCCATTAAGATAGGCTTGGAATTTCAATGATGCTCACAAAAAAGACAAGAATTGAAACACAAAGAGAGCATCATAAAACATGTGACAAACACATTTAAGTCTAACATACTTCCTAAGCATAGGCATTTTATAAACAAACAAAGTATCAAGACAAGAAATATTTAGCATATGCAAATAGGAAGAATGAAGCACTAATAATTTCAACACAAAGAGAGATAATTTAGTAACATGAAGATTTCTACAACCATATTTTCCTCTCTCATAATCATTACATGTAGGATCATAATCAAACTCAACAATATAGCTATCATAAACAATATTCTCTCTATGATCCACATGCATAAAAAATTTATAATCTTCCAAGATAGTGGGATTAACATCAACTAAAGTCATGACCTCTCCAAACCCAGTTTTATCAAAAATTTCATAAGATTGAACACTCTCCAAATATGTGAGATTCCTATTTTCTAAAGTTGACACTCTTCCAAACCTACTTTCAATAGTATTATAATCATTATTATCAATATCATAGTCATCATGAGGCTTAAATAAAATTTTAAGATCATAAGAAGCATTATCACCCCAATCATGATCATTGCAATAAGTAGTGGACATAACAAAATCATCATCCCCAAGCTTGTAATTTTGCATATGATTAACACAATTGACATTAATAGAATTTATAATAAAATCATTGCAATCATGCTTTTCATTCAACGAGCTATCATGAATCACTTTATAAATTTCTTCTTTTAACACTTCATCACAATTTTCAGATTCATGATTTTCAAGCAAAACTTCATAAAGATAATCTAGAGCACTCAACTCACTAGCAATTGGTTCATCATAATTGGATTTTTTGAAAAGATTAGCAAGTGGATGAGGATCCATATCAATAGTTTTTTTTAGCAAGCGAAGAGGCAAGCAAATAGAAGGCGCATAGCAACACAAGCAAGCCAATGAGCAAATAAAAATATTTTTGTGTTTTTGTAAAATTGTTTTAGAAGTGGGGGATATGAAAATGAGAGGCAAAGGCAAATAAAAGTGTAACATCCCCATGTATTAAGCTACAGTGATCACCCTTTTGATAATGCCAAGTCACCATGATTAACAGTGCTTGATCATCATTTGAGTCATATCTCATTTCAAATTCCATCTTTGAATTCAAATTCAAATGCAAGTGAAATTTGGAGTTGCATAAAAGTTGCTGGAAAAATGTTCATCATTTGGCAAATAATCCATAACTAATTATGTTCAGGAAAACAACATCACCTAAATTACCTAGGTGACTCTAACATCCAAAAACAGCACCAAAACAGCAACATTTACTCCCATTGCATTTAATAAAAATTCAAATGAAATCATTTAGTCACCAAACCTTTTTCTAGCAGTGCCAAATATTGCATGATATTTGTGTGGCCAAGTCACACATTTGACAAAAGTCAAATTGTGGCTAAACAATTTGCAAAACAGTGGTAAAAGAATAAAACAGAAAAGATTAAAGAAAAGGGAAAGAGAACATTGTGCGGCTGGGCTTCTAGTCGCCATAGTGCGGCCCAGCCCGCGCAGCGCCTTCCCCCACCTCCCGCTTCTCTCTCCTCCTCGCTGCCGTCGTCTGCCGCGCGCGTGCACGCCCGAAACCGGCCCCCCTCTCGCCTGGTCGACAGCGCGCTCCTCGCTCGCTCCTGGTAGATAAGGGCAGAGCCCCACGTCCCCCTGGCCTCCCCTGCCCACTTCTCTCCCTCTCCCTCGTGCGCTCCCCCACCTCGCCCGACGCCACCATAACTACGCGGCCACCGTGCCTCCCTCGCCGCAGCTCGGTGTCTGCCGGGACCGCCAGCCTCCGCTACATCCTCTCCGCCTACGCGCTCGAGCCGAAGACCACTACATCGCCCGAACGCCGTCGTCGTCTACCTCGACCACCGCACATCGCCGTCGTCATTCCAGCCACCCCGAGTCCTCCCCGCGCTCACTTTGCTCAACTACAGGCTCGCGGTGAGCCCCCGCCTTTTTCCCCTGACTCTCCCGCGCGAATCCGTCCCCGTAGCCATCGCTAGCGCCATCACCGGAGAACGCCTCCGCCGCGTAGCTCGCCGCCGTCGATGTAGTCGATGTCGTGGCCGGCCGAGCATGTAGACGTGCTCAGCACATCCGCGCGAGCCCAACGCACGCACACGCGCGCCTCCTCGTGCCCCACATCGCCGATCCCGACTACGGCCGAACTCCGGCGTCCGCCGCGGTCGTCGCCGCCGTCGTTTTAGCCCGTCTCCGGCCGAGCCAGTGCCACCACTAGATGCGGCACTTCGCGCATGTTCGAACGCGCTGTCCCGCGCTCAAAATGATCCACCACAGCCAAAACCCGAGCCCCTCCCGTAGCGCCACCGCGGTTTTTGGCTCGCCAGCGTTGCTCCGGCGCCGACGCCGACGTGGCGTTGACGCGGCAGCCACGTGGCCCTCCCCGTGCCACTGACGAGTGGGCCCAGTTGACCCGTTGACCAGTCAACAGGTCAACGGTTGACCTGCTGACTCAGTCAGCCCCGGGCCCACTGTCAGCCACTGTACTGCACAGTTGGGTCACTGACATGTGGCCCCCACATTTAATTAAACGTTTTTATAAATAATTAATCTATTAATTAAATCTGTTAATTAAATTAGACTCTGACAGCTGGGTCCCACCTGTTAATTAACATAATTTGCTAAATTAACCCCTGTTTAATTAAAACAGTCACTGACATGCGGGTCCCACTGGTCAGGTTTGACCCGGACCAGCTGGGTTTGACCGATGACGTCACCCTGATGTCATACTGACGTCACCTGTTACTGTTTTGGATAATTCGAATTAAATAATTCCAGAAAATCCAGAAAATGATTAAAACTTTGAAAAATCATATAAAATAAACCGTAACTCGGATGAAAATAATTTATATATGAAAAACGATCAGAAAAATATGACGAATCCGAATATGCCACCCACATACCAGCCACACCTCTCTAACATGATGAACATGGAACCATCCCCTCCGGTTCAGTGTACCGATAATCACCCGAAGCTGGGAGAACACTCCCGGATAATTTCCCGCTCCGACCAAAATACCTAGCATTGCATTAGAACACCCCTAGCACAACATGTTGACATGTCATGCATCCCTATTGCATTGTTGCCATGTATTTATTGTTTCTTCCCCCTCCTTCTCTCCCGATAGACCCCGAGACTGCCGACGACACTGCTGAGTACGACTACGAGGTCGACGACCAGACCCCTTCAGCAGAGCTTCCAGGCAAGCAAAACCCCCTTGATCATCTAGATATCGCCTACTCTTTCTCTCTATCGCTTGCATTAGAATTGCTTCTATTGTTGTTCTGATAGCTCCTATTCTGATGCATAGCCTAATTTCGTCGCCTACTATTAATACTCTACCTGCTATCCTATGATGCCTAGTTAGGAATGCTATGTTTCATCAGCTGGCCCTTCACCCTTGTCCATTGGCCAGGCTTGTTATCGGGCCGTGATCACTCTAGGTAATGATCACGGAACTGTTTACATTACTGCAATACTTTAAATTGCTAAAGTCGGGCCGGCTCCAAGAGTGCCCGCGAGGTAATGAAACAAGACGAGTTGAACCCAAGGGTTCCCGCGAGAGAGTCCTGTGGCAGCTGGCTGTTAGCAGTACCACCCAGGACGTGGTGGTAGCTCGGGACTTGTCCCGACAGCCGACGCGGAACTTGCACTGTAGTCGGAGCGACAGGGCAGGCGGAGACCACCTAGGAGAGAGGTGGGCCTGGTCCCTGGTCGTGGTCCGCGAGATACCTAGTCGGGGCGACAGGAACCCTATTCGTCTCTGCGAGCTACTAAAACACACTTAACGGATTTGGGTATTTGATCTGAGTAGGCCGCTGGCCCTAAACGCACTACCACCACGTGGGATAATGGTTATGGGACCCTCTACGTCGTACGTTCCTCCCGAAAGCTCTTCAGATGTCACAGTTCAGAGATGCGAGCTGATTTTTGGGGTGAGCCGGTTACGTCTGTGGTGTTTCCACAGTCGCGCTTGGGCCCCGGCCAGTCTCGCAATGTGCAGGAGTGCAGAGGGCGATGGGCCGAAGACCCCTTCGCACTTAGGATTTAGACCGGCGTGCTAACCTCTCTGCTGAGTCTAGGTTGGTCTATGGCATGTCGATTACCCGAGGCCGGGTATTACCCAACAAGTGTGTCCGGCCAGATGTAATCGAACGTGTTGGGTAACAATAGTGCACCCCTGCAGGGAAGTTATCTATTCGAATAGCCGTGTCCACGGTAACAGGACGCTCGGAGTTGTATCCTGATCTGCTATAACTATGAATGGTTACGGTTACAATGATAAACTGTCACTACTGCTCTCGGGATCACTTTCTCGCAGGGTAGTTGAGGAAGGATCTCAGGGCATTACTAAAATATAATTGCTATTATATGTTACTATGCTCTACTCTCATCTGATGCTGCAAGATTGCTTCGAGATGCTAGTCTTCGATAGGCTAGGCCTTTCCCCCTCTGTTCTGGCAATTCTGCAGTTCAGTCCAAAGATATAGCCCCATTCCTTTGATATCGATGCATAATTAGTATAGTTCTGATGTAAGTCTTGCGAGTACTTTGGATGAGTACTCATGGTTGCTTTGCTTCCCCTTTTTCCCATACCCGATTGCTGCGATCAGACGACGGAGCCCAGGAGCAGGAGATCCCCGGGGGAGCCTACTATGACGTTGAGATCCCCGACGACCAGGAGTAGTTCGGAGGCCCTAGGCAGGATGCCTTTGCCTTTTCAATCAGTATCGCTGTTTGTGCTAGCCTTCTTAAGGCAAACTTGACTAACTATGTCTGTACCCAGATATTATTTGTTTGTATGACTTATGTATTCGGGTCCTCGTGACCCCTGGTTTGTAATATGAAGGTTATGTTTAAATTTGAGTTTAGAGTTGTGTTGTGATATCTTCCCGTGAGTCTCTGATCTCGAGCGTGCACGTTTGCGTGTATGATTAGTGCACGGTCGAGCAGGGGCGCCACAAAAAGGCAAATGAAAATAAGTGCAAGTGGATGATAGTTTATGTGAAGGTACTTGATAGGTTTTGGTGATGTCTCCCCGGCAACGGCGCCAGAAATTCTTCCTGCTACTTGTAGACTGCGTTGGTATTTCCCCGAAGAGGAGAGAATGATGCAGTATAGTAGAGATAAGTATTTTCCTCAGTTAAGAACCAAGGTTATCAATCCAGTAGGAGAACCACACAAAATCCCTTTAACAGCACCTGCACACACAAAAGCAAACACTTGCACCCAACGCAAATAAGAGGGTTAATTTTGATAGTGATAGATAGATAAACTAAAATACTAAATAAAATAAAAGTAAATAAATTGCAGCAAGGTATTTTTGGTTTTAAATATATGATAAAAGTAGACCCGGGGGCCATAGTTTTCACTAGAGGCTTCTCTCTCGAACACATAGCATACGGTGGGTAAACAAATTACTGTTGGGCAATTGATAGAAAAGCAAATAATTTTGACGGATTCATGGCAATGATCATGTATATAGGCATCACATCCAAGACAAGTAGACCGACTCCTGCCTGCATCTACTACTATTACTCCACCCATCGACCGCTATCCAGCATGCATCTAGGGTATTCAGTATGAAACAGAGTAACGCCTTAAGCAAGATGACATGATGTAGACAAAGTAAACTCAAGCAATATGATTAAACCCCATCTTTTTATCCTTAATGGCAACAATACAAATACGTGTCATGTCCCTTTCTGTCACTGGGATTGAGCACCGCAAGATTGAACCCATCACAAAGCACCTCTCCCATTGCAAGATAAACCAATCTAGTTGGCCAAACCAAATGGATAGATCGGAGAGAAATACAAAGCTATAATAATCATGCATAAAAGAGTTCAGAGAAGACTCAAATATTTCCCATGAATAATCTAATCATAAACTCACAATTCATCGGATCCCAACAAACACACCGCAAAAGAAGATTACATCGGATAGAACTCCAAGAACATCAAGGAGAACATGGTATTGAAGATCAAAGAGAGAGAACAAGACCCGTAGGTCTATGGTAAACTACTCACACATCATCGGAAGGGCAGCAAGGTTGATGAAGAAGCCCTCTGTGATCGATTCCCCCTTCGGCAGATCGCCGGAAAAGGCCTCCAGATGGGATCGCGGAAGATCATAGGGTTGCGGCGACGGAAAGGTTTTCTCTTCTGTCTCCCTGGTTTATTGGGAATATTTGGGAATTTATAGTGCTGGAATTAGGTCAGGAGGGGCTACAAGGGGCCCACAAGCGTGGGGGGTGCCCTAACCCCCCCAGGGCGCGCCCTCCGAGCTTGTGGCTCCCTCGTGGCTCCTGTGGTCTTCTTCCAAAACTTCGTGGGTCTGTTCTGGTCCAGAAAAAATTAATCCAAAGTTTTTTTTCTCGTTTGGACTCTTTTTGATAATGATTTTCTAAAAAGACAAAAACAAGCAAAAAGCATCAACTGGCACTGGGCACTGAGTTAATAGGTTAGTCCCAAAAAATGATATTATAATGGCATATAAAACATCCATGATTGATACTATAATAGCATGGAACAATCAAAAATTATAGATACGTTGGAGACGTATCAATGCACAATGGCATCTTTTCTCGGGTAGTGGCGATTTCAACGGCGCGACTTGAGGGAATCTTGGCCTTTCACCAGCCTATAAGAGTAGAGGAAGAGCGATAGCAACAACACGCTTCCATTCCCCCTACCTACTGCCCTTTGAGCTTCAGCGCCCAGATCCAGTTCTACATTTCCCCTTAGCGCCCACAGCTCCCAGCTCCCAGCCATGGCCAACACCGCCCTCAAGGGGCACTGGGCCAGCTCCTCCGTTACGGAGGGCATGATCCTAGAGCTGCGGAGCGCGGGGTATATCCCGGCCAACGTCGCCACCCGGGCGACCGAGCCAAACCAGCGCGTGCCCACTCCCAACCCTGGGGAGAGGGTAGTCTTCATTCCCCACCTCATCCGAGGTCTGGGGTTCCCGCTGCACCCTTTTGTGCGTGGGATCCTTTTCTTCTATGGGCTGGATTTCCACCATCTGGCCCCCAACTCTATCCTTCACCTTGCCTCCTTTATCATCGCCTGCGAGGCCTTCCTCCGTGTCGAGCCACACTTCAGATTGTGGCTGAAGCCGTTTGGCATCAAGTCGAAGTCCAGCAGCTCCAAGCTCGCCGAGTGCGGGGGAGCAATGATCAGCAAGAACCAGAAGGCCGACTTGTTCCAAGGCACCTTCATTGAGACTATCAAGGAGTGGCAGCGCGAGTGGTTCTACGTCACCGAGCCACTCGCCGCCGGCTAGGCCGAAATCCCGGCCTTCTCTGTGGGCCCTCCGAGGAGGCTTGCTTCCTGGAGGAGGAAGGGCATGGATTGGGGGAAACCCGAGGAGGTGACGGAGCTGCAGCATAAGATCCAATTCTTGGTAGACAATAAGAAGGTGAAGCTGGTGGACGTGGTCGACGTCATGCTCCACCGCCGCATTCTGCCGCTGCAACTTTGGGCAAGTCTGATGTGGACATTCAAGACCGAGGACACAGTGCCCGTCAACCACTTCTTTCGAACCTCCCTGCCCAGGATGTGGACGGCATTGTTCAAGCCATCCAAGAACGAGTTCCCTCCTAAGGGGAGGGACTGCAGCTTCGAGGCCGCACACGACGCCTCTGAGGTAATTATAACACGCAGATCTGAGTCCCGCATTCCCTTCCATCTTATAGATCTTTAATTGAATGGTTGGCTCCGTATTTTCAGAAGTGGATTGATGACCCACAAGTATGGCGGATCAATCGTAGTCCTTTCGATAAGTAAGAGTGTCGAACCCAACGAGGAGCAGAAGGAAATGACAAGCGGTTTTCCGCAAGGTATTCTCTGCAAGTATTGAAAGTAGTGGTAACAGATAGTTTTGATAGCAAGATAATTCATAACAAGTAACAAGTAGTAACGGTAACAAAGGTGCAGCAAGGTGGTCCAATCCTTTTTATAGCAAAGGACAAGCCGGAACGAACTCTTATAATAAGCAAAGCGTTCTCGAGGACACATGGGAATTTCATCTAGTCACTTTCATCATTTTTGTTTGATTCGCGTTCGCTACTTTGATATGTTGATATGTGGGTGGACCGGTGCTTGGGTGCTGTTCTTACTTGAACAAGCCTCCCACTTATGATTACCCCCTCTCGCAAGCATCCACAACTACGAAAGAAGAATTAAGATAAATCTAATCATAGCATGAAACATATGGATCCAAATCAGTCCCTTACGGAATAGCGCATAAACTAGGGCTTAAGCTTCTGTCACTCTAGCAACCCGTCATCTAATTACTAGTCCACAATGCCTTCCCTTAGGCCCAAGGAAGGTGAAGTGTCATGTAGTCGACGTTCACACGACACCACTAAAGGAAGCAACAATATACATAGCATCAAAATATCGAACGAATACCAAATTCACATGACTACTTATGACAAGACTTCTCCCATGTCCTCAAGAACAAAAGTAACCACTCACAAATCATATTCATGTTCAAGATCAGAGGGGTATTGAATAGCATTAAGGATCTAAACATATAATCTTCCACCAAATAAACCAACTAGCATCAACTACAAGATGTAATCAACACTACTAGCAACCCACAGGTACCAATCTGAGGTTTTGGGACAAAGATTGAATACAAGAGATGAACTAGGGTTTGAGATGAGATGGTGCTGGTGAAGATGTTGATGAATATTGGTCCTCCCATGATGAGAGGATCGTTGGTGATGTCGATGGCTTCGATTTCCCCCTCCCGGAGGGAAGTTTCCCCGGTGGAATCACTCCATCGGAGAGCAAAATAGCTCCTGCATAGGTTCCGTCTCGAGACGGCGGCGCTTCATCCTGAAAGTGTTCTCCTGATTTTTTTCCTAGGGCAAATGGCTTCATATAGCAGAAGGAGGGGACCGGAGGCCTGCCAGGGGCCCCACAAGCTCGGGGGGCGCGCCCAGGGGGGTAGGGCGCTCCCCCCAGGCTTGTGGCTTCCTGGTGGGCCCTCTTCTATTGATTCTTTCGCTAGTATTTTTTATATATTCCAAAATAATTCTCCGAAAATTTTCAGGTCATTTGGAGTTGTGCAGAATAGCTATCTCTGTTTCACCCCTTTCAGGTCCAGAATTCCAGCTACCGGCAATCTATGTGAATCTTGCAAAATAAGAGAGAAAAGGCATAAGAATTGTACCTTAAAGTGAAATAATGATCAAAAACATAATAATTATCAATAGGAAATCATGATGCAAATTGGACGTATCAACTCCCCCAAGCTTAGACCTCGCTTGTCCTCAAGCGAAAGCCGAAATCGATAATTATGACCACATGTTAGAAAGAGAGGCGTCGATAAAAATAAAATACGTACATGGAGCATCATGATCTTTATTATAACAGCAATATATATATCATCATAAAATTCTCATGAAAAAGTGACAATTTAATCACAAGTTAAAGTTTGAACCATAAACCAAATTGAAAACTAACAAACTATGATCTCTGTCACTGAAGCAATTGCAATTCATCATATTATCATAAAGAGTCTATGTAAGAGCTTTGTTTGGCAAGTTCACATACTCAACTATCATTTAGTCTTCTATGATTGCTGACACTCGCGGCATACTTATGGAGCAAAAGTTCCAGTCAGACACATAGGAAGATAGGGGCTTATAATTTTTCCTCCCAACATATTTACCTCAAGGGTAATGTCAACAATAATAACCCATGATCACCTACATCCAACTGGATATATATGCCCGGATCAATCCCCACCACATGATGCTTGCCAAAAGAGAAAATAAAAACAGAATAGAGGAGAATGCTATTGACTCTTGCATGAAAGTAAATACATAAAGTAAAAGATAGGCCCTTCGCAGAGGGAAGCAAAGGTTGTCATGCGTTTTTTGCTTTTGAATGAGCAAACTCTTAATGTAAAGGAACGTCACTTTATATTGCCCCTTGTGATAGTGACCTTTATTATGTAAAGGAACGTCACTTTATATTGCCCCTTGTGATAGCGACCTTTATTATGCAGTCTGTCGCTTTATTTCTTCACCATCACAAGATCGTACAAAGCTTATTTTCCCTTACAATAAAAGATCATACATATTTAGGAGCAATTTTTATTGCTTTGCACCGATGATAACTTACTTGAAGGATCTTATTCAATCCGTAGGTAGATATAGTGGACTCTCATGGCATGAAACTGGGTTTAAGGGTTTTTGGATGCACAAGTAGTATCTCTACTTAGTGCGGAATTTTGGCTAGCTTAAGATAGGGGGCAAGCACCACATGTTAGAGGATCCAAAACAATATAACTTCTATGTGAATATAAGCAAACATAACTCATTACGTTGTCTTCCTTGTCTAACGTCAACTAATTGACATAGAATATTTAATGGGGCTCACAATCATAAAAGATGTCCAAGATAGTGTATTTATATGTGAGACCTATCTTCCTTTATTACCTTTTCATGAATTGCAACAATGACCAATGCTATGTTTGTCAACTTCCAACAAGTTTTATCAATTATACTTCTTTTATGTGAAGTCATCACTCCCCATGGGATTAGCATATGATCTTATATTTTATCTTCTTATTCATTTTTAAGATTGGATCAACACAAGCAAAACACTTAACAAAACTACTCTTTATTATATAACTTCCACACACGATTACATAGATAGATAGATCACAAAGCAAGCACTCAAAACTAAATCATACTAAACTTTATTCTTCTAAATCACGAAATAACTAAGGATCGAACTAAGATAGATAATGATGATAAAAAGTGATGGTGATACGATACCGGGGCACCTCCCCCAAGCAAGGCACAAGCTAAGGGTGGTGCCCATACCCGTGTACTCAAGTCTCCTTCTTTGGTGATGGTGGTGATGAAGTGATAGGCATGTCCTTCCACTTGAGGACACGAATCTCTTCTTTTAATTTGTCGTTCTCTCTTTTGAGGTCCCAGATTTTGCGACGTAGTTTATTGGAATCTTCCTGCACATGACAAAAAGGGGTGAATTGAGCTTTAGGTACTTTCACCGTATTGGGTAGGCTGGACCTCTTGAATTCAACATGCATATCTCCTGGCTGCGGTAGTGGGGGATTGAAAGCACATCTGCTCCCTTGGTGGTTTTGGTAATTCATAACAACATATATCTCATTGAACTAATGTCCATTCAAGATTAAGATTTCAGGATGTTCAATGATTGGCATGGCATGGACTAGAGACGTGGACCCCTCAAAATGCTAAGGACAAGGATTGGCAAAAGTTCAAGACTCTACATTTTTGGTTTAGTGATCCAAGATCACATTGAGTCTATAGGAAAGCCAATACTATTAAAAGGGGATGAGGTGTTGCTTAATGGTCTTTTTGCTCAAGTGCTTAGTGACAGTATTCCTAAACCCTCAACCACTATCTCTACCCAAATATGTCCTAAACCTACATTCCAACTCGGCCCCACCGAAACTTCCTATCCGGCCCCACCGAGTTCATCCAAGACTTAGCCACTGCCAAAACCCTAACAAATCGGATCCACCGAAATGGATCTCGGTCCCACCGAGATGGCCTTGCCAACTCTCTGTAATCGTTTGCATTCACTTCGGTCTCACCGAGTTATGCAAATCGGTCTCACCGAGATGGCTAGCCAAGTCTCTGTTGCCTTATTGCTTCACTTCGGTCCAACCGAGTTGATGCAATCGGTGCCACTGAGATGAGGTTTGCCCTAAGCCATTGCACTTCGGTCCATCCAAGTTGTTCATATCGGTCCCACCAAGATTCCTAAAGTTCATATCTTTTACACGGTTCAGTGCTACCGAGATGATCGTTTCGGTGCCACCGAGTTGAGTCAAAAGTGTGTAACGGTTGGATTTTGTGTGGAGGCTATATATACCCCTCCACCACCTCCTTCTCAGTAAGGAGAGCCATCAGAACGTGCCTACACTTCCACCATACATTTTCTGAGAGAGAACCACCTACTCATGTGTTGAGATCAAGATATTCCATTCCTACCATTTGAACCTTGATCTCTAGCCTTTCCCAAGTTGCTTTCCACTCAAATCCTTCTTCCACCATAACCAAATCTGTGAGGAGTGTTTGAGTGCTGGGAAGACTATCACTTGAAGCACAAGAGCAAGGAGTTCATCAACAACACACCGTCTATTACCTTTTGGAGAGTGGTGTCTCCTAGATTGGTTAGGTGTCACTTGGGAGCCTCCAACATGATGTGGAGTTGAACCAAGAAGTTTGTAAGGGCAAGGAGATTGCCTACTTCGTGAAGATCTACCCCTAGTGAGGCTAGTCCTTCGTGGACGTAAGCAATGGTGGAATAGGCAAGGTTGCTTCTTCGTGGACCCTTCGTGGGTGGAGCCCTCCGTGGACTCGCGCAGCCGTTACCCTTCGTGGGTTGAAGTCTCCATCAACGTGGACGTACCATAGCACCACCTATCGGAACCACGCCAAAAACCACAGTGTCTTCATTGCGTTTGAAATCTCCGATCCCCTCCTTTACATACATATGAAATTGCTTACATTCCGCTTCTATACTCTTAGAATTGCATGTGTAGAGTGATGCTTGACATATACTATTGCTAAAATCTGTCCACAACTGAAATTGGGAAAAGGTTAGGTTTTATTTGGTCAAGTAGTCTAATCACCCCCCCTCTAGACATACTTTCGATCCTACAAGTGGTATCAGAGCTTTGGTCTCCGTAAGCCTTGATTTCCATTGCTTTGGTGATCATAGCCTTGGTTTCTCAACCTAGGAGAGTATGGCGTCTAGTCAGGGTAACTATCACCGTAGAGGTCCATATTTTGACGGTACAAACTTTGCTAGTTAGAAACATAAGATAAAAAATGCATATTCTTGGTCATAACCCCGCCGTTTGGGCTGTTGTTCGTGTTGGCTTGCAAGGTGACTTCTTTGAGGATGGCAAGGAACCGGATCGTGAAGCAACCCCGGAAGAATTGAAGATGTTGCAATACAGTGCTCAAGCTTGTGACATTCTATTCAACGGTTTATGTCCCGAAGAATTCAACAAAATCAGCCACCTCGAGAATGCAAAGGAAATTTGGGATACTTTGGTTGATATGCATGAGGGTACCGAATCTGTCAAGGAATCTAAGTTGGATGTGCTTCAAAGTAAACTTGACAAGTTCAAGATGAAGGATGGTGAAGGAGTCACTGAGATGTACTCTAGGCTTGCTCTCATCACAAATTAGATTGTCGGCTTAGGAAGTGAAGAGATGACCGACAAATTCATCATCAAGAATATACTTAGAGCTTTGGATGGAAAATATGATACCGTCTGCACATTGATCCAAATGATGCCAAATTACAAAGATCTCAAGCCCACGGAAGTCATTGGAAGGATCGTTGCTCATGAGATGTCACTCAAGGACAAAGAGGAGCTGCACAACAAATCAAGTGGTGCTTACAAAGCCTCAACCGATGCTCCAACAACTTCAAGTGACAAGCTTCAAGAAGAGATTGACTCATTTGAAGAAGCTCCTCAAGCCATGGTCAAGAGGGTTCCCAAGACTTCATCAAGTTCTACTACAACTCCAAGGATTCCCATCAAGTTGATGTGGGTCCAAAAAAAGAAGAACTAGAGAGTTCTTGAGGGTGACTCTGCCAACAAACTTCACTCATATTCTTTATGGCAAGGACTTGTGCAACCAACTTCCACATTTTGCACTAGTTCATGGAGTCACAAACCCTCTTGTTGGTAAGGATAGGGACAAGGTAATCAATGCATTCATGGACATCATATATGTGTATTTCACTCTATGTCTATGGATATCCTTGTATGTTCCTTGTGTGGGACTAACCCATGTAGGTATTGAAAGCACAAAACTCCAAAGGATTGCTCCCAACTCTTGATGGTCTACATCAACATTGAGCATCCACATCTTCAACATCTACATGAAGTCATCATCGACAAAACCCAAGGTTAGTTCATCCCTCTTAGGGGGAATATCACATCTAGGGGGAGCTTTGCTCTAAGCAATTGAGCTAAAGCAACTCTAATGGTGTGAACACATCAATGCTTTATGTAAAAGTGGTAACCCCACTTGTGCTTAAACGATGAGTATGACCTATGATCAAATGTTCTCATTTGGCTCCTAAGTCAATATACTCATATATAGATGACCTAGTCATCGCCATTGCTTGATAGATGCTAGAATTGGTTGTGCATGTTTAACACATATTTTATTTGCTATCTTATTGTGTGAGCATGTTGATTTGCATGTTTTCATCATTCGAGGACATCCATTTGTTGTTCTGATTGTCTTGGTTTTTCTGGCCAAGTGGATGTACAAGAATGCCTAAGAATCTTCTCTAGCTATCTATGCTTTCTTGTCTCAAATTCTATTCTTGCTGCATCACAAAAAATGAACAAGTCATTTTCGGACCCTCCGGGTGAGGAGCACTCGGAGCCACCGATCTGAAAGGGCTCAACCTCCAAAACCTTCTAATTGATTTCGGCCGAACCAACTCACTCAAACTCGGTCGAACCGAAATCACTTAGACTGATCTAGGTTTTCATGTCAGTGCTACCAATTAGACCAACTCGGTCGGACCGAGTCGCTGTAACTGCAAGCAATTGCACGTCTCGGTGCTACCGATTTGTTCCACTCGGTGCCACTGACAGCACATGGGTATATATATCCAACGGCCCTTGCGGCTGAAAATTTCTTTAAACGTTACGCGCCCGCGCCCCATTGCTGCCGCCCCCTTGGTCTTCGGATCGTCGCCGTCGTCTCCAGCGCACCCTCGCCGCCGCACTCCGTCGCCGTCAACGGGAATCTCCTCCGCCGTTGCCGCCGTAGAGGATCTCCACCAAGTTAGGGTGAGATTCGATCCCTCTCGTGCTTCCATTTCCGATTCTATGCACGATTGGAATGCCATATATCTTGCCACGAATGCAATACTCTTTCCACCAAATTAGTTCGTAAGAACCAGATTCGAGCAAAAATTTTAGGGTTAGGTTTCCGCCGAACGCATCTCGGACCGACCGAGTAGGAATTTTCGGTACCACCGATTTGGTCTCTGGCCATAGCACTAGTACATCTTGGTGCCACCGAGTTGTGCGAATCGGTGAGACCGAAAGTAACGTCTCAGTGAAACCCTAGCATCTCAGAGCCACCGAAACCCATCTCGGTCTAACGAAGTGGCGTGCAAGGTCTCTGTAGTGTGCTTCGGTGTCACCGAGATTATCAACTCGATCCATCCGAAATGCATTATGTGAAAACCTAGAACTAAAGTTTGAACTCAACTTTTTGAAAAATAATCTGCTTTTTGTGATGACTCATCTACTCTGCCCATACCTATCTATTCACAGGGTCAGCTCAGCAAGATGTCTAGTGACAGTGACAGTCAGAACAGATCTGAACAACAGGCAGATATGAGTGAAGGGTCAAGCCCAGCTGAAAGTTTCTATGAGGGACAGAGGAGCTCTCCAGATCTTCCTAAAGCTGCAACCAGAACAAGGAAGAAGAAAACCTCAGACAGTGAGGATGATGACTTTGTTGCAAGTGAAGCTGCACAAAAGAAAAAGAGAGTAGTGCTTGATAAGGAGTACAACACAAAGCCTACCAAAGAAAGAACTGCTGTGAGGAAAGTGCCTCAGCAGATTATGCAGAAGCCTAGTAACAAAGAGGCAGCTGAAGGAGCTAAGAAGAAAAGAGTAAGGAAATCATTTGCCCGTGTGATTGGCAGACCCTCCATGATGATTGATGAAGAGGAAGAAGAAGAGGAAGAGCTAGCAGCCAGTGCACCCCCTGCAAAAGCTCAGAAGCTCATGTCTGATGCAATCAAGACTGCTGCACCCCCCAAGTCCAAACCAAAGGTGCCAGCACCCAAGAGGTCAACCAGGAACATATTAGCTGCAGAGAAGAACAAGGCCCCAGTGCCAGAATCAAATGTTGATGAAGAGCCTCTAGTGCTCAGAAAGTTGAAGCCAAAGATACCAGAACATGACAATGCACACCCAGTCGCAGAGAACATGATGCTGAGAAAGGATAAAGGGCTGCGTCAGTGGAGGACATCAGATCCTTATGCCATAAGGAGGAAGACAGCTTGTGATTATCGCTTTCACACCCGTGAATAACAGGACTTTTATGAGACAGTTTTGCTTGATAAAAAGCCCATAGTCAGTGACATGAAGTGGGTGGACTGGAAATATATTGATGCAAATGAAGATTATTTCCCCCACGTCCATGAAAGCTTGAGGATTGCAGGAGTTGACGAGTTTGTTGGAACGAAGCTGACCAAGTGGAATGACGAAATGGTCATGCAGTTCTACTCCACAGCACACTTCTATCCAGATGGCAGAATAGTGTGGATGACTGAAGGTATAAGGTACCAGTCAACCATCTCTGAGTGGGCAAGTCTTCTTGGTGCACCCAAGGAAGAGGACGATGACATTGATATCTATGCCAAGCTCAAGATGGATCACAACTCTATGAAGAACATGTACACTGCTACTCCTCTGGAGGACATTGAAACACACAAACTTGGATCAGTGAAGCATCTGCTACCAGGACTGGCCACAACGAACACCATATTGCGGTACACTCTGCTACCCAAGTCAGGAGATGACAAAATGATTCGTGGCCACTCCATCAACTTGCTGCATTTGTTTGATACACCTCAGAAATTCAAGGTGATGAGCCTGATAGTAGAGACTATCAAGAGGACAGGAACAGATCAGAAGAGATCGTGCGGATATGCTCCACATATTCAGTTATTGATCAATTCCAAGGTTGGAACCAGCACATACCTTCTTGATCGAGAGCATTTGCCATTGCGTCCAGATTTTGAGGACAATGTCATAGTAATGGATCCTTCGCATCCCACATCAGCACAAGCCCAAGAGGAAATCCGCAAAGCCCAAGAAGCAAAAGCAGCTCAGGAGGCATCAGCTCCAAATGCTCCAATTGCAAATCTCAAGACACCCAAGGATCAAATGCAATATCTGCTTGAAGCCACTCTGAGGATTGAGCAAAGTTTGGCCAACCTCACCCAGACCCAGGCTAGTTTTGAGCGGATCATTGAAACTAAATTTCATGATTTGGATGTCAAGGTGACTAAGATTCAGACTACAGTGGAACAGCTGCAAGGAGATGTTGATGCTGTCAAGCTAGCCAGATCAGATGACAGTGGAGATGATGGACAAACCACAGAGCGATTCCAGACAGTGCCTAGGGCATCCAGGTCTGCTGCGATACGAGTTGTGGATCCACGGACCACAGTATCTGCACCAGCTGCTACTGCCACAGTGCCACCTCAGGTCTCCACTCCACCAGTTCAGCAGACATCGTCAGAAGCATTCGCGGACCCTCTCATCTCAACACCATCTACGCACACCGGAGCTGCCAGCAGGAGATCGCCTTCAGGATCTTCGGAGGACCGTGCCTAGAGAGCCGTTTAGTCCTATACTTATTTGAACTTTTTGGTACTTGTTGCCAAAGGGGGAGAATTTGTATAGATCATAGGCTTCGAGAGAGAGTGTGTTTTGGTCGTTCTTTTGCTACTTATTTGCTTGGTCGTTGACACTTTATTCGATTTGTCATGTGTGTGCTTGCTACAGTACTTTGATGTTTACTTATGCCTGAGATGATCATATTATGCTTATTGTGATGATCACTGTTTATCTCTATCATTATCTTGTATGATCAATTACTTGTGTTGGTGATGCGTGCTTATTATTTCAATCATATCATTTTGCGTGCTCCACCAAGTTGTATGTGACATGGAAGAGTGACCCACAAGCCTAATCGATTGTGCATTTGCATTCAAACGCAAATTTCTAATAATGCACAAATTTAGGGGGAGCTCTTCCTTATCACATACTTCTCAAAGCGACAATGTATTTCATTCATTCAATCATTTGTCGAAGCTTTGATCTATATGTTGTCATCAATTACCAAAAAGGGGGAGATTGAAAGCACATTTGCTCCCTTGGCGGTTTTGGTAATTCATAACAACATATATCTCATAAACTAATGTCCATTCAAGATTAAGATTTTAGGATGTTCAATGATTGGCATGGCATGGACTAGAGACGTGGACCCCTCAAAATGCTAAGGACAAGGATTGGCAAAAGTTCAAGACTCTACATTTTTGGTTTAGTGATCCAAGATCACATTGAGTCCATAGGAAAGCCAATACTATTAAAAGGGGATGAGGTGTTGCTTAATGGTCTTTTTGCTCAAGTGCTTAGTGACAGTATTCCTAAACCCTCAACCACTATCTCTACCCAAATATGTCCTAAACCTACATTCCAACTCGGCCCCACCAAAATTTCCTATCCGGCCCCACCGAGTTCATCCAAGACTTAGCCACTACCAAAACCCTAACAAATTGGATCCACCGAAATGGATCTCGGTCCCACCGAGATGGCCTTGCCAACTCTCTGTAATCGTTTGCATTCACTTAGGTCTCACCGAGTTATGCAAATCGGTCTCACCGAGATGGCTTGCTAAGTCTCTGTTGCCTTATTGCTTCACTTCGGTCCAACCGAGTTGATGCAATCGGTGCTACCGAGATGAGGTTTGCCCTAAGCCATTGCAATTCGGTCCATCCGAGTTGTTCGTATCGGTCCCACCGAGATTCCTAAAGTTCATATCTTTTACACAGTTCGGTGCTACCGAGATGATCGTTTCGGTGCCACCGAGTTGAGTCAAAAGTGTGTAACGGTTGGATTTTGTGTGGAGGCTATATATACCCCTCCACCACCTCCTTCTCAGTAAGGTGAGCCATCAGAACGTGCCCACACTTCCACCATACATTTTCTGAGAGAGAACCACCTACTCATGTGTTGAGATCAAGATATTCCATTCCTACCATTTGAACCTTGATCTCTAGCCTTTCCCAAGTTGCTTTCCACTCAAATCCTTCTTCCACCATAGCCAAATCTGTGAGGAGTGATTGAGTGCTAGGAAGACTATCATTTGAAGCACAAGAGCAAGGAGTTCATCAACAACACACCGTCTATTACCTTTTGGAGAGTGGTGTCTCCTAGATTGGTTAGGTGTCGCTTGGGAGCCTCCAACATGATGTGGAGTTGAACCAAGAAGTTTGTAAGGGCAAGGAGATCGCCTACTTCATGAAGATCTACCCTGAGTGAGGCTAGTCCTTCGTGGACATAAGCCATGGTGGAATAGGCAAGGTTGCTTCTTCGTGGACCCTTCGTGGGTGGAGCCCTCCGTGGACTCGCGCAGCCGTTACCCTTCGTGGATTGAAGTCTCCATCAACGTGGACGTACGATAGCACCACCTATCGGAACCACGCCAAAAACCACAGTGTCTTCATTGCATTTGAAATCTCCGATCCCCTCCTTTACATACATATGCAATTGCTTACATTCCGCTGCTATACTCTTAGAATTGCATGTGTAGGGTGATGCTTGACATATACTATTGCTAAAATCTGTCCACAACTGAAATTGGGAAAAGGTTAGGTTTTATTTGGTCAAGTAGTCTAATCACCCCCCTCTAGACATACTTTCGATCCTACAGGGACCCTCTTCCTCCTCGCTGGAATGATCTTGCTTATCCCTCAAATCGGCATCTTCCTCTTCATCAGTTGTCCAACCATAGGGATGAATATCCCCATAGACTCTAGGGTTAGTAATAAGGTGCGAGACATAGCTTTCTCCGTACGAATCTTGAGATGACATGGCGATCTAGATCAGTCAGAAAAATAGCCCGAAACAAGAATAGAGGAAAAACTGATGCGGTGGTCAAAACACCCATGAGTATATATAATGAATTTTTCCTGTGCAGGACAAGTAAAATGGAAGAAAAACGGAGTCGGGAAAGTCCACGAGGGGGCCACAAGCCTGGTAGGCGCGCCCTGGGGGGTAGGGCGCGCCCCCCACACTTGTCACCTCCTCATGCACTTTTCGGACTATTTATTATTTTCCTAATTTTTTATATATTCCAAAACGGACAGAAAGTACTTTTATGGAAGTTTTGACTTTTATGGAAGTTTTGGGGTCGGTTTACTTACCGTACCACATACCTACTCCTTTTCAGGATTCTGGAGCGTTCCGGAAGGTTTCCTCTATGTGCTCTTCCGGTGTTATTATTTGAATAACATTAGTTTCAACATTAATCGGCGTACCTGAGATATAATGTTTAATTCTTTGCCCATTAACCACCCTCGGATTATTGCCTTCGGAGTTGTTTATTTTGATGGCTCCGGAGCGATAAACTTCTTCGATGATATACGGTCCTTCCCATTTAGAGAGAAGTTTTCCTGCAAAAAATCTTAAACGAGAATTGTATAATAGAACATGATCACCTACTTTGAATTCCAGTTTTTGAATTCTCTTGTCATGCCATCTTTTAACTTCTTTACATAGCTTGGCATTTTCATAAGCTTGGGTTCTCCATTCATCTAGAGAGCTAATATCAAATAACCTCTTTTCACCGGCAAGTTTAAAATCATAGTTAAGTTCTTTAATTGCCCAATATGCTTTATGTTCTAACTCAAGAGGTAAATGACATGCTTTTCCATAAACCATTTTATATGGAGACATACCCATAGGATTTTTATAAGCAGTTCTGTAAGCCCACAGTGCATCATCAAGTTTCTTAGACCAATTCTTTCTAGATCTATTGACAGTCTTTTGCAAAATTAATTTTATTTCTCTATTAGTTAATTCAACTTGACCACTAGACTGAGGATGATAAGGAGATGCAATTCTATGATTAACATCATATCTAGCAAGCAATTTGCGGAAAGCACCATGAATAAAATGTGAACCACCATCAGTCATTAAATATCTAGGGACTCCAAACCTCAGGAATATAATTTCTTTAAGCATTTTAATAGAAGTGTTATGATCAGCACTACTAGTTGGAATAGCTTCTACCCACTTAATAACATAATCAATAGCAACTAGAATATGAGTATACCCATTGGATTTAGGAAAAGGTCCCATATAATCAAAACCCCAAACATCAAATGGTTCAATAACAAGTGAATAATTCATGGGCATTTCCTGACGTCTACCAACATTACCAATTCTTTGACATTCATCGCAAGAGAGGACAAACTTACGTGCATCCTTGAAAAGAGTAGGCTAATAAAAACCGGATTGTAATACCTTGTGTGCAGTTCTGTCTCCCGCATGGTGTCCTCCATATGCCTCGGAGTGACACTTTCGTAGGATTTGTTCATGTTCATGCTCAGGTACACAACGTCTAATAATACCATCTACTCCTTCTTTATATAAATGTGGGTCATCCCAAAAGTAATGTCTTAAATCAAAGAAAAACTTTTTCTTTTGGTTGTATGTGAAACTAGGTGGTATATATTTAGCAACAATGTAATTAGCATAGTCTGCATACCAAGGAGTGTTACGAGAAGCATTTATCACAGCTAGTTGTTCATCAAGGAAATCATCATTAATAGGAAGTGGGTCATCAAGAACATTTTCCATTCTAGACAAATTATCAGCTACGGGTTTCTCAGCTCCCTTTCTATCAACAATATGCAAATCAAATTCTTGTAGCAAAAGAACCCACCTAATAAGTCTAGGTTTAGCATCTTTTTTTCCATAAGATATTTAATAGCAGCATGATCGGTATGAATAGTAACTTTGGAATCAACAATGTAAGATCTGAATTTATCACATGCAAACACAACTACTATTTTTTTTCAGTAGTAGCATAATTTCTTTCAGCATTGTCTAGAGTTTTACTAGCATAATGAATAACATTCAATTTCTTATCAACTCTTTGTCCTAGAATAGCACCAACAGCATAATCACTAGCATCACACATAATTTCAAAGGGTAGGTTCCAATCAGGTGGTTGAACAATAGGTGCAAAAATTAATGCTTCCTTAAGTATTTCAAAGGCTTCTACACAATCATCATCAAAAACAAATGGAACATCTTTTTGCAAAAGATTAGTAAGAGGCCTAGAAATTTTAGAGAAGTCTTTTATAAACCTTCTATAGAAACCAGCATGACCAAGGAAACTTCTTATACCTTTGATATCTTTAGGACATGGCATTTTCTCATTTGCATCAACTTTAGCTTTATCAACTTCAATACCTCCTTCAAAAAATTTATGCCCAAGAACTATACCTTCATTCACCATAAAGTGGCACTTCTCCCAATTCAAGACAAGATTAGTTTCTTCACATCTCTGCAAAACTCGATCAAGGTTGCTCAAGCAATCATCAAAAGAAGTTCCGTAAATGGAAAAATCATCCATGAAAACCTCAACAATCATTTCACAAAAGTCAAAGAATATAGCAGTCATACATCTTTGAAAGGTAGCAGGTGCATTACATAAACCAAAAGGCATACAATGATAAGCATAAGTTCCAAAGGGACAAGTAAAGCTGGTTTTCTCTTGATCTTTAGGTGAAACAGGTATTTGAGAGGAACCAGAATAACCATCTAGGAAGCAAAAGTGTGTATGCTTAGATAATCTTTCTAACATTTGATCAATAAAAGGCAAGGGGTGATGATCTTTCCTAGTAGCTTTATTTAATTTCCTGAAATCAATTACCATCCTATAATCGGTTACAATTCTTTGTGGAATAATTTCATTCTTATCATTAGGAACAACGGTAATACCTCCTTTCTTAGGAACACAATGGACATGACTTACCCATCTACTATCAGCTATGGGATAAATTATACCTTCCTCGAGAAGCTTTAATATTTCAGTTCTTACCACATCCTTCATTCTAGGATTCAGCCTTCTTTGATGATCAACAACGGGTTTAGCATCTGGCTCCATATGAATTTTATGCTGAAATAGAGTGGGACTAATGCCCTAAAGATCATCGAGAGTATATCCAATAGCGGCTCGGTGCTTCTTCAGAGTTTTAAGTAATCTCTTTTCTACATGCTCTGAAAGTTTAGCACTAATAATAACATGATATATCTTCTTTTCATCAAGATAAGCATATTTAAGCGTGTCAGGTAATTGCTTTAATTCGAACACAAGATCACCCTTGGGTGGAGGTGGATCTCCCAAGGTTTCAACAGGCAAATTATGTTTAAGGATAGGTGCTTGTTTAAAGAACAGCTTATCTATTTCATTTCTTTCATTCATATGCATATCATTCTCATGGTCTAGCAAATATTGTTCTAAAGGATCAGTAGGAGGCACAGCAATAGAAGCAAGACCTATAATTTCATCCTTATTGGGTAGTTCCTTATCATGAGGTTGTCTACTAAACTTGGAAAAATTAAGTTCATGAGATATATCACCAAACTTAACTTTAACCTTCACTTTAACACAATCAATTTCAGCATTAACGGTATTCAAGAAAGGTCTACCAAATATAATGGGACAAAAACTATTTTGTTGTGAACCAAGCACAAGGAAATCAGTAGGGTATTTGATTTTACCACACAAGATTTCAACATCTCTAACAATCCCAAGTGGTGTAATAGTATCTCTGTTTGCAAGCTTAATAGTAACATCAATATCTTCAATCTCAACAGGTCCAATATCATTCATTACTTCTTGATATAAAGAAAATGGAATAGCACTCACACTAGCACCCATATCACATAAGCCATGATAGCAATGATCTCCAATCTTAACAAAAACAACAGGCATGCCAACTACAGGTTTATTCTTATCTAGCATATCTCGTTCATTTCTAACAGGTTTAGCAATTCTAGCAGCCTCATCGCAGAAGTAAATAACATGTCCATCAATATCATCAACCAAAAGATCTTTAACCATTGCAACATTAGGTTCAACCTTAATTTGTTCAGATGGTCTAGGTGTTCTTATATTACTTTTATTAACCACAGTTGACGCTTTAGCATGTTCCTTAATCCTAACAGGGAAAGGAGGTTTCTCAATATAAGTAGTAGGCACAACTGGATCAACATT
Source organism: Elymus sibiricus (assembly GCA_039707655.1). Classification (NCBI taxonomy): domain Eukaryota; kingdom Viridiplantae; phylum Streptophyta; class Magnoliopsida; order Poales; family Poaceae; genus Elymus; species Elymus sibiricus. The sequence goes on from CM077672.1 coordinate 395,367,617, forward strand.
GTAAACAATTGTTTCTTCTTTAATACTAATAGGTTCTTCATTTAATTCAATAGGTGGATGATATTTAAACCATTTCTCCTTAGGGAGATCAACATGAGAAGCAAAAGATTCACAAAAGGTAGCTACTATCTCAGAGTCAAGTCCATATTTAGTACTAAACTTATGAAAAACATCGGTTTCCATAAAAGATATAACACAATCAAACTCAAGATTTATACCTGACTCTTTACCTTTGTCGATTTCCCAATCTTCAGAGTGACGTTTAATTCTTTCCAGAAGATCCCATCTGAATTCAATAGTTCTCTTCATAAAGGAACCAGCAGAAGAAGTATCGAGCATGGATTGATCATTATGAGAAAGCCGAGCATAAAAGTTTTGAATAATTATTTCTCTTGGAAGCTCATGATTGGGGCATGTGTGCAACATGTACTTAAGCCTCCCCAAAGCTTGAGCGATACTTTATCCTTCACGAGGCCAAAAATTATATATATAATTCCGATCACGATGAACCAAATACATAGGATAAAATTTCTGGTGAAATTCCAGCTTCAACCGGTTCCAATCCCATGTTTCAGTATCATCACATAGCCAATACCATGTCAATGCCTTTCCCTCTAAAGATAAAGGGAATACTTTCTTCTTAACTCCATCTCTGGATAGACCTGCAAGCTTAAACAATCCATAAATTTCATCCACATATATCAAGTGCATATCAGGATGCACCGTTCCATCTCCTGCATAAGGATTAGCTAGCAGTTTATCTACCATACCCGAAGGAACTTCATAATAAATATTTTCAGTAGGTTCAGTAGGTTGAGGGGCAACTCTTAATGCTTCCGGTCGAGGTGAAGATACCCCGAACAAACCCCTCAAAGGATTACTTTCCATAGTGACAAGTGACAGTAAATTTCAGGACATAATATAAATGTTTCCTTACCAAATTCCACTCACCAAAGGCGCTTCACTCCCCGGCAACAGCTCCAGAAAAGAGTCTTGATGACCCACAAGTATAGGGGATCAATCGTAGTCCTTTCGATAAGTAAGAGTGTCGAACCCAACGAGGAGCAGAAGGAAATGACAAGCGGTTTTCAGCAAGGTATTCTCTGCAAGTACTGAAAGTAGCGGTAACAGATAGTTTTGATAGCAAGATAATTCATAACAAGTAACAAGTAGTAACGGTAACAAAGGTGCAGCAAGGTGGCCCAATCCTTTTTATAGCAAAGGACAAGCCGGAACGAACTCTTATAATAAGCAAAGCGTTCTCGAGGACACATGGGAATTTCATCTAGTCACTTTCTGTAGGATCGAAAGTATGTCTAGAGGGGGGGTGATTAGACTACTTGACCAAATAAAACTTAACCTTTTCCCATATTTTAGTTGTAGGCAGATTTTAGCAATAGTACATGTCAAGCATCACCCAACACATGCAATTCTAAGAGTATAGCAGCGGAATGTAAGCAATTGCAGATGTATGTAGCGAGGGGGTAGGAGATTTCAAACGCAATGAAGACACGGCGGTTTTTGGCGTGGTTCCGATAGGTGGTGCTATCGTACGTCCACGTTGATGGAGACTTCAATCCACGAAGGGTAACGGCTGCGCGAGTCCACGGAGGGCTCCACCCACGAAGGGTCCACGAAGAAGCAACCTTGCCTATTCCACCATGGCTTATGTCCACGAAGGACTAGCCTCACTCAGGGTAGATCTTCATGAAGTAGGCGATCTCCTTGCCCTTACAAACTTCTTGGTTCAACTCCACATCATGTTGGAGGCTCCCAAGCGACACCTAACCAATCTAGGAGACACCACTCTCCAAAAGGTAATAGACGGTGTGTTGTTGATGAACTCCTTGCTCTTGTGCTTCAAATGATAGTCTTCCTAGCACTCAATCACTCCTCACAGATTTGGCTATGGTGGAAGAAGGATTTGAGTGGAAAGCAACTTGGGAAAGGCTAGAGATCAAGGTTCAAATGGTAGGAATGGAATATCTTGATCTCAACACATGAGTAGGTGGTTCTCTCTCAGAAAATGAATGGTGGAAGTGTAGGCACGTTCTGATGGCTCTCCTTACTGAGAAGGATGGGGTGGAGGGGCATATATAGCCTCCACACAAAATCCAACCGTTACACACTTTTGACCCAACTCGGTGGCACCGAAACGATAATCTCGGTAGCACCGAACTGTGTAAAAGATATGAACTTTAGGAATCTCGGTGGGACCGATACGAACAACTCGGATGGACCGAAGTGCAATGGCTTAGGGCAATCCTCATCTCGGTGGCACCGATTGCATCAACTCGGTAGGACCGAAGTGAAGCAATAAGGCAACAGAGAGTTGGCAAGCCATCTCGGTGAGACCGATTTGCAAACTCGGTGAGACCGAAGTAAATGCAAACGATTACAGAGAGTTGGCAAGGCCATCTCGGTGAGACCGAGATCCATTTCGGTGGATCCGATTTGTTAGGGTTTGGCAGTGGCTAAGTCTTGGATGAACTCGGTGAGGCCGGATTGGAAATTTCGGTGGGGCCGAGTTGGACTTTGGGTTTTGGACATATTTGGGTAGAGTGAGTGGTTGAGGGTTTAGGAATGCTGTCACTAAGCACTTTGAGCAAAAATACCATTAAGCAACACCTCATCCCCTTTTAATAGTATTGGCTTTCCTATGGACTCAATGTGATCTTGGATCACTAAACCAAAAATGTAGAGTCTTGATCCTTTGCCAATTCTTGTCCTTAGCATTTTGAGGGGTCCACATCTCTAGTCCATGCCATGCCAATCATTGAACATCCTGAAATCTTAATCTTGAATGGATATTAGTTCAATGAGATATATGTTGTTATGAATTACCAAAACCACCAAGGGAGCAAATGTGCTTTCAATCTCCCCCTTTTTGGTAATTGATGATAACATATAGATCAAAGCTTCGACAGATGATTAAGTAAATGAAATACATCGTCGCTTTGAGAAGTATGTGATAAGCGAGAGCTCCCCCTAAATTTGTGCATTATTTAAAATTTGCGTTTGAATGCAAATGCACAATCGATTAGGATCATGGGTCACTCTTCCATGTCACATACATCTTGGTGGAGCGCACAAAATGATATGATTGGAATAATAGGCACGCATCACCAACATAAGTAATTGATCACAAAAGATAATAGAAGAGATAAACATGGAATATCACAATAGGCATAATATGATCAATCACCATCGTATCTCACAAGTATAAATGACAGAATACTGTCGGCAAGCACACACATAACAAAGTATCAATGAACGATCAAACAAGTAGCAAACAAGTAGCAAAAGAAACTCTCGAAGCAAATCAAAAACAAGAAACTCTCTCTCTCGAAGCCTATGATCTGTACAAATCCTCCCCCTTTGGCAACAAGTACCAAAAAGTTCGAATCGTATAGCACTAGTCGGCTCTCTAGGCACGATCCTCCGAAGGCGATCTCCTGCTGGCGGCTCCGGTGTGCGTAGACGGCGTTGAGATGAGAGCGTCCGCGAATGCTTCTGCTGACGACTGCTGGACTGGAGGAGTGGAGACCTGCTGTGGCACTGTGGCTGTGGCGGCTGGTGCAGATACTGTGGTCCGTGGATCCACAACTGGTATCGCAGCTGACCTGGCAGCCCTAGGCACTGACTGAAACTGCTCTGTAGTCGGTCTCTCATCTTCACTGTCATCTGATCTGGCAAGCTTGACAGCATCGACCTCTCCTTGCAGCTGTTCCACTGAAGTCTGAATCTCAGTCACTTTGACATCCAAGTCATGAAACTTTGTCTCAATAATCCGCTCAAAACTAGCCTGGGTCTGGGTGAGGTTGGCCAGACTTCGCTCAATCCTCTGAGTGGCTTCAAGCAGATATTGCATTTGGTCTTTTGGTGTCTTGAGATTCGCAATTGGAGCATTTGGAGCTGCTGCTTCCTGAGCTGCTTTAGCTTCTTGTGCTTTGCGGATTTCCTCTTGAGCTTGGGCAGAAGTGGGATGCGAAGGATCCATCACTATAACGTTGTCCTCAAAATCTGGACGGAGTGGCAAATGCTCTCGATCAAGAAGATACGTGCTGGTTCCAACCTTGGAATTGATCAACAATTGAATATGTGGAGCATAACCACACGATCTCTTCTGATCTGCTGCTGTCCTCTTGATAGTCTCGACTATCAGGCTCATCACCTTGAATTTCTGAGGTGTATCGAATAAATGCAGCAAGTTGATGGAGTGGCCACGAATCATCTTATCATCTCCTGACTTGGGTAGCAGAGTGTACCGCAGTATAGTGTTTGAGGTGGCCAGACCTGGTAGCAAATGCTTCACTGATCCAAGCTTGTGAGTCTCAAGATCCTCCTGGGGAATAGCAGTGTACATGTTCTTCATAGAATTGTGATCAAACTTGAGCTTGGCATAAACATCATAATCATCATCTTCTTCCTTGGGTGCACCAAGAAGATTTGCCCACTCAGAAATAGTTGATTGATATCTAATGCCCTCAGTCATCCACACTATGCGACCATCTGGATAGAAATGTGCTGTGGAGTAGAATTGCATGACCATCTCGTCATTCCACTTAGTCAATTTCTTCCCAACAAATTCATCAACACCTGCAATTCTGAAGCTTTCATGCACATGGGGGAAATAATCCTCGTTCTCATCAATGTATTCCCAGTCCACCCATCTCATGTCACTGACTATGGGCTTCTTGTCAAGCAATACTGTCTCATAGAAATCATGTTGCTCACGGGTGTGAAAACGATAATCACAAGCTGTCCTGCTTCTGATAGCATAAGGATCTGACAATCTCCATTGACGCAGTCCTTTGTCCTTTCTCAACATCATGTTCTCAGCTACTGGGTGTGCGTTGTCATGTTCTGGTATCTTGGGCTTCAATTTTCTGAGCACTAGAGGCTCTTCATCAACAGTTGATTCAGGCACTGGGGCCTTGTTCTTCTCTGCAGCAGATATGTTTCTGGTTGATCTCTTGGGAGCTGGTGCCTTAGGCTTTGACTTGGGAGGTGCAGCAGTCTTGATAGCATCAGACATGAGCTTCTGTGCTTTTGCAGGGGGTGCAGCAGTTGGCTCTTCCTCCTCTTCTTCTTCCTCATCAATCATCATAGTAGGTCTGCCAATCACTCGGGCAAAAGATTTCCTTACTCTTTTCTTCTTGGCACCTGCAGCTGCCTCACTAGGCTCTTGCATAGTCTTCTGAGGCACTTTCCTCACAACAGTTCTTTCCTTGACAGAAGTAGGCTTTGTGCTGTACTCCTTAGCTAGCACTCCTCTCTTCTTCTTTTGTGCAGTTTCACTTGCAACAAAGTCCTCATCCTCACTATCTGAGGTTTTCTTCTTCCGTGTTCTGGTTGCAGCTTTAGGAAGATCTGGAGAGCTTCTCTCTCCCTCATAGTAACTTTCATTATAGCTTGATCCTTCACTTTGCTCTTCATGCTGCTCTGACCTGTTTTGACTGTCACTGACATCAGACATTGTGCTGAGCTGACCCTGTGAATAGATAGGTATGGGTAGAGTAGATGAGTCATCACAAAAAGCAGATTGTTTTTCATAAAAAATGAGTTCAAACTTTAGTTCTAGGTTTTCACAGAATGCAGTTCGGATGGACCGAGTTGGTAATCTCGGTGACACCGAAGCACACTACAGAGACATGGCACGCCCTTTCGGTCTGACCGAGACGGGTTTCGGTGGCTCCGAGATGCTAGGGTTTCACTGAGATGTTACTTTCGGTCTTACCGATTTGCACAACTCGATGGCACCGAGATGTACTTGTGCTATGGCCAGGGCCAAATCGGTGGGACCGAAAATTCCTATACGGTCGGTCCGAGATGCATTCGGCGGAAACCTAACCCTAAACTTTTTGCTCGAATCTCGTTCAAACGAACTAATCTGGTGGAAAGTGAATTGCATTCGTGGCAAGATTACAGGCTATCCAATCGTGCATTGGATCAGAAAAGGGAAGCACGAAAGGGATCGAAACTCACCCTAACTCGGTGGAGTTCCTCTACGGCGGCAACGGCGGTGGAGATTACCGTTGACGGCGACGGAGTCCTGCGGCAAGGGTGCATAGGCGACGACGGCGACGATCCGGAGACCAAAGGGGCGGCAGCAATGGGGCGCGGGTGCGTAACATTTGAAGAAATTTTCAACCGCACGAGTCGCTGGATATATATACCCATGTGCTGTCGGTGGCACCGAGTGGAACAAATCGGTAGCACCGAGACGTGCAACTGCTTGCAGTTACAGCAACTCGGTCCGACCGAGTTGGTCTAATCGGTAGCACCAAGATGAAAACCTAGATCAGTCTAAGTGCTTTCGGTTCAACCGAGTTTGAGTAGGTTGGTCTGACCGAAATCAATTATAAGGTTTTGGAGGTTCAGCCCTTTCAGATCGATGGCTCCGAGTGCTCCTCACCCGGAGGGTCCGAAAATGACTTGTTCAATTTTTGTGATGCAGCAAGAATAGAATTTGAGACAAGAAAGCATAGATAGCTAGAGAAGGTTCTTAGGCATTCTTGTACATCCAATTGGCCAGAAAAACCAAGACAATCAAAACAACAAATGGATGTCCTCGAATGATGAAAACATGCAAATCAACATGCTCACACAATAAGATAGCAAATGAAATATGTGTCAAACATGCACAACCAATTCTAGCATCTATCAAGCAATGGCGATGACTAGGTCATCTATATATGAGTATATTGACTTAGGATCCAAATGAGAATATTTGATCATAGGTCATACTCATCGTTTAAGCACAAGTGGGGTTACCACTTTTACATAAAGCATTAATGTGTTCACACCATTAGAGTTGCTTTAGCTCAATTGCTTAGAGCAAAGCTCCCCCTAGATGTGATATCCCCCCTAAGAGGGTTGAACTAACCTTGGGTTTTGTCGATGATGACTTCATGTAGATGTTGAAGATGTGGATGCTCAATGTTGATGTTGACCATCAAGAGTTGGGAGCAATCCTTTGGAGTTTTGTGATTTCAATACCTACATGGGTTAGTCCCACACAAGGAACATACAAGGATATCCATAGACATAGAGTGAAATACACATATGATGATGTCCATGAATGCATTGATTACCTTGTCCCTTGCCTTACCAACAAGAGGGTTTGTGACTTCATGAACTAGTGCAAAATGTGGAAGTTGGTTGCACAAGTCCTTGCCATAAAGGATATGAGTGAAGTTTGTTGGCGGAGTCACCCTCAAGAACTCTCTAGTTATTCTTCTTTTGGATCCACATCAACTTGATGGGAATCCTTGGAGTTGTAGTAGCACTTGATGAAGTAGAACTTGATGAAGTCTTGGGAACTCACTTGACCATGGCTTGAGGAGCTTCTTCAAATGAATCAATCTCTTCTTGAAGCTTGTCCTTGCCTTTTAGCTTGTGGTCTTGTGGTGGAAGGTCTTCTTGAGCTTGTGTTCCCTTGAAGGAAGTAGGATCATGCTTCTCTTGTTGAGGAACAAACTTCGTCTTGGGGTATTGACCTTCTTCCCACTCAACTCCTTCGGCATTGAACTTTCGTTCAAAACCAACACCTTGGTTCTTCCGGTGCCTTCCTTGCTTGCGTACAATTTCCTCAAATTGTTTACTCCCGGCAAGGCTCTTGTAGACACCTTTTTCTATAATTCCTTTCAATAGCATATTTTCTTGCTCAAGTGTAACTTGGCTAAGAGAATCGTTAGTGGAATCAATAGAACTACTAGAAGCTACAATATTGGATTTAGCATTTTTATTGTTACTACTAGAGGTAGAACCATTTTTACCCTTGTTGCTAGTTTGCTTAGGTTTAACTTGTGGCATAAAGGTAGACAAGAGTAAATGCTTGGCAAGATATGAAGAACTCTTCTTTCGAATATCGTCATTGATAGCTTTAAGAAACTCATGCTCTTGCTCTAAATTTAGCTTCTCGAAGCGTAGCTTCTCATGAGTTCTTAGAAGTTCTCTCTGATCCTCTTGAGTTGTTTCATGAGCTAACTTAAGAGCATTTAGTTCTTTAGTTAGGCGCTCGATTTCCTTCATAGCATTGTCACTCGTTACCTCTTGACTATCATGATTACTAGCATTTTCATTATGGCTCACATCACTAGCCCTATCAATAAGTAAATCATCATCACCAAGCAAATCATCTTCATCACTATTAAAATCAAGATACTCCGGGTGTGATACCTTAGGGCCTTTTGCCATGAAGCATCTTCCAATCCCTTCATTTGGTGAGTCAAATAGATCGTAGGAGTTGGATGACACAAGTGCAAGTCCTGCAACACCTTCATCTTGACTATAGTCGGAGTTGGAGTGATAACTTCTCTCGGAGTGGTTGTCGGAGTCGGAACCGGAAACCCATTCACCAACATGAGCTTGATGTCTTCTTCTTGTGTAGCTACTTGATGACTTGTCCTTCCTCTCCGAATCCTTGCTTTACGAGGTGATTCATCTCCTCTGTGTCTTCCTCTTGGTGATTCGTCTCTTTTCTTGTAGGGAGCCGTACACTCATTGGAGTAGTGTCCGGGCTTTCCACAATTGTAGCAATTACGGTCACGACTTGATGATCTTCTCTCATAATGTCTTGAGCTAGAGCTTCTTTCTTTTCCTTTGTTCTTGTAGAACTTGTTGAACCTTTTCACCATTAGGCTAATCTCTTCATTGGATACTAGCTGGTCACTTGAAGTTGTTGGAGCATCGGTTGAGGCTTTGTAAGCACCACTTGACTTATTGTGCAGCTCCTCTTTGTCCTTGAGCGACATTTCATGAGCGACAATCCTTCCAATGACTTCCGTGGGCTTGAGATCTTTGTAATTTGGCATCATTTGGATCAATGTGCAGACGGTATCATATTTTCCATCCAAAGCTCTAAGTATCTTCTTGATGATGAATTTGTCGGTCATCTCTTCACTTCCTAAGCCGGCAATCTCATTTGTGATGAGAGCAAACCTAGAGTACATCTCTGCGACTCCTTCACCATCCTTCATCTTGAACTTGTCAAGTTGACTTTGAAGCACATCCAACTTAGATTCCTTGACGGACTCGGTACCCTCATGCATATCAACCAAGGTATCCCAAATTTCCTTTGCATTCTCGAGGCGGCTGATTTTGTTGAATTCTTCGGGACATAAACCGTTGAATAGAATGTCACAAGCTTGAGCATTGTATTGCAACATCTTCAATTCTTCCGGGGTTGCCTCACGATCCGGTTCCTTGCCATCCTCAAAGAAGTCACCTTGCAAGCCAACACGAACAATAGCCCAAACGGCGGGGTTATGACCAAGAATATGCATTTTCATCTTATGTTTCCAACTAGCAAAGATTGTACCATCAAAATATGGACCTCTACGGTGATAGTTACCCTCACTAGACGCCATACTCTCCTAGGTTGTGAAACCAAGGCTATGATCACCAAAGCTATGGAAATCAAGGCTTATGGAGACCAAAGCTCTGATACCACTTGTAGAATCGGAAGTATGTCTAGAGGGGGGTGATTAGACTACTTGACCAAATAAAACCTAACCTTTTCCCAATTTCAGTTGTGGACAGATTTTAGCAATAGTATATGTCAAGCATCACCCTACACATGCAATTCTAAGAGTATAGAAGCGGAATGTAAGCAATTTCATATGTATGTAAAGGAGGGGATCGGAGATTTCAAACGCAATGAAGACACGGTGGTTTTTGGCGTGGTTCCGATAGGTGGTGCTATCGTACGTCCACGTTGATGGAGGCATCAACCCACGAAGGGTAACGGCTGCGCGAGTCCACGGAGGGCTCCACCCACGAAGGGTCCACGAAGAAGCAACCTTGCCTATTCCACCATTGCTTACGTCCACGAAGGACTAGCCTCACTCGGGGTAGATCTTCACGAAGTAGGCAATCTCTTTGCCCTTACAAACTTCTTGGTTCAACTCCACATCATGTTGGAGGCTCCCAAGTGACACCTAACCAATCTAGGAGACACCACTCTCCAAAAGGTAATAGACGGTGTGTTGTTGATGTACTCCTTGCTCTTGTGCTTCAAATGATAGTCTTCCCAGCACTCAATCACTCCTCACAGATTTGGCTATGGTGGAAGAAGGATTTGAGTGGAAAGCAACTTGGGAAAGGCTAGAGATCAAGGTTCAAATGGTAGGAATGGAATATCTTGATCTCAACACATGAGTAGGTGGTTCTCTCTCAGAAAATGAATGGTGGAAGTGTAGGCACGTTCTGATGGCTCTCCTTACTGAGAAGGATGGGGTGGAGGGGTATATATAGCCTCCACACAAAATCCAACCGTTACACACTTTTGACCCAACTCGGTGGCACCGAAACAATAATCTCCGTAGCACCGAACTGTGTAAAAGATATGAACTTTAGGAATATCGGTGGGACCGATACGAACAACTCGGATGGACCGAAGTGCAATGGCTTAGGGCAATCCTCATCTCGGTGGCACCGATTGCATCAACTCGGTAGGACCGAAGTGAAGCAATTAGGCAACAGAGAGTTGGCAAGCCATCTCGGTGAGACCGATTTGCAAACTCGGTGAGACCGAAGTAAATGCAAACGATTACAGAGAGTTGGCAAGGCCATCTCGGTGAGACCGAGATCCATTTCGGTGGATCCGATTTGTTAGGGTTTGGCAGTGGCTAAGTCTTGGATGAACTCGGTGAGGCCGGATTGGAAATTTCGGTGGGGCCGAGTTGGACTTTGGGTTTTGGACATATTTGGGTAGAGTGAGTGGTTGAGGGTTTAGGAATGCTGTCACTAAGCACTTTGAGCAAAAAGACCATTAAGCAACACCTCATCCCCTTTTAATAGTATTGGCTTTCCTATGGACTCAATGTGATCTTGGATCACTAAACCAAAAATGTAGAGTCTTGATCCTTTGCCAATTCTCGTCCTTAGCATTTTGAGGGGTCCACATCTCTAGTCCATGTCATGCCAATCATTGAACATCCTGAAATCTTAATCTTGAATGGATATTAGTTCAATGAGATATATGTTGTTATGAATTACCAAAACCACCAAGGGAGCAAATGTGCTTTCAATCTCCCCCTTTTTGGTAATTGATGATAATATATAGATCAAAGCTTCGACAGATGATTAAGTAAATGAAATACATCGTCGCTTTGAGTTTCTAACATATCTCTTTTCAGTCCGCAGCGTCTTCATATAGGCGATGACGCCTCGAACGGGCTGTCTCCGCCCTCAATGGCGGATAGCGCGACTCCTGAGCGTGTCGCGACCCCTCTTGCCCTTGAAGGGCTGGGGGAGGCGACATCCGACCCGGTCCCCCTCGTCAACACGATGGGGACTGGGGTACAAGTTTCTGCAGCCGAGGCCAAGACCTTGGCCGAACGGGATCAAGGGGACGCAGTCCCTGAGGTTCCTAAAGAAGGGTTGGGCCAGACAGCGGGCCCACCCCAAGCATCTCCGGCGACAATACCACAACCGGAGTCCTCTATTCCCACCGACAGTGGTGGGACCTGAGGCCGTTCTACCCACCCCTCCCGCCCAAGGGCGTGCTTCCGCGGGGTGGGCCGATGAGATGGAGGTAGCCTTAACAGGCACCTCTATTACAGAAGAGCACCGTGCCCTTATCGGCGCGGCGCTGAGCGGCTTCCGGTCCGTAGAGGCCAGAATGCATGAGGTCTTCAAGGGCCTCATCAAGGAATTCGAGGTACGTTGCCCAGCACTTGTTCCATGTATAAGTAGGTAGTTTTATCCGAAGACTTTTTACTGTGCAGTAGAGTAGCATATGTAAGCGTCTGGCCAGCAGTAGCCCCCGAGCCCAAAGCTGGTTCGAGGAACTGCCTTTGGGGTCGAGATGGGGTACTATTGGAAAGGCCAAAATGCAGTAGCCCCCAAAACTCTAGCTGGTTTTATCAGAGAAACCGGTCAGAGGATTGACATTTCAACTAGGAGACTAAGTTAGTAATTGTGCATGTGCAGGCTTCGTCCTCGGCTTTGAACTCCGTGCTGAGGAGATAGCTGAGATGAATTGGAAGCTCAAGCGCTCCGAGGAGGACCTTGATCTGATGCAAAAGCAGATCAAGCGGACCCAAGGTAAAAAACTATCATTTTGTCACGTGCACCTTGAATTTTGTTTTAATTATAAGGCTGATGTCGAGCTTTATGCGACAGCTGTGACGACGGAGCTTGAGGCCCTCAAGGCCGAGCTGAGGAAGACTCAGCAGGAGTATGGGGTAGAGGAGATAGGTCTAGAGGGGGGTGAATAGACCCTTAACCAACCAAAGGTGTAGATTTTTAGTTCACTTGACATTTAGGCAGATTTTGGCACAAGTTAAGATGATACCAAGACTTCCTACACATGAATATCTAGAGATTGAGCAGTGGAAATAGTAAAGCATGCAAGTGTACGGAAAGTAAAGGGGTAGAGTATGGAAGATCAAACGCAATGAAGACACGATAATTTTTGGCGTGGTTCCGATAGGTGGTGCTATCGTACGTCCACGTTGATGGAGAATTCAACCCACGGAGGGTAACGGTTGCGCGAGTCCACGGAGGGCTCCACCCACAAAGGGTCCACGAAGAAGCAACCTTGTCTATTCCACCATGGCTTCCGTCCATGAAGGACTAGCCTCACTCGGGGTAGATCTTCACGAAGTAGGCAATCTCCTTGCCCTTACAAACTCGTTGGTTCAACTCCACATGATCTTGGAGGCTCCCAAGTGACACCCAACCAATCTAGGAGACACCACTCTCCAAAAGGTAATAGATGGTGTGTTGATGATGAACTCCTTGCTCTTGTGCTTCAAGTGATAGTCTCCCCAACACTCAAACACTCTCTCACAGATTTGGCTATGGTGGAAGAAAGATTTGAGTGGAAAGCAACTTGGGGAAGGCTAGAAATCAAGGTTCAAATGGTAGGATTGGAATAACTTGATCTTAACACATGAGTAGGTGGTTCTCTCTCAGAAAATGTATGGTGGAAATGTAGGCACGTTCCGATGGCTCTCTTACTTGGTAAGAGGGTGGTGGAGGGGTATATATAGCCTCCACACGAAATCCAACCGTTACACACTTTTGACCAAACTCGGTGGCACTGACTGGAATTCTCGGTGAGACCGACCTGTGCAAAAGATGTGAACTTTTGAAGTTTCGGTGGGACCGAATGGAAACAACTCAGAGTGACCGATGTGCAATGGTAGGGCAAACCTCGTTTCGGTGGCACCGATTGCAACATCTCGGTGAGACCAAAATAATTGTAACAAGGCAACAGAAAGTTGGTCAAGCCATCTCGGTGGCACTGATTGCAAACTCGGTTAGACCGAAATAATTGCAATTGATGACAGAGAGTTGGCAAGGCCATCTCGGTGGGACCGAGATCCATATCGGTGGATCCGACTTGTTAGGGTTTGGCTAGTGGCACTGTTCTTATGAACTCGATGGGTCCATAAGAGTAGAATTCGGTGAGACCGAGTTGGACTTTGGAAATTAGGACAAGTTTGGATAGAAAAAGTGGCTGAGGGTTTTGGAGCAATATCACTAAGCACTTGAGCAAACAGATCATTATCAAAACCTCATCCCCTTTTAATAGTATTGGCTTTCCTATGGACTCAATGTGATCTTGGATCACTAAACCAAAAATGAAGAGTCTTGAGCTTTTGCCAATGTATGTCCTTAGCATTTTGAAGGGTTCCACATCTCCTTGTCCTTTCCATGCCATTATTGAACTTGTCTGAAATTCACTAGATAGAGGCATTAGTCCAACAACATGCATGTTGGCATAAATTACCAAAATCACCAAGGGAGTAAATGTGCTTTCAATCTCCCCCATTTTGGTACTGATGACAACATACATCAAAGCTTGAAATAAAGATGTAAATTGAAGATTATATGAAAGCTTTGAAGAAAACATGTAACATGTATGAGCTCCCCCTAAAGATGTGCATAGAAAGTGATGATAGTTCATGGAAAGTAGAGGCACAAAGTGAAGGAAATACACATGTAACATGTATCTTGGCTACATGCATCAGAGCAATAAAAATGAAATTGAAGTACACACATATTCATGATAATCTCCATGCAAACAATATGTGCAAAAGCAAGTAGTCATCATGTACATGAGTGTGATGCATATACTTAACTCGAAGTTCTTGATCAAGTACCTGAAGAAATACACTTGAGAAAATAGGGTTAGATAACACAAGATAATTTCTTCAAGAAAAGACACAAGATCAACAAGAAACCAAGATTGGGATGACATGTAGAAGAGAGTATCACTAAGTGAATACGTATGTCAGAGGCAGACATGTCCCCAAAAGGAAATAGTTGTCTCCCCTTAAAAACTTCCTCTCCCCCTGAATCTGGCATTGGATATTGGGAGCATGTAGGGTGAGAAAACTAAACCAACTAAAACACTGAGATCATGTTTCTCCCCTCTTAGAAACATGTAACATTCTCTTCTCTTATAAAGTGCATCTCTCTCTCCCCTTTTGTGTGCCTTGCCATAAGTCTGGCAGGGTGGTACCAAAGTGATCCAGGAGTAGATCACTGGACAGCGGTCAAGAATATCCTTAAGTACCTGAAGAGGACTAAGGACATGTTTCTCATTTATGGAGGTGACGAAGAGCTCGTCGTAAAGGGTTACGTCGATGCTAGCTTCAACACAGATCCGAATGACTCTAAGTCTCAAACCGGATATGTATTTATATTGAATGGTGGAGTTGTCAGCCCGTGCAGTTCCAAGAAAAGCGTCGTAGCGGGATCTACATGTGAAGCGGAATATATAGCTGCTTCGGAAGCAACGCAAGAAGGAGTCTGGATGAAGAAGTTCATATCCGATCTAGGAGTAATACCTAGTGCATTGGATCCAATGACTATCTTTTGTGACAACACTGGAGCCATTGCCATTGCCAAGGAGCCCAGGTTTCACAAGAAGACCATGCACATCAAACGCCGCTTCAACTCCATCCGTGATTACATCAAGGAGGGAGACATAGAACTTTGCAAAGTACATACGGATCTGAATATGGCAGACCCGTTGACTAAACCTCTTCCACGAGCAAAACATGATCAGCACCAGGACTCCATGGGTGTTAGATTCATAACTATGTAAACTAGATTATTGACTCTAGTGCAAGTGGGAGACTGTTGAAAATATTCCCTAGAGGCAATAATAAATTGGTTATTATCATATTTCCTTGTTCATGATAAAGGTTTATTATTCATGCTAGAATTGTATTGACCGGAAACTTAAATACATGTGTGGATACATAAACAAATACCGTGTCCCTAGTGAGCCTCTACTAGACTAGCTCGTTGATCAAAGATGGTTAAGGTTTCCTAACCATAGACATGAGTTGTCATTTGATAACGGGATCACATCATTAGGAGAATGATGTGATGGACAAGACCCAACCATAAGCTTAGCATCAGATCGTTTAGTTTATTTGCTACAGCTTTCTTCATGTCAAGTATCTGTTCCTTAGACCATGAGATCGTGCAACACCCTGACACCGGAGGAATACTTAGTGTGTATCCAAATGTCACTTCATAACTGGGTGATCATAAAGGTGCTCTACAGGTATCTCCGAAGGTTTTTGTTGGGTCGGCATGGATCGAGACTGGGATTTTGTCACTCCGTATGACGAAGTGATATCTCTGGGCCCTCTTGGTAATACAACATCATAAAAAGCTTGCACGCAATGTGGCTAATGAGTTAGTCATGGGATCTTGTATTATGGAACGAGTAAAGAGACTTGCCGGTAATGAGATTGAACTAGGTATGGAGATACCGACGATCGAATCTCGGGCAAGTAACACATCGCTAGACAAAGGGAATTGCATATGGGATTACCCGAATCCTCGACATCGTGGTTCAACCGATAAAGATCTTCGTGGAATATGTAGGAACCAATATGGGCATCCAGGTTCCGCTATTGGTTATTGACCGGAGATGTGTCTCGGTCATGTCTACATGATTCTCGAACCCGCAAGGTCCGCACGCTTAACGTTCGGTGACGCTAGAGTAGTATTGGGATATGTGCGTTGGTGACCGAATGTTGTTCAGAGTCCCGGATGAGATCGCGGACGTCATGAGGAGCTCCGGAACGGTCTGGAGGTAAAGATTTATATATAAGAAGTACTATTTTGGTCGTCGAAAAAGTTTCGGGTATTACCGGCAGTGTACTGGGAGTGCCGAAAGGGGTCCGGGGGTCCACCGGGGGGTCCACCTGCCCCGGGGGCCCACATGGGCTGTAGGGGGTGTGCCTTGGCCTATATGGGCCAGGGGCACCAGCCCTAAGAGGCCCATGCGCCAAGGAGAGGTGGAGGAGGAAGAGTCCTAAGGGGGGAAGGCACCCCCCTAGGTGCCTTGGGGAGGGAGGAAACCTCCCTAGGCTGCCGCCCCCTCCTTGGAGGAGGGGATAGGGCTGCACCCCAGACCTCCCCCTTGCCTCCTATATATAGTGGGGGAGAGGGAGGGGCTGGACACACCAATTCCCATGCCCCGGAGGCAGCCCTACCTCTCCCATAACTCTGTTTTCTCCTCAGATTGGTTCCGGCAGCGTTTGGCGAAGCCCTGCCGACACTGCACCACCACCATCTCCACCACACCGTCGTGCTGGTTGATATCCCATCTACTTCTGCTCTCTTGCTTGCTGGATCAAGAAGGAGGAGACATCACTGAGCCGCACGTGTGCTGAACGCGGAGGTGCCGTCTGTTCGGTACTTCATCGGATTGGATCGCGATTGGATCGTGAAGAGTATGACTACATCAACCGCGTTATATACGCTTCCACTTTCGGTCTACAAGGGTATGTAGACACACTCCCCTCTCGTTGCTATGCTTCTCATAGATAGATCTAGGGTGATTCGTAGGAATTTTTTTGATTTTCATGCTTCGTTCCCCATCAGAATCATTGAGTGGAGCTGGAGCAGAAAAACTCAGAAAATATTTGATAGAAAAACCCTTAGAGCAGCAAAATCGATTACTCCGAGTTGAAACAATTCGGTGTGACCGAGTCTGATGTGAAATAGGAAGATTGTGTCAACTCAGCTCACTAGGCAAAGATCCTCACAAAGATTTGCAATGAATGTACAAACTAGTTAATAAAAGAGAACACTGAAAGAAAAGAAACACAGAAACACATTTTTTTGTTTTTGTTTAAAATAGAAACACTCTAGAAAGAAGAGCAACACAAAAGAAACACCAGAGAACTTCATCTAGAGGGGTCGGCGACTAGGTCACCTATGTTAGAGTATATTGACTTAGGAGTCAAGTGAGAACACTTGATCATAGGTCATACTCATCGTTAAGCTCAAAATGGGGTTACCATTTTTCCTTTATGCATTTCAATGTATTCACATCTTGTTGAGTTGCTTTAGCTCATGTCTTTGAGTAAAGCTTCTCTAAGATGTGAGTACTTACATTGGGATTTGGTGGTGATGTCCATCATGTAGTTGAACTTGAAGTGGATGCTCATAAGTTGAAGTTGGGAGCAATCCTATCATTTGTAGTTCATCTTTCTACATGGGTTAGATTTGCAAGGAACAACATGTATATCCAAAATGATAAGAGTGTAGCATAAACTCAAGTATTGTCAAAGGATATGTTTAGGTTGTCTTGTTCCTTGTCCCACCAAGGATTGTTGATACTCGGATTATACAAGATAGCTCATAATAAGAGTGAGATGCAATCTTGTGACATGTAGCTTGTCCAAGTACCTACAAAAGGTTAGATACAATACAAGGGAGCAAAATGTCCAAGATATAATATGATCATGGTAGTATCATGGATTAGTCAAGAATGCTCATGCCCTTGTATGCATCCACATGAACCTCTAGTTCACATTTGAAGCATCAATGATGTTCAACTCACTCCTCAAGTGTCAAAACACCTTCTCATCAAGAGGTTTGGTGAAGATATCCGCCAATTGCTTGTCGGTACAAACATTTTTAAGGTCAATGTCACCTTTCTCAACATGATCTCGAATGAAATGGTGATGAACCTCGATATGCTTAGTTCGAGAATGTTGTACGGGATTGTGTGCAATCTTAATAGCACTCTCATTGTCACAAAGTAATGGCACGTGTCTCTTATGCACACCATAATCTTTAAAAGTTTGTGTCATCCATAGTAATTGAGCACAACACGATCCCGCGGCAATGTATTCCGCTTCGGCAGTAGATAGAGATACCGAGTTTTGTTTCTTGGAGGACCAAGACACAAGAGATCTACCAAGAAATTGACATGTACCCGAAGTGGATTTTATATCAACCTTGTCTCCAGCATAGTCCGAATCGGAATAGCCAACAAGATCAAAAGAAGATCCTTTGGGATACCATATGCCAAAGTTTGGTGTATGTAACAAGTATCTCACGATTCTTTTCACAGCTTTAAGATGACACTCTTTTGGTGCCGCTCGGTATTGTGCACACATGCATACGCTTAGCATAATGTCGGGATGGGAGGCACATAGATATAGTAATGAACCAATCATAGATCGATAAACTTTTTGATCAACCGGTTTACCATCCTTGGTCAAGTCAAGATGTCCACTCGTGGGCATTGGAGTTTTCATACCTTTACTTTCTTGCATGTTGAACTTCTTGAATAAGTCCTTGGTATACTTTGTTCGAGAGACAAAGGTACCCTCCTTAGTTTGCTTAATTTGCAAGCCAAGAAAGAATTTGAGTTCACACATCATAGACATCTCATACTTCTCCGACATCAACCTTCCAAATTTTTCACTAAAAGAGGGGTTAGTAGATCCAAAGATAATGTCATCAACATAAATTTGGCATACAAATAATTCTCCATTAACCCTCTTTGTGAACAAAGTTGAATCAATTTTCCCAATTTCAAAACCTTTTTCAAGAAGGAACTTTGTCAAGCATTTATACCAAGCTCTAGGGGCTTGTTTAAGACCATAAAGAGCTTTACGAAGTTTGTAAACATGATTAGGTTTCTTGGGATTAACAAAGCCGGGGGGTTGTTTAACATACACTTCCTCCTCAATTTCTCCATTTAAGAAAGCACTTTTAATATCCATTTGGTAAAGAGTGATATCATGGTGATTGGCTAAGCAAGTAAGATGCGAATGAACTCAAGTCTAGCAACGGGGGCATAGGTCTCACCATAGTCCATACCTTCGACTTGTGTGTAATATTGTGCTACGAGACGAGCCTTGTTGCGTACAACTTGTCCATCTTCATCTTGCTTATTCTGAAACACCCATTTGGTTCCAATAATGTTTTGGTCATCTTTAGGCTTCTCAACCAACATCCAAACTTGATTCCTCTCAAAGTTGTGTAGCTCCTTGTGTATTGCATTTACCCAATCGGGATCCTTGAGAGCTTCTTCTACCTTCAAAAGTTCAACACTAGAGATGAATGAATAATGCTCACAAAAGTTAGCTAAACGAGATTTAGAGTGAGTGATTCTCCCGGATTGGATATCTCCACGTATTTGTTCGACGGGATGATTCTCGTCAATTCTTGCTCTAACTCGAGGTAGCTTTTGCTTGGGTTGTGGTGAGGCTTCCTTCTCATCATCTTCTTCTTCTTTGTTGTTGTTGTTGTCGTTGTTCGCTTGTGGAGGTGGTGAAGGAGGTTGAGGTGGATCATCTTGTTGCACTTCCTTATTCCCTTCGTCTTGACGTGTTCCACGTGTGGATGCCTCCATGTCAACTTGTTGTTCACCTTGTCGTGAGGTTGAGGTTTCCACCTGAATTGACGAAGTACTCTCCTTCACTTCCACGGGACGAATCTTACCAATGGATAAGTCTTGGATTGCTTCCGATGGTTCTTGATCTCCTACATCAATTGGCAATTGCTCGACTTGCGAGCCGTTAGTCTCATCAAACTTCACATCTACCGTCTCTTCAACATTCCGAGTGAAGTTGTTGTAGACACGGTAAGTGTGAGAGTTCGATCCGTAACCAAGTAGAAAACCTTCATGAGATTTAGGAGCAAACTTTGAACGACGATGGTTATCAAGAATGTAACATTTTGAGCCAAATACTCGAAAGTATCCAACTTGTGGTTTGTTACCGGTGAGTAGTTCATACGCCATTTTACCAAGAAGCTTGTGAAGATAGAGTCAATCTTTAGCATGACAAGCTGTCTCAATCGCTTCTGCCCAAAAATGTTTTGGCGTCTTGTATTCATCAAGCATTGTCCTTGCCATCTCAATAAGAGTCCGGTTCTTCCTCTCAACAACTCCATTTTGTTGAGGTGTGTACATAGCCAAGAACTCATGTGAAATGCCTTCCTCATCAAGAAAGGTATCCACATTTGCATTCTTGAACTCCGTTCCATTGCACTCCGAACCTTCTTGATCTTCACTTCAAATTGATTTTGGGCCTTCGTTGCGAAGTTCTTGAAGATCTTTTGTACCTACGATTTGTCATCGAGAAAGAACACCCACGTAAATCGGGAATAATCATCAACAATGACCAAACCGAAGGAGTTACCACCAAGACTCTTATAGGAGTTGGGACCAAAGAGATCCATATGAAGTAGCTCGAGTGGTCTCCTCGTGGTCATAATATTCTTCACGGGATGACATCCTCTAACTTGTTTTCCTGCTTGGCAAGCACTACAAAGTCAATCCTTGTCAAATATAACATCTTTCACACCAAGAATATGATCTCCTTTAACAAGTTTATCAAGATTACGCATGCCAACATGTCCAAGTCTCCTATGCCATAAACAACCTTTAGAAGATTTAGCAATTAAACATGTACGAGGTTGAGCTCTTTTAGTGAAATCAACAATGTATAGATCACCTCTACGAATGCCGGTAAAGACCATATTATGATTATCTCGACGAAACACTTGGCAATCTACTTCGGTAAATAGAACATTGAAACCAAAGTCAGCTAGTCCAGATACGGAAATAAGATTGTAACCAAGGGATTCAACAAGCATAACATTTTGTATGGAGCTATCATTTCATATGGCCACCTTACCGAGGCCAAGTACCTTACCCTTGGAGTGTGACATCCCCAGATTACTAAACAGTAATTATGCCAATTAGTCATGCCAAGTCAATATCATTAAGCCCTATAAAAACAATTAGAATTATCCAGTTTCAAATTCAAATTTAAAATAAAGTCAAAATCAAAAGTTATCCAAACAGCAAAACAAAAATGTTCATAATATTGCAAAAATTCTCAAAGCAATTATAAAAATAAAACCAACTCTATTAAAATTCCCAGGTTGACTCTAGCATTTAAAACAGTGCCATTTCAGTAATTTAAAATGCCAATCCATTTATAAAAAAATCAAATAGATCCAAATAATTTCCAAACTTATTGTGGCAGTGAACCACAGTCCCTAGTACTTGTTTTCACTAGTGGCACATTTTTGCAAAAGTCAACTAGTGCAAGAGAAAATGCAAAAGGCTACTGATAATTGAAAACAGAAAGAAAAGGAAAAATGGGCGAGGCCTACGTGCTTACCTGGCCCGAGCCGGCCCAGCCCGTTACTGTTGCCTCCTACCTGCTCCCACCGCCGTGTCGTGCCCGCCATGGCCGCGCGCGCCTCCTCCGGTCCCTGCTCGCCACCGCGACGAGGCAGGTAGCTGGGAGGATAAGGCCGAACTCTTCCTTCCCCCCTGGACGCTCTCAGTCCCCCTCTCCCTCTCCCCAGCGCTCGCTCTCTCCTTCCCCTCTCTGGCCGAGCGCCATCGACGCCGCACCGCTCCTGCCTCGCGGCCACCGGCGCCCATTCGCTCCTCCGCCGTGTCCAGGAGGCTCGCTGGCGTCCGCCTCTTCTCCCGCGACCAAGACCCCGGGCTCGGCGGCGCCACATCGCTCCCGCGCCACCTTCGTCTACCTCAGGTCACCGAGATCGCCGCCGCCGATTCTCCTCGTTTCTGTGCTACTAAGCATTCCAAGGGCCACCGTGAGCCGCGCCGTAAGCCCCTGCACTCCCTCCTTCCTCTGGTTCTTCCTCGCGTGCCGTATCTACGGTAACATGACGCTCAGTGTTGTATCCCGATCTACTACTACTTGAACTGGATACTATAATTAATTGGAAGCTCCGGGATCGCTTTCTCGCGGGGAGTCGAGGAAGGATCTCTAGGCTTTGCTACAGCATGCTTGCTACTTTAATTATGTACTAATCTACACTCTTCTTATGCTGCAAGACCGTTGAAGATGCTAGTCTTCGATAGGTTAGACCTTTCCCCCCTATTCTGGCATTTCTGCAGTCCAGTCCACCGATACAGCCTTTCTTTGATACCGATGCATAAGTAGAATAGTTCCGATGTAAGTCTTGCGAGTACTTTGGATGAGTACTCATGGTTGCTTTGCTTCCCTTTTTCCCCATAACCGTTTGCTGCGACTAGATGGCGGAGCCCCGGAGCCAGCTGCCCCAGTCGACGACTACTACTACAATTCTGGAGGAGCCTACTACTACGTGGAGACCGCCGACGACCAGGAGTAGTTAGGAGGCTCCCAGGCAGGAGGCCTGCGCCTTTTCGATCGTTGTCGTTGTTCTGCCCCGCCTGTTTAAGGCCTATCTGTTTTACTTTTATATCTGTACTCAGATATCTAATGCTTCCGCTGATGCTTGTATGACATCGGGCTTATGTATTCGAGCCCTCGAGGCCCCTGGCTTGTAATATAAAGCTTGTATGACTTTTATTTGTGTAGAGTTGTGTTGTGATATCTTCAAGTGAGTCCCTAGGCTTGATCGTGTGCATTTGCGTGTATCATTAGCGCACGATTAAGTCGGGGGCATCACAAGTTGATATCAGAGCCGACTGCCTGTAGGAAGCCCCTTTCCAACTCCTTGGCCGAAGTTGAGTCTAGTCTTTGCAAAACTGTTTTACTAACATGGTTGTGTGGCTTACGGGCCCACGTCGCCAATGGGTGGTATTATGATCTTTTATTCCTCCTCCATACTCTGGGATTCTGTTCTCTCTTCCTTTCGGGTTAAATGATTTTGCTAACGCTAACATTAGGTTCTCGTGTTCACATCCACCCGGAGAGCTGGATTATCTTCAATTATTCTTTTCCATGTATATCATGCTCTGCTTTCCCTTGGGAAGGATATACACCTAATACTTGTGTATAATCACATTTTCTTTTCCATTGGTCTGTTTAACCTTTCTGGTAATCTGGCTTTATCTGAGCAGTGATAATTCCCTGCTTAAGTTAACACTCCCAAATAAAACCTTGTCACTATTGTTGCTGACATTCCGGTATCCACCGATGGACGAGAACCATGCCTATTGGTCTGCCTCGTTTTAACGAGCAGTACAATGGTTCTCTTCGTTTCTCACCCTTGGTTCCGACGTTGTTGCCGACATAGCTGACAGACTTTCCTCTGACACGTCTTGTTGTCGTGACCGCGCAAGATGTCACCGTCCTCCCTACTCTTAGTCCACACTCGCTGCAATTCCACAGGATCGAAACCTGACTTTCCTGTACATCCTTAATCCCAAAGATACTCCATACCCCCACCTCTTAAATCTCGGGACGAGATTTCTTGTAGTGGGGGAGATTTGTGACATCCCCAGATTTCTAAACAGTAATTATGCCAATTAGTCATGCCAAGTCATCATCATTAAGCCCTATAAAAACAATTAAGAATTATCCAGTTTCAAATTCAAATTTAAAATAAAGTCAAAATCAAAATTTATCCAAACAGCAAAACAAAAATGTTCATAATATTGCAAAAATTCTCAAAGCAATTATAAAAATAAAACCAACTCTATTAAAATTCCCAAGTTGACTCTAGCATTTAAAACAGTGCCATTTCAGTAATTTAAAATGCCAATCCATTTATGAAAAATTCAAATGGATCCAAATAATTTCCAAACTTATTGTGGCAGTGCACCACAGTCCCTAGTACTTGTTTTCACCAGTGGCACATTTTTGCAAAAGTCAACTAGTGCAAGAGAAAATGCAAAAGGCTACTGATAATTGAAAACAGAAAGAAAAGGAAAAATGGGCGAGGCCTACCTGCTTACCTGGCCCGAGCCGGCCCAGCCCGTTACTGTCGCCTCCTACCTGCTCCCGCCGCCGTGTCGTGCCCGCCATGGCCGCGCGCGCCTCCTCTGGTCGCTGCTCGCCACCGCGACGAGGCAGGTAGCTGGGAGGATAAGGCCGACCTCTTCCTTCCCCCATGGACGCTCTCAGTCCCCATCTCCCTCTCCCCAGTGCTCGCTCTCTCCTTCCCCTCTCTGGCCGAGCGCCATCGATGCCGCACCGCTGCTACCTCGCGGCCACCGGCGCCCATTCGCTCCTCCGCCGTGTCTAGGAGGCTCGCTGGCGTCCGCCTCTTCTCCCGCGACCAAGACCCCCGGCTCGGCGGCGCCACATCACTCCTGCACCACCTTCGTCTACCTCGGGTCACCGAGATCGCCACCGCCGATTCTCCTCGTTTCTGCGCTACTAAGCATTCCAAGGGCCACCGTGAGCCGCGCCGTAAGCCCCTGCACCCCCTCCTTCCTCTGGTTCTTCCTCGCGCGCCGTATCTAGCTCGCCGTGTTGCCGCCGCCATTGCCGCGTGCTGCCATGACCGCGAGCTCGTTGCGCTCGATTCGGCCACCTCCGAGCCAAGCCAAGGCCTCCGTCGTGTTCCTGGAGTTCCGTAGAGCCCGCTTGTACCGTTAGTTAGCTCGAACGCGTCGCGTAGCCGCGATTCCGAAGAAGCCCGAACTCCGGCGAGCTGTGACCACCTCCGCTCCTACCGTGGCTCCCATTCGATGCGGCGATCCTCGCTCGTTCGAACGCGACCGAAATCGCGCGAAACAGTGCACCACCGTGGTTTTCTGGTGAAGCCCGTGGTCCTCTGCCGCTTTTCGGGTCGCCGGCGGCGAGATTCCGGCGACTCCGACGTGGCGCCCACGTGTACGCGCCTGAGTCGCTGGCAGCTGGGCCCGGCGGGCCCAGTTGACCAGTTGACCACGGTCAACGCCGCTGATGTGGCAGTTACTGCCACTGACCAGTGGGCCCGAGCGGTTAATTAGTTAAATAGGTTTTTAAAATAAATCTAATAATTAAACAGTCACTGACATGTGGGGTCCACCCGCTAATTAACTCGGATTAGTTTAAATTTAATCCTAATTAGTTCTGTGTCTATGACATGTGGGACCCACTGGTCAGGTTTGACCCGGGTCAGCTCAGTTGACTGGATGACGTCATGCTTACGTCACCAGACACTGTTTCGGATAATTCAGAATATATTAATTAAAATAATTCCAGAAATTCCAGAAAATAGTTTAAATCTTTGAAAATTCATAGAAAATAAACCGTAGCTCGGATCGAAAAACTTTCTACATGAAAGTTGATCAGAAAAACGAGACGAACCAGAATATGTGGTAAAAATGCTTGACCATCACTCCTAACTATCTGAACATGGAACCTTCCCCTCCGGTTCAGTATTCCGAAATCGGCCTAAACGCCGGGAAAATATCCCAAATATTTCCCGATTCGTCTGGGACATATAGCATTGCCTTAGGTCACCTCTAACACTGCATATCGTCATGCCATACATCTGAATTGCTTGTATTTGCTTTTATTTATTGTTTCTTCCCCCTCTTCTTATCCGATAGCCACCGAGACCGACGCAGCTCCAGAGACCGACTACACCGTCGAAGACCCCTCTTTTGCCGCAGAGCAACCAGACAAGCAAACCCCCTTGACGCATGCCTATATCACCTATTTTTCTCCCTCCTGCTTGCATTAGAAATTGCTATTGCTCTGTTTTATCCTATTCTGCAGCATAGCCTGTTTATTGTAACTTCTGTTGATACCTTACGTGATATCCTAAATGCCTAGTGTTGGTTGGTAATCCATCTGTGGCCCCTCTTCCTTGTCCTAGTTGCCCCGCTTAGTTACCTTTGCCCCGATCGATGTGATCGACGGGCAGAGACCAACACATCACCGCACACCCCCTAAGTTGTTCGACTCCACAGAATTATCCTCGAGTGCCGAGGGTGATACCTCTTATCTCACACCTGATATGCCTCTGTGGTACAGCTAGTCGGTTGTGGGATACGAGGGTGATTCCTCTTCCACCACCTCCGACGAAGCTTCTGTAGTGCAACCCCTCAAGTGTGAATCCATCGAGGGTGATTCCTCTGGGTTCACCTTGACGGTAGCATCGAGTGGGAATCCATCGAGGGTGATTCCTCGGATTACCCTCTTGATGTTACGGACACACGGATACCTTAACTGTTGCCCCTTGTACTGTTATTTCGGGGCTGAAGGGAGGCGGTACCACCACGGTAGAGGTGGACCTGAGTTCCCGACAGTCTCCTGGGAAGACGGGTTGACCTAGAGGGTACCCACGAGATAATTACGAGGCGCGACCAGGCAGGCAGAGACCGCCCTAGAGAGGGATGGGCCTGGCCCTTGTTGCACTTCCTCGAGATGGGGCGACAGGAGTACTGATCGTCACTGCGAGCTCCTAATAATGCACTAACGGATTTGGGTATTGATCTGAGTTGGCCACTGGCCTATACTCACTACCACCATGCGGGATAATGGTTTATGGGGCCCTCGGGGCCGTATGTATCAACCGAAAGCTCTGTCAGACGTCCAGTTCAGCATTGTGGCCGGGTCGGATCGGCGCCCCAGAGGTGGTGCCTGGTATCCACCCTGCACACAACGACCCGGAGGGCACAGGGCGATGGCCCAAGACCCCTGAGCTCTTAGGATGTAGACCGGCGGGGACCTCTCTGCTGAGCTCTAGGTAGGGCTGCGGTGTGTCGATCAGCTGAGGCCGGGCATGACCCAGGAAAGTGTGTCCGGCCGGAGTTAATCGAGCGTGTTGGGTAACAGTAGTGCACCCCTGCAGGGAAGATTATCTATTCGACTAGCCGTGTCCACGGAAACAGGACGCTCAGTGTTGTATCTCGATCTACTACTACTTGAACTGGATACTTTAATTAATTGGAAGCTCCGGGATCGCTTTCTCGCAGGGAGTCGAGGAAGGATCTCTAGGCTTTGCTACAACATGCTTGCTACTTTAATTATGTACTAATCTACACTCTTCTTATGCTGCAAGACCGTTGAAGATGCTAGTCTTCGATAGGTTAGACCTTTCCCCCCTATTCTGGCATTTCTGCAGTCCAGTCCACCGATACAGCCTTTCTTTGATACCGATGCATAAGTAGAATAGTTCTGATGTAAGTCTTGCGAGTACTTTGGATGAGTACTCACGGTTGCTTTGCTTCCCTTTTTCCCCATACCCGTTTGCTGCGACTAGATGGCGGAGCCCCGGAGCCAGCTGCCCCAGTCGACGACTACTACTACACTTCTGGAGGAGCCTACTACTACGTGGAGACCGCCGACGACCAGGAGTAGTTAGGAGGCTCCCAGGCAGGAGGCCTGCGCCTTTTCGATCGTTGTCGTTGTTCTGCCCCGCCTGTTTAAGGCCTATCTGTTTTACTTTTATATCTGTACTCAGATATCTAATGCTTCCGCTAATGCTTATATGACATCGGGCTTATGTATTCGAGCCCTCAAGGCCCCTGGCTTGTAATATAAAGCTTGTATGACTTTTATTTGTGTAGAGTTGTGTTGTGATATCTTCAAGTGAGTCCCTAGGCTTGATCGTGTGCATTTACATGTATGATTAGCGCACAATTAAGTCGGGGGCATCACATGGAGTTGTCTCCAAAAGTCACATACTTGCATGGACCATCATTTTTTGCAAGCTCACGGAACATGTCTCTATTTCCGGTCATGTGATCGGTACATCCACTATCAAGAATCCACTCTTTTCCTCCGGCCATGTAATCTCGAAGATTTGCCATAAGACTAAGGTTCCTCATGGTCTTCTCATATTCAATATCGAATTCTTCGTCTCCATCATAATAGCCATGTTCAACATCGTCATCATCAACATGTATGTGATCATCACCTAGGGCAATGAATTCATTAGTTTCATGATCATGACAATGTTCAAGTTTATGAATTCTAATGGCTTCGATAATGTTTCTAATAGTTCTAACATCTCCTTTAGCACGCATAACATCACGAAGCTCAAACAGATCATTATCAAAAC
The DNA here is from genome assembly GCA_039707655.1 of Elymus sibiricus. NCBI lineage: Eukaryota > Viridiplantae > Streptophyta > Magnoliopsida > Poales > Poaceae > Elymus > Elymus sibiricus. The sequence continues at coordinate 395,395,601 of CM077672.1, forward strand.
CTCATCCCCTTTTAATAGTATTGGCTTTCGCCTATGGACTCAATGCGATCTTGGATCACTAAACCAAAAATGAAGAGTCCTGAGCTTTTGCCAATGTATGTCCTTAGCATTTTGAAGGGTTCCACATATCCTTGTCCTTGCCATGCTATTGTTGAACTTGTCTGAAATTCACTAGATAGAGGCATTAGTCCAACAACATGTAAGTTGGCATAAATTACCAAAACCACCAAGGGAGCAAATGTCCTTTCAAGGAGGCGGAGCAGCAAAAGGTTGTGGCCGCACAGGCCGAGAAGGAGCTGGCCGAAGAGAAGGCAGCTTGGGAAAAAGACCAGGCCCGGCTCCTCGAAGTGGAGGACAACCTTAAGGGTGTGTACCTTGAACGCGACGCCCTTCAGGAAAGGAGAAGAAGGCGGACGCGGAGCTCGAGAAGCTGCGCTCGGCGCACGCCGAGGTCCAGACCCAGGCCTGGGCGGACCGCGAGGTGGTCTAGCAAGTGAGGCAGATTGCTGCTGGTAAGCCATTTCTGCTTCAATATGTTTTTGGCCGCAAGGGGTTCGTCCAGCTCACTCAACTATGGCGATCCGCAGAGGCCTTCACGGATCTCCCGAGGAGCGCGGCCGACGCAGGACGCTACTTCGGCGATGGTATTTCCCCGAAGAGGAGAGGATGATGCAGTATAGTAGAGATAAGTATTTTCCTCAGTTAAGAACCAAGGTTATCAATCCAGAAGGAGAACCTAGCAAAATTCCGTTAAGCGCACCTGCACACACAAAAGCAAACACTTGCACCCAACACAAATAAGAGGGTTGTCAATCCTCTTAGCGGTTATTTGCAAGGATTAATTCTGATAGTGATAGATAGATAAACTAAAATACTAAATAAAATAAAAGTAAATAAATTGCAGCAAGGTATTTTTGATTTTAATATATGATAAAGTAGACGCGGGGGCCATAGTTTTCACTAGAGGCTTCTCTCTCGAACACATAGCATACGGTGGGTAAACAAATTACTGTTGGGCAATTGATAGAAAAGTAAATAATTATGACGGATTCATGGCAATGATCATGTATATTGGCATCACGTCCGAGACAAGTAGACCGACTCCTGCCTGCATCTACTACTATTACTCTACCCATCGACCGCTATCCAGCATGCATCTAGGGTATTAAGTATGAAACAGAGTAACGCCTTAAGCAAGATGTAGACAAAGTAAACTCAAGCAATATGATTAAACCCCATATTTTTATCCTTAATGGCAACAATACAAATACATGTCATGTCCCCTTCGATCACTGGGATTGAGCACCGCAAGATTGAACCCATCTCAAAGAACCTCTCCCATTGGAAGATAAATCAATCTAGTAGGCCAAACCAAATCGATAGATCGGATAGAAATACAAAGCTATAGTAATCATGCATAAAAGAGTTCAGAGAAGACTCAAATATTTCTCATGAATAATCTGATCATAAACTCACAATTCATCGGATCCCAACAAACACACCGCAAAAGAAGATTACATCGGATAGAACTCCAAGAACATCGAGGAGAACATGGTATTGAAGATCAAAGAGAGAGAAGAAGCCATCTAGCTACTAGCTATGAACCCGTAGGTCTGTGGTAAACTACTCACACATCATCGGAAGGGCATCAAGGTTGATGAAGAAGCCCTCAGTGATCGATTCCCCCTCCGGCAGAGTACCGGAAAAGGCCTCCAGATGGGATCACGGAAGAACAGAGGGTTGCGACGGCGGAAAGGTTTTCTCTTCTGTCTCTCTGGTATATTGGGAATATTTGGGAATTTATAGCGCTGGAATTAGGTCACGAGGGGCTACGAGGAGCCCACAAGCCTGGGGGCGCGCCCTCCAGGCTTGTCGCCTCCTCGTGGCTCTTGTGGTCTTCTCCCGAAGCTTCGTGGGTCTCTTTTGGTCCAGAAAAAATTAATCCAAAGTTTTTTCTCGTTTGGACTCTTTTTGATAATGATTTTCTGAAAAGGCAAAAACAAGCAAAAAAACAGCAACTGGCACTGGGCACTGGGTTAATAGGTTAGTGCCAAAAAATAATATATAATGGCATATAATTGAATATAAAACATCCAAGAATGATACTATAATAGCATGGAACAATCAAAAATTATAGATACGTTGAAGACGTATCAAGCATCCCCAAGCTTAATTCGTGCTCGTTCTCGAGTAGGTAAATGATAAAAACTGGATTTTTGATGTGGAATGCTACCTAACATGTTTCATCATGTAATCTTTCTCTTACGGAATGAATAATAAGATCCGAATGATTCAAAGCAATAGTCTATAGTTTGATAAAAAAGCATCAATACTCATGCATACTAATAAACAATCATGTCTTTCAAAATACAAATGCTAAAGAACGTTATCCCAACAAAATCATATAATCATGTCATGCTCCATCTTCTTAACACAATATTTATCATGCACTACCCCGTTGACAAGCCGAGCAATTGGTTCATACTTTTTAACGTGCTTCAGCTTTTTCAACTCCCACGCAATACATGCGCGCAAGCCATGGATATAGCACTATGGGTGGAATAGAGTGTGGTGGTAGAGATCAATAAGGGGAAGTCAAAAATAAGAAGATAGTCTCACATCAACGAGGCTAATCAACGGGCTATAGAGATGCCCATCAATTGATGTCAATGCGAGGAGTAGGGATTGCCATGCAACGGATGCACTAAGAGCTATAAGTGTATGAAAGCTCAACATGAAAAACTAAGTGGGTGTACATCCAACTTGCTTGCTCTTGAAGACCTCGGGCATTTTGAGGAAGCCCATCATCGGAATATACAAGCCAAGTTCTATAATGAAAAATTCCCACTAGTACATGAAAGTGACAAAACAAGAAACTCTCTATATGAAAAACATGGTGCTACTCTGAAGCACATGTGTGGAAAAGGATAGTAACATTGCCCCTTTTCTCTTTTTCTGTCATTTTTTTGTGGGCACTTTTCGGCCTCTTTTGTTTAGAACGGTCTCATGGACTTCATCCCCACTTTTTGGAGGACTCATTAGTCTCCATCATTCTTTCCTCACTGGGACAATGCTCTAATAATGATGATCATCACACTTTTATTTACTTACAACTCAATATTACAACTCGATACTAGAACAAAGATATGACTCTATATGAATGCCTCTGGTAGTGTACCATGATGTGCAATGATACTAGTGTAACATGTATAGAAAATGATGAACGGTGGCTGAGCCACAAATACTATGTCAGCTATATGATCATGCAAAGCAATATGACAATGACGATGTGTGTCATAAAAAACGGAACGATGGAAGTTGCATGGCAATATATCTCGGAATGGCTATGCAAATGCCATGATAGGTAGGTATGGTGGTTGTTTTGAGGAAGATATAAGGAGGCTTATGTGTGATAGAGCGTATCATATCACGGGGTTTGGATGCACCGGCAAAGTTTGCACCAACTCTCGATGTGAAAAAGGGCAATGCACGGTACCGAAGAGGCTAGCAAATTGCGGAAGGGTGAGAGTGCGTATAATCCATGGACTCACATTAGTCATAAAGAACTCACATACTTATTGCGAAAGTTTATTAGCCCTCGAAGCAAAGTACTACTACGCATGCCCCTAGGGATATAGATTGGTAGGACAAGTCCATCGCTCGTCCCCGACCGCCACTCATAAGGTAGACAATCAAGAATAAATCATGCTCCAACTTCTTAGCATAATGACAGATCATACGTCCATGCTTCAGGAATCACAAACCTTAACACCAATATTCTTACTAAACCACAATTATCTACTAGCACCTCCCACATATTAGCATCTTAATATCGCAAAACTATTGCAAGGAATCAAACTTATCATATTCAGTGATCTACATGAAAGTTTTTATTATATCCCTCTTGAATACCTATCATATCAGGACCAAATTCATAATCCGTGCATATTACCATTGCTAATCATTAGACTCTCAAAAAGATATAAGTGAAGATGAGAGTGCAACTATTTCTTTAAAATATAACCACCGCCGTGCTCTAAAAGATATAAGTGAAGCACTAGAGCAACTGGCTAGCTCAAAAGATATAAGTGAAGCACATAGAGTATTCTAACAAATCATGAATAATGTGTGTCCCTCTCAAAAAAGTGTGTTCAGCAAAGATGATTGTGACAAACTAAAAAGCAAATAAACTATATCACAAGACGCTCCAAGTAAAACACATATCATGTGATGAATAAAAATATTGCTCCAAGTGAGTTACCGATAGATTGTAGACGAAAGAGGGGATGCCTTCCAGGGCATCCCCAAGCTTAGACACTTGAGTCTACCTTGAATATTACCTTGGGGTTCCTTGGGCATCCCCAAGCTTAGACTCTTGTCGCTCCTTATTCCTATGTTCATCCTAGTCTCAGCCAAAACTTGAAAACTTCAGCACACAAAACTCAACAGAAACCTCGTGAGATCCATTAGTATAACAAACAAATCTTAAACTTTAGATACTGTTGTAAATTGATTCATATTTAATATTGGCATAATTCTACTGTAATCCAACTTCTCCATGACTCATACCCCCCGATACGATCCATAGATTCATCAAAATAAGCAAACTATGCAACAGAAACAGAATATGTCTAAAACAGAACAGTCTGTAAAGACCCGAATTAACGTCATACTTCTGTAACTCCAAAAATTCTTAAAAATTATGAAAACGTGGGAAATTCATATATAAATATGGTGTAACACATTCAGAAGGTTCTGACATTCCAGAAAAAATTAAAATTCCAGCACTGGACGCAAAAGTTTCTGTTTTCAAACAGCATCAATTATACTATGATCAAAATCATCCCAAAGGCATTACTTGGCACAAACACTAATTAAAAGATAAAAACACAATCATAACAGAGGCTATAATTATGTAAACACACAAAAATAGAAAGTAAAAAAAAAATTATTTTATTCATTGGGTTGCCTCCCAACAAGCGCTATTGTTTTATGCCCCGAGCTAGGCATAATGCATAGTTTCAAGTGTTGTCATCCTTCAAGTTAATTCCATAGGTGGCCCTCATAATAGACTCATAAGGTTCCTTAATTCTCTTTCTAGGGAAGTGTTCCATCCCTTTCTTTAATGGAAATTGAAATCTTATATTACCTTCTTTCATATCAATAATAGCACCTATTGTTCATAGGAAAGGCCTACCAAGTATTATAGGGCAAGTAGGATTGCATTAAATATCAAGAAAAATAAAATCCATGGGCACATAATTTCTATTTGCAAGAAAAAAACATCATTTATTCTACCCAATGGCTTTTTAATAGTGGAATCCGCAAGATGCTAATTAAGGGAAAAAGGATCCATATCGGTGAGACCTAGCACATCACACAAAGATTTTGGTATAGTGGAAACGCTAGCACCAAGATCACATAGAGAATTACATTCATAATCTTTAATTTTGACATTAATAGTAGGTTCCCATTCATCTTGTAATTTTCTAGGAATTGAAACTTCTAACTCAAGTTTTTCTTCATGCGCTTTCATCATGGCTCCTACAATATATTTAGTGAAAGCTTTATTTTGTTCATATGCATTTGGTGAATTAATCATGGATTGCAACAAGGAAATATACTCAATCAAAGAACAACTATCATAATTAAAGTCCTTGTAATCCAAAGTAGTGGGTGCATTACTATTTAAAGTTTTGACCTCTCCAAGCCAACTTTTTCATTTTTATCATTAAGATTATCACCCTCCAAGCAATTGGGACTCCTTCTATCTAAAGTTGACTCTTCTTCAGTCCCTTTTTCTTCAAGTTTTATGTTCCTAAATAATGATTCAATAGGAGTGACACCAATCCTTTTAATATCTTCATCATTACTACGATAGAAACCGGGTGGAATCGCCTTTTCTAGGAATTCTCGCTTAGCTCTCAACCTAGCGGTCGTTTCTTTACTTTCATTGATGGAGACATAGATAGCTTTAATAGACTCATTTATATCATGCTTGGGTGGCAAAATTTTAGTTTTGAGATTTTCTGTTGGAAATATGCCCTAGAGGCAATAATAAATTGGTTATTATTATATTTCCTTGTTCATGATAATCGTTTATTATACATGCTATAATTGTATTGATTGGAAACTCAAATACACGTGTGGGTACATAGACAACACTGTGATCCTAGTAAGCCTCTAGTTGACTAGCTCGTTGATCAAAGATGGTTAAGGTTTCCTAGCCATTGACATGAGATGTCATTTGATAACGGGATCAAATCATTAGGAGAATGATGTGATGGACAAGACCCAATCTACGAACATAGCATATGATCGTGTCAGTTTATTGCTACTGTTTTCTGCATGTCAAGTATCTGTTCCTATGACCATGAGATCATGCAACTCCCTGACATCGGAGGAGTACCTTGTGTGTATCAAACATCGCAACGTAACTGGGTGACTATAAAGGTGCTCTACAGGTATCTCCGAGGGTGTCTGTTGGGTTGGCATGGATCAAGACTGGGATTTGTTACTCCGTATGACGGAGAGGTATCTCAGGGCCCACTCGGTAATACAATATCACAATGAGCCTTGCAAGCAATGTGACTAAAGTGTTAGCCACGAGATCTTGTATTACGGAACGAGTAAAGAGACTTGCCGGTAACGAGATTGAACTAGGTATAGAGATACCGACGATCGAATCTCGGGCAAGTAACATACCGAAGAACAAAGGGAACAGCATACAGGATTAACTGAATCCTTGACATAGAAGTTCGACCGATAAAGATCTTCGTAGAATATGTAGGAGCCAATATGGGCATCCAGGTCCCGCTATTGGTTATTGGCCGTAGAGGTGTCTCGGTCATGTCTGCATAGTTCTCGAACCCGCAGGGTCTACACACTTAACGTTTGGTGACGATTAGTATAGTTGAGTTATTGTGTTGGTGACCGAAGGTTGTTCGGAGTCCCGGATAAGATCCCGGACATGACGAGGATCTCCGAAAAGGTTCGGAGGTAAAAAGATTAATATATGTGATAATAGTGTTGTGATCTTCGGAAGGGTTCCGGAATTCACCGGAAGGGGTTCCGGATGTTTACCGAAGTGTTCGGGTGCAACAACACTCTATACGGGCCAAAGGGGTAAAACCCACGAGGTATTGGAAAGTGCAAAAGGAAGTTTTGCTACTGCCTTAGGCGGTACTACCGCTGGTAAAGGCAGTACTACCGCGTAAGCGGTACTACCGCGTAAGCGGTACTACCGCTTGTGTGAACCGGTACTACCGCATAAGCGGTACTACCGCTTGTGTGAAGCGGTACTACCGCCCAAGCGGTACTACCGCTCGTGCGCGGTACTGCAGGGATCCGAGTTGGACTCTTTCCCTGCGGGCCAAACCGACCTTGTGCGGACAAAACCGACCTAGAGGAGGCTTTTACTCCAAGTTTAGACCCCAAGGCTCAACATATAAATAGAGGGGCAGGGCTAGCACACGGGACATATTAAGATTTCCCAAGCCGTGTGTCGGCAACCCTAACCCTCTAGTTCTCCCGTCATAATCTCCGTAGAGCTTGGCGAAGCCCTGCAGAGATTGTTCCTCACCACCATCACCACGCCGTCGTGCTGCCGGAACTCATCTACTACTTCATCATCGCTCGCTGGATCGAGGAGGTGAAGGCGTCATCAAGCCGTACGTGTGTTGAACGCGGAGGTGCCGTCCGTTCGGCACTAGTTCGTGATCGGATCGAGGGACGACTTGCGATTTGGATCGCGGAGACGTTCGACTACATCAACCGCGTTTCTTAACGCTTCCGCTTAGCGATCTACAAGGGTATGTAGATTCACTCTCCCTCTCGTAGATGCTCATCACCATGGATAGATCTTGTGTGTGCGTAGGAAATTTTTGGTTTTCCATGCAACGTTCCCTAACAGTGGTATCAGAGCTAGGTCTATGCGTAGATAAGATCTCGAGTAGAACACAAACGAGTTGTGGGCGTGGGTGTATACATATTGCTTGCCGTTACTAGTTGATACTTGATTCGGCGGTATTGTGAGATGAAGCGGCCCGGACCGACATTACGCGTACGCTTACGCGAGACAGGTTGCTTCAACTGACATGTAACTTCGTTGCGTAAAGATGGCTAGCGGGTGTCTGTCTCTCTCACTTTAGTTGAATCGATTTCAATGAAGAGGGTTCTTTTAGAAGATCAAAAAGCAATCACTACACCACGTTGTGGTTTTGCGTAGGTAAGAACGGTTCTTGCAAACCCGTAGCAGCCACGTAAAACTTGCAACAACAATTAGAGGACGTCTAACTTGTTTTTGCAGGGTATGTTGTGATGTGATATGGCCAATTACATGATGAGATATATGTGATGTATGAGATGATCATGTGTTGTATAGAATATCACGACTTGCATGTCGATGAGTACGGCAACTGGCAGGAGCCATAGAGTTGTCTTTAATTATTTTCGCCGTTTTTGCTTTACGTTATCGCTATGAGTTAGCTATAGTCGTGGAAGCAACAGTCGGCGCGACAACCTCATGGCGACACGTTGATGGAGATCAAGATGATGGAGATCATGGTGTCATGCCGGTGACGATGGAGATCATGCCGGTGCTTTGGAGATGGAGATCAAAAGCACAAGTTCATGGCCATATCATGTCACTTATGATTTGCATGTGATGTTAATCCTTTTATGCATCTTATTTTGCTTAGGACGACGGTAGCATTATAAGGTGATCCCTCACTTAAATTTCAAGATAAATTGTGTTCTCCCCGAGTGTGCACCGTTGCGAAAGTTCGTCGTTTCGAGACACGCCGTGATGATCGGGTGTGATAGACTCTACGTTCACATACAACGGGTGTAAGCCATGTTGCACGTGCGGAACACTAGGGTTAAACTTGACGAGCCTAGCAAGTACAGACATGGCCTCGGAACACAAGAGACCGAGAGGTCGAACATGAGTCATATAGTAGATATGATCAACGTGAAGATGTTCACCATTGAAACCACCTAAACTCACGTGATGATCGGACTTGAGTTGGTGGATTTGGATCATGTTACACTCGAATGACCGGAGGGATGTCAATTTGAGTGGGAGTTTTTAAGTAATATGATTAACTAAACTCATTATCTAGAACAATAGTCTAAGTTGTCTTTGCTATATTTATGTTGTAGATCATGGCTCGCGCAGTAGCACCCCTGAATTTTAATGCGTTCCTAGAGAAAGCTAAGTTGAAAGATGATGGAAGTAACTTTGTGGACTGGGCCCGTAATCTAAGGATTATCCTTACGGCTTCCCAGAAGGCTTATGTCCTTGATGCACCGCTTGGTGATCCACCCGCTCCAGTTGAGTCTCTAGACGTTGTGAACGCCTGGCAGGCTCGTTCTGAAGATTACTCAATAGTTCAATGTGCAATATTGTATGGCTTAGAACCGGGACTTCAAAGACGTTTTGAAACGTCATGGAGCATATGAGATGTTCCAGGAGTTGAAGTTTATCTTTCAGAAGAATGCCCGGATCGAGAGATATGCGATCTCCGATAAGTTCTATGCTTGCAAGATGGAGGAGAACGGGTCTATCAGTGATCACGTACTCAGAATGTCTGGGTACTCCACCCGTCTGGCAGAATTGGGGATGCCCCTTCCACCAGAGGCTATCACTGACAGAGTTCTTCAATCATTGCCACCTAGCTACAAGAGCTTCGTGTTGAACTATAACATGCACGGGATGAACAAGTCAGTCGCCGAGCTGTTTGCGATGCTGAAAGTCGCTGAGTCTGAAATTCAGAAGGAGCATCAAGTGTTGATGGTCAATAAAACCACTAGTTTCAAGAAAAATGGCAAGGGTAAGAAGGGTAACTCCAAGAAGAGTGGCAAAATAGTTGCTCCTCTCGTGAAGAAACCCAAGGCTGGACCCAAACCAGAAACTGTGTGCTTTCATTGCAAGGGAACTGGACACTGGAAGCGGAATTGCCCCAAGTATTTGGCTGACAAGAAGGCGGCCAACAACAAACAAGGTATATATGATATACATGTTATTGATGTGTACCTTACCAACTCTCGTTGTAGTGCCTGGGTATTTGATACCGGTGCGGTTGCTCACATTTGCAACTCAAAACAGGAACTGCGGAATAGACGGAGGCTGGCAAAGGACGAAGTGACGATGCGCGTGGGAAATGGTTCCAAGGTTGATGTGATCGCCGTCGGCACGCTCGCTCTTCGATTACCATCGGGATTAGTGATGAACCTGAATAATTGTTATTTAGTGCCTGCGTTAAGCATGAACATTATATCTGGATCTTGTTTATTGCGAGACGGTTACTCATTTAAATCAGAGAATAATGGTTGTTCTATTTATATGAGTAATATCTTTTATGATCATGCACCCAATGTGAGGGGTTTATTCTTATTGAATCTCGATAGTAATGATACACATGTTCATAACATTGATGCCAAAAGATGTAGAATTGATAATGATAATACCACTTTCTTGTGGCACTGCCGTTTAGGTCATATTGGCGTAAAACGCATGAGGAAGCTCCACGCTGATGGACTTTTGTTGTCACTTGATTTTGAATCACTTGACACATGTGAGCCATGCCTCATGGGCAAGATGACTAAAAACGCCGTTCTCTGGAACAATGGAACAAGCAAGTGACTTATTGGAAATCATACATACTGATGTGTGCGGTCCGATGAGCATTGAGGCGCGCGGTGGTTATCGTTACTTTCTCACCTTCACTGATGACTTAAGTAGATATGGGTATATTTACTTAATGAAACACAAGTCTGAAACATTTGAAAAGTTCAAACAATTTCAGAGTGAAGTTGAGAATCATCGTAACAAGAAGATTAAATTCCTACGATCTGATCGAGGAGGAGAATATCTGAGTTATGAGTTTGGCAGTCACTTAAGACAGTGTGGAATTGTTTCACAATTGACACCGCCTGGAACACCACAGCGTAATGGTGTGTCCGAACGTCGTAATCGAACCTTATTGGATAGGGTGCGATCTATGATGTCTCTTGCCGATTTGCCACTATCGTTTTGGGGTTATGCATTAGAGACAGCTGCATTCACTTTAAATAGGGCACCATCGAAATCCGTTGAGACGACGCCATATGAACTTTGGTTTGGCAAGAAGCCAAAGCTGTCGTTTCTTAAAGTTTGGGGATATGATGCTTATGTCAAAAAGCTTCAGCCTGAAAAGCTGGAACCCAAAGCGGAGAAATGCGTCTTCATAGGATACCCAAAAGAGACAGTTGGGTATACCTTCTACCTCAGATCCGAAGGCAAAGTGTTTGTCGCTAAAAACGGAACATTTCTTGAGAAAGAGTTTCTCTCGAAAGAATTGAGTGGGAGGAAGATAGAACTTGATGAGGTTGTTGAACCTTTACTTCAACCTGAAAGTAGCGCAGCGTAGAAAGATGTTTCTGTAGAGCCTACAACAGCTGAAGAGGAAGTTAATGATGATGATCATGAAGCTTTGGATCAAGTTGCTATCGAACCTCGTAGGTCGACAAGGACGCGTACTGCTCCTGAGTGGTACGGCAACCCTGTCTTAGAGGTCATGTTGTTAGACAACGATGAACCTACGAGCTATGGAGAAGCAATGATGGGCCCGGATTCCGAGAAGTGGTTAGAGGCCATGAAATCCGAGATAGGATCCATGTATGAAAACAAAGTGTGGACTTTGGAAGTATTACCTGAAGGGCGTAAGGCCATTCAGAACAAATGGATCTTTAAGAGGAAGACGGACGCGGACGGTAATGTCACCGTTTATAAAGCTCGACTTGTGGCAAAGGGTTTTTCACAAGTTCAAGGAGTTGACTACGATGAGACCTTCTCACCCGTAGCGATGCTTAAGTCCGTCAGAATCATGTTAGCAATAGCTGCCTTTTTCGATTATGAAATTTGGCAGATGGATGTCAAAACAGCGTTCCTTAACGGTTTCCTTAAGGAAGAGTTGTATATGATGCAACCAGAAGGTTTTGTCGATCCAGAGAATGCTGACAAAGTTTGCAAACTCCAGCGATCCATTTATGGACTGGTGCAAGCATCTCGGAGTTGGAATCTTCGCTTTGATGAGGTGATCGAAGCGTTCGAGTTTATACCAGTTTACGGAGAAGCTTGTATTTACAAGAAAGTGAGTGGGAGCTCTATAGCGTTTCTAATATTATATGTGGGTGACATATTGCTGATTGGAAACAATATAGAAATGTTGGAAGGCGTGAAGGAATATTTGAACAAGAGTTTTTCAATGAAGGACCTAGGAGAAGCTGCTTTCATATTAGGCATCAAGATCTATAGAGATAGATCAAGACGCTTAATAGAACTTTCACAAAGCACATACCTTGACAAAGTTTTGAAGAAGTTCAAAATGGATCAGTCCAAGAAGGGGTTCTTACCTGTATTGCAAGGTGTGAAGTTGAGTAAGACTCAATGCCCAGTGACTGCAGAAGATAGAGAAAAGATGAATGTCATCCCCTATGCTTCAGCCATAGGCTCTATCATGTATGCAATGCTGTGCACAAGACCCGATGTCAGCCTTGCCATAAGTATGGTCGGAAGGTTTCAAAGTGATCCAGGAATGGAACACTGGACAGCGGTCAAGAATATCCTGAAGTACCTGAAAAGGACTAAGGACATGTTTCTCGTTTATGGAGGTGATCAAGAGCTCGTCGTAAAGGGTTACGTCGATGCAAGCTTTGACACTGATCCGGATGACTCTAAGTCACAAACCGGATACGTATTTATTCTTAATGGGGGTGCGGTTAGCTGGTGCAGTTCCAAGCAAAGCGTGGTAGCTGATTCTACATGCGAAGCGGAGTACATCGCTGCCTCGAAGGCGGCGAAGGAAGGTGTCTGGATGAAGGAGTTCATGACAGATCTTGGAGTAGTGCCTAGTGCGCTTAACCCAATGACTCTGTTTTGTGATAATACTGGTGCCATTGCTCTAGCCAAGGAACCAAGATTTCACAAGAGGACCAGACACATAAAGCGACGTTTCAATTCCATCCGCGATTACATCAAGGAGGACGACATAAATATTTGCAAAGTACACACGGATCTGAATGTTGCAGATCCGATGACTAAACCTCTTCCAAGGGCTAAACATGAACAACACCAGAACTGCATGGGTGTTCGATTCAATACAATGTAAATCACATAGTGATGTGAACTAGATTATTGACTCTAGTGCAAGTGGGAGACTGTTGGAAATATGCCCTAGAGGCAATAATAAATTGGTTATTATTATATTTCCTTGTTCATGATAATCGTTTATTATCCATGCTATAATTGTATTGATTGGAAACTCAAATACATGTGTGGGTACATAGACAACACTGTGTCCCTAGTAAGCCTCTAGTTGACTAGCTCGTTGATCAAAGATGGTTAAGGTTTCCTAGCCATTGACATGAGATGTCATTTGATAACGGGATCACATCATTAGGAGAATGATGTGATGGACAAGACCCAAACTACGAACATAGCATATGATCGTGTCAGTTTATTGCTATTGTTTTCTGCATGTCAAGTATCTGTTCCTATGACCATGAGATCATGCAACTCCCTGACATCGGAGGAGTACCTTGTGTGTATCAAACGTCGCAACCTAACTGGGTGACTATAAAGGTGCTCTACAGGTATCTCCGAGGGTGTCTGTTGGGTTGGCATTAATCAAGACTGGGATTTGTTACTCCGTATGACGGAGAGGTATCTCAGGGCCCACTTGGTAATACAACATCACAATGAGCCTTGCAAGCAATGTGACTAAAGTGTTAGCCACGAGATCTTGTATTACGGAACGAGTAAAGAGACTTGCCGGTAACGAGATTGAACTAGGTATAGAGATACCGACGATCGAATCTCGGGCAAGTAACATACCGAAGAACAAAGGGAACAGCATACGGGATTAACTGAATCCTTGACATAGAGGTTCGACCGATAAAGATCTTCGTATAATATGTAGGAGCCAATATGGGCATCCAGGTCCCGCTATTGGTTATTGGCCGTAGAGGTGTCTCGGTCATGTCTGCATAGTTCTCGAACCCGCAGGGTCTACACACTTAACGTTTGGTGACGATTAGTATAGTTGAGTTATTGTGTTGGTGACCGAAGGTTGTTCGGAGTCCCGGATAAGATCCCGGACATGACGAGGATCTCCGAAAAGGTTCGGAGGTAAAAAGATTAATATATGTGATAATAGTGTTGTGATCTTCGGAAGGGTTCCGGAATTCACCGGAAGGGGTTCCGGATGTTTACCGAAGTGTTCGGGTGAAACAACACTCTATACGGGCCAAAGGGGTAAAACCCACGAGGTATTGGAAAGTGCAAAAGGAAGTTTTGCTACTGCCTTAGGCGGTACTACCGCTGGTAAAGGCAGTACTACCGCGTAAGCGGTACTACCGCTTGTGTGAACCGGTACTACCGCATAAGCGGTACTACCGCTTGTGTGAAGCGGTACTACCGCCCAAGCGGTACTACCGCTCGTGCGCGGTACTGCAGGGATCCGAGTTGGACTCTTTCCCTGCGGGCCAAACCGACCTTGTGCGGACAAAACCGACCTAGAGGAGGCTTTTACTCCAAGTTTAGACCCCAAGGCTCAACATATAAATAGAGGGGCAGGGCTAGCACACGGGACATATTAAGATTTCCCAAGCCGTGTGTCGGCAACCCTAACCCTCTAGTTCTCCCGTCATAATCTCCGTAGAGCTTGGCGAAGCCCTGCAGAGATTGTTCCTCACCACCATCACCACGCCGTCGTGCTGCCGGAACTCATCTACTACTTCATCATCGCTCGCTGGATCGAGGAGGTGAAGGCGTCATCAAGCCGTACGTGTGTTGAACGCGGAGGTGCTGTCCGTTCGGCACTAGTTCGTGATCGGATCGAGGGACGACTTGCGATTTGGATCGCGGAGACGTTCGACTACATCAACCGCGTTTCTTAACGCTTCCGCTTAGCGATCTACAAGGGTATGTAGATTCACTCTCCCTCTCGTAGATGCTCATCACCATGGATAGATCTTGTGTGTGCGTAGGAAAATTTTTGTTTTCCATGCAACGTTCCCTAACATTTTCCACATCATGAGCAATTCTATCCATCTTCCTAGCCAATTCATCAACACTATTCAATTTTTCTTCTATCATAGCATTGAAATTCTTTTGCGAATTAATAAATTATTTAATATTACTTTCAAAATCAGAGGGCATCATATTTTATTATTATATGGATTACCATAGGAATTGCCATAATTATTAGAGGAATTTCTAGGGAACGGTCTAGGATTGAAATTACCCCTATAAGCATTGTTGTTGAAATTATTTCTAGAGACAAAATTCACATCAATAGCATCATTAATTTGTTCAATCAAAGTAGACAATGGCACATCATTAGGATCAATTTGAGCATTTTTACAAGCAACCAATTTCAATAAAGCATCCATCTTATCACTCAAAGTATTAATTTCTTCAACAGAATTTACCTTCTTACCAGTTGGAGTTCGTTCAGTGTGCCATTGAGAATAATTTGTCATAATATTGTCAAGAAGTTTTGTAGCTTCTCCCAATGTAATTTCCATAAAAGTACCACCTGCGGCAGATTCTAGCAAATTTCTAGAAACAAAGTTTAGTCTCGCATAAAAAAATTGTATGATCATCCATAGATTTAAGCTATGAGTTGGGCAATTTCTTATCATTAATTTCATTCTCTCCCAAGATTGTGCAACATGTTCATGCTCAAGTTGCTTAAAATTCATAATTTGATTTCTTAAAGAAATAATCTTAGCGGGAGGAAAATACTTGGTAATAAAAGCATCCTTACACTTATCCCAAGAATCAATACTATTTCTAGGCAAGGATGAAAACCAAGTTTTAGCACGATCTCATAGTGAAAATGGAAATAATTTTAATTTGACAATATCATTATCCACATATTTTTTCTTTTGCATATCACAAAGCTCAACGAAAGTATTTAGATGGGATCCAGCATCTTCATTAGGACTACCAAAAAATTGTTCTTTCATAACAAGATTAAGCAAAGCAGCTTTAATGTCACACGACTCCGCACTAGTGGCGGGAGGAGCAATAGGGGTACTAATAAAATCATTATTATTAGTATTGGAAAAGTCACACAATTTTGTATGATTTAAATGGAACTAATCTGGACTGACGCTGTTTTCAGCAGAACTACCGTGGTGTTGTTTTTTGTGCAGAAATAAAAGTTCTCGGATTGGGCTGAAAATTTACGGTGGTTTTTTATGGACCAAAAGAGACCCCCGAAGCTTCGAGGAAGGACCAGAAGCCTCACGAGGAAGCGACAAGCTCAAGGGGCGCGGGTCCCCCCTAGGGCGCACCTACCGAGCTTGTCGCTCCCTCGTGGACCCCCCTGGCATGAATCCAACGCTGAAAAATCCTATAAATATAGAAAACCCTGAAAAGAAATCTAGAACTTCCATGCCGCCGCCGCAAGCCTCTATTCCGAAGCAATCTCATCCGAAGCCCTGTTCCAGCGTCCGGACAGAGGGGGAAATCATCACCGGAGGCCATCTTCATCATCCCGGCGGTCTCCATGATGAGGAGGGAGTAGTTCACCCTCGGGGCTAAGGGTATGTACCAGTAGTTATGTGTTTGATCTCTCTCTCTCTCGTGTTCTTGATTTGGCACGATCTTGATGTACCGCGAGCTTTGTTAATATAGTTGGATCATATGGTGTTTCTTCCCTCTCTATCTTCTTGTGATGAATTGAGTCTTTCCCTTTGAGGTTTCATTATTGTCGGATTGAATACTTTGGATTTGAGAACACTTGATGTATGTCTTACATGTGGATACCCGTGGTGACAATGGGGTATTCTGTTGAGTCACTTGATGTATGTTTTGGTAATCAACTTGCGGATTCCCGTGACCTTGGGGTAATCTAGGCATATAGGGTTGGTACCCTTTTTCATCCTTCTTTCTCTGATAGAAACTTTGGGGCACTCTTTGAAGTTCTTTGTGTGGATTGAATATTATGAATCTGAGATTGTTTGATGCATATCAAATAATTAACTCACGGATACTTGTGGTGACATTGGAGTATCTAGGTGACATTAGAGTTAATTGATGCGTATCATATGGTGTTATTTTAGTAAGAACTTTAGGGCTGTTTGTGACACTTATAGGGATGGCTCAATAGATTGATCAAAAAGGATAACTTTGAGGTGGTTTCGTACCCTACAACAATTTCATCTTATGTTCTCTGCTAGATAAGAACTTTGGAGTGATTCTTTGTCGCACGTTGAGGGATTGTTATATGATTCAATTATGTTAACACTGTTGAGAGATTGCACTAGTGAAAGTATGAACCCTAGGCCTTGTTTCTAAGTATTGCAATACCGTTTGTGCTGACTTTTATTACTTGCTACCTTGCTGTTTTTATTTATTCAGATTATAAAAACCTATATCTACTATCCATACTACACTTGTATCACCATCTCTTCGCCGAACTAGTGCACCTATACAATTTACCATTGTATTGGGTGTGTTGGGGACACAAGAGATTGCTTGTATTTGGTTGCAGGGTTGTTTGAGAGAGACCATCTTCATCCTACACCTCCCATGGATTGAAAAACCTTAGGTCATCCACTTGAGGGAAATTTGTTGTTGTCCTACAAAACTCTGCGCTTGGAGGCCCAATAGAGTCTACAACAATAAAGTGGTGTAGTAGACATCAAGCTCTTTTCTGGCGCCGTTGCCAGGGAGGTGAGTGCTTGAAGGTATATCTTTAGATCTTGCAATTGAATCTTTTAGTTTCTTGTTTATTCACTAGTTTGGTTTTATAAAAGAAAACTATAAAAAAGTGGAATTAAAGTTGCATCAAATGCTTTACCTTTATGATGTCTTTCTTGAAAATAAGGATTTCGATAATTGTGCACAAATGCTAAAGGAAGAATTTAATAAAATGTTTAATTTGAGTCCTTTGAATGATAAGCATGATTGCAATGTTGTTAGTATGCTTGCTATGAATATCCACAATGCGAATGAAGATTGCACTAGTCATGATAAAAAGGTTTCTTATAAGCATGTCAATTTATGTGGAGTGCATAAAATTTGTGAGGAGATGCCTTATAGGGATGATAGATTTTGTAAGAAGCATAAACATGATAGAACCAATCGGTTGCTTAAAGTGATAGATGAATTTGCTACAAAATTATGCTCTCTTCATCCCATTACTTGTGAACTTTGCAATAAGGTTGGTCATCTTAATTTTCAATGCATCTTTTTCATGACAAAATCGTGGCCAAATATTGTAATAACTTGATCACCCTTGAACTTTATAATGATCTTTTTTATTTTTGGTGTGTGAAGAATTGACACATAAAAATAGTTGGTTTGAAGTATTCATTCTCACATACGACATTGAAAATAATCTAAAGGAAATCTATATGTTTTGTGTGGTAAATTGCAATGAGAATGCTTATATAGCCAATTATAGAAAGACATGAAAACCAATAGAATATAAAAGGAACACTAATGGAAGGGTAAGGATTTCCCAATTCCCTCCTATTGTTTCTCGTGATGAACCAGGTGACGAGGAGGAGCTTTCTATCCAACCAATCTCTTCAATAAGAAGCCGGGAAAAATTAAATAAACCCACACATAATGTGGTGAAGAAGAAGAAAAGAAGGAAAAGTAGAGGTGAAAAGGTATCTCTCCCAACTAATTTTGCTCCTATTATTGTTGTGCCTGATGAGAATGAATCAAAAATAATTGTGGAAGATGATACACTTGATGATGATTATGTTTTGCCTATTACTTGTTATGATGATTATGATTGGGAAGATAATGATACTTCTTATAATTTTGAAAATCTTTTTGGCACCAACTTGGGAAATTATGATGATAATAATTGTTATACTATTGGTGCTATTCAAACTATTGATGATAAGAGTGATTATGCTAATGATATGCAAAACCACAAGCTTGGGGATGCTATGTTTGATGAGAATGATATGTTTGAGAATTTATTTGCTGCAAATAATGTTTATCCTAAGCTTGGGGATGCTTAATGAAGATGATCTTTTTAGTCCCCCTACTTTTAATGATCAAATTTGTTATGATGATTGCATGCCTCCTATTTATGATGATTGCAATAATTATGAAAGTGGATTTGGAGAGGTCATGACTTTATTTAATGTTGAATCCACTATTCCGGAAGAGGTTTCAATTGATTATGATGAGAACAAAGTTGCTACTTATGATGATTATTGTGATGATACTTGTGTTATAAAAAGTAGTGATAATTATTATCATAATTATGAATATCCTTTTATTGAAAATTACTCTTTTAATGTGGAAACAATTTTTAGTATTCGAGTTTCACACGATACTCCCACTATTACGAATGAGAAGAAAATTGCTTATGTGGAGAGTAGTAAAAATTATATGCTTGTGGATCATGAAAGGAATGCTTTGTGTGATGGATATATTGTTGAATTTCTTCATGATGCTACTGAAAATTATTTTGAGAGAGGAATATTTGCTTCTACATATCTCAATAATGTCAAGTTTCCTCTCTATGTGTTGAAAGTTTGGAAGTTATACTTGTTTTGCCTTCCTATGCAAATTGATTCTTGCTCCCATAAATTGTTTGCTCGCAAAATCCCTATGCATAGGAAGTGGGTTAGGCTTAAATTTGCTTGCCATATGATTCATGATGCTCTCTTATATTTTTTAATTCTTCACTTTTTATGTGAGCATCATTAAAATCATAATGCCTAGCTAAAAGGCTTTAAAGAAAAACGCTTGTTGGGAGGCAACCCAATATTTATACCTACTGTTTTTGTCTTTCCACAGGATTAAGCTACTGTATTAATCATGTTTTATATGTTTTCTTTTAATAATGTGCCAAGTAAAGCCTTTGGGATAGTGTGGATACTTGTTGATTTGATTCTGTGCAAAAAACAAAAACTTTTGTGTCCAGTACTGGAATTTCTATTATGTACTGGAGCATGAGAAAATTATGAAATTTTTATACAATATTGGGTTACAATTTTTTTACTCTGTCCTAATGTTTCAGAATTTTTGGAGGTACATAAGTATGCTTTTTCATTCGCTCACTACATGGTGTTCTGTTTTTTGACAGATTCTGTTTCTATTGCATAGTTTGCTTGTTTTAGTGTTTCCATAGCTTATATTGAGTAATATAAATTGTGGAAATGATACAATACAGTAGGTATTATGTGAGAAAAATTATGAATCTTGCCTTGACAGTACCAAAGTGAATGATTTATTTTCATACTAACCTATCTCACGGAGTTCCGTTAAGTTTTATGTGATTGAAGTTTTCAATTTTTGGGTGAGATATCGATATGAGGAGAATAAGGAGCGGTAAGAACCTAAGCTTGGGGATGCCCAAGGCACCCCAAGGTAATATTCAAGGAAGACTCAAGCGTCTAAGCTTGGGGATGCCCTCCGGGCATCCCCTCTTTCGTCTTCAACACTATCGGTAACCTCACTCGGAACTATATTTTTATTCATCACATAATATGTGTTTTGCTTGGAGCGTCATTTTATCTTAGTTTTATTTGCTTGCTTTTTTATATTTTATAGTTCAATAAAATGCCAATTATAGCCTTTACCATGCTTAGTTTGCAAGTTTATGTCTTGCTGTTCAAAAATAGAAAGTTTTCTGTTATGTCCTGAATTTATGTGAATTGTCAGAACATGATAAAAATCTGAAACTTTTACACAGTAAGCATGCATGAGTTCTCTGCCACGTAGTAATTTTCAGAATTTTTGGAGTTAGGGAAGTATGAGTTTTTATTCCCCCTTTACAGACTGTTCTGTTTAGACAGATTTTGGTTATAGTTGCATTGTTTGCATATGTTTTCTTGTTTAATATTTCTATTTGTGGATAGGAGTATTAAATATGCAGAGGAATTTAGTATGCAATGTTTAATTATAATTTTAGTGATTTTCTACAGTATAGAATGTTAAGGTTTTCAGTTTATTTATACTAACTTATCTCACGAGTTCTTGTTGAGTTTTTTGTGTGGATGAAGTTTTTAAGATTTAGAAGAAGCCATGATATGAGAGGAATTAAGGAGACACAAGAGCTCAAGCTTGGGAATGCCCCGGTAGGCATCCCACCTTTCTTCATCAACACCTATCGGTTAGCCTAAGTTTTTACTTGTTCACATGATATGTGCTATTCTTGGAGTGTCCTTTTATTTTCATTTTTGTTTGATGTTTGAATAAAATACTTGGATCTGAAATCTTTATTTGGAGAGAGTCTTCACATAGCTACTTAATTGTTTGACTACTCATTGATCCTCACTTATATCTTTTGGAGTAGTTTGTCATTCATTCATGTGCTTCACTTATATCCTTTGAGTAAATTGTTGAATGAATTGAATATCATAAATCTGAAATTATCCATGTTCCATATGCTTAGTAATATTTCACATTGGGTTTCGAAAGTAAGATCTATTGAAGTTTGACAATCACAATATTGGTGATACAAGCAATTCATGAATGATTAGTATATGGAAGAGAAATTTCACATACAAATATATTATCTTGGACATCTTTTATGATTGTGAATACCCATTAATTATTTTCAAACTTGAGCACATTAGTTGAAGTTAGACAAGGAAGACAACGTAATGAGTCATGTTTGGGTATATTTGCATAGAAGTTATATTGTTATGGATCCTCTAACATGTGGTGCTTGTTTAAAATCTTTTGCTAGCCAAAATTTCTGTACTAAGCGGGAATACTGCTTGTGCAACCAAAATCCTTGAGCTAAGTTTCTTCCATGAGTGTCCACGAGGAGACAACTGACACTAGCAAGCCCATGCCCCCGCGTCGTCCCCGCTAGGGCGACTCAGGCGGCGCCCAAACCCTAGCCGCCAAAGGCGCGATCTTCCTCTTCCCTTCCCTTCGCCGCCGTCGGAGGACGCTGCCGGGCTAGGTCCAGAGGCCGACGGCGGTGGCGGGGGACTCCCTCTCTCCCGCGCCTTAGGGGTGGTGCGGGGCCCCTAAACATGTGGTGGCGCGGCCGATCCAATTTATGCGCTACGGCGGCATGGTGGCCAGCCCTGCCTCGGGCAGTGGCAGCTTCAGGCGCGGCGCGGCCATGTACCGGGAAGGGCGGCGGCTGCGGTCGGCGCACCATCGGGCGTCGGATCGGCGGCGACGGCGTGGAGGCCATGGTGGACTGGTCGGCGGCGCATCCGGTCAGATCTGATCTGGCCGGTGCAGCCGGCGGTGGTGGCCATCTCCTCCGTCGGAGGTGGTCGGCCTGAGGCTGGATGGTCAGATCTCGAGATCCGCCATCTAGTTCCGGCTGCGAGTCGGGAAGACATAGTTGCCGGTGAAAACCGAGCTGATGGCAGGCGATGGCAGCGTTCTGCGTCGTTACCTTGATGAAGGCATCATCGTGTAACTACTGTCGACCCACTCGTGCTGCTCCGGGGGAAACCCTAGGATCTGGTCTTCCAGATCGGACGATGGCGGTACTGTAGTGTCGTTTTCTCTCTTGGGAGCATCGTTTGTGGAGCAGCGCTGGAAGACAGAGGCAGGAGGTGGAGTGGCTTTGTCTTGCACGGAGCTTTCGGTGGAGATGTCAAGTCATGCCTGGCCGACAGGTGCTACACTGGGTCATGCCTAGTCGGCAGGTACTACGCACGACAAATCTTCCAGAATCTTCGCGTCTAGATGGATGAGCGCGGGGCGGTGGCGCCGTTGGGCCCGTGGTGGCATTGACGGATTAGGTCTGCTGCACCGGCTGTTGGTTCCGATACGTTATGTGGATGGATCGGCGACGACACCGGTTTTAGATATGGGGAGTGAGAGCACTCCACATTATCGAGTTGTGTAGGTGTGAGTGGTGGCTTCGGGTGGCTTGATGTATGTTCTTGTTAGACCTTTGTTCAATAATAAATAAAGATGGATGTATGCATCGATTGATGCAGAGGCCGGGGGTCTTAACCTCCTTTTAAAAAAAATGAGTGTCCACGATACCTACCTATATACGGTATTACCCTGCCGTTCCAAGTAAATTTGCATGTGCCATCTCTAAAACCTTCAAATAAACATCTGTTTTGTGTGCCCGTACCGCTCATGGAGCGACGGGGCGGTCAGTATCTTCCATACTAAGCGGGTTATTCTCATGATGGGTGTTTATTCACTTGTCATTGCACGAGAAAGGCTGGTAATCGGGATGCCCAGTCCCTTAAATAAATAAATAAAATTATAATAAAACAAAGGCTCCCCCTGGAAAGTTGAAAGTTTGGAGGGCACCCGTGAATTCGGCTAGCCATGGCTTGTGTTTGAATGGTTGTGGGGGAGTTAAACTTTTCATTTCTGTATGGGGACCGCCAATAATGTGTTTAGCATGGAAGATATTGAAATCCTTAGTCGTGACGTTGACAGGAAAAGCACACCACTCAAAATGTATTCATCTCAGTTTTAAGCTATGAGCTCTAGCCCAGGGACTATGGGCCAACCAGGTTGGTACCCCCTAGTCCAGGACACCGTCAACTGGGTAATGATTTGATCCTTACTTCGCTTTATGAAGCAATACTTAAAACAAATGAGATCAGGATGCAGAATCAGCAAAAGTTGCTGGTGAACAAAATAGAAAGTTTCAAGAAGAAAGGCAACACCAAAAGGAACAAGGGTGGAGCTACTTGTGAGACTATATGTTTCTACTGCGGTGAAAAGGGGCACTGGAAGAGAAATTGCTTGCAATATCTGGTGGATAAGAAGAATGCTTCTTCTGGTAAAGGTATACAAGTTATACAACTTAATGTTAGTGATATTCTACTTGCTGATAATTCCTGTAAGTCATGGGTATTTGTTACCGGATCGGTTGCTCACATTTGCAACACGATGCGGGGACTTCAGAAAGTTTGCAAGCCGAAAAGGAATGAAGTCGTGATTCATGTCGGGAATGGTGATGGGATTGCTGCTCAAGCTGTCGGTGTCATGTCTTTAAGTTTATCTTCAAGATTTATCTTAGAGCTGAATAATTGTTATTTCATTCCAAAGTTATGTAAGAACATTATCTCTGGATCATGTTTGATAAATGATGGTTATTCTTATAAGTCTGAGAACAATGGTTGTTCAGTATATTATAAGGATATGTTTTATGGATTTGCACCCATAAGGATATTCTTTTTAGATCTTGAACGCGAAAAAGATATCTATAACATTAATGCTAAACGTCTTAAGAAGACTGATAATACCACTTACATGTGGCACTGCCGTCACATTGGAAAGAAAGTATGCAGAAGCTTCATAAAGATGGAATCTTAACATCTTTTGATTTTGAATCATTTGACACATGCAAAGCTTGTCTGATGGGTAAAATGACTAAGACGTCGTTCACTGGTCATCCTGAACGGGCACATGAGTTGCTGGAAATAATACATAGTGATGTATGCGGTCTGATGAGCACACCAGCGCGTGGTGGATACTTATACTTCGTAACCTTCACTGATGATTGATCACCCACAAGTATAGGGGATCGCAACAGTTTTCGAGGGTAGAGTATTCAACCCAAATTTATTGATTCGACACAAGGGGAGCCAAAGAATATTTGCAAGTATTAGCAGTTGAGTTGTCAATTCAACCACACCTGGAGACTAAATATCTGCAGCAGAGTGATCAGTGGCACAGTAGTATGATAGTTTGGTAGCAGTAGCAATAAGAGTAACGGTAACAGTAACGGTAGCAGCAATAGTAATAGAAATTGTGACAGAAGTAGCAACAGTAGTAACTTAGCAAGAACAATATGTGAAAAACTCGTAGGCATTGGATCGGTGATATTGTTGGATAACATTCATCATGTAACAGTCATAACCTAGGGCGACACAGAACTAGCTCCAATTCATCAATGTAATGTAGGCATGTATTCCGTATATAGTCATACGTGCTTGCGATAAGAACTTGCATGACATCTTTTGTCCTACCCTTCCGTGGCAGCGGGGTCCATAAGGAAACTAAGGGATATTAAGGCCTCCTTTTAATAGAGAACTGGAACAAAGCATTAGCACTTAGTGAATACATGAACTCCTCAAACTACGGCAATCACCGAAAAGAATCCCAATTATTGTCACCTTGGGGTATGCAGATCATAACACGTAGCAGGTGCATACAACTTGCAAGATCGGATCAAGAACACAAATATATTCATGAAAACATAAAGGGTTCAGAACTGAAATCATGGCACTCGGGCCCTAGTGACAAGCATTAAGCATAGCAAAGTCATAGTAACATCAATCTCAGAACATAGTGGATACTAGGGATCAAGCCCTAACAAAACTAACTCGATTACATGATAAATCTCATCCAACTCATCACCGTCCAGCAAGCCTACGAAGGAATTACTCACTCCCGGCGGTGAGCATCATGAAATTGGTGATGAAGGATGGTTGATGATGACGATGCCGGAAGATCCCCCTCTCCGGAGCCCCAAACGGACTCCAGATCTGGCCTCCCGATGAAGAACGGGAGGTGGCGGCAGCTCCATATCGTGAAACGCAATAAAACTTCCTCTCCTATTTTTTTCTCTGGAATTGTGAATTTATAGCGTTGGAATTAGGGTGAGCCGAGCCATGTGGGCCCCATGAGGTACCAGGGCGCGCCCTGGTGCCTCATGGGCACTGGGTGGCCCCCCTTCTGTTGATTCTTGCGCCAATAATTTTTATATATTCCATAAAAATTCTCCAAAAAGTTTCATCCAAATCCAAGAACTTTGATTTCTGCACAAAAACAACACCATGGCAATTCTGCTGAAAACAGCGTCAGTCCGGGTTAGTTTCATTCAAATCATGCAAATTAGAGTCCAAAACAAGAGCAAAAGTGTTTGAAAAATTAGATACGACGGAGACGTATCAACTCCCCCAAGCTTAACTCATTGCTTGTCCTCAAGCATTCAGTTGACAAACTGAAAGTGATAAAGAAAAACTTTTACAAACTCTTTTGTTCTTGTATCTATATATATGCTTAAATAGCACCCAAGTTTTCAGCAAAGATTATAACTAACCATGCAAATGATAACTCTTAGAAATTATATTCACTCATATCAATGGCATAATCAACTAGCGAGCAATAATAAGATATCTCAAATGCCAACACTTTGTCAAAACAATCATGATATAATATGACAACATGGTATCTCGCTAGCCCTTTCTGAGACCGCAAAACATAAATGCAGAGCACCTCCAAAGTTCAAGAAGCGACTAAACATTGTAATTCATGGTAGCAAAGATCCAGTCATGATGCACACAACATTAACTATACACAATGCATGAGAATGACAATAGTGCTCTCAGGTCTGGTGCTTATTTGAGAAGGTGATGACTCAACAATAAAAGTAAAATAACATAAAAGTAAATAGATAGGCCCTTTGCAGAGGGAAGCATGGATTTGTAGAGGTGCCAGAGCTCAAAGCTTAAATTAGAGATAAATAAAATTTTGGGAGGTATACCTTTCCTGTCAACGTCACGGCCGAGAGTTTTCAATATCTTCCATGCTAAACACATTAGCGGCGGTTCCCAAGCGGTAAAGTAAAGTTTACTCCCCCTCCACCAACAATCACAAGCCATGGCTAGCCGAATCCTCGGGTGCCCTCCATAACAACAACTTTCTGGGGGAGTTTGTTTTATTATTTTGCAGTTTTAATAATGGTACTGGGCATCCCGATTACCAGCCCCTCTCGTGCAAGGACAAGTGAATAAACACTTGTCATGAGAATAACCCGCTTAGCATGGAAGATACTGACACCCCCTATCACTCCATGGGCGGTACGGGCACACAAATCAGATGTTCATTTGAATATTTAGAGGTGGCACATGCAAATTTACTTAGAACGGCAGAGCAATACCGCATATAGGTAGATATAGTGGACTCATCTGGAATAACTTTGGTCTAAGGATTTTGATGCACAAGCAGCATTCCTGCTTAGTACAGGCGAAGGCTAGCAAATAGGTTGAGAAGCGACCAGCTAGAGAGCGAAAACGGTCATAATCATGCATTATGAATAATCAACATTGAATACTAGCATGAGTAGGATATAAGCACCATGAACATAAATATCGTGGAGGCTATGTTGGTTTTGAATCAACTACATGCGTAAACATGTGCCAAGTCAAGCCACTCGAAACATTCAGAGGAGGATACCATATCATCATACTACATCATGAACATTTTAATGCATGTTGACACCCCAAGGTAAATCATTATCCACTCCTAGCTACTTAAGCATGGCATGAGCAACTATAATCTCTAATTGTCATCATAAACATGTTTAATCATAATATGCTGAATCATGGATACTGAGTTAAACATATTTACAAAAACAAAGAACAAGTTGAGTTCATACCCGCTTTTCCTTGCCACAGTCACTTCATCAAATCATCGTCATTATTGCCTTTCACTTGCACGACCAAATGATATGAAAATAAAAATAGTGCAAGTGTGCCGTGGACTAAGCTGGAATCTGCAAGCATTTTATTCAAAGGAGAAGACAAGGTAAAATGGGCTCTTTGTTAGATCAACAATAATGCATACGAGAGCCACTCATCATTTTCATCGTGGTCTTCTCCTTACAATGACTCAACAAAAGAAAAGAATTTCAGAGAAACACACTAATTTTTTTTGGAGTTTTTAGTTTTTCTGAAGAAGGCAAATAAAGAAGAAAAACAAAAACGAGAAAAGAAAACTATTTACACGGGGGAACTCCCAACAAGTAAAAGAAGAAACGGGAAATCTTTTTGGGTTTTCTTTTTATTCTACAACTAATTAAGCTAGAAAGAAAAACCAAAAAGAAATGAGAAATATTTTTGGATTTTCTCAAAGTTTTTCAAACACACAAGAAGAAAGCGAGAAAATAAAACTAGCATGGATTATACAATGTAAAAGTATGAACACCGACAACTGGAATGAAATGTGTGATCATGAATAAAATGTCGGTGGGAAATACGTACTCCCCCAAGCTTAGGCTTTTGGCCTAGCTTGGTTATTGCCATCCCTGGTCTGGGTAATAATCAAAGTGGTAGCTCGTAGAGGTGTTCTGAGCCGCCACCTCAGCCAGATGGGCAGCCTCGACCGCCGCCTTGTACTCGTGCACCTCGCTCTCCAATAGGTAATATCTTTGTTTGTTCTAAAAATCAAAGAGGGCAGGAGCAGGCAAAACAACATACACAGATCGAGATTTATTAAAAACTAAGTTATATTCATATCCCTGTGCATTGCGTTTTAAAAACTTATGTTCTCGCATTGTTTCAAAATTTAAATATTTGTAGGGTAAGAGGGGATCATTGGAATTGGGCGAGACCCCTAACCTTGCAGCTACGCGGGAGGCATAAATTCCTCCATACAAATAACCATTACCCGCGTTACGCTGCAGCCTACGTGCGACAATAGCCCCAAGATTATAATACTTGCTGCCAGTCAAAGTCGTATGGATAAGACTCAGATCAGGGGCGCAAAGCGTACTGCAGTCTTGCTTACCAACAATGCATTTACCATTAAAGAGTGCAAAATATCGGATAGCAGGAAAGTGGATGCTAACTATTCTGGCCTGCGTGACTCCTCTATCCTCACCGTTGCAAAGGCTATTAAGAAATGACTCATAATCAGATTTTTGTGGCTCATCTAACGAACCCCAATATGGAATTTTGCATGCATCACAGAATTCTTCTAGAGACATACTATAGGATTTGTTATAGAGGTGAAATGAAACTCTAGAAGTGTGTGGGTGATATTCAAAGTGTTGAGTGAATGAATGAGTGAGGTGGTAATGATGTGGTGGCTTATCTGCGATGAAGGCGGAGAGCTCGATGTTGTGAATATATTGGTCAAATTCTTCCTTGATGCCTGCACCTAGCATGAACTCGCTGCAAGGCCATCGACATGATTTTGCTTCGGCACCCCGCACCGAACTTGCCCTTGGTTCCTCATATGATTGGCGTGCTGAGCTTTCACTTGATGATGCTTCAGAGGACCTCCTCCTCGAAGAACTCCTCCGGAAGATATTCATTTTCCTAAGAACAATTTTCTAAAAAAAATTGGGTCACAAAATGATATCAATAAAACTTCACAAGATTGATAGCAACTACTCATATGGATGTCTAGAGGCTATATTAAGCATTCAAACTACTTGGAACTCAAAGAATTCAACATGCAAGCTCATTTTCAGTAGCACCAAGAGCAGCTAATTATGCAAAATATAATCCACCAAAACAAAAACTAATTGGGGCAATGGAGGAGTCACATACCAAGGAGCAAACTCCCAAAACAGTTTCGGAAACGGAGCTCCGAGCAAAGAGATCGAAAATTTCAGGTTTGTGAGCAAGAACACGAGAGAGAGAGCTACCAGGAATTTTTGCTAGAGGTAAGAGACGAAGTGAGCTGAAGGAATAAGTGAGGGGGTCCCTGTGGGGCCCACGAGCCACCTGGGCGCGCCAAGGGGGCTGGCGTGCCTTGGTGCCTCGTGGGCACCTGGGGCACCCCCTGGTATGTTTCCAGTGCCAAAAATTCTTAAATATTATATAAAAATTCATATCAAAATTTTATTGCATTCTGAGCACTTTCATTTCTGGACATTTTTTTTATTGCACGGATAAATCAGAAAACAGGATAATCATGGCATTTTATATTATTTAACTAAAAATAGCAGAAAACAAAGAGTGGGTACAGAAGGTTGTGCTTACTAAATTCATCGACCACATGCCTCTCAAAAAGAATCCATTAATAAGGTTGATCAAGTCTTATTAACAAACCATTTCCGAGTTGCATGAAACCGAAGAATTTTCGTATAACACTAAGTTACCTCAACGGGGATATGCATCTCCCCAATAATAAGAGTTTCATATTTCTTTTTAACAGTAGGAAGAGGGAGTTGAAAACTTCCAATAGTAATTATTGGAGTCTTTCCAATAACACGAATACCATTTACTTGCAATTGTTTCTTCGGAAAGTGCACCGTATGTTCATTACCATTGATATGAAAAGTGACCTTGCTTTTGTTGCAATCAATAACAGCCCCTGCAGTATTCAAAAAGGGTCTACCAAGGATAATCGACATATTGTCATCCTCGGGCATATCAAGTATAACAAAGTCTGTTAGGATAGTAACATTTGCAACTACAACGGGCACATCCTCACAAACACCGATAGGTATGGCAGTTGATTTGTCAGCCATTTGCAATGATATTTCAGTGGGAGTGAGTTTATTCAAATCAAGCCTTTTATATAAAGAGAAAGGCATAACACTAACACCAGCTCCTAAATCACACAAAGCAGTTTTGACATAATTTCGTTTAATGGAGCATGGTATAGTTGGTATTCCTGGATCTCCTAGTTTCTTAGGTACTCCATCCTTAAAAGAATAATTTTCAAGCATGGTGGAAATTTCAGCTTCAGTCATCTTTCTTTTATTTGTGACAATGTCTTTCATGTATTTAGCATAAGGAGGCATCTTTATAATATCAGTCAAACGAGTACGCAAAAAGACTGGCCTAAGCATTTCAGCAAAGCGTTCAAATTCTTCCTCATCCTTTTTCTTAGATGGTTTAGGAGGAAAGGGCATGGGTTTTTGAACCCATGGTTCTCTTTCTTCACCATGTTTTCTAGCAACGAAGTCTCTTTTATCATAACGTTTATTTTTAGAAGGTAGGTTATCAAGATCAACAGCAGGTTCTACTTCAACATCATTATCACGTTCTTTATCATTATCTGGTTGGGTATCCACATGAGCATCATCGTTATTATTATCATCAGGTGAATGTTCATTACCAGATTGTGTTTCAGCATCAGAAATAGAAACATCATTACTATCCTCCAAGGGTTTTTCTACCTCGGGTTCACTAGAAGTATGCAAAGTCCTATCATTTTTCTTTTTCTTTTTCTTTTTAGATGACTAGGTGCATCAACATTAATTCTTTGAGAGTCTTGTTCAATTCTTTTTGGATGACCTTCAGGATAAAGTGGCTCATGAGTCATTCTACCTCCTCTAGTCATTACTCTAACAGCATGATCATTCATATTGTTATTCATTTCATTAAGCAATTCACTCTGAGATTTAGCAACTTGTTCTAATTGGGTTTGAACAATAGATGCATGTTTACTTACACCTTTGACATCATTAGCAATTCTAAATAACAAGTCACTCAAGCGATCAATCATGTAGGCATTTCGTTTCAATTGTTTCATAACATTGGCATTGAAATGATCTTGTTTAATAATATAATTGTCAAATTCATACAGGCATTGACTAGGAGGTTTTTATAAGGAATATCACTTTCATCAAACTTTATAAGAGAATTTACCTCTACTACCTGTGTCGGTTTGTCGAGTCCATGTATTTCTTCAATAGGTGGTAAATTTTTATCATCTTCAGCTTTAATACCTTTTTCCTTCTGGCATTTCTTTGCTTCTTGCATATCTTCAGGACTGAGATATAAAATACCCCTCTTCTTCGGAGTGGGTTTAGGCGGTGGTTCAGGAAGTGTCCAATCATTATCATTCTTCAATATATTATTCAATAATTCCTCAGCTTGTTCAATAGTCCGTTCCCTGAAAACACAACTCGCACAACTTTCTAGGAAGTCCCTAGAAGCATCAGTTAGTCCATTATAGAAGATATCAAGTATTTCATTCTTCTTAAGAGGATGATCAGGCAAAGCATTAAGTAATTGGAGAAGCCTCCCCCAAGCTTGAGGGAGATTCTCTTCTTTGATTTGCACAAAGTTAAATATTTCCTGTAGAGCAGCTTGTTTCTTATGAGCAGGAAAATATTTTTCAGAGAAGTAATAAATCATATCCTGGGGACTACACACACAACCAGGAGCAAGAGTATTATACCATTCCTTAGCATCACCCTTTAATGAGAAAGGAAACAACTTAATAATATAGTAATAGCGAATTTTTTCCTCATGAGCAAATAGGGTGGCTATATCGTTTAATTTAGTAAGATGTGCCACAACGGTTTCAGTTTCGTAACCATGAAAAGGATCGAATTCAACCAAAGTGATTAACTCAGGATTGACAGAGAATTCATAATCCTTATCATTAACAAATATAGGAGAGGTAGCAAACTTAGGATCATATTTCATTCTCTCCCTCATAGATTTTTCCTTCATTTCAGCAAGCAGTTTTATAACTTCATCTCTATCATTACAAGCAAGAATGGCTCTAGCCGTCTCCCTATCAAAGCAATGTTCATCAGGTGTTTCAACTCTAGTAGAAGATCTAGGCATAATAGGTGAATCATAATTCTCAAGAGTTTCAGTATTTTCAATTTCTTTAGCTTTAGCAATTTGTTCACTAAGAAATTCACCAAGTGGCACAGCATTATCAAGCATAGTACTAGCATCATCATGAGTATCATTCATAGCAGAAATGGTATCATCAATAACTTGCGACATATCAGAATTAATAGCATGTGGTGGTGTTGCAAGTTTACTCAAAACAGAAGGTGAATCAAGTGCAGAGCTAGATGGCAGTTCCTTACCTCCCCTCGTCTTAGAGGGAACGATCTTGGTCTTAGCGTCTTTCAGATTCTTCAAAGTGATCAACAGATATAAATCCCAAGTGACTCAGCAAATAGAGCTATGCTCCCCGGCAACGGCGCCAGAAAAAGGTCTTGATAACCCACAAGTATAGGGGATCGCAACAGTTTTCGAGGGTAGAGTATTCAACCCAAATTTATTGATTCGACACAAGGGGAGCCAAAGAATATTTGCAAGTATTAGCAGTTGAGTTGTCAATTCAACCACACCTGGAGACTAAATATCTACAGCAGAGTGATCAGTAGCACAGTAGTATGATAGTTTGGTAGCAGTAGCAATAAGAGTAACGGTAACAGTAACGGTAGCAGCAATAGTAATAGAAATTGTGACAGCAGTAGCAACAGTAGTAACTTAGCAAGAACAATATGTGAAAAATTCATAGGCATTGGATCGGTGATATTGTTGGATAACATTCATCATGTAATAGTCATAACCTAGGGCGACACAGAACTAGCTCCAATTCATCAATGTAATGTAGGCATGTATTCCGTATATAGTCATACGTGCTTGCGATAAGAACTTGCATGACATCTTTTGTCCTACCCTCCCATGGCAGCGGGGTCCATAAGGAAACTAAGGGATATTAAGGCCTCCTTTTAATAGAGAACCAGAACAAAGCATTAGCACTTAGTGAATACATGAACTCCTCAAACTACGGCAATCACCGAAAAGAATCCCAATTATTGTCACCTTGGGGTATGCGGATCATAACACGTAGCAGGTGCATACAACTTGCAAGATCGGATCAAGAACACAAATATATTCATGAAAACATAAAGGGTTCAGATCTGAAAACATGGCACTCGGGCCCTAGTGACAAGCATTAAGCATAGCAAAGTCATAGCAACATCAATCTCAGAACATAGTGGATACTAGGGATCAAGCCCTAACAAAACTAACTCGATTACATGATAAATCTCATCCAACTCATCACCGTCCAGCAAGCCTACGAAGGAATTACTCACTCCCGGCGGTGAGCATCATGAAATTGGTGATGAAGGATGGTTGATGATGATGATGCCGGAAGATCCCCCTCTCCGGAGCCCCAAACGGACTCCAGATCTGGCCTCCCGATGAAGAATAGGAGGTGGCGGCGGCTCCGTATCGTGAAACACAATAAAACTTCCTCTCCTATTTTTTTCTCTGGAATTGTGAATTTATAGCGTTGGAATTAGGGTCAGCGGAGCAACGTGGGCCCCACGAGGTACCAGGGCGCGCCTGGGGAGGTGGCCCGCCCAGGTGCCTCGTGGGCACTGGGTGGCCCCCCTTCTGTTGATTCTTGCGCCAATAATTTTTATATATTCCATAAAAATTCTCCAAAAAATTTCATCCAAATCCAAGAACTTTGATTTCTGCACAAAAAAACACCATGGCAATTCTGCTGAAAACAGCGTCAGTCCGGGTTAGTTTCATTCAAATCATGCAAATTAGAGTCCAAAACAAGAGCAAAAGTATTTGGAAAACTGGATACGACGGAGACGTATCAATGATTTGAGTAGATGTGGTTATATTTACTTGATGAAACATAAGAACGA
Organism: Elymus sibiricus; assembly: GCA_039707655.1. Taxonomy (NCBI): domain Eukaryota; kingdom Viridiplantae; phylum Streptophyta; class Magnoliopsida; order Poales; family Poaceae; genus Elymus; species Elymus sibiricus. Next base: position 395,429,686 of record CM077672.1, read on the forward strand.
AACATTTGAAAAGTTCAAAAAAATTCAGAATGACGTTGAGAATCATCATGACAAAAAGATAAAGTTTCCGCGATCGGATCTTGGTGGAGAATATCTAAGTCATGAGTTTAGCAAACATCTAAGTGACCGTGGAATTGTTTCACAACTTACTGCTCCCGGAACTCCACAAAGGAATGGAGTATCTGAGAGGCGTAACCGAACCTTGTTAGACATGGTGAGGTCAATGATGTCACTTATCGATCTGCCTTTTATCATTTGGGGGATACACACTTGAAACTACAACATATACACTAAACAGAGCATCATCAAAATCTGCTGAGTCGACACCATATGAGTTATGGAATGGGAAGAAACCCAATCTATCGCATCTCAAAATTTGGGGTTGCGAAACTTATGTAAAACTTTTACAACCAAATAAACTCGATCCCAAAGCAGATAAATGCTACTTTTTAGGTTACCCAAGGGAAACAATTGGGTAGTCCTTCTGTTGGAAATATGCCCTAGAGGCAATAATAAATTAGTTATTATTATATTTCCTTGTTCGTGATAATCGTTTATTATCCATGCTATAATTGTATTGACTCGAAACTCAAATACATGTGTGGGTACATAGACAACACTGTGTCCCTAGTAAGCCTCTAGTTGACTAGCTCGTTGATCAAAGATGGTTAAGGTTTCCTAGCCATGGACATGAGATGTCATTTGATAACGGGATCACATCATTAGGAGAATGATGTGATGGACAAGACCCAAACTACGAACGTAGCATATGATCGTGTCAGTTTATTACTATTGTTTTCTGCATGTCAAGTATCTGTTCCTATGACCATGAGATCATGCAACTCCCTGACATCGGAGGAGTACCTTGTGTGTATCAAACGTCGCAACGTAACTGGGTGACTATAAAGGTGCTCTACAGGTATCTCCGAGGGTGTCTGTTGGGTTGGCATGGATCAAGACTGGGATTTGTTACTCCGTGTGACGGAGAGGTATCTCAGGGCCCACTCGGTAATACAACATCACAATGAGCCTTGCAAGCAATGTGACTAAAGTGTTAGCCACGAGATCTTGTATTACGGAAACGAGTAAAGAGACTTGCCGGTAACGAGATTGAACTAGGTATAGAGATACCGACGATCGAATCTCGGGCAAGTAACATACCGAAGAACAAAGGGAACAGCATACGGGATTAATTGAATCCTTGACATAGAGGTTCGACCGATAAAGATCTTCGTAGAATATGTAGGAGCCAATATGGGCATCCAGGTCCCGCTATTGGTTATTGATCGTAGAGGTGTCTCGGTCATGTCTACATAGTTCTCGAACCCGCAGGGTCCACACACTTAACGTTTGGTGACGATTAGTATAGTTGAGTTATTTTGTTGGTGACCGAAAGTTGTTCGGAGTCCCGGATAAGATCCCGGACATGACGAGGATCTCCGGAATAGTCCGGAGGTAAAGATTGATATATGTGATAATAGTGTTTTGGTTTCCGGAAGGGTTCCAGAATTCACCGGAGGGGTTCCGGATGTTTACCGAAGTGTTCGGGTGCAGCAACACTTTATATGGGCCAAAGGGGTAAAACCCACGAGGTATTGGAAAGTGCAAAAGGAAGTTTTGCTACTGCCTTAAGCGGTACTATCGCTGGTAAAGGCAGTACTACCGCTTGTGTGAAGCGGTACTACCGCATAAGCGGTACTACCGCTCAAGCGCTACTACCGCTCGTGTGCGCTACTACCGCTTGTGCGCGGTACTGCAGGGATCCGAGTTGGACTCTTTCCCTGCGGGCCAAACCGACCTTGTGCAGGCAAAACCGACCTTGAGGAGGCTTTTACTCCAAGTTTAGACCCCAAGGCTCAACATATAAATAGAGGGGCAGGGCTAGCACACGGGACACATTAAGATTTCCCAAGCCGTGTGTCGGCAACCCTAACCCTCTAGTTCTCCCGTCATAATCTCCGTAGTGCTTGGCGAAGCCCTGCAGAGATTGTTCCTCACCACCATCACCACGCCGTCGTGCTGCCGGAACTCATCTACTACTTCACCATCGCTCGCTGGATCGAGGAGGTGAAGGCGTCATCAAGCCGTACGTGTGTTGAACGCGGAGGTGCCGTCCGTTCGGCACTAGTTCGTGATCGGATCGAGGGACGACTTGCGATTTGGATCGCGGAGACGTTCGACTACATCAACTGCGTTTCTTAACGCTTCCGCTTAGCGATCTACAAGGGTATGTAGATTCACTCTCCCTCTCGTAGATGCTCATCACCATGGATAGATCTTGTGTGTACGTAGGAAAATTTTTGTTTCCCATGCAACGTTCCCCAACAGTGGCATCTGAGCTAGGTCTATGCGTAGATGAGATCTCGAGTAGAACACAAACGAGTTGTGGGCGTGGGTGTATACATATTGCTTGCCGTTACTAGTTGATACTTGATTCGGCGGTATTGTGAGATGAAGCGGCCCGGACCGACATTACGCGTACGCTTACGCGAGACAGGTTCCTTCAACTGACATGTAACTTCGTTGCATAAAGATGGCTAGCGGGTGTCTGTCTCTCTCACTTTAGTTGAATCGATTGCAATGAAGAGGGTTCTTTTAGAAGATCAAAAAGCAATCACTACACCACGTTGTGGTTTTGCGTAGGTAAGAACGGTTCTTGCAAACCCGTAGCAGCTACGTAAAATATGCAACAACAATTAGAGGACGTCTAACTTGTTTTTGCAGGGTATGTTGTGATGTGATATGGCCAATTACATGATGAGGTATATGTGATGTATGAGATGATCATGTGTTGTATAGAATATCACAACTTGCATGTCGATGAGTACGGCAACTGGCAGGAGCCATAGAGTTGTCTTTAATTATTTTTGCCGTTTTTGCTTTACTTTATCGCTATGAGTTAGCTATAGTCGTGGAAGCAACAGTCGGCGCGACAACCTCATGGCGACACGTTGATGGAGATCAAGATGATGGAGATCATGGTGTCATGCCGGTGACGATGGAGATCATGTCGGTGCTTTGAAGATGGAGATCAAAAGCACAAGTTCATGGCCATATCATGTCACTTATGATTTGCATGTGATATTAATCCTTTTATGCATCTTATTTTGCTTAGGACGACGGTAGCATTATAAGGTGATCCCTCACTTAAATTTCAAGATAAAATTGTGTTCTCCCCGAGTGTGCACCGTTGCGAAAGTTCGTCGTTTCGAGACACGCCGTGATGATCGGGTGTGATAGACTCTACGTTCACATACAACGGGTGTAAGCCATGTTGCACGTGCGGAACACTCGGGTTAAACTTGACGAGCCTAGCATGTACAGACATGGCCTCGGAACACAAGAGACCGAAAGGTCGAACATGAGTCATATAGTAGATATGATCAACATGAAGATGTTCACCATTGAAACCACCTCAACTCACGTGATGATCGGACTTGAGTTGGTGGATTTGGATCATGTTACACTCGAATGACCGGAGGGATGTCAATTTGAGTGGGAGTTTTTAAGTAATATGATTAAACTAAACTCATTATCTAGAACAATAGTCTAAGTTGTCTTTGCTATATTTATGTTGTAGATCATGGCTCGCGCAGTAGCACCCCTGAATTTTAATGCGTTCCTAGAGAAAGCTAAGTTGAAAGATGATGGAAGTAACTTTGTGGACTGGGCCCGTAATCTAAGGATTATCCTTACGGCTTCCCAGAAGGCTTATGTCCTTGATGCACCGCTTGGTGATCCACCCGCTCCAGTTGAGTCTCTAGACGTTGTGAACGCCTGGCAGGCTCGTTCTGAAGATTACTCAATAGTTCAATGTGCAATATTGTATGGCTTAGAACCGGGACTTCAAAGACGTTTTGAACGTCATGGAGCATATGAGATGTTCCAGGAGTTGAAGTTTATCTTTCAGAAGAATGCCCGGATCAAGAGATATGAGATCTCCGATAAGTTCTATGCTTGCAAGATGGAGGAGAACGGGTCTATCAGTGATCACGTACTCAGAATGTCTGGGTACTCCACCCGTCTGGCTGAATTGGGGATGCCCCTTCCGCCAGAGGCTATCACTGACAGAGTTCTTCAATCATTGCCACCTAGCTACAAGAGCTTCGTGTTGAACTATAACATGCACGGGATGAACAAGTCAGTCGCCGAGCTGTTTGCGATGCTGAAAGCCGCTGAGTCTGAAATTCAAAAGGAGCATCAAGTGTTGATGGTCAATAAAACCACTAGTTTCAAGAAAAATGGCAAGGGTAAGAAGGGTAACTCCAAGAAGAGTGGCAAAGCAGTTGCTCCTCTCGTGAAGAAACCCAAGGCTGGACCCAAACCAGAAACTGTGTGTTTTCATTGCAAGGGAACTGGACACTGGAAGCGGAACTGCCCCAAGTATTTGGCTGACAAGAAGGCGGCCAACAACAAACAAGGTATACATGATATACATGTTATTGATGTGTACCTTACCAACTCTCGTTGTAGTGCCTGGGTATTTGATACCGGTGCGGTTGCTCATATTTGCAACTCAAAACAGGAACTGCGGAATAGACGGAGGCTGGCAAAGGACGAAGTGACGATGCGCGTGGGAAATGGTTCCAAGGTTGATGTGATCGCCGTCGGCACGCTCGCTCTTCGATTACCATCGGGATTAGTGATGAACCTGAATAATTGTTATTTAGTGCCTGCGTTAAGCATGAACATTATATCTGGATCTTGTTTATTGCGAGACGGTTACTCATTTAAATCAGAGAATAATGGTTGTTCTATTTATATGAGTAATATCTTTTATGGTCATGCACCCAATGTGAGGGGTTTATTCTTATTGAATCTCGATAGTAATGACACACATGTTCATAACATTGATGCCAAAAGATGTAGGATTAATAATGATAATACCACTTTCTTGTGGCACTGCCGTTTAGGTCATATTGGCGTAAAACGCATGAGGACGCTCCATGCTGATGGACTTTTGGAGTCACTTGATTTTGAATCACTTGACACATGTGAGCCATGCCTCATGGGCAAGATGACTAAAACGCCGTTCTCTGGAATAATGGAACGGGCAAGTGACTTATTGGAAATCATACATATTGATGTGTGCGGTCCGATGAGTATTGAGGCGCGCGGTGGTTATCGTTACTTTCTCACCTTCACTGATGACTTAAGTAGATATGGGTATATTTACTTAATGAAACACAAGTCTGAAACATTTGAAAAGTTCAAACAATTTCAGAGTGAAGTTGAGAATCATCGTAACAAGAAGATTAAATTCCTACGATCTGATCGAGAAGGAGAATATCTGAGTTGTGAGTTTGGCAGTCACTTAAGACAATGTGGAATAGTTTCACAACTAACACCGCCTGGAACACCACAGCGTAATGGTGTGTCCGAACGTCGTAATCGAACCTTATTGGATATGGTGCGATCTATGATGTCTCTTGCCGATTTGCCACTATCGTTTTGGGATTATGCATTAGAGACAGCTGCATTCACTTTAAATAGGGCACCATCGAAATCCGTTGAGACGACGCCATATGAACTTTGGTTTGGCAAGAAGCCAAAGCTGTCGTTTCTTAAAGTTTGGGGATGTGATGCTTATGTCAAAAAGCTTCAGCCTGAAAAGCTGGAACCCAAAGCGGAGAAATGCGTCTTCATAGGATACCCAAAAGAGACAGTTGGGTATACCTTCTACCTCAGATCCGAAGGCAAAGTGTTTGTCGCTAAAAACGGAACATTTCTTGAGAAAGAGTTTCTCTCGAAAGAATTGAGTGGGAGGAAGATAGAACTTGATGAGGTTGTTGAACCTTTACTTCAACCTGAAAGTAGCGCAACGCAGAAAGATGTTTCTGTAGAGCCTACATCAGCTGAAGAGGAAGTTAATGATGATGATCATGAAGCTTTGGATCAAGTTGCTATCGAACCTCGTAGGTCGACAAGGACGCGTACTGCTCCTGAGTGGTACGGCAACCCTGTCTTAGAGGTCATGTTGTTATACAACGATGAACCTACGAGCTATGGAGAAGCGATGATGGGCCCGGATTCCGAGAAATGGTTAGAGGCCATGAAATCCGAGATGGGATCCATGTATGAAAACAAAGTGTGGACTTTGGAAGTATTACCTGAAGGGCGTAAGGCCATTCAGAACAAATGGATCTTTAAGAGGAAGACGGACGCAGACGGTAATGTCACCGTCTATAAAGCTCGACTTGTGGCAAAGGGTTTTTCACAAGTTCAAGGAGTTGACTACGATGAGACCTTCTCACCCGTAGCGATGCTTAAGTCCATCAGAATCATGTTAGCAATAGCTGCCTTTTTCGATTATGAAATTTGGCAGATGGATGTCAAAACAGCGTTCCTTAACGGTTTCCTTAAGGAAGAGTTGTATATGATGCAACCAGAAGGTTTTGTCGATCCAGAGAATGCTGACAAAGTTTGCAAACTCCAGCGATCCATTTATGGACTGGTGCAAGCATCTCGGAGTTGGAATCTTCGTTTTGATGAGGTGATCAAAGCGTTCGAGTTTATACAAGTTTACGGAGAAGCTTGTATTTACAAGAAAGTGAGTGGGAGCTCTATAGCGTTTCTAATATTATACGTGGATGACATATTACTGATTGGAAACAATATAGAAATGTTGGAAGGCGTGAAGGAATATTTGAACAAGAGTTTTTCAATGAAGGACCTAGGAGAAGCTGCTTTCATATTAGGCATCAAGATCTATAGAGATAGATCGAGACGCTTAATAGGACTTTCACAAAGCACATACCTTGATAAGATTTTGAAGAAGTTCAAAATGGATCAGTCCAAGAAGGGGTTCTTGCCTGTATTGCAAGGTGTGAAGTTGAGTAAGACTCAATGCCCAGTGACTGCAGAAGATAGAGAAAAGATGAGTGTCATCCCCTATGCTTCAGCCATAGGCTCTATCATGTATGCAATGCTGTGCACAAGACCCGATGTCAGCCTTGCCATAAGTATGGTCGGAAGGTTTCAAAGTGATCCAGGAATGGAACACTGGACGGCGGTCAAGAATATCCTGAAGTACCTGAAAAGGACTAAGGACATGTTTCTCGTTTATGGAGGTGATCAAGAGCTCGTCGTAAAGGGTTACGTCGATGCAAGCTTTGACACTGATCCGGATGACTCTAAGTCTCAAACCGGATACGTATTTATGGGGGTGCGGTTAGCTGGTGCAGTTCCAAGCAAAGCGTGGTAGCTGATTCTACATGCGAAGCGGAGTACATCGCTGCCTCGGAGGCGGCGAAGGAAGGTGTCTGGATGAAGGAGTTCATGACAGATCTTGGAGTAGTGCCTAGTGCGCTTAACCCAATGACTCTGTTTTGTGATAATACTGGTGCCATTGCTCTAGCCAAGGAACCAAGATTTCACAAGAGGACCAGACACATAAAGCGACGTTTCAATTCCATCCGCGATTACATCAAGGAGGACGACATAAATATTTGCAAAGTACACACGGATCTAAATGTTGCAGATCCGATGACTAAACCTCTTCCAAGGGCTAAACATGAACAACACTAGAACTGCATGGGTGTTCGATTCATTACAATGTAAATCACATAGTCATGTGAACTAGATTATTGACTCTAGTGCAAGTGGGAGACTGTTGGAAATATGCCCTAGAGGCAATAATAAATTAGTTATTATTATATTTCCTTGTTCGTGATAATCGTTTATTATCCATGCTATAATTGTATTGATTGGAAACTCAAATACATGTGTGGGTACATAGACAACACTGTGTTCCTAGTAAGCCTCTAGTTGACTAGCTCGTTGATCAAATATGGTTAAGGTTTCCTAGCCATGGACATGAGATGTCATTTGATAACGGGATCACATCATTAGGAGAATGATGTGATGGACAAGACCCAAACTACGAACGTAGCATATGATCGTGTCAGTTTATTGCTATTGTTTTCTGCATGTCAAGTATATGTTCCTATGACCATGAGATCATGCAACTCCCTGAAATCGGAGGAGTACCTTGTGTGTATCAAACGTCGCAACGTAACTGGGTGACTATAAAGGTGCTCTACAGGTATCTCCGAGGGTGTCTGTTGGGTTGGCATGGATCAAGACTGGGATTTGTTACTCCGTGTGACGGAGAGGTATCTCAGGGCCCACTCGGTAATACAACATCACAATGAGCCTTGCAAGCAATGTGACTAAAGTGTTAGCCACGAGATCTTGTATTACGGAAACGAGTAAAGAGACTTGCCGGTAACGAGATTGAACTAGGTATAGAGATACCGACGATCGAATCTCGGGCAAGTAACATACCGAAGAACAAAGGGAACAGCATACGGGATTAATTGAATCCTTGACATAGAGGTTCGACCGATAAAGATCTTCGTAGAATATGTAGGAGCCAATATGGGCATCCAGGTCCCGCTGTTGGTTATTGATCGTAGAGGTGTCTCGGTCATGTCTACATAGTTCTCGAACCCGCAGGGTCTACACACTTAACGTTTGGTGACGATTAGTATAGTTGAGTTATTTTGTTGGTGACCGAAAGATGTTCGGAGTCCCGGATAAGATCCTGGACATGACGAGGATCTCCGGAATAGTCTGGAGGTAAAGATTGATATATGTGATAATAGTGTTTTGGTTTCCGGAAGGGTTCCAGAATTCACCGGAAGGGGTTCCGGATGTTTACCGAAGTGTTCGGGTGCAGCAACACTTTATATGGGCCAAAGGGGTAAAACCCACGAGGTATTGGAAAGTGCAAAAGGAAGTTTTGCTACTGCCTTAAGCGGTACTACCGCTGGTAAAGGCAGTACTACCGCGTAAGCGGTACTACCGCTTGTGTGAAGCGGTACTACCGCTCAAGCGGTACTACCGCTCAAGCGGTACTACCGCTCGTGAGCGGTACTGCAGGGATCCGAGTTGGACTCTTTCCCTGCGGGCCAAACCGACCTTGTGCGGGCAAAACCGACCTGGAGGAGGCTTTTACTCCAAGTTTAGACCCCAAGGCTCAACATATAAATAGAGGGGCAGGGCTAGCACACGGGACACATTAAGATTTCCCAAGCCGTGTGTCGGCAACCCTAACCCTCTAGTTCTCCCGTCATAATCTCCGTAGTGCTTGGCGAAGCCCTGCAGAGATTGTTCCTCACCACCATCACCACGCCGTCGTGCTGCCGGAACTCATCTACTACTTCACCATCGCTCGCTGGATCGAGGAGGTGAAGGCGTCATCAAGCCGTACGTGTGTTGAACGCGGAGGTGCCGTCCGTTCGGCACTAGTTCGTGATCGGATCGAGGGACGACTTGCGATTTGGATCGCGGAGATGTTCGACTACATCAACCGCGTTTCTTAACGCTTCCGCTTAGCGATCTACAAGGGTATGTAGATTCACGCTCCCTCTCGTAGATGCTCATCACCATGGATAGATCTTGTGTGTGCGTAGGAAAAATTTTGTTTCCCATGCAACGTTCCCCAACACCTTCTACCAAAGTCCGATGACAAAGTGTTTGTCGCTAAAAATGGTAACTTTCTCGAGAAGGTGTTTCTCGCTAAAGAAGTAAGTGGGAGGACAGTACAACTTGACGAGATTACAGAATCTCCGGTAAAAGTAAGCTGGACTAACGAACCAGAATTTGTTCCAGAAGTTATCCACACAACTGAACCAGAAGTTACTACACCAGTTGTAGAAACTCCTGTTAATCCGTAACTGAACCGCGCAGATAAAGAAGAGTTAGTGAACCTCCTGAGTGGTATCATAATGAAATATTCATCTTAGAAGAAGATGAACCCGTGCATTAAAAGGAAGGAATGGCGGCGCCCAGCTCAAAAGATTGGCTTAAAGCCATGAAATCCGAAATAAAGTCCATGTATGAAAATCAAGTTTGGAACTTGGTTGATCCTCCAGAGGTGTGAAACCTATACAATGTAAATGAATCTTCAAAAGAAAGACGGACGCAGATGGTAATCCTACTATCTATAAAGCAAGGTTAGTTGTGAAAGGGTTTCGCAGATTGAGGGAGTTGATTATGACGAGACTTTTTCACCAGTAACAATGTTAAAGTCTGTGCGGATTATGATGGCAATTGTTGCATATTTTGATTACGAGATATGGCAGATGAACGTCAAAACGGCTTTCCTAAATGGAAATCTTAAAGAGGATGTATACATGATGCAACCAGAAGGTTTTGTCGATCCTCAGGATGCCCGAAAGCTGGGTAAGCTTCAAAGATCTCTCCATTTCTTGGACTTATTTCACTTGTTACTTCATCTTTAACTTCTTTTGTCTCTAAACTACTGGTCCTAGTCGTCGGAGATATCGACGAAGTTGTTGTCAGAGCCGCCGACCTCGTGGTCATTGCCAGCCGGGCACACGTCCAGCTTGTCTTCGTCCTCCTCCTCCTCCTCTAGCTCGACGAAGAGCTCGTCGATCTCCGCTTTCCATTGGCGGAGGATGCGGCGTTTCGCCTCCACCTCGTGCTCCGACTCGAAGGACTCGGGAGGGCCTGCTACTCCGCCAACTCATCCGCCTGGGTCACCTCAAACTCCGCCATGGAGTTGGCCATGTCGAAGCCCATAGGCGCCAGATCTGCCGCCTCCTCCTCCTCCTCCGGATCCTCCTCCGTCAGCTCCGGCTCCTCCTCCTCCATGGCAGCGTCCTCTTCCTCTTCCTCCGGCTCCGGCGAATCCTGAGGCAGACCGACAGCGACACGAGCAGCGCACCTGACTCGGATATCCTCCAGCAGCTGCAACCGGTGCTCCGGTGTCAACATGGCGTAGGTGGTGATCCTCTGTCGGGCCATGGCTAGCGGCTATGGCGAGCGGATGGAAGCTGGCGGTGCGGGTGGGAGGGAGAGGGAAGGATTGTGGATGGGCTAGGATTGGGCTACCGCCGTTTGGCTTAAATAGCCGGACGTGCTCCCTCAGGCAACACGCCGGAGCGGGGCCGCGCGGCGCCATGAATACATCCGCACAGAGGACCGAAGGAGGTGCCCGTCGGACCGACAGTCTCTGTGTGTGACTGTGTGGGCCTTTACGTCAGTCGTACGTGGCGGACGCATTGTCTGGACGTCCCCATATCCTCCCTAGATTTGGGCTGGGTATGAAGAGTGTCGGTCAGTCCGGGCGTTTGGGCCGGATTTGTGAGGTCCGATTGGGTGCGTTTTTTTCGTCCGGACGATCGGCCTGGGCATTTGGGGCGGGGTATGGGTCCGGCTGTACATGCTCTTACCTGGTTTTTTTTTACCGCGATCCGTATTCGGACAAAACTGGGCAGCATTATTTCTGATAGAAAAAAGGCGGCTGCTACGGATCAGCCGGATGATTTCCTAGAGAAATCTAGAAATCACCCTCCTAGCCAGCCGTCCGATCTGGCGTTGGTGGACGTCCGATCTAGTGCAGCACTGGGAGCCTCCCGAGTGATTTCCATGGCAGCATCGAGCGCGGCTCCGACGACACCCCCCGCCAAAGCTCCATTGCAACGTCCGACGGCGAGACAAAGCTGCAACGCAGCACCGACGGCGCTGGCGAAGCTCCATTGAAGCACCGGCAGAGCTCCATTGCAGCCTAAGACCCCGACGGTGCTCCATTGCAGCCCTGGGCGACGCTTCATTGCAGCCCCGGCGGCGTGGCGAATATCCGACGCAGCACCAACGACACCCCGATGAAGCTCCAACGCAACACCGATGAGGCATGCGTCGCAGCGCCCGCAACCACTGATAAGAGCTACCTTGCAGCGGCAACAACTTGTTGCCGTTGAGGGGGTGCTGCATCGATGTTGCATCGCAGCGCCGGCAGCCGACGAGAAGAGTTGCGCCGCAGCGCCTGCAACTTGCAACTGCCTAGGGGTGCTGCATCGGGGCACCGGCGGACGCGGAAAGAGCGCTGCATTGCAGCTCCTCAAAGCAGCAGAGGGATGACCCAAGGATGTTGGGAGGGGAGGGGAGAGGAGAAGAGGGAGATGCTCTCAGGGAAGGTGCAGCCTAGAGGAGCAGTGCTTGAGCTAGCCGGAGGAGGGGGTGAGAGGATACGGCGGCGCTTTGTGGAAGAAAAACCGGAGACGAGAGGAAGGAAAAATCGAGAGGATAAGGTACGGGGGTGAGGATAAGGATGAGGGGAAGAGAGGACGCCCTCGCAGGCCCACAGGGCACGTGTCACATGCCGGACGCGGCTTACGCGAGACAGAATTCAGTCGGTTGTTTTTAAACAATTTTCTAGAAAAAAAGACCGAAATCCTACTGGGACAAAATTGGCAGTGTTCTTGGTTACTGCGATTAATCATGGAAGGCGTCGAGCTTCTCGACGGTCAGTTTTGTAGCCAGAGTACCCCGTCGGCTCGCCCTCCTTTTGCTGGTGACGAGAGAGAGAGAGAGAGAGAGGGGCGATACTGGTGCCTCTGCCATCTTTTCACAAGCCACCACATGGCATGTCCAAGTCAATCCATGATTGATCCTGCAGCGCATGATTAACAATCACAGACACCCAAACACAATGCCCCAAAGCCGTGAGTTGAAGCCTTCACGTTACCATTCCTACTACCACTAGCTAGTCACAACTCACAAGCCAGTGATTAATCCATTAATTGATACCACCGTCATCTCATGTCCTTTGCAGAAAATAATTGAGGGAGAGTAGAAAAGACCCCAAACAAACTATAGGTCGGCATTCGGCAGACAGACATGCCCGCAGGCCGCGAATGGAGCTTGGAATCTTGCTTCCCAGTGTCAAGCGTCACATGGATTAGACAATATGCTTACTGCTAGTACCAGTGCTCGGACTACAGTACGCTTTGCCTTTTGCACTGCCGCACATGGATGATGGATTCGCCTCGCTGTGTTTTGCGTTGCGTACTTGCGTTGCGTTGCATGGATCTTCCTCAGATCCGAAAGCATGCATGTGTGTTCTGTGCATGCAGAGATGAGATGGATGGATCAGTATCCGGTTCTTTCTTTCTATCAAATCCATCAATTTTTATCAGTCTCGCCAACCCCAAGGTCGCCTGCTCTGCTCCGCTGTTGGTTCGCTCCTAGGCCGTCGCGCCATGCCGCTCGCGCGTTCTTTATTGCGAGGTCAAAAGACAGGCGAATCCGATGTCCTTTTGTGCGCCAAGGTCCACGATGCATGCCCATTTTTATACGATGATCCTGCCTAATCACCACGTTAATCTGTTCCTGAGCTGGTGTAGTCGGTATTTTCACACACTCCACTAGTAGTAGCTGTAGTAAACTAGAAAACATTCATGGTCATACCAAGTCAGAGCTGCACTACACCCAACCTGCAGCTACCGAAAATATTTTACGACGGTGAGGGAGGAAAACATGTCAGGGACCAAGATCTTGACGCGGAAAACTATACCACTAGTGCCCGCTATCACAATTACCAACACACAAACAGAATGTCTGCATTGCTTTAAAGTGGCCAAGCCAAAGCACCAAAGCTAGGTAAACGCTGCCATGCCATGCATGCATTAACCCACAGCGAGCGACCACAGAAGACAACCACGGGACAACATCTCGCACGCACTGGCCGGGAATCGTGCGCGGGTTCGCGCGTCCCCGTGCCAGTCAGTGCTACGTGCGCCTGGCGTGGAACAATCTTTTTACGCGCGGAGACTCTGTCTCTGTGTGCGAAGTGTGAAGAGCGAAGGCCCAAAGGGAAGGCGACGCGGGAAGAGATCAAAAGAGAAAGGCTGGGTGAGAAAAGCCAAGCGAGAGGAAGCGAAAGAAAGAAGTGTCTGGTAAAGCTCAAAAATAAAAGTGGAAAGGGAAAAAAAAACACGAAAGATACTGTATATGCTACGCACGGCCGAACCTGGTAAAGAAATTTGGCAAAGGAAAAAAGGGGAGAATGACTGAGAAAGAGCAAAAGCAACGAGAACCCCGAGCTTCCAGCCATCTTTTCGCCGGAAAGACGGCCGGGTTTCGGGATGAATTTAACGAGATTCGTCAGGTTTTTTTTTTTTTTTTTTTTTTTTGCGGGCAGATTCGTCAGGATTCAGGGACGCTACGCCTACGTTGTGGAGAAGGTGTACGTACGTGGGCGCTCGGGCTTTGGATTCGGCGCTTTTTGGGTCCCTCCGTAGCGGAACTTCATACTACGTTGACACTTTCTCGAAGGAAAAAAAGAAAGATACTACTACGTTGACACAGTGATGTGAAAAAAGGGGCGGGACACATACGGTATGGGAGGACGAACTCCCTCTCGAAAGTGGCATTGGATTCGACGGCAGCGACGAGGGAGGGGGCAAAATGGACAAAACTAATCTTGAGGCCCAACTATTTCACAAACTAAACCGTAGGGGAAACAAATTCACCCAGCTAATCTTTTTGTGTAGCGCCCGACAGGTCGGCGTTGCACTACACTGAGTAGCGCCTAACTGACAGGCGCTACACTCCTGGCCAGCGTGGCACCCCGGGCCCCACTCCTGGTTGTGCAGCACCTAGCTGAAAGGAGCTGCACTACATTGTGCAGCGCCTTACTGAAAGGAGCTGCACGGATTAAAAGTTACAACGGTTTTAATATAAGGTAGTGCAGCTCCTTGTGAAATAGTTGCGCCTCGAGGTCAGTTTTGTCCATTTTACCGAGGGAGGGGGCGCCTCTTTTCCTCTCTTCTGCTTCCCCTCTCGCAGCCAGCGGCGTTTTAGCCGGAAAAGAAAACCCCACGAAATATTGTCTAGGAAAAACGTCGTACGTACTATCATCAGGTGCAGCCGTGCCTCACCGTGGCACAGTACAGCCTCACCGTCCCTACTAGTACAACTACTATCACAACGTCCACTGTCCGTAGCAAGAAGACCCATCTACAGTCACAGGGGAAATAAATAACCCCCGGACTCACGACGCAACGTGTTAATTTCTACTTTAACCTTAACTACGACGCACTCTTTCCATTCACCAGCAGCTCGCTGCTGGCAGCTTTGGCCGTACGGTCGAAAAAGCTCCTGTAAACGTTCGGCTCTGGTCCTGGCCGGGCCACCCGGGGAAACAAGACAAGCGGCTCCAGTTCAGGCTCAGAGGCATTCATTTTCCCTACGGTCGCCTCACCAACCAACCTCGCTACGGACCCGGGGCCAGGAGGCACAGGGGTTTCAATGCAGCGCCAGATGGTAAATGCGTCGACGTCTTGGGCAATGGGCCTACCGACGGACGAAAGAAGAGATGCACTGGCGCGCACAGCGACTGTCATCCGCACTTTCGCGGCGTATGTTGGGCAGGGAGAGAGATTCATCAGATAGATGCGTGCCTCAGTAGGTAGGTACGCCGAATAAGAGCATGGTTAATAATATAGCCGGCAACTGGCTATATAAAACTGTCATGTCATCAAGAGCTAACAATATCATCTATTTATACAATAGGGTTGGCTATAAGGTTGGCTCTTAACTTAGTGATTTATTTCACTTTCTTTCTTTCACTTTCCTCTCATCAACTCATTTTACCTAGGAGCACGTGTAAAGGTTGGCTCTTGCATGAGAGCCCACTTCCTTGCTTTTTCCTTGTCTCTCTTCTCCACATAAACAAAAATGCCATGTAAACGGACTTATAGCCTACTAATGTACTTGCTCTAATTGCTCCCTTCGGATGGTACCGTGCAGTTTGGCCGTTTCGCGAACCAGAAATTCCACATGAGTTCGAGTGGAGCACTTCAGTTTTTCTTTTTTTTCATGATTGAACGGGGAGAAGCAGTTTAGTTCCCGTATGAGTCGAGGAGATGGTGCCCCTGCTGCCAGATTCAATGACCTTGAACAACATACAGCTGCACATCAACTTCATGAGAAGCAGCTACTTCCCGTAGGGATCGTTTAGAAAATGGACAAAAGTAGAGACGATACAAGCGCGAAAAATTAAGGCTTTTGACTTAGAGAGTACTCGAAATACTACGTACCATTTTGTTTTTACAAAGGATAGTGGCAAATTGGCGATCTACATTTGCCTTGAACAACATCAGGCAAAGCCACTATCCTCTGCACTGCATTACTACCAGTTAACAATTTTGCATGACTGCTCCTCTCGCTACGTCAGTTTCATCTACACCACAAATCGAGAACGAGAAGAAGAGACCTAGAATGACTACGCTGCCTGTGCTGGTGGAGCAGATTCAGGTTACCAATTGTCAAAACTCCAGTCAGGACAACACCCAGAGCAGCTCATCTTCCCTCCTTGGAGAGGGGCTTCACCTTGCGCCGATGTCCGAAGCTGTTAACCAGATCCTTGCGGGCGCACACCGGGAACAGGTGGACGCCGGGGAGCCTCAGGCGCCGCAGGACGTAGGGGAAGCTCAGCTGATCACGGGACGTGAACCTGACCACCTCGTTGAACCAGAGGCACATGAAGAGGTCGGTCAAGGGGGCGTGATCCCTCACAATAACTGAAGCTTCTGCGAGAGCTGTAGATAAGAAGGCAAGTAGATGATGAATGAGCCACACTTATTATCCGGGTTCAGAGGACCGGACCACTGGCAGCAAAGGTCTCAAAGAACGACGAACATGTATGATTTCGGGCCAAACATTGTGTTTACTACTGCTTGGAGCGTGCTTCTGGTTCTTCTACATAGCTAGCCCACATGTGGGTACGGTACGGGGGCTAAAAATGGCGTGCCCTGTATCACTTGGTTGAGGTGCAGAAAGCCAGAAAGGAGCCATAGCTTTTATGCTCAACGCATGCAACTGGACAGACTTTATAGCTCATGCCTTTTGCACAAGCACAGCTGCGCAGTAGTAGTAGCACCAAGCATAGTTATTATCTACTACTCCCTCCATTCCACAATGTAGTGCACCCACGCTTCCCGAGATCTAAGTTTAACCATAAATTTAACCAACGAAACCGAGCGGGAGCAAAAATTATACCACTGAATTCGTATCGAAATAGCGATACGACATTGATGTCTGTCTGCTCTCGTTTGAGCCCATCCCGCTGACTTTTCCTATGAGGTGAATGAATGGCCAGCCATCTATGTTGCGCACTATGCAGGGCATAACACGAGCCAGGTAGTGGTGATATTGATGTGCGATCTAGAGAAACAAATCTGGGACACTAGTATGTCAGCATTACCAATACATTTAAGGTAATGAGGCTACGGAAGGCACGATAAGAACGGTGAAAGCGAACAATGGCAAGCAAGTCAAGATTACAGGCTAACCTTTCTTTCCATTGAATCGTTTGTCATCTGGAATGCCGTCTTGTCGGTACTGATCCAACTGTATTTTAACTTCTTCTGGAGTTGCTTTGTGTTTCTTAACAATCGCTTTACCCTCATCATACAAGCTACTCCTAGCTCCGTGTTCCGATAATGCCAGGGAAGAGTTTGAGCGCCATAGAAGGGTTTCAATGACTCCTAGTGGATCTCTCCGGAACTGGGATTTCGAATCCACCCAAATCGAGTATCTTGCCATAGGGAAAAGGCGATGGCTAATCAGCTGAAGAGAATAGAACAGCAAAATGGAAGTCAGCTCATGACAAAAACGATTCATCCTACACAAACACCACATGCACTGATCATAGAACGTGTGCAATATCTGTTCTTGAAAAAATATAATGTAATATCTGCAAGATAATCTCCTCCTAGGCAAGGCTGTCAGAATCATGATTCTGTTGTGTACAATTCTACGACTTTACGATCCAAACTAACCTCTCTGACTGTACGATTTTGGTTCATAGAATATACGTTTCTACGATCCTGATAGTTAAGATTCTATAATTTGGGATCCTGCCATCAGAGCTCTGATCCGATTCAGAATCATGATTCTGACAACCTTGCTCCTAGCTCTGTTGTCCATAGAGTACCACAAGCTGAATATTTGAAACAGAATGTTGAGGCTT
Source organism: Elymus sibiricus (assembly GCA_039707655.1). Classification (NCBI taxonomy): domain Eukaryota; kingdom Viridiplantae; phylum Streptophyta; class Magnoliopsida; order Poales; family Poaceae; genus Elymus; species Elymus sibiricus. Next base: position 395,447,471 of record CM077672.1, read on the forward strand.
CTACTGACATTTTTGTGGTACTAAGACAGTGAAGGCACAGGGTTTTCAGCCAATACCTTGGGAATTTTGCCATTCAGCCGTTGATCTGTGAAAGGAAGATCTCTCACAAGAATGATCCTCCAAAGGCCAATCATGAGATTTTCACCAATCTTGTTACCTTCCTCCTGTTGAGCTGAGCGAGTGACTTCATCCCAGAATGCAACATAGCATACCTAGAAAGACAACAATTATCAGCAAACAAATAGGAAAGGAGCTCAAGACATTAACAACCGATGCAAGAGAAATACTAAACCTTTTTGGCAGACACTTCTGTCATCCCTATAGGCTGGTGAAGGTCATCCCCTCCACCAAACGCACAAGTGGCCACAACAACTCTGCAAGATCTCATGTAATCTTTATCTACATCAGAAACTCTGAACCCTCCATCGTCACTGTAGAAGCCACAGTGAACCGTTGTAGTTTCCTTTGGCTGCAGCATTAGTAGCATGAAAAATGAGGATGGCAGCTAACACATAATTTCCCGTAATTCAGCATTTTGATATTTGGCAATTTTTATCATGTAGTATCTACTATCTGCACATATGGTATTGTTATCCACATAGTAAACACACATATTTCATAGAGCAACTCCAAATCTTACATAATTTTCAAAAACTTCATGAAATATAGAGCCTGAACAAAACCTTGAAACTTTCTTCTCTTTCAGTAAGGGTCTGATATCCCGTGAATGAATTAAATCGTGAATTCGTCATATGGGATGAAATGTTATCTTCAAGATGGGGCAGACTGGACCTGTACACAACTTTCTTGACTGGCATATTTCGTTCAGGGGGTTCACGAAGTTCCAGATTTTGAAGCATCTCAGTATCGAGCATCTTCAGGCATGCTGTCAATATAACACTGAATTCATGAGGAAGCACATGTCATAATGACTTACACTGATATTTGATCTAAGAAATGATCACACTGTTACTCTAGAAGTCGAAAAGATAGAAAAGGAAATAGAATGGCATAGTATACCAGAAGAAATCAAAAGAATCAATATAAAACATGGGCTAGAACCTTAGATGTGTTAAACAAAAGAGAGTTAATAGCTAACATTTGGTATCTTTCAGAACAGGAATAACTCAGACCAGCGTAATTTGGTACTGTATACGTCAGAATAAGCTACGCAATAAGCTGTACAGTATTATTAATTAATTAACTACAGGAGTTTTGAACTAACCCCAGTTCAAAACTAGTTCAAAACTGCGACACTTATTTTGCATCGGAGGGAGTATTAAAGCTGAAGGATAAATCAGCACCTCACTTTGACTAACCTTATCGTTCAGACACACTTTGACTAACCTTACCATACAGACAAACGCTTAAGAGCAACTTGGCACTATTTACCCCCACACCAGCCCCTAAAAGAAATTCTCTAACAACTAGCATTGCAAGTCGGCAGTAAGCACCACCGGCTGAAACTAGGATCAATAGATCAAATTGCATCATTCAGGTCAGAAAATAAATAGATCGCTCAAGAATAGGGATATAAAACTACAGCACAGCTTAGCAGGTCGCTGGGTCAGCTCATTATACTGTGGTATCACCTCCATCACCATGGCTACATCACCACAATAGAGACTAACTGAACAGGACGTTATAATATAGCCACACCTACAGATCACCGAATTAAAATACCAAACAGAGCATTAAACTAAGACGCAGTTCTATCCACGCCAATTTAAGGTTTAGCTATCAGGCGCGGGCTTACACTTCCGGGCGCCAACGGCGGCGCGGTCGACGCGGCTGAGGTTGCTGGCGGACTGCGTCGGAGGCGGCGGCGGCGAGGACGAGGAGGGTGGATAGAGCGGGGAGAGGCGGTAGTACTCATAGGTGAAGAGGGAGACGGCGACGGCGGCGAGGAGGAGCGGGGCGCCCAGCCGCGCGGCGCGGCGGAGGAAGCGGCGGCGGGCGGAGACCGGATGGCGGTTGCGCTTGCGGCGGACGCGGACGCGCACCTTCCCGGAGGCCTCGTCGTCGTCGGAGACCGAGATTGAGATGCCTTGGATCAGCGACGACGAGGACGACATGGGTGGACGGACGGAGCTGGGGACGAGGAAGAGGAGGGTTCGGCTTCCGTGGTGGGCTCGGTTAGGCCGCGCGTGCCGGAAATCGTGATGGGCCTGGGTTTTTTTGTTGTTCGGTGTGTGGACTGGTCGCTTTGCTGCCTTTGCACTCTCTGTTCCTCTCTGCAGTCTGTGCCGCTCCAGCAGAATTGCCACACCAGTTAACATCTATTTTTACTTTCTTGAAATGAAAACCACAATTCAATTATTATTTTTGCGAAAAGATCAGATCTATTATAATGATTCACCGGAAGTACAAAACACCTCAAACATAATAAAAATTACATCGAGGTCCATGGACCACCGAACGACCATTGAATGATTTGATTTTAACATTTGAAGTTCTGCAGTCCAACCAGATAGCAAGAGGCGACATATTTGTTCGCATTTCAAATCTCCATCGAAAAACAGAGTATCACTTTGAAAATTGCCACGGGGACATGTACATTCTGTCGATAGCTTATCGAAAACTTCATATACGCTCACTCAAATGAGAAAACCATGCTTGGAGTTTGAACAACCACCCGTCAAACTTGGTGGAGTGATTTCAAGAAACCTGTCTTCTGTAACCTCAAGAAAATTGCTTTGAGAAAAACGAATATTACAAATCTGTGGCGTCCAGCACAGAACAACAACACAAGATGGCCTTTTTTAAGTGGGGAAAGATGGCGCAGAAACGACTCTAACAACAATGAAGTATCCAGCTTAACGCTTGGAGAACTGGGGACGCTTGCGCGCCTTCTTGAGACCCGCCTTCTTCCTTTCAACGACACGAGTGTCTCTCGTCAACAAGCCTTCTGACCTCAGAGGGACTCTGTTGGCAGGGCTGATCTTCAGCAGCGCACGCGCCACGCCGAGGCAGATCGCCTGGGCCTGGCCTGAGAGGCCGCCTCCCTGAACTTTCACGAAGACATCGTAGTTGTTCTCGAACCCTAGAGCCGCCAGGGGGATCTTGCAATACTCCACCCACATCGGATTCCCTTGCAAATACTCCTACACATTTTGAGATGTATAAGCACATTTTGAGATATAAGTACAGACAGACGACTAAATATTTATCAAATGTTTGTGATTTGCACGTATCCCTTCAGGTACAGAAAAAGAAAGGCTGAGCCTTAATGAAGTAAGCACCATAATTTACTCATTTAGTATATATGCAGCTGAAACCATCTATTGCTACAGTTTAACCTTAATGAAGTTAGCAGCATAATCTGGATCATTCATCCAAATAGCTTCATGTAATGTATGCCGAAGAGAATAATATTTTTCCCCATGAAATTTGATGACTGAACTTGTGTCTGTACCATGATTATATATTGGTCCTTGAGCAAATGAACAAAGGCGTTACATCATTTCAACTATGCTCACTATCTAGAATCTAAATCTTAGGCATTTGGAAACCACATTCAACATCAGTTACCAAACTGCATTCTTGGTGATGGCAACAATGTGAAGCAAATAGAGCCAGTGAAGTGAGTGTCCAGCACTATAAACAGGATACAAGTTCTATTAGACATCCTAACCGTGTGAAATGCAGAATCCTCCTTTCACTAGTTAAGCTTGCAACCCTCATTCTGCTAATCTATTCACATAGTTAAGTGCTCCGGTCACATCTTCCGCTTGATATGACATCTGAAAATAAATTTCCCCTTTGAGGTGCTTTACCACCGAACATCCACGCACCGATTTCGACCAAATAGTATTTTAGGCCATGCATTACCGCAAATCAAAAACACAAGGAGGGACTGATTAACCTAACAGATTAGAATCTGCGACAAGTCTGCATTGTTGTTTATCTAAATGAATTTATGCAGACATTTGCAGACCAATTAGCAGCTGACAAACAAGAATCTCGGAGCCTGAAACATGGAATGCAACCTATGTTCCATTGCCCGACTAGTAAAAAAACATGGTTTGGGTCGATTATTACATTAGCAATGAGCAGACATGCTAACAACCAAGCATAGTGGACAAACATTCGACGGATAGCTAATTCTAGAGCCATGCCACATTCAGAGTCACATAATGTTGCAACAGTTTCTGAAACCAGGACGTGCATTCATCGAATCGAGGAAGGAGACAACCACCTTGGCGTCGCGGAAGTTGATGAAGACCTTCCCGGTGCCCTCCTGGAGCACGACGCGGGCGGACGCCATCTTCCGGCGGCCCGTGGCGGTGATCCGCTGCGCGGCGAATCCCCCGGGCAGCCGCTGCTTCACGTACTTGCGCAGCGCCAGCCCCGAGAGCGCGTCCTCCTCGGCCTCGACCGCCAGCACCTCCTCGGGCCCGTCGTCGGCAGCAGGCGCCTCCGCCTTGACCGGCTCGGCGGCGTCGGCCCCGGAGGCGAAGAGGACGAGGCGAGCGGCACGGCGGGTGGTGGGGAGGAGGCGGAGGAGAGGGAGCGGGTGGGGAGCGGAGGTGGAGGGGAGGGAGAGGTGGGAGAAGGCCGAGGCGAGGGTGGAGACGGAGAGCGCCATGGTTTGCCTGCTGGGTGTGCCTGCGGGGTTGGATAGGCCACGACCGGAGGGGGATAAGCTGAGCTTTCGCTCTGCCAGTGCTAACTGCGAAGGTCGTCAGTTTGAGTTCAGCCAGCCTGGTTCCAAGCGCACATCTCCAGCTGTAGATCGGCAATCAACGCTCGAGATTAACCTGAATTACAGATTTCCTTTAAACCGAAGCTGTCTTCGAGCGAAGAACTTTTGTGGGAGAGGATTTGTAGCACGCAGTTGCGGGGCACACAGATTTGCGACCGCCCAATTGCCTCGTGATTTAAAAACTGGTTCAGTCTTTGCGTGTGTTTTAGTTTTTTTTTTAAAGATCAGATCTACTATAAAAGTTCATCGAAAGTCAAAACATGTCAAACATAATAAAAATAATATTGGGATTCCGAGACAATTGACGCCAAAACGAGCCACTGTCGTTGTTTCCCTATCGGATCCGGCTTGACCTTGTCACTGACAGCTGCGAAGTCTTCGTGCCCGTATCCCTAAGGACCAGTGCCCTGAAGCCTTTTTGTTTCCCTTGATCTGCTTCTGAAGATACGGTCATGCCAGGATGGTTGCCGTTCGTCGTGACACCCGTGGCTGTCGTCACGCCTGTCTCTGTCGTCGCAGCGTTCTTCCTCCTACTTGTAGTCTGCGTTAGTATTTCCCCGAAGAGAAGAGGATGATGCAGTACAGTAGAGATAAGTATTTTCCTCAATTAAGAACTAAGGTTATCAATCCAGTAGGAGAACCAAGCAAAATTTCGTTAAGCGCACCTGCACACAAAAGAGCAAACACTTGCACCCAACGCAAATAAGAAGGTTGTCAATCCTCTTAGCGGTTATTTGCAAGGATTAAATTTTATCAAGGTAAATAGATAAACTAAAAAACTAATTAAAATAAAAGTAAACAAATTGCAGCAAGGTATTTTTAGGTTTTTAATATATGATAAAGTAGACCGGGGGCCATAGTTTTCACTAGATGCTTTTCTCTCGAACACATAGCATACGGTGGGTAAACAAATTACTGTTGGACAATTGATAGAAAAGCAAATAATTATGACGGATTCATGGCAATGATCATGTATATAGGCATCACGTCCGAGACAAGTAGACCGAGTCCTGCCTGCGTCTACTACTATTACTCCACCCATCGACCGCTATCCAGTATGCATATAGGGTATTAAGTATGAAACAGAGTAACGCCTTAAGCAAGATGACATAATGTAGACAAAGTAAACTCAAGCAATATGATTAAACCCCATCTTTTTATTCTTAATGGCAACAATACAAATACGTGTCATGTCCCCTTCTGTCACTGGGATTGAGCACCGCAAGATTGAACCTATCACAAAGCACATCTCCCATTGCAAGATAAATCAATCTAGTAGGCCAAACCAAATCGATAGATCGGAGAGAAATACAAAGCTATAATAATCATGCATAAAAAAGTTCAGAGAAGACTCAAATATTTCTAATGAATAATCTGATCATAAACTCACAATTCATCGGATCCCAACAAACACATCGCAAAAGAAGATTACATCAGATAAAACTCCAAGAACATCGAGGAGAACATGGTATTGAAGATCAAAGAGAGAGAAGAAGTCATCTAGCTACTAGCTATGGACCCGTAGGTCTGTGGTAAACTATTCACACATCATCGGAAGGGCAGCAAGGTTGATGAAGAAGCCCTCCGTAATCGATTCCCCCTCCGGCAGAGTACCGGAAAAGGCCTCCAGATGGGATCGCGGAAGAACAGAGGCTTGCTGCGGCGGAAAGGTTTTCTCTTCTGTCTCTTTGTTGGTTTTGGAATATTTGTGAATTTATAGCGAAGGAATTAGGTCAAGAGGTGCCACGAGGGGCCCACAAGCCTAGGGGCGCGCCTACCCCCCCTGGGCGCGCCCTCCAGGCTTGTCGCCTCCTCGTGACTCTTCTGGTCTTCTCCCGAAGCTTTCTGGGTCTCTTCTGGTCCAGAAAAAATTAATTCAAAGTTTTTTTCTCGTTTGGACACTTTTTGATAATGATTTTCTGAAAAGGCAAAAACAAGCAGAAAACAGCAATTGGCACTGGGCACTGGGTTAATAGGTTAGTCCCAAAAAATGATATATAATGGCATATAATTGCATATAAAGCATCCAAGATTGATACTATAATAGCATGGAACAATCAAAAATTATAGATACGTTGGAGACGTATCAAGTATCCCCAAGCTTAATTCCTGCTCGTCCTCGAGTAGATAAATGATAAAAACAGAATTTTTGATGTGGAATGCTACCTATCATGTTTCATCATGTAATTTCTCTCTTACGGTATGAATAATAAGATCCGAATGATTCAAAGCAATAGTCTATAATTTGATATAAAAACATCAATACTCAGGCATATTAATAAACAATCATGTCTTTCAAAATAAAAATGCTAAAGAACGTTATCCCTACAAAATCATATAATCCTGTCATGCTCCATCTTTTTAACACAAAGTATTTATCATGCACTACCCCGATGACAAGCCGAGCAATTGGTTCATACTTTTTAATGCGCTTCAGCTTTTTCAACTCCCACGCAATACATGAGCGCAAGCCATGGATATAGCACTATGGGTGGAATAGAGTGTGGTGATAGAGATAAATAAGAGAAGTCAAAAATAAGAAGATAGTCCCACATCAACGAGGCTAACCAACGGGCTATGGAGATGCCCATCAATTGATGTAAATGCGAGGAGTAGGGATTGCCATGCAACAGATGCACTAAGAGCTATAAGTGTATGAAAGCTCAACATGAAGACTAAGTGGGTGTGCATCCAACTTGCTTGCTCATGAAGACCTCGGGCATTTGAGGAAGCCCATCATCGGAATATACAAGCCAAGTTCTATAATGAAAAATTCCCACTAGTATATGAAAGTGACAAAATAGGAAACTCTCTATATGAAAAACATGGTGCTACTCTGAAGCACAAGTATGGAAAAGGATAGTAACATTACCCCTTCTCTTTTTTTCTCTCATTTTTTCTTTTCATGGCTCTTTTTCGCCTCTTTTTTTTCGCCCGGAGTCTTATCCCGACTTGTGGGGAATCATGGTCTCCATCATCCTTTCCTCACTGGGACAATGCTCTAATAATGATGATCATCACACTTTTATTTACTTACAACTCAACATTACAACTCGATACTAGAACAAAAATATGAATCTATATGAATGTCTCTGGCAGTGTACCAGGATGTGCAATGATGTTAGCGTAACATGTATAAAAAAATGATGAACGGTGGCTGAGCCACAAATACTATGTCAGCTATATGATCATGCAAAGCAATATGACAATGACGATGTGTGTCATAAAAATGGAACGATGGAAGTTGTATGGCAATATATCTCGGAATGGCTATGGAAATGCCATGATAGGTAGGTATGGTGGCTGTTTTGAGGAAGATATAAGGAGGCTTATGTGTGATAGAGCGTATCATATCACGGGGTTTGGATGCACCGACGAAGTTTGCACCAACTCTCGATGTGAGAAAGGGCAATGCACGGTACCGAAGAGGCTAGCAAATTGCGGAAGGGTGAGAGTGCGTATAATCCATGGACTCACATTAGTCATAAAGAACTCACATACTTATTGCGAAAGTTTATTAGCCCTCGAAGCAAAGTACTACTACGCATGCCCCTAGAGGGATAGATTGGTAGGACAAGGTCCATCGCTCGTCCCCGACCGCCACTCATAAGGTAGACAATCAACAATAAATCATGCTTCAACTTCTTAGCATAACGACAGATCATACGTGCATGCTTCGGGAATCACAAACCTTAACACCAATATTCATACTAAACCACAATCATCTACTAATACCTCCCACATATTACCATCTTAATATCGCAAAACTATTGTAAGAAATCAAACTTATCATATTAAGTGATCTACATGAAAGTTTTTATTATATCCCTCTTGAATACCTATCATATCAGGACCAAATTCATAACCCGTGCATATTACAATTGCTAATCATGAGACTCTAAAAAAGATATAAGTGAAGCATGAGAGTGCAACTATTTCTTTAACATATAACTACCGCCGTGCTCTAAAAGATATAAGTGAAGCACTAGAGCAACTGCCTAGCTCAAAAGATATAAGTGAAGCACATAGAGTATTTTAACAAATCACGAATAATGTGTGTCCCTCTCAAAAAGGTGTGTTCAGCAAAGATGATTGTGACAAACTAAAAAGCAAACAAACTATATCACAAGACGCTCCAAGTAAAACACATATCATGTGATGAATAAAAATATAGCTCCAAGTGAGTTACCGATAGATTGTAGACGAAAGAGGGGATGCCTTCCGGGGCATCCCCAAGCGTAGACGCTTGAGTCTTCCTTGAATATTACCTTGGGGTGCCTTGAGCATCCCCAAGCTTAGACTCTTGTCACTCCTTATTCCTATGTTCATCCTAGTCTCAGCCAAAACTTGAAAACTTCAGCACACAAAACTCAACAGAAACCTCGTGAGATCCGTTAGTATAACAAACAAATCTTAAACTTTAGGTACTGTTGTAAATTGATTCATATTTAATATTGGCATAATTCTACTGTACTCCAACTTCTCCATGACTCATACCCCCCGATACGATCCATAGATTCATCAAAATAAGCAAACTATGCAACAAAAACAGAATCTGTCTAAAACAGAACAGTCTGTAAAGACCTGAATTATCGTCATTCTTATGTAACACCAAAACTTCTGAAAAATTATGATAACGTGGTAAATTCATATATCAATACTGTGTAAAAAATTCAGAAGGTTCTGACACTCCTGTGAAAAAACAAAATTACAGCACTGGGCACAAAAGTTTCTATTTTTCCAACATCATCTATTATACTATCTTCCAAATCATCTCAAAGGTATTACTTGGCACAAACACTAATTAAAACATAAAAATACAATCATAACAGAAGCTATAATTGTGTAAACACTCAAAAACAGAAGGTAAAAGCAAAAATTTATTTTATTCATTGGGTTGCCTCCCAACAAGCGCTATTGTTTTATGCCCCTAGCTAGGCATAATGCATAGTTTCAAGTGTTGTCATCCTTCAAGTTAATTCCATAGGTGGCCCTCATAATAGATTCATAAGGTGATTTAATTCTCTTTCTAGGGAAGTGTTCCATCCCTTTCTTAATGAAATTGAAATTTTATATTACCTTATTTCATATCAATAATAGCACCAATCGTTTGTAGAAAACGCCTACCAAGTATTATGGGGCAAGAAGGATTGCATTCAATATCAAGAACAATAAAGTCCATGGGCACATAATTTCTATTTGCAAGAATAAGCACATCATTTATTTTACCCAATGGCTTTTTAATAGTGGAATCCGCAAGATGCAAATTAAGAAAACAAGGATCCATGTCGGTGAGACCTAGCACATCACACAAAGACTTTGGTATAGTGGAAACGCTAGCACCAAGATCACAAAGAGCATTACATTCATAATCTTTAATTTTGACTTTAATAGTAGGTTCCCATTCATCTTGTAATTTTTTAGTAATTGAAACTTCTAACTCAAACTTTTCTTCATGTGCTTTCATCATGGCTTCTACAATATGTTTAGTGAAAGTTTTATTTTGTTCATATGCATTTGGTGAATTAATCATGGATTGCAACAAGGAAATACACTCAATTAAAGAACAACTATCATAATTAAAGTCCCTGTAATCCAAAGTAGTGGGTGCATTACTATTTAAAGTTTTGACCTCTCCAAACCCACTTTTTTCATTTTTATCATCAAGATTATCACCCTCCAAGCAATTGGGACTCATTCTATCTAAAGTTGACTCTTCTTCAGTCCCGTTTTCATCAAGTTTTATGTTACTAAATAATGATTCAATAGGAGTGACACCAATCATTTCAATATCTTCATCATTACTATGATAGAAACCGGGTGAAATCGTTTTTTCTAGGAATTCTCGCTTAGCTCTCAACCTAGCGGTCCTTTCTTCACTTTCATTAATGGAGACATAGATAGATTTAATAGACTCATTTATATCATGCTTGGGTGGCAAAAATTTAGTTTTGAGATTTTCCACATCATGAGCAATTCTATCCATGTTCCTAGCCAATTTATCAACTCTAGTCAATTTTTCTTCTATCATAGCATTGAAATTCTTTTGAGAATTAATAAATTCTTTAATATTACTTTCAAGATCAGAGGACATCCTATTATTATTATTATTATTATTATTATAAGAATTACCATAAGGATTGCCATAATTATTAAAGGAATTTCCAGGAAACGGTTTAGGATTGAAATTACCTTTATAAGCATTGTTGTTGAAATTATTTCTAGAGACAAAATTCATATCAATAGCATCATTATTTTTCTCAATCAAAGTAGACAATGGCACATCATTAGGATCAATATGAGCATTTTTACTAGCAACCAATTTCAATAGAATTAATTTCTTCAACAGAATTTACCTTCTTACCAGTTGGAGTTCGTTCCGTGTGCCATTGAGAATAATTTGTCATAATATTATCAAGAAGTTTAGTAGCTTCTCCCAATGTAATTTCCATAAAATTACCACCTGCGGCAGAGTCTAGCAAATTTCTAGAGACAAAGTTTATTCCCGCATAAAAGTTTTGTATGATCATCCATAAATTCAAGCCATGAGTTGGGCAATTTCTTATCATTAATTTCATTCTTTCCCAAGATTGTGCAACATGTTCATGCTCAAGTTGCTTAAAATTCATAATTTGATTTATTAAAGAAATAATCTTAGCGGGAGGAAAATACTTGGTAATAAAAGCATCCTTACACTTATCCCAAGAATCAATACTATTTCTAGGCAAGGATGAAAACCAAGTTTTAGCACGGTCTCGTAGTGTGAACGGAAATAATTTTAATTTAACAATATCATTATCCACATCTAATTTTTTTTTGCATATCACAAAGTTCAACGAAAGTATTTAGATGGGATGCAACATCTTCATTAGGACTACCAGAAAATTGTTCTTTCATAACAAGATTAAGCAAGACGGCATTAATGTCACACGACTCCGCACTAGTGGCGGGAGGAGCAATATGAGTACTAATAAATCATTATTATTAGTATTGGAAAAGTCACACAATTTTGTATTTTTTTTGAGACATCGCGACAAAGCAAGCAAACTAGCAAACAAGCAAATAATTATTTTTTTGTGTTTTTGTAAAAAAAATAGAAATGGGAGAGATGAAAACGAGAGGCAAATGCAAATAAAAGGAAAATAAAGTAAATGCAAGTGGATGATAGTTTGTGCGAAGGTACTTGGTAATTTTGATGATGTCTCCCCGGCAACGGCGCCAGAAATTCTTCTTGCTACTTGTAATCTGCGTTGGTATTTCCCCGAAGAGGAAAGGATGATGCAGTACAGTAGAGATAAGTATTGCCCTCAGTTAAGAATCAAGGTTATCAATCCAGTAGAAGAACCAAACAAAATTCCGTTAAGCGCACCTGCACACAAAAGAACAAACACTTGCACCCAACGCAAATAAGAGGGTTGTCAATCCTCTTAGCGGTTATTTGCAAAGAATAAATCTTATCGAGGTAAATAGATAAACTAAAATACTAATTAAAATAAAAATAAATAAATTGCAGCAAGGTATTTTTAGGTTTTTAATATATGATAAAGTAGACCGGGGGCCATAGTTTTCACTAGAGACTTCTCTCTCGAACACATAGCATACGGTGGGTAAACAAATTACTGTTCGGCAATTGATAGAAAAGCAAATAATTATGACGGATTCATGGCAATGATCATGTATATAGGTATCACGTCCAAGACAAGTAGACCGAGTCCTGCCTGCGTCTACTACTATTACTCCACCCATCGACCGCTATCCAGCATGCATCTAGGCTATTAAGTATGAAACAGAGTAACGCTTTAAGCAAGATGACATGATGTAGACAAAGTAAACTCAAGCAATATGATTAAACCCCATCTTTTTATTCTTAATGGCAACAATACAAATACGTGTCATGTCCCCTTCTGTCACTGGGATTGAGCACCGCAAGATTGAACCCATCATAAAGCACCTCTCCCATTGCAAGATAAATCAATCTAGTAGGCCAAACCAAATCGATAGATCGGAGAGAAATACAAAGCTATAATAATCATGCATAAAAGAGTTCAGACAAGACTCAAATATTTCTAATGAATAATCTGATCATAAACTCACAATTCATCGGATCACAATAAACACACCGCAAAAGAAGATTACATCGGATAGAACTCCAAGAACATCGAGGAGAACATGGTATTGAAGATCAAAGAGAGAGAAGAAGCCATCTAGCTACTAGCTATGGACCCGTAGGTCTGTGGTAAACTATTCACACATCATCGGAAGGGCAGCAAGATTGATGAAGAAGCCCTCCGTGATCGATCCCCCCTCTGGTAGAGTACCAAAAAAGGCCTCCAGATGGGATCGCGGAAGAACAGAGGCTTGCGGCGGCAGAAAGGTTTTCTCTTCTGTCTCTCTGTTGGTTTGAGAATATTTGTAAATTTATAGCGAAGGAATTAGGTCAAGAGGTGCCACGAGGGGCCCACAAGCCTAGGGGGCACGCCTACCCCCCCCCCCCCCCCGCGGGCGCGCCCTCCAGGCTTGTCGCCTCCTCGTGACTCTTCTGGTCTTCTCCCGAAGCTTCCTGGGTCTCTTCTAGTCCAGAAAAAATTAATCCAAAGTTTTTTTCTCGTTTGGACACTTTTTGATAATGATTTTCTGAAAGGGCAAAAACAAGCAGAAAACATCAACTGGCACTGGGCACTGGGTTAATAGGTTAGTCCCAAAAAATGATATATAATGGCATATAATTGCATATAAAACATCCAAGATTGATACTATAATAGCATGGAACGATCAAAAATTATAGATACGTTGTAGATGTATCACAGCCCGACGGCTCATTGTGATTGCGCGTCCATGTCTCCCCGTCGACCACACCATGCCGCCAGTAAAAACCGGTGGGAGGAGCGGGGACGGTTAGGCACCACAATGTTGGCATAGGAGGGGGGGGGTGAAATCCTCATGGAAGTCGAGATGAACAATGACACAACGCCGGAGCCCCCGCCTCCCCACGATCGCCGACGGGCCATCAAAGACACCCATCGACTGGTTGTTGCCCACCGTTAGCCAGGTAACCTTCGGGATGGCCGACGGGTTTGCCGACCACACCCAAAGGCTGAGAATAGCGACGTCCTCGCATTTGGTGGTGGCGATGTCGAAGTAGTGCAGAAAGGTATCGGGGCCAAGCACCAGCTCAGCGATAGCGTCGTTCTAGGCGTTCAACGGAATGTTCTCGATGTTTACGTGGACGTGGTGGTACGCGTCAACGGTGTCAACATGCGCGTTGAGCCTCCACTTCATGACATGGACGTCGAGGCCATCTCTGGAGAACCTGTCGGGGAGCACGGTGACAAGGTCGCGGTGATACGCCTGCTGAAACATGGCTAGGAACTTCCCTGGAAATTGGGCACCACCTTGATGCGGGTGTTAGCGAACTTAGTCTAGCTTAATTGTTTCCAACATTTCGGCCCGCTATTTTTTTTAATCATGACCAAAAAGAGAGCGGAAAGGCTAAAAATCTGACATTAGAACTTTAGACATGACAAATCAAACGTTTTTATGGCAAATTTATATTCTCCCGAGGATGACAAATTTAGTTTACAAGCACGGCAATTATTCTGTCAAAAATGAACTCAGGCGGATTTGCCACGTTCTCGGCAACTAAACCCGCATCCTCGACGAACACAATTTGCCATAAAAAACGTTTAATTTGCCATGCCTAAATATTTCGCTTTCTCTCGATATCCGGGTCCTAAGTGAGTGATTCCTGGATAGTTGCCAAAACTTTGGCATGGCCTAGCCAACTTTATTTCGTTTGCCTTGCTGGATAGTGATATAGGAGTATCATCCAAAACATTAACTACCCAGTTGTAGCCAAACGCACCCTTAGATTGGGTAAAAAAATTATGGTCCATGTTTAGGCGAGCAAAAGGATTTATAGGCCGGGACTATGGACGTTCAAAGTTACGAGTTCAACAGCATAAAAAGAAAAAGAAAAAATATTGCCCTCCATTGCCGGGATTTGAACCCGGGTCGCCTGGGTGAAAGCCAGGTATCCTAACCGGGCTGGACGACAATGGATTGTGGTACTGGTTCCCACAGCGGCTATATATTGACCTCAAAGGTTGTGTTTGCTTATCAACTTTTCGAGCGTAACTTAATCAACATTTTTTTTTCGAGGAAAACTTAATCAACATTTTTTACTAGAACTATTGATTTCCTGTACGACCAAACGGAACAACCACAGCACAGTTTCCGCGAACTGGCCTCTTGTATTCTTGCGCTTGTTTGCCGCCGCATGGTCGCAAACCGTGAAGCCACCGTACATGTAACGTGCCCTTGTCTGCCGCCGCAGACCGTGAAACTTCTGCAGAGGAAAAAGCACGAGTAAGGCACAGCCGGCGATGCCACTCACGTACGTCAGTACGTGGCCCTGCGCCCCTGCGCCCCTGCACAGGCACGTAAAGGTTGTTGCCGTACGTGCCGGCCGCGTGCGCGCGCGATGACGGTAGAGTAAAAGGCAGCGGCAAGCAGCCAAGCAGCGCCGTGCCGAGGCACGCGCGAGGGGGTCCGGCTCCGGCCGAGATGGACACACGGGCACACAGTGAAATTGACCACGCATGCGCGGGCACGCGGCACGGAGGAACCCGCCAGCGCCGGCTGCTCTTGCGCTCGCTCGTCGCGTCGATCGCCAGCGCGGCGCGGCGTCCCTAGTCCCTACCTGCTGCCGCCTCTATCACGTCCAACTCCAAGGTGTCTCTGTAGCCCGGACTCCCGTTCACTGTTGACTGCTGAGGGTCGGTACGTGTACACTGTTGAACGTTGAGTTTTTTCTCTTCTTTTTGCGATAGATTGAGCAGTGAGCCATGAGCTAGTAGATCGATCTCTGAACCGGCCTGTACCGTGCTCTCATTATTTATTGTCCATGATCGACCGATCTCCTCCTTAACTATCTGTAAAGTGTAGTGTAGGCCAAAAGTGAGAGGTCAGCTGCGAGCGTCGCCAATTTTCAGCTTAACATATCACGGAAACAGAACTCTCATAGAGGGAGGGCGTGTTCAAACTAAAGAGTCCGAAACCAACCTCCGTAAGAAATAAGAGAAAAACAGCGGTCAATGCAATGCAAATGTGTCTTTCTCGTGGATGCGTACGATCAAAGAGATCAGAACTTCAAAAGGAGCATCAAGTCTAAGGAACCCTATTCAACCAAGAAAAAAGCAAAAAAGAAATAAACGACGGAGCAACTTTAACAAATTTGAAGCAGACTGGCGATCCAAAGCAGAGTATCTTCAACTGTATGGAGCATGGCATAACACACATGGGTCTGGCTTATGCATAAGCCCATCTGGAGTGCTGTATTAACAATGGCAGGCACGAACTCTGATGACCTTTTGGATTTCTCGGCATCTCGTACGGTTTCTCTTCTCCTTGCCGTTGTCTCCGCGCCACTGGGATTTCGTTCCCACGGCTCTCTAGGCGGGTTCGGTCCCCTGCTTCCTGATTCTCATTGCTCAGCATGAAAGGGTGGTCTTTACTCCAGAGAGATGCTCATTCGTAACCTACATTGAAGATTGCACTAGGTTAGGCACAATCCCAAGCTCTAAACCCCTAGGGCAATGATAAAAGTTGCATGAGAGAGGACGTGTCCTGCTGGCGTGTTCCTCCCAAGCAGCACGCCAGCATGCGGCTACTCCTACTCGCCTGCGAGTTTCATCGAATAATGTATGTTGATTCCGTTTAGAAAAAAGTACATTTTACTACCCTGAATAAAGTGTGTGGTTCACATTATCCCCTGATCTATTTTTCTGCTTCCTTCACCCCTGAACAAACCCATACCGGTTAAAAAGCCCCCTGGGTGATTTGCCTGGATTTGCTGCTGAAGTGGCACTAGTCAACGGTGGTTTTGACCTGCGCCCAATCCCCTCGCAGCCCTTCCACCGACCCAGCGCTGCCCGATCCCGAGCGGGAGAGGACCCGAGCGCCCGAGCGCAACCAACACCACCAGACCGCCCCCTGCAACCACTGGACGCGTCCGCCGCCGCCGGGTCTGCCCCGAGCTCCTGCAACCTCGCGTCAGAGGAGCCCGCGCCTTGAGCCAACCTCCAGCCTCGCTGCCGGCGAGCACCAGGACGCCTCCACCGCCCTGCTGCCCTTCTCCTTCCTCCTCTCTCTCGGCTTCTCTCTCTCTCCGTGCCTCATCTCCCTCTCTCTCTCTCGCCTCACACGCTCTCTCTTCCAGGTACCCCGCACGCCATGGACGCCGCCTTCCAGGAGCTCCGCCAACCACCGCCGGGACCGCAGGGATGAGCTCCTCGCCCCATATCCGGTCCATCGCCGGCCGTCCCCGCCGGATCCGCGCCGCTGCCTCCGCTTCAAGCCTCGCTGCCGGACGTCAAGCGCCGCTGCCTCGTCGCTGCCCCTGTGCACCAGCGCCACTGCGACCATCCTCTGCATCGCGCGCGTGCGTTGACCTGCAGTCGCGCGTGCCACGTCAGTAGGTTGAACCGGCAGCGGCAGCTCTTTCCCAGCCCCACCTGACAAGGGGGCCCAACCCAGGTCAAAACCGCCGTTGACTACTGCCACATCAGCAGCGGGTGAAGACAAACCAGTCAGGGGGTGTTTTGTCCGGTTTGGGTTTGTTCGGGGCCTAGAAGAAGCAGAAAAATTGGGGTAAAGTGAACCACCCACTTTATTCAGGGTAGTAAAATGGATTTTTTCCTTCCGTTTACTACACAGATTTACAGCAAAAAACGCAAAGACTAATCTCAACTAGTAAAAGCGAAGCAAGGGTAGTAGCTGCCAGATCAAGGCGTGCATGCGATGAAAAGTCTCCTAGGGCAAAACGAAACCAAACGCCAAGATAGATTACCCTTCCATTGCAGTTAAGAGACGTCGAGGTTAGGGGTGAAAACAAAAGCAGCTGCAGACTGCAGCGCCCAAGAAGAGAACAGTAAACGACTAAACGTCAAAAGGAGGAGTAAATCGGACAAGACACCAGCAGACCGGAGTCCCAGACCACTCAGACTCAGACTGACCGGGCGACGTCTACCGCTGCCCGTGGCCCGCACACTACGGCGAAAGAGAAAGAGAAAGAGAGAGAGAGAGAGAGACTCGTCCCAAGAACCGACGGGGACTGGACAGCGTGGTATGGTAAAAGAAAGAATTGCACAAGTGTATAGCCACCAAGGAAGAAAGAAGAACCAGCAGAGAGGGGAGAGCACGGAGTGGGACAGCGGAGAGGCCCGGAAGCAAGGGTACAAGGGGAGAGGAACAAAGAGATTCAGAGGAGGGAGAGAGGCTGCCATGCGCCCGTGCCATGATGGCCGGGGTGGCATCATCGTAGACGGTTAAAGGGAGGAGAGGACACCGCTCGCTCTCTCGTCCGCAAAGAAGCTGCCGGCTCTGCTTTGCTGCGCTCTCTCTTTTCCTCCCCTTCCTTCCTTCCTTCCTTCGGTGGCTGCTTTTCCTTCCGTCTTTTCCCCGTCGGCTTTTGGGGGAAAGAAATGATGCGAGGGTTCCGGCCATGCCTGCCTAGATGCTGCGGCTGCTCCTCTTTAGTACTGCTACTACTGCCTGCGGTTTGAGCTGCGGTGGCGGGGGAGGGACGGAGCGACTCCCGGTGGATTCGCTCGGTGCCTCTGATAGTCTCTGATGTCCTGAGGTGTTGAGGGCTTGAGGCGGCTCTGCTCTCGTTTTGCTCGGTGGTTCCTGGGGAGCTGCTGATTTGGTGGAGGATTGGGACCGTCTGCGCGTGGCCGGAGCTGAGCAGGGTTGCGGTGTTGGGGAGCAGGAGAGGTACGTGTTGCATCCTTGATTATGTTCCTCTTGCGGCGTGTTAATCTGAAATTAGTCTCCCGTAGAAATTTTAGGTGGATTTGATAGAGTTCTCTTTTTTGATTTAGTGACTTTGTTCCATTTGCTGAAGATTGGGCATCCATGTAGTCAGGCTCGAGAAATGTTTCGAGTTGGTCTGGTAGTTTGATGATGATGGAATTTCTGAGCATTTGCTGCTGGTTCAGATTTCTATTTCTGTCTGGGCTTCAGAGGTCTGTCCGAATTTGTACTAGTTTTGAAATGTAAAAACAGAGAGATCTAGTAGGTGTGAACTATGAACTAGGAGGTGTACTCACACTGCACATAGAAAAGACACTGTAAACTGTCTTCTCTTTACTTCTTGATGATATCTTCTCTTCTTTACTTGCAGAGCTAAACTATTAGTTCCAGCTTCAGCTCATCAGTCTAACTCCTGTCTGTTCCTTATTCTCAGGTATATGAACTAGTGCTGCTTTTGCAGCTACCTCCAGGGCTCACTGGTCATAAGCTTCCTACGAAGCATGGCAGAATTCAAGGTTGGAAGCCTTGACGCCCGAGCGACAAAGTTCAGAACCGTCCCAATTGCTGTTACCCCGGAAGGTTTCTGGTGCTGCCCATCGCAGACCGTGCTCCACAAGACAGTGAAGAACCAAAACCAGCAGACGAGGCCTAAAGTGGGCGCATCCCCTCCTGTGTCAAAGGCCTCCTCGGTCCAGAGGGCGCCGACTATCTCGTCGGAGAGGAGAACACATTCGACTCCAACAAGGTCTAGAGCTAATTCAGATGAGCAAAGATGCCTGTCGACGGCGGACAATGCCACCTCCAATCCACCAAAGGTAGCGAGCGAGAGGCCACCGAAGCAGCATAAGATATCTGTTGGGTTTGGTCATATTGAGATGAGTGACTTGAGAGTTGTGCTGTATGGCAAGGATGGGGTTGCTGTCAAGATGAGTGTGCACAAGAACATCCTTGCTGAAAATAGCACCTTCTTTGCTGATAAGCTGTCAAGGCAATCTCCAGTGTCCAGTATAGAAGTGCCTGATTGTGAAGATGTGGAGATTTATGTTGAGACTGTTGGCTTGATGTACTGCAATGATGTCAAGCAGAGGTTGATCAAGCAAAGTGTTCCACGCGTTCTTCGGATCTTGAAGGTTTATTCAATGTTAACTCTGCATGTCCTTTTTTCAGTTTTATTAACTCTCTATAGATTAATTAGCTACTAGTATAGATGTAGAAACGGTAAAAAGCTGAGCCTTCCACTTTTGTTAGAGATAAGAAAGTTAGAATTGACATGTGCTGGTGCTTTTAAGTTTTTTTTTTCTGGTGCTTGAAGTTAGTGCAATATTTGCCTTAAGACGGGGACCTTTTTTTTGCTTTACCGTAATGCTTTGAAATCTAGAAGCTTGTCATGTGTAGGGCAATCTACTTAAGCAAAAGTGAACTTTAACTTGGTATTGTCTACCTAAGGAAGCAGCATAATTATGAACCACAACTAGCCATTTTCAGCTAATAAATAAACCATTGTTTTGGTGTAACGAATATCCATGTATGTTGCGTGTGTTATATCTTCTTTCTCAACTCAACATCATTCAAAATACTCATCAGCATGAAAGAGCTGACCACACCTGCCATGTGGTGCGTGTTGTTATATCAAAGAGATATTTTCTTCTATAAAAATAGTACAGTGTGTCACTTAAACAATGATAAGTCAGCAAAGACGGCATAGCCCATAACTGATAATGCATCTTGCATGTGCCGATTGGTGCAGATTGAGAGAATCATGCCAATCAGGCCCATGACATCATGGAAATTGGCCATTCCTTAGCAACATGGTGGCTCGATTAGGACGAGAGACCGACCAACTTGGAATCTTCAGAACAAATGCACCTTTCTTCTACTTTTGTTTGCTGTTCGCTATGTAATTTAGTTTTCTTTATACTGTACAGGTTGCAGAATTATTGGGTTTCCGAGCATGTGTTCTGTCATGCTTGAATTACTTGGAAGCGGTCCCTTGGGCCGGGGAAGAAGAGGAGAATGTGGTCTCATCTGTTCGGCATCTTCAGACCGAGGATTATGGTGTCACCCCAATACTGAAGAGGGTATGCTCCGACCTAACGAGCCCACCAAATGACACGTTTGTGCGCATCATAGAACTAGTCTTGAAAAGCAGTGATGACAGAGGGAGGCGCGACATGAAGTCCTTGGTGCTCAAGCTTCTCAGGGAGAACAGCAGCAGCTGTGCCAGCAGTTCTGCTGACCTATGTGTTGAGACCCTCTACAGCTATTGCCAGAATTGCCTGGAGTCCTTGCTGACCTTGTTTCAGCAAGCATCTGACAATGATTCCTCTGAGCAGTCTTCGGAGCTTAAAGAACCAGTTCTTCGGCAGATTACTCTAGAAGCAGATAATCTCCTGTGGTTAACCGAGATTTTGGCTGGCCGGAATGCTGCAGAAGAATTTGCAGTCATGTGGTCTAACCAACGTGAGCTAGCTGGGCTTCACTCCAAGTTACCGACCAAGTCGCGCCACCTTGTGAGCTGCGTCACAGCCAGGCTCTTTGTGGCAATTGGGAAAGGCGAAATGCTCCCGTCCAAGGACACCCGGCAGCTCCTCCTGGATGTGTGGCTGCAGCCTCTCATGGATGACTACAACTGGTTGCAGCATGGTTGCAGGTCGTTCGACCGGACCGTCGTCGAGGAAGGGATCGGGTCGACGATCCTGACGCTGCCGCTGGAGGATCAGCAGACCATACTGCTCTCGTGGCTCGGGAGCTTCCTCAAGGTCGGGAACAGCTGCCCCAATCTGCAGAAGGCCTTTGAGGTGTGGTGGAGGAGGACCTTTGTGCGGCCTTACGTCGAACAGCAGGGGAGCCGGTCGCAGTCGGGTCGGAGTTGAGATCTCCGCGGCTTGCGCAGGGAAGCTAATCGCGCGCCGTTTCATAAGTAGAACATCGCTGAAAAAGGTTTAGTCGTATAAGTTGATTTGTGTGAGGCTTGAGAATATGTTTGTGCACTGTTCTTGTGATGCTTCTTCAGTCCTTCACCGATACGTGAAGCTCTCTGAATTCTGGTTTACGGAATGTCTTGTCTGATGTGCTGCTTACTTATCACGAGACATCAGTTTGTTGCATTATGTTTTGTTACTAAACATTGTGCGGTAGTGGTGACACTGTATTATTGCGGCTCACATGTAGAAATTGAATGCTTGTGATGCAATTGTAAATATTTTGCTGGGATGTACTATTGTGATATTATCTTAGATTTGCGAGAGTGGGATTTTGAATCTTGCTTCAACAGACATGCCTGGATTACTGCTAATTTTGTGTTATTAATTCTGACATCCAGATCAGAAGACCAGACTTCTTCCTGTTTCAAACTTCAGATGGTACTACATGACAGCGAAATCTGTCGGTTTTCTTTCGTGAATCCCGTCGATCATATGGATAATCAATCTGGGATGCTCGTAATGTAAAAGTCTTCTGCGATGATTACCTCCTCCAGAACTCATGAAAGTGGAGGCCGCCGTCGCCGTCGATGTCGCAGGCCCGTACCATGCCCTCGCAGTCGGCGACGGACCGGCTATCGCCGAGCTGGGCGAGCGTCCTCCACAGACAACTGCCCCCTGGTCGTCATAATTTTATTTTGGATACCATGGCATTTATATTAATTGGTGGATGGAATTTTTTTAAATTGGACCATGGCAACTTCAATTCATGTAACCATGAAAATATTATGCTTTAGATCATGGCATAGTTATTATGGATGTTTTCACACTACAATTTTTGCATGAAATGTTCTAAACGTTCCCACGACAATTTGCTTCTCATGACAATTATGTAGATAATCATCATAAGATCATAAAATAATTTTTGACTCATGCTAGCAGTGCCATGTACAAATTTATTATAGGCAGCATGGAAATCGCTAATTAGACCATGGCATTTTAATTTTTTAGAACATGGTAGTTTTATCTTAGGTACCATGACAATTTTTTACTTAGAGGATGGTTTTTTTAAAAAATTAGACCATGGCAATTTCAAGTTATGTACCATGGAAAAATTATTTCTTTAGATCATGGCAATTTAGTTAGTTACACCATGGATTTTTTATTCATTAGGGTCCATGGTACTTTTACTATTCATACCATGGCAATTTTATCTAGTTAGACAATGGTAGTTTATTTTGTAGCATGACATTTTTTGTGCACCATTCAATTTTTATTTTAAATACAATGGCATTTTTTTTTGTAGAGCAAGGCATTTTTATTATAAGGAGCATGGCATTTTTATTACAAAGAGCATGCCATTTTTTTGTACAAGCATGATACATTTATTTTAAAGAGCATGGCATTTTGGTTATAAAGAGCATGACATTTTTTGTATAGAGCATGACATTTTTTTATTTTGTAGAGCATGACAATTTTGTTAGTAAGACATGGCATTTTTTAGCATATCATGGTAATTTTCTTTTGTATGGCATTTTTAGGTACAAACATCACATCCGCCTTTTTGTGTGCATAAGATATGGCAAATTTATATATAAACATACCTCCATTATCTCGTCGTTAGTATTCTTAACACATGGAAATTCAAATTTTTTCAAGGCATTTTTTGTATGTCATCCTTTTTTGAACATGATGAGATTTTTTATTTTTTGAACTGTGTTTTTGCACTTGTTTTGGAAAATAGATTGTAGGCTGGTGCGGCGTTTTCGGCCTGGTGCTAGTTGATGTGAGTGGACTGGCAAGCGAGGAGGTCACACCGCTAGCGAACGTTTTCGTTCACTGGTTTTCCCCCTCCCAGAGGATTCACCAGGTCCTCCACCCGTGGGGAACGTCAGCCAGATATTAGGGTCCATAATTATTAGGTTTTGTACTGTACCTGTAGCAGAAGGCATCGGGTCGACTATCTTGATGCTCTCGCTGGAGGATCAGCACACAGATTGTGCTGTAGTAGCGCCACTGTATTACGGCTCACGTGTAGAAACTGAATGATTGTAATGCAATAGTAAACATTAATGTATTGTGGTATTATCTAAGATTTGGAAGAGAAAGTATCTGAATCTTGCTTCAATAGTATATATGCCTGGGATTCTGTAAATGTTGAGCTACCTTGCAGCTTCCTGCTAAGTCAGTGTTATTAATTCAGCCTTCCAGATGAGAAGACCAGACCTCTTCGACTCTTCACATGTAAAATTTCAAGCGGTGCATCACACTGAAATGTGTCAGTTTTTGTTCAGGGAACTTCTCATTTTTCACTCGCATACAGCCATTTTGCAGAGATGAAGCTCTGGAAAAAACACAGTCTTCTCTAAACAAAAAATACTGAAGAAAAATAAATCAAGTGTATAGCTTCATTGATACACTGGTGTCACTTCTGAGACACCAAACAACACAAGATGAGACAGCAAATCTGTAACGATCTGCATAAGCTCATCTGGATGCAATGCAGAGTATGAACAACCACCACTGGCAGTGTAGCCAGCTCTACCTAGCTAGCTAGCTAGCTCATCATCCTCTGGAACTCATGGAAGTCGAGGCCACCGTCGCCGTCGACGTCGTAGGCTCGTATCATGGCCTCGCAGTCGGCGACGGACCGGTCGTCGCCGAGCTGCGCGAGCACCCGCCGCACCCCCCTGGCCGTGATCCTGCCGGCGGGCTGGTCCACGGCGTTAAACACCTCGAACGCCCTCCTCAGGTCCTCCTCCTGGCTGCCCTCCCCCCTCTCCATGAGCGCCACGAACCCGGCGAAGTCCAGCAGGTACCCTTCTCCCGACGACGAGGACGGCACCGTCAGGTCGTCGCCCATGGACGCGAAGAAGGCGCTCAGCTCGGCGCCGGAGATCTTCCCGTCGTTGTCCCTGTCGAAGTGCTGGAAGATCCTGCGCAGCTCTGACTTCCTGCTGCTGCCGGTGCCGGACGACCTCCTGCTCGAGGACGACCGAGCGGCGGCAGCACCGGGGCTCGCCACGTCAGACCGGCTGCACAGCAGCGGCAGGCCGAGCTTGAAGCTGCTCTTTCCAGTCAGGCGCTTGGCCGGCTTCGAGATGCTCCCGTTCGCCATTAACCGAACCTTGCGTACGTCACAACTCACAAACACTACAAGATCACTGGAGAAGTACACTTGTGCAATGCTAATGCAGCTGTGGAAGAACAGGTATGCCGCGAGCCTCCTTTTATAGGTGCTCAGCTCGGAGCATGGGATGCCAAAATCGGAGCAGATTTGCAGGAGCTGCCATCTTTGTGTGTGCGTTTGACCGGTCATGATGAGAAGTTCGTTGGCAACTGCCTCGCGTTCCTCAGATACTGTCAGCTTCTCCCCATAGGGCAACGTGATCACATGGCTCGCGATCCGAGCGCCGCCGTCCAACCAACAACGATATCTCCGATCGAGACAGCGCCATACTTCTTTAGTGCTTCTCCTCAGTTCAGCGACTGACAACTGAGACACCTACCACTGAGAATTTTAACTCTTGGCAGTTTGCAGGCCTTCGGAAACTGTCAGGGAAAGTGCAAGTGAGATAGCACCTCTTCTTTCACGAGGTTTGGATGCAGATTTTGAATATTTGAAACTTAAGGGTTAGTCGTCACAGGTTCAGTGATAGTATCTGGGTCCGAACTCGTTACGTCGTCTCGATGCAATGTTATGAGTCAATAAAAATGCTCTATAGAAGGTTCGGAGATTGTAGAAATATGAAGTATCAACCGATCATAATACTGGTTCTTGATCTGGCTTTCTTCAGATGTCAAGTTTGGAAGGTGAAAAAAATGATGGATACTGAGATTTCAAGAGAGATCTCCTTACTGCGGTTTGGGGAGCAAGGAAATCTGAAATCCTAACGCGACGGTTCAACAACGATGCAACTGCAGAACCTCCATGTGCCTCTCATGGATGCCATCAACCGCTAGGAGTTAGGAATTGTGCAAGTCACATGTTTGTGTGGCACCACCACATGGCACTAGATGCTGCTGCTTATCAGTCAGTTGGTAGATAAATAACCCACCTGAAGCTCATCATTGGGTTCCCGCATCGAAGCTTGCCACTAGAAGAATCTTCTTGCTAGTTTATGCGCATCGTTAGTTTGACCAGAATGAAGATTGTCAGGTACCAACTTGACATTCAAAACACAAGGTGTTGATACCCCCAAAGTTCATCACACCGACCACTGAAATAATGATAGAAGGCTCATCACAACCAAGCATGTACTATAATTTTTCCAATGAGTATGTATGACTCCAAAAGTTACAGCATGTTACTGAAAAGTTCAGTACCTCTTTTCCCGAAAACAGAGAAACTCCGCATCGATTAATGTAAGCAAAGCTATCTTCATTGTTGCAAAGGACTAGAGAACTAGACAACTAGTCCATTCTCACAAGTCTTAGAGGGGAGAATAACATTCACATATTACACTCATGCAACATATTAATCATATTGCTAGACCGCCATTCAAACCAGTTGAACATAACCCGAGCTACCCTCCAAATGGCACCTAGAGAGACCAAAGAATCACATGCCTCCACACATTGTAGTGAGTAATCTGTAAAAAATGGTAAAAAATTGGAACTACTTTTTTGAAAAAAATATTACAACGTCGTATACATAAAGCACACACACCTACCTGGATTTGAACCTTAAGCTGTCTGGTTGCCCCCTATAACCAATTCTTATCTTAAACACATTCGAGATAATAGTCAGTGAGTGCAGGTTCAAAGCCACGGACACAGTTTGCCTCAAAAGCATGCGAAAGGGCAGGAGAGAAACAAATGTTGAATTGTTTCCTCCATGTTGCAATAGCAACACTTCTTATTGTCGTCCCAATTACACGTAGTGAAGTTATTCATTACGATTACCCCGCTGCATAGATACTACCGAATAAAGGAAGTGATAATTTTCATTTATCACGTCGGCTTTCATTTGTTTGACTGAGGAAAAACCAGAAGCATTGAGCATCCAACGAAACACATCTACATCTAGCTACCCGTTAAGTTGACTGACATTAACCATTGAACCAAATTAACCATGAATGTCCATTCTCACTAGTTAGTGTTTGTCAAAGCTAACATTCACCGAAACCCCGGTTATAGCATCCGCTAGTTAACATTCAACATGTTTTCTCTAACAATGTTGGATATTGCTCGCTAAGTGGACAATCAACCAGCCATGAGTCTTCTAAAATGTGTGTTAGTGCCATTCATACGGTAGAAGAAATCCTCTTTGACCCACTTGAGTCATTTCTAGGAAGGGAATTAGAGGGCTTCAAAACAAGTTGTGATAATGTTTTAGAGCGGAAGTATTCGTTTCATAATGGCTCTTACCACAGCATGTTCTCATCTAAACTTTGAGATTCTCCACTGCTAGTACACTTTTTTTAAAGACATGGAGACCCCTAAGTAGATTCTAGTAATTAATGATGAGAAATCAAGGGACTAGTGTGTGTGCTAAGTGTATGAACAAGATTTAGCCTCTCAAGTGAATGCTGTAATGCATCGTCGATCCCCCAAAAGGAGGAAACTCTAGGCTTCCTAGAAGTATATTGTGTGTTGGTGATATTGTCGAGTCACTTTGAGTCACAAAAGCCACACTATTTACAGGGGGTGTTCAAGGTGAACAAGAAGTGATCATTGCTCTATCTTTTCTCACTTCAGAAAGGCAAAAACCAAACCAAATCACAAGTCGATTTTGAGCTGAAAACAAAGGGGACGCTAGACTATCTAGGGTGTGAACCCTAGAGTGATGGATATGCATAAGTGTGCCAGGGCATCTGTTGACGGTAAGGATACCTACTCCGAGGATACCTACTCAGACGAGTGTCTAAGGACTCCCAAGTCATGCGCCCGATAGACACTCAAAGAGGATAAGGATGTGTGAACTATGTCAGGGATCCCTCAATTATGAGAGATATATTTCCCATAATAGTGGATCACCTGATTGTATCATATCCCCTGAAGATAGCTACCAAACTATTGGCTCTTGCCTGTCGATAGGGACATGATATCCCTTGCCAACGGATAAAGACACACACAAAAAGCATTATGCGCGGAATCTAGCTCTTTAGATGAGTTCAACACTACCATAATCCTCTCATTGATCAATAAACATAGATAGGTAGGACATAGGGCTATTACCCATTCGGTGCCTGAACCTGGGTAAAACCACCATGCCACCTTCATCGTTGGCGAGATCCCCTAGGGCACCACCCATCCCTCTACATCCTTCCGCGAATCCACATAGATCGTAAGATCGGCAATGCATTAATCGTCGACATTTAGAGCATTGTTTGGACCTGTGTTCGGGGTCGCTTGGCCTGCGGGGTGGGCTACCCGAGTAAAGTTCAGAGTGTCCAAACCAAACCTATGTCTGGGAGTATCTGGCCCCGCTCGATTCCCTTGCCGAACTATCATGGGTGATGCCAAGAGTGCTCAGGGTCGGACTATTCGGGGTTTATGGCAGTACTATTTGGATGTTGTTTTCCCCTACTAAAGTTGGTTTGACCAGGCTGGAACATGATACCCCAAACAGTATATGATTGCTGGCTTAGCTTCTCCATGGCTGATGGCTTGAACTGCCCGTGGTTACCGATCACTTAGACTGCATAGATGTACTAAAATCATGTAATTGTTATCTTGGATATAGATCAATAAATAATGTTGTGTCCCCTTTGCCCAACCAACTCTTTGTCTAATTTCATATATGAGCACCTTTGAGCACTCCCGACCCTCTCCAGCCCATTTGAGCCAATCCTTAGTGGGAAATAGCCCTTCTTCCCTGAAGTTAGACGAATGGTCGCCAAAAGTGGATGCTAGACAGCAACTTCAAGATGTGTGGGAGCGACATACCTAGCTGACCTGCATATCCAACATCTCCTAGGTAGAACTTACCATCATGGATATTGATCCCATCAGGTCGGGCCATGTTGTCAGCAAGAATCTTTGCATCATGGGTTGATCCTTCCCAACCACTAACACATATGTGAACTTGAGATCGAAATCAACATCAACAAGCACATTCTGGTTGGTGTGGTGCTTTTTATGCTTGTATGTTGCAGACTATGACCTCGGCACTTTAGCAGTCACATGGGTACCATCAATTGCGTCAATACAATCATATGATGCCATGAACAAACTGGTACGGTTCACAACAATATAATGACGTCATGGCATGAACTAACAGTTAGTACTATCCACCTTGAAATATGGATACCATTTATAGCTCATTCATAGCTTCGAAGGAGTTTGACCATTAGGTGGCTTGATCATCTTTCCTCTGAGCTCTCCAATCGCATAGAGAACTTGCTTTAAATACCATGATATTGTCTCATTAGATCTCCTGAATGTGTTGTGAATCACTTTGAACCTTTGGTTATGACCCACAACATGAAGGAACAATGCTACTTGCTCTTCCACAAAGGTGTGGATGCTATGTTTTAGCAACTGCCTCTCCATAAATGTCTTCACAAGTTGGGCAAAAGGAGCTTCTCATTCTAAGCATGTTCACAACCTCTACATCATTAGGGTTGTAGATGTGGTTCAGATTCGCCATCCTCTACCTATCCTGGGGAAACATTGGAGCATATGTGACCACACTCCTGGAATTGTGATGAACCGCTATCTCGTGGAATGTAGGAAATACGTCCAGAGAGGGGATGAATAGACAACTAAGAAATAAGGGACTTTTTCCCAAATTTTAGTTTCCTTGGCAACTTTGAGCTTTTGTATGGTAGTCCATCAAGCACCCTACATATGCAGCGGAAAGTAAAGACATGCAAAGTGTAAATATGTGGTAGAGTTGGAGATATGCAAACAGGGGTGGCTCAGTGAAGATTTTTACCATGGTTCAGATAGTTGGTGCTATCTTACATCCAAGTTGACGGGGGCTTAGATCCACTAAGGATCCTACAAGGATCCCGGTTGCAAATTCCATGAAGTAACAAGTCCATGAAGGACACTCACTCGAAGGTTTGACAAAGGAGCAACCAACCTATGCCACCATGGCTTACACCCATGAAAGACTAGCCTCATTCAGGGTAGATCTTCATGAAGTAGGCGATCTCCGGGCCCATACAAACTTCTTGGTTTTTTCACAAGCTCGAAGACTTCCAAGAACCTAGTTGGTCTAGGAGGCGCACACCCTCCAAAAGTAATAAGATTGAGGTTGCTTGATGATGAATTCCTTGCTATTTTGCTTCAAAAGTTAGTCTCCTTTTGCACTCAAACTCTCACAAGATTTGGCTTTGGATTGGAGAAGTGAAAGGGGAAAGCAAAGAGGATTAGAACTCAAAAGATTGTCTTGGATGGTTGGAGTAGAAAGCCCTTTGAAATCAACACAAGAAGGTGGAGTTCACCCTCAGAACATAGGATATGAGTGAAGTTTGCTTCGAGTGAATTGATGGGATAAGTTGGAGTATATATAGGCTGGACCAAAAATCTGAGCGTTACACGCTTTTTGACACATCTCGGAAGTTCCAGAGTGATTAACTTGGAGGCTCCAACATGTACAAATGTGGCAACTTTCAAGTGATTTGGATGGTTCGAATGGGTAGCATTTGGAGGTTCCGAGGCGACTACCTTGGCAGTGGCACACTCTATGTAACCACTTTGGAAATTCCGAGTGAGGGGCTTCAGAAATTCCGAGAGGGCAACAAAAGGTTTGCCAGATACTTTTGGCGGTTCCGAGTGGAGTTCTTGGCAGCTCCGTAGTGCTAGGGTTTGCAGGAACTATATCTGGATGAACTGCTCGGTGGTTCTGACTGGAAGAGCTTGGCAATTCTGAGGTGGAGGAATTTGAAGGCTTTTGAGGGCATTTGAAGTTTGGTATTTAAGCACCGAGAGAAAGAAACTCATCACAACATCCTTATCCCCTTTTGATTGTATCAGCGTGCATATGGACTCGATGTGATCCAGGATCACTAAAATGAAAATGGTGAATCCTTGGCTTGGCCAACACTTGTCTTCATGATAACTTGTGGGAGTCGCCTTTCATTTTCTTTGTTACAACCAAATGAAACTTTCCTGAGAAAACTAGATAAAGCATTGGTTCCTCGACATATGTTGACATCAACTACCACAGCCCAAAAACCGGATTAGATGCACTTTCATGGACCAATAGGAGCCAACCCTGAATCACAACTATGAGTGATGTTGCCTAAATGATAAGCTTCATCCGCTCGTCCTAGTGAAATCGATATTTCGGTAAGTAACAACGAAATCAACCCTACACCTTACCTACGACCTAACAGTGGAGGGATGTCGGGTGGTTGTATGATGCTTACTGCCATGGGGGACGGCGATGACAACCTGCCGATGCTGGAGACGAGGCGGGCAAGATGGAGATGAAGGGGGCGAGCAACCGACGGTGGGGAGGAGCATCTCCCGGTGCCGAAGATCTAAGTCACCACCGCCGCCGGTGCCAAAAACTGAGGTTGGATTTGTCCTCTTGCTAGAGGTGAGCGACTAACGGGGGGTGAGACAAGATTTCGCGCCATGCCGCGTCAGCGGATATTCATCTCCCCTCCCACTGCGCTCTCCTCAACTTGGCTCCATGAAAACCATGGATTCAAGCGTTCCCCTAGAGCCAGGCTCCAGGCTGCATTGAGTAGAGCACGAGCCAGCGCCTATCACGAGCAACCAAACAAACTTTGTTTGCATCCACTCAGCCTGTTTGGAGTTGATGCGAGCAACCAACCACACCACTAGTCGATGAGAATTAGTATATGGGTGACCTCAAGTTTGGAAGGAAAATAGACTTCCAACATAATCTCGCCATGTGGCACGTCCAACGAAAACTGGTCCAGTGGGATGAACCATTCTTGCTCCACCGCCACTGCCTCGGCAGACATAGATCCCCCCATCAAGCGAACGAAAATCGTCCATGAACTCTCTTGCTTTAGATGATAAGATGTCGAGCGAGGCATCTCAAAAAACATGATCTCCTCCGATGAATATACCCAAACAAAGAAAGTAAGAGACCACATGCTTCAGCAATTTTGGAAATTCAGTAGCTGAACCAATGGTTCGACTTCAGGGTATAATTATATTTATCACTTTGTTCTGTCCTAATACAGTGACAACATCAGTTTCCTTTCGATACAATAGCACCATAGACCCATGAGAATGTACAATATTTTCCTTGCAAGCAAATTTGGCCTCAATAATGAATACATAGTCCAGTTGCAACAGGACTTGTCTTCACCAAACAGAATGTAAAATTTCCTGTTCTCAACCACAATCCGTTTTTATGAACCAACCTCAATCCAACACCTGCGTCTTCAGCAATCTCAACCAAACAAAATGAATCCCTCACGCAGCACTTGATTTATTATCTACTGTTTTCTTACCAATACTGACCAACTCTGGTACTTTATTAAGTAACCGATTCATCTCATCAGAAAATTCAATCTTGGCTCGATTCGACTTCCCTCCGACAACTACTGTAGTTCCATCTTGCAGCGCCCACAACTAAGAACAGATTAAACCGTAAATGTGTAGCAGTTAATACAGTGCTTGTCGAAGACAACGATGAAAAAAGAAGTAGCGTATTTGCAGTTTTGCACACACCTGAGCATGTGAAAGATAGCTAATGCAGGTCGTCAACATGAGCGCGCCGAATCCAGCATACACAATAGGAATTCCTGGATCAGTCTGATGGAAATGAAAATACAAAACACATTTAATAATTCATGCAGCATCCACAAATGCCTCGAAAAGGGAAACACTGAATCTTTAGTCCTGACCTTGAGATCCAGACCAGTACTGCCAATAGCATCCTCAATTAATATTTCATTACCATTGATTTCGATGGGGAGTTTAGAGCTTGGCCGACGAACTCCTACAAACTTACCATCTTGGTCATACAACACAATAGACTGAAGATCTCGAGCAAGCATCGATCTACATGTCATCAAGAAAAGTGGTTAATAATCTCATAGCTAATATCTCAGTTACATACTTACATTGTTAGCTCAGGATAGGGAAAAGGTTGAACATACATTCCCTTTACACTAGAAGAATCAGAGTCTTCAAGTGGCAAGAATGTTCCGTATAGCTTTTTATTGCCATTCAGTTGCAAGGGGGCCATGGCCAAGTTGAAAGGGCCTTCACCATTTTTCTTCACTTGTAGTGCTGAAAACCCCCAGTCCGTTTGGTATATCGTGATCCCACCATACCTCAGGGGATCATTCACTTTGATCGTCCTCCTCATTACTTCTTTGCCATCAAGGTCGAAAAGTGAAAGATCGCTATAAAATTGCGAAACCTGGCAAATTCAAAACATATGCTTATCTATCAATCTAGTGTCACGTGAGCACACAAGTGTATAAAACTCCGGAGCAAAATGGTTACCTCTCCACTATCATAGTACTCCATGTAGAACCGATTGACATGGACTTCCGTATTGAAAACATCCGGCGCGACGGAGAAAATGCCTTTGGGTTTCATGATATCTCCAATGACGAAATTCAGTCCTTGGGGAACATCCACTGAGCCTTTAAAGCTTCCGGTCGCAGAAAGTGTGGCACCTGCCATGACAAAAATCATCGCCACGTGCACGCCGATGGGCGCGTACCGACCAGCCAGGCCCTTGAATGCATACAAAGACGGGCCCTTAGTAAAGACCTGCAGCATATCAAGCACATATATAATGTAACATGCTGAGAAGGCAAGAACAACAGTTTGGGGTAAATGTATTGCATTGAAGGTGGCAATCACCTCATATCCGGCACCCATCAGGATGACCCCTAAATCCTGAATAGATGCGCGGGGAAGAGATTCCGCAAAGTCTTGCTTCCTAATGCTTCCCCCTGAACTCATAAACGACCATCTGCAAGATGAGCAGCCGTTGCCACTTTAAGGTTAATAATCGATCCTCTGATTAGTCTGTCAGTTCATGATGAAGAGGACATACCTTTTCGCCACCTTCACCATGGGCAATTGGGTGGTGAAGGTGCATGCCATCAGCGACGCCGCGAGGAGGGCCAGTAAGCCGAGGAAGACCGGCGAGGAGAACATGTGGTCGAAGCCGGGGGTGAGGATCCACCTCCAGGTGATGAAGCCGAACACCGGGTTGTCCTCGGGGAACTGCTCGAAGTAGTGGCTCGGCGGCTCTCCCTGGTCGATCACCGTGCCTGACATTGCAGCCCCAAAAAGCATAAGCACGCGACCTTCCCGGAAGCATAGGAGCAAACATGGGCAGCTCAGTGTCGCGATTCAGAAGGAACAGACACCCTACCCAGGGCCATGAGGCCGGCAATGGCGAACATCTCGGTGATGGCGAGCGGGAGGTTGGACAGGACCGACAGCGTCCGCTTGGTGGCGCGCCTCAACGCCCGCAGCGCCGCGCCGTCCTTCTTCGCCTCCGCCTTCACTTTCCCCTCCTCGCCTTCAATCTGCTGCGCCACCGGCGGTGCGGCATCGAAGAACACGACCTGCTTCTTGCCCTTGCCGGCTCCGGTGGGGACGGCCCCGCGCTTCGGCCCGTCGCTCCCCTGCTGCCGCGGCACGTCGCAGGAGACACGGAGGCGGGCGCAGCGGAAGGGGAGGCGCGGAGACGGCGGGAGGAGGCGCTGGCAAGTCCTGGAAGGGTGCAGGAGGAGGTAGCACGTGGGGGACGGCATCGCCGCCGCCGTTGGCTCGGTGGGGAGGAGGGAGGAGTGGGAGAGGCGCGGAGGAGTGGCGTCGCATCGTTGGCTCGCTTCGTCCCGCGAAAAAAAGAGGCACCGGATAAGGTGTCGTGCCCGCGTCCTGCGCACAAGTGAAGTGAGAGGCAAATATCTTGCGTCTGGGCCGGTGATTTTATTCGGATTATACGGGTTCTAGCTTCTCGTGGGCTACAAGGCCTAGTTGGTGATGGCGTGTTTACGCGGGGAGGACTTATTGGTCGCTCTTTGCGACTAAATGTCGGTCAATCACACGGAGCAACCCATAATTGGCCAGTCAAGATTTTATTTAAAAGAAAGAAATGTTTATTTAAAAACAAAAAAGATTTTGAAATTTTTTAAACATTTTTTTGGAAAAACTGAAAAGTTTTTGAAAAATTGTGAACATTTTTTAAAACATTTGTGAACTTTTTATATGAAAATTGTGAACATTTTTAAAAAATCTGAACAAATTTTGAAATTTCTAAACATTGTTTGAAAACATGAATATTTCTTAAATGCAAACAATTTTTTGATTTTTTTGGAAAAAGAAAAGGCATGTAAAGATAAAAAGGGATTTTGTAGCTAGCTAAATGGGCCGGCCCATATCACTTTCCCTTCGCTGGCTCCTTGTGCAAATGGGCGACAATTCGTTGCAATAGGTGACGAATAGGATTCACCGTCTACGTGAGCATTGGCCATGGGCTGACTGGACCTGAAATCGAACCCATTTCCCCATAAAAACACACCTATTCTTTTACAACAACAAAATGACATGCTATTTTCCTATAAAATAAGCACATAATCTATTTAGAAAAAGCCACATATACACGAATCAGGGCCAAGGATAGTGCTGGAGCGAGCGTCAGAGAAATTGCTTCAATGAGAACGAATTATTGGCTCAAGTGGCCGCCAAATATCAATGTTCAATTTGTGTCGATCCTACCTACAATATACTTACTAGAAAAGAGAGTGAGGACTCCGTTGAATGGCTTTCAGTTGACGGTGCTAGATGGAGCGACCACTTCAGTCACGACCTTGGTTAGGTCTGCACATCCCATTTTGGCGAGAGGGAGGCAGCGAATCACCTGGGCTACGGATTTGTCGGTTAGTTGATTCTCGAAATAAGGTCATTCGAAAAAAAACTGCCGCTTTCACTTATCAATCCCCAAAGAGGTGCTCAATTTATTCCTGGTGGCTGTGGAATGTATTGTGGCAATGGCCGTTTGGCTTGATTTTGGCATGATAGATGGCTAAACAGTTGCAGTGCTAAAGGGATAACTCCTGAACTTTTCTCACTGGCTCGGGTGAGAGGCACAAAATATCACTCAGTGGCAGAAGCTCTTAACAATGACGCATGGACCAAGGATTCATAGGTACCCCCGTCCCCCACTCAGCCTTGGATGAATACCTCAATCTGTGGTGTGAGATCAACGAGGCCCCTCTCCTCTCTCGGGTCATGATGATGTTGTTGGTGCAATATCTTGCCCTCTTGTGTTTCGGAGATTGTTGTCAGAAATAGGCATGGACCGATTTGTTTGCTAGTGCACACAGAGAGAAATAGTCTATGCAAGCTTGAGGAGAATGCCGTGTTCGGTGTTAAGTTCGAGGAACTTCACCGAAGACTATCTGTGTTGCGCAGAAGGACACGCTGCATTTCGTGAAAGACATGTATGTGAGAAGAGTGTAACGAAGGAATTGACCCCTTAAAATTATTGCTGACGTGAAGCAATATTTGTTCGGAGTGTTCGAAGAACATGACTGCAGTCGAGAAGATTGAAGATGAAGTGAAGACGTAGCATTTATTTCGTTATTCTTATTTCTCTCTTTGAGTCATAGGACCTCCGTACTATTAAGAGGGGTATAGGTTCTCGAAGATTAGGTGTGTTGTGATGCTTAGCCTAAACCTATGAAAGACTGAGAGAAATCTCTTTATGCTTCGAATGATTACCTATCAGCAGAAGACGTTGTTCTTCGGTGCTGCAGGAGATATCTTTCGAACTGAGGAGTTAGCATTTCTTGCTCCGCAAGGAATGTTACTGTTATGCTCAAAATCCGACCGTTGGAAACGTGTCATTTGGCCATTGGCTGATTCGCATGTCCAATTTGGTCATTTCCCTTCAGGGGAGGCTGCGGCTATAAATAGCCACCCCGCTCCAACGTTGATCGTTGGCTGCTCCGCTTAAGATTTCTGAGAAGATTGATTGAGCATCCCCTCTCCGAGAGATTTGGGTTTAAAATCCACCGAGAGAAAATCAAGAGCCAAAACTTAGACAGTAGTTGAGCATCACAGTAGATCTGAGTTAGAGTTCTTGTACCTATTACTCTTGAGAGCTACGCACTCTCTAAACGGATATGTGTCGGCTTGAGTGACGAAGAGTAATTGTCGTCACCGAGCAAAGTCTTCAGCAACCAAGAGTAGTTGTGGTTCGCGAAGAAGTCTGTCGAAGGTTTGGAGATCGCCGACAAGTATCTACCACGAGTAAAATCAACTGGAGTCTGATCAGCTCCGAGTTGAAGGAGAATAGGACGGAGAGAGATTTGCTCCTATGTTCAATCACAAGTCCCTCCAACCAGACGTAGTCCTTTGGCAGAAGGACGAACTGGTCTACCAAATTCATCTGTCGCCATCGAGCACCACTGGTTCACTCTACTTTACTACATATCTTTCAGCAGTTTACATTCGTGCTCTGTATTAACATTCCAAGAAGTCTCAAGCAACTAAGCTTGGGGATGTCCCGGTGGGCATCCCACCTTTCTTCATCAACACCTATCGGTTATCCTAAGTCTTTACTTGTTCACATGATATGTGCTATTCTTGGAGTGTCCTTTTATTTTGATTTTGTTTGCTGTTTGAATAAAATTATCAAGATCTGAAATCTTTATTGAGAGAGAGTCTTCACATAGCTGCTTAATTGTTTAACTACTCATTAATCTTCACTTATATCTTTTGGAGTAGTTTCTCGTTTACTCTTGTGCTTTACTTATATCCTAAGAGTAAATTGTTGAATGAATTGAATATCATAGAGTTGAAATTATATGTGCTTCATATGTTTGTCTCATGCCTAGTAGTAGTTTCACATTGGGTTTAGAAAGTAAAATCTATTGAAATTTGACAATCACAATATTGGTCATACAAGCAATTCATGAATGATTAGTATATGGAAGAGAAATTTCACATACAAATATATTATCTTGGACATCTTTTATGATTGTGAATACCCATTAATTATTTTTAAACTTGAGCAAATTAGTTGAAGTTGGAAAAGGAAGACAACGTAATGAGTTATGTTTGGGTATATTTGCATAGAAGTTATATTGTTATGAATCCTCCAACATGTGGTGCTTGTTTAGAATCTTTTGCTAACCAAAATTTCTGTACTAAGCGGGAATACTGCTTGTGCATCGAAAATCCTTGAGCCAAGTTTCTTCCATGAGTGTCCACCATACCTACCTATATATGGTATTACCCTGTTGTTCCAAGTAAATTTGCATGTGCCATCTCTAAAACCTTCAAATAAACATCTGTTTTGTGTGCCCGTACTGCTCATGGAGCGACGGGGTGGTCAGTATCTTCCATGTTAAGCGGGTTATTCTCATGATGGGTATTTATTCACTTGTCATTGCACGAGAGAGGCTGGTAATCGGGATGCCTAGTCCCTTAAATAAAAAGAAAAATATATATAATAAAACAAAGGCTTCCCCTGGAAAGTTGAAAGTTTGGAGGGCACACGTGAATTCAGCTAGCCATGGCTTGTGTTTGAATGGTTGAGGGGGAGTTAAACTTTTCATTTCTGCTTGGGAACCGGCCATAATGTGTTTAGCATGGAAGATATTGAATACCTTAGTCGTGACATTGACAGGAAAGGCACACCACTCAAAATGTATTCATCTCTGTTTTAAGCTATGAGCTCTGGCACCTCTGCAAATCCCTGTTTCCCTCTGCGAAGGGACATTCCATTTACTTTTATGCTATTTACTTTCATGTTATTTATTTTTGTTGAGTCAACTTCTTATTCCAACCTATTCTCTAGTTGGCAAGCATCATGTGGTGGGGATAGATCCAGACACATATATCCATTCAAATATATTTGATCATGAATTATTATTGTTGACAATTATCTTTATGATAAATGAGTTGGGAGGCGAAACATTAAGTCCCTATCTTTCTCTGTGTTCGATGGATATTATTTGTTCTAAAAATATGCTTTGAGTACTAGCAATCATAGAAGACTATATGATACTTGAGTATGTGGAGCTCTTACTTAGACTCTGTTGAAGATAAGTTGAATTGCAATTGTTTGGTGACTAAGAACATAGGTTGTTAAGTTTCAAGAGAATACATTGTTTGAACCATAGCATGTGAATTGATTGCTACTTTATCATGATGAGTTTTATGACAAAAAGTTGATGTTTATGATGCTAGGATAAGTGACTGAAATTATCATTGATCAAACTTATGCACTATGCTAGCATTCACACTTCATAAATTATTTTTTTATCATTTACCTACTCGAGGACGAGCAGGAATTAAGCTTGGGGATGCTGATACGTCTCCAACGTATCTATAATTTATGAAGTATTCATGCCATGTTTATAACAATTTTATATGGTTTTGGTATGATTTGATTAGAACTAACCCGGACTGACGCTGTTTTCAGCAGAACTACCGTGGTGTTGTTTTTTGTGCAGAAATAAAAATTCTCGGATTGGGTTGAAAATTTACGGTGTTTTTTTATGGACCAAAAGAGACCCCCGAAGCTTCGAGGAAGGACCAGAAGCCTCACGAGGAAGCGACAAGCCTGGAGGGTGTGCCCCCCGGGCTTGTTGCTCCCTCGTGGGCCCCCCTGGCGTGAATCCAACGCTGAAAAATCCTATAAATATAGAAAACCCCTAAAAGAAACCTAGAACTTCCACGTCGCTGCCGCAAGCCTCTGTACCGAAGCGATCTCATCCGGAGCCCTGTTTCGGCACTCTGCCGGAGGGGGGAATCATCATCAGAGGCCATCCTCATCATCCCGGCGGTCTCCATGACGAGGAGGGAGTAGTTCACCCTCGGGGCTGAGGGTATGTACCAGTAGCTATGTGTTTGATCTCTCTCTCTCTCTCTCGTGTTCTTGATTTGGCACGATCTTGATGTACCGCGAGCTTTGTTAATATAGTTGGATCATATGGTGTTTCTTCCCTCTCTATCTTCTTGTGATGAATTGAGTCTTGCTCTTTGAGGTTTTGTTATGTCGGATTGAATATTGGATTTGAGATCACTTGATGTATGTCTTGCATGTGGATACCCGTGGTGACAATGGGGTATTCCATTGAGTTACTTGATGTATGTTTTGGTATTCAACTTGCGGATTCCCGTGGTAACATTGGGGCATTCTAGGCACATAGGTTGATACACGTTTTCGTCCTACGTTCTCCGATAGAAACTTTGGAGTGATTCTTTATCGCACGTTGAGGGATTGTTATATGATTCAATTATGTTAGCACTGTTGAGAGATTGCACTAGTGAAAGTATGAACCCTAGGCCTAGTTTCTAAGCATTGCAATACCGTTTGTGCTCCGTTTTATCACTTGCTACCTTGCTGTTTGTTTTATTTTCAGATTACAAAAACCTATATCTACTATCCATACTACACTTGTATCACCATCTCTTCGCCGAACTAGTGCACCTATACAATTTACCATTGTATTGGGTGTGTTGGGGACACAAGAGATTTATTGTATTTGATTGCAGGGTTGTTTGAGAGAGACCATCTTCATCCTACGCCTCCCACGGATTGATAAACCTTAGGTCATACACTTGAGGGAAATTTGCTACTGTCCTACAAAACTCTGCACTTGGAGGCCCAACAGCGTCTACAAGAATAAAAGTTGCATAGTAGACATCATGGCCAGATCTGCATCTTTTTGTTCACTTCAGTGTCACTGCCACGGTCTTTCAGGTCTTCTTGATGGTTGTCGGGCCATTGGGAACCAGGGTACCACAGCCCGTCTGCCTGCGGCCCAGGAAACGACGCTTGGCGAAGGCCCAAGACGCGGCCCATCTAAGGGCACTGCGAAGCGAAGACACCTCGCGAGGCGCCAGCCCCCGAGGACCCCTCCTCAAGGCACGAGCCACCAACACTTAGCCACAGCAGCGGCTGAAGCCTCGCGAGGCGGCCTCCCGAGGTGGCCCCCCGAGGCAGGCGCCCGAGGCCATCCGGCCTGACGTCAGCCGCGCGGTCCTGTGCCCATCATATGGGTGACGCGCGTGGCGACGAACGGCGGCAGAGGCCGCGCCAGCGGGCGCGGACAGAGAGGCTTTCCTCTTTGGTGCTAAAGGGGCAGCCCCAGCTGCCCCCTCCAAAGCAAGTCCCAAGGACAGACCGTTTGGTGAAAGAAGACCAAGACAGCAAGGTACGCAGGGTGGAGGTCACCACCGAGCCCACGGGCGCGTCATGGATAGCAACTTTGCAGACGAAGACCATCTTTTGTCAGGATAGCCTGGGTGCCTGTCCCCTTTCAAAACCCGCCAAGTGTGGCTACCCTTCCCGCCTAAATTTTCAGGAGAAGAGGACGAGGGCGGCTATAAAAGGGACAGAGCTGCCACTGTAGAAAAGATCGATTCCTTCATCTCCTACCTTGTACGCGAGGACACTTGCTTGCTCACAGCAATCCCAAACCACAAGCAGGAGTAGGGTTTTACACCGCAAGGTGGCCCGAACCTGGGTAACCGTCGTGTCCCCTGTCGTGCCTCCGCGCTAGCGCTTTCGCCGTAGCCTCGCCGTGGTCACCCTTGGTTGGGAGGAACTAGCTCGCCCCAGTGTTCGAACCTTTAGTTCCCCGGAGCCTCGGTTTCGACATTTGGCGCGCCAGGTAGGGGGCCTACTCCAGTTCTTCCCATCTCCTCGCCGCCATGGCCAATGCTCGTCGTGAGCGCTATGCACGCCGAGCTGCCAGGGTGCCCCAGACGGAGCCCATCGCCCGTGACGACCGTCGACACCGCGCCGCCGGCGCCGCTACCGACCCTGCTGTGAGGGAGCAGCAGGCTTCCTCCCTCCACCCATCCGTGCAGGTGGATGGCCACACCGCCACGGCCTCGTTGCTTGCTTGCCGTGACGCGCCGGCCCCGCAGGCCGCACTGCTCATGGCGCGTGAGCTCCAGCGCTACCGCCCCACCGCCGCCGGCTACGACGCCTAGCTCGGCCGCATCACCGAGCTCGTCAATGCCGCCGGAGACGCTCCGGTGCCCTCTCGCTCGCTCCGCCCTCCGCCATCTCGTGCCGGGGACATGGCGCAAGATGCTCCTCCTCCGCCTCCTCCGCCTAGCGAGGGCGCCAGGCGCCACCATGATGTGGCGTCCCGCCTGATTACCACTGTCGTCAGACGGTCACCGCACATACCAGCCCAGGAAAATCACTCTGGCATGTGCTTTTACAACAAGTATCATGAACACAAGCTTTTCTATTAATGAAATATATCAGTCTTACATGATATATTTACAAGGGTGATGGCAGCGGAAAAGCTCTATCTAAGGCAGCATGGTCCTGGTGTGGCTCCAATCCACAGGGATCTGACTGGGTTACTCTTCTAGCCCGCGAACACTCCGGCTCCTCGCTAGCGAACGTCGGATCCTTAGGTGAACCTGGCCACATTGAAGGCCGCTGAGTACTTTTGAATGTACTCGCAAGCAAACCATACCAACATATACACCAAGCAAAGCAAACCATGGCATTCAAGCATGCATTTGTTATTAGAACAACATTAACTATCATAGCATAACATGCTTACCTAGCAAGATTAATCATCATGTTATGGCATGAATGTCTAACAATATTAAACATCTAGTAACATTTATCATCTTAAGTGCTTAAAATGCTTACTGTTACCAATTACCAACTTGCCCTCTTCTGGGTTGTCCCACAACCCTCGAGATACTCAAGATCCCTTGAGCACTTCCGAACATAAGACAAGTTCTTCCATCATTATTATCATTATGGTTGACCATCCTAGAGAGGCCTAAACGGACTGTCCAATACCGTGGACGCGGCTATTCGCATAGGTTTTACACTCTGCAGAGGTTGCGCACTTTACCCACACCATGGAGTACCTGGCCTCGTGATCCCATTCGGGTGGACCGGTGGTGCTCCAACGAAACCTGCCTGACCCGTGACCCCTCTATCGTACCACCGACAATCATACCCTCCCAGGGTCATGTCTTGGGTGGCCCCTGTGTCACCCCGTGACACCTGCCACCGTCGTGGCCAACTAAACTGTCCCAAACGGAGACCGCGCGCAAATAACTCAACTGGGCTCACAGGATTATCGTCGTCTACCTGATCAGGGCAGCACGCACGCATAACCCTCCCTAGTTTGGTGGTACCGACAGAAGAGCTCTTGATCAACCAACTAAGTTTAGTGTTGATTAGTACTTTAACAAGCATGGGCATTAAGCATGATCAACTTAACATGGCAGTAACTATTCATCAAAGTAAATTACTATGAATTTCACATGTCAAAATAATGCATGTTGTAACAACTGTGAAAACATAACGACCTATCTTCATATAATATGACGGCGAGTCATTAGGGCAACAATGTAATGAGCATTAGCAAGTAACGTAAATAGCAAGTTATCACTTTACAAGCTCGAGCTGTAAGTTACGACCATCTGAACCCTTGTATGAAACCGACAAATAAACCAGTAGCTACCAGAACGGTCTTTACAACTCAGATCTGGGACGTTACTGGAATAACTCAACCCCGGCTCAAGACGGCTGAAAAGCAGCTCAGAACATGAGACGGTGTTGATAAAAAGAGTGTAGCGGTTCCCTAAGACGGCCGAGAAAACAACTCAGAGCATAGGGTCACCGCTACAGAGAGAAATTCAACAGCTGC
Organism: Elymus sibiricus; assembly: GCA_039707655.1. NCBI lineage: Eukaryota > Viridiplantae > Streptophyta > Magnoliopsida > Poales > Poaceae > Elymus > Elymus sibiricus. The sequence goes on from CM077672.1 coordinate 395,490,472, forward strand.
CCGAGACGGCCGAAAAGCAGCTCAGAACACGGGACAGTTGTTGAAAAGAGAAATATAAAGTCGGCATCCACCCCGGACGGCCGGAAGCAGCTCAGAACACAGGCGTGGTGCCGTCATTAAAGAAAGGCAAGCAAGGGTTCATTTGCGTCACATACAGCTCACCACTATGCATACATGCATAAGCATATTAATTTAAACATGCAAAATAACACGAAGCAATGCTTTAGAGCATATATCAGATGGTCGGCTTGCCTGGGCTGAAGGAATACTCCGGAAGAAGTGCGGGGAGCTCGCGGATAAATTTCGCCGGAAAGGGTTCTCTCTCGGAGGGGCTGATAGAGGGGGAAGGGCAAAATGGTCATTTTCACAGTGTGAGAACATTATGAAAATGATACCATCGGAACGGGCTCGACGAGCTGAAGAAGTGGGCTTTGGATTCACCTCGATCGGAGTTGCGGTTGCGAAGATATAGTAGATTGACTGTTTAGGGACCTTTCTATAAAACTTTTATTCACATCTGGGTCCCTGGACAGTTTTTCTGCGAATAAAAGAAGAAGCTCACTGTGCAGCTGGGCTGACTCGGGCCGAATCTCACCGCCGCTGCTACTGCTACTGGGCTGGCCCACCCGCACCACTACCACTTAAAAAAACGGAGGGAGGGGGTCAAGCCACTGACGAGTCGGGCCCGCCTGCAGGGTTGTCTCCCTCCTCCCGCGCCTGCCTGCCCGAGGAGAGGAGCGGCTCCCGACGGCGATTGCCGGAGCCACAGACCGTCCCCGGCGATGCTCGACCTAGGGATGGGTTCCCCACGAAGAGGTGCGTCCAGCGGCGTAGGACTCGGGCGCCGAGGAGCTCGGACTCGAGCAGGACCTGAGCAGCGGCGGACGGCGGCTCGGGCGATGATGGACATGGCGCTTTCGGTGAACGGGGAGGCCGGGCGAGGGTGCGGAGGTGGCTTACGGCGGGCGGAGACTTCGGTGGTGTGGTTGGTGGAGTCAGGGAGGGCCGAGGACGCCCGAATTTGAGAGGACGATGGCGGCGGCCATGGCAGCTGTGGCGAGGCAGAGGAGCTCCTCGAGCTTAGGGAAGGCGTGGGGCGGGGTGCTAGGCGAGAGGGAGAGCCGATTGTGAGCTCGAGGGACTCGGGAGAAGCCCATTTATAGGCGGGGGAGCTCGCCGGATAAGCTCGGCCGCCGCGGCTGGCTTATCCGCGCACTGGAGCTTGCGGGGTGACGTGGTTGGCTGGATGCAGCGTCGGGCGACTTCGCGGAGAGGGGAGAGACTTCGGGGACGCTCGAGAGAGCTCGGGGCAGAAGGAGACAGAGGAAGACGACGACGATGGTCACGGGCAGAATAGTGCGGCAGGGCTGCCGTCGCGTGGGGAAGAAGAAATGAGGGGGAAGCTGCGGGAGAAGGGGCACGCGGCCACCGCGGAGCCAATGGACACGCTCGGACAAACCGGGGACGGCCGGAGCTAGCTGGCCGACGAGGTTCATCGCGCAGAGCGCCGTTTTGGCGTTGCCAACTCGTGGTCACCGCTGGCACCACGCGTCCAGAGCGGCTATTTGACTCCAGGCCTTGTCAAATAGATGTATCAGTGGTCAGTGAGTTGACCTGTGGAGGTTTGGATGGAAGTGAGGGCAAGATCTGACTGATTTGAGCTGAGATAGGTTCTGAACAGAAAGTTTGGTGGAATCTTGTGGAGAAATGGATGAGAGTGGGGAGCTGAATCCTTGTCACAGTGCACTGGGGTAGGAAAGAATAGACGCCTGCCAAATTTGAGGTCATTTGGACCAAGTTTGCATATACTTCCTTTGTAATGCATGTTTTGGTCCAAAAACGGAATCTTTATGCTGCACTCATATTGCTTGGCAAAATGAGCTGAATTTTGGTGTAGAGTGATGATTTGGAGATATGAAGATACTGGAAAAATTTCAGCTCAATTGGAAATGCCAAAGTGGTACTTCCTTCACAGAGCTTAGATCTGGACAGAAACTAGATGGAATTTTTGAGAGAAAATGGCTAGGTAAAATGATGTGAATTTTGGCATACTTACATCATATGAGGAATGTGAGGTCCTGGATTAATTTCAAGATTATTGAAGCAATACAAAATATAGTTGCTTCACAACCTCAAAATGGATCCAGAAACAGGAATTGGATGATGCTCTCAAAATTTGATCTGTGGAACTTGGGATCTTGATGGAAATGGTGAATATATGGATAGGAGAAGCTCCACAAATTATTTGGGATTATTCCTGGCTACCAAAATGGTAGTTCCTTTGGAAAGTGCCCAAAATGCAATATTGGCTTTAAATAGGAAAAGGCAATTTCCCTTATTGAATTATGGCCAATATTTTTATGGGAGCTCTATATGATCACAAAGAATATCTCCACAAGTTTTCATGAACTTTGGAGATGGATAGATATTTTCCTAGATTTAATTCCTTTAACTGGCAGAAAAAGGAATTAATTTTAAATGAAAAATATTGCAAATGACTTGGCAATATTTTTACATATCCAGGGTTTATAGATGTGGGATGATCACTGAGAAAAGTTTGGAAGGCAACAGATCAAAGGAAATTGGGGTTCCTTTGTAACGAAAGGAATTAGGGTTTCCCTTCCGATAACTCGGAAGGTGAGGTTTCGGCGGCAAAATCCTGAGAATAAATCCGGGATAGCAAGGTTGGGTTGGAGAGAGTCTCTGGTTGGATAGGAAAGGCAAGACTAAATGACCATCTTCATATACCCAAGAGCGAGAGAAAATCCGACAACATCGAAAAAAGACGGGAGTCAAATCCCGCGAAGGAAAAAAAAACAAGGAGCGAAAACCAGGGTGTCACAAACCTACCCCCCTTAAGAAAATCTCGTCCTCGAGATTTCCGGGCTTACCTCCCGGTGAAGGGGGCTTACCTGCGTGCGACTTGGATCCATCAGCTATCTTGTCTTCATTTGTTTACTGACCTCTTAACTGCCTCTTTTGATGGCACTGGTGCTGTCTTTTTCAGACGGCTGCATTGAATCCTTCTCTTTCCTATCAGGCAAACCCTTTGTGCTGGTAGTTTGTTGGCTGGGGTTGGTGGGTAGCTCCGAGTATCGACAAATAGTCTGGTTTCCTTGGCCTGGGACTAGCTGCTTCGGGTTTTATTGCGATACTTCGTACACTGACTGCCAAGGGCGAGATATTCTTTCTGGGTACCAGACTCACGTGCTCGTATGGCCTGGAGCGGCTAGGAGTGTTTCTCTTTTTGCCTTGTCAGAATGCTCAATCTGGCTGTGGGTTCTATACAGATGCTTTCTTCCTGTCTCTTGCATTCTGACTTCGTTCTCAGGAGGGTCCCAACTGAAATGTCGGGCATGATCACAAGGTAATCATAGACGGTAATCTCTGAGGTGGCTCTGCCATATATAGCCTCTGTGGTCCTTGCTATGACCACTGAGCTGACATAGTATGGCTATCATCCGGTGTATCTTTCGGAGCATAACCTCTGATCTTGGTTGATGGCCCAGATTCATGATGAGTATGACATGCTGGCTGCATTGTTGTGGCTGTATATGCAAGAGTCCGACAAGGATTGGCAATATCACCTTGTCTGGGGAGTTTTACTTCATTGACCGTCGCGGAGATTGTTTATTCAAGACTTCCGGGTTCTTGGGGGTTCCCTTTTGGGGAACTTGTCATAACCTACCATCATGGTTCCTTGGTCATATCCCAACTTGTTGGGCTTGTATTCACAATTTACTCTTGCATATCTCGTAGGGGTGGCTGTGCTCATATCCTTCGTTGAATTATGAGGTCGATGTTTCTCTTGAGCACAGTCATTTCCGTGTACGAGTGGCTCGCATGAACTGATCCCCTGGACTGCATGATCACAACATATGCAGGGGTAGGGTAAATCATTTCATAACCACTGAGTTCTGAGGCGGACGTGTGTCTGGACTAGTTCGTGCTTCTGACAGGATTGTTGCGGGCACGATGGCATGCCGAAAAAGACTGAATTCCTTATGCTCGAAGCTTCTGCCAAGGTAGCGTGCCGAAGAAGGCCCATCGTACCCCAGAAGTTTTCCTTCATGTGGCTTACCGCGGAAGGTCAGGTGCCTTATGCTGAAAGCTTTTCGCGGTAGCAGGCTGAGGAAGATAGGAGTGCCGTACCCAAGAAGATTTTCTCACCGAGTGGTGTAGCGAGGAAGGTTGGGAGTCTTGCGTCGTAAGCTCCTTCCGATAGCTTGCGGAGGAAGGCTGGGTTGCTTATACCAGAAGCCCTTTTTACTGTGATATGCAGTCGGTCCTGTGGCCGGTTCTGGCTTCCTTCTGAGATATCCGGAATTTATCCATAGCGGAGCCGAAACTTGGTATAGTCCATATCTCGACTAAGGATATTTTGTTGGTCATGCACACGCTTGTCCTTCTGCTGGTCTGATCATTGTTGCTGTAAAGGTTGCACAACTGATGCAGACTTCATGTTGACAATTAATTCGGAATACTCTTTGCATTCAAACCAAATGTTGCCGGTAGTGAGCAGTTGACGGATAATTCCATTCGGTTTAACTGAGCTTCAACGTATTTGAAATTCTCATTAATTCCGGGCAGCCGTGAGCTTATCCATATTTCTCGCAAACCTTGTTCACTTTGCCCAGAAAATTTGCATATGCATCGAAGAATTCCAGAATATGCTTGGAGATTTGTATCAACATACCAGAGTTTTGTTGTTGCTCTCGGCACCTTCACATTCTTGAAATATGTCTTCTGTGGGTAACAAATGATTCTTGAGTCCATTGGGAAAAACTCAAGGTCCACTCCACTGACCAAAATAATCCTTGTACCGTGGATGGAATAATTTGTCCCTTCTGATGTCCATTGCTGACAACTCATCTGACTTCTTCTCAAATGTGATCTGTTCTGAGGCAAACTCCCTCAAGTATATTCTGGCCTTGTCTGTGCCACGCAGAGTCTGCTTTTGACCCATTCTTCATTTTTGATAGGTCCGATGATAATGTTCTGAATATCATGTAGTTGACTTGGCTCTTGCGGGATTTGGATTATTGGGTATTATCCAAGTTGTATGTTGGTCTTCTTTGGCAGTTCTTGCAGATGGATCCAGTCGGAGCAAAAGAGCGGAATCGAGAAAAGAAGCAAAACCGCGAAAAACCAAAAAGCAAATAAAGCTCAAATCTTGCGGACCTTACACATGTGGCCGAAGATTCACTAGTATAACTAATATAGCGCACTCGATGTATCTCCAAGGATTTAGAAGCAAAACCACACAATGCTCCTGGTAGCAATTGGTGTCAAGCTCCTAGTACTTCCTTAGGGAACATCAAACTCGACGCACGACCATAGCCAAAGTGGCTTAGTCAACGATCCTATGGTTTTTAGGGAAAAGATGGAATTTATATGCGTTTCCCAAAGGAAACTGGATTTAAGAAGAGAAGTGCCATTGTTAGCAAGCAAGGTGAGGATATCTGGTTTACCTAGGGGTTAAGGGCTCACGGGTCATTGCCTGGATGGACATTTCGTACCGGAGGCAAAGGCCACGAGAGTTGGGGGTCTGATGGAGCCAAAAATCCTATGGGGTTGCCTTATGATCAATAGTAGCCGTGCCAGTTAGGCAAATATGGCTGAAATCCATCTGGGCTTTCTACCAATCGAAAAGGCAATGAAGTCAGGCTAGGGTAACCTACGGTCAACCTGGCTCTGATACCATCCGTTGTGGCGCCCCGCCTGATTACCACTGTAGTCAGACGGTCACCGCACATACCAGCCCAGGAAAATCACTCTGGCATGTGCTTTTACAACAAGTATCATGAACACAAGCTTTTCTATTAATGAAATATATCAGTCTTACATGATATATTTACAAGGGTGATGGCAGCGGAAAAGCTCTATCTAAGGCAGCATGGTCCTGGTGCGGCTCCAATCCAAAGGGATCTGACTGGGTTACTCTTCTAGCCCGCGAACACTCCGGCTCCTCGCTAGCGAACGTCGGATCCTTAGGTGAGCCTGGCCACATTGAAGGCCGCTGAGTACTTTTGAATGTACTCGCAAGCAAACCATACCAACATATACACCAAGCAAAGCAAACCATGGCATTCAAGCATGCATTTGTTATTAGAACAACATTAACTATCATAGCATAACATGCTTACCTAGCAAGATTAATCATCATGTTATGGCATGAATGTCTAACAATATTAAACATCTAGTAACATTTATCATCTTACGTGCTTAAAATGCTTACTGTTACCAATTACCAACTTGCCCTCTTCTGGGTTGTCCCACAACCCTCGAGATACTCAAGATCCCTTGAGCACTTCCGAACATAAGACAAGTTCTTCCATCATTATTATCATTATGGTTGACCATCCTAGAGAAGCCTAAACGGACTGTCCAATACCGTGGACGCGGCTATTCGAATAGGTTTTACACTCTGCAGAGGTTGCGCACTTTACCCACACCATGGAGTACCTGGCCTCGTGATCCCATTCGGGTGGACCGGTGGTGCTCCAACGAAACCTGCCTGACCCGTGACCCCTCTATCGTACCACCGACAATCATACCCTCCCAGGGTCATGTCTTGGGTGGCCCCTGTGTCACCCCGTGACACCTGCCACCATCGTGGCCAACTAAACTGTCCCAAACGGGGACCGCGCGCAAATAACTCAACTGGGCTCACAGGATTATCGTCGTCTACCTGATCAGGGCAGCACGCACGCATAACCCTCCCTAGTTTGGTGGTACCGACAGAAGAGCACGCAGTCAGACAAAGTCAAGGCCGTCCCATACCGGCAAATGTGGCTGCACGGAAAAGTCCGGGTAGGTGGCTCTTGATCAACCAACTAAGTGTAGTGTTGATTAGTACTTTAACAAGCATGGGCATTAAGCATGATCAACTTAACATGGCAGTAACTATTCATCAAAGTAAATTACTATGAATTTCACATGTCAAAATAATGCATGTTGTAACAACTGTGAAAACATAACGACCTATCTTCATATAATATGATGGCGGGTCATTAGGGCAACAATGTAATGAGCATTAGCAGGTAACGTAAATAGCAAGTTATCACTTTACAAGCTCGAGCTGTAAGTTACGACCATCTGAACCCTTGTATGAAACCGGCAAATAAACCAGTAGCCACCAGAACGGTCTTTACAACTCAGATCTGGGACGTTACTGGAATAACTCAACCCCGGCTCAAGACGGCTGAAAAGCATCTCAGAACATGAGACGGTGTTGATAAAAAGAGTGTAGCGGTTCCCTAAGACGGCCGAGAAAACAGCTCAGAGCATAGGGTCACCGCTACAGAGAGAAATTCAACAGCTGCTCGAGACGGCCGAAAAGCAGCTCAGAACATGGGACCGTTGTTGAAAAGAGAAATATAAAGTCGGCATCCACCCCGGACGGCCGGAAGCAGCTCAGAACACAGGCGTGGTGCCGTCATTAAAGAAAGGCAAGCAAGGGTTCATTTGCGTCACATACAGCTCACCACTATGCATACAGGCATAAGCATATTAATTTAAACATGCAAAAATAACACGGAGCAATGCTTTAGAGCATATATCAGATGGTCGGCTTGCCTGGGCTGAAGGAATACTCCGGAAGAAGTGCGGGGAGCTCGCGGATAAATTTCGCCGGAAAGGGTTCTCTCTCGGAGGGGCTGATAGAGGGGCAAGGGAAAAATGGTCATTTTCACAGTGTGAGAACATTATGAAAATGATACCATCGGAATGGGCTCGACGAGCTGAAGAAGTGGGCTTTGGATTCACCTCGATCGGAGTTGCGCTTGCGAAGATATAGTAGATTGACTGTTTAGGGACCTTTCTGTAAAACTTTTATTCACATCTGGGTCCCTGGACAGTTTTTCTGCGAATAAAAGAAGAAGCTCACTGTGCAGCTGGGCTGGCTCGGGCCGAATCTCACCGCCGCTGCTACTGCTGCTGGGCCGGCCCACCCGCACCACTGCCACTTAAAAAAAACGGAGGGAGGGGGTCAAGCCACCGACGAGTCGGGCCCGCCTACAGGGTTGTCTCCCTCCTCCCGCGCCTGCCTGCCCGAGGAGAGGAGCGGCTCCCAACGGCAATTGCCGGAGCCACATACCGTCCCCGGCGATACTCGGCCTAGGGACGGGTTCCCCGCGAAGAGGTGCGTCCAGCGGCGTAGGACTCGGGCGCCGAGGAGCTCGGACTCGAGCAGGACCTGAGCAGCGGCGGACGGCGGCTCGGGCGATGATGGACATGGCGCTTCCGGTGAATGGGGAGGCCGGGCGAGGGTGCGGAGGTGGCTTACGGCGGGCGAAGACTTCGGTGGTGTGGTTGGTGGAGTCGGGGAGGGCCGAGGACGCCCGAATTTGAGAAGACGATGGCGGCGGCCATGGCGGCTGTGGCGAGGCAGAGGAGCTCAGGGAAGACGTGGGGCGGGGTGCTAGGCGAGAGGGAGAGCCGATGGTGAGCTCGAGGGACTCGGGAGAAGCCCATTTATAGGCGGGGGAGCTCGCCGGATAAGCTCGGCCGCCGCGGCTGGCTTATCTGCGCACTGGAGCTTGCGGGGTGACGTGGTTGGCTGGATGCAGCGTCGGGCGACTTCGCGGAGAGGGGAGAGACTTCGGGGACGCTCGAGAGAGCTCGGGGCAGAAGGAGACAGAGGAAGACGACGACGATGGTCATGGGCAGAATAGTGCGGTGGGGCTGCCGTCGCGTGGGGAAGAAGAAAGGAGGGGGAAGCTGCGGGAGAAGGGGCACGTGGCCACCGCGGAGCCAGTGGACACGCTCGGACAAACCGGGACGGCCGGAGCTAGCTAGCCGACGAGGTTCATCGCGCAGAGCGCCGTTTTGGCATTGCCAACTCGTGGTCACCGCTGGCACCACGCGTCCAGAGCGGCTATTTGACTCCAGGCCTTGTCAAATAGATGTATCAGTGGTCAGTGAGTTGACCTGTCGATGTTTGGATGGAAGTGAGGGCAAGATCTGACTGATTTGAGCTGAGATAGGTTCTGAACAGAAAGTTTGGTGGAATCTTGTGGAGAAATGGATGAGAGTGGGGAGCTAAATCCTTTTCACAGTGCACTGGGGTAGGAAGGAATAGACGCCTGCCAAATTTGAGGTCATTTGGACCAAGTTTGCATATACTTCCTTTGTAATGCATGTTTTGGTCCAGAAACTGAATCTTGATGCTGCACTCATATGGCTTGGCGAAATGAGCTGAATTTTGGTGGAGAGTGATTTTTTGGAGATATGAAGATACTGGAAAAATTTCAGCTCAATTGGAAATGCCAAAGTGGTACTTCCTTCACAGAGCTTAGATCTGGACAGAAACTAGATGGAATTTTTGAGAGAAAATGGCTAGGTAAAATGATGTGAATTTTGGCATACTCACATCATATGAGGAATGTGAGGTCCTGGATTAATTTCAAGATTATTGAAGCAATATAAAATATAGTTGCTTCACAACCTCAAAATGGATCCAGAAACAGGAATTGGATGATGCTCTCAAAATTTGATCTGTGGAACTTGGGATCTTGATGGAAATGGTGAAGATATGGATAGGAGAAGCTCCACAAATTATTTGGGATTATTTCTGGCTACCAAAATGTAGTTCCTTTGGAAAGTGCCCAAAATGCAATATTGGCTTTAAATAGGAAAAGGCAATTTCCCTTATTGAATTATGGCCAATATTTTTATGGGAGCTCAATATGATCACAAAGAATATCTCCACAAGTTTTCATGAACTTTGGAGGTGGATAGATATTTTCCTGGATTTAATTCCTTTAACTGGCAGAAAAAGGAATTAATTTTAAATGAAAAATATTGCAAATGACTTGGCAATATTTTTACATATCCAGGGTTTATAGATGTGGGATGATCACTGAGAAAAGTTTGGAAGGCAACAGATCAAAGGAAATTGGGGTTCCTTTGTAGCGGAAGGAATTAGGGTTTCCCTTCCGATAACTCGGAAGGTGAGGTTTCGGCGGCAAAATCCTGAGAATAAATCCGGGATAGCAAGGTTGGGTTGGAGAGAGTCTCTGGTTGGATAGGAAAGGCAAGACTAAATGACCATCTTCATATACCCAAGAGCGAGAGAAAATCCGACAACATCGAAAAAAGACGGGAGTCAAATCCCGCGAAGGAAAAAAAAACAAGGAGCGAAAACCAGGGTGTCACACGTGATGCGCGGGCACGCGAGCCATCCCGTGGCGCATCTTCGCCGGACCACGGCGAGCCCAGCTGCCAGATCATCCAGCGCGCGCCACCCGACGCGCGCGTCCTCCTCGAGTGGCAGCGCCAGCGCAAAGACAGGACCATCTAGGAGGTCGCGGCCGTCGGCCGCCAGAACCGTGCCGCCCTCGCTGGTGGCTGATACGTCTCCAATGCATCTATAATTTTTGATTGTTCCATGCTATTATAGTATCAATCTTGGATGTTTTATAAACACTTACAAGCAATTATATATCATTTTTTGGGACTAACCTATTAACTTAGTGCCCAGTGCCAGTTGCTATTTTTTGTTTTATTTTTGGTTTTTCAGAATATCAGTACCAAACGAAGTCCAAATGCCACGAAACTTTTTGGAGATTTTTTTCTGGACATAAGAGACACTAGAAGCTTCGGGAGAGGGCCAGAAGACAGAGGAGCTGGCCACGAGCCACCAGGGCGCGCCTTGATGCCTCGTGGGCCCACCTCTGCTCCGTTTGACCTAATTCCACCTCTATAAATACTCTAAAATCGGGAAACTAACAGAGGAGTCCACGAAATACTTTTTCCGCCACCGCAAGTTTCTGTTCTCGAGAGATCCCATCTGGAGGCCTTTTCCGGCACTTTGGCGGAGGGGCATTCGATCACAGAGGGGCTCTACATCAACCTTGCTGCCCTTCCGATGATGCGTGAGTAGTTTACCACAGACCTTCGGGTCCATAGTTAGTAGCTAGATGGCTTCTTCTCTCTTTTTGATCTTCAATACAATGTTCTCCTCGATGTTCTTGGAGTTCTATCCGATGTAATCACTTTTTGCGGTGTGTTTGTTGGGATCCGATGAATTGTGAGTTTATGATCAGATTATCCATGAATATTATTTGAGTTTTCTCTGAACTCTTTTATGCATGATTGTTATAGCTTCGTATTTCTCTCCGATCTATTGATTTGGTTTGGCCAACTAGATTGATTTATCTTGCAATGGGAGAGGTGCTTTGTAATGGGTTCGATCTTGCGGTGCTCAATCCCAGTGACAGAAAGGGACATGACACGTATGTATCGTTGCTACTAAGGGTAAAAAGATGGGGTTTATTCATGCGTGAGTTTACTTTGTCTACATCATGCCATCTTGCTTAAGGTGTTACTCCGTTCTTTATGAACTTAATACTCTAGATGCATGCTGGATAGCGGTCGATGTGTGGAGTAATAGTAGTAGATGCAGAATCGTTTTGGTCAACTTGTCTCGGACGTGATGCCTATATACATGATCATTGCCTTGGATATCGTCATGATTATTTGCTTTTCTATCAATTGCCCAACAGTAATTTGTTCACCCACCGTATGCTATTTTCAAGAGAGAAGCCTCTAGTGAAAACTATGGCCCCCGGGTCTACCTTTATCATATATTGAAAATCCTAAAAATACCTTGCTGCAATTTTACTTTATTTTTTTATTATGTATTTTTGTTCGATCTATCTATCTATCACCATACAATTTAATCTTGCAATTAACCGCCAAGGGATTGACAACCCCTTGTTCGCGTTGGGTGCGAGGATTTGTTGCTTTGTGTGCAGGTGTTGCTAACGAGTTGTTGCATGATTCTCCTACTAGATTGATAACCTTGGTTTCATAACTGAGGGAAATACTTATCTCTACTGTACTGCATCATCCCCTCCTCTTCGGGGAAATCCCAACGCAGCTCACAAGTAGCAGTGGCGTCCCTTCCAGCTGCGGGGGCTGCTACGCCTTCACCCGCGAGCTGTGCCGCATGGCGTGGCCCACCAAGTTCAAGCCGGACCTGCCTCCACGCTACGACGGCACCCACAACCCCGCAGAGTTCCTGCAGCTCTATGCCCTGAGTATCGAGGTAGCGAACGGCGACGAGAAGGTCATGGCAAACTGGTTTCCCATGGCCCTCAAGGATGGCCCGCGCTCATGGCTCATGAACCTCCCCGAAGCGTCCATCTCCTCGTGGGCCAAGCTCTGCCGGCAATTTGTCGCCAACTTCAAGGGCACCCACGAGCGCTCCCTCACGCTCAACGACTTGCGCGCCGTGCACCACTGCCCTGACGAGACTCTCCGCAAGTACATCCAACGCTTCAGCCAAGTGCGCAACAAGATCCCTCGCGCCTCCGAGGCCGCCATCATCTCCGCGTTCTCCAACGGCGTCACGGACGTCCGGATGCGCGAGAAGCTCGCCATCAATGACGAGCTCGACTCCGTGCTCGAGCAGTTTGACCTCGCCGACAGGTGCGCCAAGGCCGAAGAGGGCCGCCTTTTCGCCCACAACAACCCCGACGCGGCGCCTGATGCTGCCAAGGCCAAGAGCAAGGACGCCAAGCGCAAGGGCCCTGCCTTGCTCGCGGCGGAGCCCGAGCAGAAGCGCGGCCGCGAGCATGACGAGCCCAAGAGGGACAGATGCCCTCTCTGCACCTACCACAACTCGCACTCCCACAGCACTGAGGACTGCCACGAGCTCAAGCTGCTTCGCGACGAGCGCCTGGGCCGCCGAAGCGACCGCAACGACCGCGGCACCGGCCACGGAGGTGGCCACAGAGGCAACCACTGGGGAGACCACAACGGCAACGGCAACTTCTGGCAGAGCTGGCATGACCAGCCTCGCGAGGCCGCCTGGCGCGACCAGCCTCGTGAGGCCAACCCTCAGACCAATGCCGCTCTTCCACCGCTGCCGCCACCACCGCGAAGGAACGACGACGACCAGCCTGACGAGGGCGCTGGGGGCTACCAGGAGCCTCGCGGCATGGCTTGCATCCTTGGCGGGGCCCAGGCTCCCGCGTCCAACCGCCACTTCAAGTTATTCTCTCGTGAGGTGAACGCTGCCCTCCCGAGGCCAGAGGCCGCTCGGCCCCTCAAGTGGTCGCAGTACGCAATCACCTTCGACTCCAATGATCACCCCAAGTCTTCAAGCACGGCAGACACGGTCCCCATGCTGTGCACCCCCACCATCAGCAACGTCGCCATCACCAAGACACTCATCGACGGAGGTGCTGGCCTCAACGTGATCTCCATCGAGACCTTCGAGCAGCTCCAAGTGCCCTACGACCAGCTGATGCCAACTAGGCCCTTCTCCGGAGTGACTGATGGCTCCACCATCCCTCTAGGGCAAGTGCGCCTCCCCGTCACCTTTGGCACCTGCAAGAACTACCACACCGAGCTCATCGACTTCGACGTGGCGCACATCGGCCTGCCGTACAACGCCATCCCGGGCTACCCGACACTCGCCAAGTTCATGGCGGCGACCCACCACGCCTACAATGTCCTCAAGATGCCGGGCTGCAGTGGCATCATCACCGTCGGCTGCGACGAGAAGGACGTGGTCCGCTCCCTCGAGAGCGCCTACAAGGCTGCCGCCACCGCCTACCCTGCCGACGAAGACGTCGCCGAGCCTCATGAGGCCACACCCGCGAAGAAGAAGCAGCTGTTCTCCCAGGACCGCGCCGAGACAAAGAAAGTGTCGGTGGACGGCAGCGGCTCAGGCCCTGGTGTCACCATCGGCACCGGCCTCTCTCCTGCATAGGAAGATGCGCTCGTCACCTTCCTTCGGTCAAATTCAGATGTGTTCGCCTGGACGGCATCTGATTTGTCCGGTGTGCCGAGGGAGATGATTGAGCACCACTTAGCGGTGTGCCCCAACGCACTTCCCGTGAAACAGAAGGCACGGCGCCAGGAGCCAGAGAAGCAAGATTTCATCGTCAAGGAAGTTCAGAAGCTCCAAGAAGCTGGAGTTATCCGTGAGGTGCGCCATCCCGAATGGCTCGCCAATCCAGTCGTGGTGCCCAAGAAGTGCGGCAAGGAGCGAATGTGCGTCGACTTCATGAGCCTCAACAAGTTCTGCCCCCAGGATCCGTTTCCACCGCCCCGCATCGACCAGATTGTGGACTCCACCACCGGGTGCGAGTTGCTATGCTTCCTAGATGCCTTCTCAGGCTACCACCAAATCAAGATGGCAACCGAAGACGTGGAGAAGACGGCCTTCATCACCCTCTGCGGCATATTTTGCTACATCTGCATGCCCTTCGGCCTCAGGAGCGCCGGGGCCGCCTTCCAGAGGCTGATGCGCATCGCCTTGGGGCCCCAGATGGGAAGAAACGCTGAAGCCTACGTCGACAACATCGTTGTCAAGACTCGCGAGGCCTGGTCCCTCCTCGCGGACCTCCAGGAGACATTCGACAACCTGCGCAAGGTCAACCTCAAGCTCAACCCAGACAAGTGCGTCTTCGGAGTTCCCTCCGGCAAGCTGCTTGGCTTCCTGGTCTCCCACCGTGGCATCGAGGCCAATCTCGAGAAGATCAAGGCCATCGAGAAGATGCGCCCTCCCCAGAGCCTCAAGGAGATGCAGCGCCTGGCGGGATGCATGGCCTCGCTTGGGTGATTCATCTCCAAGTTCGGCGAGCGAGCCCTGCCGTTTTTCAAGCTCATGAAGAGATCCGGCCCCTTCAAGTGGACTCCCGAGGCCGACGCTGCCTTCGAAGACCTCAAGAAGTACCTCACGAGCCCGCCCATCTTGGTCGCGCCACGCTCTCGCGAGCCCTTGCTCCTATACTTGGTAGGCACTCCCCAGACGACCAGCGCGGCCCTGGTGGCAGTTCGAGAAGAGCGCGTCTGCGCACAGAAGAAGTTGGCCGCGCCGCCTCCCGAGGCATCGTCGCCTACCGAAGGCCCGCCTTAGGAGGCCTCCAGTGAGCCGCCTCGCGAGCCGCCTCGCGAGCCTCTTGAGCCTCATGAGCCCCTCGCCCCCCCCCGATTGCCAAGCTGCTACAACAACTACGCGCCTCGTCGAGCAATCGGTGTACTTCGTTAGCACAGTGCTGCGAGATGTGTGCGAGCGCTACCCCATGCAGCAGAAGCTCCTCCTCGTGCTCCTCGTCGCATCCAGGATGCTGCACCACTACTTTCAGGGCCACTCCATCAAGGTGATCTCGTCTTACCCCCTGGAGAAAGTCCTGCGCAGCCCCAATGCCGCTGGCCGCGTCGCCGAGTGGAACATCGAGCTACAGGCCTTTGAGCTGGAATTCTGCACTACAAAGGTGATCAAGGGGGCAGCACTGGCTGACTTCGTAGTGGAATGGACGGATCCTCCCCAGGAGGAGCCTCGCGAGGCCGAGTCCCTCTTGCCTGGGGACGAGGCGCCTGACGGCTGGACTATGCACTTCGATGGCGCCTTCTCCCGACAGGGCGCAGGGGCTGGCGTCATGCTCACTTCACCAACAGGAGACAAGCTCCGCTATGCCGTCCAACTCTGCTTGAAGCGCGACGACAAGGTCTCCAACAACATCGCGGAGTACGAAGGCCTCATCGCCGGACTCAAGGCTGCCTCTGCCCTGGGCATCAAACTGTGACGCTCCTGACTTAACCGTGCACTAATCATACACGCAAATGCACATGATCAAGCCTAAGGACTCACTTGAAGATATCACAACACAACTCTAAACACAAAAAAAAGTCATACAAGCTTTATATTACAAGCCAGGGGCCTCGAGGGCTCGAATACATAAGCTTGAGTCATACAAGCATCAGCGGAAGCATCAGATATCTGAGTACATACATAAAAGTTAAACAGATAGGCCTTAAGAAGGTGGGGCAAAACAACGACACTAGATCGAAAGGCGCAGGCCTCCTGCCTGGGTGCCTCCTATCTACTCCTGGTCGTCGGCGGTCTCCACGTAGTAGTACTCTCCACCAGAGGGGTAGTAGTAGTCGTCGACAGGGGCCGCTGGCTCCAGGGCTCCATCATCTGGTCGCAGCAATCGGATATGGGGGAAAAAGGGAAGCAAAGCAACTGTGAGTACTCATCCAAAGTACTCGCAAGACTTACATCAGAACTATTCTACTTATGCAATGGTTTCAAAGAAGGGCTGTATCTATGGACTAGACTGCAAAAATGCCAGAATAGAGGGAAAGGCCTAGCCTATCGAAGACTAGCATCTTCAGCGTCTTGCAGCATAAGAAGAGTACAGATTAGTACATAAATATAATAGTAGCAACAAGTATAAGTAGCCATGCCCAGAGATCCTTCCTCGACTCCCTGCGAGAAAGCGATCCCGGAGCCAACATATTCAAATCATTTCTAGTTGTAGAAGATCGGGATATTTTCCGAGCGTCCTGTTATCGTGGACACGGCTATTCGAATAGATATACTTCCCTGCAGGGGTGCACCAACTTACCTAACACGCTCGATTAACTCTGGCCGGACACACTTGCTTGGTCCATGCCCGGCCTCGGCTGATCGACACGTCGTAGCCCTACCTAGGCTCAACAGAGAGGCCAGCACGCCGGTCTACACCCTAAGCGCTCAGGGGTCTTGGGCCCATCGTCCTTTGCACTCCTGAGCGTTGCGTACGTGGCCGGTGAGCAGACCTAGCCCCCTTAATACAAGTGCAGGCTTTGCCAGTCCAACCCGGCGCGCGCCGCTGAACTACTGACATCTGAAGAGCTTCGGCTGATACATACGACGCCGAGTGCCCATACTATTCCCGCATGGTGGTTAGTGCGATAAGGCCAGAGGCCTACTCAGATCACATATCCTAACCCATTAGTGTGTTGGGAGCTCGCGGAAATGAGCAGAGACTCACGATCATGTGACCCCCGTTGCCCCGTCTCGTGGACTTACGGCAATGGCTAAGAATGCCCGGCCGTGCCACGCAATTAACTCACGGGTACCCTCATGGTCAACCTGACTCCACATCACTCGCGGGTACCCCTCGGGGCCTACCCGACTTTAACAAGTAACTGTAGTAAAGTCAAGGTAACCGTGTGTCCTTAACATCAAGATGGAATCCGAGGAATCACGCTCGTTGGATCCCCATTCGATGTGCCCGTCAAGGTGAACCTGGAGGAATCACCCTCGATGGATTCACACTTGAGGAGTTGCACGACAGAAGCTTTGTTGGAGGTGGTGAAAGAGGAATCACCCTCGGTAACCCACAATCGGCTAGCTACACTACAGAGGCCACATTAGGAGTGAGATAAGATGTATCACCCTCGGCACTCGATATTAGCTCTGCAGAGTCGAGCAACTTAGGGGGGTGTGTGGTGATGTGCTGGTCTCAGCCCGTCGATCACATCGATCGGGGTACTAGTAACTAAGCGGGGCAACTGGGACAAGAAAGAGGGGCCACAGATGGTTTACCATCCAACCTATACTAAGCATTTAGGATAGCAGGTAAGGTATCAATAGCAGTTTACAAAAACAGGCTATGCATCCGAATAGGTATTTCGGAACAATAACTGTAGCAATTCTAATGCAAGCATGAGGGAAAAAGAATAGGCGATATAGGCATGTTCAAGGGGGGTTTGCTTGCCTGGAAGCTCTGCGGCAAAGGAGGGGTCGTCAACGGTGTAGTCGGACTCCGAAGCTGCGTCGGTCTCGGGGTCTACCGGATAAGAAGAGGGGGAAGAAATAATAAATAAAAGCGAACAGAGCAATACAGATGCATGACATGGCAATATGCAGTGCTGGTGGTGACCTTAGGCAGTTTTTGGATAGTTGAACCGGAGGGAAAAGTTCCATGTTCATATAGCTAGGAGTGATGGTCAAGCATTTTGACCACATATTCGGATTCGTCTCGTTTTTCTGATCAACTTTCATGTTGAAAACTTTTCAATCCGAGCTACGGTTTATTTTCTATGATTTTTCAAAGATTTAAACCATTTTCTGAAATTCTGGAATTTAAATCTAATTCGAAAATTACCAGAAAATACTATACTGCGTCAGCACTACGTCAGCAAATCAACCCAGCTGTTCCAGGTCAAACCTGACAGCTGGGTCCCACATGTCAGTGACAGAGAGCTAAACAGAGAGGTTAAATTAACTAATTAGGTTAATTAGAGGGTGGGCCCCATCCGTCAGTGTCTTAATTAGCTATTAGATTAATTTTTAAAATCAAATTAGCTTAATTAACGTGGGGGCCCACATGTCAGCGGCACTGTGCTGCCACGTCAACACGTTGACCAGTCAACATGGTCAACTGGGGCCCCTGGGCCCACTGGTCAGTGACCCAGGGAGCCCCACGTGGCGGCCACGTCGGTGGTGGCCGTCGGCTCGTCGCCGGCGACGCCAAACACGGCGAAGGCGCACGGGCGCGCGTCGGATCTCACCGTCCAGCGGCCATTTGGCGTGCGGGAGGCACCATTCGAACATGCGCTCCACGCTGCGTCGAGTGGTGGCGGTGGCTTGGCCGGAATCGGCCGGAGTTGACCGGAACGACCACGGCGAGCGGCGGGCGGAATTGGGCAACGGCGTTTACGGCGATGTGGGGCACGGGGAGGCGAGCGGGTGGTGGCGTTGGACTCGCACGAGCTCCAGGAGCTCGATGCGAGGCTCGGCCGCGCGTGACAGTGGCTAAGATCACGGCGGCGAGCTCGTCGGTGGCAGCGGGTACGGCCATGGCGAGAAGCTGGCTAGGGGACGCGCAAGAGCTCGGAGAGAGAGGGAAAAGGGGCGGTGCTCACTGGGGAGGCTCACAGTGGCCCGTTGGTAGCTTTGGAGCGCAGCACGGCGGCGAATCGACGGTGAGGTCGACGGCGACCGAGGAGGAAGAAGAAGACGGGGACGGCGATGCGGCGGCTCCCGGCTCGAATGGCTCGTCGTAGGGGACGTAGTCGAGCACGGCGCAGCTTGCGGACATGGTGGCGAGGCGGGAGGAGCTCGGTGGCCGCGGGATCGACGGCGTGCGGTGGCGGAGGCTCTCGGGCGAGCTCGTAAGCGGGCGAGAGAGAGTGAGAGAGGAGGGGAGAGTGGGTGAGGACGATGACGAGGCCGGGCGGCGCCGTTCTTATCCGCTCGGCCGACCTGTAGCGTCGCCGTGTCGGCGTCTCACCGGTGCGCGCACGCACGGCCACGACGGCGACGACACGGGGAGGAGAGAGAGCGGGAGGAGGGAGAAGGGCCGGAGTGGGCTGGGCCGAGTGCACTGTGCACTTAGGCCCAGTCGGTTTAGGCCTTTTCTTTTAAGTTTTAAGTTTTTCTTTTACAGAAAGGATTAGCAAAATATTTGAGATGCCAAATGCATCTAGTAAAATGTGAAACTCGTCCACAAAAATACATAGCAATATTCTGCTCTGCCACAAAAAGTTTGGGCAATATTTGAATCCATTTGAATTTTTCAAAAATGGAAAAGGCATTTAAATTGCTGTTTTTGCACTGTTTTAAATGCTCTAGTCCATTTTAACAAATAGGTGATGTTGTTTTCCTGAACAATAATTTGTTTTAGAATATTTGCTACAACATGAACTATTTTCCAGCAATTTTTGAGCAACTTCAAATTTCACTTATGATTTGAATTGAATTCAGTGGTGGAATTTGAAACGAGATATTAATCCAGCATGATCAAGCAGTGCAAATCACAGTGACTTAGCATAATCATCATGGATCACTGTTGCTCATTACAGAGGGGTGTTACACAAACGCCTCACCATCAAGGGCGATTCGCAGCTCCTCGTCAACTTCTCCAACAAAAGCTACAAGCCCAAGGACGAGCACAGGGCCGCCTATTTGGAAGAGGTACGTAAGTTCGAGAAGCGTTTTCTTGGCCTGGAGCTCCAGCACGTTCCTCATTGACGGTGTCCTGGAATAGGGGGTGCTAACCTAGCCGGCCCGTCTCCTCGGTTGGGCCGATGGGCCCTCGTACGTGATCAAGATGGACTCCGGAGGCTGTACACAGGAAGCCTGATCAAGACTGTCTCTCCCGAAGACTTGACGTATACTCCAAGATCTCTCCTGCCGCCTCTCTCCTAAGATACCGACTTTGTAACCCTAGATATCTTCCCTGGCGTGTATATAAGCCATAGGGTTTAGCCCGTAAAGGGGACATCAACGCAATATCGCTCACCTAGCCCTAGAAGTTAGACACACATTACGATCTCGAGGTAGATCAACTCTGTATTTGATACATCTCCATCAATATAAATAGAAGCAGGACGTAGGGTTTTACCTTCATCAAGAGGGCCCGAACCTGGGTAAATATCGTCTCCCTTGTCTCTGTTACCACGGATCCGAGATCCACAGCTCGGGACCCCCTACCCCGAGGTCTGCCGGTTTTTACACCGACACTGGTGCTTTCATTGAGAGTTCCACTGCGTCATCACCAGAAGGATCGATGGCTCACCTGCAGATCAACTGCGCCAACGGCCACTGGGACGTCTATGCCCCCGGCCAGCTTTTTGTCTTCGGCAGCATGGTATTTTGCGCTGACTCGACAGGTCACCTGAACTCTGTCAAGAACTACGCCCCAGGTCGGATTGTGACCTTCGGTGGCCTCGAATACACTGTGGATTCCCGTGGCGAACTCATCCTATCGGGATGGACTCCCAGCCGGATCGAGAGCTCGGCCGGTTCTGGAGGCTCGACTCCGGAACCGAACTCTGTCACGGCGCCTCTTGAGACCCCTGACGCCACCACTCCAGCCAATTTCTCCCCGATCGCCAGTCCAGAGATAGATTCGGCTCCCACTCCCGAAATCACGCCGGTGCTAGAACTGATTTCGGTACATAACCCGGAATTATGTTCAGATTCCCTTCGCACCGAAAACACATCCGGTCACACGCCGGGCGTACTTTGAGTCAGCCCTGCCTATGGTGCATCAATGAATCCCGAAGAGTTATCTCACCTCGATGAGATGCTTGACCGCATCCGGAGCATGTCCATCTCGGACGGCAAGACTTCGGTCTACAATCAGATCGGACTTAAAGCCGACGATAGGGAAATTTACATCCCGCCCACCACCCACCTAGTCACCACGATCGACAATTTAACCGACGTGTTGGACTATGGTGAGGCCTCAGACATGGAGGAAGATGCTGATGGCCCCATCGAGAACACCTTGCCCCCGGTAAATGCGGGCAGGTGGACTGCCACGTCCACCTATGATGTTTACATGGTAGACACCCCCAAATCCCCTCCAAGACGTCGGCGAAGGCGCCGAAGGGGAAATAACGGGGAACCCAGTGGTAATGACGTGACAGCCAATAACGGCGACGCGGAGGACGGCGATGCCGGTAACCATGAAGAGGACGTTCAAGCCTCCCCAGTAAGGAACGACACACCGGACCGACTTTCTAGGGACTCAGATCCCGATGACCCCTTCGAAGGGGCCGACGACAATTACATGCCGGAATCCGAGGAAGACGAGAGCCTCGGTACCGAGGACTACATCGTCCCCGAAGACCCTTTTGAACAAGAGCGCTTCCGGCAACGCCTCGTTGCAACGGCCCGGAGCATAAAGCGCAAGCAACAGCAGCTGTAGGCCAATACCGATGCACTAAATGAAAAGTGGATCGAGGTGCTCTCCGCCGAGCAAGAAATGGAGAACCGGCGCCATAGTGCGCCGAAATCATACCCACGTAGGCGTCTCTTGCCGAAGTTCGACGAGGAGCTCGCTGACGACCTCGACCGCCCCCCTAGAGGCCGGGACAGGCCAAGACGAGAAGACCCCAGTGAACGGCCACCTCCACGCCGTTTTGGCAAGGACCCCGTGGATTACCTAGATCCTCGCGACGCTAGATGTCACATTGAGGAAAACAGGGCTCCCCCTCGGTCCATCTATGGATCAAGGGGACGCCCGACCGCTGGGCTCGACGGCTACGATGCCTGGGTGGACAGGAACGGCCGTGCCCGAGATCAAGCCTACTCACAGCTTTCTCCCGACCTCCGACGAGACGCTCCTCGGTCCCGAGGATCGGCTCACCCAATCTGCTTCACTGACAGGGTGATGGAACATCAATTCCCGGAAGGATTTAAGCCCATCAATATAGAGTCATACGATGGCACCACGGACCCAGCAGTTTGGATTGAAGATTTCCTCCTGCACATACACATGGCCAATGGAGATGATCTCCAAGCCATCAAATATCTGCCGCTCAAACTAAAGGGGCCGGCGAGGCATTGGCTTAACAGCCTCCCTCCTCACTCTATCGGCAGCTGGGAGGCCCTAGAAGATGCTTTTCGAGCAAACATCCAGGGCACATATGTCCGACCTCCGGACGCTGATGACCTCAGCCGTGTCACCCAGCAGCCAGGCGAATCAGCCCGGAAATTCTGGAATAGGTTCCTCACCAAGAAGAACCAGATCATAGACTGCTCCGAAGCCGAGCCCATCGCCGCCTTTAAAAACAATATCCGAGATGAATGGTTGGCTCGCCAACTCGGCCAAGATAAGCCGAGGACCATGGCGGCCCTGACCTCACTAATGACTCGCTTTTGTGCGGGAGAGGACAGCTGGCTTGCCTGCAGTACTCATAACGGCGAGGCAGGCACCTTGGAAACTCGCGACGCCAATGGAAAACCCATGCGTAATAAAAATAAGCGCAGGTATAAAAATGGCGAAAGCGACACTAAAGACACCGCGGTCAACGCATGGTTCACCGGACCTAAATCCGGGCAGAAAAGAAAACCCTTTAAAGGGAACAAAGACGGACCTAGCCAGCTTGATAGGCTCCTGGACCGCCCATGTGGGATTCATGGTACTCAGGAAAAACCAGCAACCCACACTAATAGGAATTGCTGGGTCTTTAAACAAGCCGGCAAGATAGCGGCAGAGGGTCAGAGTAAAACCCAACACCGCAGCGAAGACGAGGATGAACCTCGGCGGCCCAATAATGGAGGCCAAAAGAAATTTCCTGACGAGGTAATAGAGGTCAATATGATCTATGTCACCCACATCCCTAAAAGGGAGAGGAAGCGTGTGCTTCGGGATGTATACGCGCTGGAGCCCGTCGCCCCGAAGTATAACCCATGGTCGGCTTACCCGATCACGTTTGACAAGCACGATCATCCGACCAGCATCAGGCATGGCGGATCAGCGGCACTCATCCTGGACCCTATTGTTGATGGTTATCATCTGACACGCGTCCTGATGGATGGTGGAAGCAGCCTCAACCTCATCTACGAGGACACAGTTCGGAAGATGGGCATCGACTCATCTCGGATCAAGCCGAGCTCCACGACCTTTAAAGGTGTCATTCCGGGCGTCGAAGCCCGCTGTACCGGAATGGTCACCCTCGAGGTAGTCTTCGGCTCGCCCGAAAACTTCAGAAGCGAGGAGTTAATCTTCAATATCGTACCCTTCAGAAGTGGATACCATGCGCTCTTAGGGCGCACAGCCTTCACGTGTTTCATCGCAGTCCCGCATTACGCCTACCTCAAGCTCAAAATGCCGGGACCTAATGGCGTTATCACAGTCAACGGTAACACCGAACATTCACTCCGGACAATGGAACAGACCGCGGCTTTCGCAGCTGAGGTTCAAGCATCCGAGGAGGCAGCCCGCAGCGATAAATGCGCCGCCCGCTCTTTGAAGCGCGCCCGGGCTGCACAAATCGACCTCGGCCAGGTACCCCCTCACCCGAAATAGGGATGCGGGCTCCTCGAATGCCCTCTCTGGAGTGGGCACTATGTCCCCAGAGTGCATAATTTCGCACTAAAGATTCCCTGGGACGTCGAGGAGCCAGAACACTTACCCAAACGTTGGCAGGTTCAACCAAGCAAAGACGTGGCTTTGAGCCCCTGCACAGGCAAGTATCTGTAAAAGAAATAGCCAAACATGACTACGTCCATGTGGTTTTAATCACAGAGCGACTTTGGCAAAACGTCTCCTCTAAAGGAGCTCGGTCAATCAAACACTTGAAGTGTATAAAGGGCCAGAAGGGCATCAACCTTCGCAAATTTTTCACCATCAACGGTGAACATCTGGTCAACAGTTCGGAAACGCAGATGTGCGGCAGGTAGCGGCCCGAATTCTTTAAAATCCGTTAGCAATTACCCGCCCTGTTTCTTCCTCTTTCTTCTTTACCATTTACATTGTACTCTTCCAATTACTCTCGCCGCAGCTGGGCATGTACACGATTGATATTATGAAATAAAGAAACCGTGCCCCTTCGAGGTCTCCATCGTATTTCTTTATCAGCATAGCCCCTGTGGGACAAAGAGGTCCTCTAAAAAAGATGCAATTGTATAACAAGTTCGAAGTATTCGGCGTCTCGGATTTTGGCTTTATATGCATCAGTTTCGAACCTAGATTTTGGTCAATAGTTGGGTTGCCCGGCTCCTACGTGTACCCCTTACGTTTCCGATGAATTCGGCTAAGGGTGTAATGGGAGAACCACTGCGATTGCGCTGCCAGGTCAATTGGCATGGCGCCTCAGTGGAGAAAGCCGAAAACTGACTATCTAGGTATGCGTAAACTGGTCCGCCATCCGAAGACCGCGTCAAGCGATGTGACGATAGAGATCACCCATGTTAAACGAAGGGCTTTCATTCCTAGCCGAAGTGTGCTATGGCCTAGACCTCGGCCGACCTGGCTGAACACTTCCCACACCGGGGGCTGGTCATCAGCCCCCACAGTCAAACTCCTATGACTAAGTGAAAGATATCAAGCCTCTATAGTCTGATTGCCTTGTTCCTATGGGGCACCGACCGCCTCCGGGTACCGAGACGTCGGCTAAGGGTCCAGCGTGCCTTCAGGAACACCCTTTGTATGACCTACACTTGGGCTGAAGCTGACGACTGGCCACTCTCATTTTAAACAGTCATATCGGAGGAAAAATTAATTATAAAACAACACACATTGAATTTCAAGCCATTTTCATTCAACCAAAAGATAAAGTTTTACATCGTACACTTCGGCATTCCGAAGTATCATCTAGAAATGCATGGTGTCTTTGCGACACATGGCTTCTGTGGTCCGAGCTCCCGCCTCCACCTCGGCGAACAACTGCTCGGCGGTGCACGGCTTGTCGGCAGGAGGGCCCGTGGCACATGTCTCCGCATCAACCTTGCGGAAGTGCGTCTTCACGCAAGCGTACGCCCTCCGCGCCCCTTCAAAGCACGCGGACCTCTTCCAGCGATCCACGCAAGGCACGCGTCTCACAGACGGGCCGTAAGGCCGAAGAGGCTCTTCGGCATGCCTTAAGCAGGCCACAGGGCGATGCAGAGGCCCTGGAGCGCCGGTCTCGTCATGCGAAACAACTCCACCAGCTGCTTCACTCGATGATTCAGCAGCTGTGCGGACGGCGACCCCGGAAACTGCCCCCAGAAGGCCTTCTCCGCCTCGTGGCCCGCCAGCTGGCCAAAGTACACCACCGCATCCGCCACGCTTTGCGGGAGATCCGCAAAGACCTCTGTGGAATACCATAACTGGGTGAGCTCGACACACCCTTTGCTGCCAAACGAACACTGCAGCAAAAATATCTTACCCGAGGCGATTTGCTCCACTTGCTGGAGCACCTCGCGGTCAGCTCGGGCCGAGGTCTTGAGCTTGGAGTGGGCAAGTTGAAGCTTCTCGAGCTTCTCCTTCATTCGTTGCCCCTCCTCCTGAAGCTTGTCGCGTGCCTCGAACACACCCTTCAGGGTCTCCTCAACCTCCAGCACCCGCGCTTGGTGCTTCTCCCCTGCTGCCTTCTCGGCGGCCCGGGCCTTCTCGGCCGTGGCGGCAGTAGCCTCCTGCTGCCACACCTCCTTCCGAGCCCTTTCGAGCTCGGCCTTGAGCGTCTCCAGCTCCACCAACGATGCTGTTGTCAAAACAATTCGGCCTTAGTTGTTTTCTTTAACAAAACATGTCATACCTCCTTCGTCCAAAGTACAGGGCAAGATTAAACTTGCTTACCTTGAGACTGCTCGAGTTTCTGGTTCGCCAGGATGAGCTCTTCCTGGGACCTCTCGAGTTTCTGGTTCATCTCCGTGATCTCCTCGGAGATGGAGTCTGAAACCGAGGTCAAAACCTGGCACAAAAAAAAGAAGATCCTTGTTACAAAGGGAAAAATTTAAAAACCACTAATAGGCTCCAGGACGGCTGCCTCAAGTAGCGCCCTGGGGGCTACTTAACGGGCTCCTACTTAATCAAATGACCCCAATGCCGGTTTCTTGAAACCGACTTCGGGCTCGGGGGCTACTCACTCACTAAGCCATTTAGAAGGCTGTACTCTTATGTCCTCAGACAAATTCATAACTCATAAATGCTCAAATAAACAAATTAAACTGGATGCACAGACAGAAAGCATACCTCAAAACCTACTACGAGGTTTTTGAAAACCTCATGCAGGCCGGCCCCTGTGGACCGGTAGCCCTGTAGCGCCGCGCCTATCAAGGCACGGTGCTCTTCCTTGATGGAGGAACCCTTCAGGGCGTCCTCCATCTCTTTGGTCCACCCCACACCAGCCCGACCTTGGGCAGTTGGCTGGGGAGGAGGGAGGACCTCGGACACATTTATCCGAGTATCCTCCACCTGGGGCGGCGGAGCCGAGGTAGATGTCGGCTGGGCCGATGACTGGCCCAGCCCTTCTTCGATGACCGCGGGGCACCTCTCCCCGGGGTCTTGTTGGGCCGAGGTGTCGACCTCGGCCATGACGGCCACCTCGTCGACCCCCGTCGTGTTAACGTCGGGGGCCAAGGTGGATGTTGCCTCCCCTAGCCTGTCATGCACCGGGGGAGGATCAGCGGGCTCCGGAGTCTCGCTGGCGGATGGCAACCCGCTTGAGGAACCACTGGGGATTACCGTCGGTGGGCTGCATAAGAAAAGATGCCTTTGTAAGTTTCCCCTTGCTTGGAAATGACTTGTCATATTAACAGGCGGGATGCAAAGACGACGGCTTACCCTCGGGGCGCCGGCTTCTTCCTCCCCCCAGCGAGGAGGTCTTCTTCTGAGTCGCCGGAGAGCTCGGCCCTCTCCGACGACTTGTTGGCAGCCCCAGACGAGGTTCGCCTCAGCTTCTTTGGGCCCTTCGGTGGCATGCCCATGTCGGCGTCTTCTAACGCCGACCTCTTCCCCTTCGGGGGGGGGGGGGGAACCTCTTCCTCCTCACCCTCCTCGGCGTCGCCGTCTTGGGCGGTGGAGGTGTGGGTTTCTTCGGACCGGGTGACCGAAGTCCCCCGAGTCCGAGCACTTGACCTCCCCTTCTGGGACTTCGTCCCTTTGGGGGCCACCACATGCGGCTCCTCGGTCAGAAGTGCCGAGAGCAGGGGAGTTGGAGGCTGCTTTGGCAGTGGGGCCGGGCATCGAACACCTTGTACCCAGGCCAACCACTTCTGCAAAACATCAAACACGATGATTCAAGTAAAAACGTTACTCCTCAGTACAATGAGTGAAGAACAATGATTGGGGGGCGGAACCACTTACTGGGGGGGGGCCTCGTAGCCGTGTTCGAGGCCGCGGTCCTCCCCTTCCTTGGGGATCTTGTCTTTGGCCAGCTTCATGAGCCTCGTCCACATGGCGGCTGAGGTGGAGCGGAAGAAGGAGGTGATGGTGTCCATGTCCTCGGGCTTTTGTGCCCACATCGGGGTAGCCCGAAGTTGGAGAGGGAGTATGCGGCGGTTGAGCATGACGTTGATGACGTCGGCAAGCTTGACCTTCCCCGTGGTAGACCACCACAAGATCCTGTCGATCAGGGTCTCCACCTCTTCTGGCTTCCCCCAGGCGACGCCCTTCTCCTTCCAAGACTTGAGCTTCTTGGGAGGCCCGACTGAGAAGGCCGGGACCTCGGTTTGACCAGGGGCGAGTGGCTCGGTGATGTAAAACCACTCTCTCTGCCACTCCTTCACCGTTTCGATGAAGGTGCCCTTGAACCAGGTGGCCCCCTGGTTTTTGCTGATCATAGCCCCTCCGCACTCCGTGAGATCTGAGCCGCTCGACTTCGGTTTGATCCCGGAGAGCTTCAGCCACAAGCCGAAGTGCGGTTCGCAGACCGTGATGAAGGCAGCGAGGTGGTGGAATTCCAACCCATAGTATTACATTACCCCGCGCACAAAGGGGTGCAGCGGGAACCCCAGGCCTCGGATGAGGTGGGGGACGAAGACCACCCGCTCCCCGGCATTGGGAGCGGGCACCGGCTGGCCAGCCGCTGGAGCGCGGGCGGTGATGGCGTGGGTCAGATACCCCGCACTGCGCAGCTCTAAGATGGTCGCGGCCGTCACAATGGAGCCGCCCCAGTGCCCCTTGAGGGTATTGGCCATGGTTGGTTGCGGAAGCTGGGCTCGCGAAAAAAGCGGGCTGGTTGGATCGGGGCGCTGGAGCTAGACGAAGCAGTAGTGGGGGGAGGATGGGAGCATGGGTGATTGCGCTGTCCTCCCTTTTGCTCTTATAAGCCTATGAAAGGCCAAGAGTCCCCCTCGCTGTGCCGATAAATTCGTTGTTACCATCAAAAATGCCGTTGAAGCATATGGGGGGAAACAAAATCTTGATGATATCCCTAAGAAAGCGGGCACGATCTCTGCATCGAGGGGACGTGCCAGTAAAAAGGCTGCCTCGAACCACGATTTGAGGGGGAGGCAGTAACTGCTCAGCCCGTCGTGGGGCAAGCCTCTTCGACAAAAGTTGTCAGGCCGGATTGGATGGTTCATACCCGAGCGACAGGCCTTCGAGGCTAAGATATCTGTCCTCTTCGGACAGGGTGCGAGCTCGGATGAACCTCGGACATCCTTGTCCTATCGCGATGAATGAAGTGTGAAGGGGAACTCGTCTGTCAAGCCAAGGACTCTGGATCCGAGGTGTTGTTTTCTGAAAGCCGTCCTCGGCATAGAAGACCAGTTTGGGGGCTACTGACGGTGTCCTGGAATAGGGGGTGCTAACCTAGCCGGCCCGTCTCCTCGGTTGGGCTGATGGGTCCTCGTACGTGATCAAGATGGACTCCGGAGGCTGTACACAAGAAGCCTGATCAAGACTGTCTCTCCCGAAGACTTGACGTATACTCCAAGATCTCTCCTGCCGCCTCTCTCCTAAGATACCGACTTTGTAACCCTAGATATCTTCCCTGGCGTGTATATAAGCCATAGGGTTTAGCCCGTAAAGGGGACATCAACGCAATATCGCTCACCTAGCCCTAGAAGTTAGACACAAATTACGATCTCGAGGTAGATCAACTCTGTATTTGATACATCTCCATCAATATAAACAGAAGCAGGACGTAGGGTTTTACCTCCATCAAGAGGACCCGAACCCGGGTACATATCGTCTCCCTTGTCTCTGTTACCACCGATCCGAGATCCACAGCTCGGGACCCCCTACCCCGAGGTCTGCCGGTTTTTACACTAACACTCATGGCAGCAACAAGGAGGCCGACGACATCGCCAAGCGAGCATCTCGCCGCGAGCCTCAGGACCCCGGCATCTTCGAGGAAAGGCTCCTCAAGCCATCAGTTGCTCCGCCTGCCGCGAGCGCCACACTGCTTCACAAGGGCTCCCACCCGCACCACCCATGGGCGCACCAGACTGCGGCCCAGCCTCAGGAGCCCGCCTGCTGCCGGCGCTCGAACCTCAAGCGGACAGCTGGGCCACTAAATTCAAGGCCCACTTGCTTCACGGCACCCTCCCAGAGAAAGACTCAGAGGTAGAGTGCGTGGCTCGGCAGGCCGCCGCTTACTGCTTGAAGGACGGTGAGTTGTACTGCAGGCGCCCCGACGGCGTCTCGCTGCGGTGCATCTCTGAAGAACAAGGTCGCGAGCTGCTCGCCGACATCCATGGAGGAGACTATGGTCACCACTCCTCATCGCGCACCCTTGCCGGCAAGGTGTTCCACAGCGGCTTCTACTGGCCCACCGCGCTTCACGATGCCACCGAGCTGGTCCAATCCTATGAGGCGTGTCAATTCCACGCCAAGCAAATCCACCAGCCAGTGCAAGACCTCCAGACGATCCCTCTCTCGTGGCCCTTCACGATCTGGGGGCTGGATATCTTGGGACCCTTCCCTCGTGCTGCTGGCGGCTACCGCTACCTCTACGTCGCCATAGACAAGCTCACCAAGTGGGCGGAGGTCGAGCCCGTGCGCACCATCCCGGCAGGATCTGCCGTCAAGTTCATCAAGGGCCTCGTGAGCCGCTTTGGCGTCCCCAACCGCATCATCCCAGACAACGGCTCCCAATTCACAAGCGGCCTCTTCAAGTCATACTGCGCCAGCCTCGACACGCAGATCTGCTATGCCTCTGTGGCACACCAGCGAAGCAACGGCCAGGCCGAGCGTGCCAATGCCGAGGTCCTCAAGGGCCTCAAGACGATAAGCTTCAAGAAAAAGCTCGAAGCCTGTGGCAAGGGCTGGCTTGACGAGCTACAGTCTGTGCTGTGGTCCATCCGCACAACGGCAACCAAGCCTACCGGCGAGACTCCCTTCTTCCTCGTCTACGGAGCCGAAGCAGTCCTTCCTTCCAAGCTCAAGCACGGCTCTCCACGAGTCCTCGCCTTCGATGAGGTTCGTCAGGACGGCTCGCGAGAGGCCGACCTGCTGCTCCTCGAGGAAGCCCGTCGCCAGGCCGCCCTGTGCGCCGCCAGATACCAGCAGGCTTTGCGTCGCTATCATAGCCGCAACATACACCCACGCACCCTCGAAGTTGGCGATCTCATCCTGAGAAGGATCCTCTCCAGAGAGGGACTCCACAAGCTCTCACCCATGTGGGAAGGCCCTTTCAGTTTTGCTCATGTCTCCAGGCCCGGCGTCGCCCGGCTGGAGATGGAGGATGAAGTTCCTGTACCCAACACATGGAACATCCAACACCTTCGCAAGTTCTACCCATGACCCTCACGCGTACGAACGAAGTGGACCTGTACATGCTCCGGCGCCTCTCATTGCGTTTGCTTGATGGGCCCGCGAGAGCTCCCGCCCACGTCTCAGTGGAAGCCCCATGATCCGTGCTGGCAGAACGTCCCATGCCTAGTGGAAGCCCCATGCTCAGCGCTGGCGGAACAATCATCTGAGGGTGCCCCACGGGCTGCACCAACCTCACGCTGATCCGTGCCGGACACGGCAGCCTCTTCACTTTTGGATGTGAAACTGAGGGCGCCCCACGGGCTGCACCAACCTCAAGCTGACCCGTGCCGGACACGGCAGCCACATCTCTTTTTGGTCGTGTAATGAACTTATTATTATGCTATAGTAAAGCTCTATTTCCTAAGATATTTTATGTGTTGCTAAGTTGATTGCCTCAGGAGCCGTGTACGCTCGCGACCTTCCTCCTGCGCATCTCGCGAGCGGGGGATGGACACGGTGCCTGTGCTCGGGTCAGTCCCAGCAGCGCTGCAAAACCCAAGTGATCGATCTTTGGCTCACGGGCCTGCTCCCGTGCACGCCACCTCACCAAGGTCCTTGGTGTCTCGTCTCCTCGCGTGACACCCACGAGCAAGCTAGCAAGAGTGCACTGCTCCCCTTTTTTTGTGAAACCAATATGAAGTTGTCTCAGGAATAAGGCACTCGAAGGCCTCTCGAGCGCTGCCTCACGAGGTGACTCGTGACAAGATGCCTCCATAAGCCCTCAGGGAGCCTCGCGAGCGCTGCCTCGCGAGCCAACCTGCGGCGACCGCCTCCATCAAGTGCTAGCGGGAGGCCGCACGAACAGGAGCCTCGCGAGGCGCACTCCGCAGCCATGATACGGCAAGCGATGCCCGCAAAAAAGCTAAGTACAAAAACACCTCACGAGCCGCTCTCGGCGCCTCTCAAGTTCCCTCTCCCCGCAACCTCGCTGAGTGCTGACGTTCTCTCTTCCACACAAGCCGCTTGCACGTCAGAGGGACTTCCTGAGCATCACGCCTCAGGAGTCCTTACCGCCCCTCAGTGCCCTGCACCTCCTGGCCTTGTCTAGGCATTGCGACCTGACATACCAGTGACGGCTGTAGCCCACTCGGGGGCTGGGTCCTGATGACGTAGAGCACCAAGGCAAACAAGGAAAGGGAAATAGGCTCACGAGAGAGCCTCACAAGGAAACACACATTACAGCAAATCATAAAGTACTTAAACAAAAGACATTGTTTTTTCATGCCCCCACGAGGCTACATCGACCTATTACGGGATCAAAAGAGAGAGGGACCAAGGGGGAGCACGGTGCATCTTCAAGATCCGACTCGGGCGCTACCTGCGCCTAGTCAGAATCTTCCTCTTCGCTCTTGATGCGCGGAGAGCCGTCGTCGCTTCCGCCCCCACTGCCGGAGTTGGTGCTGCCATCGCTGTCACTCTCGCCGGAGGAGTCAGAGCTGCCGCCGCTCTCGCTCTCTGCGCAGCACTCCATGCCGGTGCCGGAGACCCTGAAGAACTTCACGAAGAGGGTGGCGGCTCCGTCGTACTTGAACTGAAGGAGATGCCCGCGCCTCAGGCCACGGGCATGGGAAAAAGACTTCCACCCCCGCTTTAGGAACATGAAGCCAGCGGGGGAGAACTCGGTCGCCACCCAGGAGGGGCCGTTGCAGCAGCCGGCCGCCTGCAGCCACAGACCCAGGGGCCCGCTGCCCTCCATTGCTCTCGCAAAGGAGTCAGGGAGCCAGAGCCAGCTGCAGGGTCGACGATGCAGCCCCACGATGAACTCGTGCGCCGCCTCCACCGTATGGAATCCCGCCTGGGGAGGACGGGCGACCGCGCCGCCGCGCCCGCCTCGGTCGCGGGCGGCGGCCCTTCCGCGAGCGCTGGGGCCAGCTTTGGTGGCCGCCGAGGAGCACCCCCGGCCCCGAGGAGGAACCCTCGCAGCAGCAGTAGCGGATGCACGGGCTCGCCCTCTGCCCCTCGCCATCGCAGCATGACCTTGGGAAGGGCAAGGAAGAGTGAAGGTGTAGGATCGAAAGTATGTCTAGAGGGGGGGGGGGGTGATTAGACTACTTGACCAAATAAAACTTAACCTATTCCCAGATTTTAGTTGTAGGCAGATTTTAGCAATAGTACATGTCAAGCATCACCCTACACATGCAATTCTAAGAGTATAGCAGCGGAATGTAAGCAATTGCATATGTATGTAAAGGAGGGATTGGAGATTTCAAACGCAATGAAGACATGGTGGTTTTTGGCGTGGTTCCGATAGGTGGTGCTATCGTACATCCACGTTGATGGAGACTTCAACCCACGAAGGGTAACGGCTGCGCGAGTCCACGGAGGGCTCCACCCACGAAGGGTCCACGAAGAAGCAACCTTGTCTATTCCACCATGGCTTACGTCCACGAAGGACTAGCCTCACTCGGGGTAGATCTTCACGAAGTAGGCGATCTCCTTGCCCTTACAAACTTCTTGGTTCAACTCCACATCTGGTTGGAGGCTCCCAAGCGACACCTAACCAATCTAGGAGACACCACTCTCCAAAAGGTAATAGATGGTGTGTTGTTGATGAACTCCTTGCTCTTGTGCTTCAAATGATAATCTTCCCAGCACTCAAACACTCCTCACATATTTGGCTATGGTGGAAGAAGAATTTGAGTGGAAAGCAACTTGGGAAAGGCTAGAGATCAAGGTTCAAATGGTAGGAATGGAATATCTTGATCTCAACACATGAGTAGGTGGTTCTCTCTCAGAAAATGTATGGTGGAAGTGTAGGCACGTTCTGATGGCTCTCCTTTCTGAGA
Organism: Elymus sibiricus; assembly: GCA_039707655.1. Taxonomy (NCBI): domain Eukaryota; kingdom Viridiplantae; phylum Streptophyta; class Magnoliopsida; order Poales; family Poaceae; genus Elymus; species Elymus sibiricus. The sequence goes on from CM077672.1 coordinate 395,523,968, forward strand.
AGGAGGGGGTGGAGGGGTATATATAGCCTCCACACAAAATCCAACCGTTACACACTTTTGACCCAACTCGGTGGCACCGAAACGATCATCTCGGTAGCACCGAACTGTGTAAAAGATATGAACTTTAGGAATCTCGGTGGGACCGATACGAACAACTCGGATGGACCGAAGTGCAATGGCTAGGGCAATCCTCATCTCGGTGGCACCGATTGCATCAACTAGGTAGGACCGAAGTGAAGCAATAAGGCAACAGAGAGTTGGCAAGCCATCTCGGTGAGACTGATATGCATAACTCGGTGAGACCGAAGTGAATGCAACCGATACAGAGAGTTGGCAAGGCCATCTCGGTGGGACCGAGATCCATTTCGGTGGATCCGATTTGTTAGGGTTTGGCAGTGGCTAAGTCTTGGATGAACTTGGTGGGGCCGGATTGGAAATTTCGGTGGGGCCAAGTTGGACTTTAGGTTTAGGACATATTTGGGTAGAGATAGTGGTTGAGGGTTTAGGAATACTGTCACTAAGCACTTGAGCAAAAGGACCATTAAGCAACACCTCATCCCCTTTTAATAGTATTGGCTTTCCTATGGACTCAATGTGATCTTGGATCACTAAACCAAAAATGTAGAGTCTTGATCCTTTGCCAATCCTTGTCCTTAGCATTTTGAGGGGTCCACATCTCTAGTCCATGCCATGCCAATCATTGAACATCCTAAAATCTTAATCTTGAATGGACATTAGTTCAATGAGATATATGTTGTTATGAATTACCAAAACCACCAAGGGAGCAAATGTGCTTTCAATCTCCCACTTTTTGGTAATTGATGACAACATATAGATCAAAGCTTCGACAGATGATTAAGTAAATGAAAAGCATCGTCGCTTTGAGAAGTATGTGATAAGCAAGAGCTCCCCCTAAATTTGTGCATTATTAAAAAAAATTGCGTTTGAATGCAAATGCACAATTGATTAGGCTCATGGGTTACTCTCCCATGTCACATACATCTTGGTGGAGAGCGCAAAATGATAAGATTGGAATAATAGGCACTCATCACCAGCATAAGTACTTGATCATACAAGATAATGAAAAGGATAAACATGGAACATCACAATAAGCATAATATGATCAATCAACATAGTATCTCACAAGCATAAACGACAGAATACTGTAGCAAGCGCACATAAAACGGAGTAGCATCAAACAAACAAGTAGCAAATGAAACTCTCGAAGCAAATCAAAAGCAAGAAACTCTCTCTCTCTCTCGAAGCCTATGATCTATACAAATTCTCCCCCTTTGGCAACAAGTACCAAAAAGTTCAAATCGTATAGCACTAGTCGGCTCTCTAGGCACGGTCCTCCGAAGCTCCTGAAGGCAACCTTCTGCTGGCTGCTCCGGTGTGCGTAGATGGCGTTGAGATGAGAGCGTCCGCGAATGCTTCTGCTGATGACTGCTGGACTGGAGGAGTGGAGACCTGCTGTGGCACTGTGGCTGTGGCAGCTGGTGCAGATACTGTGGTCCGTGGATCCACAACTGGTATCGCAGCTGACCTGGCAGCCCTAGGCACTTGCTGAAACTGTTCTGTGGTTGGTCTCTCATCTTCACTGTCATCTGATCTGGCTTGCTTGACAGCATCTACATCACCTTGCAGCCGTTCCACTGTGGTCTGAATCTCTGTCACCTTGACATCCAAATCATGAAATTTGGTCTCAATGATCCGCTCAAAACTAGCCTGGGTCTGGGTGAGGTTGGCCAAACTTCGCTCAATCCTCAGAGTGGCTTCAAGCAGATATTGCATTTGATCCTTTGGTGTCTTGAGATTCGTAATTGGAGCATTGGGAGCTGCTGCTTCCTGAGCTGCTTTAGCTTCTTGGGCTTTGCGGATTTCCTCTTGAGCTTGTGCAGAAGTGGGATGCGAAGAATCCATCACTATGACGTTGTCCTCAAACTCTGGACGGAGTGGCAAATGCTCTCGATCAAGAAGATACGTGCTGGTTCCAACCTTGGAATTTATCAACAACTGAATATGTGGAGCATAACCACACGATCTCTTCTGATCTGCTGCTGTCCTCTTGATAGTCTCTACTATCAGGCTCATCAACTTGAATTTCTGAGGAGTATCAAATAAGTGCAGCAAGTTGATGGAGTGGTCATGAATCATCTTATCATCGCCTGACTTGGGTAACAAGGTGTACCGCAAGATTGTGTTTGAGGTGGCCAGACCTGGTAGCAAATGCTTCACTGATCCAAGCTTGTGTGTTTCAAGATCCTTCTGAGGAATTGCAGAGTACATGTTGGCCATAGAGTTGTGATCCATCTTGAGCTTGGCATATATGTCAATGTCATCCTCCTCTTCCTTGGGTGCACCAAGAAGATTTGCCCACTCAGAGATGGTAGACTGGTATCTTATACCCTCAGTCATCCACACTATTCTGCCATCCGGATAGAAATGAGCAGTAGAGTAGAATTGCATGATCATCTCATCATTCCACTTGGTCAACTTCTTTCCAACAAATTCGTCAACTCCTGCAATCCTGAAGCTTTCATGGACGTGGGGGAAATGATCCTCGTTCTCATCGATGTATTCCCAATCCGCCCACTTCATGTCACTGACTATGGGCTTCTTGTCAAGCATAATTGTCTCGTAAAAATCATGTTGCTCTCGAGTGTGAAAGCGGTAATCACACTCTGTCCTTTGTCCTTTCTCAACATCATGTTTTCTGCTACTGGGTGTGCGTTGTCATGGTCTGGAATCTTTGGCTTCAACTTTCTGAGCACTAGAGGCTCTTCATCAACAGTTGATTCAGGCACTGGGGCCTTGTTTTTCTCTGTAGCAGATATGTTCCTGGTTGATCTCTTGGGTGCTGGTGCCTTAGGTTTGGACTTGGGGGGTGCAGCAGTCTTGATTGCATCAGACATGAGCTTCTGTGCTTTTGCAGGGGGTGCAGTGGCTGCTGGTTCTTCCTCTTCTTCTTTCTCCTCATCAATCATCATGGAGGGTCTGCTAATCACACGGGCAAATTATTTTCTTACCCTTTTCTTCTTAGCACCTGCAGCTGCCTCACTAGGCTCTTCTAGAGTGTGTTGCACAGTCTGTTTTGGCACTTTCCTCACAGCAGTTCTTTCTTTGGTAGAAGTAGGCTTTGTGCTGTACTCCTTAGCAAGCACTACTCTCTTTTTCTTTTGTGCAGCTTCACTTGCAACAAAGTCTTCATCCTCACTGTCTGAGGTTTTCTTCTTCATTGTTCTGGTTGCAGCTTTAGGAAGATCTGGAGAGCTTCTCTCTCCCTCATAGAAACTTACATTATGGCTTGATCCTTCACTCATCTCTGCCTGCTGTTCTGACCTGTTCTGACTGTCACTGCCACTAGACATCTTGCTGAGCTGACCCTGTGAATAGATGGGTATGGGTGGAGTAGATGAGTCATCACAAAAAGCAGATAGTTTTTCATAAAAATGAGTTCAAACTTTAGTTCTAGGTTTTCACAGAATGCAGTTCGGATGGACCGAGTTGGTAATCTCGGTGACGCCGAAGCACACTACAGAGACATGGCACGTCATTTCGGTCAGACCGAGATGGGTTTCGGTGGCTCCGAGATGCTAGGGTTTCACTGAGATTGACTTTCGGTCTTACCGATTCGCACAACTCGGTGGCACCGAGATGTACTAGTGCTATGGCCAGGGCCAAATCAGTGGGACCGAAAATTCCTATTCGGTCGGTCCGAGATGCCTTCGGCGGAAACCTAACCCTAAAATTTTTGCTCGAATTTCGTTCAAACGAACTAATCTGGTGGAAAGAGGATTGCATTCGTGGCAAGATTACATGCAATCCAATCGTGCATTGAATCGGAAAAGGGAAGCACGAAAGGGATCAAAACTCACCCTAACTCGGTGGACTTTCTCTACGGCGGCAACGGCGGTGGAGATTTCCGTTGACGGCGATGGAATCCTGCGGCGAGGGCACGCTGGAGACGACGGCGACGATCCGAAGACCAAAGGGGCGGCAGCAATGGGGCACGGGCGTGTGACGTTTGAAGAAATTTTTAACCGCACGGTTCGCTGGGAATATATACCCATTCGCTGTCAGTGGCACCGAGTGGAACAAATCGGTAGCACCGAGGCGTGCAACTGCTTGCAGTTACAGCAACTCGGTCCAACCGAGTTGGTCTAATCGGTAGCACCGAGATGAAAGCCTAGATCAGTCTAAATGCTTTTGGTTCGACCGAGTTTGAGTAGGTTGGTCTGACCGAAATCAATTAGAAGGTTTTGGAGGTTCAGCCCTTTCAGATCGGTGGCTCCGAGTGCTCCTCACCCGGAGGGTCCGAAAATAACTTGTTCAATTTTTGTGATGCAGCAAGAATAGAATTTGAGACAAGAAAGCATAGATAGCTAGAGAAGGTTCTTAGGAATTCTTGTACATCCACTTGGCCAGAAAGACCAAGACAATCAAAACAACAAATGGATGTCCTCAAATGATGAAAACATGCAAATCAACATGCTCACACAATAAGATAGCAAAAGAAATATGTGTCAAACATGCACAACCAATTCTAGCATCTATCAAGCAATGGCGATGACTAGGCCATCTATATATGAGTATATTGACTTAGGAGCCAAATGAGAACATTTGATCATAGGTCATACTCATCGTTTAAGCACAAGTGGGGTTACCACTTTTACATAAAGCATTAATGTGTTCACACCATTAGAGTTGCTTTAGCTCAATTTTTAGAGCAAAGCTCCCCCTAGATGCGATATCCCCCCTAAGAGGGTTGAACTAACCTTGGGTTTTGTCGATGATGACTTCATGTAGATGTTGAAGATGTGGATGCTCAATGTTAATGTAGATCATCAAAAGTTGGGAGCAATCCTTTGGAGTTGTGTGCTTTCAATACCTACATGGGTTAGTCCCACACAAGGAACATACAAGGATATCCATAGACATAGAGTGAAATACACATGTGATGATGTCCATGAATGCATTGATTACCTTGTCCCTTGCCTTACCAACAAGAGGGTTTGTGACTCCATGAACTAGTGCAAAATGTGGAAGTTGGATGCACAAGTCCTTGCCATAAAGAATATGAGTGAAGTTTATTGGCGGAGTCACCCTCAAGAACTCTCTAGTTCTTCTTCTTTTGGATCCACATCAACTTGATGGGAATCCTTGGAGTTGTAGTAGCACTCGATGAAGTCTTGGGAACCCACTTGACCATGGCTTGAGGAGCTTCTTCAAATGAATCAATCTCTTCTTGAAGCTTGTCCTTGCCTTTTAGCTTGTGGTCTTGTGGTGGAAGGTCTTCTTGAGCTTGTGTTCCCTTGAAGGAAGTAGGATCATACTTCTCTTGTTGAGGAACAAACTTCGTCTTGGGGTATTGACCTTCTTCTCACTCAACTCCATCGGCATTGAACTTTTGCTCAAAACCAACACCTTGGTTCTTCCGGTGCCTTCCTTGCTTGCGTACAATTTCCTCAAATTGTTTACTCCCGGCAAGACTCTTGTAGACACCTTTTTCTATAATTCCTTTCAATAGCATATTTTCTTGCTCAAGTGTAACTTGGCTAAGAGAATCATTAGTGGAATCAATAGAACTACTAGAAGCAACAACATTGGATTTAGCATTGTTATTGTTACTACTAGAGGTAGAACCATTTTTACCCTTGTTGCTAGTTTGCTTAGGTTTAACTTGTGGCATAAAGGTAGACAAGAGTAAACGTTTGGCAAGATATGAAGAACTCTTCTTTCGAAGATCGTCATTGATAGCTTTAAGAAACTCATGCTCTTGCTCTAAATTTAGCTCCTCGAAGCGTAGCTTCTCATGAGTTCTTAGAAGTTCTCTATGATCCTCTTGAGTTGTTTCATGAGCTGACTTAAGAGCATTTAGTTCTTTAGTTAGGCACTCAATCTCCTTCATAGCATTGTCACTCGTTTCCTCTTGACTATCTTGATTACTAGCATTTTCATCATAGCTCACATTACTAGCCCTATCAACAAGTAAATCATCATCACCAAGCAAATCATCTTCATCACTATTAAAATCAAGATACTCGGGGTGTGATACCTTGGGGCCTTTTGCCATGAAGCATCTTCCAATTCCTTCATTTGGTGAGTCAAATAGATCGTAGGAGTTGGATGACACAAGTGCAAGTCCGGCAACACCTTCATCTTGACTATAGTCGGAGTTGGAGTGATAACTTCTCTCGGATTGGTTGTCGGAGTCGGAGCCGGAAACCCATTCACCAACATGAGCTTGATGTCTTCTTCTTATGTAGCTCCTTGATGACTTGTCCTTCCTCTCCGAATCCTTACTTCTTTGAGAGTGTCTTTGTTCATAATAATCATCTCTACTCCTTCTCTCCTTACGAGGTGATTCATCTCTTCTATGTCTTCCTCTTGGCGATTCGTCTCTTCTCTTGTAGTGAGCCGTACACTCATTTGAGTAGTGTCCGGGCTTTCCACAATTGTAGCAATTACGTTCACGACTTGATGATCTTCTCTCATAGTGTCTTGAGCTAGAGTTTCTTTCTTTTCCTTTGTTCTTGTAGAACTTGTTGAACCTTTTCACCATTAGGCTAATATCTTCATTGGATACTAGCTGGTCACTTGAAGTTGTTGGAGCATCGGTTGAGGCTTTGTAAGCACCACTTGACTTGTTGTGCAGCTCCTCTTTGTCCTTGAGTGACATTTCATGAGCGACAATCCTTCCAATGAATTCCGTGGGCTTGAGATCTTTGTAATTTGGCATCATTTCGATCAATGTGCAGACGGTATCATATTTTCCATCCAAAGCTCTAAGTATCTTTTTGATGATGAATTTGTCGGTCATCTCTTCACTTCCTAAGCCGGCAATCTCATTCGTGATGAGAGCAAGCCTAGAGTACATCTCTGCGACTCCTTCACCATCCTTCATCTTGAACTTATCAAGTTGACTTTGGAGCACATCCAACTTAGATTCCTTGACGGATTCGGTACCCTCATGCATATCAACCAAAGTATCCCAAATTTCCTTTGCATTCTCAAGGCGGCTGATTTTGTTGAATTCTTCGGGACATAGACTGTTAAATAGAATGTCACAAGCTTGAGCATTGTATTGCAACATCTTCAATTCTTCCGGGGTTGCTTCACGATCCGGTTCCTTGCCATCCTCAAAGAAGTCACCTTGCAAGCCAACACGAACAACAGCCCAAACGGCAGGGTTATGACCAAGAATATGCATTTTCATCTTATGTTTCCAACTAGCAAAGTTTGTACCATCAAAATATGGACCTCTACGGTGATAGTTACCCTCACTAGACGCCATACTCTCCTAGGTTGTGAAACCAAGGCTATGATCACCAAAGCTATGGAAATCAAGGATTACGGAGATCAAAGCTCTGATACCACTTGTAGGATCGAAAGTATGTCTAGAGGGGGGGTGATTAGACTACTTGACCAAATAAAACATAACCTATTCCCAGATTTTAGTTGTAGGCAGATTTTAGCAATAGTACATGTCAAGCATCACCCTACACATGCAATTCTAAGAGTATAGCAGCGGAATGTAAGCAATTGCATATGTATGTAAAGGAGGGATTGGAGATTTCAAACGCAATGAAGACACGGTGGTTTTTGGCATGGTTCTGATAGATGGTGTTATCGTACATCCACGTTGATGGAGACTTCAACCCACGAAGGGTAATGGCTGCGCGAGTCCACGGAGGGCTCCACCCACGAAGGGTCCACGAAGAAGCAACCTTGTCTATTCCACCATGGCTTACGTCCACGAAGGACTAGCCTCACTCGGGGTAGATCTTCACGAAGTAGGCGATCTCCTTGCCCTTACAAACTTCTTGGTTCAACTCCACATTTGGTTGGAGGCTCCCAAGCGACACCTAACCAATCTAGGAGACACCACTCTCCAAAAGGTAATAGATGGTGTGTTGTTGATGAACTCCTTGCTCTTGTGCTTCAAATGATAGTCTTCCCAGCACTCAAACACTCCTCACATATTTGGCTATGGTGGAAGAAGAATTTGAGTGGAAAGCAACTTGGGAAAGGCTAGAGATCAAGGTTCAAATGGTAGGAATGGAATATCTTGATCTCAACACATGAGTAGGTGGTTCTCTCTCAGAAAATGTATGGTGGAAGTGTAGGCACGTTCTGATGGCTCTCCTTTCTAAGAAGGAGGGGGTGGAGGGGTATATATAGCCTCCACACAAAATCCAACCGTTACACACTTTTGACCCAACTTGGTGGCACCGAAACGATCATCTCGGTAGCACCGAACTGTGTAAAAGATATGAACTTTAGGAATCTCGGTGGGACCGATACGAACAACTCGGATGGACCGAAGTGCAATGGCTAGGGCAATCCTCATCTCGGTGGCACCGATTGCATCAACTCGGTAGGACCGAAGTGAAGCAATAAGGCAACAGAGAGTTGGCAAGCCATCTCGGTGAGACCGATATGCATAACTCGGTGAGACCGAAGTGAATGCAACCGATTACAGAGAGTTGGCAAGGCCATCTCGGTGGGACCGAGATCCATTTCGGTGGATCCGATTTGTTAGGGTTTGGCAGTGGCTAAGTCTTGGATGAACTCGGTGGGGCCGGATTGGAAATTTCGGTGGGGCCGAGTTGGACTTTAGGTTTAGGACATATTTGGGTAGAGACAGTGGTTGAGGGTTTAGGTATACTGTCACTAAGCACTTGAGCAAAAGGACCATTAAGCAACACCTCATCCCCTTTTAATAGTATTGGCTTTCCTATGGACTCAATGTGATCTTGGATCACTAAACCAAAAATGTAGAGTCTTGATCCTTTGCCAATCCTTGTCCTTAGCATTTTGAGGGGTCCACATCTCTAGTCCATGCCATGCCAATCATTGAACATCCTGAAATCTTAATCTTGAATGGACATTAGTTCAATGAGATATATGTTGTTATGAATTACCAAAACCACCAAGGGAGAAAATGTGCTTTCAATCTCCCACTTTTTGGTAATTGATGACAACATATAGATCAAATCTTCGACAGATGATTAAGTAAATGAAAAGCATCGTCGCTTTGAGAAGTATGTGATAAGCAAGAGCTCCCCCTAAATTTGTGCATTATTAAAAAAAATTGCGTTTGAATGCAAATGCACAATTGATTAGGCTATATGGCAGGTGCAGGAGGTTACCGAGGCGTAGTGGGGAAGTGGGGGCGTCCCACGTCCCGTCGTGCGCCATGCGTCGAGCCTGGGCCCCGTAGTCTACCAGGGCCCGCGCCGTTTCGCTCCCAACGGGCAGGAACATGCGCGCCACATGCCCGGGGGCTACTGTCGGGCCATTGGGAACTAGGGTACCATGGCCCGTCTGCCTGCGGCCCAGGAAATGACGCTTGGCGAAGGCCCAAGACGCGGCCCATCTAAGGGCACTACGAAGCGAAGACACCTCGCGAGGCGCCAGCCCCCGAGGACCCCTTCTCAAGGCACAAGCCACCAACACTTAGCCGCAACAGTGGCGGAAGCCTCGCGAGGCGACCTCCCGAGGCGGCCCCCCGAGGCCGTCCGGCCTGACGTCCGCTGCGCGGTCCTGTGCCCATCACGTGGGTGACGCGTGTGGCGATGAACGGCGGACAGAGGCTGCGCCAGCGGGCGCGGATAGAGAGGCTTTCCTCTTTGGTGCTAAAGGGGCAGCCCCAGCTGCGCCCCTCCAAAGCAATTCCAAAGGACAGCCCGTTTGGTGAAAGAAGTCGAAGACAGCAAGGCGCGCAGGGCGGAGGTCACCACCGAGCCCACGGGCGCGTCATGGATAGCAACTTTGCAGACGAAGACCATCTTTTGTCAGGATAGCCTGGGCACCTGTCCCCTTTCAAAACCCGCCAAGGGTGGCTACCCTTCTTGCCTAAATTTTCAGGGGAAGAGGACCAGGGCGGCTATAAAAGGGACAGAGCTGCCACTGTAGAAAAGATCGATTCCTTCATGTCCTACCTTGTACGCAAGGACACTTGCTTGCTCACAGCAATCCCAAACCACAAGCAGGAGTAGGGTTTTACGCCGCAAGGTGGCCCGAAACTGGGTAACCGTCGTGTCCCCTGTCGTGCCTCCGTGCTAGCGCTCTCGCCGTAGCCTCGCCGTGGTCACCCTTGGTTGGGAGGAACTAGCTCGCCCCTAGTGTTCGAACCTTTAGTTCCCTGGAGCCTCGGTTCCGACAATGGTTTAGACAGTGAACATGACCTCTTATATCTGAGAAAACAGGGTAATCTGTGAGACGACCTAGAAAGCAAGGTACAGAGTTAGAAAACTCTTCATTTTGATACATGTTATTCTTTTCATGCCTACGCAAATGTTCTCCCACTCCGTTGGTAACATGTCAGCATCTGCTGCGTAATTTTTTTGACTTGCTTAAAGTAGGTACAGTACGAGACGGCAATGATTTTAAATATTGGTGCCATAATGATTAAACATTCGCGTACTTACACTAAGATGAAGGAAATGAACTAGTAATAAGATCCCTAGCTAGATTGACCCGCATGCTTAGCCCGAATAAGCACCCCAAATGTGCTAAAAACAACAACAACAACTTTCACATGAAAAGTAAGTAGATGCGCAGGCCGATTAGGATTGAGATAATGGGGTAGACATACCGTGTGAGCGGACGGGCCCGAGCGGAATGTCGTCGGTCAGGTGCACCTCCATGGTAACTGAATGATTTGTGGTGGCGAGGCTAGAACGACCGGCCGGGACTGGATCAGATCTATAGGCGAAGAGGGAAAGATAGGAGGCGACGTCTTCTTTCTTCAAGGGGGAGGAGGCTGGTTTTGAAATAAGAGGCATGATTTGGGGTTAGTTCTGCGGGGTGTTCCAAAACGACGAAACATGCACGTAAATGTTCTAACATCCAGGAAATGAACTAGCAATCGGTATATTGTCAACATGGATTAGTTCAGAACAAAAGCATCTTGAGAGAGCATACGACTGAATCAGAGGAAGATGTACTCAAAGAACCATATCTAGAATGACATGCAGTGTTAACCAGAATAAGAACCCTAATTTTTTTATCATTCATAAAAAACAACACCGTGAATAGAAATCGTCGATTAGGATGAGATCTTGGGGTAGTTTTACCAGTAGAGCAGATGGGGCCAAGCCAAACACCGTCCGCCGTGAGTGCCTCCCTCACCGAACCATTTGTGGCCATAGCTACCGAGATCCATCGGCGGGGAGAGAGGATCTGGAGGCGAAGAGAGTGCGAGAGAGAGAGGGAGGTATAGGAGGAGGCGGCTATTTTTAGTGGAAGGGGTGTGGTTAGTGTGGAAAAAAGAGGCGGTATTAATGTGAGGAGGGTTGGGGTTAGCTGGGAGTGCGGGGCGTTCAAAAAGGAGTGGAGGGAAGGGAAAATTTGGGGGAATGCTTAGTGGGGAAGCAAGTATAAATCTGAGGTATGTTAATGTGACAGCATGTTCCTCACATAATGTGTTCACGTAGAGTAGTACCAAGTTCCTCGCTTGTTTAAGGTGAGACCAACAGGTTAGCAATGCACAATAATTTTGTTCGTGCGTGTAACTTGAAGAAAGCACGCGTTCATCATGTGAAGTGTCACGACTGTTTAGAAATTCAAGTTCCCGGTGCCGGTTGTCACGTCATACTTTGAGATCCTACTTTGCATTTGGCAAGGTGCTACCATCTGAAAGATTTTAGAAACTATGAATCCGAACACGCTCCATCCTTTGTATTCATAATGCATACCACATAGTGGAGATGATTTAAAAAAAGAATTCATTGTGCACATCACACTAGGAGATTTCAGCTTGCAAGCAAGCTGAGGTTTGCAATGCACAAACATTTTGTTCATGCAAGTATCTTGGAGAAAGCAAGTTGATCATGTGAAGTGTAATGAGTGGTTACAAATTCAAGTTTATGGTGCCGGGTGTCACTTCATACTTTGAGATCATACTTTTGCATGCGGGAAGGTGCCGGCATAGGTGATTGTTCATGTTGTTCATGTGTGAGGATGTTCATGGATAGCATATGTAGGTGAGCCCAATAGGTTTGCAATGCGCAGACGTTTTGTTCATGCAAGTATCTTGATGAAAGCACATTGATCATGTCAAGTGTAACAATTGGTTACAAAATAAAGTTTACTGTGCTGGTTGTCACGTTGTAATTTCATATGTCGGTTAAAAAAAATAAGTGCAACGTGCCATACCAGGACCACACACGGGCCGCCATGTTGAGCGTGCAATGTCACCACGGTAGAAAACATATTGTTCCAACACATCCATTTTTTTACTCTAACAAACGGCTGATTCCCATGACTCATGGAACCGTCGGACGACGTCACAACTGCTCTGGTCGGTTACCTTATTTGCATGAGAAATTAACGATCACATTCCTTTTACCGCATCCATTTGCATCTTCTTCCTCCGCTGTTCCTTGTCGTCCGCCACAAACCACCACCGCCCCCCTGCAGCCATGGACGACGAGAAACTAACAACAGAGACCCACCACATCAATGCCCATGGCACAACCGTGCTGGAGGTGGTGTACACCAACGAACCAGAGACTGTGGAGCGAGTCATCGGCATGTACGAGCAATGGCTCTTGGAGGAGAAGAACAAGTTCGTCGGCCTTGACCTCGAGTACACACGTAAGAGCAGTTACAGACGACAAGGCGTCACCATCGTGCAACTCGCCATGCGCGAGCATGTACTCATGTACCACTACTACAGGTACGAGCGGTGCCAGGCGTTGGTTGAATTCCTGCAATGCAGAGCGATAACTTTCGTAACGTGGACTAGGGGCGACAAGATCTTGCTTGCCCGTGCATGGATCAGAATTCCAGACGAGCACCACGTTGACATCCAAAAGCAGTTATGTATCAAAGGTGGTGGAGAAAGGGACTCCATGGGTGACCTCGCAGCGGCCATCATTGACCCCTCATACAAGAACATGAAGAAATCATTCCTAGTACTGGGTGTGGAAGCCTCGTTCCCCGCTACACCTCGAGTACGCAGCAAAAGACAGGTATGTTAGCTATGAGTTGTACCGTAGGATCCTAATCATTAAGGGCGGGCTACATCACCTTCTCGAACCACCATTGAGGGAACGACTCCGCCTCCGTAAGAACAAAGACGAAGGATCTTCGAGCGGCTGGAAGCGTCGGAAGGGAAACAACAGGTGGTGAATTATTCAACTAGTAATATCTAGTAGTATGTTAATTTAGATTGAGTGAACATATGTTCTAACTATGATTGTTGTAGGTCAAAGATGCCGTGTGTATTGTATTACTTATTTACGTTGAACATAGTGGTGTGGTGATGTACAAATGCTTGGTACCTTATGGAAAAATATGTGCTTGTACCCTTGTTGACTTTGTCAAAATGCTTTTCGTGAATGGGGTGAACACTTTCAGAAATATTTTTAAGGACTTCCAGAATCAGTGTGAGGGATTTCAGAAAATTAATGACCGACCATTCGAAATAGTATCATAGTGATTTAACAACTTTGAGTACTCATTTTGGATATAGTGTGAACATTGTTTGAAAATATGAAAAGTAGGACGATCGCAATTATAAACGGAGACTCTTTGCATGCAACGACCACATGGTGTACAAGTTTGGTATGGAAAATAATTTAATTTGTGAATGTAAACTTTTGGTATGTAAAATGACCTGTATTTTTCTAGAATTTTTGCGACACCTAACGAGTGATGAACACAAGCAAGTGATACGTCTCCAACGTATCTATAATTTTTGATTGTTCCGTGCTATTATAGTATCAATCTTGGATGTTTTTATATGCAATTATATATCATTTTTTGGGACAAACCTATTAACCTAGTGCCCAATGTCAGTTGCTGTTTTCTGCTTGTTTTAGGTTTTTCAGGAAATCAGTACCAAACGAAGTCCAAATGCCATGAAACTTTTTGGAGATTTTTTTCTGGACAAAAGAGACCCTGGAGACTTGGAGAGGAGGCCAGAAGGTTTACGAGGCCTCCACAAGGCAATAGGGCGTGGCCCCAGGGGGCGCGCCCTGATGCCTCGTGGGCCCTTCGTGGCTCCGTTTGACCTAATTCCACTTCTATAAATTCTCAAATATTCGAAAACCAACAGGGAGCCACCCCGAATAACTTTTACGCCGCCGCAAGCCTCTGTTCTTCTGCGATCCCATCTGGAGGCCTTTTCCGGTACTCTGCCGGAGGGGGAATCGATCACGGAGTGCTTCTACATCAACCTTGCTGCCCTTCCGATGATGTGTGAGTAGTTTACCACAGACCTACGGGTCCATAGCTAGTAGCTAGATGGCTTCTTCTCTCTCTTTGATCTTCAATACCATGCTCTCCTCGATGTTCTTGGAGTTCTATCCGATGTAATCTTCTTTTGCGGTGTGTTTGTTGGGATCCGATGAATTGTGAGTTTATGATCAGATTATTCATGAGAAATATTTGAGTCTTCTCTGAACTCTTTTATGCATGATTGTTATAGCTTTGTATTTCTCTTCGATCTATCCATTTGGTTTGGCCAACTAGATTGGTTTATCTTGCAATGGGAGAGGTGCTTTGTGATGGGTTCAATCTTGCGGTGCTCAATCCCAGTGACAGAAAGGGACATGAAATGTATTTGTATTGTTGCCATTAAGGATAAAAAGATGGGGTTTAATCATATTGCTTGAGTTTACTTTGTCTACATCATGTCATCTTGCTTAAGGCGTTACTCTGTTTTATACTTAATACCCTAGATGCATGCTGGATAGCGGTCGATGGTTGGAGTAATAGTAGTAGATGCAAGCAGGAGTCGGTCTACTTGTCTCGGACGTGATGCCTATATACATGATCATTGCCATGAATCCGTCATAATTATTTGGTTTTCTATCAATTGCCCAACAGTAATTTGTTTACCCACCGTATGTTCTGCGCTCGAGAGAGAAGCCTCTAGTGAAAACTATGGCCCCCGGGTATATCTTTATCATATATTAAAACCCAAAAAATACCTTGCTGCAATTTATTTACTTATATTTTATTTTGCAATTTATATTTCTATCTATCACTATCAGAATTAATCCTTGCAAATAACCGCTAAGCGGATTGACAACCCTCTTTTTTGCGTTGGGTGCAAGTGTTTGCTTTTGTGTGTGTAGGTGCTGCTAAAGGATTTTGACTGGTTCTCCTACTGGATTGATAACCTTGGTTCTTAACTGAGGGAAATACTTATCTCTACTATAATGCATCATCCTCTCCTCTTCGGGGAAATACAAACGCAGTCTACAAGTAGCAAGAAGAATTTCTAGCGCCGTTGTCGGGGAGACATCACCAAAATGATCAAGTACCTTCGCACAAACTATCATCCACTTGCATTTATTTTATTTGCCTTTTTATTTGCATTTTCCTCTCATTTTCATCTCCCCCACTTCTAATTTTTTTTACAAAAACACAAAAATATTTTCGTTTGATTGTTTGGTAGTTTGCTTGCCCTAGTTGCTATCATGTCTGAGTTTGTTATTGAAAGGAGTGAGGATGGAAAAATTCCTAAGATAGAAATTCCCGCAAATTTGGATGCTAAAATTTTCATGACGGGAAGTGGGAATGTTATAGGAAAGTGTATTATTCAAGAATTCTTTACTTGCATCGAAACTTTGGTTTGTAATGACATTCCCATTCTTAAGAGAACCAATAGTTATGCTGAGGCTATTTCTGCCCTTGTTCTTAAACTTGAAAGAATATTTATTCGTACTCATCCCACTTTGCAAAGATTATTCTATGAGCTGCCTGTTATAAACAATCCTAAGGTTAAAAAGATAGCCACTCTTATCCTTATGAATGAGTTGGATTACATAGTTCGAGAGGCTAGAGAGATCTTTGATCATTATAATATGAGTCAAGAACATCCTGTGATAGATGAAATTTTATATAATGCAGATTATATGTTAAGATTTATGTTTCATGATGATCACACTTTTGATGAGAATACTAAAAAAGAAGTTCCTCCTTTACATATTATCCAACAAGTTTTCAATGGTATTAATCAGAAATATTCTTGGATCGTAAAAGGGAACCAACAAGGATATGAGGAAATTTGCCTTAATAATGATAAAATTTTGATTGATTATGTGTTCCACATTGTTTTTGAAAAACCTCCTGACAAACACACATCTCAAGATGAAGAAACCAAGGATGACAACACTTGAAACTATGCATTATGCCTAGCTAGCGGCATAAAACAATAGCGCTTGTTGGGAGGCAACCCAATGAATAAAATAAATTTTTGTTTACCTTCTATTTTTGTGTGTTTACACAATTATAGCCTCTGTTATGATTGTGTTTTTATCTTTTAATTAGTGTTTGTGCCAAGTAATGCCTTTGGGATGATTTGGAAGATAGTATGATTGATGCTGTTTGAAAACAGAAACTTTTCGTCCAGTGTTGGATTTTTTTTGGAACATCAGAACCTTCTGAATGTTTAAAAAAATATTGATATATAAATTTCCCATGTTGTCCTAATTTTTCAGAATTTTTGGAGTTACAGAAGTATGACTTTAATTCAGATCTGTACAGACTGTTCTGTTTTAGAGAGATTCTATTTTTGTTGCATAGTTTGCTTATTTTTATGAATCTATGGATCGTATCGGGGGGTACGAGTCATGGAGAAGTTGGAGTACAGTAGCATTATGACAAAATTAAATATGAATCAATTTACAACAGTACCTAAAGTTTAAGATTTGTTTGTTATACTAACGGATCTCACGAGGTTTCTGTTGAGTTTTGTGTGCTGAAGTTTTGAAGTTTTGGGTGAGACTACAATGGATAAAGGAATAAGGAGCAGAAAGAGCCTAGCTTGGGGATGCCCAAGGCACCCCAAGGTAATATTCAAGGAAGACTCAAGCGTCTAAGTTGGGGATGCCCCGGATGGCATCCCCTCTTTCGTCTACAATCTATCGGTAACTCACCTGGAGCTATATTTTTATTCATCACATGATATGTGTTTTACTTGGAGCGTCTTGTGCTATAGTTTGTTTGCTTTTTAGTTTGTCACACTCATCTTTTCTGAACACACCTTTTTGAGAGGGACACACATTATTCGTGATTTGTTAGAATACTCTATGTGCTTCACTTATATCTTTTGAGCTAGGCAGTTGCTCTAGTGCTTCACTTATATCTTTTAGAGCACGGCGGTGGTTATATTTTAAAGAAATAGTTGCACTCTCATGCTTCACTTATATCTTTTTGAGAGTCTAATAAATAGCAATGGTAATATGCATGGGTTATGAATTTGGTCCTAATATGATAGGTATTCAAGAGGGATATAATAAAAACTTTCATGTAGATCACTGAATATGATAAGTTTGATTCCTTGCAATAGTTTTGCGATATTAAGATGGTAATACGTGGGAGGTGCTAGTAGATAATTGTGGTTTAGTTAGAATATTGGTGTTAAGGTTTGTGATTCCCGAAGCATGCACGTATGATCTGTCGTTATGCTAAGAAGTTGGAGCATGATTTATTATTGATTGTCTACCTTATGAGTGGCAGTCGGGGACGAGCAATGGTCTTTTCCTACCAATCTATCCCGCTAGGGGCATGCGTAGTAGTACTTTGCTTCGAGGGCTAATAAACTTTCTCAATAAGTATGTGAGTTCTTTATGACTAATGTGAGTCCATGGATTATACGCACTCTCACCTTTCCGCAATTTGCTAGCCTCTTCGGTACCGTGCATTGCCCTTTCTCACATCGAGAGTTGGTGCAAATTTCACCAGTGCATCCAAACCCCGTGATATGATACGCTCTATCACACATAAGCCTCCTTATATCTTCCTCAAAACAGCCACCATACCTACCTATCATGGCATTTCCATAGCCATTCCGAGATATATTGCCATGCAACTTCCACCGTTCCGTTTTTTATGACACACATCATCATTGTCATATTGCTTTGCATGATCATATAGCTGACATAGTATTTGTGGCTCAGCCACCGTTCATCATTTTTTATACATGTCACACTAGTATAATTGCACATCCTGGTACACCACCAGAGGCATTCATATAGAGTCATATTTTTGTTCTAGTTTCGAGTTGTAATTTTCTTTTGAGTTGTAAGTTAATAGAAGTATGATGATCATCATTATTAGAGCATTGTCCCAGTGAGGAAATAAAAAAAGAAAAGAAAAAGAGAGGCCAAAAAGAGCCCACGAAAAAAGAGAAAAACAGAGAAAAAAAGAAAATAAATAAAATGAGAGAAAAAGAGAGAAGGGGTAGTGTTACTAGCCTTTTCCATACTTGTGCTTCAAAGTAGCACCATATTTTTCATATAGAGAGTCTCCTGTTTTGTCACTTTCATATACTAGTGGGAATTTTTCATTATAGAACTTGGCTTGTATATTCCGATGATGGGCTTCCTCAAATGCCCGAGGTCTTCATGAGCAAGCAAGTTGGATGCACACCCACTTAGTTTTCATGTTGAGCTTTCATACACTTATAGCTCTTAGTGCATCCGTTGCATGGCAATCCCTACTCGTCGCATTGACATCAATTGATGGGCATCTCCATAGCCCGTTTATTAGCCTCGTTGATGTGAGACTATCTTTTTATTTTTGACTTCCCCTTATTAATCTCTACCACCACATTCTATTCCACCCATAGTGCTATATCCATGGCTTGCGCTCATGTATTGCGTGGGGGTTGAAAAAGCTGAAGCGCGTTAAAAAGTATGAACCAATTGCTCGGCTTGTCATCGGGGTAGTGCAGGATAAATACTTTGTGTTAAGAAGATGGAGCATGACAGGATTATATGATTTTGTAGGGATAACTTTCTTTAGCATTTTTATTTTGAAAGACATGATTGTTTATTAGTATGCCCGAGTATTGATGTCTTTATATCAAATTATAGACTATTGCTTTGAATCATTCGGATCTTATTATTCATACCGTAAGAGAGATTACATGATGAAACATGTTACGTAGCATTCCACATCAAAAATTCTGTTTTTATCATTTACCTACTTGAGGACGAGCAGGAATTAAGCTTGGGGATGCTTGATATGTCTCCAACATATCTATAATTTTTGATTGTTCCATGCTATTATAGTATCAATCTTGGATGTTTTTATATGAAATTATATATCATTTTTTGGGACTAACCTATTAACCTAGTGCCCTGTGCCAGTTGCTGTTTTCTGCTTGTTTTTAGTTTTTGAGGAAATCAGTACCAAACGAAGTCCAAATGCCACGAAAGATTTTTTTCTGGACAAAAGAGACCTTGGAGACTTGGAGAGGAGGCCAGAAGGTGTCGGGGCCGGATTTCCGGGACATGATATCCCAGAAATTAACCCCTCGTGTCGTCACCAGCCCATGATTACTATTACTAGTGGACACGTCCTTGTTACAGATTACCAAGCAATTACAAGAATTGGATACAAGACCATAAAGGTGTAATGATACAACAATGATTTCTAGTGAGGATGACGGAAGCGACTCGTGGTTCTCCAACGTCGATGGGGCTCCATTCCCACAGGAACGGCTGACCAGGATAATTCCTATCCCGCGTGGCTGCTATCCTAGGCTCCGCATGGACGTCGTGGTAATACTCGTCGAAATCCTGACCTGGCCAATTAAATAGCCAGGGACAAGCCAGTGAGTACGTTGGACTGTACTCGCAAACATAATGAACAAAAGATATACCGAATGCATATGATCATGATGGGTTAAATTATATGCATATGCTGGACGAAATTAAAGCATGGCATGATGAATATTAATACGGTGCTGAAGAATAAATATGAAAGGTTAGTGACAAACAAAGAAAGTTAATGGAGAATCGGGCGAGACAGGACCACCCGAGAATCCAAAAGAAAAAAAAAAGTGGAGAATCGGGCGAGACATGACCGCCCGAGTATCCAAGAGAAATGCCAAACGGGTGTCTAAAAGAGAATCAGGCGAGACATGACCACCCGAGAACTCAAGCAATGCCTCGAGAGGTCTTGAAAAGAAATGCCAAACGGGTGTCTAAAAGAGAATCGGGCGAGACAGGACCGCCCGAGAACAAAAGCGATGCCTCGAGAGGTCTTGAAAAGAAATGCCAAACGAGTGTCTAAAAGAGAATCGGGCGAGACAGGACCGCCCGAGAACTCAAGCGACGCCTCGAGAGGTCTTGAAAAGAAATGCCAAACGGGTGTCTAAAAGAGAATCGGGCGAGATAGGACCGCCCGAGAACTCAAGCGACGCCACGAGAGGTCTTGAAAATAAATGAGTATCCCGGGTAGTCTAGCCAGCCCATGAGATACTCAGAAAATAAAAATAAGAGAAACGGTTAGTCCATAATAATAACAATAATATTCATGACAACCATAATATTCATGATAGCGTCAGTGGTGACAATAATTATCCTGCAAAATAAATGATGCTCAATTTTAATTATTTTCCTCCGGAGACCGACACTAAGACAGACACTTGACCAACCCATACTGTAGTCCTTAACCGCGGACACGGCTATTCGAATAGGTATAACTCTGCAGAGGGTGTACTCTTTACCCATAAGTAAAGGATTTCTTTAGCCAGCACCGAGACGCTGACTAATTCCCATTACGGTCTTTGGGTTGAAAACACACCTAACCAGCACACACCAGATTAACTTTCCTGATGCCAGGAATCACCCAAGGCATCATTCAAGATAAACTCTAAGACGGGGAGACTACAATCTCGAATAGCATGGGATCACAATATTTATATCGGCGCGCAAATAGGGGTGCTACCCCCTCGGTCCCAGACCGGTTACACCCATGCCCCCTGACCAGGTGACATGCCTACCAGAGGCCATATCAAGTGTTCAAGATGCTTGCCTTGATCATGCAGATATATTGGGTGCACTCCAAAAGTATTGAAAATTTTATCTTCCCTCCATTTTCCTATTTTCAAAAATATTGGAATTACCACATAAAGCAAAAACAGTACTAAAAAGTTTCTTGGAAAATTTTGGAATAAATACTAAAACAAACTATATGAAATATAAGGAATTTCAGGAAAAAGAAGCAAATTATTTGGAGTTATTATGATTTTCCTAGGAATTTTCTAAGATCAAATAAATGACTAAATGTACTATTTAATTGGTCTAAAAAAAATTAAGCTTAGAAAAAATGTTCACCATAGCTAGAATAATAGAGCATGATTTTAGGAGTATTTAGAAATTTAAATCATCAGATTTGGATTTGAAATGACTGCTGCAGAATTCTTTTTGAGATATACTGGCAAAGAATAAGAAAAGGAGCAGAGCTGCGCCCTGAGCGGTGTTTAGTCGGACGGCGTCACTGGGCCGGGCCCAGCTCCGAGCCCGCTGGGAGACAGCGGCGTCGAAGGTGTATGTAACACCCTGGATTTTGCTTTTTCTTTTATTTGGATTTTATTTGGTTTTATTGAGTATTTTATTTGCATTTGGGTTTTTCAGTCATTTCTTTTGGACTTACCACTTGGATTTTTTTTTTTTGATTTTCTTCCAAGTGGGTTCCTTCATCCTTAAACCCTCCCTAGACCTCATCCCTCCCATAATAATGCCATTAGGTATTTTTATTTAATGGTATTATACCCTTCTTCTCTCTGAAAATGCCTCTTGTCCCACAGAGCTCTAAAGCAACCCCTATTTTTATTGCTCAGAAAATTCCAAGAAAATTCCCAAATATTCTTTGGGTCATGCCTCACCTTCCTATGCAAAAATATCCCATGGTCATTTGGAAAATTTCAGCCAGGAAAAATGTTTTTGCTTCTGGTCAGAAAGGGCACATTGTGAAGCAACTATATTTTTCCTTGATCCTTTTAATCTGAAATTTTTACCACTTGGTCACCCTCCTAAGTGATGCTTAAACGCCTAAAATCAGCCCAAGAACCTCAACCTTTTGTCCTCAGTGCTTGGAGCAAGTTTCTGTCCAGAAACTTTGCAGCTCCCTCTTGTCACCTCCAATGCACCATTTGGCAAGCCCAGCACATTTCTTGGCAAAGTGTTGAAGGGACAACACCCAGGACATGGTGTGGCAATGCCAAAAGTCCTCTGCATGCCCATGCACGCGGTGACCGCGTGCGAGCAGGGTGCAATGCACGCGCTCTGTGCACTCTGCCCGTCGAGTCCGATCGGCCGCCGTCCAACCTCTCCTCTCACGCCACCGCAACATGTCCAGTCTACTCAGCCCACACCCCCTCTTCCTCCCAGCCCCTCCCTGACCGTCCCTGTCGCCGGCAGGAGGCACGCCGGAAGTGGCCACGGCGCTAGCCGACGGCACAGTGGCTTGCACGCGCGCCTCTGTTCATCTTAGTGCGCCTGCGCTCGAGCCCACGTGCGAGCACTATCCTTGGCCTCGCCTACGTCGTCTCCTTGCTCACCCGAGACCTCACCGCCCCCAGGTCGCCCTGCCGCTCAGCTCCGGCGGAAGCCCGAGCACTGCCTCGCCTCTCCTATAAATAGGGCCCCTCCCCGACCGGTCTAAGCATCCCAAACCCCCTATCCTCTCTCAAATCGATCGCCAGAAACTGCGGACAACGCCGGGAAGGCCTCTGGCCTTCAAACCTCGCCGGTGACCGCCGCGGATCCCCCTCCTTCGTGCACTCGTTCTAGTCCACCCCAGCTTCAACGACTGCCACCCCTGAGACCGTAGCAATCTCCTAAGCACGACGGTACCAAGAGCTCGCCGGATTGTCACCGGAAACGCCGATCCCGATCAGCTCCGCCGCCGCCGTCTCTGGAGAGGATCGCCGCGATGCCGTCCGACCTCCTCAGCCCGAGTTTCGGGTACGTGTGTGACCGTCTCGCCGAGCTGATCCCATTCCCCCTCTCTCCGGTGATTGCCGACGTCTCCTCACCGGAGAAACGCCGGCGACAGAGCCGCCAGGCCCTGTTCCCCGCTCTCTCTCTCTCTCGTTTAAAACAGACCGGGGCCCCACCTGTCATTCTCTCTCTCGGGCCCGAAGGGGTATCTAAGTGGAGGCGTATCTCCAGAATACGTCTTCGACGTCAGCCCCTCTGGATTTTATTTTAAATCCAAATTTTGACCAGAAATAATCCAACTTTGACCATCAATAAATTTTTATCTATAAGTTCAAATGAGATGATTCTTTTTTGCTACTGGTTTGAAAAATTCCAAAGTTTCTGTGTGCCAAGTTTTAGAATTTTTCTTGCTGTTGAGAATTTCTAGTGCATTAAACAGTAGTATGTGACATTTTCTTTTTGCATTTAATTTAATTTCAGAAGAACCTCGTTGTGTTGGAGAAGGCCAGGAGTACTGTGACACTCCTCTGAACCAAGGCAAGCCACAACATTCATATGTAAGGATGGCATTGCAATGACTTGGTTTAATCGAATTAAATTCATCCTTTATTCACTATTCAAAATAACTTACTACATAAATCTTATTGCGTAAACTTTATCCTGTCATGTTGATAATTTATGTAGTAGGATACATGCTTTCTTGCTAGTGTGCAGTAGGTATCATGGCATATACTCATATGACAACATGATGCATTTGTTATTCATGATCATGACCCGTGCATCCATTCATACACTATGGCTCGAATCATTTTCTTTTCAAGTTAAACTTGATAATAATCCAACTTGAACATGCTGTTGATCGAGTCAAGGTGCCACCGAATCGAGCTCATCAGTGCAACCACACTTGCCTGGATGGGGAGGCCCTAATGCGGTCTATTGTCATGCCTCTCGCCGGTGCCTCCTACGAGGGAAGGTTGTGCTCTGGCGCTACCCTGGCCCGGTAGGCAGTCATAACCTTGAGGACACGAGTTTTGATGGTACCAAGGTCCCCGTTTGGGACAGTTTTTGATGTTGGCCACGACGGTGGCAGCCACAGAGCTGGCGGGTGTCACATGTTGGCACCAGGGTCACCCAGGACATAGCCCAAAGGGGAGTTTGTCGGAGTGGCCGAGAGAGTGTCATGCAATAGATTGGTTTTGTCGGAATGTCGTTGGTCCACCCGAATGGGAGCACGAGGCCATGAGTTCCGTAGTGTGGGTACAGTGTACTAACCTCTGCAGAGTGTATAATCTATCGATAGCCGCGCCCTCGGATATGGACAAAGTTCGTAGTAGGTCACACCGTGGGTCAACAGATAAAGTTAACTTGCACACTAAGCTTCACAAGATAGCACATGCAGAAATGGTGATCGAGGATCACTATGAAAGGTATGAATGTGATCAAGTGAGGATCACGTTGGTAAGTGATGAACGGTGGTTACGCGGTAACCCCGAAATGGTAAGTTGGTCCCGAGGACCATGGCATTGTTTCACGCACATCTCATGTTGAGTAGTATCATGCTCATGCATTAAATTTGTTAAATGCCTTGTTGTTGTTTGTCACACTTGTTTTGTTTGCTGTGAGCTTGCGAGTACATTCAAAGTACTCACCTGGCTTATCATGCTAGATGCAGGAGAAGCCGTGCAAGGAGTTGATGTTGAGCAGTTTGTCGCGATCTAGGCCATGTCCCAGCAGTGTCCCTGTGGAGTGGAGTTCCGCTACCTCGTTGTTCCGCTGTCGCGTAGTAGTTTCCCTTTCATCATCGAGGCCCTGAAGATGTCTACTAAATAATGTACATAAGTGTAGCCGCACCGTGTGTGCCGCTTGGTCTCGATCATCATGTAAGATGTGAACCCATGTTTCCACTAAGAGATCAATAAAGCGGTTGTTTTCTGTACCAAGTTGTTGTGTATTGCCAGAAGACTTGATCTCTGGGCTGGCAATGCAAGGTAAACCGGTTGCTCTGAGCCGGGGTGCCACAACGCTTGGTATCAGAGCCGCGCTGACTGTAGGAAGCCCTAGACAGCCGACGCGCTAGAAAACGATAGTCTTAGTCTCGGTAGTGATTTGAGGTTGATTGTGCACTTGGGTGTTGCATTGCATGCATATAGGTTTCTTCTAATGCTGACCAACTAATGTTGTGAGTGTAGATGGCACCAGTCCCTTATCCGTACCAGCTTGAGCCGGTAGCTTCCACTTTTCCGCACCTGCTTACCAACGTATGGCGCCGACTCTACCCCGAAGGCGATGACCCCATATACTAGGTGTACCGAGAGCAGCTCGCTGATGGAGTTTACGAGTATCATGCGGAGGTCATCATGCACAACAGTACCGTGGTGGGCACTTACACTCGCTCCACCAAGGGCGGGACTGCTTCTACACCCGACCAGGCGGTCCAGTTTGCAGCATTTGAGGCTCTCACTGACTTGCGCTATAACGAGGTTCAGATGCAGACTCACCCAGGTTTCTACTTCTATCCGTCCCTGTACGAGTCAGGACAGATCCGCTTCCCTTACATTAATCCGGAGTGCGACCGATCAGCCAGTCACTTATCTCGCTACATTACGGCGGGATACTTTCTGATCACCAGTCTAGCCCAGGAGCTGGACTGCGTTCGAGGTGAGCTAGCTGCCGCTCGATCTGCCTTCGCTCCACCTCTGCTTATCCACCCATCACTTGTTCCTCCAGCTACCTTACCCCCATCCATTCCAGTGATCCCCACGCCTTCCCAGAGTAGCCTAGGCACTTCGATAGTGAATCCTCATGAGTCCCCACCCCAGTGGACTATGCTTCTTGCTACCCCAGCCGCTCTGATGCTGCGGAGTCGCCCTGCTCCCGACCCTGAGGGAGAGTCTTCCCGTCAGCGTCGTCATGTTTCCTTTGCTCCGGACATATCCATTATCAGTTCCGATTCAGAGTCGGACACCGAGGAGACACCAGCAGGACCGTCAGTGTGCCAGTGCGATCCTGGTCGTCGCGTGTAGACGAGGATGAGGTGATACTTGGTTGTATGCATGTAGTAGTACTATCCATGCTGTTGCCCTATTATGTATGCTGGATGATGTATTATTATGTTGCTTTCTGTTATTCGCTTCGGCTTTTCTCGTTTTTCTTTTCCGGGTTTGTTGCTTCACCTCCCTAGTTTTCTGGTTTTTCCCCTTATGGATGTTGCTCATCTCGATGCTTCGTATTGGGAAACATATATAGGATGACAAGGTGTGGTAGTAACTGTCATGGTGGCGACGATACTCCAGTTCGTCGATCCGCCAGGCAAGCAGGACATTCTCCGGAACCATATCAGCCACCACCTCCTCCACCTCAAGCACCCACAACAGAGCAGATTATGCGGATGTTTGAAGAGAAGAGGAACCAAGACCTGATGGAATTCTTGAGGAGCATGCAGACTATGGTTGGGCAGAATAATCACAATGGTAATCACTCCAAGCTGTCAGACTTTCAGAGGACCAAACCGCCGAGTTTCAGTCAAGCAGTGGACCCGATGGAAGCCGATGATTGGTTGAGAACGATTAAGAAGAAGCTGGAAATTGCTCGCACCGAAGATGCTGACAAGGTACCCTTCGCCACTCATTATCTAGAAGGCCCAGCTGCTATATGGTGGGACAATGCCAAAGTGATGTGGCCCGCTGAAGACGAGATTACTTGGGATAAATTCAAAGACAAATTCCGCAAGTATCACATTCCTGCCGGCATCATGAAGGTCAAGCAACGAGAATTTCTCACCCTTACCCAAGGAACCTCGACTGTAAGTGAATATTTAAACAAGTTCAATCACTTGGCCTGTTACTCCACTCATGATGTGGCCACCGAAGAACGGAAGATAGATCGGTTCCTCGGAGGACTCAACCTTACCCTCCAATGTGCACTCAGCATGCTAGACTTCCCCGACTTCCAAACTTTGGTGAACAAGGCACTCATTGCCGAAAGGGAACACAAACTGGTTAATGATCATCAGACTGTCTATGAAGACCGCAAACGCAAGTTTGAACCCAAGAAGGAAGGGCAAGTTTTTCAGAAGGTTCGTACTTGGCAGCAACCCCAATTTGAGTTTAAGCCGACCTGGCAGCAGGGGAACATCAAGAATGAAAGTCAAGTCAAGACCGTGGTCGCCAAGCTAAACAAGGAAGACGGTCAGCGTAACAATGCATGTTTCACATGTGGACATAATGGGCATTACGCTAGACAGTGAGAACGGCAAGATACAAGCCAACCTGAAGCCTCAGGTCAATTATGTGGGACAATTCCCCAAACGGAGGTACATTCAAGGGCAAGTTCATCATATCTCTACTGAAGAAGCCGTAGAAGTCCCCGATGTGGTCATTGGTATGTTTCCTGTTAATGACATACCTGCAACAATTTTATTCGATTCCGGGGCTGCCCATTCTTTTATTTGGCAGAGTTTTATTGCCCGACATTGCATTCCCTATACTCTTTTGGACAAAGCTATGGTGGTACAGTCCCCCGGATCCATGCTCAAGACAAATATTGTATGCCGAGGATTGGAAATATCAATCTATGGAGTCATCTTCCCCGCATCACTGGTATCCATTGAGTCTCCCACCTTGGATATTATTTTGGGGATGGATTGGTTGACAAGACACCAGGTCTGTATCAACTGCGCAACAAGAGAAGTCACGCTCATAAATCCCTTGGGTCAGTTCGCTCGATTCTATGCTGGTCGAGCCATACCAAAGAAAGGAATGGTTTATGCTGCCATCGCCACAGAAATGAATCTAGTCCCAGTGGTCTGTGAGTTCCCAGATGTGTTTCCAGACAAATTGCCAGGCATGCCACCTGACCGGGAGCTGGAATTTTTTATTGAGCTTGTACCCGGAACAGCACCAATTTACAAGAAATATTATCGAATGCCTTCATCTGAACTAGTGGAGTTGAAAAAGCAATTGGATGAGATGCTCCAAGAAGGATATATTCGCCCCAGTTCATCTCCTTGGGGTGCACCTGCAATATTCGTGGGCAAGAAAGACGGCAGTCTTCGGATGTCTGTTGACTATCGTGCTCTAAATGATGTCACCATCAAGAATAAATACCCACTGCCCAGGAGCGATGATTTGTTTGATCAGCTTAGCGTAGCTCAAGTGTTCTCCAAGATTGATTTGCGCACCGGGTATCACCAGCTGAAAATCAGAAAAGAAGATATTCCCAAGACAACATTCACTACAAGATATGGGTTGTACGAGTATACGGTCATGTCGTTTGGACTGACCAACGCTCCTGCATTCTTTATGCACATGATGAACAAGGTGTTCATGGACTTCTTGGACAAGTTTGTAGTGGTGTTCATTGACGACATCCTCATATATTCCAAAAGTGAAGAGGACCACAAGCAACATCTCCGAGCAGTGCTGGAACGATTACGCGCTCATCAACTCTACGCTAAGTTCAGCAAATGCGAATTTTGGCTTAAGGAAGTGGGATTCCTTGGGCATACTCTTTCCGCTCAAGGAGTGGCAGTGGATCAAAGCAAAGTCACGGAAGTCCTGAAGTGGAAGACGCCCATTTCAGTAACAGAGATCAGAAGTTTCTTGGGTCTGGCAGGTTATTACCGTCGCTTCATTGAAGGCTTCTCCAATATTGCCAAGCCGATGACTGAACTACTCAAGAAAAATCAGAAATTCATATGGACGGAAGCATGTGAAAACAGTTTCAATGAACTCAAGACCCGATTGACTACCGCTCCGGTGTTGACTCTTCCAGACATCTACCGAAGTTTTGACATCTATTGCGACGCATCCAGACGTGGCATTGGGTGTGTGCTCATGCAAGATGGGAAGGTCGTGGCCTATGCATCAAGACAGCTCCGACCTCATGAGGAGAATTACCCTACCCATGACCTGGAATTGGCAGCCGTGATTCATGCTTTAAAGATCTGGAGGCATTACATCATTGGAAAACGATGCCAAATCTACACCGACCACAAGAGTCTCAAGTATATATTCACGCAACCGGACTTGAACCTCCGACAACGAAGATGGCTTGAGTTGGTCAAAGATTATGACCTGGGTATTAACTACCACCCAGGAAAAGCCAATGTGGTCGCCGATGCCCTCAGTCGCAAACCGGCTACCGCAAACTCATTAATCGAGCGTATGCACCCAGCACTTGAAGAAGAAATAGCTCAGCTCAATATGATTTTGTGTGATGCAGTTTGCTCGGTTACCTTGGAAGTAATCCCTACCCTGGAAGACGAAATTCAAAAGGCTCAAACTGGTGACCCCATGCTACTCAAGATAACGGCTCAAGTACGAGAAGGGAAGACACCAGATTTCAACATTGATGATAAAGGTACACTCCGATTTCGTGATCGAGTCTGTGTACCGGACCTCGGGGAGTTAAGGCAAAAGATTCTGAAGGAAGCTCACGAGTCCGCCTATTCTATTCATCCTGGAGGCACCAAAATGTATCAAGACTTGAAGCAAACATTCTGGTGGAAGGTATGAAGAAAGATATCGACTATTACATTGCATGTTGTGACATATGCAACACGGTGAAGGCCAAGCACCAGAAACCCGCCGGTCTACTTCAACCCTTACCCGTTCCACAATGGAAATGGGATGATATCTGCATGGACTTTATCGTTGGACTACCAAGGACACCACGAGGAAATAATGCCATATGGGTCATGGTCGACATGCTCACCAAGGTGGCCCACTTTATCCCAATAAGGACAACTTACCGTGCAGATCAACTCGCTCAACTCTATGTGTCCAGGATTGTCAGTCTACATGGAGTACCAAGGACTATCACTTCAGACCGAGGATCTTTGTTTACCTCAACATTCGGGCTACGTATACACCAAGCCTTGGGAACCGCTTTGAAGCATAGCACCACTTATCACCCTCAGACAGATGGGCAGACAGAGCGAGTAAATCAAATCTTGGAAGACATGCTTCGAGCGTGCGCTATTGCTCACGGACCCAAATGGGAAGATAGCCTACCATACGCGGAGTTTTCTTACAACAACGGCTATCAGACTAGTCTCAAAATGTCACCTTTTGAGGCTCTATATGGACGTAAGTGCCGTACCTCGCTGAACTGGTCTCAGACAGGAGACAGCCGAATCTTCGGGACTGACCTAATGATGGAAGCAGAGAAGCAAGTCAAAGAAATTCGAGACAGACTGCAAGTGGCAAAAACTCGTCAGAAAAGCTACTATGACTCAAAACATAGGCAGATCAGTTTCGAACCAGGTGAATATGCATATCTCCGAGTTACCCCCATGAAAGGAGTCAAGAGATTTCACACTCGGGGAAAACTTGCACCCAGATACATCGGTCCATTTCCATTTATGACCAGAGTGGGCAAAGTGGCCTATCAGTTAGAATTGCCTCCCGAGCTATCCGAGGTGCATGATGTGTTCCACGTGTCTCAGCTACGAAAATGCATCGCACCACCCGCAAAACGGACAGATATGGTAGAACTAGAGCCTGCCAAGGATTTAACCTACGAGGAGAAACCCTTGAGAATCTTAGAAGAGATGGACAGAGTCACCCGCAGCAAAACTATAAAGTTCTACAAGGTTCAATGGGAACACCACACTGAGGATGAAGCCACCTGGGAAAGAGCGGATTACTTAAGGACCGCATACCCATATTTGTTTCCTGAGCAACCGAATCTTGAGGACGAGATTCATCCTAAGGGGGGGGGAGGTTTGTAACACCCTGGATTTTTCTTTTTCTTTTATTTGGATTTTATTTGGTTTTATTGAGTATTTTATTTGCATTTGGGTTTTTCAGTCATTTCTTTTGGACTTACCACTTGGATTTATTTTTTTTGATTTTCTTCCAAGTGGGTTCCTTCATCCTTAAACCCTCCCTAGACCTCATCCCTCCCATAATAATGCCATTACGTATTTTTATTTAATGGTATTATACCCTTATTCTCTCTGAAAATGCCTCTTGTCCCACAGAGCTCTAAAGCAACACCCTATTTTTATTGCTCAGAAAATTCCAAGAAAATTCCCAAATATTCTTTGGGTCATGCCTCACCTTCCTATGCAAAAATATCCCATGGTCATTTGGAAAATTTCAGCCAGGAATTTTTTTTTTGCTTCTGGTCAGAAAGGGCACATTGTGAAGCAACTATATTTTTCCTTGATCCTTTTAATCTGAAATTTTTACCACTTGATCACCCTCCTAAGTGATGCTTAAACGCCTAAAATCAGCCCAAGAACCTCAACCTTTTGTCCTCAGTGCTTGGAGCAAGTTTCTGTCCAGAAACTTTGCAGCTCCCTCTTGTCACCTCCAATGCACCATTTGGCAAGCCCAGCGCATTTCTTGGCAAAGTGTTGAAGGGACAACACCCAGGACATGGTGTGGCAGCGCCGAAAGTCCTCTGCATGCCCATGCACGCGGTGACCGCGTGCGAGCAGGGTGCAATGCACGCGCTCTGTGCACTCTGCCGTCGAGTCCGATCGGCCGCCGTCCAACCTCTCCTCTCGCGCCACCGCAACATGTCCAGTCTACTCAGCCCACTCCCCCTCTTCCTCCCAGCCCCTCCCTGACCGTCCCTGTCGCCGGCAGGAGGCACGCCGGAAGCGGCCACGGTGCTAGCCGATGGCACAGTGGCTTGCACGCGCGCCTCTGTTCATCTTAGTGCGCCTGCGCTCGAGCCCGCGTGCGAGCACTATGCTTGGCCTCGCCTACGTCGTCTCCTTGCTCACCCGAGACCTCACCGCCCCCAGGTCGCCCTGCCGCTCAGCTCCGACGGAAGCCCGAGCACTGCCTCGCCTCTCCTATAAATAGAGCCCCTCCCCGACCGGTCTAACCATCCCAAACCCCATCTCCTCTCTCAAATCGATCGCCAGAAGCTGCAGACAATGCCGAGAAGGCCTCTGGCCTTCAAACCTCGCCGGCGACCGCCGCGGATCCCCCTCCTTCGTGCACTCGTTCTAGTCCACCCCAGCTTCAACCACTGCCACCCCTGAGACCGTAGCAATCTCCTGAGCACGACGGTACCAAGAGCTCATCGGATTGTCGCCGGAAACGCCGATCCCGATCAGCTCCGCCGCCGCCGTCTCTGGAGAGGATCGCCGCGACGCCGTCCGACGTCCTCAGCTCGAGTTTCGGGTACGTGTGTGACCGTCTCGCCGAGCTGATCCCATTCCCCCTCTCTTCGGTGATCGCCGTCGTCTCCTTGCTGGAGAAACGCCGGCGACAGAGCCGCCAGGCCCTATTCCCCTCTCTCTCTCTCGTTTCAAACAGACCGGGGCCCCACCTGTCATTCTCTCTCTCGGGCCCGAAGGGGTATCTAAGTGGAGGCGTATCTCCAGAATACGTCTTCGACGTTAGCCCCTCTGGATTTTATTTTAAATCCAAATTTTGACCAGAACTAATCCAACTTTGACCATCAATAAATTTTTATCTATAAGTCCAAATGAGATGATTCCTTTTTGCTACTGGTTTGAAAAATTCCAAAGTTTCTGTGTGCCAAGTTTCAGAATTTTTCTTGTTGTTGAGAATTTCTAGTGCATTAAACAGTAGTATGTGACATTTTCTTTTTGCATTTAATTTAATTTCAGAAGAACCTAGTTGGGTTGGAGAAGGCCAGGAGTACTGTGACACTCCTCTGAACCAAGCCAAGACACAACATTCGTAGGCAAGGATGGCATTGCAATGACTTGGTTTAATCGAATTAAATTCATCCTTTATTCACAATTCAAAATAACTTACTACATAAATCTTATTGCATAAACTTTATCCTGTCATGTTGATAATTTATGTAGTAGGATACATGCTTTCTTGCTAGTGTGCAGTAGGTATCATGGCATATACTCATATGACAACATGATGCATTTGTTATTCATGATCATGACCCGTGCATCCATTCATACACTATGGCTCGAATCATTTTCTTTTCAAGTTAAACTTGATAATAATCCAACTTGAACATGCTGTTGATCGAGTCATGGTGCCACCGAATCGAGCTCATCAGTGCAACCACACTTGCCTAGATGGGGAGGCCCTAATGCGGTCTATTGTCATGCCTCTCGCCGGTGCCTCCTATGAGGGAAGGTTGTGCTCTGGCGCTAGCCTGGCCCGGTAGGCAGTCATAACCTTGAGGACCTGAGTTTTGATGGTACCAAGGTCCCCGTTTGGGACAGTTTTTGATGTTGGCCACGACGGTGGCAGCCACAGAGGTGGCGGGTGTCACATGTTGGCACCAGGGTCACCCAAGACATAGCCCAAAGGGGGGTTTGTCGGAGTGGCCGAGAGAGTGTCATGCAATAGATTGGTTTTGTCGGAATGTCGTTGGTCCACCCGAATGGGAGCACGAGGCCATGAGTTCCGTAGTGTGGGTACAGTGTACTAACCTCTGCAGAGTGTATAATCTATCGATAGCCGCATCCTCGGATATGGACACAGTTCGTAGTAGGTCACACCGTGGGTCAACAGATAAAGTTAACTTGCACACTACGAGTCACAAGATAGCACATGCAGAAATGGTGATCGAGGATCACTATGAAAGGTATGAATGTGATCAAGTGAGGACCACGTTGGTAAGTGATGAACGGTGGTTACGTGGTAACCACGAAATGGTAAGTTGGTCCCGTGGACCATGGCACTGTTTCACGCACATCTCATGTTGAGTAGTATCATGCTCATGCATTAAATTTGTTAAATGCCTTGTTGTTGTTTGTCGCACATGTTTTGTTTGCTGTGAGCTTGCGAGTACATTCAAAGTACTCACATGGCTTATCATGCCAGATGCAGGAGAAGCCGTGCAAGGAGTTGATGTTGAGCAGTTTGTCGCGATCTAGGCCGTGTCCCAGCAGTGTCCCTGTGGAGTGGAGTTCCGCTACCTCGTCGTTCCGCTGTCGCGTAGTAGTTTCCCTTTCATCATCGAGGCCCGGAAGATGTCTACTAAATAATGTACATAAGTGCAGCCGCACCGTGTGTGCCGCTTGGCCTCGATCATCATGTAAGATGTGAACCCATGTTTCCGCTAAGAGATCAATAAAGCGGTTGTTTTTTGTACCAAGTTTTGTGTATTGCCAGAAGACTTGATCTCTGGGCTGGCAATGCAAGGTAAACCGGTTGCTCTGAGCCGGGGTGCCACAGCGTACTCCCTGGAGTACGTTTCCCCCGTTGGGAAAACGCACCCGCAGAGATGCGCTTCTGGAGAGGAGGGGTGACTCACCGACAGGTGGGACCCACCTGTCGGGTTTGTCTCCCACCTTGCGCGCGCTTGGACAGAAATAGAGGAGGAGCTCCGACGATGATTGCCGGCGCTGTAGGGCATCTCCAGCGACGCTCGGCACATGGATGGGTTCAGGGGGAAGTGCCGCATCCGTGGGGGGTGGAGATGGCTGTAGAGGAGCTCGGGTTTAAGTGGGGCTTCAATCATGGCGGAGGCGAGCTACGGGGGGAAGAGGGCTTTCCCTCATGGGCCATTTCCGGTGGAATTGGTGACGGGGGAGGATCAGCGGGTGATCCAGGAGGCTATTGGCGAGGAAAACAGTAAGGGGGAGGTGCTGGTTGCATGGGAGCTGGCGGGACAGTGGTGGCGGTAGAGGCGGCCGGAGTCGAGGAAGATGGCTCCTCCGGTCGTTTGGCTGGCCTCAGAGAGGCTTGTGGGGGATGGGGAAATGTTGGTGACGATCGGGTGGAGCTCAGGTGGCCTTTTATAGGCGGAGGACGTCGGTTTGCGGGATCCCGTAGATAAGCACGATGGCAGTCTCCATTACTGCACCGAAGAGGTGGTTGCGGGCGGTGGCCGAGGTCGGTGGGGAGGCCGGTGCAATGGATGAGCTCGGGTAGGTGTGGTTAAGGCATGAGACGAGCTGGCGGCGTCGGGTAGGTCCAGGTGCAGTGGCGGTGCCGTGCCCGTGTGGACGACCACGGGCGGCGGTGGTGATCGGTGAGAGGCGGCGCTAGAGGCCGAGGAGAAGTGTCAGTGGGGTCGGTGGAGTTATGGCGACGCCGTCCAGGTTGTTGCGAGGACCGTAGAGGGAGCAGGGAGCCGTGGCGTCTCGGTGCCACTGACTGCAAAACGAGCACTCTGGTCGCGCTCTGGACATGCACGTCAGGTACTCGAGGTAATGCTAATGGCATCTACAGGGATCCAAACAAGCCACCAATTGACAGGATGATGCTCCTGGGCATGAGAGAGGTGAGGGACATTCTGGTTTGTCCAGAAGATCAAGTTCTAATGCATTTTTAGGAAGAGGCATAACTTCTGTCATGCACACAACCTGCTTGACAAAATGCTAAGGCAATCTAGGCATTATTGTTGACTATGAAAATTGCCAGGATGATGTCTCATTAGATGATAGAGATGATGGTGGTGTTGTATTGGCAAAAAGAGAAACTTGTTAGTGCAAGTTGAGAAGAATTTCAGTTCTGGACAGAAACTACAGGGAATAATTTGGTCAACTAAGATGATGATATTGGGGGTGATCTCCTGTACTTAAGGTTTTCTTAGGAAGGACTATAAGGTGGAATAATTTCAGAATTTTTGGAGCAATAAAGATTGAGGTTGTAGTTCAAAGCTGAATCTGGACCAGAAAAGAAAAGAGGATGTTTTGCTCAAAAATTTCAAAAGACCAAATTGGGTTTAAAATGGTTGTAGTGCAACAGAAGCATTTCAAGGATTGAAAATGCTATTAAAATGATTATCTTGGCAAAATTTTATTATGAAAATATTTCCTATTGTTATTTAAAATATAATTGAATTGATTTAAGACAACTACCAAATCCCACAATATTTTACAAAAAAAAATTCTTAAATGGAGGGAAGAATTTTGAAAACAGAAAATAGAAAAAACTCTAAAATTAATAAAAGTCCTATTAAAATTCAAAATTTTATTTCTGGCCAAATTTTACTTAATAAAAATATGATTAAATTTTTGGGGTGTTACAAACTCTACCCCCCTTAAGAAAATCTCGTCCTCGAGATTTGTTAAGGTGGTCATTAAAATTAAGGGCCAATTCCATTTTTCCGCCTAACTTTGTCCCGAGCTCATCTTTACCCTTAAAAAAACAGTGCTCAACTATGCCCCTCTTCCGTTAGATGGCGTTATGGAAATACCCCTCCGTGCCGTTTCCGTCCAGTCAAAGGCCTTTGACCGTCTCTGAACCATTTTCTGGACATTTTTACCCTCAATCTATCTGTCACTTAAGGGTGGGACCTGTAACTTGTTTAGAAAAAGCAATCGGGTTCCTACAACTTATAAAACAAAAGCAATCTGGTCCCTGTATCATTTTTAGAAAAAGCAATCGGGTCCTTGTAATTTTTTGGAAAAAATCAATCGGGTCCTTGTGGCCATGGCGGCGCCGGCCATGGTGGTGGCCGGCCGTGCTGCTGTTGCTTGTGTCCATTGCTGCTTGCCGCAGAGCGGCTTGCACCGCTAGTCGTTGCTGCTACTTGTGCCGCCCGCTACCGCTGCTGCTTGCTGTTGCCCCGCCGCTGTAGCTTGCGCCGCCGCAGCACTGCTGCTTGCCGCCGCTACTGCCTGCTGCTAATGCTTGCCCCGCTGGCCGTTGCTGCTTGCGCCGCCATCGGACTGCTGCTGCTTGCCCCGCTGGCCGCTGCTGCTTTCGTCGCCGCCGGACTGTTGTTGCTTGCCCCGCTGGCCGCTGCTGCTTGCGCCGCCACGGAACTGCTGCTTGTCATCGTGCTGCCGCTACTGCTTGCCGCCACTGCTCTGGCACCGCCCGCTGCCGTCGCTACTTGCGTCGTCGCCGCGCTGCTGCTTGCGAGAGAGCTCACTCGAGGGGACGGGAGAGAGAGCTCGCCGGAGAGATTGAGAGGAGAGAGAGAGAGTTTTATTTTTTGTTGGGTCCCATGTGTAAGTGGTAGAGATGAGAGAGTTTTTTTCTTTTTTACTTTCTTCGGTTGGGTCCCACCTATAAGTGACTTAGGAAGCGAGGGGTACAAATGTCCAGGGAACAGATCATTGACGGTCAAAGGTCGTTGACCAGACGGAAACGGCACGGAAGGGTATTTCCATAATGGCACCTAACAGAAGAGGGGTATAGTTGAGCACTGTTTTTATTTAGGGGTAAAGATGAGGTCGGGACAAAACTAGGGGGGAAAATGTAAATGTCCCTAAAATTAAACCCACCTTTTCGAGGAAAATTTTCTGAACTAATTATTTAAATAACCTAATTAGGCACAGTTGTCGTGGGGCTACTGATAATTGGTGCAACTATTGTGAGTACTGGTGCTGTGTTTCTACTGCTACGACAAATTTGGAAAAAGTATAATTTCTAATTCCAAATTTTGCTTGCCGTACTCCAGTGTACAGTGCTCTCTCTGGCTGACAGGTGGGCCCATGGCCCACTGTCAGTCTCTTCTCCTTCCTCCTGCTCTCCTTCTCCTCTCTCTCTCGCGTGCTCTCCCGCACTTTCTCCACCTGCGGCGTCTAGCGCGTAGGGCATCTAGGGCCGTACTGCGGTAGCGCGCGGCGTGCTTGTCGCCGGCAGCGTGCACTCATCTCGCGGGCCAGTGCCCTGTCGGCACTGCTCGCGGATTCGCCTCCGAACACCGGCGATCGAGCGACGAGTGGCGCTGGTGGACTTTGCTCACCGTGCACCGAGCTCGAGCTATAAAAACGACCGCGGTTTTCTTCTTCTATCTACCTCGCACCTCGCCTCACTTCTTCCTCCTCTTCTCCTTCTCCTTATGGTTGCAGGAGCTCGAGACGAGGCGGTAATGGAGGACGTGGGCTTGGAGTTGATCACGATCCTCCTGGTCGGTCTGCTCGCGGCGTTGGTCGACTCCTCGCTGCTACTGTGTGCGATGATCCTCGATGATCGCCGTGATGCCGCTGCTCGAGTGGTGGCTCTCCGAGGCGGCGGTGATCATGAGGAGTAGGTGTCAGTGTCGGGTACGAGTGAGTATTAGTGCGTTCTGCAGCAGGCTTTGTAGGAAATAAAAACCCACGAGTTTTCCTTTGGAAAAACTGTGGTGTGGTGAGAGTGATCCAGTGAGCGAGACGGATAATTAGATGCTAAGTGTGTGTGTGTGTGGTTTCTGTACTTAGTGCATGTGGTAGAGCGGATGTGGTTGTGATCCGGATGCCGTGGCTGTACGCGAACTAAATCCATGTTGGGGAATTTTTGTGTCAGCGGTTATGTGTTGTTCTGAGATACATATATCTACACTATCGAAACCACACGGTTGCAAAAACAGTGTATGCTACACCTCACGTATATACAAGCAGTGCTTCACCCAATGCTACTAGTACAGAACATGCAACTATGCAATGCAACAACACTCCATGGAACTAATCCACATGATTGCTGGACGGGCTAGGACTTGAGGAAGAGTGGTTCCCTGCTTGGGCTTCCACATTTGAGTTGGCTAAGACGGAAACTAAACTCGAGTGGCAGCGACGTTGGTGTGGTTCTGGATGAGTCGTTCCGGCTCTGGTCCTGGCGGTGTGCTCTTCAAACACTCGGCGAGAGTAGCCAGAAAAGAGGGACGGGCCATTCCGCTAGTTGTCTCCTGGAATTCTTGAATTACTTCCTGGGACTGCTGACAGAATAACTGATAGTTCTGCACTCCCCCTTACTAGTGGGTGTTGAGCAATGGCTCTCCTCGTACCGGAGAGTTCCCTGGCAACTTGGGTGAGCAGTGACTCTTGTGTGGCCACAAAATGCACCAAGTTTTCTAGGGCAGGGTTTTGCTCGTGCTCGGAGTTGGCAATATGCATTCCTCTATCGTAGCTGGATCTAGATGGATAGTAGAAAAATGAGCGATTGCGAGTTCTTGAATTTTGGTGGCGAAGTTGGGCAATAGCTTCTCTAGTTGCATACTGGATGGCTTGATATTCACCAGCCATTACTCTTCCCGTGAATCGGTAAGAGTGTTCTTGTGCCAAAGCACTTCCATTAATAGATACTGTGGCCCAAAACTGGGTGGGGCCATTGCGATCCCTTGCCTGGTACACCACATATCGTGGTGATTCTTCCAAATCAAGGGAACGTCGGGTGACGTTAGAGAGTATGCGAACGAAGCCATCAAGCTCCGGCGCGGTGGTCTCGTGGTGGATGAGGGAACGAGGCATCTTTGTGGTTTGGATTAAATTGAGAATGAAGGCTGTGCTGCGCTGAGTTGAGGCAAGGCTTCCATTATAGGCTAGCCGAGCCTTCCATCGCACGCTTGTGGTTGGGTCAACTCAGGTGTCGGCCACAGGCACACGGCCTATGGGCAGGACTGATAGGTTGGGCACCGACTGCCAAAAAGGTGTCGGCTGGTTACTGTGCAGACTTATCGGATGAGATGGGCTTAGCTGCGGACAGAAAAGACTTGGATGGTGTGGAAACCTAAGGATAATGACGAGGCTAAGATAGGATTAGCTAGTGGTCAGCCTGGCTCTGATACCAAGGTTGTCGGGGCCGGATTTCTGGGACATGATATCCCAGAAATTAACCCCTCGTGTCGTCACCAGCCCAGGATTACTGTTACTGGTGGACACGTCCTTGTTACAGATTACCAAGCAATTACAAGAATTGGATACAAGACCATAAAGGTCTAATGATACAACAATGATTTCTAGTGAGGATGACGGAAGCGACTCGTGGTTCTCCAACGTCGATGGGGCTCCATTCCCACAGGAACGGCTGACCAGGATAATTCCTTTCCCGCGTGGCTGCTATCCTAGGCTCCGCATGTACGTCGTGGTAATACTCCTTGTCGAAATCCTGACCTGGCCAATTAAATAGCCAGGGACAAGCCAGTGAGTACGTTGGAATGTACTCGCAAACATAATGAACAAAAGATATACCGAATGCATATGATCATGATGGGTTAAATTATATGCACATGCTAGACGAAATTAAAGCATGGCATGATGAATATTAATACGGTGCTGAAGAATAAATATGAAAGGTTAGTGACAAACAAAGAAAGTTAATGGAGAATCGGGCGAGACAGGACCGCCCGAGAATCCAAAAGGAAAAAAAATAAAAGTGGAGAATCGGGCGAGACAGGACCGCCCGAGTATCCAAGAGAAATGCCAAACGGGTGTCTAAAAGAGAATCGAGCGAGACAGGACCGCCCGAGAACTCAAGCGACACCTCAAGAGGTCTTGAAAAGAAATGCCAAACGGGTGTCTAAAAGAGAATCGGACGAGACAGGACCGCCCGAGAACTCAAGCGACGCCTCAAGAGGTCTTGAAAAGAAATGCCAAACGGGTGTCTAAAAGAGAATTGGGCTAGACAGGACCGCCCGAGAACTCAAGCGACGCCTCGAGAGGTCTTGAAAAGAAATGCCAAACGGGTGTCTAAAAGAGAATCGGGCGAGACAAGACCGCCCGAGAACTCAAGCGACGCCACGAGAGGTCTTGAAAATAAATGAGTATCCCGGGTAGTCTAGCCAGCCCATGAGATACATAGAAAATAAAAATAAGAGAAACGGTTAGTCCATAATAATAACAATAATATTCATGACAACCATAATATTCATGATAGCGTCAGTGGTGACAATAATTATCCTGCAAAATAAATGATGCTCAATTTTAATTATTTTCCTTCGGAGACCGACACTAAGACCGACACTTGACCAACCCAGACTGTAGTCCTTAACCGCGGACACGGCTATTCGAATAGGCATAACTCTGCAGAGGGTGTATTCATTACCCACAACTAAAGGATTTCTTTAGCCAGCACCGAGACGCTGACTAATTCCCATTACGGTCTTTGGGTTGAAAACACACCTAACCAGCACACACCAGATTAACTTTCCTGATGCCAGGAATCACCCAAGGCATCGTTCAAGATAAACTCTAAGACGGGGAGACTACAATCTCGAATAGCATGGGATCAAAATATTTATATCGGCGTGCAAACAGGGGTGCTACCCCCTCGGTCCCAGACCGGTTACACCCATGCCCCCTGACCAGGTGACATGCCTACCAGAGGCCTCTGGTATCTTTCACCATGGCCTCTCTGTACGGTGTGTGCACGCAAAGGGGTTATCAACTTACTAAACCATACCCTACCTGTGGCAGGGACAAGTGGTAGCACAGATCAAGTTTGGGGGTTACCGGAACAAGACTCGATCTACGGTCGACTCAGGAGGTTTAAGTTTTTCCTGCAGTGGCTAGCACAATAAAGTGTTCTCTTAACAGTAACACCAAAACAGGGCCACAGCCCTTGCATGTCCCAACATGCATAGCCAACAAGGCATGATCACGCTCCGACGTGATCACCCTTCTGCCGGTAACGGTATTTCTCTTATACCTGCTCCTGCAAGTTAGTCATAACAAGCACACGATGCACGGAACGAGGGAACATGCCAACACTACATGCATGCAAATTTTATCTGAATTCAACATATGCATGATTCAATTATTTCTTGCAAACATTTAACCATGCAATCACCATATCAAGTGTTCAAGATGCTTGCCTTGATCATGCAGATATATTGGGTGCACTCCAAAAGTTTTGAAAATTTTATCTTCCCTCCATTTTCCTATTTTCAAAAATATTGGAATTACCACATAAAGAAAAAACAGTACTAAAAAGTTTCTTGGAAAATTTTGGAGTAAATACTAAAATAAACTAGATGAAATATAAGGAATTTCAGAAAAAAGAATCAAATTATTTGGAGTTATTATTATTTTCCTATGAATTTTCTAAGCTGAAATAAATGACTAAATGTACTATTTAATTAGTCCAACAAAAACTAAGCTTAGGAAAAATGTTCACCATATCTAGAATAATAGAGCATGATTTTAGGAGTATTTACAAATTTAAATAATCAGATTTGCATTTGAAATGACTACTGCAGAATTTTTTTTGAGATGTACTGGCAAAGAATAAGAAAAGGAGCAGAGTTGCGCCCTGAGCGGTGTTTAGTCGGACGGCGTCACTGGGCCGGGCCCAGCTCCTAGCCCGCCAGGAGACAGCAGCGTCGAAGGTGTACTACCTGGAGTATGTTTCCCCCGCAGGGAAAACGCACCCGTCGAGATGCGCTTCTGGAGAGGAGGGGTGACTTACCTACAGGTGGGACCCACCTGTCGGGTTTGTCTCCCACCTCGCGCGTGCCTGGACAAAAACAGAGGAGGAGCTCCGGCGATGATTGCCGACGCTGTAGGGCATCTCCAGCGACGCTCGGCACATGGATGGGTTCAGGGAGAAGTGACGCATCCGTGGGGGGTGGAGATAGCTGTAGAGGAGCTCGGGTTTAAGTGGGGCTTCAATCATGGCGGAGGCGAGCTACGGGGGGAAGAGGGCTTTCCCCCATGGGCCATTTCCGGTGGAATTGGTGACGGGGGAGGATCAGCGGGTGATCCAGGAGGCTATTGGCGAGGAAAACAGTAAGGGGGAGGTGCTGGTTGCATGGGAGCTGGCGGGACAGTGGTGGCGGCAGAGGCGGCCTGAGTCGAGGAAGATGGCTCCTCCGGTCATTTGGCTGGCCTCGGGGAGGCTTGTGGGGGATGGGGAAATGTTGGTGACGATCGGGTGGAGCTCAGGTGGCCTTTTATAGGCGGAGGACGTCGGTTTGCGGGATCCCGTAGATAAGCACAGCGGCAGTCTCCATTACTGTGCCGAAGAGGTGGTTGCGGGCGGTGGCCAAGGTCGGTGGGGAGGCCGGTGCAATGGATGAGCTCGGGTAGGTGTGGTTAAGGCACGGGACGAGCTGGCGGCATCGGGTAGGTCCAGGTGCAGCGGCGGTGCCGTGCCCGTGTGGACGACCACGGGCGGCGGTGGTGATCGGTGAGAGGCGGCGCTAGAGGCTGAGGACAAGTGTCGGTGGGGTCGGTGGAGTTATGGCGACGCCGTCCAGGTTGTTGCG
This sequence comes from Elymus sibiricus, assembly GCA_039707655.1. Lineage (NCBI taxonomy): Eukaryota > Viridiplantae > Streptophyta > Magnoliopsida > Poales > Poaceae > Elymus > Elymus sibiricus. The sequence goes on from CM077672.1 coordinate 395,566,489, forward strand.
AGGACCGGAGAGGGAGCAGGGAGCCGCGGCGTCTCGGTGCCACTGACTGCAAAACGAGCACTCTGGTCGCGCTCTGGACATGCACGTCAGGTGCTCGAGGTAATGCTAATGGCATCTACAGGGATCCAAACAAGCCACCAATTGACAGGATGATGCTCCTGGGCATGAGAGAGGTGAGGGACATTCTGGTTTGTCCAGAAGATCAAGTTCTAATGCATTTTTAAGAAGAGGCATAACTTCTGTCATGCACACAACCTGCTTGACAAAATGCTAAGGCAATCTAGACATTATTGTTGACTATGAAAATTGCCAGGATGATGTCTCATTAGATGATAGAGATGATGGTGGTGTTGTATTGGCAAAAAGAGAAACTTGTTAGTGCAAGTTGAGAAGAATTTCAGTTCTGGACAGAAACTGCAGGGAATAATTTGGTGAACTAAGATGATGATATTGAGGGTGATCTCCTGGACTTAAGGTTTTCTTAGGAAGGACTATAAGGTGGAATAGTTTCAGAATTATTGGAGCAATAAAGATTGAGTTTGTAGTTCAAAGCTGAATCTGGACCAGAAAAAAAAGAGGATGTTTTGCTCAAAATTTTCAAAAGTCAAAATTGGGTTTTTGCATAAAAGTGATCTATAGGCATCACTTGACCCCTCATAAATTTTGTGGAATTTTTAAAGAATTATTTAAAATGGTTGTAGTGCAACAGAAACATTTCAAGGATTGAAAATGCTATTTAAATGATTATCTTGGCAAAATTTTCTTGTGAAAATATTTCCTATTGTTATTTAAAATATAATTAAATTGATTTAAGACAACTACCAAATCCCGCAATATTTAAAAAAAAATTCTTAAATGGAGGGAAGAATTTTGAAAACAGAAAATAGAAAATACTCTAAAATTAATAAAAGACCTATTAAAATTCAAAATTTTATTTCTGGCCAAATTTTACTTAATAAAAATATGATTAATTTTTTGGGTTGTTACAAACTCTACCCCCCTTAAGAAAATCTCATCCTCGAGATTTGTTAAGGTGGTCATTAAAATTAAACCCACCTTTTCGAGGAAAATTTTCTGAACTAATTATTTAAATAACCTAATTAGGCACAGTTGTCGTGGGGCTACTGATAATTGGTGCAACTATAGTGAGTACTGGTATTGAGTTTCTACTGCTATGACAAATTTGGAAAAAGTATTATTTCTAATTCCAAATTTTGCTTGCCGTACTCCAGTGTACAGTGCTCTCTCTGGCCGACAGGTGGGCCCAGGGCCCACTGTTAGTCTCTTCTCCTTCCTCCCGCTCTCCTTCTCCTCTCTCTCTGTCGCGTGCTCTCCCGCACTTTCTCCACCTGCGGCGTCTAGCGCGTAGGGCATCTAGGGCCGTACTGCGGTAGTGCACGGCGTGCTTGTCGCCGGCAACGTGCACTCACCTCGCGGGCCAGTGCCCTGTCGGCACTGCTCGCGGATTCGCCTCCGAACACTGGCGATCGAGCGACGGGTGGCGCTGCTGGACTTTGCTCACCGTGCACCGAGCTCGAGCTATAAAAACGACCGTGGTTTTCTTCTTCTATCTACCTCGCACCTCGCCTCACTTCTTCCTCCTGTTCTCCTTCTCCTTCTGGTTGCAGGAGCTCGAGACAAGGCGGCAATGGAGGACGTGGGCTCGGAGTTGATCACGATCCTCCTGGTCGGTCTGCTGGCGGCGTTGGTCGGCTCCTCACTGCTACTATGTGCGATGATCCTCACCGATCGCCGTGATGCCACTGCTTGAGTGGTGGCTCTCCGAGGTGGCGGTGATCATGAGGAGTAGGTGTCAGTGTCAGGTACGAGTGAGTATTAGTGCGTTCTGCAGCAGGCTTTGTAGGAAATAAAAACCCATGAGTTTTCCTTTGGAAAAACTGTGGTGTGGTGAGAGTGATCCAGTGAGCGAGACGGTTAATTAGATGCTAAGTGTGTGTGTGTGGTTTCTGTACTTAGTGCATGTGGTAGAGCGGATGTGGTTGTGATCCGGATGCCGTGGCTGTACGCGAACTAAATTCATGTTGGGGAATTTTTGTGTCAGCGGTTATGTGTTGTTCTGAGATACATATATCTACACTATCAAAACCACACGGTTGCAAAAACGGTGTATGCTACACCTCACGTATATACAAGCAGTGCTTCACCCAATGCTACTAGTACAGAACATGCAACTATGCAATGCAACAGCACTCCATGGAACTAATCCACATGATTGCTGGACGGGCTAGGACCTGAGGAAGAGTGGTTCCCTGTTTGGGCTTCCACATTTGAGTTGGCTAAGACGGAAACTAAACTCGAGTGGCGGCGACGTTGGTGTGGTTCTGGATGAGTCGTTCCGGCTCTGGTCCTGGCGGTGTACTCTTCAAGCACTCGACGAGAGTAGCCAGAAGAGAGGGACGGGCCATTCCGCTGGTTGTCTCCTGGAATTCTTGAATTACTTCCCGAGACTGCTTACAGAACAACTGATGGTTCTGCACTCCCCCTTACTAGTGGGTGTTGAGCAATGGCTCTCCTCGTAATGGAGAGTTCCCTGGCAACTTGGGTGAGCAGTGACTCTTGTGCGGCCACAAAATGCACCAAGTTTTCTAGGGCAGGGTTTTGCTCGTGCTCGGAGTTGGCAATATGCATTCCTCTATCGTAGCTGGATCTGGATGGATAGTAGAAAAATGAGCGATTGCGAGTTCTTGAATTTTGGTGGAGAAGTTGGGCAATAGCTTCTCTAGCAGCATACTGGATGGCTTGATATTCACCAGCCATTACTCTTCCCGTGAATCGGTAAGAGTGTTCTTGTGCCAAAGCCCTTCCATTAATAGATACTTTGGCCCAAAACTGGGTGAGGCCATTGCGATCCCTTGCTTGGTACACCACATATCGTGGTGATTCTTCCAAATCAAGGGCACGGCGGGTGACGTTAGAGAGTATGCGGACGAAGCCATCAAGCTCCGGTGCGGTGGTCTCGTGGTGGATGAGGGAACGAGGCATCTTGGTGGTTTGGATTAAAGTGAGAATGAAGGCTGTGCTGCGCTGAGTTGAGGCAAGGCTTCCATTATAGGCTAGCCGAGCCTTCCATCACACGCTTGTGGTTGGGTCAACTCAGGTGTCGGCCACAGGCACACGGCCTATGGGCAGGACTGATAGGTTGGGCACCGACTGCCAAAAAGGTGTCGGCTGGTTACTGTGCAGACTTATCGGATGAGATGGGCTTAGCTACGGACAGAAAAGACTTGGATGGTGTGGAAACCTAAGGATAATGACCAGGCTAAGATAGGATTAGCCAGTGGTTAGCCTGGCTCTGATACCAAGGCTGTCGGGGCCGGATTTCCAGGACATGATATCCTAGAAATTAACCCCTCGTGTCGTCACCAGCCCAGGATTACTGTTACTGGTGGACACGTCCTTGTTACAGATTACCAAGCAATTACAAGAATTGGATACAAGACCATAAAGGTCTAATGATACAACAATGATTTCTAGTGAGGATGACGGAAGCGACTCGTGGTTCTCCAACGTCGATGGGGCTCCATTCCCACAGGAACGGCTGACCAGGATAATTCCTATCCCACGTGGCTGCTATCCTAGGCTCCGCATGGACGTCGTGGTAATACTCCTTGTCGAAATCCTGACCTGGCCAATTAAATAGCCAGGGACAAGCCAGTGAATACGTTGGAATGTACTCGCAAACATAATGAACAAAAGATATACCGAATGCATATAATCATGATGGGTTAAATTATATGCATATGCTAGTCGAAATTAAAGCATGGCATGATGAATATTAATACGGTGCTGAAGAATAAATATGAAAGGTTAGTGACAAACAAAGAAAGTTAATGGAGAATCGGGCGAGACAGGATCGCCCGAGAATCCAAAAGGAAAAAAAATAAAAGTGGAGAATCGGGCGAGACAAGACCGCCCGAGTATCCAAGAGAAATGCCAAACGGGTGTCTAAAAGAGAATCAAGCGAGACAGGACCGCCCGAGAACTCAAGCGACGCCTCGAGAGGTTTTGAAAAGAAATGCCAAACGGGTGTCTAAAAGAGAATCGGACGAGACAGGACCGCCCGGGAACTCAAGCGACGCCTCGAGAGGTCTTGAAAAGAAATGCCAAACAGGTGTCTAAAAGAGAATCGGGCGAGACAGGACCGCCCGCGAACTCAAGCGACGCCTCGAGAGGTCTTGAAAAGAAATGCCAAATTGTTGTCTAAAAGAGAATCGGGCGAGACAGGACCGCCCGAGAACTCAAGCGACGCCACGAGAGGTCTTGAAAATAAATGAGTATCCCGGGTAGTCTAGCCAGCCCATGAGATACTCAGAAAATAAAAATAAGAGAAACGGTTAGTCCATAATAATAACAATAATATTCATGACAACCATAATATTCATGATAGCGTCAGTGGCGACAATAATTATCCTGCAAAATAAATGATGCTCAATTTTAATTATTTTCCTCCGGAGACCGACACTAAGACCGACACTTGACCAACCCAGACTGTAGTCCTTAACCATGGACACGGCTATTCGAATAGGCATAACTCTACAGAGGGTGTATTCTTTACCCACAACTAAAGGATTTCTTTAGCCAGCACGGAGACGCTGACTAATTCCCATTACGGTCTTTGGGTTGAAAAGACACCTAACCAGCACACACCAGATTAATTTTCCTGATGCCAGGAATCACCCAAGGCATCGTTCAAGATAAACTCTAAGACGGGGAGACTACAATCTCGAATAGCATGGGATCAAAATATTTATATCGGCGTGCAAACAGGGGTGCTACCCCCTCGGTCCCAGACTGCTTACACCCATGCCCCCTGACCAGGTGACATGCCTACCAGAGGCCTCTGGTATCTTTCACCATGGCCTCTCTGTACGGTGTGTGTGCACGGAAAGGGGTTATCAACTTACTAAACCATACCCTACCTGTGGCAGGGACAAGTGGTAGCACAGATCAAGTTTGGGGGTTATCGGAACAAGACTCGATCTACGGTCGACTCAGGAGGTTTAAGTTTTTCCTGCAGTGGTTAGCACAATAAAGTGTTCTCTTAACAGTAACACCAAAACAGGGCCACAACCCTTGCATGTCCCAACATGCATAGCCAACAAGGCATGATCACGCTCCGACGTGATCACCCTTCTGTCGGTAATGGTATTTCTCTTATACCTGCTCCTGCAAGTTAGTCATAACAAGCACACGATGCATGGTACGAGGGAACATGCCAACACTACGTGCATGCAAATTTTATCTGAATTCAACATATGCATGATTCAATTATTTCTTGCAAACATTTAACCATGCAATCACCATATCAAGTATTCAAGATGCTTACCTTGATCATGCAGATATATTGGGTGCACTCCAAAAGTTTTGAAATTTTTATCTTCCCTCCATTTTCCTATTTTCAAAAATATTGGAATTACCACATAAAGCAAAAACAGTACTAAAAATTTTCTTGGAAAATTTTGGAATAAATACTAAAATAAACTAGATGAAATATAAGGAATTTCAGAAAAAAGAATCAAAATATTTGGAGTTATTATGATTTTCCTAGGAATTTTCCAAGCTGAAATAAATGACTAAATGTACTATTTAATTGATCCAACAAAAACTAAGCTTAGGAAAAATGTTCACCATAGCTAGAATAATAGAGCATGATTTTAGGAGTATTTAGAAATTTAAATCATCATATTTGGATTTGAAATGACTGCTGCAGAACTTTTTTTGAGATATACTGGCAAAGAATAAGAAAAGGAGCAGAGGTGCGCCCTGAGCGGTGTTTAGTCGGACGGCGTCACTAGGCCGGGCCCAACTCCTAGCCCGCGGGCAGACAGCGGCGTCGAAGGCGTACTCCCTGGAGTACGTTTCCCCCGCAGGGAAAACGCACCCGCAGAGATGCGCTTCTGGAGAGGAGGGGTGACTCACCGACAGGTCGGACCAACCTGTCGGGTTTGTCTCCCACCTCGCGCGCGCCTGGACAGGAACAGAGGAGGAGCTCCGGCGATGATTGCCGGTGCTGTAGGGCATCTCCACCGACGCTTGGCACATGGATGGGTTCAGGGGGAAGTGCCGCATCCGTGGGGGGTGGAGATAGCTGTAGAGGAGCTCGGGTTTAAGTGGGGCTTCAATCATGGCGGAGGCGAGCTACGGGGGGAAGAGGGCTTTCCCCCATGGGCCATTTCCGATGGAATTGGTGATGGGGGAGGATCAGCGTTTGATCCAGAAGGCTATTGGCGAGTAAAACAGTAAGGGGGAGGTGCTGGTTGCATGGGAGCTGACGGGACAGTGGTGGCGGCAGAGGCGGCCGGAGTCGAGGAAGATGGCTCCTCCGGTCATTTGGCTGGCCTCGGGGAGGCTTGTGGGGGTTGGGGAAATGTTGGTGATGATCGGGTGGAGCTCAGGTGGCCTTTTATAGGCGGAGGACGTCGGTTTGCGGGATCCCGTAGACAAGCACGGCGGCAGTCTCCATTACTGTGTGTAGGATCGAAAGTATGTCTAGAGGGGGGTTGATTAGACTACTTGACCAAATAAAACTTAACCTTTTCCCAGATTTTAGTTGTAGGCAGATTTTAGCAATAGTACATGTCAAGCATCACCCTACACATGCAATTCTAATAGTATAGCAGCGGAATGTAAGCAATTGCATATGTATGTAGAGAGGGGGTAGGAGATTTCAAACGCAATGAAGACACGGCGGTTTTTGGCGTGGTTCCGATAGGTGGTGCTATCGTACGTCCACGTTGATGGAGGCTTCAACCCACGAAGGGTAACGGCTGCGCGAGTCCACGGAGGGCTCCACCCACGAAGGGTCCACGAAGAAGCAACCTTGCCTATTCCACCATGGCTTACGTCCACGAAGGCGATCTCCTTGCCCTTACAAACTTCTTGGTTCAACTCCACATCTGGTTGGAGGCTCCCAAGCGACAGCTAACCAATCTAGGAGACACCACTCTCCAAAAGGTAATAGGCGGTGTGTTGTTGATGAACTCCTTGCTCTTGTGCTTCAAATGATAGTCTTCCCAGCACTCAATCACTCCTCACAGATTTGGCTATGGTGGAAGAAGGATTTGAGTGGAAAGCAACTTGGGAAAGGCTAGAGATCAAGGTTCAAATGGTAGGAATGGAATATCTTGATCTCAACACATGAGTAGGTGGTTCTCTCTCAGAAAATGAATGGTGGAAGTGTAGGCACGTTCTGATGGCTCTCCCTTACTGAGAAGGATGGGGTGGAGGGGTATATATAGCCTCCACACAAAATCCAACCGTTACACACTTTTGACCCAACTCGGTGGCACCGAAACGATAATCTCGGTAGCACCGAACTGTGTAAAATATATGAACTTTAGGAATCTCGGTGGGACCGATACGAACAACTCGGATGGACTGAAGTGCAATAGCTTAGGGAAATCCTCATCTCGGTGGCACCGATTGCATCAACTCGGTAGGACCGAAGTGAAGCAATAAGGCAACAGAGAGTTGGCAAGCCATCTCGGTGAGACCGATTTGCAAACTCGGTGAGACCGAAGTAAATGCAAACGATTACAGAGAGTTGGCAAGGCCATCTCGGTGGGACCGAGATCCATTTCGGTCGATCCGATTTGTTAGGGTTTGGCAGTGGCTAAGTCTTGGATGAACTCGGTGAGGCCGGATTGGAAATTTTGGTGGGGCCGAGTTGGACTTTGGGTTTTGGACATATTTGGGTAGAGTGAATGGTTGAGGGTTTAGGAATGGTGTCACTAAGCACTTTGAGCAAAAAGACTATTAAGCAACACCTCATCCCCTTTTAATAGTATTGGCTTTCCTATGGACTCAATGTGATCTTGGATCACTAAACCAAAAATGTAGAGTCTTGATCCTTTGCCAATTCTTGTCCTTAGCATTTTGAGGGGTCCACATCTCTAGTCCATGCCATGCCAATCATTGAACATCCTGAAATCTAAATCTTGAATGGATATTAGTTCAATGAGATATATGTTGTTATGAATTACCAAAACCACCAAGGGAGCAAATGTGCTTTCAATCTCCCCCTTTTTGGTAATTGATGACAACATATAGATCAAAGCTTCAACAGATGATTAAGTAAGTGAAATACATCGTCGCTTTGAGAAGTATGTGATAAGCGAGATCTCCCCCTAAATTTGTGCATTATTAAAAATTTGCATTTGAATGCAAATGCACAATCGATTAGGCTCATGGGTCACTCTTCCATGTCACATAAATCTTGGTGGAGCGCGCAAAATGATATGATTGGAATAATAGGCACGCATCACCAACATAAGTAATTGATCATACAAGATAATAGTAGAGTTAAACATGGAATATCACAATAGGCATAATATGATCAATCACCATCGTATCTCACAAGTATAAATGACAGAATATTGTTGGCAAGCACACACATAACAAAGTATCAACGAACGATCAAGCAAGTAGCAAACAAGTAGCAAAAGAAACTCTCGAAGCAAATCAAAAACAAGAAACTCTCTCTCTCTCTCTCTCAGCCTATGATCTATACAAATCCTCCCCCTTTGGCAACAAGTACCAAAAAGTTCGAATCATATAGCACTAGTCGGCTCTCTAGGCACGATCCTCCGAAGGCGATCTCCTGCTGGCGGCTCCGGTGTGCGTAGACGGCGTTGAGATGAGAGCGTCCGCGAATGCTTCTACTGACGACTGCTGGACTGGTGGAGTTGAGACCTGCTGTGGCACTGTGGCTGTGGCGGCTGGTGCAGATACTGTGGTCCGTGGATCCACAACTGGTATCGCAGCTGACCTGGCAGCCCTAGGCACTGACTGAAACTGCTCTGTAGTCGGTCTCTCATCTTCACTGTCATCTGATCTGGCAAGCTTGACAGCATCGACATCTCCTTGCAGCTGTTCCACTGAAGTCTGAATCTCAGTCACTTTGACATCCAAGTCATGAAACTTTGTCTCAATAATCCGCTCAAAACTAGCCTGGGTCTGGGTGAGGTTGGCCAGCCTTCGCTCAATCCTCAGAGTGGCTTCAAGCAGATATTGCATTTGGTCTTTTGGTGTCTTGAGATTCGCAATTGGAGCACTTGGAGCTGCTGCTTCCTGAGCTGCTTTAGCTTCTTGTGCTTTGCGGATTTCCTCTTGAGCTTGGGCAGAAGTGGGATGCGAAGGATCCATCACTATAACGTTGTCCTCAAAATCTGGACGGAGTGGCAAATGCTCTCGATCAAGAAGATACGTGCTGGTTCCAACCTTGGAATTGATCAACAACTGAATATGTGGAGCATAACCACATGATCTCTTCTGATCTGCTGCTGTCCTCTTGATAGCCTCGACTATCAGGCTCATCACCTTGAATTTCTGAGGTGTATCAAATAAATGCAGCAAGTTGATGGAGTGGCCACGAATCATCTTATCATCTCCTGACTTGGGTAGCAGAGTGTACCGCAGTATAGTGTTTGAGGTGGCCAGACCTGGTAGCAAATGCTTCACTGATCCAAGCTTGTGAGTCTCAAGATCCTCCTGGGGAATAGCAGTGTACATGTTCTTCATAGAATTGTGATCAAACTTGAGCTTGGCATAAACATCATAATCATCATCTTCTTCCTTGGGTGCACCAAGAAGATTTGCCCACTCAGAAATAGTTGATTGATATCTAATGCCCTCAGTCATCCACACTATGCGACCATCTGGATAGAAATGTGCTGTGGAGTAGAATTGCATGACCATCTCGTCATTCCACTTAGTCAATTTCTTCCCAAAAAATTCATCAACACCTGCAATTCTGAAGCTTTCATGCACATGGGGGAAATAATCCTCGTTCTCATCAATGTATTCCCAGTCCACCCATCTCATGTCACTGACTATGGGCTTCTTGTCAAGCAATACTGTCTCATAGAAATCCTGTTGCTCACGGGTGTGAAAACAATAATCACAAGATGTCCTCCTTCTGATAGCATAAGGATCTGACAATCTCCATTGAGGCAGTCCTTTGTCCTTTCTCAACATCATGTTCTCAGCTACTGGATGTGCGTTGTCATGTTCTGGTATCTTGAGCTTCAATTTTCTGAGCACTAGAGGCTCTTCATCAACAGTTGATTCAGGCACTGGGGCCTTGTTCTTCTCTGCAGCAGATATGTTTCTGGTTGATCTCTTGGGTGCTGGTGCCTTAGGCTTTGACTTGGGAGGTGCAGCAGTCTTGATAGCATCAGACATGAGCTTCTGTGCTTTTGCAGTGGGTGTAGCAGCTGGCTCTTCCTCCTCTTCTTCTTCCTCATCAATCATCATAGTAGGTCTGCCAATCACTCGGGCAAAAGATTTCCTTACTCTTTTCTTCTTGGCACCTGCAGCTGCCTCACTAGGCTCTTGCATAGTCTTCTGAGGCACTTTCCTCACAGCAGTTCTTTCCTTGACAGAAGTAGGCTTTGTGCTGTACTCCTTAGCTAGCACTACTCTCTTCTTCTTTTGTGCAGTTTCACTTGCAACAAAGTCCTCATCCTCACTATCTGAGGTTTTCTTCTTCTGTGTTTTGGTTGCAGCTTTAGGAAGATATGGAGAGCTTCTCTCTCCCTCATAGTAACTTTCATTATGACTTGATCCTTCACTTTGCTCTTCATGCCGCTCTGACCTGTTTTGACTGTCACTGACATCAGACATTGTGTTGAGCTGACCCTGTGAATAGATAGGTATGGGTAGAGTAGATGAGTCATCACAAAAAGCAGATTGTTTTTCATAAAAATGAGTTCAAACTTTAGTTCTAGGTTTTCACAAAATGCAGTTCGGATGGACCGAGTTGGTAATCTCGGTGACACCGAAGCACACTACAGAGACATGGCACGCCATTTCGGTCTGACCGAGATGGGTTTCGGTGGCTCCGAGATGCTAGGGTTTCACTGAGACGTTACTTTCGGTCTTACCGATTCTCACAACTCGGTGGCACCGAGATGTACTTGTGCTATGGCCAGGGCCAAATCGGTGGGACCGGAAATTCCTATTCGGTCGGTCCGAGATGCATTCGGCGGAAACCTAACCCTAATTTTTTTGCTCGAATCTCGTTCAAACGAACTAATCTGGTGGAAAGTGAATTGCATTGGTGGCAAGATTACAGGCAATCCAATAGTGCATTGAATCGAAAAGGGAAGCACGAAAGGGATCGAAACTCACCCTAACTTGGTGGAGTTCCTCTACGGCGGCAACGGCGGTGGAGATTACCGTTGACGGCGATGGAGTCCTGCGGCGAGGGCGCACAGGTGATGACGGCGACGATCCGGAGACCAAAGGGGCGGCAGCAATGGGGCGCGGGCGCGTAACGTTTGAAGAAATTTTCAACCGCACGAGCTGCTGGATATATATACCCATGTGCTGTCGGTGGCACCGAGTGGAACAAATCGGTAGCACCGAGACGTGCAATTGCTTGCAGTTACAGCAACTCGGTCCGACTGAGTTGGTCTAATCGGTAGCACCGAGATGAAAACCTAGATCAGTCTAAGTGCTTTCGGTTCGACCGAGTTTGAGTAGGTTGGTCTGACCGAAATCAATTAGAAGGTTTTGGAGGTTCAGCCCTTTCAGATCGGTGGCTCCGAGTGCTCCTCACCCGGAGGGTCCGAAAATGACTTGTTCAATTTTTTGTGATGCAGCAAGAATAGAATTTGAGACAAGAAAGCATAGATAGCTAGAGAAGGTTCTTAGGCATTCTTGTACATCCACTTGGCCAGAAAAACCAAGACAATCAAAACAACAAATGGATGTCCTCGAATGATGAAAACATGCAAACAACATGCTCACACAATAAGATAGCAAATGAAATATGTGTCAAACATGCACAACCAATTCTAGCATCTATCAAGCAATGGCGATGACTAGGTCATCTATATATGAGTATATTGACTTAGGAGCCAAATGAGAACATTTGATCATAGGTCATACTCATCGTTTAAGCACAAGTGGGGTTACCACTTTTACATAAAGCATTAATGTGTTCACACCATTAGAGTTGCTTTAGCTCAATTGCTTAGAGCAAAGCTCCCCCTAGATGTGATATCCCCCCTAAGAGGGTTGAACTAACCTTGGGTTTTGTCGATGATGACTTCATGTAGATGTTGAAGATGTGGATGCTTAATGTTGATGTAGACCATCAAGAGTTGGGAGCAATCCTTTGGAGTTTTGTGCTTTCAATACCTACATGGGTTAGTCCCACACAAGAAACATACAAGGATATCCATAGACATAGAGTGAAATACACATATGATGATGTCCATGAATGCATTGATTACCTTGTCCCTTGCCTTACCAACAAGAGGGTTTGTGACTCCATGAACTAGTGCAAAATGTGGAAGTTGGTTGCACAAGTTCTTGCCATAAATAATATGAGTGAAGTTTGTTGGCGGAGTCACCCTCAAGAACTCTCTAGTTCTTCTTCTTTTGGATCCACATCAACTTGATGGGAATCCTTGGAGTTGTAGTAGCACTTGATGAAGTCTTGGGAACCCACTTGACCATGGCTTGAGGAGCTTCTTCAAATGAATCAATCTCTTCTTGAAGCTTATCCTTGCCTTTTAGCTTGTGGTCTTGTGGTGGAAGGTCTTCTTGAGCTTGTGTTCCCTTGAAGGAAGTAGGATCATACTTCTCTTGTTGAGGAACAAACTTCGTCTTGGGGTATTGACCTTCTTCCCACTCAACTCCATCGGCATTGAACTTTCGTTCAAAACCAACACCTTGGTTCTTCCGGTGCCTTCCTTGCTTGCGTACAATTTCCTCAAATTGTTTAATCCCGGCAAGGCTCTTGTAGACACCTTTTTCTATAATTCCTTTCAATAGAATATTTTCTTGCTCAAGTGTAACTTGGCTAAGAGAATCGTTAGTGGAATCAATAGAACTACTAGAAGCAACAATATTGGATTTAGCATTGTTATTGTTACTACTAGAGGTAGAACCATTTTTACCCTTGTTGCTAGTTTGCTTAGGTTTAACTTGTGGCATAAAGGTAGACAAGAGTAAACGCTTGGCAAGATATAAAGAACTCTTCTTTCGAAGATCGTCATTGATAGCTTTAAGAAACTCATGCTCTTGCTCTAAATTTAGCTTCTCGAAGCGTAGCTTCTCATGAGTTCTTAGAAGTTCTCTATGATCCTCTTGAGTTGTTTCATGAGCTAACTTAAGAGCATTTAGTTCTTTAGTTAGGCGCTCAATTTCCTTCATAGCATTGTCACTCGTTTCCTCTTGACTATCATGATTACTAGCATTTTCATTATGGCTCACATCACTAGCCCTATCAATAAGTCAATCATCATCACCAAGCAAATCATCTTCATCACTATTAAAATCAAGATACTCGGGGTGTGATACCTTAGGGCCTTTTGCCATGAAGCATCTTCCAATCCCTTCATTTGGTGAGTCAAATAGATCGTAGGAGTTGGATGACACAAGTGCAAGTCCTGCAACACCTTCATCTTGACAATAGTCGGAGTTGGAGTGATAACTTCTCTCGGAGTGGTTGTCGGAGTCGGAGCCGGAAACCCATTCACCAACATGAGCTTGATGTCTTCTTCTTGTGTACCTCCTTGATGACTTGTCCTTCCTCTCCGAATCCTTGCTTCTTCGAGAGTGTCTTCGTTCATAATAATCATCTCTACTCCTTCTCTCTTTACGAGGTGATTCATCTCTTTTGTGTCTTCCTCTTGGTGATTCGTCTCTTTTCTTGTAGGGAGCCGTACACTCATTGGAGTAGTGTCCGGGCTTCCACAATTGTAGCAATTACGGTCACGACTTGATGATCTTCTCTCATAATGTCTTGAGCTAGAGCTTCTTAATTTTCCTTTGTTCTTGTAGAACTTGTTGAACCTTTTCACCATTAGGCTAATCTCTTCATTGGATACTAGCTGGTCACTTGAAGTTGTTGGAGCATCGGTTGAGGCTTTGTAAGCACCACTTGACTTATTGTGCAGCTCCTCTTTGTCCTTGAGCGACATTTCATGAGCGACAATCCTTCCAATGACTTCCGTGGGCTTGAGATCTTTGTAATTTGGCATCATTTGGATCAATGTGCAGACGGTATCATATTTTCCATCCAAAGCTCTAAGTATCTTCTTGATGATGAATTTGTTGGTCATCTCTTCACTTCCTAAGCCGGCAATCTCATTTGTGATGAGAGCAAGCCTAGAGTACATCTCTACGACTCCTTCACCATCCTTCATCTTGAACTTGTCAAGTTGACTTTGAAGCACATCCAACTTAGATTCCTTGACGGACTCGGTACCCTCATGCATATCAACCAAGGTATCCCAAATTTCCTTTGCATTCTCGAGGCGGCTGATTTTGTTGAATTCTTCGGGACATAAACCGTTGAATAGAATGTCACAAGCTTGAGCATTGTATTGCAACATCTTCAATTCTTCCGAGGTTGCTTCACGATCCGGTTCCTTGCCATCCTCAAAGAAGTCACCTTGCAAGCCAACACGAACAACAGCCCAAACGGCAGGGTTATGACCAAGAATATGCATTTTCATCTTATGTTTCCAACTAGCAAAGTTTGTACCATCAAAATATGGACCTCTACGGTGATAGTTACCCTCACTAGACGCCATACTCTCCTAGGTTGTGAAACCAAGGCTTTGATCACCAAAGCTATGGGAATCAAGGCTTACAGAGACCAAAGCTCTGATACCACTTGTAGGATCGAAAGTATGTCTAGAGGGGGGTGATTAGACTACTTGACCAAATAAAACTTAACCTTTTCCCAGATTTTAGTTGTAGGCAGATTTTAGCAATAGTACATGTCAAGCAGCACCCTACACATGCAATTCTAAGAGTATAGCAGCGGAATGTAAGCAATTGCATATGTATGTAGAGAGGGGGTAGGAGATTTCAAACGCAATGAAGACATGGCGGTTTTTGGCGTGGTTTCGATAGGTGGTGCTATCGTACGTCCACGTTGATGGAGGATTCAACCCACGAAGGGTAACGGCTGTGCGAGTCCACGGAGGGCTCCACCCACGAAGGGTCCACGAAGAAGCAACATTGCCTATTCCACCATGGCTTACGTCCACGAAGGACTAGCCTCACTCGGGGTAGATCTTCACGAAGTAGGCGATCTCCTTGCCCTTACAAACTTCTTGGTTCAACTCCACATCTAGTTGGAGGCTCCCAAGCGACACCTAACCAATCTAGGAGACACCACTCTCCAAAAGGTAATAGGCGGTGTGTTGTTGATGAACTCCTTGCTCTTGTGCTTCAAATGATAGTCTTCCCAGCACTCAATCACTCCTCACAGATTTGGCTATGGTGGAAGAAGGATTTGAGTGGAAAGCAACTTGGGAAAGGCTAGAGATCAAGGTTCAAATGGTAGGAATGGAATATCTTGATCTCAACACATGAGTAGGTGGTTCTCTCTCAGAAAATGAATGGTGGAAGTGTAGGCACGTTCTGATGGCTCTCCCTTACTGAGAAGGATGGGGTGGAGGGGTATATATAGCCTCCACACAAAATCCAACCGTTACACACTTTTGACCCAACTCGGTGGCACCGAAACGATAATCTCGGTAGCACCGAACTGTGTAAAAGATATGAACTTTAGGAATCTCGGTGGGACCGATACGAACAACTCGGATGGACCGAAGTGCAATGGCTTAGGGCAATCCTCATCTCGGTGCCACCGATTGCATCAACTCGGTCGGACCGAAGTGAAGCAATAAGGCAATAGAGAGTTGGCAAGCCATCTCGGTGAGACCGAAGTAAATGCAAACGATTACAGAGAGTTGGCAAGGCCATCTCGGTGGGACCGAGATCCATTTTGGTGGATCCGATTTGTTAGGGTTTGGCAGTGGCTAAGTCTTGGATGAACTCGATGAGGCCGGATTAGAAATTTCGGTGGGGCCGAATTGGACTTTGGGTTTTGGACATATTTGGGTAGAGTGAGTGGTTGAGGGTTTAGGAATGCTATCACTAAGCACTTTGAGCAAAAAGACCATTAAGCAACACCTCATCCCCTTTTAATAGTATTGGCTTTCCTGTGGACTCAATGTGATCTTGGATCACTAAACCAAAAATGTAGAGTCTTGATCCTTTGCCAATTCTTGTCCTTAGCATTTTGAGGGGTCCACATCTCTAGTCCATGCCATGCCAATCATTGAACATCCTGAAATCTTAATCTTGAATGGATATTAGTTCAATGAGATATATGTTGTTATGAATTACCAAAACCACCAAGGGAGAAAATGTGCTTTCACTGTGCCGAAGAGGTGGTTGCGGACGGTTGCCGAGATCGGTGGGGAGGCCGGTGCAATGGATGAGCTCGGGTAGGTGTGGTTAAGGCACGGGACGAGCTGGCGGCGTCGGGTAGGTCTAGGTGCAGCGGCGGTGCTGTGCCCGTGTGGACGACCACGGGTGGCGGTGGTGATCGGTGAGAGGCGGCGCTAGAGGCCGAGGAGAAGTGTCGGTGGGGTCGGTGGAGTTATGGCGACGTCGTCCAGGTTGTTGCGAGGACCGGAGAGGGAGCAGGGAGCCGCGGCGTCTCGGTGCCACTGACTGCAAAACGAGCACTCTGGTCGCGCTCTGGACATGCACGTCAGGTGCTCGAGGTAATGCTAATGGCATCTACAGGGATCCAAACAAGCCACCAATTGACAGGATGATGCTCCTGGGCATGAGAGAGGTGAGGGACATTCTGGTTTGTCCAGAAGATCAAGTTCTAATGCATTTTTAGGAAGAGGCATAACTTCTGTCATGCACACAACCTGCTTGACAAAATGCTAAGGCAATCTAGGCATTATTTCTGACTATGAAAATTGTCAGGATGATGTCTCATTAGATGATAGAGATGATGGTGGTGTTGTATTGGCAAAAAGAGAAACTTGTTAGTGCAAGTTGAGAAGAATTTCAGATCTGGACAGAAACTACAGGGAATAATTTGGTGAACTAAGATGATGATATTGGCGGTGATCTCCTGTACTTAAGGTTTTCTTAGGAAGGACTATAAGGTGGAATAATTTCAGAATTTTTGGAGCAATAAAGATTGAGGTTGTAGTTCAAAGCTGAATCTGGACCAGAAAAGAAAAGAGGATGTTTTGCTCAAAAATTTCAAAAGACCAAATTGGGTTTTTGCATAAAAGTGATCTATAGGCATCACTTGACCCCTCATAAATTTTGTGGAATTTTTAAAGAATTATTTAAAATGGTTGTAGTGCAACAGAAGCATTTCAAGGATTGAAAATGCTATTAAAATGATTATCTTGGCAAAATTTTATTATGAAAATATTTCCTATTGTTATTTAAAATATAATTGAATTGATTTAAGACAACTACCAAATCCCACAATATTTTACAAAAAAAAATTCTTAAATGGAGGGAAGAATTTTGAAAATAGAAAATAGAAAATACTATAAAATTAATAAAAGTCCTATTAAAATTCAAAATTTTATTTCTGGCCAAATTTTACTTAATAAAAATATGATTAAATTTTTGGGGTGTTACAAACTCTACCCCCCTTAAGAAAATCTCGTCCTCGAGATTTGTTAAGGTGGTCATTAAAATTAAGGGCCAATTCCATTTTTCCGCCTAACTTTGTCCCGAGCTCATCTTTACCCTTAAAAAAACAGTGCTCAACTATGCCCCTCTTCCGTTAGATGGCGTTATGGAAATACCCCTCCGTGCCGTTTCCGTCCAGTCAAAGGCCTTTGACCGTATCTGAACCATTTTCTGGACATTTTTACCCTCAATCTATCTGTCACTTAAGGGTGGGGCCTGTAACTTGTTTAGAAAAAGCAATCGGGTCCCTACAACTTATAAAAGAAAAGCAATCTGGTCCCTGTATCATTTTTAGAAAAAGCAATCGGGTCCTTGTAATTTTTTAGAAAAAATCAATCGGGTCCTTGTGGCCATGGCGGCGCCGGCCATGGTGGTGGCCGGCCGTGCTGCTGTTGCTTGCGTCCATTGCTGCTTGCCGCGCAGCGGCTTACACCGCTAGTCGTCGCTGCTACTTGCGCCGCCCGCTACCGCTGCTGCTTGCTGTCGCCCCGCCGCTGTAGCTTGCGCCGCCGCAGCACTGCTGCTTGCTACCGCTACTGCCTGCTGCTACTGCTTGCCCCGCTGGCCGTTGCTGCTTGCGCCGCCATCGGACTGCTGCTGCTTGCCCCGCTGGCCGCTGCTGCTTTCGCCGCCGCCGGACTGTTGCTGCTTGCCCCGCTGGCCGCTGCTGCTTGCGCCGCCACGGAACTGCTGCTTGTCATCGTGCTGCCGCTACTGCTTGCCGCCACTGCTCTGGCACCGCCCGCTGCCGTCGCTACTTGCGTCGTCGCCGCGCTGCTGCTTGCGAGAGAGCTCACTCGAGGGGACGGGAGAGAGAGCTCGCGGAGAGATTGAGAGGAGAGAGAGAGAGTTTTATTTTTTGTTGGGTCCCATGTGTAAGTGGTAGAGATGAGAGAGTTTTTTTCTTTTTTACTTTCTTCGGTTGGGTCCCACCTATAAGTGACTTAGGAAGCGAGGGGTACAAATGTCCAGGGAACAGATCATTGACGGTCAAAGGTCGTTGACCAGACGGAAACGGCACGGAAGGGTATTTCCATAATGGCACCTAACGGAAGAGGGGTATAGTTGAGCACTGTTTTTATTTAGGGGTAAAGATGAGGTCGGGACAAAACTAGGGGGGAAAATGTAAATGTCCCTAAAATTAAACCCACCTTTTCGAGGAAAATTTTCTGAACTAATTATTTAAATAACCTAATTAGGCACAGTTGTCGTGGGGCTACTGATAATTGGTGCAACTATTGTGAGTACTGGTGCTGTGTTTCTACTGCTACGACAAATTTGGAAAAAGTATAATTTCTAATTCCAAATTTTGCTTGCCGTACTCCAGTGTACAGTGCTCTCTCTGGCTGACAGGTGGGCCCATGGCCCACTGTCAGTCTCTTCTCCTTCCTCCTGCTCTCCTTCTCCTCTCTCTATCGCGTGCTCTCCCGCACTTTCTCCACCTGTGGCATCTAGCGCGTAGGGCATCTAGGGCCGTACTGCGGTAGTGCGCGGCGTGCTTGTCGCCGGCAGCGTGCACTCACCTCGCGGGCCAGTGCCCTGTCGGCACTGCTCGCGGATTCACCTCCGAACACCGGCGATCGAGCGACGAGTGGCGCTGGTGGACTTTGCTCACCGTGCACCGAGCTCGAGCTATAAAAACGATCGCGGTTTTCTTCTTCTATCTACCTCGCACCTCGCCTCACTTCTACCTCCTCTTCTCCTTCTCCTTCTGGTTGCAGGAGCTCGAGACGAGGCGGTAATGGAGGACGTGGGCTTGGAGTTGATCACGATCCTCCTGGTCGGTCTGCTGGCGGCGTTGGTCGGCTCCTCGCTGCTACTGTGTGCGATGATCCTCGATGATCGCCGTGATGCCGCTGCTCGAGTGGTGGCTCTCCGAGGCGGCGGTGATCATGAGGAGTAGGTGTCAGTGTCGGGTACGAGTGAGTATTAGTGCATTCTGCAGCAGGCTTTGTAGGAAATAAAAACCCACGAGTTTTCCTTTGGAAAAACTGTGGTGTGGTGAGAGTGATCCAGTGAGCGAGACGGATAATTAGATGCTAAGTGTGTGTGTGTGTGTATGTGTGGTTTCTGTACTTAGTGCATGTGGTAGAGCGGATGTGGTTGTGATCCGGATGCCGTGGCTGTACGCGAACTAAATCCATGTTGGGGAATTTTTGTGTCAGCGGTTATGTGTTGTTCTGAGATACATATATCTACACTATCAAAACCAAACGGTTGCAAAAACGGTGTATGCTACACCTCACGTATATACAAGCAGTGCTTCACCCAATGCTACTAGTACAGAACATGCAACTATGCAATGCAATAGCACTCCATGGAACTAATCCACATGATTGGTGGACGGGCTAGGACCTGAGGAAGAGTGGTTCCTTGCTTGGGCTTCGACATTTGAGTTGGCTAAGACGGAAACTAAACTCGAGTGGCGGCGATGTTGGTGTGGTTCTGGATGAGTCGTTCCGGCTCTGGTCCTGGCGGTGTGCTCTTCAAACACTCGGCGAGAGTAGCCAGAAGAGAGGGACGGGCCATTCCGCTGGTTGTCTCTTGGAATTCTTGAATTACTTCCTGGGACTGCTGACAGAATAACTGATGGATCTGCACTCCCCCTTACTAGTGGGTGTTGAGCAATGGCTCTCCTCGTACCGGAGAGTTCCCTGGCAACTTGGGTGAGCAGTGACTCTTGTGCGGCCACAAAATGCACCAAGTTTTGCTAGTTCTTGAATTTTGGTGGTGAAGTTGGGCAATAGCTTCTCTAGCTGCATACTGGATGGCTTGATATTCACCAGCCATTACTCTTCCCATGAATCGGTAAGAGTGTTCTTGTGCCAAAGCCCTTCCATTAATAAATACTGTGGCCCAAAACTGGGTGAGGCCATTGCGATCCCTTGCCTGGTACACCACATATCGTGGTGATTCTTCCAAATCAAGGGCACGTCGGGTGACGTTAGAGAGTATGCGAACGAAGCCATCAAGCTCCGGCGCGGTGCTCTCGTGGTGGATGAGGGAACGAGGCATCTTGGTGGTTTGGATTAAAATGAGAATGAAAGCTGTGCTGTGCTGAGTTGAGGCAAGGCTTCCATTATAGGCTAGCCGAGCCTTCCATCGCACGCTTGTGGTTGGGTCAACTCAGGTGTCGGCCACAGGCACACGGCCTATGGGCAGGACTGATAGGTTGGGCACCGACTGCCAAAAAGGTGTCGGCTGGTTACTGTGCAGACTTATCAGATGAGATAGGCTTAGCTACGGACAGAAAAGACTTGGATGGTGTGGAAACCTAAGGATAATGACCAGGCTAAGATAGGATTAGCCAGTGGTCAGCCTGGCTCTGATACCAAGGCTGTCGGGGCCGGATTTCCGGGACATGATATCCCAGAAATTAACCCCTCGTGTCGTCACCAGCCCAGGATTACTGTTACTGGTGGACACGTCCTTGTTACAGATTACCAAGCAATTACAAGAATTGGATACAAGACCATAAAGGTCTAATGATACAACAATGATTTCTAGTGAGGATGACGGAAGCGACTCGTGGTTCTCCAACGTCGATGGGGCTCCATTCCCACAGGAACGGCTGACCAGGATAATTCCTATCCCGCGTGGCTGCTATCCTAGGCTCCGCATGGACGTCGTGGTAATACAACTTGTCGAAATCCTGACCTGGTCAATTAAATAGCCAAGGACAAGCCAGTGAGTACGTTGGAATGTACTCGCAAACATAATGAACAAAAGATATACCGAATGCATATGATCATGATGGGTTAAATTATATGCATATGCTAGACGAAATTAAAGCATGGCATGATGAATATTAATACGGTGCTGAAGAATAAATATGAAAGGTTAGTGACAAACAAAGAAAGTTAATGGAGAATCGGGCGAGACAGGACCGCCCGAGAATCCAAAAGGAAAAAAAATAAAAGTGTAGAATCGGGCGAGACAGGACCGCCCGAGTATCCAAGAGAAATGCCAAACGGGTGTCTAAAAGAGAATCGAGCGAGACAGGACCGCCCGAGAACTCAAGCGACACCTCAAGAGGTCTTGAAAAGAAATGCCAAACGGGTGTCTAAAAGAGAATCGGACGAGACAGGACCGCCCGAGAACTCAAGCGACGCCTCAAGAGGTCTTGAAAAGAAATGCCAAACGGGTGTCTAAAAGAGAATCGGGCTAGACAGGACCGCCCGAGAACTCAAGCGACGCCTCGAGAGGTCTTGAAAAGAAATGCCAAACGGGTGTCTAAAAGAGAATCGGGCGAGACAGGACCGCCCGAGAACTCAAGCGAAGCCACGAGAGGTCTTGAAAATAAATGAGTATCCCGGGTAGTCTAGCCAGCCCATGAGATACGCAGAAAATAAAAATAAGAGAAACGGTTAGTCCATAATAATAACAATAATATTCATGACAACCATAATATTCATGATAGCGTCAGTGGCGACAATAATTCTCCTGCAAAATAAATGATGCTCAATTTTAATTATTTTCCTTCGGAGACCGACACTAAGACCGACACTTGACCAACCCAGACTGTAGTCCTTAACCACGGACACGGCTATTCGAATCGGCATAACTCTGCAGAGGGTGTATTCTTTACCCACAACTAAAGGATTTCTTTAGCCAGCACCGAGACGCTGACTAATTCCCATTACGGTCTTTGGGTTGAAAACACACCTAACCAGCACACACCAGATTAACTTTCCTGATGCCAGGAATGACCCAAGGCATCGTTCAAGATAAACTCTAAGACGGGGAGACTACAATCTCGAATAGCATGGGATCAAAATATTTATATCGGGGCGCAAACAGGGGTGCTACCCCCTCGGTCCCAGACCGGTTACACCCATGCCCCCTGACCAGGTGACATGCCTACCAGAGGCCTCTGGTATCTTTCACCATGGCCTCTCTGTACGGTGTGTGCACGAAAAGGGGTTATCAACTTACTAAACCATACCCTACCTGTGGCAGGGACAAGTGGTAGCACAGATCAAGTTTGGGGGTTACCGGAACAAGACTCGATCTACGGTCGACTCAGGAGGTTTAAGTTTTTCCTGCAGTGGCTAGCACAATAAAGTGTTCTCTTAACAGTAACACCAAAACAGGGCCACAGCCCTTGCATGTCCCAACATGCATAGCTAACAAGGCATGATCACGCTCCGACGTGATCACCCTTCTGCCGGTAACGGTATTTCTCTTATACCTGCTCCTGCAAGTTAGTCATAACAAGCACACGATGCACGGTACGAGGGAACATGCCAACACTACATGCATGCAAATTTTATCTGAATTCAACATATGCATGATTCAATTATTTCTTGCAAACATTTAACCATGCAATCACCATATCAAGTGTTCAAGATGCTTGCCTTGATCATGCAGATATATTGGGTGCACTCCAAAAGTTTTGAAAATTTTATCTTCCCTCCATTTTCCTATTTTCAAATATATTGGAATTACCACATAAAGAAAAAACAGTACTAAAAAGTTTCTTGGAAAATTTTGGAATAAATACTAAAATAAACTAGATGAAATATAAGGAATTTCAGAAAAAAGAATCAAATTATTTGGTGTTATTATTATTTTCCTAGGAATTTTATAAGCTGAAATAAATGACTAAATGTACTATTTAATTAATCCAACAAAAACTAAGCTTAGGAAAAATGTTCACCATAGCTAGAATAATAGAGCATGATTTTAGGAGTATTTAGAAATTTAAATCATCAGATTTGGATTTGAAATGACTGCTGCAGATTTTTTTTGAGATGTACTGACAAAGAATAAGAAAAGGAGCAGAGTTGCGCCCTGAGCGGTGTTTAGTCGGACGGCGTCACTGGGCCGGGCCCAGCTCCTAGCCCGCGGGGAGACAGCGGCGTCGAAGGCGTACTCCCTGGAGTACGTTTCCCCCGCAGGGAAAACGCACCCGCAGAGATGCGCTTCTGGAGAGGAGGGGTGACTTACCGACAGGTGGGACCCACCTGTCGGGTTTGTCTCCCACCTCGCGCGTGCCTGGACAGAAACAGAGGAGGAGCTCCGGCGATGATTGCCAGCGCTGTAGGGCATCTCCAGCGACGCTCGGTACATGGATGTGTTCAGGGGGGAAGTGCCGCATCCGTGGGGGGTGGAGATAGCTGTAGAGGAGCTCGGGTTTAAGTGGGGCTTCAATCATGGCGGAGGCGAGCTACGGGGGGGATGAGGGCTTTCCCCCAAGGGCCATTTCCGGTGGAATTGGTGATGGGGGAGGATCAGCGGGTGATCCAGGAGGCTATTGGCGAGGAAAACAGTAAGGGGGAGGTGCTGGTTGCATGGGAGCTGGCGGGACAGTGGTGGCGGCAGAGGCAGCCGGAGTCGAGGAAGATGGCTCCTCCGGTCATTTGGCTGGCCTCGGGGAGGCTTGTGGGGGATGGGGAAATGTTGGTGACGATCGGGTGGAGCTCAGGTGGCCTTTTATAGGCGGAGGACGTCGGTTTGCGGGATCCCGTAGATAAGCACAGCGGCAGTCTCCATTACTGTGCCGAAGAGATGGTTGCGGGCGGTGGCCGAGGTCGGTGGGGAGGCCGGTGCAATGGATGAGCTCGGGTAGGTGTGGTTAAGGCACGGGACGAGCTGGCGGCGTCGGGTAGGTCCAGGTGCAGCGTCGGTGTCGTGCCCGTGTGGACGACCACGGGCGGCGGTGGTGATCGGTGAGAGGCGGCGCTAGAGGCCGAGGAGAAGTGTCGGTGGGGTCGGTGGAGTTATGGCGACGCCGTCCAGGTTGTTGCGAGGACCGGAGAGGGAGCTGGGAGCCGCGGCGTCTCGGTGCCACTGACTGCAAAATGAGCACTCTGGTCGCGCTCTGGACATGCACGTCAGGTGCTCGAGGTAATGCTAATGGCATCTACAGGGATCCAAACAAGCCACCAATTGATAGGATGATGCTCCTGGGCATGAGAGAGGTGAGGGACATTCTGGTTTGTCCAGAAGATCAAGTTCTAATGCATTTTTAGGAAGAGGCATAACTTCAGTCATGCACACAACCTGCTTGACAAAATGCTAAGGCAATCTAGGCATTATTGTTGACTATGAAAATTGCCAGGATGATGTCTCATTAGATGATAGAGATGATGGTGGTGTTGTACTGGCAGAAAGAGAAACTTGTTAGTGCAAGTTGAGAAGAATTTCAGTTCTGGACAGAAACTGCAGGGAATAATATGGTGAACTAAGATGATGATATTGGGGGTGATCTCCGGTACTTAAGGTTTTCTTAGGAAGTACTATAAGGTGGAATAATTTCAGAATTTTTGGAGCCATAAAGATTGAGGTTGTAGTTCAAAGCTAAATCTAGACCAGAAAAGAAAAGAGGATGTTTTGCTCAAAATTTTCAAAACACCAAATTGGGTTTTTGCATAAAAGTGATCTATAGGCATCACTTGACCCCTCATAAATTTTGTGGAATTTGTAAAGAATTATTTAAAATGGTTGTAGTGCAACAGAAGCATTTCAAGGATTGAAAGTGCTATTAAAATGATTATCTTGGCAAAATTTTATTATGAAAAATATTTCCTATTGTTATTTAAAATATAATTGAATTGATTTAAGACAACTACCAAATCCCACAATACTTTACAAAAAAAAAATCTTAAATGGAGGGAAGAATTTTGAAAACGGAAAATAGAAAATACTCTAAAATTAATAAAAGACCTATTAAAATTCAAAATTTTATTTCTGGCCAAATTTTACTTAATAAAAATATGATTAAATTTTTGGGGTGTTACAAACTCTACCCCCTTAAGAAAATCTCGTCCTCGAGATTTGGTAAGGTGGTCATTAAAATTAATCCCACCTTTTCGAGGAAATTTTTCTGAACTAATTATTTAAATAACCTAATTAGGCACAGTTGTCGTGGGGCTACTGATAATTGGTGCAACTATAGTGAGTACTGGTGCTGTGTTTCTACTACTATGACAAATTTGGAAAAAGTATAATTTCTAATTCCAAATTTTGCTTGCCGTACTCCAGTGTACAATGCCCTCTCTGGCTGACAGGTGGGCCCAGGGCCCACTGTTAGTCTCTTCTCCTTCCTCCCGCTCTCCTTCTCTCTCTCTCACGTGCTCTCCCGCACTTTCTCCACCTACGGCGTCTAGCGCATAGGGCATCTAGGGCTGTACTGCGGTAGTGCACGGCGTGCTTGTCGCCGGCAGCGTGCACTCACCTCGCGGGCCAGTGCCCTGTCGGCACTGCTCGCGGATTCGCCTCCGAACACCAGCGATCGAGCGACGAGTGGAGCTGGTGGACTTTGCTCACCGTGCACCGAGCTCGAGCTATAAAAACGACCGCGGTTTTCTTCTTCTATCTACCTCGCACCTCCCCTCACTTCTTCCTCCTCTTCTCCTTCTCCTTCTGGTTGAAGGAGCTCGATACAAGACGGCAATGGATGAGGTGGGCTCGGAGTTGATCACGATCCTCCTGGCCGGTCTGCTGGCGGCGTTGGTCGGCTCCTCGCTGCTACTGTGTGCGATGATCCTCGACGATCGCCGTGATGCCGCTGCTCGAGTGGAGGATCTCCGAGGCGGCGGTGATCATGAGGAGTAGGTGTCAGTGACGGGTACGAGTGAGTATTAGTGCGTTCTGCAGCAGGCTGTGTAGGAAATAAAAACCCACGAGTTTTCCTTTGGAAAAACTGTGGTGTGGTGAGAGTGATCCAGTGAGCGAGACGGTTAATTAGATGCTAAGTGTGTGTGTGTGTGTGTGTGGTTTCTATACTTAGTGCATGTGGTAGAGCGGATGTGGTTGTGATCCGGATGCCGTGGTTGTACGCGAACTAAATCCATGTTGGGGAATTTTTGTGTCAACGGTTATGTGTTGTTCTGAGATACATATATTATGGTGTGCCCTGATGGCTTGTGGGCCCCTCATGCTTCCGTTTGACCTAATTCCACTACTATAAATTCTCAAATATTCGGAAACCAATAGGGAGCCACCCCGAATAACTTTTACGCCACCGCAATCCTTTGTTCTTTCGCGATCCCATCTGGAGGCCTTTTTCGGTACTCTACCGGAGGGGGAATCAATCACGGAGGGCTTCTACATCAACCTTGCTGCCCTTCCAATGATGTGTGAGTAGTTTACCACAGACCTACGGGTCCATAGATAGTTGCTAGATGGCTTCTTCTCTCTCTTTGATCTTCAATACCATGTTCTCCTCAATGTTCTTGGAGTTCTACCCGATGTAATCTTCTTTTGCGGTGTGTTTTTGGGATCCGATGAATTGTGAGTTTTTGATCAGATTATTCATGAGAAATATTTGAGTCTTCTCTAAACACTTTTATGCATGATTGTTATAGCTTTGTATTTCTCTCTGATCTATCGATTTGGTTTGGCCAACTAGATTGGTTTATCTTGCAATGGGAGAGGTGCTTTGTGATGGGTTCAATCTTGCGGTGCTCAATCCCAGTGACAGAAAGGGACATGACACGTATTTGTATTGTTGACATTGAGGATAAAAAGATGGGGTTTAATCATATTGCTTGAGTTTACTTTGTGTACATCATGTCATCTTGCTTAAGGCGTTACTCTGTTTTTTACTTAATACCCTAGATGCATGCTCGATAGCGGTCGATGGGTGGAGTAATAGTAGTACATGTAGGCAGGAGTCGGTCTACTTGTCTCGGACATGATGCCTATATACATGATCATTGCCATGAATCCGTCATAATTATTTGCTTTTCTATCAATTTCCCAACAGTAATTTGTTTACCCACCGTATGTTTTGCGCTCGAGAGAGAAGCCTCTAGTGAAAACTATGGCCCCCGGATCTATCTTTATCATATATTAAAACCCAAAAAATACCTTGCTGCAATTTATTTACTTATATTTTATTTTGCAATTTATATTTCTATCTATCATTATCAGAATTAATCCTTGCAAATAACTGCTAAGAGGATTGACAACCCTCTTATTTGCGTTGGGTGCAAGTGTTTGCTTTTGTGTGTGTAGGTGCTGCTAAAGGATTTTGACTGGTTCTCCTACTGGATTGATAGCCTTGGTTCTTAACTGAGGGTAATACTTATCTCTACTATACTGCATCATCCTCTCCTCTTTGGGGAAATACCAACGCAGTCTACAAGTAGCAGCACGCTAAAGTTATTTTTGAAAAGTATTATAGAAAAAATAGCAAATGGAAGGAATGGACGGTCACGTCTTCGTGGTGATGTCAGATCTGGCTCATCCTTCAGACTGTTTTGGCAACCTCCTTGTCTTGAACCACGATTTAAGCAGTTGCCAAATCCCCTCTATAGTACAACCAACCCACCATCGTCCTCATTCGACTCTCTTTCTCTCTCTCTCTCCCTGTCTCCCTATCAACCGCTCTCGCTTCCTATCAGTACTATCCATGTCTCGCGGTAGATCTTTCAGCCACCTCGTTGGCGACAGGACGGTGCTGCCGGGCTCGGTAGCCCCGTTCACGGAGGAACACCGTGTCCCAATCCATGGCGGCGACAGCATCCACATCGTGTACACCAACGACAACAACATCGTCCAGCGCTGGATAGTTTATGGATATCTTTCAAGTATCGTTCGTCAGCAAGGATGTCGAGTACACCCACCGCCAGAAGAAGGGAGAGTTTCCTGTCGAAGAACAGAAGGCAGCTCTCATCCAGATCTCCTACGCCATGAATTGTCTCCTTTACCAGGTATGTCGGTCTGAAGGTGTGATCCCGTCTCTTCGCCAGTTTCTCCTCAAGGACAGATACACATTCGTTGGTTTTTGCATCAATGGTGATATCGCCATGCTGCGGCCCTGGGGCATCAGGGTTAGACACTACAAGGACATCCAGGTCGAATGGGCTGACCCGGATGGATCCAAGGATTCTGATTCTCTCACCGACGTCGTCGGATTGCTCGTTGATAACTACTACCTTGTCAAGAAGAATGATTTCAATAAGGACTATCACGAAAGCTGGGCTGAGAAACTATGTGACGAGCAGATCGAGTATGCAGCGAGGGACGCATATGCATGCTACGCCGTATGGAGTCGAATTAACCTCATCAAGCAGGGTCTGATAGAAGCAAAAGATAGACAAGTGATGAGGGCTATTCATGCATGCATAAAGAAGATAGAGAAGAAGAAACTCAAACTCAAGAAGGCACAGCATCGGAACAAATTTAGATAGATCAGTACTTGTATTATGTATTTTAATTTATGCTAAAGTTGTACATTTCATTGTTCGGAACATATGTGTTATGTACCTGTTAAGTTAATGGGGTTTATATGTGTTAACTGAAGCTTCAAGTGTTCAACGTGATTCCTGCATGCTTGACCTCATGTTTAAGGTGAATCTTGGAGGTTTCACCACTTAGTTGAATCTAAGAAGTTTGTGGTGCAATACTTTAAAATAGTTAATTTGCATGTCATTGTCATTAGTGTTTACATATCGATGGTAAAACTTGAAGTTTTGGATGCAATATGTGAGTAATGTAAATGAATGGCCAGTCCATGCATCTTTGTGCGTGTCACGCATGATTCAAATGGCGATGCCATGGTTCCTGCTGCGCATAGGCCCAGAGGTGACATGCGAGTTTACGGGATGCACGTCAGCACGCCGTTGCGCATGCTCACCCCCCTCCGCTGCCCGGCTGGCTTAATGCCCACTTAATGCCGCCCGAGTCGATGTATAATAGGCCGCGTACTCGCCGCTCTCTCTACAATCCTCTCCTCTCCTCTGATTCCCCTCTCGTCTGCCTCCAATCAGCCACACCTCGTCATATGCCATGGCGCATCACCATGGTCTATCCCCAGTCTTCCAGTTTCCAGAGGAATACCCCGAGCCGGACGGGCAGGAACGGAACGAGCTTCTGGACGTGCCAACGCGAGCGCTTGCACTACCGCCCACACATGTGCCCGTGCACCAGACTGGCCCCGTACCGGTGCCAGTGCCTGCCTCAACTGCATGGGACGCCGCCCTTGGCCGCTACCTTGCATCGCATGTGCCTGTGCACGTGCAAGTCGCCGCGCCGGTGCCAGTGCCCCCCTCAGCGGCATGGAACGCCGCCGTCGACCGCTTCCTTGGATCGCCTTTGCCCGTGCATGTGCCTGTACCCGCGCCGGCACCAGTGCCCCCCTCAGCGACATGGAACGCCACCGTCGACCGCTTCCTTGCCACCCCCCACCCTCAACGGCATGGGATTGGCGACAGCAGGCGGCATGGGACTGGCTACTGGAGGTGGAAGTCCAGAACATTCTGGCCTTACTTGAAGCTAGGGCCGACGTCCCGGACTATGCTACTTGTAGACTGCGTTGGTATTTCCCCGAAGAGGAGAGGATGATGCAGTATAGTAGAGATAATTATTTCCCTCAGTTAAGAACCAAGGTTATCAATCCAGTAGGAGAACCAAGCAAAATTCCGTTAAGCGCACCTGCACACACAAGAGCAAACACTTGCACCCAACGCAAATAAGAGGGTTGTCAATCCTCTTAGCGGTTATTTGCAAGGATTAAATCTTATAGAGGTAAATAGATAAACTAAAATAATAATTAAAATAAAAGTAAATAAATTGCAGCAAG
The DNA here is from genome assembly GCA_039707655.1 of Elymus sibiricus. NCBI lineage: Eukaryota > Viridiplantae > Streptophyta > Magnoliopsida > Poales > Poaceae > Elymus > Elymus sibiricus. Next base: position 395,596,529 of record CM077672.1, read on the forward strand.
GTATTTTTAAGTTTTTTATATATGATAAAGTAGACCCGGGGGCCATAGTTTTCACTAGAGGCTTCTCTCTCGAACACATAGCATACGGTGGGTAAACAAATTACTGTTGGGAAATTGATAGAAAAGCAAATAATTATGACGGATTCATGGCAATGATCATGTATATAGGCATCACGTTCGACACAAGTAGACTGACTCCTGCCTGCATCTACTACTATTACTCCACCCATCGACTGCTATCCAGCATGCATCTTGGGTATTAAGTATGAAACCGAGTAACGCCTTAAGCAAGATGACATGATGTAGACAAAGTAAACTCAAGCAATATGATTAAACCCCATCTTTTTATCCTTAATGGCAACAAAACAAATACGTGTCATGTCCCCTTCTGTCACTGGGATTGAGCACCGCAAGATTGAACCCATCACAAAGCACCTCTCCCATTGCAAGACAAATCAATCTAGTAGGCCAAACCAAATCGATAGATTGGAGAGAAATACAAAGCTATAACAATCATGCATAAAATAGTTCAGAGAAGACTCAAATATTTCTCATGAATAATCTGATCATAAACTCACAATTCATCGGATCCCAACAAACACACCGCAAAAGAAGATTACATCGGATAGAACTCTAAGAACATCGAGGAGAACATGGTATTGAAGATCAAAGAGAGAGAGAAGAAGCCATCTAGCTACTAGCTATGGACCCGTAGGTCTATGGTAAACTACTCACACATCACTGGAAGGGCAGCAAGGTTGATGAAGAAGCCCTCCGTTATCGATTCCTCCTCTGGCAGAGTACCGGAAAAGGCCTCCAGATGGGATCGCGGAAGAACAGAGGCTTGTGGCGGTGGAAAGGTTTTCTCTTCTGTCTCTCTGGTATATTGGGAATATTTGAGAATTTATGGCGTTGGAATTAGGTCAGGAGGGGCAACGAGGGGCCACAAGCCTGGGGGGCGCGCCCTCCAGGCTTGTCGCCTCCTCGTGGCTCTTCTGGTCTTCTCCCGAAGCTTCGTGGGTCTCTTCTGGTCCAGAAAAAATTAATCCAAAGTTTTTTTTCTCGTTTGGACACTTTTTGATAATGATTTTCTGAAAAGGCAAAAACAAGCAGAAAACATCAACTGGCACTGGCACTGGGTTAATAGGTTAGTCCCAAAAAATGATATATAATGGCATATCATTGCATATAAAGCATCCAAGATTGATACTATAATAGCATGGAACAATCAAAACTTAGAAATACGTTGGAGACGTATCAAGCATCCCCAAGCTTAATTCCTGCTCGTCCTCGAGTAGGTAAATGATGAAAACAGAATTTTTGATGTGGAATGCTACCTATCATGTTTCATCATGTAATCTTTCTCATACAATATGAATAATAAGATTCGAATGATTCAAAGCAATAGTCTATAATTTGTTATAAAGACATCAATACTCAGGCATACTAATAAACAATCATGTCTTTCAGAATAAAAATGCTAAAGAACATTATCCCTACAAAATCATATGATCCTGTCATGCTCCATCTTCTTAACACAAAGTATTTATCATGCACAACCCCGGTTTTAGCCAAGCAATTGGTTCATACTTTTTAACGCGCTTCAGCTTTTTCCACCCCCACGCAATACATGAGCGCAAGCCATGGATATAGCACTATGGGTGGAATAGAGTGTGGTGGTAGAGATAAATAAGAGAAGTCAAAAATAAGAAGATAGTCTCACACCGACGAGGCTAATCAACGGGCTATGGAGATGCCCATCAATTGATGTCAATGCGAGGAGCAGGGATTGCCATGCAACAGTTGCACTAAGAGCAATAAGTGTATGCAAGCTCAACATGAAAACTAAGTGGGTGTGCATCCAACTTGCTTGCTCATGAAGACCTCGGGCATTTGAGGAAGCCCATCATCGGAATATACAAGCCAAGTTCTATAATGAAAAATTCCCACTAGTATATGAAAGTGACAAAATAGGAAACTCTCTATATGAACAACATGGTGCTACTCTGAAGCACAAGTGTGGAAAAAGGATAGTAACATTGCGCCTTCTCTCTTTTTCTCTTTTTTTTTCATGGCTCTTTTTGGCCTCTTTTTTCTTTTTTTTTCTTTTTTCGTCCGGAGTCTCATCCCGACTTGTGGGGGAATCATGGTCTCCATCATCCTATCCTCACTGGGACAATGCTCTAATAATGATGATCATCACACTTTTATTTACTTACAACTCAATATTACAACTCGATACTAGAACAAAAATATGACTCTATATGAATGCCTTGGGCAGTGTACCAGGATGTGCAATGATGCTAGCGTAACATGTATAAAAAAGATGAACGGTGGTTGAGCGACAAATACTATGTCAGCTATATGATCATGCAAAGCAATATGACAATGACGATGTATGTCATAAAAATAGAACGGTGTAAGTTGCATGGCAATATATCTCGGAATGACTATGGAAATGCCATGATAGGTAGGTATGGTGGCTGTTTTGAGGAAGATATAAAAAGGCTTATGTATGATAGAGCGTATCATATCACGGGGTTTGAATGCACCAGCGAAGTTTGCACCAACTCTCGATGTGAGAAAGGGCAATGCACAATACCGAAGAGGCTAGCAAATTGTGGAAGGGTGAGAGTGCGTATAATCCATGGACTCACATTAGTCATAAAGAACTCACATACTTATTGCGAAAGTTTATTAGCCCTCAAAGCAAAGTACTACTACGCATGCCCCTAGGGGGGAGGTTGGTAGGAGTTAACCATCGCGCGCCCCGACCGCCACACAAAGGAAGACAATCAATAATAAATCATGCTCCAACTTCTTAGCATAACGACAGATCATACGTGCATGCTTCGGGAGTCACAAACCTTAATACCAATATTCTTACTAAACCACAATTATCTACTAATACCTCCCACATATTACCATCTTAATATTGCAAAGCTATTGCAAGGAATCAAACTTATCATATTCAGTGATCTACATGAAAGTTTTTATTATATCCCTCTTGAATACCTATCATATCAGGACCAAATTCATAACCCGTGCATATTACCATTGCTATTCATTAGACTCTAAAAAAGATATAAGTGAAGCATGTGAGTGCAACTATTTCTTTAAAATATAACCACCGCCGTGCTCTAAAAGATATAAGTGAAGCACTAGAGCAACTGCCTAGCTCAAAAGATATAAGTGAAGCACATAAAGTATTCTAACAAATCACGAATAATGTGTGTCCCTATCAAAAAAGTGTGTTCAGCAAAGATGATTGTGACAAACTAAAAAGCAAACAAACTATATCACAAGACGCTCCAAGTAAAACACATATCATGTGATGAATAAAAATATAGCTCCAAGTGAGTTACCGATAGATTGTAGACGAAAGAGGGGATGCCTTCCGGGGCATCCCTAAGCTTAGATGCTTGAGTCTTCCTTGAATATTACCCTGGGGTGCCTTGGGCATCCCCAAGCTTAAGCTCTTGCCGCTCCTTATTCCTTTATCCATCGTAGTCTAACCCAAAACTTGAAAACTTCAGCACACAAAACTCAACAGAAACCTCGTGAGATCCGTTAGTATAACAAATAAATCTTAAACTTTAGGTACTGTTGTAAATTGATTCATATTTAATATTGGCATAATGCTACTGTACTCCAACTTCTCCATGACTCATACCCCCCGATACGATCCATAGATTCATCAAAATAAGCAAACTTTGCAACAAAAACAGAATCTGTCTAAAACAGAACAGTCTGTAAAGATCTGAATTAACGTCATACTTTTGTAACTCCAAAAATTCTTAAAAATTAGGAAAACATGGGCAATTCATATATCAATACTTTTTAAAACATTCATAATTTTATCACGCTCCAGGAAAAAACCAAAATTCCAGCACTGGACACAAAAGTTTCTGTTTTCCAACAGCATCTATCATACTATCTTCCAAACCATCCCAAAGGCATTACTTGGCACAAACACTAATTAAAACATAAAAATAAAATCATAACAGAGGCTATAATTGTGTAACACTCAAGAACCAAAATAAAAAGTTTATTGGGTTGTCTCCCAACAAGCTCTTTCTTTATAGCCATTAAGATAGGCTTGAGATTTTAATGATGCTCACATAAAAGATAAGAATTGAAGCACAAAGAAAGCATCATATAGCATGTAAGAAACATATTTAAGTCTAACATACTTCCTATGCATAGGTATTTTATAGGCAAACAAATTATCAAGACAAAAAGTATCTTGCATATGCAAGGAAGAAGAACGAAGCATTAACAATTTGAACTTCAAGAGAGGTAACTGAGTAACATGAAAATTTCTACAACCATATTTTCCTCTCTCATAATAATTACATGTAGGATCATCGTCAAATTCAACAATATAGCTATCATATAAAATATTCTCTTCATGATCCACATGCATAAAAGTTTCATAATCTTCCAAGATAGTGGGATTAACATCAACTAAAGTCATGACCTCTCCAAACCCACTTTTATCAAAAATTTCATAAGATTGAACACTCTCCAAAGTAGTGGGATCATTATTACCTAAAGTTGACACTCTTCCAAACCCACTTCTAATAGTATTGCAAATTTTATTATCAATAACATATTCATCATGAGGCTTAAATAAATTTTCAAGATCATAAGAAGCATCATCACCCCAATCAAGATCATTGCAATAAGTAGTGCATATAACAAAATTATCATCCCCAAGCTTGTAGTTTCGCATATTATTAGCACAATTGACATTAATAGAATTTATAATAACATCATTGCAATCATGCTTTTCAATCAAGGAGCTATCATGAATCTCTTTATAAATTTCTTCTTCTAACACTTCATCACAATTTTCAGATTCATGATTTTCAAGCAAAAATTCATAGAGATAATCAAGTGCACTCAACTCACTAGCAATTTTTTCATCATAATTGGATTTTTTTGAAAATATTAGCAAGTGGATGAGGATCCATAGTATCTTAACTTTTTGTTTTACTTTTTGTTCTGTGTGTTTGACATGAAGGCAATAAAAGCAAGCGAGCAAGCAAATAAAATATTTTTGTGTTTTTGTAAAAAGAATTAGAAGTGGGGGAGATGAAAACTAGAGGCAAATGCAAATAAAAAGAAAATAAACTAAATGCAAGTGGATGATATTTTGTGCGAAGGTACTTGGTAATTTTGATGATGTCTCCCCGGCAACGGCGCCAGAAATTCTTCCTGCTACTTGTAGACTGCGTTGGTATTTCCCCGAAGAGGAGAGGATGATGCAGTATAGTAGAGATAAGTATTTCCCTCAATTAAGAACCAAGGTTATAAATGTTGTAGGAAAACCAAGCAAAATTCCGTTAAGCGCACCTGCACACACAAGAGCAAACACTTGCACCCAACGCAAATAAGAGGGTTGTCAATCCTCTTAGCGGTTATTTGCAAGGATTAAATCTTATAGAGGTAAATAGATAAACTAAAATACTAATTAAAATAAAAGTAAACAAATTGCAGCAAGGTATTTTTAGGTTTTTTATATATGATAAAGTAGACCTGAGGGCCATAGTTTTCACTAGAGGCTTCTCTCTCGAACACATAGCATACGGTGGGTAAACCAATTACTGTTGGGCAATTGATAGAAAAGCAAATAGTTATGACGGATTCATGGCAGTGATCATGTATATATGCATCATGTCCGAGACAAGTAGACCGACTCCTGCCTACATCTACTACTATTACTCCACCCATCGACCGCTATCCAGCATGCATCTAGGGTATTAAGTATGAAACAGAGTAACGCCTTAAGCAAGATGACATGATGTAGACAAAGTAAACTCAAGCAATATGATTAAACCCCATCCTTTTGTCCTTAATGGCAACAATACAAATATGTGTCATGTCCCCTTCTGTCACTGGGATTGAGCACCGCAAGATTGAACCCATCACAAAGCACCTCTCCCATTGCAAGACAAATCAATCTAGTAGGCCAAACCAAATCGATAGATCGGAGAGAAATACAAAGATATAACAATCATGCATAAAAGAGTTCAGAGAAGACTCAAATATTTCTCATGAATAATCTGATCATAAACTCACAATTCATCGGATCCCAACAAACACACCCCAAAAGAAGATTACATCGGATAGAACTCCAAGAACATCGAGGAGAACATGTTATTGAAGATCAAAGAGAGAGAAGAAGCCATCTAGCTACTAGCTATGGACTCGTAGGTCTGTGGTAAACTACTCACACATCATTGGAAGGGCAGCAAGGTTGATGAAGAAGCCCTCCGTGATCGATTCCCCCTCTGGCAGAGTACCGGAAAAGGCCTCCAGATGGGATCGCGGAAGAACAGAGGCTTGTGGTGGTGGAAAGGTTTTCTATTCTGTCTCTCTGGTATATTGGGAATATTTGAGAATTTATAGCGTTGGAATTAGGTCAGGAGAGGCAACGAGGGGCCCACAAGCCTGGGGGGCGCGCCCTACCCCCCTGGGCACGCCCTCCAGGCTTGTCGCCTCCTTGTGGCTCTTCTGGTCTTCTCTCGAAGCTTCATGGGTCTCTTCTGGTCTAGAAAAAATTAATCCAAAGTTTTTTTCTCGTTTGGACACTTTTTGATAATGATTTTCTGAAATGGCAAAAACAAGCAGAAAACAGCAACTGGCACTGGGCACTGGGTTAATAGGTTAGTCCCAAAAATTGATATATAATGGCATATAATTGCATATAAAACATCCAAGATTGATATTATAATAGCATGGAACAATAAAAAATTATAGATACGTTGGAGACGTATCAGACTACGCCAACGCCGATGCAAGACGCCACCACCGCCATAATTAGTTTGTTCGTTTAAACATCATAGTTCGATCGTATGAATGAAAAGTCACACCGTGACTGAATGAAATCTATTGTTTGATCAATCAGAGTATTGTGCTAGAGTGAAGAAGGGGAGTAAACATGTTTTTTCTTCATTTCTTCCTTTACTAAAATGTATATGTAGTGGCATGGTGTCATATTATGGATGCATGCACATCATCTTCCTTTACTAAAATGAGGCCTTGGGATATCGAGCCCATGACCATTAGAGTATTTACAGCAGGATAGTGGTCAGGCGGGCCTCAAATTTTACCATTTGCATCCAATATATTGAATCACAAAGTGTCGATACATGATATGTCTCCAACGTATCAATAATTTTTGATTGTTCCATGCTATTATAGTATCAATCTTGGATATTTTATATACATTTACAAGCAATTATATATCATTTTTTGGTACTAACCTATTAACTTAGTGCCCAGTGCCAGTTGCTGTTTTCTGCATGATTTTGGCTTTTCAGAGAAACCGTACCAAATAAAGTCCAAATGCCACGAAACTTTTTGGAGATTTTTTCTGGACAAAATAAACCTGGGAAGCTTCGGGAGGAGGCCAGAAGCCCCATAGGGGCTTCACAAGGCACTAGGGCGCGACCCAGGGGGGGCGCCGTGGTACCTTATGGGGCCCACGTGACTCCTTTTGACCTAATTCCACTTCTATAAATTCACAAATATTGGGAAACCCCCAGAGAGCCAGAAAAGAAAACATTTCCACCGTCGCAAGCCTCTGTTCTTCCACGATCCCATTTGGAGGCCTTTTCCGGTACTCTGCCGGAGGGGGAATCGATCATGGAGGGCTTCTACATCAACCTTGCTGCCGTTCCGATGATGTGTGAGTAGTTTACCACAGACCTACGGGTCCATAGCTAGTAGCTAGATGGCTTCTTCTCTCTCTTTGATCTTCAATACAATGTTCTCCTCGATGTTCTTGGAGTTCTATCCGATGTAATCTTCTTATGCGGTGTGTTTGTTGGGATCCGATGAATTGTGAGTTTATGATCAGATTATTCATGATAAATATTTGAGTCTTCTCTGAACTCTTTTATGCATGATTGTTATAGATTTGTATTTCTCTCCGATCTATCGGTTTAGTTTGGCCTACTAGATTGATTTATCTTGCAATGGGAGAGGTGCTTTGTGATGGGTTCAATCTTGCGGTGCTCAATCCTAGTGACAGAAAGGGACATGACACGTATTTGTATTGTTGCCATTAAGGATAAAAAGATGGAGTTTATTCATATTGCTTGAATTTGCTTCTCTACATCATGTCATCTTGCTTAAGGCGTTACTCTGTTTCATACTTAATACCCTAGAGTCGATGGGTGGAGTAATAGTAGTAGATGCAGGAAGGAGTCGGTCTACTTGTCTCGGACGTCATGCCTATATACATGATCATTGCCATAAATCCGTCATAATTATTTGCTTTTCTATCAATTGCCCAACAGTAATTTGTTTACCCACCGTATGCTTATGTGCTCAAGAGAGAAGCCTCTAGTGAAACCTATGGTCCCCGGGTCTATCTTAATTATATAAAAATCCTAAAAATATCTTGCTGCAATTTATTTATTTTTATTTTAATTAGTAGTTTAGTTTATCTATTCACCTCGATAAGATTTAATCATTGCAATTAACCGCTAAGAGGATTGACAACCCTCCTATTCGCGTTGGGTGCAAGTGTTTGCTCTTGTGTGTGCAGGTGCGCTTTATCGGAATTTTGCTTGGTTCTCCTACTGGATTGATAACCTTGGTTCTTAACTGAGGGAAATACTTATCTCTACTGTACTGCATCTCCCTTCCTCGTCAGGGAATTACCAACGCAGCTCACAAGTAGCTGGAAGAATTTCTGGGGCCGTTCCGGGGAGACATCATCAAAATTACCAAGTACCTTCGCACAAATTATCATTCACTTGCATTTACTTTATTTACCTTTTATTTGCATTTGCCTCTCATTTTCATCTCCCCCACTTCTAAAATATTTTACAAAAACACAAAAATATTTTGTTTGCTTGTTTGCTAGTTTCTTGCTTTGTCGCGATGTCTCAAGAAAATACTAAATTGTGTGACTTTTCCAATACCAATAATAATGATTTTATTAGTACTCCTATTGCTCCTCCCGCCACTAGTGCGGAGTCATGTGACATTAATGCTGCCTTGCTTAATCGTGTTATGAAAGAACAATTTTCTGGTAGTCCTAATTAAGATGCTGTATCCCATCTAAATACTTTCGTTGAACTTTGTGATATGCAAAAGAATAAAGATGTGGATAATGATATTGTCAAATTAAAATTATTTCCGTTCTCACTACAAGATTTGCTACTTGTAGCTTGCATTGCTATTATCCCCGAAGAGGAAGGGGTGATGCAGCACAGTAGAGATAAGTATTTCCCTCAGTTATGAAACCAAGGTTATCGAACCAGTAGGAGAATCACGCAACACCTCGTTAGCAGCACCTGCACACAAACAACAAATCCTTGCACCCAACGCAAACGAGAGGTTGTCAATCTCTCGGCGGTAAATTGTAAGATTAAATTGTATGTGATAGATAGATAGATTGAAACAAAAATACAAAATAAAATAAATAAAAGAAAATGGCAGCAATATTTTTAGGGTTTTAGTAATATGATTTAGATAGACCCGGGGGCCATAGGTTTCACTAGAGGCTTCTCTCAAGAAAATAGCATACGGTGGGTAGACAAATTACTGTTGGGCAATTGATAGAAAAGCAAATAATCATGACGATATCCAAGGCAATGATCATGTATATAGGCATCACGTCCAAAATAAGTAGACCAACTCCTGCCTGCATCTACTACTATTACTCCACACATCGACCGCTATCCAACATGCATCTAGTGTATGAAGTCCATAAGAACGGAGTAATGCCTTAAGAACGATGACATGATGTAGACAAGATAAACTCACGTATGAATAAACCCCATCTTTTTACCCTTAGTAGCAACGATACATACGTGTCATGTCCCTTTCTGTCACTGGGATTGAGCACCGCAAGATCAAACCCACTACAAAGCACCTCTTCCCATGGCAAGATAAATCAATCTAGTTGGCCAAACCAAATCAATAGATCGGAGAAGAAATACGAGGCTATAATAATCATGCATAAAAGAGTGCAGCAAAGACTCAAATAATTTCATGGATAATCTGATCATAAACTCACAATTCATCGGATCCCAACAAACACACCGCAAAAAGTGATTACATCGGATAGAACTCCAAGAACATCGAGGAGAACATTGTATTGAAGATCAAAAAGAGAGAAGAAGCCATCTAGCTACTGCCTATGGACCCGAAGGTCTGTGGTATACTACTCACACATCATCGGAAGGGCAGCAAGGTTGATGTAGAGCCCCTCCGTGATCGATCCCCCCTCCGGTGGAGTACCGGAGAAGGCCTCCAGATGGGATCTCTCTGGAACAGAAACTTGCGGCGGCGGAAAAAAGTATTTCATGGACTCCCCTGAGGGTTTCTGATTTTTTCTGAATTTATAGTGGAAGAATTAGGTCAAACGGAGCTGGGTGGGCCCCACGAGGTACCAGGGCGCGCCACCCCCCCTTGGGCGCGCCCTGGTGCCTCGTGGCCCACTCCTTCATCTTCTGGCCCTCTCCCAAAGCTTCTATTGTTTATATTGTCCAATAAAAAATCTCCAAAAAGTTTCATGGCATTTGGACTTCATTTGGTATTGATTTTCTGTAAAACAAACACAGGGCAGAAAACAGCAACTGGCACTGGGCACTAGGTTAATAGGTTAGTCTCCAAAAATGATATATAATTGTTGTAAATGATTATAAAAACATCCAAGATTGATAATATAACAGCATGGAACAATCAAAAATTATAGATACGTTGGAGACGTATCAGCATCCCCAAGCTTAATTCCTGCTCGTCCTCGAGTAGGTAAATGATAAAAACAGAATTTTTGATGTGGAATGCTACCTAACATATTCATCACATATTCTTTTCTTTTGTAGCATGGACATTGGACTTGAATGATTCAAAGCAATAGTCTATAATTTGACATGAACATATAAATACTCAAGCATGCTAACAAGCAACCATGTCTTTAAAAATATCAACGCTAAAGAAAGTTATCCCTAGCCCATTATGCTCAATCATTGATCCATTCATGAAACACACTCAAATATTAGCTACGTCCAATGCACAAGTATGACAATAGTTCTCTCTAGTTGGTGCTTTTGTAAGAGAAGATGGAGACTCAATTTTTTTTGCATAAAAGTAAATAGATAGGCCCTTCGCAGAGGGAAGCAGAGATTTGTCAAATGTGCCAGAGCTCAAAGCTGAAATTAAAGAGATAAAAATATGTTGAGAGGCCTGCTTTTCCTGTCAACGAAAATGACCGAGAATTCCCAATATTTTCCATGCTAGACACATCATAGGTGGTTCCCAAATAGAAAGTAAAGTTTATTTCCTTTCCACCATTCTTTCACAATCCATGGCTAGCCGTATCCACGGGTTCCCTCCATACCAACACTTTCCAAGGAATTTTGTTGTTATTAATTTGATTTCATGTGGGACTGGGCATCCCTATTACCAACCATTCTCTCGTGCAATGACAAGTGAATAAACATTCATCGTGAGAATAACATACCTAGCATGAAAAATAATGAACACCCCCTGCCGCTTCATGAGTGGTACGGGCACACCAAACGGAAAATTATTTTGAAAATTAGAGTTGGCACACGCAAATTTACTTGGAACGGCATTGAAATACCGCATATAGGTAGATATAGTGGACTCATTTGGCACAACTTGGGTTTAAGGAGTTTGGATGCACAAGCAGTATTTCCGCTTAGTACAAATGAAGGCTAGCAAATAGATTGAGAAGCAACCAACCAAAAAACGAAAACGGTCATAAACATGCATTGAACACAACTAACACCGAATAATGCACCATAAGTAGGATATAATTTCATTGCATAACTATTGACTTAACGTGCATGCATAGGGAATCACAAACCTTAACACTAATATTCTTACTAAAGCACAATTACTCACTAACATGACTCACATATTATCATTTCCATATCGCAAAACTATTGCAAGGAATCACACTTATCATATCCAATGATCTATATGAAAGTTTTTATTTATATCCCTCTTGAATATTCATCACTTTGGGACCAACTTCATATCTTGTGCAAATTACCATTACTATCATCAACTCTCAAAAATATTTAAGTGAAGCATGAGAGTGCAAATATTTCTTCAAAATTTCAATCTTATCAATTCTCAAAATAATATAAGTGAAGCATGAGAATTCATTTCTTTAAAATTTTAATCTTGTCAATTCTTAAAATAATATAAGTGAAGTATGAGAATTCATTTCTTCAAAATTTTAATCAACTATCAAAATAATATAAGTGAAGCATGAGAGTTTATTTCTTCAAAATATAGCCACCACCGTGCTCAAAAAGATTTAAGTGAAGCACTAGAGCAACTGCCTAGCTCAAAAAATTTAAGTGAAGCACATTGAGTATTCTAACAAATGATGATAAACGTGTGGCTCTCTCAAGATAGGTGTGTTCAGCAAAGATGATTGTGACAAACTAAAAAGCAAACAAAGCAAAGACTCATATAATACAAGACGCTCCAAGCAAAACTCATATCATGTGACGAATAAAAATATAGCTCCAAGTAAAATTACCGATGATTGGTAGAAGAAAGAGGGGATGCCTTTCGGGGCATCCCCAAGCTTAGACGCTTGAGTCTTCCTTGAATATTACCTTGGGGTGCCTCGGGCATCCCTAAGCTTAGGCTTTTACTACTCCTTATTCCTTCATCCATCGTGATCTCACCCAAAACTTGAAAACTTCAATCACACAAAACTCAACAAAACCTTCGTGAGATCCGTTAGTATAACAAAACAAATCACTACTATAAGTACTGTTGCAAACCCATTCATATTTTATTTTTGCATTATACCTACTGTACTCTAACTTCACCATGGCTTATACCCCAAGATACAATCCATAGATTCATTAAAACAAGCAAGTAGTGCATCCAAAAACAGAATCTGTCAAAAACAGAACAGTCTGTAGCAATCTATTTAAAATCCATACTTCTGTAACTACAAAAATTCTGAAAAATAAGGAAAATGTGGGAAATTCATATACCAATACTGTGTAAAAATTTAAGATTTTTTTGATGCTCCAGTACAGAAACAAAATTCGGGCACTGGACGCAAAACTTTCTGTTTTCCAAACAGCATCAATTATATTATCTTCCAAATCATCCCAAAGGCTTTACTTGGCACAAACACTAATTAAAAACATAAAAACACATTCATACCAGTAGCATAAATGTGAAAACACATAATAACATGAAAATTTATTTTATTCATTGGGTTGCCTCCCAACAAGCTCTTTCTTTATAGCCATTAAGATAGGCTTGGGATATTAATGATGCTCACATGAAAGATAATAGTTGAAACACAAAGGGAGCATCATGTAGCATGTGAAAAACACATTTAAGTCTAACATGCTTCCTATGCATAGGCATTTTATAGGAAAACAAATTATCAAGGCAAGCAATTTCTAGCATATGCAAAGGAGAAGAATATAACATTGATGATTTCAACATAACGAGAGGTAATTTAGTAACATGAAGATTTCTACAACCATATTTTCCTCTCTCATAATAATTACATGTAGGATCATAATCAAATTCAACAATATAGCTATCATATAAAATATTCTCATCATGATCCACATGCATAAAATTTTTATTATCTTCCAAAATAGTGGGATTATCATCAACGAAAGTTATGACCTCTCCAAACCCACTTTTATCAAAAATTTCATAAGATTGATAATTCTCCAAAGTAGTGGGATCATTATTACCTAAAGTTAACGCTCTTCCAAACCAACTTTTAATAGTTTTGCAAATTTTATTATCAATAACATATTCATCATGAGGCTTAAATAAATTTTCCAGATCATAAAAAGCATTATCACCCCAATCATGATCATTGCAATAAGTAGTGGACATGACAAAATTATCATCCCCAAGCTTGTGGTTTTGCATATCATTAGCACAATTGACACTAATAGTAACATCATTGCAATCATGCTTTTCATTCAAGGGGCTATCAAGTATGGGTGTTATAGCAATAATTTCATTTTTAACATAAGGAACTATAGCAAGTTCATCTCTATAAGCATCTTTAATATTGGCATCGTGGCCACAAGAATAACCAGCATCATGTTCATCAAGAGGGGATATTTCAATCGAATCATCGGAATCATAATTATCTATAGATTCATGAGTATCATTATTCTCTTCCAAAGCATTAGACATTCTCTCAATAAATTCACTAACATAGGCATTAGATGCATAATTTTCATAGCAATACTTAAGTATGGCAAAATTTTCAGATTTCTGGAAAGTAATATCATACTTTTCAATCAAAGAAGCAACTTCATAAGCACCCTTAAAAGCAACAAATTCTTCAATTTGTTCGATATCATAGTAATTATAAACACCCTTGGCATAAGAAGACAAGATTTCATTATCATTAAACTCACATAGGTAGGGAAGGTGTTTTTTAGGATTCTTAGAGCAACAAGTAAAATCATAAATTTCACATAGATTCCAAGCATAGCATAGCAAACTATTTATTTGATGCCATAGGAGTCTCCCTTTTTCAGACAAACGGTGACGCAATAAATGAGCATGCTCCTTTAAAGATTTTCCCTCAACTAAACTAGTTGGGGTTTCAGCATGAGCACAAATGGATCAAAGACGATTCAAGTGGTAAACTTTAAATTGATCCATAGTATCTTATATTTTTGCTTTTAGTTTATGTTCTTGTGTGTTCAGCATGAAGGCAATAAAAGCAAGCAAGTAAAGAAGCAAACAAGAAAAAGGCAAACGGATAATATTTTTGTATTTTTGTAAAAATGTTTTAGAAGTGGGGGAGATGAAAACGAGAGGCAAATGGCAAATAAAGTAAATGCAAGGAGATGATAGTTTATGCAAAGGTACTTGATAGATGTTGATGATGTCTCCCCGGCAACGGCGCCAGAAATTCTTCCTGCTACTTGTAGCTTGCGTTGGTATTATCCCCGAAGAGGAAGGGATGATGCAGCACAGTAGAGATAAGTATTTCCCTCAGTTATGAAACCAAGGTTATCGAACCAGTAGGAGAATCACGCAACACCTCGTTAGCAGCACCTGCACACAAACAACAAATCCTTGCACCCAACGCAAACGAGAGATTGTCAATCTCTCGGCGGTAAATTGCAAGATTAAATTGTATCTGATAGATAGATAGATTGAAACAAAAATACAAAATAAAATAAATAAAATAAATGGAAGCAATATTTTTAGCGTTTTAGTAATATGATTTAGATAGACCCGGGGACCATAGGTTTCACTAGAGGCTTCTCTCAAGAAAATAGCATACGGTGGGTGGACAAATTACTATTGGGCAATTGATAGAAAAGCAAATAATCATGACGATATCCAAGGCAATGATCATGTATATAGGCATCACGTCCAAAATAAGTAGACCGACTCCTGCCTGCATCTACTACTATTACTCCACACATCGACCGCTATCCAGCATGCATCTAGTGTATTACGTCCATAAGAACGGAGTAATGCCTTAAGAACGATGACATGATGTAGACAAGATAAACTCACGTATGAATAAACCCCATCTTTTTACCCTTAGTAGCAATGATACATACGTGTCATGTCCCTTTCTGTCACTGGGATTGAGCACCGCAAGATCGAACCCACTACAAAGCACCTCTTCCCATGGCAAGATAAATCAATCTAGTTAGCCAAACCAAATCAATAGATCGGAGAAGAAATATGAGGCTATAATAATCATGCATAAAAGAGTGCAGCAAAGACTCAAATAATTTCATGGATAATCTGATCATAAACTCACAATTCATCGGATCCCAACAAACACACCGCAAAAAGTGATTACATCGGATATAATTCCAAGAACATCGAGGAGAACATTGCATTGAAGATCAAAAAGAGAGAAGAAGCCATCTAGCTACTGCCTATGGACCCGAAGGTCTGTGGTAAACTACTCACGCATCATCGAAAGGGCAGCAAGGTTGATGTAGAGCCCCTCCGTGATCGATTCCCCCTCCGGCGGAGTACCGGAGAAGGCCTCCAGATGGGATCTCTCTGGAACAGAAACTTGCGGCGGCGAAAAAAGTATTTCGTGGACTCCCCCGAGGGTTTCTGATTTTTTTTGAACTAATAGTGAAAGAATTAGGTCAAACGGAGCTGGGTGGGCCCCCACGAGGTACCAGGGCACGGCACCCCCCCTAGGGCGCGCCCTGGTGCCTCGTGGCCCACTCCTTCATCTTCTGGCCCTCTCCCGAAGCTTCCAGTGTTTATCTTGTCCAATAAAAAATCTCCAAAAAGTTTCGTGGTATTTGGACTTCGTTTGGTATTGATTTTCTGTAAAACAAAAACAGGGCAGAAAACAACAACTGGCACTGGGCACTAGGTTAATAGGTTAGTCTCCAAAAATGATATATAATTGCTGTAAATGATTATAAAAACATCCAAGATTGATAATATAACAGCATAGAACAATCAAAAATTATAGATACGTCGGAGACGTATCAACATCGTGCTAAAACTTGGTTTTCATCCTTACCTAGAAATAGTATTGATTCTTGGGATAAGTGTAAGGATGCTTTTATTACTAAATATTTTCCTCCCGCTAAGATTATTTCTTTAAGAAATCAATTTTTGAATTTTAAGCAACTTGAGCATGAACATGTTGCCCAATCTTGGGAGAGAATGAAATTAATGATAAGAAATTGCCCAATTCATGGTTTGAATTTGTGGATGATCATACAAAAATTTTATGCGGGACTAAACTTTGTCTCAAGAAATTTGCTAAACTCTGCGCAGATGGCACCTTTATGGAAATTACATTGGGAGAAGCTACAAAACTTCTTGATAATATTATGGCAAATTATTCTCAATGGCACACAGAACGAACTCCAACTGGTAAGAAGGTAAATTCTGCTGAAGAAATTAATACTTTGAGTGATAAGATGGATGCTTTATTGAAATTGGTTGCTAGAAAAAAAATACTCATATTGATCCTAATAATGTGCCCTTGTCCACTTTGATTGAGCTAAATAATGATGCTATTGATGTGAATTCTGTCTCTAGAAATAATTTCAACAACAATGCTTATAGGGGTAATTTCAATGCTAGACCGTTTCCTGGAAATTCCTCTAATAATTATGGCAATCCTTATGGTAATTCTTATAATAATAATAGGATGCCCTTTGATCTTGAAAGTAATATTAAAGAATTTATTAGTTCGCAAAAGGATTTCAATGCTATGATAGAAGAAAAATTGAATAGAGTTGATGAATTGGCTAGGAATATGGATAAAATTGCTCATGATGTGGAAAATCTCAAAACTAAAATTTTGCCATCTAAGCATGATATAAATGAGTCTATTAAAGCTATCTATGTCTCCATTAATGAAAGTAAAGAAAGGACCGCTAGGTTGAGAGCTAATCGAGAATTTCTAGAAAAAGCGATTCCACCCGGTTTTTATTGTAGTAATGATGAAGATATTAAAATGATTGGTGTTACACCTATTGAATCTTTGTTTAATAATATAAAACTTGATGAAAAATGTACCGAAGAAGAGTCAACTTTAGAAAGAAGGAGTCCCGCTTGTTTGGAGGGTGATAATCTTGGTCATAAAAATGAAAAAAAGTGGGTTTGGCGAGGTTAAAACTTTAAATAGTAATGCACCCACTACTTTGGATTACAAGGACTTTAATTATGATAGCTGTTCTTTAATTGAGTGTATTTCCTTGTTGCAATCCATGATTAATTCACCAAATGCATATGAACAAAATAAAGCTTTCACTAAACATATTGTAGAAGCCATGATGAAAGCACATGAAGAAAAACTTGAGTTAGAAGTATCAATTCCTAGAAAATTACAAGATGAATGGGAACCCACTATTAAAGTAAAAATTAAAGATTATGAATGTAACGCTCTTTGTGATCTTGGTGCTAGCGTTTCCACTATACCAAAGTCTTTGTGTGATGTGCTAGGTCTCACCGACTTGGATCCTTGTTCCCTTAATTTGCATCTTGCAGATTCCACTATTAAAAAGGCATTGGGTAGGATTAATGATGTGCTTATTCTTGAAAATAGAAATTATGTGCCCGTGAACTTTATTGTTCTTGACATTGAATGCAATCCTTCTTGCCCCATAATACTTGGTAGGCCTTTTCTTCGAACTATTGGTGCTATTATTGATATGAAAGAAGGTAATATAAGATTTCAATTTCCACTAAATAAAGGGATGGAACACTTCCCTAGGAAGAGAATTAAAGCACCATATGAATCCATTATGAGGGCCACCTATGGAATTAATTTGAAGGATGACAACACTTGAAACTATGCATTATGCCTAGCTAGGGGCATAAAACAATAACGCTTGTTGGGAGACAACCCAATGAATAAAATAATTTTTTGCTTTTACCTACTATCTTTGAGTATTTTCTTCTGTTATGATTGAGTTTTTATGTTTTAATTAGTGTTTGTGCCAAGTAATGCCTTTGGGATGATTTGGAAGATAGTATAATTGATGCTGTTTGGAAAACAGAAGGTTTTGCATCCAGTACTGGAATTTTAATTCTGTACTGGAGCATCAGAAAAATCTGAAATTTTTACACAGTATTGTCAAATGAATTTCCCACGTTGTACTAATTTTTCAGAATTTTTGGAGTTACAGAAGTATGGATTTTAAATAGATCTTTACAGACTGTTCTGTTTTAGACAGATTCTGTTTTTATTGCATAGTTTGCTTATTTTGACGAATCTATGGATCGTATCGGGGGGTATGAGTCATGGAAAAGTTGGAGTACAGTAGCATTATGCCAATATTAAATATGAATCAATTTACAACAGTACCTAAAGTTAAAGATTTATTTGTTATACTAACGGATCTCACGAAGGTTTTGTTGAGTTTTGTGTGATTGAAGTTTTCAAGTTTTGGGTGAGATCACGATAGATGAAGGAATAAGGAGTGGCAAGAGCCTAAGCTTGGGGATGCCCAAGGCACCCCAAGGTAATATTCAAGGAAGACTCAAGCGTCTAAGCTTGGGGATGCCCCGGAAGGAATCCCCTCTTTCTTCTACCAACTATCGGTAACTCACTTGGAGCTATATTTTTATTCATCACATGATATGTGTTTTACTTGGAGCGTCATGTATTATATGAGTATTTGCTTTGTTTGATTTTTAGTTCATCACAATCATCTTTGCTGGACACACCTATTTGAGAGGGACACACATTATTCATGATTTGTTAGAATACTCTATGTGCTTCACTTAAATCTTTTGACCTAGGCAGTTGCTCTAGTGTTGCACTTAAATCTTTTGAGCTAGGCAGTTGCTCTAGTGCTTCACTTAAATCTTTTTGAGCACGGCGGTGGCTAAATTTTGAAGAAATATTTGAACTCTTATGCTTCACTTATATTATTTTGAGAGTTGATAAGATTAAAATTTTGAAGAAATATTTGCACTCTCATGCTTCACTTATATCTTTTTGAGAGTTGATAATAGTAATGGTAATTTGCACAAGATATGAATTTGGTCCCATAGTGATGAATATTCAAGAGGGATATAATAAAAACTTTCATGAAAGATCATTGGATATGATAAGTTTGATTCCTTGCAATAGTTTTGCGATATGGAGATGATAATATGTGAGTCATGTTAGTGAGTAATTACGATTTAGTAAGAATATTGGTGTTAAGGTTTGTGATTCCCTATGCATGCACATAAAGTCAATAGTTATGCAACGAAATTATATCCTACTTATGGTGCATTATTCGGTGTTAGTTATGTTCAGTGCATGTTTATGACCGTTTTTGCTTTTTCGTTGGTCGCTTCTCAATCTATTTGCTAGCCTTCATTTGTACTAAGCAGGAATACTGCTTGTGCATCCAACTCCTTAAACCCAAGTTGTGCCAAATGAGTCCACCATATCTACCTATATGCGGTATTTCCATGCCGTTCCAAGTAAATTTGCATGTGCCAACTCTAAATTTTCAAAATAATTTTCCATTTTGTGTGCCCGTACCGCTCATGAAGCGTCAGGGGGTGGCCAATATTTTCCATGCTAGGTGTGTTATTCTCACGATGAGTGTTTATTCACTTGTCATTGCACGAGAGAGTGGCAGGCAATAGGGATGCCCAGTCCCACAATGAATCAAAAATAATAATAACAAATTCCTTGGAAAGTGTTGGTATGGAGGGCACCGGTGGATACGCCTAGCCATGGATTGTGAAAGAATGGTGGAAAGGAAATAAAATTTATTTTCTGTTTGGGAGCCGCCTATAATGTGTCTAGCATGGAAGATATTGGGAATTCTCGGTCGTTTTCGTTGACAGGAAAAGCATGCCTCTCAAAATAATTTTATCTCTCTAATTTAAGCCTTGAGCTCTGGCACATTTGCAAATCTCTGCTTCCCTCTGCGAAGGGCCTATCTATTTACTTTTATGCAATTTTTATTTTTTATTTTGAGTCTCCATCTTCTCTTACAAAGCACCAACTAGAGAGCACTATTGTCATACTTGTGCATTGTGTGTAGCTAATATTGAGTGTGTTTCATGAATGGATCAATGATTGAGCATAATGGGCTAGGGATAACTTTCTTTAGAATTGATATTTTGAAAGACATGGTTGCTTGTTAGTATGCTTGAGTATTTATGTCTTCATGTCAAACTATAGACTATTGCTTTGAATCATTCAAGACCAAATGTCCATGCTACAAAGAAAAGAGTATATGATGAATATGATAGGCAGCATTCCACATCAAAAATTCCGTTTTTATCATTTACCTACTCGAGGACGAGCTGGAATTAAGCTTGGGGATGCTTGATACGTCTCCAATGTATCTATAATTTTTGATTGTTCCATGCCGTTATAGTATCAATCTTGGATGTTTTATATACATTTACAAGCAATTATATATCATTTTTTGGGACTAACCTATTAACTTAGTGCCCAGTGCCAGTTGTTGTTTTCTACTTGTTTTTGGCTTTTCAGAGAAACAGTACCAAATGAAGTCCAAATGCCAGGAAACTTTTTGGAGATTTTTTTCTGGACAAAATAAACCTAGGAAGCTTTGGGAGGAGGCCAGAATCCCCACAGGGGCTTCACAAGGCACTAGGGCGCGCCCCAGGGGGGCGCACTGTGGTACCTTGTGGGGACCACGTGATTCCTTTTGACCTAATTCCACTTCTATAAATTCACAAATATTGGGAAACCCCCAGAGAGCCAGAAGAGAAAACCTTTCCGCCGCCGCAATCCTCTGTTCTTCCACGATCCCATCTGGAGGCCTTTTTCGGTACTCTACCGGAGGGGAAATCGATCACGGAGGGCTTCTACATCAACCTTGCTGCCCTTCCGATGATGTGTGAGTAGTTTACCACAGACCTACGGGTCCATAGCTAGTAGCTAGATGGCTTCTTCTCTCTCTTTGATCTTCAATACAATGTTCTGCTCGATGTTCTTGGAGTTCTATCCGATGTAATCTTCTTATGCGGTGTGTTTGTTGGGATCCGATGAATTGTGAGTTTATGATCAGATTATTCATGAGAAATATTTGAGTCTTCTCTGAACTATTTTATGCATGATTGTTATAGCTTTGTATTTCTCTTCGATCTATCAGTTTAGTTTGGCCTACTAGATTGATTTATCTTGCAATGGGAGAGCTGCTTTGTGATGGGTTCAATCTTGCGGTGCTCAATCCCAGTGACAGAAAGGGACATGACATGTATTTGTATTGTTGCCATTAAGGATAAAAAGATGGGGTTTATTCATATTGCTTGAATTTTCTTCTCTACATCATGTCATCTTGCTTAAGGCGTTACTCTGTTTCATGCTTAATACCCTAGCTGCATGCTGGATAGCGGTCGATGGGTGGAGTAATAGTAGTAGATGCAGGCAGGAGTCGGTCTACTTGTCTCGGACGTGATGCCTATATACATGATCATTGCCATGAATCCATCATAATTATTTGCTTTTCTATCAATTGCCCAACAGTAATTTGTTTACCCACCATATGCTTATGTGCTCAAGAGAGAAGCCTCTAGTGAAAACTATGGTCCCCGGGTCTTTCTTTATTATATAAAAAACCTAAAAATACCTTGCTGCAATTTATTTACTTTTATTTTAATTAGTAGTTTAGTTTATCTATTTACCTCGATAAGATTTAATCCTTGCAATTAACCGCTAAGAGGATTGACAACCCTCTTATTCGCGTTGGGTGCAAGTGTTTGCTCTTGTGTGTGCAGGTGCGCTTTAACGGAATTTTGCTTGGTTCTCCTACTGGATTGATAACCATGGTTCTTAACTGAGGGAAATACTTATCTCTAATGTACTGCATCTTCCTTCCTATTTAGGGAATTACCAACGCAACTCACAAGTAGCAATAGAACTGGATGGAAATAAAATAAAAATCTGTTGTCACATTGTAGTAGGGGTATCAACGTACATGAATGAGACAAACCTGACACTCGATGAACAATTATCAGTTGATGAAATGCAATCTAGTGTCAAATTATCTCATTCACACAGTGAGAATTGATTGACCTATGCAACAACAGTGAAGCTTGCGGCCGTCC
The DNA here is from genome assembly GCA_039707655.1 of Elymus sibiricus. Lineage (NCBI taxonomy): Eukaryota > Viridiplantae > Streptophyta > Magnoliopsida > Poales > Poaceae > Elymus > Elymus sibiricus. The sequence continues at coordinate 395,619,080 of CM077672.1, forward strand.
GCTGGTGCGGGTATTTAAGCCGGTCGGCGTCCTCCCCGCGCGGCGATGTGGGACTAAACTTTGGGTGCACAGATGAGAGAGGAAGGAGCTTCGGTGGCTGCAGGTGGGACCGTTACGACCTAAAGCGGGGTCGGCGGACAAGCCCGGGCGCCCCCATATCCGCCCCAAATTTGGGCTGAATATGAGGGGTGCCGTTCAGACCGGGCATTTAAGGCCCATTTGAGGCGCCCGTCTGGGTCGGTTTTTTGTGACCAGTCAGTGGCCGGGCCGTCCGCCCGGGCGTTTGAGGCGGGTTTGGGCCGTCCGGCTGTACATAGGCTCTTATGGTTATAGCATTAGTTCCACTGCCATCCACGCTACACATTCGAGTGTTGATTTTCTAGGATTGTAACGTATATATTAAAGAAGTGGCTAATTCAATTCTCTTTTCGACCGTCGGATGGATGATGGACGCCTCGCCTATGTCTGCCTCCTCGCATCCCTTGTCAACCACCTCCAGTGCATTCCCACCAGTTCAAGTTCGCACCGGTTCACACTTGGCAACCGCTGAATATAAGGAGCGGTTCCATCCACAGTACCAACGAATCCCAGAGAAAACCCCACAACCCTCTTTCCATCGACAATGGTGCGCATGCCCCCGAACCGCCCCTACATCTCCATGGCCGGCAACATGCCGCATAGGACACCAGGACCACCCAATGTTGTAACGCCCCAAAAATCGGGTTATCGATTTTTGTGCTGTTAATCCTTCCTAGCTTTCCTCTCCCAAATTTTTTCCTCTGGAATCTGGCGAGTGACCAGGTGAATCCAAACAATCCTCAGCCTCTCAATGCCTTTCCCATGCTTCTGTGCCAGTCAAGCTCCCGTCAGTAAACCCCGAACCTCATTCAAACCCTAGTTCCAAAATATTGGAACTGGAAATCCTGCCTTTGTGTTTACAAAGGAGCTATCATTTTCCTTGCTCTGTTAATCCTCCCAAAATTTCCAGAGACTCTCCTACATCCATAAACCCTAGATGTGCAAAAATATTGCTAAGTCATATGCAATATTTCTCATCTAGAATTAATTCCTCTTTCTGCCTTTCTGAGGAATTAAATCCAGGAAAATATCTATCCATCTCCAAAGTTCATGAAAACTTGTGGAGATATTCTTTGTGATCATATTGAGCTCTCACAAAAAGATTGGCCATAATTAAATAAGGGAAATTGCATTTTCCTATTTAAAGCCAATATTTCAATTTGGGGCCTTTCCAAAGGAACTACCATTTTGGTAGCTAGGAAAAATCCCAAATGATTTGTGGAGCTTCTCCTATCCATATATTCACCATTTCCATCAAGATCTCAAGTTCCACAATTCAAATTTTGAGCACAACATCCATTTGCAAATTCTGTCCAGATTTGCAGTTTGCAAAGGAAGTGATTGTCCCCTTGATCTTTTTGGGCTGAGATTTTTCAGGGTGGTTAACATTGATAAATGACCACTGGATACCAAAACCAGCCCATTTCATCTAGCCAATTTTCCTCAGTAAATTATCTAAGTTTCTATTCAGATTGAATCTCTGTGAAGGAAGTACCCTCATGGATGATCAATTTGAGCTGAAACTTTTCCAGCAATCTCTCATGACCAAATCATCACTCTCCACCAAAAATCAGCTAATTCCATTTAGCCATTTGACCCCAGCATCATCATCTTCAGTTCTGGTCAGAATTCAGGTTTACAAAGGAAGTGCTAGCTACACTTGTCCATTTGTGCTGAATTTTGGCCAGAATGATCACCTTAGTAGATTATTAACCCCAGCCCAAGATCAGGCCAAGAGGAGCACTGTGTTGACCACACCACATGTCAACAATTTGCTGCTGGAAACTGTTTGACCTTGGTGCAGTCCCATCCGAGCTCTCTCGTGCCATCCAGATGCATAGGTCAACTCAGTGATGCGTGGAGAACACCCCAGACATGGTTTGGCCCCGAGTGCAGCGTGGCAACGCCGTGGCCACGTGGTGACCACGGGCAGAGCGCGCCAAATCGAAGCTCTGTGCATTGGAGTCTTCGGGAGGCCGCCTCCAGCGAGCTCCGGCTTGTCCGCGAGCGCCGGTGAGCTGCCCACCGCACGCGTGGACGTCCAGAAGCCTCTCCCCTCGTCTGCTGGCTCTTGGACGGCCGTGCCGACATGGATTCGCCACCGGATCACCGTCACGGCGACGAGCTCTCGGAGCTTCGGCCGTCGTCGCGTAGCTCTCCCCTCGGCTATATAAGCATGCCCTCGAGCCCTCCTCTTCACCAGCAGCCCCTCTCCCCCTTCCTCTCGAGCTCTTGGAGCTCCCTACATCTCCCATGGCCGAGAGGCCGCCGCCCGACTCCCTCGGCCACCCCCTGCCATGGCCCTCTCCCTCCTCTCCTCTTCTGCGCCATTGGCCTCCCCTGAGCAACCGCAAACCGCCGCCCCCTCTAATTTCCGCCGGAGGAGCCCGTGCCCGCCACCCCAAGCGCCGCCGCGGCCGTCTTCTCTGCCGCCGTTCCCCTCGGCCGATTCCGGATGTGTGGTCACTCCACCTCACTTCCTTACGCGTGCACGACCTCCCCAGGAGCCCACGGGGCCGCCGTCGTGCTCATCCTAGTCGGGAGAGCCCTGCCGGCGTGGCTCCGTCGAAGCTCCTCAGCCGCTGCGGCCGGCCAACGGCGACGGCACTGCAGGCAGTCCCACGAGGCCCTGCGACCATCCCCGGATGCAGCGTAGTACTCCGGTTCCAGGGAGACCACCGGCGGGCTCACTGGCGCCGCCCATCGCCGGCAACGTCGACGGCCGAGGCCCTCCCTGGCCGGTGTCGTGGGAGGAAGAAGGAGACAGAAGAAGGAGAGAGAGGATAAGCCGGGGCCCGCCTGTAAGTGGCTAACGGCCGGGCCCAGCCGGTTAAGTGGAGACGTACCCCGTAAAAGGCGTTTTTTGTTACCGAAGACGTGTTTGTGGAAAGGCGCTTCCACTTTCTCAGCCGCTGGCCGAAACGGCTATTTAGCGAACGTTCGCTCGTTAAGGACTCAAATGCACAGTTTTCTGTCCGTTTCTCGGCTTAACGAATGAACGGCCGTGTCTCCGCGACGGTAACTCCGATTGAGGTAAAACCAACGCCCACGTCTTCAGTTCGTCGAGCCCGTTGCGATGGCATCATTTTCATAATGTTTCCACACTGTGAAAATGACCATTTTTCCCTTGCCCTTAATCAGCCCCCTTCGAGAGGGAAACTTTTTCGGCAAATATTTCCGCGAGCTCATCGCACTTCTTCCTGGTGACTCTATCAACCCCAAGGCAAGCCAACCTCTTATCATGAGCTCCGGACTTGCGTGATGACTTTGCTTGTACCCTGTGTGTGTGTGTTGCCGTATATTCAGATCATCTGTTAGTCTGCACTGCCGTAGCCCTGTTATTTCATCTGTGCTAGATACTAGTGTTATTTACCATGTGATACCATGAATTGCTGTCATGTCATATTTTCCCATGCTAGTAACATTATTTTCGTACCATTATCATGTTAGTGCTATGATTTGATCTCATGCCATGATTGTCAGTACCGTTATGATTTTGCTATGCTGTTGTTAAGTAATTGTTCTTGCTCATAAATGTTGATGTTATGGTGTGATGACGGAAATATTAAATTGAACTTATAAATTAAACCTCCTCCGTCGTCGATGGGATCGAGTCATAGTGCCACCTATCCAGACTTATCCGTGCAGCCACATTTGCCGGTATGGGACGGCCTTGACTTGGTCTAACTTTGTGCTCTCTTATCGGTACCACCAAAGAGGGAAGGTTATGCGCGCGTGCTACCCTGGCCCGGTAGGCGGCGATAACCTTGTGAGCCCAATTGTTTGTTTAGCCCGGGAGTCCCCGTTTGGGACAGTTTTGTTTGGTCATGAGGTGGCAGGTGTCACGAGGTGACACAGGGGCCCCCCAGGACATGACCCTGGGAGGGTATGATTGTCGGTGGTACGGTGGGGGAGTCACGGGTTAGGCAAGTTTTGTTGGAGTAGCACCGGTCCACCCGAATGGGAACATGTACTAAGTACGAGGCCGGGAGCTCCATGGTGTGGGTAAAGTGCGCAACCTCTGCAGAGTGTAAGAATCTATTCGAATAGCCGAGTCCATGGTATTGGACACAGTTCATACTAGGCCACTATTTGGTCTTTGTCGATCTGGAGGACAAACCTACAAACTTGCTAAAGAATGTGCTATTAAGTAAATGTGGTAACTTGGACTATGGGATAATTGTGAGCAGTCACCATGTGGTTCTGACATGATCACGAGATGGGATCTCGGTGAGTCATGAGTTAGCCCAGCAGGGCAGTAAAGTTGGGTGATATCACAACATAGTATTTTAATGATTCACCAAGGGTAAGTGTAGACTTCAGTTTAACCTTGGATGCCATGTCTCGTAGAAATTGCCATGCCATGCCATGATATGTAGTTGTTATGCCTGATCCATGTTATGCCATGATTTCCAGTTAATTCCATGCCATGTTTAGAATAAATTCTTATATAAGCATAGTGCTCGCTTTGTCATCTGCTTGTTTGGATGCTATGTATTTGGTTGACTTGCGAGTACATTCAAAGTACTCACCTGGCCTTGCACGTGGCCAGTTGTAGGAGAAGATCCGTCGTGCTAGATCGTAACCCAGCCAGTCCTGTGCGTTGTGGAGCCCAGCCAGAGATGTCATTGCCGTTGAACCAAGACCTCCGCTGCCATTTAGTTAGCCTTGGAGCCATGTAATATTGTTGTAAGCAACAATGTTGTAAAACTCCATTTCATATAATAAAGCCATTTTTGTGCCTGGAATTACTGTATCATGTCTCAGGCGTGCGCCAGGTCTTATCCTGGGACTGGCGTGCGTCAACCCTCTATCGGGGTGCCACAAGACTTGGTATCAGAGCCAGGCTGGCTGTAGGTTATCCTAGCATCAGACCATCCCTATTTTCAACCGGTAGTGAGCCCAATAGAGTTGACCCATCTCTGGCATCCGACACGGCCACTGTTGATCAACAGTCGGTGCAGTCGGAATGGACGAGCCCCTACCCAGCTGTCCGCCCACCCAGCCATCCCTGGATTGGACCGCGACCCTACCCAGTGGTCGGCCGTGCCAGCGTATCCTTTACCCGGCACGAGAAGGATCCACGCCATGCTGGTATGTCCCAGCCTGGCTGCCTATTTAAAACCCCTCCCACCTGCGAGTCACAGTCCTCTCCGCAAGAGAGCCCAGGCCAGTATCTCCAAACCAGCAGCCATGGCTAGCTCTTCCAGAGCACCCGCTTTCCATATCCGAACCTTGGTTAATGGTTATCCCGGCTTTCCGCCCATTCTTTCGAGCATGCTCACTCAAGCCCTTGGTTGTAGTACTAGCCCGGTGTATCTGGTGTTCCAATCAGAACCCGTCTCTCACCTTTGCCGATTCTATGCGAATGCGCATATCTGCCCAGGTCCAGCAGAGGATGGGAAGCCCTTGACTTTTCAGGGCAAACCCATGCCCACCCCCGCATTGGCTGTCCAGACAGCTGCTGCGGAAGCCATCGCTCGTCTTCGTTTCAGTTCTCGCAAGTAGCGGAGATGCGGGAGTTTCGCTACTTTCCCTCTGCGTCCAGCGAAGGCTGCGAGTTCTTCAGCACAGTCGAAGATACCGACTCGGCAATGGCTCGCCTAGTTCAGTTCATTGCTGCCCAGGGACTGCTGATCTCCGGCATCCTTGGAGAGTTTAAAGCCATTGACCAGAGCACCACTCGGGTTGTTACAGAAGCATACCGTGAGGCCCGTCAAGTTGCATCCCATGCCACCAGTTCCATGATGCCAAACCCAATGCCACCTTCGCAGCTAGTGTTAACCTCGAAGCCTGTGAACCCGTGGAACTCTGGCTCCGTCCACCCAAATTCTATTCGAGGAGCTATTCGGCGTCTTCATCGTCGGGATGTGATACGGCAAGTTCCCGCCGCAGCTCCAGCAGTCAAGCCCCAACCTATAGAGGTGTCCGACGATGAAGACGGAAGTTGGCTCAGCCTGCGTCCCCCAGGAGAGCCCCAGGAAGAGTAGAACCCTGTAGTTCGGAGTGAGTTGTTGTTCGCTGCCTAGTAAGATTGCGTGTTGTTGTATGCTTGTATGCTTGTAACTTGTGTGCTGTTGTAACGTTATGTATGTCTGTTTGCTCTGCGTGTTTAGTTCGTTGTCTCTCTGTTAAGCAGAAATGTTTAGCAGAGCTGGCAATGGTTTCTTAACAAGATTTCGATCAGTAGGACACTTGCACTTAATAACAACGGACTCGCTTGGAGTCCCTAATGAAATACGGGCTGGTGTAGGTGTCTGTATACCAGGAGTACATACACCCACTAGCATTAAAACACCGTAGTGTAATCTGTTGGATGTGTTCTTTTCCATTGCATGTATGTTGCTCCTGTATGCATTTGCCTGCATTTTGGTTTGAATAGATTGCATGTGTATTGTGTGAGCAATGTCTGCACGCCAAGTTCATCCTCCTGAGTACAGACGCAGCAGTACTCAGGTGGAATGCAAACCGCATACCCTCATCCATTCGTGCTCTCTCCGTTTGCCAGCCTCCCAAACCCAGAACTCTGGAGAGCCAGTTCTCCCTTCCCTAGTCCCTAAATTTTTCCCCAGAGCTCAGCTGCAACCTCGGAGAAATTCTGAGAAATTTTATTGCAGCATAAACCGTTACAACCCCTCAAGTCTGAGATTTAGCCCTGATTCTACTCCAACACCCACTCATACCCGGCACAAATACCTAGTCTTCATGATCACCGCCGCCTCAGAGAGCCACCACTCGAGTAGCGGCATCACGGCGATCATCGAGGATCATCGCACACAGCAGCAGTGAGAAGCCAATCAATGCCGCCAGCAGACCAACCAAGAGGATGGTGATCAGCTCCGAACCCACGTCCGCCATTAACGCCTCGCCTTGAGCTCCTGCAACCAAAAGAAGAAGGAGAAGGAGAAGAGGTGAGGTGAGGAGCGAGGTAGAGGGAAGAAACCGCGGTCGTTTTTATAGCCCGAGCCCGGTGTACGGTGCGCGAGGTCCAGGAAAACCGCGCATCGCTCGATCACCGGCGTCCAGGAGGCGAATCCGCGAGCAGTGCCGACCGGCGCTGGCCTGCGATGGGAGCGCTCTCTGCATCGACCTTGTGCACGCCGCGCACTACCGTCGTAGGGTGCTTTATGCCCTAGGAGCTAGGCGCGAGCTGTGCCCGGTCGCACAGCGCAGGAGCGAGAGAGAGCAGTTGGCCGGAGATAGAAGAAGGAGGCTGCCAGTGGGCCCTGGGCCCATCTGTCAGCGAGAGAGGCCACTGTTCACTGGGGTGTCCCTGGCATTTTTGATAAAGGAAAATTTTCTTTTTCAGAGCCACGGGAAAACCCAGCGACCCCTACATGTGGAGTAGATCCCGCGATATCCGTATCTCGATCTGGGTGTACCAATTTTTGGTACTCTTAACTCGGTTGTTTTCAACCGCAGGGTTAAGACCCAACCCAGAGGTTTTTCCAGGAGGCGTAGTATTTGTTTTGGGCTAACCCTAGGAATCTCGAGGACGAGATTCTCTTAAGGGGGAAGGTTTGTAACACCCCAAAAACCGGGTTATCAATTTTTGTGCTGTTAATCCTTCCTAGCTTTCCTCTACCAAATTTTTTCCTCTGGAATCTGGCGAGTGACCAGGTGAATCCAGACAATCCTCAGTCTCTCAATGCCTTTCCCATGCTTCTGTTCTAGTCAAGCTCCCGTCAGTAAACCCCGAACCTCATTGAAACCCTAGTTCCAAAATATTGGAACTGGACATCCTGCCTTTGTGTTTACAAAGGAGCTATCATTTTCCTTGCTCTGTTAATCCTCCCAAAATTTCCAGAGACTCTCCTACATCCATAAACCCTAGATGTGCAAAAATATTGCTAAGTCATATGCAATATTTCTCATCTAGAATTAATTCCTCTTTCTGCCTTTCTGAGGAATTAAATCCAGGAAAATATCTATCCATCTCCAAAGTTCATGAAAACTTGTGGATATATTCTTTGTGATCATATTGAGCTCTCAAAAAAAGATTGGCCATAATTAAATAAGGGAAATTGCATTTTCCTATTTAAAGCCAATATTTCAATTTGGGGCCTTTCCAAAGGAACTACCATTTTAGTAGCTAGGAAAAATCCCAAATGGTTTGTGGAGCTTCTCCTATCCATATATTCACCATTTCCATCAAGATCTCAAGTTCCACAATTCAAATTTTGAGCATAACATCCATTTGCAAATTCTGTCCAGATTTGCAGTTTGCAAAGGAAGTGATTGTCCCCTTGATCTTTTTGGGCTGAGATTTTTCAGGGTGGTTAACATTGATAAATGACCACTGGATACCAAAACCAGCCCATTTCATCTAGCCAATTTTCCTCAGTAAATTATCTAAGTTTCTGTTCAGATTGAATCTCTGTGAAGGAAGTACCCTCATGGATGATCAATTTGAGCTGAAACTTTTCCAGCTATCTCTCATGACCAAATCATCACTCTCCACCAAAAATCAGCTAATTCCATTTAGCCATTTGACCCCAGCATCATCATCTTCAGTTCTGGTCAGAATTCAGGTTTACAAAGGAAGTGCTAGCTACACTTGTCCATTTGTGCTGAATTTTGGCCAGAATGATCACCTTAGTAGATTATTAACCCCAGCCCAAGATCAGGCCAAGAGGAGCACTGTGTTGACCACACCACATGTCAACAGTTTCCTGCTGGAAACTGTTTCACCTTGGTGCAGTCCCAGCTCTCCCGTGCCATCCAGATGCATAGGTCAACTCAGTGATGCGTGGAGAACACCCCAGACAAGGTTTGGCCCTGAGTGCGGCGTGGCAACACCGTGGCCACGTTGTGACCACGGGCAGAGCGAGCCAAATCGGAGCTCTGTGCATTGGAGTCTTCGGGAGGCCGCCTCCAGCAAGCTCCGGCTTGTCCGCGAGCGCCGGCGAGCTGCCCACCGCACGCGTGGACGTCCAGAAGCCTCTCCCCTCGTCTCCTAGCTCTTGGACGGCCGTGCTGACATGGATTCGCCACCGGATCACCGCCACGGCGACGAGCTCTCGAAGCTTTGGCCGTCGTCGCGTAGCTCTCCCCTCGGCTATATAAGCGTGCCCTCGAGCCCTCCTCTTCACCAGCAGCCCCTCCCCCCTTCCTCTCGAGCTCTTGGAGCTCCCTGCATCTCCCATGGCCGAGAGGCCGCCGCCCGACTCCCTCGGCCACCCCCTGCCATGGGCCTATCCCTCCTCTCCTCTTCTGTGCCATTGGCCTCCCCTGAGCAACCGCAAACCGCCGCCCCCTCTAATTTCTGCCGGAGGAGCCCGTGCCCGCCACCCCAAGCGCTGTCGCGGCCGTCTTCTCTGCCGCCGTTCCCCTTGGCCGATTCCGGACGTGTGGCCACTCCCCCTCACTTCCTTCCGCGTGCGCGACCTCCCCAGGAGCCCACGGGGCCGCCGTCGTGCTCATCCTAGCCGGGGGAGCCCTGCCGGCGTGGCTCTGTCGAAGCTCCTCAGCCACTGCGGCCGGCCAACGGCGACGGCACTGCAGGCTGTGCCATGAGGCCGTGCGACCACCCCCGGATGCGGCGTAGTACTCCGGTTCCAGGGAGACCACCGGCGGGCTCCCTGGCGCCGCCCATCGCCGGCAACGTCGATGGCCGAGGCCCTCCCTGGCCAGTGTCGTGGGAGGAAGAAGGAGACAGAAGAAGGAGAGAGAGGATAAGCCGGGGCCCGCCTGTAAGTGGCTAACGGCCGGGCCCAGCCGGTTAAGTGGAGACGTACTCCGTAAAAGGCGTTTTCGGTTACCGAAGACGTTTTTGTGGAAAGGCGCTTCCACTTTCTCAGCCGCTGGCCGAAACGGCTATTTAGCGAATGTTCGCTCGTTAAGGACTGAAATGCACAGTTTTCTATCCGTTTCTCGGCTTAACGAACGAACGGCCGTTTCTCCGCGACCGTAACTCCGATTGAGGTAAAACCAACGCCCACGTCTTCAGTTCGTCGAGCCCGTTCTGATGGCATCATTTTCATAATGTTTCCACACTGTGAAAATGACCATTTTGCCCTTGCCCTTAATCAGCCCCCTTCGAGAGGGAAACTTTTCTGGCAAATATTTCCGCGAGCTCATCGCACTTCTTCCCGGTGACTCTGTCAACCCCAAGGCGAGCCAACCTCTTATCATGAGCTCCGGACTTGCGTGATGACTTTGCTTGCACCCTGTGTGTGTGTGTGTTGCCGTATATTCAGATCATCTGTTAGTCTGCACTGCCGTAGCCCTGTTATTTCATCTGTGCTAGATACTAGTGCTATTTACCATGTGATATCATGAATTGATGTCATGTCATATTTTCCCATGCTAGTAACATTATTTTAGTACCATTATCATGTTAGTGCTATGATTTGATCTCATGCCATGATTGTCAGTACCGTTATGATTTTGCTATGCTGTTGTTAAGTAATTGTTCTTCCTCATAAATGTTGATGTTATGGTGTGATGACGGAAATATTAAATTGAACTTATAAATTAAACCTCCTTCGTCGTCGATGGGATCGAGTCATAGTGCCACCTATCCGGACTTATCCGTGCAGCCACATTTGCCGGTATGGGACGGCCTTGACTTGGTCTAACTTTGTGCACTCTTATCGGTACCACCAAAGAGGGAAGGTTATGCGCGCGTGCTACCCAGGCCCGGTTGGCGGTGATAACCTTGTGAGCCCAGTTGTTTGTTTAGCCCGGGAGTCCCCGTTTGGGACAGTTTTGTTTGGCCACGACGGTGGCAGGTGTCACGAGGTGACACAGGGGCCACCCAGGACATGACCCTGGGAGGGTATGATTGTTGGTGGTATGGTGGGGGAGTCACGGGTTAGGCAAGTTTCGTTGGAGCAGCACCGGTCCACCCGAATGGGAACATGTACAAAGTATGAGGCCGGGAGCTCCATGGTGTGGGTAAAGTGCGCAACCTCTGCAGAGTGTAAGAATTTATTCGAATAGCCGAGTCCACGGTATTGGACACAGTTCGTACTAGGCCACTATTTGGTCTTTGTCGATCTGGAGGACAAACCTACAAACTTGCTAAAGAATGTGCTATTAAGTAAATGTGGTAACTTGGACTATGGGATAATTGTGAGCAGTCACCATGTGGTTCTGACATGATCACGAGATGGGATCTCGGTGAGTCATGAGTTAGCCCAGCAAGGCAGTAAAGCTGGGTGATATCACAACATAGTATTTTAATGATTCACCAAGGGTAAGTGTAGACTTCAGTTTAACTTTGGATGCCATGTCTCGTAGAAATTGCCATGCCATGCCATGATATGTAGTTGTTATGCCTGATCCATGTTATGCCATGATTTCCAGTTAATTCCATGCCATGTTTAGAATAAATTCTTATATAAGCATAGTGCTCGCTTTGTCATCTGCTTGTTTGGATGCTATGTATTTGGTTGACTTGCGAGTACATTCAAAGTACTCACCTGGCCTTGCACGTGGCCAGTTGCAGGAGAAGATCCGTCGTGCTAGATCGCAACCCAGCCAGTCCTGTGCGTTGTGGAGCCCAGCCAGAGATGTCGTTGCCGCTGAACCAAGACCTCCGCTGCCATTTAGTTAGCCTTGGAGCCATGTAATATTGTTGTAAGCAACAATGTTGTAAAACTCCATTTCATATAATAAAGCCATTTTTGTGCCTGGAATTGCTGTATCATGTCTCAGGCGTGCGCCAGGTCTTATCCTGGGACTGGCGTGCGTCGGCCCTCTATCGGGGTGCCACAAATGTCGAGCCCGACCAAACCCAACCGACTCCTGCCTCCGACCCGGGACCAGCCGATGATGCGTCTGATCCGCCACCCTCATCGATGGCGCCGGGTCAGTCACTTGGCTCATCATCGAGGAAGCGAAAACCCATGGTTGATGAGATGGGCGACGGCGACCATGAATGGGCCTCACAGCAATGGCGCCTCAGCGACACACAGGAGGACCGCGCCGTCGAGGTCCTCCATCAAATAGATGAGGTAGGCCGCGAGTGCGACCGCCTCTTGGAGCGAGTCGACGAGCTCCGGGTGGCAACCCGCTGCCAAGTGGTAGACATGCACCGCGAGATTGACAAACTTGGGCCAAGATTATAGGAGCTCTGCCCCACCGCCGCCGAAGCGGAGATCGAGGCGGCGTACAAGATCTCCAATGCGACGGCGCGTGCCGAAGAAACCATCCGCGAGGCAGAACGAGCAGCCGAAGAGGCCGTCATTGCGGCCGGCATCATGCTTTGATAATTATTATTTTTCTTCGAAGACATTTTTATTATTTTTAGTACTGCCACCTGACTTGGCGGTCCCTTTGCTGTCGAGGCACACTATTTGAAGTGAAGTTTACAACTTTTAACGCAATATATTTCTATGTGATCATATTTTCCCGTTCGTGCTCTCATAGTTCACTGCAATGAGTACGTACGGAAAAAGGATCAATGGATTTCGATACGAGAATCTGAACCCTAAACCCTAAAAGTTTGATTCTAATATGTTATAAACTCTGTCATGGTAGAAATTATAAGGTACTACCTTCTGAACACCAACACGCTATATTTTAAATCATTTGTCTAACCCCCGACCATTTTTTGTGACACCAAACATTTTCAGTGACACTACGAATCGTCCCAGAAAATGAACATGCGTGGTGACGCCCAAAAAGCGTCGCCGCAAATCAGGCCAAAACGTCGCCAAAGTTTGCTACGGTGCTGCCCCGAGAGGGAAACACCTCGTGACGGTGGACCGTCACAGAAATTGATTTTAGACGACGTTTCCTGTTTTGCCGCCATGGTTTTTGTCACTGAATAGACGAAATTTTGTAGTGACAGTCACAAAGAGAATCAAGAAGGCAGCATCCGGCTCATCGGATGAATCATCAAGCGAAGATATTGCCGATGAAATTACTTTGTATGATAAGCTGGCCATCCTTGACAAGCCATTTCACAGTCCCCTCCAGCGAAAGTTCTGCCATCTCCGAGAAGGTCGCCAAGACATGTTCCACATCCACTCACTGATAAACCTTCGGGTTCTGCTCCTCTGAAGACTTTGACCAAGACTGCAGCAAAGAGAAAGCTACAAGCTAATGAAAAGGTTGATACCACTGGCAAGAAGGCAAAGTCTAGTGTTCCTGCTCCCACAGAGGAACCGAAGAAGTATGATTTCAGATACATCAGTGACATTATTGACAATGCGGCATATGATGCCAAATCCGAAGATCTAAGCAATCTGGGTCTGCCAGATGATGTTACCAAAATGGTAACAAAGCACTTCGCTGAGCTGAGAAAAATCTCGAAGAAACTCAAGAAGGCAGTAAGCGATAAGCAAGTGCTGGAGAAGATGAAGAAAGAGGCCAAGACTGAGTTCGAGCAGAAAGGCCTAAACAAGGAAATTGTTGAGATCACAAAAGCATTGAGTGGCCTTCGCAACGAGAAGGTCGACTGGCACTCTCGAATGCAGATGGATATATCACAGCTATGTGACAGTAGGAACGAGGAGATTGATCGCCAAGCAGATCTAGCTCGTAGAAGAATCAAAGAAGAAAAACGTCAGAAGGCAAAGGAAAAATTGAGCAAATCGAAGGAAAATCGAGAACGCTACCTGATAAATGTTGTTGTAGATGCCATCCAAATGAACTCGAGTGCTCCTTTGCAGCAAGTTCCACCGTCTCCACCTCCTAAAGAAGAATCTCAGCAGCAGGTAGGCACCAAGGAAGTTCTCATTCTTGTGCCAAAAGACCAAGAACAACAACTTGAAGATTTTGAAGTCTTCCTGGAGAAGTCAGATGAAGGAAATTCTTCACCCAAGTAGCAAGCTCCAGTCGATGAGACTGATGAAGAGATTGAAGTCAAAAAGGCTGATCCACCGTCTCTGAAATCTTTGCCAGTTGGGCCCTTCAAACCGAATAAGCAGGAGAATGATAAGAATGAGGGGGAGCTAAATGCTTCCCGAGAGAAAACAACCCTGATCACTTCATCTGATGCTCCTACTCAGATGGATGTTGATCCTGCTCCTCGTTCCACTGCATCTCAGATGGAAGAGGAAGAAAATAATCAAGGTGAGCTGATGGCTCAAGATGTTGCACCACCCGTTGTCACCAAAGGCTCCGAGCAAGAGGTCGTTGTGCCTCCTTCAGAAGAAAAGAAAGAAAAGGCCCTAGTGCTAGAAACCCAGAAAGCCGCTGAAGGAGTTCCAGCGAGCAAAAATGATGGTACTTCAAGTTCTTCGAAGCCATCTATGCAAGGAAAGTCAAGGAAGTCACGTGCTCCTCTAAAACCAATAGATGAGGGTGTGCATGTGCCTGATGTTGTTCGTACTCGACATATGTCTGAAGAAGAATCTCTGAGAAATCCTTTGGAAACCTTTCCACTGTTTTCGGTCGAAGCAGGCCTGAATGGTCCAGCTTTCAACGAGCAACTTCATCACTCAAAGCTTGCGTTCTTTGGGACCAGCCCATATGAAGGGGAAAGAACGTCGTTATCGCCAAGGTCCTGGATTAAGGAATAGGCTGTCTATTATGCACGCATTCTATACTTCAAGAATCGAATCTTCAAGCACAAGGTGCTAGATTTCGCTGACCTCGAAAGGTTGCCCTGCTTCCACCAAACCATTGAACAGATTGAGCAAGTTTTTCTGCGCTTCAATCATGGTTGGAACCGTGAAGTTGTTCTTCAGTTCTACGCCACCTTGTATATTTTAGGAGACTTAGCTGATGTCAACACTTGGGTCCTCGAATGGATGACCGAGGAAGAAAAGATCACATGCTCTACAGACCAGTTCACAGCATTGTTTAATTTCCCTCGCTTTGAATTCGATGAGACTCGTGAACACCGATTGCATTGCTGGGAAGTCACTGAATCTCAAATTCATCTGCTAATGGATCCATAGATTGTTGGAGATGCTTGCACTAAAGCGAATCCGAAGAATTTGGCCTATGAGAATAAAGTGATATTCTACATCCTGTGCAATTCTGTCACTCCAACCAACCAACCTGATTCCATTGGTGGCATTGTGGCAAATGCTCTTCATGCTATATCACTTGGCATTCGGTTTGACCTTCCAGACCTATTCATTTGGAACATGGCATACGCTGCTGACAGTGCTCAAATTTTGAAGCCATACGCTCCATGGATCATGCATGCCATCGAGCAACTCATAGGGAAGAAATTCTTTTGCCCAAATGTGCCGAAAGTTTTCACTCCACCAGTCCGCGACACTCTTCGGATTGTCAAAGACATTGGCACGGGAAAGACACCTGTTGTCGTTGTTGGTTCTGCTTCAGCAAGAGCTCTGAAGGTGAAGAGGGCCACAGTTGAAATTTCTAGAGAGGAAAACCCTTCGCTGTAGGAGATTTGTCTTCGCACTCAGCAGGCTCTTGACAGACATATCAAACTCAATCGCAAGGTTCAAGTGGAAATGATGACTGAGATCAATTTGCTTCACAGTTATGCTCATCAAGCTCTTCTGTTTGACAAGGAACAAAAGAAGCGCTCCTGGACTCTGTTGCTCAAGCATTATACAAACAACCAACTCAAAGCCAAGGGCATTCTGAAAGACTATGACCATCTGGAGTTGTTTGAAGTCCCTCGCATCCGAAGGCAAACTCCTGTGCTACCACAAAGATCTGATTCAACTGATTTGCTGTTTGTCGAGCCTGATGACGAGATAGAAGACACTGCATGCACCCTGGTCTTCAAGCCTGATGCTCCTCGCACCGAAGATCCTGAAGCTGCCTCCGAAGCCAAAGATGGAAATCCCGTTGTTGCTCAAGCCTTGGCCTCCACCATCGCTCGTTCTGGTTCGCTGAACAGTTCAAGCTCTGAGGATTGTTCGGATGAGTAGTTCCTCTTGTTCTATCCTTTTCTTTTTGCCAATTGTTGACAAAAAGGGGGAGTAGTACATCGAGAGAATAGAAGTGTGGGTTATTTGCAAGGGATTTGCATTCGCCATTTGCTTTTCCTTCGAACACGTTGCTCTTCCGCAGTCGAACTATTTGCTTCTCTAGTGGTCGTGAACTTTATTAGCACCGCATGTGGTGTTGGAAAACCTCGTCGTCATGTACCGTTAATAACCCCTGCAATGCTATTTGCTTTTGCGTCCATATCTATGTTTGCAGGTGTTGCCGAAAGATTATACTCCTGATATGAACTTTATCGCATACCTAACTTGCAGGAGAAGAAAATTTCGCTCTAAAACGATGTTGAAAATCTGCGTTTCTTTGAAGAGAAACTGTTCGATTTGGCTCGCTAGAATTTTATCTCTGCAAGATCTATTCATAACATGCAGGAGAATTCTTTCTGAAGCATATCCATCTCCAGCAAAATTCATATCCCTTGCTCTGATATTATTCGAGTATCTAACATGCAGGGAACTCATATGTCTCGTATGGATACAAACCATGATCTGAGAAATCCTTCATGGCTTATTTCTGCGACAAATCATTTCAAAGTAATCATATTCTATAACAAATCTTCTTCGAAGATTTTGTGTTGCAGGAAATAACTCAGACGCCATCGAGTGCATTGATTGACCCTACGAATGATATCCACTATCAATGTCACCCGTCCGAAGATTCACATCGCCTCCTCTCGCTTACACATCTATGCACAACGTCAATATCAATATCTTCAGTAAGATGCATACATTCAGGGGGAGCGTGTTTATCTTTGTATTATCTCTTGTCATTTAAATTCCTTTGAATTTCTTTACCCTTGATCTATCTTTCGATGTGTTCTGTTATGTCAACAATCGTCCAAAAAGGGGAAGATTCTTGGTGCAATATCTTGCCCTCTTGTGTTTTGGAGATTGTTGTCAGAAACAGGCATGGACTGATTTGTTTGCTAGTGCACACAGAGAGAAATAGTCTATGCAAGCCCGAGGAGAATGTCGTGTTCGGTGTTAAGTTCGAGGAACTTCACCAAAGAATATCTGTGTTACAGAGAAGGACAAGCTACATTTCGTGAAAGACATGTATGCGAGAAGAGTGTAACGAAGGAATTGACCCCTTAAAATTATTGCTGACGTGAAGCAATATTTGTTCGGAGTGTTCGAAGAACATGACTGCAGTTGAGAAGATTGAAGACGAAGTGAAGACGTAGCATTTATTTCGTTGTTCTTCTTTCTCTCTTTGAGTCATAGGACCTCCGTACTATTAAGAGAGGTATAGGTTCTCGAAGCTTAGGTGCGCTGTGATGCTTAGCCTAAACCTATGAAAGACTGAGAGAAATCTCTTTATGCTTCGAATGATTACCTATCAGCAGAAGACGTTGTTCTTCAGTGCTACATGAGATATCTTTTGAACTGAGGAGTTAGCATTTCTTCCTCCGCAAGGAATGTTGCCGTTGTGCTCAAAATTCGACCGATGGAAACGTGTCATTCGGCCATTGGCTGATTCGTATGTCCAATTTGGTCATTTCCCTTCAGGGAAGGCTGTGGCTATAAATAGCCACCCCGCTCCAATGTTGATCGTTGGTTGTTCCGCTTAAGATTTCTGAGAAGATTGATTGAGCATCCCCTCTCAGAGAGATTTGAGTTTAAAATCCACCGAGAGAAAATCAAGAGCCAAAAATTAGACAGTGGTTGAGCATCACAGTAGATCTGAGTTAGAGTTCTTGTACCTAGTACTCTTGAGAGTTGCGCACTCTCTAGACGGATAGGTGTCGGCTTGAGTGACCAAGAGTAGTTTTCTTCACCGAGCAAAGTTTTCAGCAACCAAGAGTAGTTGTGGTTCGCGAAGAAGTCTGTCGAAGGTATTGAGATCGCCGACAAGTATCTACCACGAGTAAAATCAACTAGAGTCTGATCAGCTCCGAGTTGAAGGAGAATAGGACGGAGAGAGATTTGCTCTTGTGTTCAATCACAAGTCCCTCCAACCAGACGTAGTCCATTGGCAGAAGGACGAACTCGTCTACCAAATTCATCTGTCGCCATCGAGCACCACTGGTTCACTCTACTTTACTGCATATCTTTCAGCAGTTTACATTCGTGCTCTGTATGGATAGATATTTCTGATCTTCTAGTCATTCGTGTGCTCATCTGTATCATCCATTCTGTTCTTTACTTTTTCAGTTTGTGTTCTGGTTGTTCATCAGTTTGTGTGTCTCATTGTTCCGTGGCATCTCAGTGGTTTTCACCAAAGACTAAGTCTCTGTACCTTGCTATACCTTTCGACTTAGTTTTAATTCTAGCTCTCTTTCCCTTCTGGTCCATAGTTACATTTCGTATCATCTCATGTTGCTCTATCTGTTAGCCTACATCATTACTATCGTGATAGTCAAACCTGTGATCTACTATACTCGAGCAATTATAGCATCTTTCTTCGAAAGATTTGCTTCGCTCTGATTTGCCTGTATAGCTTTCGCTCTTACGAACTTATTCCGCTGCTGTGTTTGGGTTTGGTTCAAACTTTCGCAAGGATTTTTGAATCTCCCATTCACCCCACCCCCCCTCTGTTTGATATACTCTCGGTCCTAACACATGTCTTTTGCTGGTGGCTCTCTCACAATGGCATCTACTTCGTGAGTTTTGCCTACTCTCCTTTCATCCAGAAGAACATTGCCCCACAAAAAGAAAAGTTCTCCACTTGGCTTGTTCTGCCCGATGAATTTTGGACTGCAGATACATTAGATAGAAGAGGTATGTCGATGCCACCGCAATGTCCTCTCTATGATCAATTACCGGAGAGCATTGATCATCTCATGGTCGATTGCCCTTTTGCGCGTGAGCTTTGGTCCAAACTGCTAAGACTGAGGGGCTTTTCAACTCTCGTGCCAGCGATCACTGATATAAAAAGGGGCTAGCGGTGCTCACTAGCAGATATAGTGACAGCGAGGAAGACTAAGGAACTGGCAGGCCTTGTGATCGTAGGTATGAGGAAAATATGGTTGGAAAGAAACGCAAGAGGTTTTGAGAATAAATATGATACTACTAGAGTGCTAGTCAGATGGCTCAAAAGGCAATTGAATAGTTCAGGCTTTGGGAGGCGGCACGATGATTTGGACGGCAAGGGGCTGGCCATAATGAGAGAGAGTGACTGAGTCTTTGTAATGTGGCATGTATGTGATTCACATATAGCTGACAACTCCTTGTAATTAAACTCCTTTTCATAATCTTAAGGAAAATGACAATCAACTTTTTTATAGAGGAAAGACAATCAACCTAGGTTGCATGTTCTTGAAAAAAAACTATTTATCCAGATTTAGGTCGGATGTGGGTAAAACCCACACGTCCTGCCTGATGATCTTATATTCTCACAAGGACTAAAATTGGGCCGGCTGGTGGCAGCCCAATTCGGGCCATCTAGTGCACCGATTCGAGGGCGAGAGGGGTACCGATGTGAGGGGGATCCCTCGTGGAGTGATAGTTTCTTTTTTTTTCGAGCAGGGGGCAACGAACCTTTATGTTTGGCGATGGCAAGTTGTTGTAAATTGGGCAAACTTCAAATTTTTCAATGGGTGGAGCTGGGCCGACAGAGCTCCAGGTTTTTGCACTGCGATCGGGCTCAGCTTCGAGAAATTAGCTTCTTGGAGCCCAAGCGTTCGGGTCAAAATCATTTGTGAAGTTGGTGGGGTTAGAAGCTGGAAGGTATCCGAACAGGCCCTAACTATATTTGTCGACCCCTTTAGGGACACTTTCTTTCAGCGTTAGCTTGAAAAAAAGAAAAGTTAGCTGTTGACTGTCGATCGTATTCAATATGTTTTCACAACTTTAGAAATCTCCCCCTGTCGGATGTACGAAAGCTCCACGAAGCGTACTGCCAGTGCCACTTTGGCTACTGCACACACCGATGAAAAACGCCTGGCTATGTAGGTGGACGTCAGCGCGGGAAACGAACGCGTGCACCGTGCAGTGGAATGCTGCTCTTTCCAACAAACCACCCAAGATAATCCGCCACCTACCTTCGAAGGCTCGAAAAGGTAGCCACTCTCCAAGCCTAGGCTAGGCAGGTCGTGTCAAAATCGGCAGCTGAGAGCCACCACCCGGTGACCACGCCGGCCATGCAGCGCACCCAGCGCACGCGCCCGTAGTTTTCCATCAAACTGCATGTTGGAATTACGTGTCCTGCAACTATATTTAAATTACTAGGAATTACTAATATTCGAAATACCTCATTATGGAATTATACATGTATTTATGCATAGAATTACTTTACATGATTATCATGGAATTATCACTTGTTGGAACGTACTTAAGTTGTATGCTTAAAGAAGCTGGTCGATTATCAGTGGAATACAATATACTATTTATATTGGAAAGACTACCCGGGTACAGTGATAATCGGAAGGAGCTAGACCGTATAGTTAGATTACAGCCATAATGTTGATCTACATAATTAGAGAAATTTACACTCTATTATGGCGCGTTGCTCACAAACGCGTGCTCCGGGGACACAACGGGTAGAATCCGTTAACAGACAAATATGATCGTGGTTGGTAATTTGGTCTGGACTCTATCCCGGAAACTAGTGAAAAAGACTGGAATCTTATATCTGTATAAGAGGTGGACTCTTTGAAAAGATAGTATAAGAAGGTCCCTACCCCCTAGCCTTAGATATGCGAATTGTGAGCGGCACCACGGATAAGCGCAGAGGAATAGGGGTAGACCAAAACCCTAAATTTCTAGCATTGGCATCTGAGCTAAGGTTAGACCATCGCCGCCGCGATCCTAATCCGCTGTGCAACTCTGCCGATCGTGGTCCCTCGATCGCTGGAACTCCGCAAGAGAGCCACCGCTCGCCTCTTCTCTCATGATGAGATTGATCCTGCTACTTCCGCTGGTCGCTTTATTCTTTTTCCCGTGATCAACCGATCTGCAATATCACGATCTGGGAAATCAACTTGAGCCTGGCTCGTAGTACTATGCAGCAACTCACGCGCGTAGGTCAAGGAAGGAATCAAGCACGTCACAACTTCCTTGGCACGTGGATCGAGGAAGAGAAAGAATTCTTGCATATTCACATGGATCAAAGGACGGAGGAAATCAAGTCTATCAGTGCTACGAACTACTACTCGGAATCAATCAGGCTAACTTCTACGTACGTGTGGATCCCTGCTGGTGCCTTGCTTCGGAATCGAGCCACGACGAAGCCCGTCGATGAATCCTGCTCACGCGCCAAGTTGGACACCTTGGCCCTTGCCGACCTCGCTCGGAACCGTCGACGAATCCTATACACGCGGAACCGGCGCCTCCTACAGCGTACGTTTACGTTAGTCTGTATAATCGAATCCCCTGCCCTGACGAGGTTGTCACTGCTCCGAAATCCTTGACGACTTGGCAAGCCGAACGAGCAACTGCTCGGAAACTGCAGTCCTCACCCACGCCTGCTGCCGCTGCTACATACATCATCAAGAACAGTATATCTCTCTGAAAATTACAGGAATTTCAAGACATTGGTTGAAGGAAGGCAAAGGAAATTTTTGCTGTTGTTTATTAGGCCTACCACCTAGCCAACTGCACGGCCAAACCGGCCGGCCGGAAGAACCACATGCACCTGTGCAGAAGCGCGTGCTACGAGGGAAGGGATGCTAACTAGTATCTCTTTATTAGTTTATTTTATTTGATTGTTGATTAACGGACTAACTTGTTTGGATGCTAATCCACTGCATGTAAACCGTAGCAAGGAAAAGATTTCTACTCCTTGGAAGAAATTTAGGAGGACTCCGGATTATAAATGCGTGGATGGACTACACCAAGCAAATACCTACATACCGAAAATTGCCATGGTGGAAATATTGTCCGGAAAATTACACATAACCTAGAAAGGGATTTAGGAGAAGAACAAGAAGTATTATTATTGAGCATCACTTGTTTGTGGAGGAAGATGCAAGTCACTCCGAGGACAAGGAAATTTTCTCTTCATTTGTCGGTATGTCTAATGATAATATTTGCACTACATTAATTTATTTGGGGCTACTTTTTTTTTTCAAGTATAAATGGACTTTGGCTATGTCTTATTGCTGGAATACAATAGCAATTTTATTGACATGCTAACAGTGCCAAAGGAAATTATATATATTTCTGAGCTTTGTCATTGCTGCTAAATCTTATACACTTTGGAATTGGAAATTTTGCTATGAAACTCCATTGTGGAGGAAAAGTATTATTGTTACATGACACTCTATGAAACTTCAGTGTGAAGGGATTTAATTTATTGTTTTATCTTGGAACCCATTGATTATGAAATACTATTTGAAAAAGGAAATTACTCAATGATAAAATTAGTGCTACGGAATTTCACACAATGGTCTATTCTTTCTTGATGGTCCATTGGAAGTTAGCAACCCAAATTGTTATATGGGGAAGAGAACTCCATCGAGAGGAATACTGATAATGGGAACACATGCTTGGAATTTATTATTTTATCATGGAAGACTTGGTCACATATCATGGAACCGAATCGGGTGGCTTACTAATTTTGGAATTCAAAACTTTAGTGGGAGGAATTTGGTTTTCTGAAGCACATATATAATTGGTATTTAACTTGCACGCCTTTCTTCTTAAGGTGAAACGAGATAAAAAGCTTCACATCATTCTCTTATATATATATATATACTCATGGTATATTTTTTGGGCACTCCCACTAGAGGTCGGATTGTTTATTTCATTTCACTCATCGATGATTACACTTTATATGGTTATGTTTAGACTATTTCAAAATACAAGTCAGAATGTTTTATTGTGCTGGTCATATTATGTACTGAAGTGGAAAATCAATTGATTAAAATATTTCAAAGTTTTAACAACCGATTGGTGGGGGAAGTACACTTCAGGAATATATCAATTGACATGTAAAGAACATGGAATTATTCACCATTGGAATACACCATACACTCCACAATTGAATGGAGGAATTGAATGTCTTTTATACTCCCTTGTTTTTCCTAGAAGCATTGCATACTGCCGTTTGTTGATATCATTCTTCATCTAGCACAGTCACTATATGTCTTTTAGACTGGAAGGAAATCTTATATTTTGGCAGGAAATTCTCAGTTACTACAAAGCGTACACCAGAAATTTTTCATGGTTATTCTAGTGGATCAAAGGGTGTTTTTTTTATTTCGAATAGGAAAACTGGTGAAAAGTAGGAAAACTATTATTTTTATGATCAAGGGTGTAAATATTAACAATCATACTGTAATATAATCTTGACCCCAAAGGAAACTACAAGTGAAACTCCCGATACTAACATGCTTAGGATAAGTGGGAGGAATTGGCTTGGAATATCATGTCTGGATAATTGTTATGTGTTGTTGGGGGATGTCACTCTAAATTTTGGAGGAATCACTAAATTCTCTTAAGAAACTTTTTATTTTCATCAATGTCAACTATGGGTGGAAGAATTGCGGGAAGGTAACTCAAATGAGGAAGAGCATAATTTGGAAACTTAATATCATACCAAACAACCGCAAGCCTATTGTCTACAGGTGATACTTACCACGTGCCGGCTCGCGCTGGATCAAGGCATCATCATGCCTAACGTTGACACTACCACTCGAAGCCAAACGGCGGCGCGACGTGGTGGCGGTGGCGCCGCCCAGCCGCCCACAGTTATAGCTACGGTGCCGGCAGACGGGAGTCATGGACCGGGCACGTCGAGGCGAGATCCCGCTGACGGCGCTCGCCAGACCGATAGAGACACCCGTCACCGGATTATCGCCGTGGAAGTATCATCACCCACGTACGCGCGACGGCCGGGCTCTCGAGCTTGAATCTTTCGCTAGTTTGAGCCCGGTCTCGCATCATGATTGGAGGGGTTGGTGTTTTCCAGCAGAATTAATGGGACGGCGTGCACTTTCGTCTAGCAGAATGATATGACTTTGGCCTCCGGCAGAATTTCTCCTACCAAAGCCACGTATTTCAAGTGGTTTGATGAACTGGTTGGTTCTGTTTCCATTGAATCTGGTGGACCATCGCGCCGCATCGTGATACACATGATTGAATAGAAAACGGAAAACATTTAGAAAGAATTCAACGAAAAGTTCAACGTAAGAGTGCTTAGCTACTCATTATAATCTAGCCTAGCGCCGCCGCCGCCACACAGCAGCGCCGCCGCCCGCTGCTTCCTCCCTTCCTCTCCCCTTCGTCGCCCCCCGCGCGGGCGGCCGAGGGGCCCCAACCTTAGCCGCCTGTCACTCCCCCTCCCATCCCTCCCCTCCGCCGCCGCTGGAGGAAGCCGCCAGGTTAAGCCCGGGCGGCTGACGGCGGTGGCGGAGGAGCCTCTCCTTCTCGCGCGCGATGGTGGCGTGGGGCACCCGGGCGAGCGGAAGTGCGCCCCCGGATCCGAGCCTCCGCGGCGGTGGCTCGCTCCCGGCAGCGAGCGGCGGCAGATGACTAGTGGTGGAGCTGCTGCACCTGGCCGCGGCGCTGCGGCACCTCGGATCGGCGGCGGCGTTGAGGGCTTTGGTGGACTGGTCGGCTGCGAGCGTGGTTGGCCCTCCGGTCAGATCCGATCTGGCCAGAGTGGCTTGCTCGCTCCGCGGCAGCGGAGATCGGTGATGGTCCGTGCGCACGATGCGAGATGGAGGTTCGTAGAGCGGATCCGGGTGAAAACCTCGTTCTCGGCTTGTTGCCAAGACTGGCGATGGCGGCACTCTTTTGTGTCATTACCTTCTTGAAGGCATCGCTCTGGAGAAGCTCCAGACCTCTATCCGCTATCTCCGGGGGAAACGCTAGATCAGTAGATCAGATGACGGCGGCGCTCTGGTGTCGTTTCCCTCTTGGGGGCGTCATTCTTGGAGGTGTACACGGGCTCGAGGGACTAGTGGACGGCTTCTTTGGTGGAGCGGTGCTTCATCTTACTCATTGATGGCGGCGGATCTCGGCGGCGTGGCGCAGTGGAGACTCGGCGTCCGATGCGCGGAGATAGACTCGCGCAGGAGAAGGACGTTGTCTGGCGTCGATGGCAGAGAGGCCTGGCAAGGTCAGTGCGTTAGTTTCTGCTCTGAAGATGGATTGGTGGAAGACGGCGGCGACGACACATGAGAGTGCGTCGGACCGGTTTGTACCCCAAACCCAGTATGTGGCTCGGTTGGGGCCTCCGATTTTAGATGTTAGGTTTTGGTGCGATGTCTTTTTGGTATTAGGCTCGGACTATCGGCACCCCTTCATCAAGTGGATAGGAGTAGCGACAGTTTTGCTAAGATGGTGGCTTCAGACTACCTGATGTACTACTTTATAAGGTCTTTGTGAATAATTAATAAAATGGATGCATGCATCGCCCAGATGCAGGGCCAGGGGTAATCTTCCTTTTTTAAAAAGCTACTCATAATAATCAATTGAATTAGCTTCACACACGCTCCCCGCAAAAAAAATTGTATGTGTACCCGCAAAAGGAAAAACTTCAGACACTAATGAATGTGTGCAGATTCCCGCAAAAAAAAATGTGTGCAGAAAGAGCTTTAGCTCAGTGGTTAAGCATGCGGTTGTGTAGCCTAACGACCCGAGTTCAATTCCTATAATTGATAGGTGATGCACAGGGTTTTTTCCCCATTTATTGAGGCTCAAGTTTGCTGTGTAGTGGAACCACTCATCAAGAAATATCTTGATACTCATTTAAAAAAAAATCTGAGGACCATGTTTATCTTGGTACTCATACTAAAATGGTCGTATGCATCCCTAGTTGGTGCAGAGGCCGGGAAGTGAAAATCTCTCCCATTTAAAAGACATCAGTTGAATATTGTCCCTCCTCCTCCTCCCGAGTCACCCCCGCGTGGCGGCCGGGAGGCAACCCTAGATCCCCTCGGCCGGCCCCCCTCTCTCCTCCTCCTCCTCCCTCGCCGCCGCCCGAGGAGGCGGCGGCGGGGACTCGGGGCCCTCCCGCTCGAGCGGGGCTGGCGCGGGCCGGAGCGTGGCGCGGGGTCGGGCTTCACGACGGGTGGTGGCAGCGTTCCGGCGCTTCTGATCCTCCGCGGCAGGCGGCTACGTGGTCTGGTGCGCCTCGGTCGCCAGGACGGCGGTGGCGCGGCCGGATCGGTCGGCGTCGGCGTGGCCGGATCTGGGCCCAAGCGCGGGCCTTGGTCACCGGGTTGCGGTCGGCGCGGTGGCGAGTGCGGCACATAGGCAACTGGGCGGATCTTGACGAGTTCTTCTGATAACACCGGGATTCTACTCCTTGACAGCACGGGCAACTTCGGGGGTAACCCTAGATCTCCTTGGGATCGAGCGATGGCGGTGCTTTTGCGTCGTAGTCCCTCTTGAGGGCATCGTTTCTGGAGTTTGCTCCGGTTGAATGGACCAAGGACGCCGGCGGCGCACGGCCTGGTGGCGCAACTGCCGATGAAAATCGCGCCGACTACGGTCATGGCGGACGATGGCGGCGTCCCCGATGTCGTTTCCTTGTCGAGGCATCGTCGTTGCAGTTTGCGTCATCATGCTCGGGATGCTCCGGGGGAAACCCTAGATCTGGGTCTCCCGGATCGGACGATGACGGCATTCTCAGTGTCGTTCTCCCTCCTCGGGGCATCGTTTTGGAGCAAGTGCTGGCTGGAGGGGACAAGAGGAGGAGCGGTGTTACATCTACCGCAAGGCTGACGGCGGATCCCGGCGGCATGGCGCTGCGGAGTTTCGGTGACAGGCGCGTGTGGATGGATACATGCAGGATGGTGGCGTTGTCTGACGCCGTGGTGGCGTCGATGGCAGGCCTGGCAAGGTTGGTGCGTGAGTACCTGCTCTGGAGATGTATCAGTGGAAGGCGGTGGCGACGGCCTATGAGAGTGCGCCGGACCGGTGTGTGACCTAGTCCCGACATTCTGGCTTGGTTGGGGCATCCGGCTTTAGTTGTTAGGCTTTGGTGCGATGTCTGTTTGGTATTCGGCTCGGACATTCGGCACCCCTTCATCAAGGGGATAGGACTAGCGACAGGTGTGTTGCCAAGATGGTGGCTTCAGGCTTACTGATGTATTATTTTGTAAAGTCTTTGTGAGTAATTAATAAAATGGCTGCATGTATCACCTAAATGCGGAGCCCGGGGGTATATCCTCCTTTTCTAAAAAAACTAATGAATGTGTAGGGAGGCACGGTGGATCCTGACCCTAGCCGGTGGCATGGCTTCGTTCTAGGTATTTTTTTAGTTTGATTAGAGCTTGTGTCTGCTCATGAAGACGAGGCGGCGGCGGCTCCCTCAAGATGGAATAAAGTTCTCCCCGCCTAACCCCGTCCCGGCGATGTGTCTAGTGTCGTTAGAGGGTGTGTGGAGGTGTGTCTTCGGTCGATCTCGCGGGATTCGGTCGACGTTTGTTTTCGGTGGATTCCCTTGGATCTGATATTTGTTCGACTGCGTTCATGTGTCTACATATTGGATCCTTTCGATCTACGGCTCTCTCCATCAGGGACAATTAGCACGACGACTACTATCTACTACAACAAGGTTTGCCTGGCTCCGGCGAGGGAGGAGGGGGCTATGCCGGCGACGCGCCTTTAGCTCGCTCTAGTTCTTATAGTCGTCGTTATGTGGTTTACAAACGAAAGTTTTCTCAAAAAAAAAAAGGAATAGGAGGATGCAACGCAATTGAGCTATAGTCCAGGTGTATAGGGCCTAATACCCATTTTAAAATTTACCTTTGACGATCAATTAGACCAATATTATATGACATATTTGTTAAAAAGTACACCATCGTGTTTGTATTTGAATATTATATTTTTACTGAGTTGAAGGGAAAAAGAGAAGCAGGCTATAGATTAAGACTACTCAAAAAAAAAGGAGTGGCCCATTTATTAATGAAGAAGTATTATCCGCCAAAAAAAAGAAAAGAAAATGAAGAAGTATAAATTTATAGCTAACTAACGTACATGATGACTATTAGATTGTCTATAAACAAGATGACAATAGGAATATAGCTAGTAGTTGGCTCTATTATTATTATTATTATTATTATTATTATTATTATTATTATTATTATTATTATTATTATTATTTGCTCAGATGAAAGAACATAATGGCATTCTTGTCACGCCGTCCGAGAGCAGCCCAATATGAATACACTTATTTAAGGCTTGAAAGTTGAAACCCTTACGGCAGGGCGACTATATGTAATCTACGAAATAGACATCCTAAGTTTTGTCTAATGTCAAACTTTTAAATTTGACCAAATATATAGAAAAGGATAAACGCCGATAATATCAAATCAGTAATAATAAGATTTGTCATAAAATATGCATTCGCAGCATATTTATTAGTAATGACAACTATTTTCTCTGTAAATTTTGATCAAACTGAAAAAGGTTTGAGTTAAAATTAATTAATTGCTATCAGATTGACCAAACCAGTCGAAGTTCTCAGAGTGTGTAGATCAATAAAATAAAAAGGAACTACTAAAACGTGGTTCCTCAAAGGGTCCTTCGATATGTAACTCTTGTTTTTACTCCCTATGTTCCATAATTTTGTCGTAGTTTTAGTTCTAACTCGAACTAAAATCATGATAAGAATTATGAAACCAAGGAAGTATTTTGAAAGGAAGCTTCTTCCCCACAAAAACAAAAAGATACTGTAAACAGGTGAAATGTACTCAAAAGTAATGTACGAATCCATCTAAAATAGTACGATACGAATCATGATTGGCGCTGCATTACCGCCCGTCGTTATCCTTTTGCATTCTGCAAGCACAGACGGCGATGCCACGATGGCCACCAGACGCCAAACAGTCACGCGAATGCACCCGGCAACGGAACCATCCAACCAGTCACGTCAAACTCCACCAGAAAAAGGCCGTCTTTTCTTTTCTCTTTTCTCAAATCAAACTCCACAAGAGAAAGGACGTCGCTCACAAGATCATCACACGGTCTCACCGGTGCACCAGACCTTATAGCTGACACCGCCAACTCACGCCCCTAACCCGGTGCTGTGTTGACCCGCTCCGTCTAGAAGACCAGAACAACATGCACCAACGCGAAACGCCGTCTCGGCCACGTCGCCGCCGGAAGGAATACAGGGGATGCCACCGTGGTGACCGCGCGCGAGGTTTCGCCCACTCCGCACTGGCGCGGACGTCTTCCCCGTCACCTACCATCCACACCCGCGCGCCATGGGCCCCGGCTCCCACCGGTACAAGAAGGCGGCCACCCCACCACCACCAGAAACGCTCGAAACCCCAACCCAACCAAATCCATCATCGCCATCATCCTCACCTTATTAAACCAAAACCCGCGCACCTGATCCTCCAGTGCTGTCTGCCATCACAACGTCCGTGATAGTGTTGTGATCCTTCGCTGTTAGCTCGGGACCAAGCGTGGCGTTCGTTTCTTGCAGGGAGAGTGGGTCGAGTTATCGGTCGGGCGGGTGGCATGAGCCCAGGGAGCGGCAAGCTGCGGTGGCTGTGGAGGGCGCCGGCGCGGGCGTTCGGGCGCGCGCGGGACTTCTACGTGCGGAGCATCACGGGGTGCGCGCGCTACGTCCCGGCCGACGCGGCCTTCGGCGCCTACCCGGTGCTCGTGCCCGCGCCGCTGCCCAGGAGCCAGAGCTGCGGCTCCGGCGCCGACTATGGCGGCGAGGAGGACCTCCGGGAGCTTATCCGCGCGGCCTCACAGAGGCGCGACGGCGAGCAGCAGCGGCAGGCCGTCCATCTCCATGCCGTGCCCAGGAGCCAGAGCACGGCGGGGGCGGCGTCCATGGCGCGGATCGACGAGGACGCGCCGTGCGAGTTCGCCGCTGGCGCGGGCGCCACGCTCTACTCCCGCAGCCAGAGCTACGCCGGCGGCGCCTTGGGGGCCAGGAAGTCTCACTGCCACAGCAAGGTGGCGGTCTTGGGCTGAGCTAGCTGCCGTGCCGGCTGCTCCTCGGCTCCTCTCGTGTGTGATCGTGTCATGCTTGCCAAAATTGTTCATGCTGCTCGGATCCAACTAAAATTGGAACTCTGAGCTTGTAAATACGATACAGGGAGGAATTTATGCATGTGTAATTTGCTTGTTTCATTTTAGTCTCGATTATGCTTCAAAAATCATGAGTCTAAACGCTTATATTTCTTTACAGAGAGGGAGTATCTTTCTTGCATTGAAATGTCGGAATGATCATACAGTATAGATATTTGCAACCTGCCACCCACCGCCGGGTCACCGGTCACACAAGAGATTGAAAACGCGGGCGGTGCCGTTCTGTAGCGGGCGCACGATGAATGGCGACATGATTTTCCAGTATGCAAACATCACTTGTCTTGACATTCGTATTGCCACCCCGATGGCATTTGATATGCTTGGGTCTATATTGATATTCCAGTCGAGTTTACTCCCCAGCATTGACACTAGTTTACAACGCTGCTACCACCAAAGTTCACAAGTCATTTTTTTTAGCTTGATATAAGTCCATAATAGGACTATGTTTTTAGATATTTCTTCGAGTTTTGTTACGGTTTGTGTCCTGCTCAGGAAGACGAGACGGCGGCGGCTCCCTGAAGATGGAATAAGGTTCTCCCCGCCTAGCCCCCGTCCCGGTGGTGTGTCTAGCATCGTCGGTGGGCGTGTGAGGTGTGTCTCCAGCGGATCTGTCCTTGGTGGATTTGCTCGGATCTGGTCGTAGTTCGTCTACTTTCGTGTGTCTTTAAGTTGGATCCTTCTGATGTACGCTACTCTTCATCGGGGGCGGCTGCTGTTCTGCTGCACTGGTCCTATGGGGCCTTAGCATGACGATTTTCCGACTGTCTATTACAACAAGTTTTGCCTGGCTCCGGCGAGGGAGGGGCGATGACGGCGGCGCGCCTTCGGCTCGCTTAAGTGCTTTTAGTTGTCGCTAGGTGGTCTATAAATCTGGATAACTGAAGACTTTTTTCTCGCAAAAAAACAACAACTTAGATTGCATTTGGGACAGCTTTTGTCCACAGTTTTATTAGAAAAATAGGTGGAGTTGTCATGGGCATCTCTAGCTTCACATTTTGGTCTTGATTCCCGCACGTCCCATTATCCTTTTTTTCTTTGGAGAACCGTGGCGTAGCCCGTGGTTAGCAGGTGCTGAAACCTCCCCACCCGCCCGAGTTCAAGTCTCCGTACTCGCATTCTCGGTGTTGTGCTCACCTTTCGTCTTAAAAAATTATGTGGGTTGTCTAACTCGCGTCAGGATCCTTTTTTTTCTTCGAAAAAGAGGTTGAACCCCTCGGCCTCTGCACACATCCATTGTTATTAATTAACTATTAGATGGAATACAGAACCGAAACGGCGGTCGAACCATTACAAAGGGAAGAATAGAACACCTATGGTTGCAAGCTACGGACCCCGATCACCCATGGAGCCATCTACAGCTCCCCAGAGATGAGGAGACCAGCCAGTTCTTTCGCGCTTCCACGACCTGGACCCTGGGGGATGGCCAGACTTGTCGGTTCTGGTGCAACCACTGGCTCCAGGGACAGTCCGTTGCCGAGATCGCGCCAGCACTTCTGCCCCACATACCGCTTTGGTGGAGGCGCTGCAGATTAGTGCGTGATGGGATTTCCGACCGGGCCTGGATCCGCGACATCCATGGTTCCCTGGGACCGGCTGCCACCATCAAATATTTTGCCCTGTGGCGGCGAATCCAGCAGATCGAGCTTTCTGATGTGCCCGACAAGATCTCCTGGAAGTGGACCCCAAGCGGCCAATACACGGCCGATTCTGCTTACAAGGCCCTCTTCCTTGGCTCCACCACGACGCCCAATTGGCGGCCCATATGGAAGTGTTGGGCACCATTGAACGCCAAGTTCTTCCTCTGGCTAGCCTCCCTGGACCGCTGCTGAACCGCGGAGCGAAGAGCGCGCCATGGGTTACCTCACGAGCCACTCTGCAAGTTATGTTGCCAGGAGCTCGAGACCATTGATCATCTGCTCGTCCAGTGTGTCTTCTCAAAGATCACCTGGCATGAGATCCTATCCTGGTGCCGCCTCCCGGTGTTTCTGCCAAACGCCGACGCGGCCTTCTTCCCTTGGTGGTCTGCCTCCCTTCCCGCCTCCCCGGCAAGCTTGCGGAAGGGCCTCAACTCTCTTATTGCTCTGACCGCATGGAGTATCTGGAAGCACCGTAACGCCGCTCTCTTCGATGACCTACGGCCATCTACCGACGAGCTCGTCCAAAACATCAAGGAGGAGGCTCGGCTATCGGCACGGGCCGGAGCTCAAGGACTAGCACTAGTGATCCCTGTAGTCTAGAATAATTGTACCGAGGCTGAGCAACCTCCAACATGCTCATGCTACGCTCTTGGGAACGCCGATTCGTGTACGTCCCCTTGAGCGGCAACCTGTACGTTCTTTCCACCTATCAATGAAATGATATGCAACAATGCGTATTCACGAAAAAAAAAAATGGAACACCTATGACTAAGTTAACTTATTCCACAACAATGCCTTTAGGAAGATGTACACAATTTCGTCTCACCATCGCCATGTCCGGCTGATGGCCAGAACAAGGATTTTCATCCTGGTTGATGGCCAGATTGGGAGGTTGGAGTCAGCTCAGACTTCCAGACGTTGGATACCCATTGATACTGGCATCTGAAGTCCGTGAAGCAGTGCCTCATACTTTGCCGCATTGTTGGAATCTGTGTACATGATCTGGAGTATGTACTTCATGGTATTGCCGTTAGGTGAGATCAGAACCACCCCAGCCCCGAGTCCGGCGAGCATTTCGGAAACGTCAAAGTACATTGCCCAGTTGGAGTAAGTCGTATGCTCTCTAGGGAGCTCGGCCGCTGTCCATTCTGCTACAAAATCGGCCAACACCTGGGATTTAATAGCCCGACGTGGTCGGTAAAGGATTTCGAATGGTAAAGGATTTCGAAAGGATGTAGCTCTATGGCCCACTTCACAATTCGACCGGTTGCATCCCGGTTATTTATGATGTCATTAAGCGGCACTTCCGAGGCAATGGTTATCAAGCACTATTGAAAATAGTGTCATAGTTTCCGAGAAGCCATGAAACTGTGTAGGCTATCTTCTGGTAATGTGGGTACCTGGTTTTGCATGGACTAAGTACCTCGGAAACATAATACACCGGCCTCTGCACTTTTTACTTGTGACCATCCATGTCTCGCTTGACGACTAGGACGGCGCTCACCACCTGGTTAGTTGTCGAGATATACAACAACATTGGCTCGCTGGGGGTGCGACGCCACTAGGACAGGATTGGTTGCCAACAGTGTTTTGATTTCTTCCAGAGTCGAGGCGGCCTCGGGGGTCTTCTTAAGCAGCCGATACAGAGGCAATGCTTTTTCGTAGAGGCAAGATATAAAGCGGCTCAGGGAGGCGACACATCCTGCCAGCCTCTAGATATCTCAGAGTTCGGTAGGTGTTTTGAGCTTTGCTAGTGCCCTGATCTTGTCTGGGTTGGCCTCGATTCCTCTTTGAGAGACGATAAAGCTGAGGAGTTTTCCGGACGAGACGTCGAAAACGCACTTCTCTGGATTTAATTTGATGTTGTATGCGCGGAGGTTTTTAAATGTCTCGTGCAAGTCATCTATGAGAGTGTCTGCTTGCCTGGTCTTGACAACCACGTCGTTCATGTATGCCTTGGACGTCTTGCCGATCTGTGGCTGTAGGCAAGTTTGTATCATTCGCTGGTAGGTTGCACCAGCGTTTTTGAGCCCAAAGGGCATAGTATTGAAGCAAAACAGGCCATAGGGAATAATCAAAGTTGTTGCTTCCTGGTCGGATTCTTTCATCCTGATCTGGTGATATGCCGAGTACGCATCCAGAAAGCATAGTAGGTCAGCCGTAATCGACGATCTGGTCGATCCGAGGTAGAGGAAAAGGATCCTTATGATAGGCTTTGTTGACTTGAAGTCGACGCACAGGCGCCATGATTTGTCATTTTTGGGCATCATGACCAGGTTTGCCAGCCAATCTGGGTGTTTGACTTCTCGGATAAATCTGGCCTCCAGCAATTTGGCCAATTCTTCTCCCATGGCTTGTCGTTTGGGTTCAGAGAACTTTCGCAGGGCTTGTTTGACTGGTTTAAATCCATCAATTATATTAAGGTTGTGTTCTGCAAGGTTCCTAGGGATGCCAGGCATATCTAAAAAATGCTAGGCAAATATATCCTAGTTTTCCTGAAGGAAACTGCGGAGTGCCGCGTCTAGCATGGCGTCCATCTCATTGGCTGGTTTGAACGATGTTGACTTGGACCGTTTATCGAGAATATCACCGTCCTTGTCAACCATCGCCTGTAGCTCGGATAACTCCTTGGCTGCTAGGGCCTCGGATTCTGCCTCGAGGGCTAAAGTTGCAGTCTTGTCCTCGGCTCTGAATGACCGATCGGGGTTGCTTTTTACTGTAATCACACCGTTTGGCCTTGGCATCTTTAGTTTCATGTATGCGTAGTGGGCACGATGTGGAATTTAGCAAACACGGGTCGCCCGAGCAATGCATGGTACCCACTCCAGAACGGAACTGTGTCGAAGATTAGCTCCTCAACTCGATAGTTGTTGGGTGATCCGAACACCACATCAAGCGTGACTTTTCCAGTGCACCGTGCTTATTTTCCGAGGACTATACCTTTAAAGGCTATCCTGCTCGGTTGTATGCGAGATCTGTCGAACTGCATCTTTTGCAAGGTATCTTCATAGATAAGGTTGAGGCTACTACCTCCGTCCATCAAGAATTTAGACAGACGATAACCGTCAATGATAGGGTCGAGGACGAGATCCTCAACTCTTCGGCAGTGGACTCCTATCGGGACGTCCGACCACATGTTTTCTGATGTCGTTATGTCCTCAACGTGAAAGATCTCACGAAGAGCTCTTATTCATTGGTTTCTCGAGGAGTGAGTCTCATAAATCATGAGGACATCCCTAACCTCGGATGAGTAATGTCCTTGACGGTGGTTGAGGGCTACACCTCAGCTTGTTTGAGTGTCAGGGTTATCGAGGAACTCCACTCCTCCTTTTTCCACCTGCCTAACAACCCACCAACTTCTGAGTTTGTGGGTGGTCGGTCTATCTGCAGAGGTGGAGTGGATTGCGCATGGTTCGTCGAGTATAGTATCTAGTGTTGGAAATATGCCCTAGAGGCAATAATAAATTGGTTATTATCATATTTCCTTGTTCATGATAAATGTTTATTATTCATGCTAGAATTGTATTGACCGGAAACTTAAATACATGTGTGGAAACATAAACAATACCGTGTCCCTAGTAAGCCTCTACTAGACTAGCTCGTTGATCAAAGATGGTTAAGGTTTCCTAACCATAGACATGAGTTGTCATTTGATAACGGGATCACACCATTAGGAGAATGATGTGATGGACAAGACCCAACCATAAGCTTAGCATCAGATCGTTTAGTTTACTTGCTATAGCTTTCCTCATGTCAAGTATCTGTTCCTTCGACCATGAGATCATGTCACTCCCAGATACCGGAGGAATACCTTGTGTGCTATCAAACGTCACTTCATAACAGGGTGATCATAAAGATGCTCTACAGGTATCTCCGAAGGTGTCTGTTGGGTTGCATGGATTGAGACTGGAATTTGTCACTCCGTATGACGGAGAGATATCTCTGGGCCCTCTCGGTAATACAACATCGTAAAGAGCTTGCAAGCAATGTGGCTAATGAGTTGGTCACGGGATCTTGTATTATGGAACGAGTAAAGAGACTTGCCGGTAACGAGATTGAACTAGGTATGGAGATACCGATGATCGAATCTCGGGCAAGTAACATATCACCGAACAAAGGGAATTGCATGCGGGATTAAATGAATCCTCGACATCGTGGTTCAACCAATAAAGATCTTCGTTGGACATGTGGGAATCAATATGGGTATCCAGATCTCGCTATTGATTATTGACCAGAGAAGTGTCTCGGTCATGTCTACATGTTCCCGAACCCGTAGGGTCTCACGCTTAACGTTCAATAGCGCTAGGGTAGTATTGAGATATTAATAGCAGAAAGTCTGAAGGTTGTTCGGAGTCCCGGATGGGATTTGGGACATCACGAGGAGCTTCGGAATAGTCCGGAGGTAAAGATTTATATAAGGAAAGTTGTTTTCGGGGTTACGGGAAAAGTTCGGTTTTTTTCGGTATTGTACCGGGAAGTCACCGGAAGGTTCCAGAGAGTTCCGGAGGGGTCCGGAAGTCCTCGGAGGGTTCCACCACGTCCCAAGCAGTAGCATGGGCTGTAGGGGGCACCCTGGCCTTATTGGGCCAGGCGCACCAACCCCTACTTGGCCCATGCGCCTAGGGAAGGGAAACCCTAAGGGGGAGGGCCCTCCACTTGGCTTGGAGGGCACTCCTCCCCCCTTGGCCGCCGGCCCTCCTGCCGTGGGAGGGGGCTAGGGCTGGCACACCCCTCCCTCACCCCTATATATAGTGGGGAGGCGCGGGGGCAGCCACCCCTTCCACGCTGCCCCGTCTCCCTCCCTTTACTCCTCCTCCACGTTCCGTCAGCGCTTGGCGAAGCCCTGCCGGAATTCCGCTGCCACCACCACCACCACGCCGTCGTGCGGGTTCCGATCTCATCTACCTCCTCCCCCTCTCTTGCTGGATCAAGAAGGAGAGGACGCCATCGAGCTGAACATGTGCTAATCTCGGAGGTGCCGTCCATTCGGCACTAGATCGGATTGGATTGCGATTGGATCGTGTAGAGTACGACTACATCAACCGCGTTACGACGCTAACGCTTTCGGTCTATAAGGGTATGTAGACACACTCCCCTATCATTGCTTTGCAACTCCTAGATTAGATCTTGGGTGTTTCGTAGGAAATTTTTTGATTTTCATGCAATGTTACCCAATCAGTGGCATCATGAGTTAGGTCTATGCGTAGATGTATTTGCAAGAGTAGAACGCAAAAGTTGTGGGACTTGATGTTCAAATTTCTTACTTCCTTTGTCTTATTTGGATTCGGTGGTATTGTGGGATGAAGCAGCTCGGACCAACCTTACTTGTCCTTGCACAAGAGACCGGTTCCACTGACTGACATGCAACTTGTATTGCATAAAAGTGGCTTTGCGGGTGTCTGTCTCTCCCACTTTAGTTGAATCTGATTTGACAAGGGCGGTCCTTGTAGAAGGTTAAAAGGCAACTTGTATATCAACGTTGTGGTTTTGCATAGATAAGAACGGTTCTTATAGTTTGCCCTAGCAGCCACGTAAAAATTGCAACAACAAAGTAGAGGACGTCTAACTTGTTTTTGCAGGGCATGTTGTGATGTGGTATGGCCAAAACGTGATGTGATATATGTTGATGTATGAGATGATCATGTTTTGTAATAGGTTCATGACTTGCACGTCGATGAGTACGGCAACTGGCAGGAGCCATAGGGTTGTCTTTAATTTATTGTATGACCTGCGTGTCAACTATTTACCGCCATGTAATTGCTTTACTTTATCGCTATGCGTTAGCAATAGTTGTAGAAGAAATAGTTGGCGAGCAAACCACGTGACGACACGATGATGGAGATCCTGGTGTCATGCCAGTGACGATGGAGATCATGTCGGTGCTTTGGAGATGGAGATCAAAGGCACAAAGATGATGTTGGCCATATCATGTCACATATAGATTGCATGTGATGTTTATCTTTTTATGCATCTTATTTTGCTTAAGGACGACAGTATCATTATAAGATGACCCCTTCACTTAATTTCAAGATAAAAGTGTTCTCCCTAAGTATGCACCGTTGCAAAAGTTCATCGTTTCGAAGCATCTCGTTATGCTCGGGTGTGATAGACTCTACGTTCGCATACAACGGGTGTAAGCCAGTTTTACACATGCAGAATACTTGGGTTAAACTTGACGAGCCTAGCATGTACAGATATGGCCTCGAAACATGGATGACCGAAAGGTCGAACATGAGTCATATAGTAGATATGACCAACATGGAGATGTTCACCATTGATGACTGCCCCATCACACGTGATGATCGGACATGGGTCAGTTGATGTGGATCATGTAACACTTAGACAACTTGAGGGATGTTGATTTAAGTGGGAGTTCTTAAGTAATTTGATTAGAAGAATCAATTATCATGAACTTAGTCTAATTGTCTTTGCAAATTAATGTTGTAGATCAATGGCTCGCGCTGTAGCTCCCTGAATTTTAATGCGCTCCTAGAGAAGCAAAAGTTGAAAGATGATAGAAGCAACTATGCGGACTGGGACCGTAATTTGAGGATTATCCTCACTGTTGCACAGAAAGTATATGTCCTTGATGCACCGCTTGGTGACGCACCCCCTCAAGATTCGCCTGCAGATGTTATGAACGTCTGGGAGGCACGTTTTGATGACTACTCGATAGTTCAGTGCGCCATGCTTTACGGCTTAGAACCGGGGCTCCAAAGACGTTTTGAGCACCACGGAGCATATGAGATGTTCCAGGAGCTGAAATTGGTATTTCAGGCTCATGCCCGGGTTG
The DNA here is from genome assembly GCA_039707655.1 of Elymus sibiricus. Taxonomy (NCBI): domain Eukaryota; kingdom Viridiplantae; phylum Streptophyta; class Magnoliopsida; order Poales; family Poaceae; genus Elymus; species Elymus sibiricus. The sequence goes on from CM077672.1 coordinate 395,657,416, forward strand.
AGAGGTATGACACCTCCGACAAGTTCTTTAGATGCAAGATGGCGGAGAACGGCTCCATTAGTGAGCACGTACTCAAAATGTCTGGGCACTTCAACCGCTTGAATCAGTTGGGAGTTAATCTTCCGGATGAAGTTGCGATTGACAAAGTTCTCCAGTCACTGCCACCGAGCTACAAAAGCTTTGTGATGAACTATAATATGCAAGGGATAGAGAAGACGATCCCTGAGCTCTTCGCGATGCTTAAGGCCGCGGAGGTAGAAATCAAGAAAGAACATCAAGTGTTGATGGTCAACAAGACCACCAGTTTCAAGAAGAAGGGCAAGGGAAAGAAAGGGAACTTCAAGAAGAATGGCAAGCCAGTTGCCGCTCCCCTGAAGAAACCCAAGGCTGGACCCAAAGCTGAGACCGAGTGCTTCTATTGCAAGGGGAATGGTCACTAGAAGCGGAACTGCCCCAAGTACTTGGTAGATAAGAAGGCTGGCAACGTCAACAAAGGTATATTTGATATACATGTTATTGATGTGTACCTTACTAGTGCTCGTAGTAGCGGCTGGGTATTTGATACTGGTTCCGTTGCTAATATTTGTAACTCAAAATAGGAGCTGCGGAATAAACGGAGACTAGCTAAGGACGCGGTGACGATGCGCGTCGGAAATGGTTCCAAGGTTGATGTGATCGCCATCGGCACGCCCCCTCTACGTTTACCTTCGGGATTAGTTTTGAACCTGTATAATTGTTATTTGGTGCCTGCTTTAAGCATGAACATTATATCTGGATCTTGTTTATTGCGAGACGGTTATTCATTTAAGTCAGAGAATAATTGTTGTTCTATTTATATGGATAATATCTTTTATGGTCATGCACCCTTGGTGAATGGTTTATTTCTGTTGAATCTCGATTGTAGTGATACACATATTCATAATATCGATGCCAAAAGATGCAAAGTTAATGATGCTAGTACCACATACTTGTGGCACTGCCGCTTAGGTCATATTGGTGTAAAGCGCATGAAGAAACTCCATGTTGATGGACTTTTGGAATCTCTTGATTATGAATCATTTGAGACAAGTGAACCATGCCTAATGGGCAAGATGACAAAAACCCTGTTTTCTGGTACAATGGAGCGGGCAAGTGACTTGTTGGAAATAATACATACCAATGTATGCGGTCCGATGAGTGTTGAAGCACGCGGTGGATATTGTTATTTTCTTACCTTCATAGATGATTTGAGTAGATATGGGTATATTTACTTAATGAAACACAAGTCTGAAACATTTGAAACGTTCAAGGAGTTTCAGAGTGAACTAGAGAATCATCGTAATAAGAAAATTAAATATCTATGATCTGATCGTGGAGGTGAATATTTGAGTTACGAGTTTGGTATACATTTAAGACCATGTGGAATCGTTTCACAACTCACGCCACCTGGAACATCACAGTGTAATGGTGTGTCCGAACGTCGTAATTGTACTCTATTGGATATGGTGCGTTCTATGATGTCTCTTACCGATTTGTGAAAGCACATTTGCTCCCTTGGTGGTTTTGGTAATTCATAATAACATATATCTCATTGAATTAATGTCCATTCAAGTTAAAGATTTCAGGATGTTCAATGATTGGCATGGCAAGGACTAGAGATGTGGACCCCTCAAAATGCTAAGGATATGGATTGGCAAAAGCTCAAGACTCTACATTTTTGGTTTAGTGATCCAAGATCACATTGAATCCATAGGAAAGCTAATACTATTAAAAGGGGATGAGGTGTTGCTTAATGGTCTTTTTGCTCAAGTTCTTAGTGACAGTACTCCAAAACCCTCAACCATTTTCTCCATCCAAATATGTCCAAAACCTACATTCCAACTCGGCCCCACCGAAATTTCCTATCCGGAGCCACCGAGTTCATCTGGACTTAGCCACTGCCAAAACCCTAACAAATCGGATCCACCGATATGGATCTCGGTCCCACCGAGATAGCCTTGCCAACTCTCTGTACTCGTTTGCACTTACTTCGGTCTCACCGAGTTTTGCAAATCGGTCTCACCGAGATGGCTTGCCAAGTCTCTGTTGCCTTATTGCTTCACTTCGGTCCTACCGAGTTGATGCAATCGGTGCCACCGAGATGAGGTTTGCCCTAACCATTGCACTTCGGTCCATCCGAGTTGTTCCAGTCGGTCCCACCGAGATTCCTAACGTTCATATCTTTTACACAGTTCGGTGCCACCGAGATTTCTGATCGGTGCCACCGAGTTGGGTCAAAAGTGTGTAATGGTTGGATTTTGTGTGGAGGCTATATATACCCCTCCACCACTTCTTACTCAGTAAGGAGAGCCATCAGAACGTGCCTGCACTTCCACCATACATTTTCTGAGAGAGAACCACCTACTCATGTGTTGAGATCAAGAGATTCCATTCCTACCATTTGAACCTTGATTTCTAGCCTTTCCCAAGTTGCTTTCCACTTAAATCCCTCTTCCACCATAGCCAAATCTGTGAGGAGTTGTTTGAGTGTTGGGGAGACTATCATTTGAAGCACAAGAGCAAGGAGTTCATCAACAACACACCGTCTATTACCTTTTGGAGAGTGGTGTCTCCTAGATTGGTTAGGTGTCACTTGGGAGCCTCCGACATGATGTGGAGTTGAACCAAGGAGTTTGTAAGGGCAAGGAGATTGCCTACTTCATGAAGATCTACCCGAGTGAGGCTAGTCCTTCGTGGACGTAAGCCATGGTGGGATAGACAAGGTTGCGTCTTCGTGGACCCTTCGTGGGTGGAGCCCTCCGTGGACTCACGCATCCGTTACCCTTCGTTGGTTGAAGTCTCCATCAACGTGGACATACGATAGCACCACCTATCGGAACCACGCCAAAAACCACCGTGTCTTCATTGCATTTGAAATCTCTGATCCCCTCCTTTACTTACATATGCAATTGTTTACTTTCCGCTGCCACACTCTTAGAATTGCATGTGTAGGGTGATGCTTGACTTGTGTTCTTGCTAAAATCTGCCTACAACTAAAATTGGGAAAAGGTTAGGTTTTTAATTGGTCAAGTAGTCTAATCACCCCTCTCTAGACATACTTTCGATCCTACAAGTGGTATCAGAGCTTTGGTCTCCGTAAGCCTTGATTTCCATTGCTTTGGTGATCATAGCCTTGGTTTCACAACCTAGGAGAGTATGGCGTCTAGTGAGGGTAACTATCATCGTAGAGGTCCATATTTTGATGGTACAGACTTTGCTAGTTGGAAGCATAAGATGAAAATGCATATTCTTGGTCATAACCCCACCGTTTGGGCTATTGTTCATGTTGGCTTGCAAGGTGAATTCTTTGAGGATGGCAAGGAACCGAATCGTGAAGCAACCACGGAAGAATTGAAGATGTTGCAATACAATGCTCAAGCTTGTGACATTCTCTTCAATGGTTTGTGTCCCGAGGAATTCAACAAAATCAGCCACCTCGAGAATGTAAAGGAAATTTGGGATACTTTGGTCGATATGCATGAGGGTACCGAGTCCGTCAAGGAATCTAAGTTGGATGTGCTTCAAAGTCAACTTGACAAGTTCAAGATGCAGGATGGTGAAGGAGTTGCTGAAATGTACTCTAGGCTTGCTCTCATCACAAATGAGATTGCCAGCTTAGGAAGTGAAGATATGACCGACAAATTCATCATCAAGAAGATACTTAGATCTTTGGATGGAAAGTATGATACCGTTTGCACATTGATCCAAATGATGCCAAATTACAAAGATCTCAAGCCCACGGAAGTCATTGGAAGGATTGTTGCTCATGAAATGTCACTCAAGGACAAAGAGGAGCTACACAACAAATCAAGTGGTGCTTACAAAGCCTCAACCAATGCTCCAACAACTTCAAGTGACAAGCTAGTATCCAATGAAGAGATAAGCCTAATGGTGAAAAGATTCAACAAGTTCTACAAGAACAAAGGGAAAGAAAGAAGCTCTAGCTCAAGACACTATGAGAGAAGATCATCAAGTCGTGACCGTAACTGCTACAATTGTGGAAAACCCGGACACTATTCCAATGAGTGTACGGCTCCCTACAAGAAAAGAGACGAATCACCAAGAGGAAGACATAGAAGAGATAAATCGCCTCATAAGGAGAGAAGGAGTAGAGATGATCGTTATGAACGAAGACACTCTCGAAGAAGCAAGGATTCGGAGAGGAAGGACAAGTCATCAAAGAGCTACACAAGAAGAAGACATCAAGCTCATGTTGGTGAATGGGTTTCCGGCTCCGACTCCGACAACCACTCCGAGAGAAGTTATCACTCCAACTCCGACTATAGTCAAGATGAAGGTGTTGCCGGACTTGCTCTTGTGTCATCCAACTCCCATGATCTATTTGACTCACAAAATGAAGGAATTGGAAGATGCTTCATGGCAAAAGACCCCAAGGTATCACACCCCGAGTATCTTGATTTCAATAGTGATGAAGATGATTTGCTTGGTGATGATGAGTTACTTGTTGATAAGGCTAGTGATGTGAGCTATAATGAAAATGCTAGTAATCATGATAGTCAAGAGGAAACGAGTGACAATGCTATGAAGGAGATTGAGCGTCTAACTAAAGAACTAAATGCTCTTAAGTTAGCTCATGAAACAACTCAAGAGGATCATAGAGAACTTCTAAGAACTCATGAGAAGGTACGCTTCGAGAAGCTAAATTTAGAGCAAGAGCATGAGTTTCTTAAAGCTATCAATGACGATCTTCGAAAGAAGAGGTCTTCATATCTTGCCAAACATTTACTCTTGTCTGCCTTTATGCCACAAGTTAAACCTAAGCAAACTAGCAACAAGGGTAAAAAGGGTTCTACCTCTAGTAGTAACAATAACAATGCTAAATCCAATGTTGTTGCTTCTAGTAGTTCTATTGATTCCACTAATGATTCTCTTAGCCAAGTTACACTTGAGCAAGAAAATATGCTATTGAAAGGAATTATAGAAAAAGGTGCCTACAAGAGCCTTGCCGGGAGTAAGCAATTTGAGGAAATTGTACGCAAGCAAGGAAGGCACCGGAAGAACCAAGGTGTTGGTTTTGAACGAAAGTTCAATGCCAATGGAGTTGAGTGGGAAGAAGATCAATACCCCAAGACGAAGTTTGTTCCTCAACAAGAGAAGTATGATCCTACTTCCTTCAAGGGAACACAAGCTCAAGAAGATCTTCCACCACAAGACCACAAGCTAAAAGGCAAGGACAAGCTTCAAGAAGAGATTGACTCATTTGAAGAAGCTCCTCAAGCCTTGGTCAACTGGGTTCCCAAGACTTCAGCAAGTGCTACTACAACTCCAAGGATTCCCATCAAGTTGATGTGGGTCCAAAAGAAGAAGAACTAGAGAGTTCTTGAGGGTGACTCCGCCAACAAACTTCACTCATATTCATTTTGGCAAGAACTTGTGCAATCAACTTCCACATCTTGCACTAGTTCATGGAGTCACAAACCCTCTTGTTGGTAAGGCAAGGGACAAGGTATTCAATGCATTCATGGACATCATCATATGTGTATTTCACTCTATGTCCATGGATATCCTTGTATGTTTACTTGTGTGGGACTAACCCATGTAGGTATTGAAAGCACAAAACTCCAAAGGATTGCTCCCAACTCTTGATGGTCTACATCAACATTGAGCATCCACATCTTCAACATCTACATGAAGTCATCATCGACAAAACCCAAGGTTAGTTCATCCCTCTTTGGGGGAATATCACATCTAGGGGGAGCTTTGCTCTAATCAATTGAGCTAAAGCAACTCTAATGGTGTGAACACATCAATGCTTTATGTAAAAGTGGCAACCCCACTTGTGCTTAAACGATGAGTATGACCTATGATCAAATGTTCTCATTTGACTCATAAGTCAATATACTCATATATAGATGACCTAGTCATCGCCATTGCTTGATAGATGCTAGAATTGGTTGTGCATGTTTGACACATATTTCATTTGCTATCTTATTGTGTGAGCATGTTGGTTTGCATGTTTTCTTCATTCGAGGACATCCATTTGTTGTTTTGATTGTCTTGGTTTTTCTGGCCAAGTGGATGTACAAGAATGCCTAAGTACCATCTCTAGCTATATATGCTTTCTTGTCTCAAATTCTATTCTTGCTACATCACAAAAATTGAACAAGTCATTTTCGGACCCTCCTGGTGAGGAGCACTCGGAGCCACCGATCTGAAAGGGCTGAACCTCCAAAACCTTCTACATGATTTCGGCCGAACCAATTCACTCACACTCGGTCCAACCGAAATCATTTAGATTGATCTAGGTTTCCATCTCAGTGTCACCGAGTTGAACCATTTCGGAGCCACCGATGTGCTAAAATGCTTGCAGTTACACATATCGGTGCCACCGAGTTGTCCAACTCGGAGCCACCGACAGCTCGTGGGTATATATATCTGGCGAGACCGTATGGTTGAAATTTCTCGACCCCCTACGACCTCGCGCCCCACAGCTGCCGTCGCCCTCGTCTCCGGACTTCGTCGTTGTCTCCAGCGCGCCTTCACCGCCGGAATCCGCCGCCGTCAACGGCAATCTGCCCCGCCGTTGCCGCCGTAGAGGATCTCCACCAAGTTAGGGTGAGATTCGACCCCTCTCGTGCTCTCAATTCCGATTCAATGCACGATTGGATTGCCATGATTCTTGCCACGGATTGAGACTATCCTTTACACTGCAAACTCCATAGATTAGATTCGAGTAAAATGTTAGGTTTAGGTTTCCGCCGAACGCATCTCGGACCGACCGATTAGAAATTTTAGGAGTCACCGATTTGGCCCCAGGCCATTGCACTAGTACGTCTCGGTGCCACCGAGTTGTACGAATCGGTGAGACCAAAAGTAAAATCTCTGTGAAACCCTAGCATCTCGGAGACACCGAAACCCATCTCGGTCTGACCGAAATGGTGTGTAAAGTTTCTGTTGAGTGCTTCGGTATCACCGAGATGATCAACTCGGTCCATCCGAAATGCCTTCTGTGAAAACTTGAAACTAAGATTTGTAACTCATTTTTTTGAAAAATGTCTGCTTTTTGTGATGACTCATCTACTCTGCCCATACCCATCTATTCACAGGGTCAGCTTTGCAAGATGTCTGATGCCAGCGATAGCCAGAACATGTCAGAGCAGCACACTGATCTCAGCTCAGGCTCTAGTCATGTAGAAAGTTTTTATGAGGGAGAGAGAAGCTCTCCAGATCTTCCAAAGGCTGCAACAAGGACAAGGAAGAAGAGAACCTCAGATGATGAGGATGAGGATTTTGTTGCTAATGAAGTAGCAACAAAGAAGAAGAGAGTTGTGCTTGCAAAGGAATATAGCACCAATCCAGCTGCTGCCAAAGGGAAATCCACAATGAAGAAAGTTACCAAGAAAACTATGACATTCACTCTTGAAGAGCCAAGTGACACAGAAACAGCTGTAGGAGGAAAGAAGAAGAGCAAGGAAACGTACTGCTCATGTGCTTGGAAAACCCTCCATGAGGAGTGATTCCGAGGAGGAGGAGGAGGAGCCAGCAGCTGATGCACCCCCTTCAAAAGCTCATAAGCTCATGTCAAATGCTATCAGGACTGCTGCCCCCACCAAGTCCAAACCAAAGGCTCCAGCACCCAAGAGGTCAACCAGAAACATTTCTGCTAGTGAGAAGAACAAGGCCCTAGTGCCTGAAGTCAATGTTGATGAGGAGCCACTAGTGCTCAGAAAATTGAAGCCCAAGATTCCAGAACATGACAATGCACACCCAGTTGCAGAGAACATGATGCTAAGGAAGGACAAAGGACTGCGTCAGTGGAGATTGTCTGATCATTATGCTGCCAGGAGAAGAACTGCTTGTGATTACCGCTTCCAGACCAGAGAACAACAAGACTTCTATGATACTGTCCTACTTGATAAGAAGCCAATCGTCAGTGACATGAGATGGGTGGATTGGAAGTACATCGATGCCAATGAGGACTACTTCCCCCATGTTCATGAGAGTTTCCAGATAGCTGGTGTTGATGAGTTTGTTGGACAGAAGCTCACAAAGTGGAATGATGAGATGATCATGCAATTCTACTCCACAGCTCATTTCTATCCAGATGGCAGGATTGTGTGGATGACTGAGGGATCCAGATACCAGTCAACCATCTCTGAGTGGGCTACTCCTCTTGGTGCTCCAGAAGAAGAAGATGATGATGTTGATATCTATACCAAGCTCAAGATGGACCACAACTCCATGGCCAATATGTACACAGCTATTCCAGAGAAGGACATCGAGACACACAAACTAGGGTCAGTGAAGCACCTGCTACCTGGTTTGGCCACCACTAACACTATCTTGAGGTACACTCTTCTGCCAAAGTCAGGAGATGATACGATGATTCATGGCCACTCCATCAACTTGCTGCACCTCTTTGATACACCTCAGAAGTTCAAGGTGATGAGCTTGATTGTTGAAACTATCAAGAGGACTGCTGCTGATCAGAAGAGATCTTGCGGATATGCTCCACACATTCAGATGCTCATCAATTCCAAGGTTGGAACGAGCACTTATCTTCTTGATCGTGAGCATCTCCCACTGCGTCTAGAGTTTTAGGACAATGTTATTGTGATGGATCCTTCGCATCCTACATCTGCTCAAGCCCAACAGAAGATTCGAGAAGCCGCAGAAGCAAAAGCTGCGAAGGAGGCATCTGCTCCCAATGCTCACATTGCAAACCTCAAGTCTAAGAATGACCAGATGACTTATCTGCTAGAAGCCACCCTGAGGATTGAGCGAAGTCTGGCCAACCTCACCTAGAACCAGGCTAGCTTAGAGCGGATAGTCGAGACTAAGATTCATGATCTTGATGTAAAGATCACTGAGGTACATACTATTGTGGAGAAGCTGAAGGACGATGTTGATGCAGCCAGGGCCGCCACTTTAGATGACAGTGGAGATGACAGACCTACCACAGAGAGATTCCAGACAGTGCCCAGGGCAGCCAGGTCTGCAGCAGTGCCGATTGCAGATCCGAGGATCACGGTCTCTACACCTGCTGCTGCTGCTACAGTGCCACCTCCGGTCTCCACTCCACCAGCCCAGCAGATGTCCGCTGAAGCCTTCGCAGATACACTTCTCTCAACGCCGTCTACGCACACCGGAGCTGCCAGCCGAAGATCCCCTTCAGGAGCTTCCGAGGATTGTGCCTAGAGTGCCGCATTAGTTGTATACCTATTCGAGCTTTTTGGTACTTGTTGCCAAAGGGGGAGAATTTGTATAGATCTTAGGCTTCGAGAGAGAGAGAGAGAGTTTTGCTTTGCTTTGCTTGCTGTTTTTCTTCTCGAGTTCTTTTGCTACTATTTGCTTTATGGTACTTTGATTGGATGTGTGCTTGATACTATGTCTGTGAGATACTTCGATCGTTATGTTTGTGAGCTACTACTTTGTGAGTTTGTGAGATTGATCATACTATGCTTCATGCTATGCTTAACTGCTTATGCTTATCATTATGTTTGTATGATCATTCACTTGTGCTTTGGTGATGCGAGCCTAATATTCCATTCATATCATTTTGCGCACTCCACCAAGTTGTATGTGACATGGAAGAGTTCCCCGTCTCCCTCCCTTTACTCCTCCTCCACGTTCCGTCAGCGCTTGGCGAAGCCCTGCCGGAATTCCGCCGCCACCACCACCACCACGCCGTCGTGTTGGTTCCGATCTCATCTACCTCCTCCCCCTCTCTTGCTGGATCAAGAAGGAGAGGATGCCATCGAGCTGAACATGTGCTAATCTCGGAGGTGCCGTCCGTTCGGCACTAGATCGGATTGGATCGCGATTGGATCGTGTAGAGTACGACTACATCAACTGCGTTATGACGCTAACACTTTCGGTCTACAAGGGTATGTAGACACACTCCCCTCTCATTGCTTTGAATCCCCTAGATTAGATCTTGGGTGTTTCGTAGGAAATTTTTTGATTTTCATACAATGTTACCCAATCAGTGGCATCATGAGCTAGGTCTATGCGTAGATGTATTTGCACGAGTAGAACACAAAAGTTGTGGGAGTTGATGTTCAAATTTCTTACTTCCTTTGTCTTATTTGGATTCGGCGGTATTGTGGGATGAAGCGGCTTGGACCAACCTTACTTGTCCTTGCACAAGAGACCGGTTCCACTGACTGAAATGCAACTTGTATTGCATAAAAGTGGCTTTGCGGGTGTCTGTCTCTCCCACTTTAGTTGAATCTGATTTGACAAGGGCGGTCCTTGTAGAAGGTTAAAAGGCAACTTGTATATCACCGTTGTGGTTTTGCATAGATAAGAATGGTTCTTATAGTTTGCCCTAGCAGCCACGTAAAAATTGCAACAACAAAGTAGAGGACGTCTAACTTGTTTTTGCAGGGCATGTTATGATGTGGTACGGCCAAAACGTGATGTGATATATGTTGATGTATGAGATGATCATGTTTTGTAATAGGTTCATGACTTTCATGTCGATGAGTACGACAACTGGTAGGAGCCATAGGGTTGTCTTTAATTTATTGTATGACCTGCGTGTCAACTATTTACCACCATGTAATTGCTTTACTTTATCGCTATGTGTTAGCAATAGTTGTAGAAGCAATAGTTGGCGAGACAACCACGTGACGACACGATGATGGAGATCATGGTGTCATGCCGGTGACGATGGAGATCATGTCGGTGCTTTGGAGATGGAGATCAAAGGCACAAAGATGATGTTGGCCATATTATGTCACATATAGATTGCATGTGATGTTTATCTTTTTATGCATCTTATTTTGCTTAAGGACGACGGTATCATTATAAGATGGCCCCTTCACTTAATTTCAAGATAAAAGTGCTCTCCCTAAGTATGCACCGTTGCGAAAGTTCATCGTTTCGAAGCATCTCATTATGATCGGGTGTGATAGACTCTACGTTCGCATACAACGGGTGTAAGCCAGTTTTACACATGCAGAATACTTGGGTTAAACTTAACGAGGCTAGCATGTACAGACATGGCCTCGAAACATGAATGACCGAAAGGTCGAATATGAGTCATATAGTAGATATGATCAACATGGAGATGTTCACCATTGATGACTGCCCCATCTCACGTGATGATCGGACATGGGTCAGTTGATGTGGATCATGTAACACTTAGACAACTTGAGGGATGTTGATTTAAGTGGGAGTTCTTAAGTAATTTGATTAGAAGAACCAATTATCATGAACTTAGTCTAATTGTCTTTGCAAATTAATGTTGTAGATCAATGGCTCGCGCTGTAGCTCCCTGAATTTTAATGCGTTCCTAGAGAAAGAAAAGTTGAAAGATGATGGAAGCAACTATGCGGACTGGGTCCGTAATTCGAGGATTATCCTCACTGCTGCACAGAAAGTATATGTCCTTGATGCACCGCTTGGTGACGCACCCGCTCAAGATTTGCCTGCAGATGTTATAAATGTCTGGGAGGCACGTTCTGATGACTACTCGATAGTTTAGTGCGCCATGCTTTACGGCTTAGAACCGGGGCTCCAAAGACGTTTTGAGCACCACGGAGCATATGAGATGTTCCATGAGCTGAAATTGGTATTTCAGGCTCACGCCCGGGTCGAGAGGTATGACACCTCCGGCAAGTTCTTTAGATGCAAGATGGAGGAGAACAGCTCCATTAGTGAGCACGTACTCAAAATGTCTGGGTACTTCAACCGCTTGAATCAATTGGGAGTTAATCTTTCGGATGAAGTAGCGATTGACAGAGTTCTCCAGTCACTGCCACCAAGCTACAAAAGCTTTGTGATGAACTATAATATGCAAGGGATGGAGAATACGATCCCTGAGCTCTTCGCGGTGCTTAAGGCCGCGAAGGTAGAAATCAAGAAAGAACATCAAGTGTTGATGGTCAACAAGACCACCAGTTTCAAGAAGAAAGGCAAGGGAAAGAAAGGGAACTTCAAGAAGAACGGCAAGCCAGTAGCCGCTCCCGTGAAGAAACCCAAGGCTGGACCCAAACCTGAGACCGAGTGCTTCTATTGCAAGGGGAATGGTCACTAGAAGCGGAACTGCCCCAAGTACTTGGTAGATAAGAAGGCTATCAACGTCAACAAAGGTATATTTGATATACATGTTATTGATGTGTACCTTACTAGTGCTCGTAGTAGCGCCTGGGTATTTGATACTGGTTCAGTTGCTAATATTTGTAACTCAAAATAGGAGCTGCGGAATAAACGAAGACTAGCTAAGGACGAGGTGACGATGCGCGTCGGAAATGGTTCCAAGGTTGATGTGGTCGCCATCGGCATGCTCCCTCTATGTTTACCTTCGGGATTAGTTCTGAACCTGTATAATTGTTATTTGGTGCCTGCGTTAAGCATGAACATTATATCTGGATCTAGTTTATTGCGAGACGGTTATTCATTTAAGTCCGAGAATAATTGTTGTTCTATTTATATGGATAATATCTTTTATGGTCATGCACCCTTGGTGAATGGTTTATTTCTGTTGAATCTCGATCGTAGTGATACACATACTCATAATATCGATGCCAAAAGATGCAAAGTTAATGATGATAGTACCACATACTTGTGGCACTGCCGCTTAGGTCATATTGGCGTAAAGCGCATGAAGAAACTCCATGTTGATGGACTTTTGGAATCTCTTGATTATGAATCATTTGAGACATGTGAACCATGCCTCATGGGCAAGATGACTAAAACCCCGTTTTCCGGTACAATGGAGCGGGCAAGTGACTTGTTGGAAATAATACATACCGATGTATGCGGTCCCATGAGTGTTGAAGCACGCGGTGGATATTGTTATTTTCTTACCTTCATAGATGATTTGAGTAGATACGGTTATATTTACTTAATGAAACACAAGTCTGAAACATTTAAAACGTTCAAGGAGTTTCAGAGTGAAGTAGAGAATCATCGTAAAAAGAAAATTAAATATCTATGATCTGATCGTGGAGGTGAATATTTGAGTTACGAGTTTGGTACACATTTAAGACCATGTGGAATCATTTCACAACTCACGCCACCTGGAACATCACAGTGTAATGGTGTGTCCGAACGTCGTAATTGTACTCTATTGGATATGGTGCATTCTATGATGTCTCTTACCGATTTGTGAAAGCACATTTGCTCCCTTGGTGGTTTTGGTAATTCATAACAACATATATCTCATTGAACTAATGTCCATTCAAGTTAAAGATTTCAGGATGTTCAATGATTGGCATGGCAAGGACTAGAGATGTGGACCCCTCAAAATGCTAAGGATATGGATTGGCAAAAGCTCAAGACAATACATTTTTGGTTTAGTGATCCAAGATCACATTGAGTCCATAGGAAAGCCAATACTATTAAAAGGGGGTGAGGTGTTGCTTAATGGTCTTTTTGCTCAAGTGCTTAGTGACAGTACTCCAAAACCCTCAACCATTTTCTCCATCCAAATATGTCCAAAACCTACATTCCAACTCGGCCCCACCGAAATTTCCTATCCGGAGCCACCGAGTTCATCTGGACTTAGCCACTGCCAAAACCCTAACAAATCGGATCCAGCAATATGGATCTCGGTCCCACCGAGATGGCCTTGCCAACTCTCTGTAATCGTTTGCACTTACTTCGGTCTCAGCGAGTTTTGCAAATCGGTCTCACCGAGATGGCTTGCCAAGTCTCTGTTGCCTTATTGCTTCACTTCGGTGCTACCGAGTTGATGAAATCGGTGCCACCGAGATGAGGTTTTCCCTAACCATTGCACTTCGGTCCATCCGAGTTGTTCCAGTCGGTCCCACCAAGATTCCTAACGTTCATATCTTTTACACAGTTCGTTGCCACCGAGATTTTTGATCGGTACCACCGAGTTGGGTCAAAAGTGTGTAACGGTTGGATTTTGTGTGGAGGCTATATATACCCCTCCACCACTTCTTACTCAGTAAGGAGATCCATCAGAACGTGCCTACACTTCCACCATACATTTTCTGTGAGAGAACCAGCTACTCATGTGTTGAGATCAAGAGATTCCATTCCTACCATTTGAACCTTGATTTCTAGCCTTTCCCAAGTTGCTTTCCACTTAAATCCCTCTTCCACCATAGCCAAATCTGTGAGGAGTTGTTTGAGTGTTGGGGAGACTATCATTTGAAGCACAAGAGCAAGGAGTTCATCAACAACACACCGTCTATTACCTTTTGGAGAGTGGTGTCTCCTAGATTGGTTAGGTGTCACTTGGGAGCCTCCGACATGATGTGGAGTTGAACCAAGGAGTTTGTAAGGGCAAGGAGATCACCTACTTCGTGAAGATCTACCCGAGTGTGGCTAGTCCTTCGTGGACGTAAGCCATGGTGGGATAGACAAGGTTGCTTCTTCGTGGACCCTTCGTGGGTGGAGCCCTCCGTGGACTCGCGCAGCCGTTACCCATCGTGGACGTCAAAACAACGTTCCTTAACGGGTTTCTTAAGGAAGAGTTGTATATGATGCAACCGGAAGGTTGTGTCGATCCTAAAGATGCTAACAAAGTATGCAAGCTTCAGCGATCCATCTATGGACTGGTGCAAGCATCTCGGAGTTGGAATATACACTTTGATGAGGTGATCAAAGCTTTTGGTTTTTGATACGTCCAATTTGCATCATGATTTCCTACTATTATTTATAATGTATTTGATCATTATTACACTTTATGATGCAATTCTTATGCCTTTTCTCTCTTAATTTGCAAGATTTATATGAAGAGGGAGAATACTGGCAGCTGGAATTTAGGACCTGAAATAGCTACAGCAGAGATACCTATCCTATAGAGCTCCAATTGGCTTGAAACTTCATGGAGATGTTTTATTGAATATATAAAAAATACTAGAGAAAAGAGGAAATAAAAGTGACAGACTGCATAATAAAGCTTGAAACTTCTACCTATGGATTGAATAAGATCCTTCAAGTAAGTTGTCATCAGTGCAAAAGCAATAAAAATTGCTCTTAAATATGTATGTGATACGTCTCCAATGTATCAATAATTTTTTATTGTTCCATGCTATTATAGTATCAATCTTGGATGTTTTTATATGCAATTATATATCATTTTTTGGGACTAACCTATTAACCTAGTGCCCAGCGCCAGTTGCTGTTTTCTGCTTGTTTTTGGTTTTTCAGGAAATCAGTACCAAACGAAGTCCAAATGCCACGAAACTTTTTGGAGATTTTTTTCTGTACAAAAGAAACCCTGGAAGCTTCGAGAGGAGGCCAGAAGCTTTACGAATCCTCCACAAGGCAACAGGGCGCGGCCCTAGGAGGCGCGCCCTAATGCCTTGTGGGGCCCTCGTGGCTCCTTTTGACCTAATTCCACTTCTATAAATTCTCAAATATTCGGAAACCAATAGAGAGCCACCCTGAATAATTTTTACGCCGCCGCAAGCCTCTGTTCTTCCGTGATCCCATCTGGAGGCCTTTTCCGGTACTCTGCCGGAGCGGGAATTGATCACAGAGGGCTTCTACATCAACATTGTTGCCCTTTCGATGATGTGTGAGTAGTTTACCAAAGACCTACGGGTCCATAGCTAGTAGCTTGTTGGCTTCTTCTCTCTCTCTTTGATCTTCAATACCATGTTCTCCTCGATGTTCTTGGAGTTCTATCCGATGTAATCTTCTTTTGCGGTGTGTTTGTTGGGATCCGATGAATTGTGAGTTTATGCTCAGATTATTCATGAGAAATATTTGAGTCTTCTCTGAACTCTTTTATGCATGATTATTATAGCTTTATATTTCTCTCCGATCTATCTATTTGGTTTGGCCAACTAGATTGGTTTATCTTGCAATGGGAGAGGTGCTTTGTGATGGGTTCAATCTTGCGGTGCTCAATCCCAGTGACAGAAAGGGACATGACACGTATTTGTATTGTTGCCATTAAGGATAAAAAGATGGGGTTTAATCATTTTGCTTGAGTTTACTTTGTCTACATCATGTCATCTTGCTTAAGGCGTTACTCTGTTTCATACTTAATACCCTAGATGCATGCTGGATAGCGGTCGATGCGTGGAGTAATAGTAGTAGATGCAGGCAGGAGTCGGTCTACTTGTCTCGGACATGATGCCTATATACATGATCATTGCCATGAATCCATCATAATTATTTGCTTTTCTATCAATTGCCCAACAGTAATTTGTTTACCCACCGTATGTTCTGCGCTCGAGAGAGAAGCCTCTAGTGAAAACTATGGCCCCCGGGTCTATCTTTATCATAAATTAAAATCCAAAAATACCTTGCTGCAATTTATTTACTTTTATTTTATTTTGCAATTTATATTTCTATCTATCACTATCAGAATTAATCCTTGCAAATAACCGCTAAGAGGATTGACAACCCTCTTATTTGCGTTGGGTGCAAGTGTTTGCTTTTGTGTGTGTAGGTGCTGCTAAAGGGATTTTGCATGGTTCTCCTACTGGATTGATAACCTTAGTTCTTAACTGAGGGAAATACTTATCTCTACTATAATGCATCATCCTCTCCTCTTCGGGGAAATATCAACGCAATCTACAAGTAGCAGGAAGAATTTCTGGCACCGTTGCCGGGGAGACATCACCAAAATTGATCAAGTACCTTCGCACATACTATCATCCACTTGCATTTATTTTATTTGCCTTTTTATTTGCATTTGCCTCTCATTTTCATCTCCCCCACTTCAATTTTTTTTACAAAAACACAAAAAATATTTTCGTTTGCTTGTTTGCTAGTTTGCTTGCTTTGTCCCGATGTCTCAAGAAAACACAAAATTGTGTGACTTTTCCAATACTAATAATAATGATTTTATTACTACTCCTATTGCTCCTTCCGCCACTAGTGCGGAGTCGTGTGACATTAATGTTGCTTTGCTTAATCTTGTTATGAAAGAACAATTTTCTGGTAGTCCTAAAGAAGATGCTGCATCCCATCTAAATACTTTCGTTGAACTTTGTGATATGCAAAAGAAGAAATATGTGGATAATGATATTTTCAAATTGAAATTATTTTCGTTCTCACTATGAGATCGTGCTAAAACTTGGTTTTCATCCTTGCCTAGAAATAGTATTGATTCTTGGGATAAGTGTAAGGATGCTTTTATTGCCAAGTATTTTCCTCCCGCTAAGATTATTTCTTTAAGAAATCAAATTATGAATTTTAAGCAACTTGAACATGAATATGTTGCACAATCTTGGGAGAGAATGAAATTAATGATAAGAAATTGCCCAACACATGGTTTAAGTTTATGGATGATCATACAAAAAATTTATGCGGGACTAAACTTTGTTTCTGGAAATTTCCTAGACTCTGCCGCATGTGGTACTTTTATGGAAATTACATTGGAGAAGCTACAAAACTTCTTGATAATATTATGACAAATTATTCTCAATGGCACACTGAAAGAACTCCAACTGGTAAGAAGGTAAATTCTGATGAAGAAATTAATACTTTGAGTGATAAGATGGATGCTCTTATGAAATTGGTTGCTAGTAAAAGTGCTCATATTGATCCTAATGATGTGCCATTGTCTACTTTGATTGAGCAAAATAATGATGCTATTGATGTGAATTTTGTCTCTAGAAATAATTTCAACAACAATGCTTATAGGGGTAATTTCAATCCTAGACCGTTTCCTGGAAATTCCTCTAATAATTATGGTAATTCCTATGGTAATCCATATAATAATAATAGGATACCCTCTAATCTTGAAAGTAATATTAAAGAATTTATTAATTCACAAAAGATTTTCAATGCTATGATAGAAGAAAAATTGAATAGAGTTGATGAAATGTCTAGGAACAAGGATAGAATTGCTCATGATGTGGAAAATCTCAAAATTAAAATTTTGCCACCCAAGCATGATATAAATGAGTCTATTCAAGCTATCTATGTCACCATTAATGAAAGTAAAGAAATGACCGCTAGGTTGAGAGCTAAGCGAGAATTTATAGAAAAAGCTATTCCACCCGGTTTCTATCGTTGTAATGATGAAGATATTAAAATGATTGGTGTCAACCCTATTGAATCTCTATTCAGTAATATAAAACTTGATGAAAAAGGAACTGAAGATGAGTCAACTTTAGCTAGAAGGCGTCCCAATCATTTGGAGGGTGATGATCATAATGAAAAAAATGATAAAAGTGGGTTTGGAGAGGTCAAAACTTTAAATAGTAATGCACCCACTACTTTGGATTACAAGGACTTTAATTATGATAGTTGTTCTTTAATTGAGTGTATTTCCTTGTTGCAATCCATGATTAATTCACCAAATGCATATGAACAAAATAAAGCTTTCACTAAACATATTGTAGAAGCTATGATGAAAGCTCATGAAGAAAAATTTGAGTTGGAAGTTTCAATGCCTAGAAAATTACAAGATGAATGGGAATCTACAACTAAAGTCAAAATTAAAGATTATGAATGTAATGCTCTATGTGATCTTGGTGCTAGCGTTCCACTATACCAAAATCTTTGTGTGATGTGCTAGGTCTCACCGATATGGATCCTTGTTCCCTTAATTTGCATCTAGCGGATTCCACTATTAAAAAACCATTGGGTAGAATAAATGATGTGCTTATTCTTGCTAATATAAATTATGTGCCCGTGGATTTTATTGTTCTTGATATTGAATGCAATCCTTCTTGTCCTATAATACTCGGTAGGTCTTTCCTATGAACCATAGGTGCTATTATTGATATGAAAGAAGGTAATATAAGATTTCAATTTCCATTAAAGAAAGGGATGGAACACTTCCCTAGAAATAGAATTAAGCCACCTTATGAATCTATTATGAGAGCGACCTATGGAATTAAATTGAAGGGTGACAACACTTGAAACTATGCATTATGCCTAGCTAGGGGCATAAAACAATAGCGCTTGTTGGGAGGCAACCCAATGAATAAAATAAATTTTTGTTTTACCTTTTGTTTTTTTGTGTTTACACAATTATAGCCTCTGTTATGATTGTGTTTTTATATTTTAATTAGTGTTTGTGCCAAGTAATGTCTTTGGGATGATTTGGATGATAGTATGATTGATGCTGTTTGTAAAACAGAAAGTTTTGCGTCCAATATTTGATTTTTGATCCTGTACTGGAGTGTCATAAAAATCTGAAATTTTTACACAGTATTGTTATATGAATTGTTTACGTTTTCCTAATGTTTCAGAATTTTTGGAGTTACAGAAGTATATCTTCTAAATAGATCTTTACAGACTGTTCTGTTTTAGACAGATTCTGTTTTGTTGCATAGTTTGCTTATTTTGATGAATCTATCGATCATATCGGGGGGTATGAGTCATGGAGAAGTTGTAGTACAGTAGCATTATGCCAATATTAAATATGAATCAATTTACAACAGTACCTAAAGTTTAAGATTTGTTTCTTATACTAATGGATCTCACGAGGTTTCTGTTGAGTTTTGTTTGCTGAAGTTTTCAAGTTTTGGGTGAGACTACGATGGATAAAGGAATAAGGAGTGGCAAGAGCCTAAGCTTGGGGATGCCCAAGGCACTCCAAGGTAATATTCAAGGAAGACTCAAGCGTCTAAGCTTGGGGATGCCCCGGAAGGCATCCCCTCTTTCGTCTACAATCTATCGGTAACTCAGTTGGAGCTATATTTTTATTCATCACATGATATGTGTTTTACTTGGAGTGTCTTGTGATATAGTTTGTTTGCTTTTTAGTTTGTCACAATCATCTTTTCTGAACACGCCTTTTTGAGAGGGACACACATTATTCATGATTTGCTAGAATACTCTATGTGCTTCACTTATATCTTTTGAGCTAGGCAGTTGCTCTAGTGCTTCACTTATATCTTTTAGAGCACGGCGGTGGTTATATTTTAAAGTAATAGTTGTACTCTCATGCTTCACTTACATATTTTTGAGAGTCTAATGAATAGCAATGGTAATATGCACGGGTTGTGAATTTGGTCCTAATATGATAGGTATTCAAGAGGGATATAATAAAAAAATTTATGTAGATCACTGAATATGGTAAGTTTGATTCCTTGCAATAGTTCTGCAATATTAAGATGGTAATATGTGAGAGGTGCTCGTAGATAATTGTGGTTTAGTAAGAATATTGGTGTTAAGGTTTGTGATTCCCGAAGCATGCACGTATGATCTGTCGTTATGCTAAGAAGTTGGAGCATGATTTATTCTTGATTGTCTACCTTATGAGTGGCGTTCGGGGACGAGTGATGGTCTTTTCCTACCAATCTATCCCCTAGGGGCATGTGTAGTAGTACTTTGCTTTAAGGGCTAATAAACTTTCGCAATAAGTATGCGAGTTCTTTATGACTAATGTGAGTCCATGGATTATACGCACTCTCACCTTTCCGCAATTTGCTAGCCTCTTCGGTACCGTGCATTTCCCTTTCTCACATCAAGAGTTGGTGCAAACTTCGCCGGTGCATCCAAACCCCGTGATATGATACGCTCTATCACACATAAGCCTCCTTATATCTTCCTCAAAACAGCCACCATACCTACCTATCATGGCATTTCCATAGCCATTCCGAGATATATTGCCATGCAACTTCCACCGTTCCATTTTTATGACACACATCGTCATTGTCATATTGCTTTGCATGATCATATAGCTGACATAGTATTTGTGGCTCAGCCACCGTTCATCATTTTTATACCTGTTACGCCAAAAAGAGCCCACGAAAAAAAGAAAGAAAAAAGAAAGAAAAAAAATGAGAGAAAAAGAGAGAAGGGGCAGTGTTACTATCCTTTTCCATACTTGTGCTTCAAAGTAGCACCATGTTTTTCATATAGAGAGCCTCCTGTTTAGTCACTTTCATATACTAGTGGGAATTTTTCATTATAGAACTTGGCTTGTATATTCTGATGATGGGCTTCCTCAAATGCCCGAGGTCTTCATGAGCAAGCAAGTTGGATGCACACCCACTTAGTTTTCATGTTGATCTTTCATACACTTATAGCTCTTAGTGCATCCGTTGCATGGCAATCCCTACTCCTCGCATTGACATCAATTGATGGGCATCTCCATAGCCCATTGATTAGCCGCGTCGATGTGAGACTATCTTCTTATTTTTAACTTCCCCTTATTAATCTCTACCACCACACTCTATTCCACCCATAGTGCTATATCCATGGCTTGCGCTCATGTATTGCGCGGGGGTTGAAAAAGATGAAGCGCGTTAAAAAGTATGAACCAATTGCTCGGCTTGTCATCGGGGTAGTGCATGATAAATATTTTGTGTTAAGAAGATGGAGCATGACATGATTATATGATTTTGTAGGGATAACTTTCTTTAGCATTTTTATTTTGAAAGACATGATTGTTTATTAGTATGCCTGAGTATTGATGTCTTTATATCAAACTATAGACTATTGCTTTGAATCATTCATATCTTATTATTCATACCGCAAGAGAAATATTACATGATGAAACATGTTAGGTAGTGTTCCACATCAAAAATTCTGTTTTTATCATTTACCTACTCGAGGACGAGCAGGAATTAAGCTTGGGGATGCTTGATACGTCTCCAACGTATCTATAATTTTTTATTGTTCCATGCTATTATAGTATCAATCTTGGATGTTTTTATATGCAATTATATATCATTTTTTGGGACTAACCTATTAAGCTAGTGCCCAGTGCCAGTTGCTGTTTTCTGCTTGTTTTTGGTTTTTCAGGAAATCAGTACCAAACAAAGTCCAAATGCCACGAAACTTTTTGGAGATTTTTTTCTGGACAAAAGAGACCCTGGAGACTTGGAGAGGAGGCTAGAAGCTTCACGAAGCCTCCACAAGGCAACAGGGCACTACCCCAGGGGGGGCGCCCTGGTGCCTTGTGGGGCCCTTGTGGCTCCTTTTGACCTAATTCACTTCTATAAATTCTCAAATATTCGGAAACCAATAGAGAGCCACCCCGAATAACTTTTACGCCACCGCAAGCCTCTGTTCTTCCGCGATCATATCTGGAGGCCTTTTCCGGTACTCTACCGGAGGGGGAATCGATCAAGGAGGGCTTCTACATCAACCTTGCTGTCCTTCCGATGATGTGTGAGTAGTTTACCACAGACCTACGGCTCCATAGCTAGTAGCTAGTTGGCTTCTTCTCTCTCTCTTTGATCTTCAATACCATGTTCTCCTCGATGTTCTTGGAGTTCTATCCGATGTAATCTTCTTTTGCGGTGTGTTTGTTGGGATCCGATGAATTGTGAGTTTATGATCAGATTATTCATGAGAAATATTTGAGTCTTCTTTGAACTCTTTTATGCATGATTATTATAGCGTTGTATTTCTCTCCGATCTATCTATTTGGTTTGGCCAACTAGATTGGTTTATCTTGCAATGGGAGAGGTGCTTTGTGATGGGTTCAATCTTGCGGTGCTCAATCCCAGTGACAGAAAGGGACATGACACGTATTTGTATTGTTGCCATTAAGGATAAAAAGATGGGGTTTAATCATATTGCTTGAGTTTACTTTGTCTACATCATGTCATCTTGCTTAAGGCGTTACTCTGTTTCATACTTAATACCCTAGATGCATGCTGGATAGCGGTCGATGGGTGGAGTAATAGTAGTAGATGCAGGCAGGAGTCGGTCTACTTGTCTCTGACGTGATGCCTATATACATGATCATTGCCATGAATCCGTCATAATTATTTGCTTTTCTATCAATTGCCCAACAGTAATTTGTTTACCCACCGTATGTTCTGCGCTCGAGAGAGAAGCCTCTAGTGAAAACTATGGCCCCCGGGTCTATCTTTATCATAAATTAAAATCCAAAAATACCTTGCTGCAATTTATTTAATTTTATTTTTTTGCAATTTATATTTCTATCTATCATAACAGAATTAATTCTTGCAAATAACAGCTAAGAGGATTGACAACCCTCTTATTTGCGTTGGGTGCAAGTGTTTGCTTTTGTGTGTGTAGGTGCTGCTAAAGGGATTTTGTGTGGTTCTCCTACTGGATTGATAACCTTTGTTCTTAACTGAGGGAAATACTTATCTCTACTATACTGCATCATCCTCTCCTCTTCGGGAAAATACCAACGCAGTCTACAAGTAGCAGTATGAACTTTAATTGTAAGGGGAAATAAGCTTTGTATGATCTTGTGATGGTGGAGAAATAAAAGCGACAGACTGCATAATAAAGGTCGCTATCACAAGGGGCAATATAAAGTGACGTTCCTTTGCATTAAGAGTTTGCACATCTCAAAACAAAAAGCGCATGACAACCTCTGCTTCCCTCTGCGAAGGGCCTATCTTTTACTTTATGTATTTACTTTTATGCAAGAGTCAATAGCATTCTCCTCTTTTCCATTTTATTTTTCTCTCTTGGCAAGCATCATGTGGTGAGGATAGATCCAGGCATATATATCCAGTTGGATGTAGGTGATCATGAGTTATTATTGTTGTTGTTACCCTTGAGGTAAATAAGTTGGGAGGCAAAATTATAAGCCCCTATCTTTCTATGTGTCTGGCTGAAACTTTTGCTCCATAAGTATGCCGTGAGTGTCAGCAATTATAGAAGACTAAATGATAGTTGAGTATGTGAACTTGCTAAACAAACCTCCTACATAGACTCTTTCTGATAATATGATGAATTGCAATTGCTTCAGTGTCTGAGATCATTGTTTGTTAGTTTTCAATACGGTTTATGGTTCATACTTTAACTTGTGAATGAATTGTCACTTTTTCATGAGAAGTTTTATGATAATATATTGCTGTTATAATAAAGATCATGATGCCTTCAGGTCCGTATTTTTTTATCGACACCTCTCTCTTTATCGATTTCGGCTTTCGCTTGAGGACAAGCGAGGCCTATGCTTGGGGTAGTTGATACGTCCAATTTGCAGCATGATTTCCTACTGTTATTTATAATGTATTTGATCATTATTACACTTTATGATGCAATTCTTATGCCTTTTCTCTCTTTATTTGCAAGATTTATATGAAGAGGGAGAATACCGGCAGCTGGAATTCTGGACCTGAAATAGCTTCAGCAGAGATACCTATCCTACAGAGCTCCAATTGGCTTGAAACTTCACGGAGATTTTTTATTGAATATATAAAAAATACTGGAGAAAAGAGATACTAGAGGGGACCCACCAGTTGCCCACAAGGCAACAGGGCGCCCCCCCCGGTCGCGCCCTGATGCCTTGTGGGGCCCCTGGCTGGCCTCTGGCCCCCTCCTTCTGCTATATAAGCTCATTTGCCCTAAAAAGAGAAGACTTTCGGGACGAAGCGCCGCCGTCTCGAGGCAGAACCTGGGCAGGAGCAATTTTGCTCTCCGGCGGAGCGATTTCGCCGGGGATACTTCCCTCCGGGAGGGGGAGATCGAAGCCATCGACATCACCAACGATCCTCTCATCATGGGAGGACCAATTTTCATCAACAACTTCACCCGCACCATGTCATCTCAAACCCTAGTTCATCTCTTGTATTCAATATTTGTCTCAAAACCTCAGATTGGTACCTGTGGGTTGCTAGTAGTGTTGATTACATCTTGTAGTTGATGCTAGTTGGTTTATTTGGTGGAAGATTATATGTTCAGATCCTTAATGCTATTCAATACCCCTCTGATCTTGAACTTGAATATGATTTGTGAGTAGTTACTTTTGTTCTTGAGGACATGGGAGAAGTCTTGTCATAAGTAATCATGTGAATTTGGTATTCGTTCGATATTTTGATGATATGTAAGTTGTTGCTTCCTTTAGTGGTGTCGTGTGAACGTCGACTACATGACACTTCACCATCTTTGGGCCTAAGGGAAGGCATTGTGGAGTAGTAATTAGATGATGGGTTGCTAGAGTGACAGAAGTTTAAACCCTAGTTTATGCGCTATTCCGTAAGGGGCTGATTTGGATCCATATGTTTCATGCTATGGTTAGATTTATCTTAATTCTTCTTTCGTAGTTGCGGATGCTTGTGAGAGGGGGTAATCATAAGTGGGAGGAGTTTTCAAGTAAGAACAGCACCCAAGCACCGGTCCACCCACATATCAAATTATCAAAGTAGCGAACGCGAATCAAACAAACATGATGAAAGTGACTATTTGAAATTCCCATGTGTCCTCGAGAACGCTTTGCTTATTATACGAGTTCGTTTCGGCTTGTCCTTTGCTATAAAAAGGATTGGGCCACCTTGCCGCACTTTTGTTACACTTGTTACTTTTTACTTGTTACGAATTATCTTGCTATCAAACTACTCGCTACCGCTACTTTCAGTGCTTGCAGAAAATACCTTACTGAAAACCGCTTGTCATTTCCTTCTGCTCCTCGTTGGGTTCGACACTCTTACTTATCGAAAGGACTACAATTGGTCCCCTATACTTGTGGGTCATCAAGATTCTTTTCTGGCGCCGTTGCCGGGGAGTGAAGCGCCTTTGGTGAGTGGAATTTGGTAAGGAAACATTTATATTACGTGCTGAAATTTACTGTCACTTGTCACTATGGAAAGTAATCCTTTGAGGGGCATGTTCGGGGTATCTTCACCTCGGCTGGAAGCATTGAGAGTTGCTCCTCAATCTACTGAACCTACTAAAAATATTTATTATGAAATTCCTTCGGGTATGATAGAGAAACTGCTAGCTAATCCTTATGCAGGAGATGGAACGGTGCATCCTGATGTGCACTTGATATATGTGGATGAAATTTGTGGATTGTTTTAGCTTGCAGGTTTATCCGGAGATGGAGTTAGGAAGAAAGTATTCCCTTTATCTTTGGAGGGAAAGGCATTGACATGGTATAACCTATGTGATGATACTGGAACATGGGATTGGAACCGGTTGAACCTGGAATTCCACCAGAAATTTTATCCTATGCATTTGGTTTATCGTGATCGAAATTATATATATAATTTTTGGTCTCGTGAAGGAGAAAGCATCGCTAAGGCTTGGGGGAGGCTTAAGTATATGTTGCACACATGCCCCAATCATGAGCTCTCAAGAGAAATAATCATCCAAAACTTTTATGCTCGGCTTTCTCATAATGATAAATCCATGCTCGATACTTCTTCTGTTGGTTCCTTTATGAAGAGAACTATTGAATTCAGATGGGATCTTCTGGAAAGAATTAAACGTAACTCTGAAGATTGGGAAATCGACAAAGGTAAAGAGTCAGGTATAAATCTTGAGTTTGATTGTGTTAAATCTTTTATGGAAACTGGTGCTTTTCATAAGTTTAGTACTAAATATGGACTTGACTCTAAGATAGTAGCTACCTTTTGTGAATCTTTTGCTGCTCATGTTGATCTCCCTAAGGAGAAATGGTTTAAATATCATCCGCCCATTGAATTAAATGAAGAACCTGTTAGTGTTAAAGAAGAGACAATTGTTTACAATGTTCATCCAGTTGTGCCTACTGCTTATATTGAGAAACCTCCTTTCCCTGTTAGGATTAAGGAACATGCCAAAGCTTCAACTGTGGTTAATAAAAGTAATATAAGAACACCTAAACCTTCTAAACAAATTAAAGTTGAACCCAATATTGCAATGGTTAAAGATCTTTTGGTTGATAACATTGATGGACATGTCATATATTTCTGTGAAGAGACTGCTAGAATTGCTAAACCAGTTAGAAATGAACGAGATATGTTAGACAAGAACAAGCCCATGGTTGGCATGCCTGTTGTTTCTGGTAAGATTGGGGATCATTGCTATCATGGTTTATGTGACATGGGTGCTAGTGTCAGTGCTATTCCGTTTTCTTTATATCAAGAAGTAATGAATGATATTGCACCTGTTGAGATTGAAGATATTGATGTTACTATTAAGCTTGCAAACAGAGATACTATTACACCACTTGGGATTGTAAGAGATGTTGAAGTCTTGTGTGGTAAAATCAAATACCCTACTGATTTCTTAGTACTTGGTTCACAACAAGATAATTTTTGTCCCATTATATTTGGTAGACCCTTCTTGAATACCATTAATGCTGAAATTGATTGTGTTAAAGAGAAAGTTAGGGTTAAGTTCGGTGATATATCTCATGAATTTAATTTCTCTATGTTTCGTAGACAACCTCATGATAAAGAATTACCCAATAAAGATGAAATTATAGGTCTTGCTTCTATTGTTGTGCCTCCTACTGATCCTTTAGAACAATATTTGATAAACCATGAAAATGATATGCATATGAATGAAAGAAATGAAATAGATGAGTTGTTCTTTAAGCAAGCACCTATCCTTAAAACATAATTTGCCTCTTGAAACTTTGGGAGATCCTCTTCCACCGAAGAGTGATCCTGTGTTTGAATTAAAGCAATTACCCGATACACTTAAATATGCTTATCTTGATGAAAAGAAGATATATCCTATTATTATTAGTGCTAACCTTTCAGAACATGAAGAAAAGAGATTACTTAAAACTCTAAAGAAGCACGTGCTGCTATTGGATATACTCTCGATGATCTTAAGGGCATTAGTCCCACTCTATGTTAGCATAAAATTCATATGGAGCCAGATGCTAAACCCGTTGTTGATCATCAAAGAAGGCTGGATCCTAAAATGAAGGATGTGGTAAGAACTGAGATATTAAAGCTTCTGGAGGCAGGTATAATTTATCCCATAGCTGATAGTAGATGGGTAAGTCCTATTCATTGTGTTCCTAAGAAAGGAGGTATTACCGTTCTTCCTAATGATAAAAATGAACTCATTCCACAAAGAATTGTAACTGGTTATAGGATGGTAATTGATTTCAGGAAATTAAATAAAGCTACTAGGAAAGATCATTACCCCTTGCCTTTTATTGATCAAATGTTAGAAACATTATCTAAGCATACACACTTCTGCTTCCTAGATGGTTATTCTGGATTCTCTCAAATACCTGTATCACCAGAAGATCAATAGAAAACCACATTTACTTGTCCATTTGGAACTTATGCTTATCGTCGTATGCCTTTTGGTTTATGTAATGCACCTGCTACCTTTCAAAGATGTATGACTGCTATATTCTCTGACTTTTGTGAAAAGATTGTTGAGGTTTTCATGGATGATTTTTCCGTTTATGGAACTTCTTTTGATGATTCTTTGAGCAACCTTGATCGAGTTTTGCAGAGATGTGAAGAAACTAATCTTGTCTTGAATTGGGAGAAGTGCCACTTTATGGTGAATGAAGGTATAGTCCTTGGGCATAAAATTTCTGAAAGAGGTATTGAAGTTGATAAAGCTAAAGTTGATGCAATTGAGAAAATGCCATGCCCTAAAGATATCAAAGGTATAAGAAGTTTCCTCGGTTATGCTGGTTTCTATAGAAGGTTTATAAAAGACTTCTCTAAAATTTCTAGGCCTCTTACTAATCTTTTGCAAAAAGATGTTCCATTTGTTTTTGATGATGATTGTGTAGAAGCCTTTGAAATACTAAAAAAAGCCTTAATTTCTGCACCTATTGTTCAACCACCTGACTGGAACATACCCTTTGAAATTATGTGTGATGCTAGTGATTATGTTGTTGGTGCTGTTCTAGGTCAAAGAGTTGACAAGAATAGAATGTTATTCATTACGCTAGTAAAACTCTAGACAGTGCTCAAAGAAATTATGCTACTACTGAGAAAGAATTTTTAGTAGTTGTGTTTGCATGTGATAAATTCAGATCTTACATTGTTGATTCCAAAGTTACTATTCACACTGATCATGCTGCTATTAAATATCTTACGGAAAAGAA
Organism: Elymus sibiricus; assembly: GCA_039707655.1. Lineage (NCBI taxonomy): Eukaryota > Viridiplantae > Streptophyta > Magnoliopsida > Poales > Poaceae > Elymus > Elymus sibiricus. The sequence goes on from CM077672.1 coordinate 395,686,019, forward strand.
AGATGCTAAACCTAGACTTATTAGGTGGGTTCTTTTGCTACAAGAATTTGATTTGCATATTGTTGATAGAAAGGGAGTTGAGAACCCCGTAGCAGATAATTTGTCTAGAATGGAAAATGTTCTTGATGACCCACTTCCTATTAATGATGATTTCCTTGATGAACAGTTAGCTGTGATAAATGCTTCTCGTAACACTCCTTGGTGTGCAGACTATGCTAATTACATTGTTGCTAAATATATACCACCTAGTTTCACATACCAACAAAAGAAAAAGTTCTTCTTTGATTTAAGGCATTACTTTTGGGATGACCCACATTTATATAAAGAAGGAGTAGATGGTATTATTAGACGTTGTGTATCTGAGCATGAACAGGAACAAATCCTACGGAACTGTCACTCCGAGGCATACGGAGGACACCATGCGGGAGACAGAACTGCACATAAGGTATTACAATCTGGGTTTATTGGCCTACTCTCTTCAAAGATGCACGTAAGTTTGTCCTTTCTTGTGATGAATGTCAAAGAATTGGTAATGTTGGTAGGCATCAGGAAATGCCTATGAATTATTCACTTGTTATTGAACCATTTGATGTTTGGGGTTTTGATTATATGGGACATTTTCCTTCCTCTAATGGGTATACTCATATTTTAGTTGATGTTGATTACGTTACTAAGTGGGTAGAAGCTATTCCAACTAGTAGTGCTGACCATAACACTTCTATTAAAATGCTTAAAGAAGTTATATTTCCGAGGTTTGGAGTCCCTAGATATTTGATGACTGATGGTGGCTCACATTTTATTCATGGTGCTTTCCGTAAACTGCTTGCTAAATATGATGTTAATCATAGAATTGCATCTCCTTATCATCCTCAGTCTAGTGGTCAAGTTGAATTGAGTAATAGATAAATAAAAATAATTTTGCAAAAGACCATTAATTGATCCAGGAAAAATTGGTCTAAGAAATTCGATGATGCATTATGGGCTTACAAAACTGCTTATAAGTATCCTATGGGTATGTCTCCTTATAAAATGGTTTATGGAAAAGCATGTCATTTACCTCTTGAGTTAGAACATAAGGCTTATTGGGCAATAAAAGAACTTAACTATGATTTTAAACTAGCCGGTGAAAAGAGGTCATTTGATATTAGCTCTCTAGATGAATGGAGAACCCAAGCCTATGAAAATGCCAAGTTATTTAAAGAAAAGGTTAAAAGATGGCATGATAAAAGAATCCAAAAATGGGAATTTAAAGTGGGTGAGCAAGTTCTATTGTACAACTCTCGTTTCAGATTTTTTGCAGGAAAACTTCTCTCTAAATCTGAAGGGCCATATATTATCGAAGAAGTTTATCGCTCCGGAGCTATCAAAATCAACAACTCCAAAGGCACCAACCCGAGAGTGGTGAATGGACAAAGAATTAAGCATTATATCTCAGGTACGCCCATTAATGTTGAAACTAACATTATTCAAACAATGACACCGGAAGAGCACATAGAAGAAACCTGCTGGAACGCTCCAGAACTCTGAAAAGGGGTTGGTATGTGATACGGTAAGTAAACCGACTCCAAAAATTCCATAGAAATTATTTCTGTCCGTTTTGGAATATTAGAAAAATACAAAAATAAGAAACAACCGAGGGGACCCACGAGTCACCCACAAGGCAACAGGGCGCGACCCCCCCTGGGGCGCGCCGTGATGCCTTGTGGGCCCCTCGTGTGCCCTCCCGACTCCGTTTTCCTCTCGTATGCTTGTTTTGCAAGATAAAAATTCTTTATATATACTCACGGGTGTTATGACCACCACATCCAAGTTTCTCCTCTGCTCTTGTTTCGGGCTATTTTTCTGACAGATCTAGATCGCCATGGCGTCTCCAAGCTCGTCCAAGGATAACTTCTACGAGAAGGTCATCAACCCGTACCTACCGGAGGTGATGAAGCACCCTCAAGCCATTGAGATGCGTGAGGGTTGCTCCACATCCAGGACGTTCAAGGACCTAAGAAGACTGGGAGCGAGAAGGCCAGGCTGGAAGCGGTGGAACAGGAGATCTTCAAGTGCCAGGGGATGGTGGAGCGTGGACTTAGTGCTAACCACTCCATCGTCACGGAGTTCATCCATGAGCACAAGGTGGACGGAAAGAATATTGGAGACGTCATCTTCAAGCTCAGTGACCGGATTGATTATCTTCAGGCCCAAATCTATGATCTACAAAACCAAAATTTTGAGTATGAGGCCAAGTTCAAAGGTATGAGTTTAGCTGCAAATTTCAGGACTCCGGGAACACGTTCATCCTTTTATGATGGAGAACATATGCCTTGGAAGACAGAGGACAAGCTTATCATATGATCACCACCATCATCGAAGAAGTAGACTTGAGTACATGGGCATGGGCACCACCCTTGGCTTGTACCAAGCTTGGGGGAGGTGCCCCGGTATCGTATCACCATCACTTTTATCATCATCATCTATCTTAGTTCGATCCTTAGTTATTTCGTGATTTAGAAGAATAAAGTTTTAGTATGATTTAGTTTTGAGTGCTTGCTTTATGGTCTATCTATCTATGTAATCATGTGTGAAAGTTATATAATAAAGAGTAGTTTGAGTTGAGTGTTTTGCTTTTGTTGATCCAATCTTAGAAATAAATAAAGAGAATAAAAAAAGTAAAGATCATATGCTAATCCCATGGGAAGTGATGGCTTCACATAAAAGAAGTATAATTGATAAAACTTGTTGGAGTTTAACAAACATAGCATTGGTCATTGTTGCAATTCATGAAAAAGTAATAAAGGAAGAGAGGTCTCACATATAAATATACTATCTTGGACATCTTTTATGATTGTGAGCCCCCATTAAATATTCTATGTCAAATAGTCGACGTTGGACAAGGAAGACGGCATAATGAGTGATGTTTGCTTATATTCACATAGAAAATATATTGTTTTGGATCCTCTAACATGTGGTGCTTGCCTCCTATCTTTTGCTAGCCAAAAATTCCGTACTAAGTAGAGATACTACTTGTGCATCCAAAAACTCTTAAACCCAGTTTCATGTCATGAGAGTCCACAATATCTACCTATGGATTAAATACGATCCTTCAAGTAAGTTGTCATCGGTGCAAAAGCAATAAAAATAGCTCCTAAATATGTATGAACTTTTATTGTAAGGGGAAATAAGCTTTGTACGATCTTGTGATGGTGGAGAAATAAAAGTGACAGACTGCATAATAAAGGTCGCTATCACAAGGGGCAATATAAAGTGACGTTCCTTTGCATTAAGAGTTTGCACATCTCAAAACAAAAAGCGCATGACAACCTTTGCTTCCCACTGCGAAGGGCCTATCTTTTACTTTATGTATTTACTTTTATGCAGGAGTCAATAGCATTCTCCTCTTTTCCATTTTTATTTTTCTCTCTTGGTAAGCATCATGTGGTGGGGATAGATCCAGGCATATATATATCCATTTGGATGTAGGTGATCATGAGTTATTATTGTTGACGTTACCCTTGAGGTAAATAAGTTGGGAGGCAAAATTATAAGCCCCTATCTTTCTATGTGTCTGGCTGAAACTTCTGCTCCATAAGTATGCCGTGAGTGTCAGCAATCATAGAAGACTAAATGATAGTTGAGTATGTGAACTTGCTAAACAAACCTCTTACATAGACTCTTTCTGATAATATGATGAATTGCAATTGCTTCAGTGACTGAGATCATAGTTTGTTAGTTTTCAATACGGTTTATGGTTCATACTTCAACCTGTGAATGAATTGTCACTTTTTCATGAGAAGTTTTATGATGATATATTGCTGTTATAATAAAGATCATGATGCCTTCATGTCCATATTTTTTTTATCGACACCTCTCTCTCTCTCTCTAAACATGTGGTCATGATTATGGATTTCGGCTTTCGCTTGAGGACAAGCGAGGTCTAAGCTTGGGGGAGTTGATACGTCCAATTTGCATCATGATTTCCTACTGTTATTTATAATGTATTTGATCATTATTACACTTTATGATGCAATTCTTATGCCTTTTCTCTCTTAATTTGCAAGATTTATATGAAGAGGGAGAATACCGGTAGCTGGAATTCTGGACCTGAAATAGCTACAGCAGAGATACCTATACTACAGAGCTCCAATTGGCTTGAATCTTCACGAAGATTTTTTATTGAATATATAAAAAATACTGGAGAAAAGAGATACTAGAGGGGACCCACCAGTTGCCCACAAGGCAACTGGGCGTGGCCCCCCTGGTCGCGCCCAGATGCCTTGTGGGGCCCCTGGCTGGCCTCTGGCCCCCTCCTTCTTCTATATAAGCTCATTTGCCCTAAAAAATAGAGAGAAGACTTTTGGGACGAAGCGCCGCCGTCTCGAGGCGGAACCTGGGCAGGAGCAATTTTGCTCTCCGGTGGAGCGATTCCGCCGGGGATACTTCCCTCCGGGAGGGGGAAATCGAAGCCATCGACATCACCAACGATCCTCTCATCGTGGGAGGACCAATCTTCATCAACATCATCACCCGCACCATCTCATCTCAAACCCTAGTTCATCTCTTATATTCAATCTTTGTCTCAAAACCTCAGATTGGTACATGTGGGTTGCTAGTAGTGTTGATTACATCTTGTAGTTGATGCTACTTGGTTTATTTGGTGGAAGATTATATGTTCAGATCCTTAATGCTATTCAATACCCCTCTGATCTTGAACATGAATATGATTTGTGAGTAGTTACTTTTGTTCTTGAGGACATGGGAGAAGTCTTGTCATAAGTAATCATGTGAATTTGGTATTCGTTCGATATTTTGATGATATGTATGTTGTTGCTTCCTTTAGTGGTGTCGTGTGAACGTCGACTACATGACACTTCAGCATCTTTGGGCCCAAGGGAAGGCATTGTGGAGTAGTAATTAGATGATGGGTTGCTAGAGTGACAGAAGCTTAAACCCTAGTTTATGCGCTATTCCGTAAGGGGCTGATTTGGATCCATATGTTTCTTGCTATGGTTAGATTTGTCTTAATTCTCCTTTCGTAGTTGCGGATGCTTGCGAGACGGGGTAATCATAAGTGGGAGGCTTGTTCAAGTCAGAACATCACCCAAGCACCGGTCCACCCACATATCAAATTATCAAAGTAACGAACGTGAATCAAACAAACATGATGAAAGTGACTAGATGAAATTCCCATGTGTCCTCGAGAACGCTTTGCTTATTATATGAGTTCGTTCCGGCTTGTCCTTTGCTATAAAAAGGATTGGGCCACCTTGCTGCACTTTTGTTATACTTGTTACTAGTTATGAATTATCTTGCTATCAAACTACTCGTTACCGCTACTTTCAGTTCTTGCAGAAAATACCTTACTGAAAACCGCTTATCATTTCCTTCTGCTCCTCGTTGGGTTCGACACTCTTACTTATCGAAAGGACTACGATTGATCCCTATACTTGTGGGTCATCAGTTTTATACAAACTTACGGAGAAGCTTGTATTTACAAGAAAGTGAGTGGGAGCTCTGTAGCATTTCTAATATTATATGTGGATGACATATTGTTGATTGGAAATGATATAGAATTTCTGGAAAGCATAAAAGGTTATCTGAACAAGAGTTTTTCAATGAAAGACCTAGGTGAAGTTGCTTATATATTAGGCATTAAAATCTATAGAGATAGATCAAGACGCCTAATAGGACTTTCACAAAGCACATACCTTGACAAGATTTTGAAGAAGTTCAAAATGGACCAGTCGAAGAAAGGGTTCTTGCCTGTGTTGCAAGGTGTGAAGTTGAGTAAAACTCAAAGCCCGACCACGGCAAGAGAAAGAGAAAGGATGAAAGTCATCCCCTATGCCTCCGCCATAGGCTCTATAATGTATGCCATGCTGTGTACCAGACCTGCTGTGTGCCTTGCCATAAGTCTGGCAGGGAGGTACTGATACGTCTCCAACGTATCTATAATTTATGAAGTATTCATGCCATGTTTATTATAGTTTTGTATGATTTTGGTGCACTTTATATGGCTTTTATATGATTTTCATGGACTAACATATTGACCTAGTGCCTAGTGCCAGTTGCTGTTTTCTGCTTGTTTTTGGATTTCCAGAAAAATCCATATCAAATGAAGTCCAAATGCAGCGAAACTTTTTGACAACTTTTTCTAGAAGGAAACGGACCCAGGAAACTTCGGAGGAGCAGCAGAAGAGCCACAGGGGCCCCACGAGCCACCTAGGCACGCCTGCCCCCCCCCCCCCCCAGGATCGCCCTGGTGCCTCGTGGGCCCCCTGTGGCACCTCTTTGCGTGATTCCAATGCTGAAAAATCCTATATATTCAGAAACCCCCGAAAGTTAACCTAGATGAGTTTTTACGCTGCCGCAAGCCTCTGTACCAAGGAGATCTCATCTACAGCCCTTTTCCGGCACCCTGCCGGAGGGGGAAATCATCACCGGAGGCCATCTTCATCATCCCGGTCGTCTCCATGACGAGGAGGTAGTAGTTCACCCTGAAGGCTAGGGGTATGTACTAGTAGCTATGTGTTTGATCTCTCTCTATTTCGTGTTCTTGATATGACACGATCTTGATGTATCGCGAGCTTTGTGAATATAGTTGGATCATATGGTGTTTCTTCCCTCTCTATCTTTGTTGTGATGAATCGAATCTTTTCCCTTTGAGGTTTCGTTATTGTCGGATTGAATATTTCAGATTTGAGAACACTTGATGTATGTCTTGCATATGAATACCCGTGGTGACAATGGAGTATTATTGTGGCGCCCCGCCTGATTACCACTGTAGCCAGACGGTCGCCGCACATACCAGCCCAGGAAAATCACTCTGGCATGCGCTTTTACAACAAGTATCATGAACACAAGCATTTCTATTAATGAATATATCAGTCTTACATGATATATTACAAGGGTGATGGCAGCGGAAAAGCCCTATCTAAGGCAGCATGGTCCTGGTGCGGCTCCAATCCACAGGGATCTGACTGGGTTACTCTTCTAGCCTACGAACACTCCGGCTCCTTGCTAGCGGTCATCGAATCCTTAGGTGAACCTGGCCACATTGAAGGCCGCTGAGTACTTTTGAATGTACTCGCACGCAAACCAAACCAACATATACACCAAGCAATGCAATCCATGGCATTCAAGCATGCATTTGTTATCTTATCCGTATTAATCCTCATGTTATGGCAGGAATATCTAGCAATATTAAACATCTAGTAACATTAATCATCTTAAGTACTTAAAATGCTTACTGTTACCAATTACCAATTTACTCTCTTCTGGGTTGTCCCACAACCCTCAAAATACTCAAGATCCATTAAGCACTTCCAAACATAAGACAAGTTCTTCCATTATTATCAATGTTACGGTTGACCATCCTAGTGAGGCCTAAGCGGCTATTCGAATAGATTCTTACACTCTGCAGAGGTTGCGCACTTTACCCACACCATGGAGCTCCTGGCCTCGTACTCCCATTCGGGTGGACCAGTGCTGCTCCAACGAAACTTGCCTAACCCATGACTCCCCCACCGTACCACCGACAATCATCCTCCCCCGGAGTCCTGTCCTGGTTGGCCCCTGTGTCACCCCGTGACACCTGCCACCGTCGTGGCCAAACAAACTGTCCCAAACGGGGACGTGCGCACATAACCATAAACTGGGCTCACAAGGTTATCGCCGCCTACCGGGCCAGGGTAGCGCGCACGCATAACCTTCCCTCTTTGGTGGTACCGGTAAAAGAGCACAAAGCTAGGTCAAGTCAAGACCGTCCCATACCGGCAAATGTGGCTGCACGGATAAGTCCGGGTAGGTGACTCTTGATCAACCCACTAAGTTTAGTGTTGATTAGTAATTTAACAAGCATAGGCATTAAGCATGATCAACTTAACATGGCAGTAACTACTCATCAAAGTAAATTACAATGAATTTCACATGTCAAAATAATGCATGTTGTAACCACTGTGAAAACATACAACCTATCTTCATATAATATCACGGCGAGTCATTAGTGCAACAATGTAATGAGCATAAGCAGGTAACGTAAATAGCAAGTTATCACTTTACAAGCTCTGGCTGTAAGTTACGACCATCTGAACCCTTGTATGAAACCGGCAAATAAACCAGTAGCCACCAGAACAGTCTTTACAACTCAGATCTGGGACGTTACCGGAATAACTCAACCCCGGCTCAAGACGGCTGAAAAGCAGCTCAGAGCTTGAGACGGTGTTGATAAAAAGAGTGTAGCGGTTCCCTAAGACGGCCTGATATGGGGTGGCCCGATCTTCTCAGTAAGCTGGTGGTGGTATGATGATGATGATAGATAACTGGGTGTCGCCGATGATCTCTCCTCGCTAGATCCCTGATGCCAATGCAACAGCTCTCTACCCTTCGGATATTCACGACTTCACACACTTGCGCAACGTAGCCGTCGACCACGAAACGGTATAATTGCAATTCACTAATTCCCAATGGAACAGCAGATTACACTCAACTTGTAGTTCAAATCTCCAGATCGATACGAATTGGAGATGCAATTTCAGATGAATGCTTGATAGCAAGTTCAACGAAACTAGGGTTTAATTTTAACGTGGTCTAATCCCTCCTATGCGCCTAGAGAGGTATTTAAGGGGTAAGGTGCGGCTGGCCTTGGGGCAGCCGACCTGGCTAGAACTCAACTTGGTTCGACCCAACTAATTAAGATACAAACTGACCCATGTTGGGTTCAGCCATATGGACAAGCAGGCCCAACACACTATGGCGCATGGCAGGATATGTGGTGGCGTGTCAGGTACTCCTCACGTGGTGTTCTCCTTGCAAGCTTGAGCGCCGGCCTCCCTCTCCTCCCTCGCCCTCCCTTCTTGCTTGTACTCCACGTCTACCTCCAAATGCTGCTTCTCCTCGCTCCCTTGTGCTATGCCTTCTTCTCCAATGAATCTGATCATACAAATATACAAAGACTTAGGCAGTAAACAATTCTCATTAAGAAAGTAATCAGATTCTATTAGGAGCAAATTCACATGTTGTTCTATTAGCTTTGCACGGGCTCTTGTAGTAGGTCCAATTCTAATTTCATCATTGGGCTTCTTCTTTGCGGCAATTGGTTGTTCAACATCATGAAGTGGAGATGGAACAATAGTAGGGATGTCCTCATCATGGCCAAGAAACAGCTCAGAGCATAGGGTCACCGCTACAGAGAGAAATTCAACAGCTGCCCGAGACGGCCGGAAAGCAGCTCAGAGCACGGGATAGTTGTTGAAAAGAGAAATATAAAATCGGCATCCACCCCGGACGGCCGAAAGCAGTTCAGAACACAGGCGTGGTGCCGCCATCAGAGAAAGGCAAGCAAGGGTTCACTGGCGTCACATACAGCTTACCACTACTCATACAAACATACGCAAAATTAATTTAAACACGCAAGAACAACACAGAGCAATGCTTTAGGGCATATATCAGATTGTCGGCTTTCCTGGGGGTGACGGAGTACTCCGGGAAGAAGTGCGATCACCTCGCGGAAAATTCGCCGGAAAGGATTCCCTCTCGGAAAGGCTGGATATAGGGCCGGGGCAAAATGGGCATTTCAGAAAGTGTCAACATGGTGAAAAGGGCACCATCGGAACGGGCTCGACGAACTGAGAAGGTGAGCGTTGGTTTCACCTGATTTGGAGCTACGAGCAAAAAGTTATAAGGGTTTTTCTGCTAGGGACCTATCTGTAAAAATAATAATCACAGAGGGGTCCTTGGCAGCACGGCCGGTCGCGCACTTCAGTGGAATACGCTTTCCAGTGGGAGAAAACGCACTAGCCGCTGGGCGCCTCCACTTAAATGATGTGGCCGGCTCCCGGTCACCGCCAGCTGGGCCCCACGGCCATCTCTCTCTCCTCCCGCGCCTTCTCCTTCCTCCTCTTCTCTTCTCCCCGAGGCGGCCACGGAGAGCTTCGGCCTCGCCGGCGCCGGCGACGGGAGGCCACGGCGGGCTAGGGCACAATCTGGCATGCGCTTTTACAACAAGTATCATGAACACAAGCATTTCTATTAATGAATATATCAGTCTTACATGATATATTACAAGGGTGATGGCAGCGGAAAAGCCCTATCGAAGGCAGCACGGTCCTGGTGCGGCTCCAATCCACAGGGATCTGACTGGGTTACTCTTCTAGCCCGCGAACACTCCGGCTCCTCGCTAGTGGTCGTCGAATCCTTAGGTGAACCTGGCCACATTGAAGGCCGCTGAGTACTTTTGAATGTACTCGCAAGCAAACCAAACCAACATATGCACCAAACAATGCAATCCATGGCATTCAAGCATGCATTTGTTATCTTATCCGTATTAATCCTCATGTTATGGCAGGAATATCTAGCAATATTAAACATCTAGTAACATTAATCATCTTAAGTACTTAAAATGCTTACTGTTACCAATTACCAATTTACTCTCTTCTGGGTTGTCCCACAACCCTCAAAATACTCAAGATCCATTGAGCACTTCCAAACATAAGACAAGTTCTTCCATTATTATCAATGTTATGGTTGACCATCCTAGTGAGGCCTAAGCGGACTGTCCAATACCGTGGACGCGGCTATTCGAATAGATTCTTACACTCTGCAGAGGTTGCGCACTTTACCCACACCATGGAGCTCCTGGCCTCGTACTCCCATTCGGGTGGACCAGTGTTGCTCCAACGAAACATGCCTAACCCGTGACTCCCCCACCGTACCACCGACAATCATCCTCCCCCGGAGTCCTGTCCTGGGTGGCCCCTGTGTCACCCCGTGACACTTGCCACCGTCGTGGCCAAACAAACTGTCCCAAACGGGGACGTGCGCACATAACCATAAACTGGGCTCACAAGGTTATCGCCGCCTACCGGGCCAGGGTAGCGTGCACGCATAACCTTCCCTCTTTGGTGGTACCGGTAAAAGAGCACAAAGCTAGGTCAAGTCAAGACCGTCCCATACCGGCAAATGTGGCTGCACGGATAAGTCCGGGTAGGTGACTCTTGATCAACCCACTAAGTTTAGTGTTGATTAGTAATTTAACAAGCATAGGCATTAAGCATGATCAACTTAACATGGCAGTAACTACTCATCAAAGTAAATTACAATGAATTTCACATGTCAAAATAATGCATGTTGTAACCACTGTGAAAACATACAACCTATCTTCATATAATATCACGGCGAGTCATTAGTGCAACAATGTAATGAGCATAAGCAGGTAACGTAAATAGCAAGTTATCACTTTACAAGCTCTGGCTGTAAGTTACGACCATCTGAACCCTTGTATGAAACCGGCAAATAAACCAGTAGCCACCAGAACAGTCTTTACAACTCAGATCTGGGACGTTACCGGAATAACTCAACCCCGGCTCAAGACGGCTGAAAAGCAGCTCAGAGCTTGAGACGGTGTTGATAAAAAGAGTGTAGCGGTTCCCTAAGACGGCCTGATATGGGGTGGCCCGATCTTCTCAGTAAGCTGGTGGTGGTATGATGATGATGATAGATAACTGGGTGTCGCCGATGATCTCTCCTCGCTAGATCCCTGATGCCAATGCAACAGCTCTCTACCCTTCGGATATTCACGACTTCACACACTTGCGCAACGTAGCCGTCGACCACGAAACGGTATAATTGCAATTCACTAATTCCCAATGGAACAGCAGATTACACTCAACTTGTAGTTCAAATCTCCAGATCGATACGAATTGGAGATGCAATTTCAGATGAATGCTTGATAGCAAGTTCAACGAAACTAGGGTTTAATTTTAACGTGGTCTAATCCCTCCTATGCGCCTAGAGAGGTATTTAAGGGGTAAGGTGCGGCTGGCCTTGGGGCAGCCGACCTGGCTAGAACTCAACTTGGTTCGACCCAACTAATTAAGATACAAACTGACCCATGTTGGGTTCAGCCATATGGACAAGCAGGCCCAACACACTATGGCGCGTGGCAGGATATGTGGTGGCGTGTCAGGTACTCCTCACGTGGTGTTCTCCTTGCAAGCTTGAGCGCCGGCCTCCCTCTCCTCCCTCGCCCTCCCTTCTTGCTTGTACTCCACGTCTACCTCCAAATGCTGCTTCTCCTCGCTCCCTTGTGCTATGCCTTCTTCTCCAATGAATCTGATCATACAAATATACAAAGACTTAGGCAGTAAACAATTCTCATTAAGAAAGTAATCAGATTCTATTAGGAGCAAATTCACATGTTGTTCTATTAGCTTTGCACGGGCTCTTGTAGTAGGTCCAATTCTAATTTCATCATTGGGCTTCTTCTTTGCGGCAATTGGTTGTTCAACATCATGAAGTGGAGATGGAACAATAGTAGGGATGTCCTCATCATGGCCAAGAAACAGCTCAGAGCATAGGGTCACCGCTACAGAGAGAAATTCAACAGCTGCCCGAGACGGCCGGAAAGCAGCTCAGAGCACGGGATAGTTGTTGAAAAGAGAAATATAAAATCGGCATCCACCCCGGACGGCCGAAAGCAGTTCAGAACACAGGCGTGGTGCCGCCATCAGAGAAAGGCAAGCAAGGGTTCACTGGCGTCACATACAGCTTACCACTACTCATACAAACATACGCAAAATTAATTTAAACACGCAAGAACAACACAGAGCAATGCTTTAGGGCATATATCAGATTGTCGGCTTTCCTGGGGGTGACGGAGTACTCCGGGAAGAAGTGCGATCACCTCGCGGAAAATTCGCCGGAAAGGATTCCCTCTCGGAAAGGCTGGATATAGGGCCGGGGCAAAATGGGCATTTCAGAAAGTGTCAACATGGTGAAAAGGGCGCCATCGGAACGGGCTCGACGAACTGAGAAGGTGAGCGTTGGTTTCACCTGATTTGGAGCTACGAGCAAAAAGTTATAAGGGTTTTTCTGCTAGGGACCTATCTGTAAAAATAATAATCACAGAGGGGTCCTTGGCAGCACGGCCGGTCGCGCACTTCAGTGGAATACGCTTTCCAGTGGGAGAAAACGCACTAGCCGCTGGGCGCCTCCACTTAAATGATGTGGCCGGCTCCCGGTCACCGCCAGCTGGGCCCCACGGCCATCTCTCTCTCCTCCCGCGCCTTCTCCTTCCTCCTCTTCTCTTCTCCCCGAGGCGGCCACGGAGAGCTTCGGCCTCGCCGGCGCCGGCGACGGGAGGCCACGGCGGGCTAGGGCACAATCTGGCATGCGCTTTTACAACAAGTATCATGAACACAAGCATTTCTATTAATGAATATATCAGTCTTACATGATATATTACAAGGGTGATGGCAGCGGAAAAGCCCTATCGAAGGCAGCACGGTCCTGGTGCGGCTCCAATCCACAGGGATCTGACTGGGTTACTCTTCTAGCCCGCGAACACTCCGGCTCCTCGCTAGTGGTCGTCGAATCCTTAGGTGAACCTGGCCACATTGAAGGCCGCTGAGTACTTTTGAATGTACTCGCAAGCAAACCAAACCAACATATGCACCAAACAATGCAATCCATGGCATTCAAGCATGCATTTGTTATCTTATCCGTATTAATCCTCATGTTATGGCAGGAATATCTAGCAATATTAAACATCTAGTAACATTAATCATCTTAAGTACTTAAAATGCTTACTGTTACCAATTACCAATTTACTCTCTTCTGGGTTGTCCCACAACCCTCAAAATACTCAAGATCCATTGAGCACTTCCAAACATAAGACAAGTTCTTCCATTATTATCAATGTTATGGTTGACCATCCTAGTGAGGCCTAAGCGGACTGTCCAATACCGTGGACGCGGCTATTCGAATAGATTCTTACACTCTGCAGAGGTTGCGCACTTTACCCACACCATGGAGCTCCTGGCCTCGTACTCCCATTCGGGTGGACCAGTGTTGCTCCAACGAAACATGCCTAACCCGTGACTCCCCCACCGTACCACCGACAATCATCCTCCCCCGGAGTCCTGTCCTGGGTGGCCCCTGTGTCACCCCGTGACACTTGCCACCGTCGTGGCCAAACAAACTGTCCCAAACGGGGACGTGCGCACATAACCATAAACTGGGCTCACAAGGTTATCGCCGCCTACCGGGCCAGGGTAGCGCGCACGCATAACCTTCCCTCTTTGGTGGTACCGGTAAAAGAGCACAAAGCTAGGTCAAGTCAAGACCGTCCCATACCGGCAAATGTGGCTGCACGGATAAGTCCGGGTAGGTGACTCTTGATCAACCCACTAAGTTTAGTGTTGATTAGTAATTTAACAAGCATAGGCATTAAGCATGATCAACTTAACATGGCAGTAACTACTCATCAAAGTAAATTACAAGGAATTTCACATGTCAAAATAATGCATGTTGTAACCACTGTGAAAACATACAACCTATCTTCATATAATATCACGGCGAGTCATTAGTGCAACAATGTAATGAGCATAAGCAGGTAACGTAAATAGCAAGTTATCACTTTACAAGCTCTGGCTGTAAGTTACGACCATCTGAACCCTTGTATGAAACCGGCAAATAAACCAGTAGCCACCAGAACAGTCTTTACAACTCAGATCTGGGACGTTACCGGAATAACTCAACCCCGGCTCAAGACGGCTGAAAAGCAGCTCAGAGCTTGAGACGGTGTTGATAAAAAGAGTGTAGCGGTTCCCTAAGACGGCCTGATATGGGGTGGCCCGATCTTCTCAGTAAGCTGGTGGTGGTATGATGATGATGATAGATAACTGGGTGTCGCCGATGATCTCTCCTCGCTAGATCCCTGATGCCAATGCAACAGCTCTCTACCCTTCGGATATTCACGACTTCACACACTTGCGCAACGTAGCCGTCGACCACGAAACGGTATAATTGCAATTCACTAATTCCCAATGGAACAGCAGATTACACTCAACTTGTAGTTCAAATCTCCAGATCGATACGAATTGGAGATGCAATTTCAGATGAATGCTTGATAGCAAGTTCAACAAAACTAGGGTTTAATTTTAACGTGGTCTAATCCCTCCTATGCGCCTAGAGAGGTATTTAAGGGGTAAGGTGCGGCTGGCCTTGGGGCAGCCGACCTGGCTAGAACTCAACTTGGTTCGACCCAACTAATTAAGATACAAACTGACCCATGTTGGGTTCAGCCATATGGACAAGCAGGCCCAACACACTATGGCGCGTGGCAGGATATGTGGTGGCGTGTCAGGTACTCCTCACGTGGTGTTCTCCTTGCAAGCTTGAGCGCCGGCCTCCCTCTCCTCCCTCGCCCTCCCTTCTTGCTTGTACTCCACGTCTACCTCCAAATGCTGCTTCTCCTCGCTCCCTTGTGCTATGCCTTCTTCTCCAATGAATCTGATCATACAAATATACAAAGACTTAGGCAGTAAACAATTCTCATTAAGAAAGTAATCAGATTCTATTAGGAGCAAATTCACATGTTGTTCTATTAGCTTTGCACGGGCTCTTGTAGTAGGTCCAATTCTAATTTCATCATTGGGCTTCTTCTTTGCGGCAATTGGTTGTTCAACATCATGAAGTGGAGATGGAACAATAGTAGGGATGTCCTCATCATGGCCAAGAAACAGCTCAGAGCATAGGGTCACCGCTACAGAGAGAAATTCAACAGCTGCCCGAGACGGCCGAAAAGCAGCTCAGAGCACGGGATAGTTGTTGAAAAGAGAAATATAAAATCGGCATCCACCCCGGACGGCCGAAAGCAGTTCAGAACACAGGCGTGGTGCCGCCATCAGAGAAAGGCAAGCAAGGGTTCACTGGCGTCACATACAGCTTACCACTACTCATACAAACATACGCAAAATTAATTTAAACACGCAAGAACAACACAGAGCAATGCTTTTGGGCATATATCAGATTGTCGGCTTTCCTGGGGGTGACGGAGTACTCCGGGAAGAAGTGCGATCACCTCGCGGAAAATTCGCCGGAAAGGATTCCCTCTCGGAAAGGCTGGATATAGGGCCGGGGCAAAATGGGCATTTCAGAAAGTGTCAACATGGTGAAAAGGGCGCCATCGGAACGGGCTCGACGAACTGAGAAGGTGAGCGTTGGTTTCACCTGATTTGGAGCTACGAGCAAAAAGTTATAAGGGTTTTTCTGCTAGGGACCTATCTGTAAAAATAATAATCACAGAGGGGTCCTTGGCAGCACGGCCGGTCGCGCACTTCAGTGGAATACGCTTTCCAGTGGGAGAAAACGCACTAGCCGCTGGGCGCCTCCACTTAAATGATGTGGCCGGCTCCCGGTCACCGCCAGCTGGGCCCCACGGCCATCTCTCTCTCCTCCCGCGCCTTCTCCTTCCTCCTCTTCTCTTCTCCCCGAGGCGGCCACGGAGAGCTTCGGCCTCGCCGGCGCCGGCGACGGGAGGCCACGGCGGGCTAGGGCACAATCTGGCATGCGCTTTTACAACAAGTATCATGAACACAAGCATTTCTATTAATGAATATATCAGTCTTACATGATATATTACAAGGGTGATGGCAGCGGAAAAGCCCTATCGAAGGCAGCACGGTCCTGGTGCGGCTCCAATCCACAGGGATCTGACTGGGTTACTCTTCTAGCCCGCGAACACTCCGGCTCCTCGCTAGTGGTCGTCGAATCCTTAGGTGAACCTGGCCACATTGAAGGCCGCTGAGTACTTTTGAATGTACTCGCAAGCAAACCAAACCAACATATGCACCAAACAATGCAATCCATGGCATTCAAGCATGCATTTGTTATCTTATCCGTATTAATCCTCATGTTATGGCAGGAATATCTAGCAATATTAAACATCTAGTAACATTAATCATCTTAAGTACTTAAAATGCTTACTGTTACCAATTACCAATTTACTCTCTTCTGGGTTGTCCCACAACCCTCAAAATACTCAAGATCCATTGAGCACTTCCAAACATAAGACAAGTTCTTCCATTATTATCAATGTTATGGTTGACCATCCTAGTGAGGCCTAAGCGGACTGTCCAATACCGTGGACGCGGCTATTCGAATAGATTCTTACACTCTGCAGAGGTTGCGCACTTTACCCACACCATGGAGCTCCTGGCCTCGTACTCCCATTCGGGTGGACCAGTGTTGCTCCAACGAAACATGCCTAACCCGTGACTCCCCCACCGTACCACCGACAATCATCCTCCCCCGGAGTCCTGTCCTGGGTGGCCCCTGTGTCACCCCGTGACACTTGCCACCGTCGTGGCCAAACAAACTGTCCCAAACGGGGACGTGCGCACATAACCATAAACTGGGCTCACAAGGTTATCGCCGCCTACCGGGCCAGGGTAGCGCGCACGCATAACCTTCCCTCTTTGGTGGTACCGGTAAAAGAGCACAAAGCTAGGTCAAGTCAAGACCGTCCCATACCGGCAAATGTGGCTGCACGGATAAGTCCGGGTAGGTGACTCTTGATCAACCCACTAAGTTTAGTGTTGATTAGTAATTTAACAAGCATAGGCATTAAGCATGATCAACTTAACATGGCAGTAACTACTCATCAAAGTAAATTACCATGAATTTCACATGTCAAAATAATGCATGTTGTAACCACTGTGAAAACATACAACCTATCTTCATATAATATCACGGCGAGTCATTAGTGCAACAATGTAATGAGCATAAGCAGGTAACGTAAATAGCAAGTTATCACTTTACAAGCTCTGGCTGTAAGTTACGACCATCTGAACCCTTGTATGAAACCGGCAAATAAACCAGTAGCCACCAGAATGGTCTTTACAACTCAGATCTGGGACGTTACCGGAATAACTCAACCCCGGCTCAAGACGGCTGAAAAGCAGCTCAGAGCATGAGACGGTGTTGATAAAAAGAGTGTAGTGGTTCCCTAAGACGGCCGAGAAACAGCTCAGAGCATAGGGTCACCGCTATAGAGAGAAATTCAACAGCTGCCCGAGACGGCCGGAAAGCAGCTCAGAGCACGGGACAGTTGTTGAAAAGAGAAATATAAAATCGGCATCCACCCCTGATGGCCGAAAGCAGCTCAGAACACAGGCGTGGTGCCGCCATCAGAGAAAGGCAAGCAAGGGTTCACTGGCGTCATATACAACTTACCACTACTCATACAAACATACGCAAAATTAATTTAAACACGCAAGAACAACACAGAGCAATGCTTTAGGGCATATATCAGATGGTCGGCTTGCCTGGGGGTGACGGAGTACTCCGGGAAAAAGTGCGATCAACTCGCGGAAAATTCGCCGGAAAGGATTCCCTCTCGGAAAGGCTGGATATAGGGCCGGGGCAAAATGGGCATTTCAGAAAGTGTCAACATGGTGAAAAGGATGCCATCAGAACGGGCTCGACCAACTGAGAAGGTGAGCGTTGGTTTCACCTGATTTGGAGCTACGAGCAAAAAGTTATAAGGGTTTTTCTGCCAGGGACCTATCTGTAAAAATAATAATCACAGAGGGGTCCTTGGCAGCACAGCCGGTCACGCACTTCAGTGGAATACGCTTTCCAGTGGGAGAAAACGCACTAGCCGCTGGGCGCCTCCACTTAAATGACGTGGCCGGCTCCCGGTCACCGCCAGCTGGGCCCCACGGCCATCTCTCTCTCCTCCCGCGCCTTCTCCTTCTTCCTCTTCTCTTCTCCCCGACGCGGCCACAGAGAGCTTCGGCCTCGCCGGCGCCGGCGACGGGAGGCCACGGCGGGCTAGGGCGCCACCGGGGATGGACGAGCCACTCCGCTCCGCGCCCGTGGGTAGTGGAGAGGGCGCCGGAGTTGGCCGCGGCAACGGCGGCCAAGGGCGGCGGCTCCGCGGTGGAGGAAGTGCTTCGATGGCTGGGAAGGCGGAAAGAGGGTGCGGGCGAGGTCTCCCGCGTCTGGTGAGCTCAGAGATGGGCTCAGCGGAGGCGGGGGAGGCCGGAGGCGACTGAATTTAGGAGAGGGGTGGCGGCGGCCATGGGCGGAGTTCGCCGGAATTCGAGCTCTGGGAGGTGTGGTTGCTCGGGGCTGGGTTGGAGGAGTTCCAGTGAGGGAGAGGGGAGTGAGGCGAGCTCGGAAGGGTCGGGGAAAGGCTATTTATAGCCGGGGCGGCGGAGGAGATAGGCTCGGCCGCCGTGGCGACCTTAGCCGCTCACTGGCGCTCGGGGACACGCGGAGGACGGAGGAGATGTCGGCAGGGGCCTCTGGGAGTGTCGGGGATATAACTCCACGATATGACCCGGCTCATGACGTTAATTCGCCATGGACTTAAGTCATCTCTGACGTTAAGCCGCCCTGAGACTTAGTCATTTCTGGAGATGAGTCCTGAAGATGAGTCCTGAGGATGTTAACCCGGCCTGCTACAGTGCCATGATGTTAACCCAGCCTGCTACAGTGCCAGGATGTTAACCCGGCTGCTACAGTGCCAGGATGTTAACCCGGCTGCTACAGTGCCAGGATGTTAACCCGGCCTGCTATAGTGCCATGATGTTAACCCGTCCTGCTACAATGCCAGGATGTTAACCCGTCCTGCTACAGTGACCCGGGCGAGGAGTCAAAATACACGATGGAGACCCTTGACACGGATGACTTAGAGTAGGACTCCAATCACGGGTATAACCCGAAATCTCATGTAAGCCGCCCCTTCAACTTATATAAGGAGGGGCAGGGCACCCCAAGCGGGACAAGTTTTTAGAGGTCTAGATAGACAGTTAAGTCTAGAGACAGATGTTTTGGCAGGTCTCAAGACAGACGTTTTGAGAGCTCTCGAGACAGAGTCAGGGAAACAACACCCTTGTAATCGTGACTATGATCATCAATATTAATCAAGCAGGATGTAGGCTTTACCTCCACCGAGAGGGGCCGAACCTGGGTAAAACTCGCGTCTTCTCGATTCCGTTCAACCCCGTTCAAGCTACCACCTTGCTGCGATGGCCTCACCACTAAGTCCTTTCATGAGGACATCTGCCGTGACAAAACCACGACAGTTGGCGCCCACCGTGGGGCCTGCACGGTGGTGTTGTGTTCTTGGAGGGAGCTCCTCTTGGGATCGAGAAGCTCGCGATTGGCCAGATGAAGAAGACCCAGCTCAGAAGGATCTGCATCAGCTTCAAGTTCATCAGTCCAGATTTACAATCCGTGGGATTTAATTTCGAGAAAAATTAGGGTTACGGTTTTTGTCTGCCGCCGTTCCGCGATTTATTTGATTGTTTTCAAGTCGCCAAGACCGACAGCCGTCCTGCAATTATACGTCTCAAGGAGACCTCCTGCCACTGTATCCATTGACCGGATCAAAAAAAAGAGAGAGAGAAGGCCACGAGCTGGAGGACGTGGGCGTGGACTCGTCAACCCAAAGTCACATCACCTCTGCGCCACACCTCCCCTCGCTCGGGCGCGAGCTACCGGCCGCCGCCTCTACCGTGGCTAGCTCCGCCGCGGCCTCGCCAGGGCCGACCCGCCTCCGTCGTCGCGCTTCAAGCCGGCCCGAGCCGCCTCGCTGGTCTGCCTCCTCTGCTCCAAGTCGCGGCCTCCCCTCGCTGAGTCGCCTGCCTAAAGCCACCGCTGCGGCCCGTCCCTCGCCGGCACCTCATCTGCCGTCGCATTTCGCGTCAAGCCGCCTGACGCCTCCCCCACGGAGGCCACGGCTGTGCCTCTCCAACCCGCCGTCAAGCTACGAGCCGCCACATCGTCTGCGCCCGTGGCCTCGCCTCGATGCACCCGTCTCCGCCGCCGCTCCGGCCACAGCTATGGCCTCGCCCCGCCTCGCCGCCTCCGTCGTCGGGGCCCAGTTCACCGTCACTTCCGCCGGCCCGGCCTCGCCTCTGTCGGATTCACCTTCGAGTCGCCGCCGTGTCCAACCGCCGATCCACCTCTGCTCCGAGTCGCCGACAGCCATCGCGAGCCACCGCAGAACGGCCCTGCCGTCTCAGCCGCCACCTCGAGCCGCCCGCGTCGGGCCGGGTTCGCCTTCGTCGCCATGTCCAACCGCCGATGCACCTCTGCTCCGAGTCGCCGACAGCCGTTGCGAGCCACCGCGGAATGGCCCTGCCGCCTCAGCCGCCACCTCGAGCCGCCCGCGCCGGGCCGGGTTCGCCTTCGCCGCCGTGTCCAACCGCCGATCCGCCTCTGCTCCGAGTCGCCGACAGCTGCCGCGAGCCGCCGCACGGCCCTGCCGTCTCAGCCGCCGCCTCGAGCCGCTCGCGCCGGGCCGGGTTCGCCTTCGCCGCCGTGTCCAACCGCCGATCCGCCTCTGCTCCGAGTCACCGACAACCGTTGCGAGCCGCCGCACGGCCCTGCCGTCTCACCCGCCGCTGTGGCCCGTCCCCACGCGACTCCGCGGGCAGGGGGCTGGTCTCGTGTCAAGTCGCCGCCGTCCTCACCACCGCCAACTCGCCTCTGTCGCGTCGACGACCCGATTGCCTTGAGCCGGCCACTCGAGCCGCCTCCATCGTCACCAAGCTGCCGCGCCGGACTGTCTCGCCACTCCAAATCGGCCCTGTCTTGCTGCCATCGGGACTCGCATCCGCCGCCTCTTCATCGCCATGGCGCTCGCCTCACCGCTTGCCCCGCCGAGCCACCTCGTTGCTTCGCCTCCGGCTCGTGGGCGAGCTGGCTCCCCGCCGCTCCAGTAGCCAGCTCTGGCCTGGTGTTCAAGGAAGAGAAAGATAAGTAGTAAGCCGGCTGAAAAAAAAAAGTGGAAGGGTCAGCACGACCTGGAGGAGGACGCGGGATGTAGGCACGGACTCAACTCCGCTGCCCTGGTCTGCCCCGCCGGTCCGTTCCGAGCCGCCTAGCTCTGGTTCCGCTACGGTCGCGCTTCAAGCCGCCGCCCTCGCCGGACACCGTCGTCACCGCTGCGACCTCGCGCTGCACCACCCCTGTTCGGCCTCGTTCTGAGTCGCCGTGTTTTCGTGGCAAGCCGCCTTGCCTCCACCGGAGAGAGTGGCTAACTCGCCATTGAAATAACTGGAGGTGATCCACGAAGCTATATAAAGGATCATCTGCCATCCGGACGAATCAGGTGAAATCCATCCGGTCTATTTTTATTGGTACATTTTTATTTTTCCGAAGAACAATTACTCTGGTTGGCGATACTTTTTATGCAGGACAATTATTCACTGCAAGAGCGATCGTCATGCCACGGATATAGAGCTCGCGCCAACATTATCATGCGCCAGGATCCGACTGTGCCGCATTGAACGATGAATGTGTGTACAAACCGCCGCCTATGCGGTTTGGTCTACATCAACACGCGGTCGACTCATCTGCTCACGCCGCGGCCGATTCATCCGTCCGCGCCCGCGGCCGACTCGCTCGTCCACGCCGACTTACAAGCCGCGGCCGACTCGTGCGTCCGCGCTTACAATGCGACGGGCGACCCCCGTATCCGCGCCGGGTTACCGGCCGACTACTATATCTACATCAACACACCGGATCCGCACCCGTTTGCACGAACTTTTCCAACGGACGCTGCCGCCCCCGTGGCCCGGTCTACTCCAACAACTCTGAAGCAAATAACAACATATTATCAGCCTCTGTCTGCACCGGATGGCTCAATGGACAGGCGCACAATTTTCCACCGTTGTGTTTTGGTTAACTTCAACAAACAGCCGGGACAAACCATCGGCCGGATTACTGACACAACTGATACGGGATCATCTATGACCCGCCATGGTCAACCTCAACCTACCGCGGCTTCACATCGCGTTATCAAACGCCAAGGACATACAACAAGCGTCGCGAAGATCATCAACTCGCCACACGCTTCCGGCTTCAATACATTTCAGCTATCAGCTGCCAGCTATATGCCAGCTTATGCCACAGCCAGTCATTGCGAGGAAGACAACCCGGTGCCCGGGGGCTGCTTCCTTATTGGCGAGAAAGAAAGGTTACCAAAGAAGACTAGTTGCCATGATGCGCAGTCTAAACATCGGTATTGTCAGGGGAATTATCCGTGGTCAAGACCCAACCTGCTACAGGACCTGGCCTCAAGGATGGCCCGGCCTGCTCAATAATGATCAAAGGAATGCCGGCTTATCTGGACCCCAGATGTTTTGCAGTAGTAGCATTGTCTCCTGCATATCCTATGCTGAGCTTTTCCATGATCATACGGTTACTTGGGGGCATCCAACTCATCGAGTTTAGCTTACAAAACCCTTTTAACCCGGCGAGATGCCAAAATATACTTGGTTAAACCTGCCTATCAGCAAGATGCTACTCTCTAAAAAGCGACCCGGCGTACGCCTGATGAGTCAATCACAAAGGTGACCCTGAATTCATCAGAGTTAAAACGCTCGATTGGTTGCGTGAGAGCCGGCTTTCAGAGAGATAGGACAAACCAAAAGAGGCCAAAAAGCCTGCTTCACAGAAGCGAATCAGACTCGAGCCTTGAAAGCCAGTCTTATGTCGTGACTTGAAAGCCGACATTTTTATACTCTGTTATCATACACATACATCATCATACATTGCATCATCATACAATGCATCATATATGCATGAACATATTTGTGTATGTTGCAGGAGCCGGTTTTCAAACCGGGTTACATTGTAACTCTGCAGGAACAAACAAATCTTTAATAGCTAAAATGGCTGGATCTTCATCATGGTTTATCATAACCAGTATTAAATAATTGAGATATCAATTCTCGTATTTTCCCGGGGTACAATTCCAGCCGGGTCACATATAATACCTGGTCATTTAATTGACCGGGTTTTTGATTATTCAACATGTGCTTTGTAGAGGACTACAGCACTTATGGATTTTTCTCACACATATTTGCTGGGTTGCACTGCAACCATGGCCAAGGATTTCTTTCATCGCAAAGGCATCACAGAGTGGAACTGAGTATTCTACAGTGGAAGGAATAGTCCTGAGTCGCCGCAGGCAATATGACCCGGCACTTGGGGGCTACATTATTCAAATCAAGATTACATCAAGTATGAAAGTCCCATGTCACTGCAAGCATGCACCACGGCACTTGGGGGCTAATGCATGGTCATTTTTACTAGTTTCATTGAAGACCCGGCCCATCACATACTGATGAGCCGGCCCTTGGGGGCTACACATCTGAACTGCAAAACTTTCAGTTCATGATTGAAGACTCAGACGGATAACCCGGATTTTTCTCCAAGGTTGCAACATTTATATTTAAGCAAGTCTTAAGCTATCACTTTGCTCTACTCTTAAGACTTGGGGGCTACAGGTTATCTCCTCCAAGCTATTCAGATAAGTCAGCTCAACATCATTCGGATTTTTATTCATTTTTCATCAAAATCTGAAGCATTGAAAATTGGCACAACATCAGACGGATTTTCTTTTTATCAAGCCAAGGCATTTGAAGACAATTCAAAAATATCATCAGGGTTATTTTTTCTGCATGGAACCAGCATCAACATATTGATATGGAAGAAACTCAGGAGCTTAGCATGAATAAATCCAAGCTAATCTGGGGGCTAATGTCGGGGATATAACTCCACGATATGACCCGGCTCATGACGTTAAGTCGCCATGGACTTAATTCATCTCTGACGTTAAGCCGCCCTGAGGCTTAGTCATTTCTGGAGATGAGTCCTGAAGATGAGTCCTGAGGATGTTAACCCGGCCTGCTACAGTGCCAGGATGTTAACCCGGCTGCTACAGTGCCATGATGTTAACCCGGCTGCTACAGTGCCGGGATGTTAACTCGGCTGCTACAGTGCCAGGAAGTTAAGCCGGCTGCTATAGTGCCAGGATGTTAACCCGGTCTGCTACAGTGCCAGGATGTTAACCCGGCCTGCTACTGTGCCAGGATGTTAACCCAGCCTGCTACAGTGCGAGGATGTTAACCCGGCCTGCTACAGTGACCCCGGCGAGGAGTCAAAATACACGATGGAGACCCTTGACACGGATGACTTAGAGTAGGACTCCAATCACGGGTATAACCCGGAATCTCATGTAAGCCGCCCCTTCAACTTATATAAGGAGGGGCAGGGCACCCCAAGCGGGACAAGTTTTTAGAGGTCTAGATAGACAGTTAAGTCTGGAGACAGATGTTTTGGCAGGTCTCAAGACAGACGTTTTGAGAGCTCTCGAGACAGAGTCAGGGAAACATCACCCTTGTAATCGTGACTATGATCATCAATATTAATCAAGCAGGATGTAGGCTTTACCTCCACCAAGAGGGGCCGAACCTGGGTAAAACTCGCGTCTTCTCGATTGCGTTCAACCCCGTTCAAGCTACCACCTTGCTGCGATGGCCTCACCACTAAGTCCTTTCATGAGGGCATATGCCGTGACAAAACCACGACAGGGAGCGAGGAGAAGTCAGTAGCAGCTTCGGGAGAGCTCGGAGAGGAAGAAGACAGAGGAAGACGACGACGACGGTCACGGGCAGAATAGTGTGGCGGAGTTGCCGTGGCGTGGGGAGGAAGAAAGGAGGGGGAAGCTGTGGGAGAGGGGTACGTGGACGCCGCGGAGCCGTTTGACATGTCGGGACACGCCGGAGCTGGCCGGAGTGAGCTGCACGACGAGAACAGTGCCGCAGAGCACCGTTTCTGCCTTCTGTCCACGCGGTCACCACGTGCACTACAAGCTCTGGCACTCTCCTGCCTGTCCAACCTTGTCAAACAGCTCCCTCACTGCTCAAATAGATGATGTTGGTCACTGGATGGACCAGGATGGCTCTAGAGTGATCGAAAGGATCCAGAACAGTTTCTGGATAGAACTTGGGGAGGAAGTTGTGGTCAAACAGGGGTGCCAATGAGCTGGAAAAGTTGTCACAGGGAAATGTGGTAGGAAGGACTAGATGCTTGCAAAATTTTAGCCCATTTGGACAAGTTTTGCATACACTTCCTTTGCAATGCAAATTCTGGTCCAGAAGCTAAACTTTGAAGCTACACTCATCTGGCTTGATGAAATGAGCTGAATTTTGGTGTAGGGTGATGATTTGGAGGTATAGAGATACTGGAAAAATTTCAGCTCAATTGGAAATGCCAAAGTGGTACTTCCTTCACAGAGCTTGAATCTGGACATAAACTAGATGGAATTTTTGGGAGAAATTGGCTAGATAAAATGAATATTTGCATACTCACATCTTATAGGGAATGTGAGGTCCTGGATTAATTTGAGAATTTTTGAAGCAATATAAAGTATAGTTGCTTCAGAACCTCAAAATAAATCCAGAAACAAGAATTGGAAGATGTGCTCAAAATTTGAACTATGGAGTTTGGGATATTGATGGAAATGGTGAAAATATGGATAGGAGAAGCTCCATAAATTATTTGGGATTTTTCCTGGCTATCAAAATGGTAGCTCCTTTGGAAAGTGCCCAAAATGCAATATTGGCTTTAAATAGGAAAAGGCAATTTCCCCTATTTAATTATGGCCAATATTTTTATTGGAGCTCAATATGATCACAAAGAATATCTACACAAGTTTTCATGAACTTTGGAGATGGATAGATATTTTCCTGGATTTAATTCCTTTAACTGGCAGAAAAAGGAATTAATTTTAAATGAAAAATATTGCAAATGACTTGGCAATATTTTTGCATATCCAGGGTTTATAGATGTGGGATGATCGCTGGGAAAAGTTTGGCAGGCAACAGATCAAAGGAAATTGGGGTTCCTTTGTAACGGAAGGGATTAGGGTTTCCCTTCCGGTAGATCGGAGAGTAGGGTTTCGGTGGCAAAATCCTGAGAATAAATCCGGGATAGCAAAGTTGGGTTGGAGAGAGTCTCTGGTTGGATTGGAAAGGCTCTAATGGCCATCTTCATATACCCAAGAGCGAGAGAAAATTCCGATAACACCGAAAAAAAAGACGGGAGTCAAATTCCCGTGAAGGGAAAAATCGAGGAGCGAAATCAGGGTGTCACAATTATATTGATTCACTTGATATATGTTTTGGCACTCAACTCGTGGATTCCCGAGGTGACATTGGGGTAATCTATGCATAGGGGTTGATGCACGTTTTCATTATCTTTTCTCCGATAGAAACTTTGGGGTGCTCCTTGGAGTTCTTTGTGTGGATTCAATATTATGATTATGAAGTTGTTTGATGCATATCATATAATGAACTCAAGGATACTTGTGGTGACATTGGAGTATCTAGGTGACATTAGAGTTGGTTGATGTGTATCATATGGTGTTATTTTAGTACGAACTCTAGGGTTGTTTGTGACACTTATAGGAATAGCTCAATAGATCGATCGAAAAGGATAACTTTGAGGTGGTTTAGTACCCTACAAACAATTTCTATCTTATGTTCTCCGCTAATGTGAACTTGGGAGTGATTCTTTATCCCACGTTGAGTGATGGTTATATGATCCAATTATATTAGCATTGTTGAGAGATTGCACTAGCGAAAGTATGAACCCTAGGCCTTGTTTCTAAGCATTGCAATACCGTTTATGCTCACTTTTGTTACTTACTACCTTGCTGTGTTTTATTGTTCGCACTACAAAAACCTATATCTACTATCCATACTACACTTGTATCACCATCTCTTCGTCGAACTAGTGCACCTATACAATTTACCATTGTATTGGGTGTGTTGGGGACACAAGAGACTCTTTGTTATTTGGTTGCAGGGTTGTTTGAGAGAGACCATCTTCAACCTATGCCTCCCACAGATTGATAAACCTTAGGTCATCCACTTGAGGGAAAATTGCTATTGTCCTACAAAACTCTGCGCAAGGAGGCCCAACACGAGTCTACAAGAATAAGTTGTGTAGTAGAAATCAAGCTCTTTTCTGACGCCGTTGCCGGGGAGGTGAGTGCTTGAAGGTATATCTTTAGATCTTGCAATTGAATCTTTTAGTTTCTTGTTTTATCATTAGTTTGGTTTTATAAAAGAAAACTACAAAAAAATGGAATTGAGGTTGCCTCATATTATTCATCTTTATAATGTCTTTCGTGAAAATGATGGAAAGGAAAATTGTGCTCAATTGATAGAAGAAGAATGCAATAAAATGTTTGGCATAAAATCTTTGAATGATGAGCATGATTGCAATGTTGCTAGTATGAATTCTATGAATATCCATGATGCTAATGATATGCAAAGCCATAAGCTTGGGGATGCTATGTTTGAAGAAGATGATATTTTTAGTCCCCCAAGTTTTGATGAGCAAAATTATTATGATGATTGCATGCCTCCTATTTATGATTATTACAATGATGAAAGTGGATTTGGAGAGGTCACAACTTTATTTAATGATGAATCCACTACTTTGGAGGAGATTTCAATTGATTATGATGAGAACAAAATTGCTACTTATGATGATTATTGTGATGATACTTATGTTATGAAAAAGAGTGATGATTATTATTATAATACTTGTCATAATTATGAATACCCTTTTACTGAACATTACTCTTTTAATGTGGAAACAATTTTTAGTATTCAAGTATCATATGATACTCCCACTATTATGAATGAGAACAAATTTGCTTATGTGGAGAGTATTAAAAATTCTATGTTGTGGATCATGAAAACAATGCTTTATGTGATAGCTATATTGTTGCATTCATTCATGATGCTACTGAAAATTATTATGAGAGAGGATCATATGCTTGTAGGTGTTGCAATAATATCAAGTTTCCTCTCTATGTGTTGAAAGTTTTGAAGTCATGCTTGTTTTGCCTTCCTATGCTGGTTGATTCTTGCTCCCATAAATTGTTTGCTCACAAAATCCCTATGCATAGGAAGTGGGTTAGGCTTAAATGTGCTAGTCATATGCTTCATGATGCTCCCATTGTGTTTCAATTCTTTACGTTTATGTGAGCATCATTGAAATCGTCATGCCTATCTAAAAGGCATTAAAGAAAAACGCTTGTTGGGAGACAATCCAATATTTATACCTACTGTTTTCTTGTTATCACATGATTAAGCTACTGAGGTAATCATGTTTTA
Organism: Elymus sibiricus; assembly: GCA_039707655.1. Taxonomy (NCBI): domain Eukaryota; kingdom Viridiplantae; phylum Streptophyta; class Magnoliopsida; order Poales; family Poaceae; genus Elymus; species Elymus sibiricus. The sequence continues at coordinate 395,714,779 of CM077672.1, forward strand.
TATGATTTCTTTCAATAATGTGCCAAGCAAAGCCTTTGGGATAGTGTGGATGCTTGTTGATTTGATTCTGTGCAAAAACAGAAACTTTTGTGTCCAGTGCTGGAATTTCTATTCTGTACTGGAGCGTGAGAAAATTCTGAAATTTGTACACAGTATTGGTTTACAAATTTTTTACGTTTTCCTAATTTTTCAGAATTTTTGGAGGTACATAAGTATGGTTTTTAAATCGCTCACTACATGCTGTTCTGTTTTTGACAGATTCTGTTTTCGGTACATAGTTTGCTTGTTTTAGTGTTTCCATAGCTTATATTGAGTAATATAAATTGTGGAAATGATAGAATACAGTAGTAATTATGTGATAACAATTATTAATCTTGTCTTCACAGTACCTAAGTGGATGATTTATTTTTATCATACTAACATATCTCACAAGATCCATTAAGTTTTATGTGATTGAAGTTTTCAAGTTTTGGGTGAGATATCGATATGAGGAGAATAAGGAGACAAAAAAGCTCAAGCTTGGGGATGACCAAGGAACCCCAAGATAATATTCAAGGAAGACCCAAGCAACTAAGCTTGGGGATGCCCGGGCATCCCCTCTTTCGTCTTCAACATTATCGGTAACCTCACTCGGAGCTATATTTTTATTCGTCACATAATATGAGTTTTGCTTGGAGCATCATTTTATTCTGTTGATATTTGCTTTTTGTTATCAATAATCATGTTTTGTATCTTTTAGTTCAATAAAATGCCAATTATAGCCTTTACCATGCTCAGTTTGCAAGTTTATGTGTTGCTGTTTGAAAACAGAGAGTTTTCTGTTATGTACAGAATATTCCTGAATAGTCAGAACATGATAAAAATATGAAATTTTTACACAGTAAGCATGCATGAGTTCTCTATCACGTGGTAATTTTTCATAATTTTTGGAGTTAGGGTAGTATGAATTTTAAATCCCCCTTTACAGACTGTTCTGTTTTGGCAGATTGCTGTTATAGTTGCATTGTTTGCATATGTTTTCTTGTTTAACGATTCTATTTGAGGATAGGAGTATTAAATATGCAGAGACATTTAGTATGAATGTTAAATTATAATTTTAGTGATTTGCTACAGTAGAGAATGTTAAGGTTTTGAGTTGATTTATACTAACTTATCTCACGAGTTCTTGTTGAGTTTTATGTGGATGAAGTTTTTTTTTAAGATTTAGGAGAAGCCATGATATGAGAGGAATTAAGGAGACACGAGATCTCAAGCTTGGGGATGCCCAAGGCACCCCAAGATAACATTCCAAGAAGTCTCAAGCAACTAAGCTTGGGGAAGCCCCGGCCGGTAGGCATCCCACCTTTCTTCATCAACAATTATCGGTTAGTCTTGGTTGAGCCTAAGTTTTTGCTTCTTCACATGAGTTGTGCTATTCTTGGAATGTCATTTTTTTTTTCTTTGCTCTTTGAATAAAGTACTTAAGATCTGAAAAAAAATTTATGAGAAAGAGTCCTCACATAGCTACCTATTTACTTAACTACTCATTTGATCTTCACTTATATCTTTTTGGAGTAGTTTGTCATTTACTCTTGTGCTTCACTTATATCCTATGAGTAAATTGTAAAAGAATTGAATATCATAAAATTGAAATTATATGTGCTTCATATGCTTGTATCATGCCTAGTAGTAGCTTCACATTGGGTTTAGAAAGTGAAATCTATTGACGCTTGACAATCACAATATTGGTCATACAAGCAATTCATGAATGATTAGTATAAGGTAGAGAACTTTCACATATAAATATATTATCTTGGACATCTTTTATGATTGTGAATACCCATTAATTATTTTCAAACTTGAGCAAATTAGTTGAAGTTGGACAAGGAAGACAACGTAATGAGTTATGTTTGGGTATATTTGCATAGAAGTTATATTGTTATGGATCCTCCAACATGTGGTGCTTGTTTAGGATCTTTTGCTAGCCAAAAATCCGTACTAAGTAGAGATACTACTTGTGCATCCAAAAACCCTTAAACCCAGTTTCTTGCCATGAGTGTCCACCATACCTACCTATGGATTGAATAAGATCCTTCAAGTAAGTTGTCATCGGTGCAAAAAGCAATAAAAATTGCTCCCAAAATATGTATGATCTTTTATTGTAAGGGAAAATAAGCGTTGTACGAAGTTGTGATGGTAAAGAAATAAAAGCGACGGACTGCATAATAAAGGTTGCTATCACAAGGGGAAATATAATGTGACGTTCCTTTGCATTAAGAGCTTGTGCATCCAAAAATAAAAAGCGCATGACAACCTCTGCTTCCCAAGGGTCTATCCTTTACTTTTATGCAAGAGTCAATAAGTATTCACTCTCATTTCAACCTTAATTATTCTCTAGTTGGCAAGCATCATGTGGTGGGGAAAGATCTAGGCACATATGGCCAGTCAAACATATTTGATCATGAATTATTATTGTTGACAATTATCTCTATGATAAATAAGTTGGGAGGCGAAACACTAAGCCCCTATCTTTCTCTGTGTTCGATGGATGCCATTTGTTCTAAAAATATGCTTTGAGTACTAGCAATCATAGAAGACTATATGATAATTGAGTATGTGGAGCTCTTACTTAGACTTTGTTGAAGATAAGTTGAATTGCAATTGTTTGGTGACTAAGAACATAGGTTGTTAAGTTTCAAGAGAATGCATTGTTTGAACCATAACATGTGAATTGATTGCTACTTTATTATGATGAGTTTTATGAGAAAGAGTTGCTATTATGATGCTAGGAAAAGTGATTGAAATTATCATTGATTAAACTTATGCACTAAGCTAGCATTCACACTTCATAAATTATTTCTTTTATCATTTACCTACTCGAGGATGAGCAGGAATTAAGCTTGGGGATGCTGATACGTCTCCAACGTATCTATAATTTATGAAGTATTCATGCCATGTTTATTATAGTTTTGTATGATTTTGGTGCACTTTTATATGGCTTTTATATGATTTTCATGGACTAACATATTGACCTAGTGCCCAGTGCCAGTTGTTGTTTTCTGCTTGTTTTTGGTTTTCCAGAAAATCCATATCAAATGAAGTCCAAATGCAGCGAAACTTTTTGACGATTTTTTCTGGAAGGAAACGGACCCAGGAAGCTTCGGAGGAGCAGCAGAAGAGCCACAGGGGCCCCACGAGCCACCTGGGCACGCCTGCCCCCCCAGGCGTGCCCTGGTGCCTCGTGGGCCCCCTGTGGCACCTCTTTGCGTGATTCCAACGCTGAAAAATCCTATATATTCAGAAACCCCCGAAAGTTAACCTAGATGAGTTTTTACGCCGCCGCAAGCCTCTGTACGAAAGAGATCTCATCTACAGCCCTTTTCCGGCACCCTGTCGGAGGGGGAAATCATCACCGGAGGCCATCTTCATCATCCTGGCGGTCTCCATGACGAGGAGGGAGTAGTTCACCCTCGAGGCTAGGGGTATGTACTAGTAGCTATGTGTTTGATTTCTCTCTCTCGTGTTCTTGATATGACACGATCTTGATGTATCGCGAGCTTTGTTAATATAGTTGGATCATATGGTGTTTCTTCCCTCTCTATCTTTGTTGTGATGAGTCGAATCTTTTCCCTTTGAGGTTTCATTATTGTCGGATTGAATATTTCAGATTTGAGAACACTTGATGTATGTCTTGCATATGAATACCCATGCTGACAATGGGGTATTATATTGATTCACTTGATATATGTTTTGGCACTCAGCTCGCGGATTCCCGAGGTGACATTGGGGTAATCTATGCATAGGGGTTGATGCACGTTTTCATTATCTTTTCTCCGATAGAAACTTTGGGGTGCTCCTTGGAGTTCTTTGTGTGGATTGAATATTATGATTATGAAGTTGTTTGATGCATATCGTATAATCAAATCACGGATACTTCTGGTGACATTGGAGTATCTAGGTGACATTAGAGTTGGTTGATGTGTATCATATGGTGTTATTTTAGTACGAACTCTAGGGCTGTTTGTGACACTTATAGGAATAGCTCAATAGATCGATCGGAAAGGATAACTTTGAGGTGGTTTCGTACCCTACAAACAATTTCTATCTTATGTTCTCCGCTAATAGGAACTTGGGAGTGATTCTTTATCGCACGTTGAGTGATGGTTATATGATCCAATTATATTAGCATTGTTGAGAGATTGCACTAGCGAAAGTATGAACCCTAGGCCTTGTTTCTAAGCATTGCAATACCGTTTATGCTCACTTTTGTTACTTGCTACCTTGCTGTTTTTTGTTGTTCGCACTACAAAAACCTATATCTACTATCCATACTACACTTGTGTCACCATCTCTTCGCCGAACTAGTGCACCTATACAATTTACCGTTGTATTGGGTGTGTTGGGGACACAAGAGACTCTTTGTTATTTGGTTGCAGGGTTGTTTGAGAGAGACCATCTTCAACCTACGCCTCCCACGGATTGATAAACCTTAGGTCATCCACTTGAGGGAAAATTGCTACTGTCCTACAAAACTCTGCGCTTGGAGGCCCAACACGAGTCTACAAGAATAAGTTGTGTTGTAGACATCAGGTACCAAAGTGATCCAGGAGTAGATCATTGGACAGCGGTCAGGAATATCCTTAAGTACCTGAAGAGGACTAAGGACATGTTTCTCGTTTATGGAGGTGACGAAGAGCTCGTTGTAAAGGGTTACGTCGATGCTAGCTTCGACACAGATCCGGATGACTCTAAGTCGCAAACCAGATACATATTTATATTGAATGGTGGAGCAGTCAGTTGGTGCAGTTCCAAGCAAAGCGTCGTAGTGGGATCCACATGTGAAGCGGAATATATAGCTGCTTCGGAAGCAGCACAAGAAGGAGTCTGGATGAAGGAGTTCATATCCGATCTAGGAGTTATACCTAGTGCATCAGATCCAATGACTATCTTGTGTGACAACACTGGAGCTATTGCCATTGCCAAGGAGCCCAGGTTTCACAAGAAGACCAAGCACATCAAACGCCGCTTCAACTCCTTCCGTGATTACATCAAGGAGGGAGACATAGAACTTTGCAAAGTACATACGGATCTGAATGTGGCAGACCCATTGATTAAACCTCTTCCGCGAGCAAAACATGATCAGCACCAAGACTCCATGGGTGTTAGATTCATTACAATGTAAACTAGATTATTGACTCTAGTGCAAGTTGGAGACTTTTGGAAATATGCCCTAGAGGCAATAATAAATTGGTTATTATCATATTTCCTTGTTCATGATAAATGTTTATTATTCATGCTAGAATTGTATTGACCGGAAACTTAAATACATGTGTGGATACATAAACAATACCGTGTCCCTAGTAAGCCTCTACTAGACTAGCTCGTTGGTCAAAGATGGTTAAGGTTTCCTAACCATAGACATGAGTTGTCATTTGATAACGGGATCACACCATTAGGAGAATGATGTGATGGACAAGACCCAACCTATTGGAAATATGCGCTAGAGGCAATAATAAAATGGTTATTATCATATTTCCCGTTCATGATAAATGTTTATTATTCATGCTAGAATTGTGCTGACCGGAAACTCAAATACATGTGTGAATACATAAACTACACTGTGTCCCTAGTAAGCCTCTACTAGACTAGCTCGTTGATCAAAGATGGTTATGGTTTCCTGACCATAGACATGAGTTGTCATGTAATAACGGGATCACATCATTAGGAGAATGATGTGATGGACAGACCCAACCGTAAGCTTAGCATCAGATCATTTAGTTATTTGCTACAGCTTTCTTCATGTCAAGTATCAGTTCCTTAGACCATGAGATCATGCCACTCCCGGATACCGGAGGAATACTTTGTGTGCTATCAAACGTCACCTCATAACTAAGTGATCATAAAGGTGCTCTACAGGTATCTCCGAAGGTGTTTGTTGGGTTGCATGGATCGAGACTGGGATTTGTCGCTCCGTGTGACGGAGAGATATCTCTGGGCCCTCTCGGTAATACAATATCACAAGAAGCTTGCAAGCATGTGACTAATGAGTTTAGTCACGGGATCTTGTATTACATAACGAGTAAAGAGACTTGCCGGTAACGAGATTTAACTAGGTATGGAGATACCGACGATCGAATCTCGGGCAAGTAACATATCGCCGGACAAAGGGAATAGCATACGGGATTAACTGAATCCTTGACATCGTGGTTCAACCGATAAAGATCTTCGTTGAATATGTGGGAACCAATATGGGCATCCAGGTCCCGCTATTGGTTATTGACTGGAGAGGAGTCTCGGTCATGTCTGCATGATTCTCGAACCCGTAAGGTCGCACGCTTAACGTTCGGTAGCACTAGGGTAGAAATGAGATATTAATATGGTGAAGTCCAAAGGTTGTTTAGAGTCTCAGATGGGATCCGGGACATCACGAGGAGCTCCGGTATGGTATGGAGGTAAATATTTATATATGGGAAGTCATATTTTGGGTTCCGGAAAAAGTTCGGTTTTTTCTGGTATTGTACCGGGAAGGTTCTAGAAGGTTCCGAAGTGGGGCCCACCTGCATGGGGGGGGACCCACTTGAACATGGGTAGTGGGGAAAGGCTCCACACCCCTGGTCTAGGCGCACCAAGATCCCCCCTTAAAAGGAATAGGATCATATTCAGAAGGGATAAGATCAAGATCCCTAAAAAGGGGGGATAGCGATCGGTGGGGAAAGGAAAGGAGGGATTTCCTTCCACCCCCCTTGACCAATGACCCTAGGGGCTTGGAGGGCAAGCCACCAGCCCCCTTTATGCCTATATAAAGGTGGGGAGGCATTGGGGGCAGCCACCCTTCGACCCTTGCCCGTCTCCCTCCCGTTACACCTCGTCCACCTCGCGCAGACGCTTGGCGAAGCCCTGCTGCAGTTCCGCTGCTTCCACCACCACCACACCGTCATGTTGGTTCATATCCCGTCTACCTCCTCTCCCTCGCTTACTGGATCAAGAAGAAGAGGACGCCGCTGAGCCGTACGTGTGCTAAACTCGGAGGTGCCGTCCGTTCGGCACTAGATCGGATTGGATCGCGATGAGTACGACTACATCAACCGCATTACGTACGCTAACGCTTTCGGTCTACAAGGGTACGTAGACATTCCCCTCTCATTGCTATGCATCTCCTAGATTAGATCTTGGGTGTTCGTAGGATTTTTTTTGATTTTCATGCAACATTCCCCATCAGTGGCATCATGAGCTAGGTCTATGCGTAGATATATTTGCACGAGTAGAACACAAAAAGTTGTGGGCGTTGATGTTCAAATTGCTTACTTCCTTTGTCTTATTTGGATTTGGCGGTATTTTGGGTTGAAGCGGCTCAGACCAACCTTACTTGTCCTAGCACAAGAGACCGGTTCCACTAACTGATATGCAACTTGTATTGCATAAAAGTGTCTTTGCGGGTGTCTGTCTCTCCCACTTTAGTTGAATCTGATTTGACGAGGGCGGTCCTTGTACAAGGTTAAAAGGCAACTTGTATATCACCGTTGTGGTTTTGTGTAGATAAGAACGGTTCTTATAGTTTGCCCTAGCAGCCTCATAAAAATTGCAACAACAAAGTAGAGGACGTCCAACTTGTTTTTGCAGGGCATGTTGTGATGTGGTATGGCCAAAACGTGATGAGATATATGTTGATGTATGAGATGATCATGTTTTGTAATAGGTTCACAACTTGCATGTCGATGAGTACGGCAACTGGCAGGAGCCATAGGGTTGTCTTTAATTTATTGTATGACCTGCGTGTCAACTATTAACCGCTAGGTAATTGCTTTACTTTATCACTATGCGTTAGCAATAGTTGTAGAAGCAATAGTTGGCGGAGACAACCACATGACGGCACGATGATGGAGATCATGGTGTCATGCCGGTGATGATGGAGATCATGCCGGTGCTTTGGAGATGGAGATCAAAGGCACAAAGATGATAATGGCCATATCATGTCACATATTGATTGCATGTGATGTTTATCTTTTTATGCATCTTATTTTGCTTAGGACGACGGTAGCATTATAAGATGATCCCTTCACTTAATTTCAAGATAAAAGTGTTCTCCCTAAGTATGCACCGTTGTGAAAGTTCGTCATTTTGAAGCACCACGTGATGATCGGGTGTGATAGACTCTACGTTCGCATACAACGGGTGTAAGCCAGTTTTACACATGCATAATACTTGGGTTAAAATTGACGAGCCTAGCATGTACAGACATGGCCTCGGAACACGGAGGACTGAAAGGTCGAACATGAGTCATATAGTAGATATGATCAACATGGAGATGTTCACCATTGATGACTGCCCCATCTCACGTGATGATCGGACATGGGTCAGTTGATGTGGATCATGTAACACTTAGACAGCTTGAGGGATGTTGATTTAAGTGGGAGTTCTTTAGTAATTTGATTAGAAGAACCAATTATCATGAACTTACTCTAAATTATGTTTGCAAATTAATGTTGTAGCTCAATGGCTCGTGCTGTAGCTCCCCTAAATTTTAATGCGTTCCTAGAGAAAGAAAATTTGAAAGATGATGGAAGCAACTATGCAGACTGTGTCCGTAATTTGAGGATTATCCTCACTGCTGCACAAAAAGTTAATGTCCTTGATGCACCACTAGGTGATCCACCCGCTCCCGCAAATCTAGACGCTATGAACGTCTGGCAAGCAAGGAATGATGACTACATGATAGTTCAGTGCGCCATGCTTTATGGCTTAGAACCGAGGCTCCAAAGACGTCTTGAGTACCACAGAGCATATGAGATGTTCCAAGAGCTGAAATTGGTATTTCAGGCTCATGCCCGGGTTGAGAGGTATGACACCTCCGACAAGTTCTTTAGCTGTAAGATGGATGAGAACAGCTCCGTTAGTGAGCACGTGCTCAAAATGTCTCGGTACTATAATCGCTTGAATCAGTTGGGAGTTAATCTTCTGGATGAAGTAGCGATTGACAGAGTTCTCCAGTCACTGCCACCGAGCTATAAAGGCTTCATGATGAACTATAACATGCAAGGGATGGAGAAAAAGATCCCTGAGCTCTTCGCAATGCTTAAGGCCGCGGAGGTAGAAATCAAGAAAGAGCATCAAGTGTTGATGGTCAACAAGACCACCAGTTTCAAGAAGAAAGGCAAGGGAAAGAAAGGGAACTTCAAGAAGAATGGCAAGCCAGTTGCCGCTCCCGTGAAGAAGCCCAAGGCTGGACCCAAACCTGAGACTGAGTGCTTCTATTGCATGGGGAATGGTCACTGGAAGCAGAACTGCCCCAAGTACTTGGCAGATAAGAAGGCTGGCAACGTCAACAAAGTTATATTTGATATACATGTTATTGATGTGTACCTTACTAGTGCTCGTAGTAGCTCCTGGGTATTTGATACTGGTTCGGTTGCTAACATTTGTAACTCGAAACAGGAGCTGCGGAATAAACGGAGACTAGCTAAGGACGAGGTGACGATGCGCGTCGGAAATGGTTCCAAGGTTGATGTGATCACCGTCGTCATGCTCCCTCTACATTTACCTTCGGGGTTAGTTTTGAACCTGAATAATTGTTATTTGGTGCCTGCATTAAGCATGAACATTATATCTGGATCTTTTTTATTGCGAGACGGTTATTCATTTAAGTCAGAGAATAATGGTTGTTCTATTTATATGGATAATACCTTTTATTGTCATGCACCCTTGGTGAATGGTTTATTCTTGTTGAATCTCGATCGTAGTGATACACATGCTCATAATATTGATGCCAAAAGATACAAAGTTAATGATGATAGTACCACATACTTGTGGCACTGCCGCTTAGGTCATATTGGTGTAAAGCGCATGAAGAAACTCCATGCTGATGGACTTTTGGAATCTCTTGATTATGAATCATATGAGACATGTGAACCATGCCTCATGGGCAAGATGACTAAAACCCCGTTTTCCAGAACAATGGAGCGGGAAAGTGACTTGTTGGAAACAATACATACCGATGTATGCGGTCTGATGAGTGTTGAAGCACGCGGTGGATATCGTTATTTTCTTACCTTCACAGATGATTTGAGTAGATATGGGTATATTTACTTGATGAAACACAAGTCTGAAACATTTGAAAAGTTCAAGGAGTTTCAGAGTGAAGTAGAGAATCATCGTAACAAGAAAATTAAATTTCTACGATCTGATCGTGGAGGTGAATATTTGAGTTACGAGTTTGGTATGCATTTAAGACAATGTGGAATTGTTTCACATCTCACGCCACCTGGAACACCACAGCGTAATGGTGTGTCCAAACGTCGTAATCGTACTCTATTGGATATGGTGCATTCTATGATGTCTCTTACCGATTTGCCACTATCGTTTTGGGGTTATGCGTTAGAGACAGCCGCATTCACTTTAAACAGGGCACCGTCTAAATCCGTTGAGACGACACCGTATGAGTTATGGTTTGGCTAGAAACCTAAGCTGTCGTTTCTTAATGTTTGGGGATGCGACGCTTATGTCAAGAGGCTTCAGCCTGATAAGCTCAAACCCAAAGCGGAGAAGTGCGTCTTCATAGGATACCCTAAAGAGACCATTGGGTATACCTTCTACCACAGATCCGAGGGCAAAATCTTTGTTGTTAAGAATGGGTCCTTTCTAGATAAGGAGTTTCTCTCGAAAGATGTGAGTGGGAGGAAAGTAGAACTTGATGAGGTAATTGTACCTTCTCTCGAATTGGAGAGTAACGCATCACAGCAAGAAGTTCTAGTCATGCCTACACCAGCCGGAGAGGAAGCTAATTGTGACGCCCCCGACTTAATCGTGCACTAATCATACACGCAAATGCACACGATCAAGCCTAAGGACTCACTTGAACATATCACAACACAACTCTAAACACAAATAAAAGTCATACAAACTTTATATTACAAGCCAGGGGCCTCGAGGGCTCGAATACATAAGGTTGAGTCATACAAGCATCAGCGGAAGCATCAGATATCTGAGTACAGACATAAAAGATAAACAGATAAGCCTTAAGAAGGTGGGGCAAAACAACGACACTGGATCGAAAGGCGCAGGCCTCCTGCCTGGGTGCCTCCTATCTACTCCTGGTCGTCGGCGGTCTCCATGTAGTAGTACTCTCCACCAGAGGGGTGGTAGAAGTCGTCAACAGGGGCCGCTGGCTCCGGGGCTCCATCATCTGGTCGCAGCAATCGGGTATGGGGGAAAAAGGGAAGCAAAGCAACCGTGAGTACTCATCCAAAGTAATCACAAGACTTACATCAGAACTATTCTACTTATTTATTGGTTTCAAAGAAGGGCTGTATCTGTGGACTAGACTACAGGAATGCCAGAATAGAGGGAAAGGCCTAGCCTATCGAAGACTAGCATCTTCAGCGTCTTGCAGCATAAGAAGAGTGTAGATTAGTACATAAATATAGTAGTAGCAACAAGTAGTAACAACGCCCAGAGATCCTTCCTCGACTCCCTGCGAGAAAGCGATCCCGGAGCCAACATAATCAAACCACTTCTAGTTGTAGAAGATCGGGATATTTTCTGAGCGTCCTGTTACCGTGGACACGGCTATTCGAACAGATATACTTCCCTGCAGGGGTGCACCAACTTACCCAACACGCTCGATTAACTCTGGCGGGACACACTTACTTGGTCCATGCCCGGCCTCGGCTGATCGACACGTCGTAGCCCTACCTAGGTTCAACAGAGAGGCCAGCACGTCGGTCTACAACCTAAGTGCTCAGGGGTCTTGGGCCCATCGCCCTTTGCACTCCTGCTCGTTGCGTGGGCGGCCGGGAGCAGACTTAGCCCCCTTAATACAAGCATGGGCGTTCCTAGTCCAACCCGGCGCACGTCGCTCAATCGCTGACGTGTGAAGAACTTCGGCTGATACATACGACGCCGAGTGCCCATACTATTCCCGTGTGGTGGTTAGTGCGAAAAGGCCAAAGGCCTACTCAGATCACATATCCTAACCCATTAGTGCGTTGGGAGCTCGCGGAAACGAGCAGAGACTCACGATCATGTGACCCCGTCGCCCCGTCTTGTGGACTTATGGCAAGGGCTAGGAATGCCCGGCCGTGCCACGTAATCATCACACGGGTACCCTCATGGTCAACCCGACTCCACATCTCTCGCGGGTACCCCTTGGGGCCGACCTGACTTTATCAAGTATCTGCAGTAAAGTCGAAAGATTCGTGTGTACATAACATCAAAAAGGAATCCGAGGAATCACCCTCGTTGGATTTCCACTCGACGTATCCGTCAAGGTGAACCCGGAGGAATCACCCTCGATGGATTCACACTTGAGGAGTTGCACGACAGAAGCTTTATCAGAGGTGGTGAAAGAGGATTCACCCTCGGTAACCCACAATCGGCTAGCTATATTACAGAGGCAACATCAGGAGTGAGATAAGAGGTATCACCCTCGGCACTCGATGTTAGCTCTGTAGAGTCGAGCAACTTAGGGGGGTGTACGGTGATGTGCTGGTCTCAGCCCGTAGATCACATCGATCGGGGCACTGGTAACTAAGCGGGGCAACTAGGACAATAAATAAAAGCAAACAAATGCAACACAATGCATGGCATGGCAAAATGCAGTGCTGGTGATGACCTAATGCAAGGCTACACGTTAGAGACGGAGCGGGAAAATATATGGGATATTTTCCCGGCGTTTAGGCAGTTATTTATATACTGAACCGGAGGGGAAGGTTCCATGTTCAGATAGATAGGAGTGATGGTCAAGCATTTTGACCACATATTCGAATTCGTCTCGTTTTTCTGATCAACTTTCATGTTGAAAACTTTTCGATCCGAGCTACGGTTGAATTTCTATGAATTTTCAAAGATTTAAACCATTTTCTGAAATTCTGGAATTTAAATCTAATTTGAAAATAACAGAAAAGGAAAAACTACGTTAGCATGATGTCAGCATGACATCAGCAAGTCAACCACAGCTGTTCCAGGTCAAACCTGACAGCTGGGTCCCACATGTCAGTGACACAGAGGTTAACAGGGGTTAATTAAACTAATTGGAGGTTAATTAGGGAGGTGGGGCCCCAATGTCAGTGTTTGTACTAATTAAAAGATTAATTAAATTAGTTTAAACAGTGATTTAACGGGTGGGGCCCGCATGTCAGTGGCACTGTGTGCCCAGTCAGCCAAGTTGACCAAGTCAACTCGGTCAACTGGGGCCCCTGGGCCCACTGGCAGTGACCCAGGGGGTGCCCACGTGGCTGCCACGTCGGCGGTGGCCGGCGGCAAGTCGCCGGTGACGCCGAAATGCGGCGGCGAGCCACGGGACTCGCCGGAAACTGGCCACAAGCGGCCAAATCGAGCGCGGCTTGCGGCGTTCGAACGAGCGTTCGAAGCCGCATCGATTGGTGGCGGTGGCGCGTTCGGGGATGGCCAGACTTGGCCGGAACGGCGACGGCAAGCGGTAGCGCGTGCGGGCTAGATCGGCTAGGCCACTACAGGGCACGGGGAGAGGCGTGCGAGCGCGCGTTTAGCTCCTGGGAACCCCAGGAGCTCGATGGTGAGCTCGGGCAAGCATGGCAGTGGCTGTGGCCACGGCGACGAGCTCGTCGGCGGCGTTACGGGCACGGCAGCAGTATGGCGAGTGATGACCCACAAGTACATAGGATCAATCGTAGTCCTTTCGATAAGTAAGAGTGTCGAACCCAACGAGGAGCAGAAGGAAATGACAAGCGGTTTTCAGCAAGGTATTTTCTGCAGGCACTGAAATTATCGGTAACGAGTAGTTTGATAGTAAGATAATTTGTAACAAGTGACAAGTAGCAGTAGTAACAAAGAGTGTAGCAAGCTGGCCCAATCCTTTTTATAGCAAAGGACAAGCCGAAACGATCTCTTATAGTAAGCAAAGCGTTCTCGAGGACACATGGGAATTTCATCTAGTCACTTTCATCATGTTGGTTTGATTGGCGTTCGCTACTTTGATAATTTGATATGTGGGTGGACCGGTGCTTGGGTGCTGTTCTTACTTGAACAAGCCTCCCACTTATGATTACCCCCTCTCGCAAGCATCCGCAACTACGAAAGAAGAATTAAGATATCTCTAACCATAGCATTAAACATATGGATTCAAATTAGCCCCTTACGGAATAGCGCATAAACTAGGGTTTAAGCTTCTATCACTCTAGCAACCCATCATCTAATTACTACTCCACAATGCATTCCCTTAGGCCCAAATATGGTGAAGTGTCATGTAGTCGACGATCACATGACACCACTAAGGGAATCAACAACATACATATCATCAAAATATCGAACGAATACGAAATTCACATGATTACTTATGACAAGACTTCTCCCATGTCCTCAAGAACAAAAATAACTACTCACAAATCATAATCATGTCCAAGATCAGAGGGGTATTGAATAGCATAATAGATCTGAACATATAATCTTCCACCAAATAAACCAACTAGCATCAACTACAAAGTGTAATCAACACTACTAGCAACCCACAGGTACCAATCTGAGGTTTTGAGACAAAGATTGAATACAAGAGATGAACTAGGGTTTGAGATGAGATGGTGCTGGTGAAGATGTTGATGAAGATTAGTCCTCCCACGATGAGAGGATCACTGGTGATGTCGATGGCGACGATTTCCCCCTCCTGGAGGGAAGTATCCCCGGTAGAATCTCTCCGCCGGAGAGCAAAAGTGCTCCTACCCAAGTTCCGCCTCGAGACGGCGGCGCACCGTCCCGAATGTCTTCTCTCTATTTTTTCTAGGGCAAATTGACTTATATACCAGAAAATGGGGGCCAGAAGCTGGCCAGGGGCCCCATGAGGTACCAGGGCGCGCCTGGGGGGTGGCGCGCCCCAGTGCCTCGTGGGCACCTGGGTGGCCCCCTCTGGTACTTTTTGCTTCCAATATTTTTTATTTATTCCAAAATAAATCTCCGTAAAATTTCAGCTCATTTGGAGATGTGCAGAATAGGTATCTCTGACATAGCTTTTTCAGGTCCAGAATTCCAGCTGCCGGCAATCTCCCTCCTTGTGTAAATCTTGCATATGAAGAGAGAAAAGGCACTAGAATTGCTCCACAAAGTGTTATATTGATTAAAAACATTATAAATAACAGTAACAAAACATGATGCAAAATGGACGTATCAACTCCCCTAAGCTTAGACCTCGCTTGTCCTCAAGCGAAAGCCGATATCGATAAGCATGTCCACATGTTTAGAGAGAGAGGTGTCGATAAAAACAAAATACGGACATAGTAGCATCATGATCATTATTATAACAGCAAAATTTATTATCATAAAACATCTCATGAGCAAGTAACAATTCATCACAACAATGGAGTATAAGGCATAAACTTTCTTGAAAAGTAACAAACTATGTTCTCAGTCAACAATGCAATTCAATTCATCATATTTTCAGGAAGGGTCTCATGTAAGAGCTATTTAGCAAGTCCACATACTCAATCATCATTTTGTCTTCTATGATTTCTAACACTCACGACATATATATGGAGCAAAAAGTATCAGCCAGACACATAGAAAGATAGGGGCTTGTGAGTTCGCCTCCCAACTTATTCACCTCAAGGGTGATGTCAACAATAATAACTCATGATCACTCATATCCAACTGGATATATATGCCTAGATCTTTCTCCACCACATGATGCTTGCAAAAGAGAAAAATAAAAAGGAAATAGAGGAGAACACTATTGACTCTGGCATAAAAAGTAAATACATAAAAGTAAAGGATAGGCCCTTTGCAGAGGGAAGCAGAGGTTGTCATGCGCTTTTTATTGTTGGATGCAAGAACTCTTAATGCAAAGGAACATCACTTTATATTGCCCCTTGTGATAGCAACCTTTATTATGCAGTCCGTCGCTTTTATTTCTTTACCATCACAAGTTCGTACAAAGCTTATTTCCCTTACAATAAAAGTTCAGACATATTTAGAGGCAATTTTTATTGCTTTTTGCACCGATGACAACTTACTTGAAGGATCTTATTCAATCCCTAGGTAGATATAGTGGACTCTCATGACATGAAACTGGGTTTAAGGGTTTTGGATGCACAAGTAGTATCTCTACTTGGTGCGGAGTTTTGGCTAGCTAAGATATTGGGCAAGCACCACATGTTGGAGGATCTATAACAATATAACTTCTATGTGAATATGAACAAACATAACTCATTACGTTGTCTTCCTTGTCCAACGTCAACAATTTGACATAAAATACTAAATGGGGGCTCACAATCATAAAAGATGTCCAAGATAGTATATTTGCATGTGAATCTTCTCTTCCCTTATTAACTTTTTCATGAATTGCATCATTGACTAATGCTATGTTTGTTAACTTCCAATAAATTTTACCACTTATACTTTTCTTTATGTAATGTCATTACTTTCCATAAGATTAGGATATGATCTTTTCATTATTTTCATTGCTAGAATTGGAACATGAAAGTAAAGAAGCAAAAACTCAAACTACTCTTTATTATATAACTCTCAACTCGATTACATAGATAGATAGATCACGAAGCTAACACTCGAAAATAGATCATACTAAACTTTTATTCAACTAGATCACGAAATAACTAAGGATTGAACTAAAAATAGGTAAAGATAATAAAAGTGATGGTGATATGATACCAGGGCACCTCCCCCAAGCATGGCACAAGCCAAGGGGAGTGCCCATACCCATGTGCTCAAGTCTCCTTCTTCGGTGATGGTGGTGGTGATGAAGTGATGGGCTTATCCTCCGGCTTCCATGGCATAGGTTCCCCATCATAAAAAGATGAATGAGTCTCCGGAGTCCTGAAACTTGCAGCTAAACTCATACCTTTGAATCTTGCCTCATACTCAAAATTTTGGTTTTGCAGATCATAGAGTTGTCCTTGGAGATAGTCGATTCGTTCATTAAGCTTGAAGATGATGTCCCCCATCGATTGGCCCTCCACCTTGTGATTACGGGTGAATTCCGTGATCATGGAGTGGTTGGCGCTGAGTCCTTGTTCCACCATCCCTTGGCACTTGAAGATCTCCTGCTCCACCGCTTCGAGCCTGGACTCCACGCTCCCGGTCTTCTTGGGTCCTTGAACGTCCCGGATGTGAAGCACCCCCTCACGCATCTCAATGGCTTGAGGATGTTTCATCACCTCCGGTAGGTAGGGGTTGATGACCTTCTCGTAGAACTTGTCCTTGGAAGAGCTTGGTGGAGCCATAGCGATCTAGATCTGTCGGGGAAAATAGCACGGAACAGGAACAGAGGAGATTTCTGCGATACGGTGGTCAAAACGTTCGGGAGTATATATAAAGATTTTTTATCTTGCAAAACAAGTAATCCAGGAGAAAACGGAGTCGGGAAGGCTCACGTGGGGCCCACGAGCCACCAGGGCGCGCCTGGGGGGGCGCCCTGGTGCCTCGTGGGCACCAGGTGCGTCCCCTCGGCTGTTTCTTATTTTTGTATTTTTTATAATATTTCAAAACTGACAGAAAGTATTTTTATGGAATTTTTGGAGTCGGTTTACTTACCGTATCACATACCTCTTCCTTTTCAGGGTTCTGGAGTGTTCCGGAGGGTCTCTCTTATGTATTCCTCCGGTGTAATTGTTTCAATAATATTAGTTTCAACATTAATGGGGGTACCTGAAATATAGTGCTTAATTCGTTGCCCATTCACCACTCTCGGATTTGTGCCTTCGGAGTTATTTATTTTGATGGCTCCGGAGCGATAAACTTCTTCGATGATATACGGTCCTTCCCATTTAGAGAGAAGTTTTCCTGCAAAGAATCTCAAACGAGAGTTGTACAATAGAACTTGCTCACCCACTTTAAATTCCCTTTTTTGAATTCTTCTATCATGCCATCTTTTAACTTTTTCTTTAAACAATTTGGTATTTTCATAAGCTTGGGTTCTCCATTCATCTAATGAGCTAATATCAAATGACCTCTTTTCACCGACAAGTTTAAAATCATAATTTAGTTCTTTAATTGCCCAATATGCTTTATGTTCTAACTCAAGAGGTAAATGACATGCTTTTCCATAAACCATTTTATAAGGAGACATACCCATAGGATTTTTATAAGCAGTTCTATAAGCCCATAATGCATCGTCAAGTTTCTTAGACCAATTCTTTCTAGATCTATTGACGATTTTTTGCAAAATTAATTTTATTTCTCTATTGCTCAATTCAACTTGACCGCTAGTTTGAGGGTGATAAGGAGATGCAATTCTATGGTTGACATCATATTTAGCAAGCAATTTACGGAATGCACCATGAATAAAATGTGAACCACCATCAGTCATTAAATATCTAGGGACTCCGAACCTTGGAAAAATAACTTCTTTAAGCATTTTAATAGAAGTGTTATGATCAGCACTACTAGTTGGAATAGCTTCTACCCACTTAATAACGTAATCAACAGTAACTAAAATATGAGTATACCCATTGGATTTAGGAAAAGGTCCCATATAGTCAAATCCCCAAACCTCAAATGGTTCAACAGCAAGTGAATAATTCATAGGCATTTCTTGACGTCTACCAACATTACCAATTCTTTGACATTCATCACAAGATAAGACAAACTTACGAGCATCCTTGAAAAGAGTAGGCCAATAGAAACCAGATTTTAATACCTTGTTTGCAGTTCTGTCTCCCGCATGGTGTCCTCCGTAAGCTTTGGAATGACACTTCCGTAGGATTTGTTCCTGTTCATGCTCAGGTATACAACGTCTAATAATACCATCTACTCCTTCTTTATAAAGATGTGGGTCATCCCAGAAGTAATGTCTTAAATCAAAGAAGAACTTTTTCTTTTGTTGGTATGTGAAACTAGGTGTATGTATTTAGCAACAATGTAATTAGCATAGTCTGCATACCAAGGAGTATTACGAGAAGCATTTATGATAGCTAATTGTTCATCGGGAAAATCATCATTAATGGGTAGTGGGTCATCAAGAACATTTTCCATTCTAGACAAATTATCTGCTACGGGATTCTCAGCTCCCTTCCTATCAGTAATATGCAAGTCAAATTCTTGTAGCAATAAAACCCACCTAATGAGTCTAGGTTTAGCATCTTTCTTCTCCATAAGATATTTAATAGAAGCATGATCGGTGTGAGCAGTTACTTTAGAGTCAACTATGTAAGATCTGAATTTATCACATGCAAACACAACTGCTAAAAATTCTTTTTCAGTAGTGGCATAATTTCTTTGGGCACTATCTAGAGTTTTACTAGCATAATGGATAACATTTAATTTCTTATCAACTCTCTGTCCTAGAATAGCACCAACAGCATAATCACTAGCATCACACATAATTTCAAAAGGCAAGTTCCAATGAGGTGGTTGGACAATAGGTGCAGTGGTTAAGGCTTTCTTAAGTGTTTCAAAGGCTTCTAGACAATAATCATCAAAAACAAATGGAACATCTTTTTACAAAATATTTGTAAGAGGCCTAGAAATTTTCAGAGAAGTCTTTAATAAATCTCCTACAGAAACCAGCATGACCTAGGAAACTTCTTATACCTTTAATATCTTTAGGACATGGCATTTTCTCAATAGCATCACCCTTAGCTTTATCAACTTCAATACCTCTTTCAGAAATTTTATGCCCCAAGACAATGCCTTCATTCACCATAAAGTGGCACTTCTCCCAATTCAATACTAGATTAGTTTCTTCACATCTCTGCAAAACTCGATCAAGGTTGCTTAAGCAATCATCAAAAGAAGTTCCGTAAACGGAAAAATCATCCATGAACACCTCAACAATCTTTTCACAAAAATCAGAGAATATAGCAGTCATACATCTTTGAAAGGTAGCAGGTGCATTGCATAAACCAAAAGGCATACGTCTATAAGCATAAGTTCCAAAATACAAGTGAAGGTGGTTTTCTCTTGATCGGGTTGTGATACGGGTATTTGAGAAAAACCAGAATAACCATCTAGAAAACAAAAGTGTGTATGCTTAGATAATCTTTCTAACATTTGATCAATAAAAGGTAAGGGGTAATGATATTTTCTAGTAGCTTTGTTTAATTTTCTAAAATCAATTACCATCCTATAACCAGTTACAATTCTTTATGGAATTAGTTCATTTTTATCATTAGGAACAACGGTAATACCTCCCTTCTTAGGGACACAATGAACGGAACTTACCCATCTACTATCAGCTATGGGATAGATTATACCTGCTTCCAGAAGTTTTAATATTTTGGTTCTTACCACCTCTTTCATCTTAGGATTTAATCGTCGTTGGTGGTCGACAACTGGTTTAGCGTCAGGCTCCATATTAATTTTGTGCTGACATAGAGTGGGACTAATGCCCTTAAGATCATCAAGAGTATATCCAATAGCAGCATGGTGCTTCCTCAGAGTTTTTAGTAATCTCTTTTCTTCATGCGCTGAAAGGTTAGCACTAATAATAACAGGATATATCTTTTTTCATCAAGATAAGCATATTTCAATGTATCAGGCAATTGCTTCAATTCAAATATAGGATCACCCTTAGGTGGAGGAGGGCCTCCAAGAGTTTCAACAAGCAAATTATGTTTAAGGATAGGTGGTTGATCAAAGAACATCTTATCTATTTCATTTCTTTCTTTCATATGCATATCGTTTTCGTGGTCTAGCAAATATTGTTCTAACGGATCAGTAGGAGGCACGGCAATAGAAGCAAGACCAATAATTTCATCTTTACTAGGCAATTCTTTATCATGAGGTTGTCTACGAAACTTGGAGAAATTAAATTCATGAGATATATCACCAAACTTGACTCGAACCTTCTCTTTAACACAATCAATTTCAGCATTAACGGTATTCAAGAAAGGTCTACCAAATATAATGGGACAAAAATTATCTTGTTGTGAACCAAGTACTAAGAAATCAGTAGGGTATTTGATCTTACCACACAAGACTTCAACATCTCTAACAATCCCAAGCGGTGTAATAGTATCTCTATTCGCTAGCTTAATAGTAACATCAATATCTTCAATCTCAACAGGTACAATTTCATGCATTACTTCTTGATATAAAGAAAATGGAATAGCACTCACACTAGCACCCATATCACACAAACCATGATAGCAATGATCTCCAATCTTAACAGAAATAACAGGCATGCCAACTACGGGCTTGTTCTTGTCTAACATATCTCGTTCATTTCTAACAGGTTTAGCAATTCTAGCCGCCTCATCACAAAAGTAAATAACATGCCCATCTATATTATCGACTAAGAGATCTTTAACCATAGCAACATCAGGTTCAACTTTAATTTTTTCAGAGGGTCTAGGTGCTCTAATATTACTTTTGTTAATCACAGTTGAAGCTTTAGCATGTTCCTTAATCCTAACAGGAAAATGTGGTTTCTCAATATAAGCAGTAGGCACAACTGGATCAACATGGTAAACAATTGTTTCTTCTTTAAAACTAACAGGTTCCTCAATCTTTTCTTTAACAGGGGGATGATATTTAAACCACTTCTCCTTCAACATGAGTAGCAAATTATTCACAAAAGGAAGCTACTATCTCAGAGTCAAGTCCATATTTAGTGCTAAACTTATGAAAAGCATCGATGGCCATAAAAGATTTAACACAATCGAACTCAAGTATTATACCTGACTCATTACCTTTGTCGAGTTCCCAATCTTCAGAGTTGCGTTTAATTCTTTCCAGAAGATCCCATCTGAATTCAATAGTTTTCTTCATAAAGGAGCCAGTCGAAGAAGAATCGAGCATAGTTTGATTATCATGAGAAAGCCGAGCATAAAAATTTTGTAAGATAATTTCTTTTGAGAGCTCATGATTGGGGCATGTGTACATCATGTACTTAAGCCTTCCCCAAGCTTGAGAGATGCTTTCTCCTTCACGAGGCCAAAAATTATATATATAATTCCGATCACGATGAACCAAATGCATAGGATAAAATTTCTGATGGAATTCTAGTTTCAATCGGTTCCAGTCCCATGTATCAGTATCATCACATAGCCTATACCACATTAATGCCTTTCCCTCCAAAGATAAAGGGAATACTTTCTTCTTAACTCCATCTCCGGATAAACCTGCAAGCTTAAACAATCCACAAATTTCATCCACATAGATCAAGTGCATATCAGGATGTACCGTTCCATCTCCTGCATAAGGATTAGCTAGCAGTTTCTCTATCATACCCGGAGGAATCTCATAATAAATATTTTCAGTAGGTGCAGTAGGTTGAGGAGCAACTATTTGTGTTTCCGGTCGAGGTGAAGATACCCCGAACAAACCCCTCAAAGGATTACTTTACATAGTGACAAGTGACAGTAAATTTCAGCACGTAATATAAATGTTTCCTTACCAAATTCCACTCACCAAAGGCGCTTCACTCCCCGGCAACGGCGCCAGAAAATAGTCTTGATGACCCACGAGTATAGGGGATCAATCGTAGTCCTTTCGATAAGTAAGAGTGTCGAACACAACGAGGAGCAGAAGGAAATGACAAGCAGTTTTCAGCAAGGTATTTTCTGCAAGCACTGAAATTATCGGTAACGAGTAGTTTGATAGCAAGATAATTTGTAACAAGTGACAAGTAGCAGTAGTAACAAAGAGTGCAGCAAGGTGGCCCAATCCTTTTTATTGCAAAGGACAAGCCGGAACGATCTCTTATAGTAAGCAAAGCGTTCTCGAGGACACATGGGAATTTCATCTAGTCACTTTCATCATGTTGGTTTGATTCGCGTTCGCTACTTTGATAATTTGATATGTGGGTGGACCGGTGCTTGGGTGCTATTCTTACTTGAACAAGCCTCCCACTTATGATTACCGCCTCTCGCAAGCATCCGCAACTACGAAAGAAGAATTAAGATAACTCTAACCATGGCATTAAACATATGGATCCAAATCAGCCCCTTACGGAATAGCGCATAAACTAGGGTTTAAGCTTCTATCACTCTAGCAACCCATCATCTAATTACTACTCCACAATGCATTCCCTTAGGCCCAAATATGGTGAAGTGTCATGTAGTCGACGTTCACATGACACCACTAAGGGAATCAACAACATACATATCATCAAAATATCGAACGAATACCAAATTCACATGATTACTTATGACAAGACTTCTCCCATGTCCTCAAGAACAAAAGTAACTACTCACAAATCATAATCATGTCCAAGATCAGAGGGGTATTGAATAGCATAATAGATCTGAACATATAATCTTCCACCAAATAAACCAACTAGCATCAACTACAAAGTGTAATCAACACTACTAGCAACCCACAGGTACCAATCTGAGGTTTTGAGACAAAGATTGAATACAAGAGATGAACTAGGGTTTGAGATGAGATGGCGCTGGTGAAGATGTTGATGAAGATTAGTCCTCCCACGATGAGAGGATCACTGGTGATGTCGATGGCGACGATTTCCTCCTCCCGGAGGGAAGTATCCCCGGCAGAATCTCTCCGCCAGAGAGCAAAAGTGCTCCTGCCCAAGTTCCGCCTCGAGACGGCGGCGTACCGTCCCGAAAGTCTTCTCTCTATTTTTTTCTAGGGCAAATTGACTTATATACGAGAAAATGGGGGCCAGAGGCAGGCCAGGGGGCCCACGAGGTACCAGGGTGCGCCTGGGGGGGTGGCGCACCCCGGTGCCTCGTGGGCACCTGGGTGGCCCCCTCTGGTACTTTTTGCTTCCAATATTTTTTATTTATTCCAAAATAAATCTTCGTAAAATTTCAGCTCATTTGGAGATGTGCAGAATAGGTATCTCTGACATAGCTTTTTCAGGTCCAGAATTCCAGCTGCCCGAAATCTCCCTCCTTGTGTAAATCTTGCATATTAAGAGAGAAAAGGCACTAGAATTGCTCCACAAAGTTTTATATTGATTAAAAACACTATAAATAACATTAGCAAAACATGATGCAAAATGGACGTATCAGCGAGCTGCGGGGGCGGAGAAGGAAAGAGGAGAGAGAAATCCGGCGTGGGTGCTCACCGTGTGGCTCACGGTGGCCGTTGCGAGGTTTAGGAGCAGCAGTGGCGGCCGGATTCGACGGAGTTCGCCGGCGACTGAGACAAAGCAGACGGCGCGTCATGGTCGCTGCGGTGGCTCCCGACTCCGGCTCGTGGTCGAAGGCGACGTAGCGGACGCGGGTGGAGCTCGTGGACACGACGGCGAGGCGTGGGAAGGGCAGTGGCCGCGGCTACGACGGCGGGCGGCGACAGCTGCGCTCGGGCGTCGGTGGGAGCGAGCGAGAGAGAGGCGGAAGAGGAGGGGCGAGTGGATCTGGGCATCGAGGAGGCGGAGGGGGTCAGCCTTATCCCCTCCCGACGCCCTGTAGCGTCGCGGTGTCGCTCAGCTGCCGGAGCGCGCGCGCACGTCCACGAAGACGATGACACGGGGAGGAGAGAGAGCGGGAGGAGGGAGAAGGGCCGGAGTGGGCTAGCCCAAGTGCACTGTGCACTTAGGCCCAGTCGGTTTAGGCCTTTTTATTTTTCTTTTCTGTTTTTCTTTTACAGAAGGTTTTGAAAAATAAATGAGCTGCCAAAATGCATTTAGTAAAATGAGAAACTTGTCCACAAAAATACTTTGCATTATTCTGCACTGCCACAAAAAGTTTGGGCAATTTTTGAATCCATTTGAATTTTTCATAAATGAAATGGCATTTAAATTGTTGTTTTTGCACTGTTTTAAATGCTATAGCTCATCTTAGCAAAGTGGTGATGTTGTTTTCCTGAACAATTATTTGTTTTGGAGTTTTTGCTAAATGATGAACTATTTTCCAACAATTTTTGAGCAACTTCAAATTTCCCTTATGATTTGAATTGAATTCAGTGGAGGAATTTGAAATGAGATATTAATCCACTTTGATCAAACATTGCAAATCACAGTGACTTAGCATAACCATCATGGATCAATGTTGCTCATTACAGAGGGGTGTTACAATTCTCCTCCTCTAAAAGAAATTCTTTCCCCGAGAATTCAGGAGGTAGAAGGGAAGAGATCGGGATATTCCTCGCGAAGACGATCCTCGCGTTCCCAAGTGGCTTCTGCTACTTGTAGCTTGCGTTGGTATTTTCCCCGAAGAGGAAGGGATGATGCAGCATAGTAGAGATTAGTATTTCCCTCAGTTATGAAACCAAGGTTATCGAACCAGTAGGAGAATCACGCAACACCTCGTTAGCAGCACCTGCACACAAACAACAAATCCTTGCACCCAACGCAAATGAGGGGTTGTCAATCCCTCGCCGGTAAATTGCAAGATTAAATTGTATGTGATAGATAGATAGATTGAAAGAAAAATACAAAATAAAATAAATAAAATAAAATGGCAGCAATATTTTTAGGGTTTTAGTAATTTGATTTAGATAGACCCGGGGGCCATAGTTTTCACTAGAGGCTTCTCTCGAGAAAATAGCATACGGTGGGTAGACAAATTACTGTTGGGCAATTGATAGAAAAGCAAATAATCATGACGATATCCAAGGCAATGATCATGTATATAGGCATCACATCCGAGACAAGTAGACCGACTCCTGCCTGCATCTACTACTATTACTCCACACATCGACCGCTATGCAGCATGCATCTAGTGTATTAAGTCCATAAAGAACGGAGTAACGCCTTAAGAACGATGACATGATGTAGACAAGATAAACTCACGCATGAATAAACCCCATCTTTTTACCCTTAATAGAAACGATACATACGTGTCATGTCCCTTTCTGTCACTAGGATTGAGCACCGCAAGATCGAACCCATTACAAAGAACCTCTTCCCATGGCAAGATAAATCAATCTAGTTGGCCAAACCAAAAAAAGAAAACGGTCATAAACATGCATTGAACATAACTAACACCGAATAATGCACCATAAGTAGGATATAATTTATTTGCATAACTATTGACTTGATGTGCATGCATAAGGAATCACAAACCTTAACACTAATATTCTTACTAAATCACAATTACTCACTAACATGACTCACATATTATCATTTCCATATCGCAAAACTATTGCAAGGAATCACACTTATCATATCCAATGATCTATATGAAAGTTTTTATTATATCCCTCTTGAATATTCATCACTTTGGGACTAAATTCATATCTTGTGCAAATTACCGTTACTATCATCAACTCTCAAAAATATTTAAGTGAAGCATGAGAGTGCAAATATTTCTTCAAAATTTCAATCTTATCAATTCTTAAAATAATATAAGTGAAGCATGAGAATTCATTTCTTCAAAATTTTAATCTTGTCAACTCTCAAAATAATATAAGTGAAGCATGAGAGTTCATTTCTTCAAAATTTTAATCAACTCTCAAAATAATATAAGTGAAGCATGAGAGTTTATTTCTTCAAAATATAGCCACCACCATGCCCAAAAAGATTTAAGTGAAGCACTAGAGCAACTGTCTAGCTCAAAAAATTTAAGTGAAGCACATAGAGTATTCGATCAAATGATGATGAACGTGTGGCTCTCTCAAGATAGGTGTGTTCAGCAAAGATGATTGTGACAAACTAAAAAGCAAACAAAGCAAAGACTCATATAATACAAGACACTCCAAGCAAAACACATATCATGTGACGAATAAAAATATAGCTCCAAGTAAAATTACCGATGGTTGGTAGAAGAAAGAGGGGATGCCTTCTGGGGCATCCCCAAGCCTCATAGGTGGAGGAGGCATACGAGGTGCAACATACGATGGCCTCGGAACAGGTATAGTCAGATGTTACATGCTGTGAGGGATCCAAATACGGCGCTTCTGGGAAGACGAGCCCAAAGATGAGCCCGCTTCACGGGTGCGCTTAAGAGCGTCCTTGTGATCCTTCAAACCAGTCTCAACCTGTATAGCCTTGTTCACCAAGGTGGCGAAGTCGGCAAAGTCTTGGACTAGCAATGCGAGCTTGATTTCAGGGTTGAGCCCTTCTCGGAACTTCTCCGGTCTGCGCGCATCAGTAGCAATATCCTCTTCAGCGTAGCGAGATAGTTCCAGAAATTCCCGTTGATAGGCTTCCACAGACTTGTTGCCCTGGGTAAGATTGCGGAACTCTCGCTTCTTGCGGTCCATGACTCCTTGTGGAATGTAATGGGCACGGAAAGCAGCTTTGAACTCCATCCAGGTGATGATAGTTCCAGCAGGTAGGGTATGCCTGTGAGTGTTCCACCATTGTGCTGCGGGTCCCTTCAAGAAGTATGATGCAAAAGTGACATAGCTGGCAGGGGCCACATTGGCTGACTCCATCTCATATGTGATATTGCGGAGCCAGTCATCAGCATCAAGCGGCTGCACTGAGTTGCGGAATATAGCTGGGTTGAGTCGCACAAACTCTTGCAAAGTGATTGAGGCTGGCTGCTGGTTGGCATTGGGACGAGGAAACTGATCCATGAGTCCTTGCATAAACAGACGGTTCATTTCGAATTGTTGCATCATTGCAGCCATATAGTCGGGCGGTGGTGGATTGTTGGCACCACGGCCACGACCTGAGGGTCTAACCATCCTGCTAAAATTCAACAGGGGGTAGTTTAGCAACGAGCATTGCAGAAGTATGGATTCATTCATGAAGTAACACACACAACAAAAAGAAGTGTAATAGATACATCATCATAGTCAACAAGACATGCAGATCCATACATAAAGTCGGTTACAAGCCAGCGTTACAATAGCGAAAGGGGAAGCTAGACAACTAGGCGGCACACAGGCACGCGGTGGAGGGATACAACAACGGGACATAGCGATAGCTACATCAACGTCGGAGAAAACCACTGAAGCCAGGCAGCTGCAGGTGACGACGCAGGGTACCCTCGATATAAGGATCCTACGCTCTGTGAACACTCTGGTGCAGAACCTGGTCCCGAACTGGAAGAAGAGGACCACGTGGAGGGGTAAGACCTCCAACAGCAGGCCACTCAAGACCTGGTGGCATCTCCGTCCTGTGCGGGTAAAGAATGTACTCTGGGTGCATCCGTGCACTGACTGCTGGTAGCAACTGTGTCAGAGCATCATAAAGACGAGCACGAGTGGCATACAACTCGACAGCAATAGCTCGAGCAGTGCGATCCAGAGTCTGAGTGTACTGTACCAAAACCTGCGGGTCATAGCGACGCAGCACGTAAGGAGTACAGACAGCAGTGTAATATCCAGTCTCATCCCCAGCGGGGGCATACGGGATGTATCTGAAAGCATTCTCCTCGAAGCGACTGTTGTGCTCTCCACGGAGACGGGCAATAGCAGTATAGGCAGCATCATGGACGGCCATGTCGACAGTCACTCCAACACCATGAAAGGTGTGCAACTCAGTGATGGAGTTGTTCTGCCGATCAAACATGCAAACCACTGCATGGTACTGCTCCTGGTTGAACTCGCGGTAATCCTCATAAAATGTGTACTCGGGGTACCAGTGATATCCCAGCCTGGTCAAAAGATCGACCAAAATGGCCGGGAACCCAGTCGCATCAACAGCCATAGTCTGGCGTACGAGCTGTCTTGCGGGACGCATCTAAAACAAGGAGTGCCAGATGTCAAATGATAGTGTGAGAAGCATATGATAACTTGGAAAGGAATGATTGCAGATAATCCAGCTCTCCGGGTGAATGTGATTACGAGAACCTAGCGTTAGAGTTAGCAAAATCTTTAACCCGAATAGAAGAGAGATCAGAGTCCCAGAGTAAGGAAGAGGAATAAAAGATCCTAATACCACCCACTGGTGACGTGGGCCCGTAAGCCACACAGCCATGTTAGTAAAATCGTTTTGCAAAGACTAGACTCAACTTCGGCCAAGGAGTTGGAAAGGGGGGGTTCCTATAGGCAGTCAGCTCTGATACCAACTTGTGACACCCCCGACTTAATTGTGCACTAATCATACACGCAAATGCACACGATCAAGCCTAAGGACTCACTTCAAGATATCACAACACAACTCTAAACACAAATAAAAGTCATACAAGATTTATAATACAACCCAGGGGCCTCGAGGGCTCGAATACATAAGCTTGAGTCATACAAGCATCAGCAGAAGCATCAGATATCTGAGTACAGACATAAAATATAAACTGATAAGCCTTAAGAAGGCGGGGCAAAACATCGACACTGGATCGAAAGGCGCAAGCCTCCTGCCTGGGTGCCTCCTATCTACTCCTGGTCGTCGGCGGTCTCCACGTAGTAGTACTCTCCACCAGAGGGGTAGTAGAAGTCGTCGACAGGGGCCGCTGGCTCCGGGGCTCCATCATCTAGTCGCAGCAATCGGGTATGGGGGAAAAAGGGAAGCAAAGCAACCGTGAGTACTCATCCAAAGTACTCTCAAGACTTACATCAGAACTATTCAACTTATGCATTGGTTTCAAAGAAGGGCTGTATCTGTGGACTAGACTGCAGAAATGCCAGAATAGAGGGAAAGGCCTAGCCTATCAAAGACTAGCATCTTCAGTGTCTTGCAGCATAAGAAGAGTGTAGATTAGTACATAAATATAGTAGTAGCAACAAGTAGTAACAACGCCCAGAGATCCTTCCTCGACTTCCTGCGAGAAAGCGATCCCGGAGCCAACATAATCAAACCACTTCTAGTTGTAGAAGATCGGGATATTTTTCGAGCGTCCTGTTACCGTGGACACGGCTATTCGAATAGATATACTTCCCTGTAGGGGTGCACCAACTTACCCAACACGCTCGATTAACTCTGGCCAGACACACTTACTTGGTCCATGCCCGGCCTCGGCTGATCGACATGTCGTAGCCCTACCTAGGTTCAACAGAGAGGCCAGCACGTCGGTCTACAACCTAAGTGCTCAGGGGTCTTGGGCCCATCACCCTTCGCACTCCTGCGCGTTGCGTGGGTGGCCAGGAGCAGACTTAGCCCCCTTAATACAAGCGCGGGCATTCCCAGTCCAACCCGGCACGCGCCGCTCAATCGCTGACGTCTGAAGAACTTCGGCTGATACATACGACGCCGAGTGCCCATACTATTCCCGCGTGGTGGTTAGTGCGAAAAGGCCAGAGGCCTACTCAGATCACATATCCTAACCCATTAGTGCGTTGGGAGCTCACGGAAACGAGCAGAGACTCACGATCATGTGACCCCGTCGCCCCGTCTTGTGGACTTATGGCAAGGGCTAGGAATGCCCTGCCGTGCCACGTAATCATCACACGGGTACCCTCATGGTCAACCCGACTCCACATCTCTCGCGGGTACCCCTTGGGGCCGACCCGACTTTATCAAGTATCTGCAGTAAAGTCGAAAGATTCGTGTGTACATAACATCAAAAAGGAATCCGAGGAATCACCCTCGTTGGATTTCCACTCGACGTATCCGTCAAGGTGAACCCGGAGGAATCACCCTCGATGGATTCACACTTGAGGAGTTGCACGACAGAAGCTTTATCAGAGGTGGTGAAAGAGGATTCACCCTCGGTAACCCACAATCGGCTAGCTATATTACAGAGGCAACATCAGGAGTGAGATAAGAGGTATCACCCTCGGCACTCGATGTTAGCTCTGTAGAGTCGAGCAACTTAGGGGGGTGTGCGGTGATGTGCTGGTCTCAGCCCGTAGATCACATCGATCGGGGCACTGGTAACTAAGCGGGGCAACTATGACAAGGAAGAGGTGCCACAGATGGTTCACTACCAACCTACACTAAGCATTTAGGATAGCAGGTAAGGTATCAATAGCGGTTACAAAAACAGGCTATGCATCAGATTAGGTATTCCGAACAATAACTGTAGCAATTCTAATGCAAACAAGAGGGAGAAGAGTAGGTGATATAGGCTTGTTCAAGGGGGTTTGCTTGCCTGGAAGCTCTGCGGGGAAAGAGGGGTCGTCAACGGTGTAGTCGGACTCCGGAGTTGCGTTGGTCTCGGGGTCTACCGGATAAGAAGAGGGGGAAGAAACAATAAATAAAAGCAAACAAATGCAACACAATGCATGGCATGGCAAAATGCAGTGCTGGTGGTGACCTAATGCAAGGCTACACGTTAGAGACGGAGCGGGAAAATATCTGGGATATTTTCCCGGCGTTTAGGCAGTTATCGGTATACTGAACCGGAGGGGAAGGTTCCATGTTTAGATATATAGGAGTGATGGTTAAGCATTTTGACCACATATTCGGATTCGTCTCGTTTTTCTAATCAACTTTCATGTTGAAAACTTTTCGATCCGAGCTACGGTTGAATTTCTACGAATTTTCAAAGAATTAAACCATTTTCTAAAATTCTGGAATTTAAATCTAATTTGAAAATAACAGAAAAGGAAAAATTACATCAGCATGATGTCAGCAAGTCAACCCCAGCTGTTCCATGTCAAACCTGACAGCTGGGTCCACATGTCAGTGACACAGAGGTTAACAGGGGTTAATTAAACTAATTAGAGGTTAATTAGGGAGGTGGGGCCCCACTGTCAGTGTCTGTACTAATTAACAGATTAATTAAATTAGTTTAAATAGTGATTTAACGGGTGGGGCCCGCATGTCAGTGGCACTGTGTGCCCAGTGAGCCGAGTTGACCAAGTCAACTCGGTCAACTGAGGCCCCTGGGCCCACTGGCAGTGACCCAGGGGGTGCCCACGTGGCTGCCACGTTGGCGGTGGCCGGTGGCAAGTCGCCGGCGACGCCAAAACGTGGCGGCGAGCCACGGGACTCGCCGAAAAACGGCCACAGGCGGCCAAATCGAGCGCGGCTTGCGGCGTTCGAACGAGCGTTCGACGCCGCATCGATTGGTGGCGCTGGCGCGTTCGGGGATGGCCGGACTTGGCCGGAACGGCTACGATGAGCAGCGGCGCGTGCGGGCTAGATTGGCTAGGCCGTAACAGGGCACGGGGAGAGGCGTGCGAGCTCGCGTTGAGCTCTTGGGAACCCCAGGAGCTCGATGGTGAGCTCGGGCGAGCGTGGCAGTGGCTGTGGCCATGGTGACGAGCTCGTCGGTGCCGTTACGAGCACGGCAGCAGTACGGCAAGCTGCGGGGGCGGAGAAGGAAAGGGGAGAGAGAAATCCGACGCGGGTGCTCACCGTGTGGCTCACGGCGGCCGGATTTGACGGAGTTCGCCGGCGATCGAGATGAAGAAGACGGCGCGTCGTGATCGCTGCGGTGGCTCCTGACTCCGGCTCGTGGTCGCAGGCGACATAGCGGACGCGGGCGGAGCTCGTGGACACGACGGCGCGGCGTGGGAAGGGCGGTGGCCGCGGCTACGACGGCGGGCGGCGACGGCTGCGCTCGGGCGTCGGTGGGAGCGAGAGAGAGAGAGGCGAAAGAGGAGGGGCGAGTGGATCTGGGCATCGAGGAGGCGGAGGGGGTCAGCCTTATCCCCTCCCGGCGCCCTGTAGTGTCGCGGTGTCGCTCAGCCGCCGGAGCGCGCGCGCGTCCACGGCGACGATGACACGGGGAGGAGAGAGAGCGGGAGGAGGGAGAAGGGCCGGAGTGGGCTGGCCCAAGTGCACTGTGCACTTAGGCCTAGTCGGTTTAGGCCTTTTTATTTTTATTTTCTGTTTTTCTTTTACAGAAGGTTTTGAAAAATAAATGAGCTGCCAAAATGCATTTAGTAAAATGTGAAACTTGTCCACAAAAATACTTTGCATTATTCTGCACTGCCACAAAAAATTTGGGCAATTTTTGAATCCATTTGAATTTTTCATAAATGAAATGGCATTTAAATTGTTGTTTTTGCACTGTTTTAAATGCTATAGCTCATCTTAGCAAAGTGGTGATGTTGTTTTCCTGAATAATTATTTGTTTTGGAATTTTTGCTAAATGATGAACTATTTTCCAGCAATTTTTGAGCAACTTCAAATTTCACTTATGATTTGAATTGAATTCAGTGGAGGAATTTGAAATGAGATATTAATCCACTTTGATCAAACATTGCAAATCACAGTGACTTAGCATAACCATCATGGATCACTGTTGCTCATTACAGAGGGGTGTTACAATTCTTCTCCTCTAAAAGAAATTCTCGTCCCGATAATTCAGGAGGTAGAAGGGAAGAGATCGGGATATTCCTCGCGAAGACGATCCTCGCGTTCCCAAGTGGCTTCATCTTTAGTATGATTCGACCACTGCACTTTAAGGAACTTGGCTGTCCTCTGGCGGGTCCGACATTCAGCTTGATCGAGAATGTGGATCGGATGCTCTTTATAAGATAGATCGCTTGCAAATCAAGAAATTCATCGTCCACTGCTCGGTGCGGAGATTCCTTGAAGCAACGGCGAAGTTGCGACACATGGAAGACGTCGTGGATGTGAGAGAATTGAGGCGGCAACTCCAATTTATATGCTACATGTCCTCGTCTGGCGAGAATGCGGAAGGGACCAATGTAGCGAGGAGCTAACTTGCCCTTGATCCCAAAGCGATGAGTGTCCTTCATAGGAGTGACAAGCAGATAAGCTTGCTCACCAGGTTGATAGCTCGATCCCCAGTGTTTGCGATCATAATTGCTCTTCTGGCGAGACTGGGCCGCTTTGAGATTTTCCCGGACAATATGGACTTGCTCTTCGGCGTGTTGGATAATATCCGGA
This sequence comes from Elymus sibiricus, assembly GCA_039707655.1. Taxonomy (NCBI): domain Eukaryota; kingdom Viridiplantae; phylum Streptophyta; class Magnoliopsida; order Poales; family Poaceae; genus Elymus; species Elymus sibiricus. The sequence goes on from CM077672.1 coordinate 395,748,215, forward strand.
CCAATGAGCGGTTGTTCCCCAGTTTCTGACCAATTCAGAGGGGTTCGACACTTACGTCCATATAATACCTCGAAGGGGGCCATTATCAAGCTGGCTTGGTAGCTGTTGTTGTAAGAGAATTCGGCATACGGGAGAGATTCCTCCCACTTCTTGCCAAATGAGATGACACAAGCACGCAGCATATCTTCTAGCACTTGATTCACTCGTTCGACTTGGCCTTGGGACTGGGGGTGATAAGCTGAACTCCAGGTTATATGAGTTCCCATAGCTTCTTGGAAACTTGCCCAGAACTTAGAGGTGAAAAGGCTGCGACGATCTGAACTGATCTCCTTCGGAATACCATGGAGTGATACAATTCTGGAGATATACATATCTGCTAACTGACTAGCAGTGATCGTCTACTTGACTGGCAGAAAGTGTGCAACTTTGGAGAGTTGATCGATGACGACAAGAATAGCATCATGACCCTTCTGTGACCTAGGAAGGCCAGTGATAAGATCCATTTGCACTTTTTCCCATTTCCACTCAGGAATAGGGAGCGGTTGCAGAATTCCAGCAGGCTTCTGATGTTGTGCTTTAACACGACGGCAAACGTCACATTCAGCAACATATCGAGTAATGTCCTGCTTCATCTTAGACCACCAGTACCTTTGACGAAGGTCATGATACATCTTGGTGCTACCCGGATGAATAGACAGTGGTGTATCATGTGCCTCCTTCATGACTTTGTTCGTCATAAGCTCGAACCGAGGTACCACAATGCGGTCTCTGAAATATAAAGTTCGGTCTTCAGCAAGCGAGAAATCTCTGTACTTCTCAAGGTTAAGATCTCTTTTCATCTGATCAACTTCAGCATCTTTAGCTTGCACAGACATAATAGCTTTCTCAAGATCTGGCTATAAAACAAGGGTATTGAGAGAACCCTGTGGAACGAGATGAAGGTTCAACTTGCGAAGTTCTTCATAAAGATGGGGTTGAGCTCGCTGAACCATGAGGTTGTTACAATAGGACTTGCGGCTCAAGGCATCGGCCATCACATTAGCTTTGCCAGGGGTATATGAAATACCGCAGCCATAGTCTGTAATCGTTTCCAACCATCGCTGTTGGCGGAGATTGAGATCCGGCTGAGTAAACAAATACTTCAGACTTTGATGATCAGTGTATATCTCACATCGATTACCAAGGAGGTAATGTCGCCACAACTTCAATACATATATCACTGCGGCAAGTTCAAGATCATGCACTGGGTAATTCTCTTCATGAGGACGTAACTGTCGGGAGGCATAGGCAATCACCCTCGTTCTTGCATCAGGACACAGCCTAATCCCTGACGAGAAGCGTCGCAATAGACCACGAAGTCCTTGCGAGAATCCGGCGGAGCAAGCACTGGTGCAGAAGTCAGCTTGTCCTTGAGGGTTTGGAAACTTTCCTGACATTTATCTGTCCACTCAAACTTAATGCCTTTATGAAGCAGATTAGTCAGAGGCTTGGCAATCTTGGAAAAGTTCTCGACAAATCGACGGCAATAGCTTGCGAGTCCGAGAAAACTTCTGACTTGCTTAACATTCTTCGGGGGAGTCCAGTCAAGAATAGCCTGAACTCGTTCTGGATTGATAGCAATACCATCCTTGGAAATCACATGTCCAAGGTAGGTTACTTCAGATAACAAGAATTCACACTTGGAATATTTGGCATACAACTGATACTCTCGAAGCTTTTCCAGAACAAGACAAAGATGTTCAGCATGTTCTTCCTTATTCTTGGAATATACCAGAATATCATCCAGATAAACCATGACGAATTTGTCGAGGTAATCCATGAAAACATAATTCATCAGGCGGGAGAACGTTGCTGGAGCATTAGTTAAGCCGAATGACATGACGGTGTACTCATAAGAGCCATAGCGAGTAACAAAGGCAGTCTTGGGGATATCCTCTTCGCAGATGCGGACCTGATGATAACCCAACCTCAAGTCGAGTTTAGAGAACACTGATGATCCAGCCAGTTGGTCATATAGGTCATTGATCCGAGGAAGCGGATACTTGTGTTGAATGGTTGCCTGATTGATAGGTCGGTAATCTTGGACCAATCAGTTTGTACCATCTTTCTTCTTGACAAAGAGAGAAGGTGCTCCCCAGGCAGAGGAACTTGGGCGAATGAAACCCTTGTGGAGTAATTTATCGATTTCCTCCTTAAGCTCAAGGAGTTCATGCGGAGGCATCTTATAAGGACGCTTCGCAATAGGAGTTGTGCCTGGTTTTAGGTCGATGACAAACTCGACAGCTCTAGCAGGGGGGACTCCTGGAAGTTCTTCCGGAAAGACATCTTGGAAGTCGCGAACGACTGTAACGTTTTCGATCCCCTTAAGAGGAGAAGCGTTCAACGCATTCAGGGCATAGATCTGAGCCTTGGCACTTTCATCAATATGAGCATGGTAATTTACTAGCTCATCCGATGGGTGCAGGAGGTGTACGACTTTAGTGGCACAATTGATCAAGGCGGTGTGAGCCTTCAACCAATCCATTCCCAGAATGAGGTCAACTTTGGAAAACTTCAAAACAATGGGAAAAGCACGAAACTCCAACCCTTCAATATCAATGGTGACATCGGGGCTGAACAAGGAGGTTCGACATTGGCCCGCGGGAGTGTTAACTGTAGGGTAACGCAGCAGAAAACAAAAAATTTCCGACCTACGTACCAGTCCAGGATCACTATGGAGACTGCATACAAGGTTTGATCTTTTTCGTTACCGACTCGTAGCGCAGCGGAAGTAGAGTCGATGACGATCGGCGGTGCAGATCCCCGCAGCTAGGATTTACAACCTCCCAACCGCGAGGATGTATACCCTCATCCGCCCCCGGACAGCCCTCCGGGAGGCGGTCGGATAGTCCCTCGGACGGTGTCACGGACAGCCCTTCGGGAGGACCATCGAAACTCGGACAGTCACTCGGACAGCCCTTCGGGAGGACCATCGAAACTCGGACAGTCACTCGGACAGCCCTTCGGGAGGCACTCTCAAACTAAGACCGAAACTACGATCTTTCTACAGAGTTGCACACATACGGTCTCAACTATCCGGCAGGGCTTCGCCGTCCAGAACTAGTTCCTGCCGGAACCCAGACAGCCTTTCGGCTCTACGAAGCTATTTCGCTGGGAGGGAGAGAGAAGCCAGACAAGTCTATGGCATGTGTATGAGAGCAAGGATGTCATATTTGAGAGCACCCTCCACCTCTATTTGTAGGGTGAGAGACAATGGTAAAAGTACCAAAATGCCCTCAGATATTTTCACTATTCATAATAGTGATTCTACTATTCATGAATAGTGTTTCCACTATTAATAAAATAGTGTTATCCAGATATTTTCAGATATTTCCATCCACTATGAAAATTACCAAAATGCCCTCAAGGTAGCTTCTCCAAGAAGCAACCAAAAAGCACTTTCACTATTCATGACGACATTTTTCAGCGTCCGGTCGAACTGAAAATATTTATGTGGGCTTAGAACATTTCCAGTACCCACTAAAATAATTTTCAATGCGATCCGAAACAATTCCGGTTTAGTGATTTTCATCTGCGAAAAGCATCTGAAGCGGTTTCGGCAGCTCCGGAACATTTCCAGTTTTCATCCCGGAAAATTCCAGAAAGTTTCCAGAATGATTCTGGCACCCTCCAAGAATTATCAGGCATGTGCCAAAACCAATTTGACTTTGTGTTATCCCCTGAAACAACTTTTCAGTTTTACCGAAACTGTTCCGGTGTTCTCTCTGCGGAACTTTTCCGCTGTCCGAAACTTTTCCGGTGTCCGAAAACTTTTTCGGTGATTTTCTCTCAGACTCCCTATCTAGTATTCAGCAGATAGATGACCCTTAAGCGTGTGACCCTATAGGTTCGGTGAAGCATAGACATGACCCGGAACCCCTTCCGATCAATGATCAACATCGGAGCCGTGGACACCCATATTGATCCCTAGACCCACACGAATGAATATTCGAGTGAACCTCCAGTTGCCGTGTGCTATTCCTGTTGCTTCGCGATATGTTACAAATACCCGAGGTGAGACATGTAGGCATCCCCGTGGATCAACAACTTGTCCACTATGCCAGTTACCTCGTTACCGGTATTGTTCTCTTTTCTCGTTCCCGTGTTCCGGCATCCCTGTGATCAAATCACCCTGTGTCTGGCCAGACGATGATGGATACCGTAACACCGAGAGGGCCCAGAGATATCTCTCCATCGTCGGAGGAGCAAATCCCAATCTCGAGCTATCAAGTTACTTGACACACTTTTCCATGAACCCGTAAGCCGCCGTAATAGCCATCCATTTACGGATGACGTTTAACAAACCCCAAAGTTCATGAAGCAAGCATGAAGAAACTCGATACTCTCATGGTCTAAGGAATTATGCAAACGTTAACCATCTCTGTGTTATAAACCATTAACTTATGACGAATGAATCTCATAGCATAACATCAATTCGGGTCGATTCAACACAAAAGTTCTTCTAACATTCTGCCCTCAAAATTGCCGGTATAGCCATGCCCATGATCAGGAAAACAGGATCATCATGCAATACTTGAGCCAGTCTTAGAGGCCAGACTAGGAATACATTTTACCGTTTATTATTCCACACGTGCATATGAGTCTTCCTCCGAGCCTCGTGGTTATTGTAGACTCTAGAACCATAGCAGTTATAGCATGGAACATAAACCTAATTATGAACAGGGAGATAATCAATAACATTTATTATTGCCTCTAGGGCATATCTCCTACAGACTCCCACTTGCACTAGAGTCAATAATCTAGTCAATGCTAATGCACTTTACACCTATGGCATACTGGTGTAAAATATGCTTCGCATGTGGTATAGCCTGATGTCCAACGGATCTGACGACTTCAGCTCCGTGTGTAACTTTGCATATCCTCGCGTTTTCACGCTTTCACAAAATTCATATTTTGTGTGGACTTGGCTTTGCATATGTGTGAATCATTGGTCGAAACCTGATTCCTCAAACTGAGCTATGGAGCAACTATCTGCAATAGTGTCCATAGACCAAAGCCATCTTGGAACCATACTAAGTTCATGAATGAACTATATGATTCAACATCTTCTTTGTCGCTTCTAAAGCGTCAACATACTTAGCCTTTGTTATAGAATTCGCCACAGTATCTTGTTTGGAACAATTTCCAACTACCGTGCCACCAGGTTGTGTATTACACAAAAACCCTTAACTTAAATCGAAAATCGCATGGAGCATTGATGAAGACTGTATCGATGTAACCTTTTACAACGAACTCTTCATGATCTCCGCTTGCGAGAAAACATGTCATCAGTACTGCTCTAGTACTCAATGACATCTTTCACTGTTGTCCCATGATCAGTACTTTGATCACTATGGTATCTATACTCGCAACAACTTTGGAGTATTGGACATATCTGGTTGTTTTTACATACCATGGAATACATGATTAATCCAAACACAAGAGTGTGTGGAATCTCCATCATGTATTTTACTCATCAGTGTTTTGGGACACCGAGTCTCGCAAAAACTTTTTCCATGTGACTTCGGCAAGAATCACTCCTTGGCGTTTTAAATGCTAAAAGGTTTTAGCATCTTGTCAATGTGTATTCATTGCTTAGCCCCATTAGGTAAACCTATCTCCATAGATCATCATGCCTAATATTGAGGCTATTTAGCCTAAGCACTTCATCGAAAAACTATTTTCAAATGAAGTCCTAATTCGTGTCAAGAAATTTATTTCCAATTAACAATGTGTCAAGTACACACGGTTTTTAGAAATATTATTATGCTCCCACTTACTTTCTTGAATCACAAGCATCTTCGATACCCATTTGATGAAGTCAAACTCTTTTGACCATTTCATCAAAAACGAAGATTCCAACTCCACTTTGCTCTCTTCTGTCCATCGCTGGAACTCTGAAGTTTGCATACTTACTAGCATCCTCTGGATCGACAAATTACTTTGGACTGTATCACATACAAGTCCTAGGTTTCATTTCCATGAGATGGAAATCCTTTTGTCATCCATGTTTCATATCTCATGATTGAAATATGTATTAATTGCTAGTTCAACCCGAACCGACTTCAAGCATCGCTACGGTGAGACAATCTCATCGTAGTCAACTCCTTGAACTTGTTATTACAACAAGTCGAGCTTTATGGATTAAACATTTTTTTTCCGTATCAGTTTTGAGTTTCATAAATATTCGTTAGACTCTAAGTCTTTCAAAAGGTGTATCAAGATTTTAATCTCGAATCACTTATATGGAAACTATCTCGGATTGTATTGGCATTTAGCCAATTCCGGAGTCAGGGCCCATCAACGCTTCCTTGTGTATTGTAGGTATACTGTTGTCTAACAACAATATCTCGTTTGTGCACCTGATAGGTTTGCACGAGCTTTGCCTACGTGGTTCAGCTGCAAGTTCGACCGAACTCCATACATTTTATTGTAGAGACTTCCGTATCAGTCGCAGTAGGAAACTCCGGAATCACTTCCAAGGTTTCTTTCCTTTGATCTGATGACGAAGATACTGGTTATCTCGTCGAGTTGCACTGTCCATCCACTCACCTTTTGTAAGAACTATTCTTTTTAAAAGCATACCGTTTTGTGGCAAAACCGTTTGCCTCGGTATAGTGGTGGGGAAATACCCAATGACTTGGGATAACCTACAAAGTAGCACTTGTCTGATTTGGAATAGGTTTGTAACCTTTTACACAAGCCCCATATTCCAAATGTTAGGAAAAGATATAACATGGTTGGGCGTACCATACCATGGCGTTATTTCAACAGACCCGATGGAGCTCTTTTCAGTGTAAAAGCCGCAGTCCCTAAAGCATTACTTTAAAAGGGATAATGGCAAATCTATTTATGTCATCTTTCATCTTACCATGTCATAAATGGTTCGATTACATCTACACGGACTCTCCACTTGCAGTGGTGTTCCGGGAGGTGCAAGTTATGAAACCCCTTTCACAACTCATCAGACATTCGCTAAACTTGTAACTCAAATATTCCTTTCTGCAATCGAATTGTAGAAACACAATTTTCTTGTTACAACAACTTCTACTTCATTTTTGAAAACCTTATGAATGAATTCAAAAGATCCAGACTTACGTCTCAACAAGTAAACATCCATATATCTACTTGAGTCATTTCTGAAGATAGATGAATCCACTACTTGCAACAACATTTATTGGACTACACACATCATAATGTATGATCACCAATATGTTCTTTGCTCGTTCCTTACGGCCTGTGAACGGTATTTTAGTCACTTCACCTTTCAGAGGAAAGTTGCAAGTGTCAGATGATTCAAAATCAAATGACTTCAAAATCCATCATAATGGAATTTTCATGCGGGTTTCTCCAATGTGACCAAATGCAGTGCCACACTTGTGTGGTATTCTTTTAGTCTTGTGACATTTAGCGTCAGTGTTATGGATGTATCATATTACCATCAATATTCATAGCATACATCCCATCCTGTATGGAAGCATGGCCCTTCATGTTATTCATAACACCGAACATCAAAAGTTCTCTTATGAATAACCTTCTTGCAAAATTCCTTATGCAAAGGGCTAGAGTGTATGAAACTCTAAATGAATTATGAAAGTAAATACAGAGGTAATGTATTATTATCAATATTCATAACATACATCTTATTCATAATGAAAGTATGGCCCTTATGTTATTCATAACACCGAACATTAGAAGTTCTCTTATGAATAACCTTCTTGCAAGATACTTTATGCAATGGGCTAGAGTGTGAAACTCTAAAATGAATTATGAAAGTAAATACATAGGGAATACACCGTTGGAAGGTATAGTAACATTTACTATGTTCCCTGTGTGTATCTAAACCTCATTCCTGGCTAGTCTTTCAGGCCTTAGTAGTTCTTACATCGAGTTGCAACAGAATGCAATCGAGCGGGTATCTTTGTGATTAACTCACAATACCCAAGAATTAGTGATTAACATGTTTAACCATAATTCCCAAGAACTATATTTTTGACCAGCCTTCTATACATCAAAAACCTGTATGACATTCATACATGAGCTGGATATTCCAGTCTTCTTTCCTTTTGCCATTATACTTCTAACAATTTAACTTTTAGTATTTCTCCTACTCTCAGAAGAAGCACCCAACTTAAGAGTGGCGTTTAGCCCCGGACTTCCTAGGCGTGAAAGTTTCACTAACACCCTTCGGACACTTCCTTTCTCTTTAAGTTGTTGTTTTATTCACCTTCATTTACATGACAGGCGTTCTTCTGGATCCCTCTCTTATCAGTCAAATGCCCAGTAAACACTTTTACTAATAGTTTGCAAACAAACATGGATTTGGATATCTCATATCTTTTAGCCTTTGTTTGTCTCTGAAAATTAATTTTCAGTTCCATGAATATCACATAACTATCCCAAAACTTTCGAATTTCGGGTCTCATGGAAGCAAACATATTGCACCTGACTGAAACGGAATTCTAGCTTTTGGATCGAAGGACGAGAGTCACATGATCCATAGCATTAGCGGGAGAATACTGAAAGTATGCGATAGGACAAAGTCCTTCTCGGCACTCTAGAGGACAATCCTCACATTACGTTTACCAACCGTAAAGTTTTAACCAGATGTTTAACAGCTATTCAATTTTAATAGGGAAGGTGGAAACGCGAGCCATTATTCTACAACTTTTATGCAAATCACACTTAGACAGTGTTCAAAATTAATTGCACTAAGAATTAAAAGAATTAATTCTAAAGTGCGCTCCCACTCAAATCAATATCTCTCATAATTGATTGTGAGTGATTCAAGACCCACATTTCCATTCAACGCCATTGTTCGAGATGAACACCGATGGCGCGAACTTCAATTGGTAGGCAAACTTGCCGATCACATCTCTATGTGACTCTTGTTCATCTTTCGATGCGTGTGTTCCGAGCTCAGGACGATCCTGCCATGAACGTCAAGACAACCAAGTGATCTTGCTGCGAGGTCTGACGTCACCCGCCTTACACCCGTACAATCGTTCGTACCCATATAGATCATGGCGCACCTCGAAAGGAAGGATGCTGTGACGGTGCTACACTTGGGAGAACACTAACTACTTGATATTTTTGTGAGAGATCACCCTAATAAAAGCGACTACCGCGCAATCAAGAAGGGTGCATCATAAGAGATTAACATCTCAGGCAATTCATAATAGCATGATATGGTATAGCCCTTTCTGACGGAGAAGTCTTTATTTCTTCGTCTCCGGCATTCGCGTCGGTGTTCACCTTCGCGAAGATTGCCACCACCTTGTCGATGCACCAGATAATATTGCTATCTCTATAGCTAATAAAATAAGTGCATTACATAAGGTTGACACGCAGGTCATTAAAGTGCAATCATATGGCTCCAGCCATCATGCCGAATCATGACACGCAGGTCATGTTAATTTACATCATATAGTCATCTCATACATAATCAAATTTATATGAGCACTGCTATACCAAATCACATGCACATGCAAACCATCCTGCAAAACCAAGTTAGACGCCTCTAATCGGTTTATGCAAAAATTTATTTTACGTGGCTTCTAAGGTTTCGAAACAAACCGAAGCTACCAACGTCCATCATCAAGCATGATAATCCAAGTCGCTAGTTTTAACATTGCGGGGTGTATGAAACACGAGATAATAAAATCTCGAGCCCCATACTGAACTTCGTCATACGCGTGACCCCCGTGCAGATCACATCTGCATTGCCCTTTCGTCTGCGAAACATCCATCTTTCTCAACTATGGTGGAACCCAAAGAACTGTTAGCACTTCGTTGATCTGTCAATCAGCATACTCAGGAGCAGCATGAAAGGATCGCGGATTGCCAGAACTTTGTGAGATTCCACCATGCCGTCAAGATCAGGACTACGCAAATTCAGGGGAAGCAACAGGAACATCGGGTAACAGATTTCATCTGCTACCCGCACAAATAATTTTCAGCAATAGATCTCATCTACTACCTAATTATATTGTGCAACACCCATACATCTCTATGTATTCTAGATCGCAACCTGCATCTACGCATAGCACGGCTCTTGATGCCACTGTAGGGTAACGCAACAGAAAACAAAAAATTTCTGACCTACGTACTAGCCCAAGATCACTATGGAGACTGCATACAAGGTTTGATCTTTTTCGTTACCGACTCGTAGCGCAGCGGAAGTAGAGTCGATGACGATCGGCGGTGCAGATCCCCGCAGCTAGGATTTACAACCTCCCAACCGCGAGGATGTATACCCTCATCCGCCCCCGGACAGCCCTCCGGGAGGCGGTCGGACAGTCCCTCGGACGGTGTCACGGACAGCCCTTCGGGAGGACCATCGAAACTCGGACAGTCACTCGGACAGCCCTTCGGGAGGACCATCGAAACTCGGACAGTCACTCGGACAGCCCTTCGGGAGGACCATCGAAACTCGGACAGTCACTCGGACAGCCCTTCGGGAGGACCATCGAAACTCGGACAGTCACTCGGACAGCCCTTCGGGAGGCACTCTCAAACTAAGACCGAAACTACGATCTTTCTACAGAGTTGCACACATACGGTCTCAACTATCCGGCAGGGCTTCGCCGTCCAGAACTAGTTCCTGCCGGAACCCAGACAGCCTTTCGGCTCTACGAAACTATTTCGCTGGGAGGGAGAGAGAAGCCAGACAAGTCTATGGCATGTGTATGAGAGCAAGGATGTCATATTTGAGAGCACCCTCCACCTCTATTTATAGGGTGAGAGACAATGGTAAAAGTACCAAAATGCCCTCAGATATTTTCACTATTCATAATAGTGATTCTACTATTCATGAATAGTGTTTCCACTATTCATAAAATAGTGTTATCCAGATATTTTCAGATATTTCCATCCACTATGAAAATTACCAAAATGCCCTCAAGGTAGCTTCTCCAAGAAGCAACCAAAAAGCACTTTCACTATTCATGACGACATTTTTCAGCGTCCGGTCGAACTGAAAATATTTATGTGGGCTTAGAACATTTCCAGTACCCACTAAAATAATTTTCAATGCGATCCGGAACAATTCCGGTTTAGTGATTTTCATCTGCGAAAAGCATCTGAAGCGGTTTCGGCAGCTCCGGAACATTTCCGGTTTTCATCCCGGAAAATTCCAGAAAGTTTCCTGAATGATTCTGGCACCCTCCAAGAATTATCAGGCATGTGCCAAAACCAATTTGACTTTATGTTATCCCCTGAAACAACTTTTCAGTTTTACCGAAATTGTTCCGGTGTTCTCTCTGCGGAACTTTTCCGCTGTCCGAAACTTTTCCGGTGTCCGAAAACTTTTTCGGTGATTTTCTCTCAGACTCCCTGTCTAGTATTCAGCAGATAGATGACCCTTAAGCGTGTGACCCTATAGGTTCGGTGAAGCATAGACATGACCCGGAACCCCTTCCGATCAATGATCAACATCGGAGCCGTGGACACCCATATTGATCCCTAGACCCACACGAATGAATATTCGAGTGAACCTCCAGTTGCCGTGTGCTATTCCTGTTGCTTCGCGATATGTTACAAATACCCGAGGTGAGACATGTAGGCATCCCCGTGGATCAACAACTTGTCCACTATGCCAGTTACCTCGTTACCGGTATTGTTCTCTTTTCTCGTTCCCGTGTTCCGGCATCCCTGTGATCAAATCACCCTGTGTCTGGCCAGACGATGATGGATACCGTAACACCGAGAGGGCCCAGAGATATCTCTCCATCGTCGGAGGAGCAAATCCCAATCTCGAGCTATCAAGTTACTTGACACACTTTTCCATGAACCCGTAAGCCGCCGTAATAGCCATCCATTTACGGATGACGTTTAACAAACCCCAAAGTTCATGAAGCAAGCATGAAGAAACTTGATACTCTCATGGTCTAAGGAATTATGCAAACGTTAACCATCTCTGTGTTATAAACCATTAACTTATGACGAATGAATCTCATAGCATAACATCAATTCGGGTCGATTCAACACAAAAGTTCTTCTAACATTCTGCCCTCAAAATTGCCGGCATAGCCATGCCCATGATTAGGAAAACAGGATCATCATGCAATACTTGAGCCAGTCTTAGAGGCCAGACTAGGAATACATTTTACCGTTTATTATTCCACACGTGCATATGAGTCTTCCTCCGAGCCTCGTGGTTATTGTAGACTCGAGAACCATAGCAGTTATAGCATGGAACATAAACCTAATTATGAACAGGGAGATAATCAATAACATTTATTATTGCCTCTAGGGCATATCTCCTACATTAACTACTAGCGATTGGGGTAGCTCTTCACATTTAATGTCATGCATGCGTGCAAAATGTTTTGATATGAAAGAATGCGATGCTCCTGAATCAAATAAAACAGAAGCTGGTACTGAATTAACAAGAAGAGTACCCATCACAGTTTCTGGTTGGTCTTGAGCTTCAGCCATGTTGACATGATAAGCCTGTCCATGACCATATGAAGGCCTGACATTGTTGTTGCGGGGCTGATAATTACCCGGCCATTTCCACGGCCAGCTGGCGGAAGCATAAGCCAATTCTGGTTCTGGGAGCAGTCTCTGGCACGATGACCTGGATGGCCACACTTGAAGCAGAGTCCATTGTAGGGACGGGGAGCAGGAGCTCGAAACGGTGCGGCTTGAGGTCTTGGCTGCCTCATAGGTGGAGGAGGCATACGAGGTGCAACATACGATGGCCTTGGAACAGGTGACGGTACATGCTGTGAGGGATCCAAATACGGCGCTTCTGGGAAGACGAGCCCGAAGATGATCCCGCTTCACGGGTGCGCTTAAGAGCGTCCTTGTGATCCTTCAGACCAGTCTCAACATGTATAGCCTTGTTCACCAAGGTGGCGAAGTCGGCAAAGTCTTGGACTAGCAGTGCGAGCTTGATATTAGGGTTGAGCCCTTCTCGGAACTTCTCCTGTCTGCGCGCATCAGTAGCAATATCCTCTTCGGCATAGCGAGATAGTTCCAGAAATTCCCGCTGACCACAGACTTGTTGCCCTGGGTAAGATTGCAGAACTCTCGCTTCTTGCGGTCCATGACTCCTTGTGGAATGTAATGGGCACGGAAAGCAGCTTTGAACTCCATCCAGGTGATGATAGTTCCAGCAGGTAGGGTATGCCTGTGAGTGTCCCACCATTGTGCTGCGGGTCCCTTCAAGAAGTATGATGCAAAAGTGACATAGCTGGCAGGGGCCACATTGGCTGACTCCATCTCATATGTGATATCGCGGAGCCAGTCATCAGCATCAAGCGACTGCACTGAGTTGCACAATATAGCTGGGTTGAGTCGCACAAACTCTTGCAAAGTGATTGAGGCTGGCTGCTGGTTGGCATTGGGACGAGGAAACTGATCCATGAGTCCTTGCATAAACTGACGGTGCATTTCGAATTGTTGCATCATTGCAGCCATATAGTCGGGCGGTGGTGGATTGTTGGCACCACGGCCATGACCTGAGGGTCTAGCCATCCTGCTAAAATTCAACAAGGGGTAGTTTAGCAACGAGCATTGCAGAAGTATGGATTCATTCATGAAGTAACACACACAACAAAAAGAAGTGCAATAGATACATCATCATAGTCACCAAGACATGCAGATCCATACATAAAGTCGGTTACAAGCCAGCGTTACAATAGCGAAAGGGGAAGCTAGACAACTAGGCGGCACGCAGGCACGCGGTGGAGGGATACAACAACGAGACATAGCGATAGCTACATCAACGTCGGAGAAAACCACTGAAGCCAGACAGCTGCAGGAGACGACGCAGGGTACCCTCGATATAAGGATCCTGCGCTCCGTGAACACTCTGGTGCAGAACCTGGTCCCGAACTGGAAGAAGAGGACCGCGTGGAGGGGTAAGACCTCCAACAGCAAGCCACTCAAGACCTGGTGGCATCTCCGTCCTGCGCGGGTAAAGAATGTACTCTGGGTGCATCCGTGCACTGACTGCTGGTAGCAACTGTGTCAGAGCATCGTAAAGACGAGCACGAGTGGCGTACAACTCGACAGCAAGAGCTCGAGCAGTGCGATCCAGAGTCTGAGTGTACTGTACCAAAACCTGCGGATCATAGTGACGCATCACGTAAGGAGTATAGATAGCAGTGTAATATCCAGTCTCATCCCCAGCGGGGGCATACGGGATGTATCTGAAAGCAGTCTCCTCCAAGCGACCGTTGTGCTCTCCACGGAGACGGGCAATAGCAGTATAGGCAGCATCATGGACGGCCATGTCGATAGTCACTCCAACACCATGAAAGGTGTGCAACTCAATGATGGAGTTGTTCTATCGATCAAAGATGCGAACCACAGCATGGTACTGCTCCTGGTTGAACTCGCGGTAATCCTCATAAACTGTGTACTCGGGGTACCAGCGATATCCCAGCCTGGTCAAAAGATCGACCAAAATGGCCGGGAACCCAGTCGCATCAACAGCCATAGTCTGGCGTACGAGCTGTCTTGCGGGACGCATCTAAAACAAGGAGTGCCAGATGTCAAATGACAGTGTGAGAAGCATATGATAACTTGGAAAGGAATGATTGCAGATAATCCAGCTCTCCGGGTGAATGTGATTACGAGAACCTAGCGTTAGAGTTAGCAAAATCTTTAACCTGAATAGAAAAGAGATCAGAGTCCCAGAGTAAGGAAGAGGAATAAAAGATCCTAATACCACCCACTGGCAACGTGGGCCCGTAAGCCACACAGCCATGTTAGTAAAATCGTTTTGCAAAGACTAGACTCAACTTCGGCCAAGGAGTTGGAATGGGGGGTTCCTACAGGCAGTCGGCTCTGATACCAACTTGTGACGCCCCCGACTTAATCGTGCACTAATCATACAAGTAAATGCACACGATCAAGCCTAAGGACTCACTTGAAGATATCACAACACAACTCTAAACACAAATAAAACTCATACAAGCTTTATATTACAAGACAGGGGCCTCGAGGGCTCGAATACATAAGCTTGAGTCATACAAGCATCAGCAGAAGCATCAGATATCTTAGTACAGACATAAAAGATAAACAGATAAGCCTTAAGAAGGCGGGGCAAAACAACGACACTGGATCGAAAGGCGCAGGCCTCCTGCCTGGGTGCCTCCTATGTAATCCTGGTCGTCGGCGGTCTCCACGTAGTAGTACTCTCCACCAGAGGGGTAGTAGAAGTCGTCGACAGGGGCCGCTGGCTCCGGGGCTCCATCATCTGGTCGCACCAATCGGGTATGGGGGAAAAAGGGAAGCAAAGCAACCGTGAGTACTCATCCAAAGTACTCGCAAGACTTACATCAGAACTATTCTACTTATGCATTGGTTTCAAAGAAGGGATGTATCTGTGGACTAGACTGCAGAAATGCCAGAATAGAGGGAAAGGCCTAGCCTATCGAAGACTAGCATCTTCAGCGTCTTGCAGCATAAGAAGAGTGTAGATTAGTACATAAATATAGTAGTAGCAACAAGTAGTAACAACGCCCAGAGATCCTTCCTCGACTTCCTGTGAGAAAGCGATCCCGGAGCCAACATAATCAAACCACTTCTAGTTGTAGAAGATCGGGATATTTTTCGAGCATCCTATTACCGTGGACACGGCTATTCGAATAGATATACTTCCCTGCAGGGGTGCACCAACTTACCCAACACGCTCGATTAACTCTGGCCGGACACACTTACTTGGTCCATGCCCGGCCTTGGCTGATCGACACGTCGTAGCCCTACCTAGGTTCAACAGAGAAGCCAGCACGCCGGTCTACAACCTAAGTGCTCAGGGGTCTTGGGCCCATCGCCCTTTGCACTCCTGTGCGTTGCGTGGGCGGTCGGGAGCAGACTTAGCCCCCTTAATACAAGCGCGGGTGTTCCCAGTGCAACCCGGCGCGCGCCGCTCAATCGCTGACGTCTGAAGAACTTCGGTTGATACATACGACGCCGAGTGCCCATACTATTCCCGCGTGGTGGTTAGTGCGAAAAGGCCAGAGGCCTACTCAGATCACATATCCTAACCCATTAGTGCGTTGGGAGCTCGCGGAAACGAGCAGAGACTCACGATCATGTGACCCCGTCGCCCCGTCTCGTGGACTTACGACAAGGGCTAGGAATGCCCGGCTGTGCCACGTAATCATCACACGGGTACCCTCATGGTCAACCCGACTCCACATCTCTCGCGGGTACCCCTCGGGGCTGACCCGACTTTATCAAGTATCTGCAGTAAAGTCGAAAGATCCGTGTGTACATAACATCAAGAAGGAATCCGAGGAATCACCCTCGTTGGATTTCCACTCGACGTATCCGTCAAGGTGAACCCGGAGGAATCACCCTCGATGGATTCACACTTGAGGAGTTGCACGACAGAAGATTTATTGGAGGTGGTGAAAGAGGATTCACCCTCGGTAACCCACAACCGGCTAGCTATATTACAGAGGCAACATCAGGAGTGAGATAAGAGGTATCACCCTCGGCACTCGATGTTAGCTCTGCAGAGTCGAGCAACTTAGGGGGTGTGCGGTGATGTGCTGGTCTCAGCCCGTCGATCACATCGATCAGGGCACTGGTAACTAAGCGGGGCAACTAGGACAAGGAAGAGGGGCAACAGATGGTTCACTACCAACCTACACTAAGCATTTAGGATAGTAGGTAAGGTATCAATAGCGGTTACAAAAACAGGCTATGCATCAGAATTGGTATTTGGAACAATAACTGTAGCAATTCTAATGCAAGCAAAAGGGAGAAGAGTAGGTGATATAGGCATGTTCAAGGGGGTTTGCTTGCCTGGAAGCTCTGCGGGGAAAGAGGGGTCGTCAACGGTGTAGTCGGACTCCGGAGCTGCGTCGGTCTCGGGGTCTACCGGATAAGAAGTTGGGGAAGAAACAATAAATAAAAGTAAACAAATGCAACACAATGCATGGCATGGCAAAATGCAGTGCTGGTGGTGACCTAATGCAAGGCTACACGTTAGAGACGGAGCGGGAAAATATCTGGGATATTTTCCCGACGTTTAGGCAGTTATCGGTATACTAAATCGGAGGGGAAGGTTCCATGTTCAGATAGATAGGAGTGATGGTCAAGCATTTTGACCACATATTCGGATTCGTCTCATTTTTCTGATCAACTTTCATGTTGAAAACTTTTCGATCCGAGCTACGGTTGAATTTCTACGAATTTTCAAAGATTTAAACCATTTTCTGAAATTAAATCTAATTTGGAAATAACAGAAAAGGGAAAAATGCGTCAGCATGATGTCAGCATGACATCAGCAAGTCAACCCCAGCTGTTCCAGGTCAAACCTGACAGCTGGGTCCCACATGTCAGTGACACAGAGGTTAACAGGGGTTAATTAAACTAATT
The DNA here is from genome assembly GCA_039707655.1 of Elymus sibiricus. Lineage (NCBI taxonomy): Eukaryota > Viridiplantae > Streptophyta > Magnoliopsida > Poales > Poaceae > Elymus > Elymus sibiricus. The sequence continues at coordinate 395,765,597 of CM077672.1, forward strand.
AGAGGTTAAATAGGAAGGTGGGGCCCCACTGTCAGTGTCTGTACTAATTAACAGATTAATTAAATTAGTTCAAACAGTTATTTAATGGGTGGGGCCCGCATGTCTGTGGCACTGTGTGCCCAGTCAGCCGAGTTGACCAAGTCAACTCGGTCAACTGAGGCCCCTGGGCCCACTGGCGATGACCCAGGGGTGCCCACGTGGCTGCCACGTCAGCGGTGGCCGGCGGCAAGTCGCCGGTGATGCCAAAACGCGGCGGCGAGCCACGGGACTCGTCGGAAAATGGCCACATGCGGCCAAATCGAGCGCGGCTTGCGGCGTTCAAACGAGCGTTCGACGTCGCATCGATTGGTGGAGGTGGCGCGTTCGGGGATGGCCGGACTTGGCCGGAACGGCGACGGCGAGCGGCGGCGCGTTCGGGCTAGATCGGCTAGGCCGCTACGGGGCACGGGGAGAGGCGTGCGAGCGTGCGTTGAGCTCCTCGGAACCCTAGGAGCTCGATGGTGAGCTGGGGCGAGCGTGGCAGTGGTTGTGGCCACGGCGACGAGCTCGTCGGCGGCGTTACGGGCACGGCAGCAGTACGGCGAGCTGCGGGGGCGGAGAAGGAAAGGGGAGAGAGAAATCTGGCGCGGGTGCTCACCGTGTGGCTCACGGTGGCCGTTGGGAGGTTAAGTAGCAGCAGTGGCGGCCGGATTCGACGGAGTTCGCCGGCGACCGAGACGAAGAAGACGGCGCGTCGTGGTCGCTGCGGTGGCTCCCGACTCTGGCTCGTGGTCGCAGGCGACGTAGCGGACGCGGGCGGAGCTCGTGGACACGACGGCGAGGCGTGGGAAGGGCGGTGGTCGCGGCTACGACGGCGGGCGGCGACGGCTGCGCTCGGGCGTCGGTGGGAGCAAGCGAGAGAGAGGCGGAAGAGGAGGGGCGAGTGGATCTGGGCGTCGAGGAGGCGGAGGGGGTCAGCCTTATCCCCTCCCGGCGCCCTGTAGCGTGGCGGTGTCGCTCAGCCGCCGAAGCGCGTGCGCGCGTCCACGGCGACGACGACACGGGGAGGAGAGAGAGCGGGAGGAGGGAAAAGGGCCGGAGTGGGTTGGGCCAAGTGCACTGTGCACTTAGGCCTAGTCGGTTTAGGCCTTTTTATTTTTCTTTTCTGTTTTTCTTTTACAGAAGGTTTTGAAAATAAATGAGCTGCCAAAATGCATTTAGTAAAATGTGAAACTTGTCCATAAAAATACTTTGCATTATTCTGCACTGCCACAAAAAGTTTGGGCAATTTTTGAATCCATTTAAATTTTTCATAAATGAAATGGCATTTAAATTGCTGTTTTTGCACTGTTTTAAATGCTATAGCTCATCTTAGCAAAGTGGTGATGTTGTTTTCCTGAACAATTATTTGTTTTGGAATTTTTGCTAAATGATGAACTATTTTCCAGCAATTTTTGAGCAACTTCAAATATCACTTATGATTTGAATTGAATTCAGTGGAGGAATTTGAAATGAGATATTAATCCACTTTGATCAAACATTGCAAATCATAGTGACTTAGCATAACCATCATGGATCACTGTTGCTCATTACAGAGGGGTGTTACACTAATGATGATGATCATGAAACTTCGGATCAAGCTACTATTGAACTTCGTAGGTCGACCAGGGTATGTTCCGCACCAAAGTGGTACGGTAATCCTGTCCTGGAAGTCATGTTGTTAAACAACAACGAACCTACGAACTATGAAGAAGCAATGATGAGCCCGGATTCCGACAAATGTCTTGAGGCCATGAAATCCGAGATAGGATCCATGTATGAGAACTAAGTATGGACTTTGGTAGACTTACCCGATGACCGGCAGGCCATTGAGAACAAATGGATCTTTAAGAAGACAGACGCTGATGGTAATGTCACCGTCTATAAAGCTCGACTTGTCGCAAAGGGTTTCCGACAAGTTCAAGGGGTTGACTACGATGAGACTTTCTCACTCATAGCGATGCTGAAGTCTGTTAGGATTATGTTAGCAATTGCTGCATTTTTTGATTATGAAATCTGGCAGATGGATGTGAAAACCGGTTTCCTTAAGGAAGAGTTGTATATGATGTAGCCCAAAGGTTTTGCGGATACTAAGGATGCTAAAAGGGTATACAAGCTCCAGCGATCCATCTATGGACTGGTGCAAGCATCTCGGATTTGGAATATACGCTTTGATGAGGTGATCAAAGCTTTTGGTTTTATACAAACTTATGGAGAAGCTTGTATTTACAAGAAAGTGAGTGAGAGCTCTGTAGCATTTCTAATACTGTATGTGGATGACATATTATTGATTGGAAATGGTATAGAATTTCTGGAAAGCATAAAGGGTTATTTGAACAAGGGTTTTTCAATGGAAGACCTGGGTGAAGCTGCTTACATTTTGGGCATCAAGATCTATAGAGATAGATCAAGACGCCTGATAGGACTTTCACAGAGCACATACCTTGACAAGATATTGAAGAAGTTCAAAGTGGACCAGTCAAAGAAGGGGTTCTTGCCTGTGTTGCAAGGTGTGAAGTTGAGTAAGACTCAAACCTTGACCACGGCAGAAGAAAGAGAAAGGATGAAAGTCGTCCCCTATGCCACAGACATAGGCTCTATAATGTATGCCATGCTATGTACCAGACTTGATGTGTGCCTTACCATATGTTTGGCAAGTAGGTACCAGAGTGATCCAGGAGTAGATCACTGGACAACGGTCAAAAATATCCTTAAGTACCTAAAGAGGACTAAGGAAATGTTTCTCGTTAATGGAGGTGAAGATAAGCTCGTTGTAAAGGGTTATGTCAATGCTAGCTTTGACACTGATCCGGATGACTAAAAGTCTCAATCCGGATATGTATTAAATGGTGGAGTAGTTAGCTGGAGTAGCTCCAAGCAGAGCGTTGTAGACATAGAGATTTGCAAAGAACATATGGATCTGAATGTGGCAGACCCGTTGAATAAACCTCTTCCACGAACAAAACATGATCAGCACCAGGTGTAACACCCCTCTGTAATGAGCAATAGTGATCCATAATGATTATGCTAAGTCACTGTGATTTGCAATGTTCAATCAAAGTGGATTCATATCTCATTTCAAATTCCTCCACTGAATTCAATTCAAATTGAAAGTGAAATTTGAAGTTGCTCAAAAATTGCTGGAAAATAGTTCATGTTGTAGCAAATATTCCAAAAACAAATTATTGTTCAGGAAAATAACATCACCCATTTGCTAAAATGGACTAGAGCATTTAAAACAGTGCAAAAACAGCAATTTAAATGCCATTTCATTTATGGAAAATTCAAATGAATTCAAATGGCCTCCAAACTTTTTGTGGCAGTGCAGAATAATGCAATGTATTTTTGTGGACAAGCTTCACATTTTACAAAACGCATTTGGCAGCTCATTTATTTGCAAAACCTTTCTGTAAAAAGGAAAACAGAAAGAAAAAGAAAAAGAGGCCACTGTGCATGGGCCTAAGTGCACAGTGCGGCCCAGCCCGCTCCCCACCTTCTCCCTCCTCTCTCTCTCTCTGCGCATGTCTGTTATTTTCGAATTAGATTTAATTTCTAGCATTTCAGAAAATGGTTTAAATCTTTGAAAAATCATAGAAAATAAATCGTAGCTTGGATCGAAAAGTTTTCAACATGAAAGTTGATGAGAAAAATGAGACGAATCCGAATATGTGGTCAAAATGCTTGACCATCACTCCTAACTAGATGAACATGGAACCTTCCCCTCCGGTTCATCTGTCTGACAGATGCCCGAAGCCATGAAAATATCCCCAGATATTTTCCCGCTCCGCCGGTAACGTGTAGCATTGCATTAGGTCACCACCAGCACTGCATATTGCCATGCCATGCATCTGTATTGCCTTGTTCGCTTTTATTTATTGTTTCTTCCCCCTCTTCTATCCGGTAGACCCCGAGACCGACGCCGCTCCGGAGTACGACTACACCGTCGATGACCCCTCTTTTGCCGCAGAGCTTCCAGGCAAGCAAACACCCTTGAACATGCCTATATCACCTATTCCTTCTCCCTCATGCTTGCATTAGAATTGCTACAGTTATTGTTCCGAAATACCTATTCTGGTGCATAGCCTGTTTTGTAAATTGCTATTGATACCTTACCTGCTATCCTAAATGCTTAGTATAGGTTGGTTGGTAAACCATCTGTGGCCCCTCTACCTTGTTCTAGTTGCCCCGCTTAGTTACCAGAGCCCCGATCGATGTGATCAACGGGCTGAGACCAGCACATCACCGCACACCCCCTAAGTTTTACGACCCTGCAGAGCTACCGTCGAGTGCCGAGGGTGATACCTCCTACCTCACTCCTGATGTTGCCTCTGTAGTATTGTTAGTCGGTTGTTTGTTACCGAGGGTGATTCCTCTCTCACCACCTCCGACGAAGCTTCTGTCGTGCAACCCTTCAAGTGTGAACCCATCGAGGGTGATTCCTCCGGTTTCACCTTGACGGATACATCGAGTGGGAATCCAACGAGGGTGATTCCTCGGATCCCATCCGAATGTTTTGAACACACGGATACTTTGGTTTTACTACAGATATTTGTTAAAGACGGGTCGGCCCCGAGGGGTACCCGCGAGAGATGTGAAGCCGGGTTAACCATGAGGGTACCCGTGTGATGATTACGTGGCACGGCCGGGCATTCTTGGCCCTTGCCGTAAGTCCACGAGACGGGGCGACGGGGTCACATGATCGTGAGTCTTTGCTTGTTTCCGCGAGTTCCCAACACACTAATGGGTTAGGATATATGATCTGAGTAGGCCTCTGGCCTTTTCGCACTAACCACCACGCGGAAATAGTATGGGCACTCGGCGTCGTATGTATCAGCCGAAGTTCTTCAGATGCCAACGATTGAGCGGCGCGCGTGGGGTTGGACTGGGAACGCTCGCGCTTGTATTAAGGGGGATAGGTCTGCTCCCAGCCGCCCACGCAATGCGCAGGAGTGCAAAGGGCGATGGGCCCAAGACCCCTGAGCACTTAGGTTGTAGACCAGCGTGCTAGCCTCTCTGTTGAACCTAGGTAGGGCTACGACGTGTCGATCAGCCGAGGCCGGGCATGGACCGAGTAAGTGTGTCCGGCCAGAGTTTATCGAGCGTGTTGGGTAAGTTGGTGCACCCCTGCAGGGAAGTATATCTATTCGAATAGCCGTGTCCACGGTAACAGGACGCTCGGAAAATATCCCGATCTTCTACAACTAGAACTGGAAACTTGTGAAGTTAATAATATGATAGCTCCGGGATTGCTTTCTCGCAGGTAGTCGAGGAAGGATCTCTAGGCAAGGCTACTTATGCTTGTTGTTACTATACTTATGTACGAATCTGCACTCTTCTAATGCTGCAAGACACTGAAGATGCTAGTCTTCGATAGGCTAGGCCTTTCCCTCTATTCTGGCATGCTGCAGTCTAGTCCATCGATACAGCCCTTCTTTGAAACCGATGCATATCTAGTATAGATCTGATGTAAGTCTTGCGAGTACTTTGGATGAGTACTCACGGTTGCTTTGCTTCCCTTTTTCCCCATACCCGAATGCTGCGACCAGATGACGGAGCCCCGGAGCCAGCTGCCCCAGCCGACGACTACTACTACCCCTCTGATGGAGAGTACTACTACGTGGAGACCACCGATGACCAGGAGTAGATAGGAGGCTCCCAGGCAGGAGGCCTGCGCCTTTTCGTTCCAGTGTTGTTGTTTTTCCCAGCCTTCTTAAGGCATATATGTTTAACTTTTATGTCTGTACTCAGATATCTAATGCTTCCGCTGATGCTTGTATGACTCGAGCTTATGTATTCGATCCCTCGAGACCCCTGGCTTGTAATATAAAGCTTGTATGACTTTTATTTGTGTTTAGAGTTGTGTTGTGATATCTTCAAGTGAGTCCTTAGGCTTGATCGTGTGCATTTGCGTGTATGATTAGTGCACGATTAAGTCGGGGCGTCACACCAGGACTCCATGGGTGTTAGATTCATAACTATGTAAACTAGATTATTGACTCTAGTGCAAGTGGGAGACTGTTGGAAATATGCCCTAGAGGCAATAATAAAATGGTTATTATCATATTTCCCGTTCATGATAAATGTTTATTATTCATGCCAGAATTGTATTGATCGGAAACTCAAATACATGTGTGAATACATAAACTACACCGTGTCCCTAGTAAGCCTCTACTAGACTAGCTCGTTGATCAAAGATGGTTATGGTTTCCTGACCATAGACATGAGTTGTCATTTGATAACGGGATCACATCATTAGGAGAATGATGTGATGGACAGACCCAACCATAAGCTTAGCATCAGATCGTTTAGTTATTTGCTACAGCTTTCTTCATGTCAAGTATCTTCCTTAGACCATGAGATCATGCCACTCCCGGATACCGGAGGAATACTTTGTGTGCTATCAAACGTCACCTCATAACTGGGTGATCATAAAGGTGCTCTACAGGTATCTCCAAAGGTGTCTCTTGGGTTGCATGGATCGAGACTGAGATTTGTCGCTCCGTGTGATGGAGAGATATCTCCGGGCCCTCTCGGTAATACAACATCACAAGAAGCTTGCAAGCATGTGACTAATGAGTTTAGTCACGGGATCTTGTATTACGGAACGAGTAAAGAGACTTGCCGGTAACGAGATTGAACTAGGTATGGAGATACCGACGATCGATCGAATCTCGGGCAAGTAACATATCTTCGGACAAAGGGAATTGCATACGGGGTTAACTGAATCCTTGACATCATGGTTCAATCGATAAAGATCTTCGTTGAATATGTGGGAACCAATATGGGCATCCAGGTCCCGCTATTGGTTATTGACCGGAGAGGAGTCTCGGTCATGTCTACATGATTCTCGAACCCGTAGGGTCGCACGCTTAACGTTCGGTAGCGCTAGGGTAGAAATGAGATATTAATATGGTGAAGTCCGAAGGTTGTTCAGAGTCCCAGATGGGATCCGGGACATCATGAGGAGCTCCGGAATGGTCCGGAGGTAAAGATTTATATATGGGAAGTCATATTTTGGGTTCCGGAAAAAGTTCGATTTTTCCGGTATTGTATCGGGAAGGTTCTAGAAGGTTCCGGAGTGGGGCCCACCTGTGTGGAGGGACCCACATGAACGTGGGTAGTGGGGAAAGGCCCCACACCCCTGGTCTAGGCGCACCAAGATCCCCCCTTAAAAGGAATAGGATCATATTCCGAAGGGATAAGATCAAGATCCCTAAAAAGGGGGATAGCGATCGGTGGGAAAAAAAAGGAGGGATTTCCTTCCACCCCCCTTGACCAATGACCCTAGGGGCTTGGAGGGCAAGCCACTAGCCCCCTCCACGCCTATATAAAGGTGGGGAGGCATTGGGGGCAGCCACCCTTCGACCCTTGTCTATCGCCCTCCCGTTACACCTCGTCCACCTCGCGCAGACGCTTGGCGAAGCCCTGCTGCAGTTCCGCTGCTGCCACCACCACCACACCGTCATGTTGGTTCAGATCTCATCTACCTCCTCTCCCTCGCTTGCTGGATCAAGAAGGAGAGGACGCCGCCGAGCCGTACGTGTGCTAAACTCGGAGGTGCCGTCCGTTCGGCTCTAGATCAGATTGGATCGTGATTGGATCGCGACGAGTACGACTATATCAACCACGTTACGTACGCTAACACTTTTGGTCTACAAGGGTACGTAGACATTCCCCTCTCGTTGCTATGCATCTCCTAGATTAGATCTTGGGTGTTCGTAGGAAACTTTTTGATTTTCATGCAACGTTCCCCATCACAACCGTAAGCTTAGCATCAGATCGTTTAGTTTACTTGCTATAGCTTTCCTCATGTCAAGTATCTGTTCCTTCGACCATAAGATCATGTCACTCCCGGATACCAGAGGAATACCTTGTGTGCTATCAAATGTCACTTCGTAACAGGGTGATCATAAAGATGCTCTACAGGTATCTCCGAAGGTGTCTGTTGGGTTGCATGGATCGAGACTAGGATTTGTCACTCCGTATGACGGAGAGATATCTCTGGGCCCTCTCGGTAATACAACATTGTAAAGAGCTTGCAAGGAATGTAGCTAATGAGTTAGTCACGGGATCTTGTATTACGGAACGAGTAAAGAGACTTGCCGGTAACGAGATTGAACTAGGTATGGAGATACCGACGATCGAATCTCGGGCAAGTAACATATTGCCGAACAAAGGGAATTGCATACGGGATTAACTGAATCCTCGACATCGTGGTTCAACCGATAAAGATCTTCGTTGGACATTTGGGAATCAATATGGGTATCCAGATCCCGCTATTGATTATTGACCGGAGAAGTGTCTCGGTCATGTCTACATGTTCCCGAACCCGTAGGGTCGCACGCTTAACGTTTGATAGTGCTAGGGTAGTATTGAGATATTAATAGCGGAAAGTTTGAAGGTTGTTCGGAGTCCCATATGGGATCTGGGACATCACGAGGAGCTCCGGAATAGTCCAGAGGTAAAGATTTATATAAGGAAAGTTGTTTTCGGGGTTACGGGAAAAGTTCGGCTTTGTCGGTATTGTACCGGGAAGTCACCGGAAGGTTCCAGAGGGTTCCGGAGGGGTCCCGAAGTCCTCGGAGGGTTCCACCACATCTCAAGCAGTAGCATGGGCTGTAGGGGTGCCCTGGCCTGATTGGGCCAGGCGCACCAGCCCCTACTTGGCCCATGCGCCTAGGGAAGGGAAACCCTAAGGGGGAGGGCCCTCCACTTGGCTTGGAGGGCCCTCCTCCCCCCTTGGCCACCGCCCCCCTGCCTTGGGAAGGGGGCTAGGGCTGGCACGCCCCTCCCTCACCCCTATATATAGTGGGGAGGCGCAGGGGGCAGCCACCCCTTCCACGCTGCCCCGTCTCCCTCCCGTTACTCCTCCTCCATGTTCCGTCGGCGCTTGGCTAAGCCCTGCCGGAATTCCGCTGCCACCACCACCACCACGCCATCGTGCTGGTTCCAATCTCATCTACCTCCTCCCCCTCTCTTGCTAGATCAAGAAGGAGAGGATGCCATCGAGCTGAACGTGTGCTAATCTCGGAGGTGCCGCCCGTTCGGCACTAGATCGGATTGGATCGCGATTGGATCATGAAGAGTACGACTACATCAACCACATTACGACGCTAACTCTTTCGGTCTACAAGGGTATGTAGACACACTCCCCTCTCATTGCTTTGCATCTCCTAGATTAGATCTTGGGTGTTTCGTAGGATTTTTTTTGATTTTCATGCAACGTTACCCAATCATCTAGAAGTGAGTTAGCTCCGCCGCCGCTTGACCGACCTTTGTTCTGAGAAGGCTGATCATCTTGTTTATCGGTATTGGTGCGCTTTGATCACCGGTTGCTGCGTGGGTGCCTGCTCTCTTCCCATGCATTGGATAGCACCGGGCTAGGGTTTTGGTGTCGTTAATTGTCTAACCAGGCATCCTCTGTGACGCAATATTTTGTCACTACGTCGGAGAGTTCGGTAAACGTCCTCAGGCGTTGTCAAAGGACTTCTCTCTGAATCCCTTCGTCATAGACATTGAGGCGGAATGCCACTATGGTTTCCTGATCCGTGCAATCCGAAATTTCGTTTTTCGTGAACAGAAAGTGTATCCAGAATTGTCAGGTCATCTCATTCTCTTTTGCACAATGAGGGCTAAATCCCAAATGTTGGTTGGGCCCGATTTATCCGGGCGGTACTCGACATGGGCGGTGGATGGGAGCGGAAATTTCATTCCGATCCGATCTGATATTGGTCTCTCAATGAGTTTTCCCAAGGTCGATCTAATGTCAGCCCTGGTACTTTTCACAGGGCCTGGCTCGCCTGGCCGCCACACTGTACCATCAGATCCGAGCTCCAGGCTTCGCCCGGTAAAGTGTAACTTTCGTCCCATGTCCGATATAACACCGGTATTTTGATGGAAGTCGTCTGTTGTTCCTCGGCCAGATCTAACGTCATGGGGGAGGAAGTCACAGCAGGGTTTGATCTATCGAGTTTGATGTCTTGACAAGGGATTGGAGTCTCAATATTCTCCGATGATTCGGTCAAACCGAAGTGAAGGGATTCCGGCGCAGGTCATGTGCCGGCGCCGATCTGATCGTCGGCTGGTGACGCCATCGAGCCGCTTTGACTACGCAGAGGGACCTGTATGGGCCACCAATGTCGGAGCTAAACCCGGAAGATCTCGGGTAGGGGGTCTTGATCTGGTAGCCTTGACTAGATGGTAACAAAGACACAAGGGACACGGATGTTTACCCAGGTTCAGGCCCTTTCAAAGATGTAAAACCCTACGTCCTGCTTTTGCTTGTATTGATTGTGGATGGGGTACAAAGTACATGTGATCTACCATGATATCGTACGTGAATGAATCTGTCCTCTACGGTCCTAGCACCTTGGTTTATATGGATACCGGGGGTGCCTAGGGTTACACATAAGTTGGTTGTACCTAGGGGCAAATACGCCAGAGACTACCTCAAAACCTTGGGGTGCACGCCAAGTCTTTGGATAATTCCTTCTTGGCATTCTTGGATCAGACGAACGAGGCCCACCAGTTGATGCACTTAGGGGGTCTTCGGCCCAGCCCACAGGTTGGGCAACCGACACGCCGAGCACCCCCTAATCCAGGACTCCGTCAAATTCACCGTCGATCGTTATCGACGACGCACATCTCTGCTCCTGCATGAGGTGTTAGTAGTCCATCCCATGGAGTATGTGGTCACATCAATAGCTATATAGCAAATCTGTCATGTTCTTCGATGTTTAGATTATATGAGTTGTCATATATCATTGCAATCACCTATTTTTTATTCTTGCAGTGAATACTTACTTTATGGTTTAGATTATCATGTTTGTATGGATAATTTGCATATGTGTATTGCTCTCTATTTATAAGTCTAATCGGCCAGTATAGATGAAAGATAAGTAGTAAGATTGATGTGCACTATATGAAGGATATCCTAATTTGCAAAGCATTTTTGGTGACACCAAGAGAAGATTTTTTTTGACAGATTTGACACACTAATGGTAAAAGAGGGTTTGATTTGTTGCCCCCTTTGATGCGTAGGTTGAACGGAATATTACTCTCAACTATGTCATCACGCTCTATACAATGCTCTGTTGTAGTTACTTAATCCCAAGTGTATACAAGGGTTTTGATCACTTTGACTGGACTATTAGCCATTAGATACAATGGATTTTTTTTGGATTTAGGGACATACTGTCTATATAACATGATCCCAACCTATGTCATATTTTTTTATGATTCTTTGATTGGTCAAATTCACATGCCTATGCTTATTATTTCATGGGAGATGCTATGGCGAACGTATATTCCCAACCCAATTTTCTCCATAAAAAAACTCTGGGATCTCGATTCCTTGCATTTATATTCTTGGTTATTATTAATTATAGAAATACAAAAAAATATCATTACTCTTTAACACGTGATGCAAAATAAAGAAAGAGAGAAGACAATCAAATTATCAATAAGACGGTTCCTGAACCGATGCATTACTAGATTTCGAGGAAAAAGGAGGGAGGTGAAAGGATCCTTTAGAGTTTTCACTATAATCTCTGTTGTAAACTTGAATTTGGAGCTTGATTGTTAAGACAAATATATTTTACAACTCTAGAGTTTAGTGGTGGAGTGGAGTTCACGGTGAAGTGAAACTCTTACAAATACACACCCTTAGAGCCCACCTTACATAGACAAAATTGCACAACTCACCCTCAACGTTGATTTCTAGTGTGGATCTCTTACTATACAAGCTAGAGACCATCTTACTTAGTAAAAAAAAATTGATGCAAAAATTCAAAGGACAAGAAGGAAAGCAAACAAAACAGAAAAAAATAAGAACACAAAAAACATTTTGAGAAATGAATGGTCTACCCATTCAACTAGATGATATCCCACACGTTGCTGCAGGAATTTATTGCAATATATTTAAATGTAGTTGGAACATGAACATATAAATTAATAATATAAGATTTGAAATTAAAATAGATGTGATTCATTATATTTTGTTATTATATAGTTACAAAATATTTATTTAATATGGGTATAATAGTTTTTCATGCAGGGTTGCATGTGGAGGTGGGTCTTCCATACATGGTTGATGTGGTCTTTTTTATGCATAATTCCATATTGAGAGAAACAGGTTAACAAGAATCACCTATTTAGTTATATAGAATTCATTGATGTGATGTTCTTTTTAGGGAAAACAAACAGTCCATCCGTTCATAAATATAAGATGTTTTGGATATTTTAATATGGACTATGTACGGACTGGAATGAGTGAACAAACACACTAAAACATGTCTATATACATCTTATATTTGAGAACAGAGTGAGTAGTATTATGGGATTGATGTTACAAAGCTGAATGCCAGAGAGGCAGTTTCTTTTTTGACCACCACCATGCCATAGAGGCTGATGTTTACAAAGCTGCATGCCATAGGCAGATTTTTTTTTATTTTTTTTGGGTAAGAAAAGCCATTGAGGAAGTTGGCCCGGCGGGGACCTCCTGTTTGACGCTCGCTGCGTCAAACAGTCGAGCAATCGCACAGGCGCGCTCCCTATTGGGCCGGCCCATATAGCAAGCGATGCACTGTAGCGAGCCGGGTCACTGCAGAGAGTAGTGCACTGTAGCAACCGAGTTTTAGTGGTTTAAAAAATTTCAAGTTTTTTTCATAAAACGAATATTTTTTGAGAACGCAAACAATTTTCGAAATTTCTGAATTTTTTTTTAAATTCCGTATATTTTTTGAAATTGGGAACATTTTTTGAGACCTAGAAACATTTTTGTTAAATTCCAAACTTTTTTTAAAAAAGCGAACATTTTTTTAATTAGTGAATAAAATTTAAAAATAGGAACAGTTTTGAAAATTCTGAACAAATTTTGGTATATTAGAATTTTTTGAACATTTTTTCAAAAAGAGAAAAATTGAAATAAAAAAGTGGAAACACGAACATTTTTTTAAACTCCGAATAAAAATTAAAAACATGAACATGTTTTGAATTGTGACCAAAATTAGAAATTACGAACATTTTTTGAATCTATGAACAAATTTGGAAAACACATACAATTTTTTGCAAACAATTTATGAAAAATATGAACATTTTTTATAATTCACTAACATTTTTTAATTTGTGAACAAAAATTGAAAACGGGAACATTTTTATATTCTCGAACACTTTTTGTAAAAGTGCGAACATTTTTTGAATTTGTGACCAATTTTTGAAAAAAGGAGAACAATTTTTGAAGGGAACTGTTTTTTGAAATTCTGAACAATTTTCAAATACAAGAAACATTTTTTTATATTCGAACAATATTTGAAATTCCTGAACTTATTTTGAAATAAAAACGTAAAAGGAAAAAAAGAAAATAAAATAAATATGAAACAGATTAAACGGAAGAGAAAAAGTCAAAAAGAAACAGAAAAAGAAGAAAGAAAAAGGAAAACAGAAAACCAGCTTAAGGAACCTTCTAGAAGGTTCCCAAAACCGATAAAAACCGTCTGGGAAACTCCTAGAAAGTTCCCAAAACCGGAACTGCCTACAGTAGGAGATGGGCCGGCCCAGTTGATCGCTCCCCCGTGTGATCGGTCGACTGCTTGACGCAGAGAGCGTCAAATAGGATTTTCCGGCCCGGCGTTATCTTGGATTGGCCGAACAGAAGTGCACGCATCTTTCTCGGCTCAAACTGTATGTATGGTCAATGTTGCGGCCCACGAAGCCCAGGCCGTTCCAGCCCCAAAATCCAGAGCCCCGGGCTTCAGATATTCCGTGTGATTCCACAATGAGTGGAATTCGTGCCCCTAAAGAAAGAGTGGAAATTCTAAAAAAAATATCGAGTGGAAACGATGCTAAAAAAAAACGAGTGGAATTCGTCACGCTCACAAAAAAGAAAAAAAGAGAGGAATTCGTGAGGAGCACACAGCTGGGAAGTAGTCGGCCATGGGCCCACCGGACCCCATCGTCTTTATCGGCGACTCCGCCGCGTAACTACCAACCCATCACGGCAGTCCTCCACGCTACGCTCACCCGCACCACCGCCCGACGTGCATCCCCATCCGAACCCTAGCCCCGTTGACCGCCATGCACGGCCTCGTCGCCTTCTCCCGCCACCGCCGCCGCTGGCTCCTCCTCGCTGCGCTGGGGACGGCCTCGGCCTACGGCGCGTACAAGATCTACCACCTCCCGGCCGTCGCCGCCCGCCGCCGCCGCCTCGTCCGCCTCGCCGCGGCCCTCGCGGCCTTCCTCGACGCCGCCGCGTCCTCCGCCGACGCGGCCGCCCTGGTCTCCTCCGACCTCGCCGACTTCGTCCGCTCCGACGCCGACGAGCTCCCCCGCAGCGTCGCGCAGCTCGCCAAGCTCGCCGCCTCCCCCGAGGTCTCCGCCATCGTGTCCGCGCTCTCCCAGGCCGTCGCGGCCGGGGTGCTCCGCGGCGTCGGCTCCACCCCCGGACCCGGCTCCGGCGACAAGGTGGCCCTCTCTGACCGCCTCGTGGAGAAGCTCTTCTCCGACTCCGGGGAGCGCCTCGCGTCCGCTGTCTCCGGGAGCTTCGCACGCCACCTCGTAATGGCCTTCTACTCCGCCCCGTCCCCTCCCGGGGAGGCTTCCTCATCGCCCGATTGGGTCAACGTGGTTGCAACAGGAAAGGGCCACAAGGCGATTAGCAGCTGGGTTGAGGTCCTCGTCGGCACCGCCGTGGGGGTGTTCATTGACAAGACCATACACATCAATACCTACGAGCAGCTCTTCGAAGGGCTCACCAATCCAAGCCACGACGCCAAAGTCAAGGAATTGCTTGTTTCAGTATGCAACGGGGCAGTGGAGACTTTGGTGAAGACCTCTCACCAAGTTATCTCCAAGGCCAATAGTAAATTGGATAACAACGGCAATAGCAATGGCAGTGGCAGCAGCAGAGCTGGCGAAGGTTGGGTGGAGATGGTCTCGAGCACATTGGCAGTGCCAAGCAACAGGAATTTTGTGCTTGATGTTACTGGGAGGGTGACATTTGAGACGGTGAGGTCATTTCTTGAGTTTGTAATGTGGAAGCTGCACGATGGGGCGAGGAAGAGTGGGGACACTATGTTCGACAGTGGACTGCGCGCCGTGAGGTACATGAGTGATAAGTCTATGCTTGTCGCCACGATCTGCATAACACTGTGTCTGCATGTGTTGAATGGAACTCGATTCCTGGTTACGGCTTGAACAAGCAGTCAACAGGGTGGGGGCTTTTGGCTTGTATTATTTGCACATTGTTTATGTACAACTGTAGGTAAAATTGTACTGAAAACTGTAAATTCAACTAAAAAAAGAGCTGAAAGGGGGTAATTTGGTTGCAAGGCTTTATTGTGGTTGTGGCTTATGTTTGGGGTTGTTATTCATGGCTGTAATGGGGAGTGGTTGATTTGTTGTGCCCTTGAGAAAGTGTGTGTTTGCGGGATTATTTGATATGGAGATGTGTTGTACATTCAAAGGAATTTGTATCACTGTGGCATCTTTTATCATTATTATAACATTGCTGATATCATCAATATCGAAAGGTTTTCTGGTTGATCCACCAAATTGTCTTGTTTCCTATCCATGTCGTTATCTATTATATGTTCGTAAATTGTTTTTCTTTTGTTCTCTATGATGTCAAACATAGCCTTACTTCCTCATTTCACAATTGGATTTGGGAATGTATTGGTTTCGGTTTGAAGGTTTTAGTAAGGTCAACAACATTTGTCCTATGGAGGTTTGGGATGACAACCTATTATTCAGCATGTGTACAAGATTGTTCCTAAGAATTCATACATGAAGCACTAGGTACATATGTTGAATGGGATCTTACAAACATCACCCTAGTGATGCTGATGCATTGTCCCATCCTGGTGTTAGATTCGGCTGCTTGTTGATATAATTGCATATTGTTTCTCTTACTCCCGTTTTAAACTGTTCCTTTTGGACATTGGCTTCATGGTTGAAAAGTATGAAGAAAAGAAACTGCAGCATCCATTGAGGTTTGGAGGGCCCTTCATTACACCATGTCTCCTTGTGGAATTTACAGTATTTCAGAGGACTACAAACTTTACATCAGTATTTTGTTTGATTCTTTTATTAACTATGGCACTTGGTATGGTTAGGGAAAGAGATATGGGGAATTGTGAGAGATGAGGGGGAAGTCAAGTAGGCAAGGATGTACTCCCTCTGGAAAGAAATATAAGACCGTTTAGATCACTACTTTAGTGATCTAAACGGTCTTATATTTCTTTACAGAGGGAGTAGTTGCTTTGATAATCTCTTCTTGATGAAAACATGTTTGCTTTTACCATAATTTAACTGTCTTGTTGGGTTTTTGGCCGAATCTGGTCAGTTTATGATTATCCATAACCTTGTAATATATTGTTTTTCAATGCAACTAAGTACTGGAAGTCCGGTCAATCTCATGGTAAACATGCAAATGGTTAATGTGATTTCAAAATATCCAGATTTACGCAGACTGGAGTCTGCAAAATATTTGTGCGATTGTGATCTATTGATGAGCCATACTCTATGAAATTGCCCCTGTTTCCCTTTAATAGCTGCAGTTTGTTGTATTATATTGATTTGGAATTTTGAATAGAACTTCAATTCATCTTTTACAAGTAAAAAAGCAATTTTTGTATTGGCAATCTCTCATAGATTTGAAGAAGATGCTTCTTCCTAGAATTCTGAACTAGCAACCAAGGCACAATTCAAGTTCTACAGAAGTGCATTATTCTGGTGCCCTTCAGTTGTAACTCTCTTGGTGAATCAGGATTTCATCAACTTTTTTCACATTTTTTACATGTACCTTGGACTACTTATAATGTATGTATGCTTTTTTGGTCTATTTGCGATGCTTTATTTCGTTCACATCATATCTAGAATGGATTTACTATATGGACCGAATTGGGTTGGATTTTACCATTCTTTCTGTGTTTCAATCTATAGCTGGAACATATTACTATAGCTGGTGATATTGTGTTTGCATCTGAAAATAGCACCTCATGTGAGGAGTCAGTCTTGCGCCCCTGGCAACAAGTGAGTTCCCAGTTTGTTTCTGGAAAACCAGCATTTTACATTACAGTTCTAATGGAATAGCTGCAGTATTTTGGGGGCCAAGAACTCCACAATATTGTTTGCTCTATGGTTTCCTGTATAAAGTGTGAACTTGCTCTACTGTTATTCTGTAAAAAGGTGTAAAGTTTGCAGGCCGAAAGAAGGTTGAAGGCTGACCAGATAACCATGTCAATTATGTCTAAAAAAAAAAAGATAACCATGTCAATTTGCTACATGAGTGGTTCCTAACGCTTGTTGCAGTGTTTGCATGATAATGTTATCCGTATAGTCTATAGACAGTGCTCGATTCCCAGTAGTTACGCTACAGTAATGTGTGGTAACGGCTTGCTGGTATCTTTTTCTTTTTTGGGACAAAAGGCAGCTTCATATATTCATTCAGAGATTTGTTCAGTACAAACAATGGCCCTGATAATATCAGGAGACACATTAAACCAGCAGGACCCACATCATGTTCAGCTGACTTTGCTAGAACATGAGCTGCCTCGTTACAAGAACGACTAACATGAGTAAAATCACATGGCATGAACTTTGGAGCCCTTCTCTTAACTAGTAAATGTGTACGTGCAATGCACGTTGATATTAGGTAATATATTAATTACACGTAAATATTATGTAGGATATTATTTGCGTATTAATTACGTGATTATCATTGGCATTAATATTTGGTATGATATTAACTGCACACTAAACGTGTTGAGCGCTCACCATTGGAGCAGCCTAAGTCGTTGGATTGACCTGATTTGACGGCTGTGATTTGTTGGATCTGCCCCTTTGGATCTTTTTATATTGGTATAGATATCAAAGACTATGGCGCCTATGTGAGATCTATCCTTCTCCCCACTTTTCACCTTGCTTACCAAACTAGCACAATCAGAAGCTACAATAATCTGCTGGAAGCCAGTTTCTTCAGCGAAGGTTAAAGCATAGCGCATAACAATAGCTTCGTCCAGCTCTGGGTTATCCACATGATCAACAAATCTTCTACTTGCAGCTAACACCAGACCTAACACCAGACCCAGATGGTTGCGGATGACAACACCAATGCCCATGAGTTTGGTCTAGGCAAAAATCGCAGCATCAACATTGACCAGGACCGACCCAGCCGGCGGCGGAGACCACTTTGGGATTGTCGTCTGGTGCTCACGCCTAGTGGAGATAGTCGACCTGAAGTTGTACAATAAGATGAAATCAACATAAGCTTTGATCTTGCCCACCACACATGAAGGATGAGGCATGTTTTCACCATTTCTTATATTGTTCCGATTCTCCCAAATGTGCCATATTGCAACAGCAAGGATCATTGAATGGAGATGTGAGGCATTAGAAATCCAGTTCAATAACCATTGCTGCATATGGACAAAGCTTTTCAGATTTAGTGATATATCGAATGATTTCTTAAGCTCCGCCCAGATTTCTTTCACATAGTGGCAAAGAAGAAAACAATGTTCCATTGTTTCAAATTTGTTACAGTATGTGCAGTCATACCTTGTTGGGATTGATCGCTTGAGGAGCTAGTCACCGGTAGGAAGGCAATTATGTGCAATTCTCCACAACACAATCTTCATTCTTTCTGGGCATTGAATTCTCCATAGGTTTTTCCACAATTTCTCCATAACACCCTGTTCCGAGGATGACCCTCTGCCTAGAGAGCTTTGACTAATCCAGAATAGAAGTGTTCTTGCAAGATTATAGCCTGATCTCACCGTGTAAATTTCATTCGTGGTGTATGGCCAGGAGGCGAAGTCGCTGCACCCTTCAGAGCTTAGGGGGATTTTAAGAATTCTATCTGCAATGTCCTCAGGAAAAAGTTCTCTAACTATTTCTTCTTTCCATGAAGTATCTATGACTATGAGAACGAGGGACACACATATGTGAAGCCTGTGACACCTCTGAAGAATGGAAATGAAAACTAACTCCGAAAATTTTTGGAAGTGCTTGAAGACCGAGCACGAAGATGTGGAGCATGAACAACTTCATGATGCTTTGCTGGGCATCTGTGGCAGCTCCATGGGCAATGAACTTCTTCATGTTTAATTTATATTATTTGATGCATTTGAACTATATACTATTATGTTTGAATTTTAATTTTCGAATTTAAAATCTAAAATTGTGGATTTGAAATGATGTCGGCGGAAACATAATAATATGAATTACATTGATGAGAAAATAGACTTTGTCATAGTGCTTAAATGCAAGTGTAGAGATAAATAGAATAGATTGAATTATTGGATCTGCAAAAGCACCTACCGCAAAAATCCGGTAAATATTTATTAAGGCATCGCTCCAATAAAACTCTGTTGGGATGGATTATCTGGGCTCTGTCGGAGATGCTCTTCTTCTTCTAATAATAACAACTGAAATGTGGAAAAGCTTCAGCCAGCTTGACTGGCGTTGGATCTCCATCCAACGGTCGACACAAACCCTTCACCGCCCTGCACAAAACCTCACCGCGACACGGAAGTAGTGTGACGAAGAGAAGCTTCCCGAAGGAAGCCTGATGGCCGGGGCAGCGGCCGCGGCCGCCACCGCCACCTCTCCGCCGGAGACGGCACTCCCAGCGGCGGATGGCCCCGGATACGACGACGACGACGAATACGAGGAGGAGGAGGAGTGCCGCATATGCCGCCTCCCCGCCGAGGCGGACCGCCCTCTGCGTCGCCCCTGCGCCTGCCGCGGCAGCATCAGGTTCGTCCACGACGACTGCCAGCTCCGGTGGCTCGTCGCCCGACAAAAAAACCGCTGCGAGGTATCATCTCTTGCCTCCCCCCGCTAGGGTTTCCAGGCGCGTGCTTCTGCCCCTCCCCCCTTGGGTCTCAGCATCATGTCCGCCATGATTGATCCCCTCATATTGTTGGTGTGGTATCGGGCGCTTGATTCTTCTTCTATTTTCGATTTCGTCTAGATTTCATCTGGTTTAGTACCGATTTCGACCCCATTTACTACTAGAGCTATGTGATGCTTAGCGTTGGTATGATTGCCAGGGAAAATATCCCCTTCTGCAATGTAAGATTGGCAGATTGCTAGGGAAAATATCCCCTTCTGCAATGTAATAATACGTTATTATAGTCATATTGTTGCTGTGGTTGTGTTGAATTCCTGTTCCAGTTCCATTTCGATGTGATGCCGATGTTGATGTGTCTGATCTTTTTCTTATCATTGCAGGTGTGCAACCACGACATCTCCACCCGGCCTCTCTACGCCGCAGACGCCCCCGCGAGGCTGTCTGTTTCTGAACTCATGGCGGGTTTGCCCAACAAGCTCATGGGTGTGCTGCTCCCCCTCTTCTTCGCCATGTGCGTCGTCCGGGTGTTTGTCATTCCGCTCACCACCCTCTGGACATGGCGTCTCGCGGTCGCCACGACCTTTGCTCAAGTGCACCATCTATTCTCCCTACGCCTATCCGTGGCCTGCATCCCTGCTTCATTTGCCCTCTGGGTTACATTTGCACGCTGGGTTGCGCCATTTGCTGTAGCTCCATATGAGCGCTGGGTTGCACGCCTGGTAACTTGGAGTGAGCGTCAGGAGTTTTGGTTATTATATGCCTGCCAAGTCCTTGCAGTATTGGGTGTTGAAGGTTCCTTGGTGGTATGATTATTGCTTCTCTCTGCTACTTAATTTGTTTATTTATTATGATGCTACAGTTATTCATCGAATGGTAAGATTATTCTAGGTTCTCGTATTGTAGTAAAGCACCTGTTACTGCAGTTCTGTGCTGGAACTGGAGCATTTAGTACATCTTGCCAAGGTTTTCCTGATTGTTTATTTACAGTTGATCACAGTGGCACAGAGCAATATGGCTCTAGTTCCAAGTGTATCATCCTGGATCTGTCCAGGTTATTGCAAGAAACAGTAGCAAGACTTAAATGATGATCATATCGTAGAAATTAGTATGAGTTGTCCTATAAAATTGGACTGTTAAACTCTTTGCTTCTTTCCCTACCTTGAAATTGTGCCTGCTGCCCATTGACCGTGATAGATACACGGGTGGGAGGACTACTCCCAAATATAGATGTTGGATTACTTCCGGTTATTATTTCAAGTGCACCGCCAAAACTGTCTATGCTTGTTCTTTTGACGTTTTAGTCGCTATGCTAATGTAGTATGTTTTCGTTACCTTAAGTTAATTCTACCCTTTATCTACAAGGTTGTGGGCGTGTAGCTTAGTTGCGTCCTTCTAGAGAATTAGTGCCTCAAATTTCTCCTGCTTGCCTTTTTTCTACTTATTTCTTGAAAGATCTAACACCGTGTCTATTCAGGTGGTAATAGCTGACATGGCCCTTGCTTGTATATTTTGTTTTGTCCCATTCTCACTGGGAAGGATAATCCTATGGTCGAGATCTTGCCTTCATTTTGACAATGTGGATGAAGTCAATCGTTACACTTCAATAGCTTCTACCCTTCTAATTGGATATGGACTTATCTTTAAGGTGGTCGCAAGTTTTGCTGTGGTGCATACTTTGAATCTGTACTTGAGAGGCAAGCGCCTTCTGATCACAATTTTCTTTAGAAGTTTGTATGGTATATTCTTCAGAGGGATCATAAAATTAACCAGAGTTGCCAATATTTCTCTTAATATCCTAAACAACGTGATAATATACCCATTGTTCTTCGGCTGGTCGCTTGATATCTGCACTTCAAAAATGTTTGGTGCAACAATGTCCCAGAGGTTCAACTTTCTGATTGCTTCATCTTTTGCTTCTGCTGCCCTACATTGGCTTATTGGATACTCCATTTTGAAACTACGCCCCAGATTATTCAGACTTCTTCACAAGGTAATTATCATATTATATCTATGGTCTTATCATGTTAATGGTGGTGATATAATTCATGAGTGCCGTATTTTGTTTTTGAGTAGATATTCGGGCCAGGAGTTACCATTCCCTTTGTCCACTGTAACTTTTCCGAATCATTCTACAAATTTTATTTGAAGAAGCTTCTTGGTCTTTTTGTGGACACTATCTTTGTTGCTCTGGTCATTCTTGTCCCTATCAAAGTTGCTGGCCTTTTGGCACCAGAGGTGTTCCCACTAGATATCACGTAAGTATTCAATTTATGTTCTTTATCTGATGTATCTGCCCATCTATGCTCACTCAAAACATTGATTTTACTATTTTTCGGATCGTAGCTACTTTGATCATCCTGCTAAGGGCACATCAGTTTGGCAAGGACAACTACTAAACTTTGCAGAGTCACTTTCTGCTGTTCTTCATATGAGGTATCTCATTGGCAAAACAGTCATCTACCTTGAGCGTATATTGGAGAGGGTAATGGGGTATTGGTTTGTCACTACTGGTCAGGCTCTTGGGAACAATGTTGCACCAAAAGACCAGTATGGTACCAGCTATGATCCTAAGGATGAATGGTAAACACCCATACTTATTTTCATTCAGGGAGCTGCACAGCCAGCCATAATTTTAGCTTTTTTGGCCTGACTGAATCTACGCCCATTTTATAAGTTGATCTATCTTTTACTTCCATATTGTTTCGCTGTTCACTGTTTAAATAGGGTACTTCCATTCTGGTAAAATGACCAGTAGTTTTGGCATCTGCTCTCCATTTTACCTCTGTTCAAGGGGATAGTCCATCTCAGTGTCTCTTGCCAAAATATTTATCTTTCACAGGGAATTATCATGTACTCTTGGACCTCTGCTCTGTCAATTTATTAAGTGACACCTTGGCACTCTGACAATTTGGTGCTTATGCTAATCTATCAACTATTAATTATTTTAGTAAAATTCTACCATGGGGAAAACTTGCAATTTGGGTCTCTGCTCACTGTCAATTTATTAAGCAATGACACTTGGCAGGCTGACAATCTGGTACTTATGATAGTCCATGTTTTTTCAATTTGTTTTAGTAAAATTTCACCATAGGGATAACTTGCAATATGGTTCAAGTAGGCTGTAGGTTCCAGAACTAGAAGATTACATATCTGGATCCTCAAACTTGTACTCCCTCCGTTCCTAAATATAATCCCTTATAGAGATTCCAATACGAACTACATACAGAGCAAAATGAGTGAATCTACACTCTAAAATAGGTCTATATACATCTGAATGTAGTCCGTATTCAAATATCTAAAAAGTCTTATATTTAGAAACGGAGGGTGTATAAGCCAATCAAGTGAGAATCCAAATAAGGTTTTGCTGCCTGACATGGCTTTTATAAGGGTAGTAAGGATCATGTGAAAAGGGCTCTTCGAGAAAAAAGAAATGCTTACCATTGTTGCATCCTTGGAATGACAATTTTATTCTGAAGTCTGAAAAGAAACCGTTCTTTTATTTATTTTACCAATCAATTAATTAAACTTTTGTGCAAATCCAGAGGTGTTGGTCGTGCAACTTTGGCAGATACTTACCCCTTCTTGCACATTGCAGCAGGAGATTTGCTGCTGCTCGAACAATGCTACGCGTGGTCCTGGCATGGTTGACTGCTGTGATATTCAATGCTGCTATGCTTTTGTTTCCAGTATCAGTAGGTCGTGCATTGTTGTTTGCCGTCCCTCCGCTGCCAGTAGCAAGTGGATTGAAGTCCAATGGTAAATGACTGTTCAGAGAAGATCATTGGACTTGCAATGGAAGTAAATATTTTATCTTGTCTGGGCTTACTTGTGCAAGTATTTTCTTGTAGATCTGTTTGCTATTGCTGTTGGATTTTGCATCATATCAACTATCATTGCCACCACTAGAGATTTATCTGCCTGCATGACTTCTGGGGGAACATGCCTTCTAGCTTTGAAGAGGGATCTGCTTTTCTTCATATGGGTGAGGAATTCAATCTAGGTGGCTTCATTTATATATTTTTCTTGTTTATCCTACAACTGAGTAACTTGATTGTTTCTTTGCCAGATGGTCATCATTCCTCTCTTGATCGGTTTGCTGGTTGATTTATTACTCATATCGCCCTTCATTGGGACTGATGATGATTTTCCAGCTCTAAACTTTTTCCGCACTTGGCTCCTGGGCCGGTTCTTTAAGCGCCTATGGATTAACCACGTCGATGAAAGTTGGGAGGCGAAGCTTAAACGGGCAAAGGAAGATTTTTCTGCAGAGCTCAGACCAATGTGGTGGTTCTTTCAAGATGTGTGCATGCCTCTCGGCACGGAGCTACTTGTTGCTCTGGGTGTTCCTTATGTTCTCGCCAAGGGCTTCTTCCCAAGATTGGGCTACTCTGCCTCCGTGAACTCGACAGTCTACCGTTTCTCATGGTTGGGCAGCTTCGGCCTTTGCGCCTTCTACTATCTTGGCAAGGTGTTGTTCGTTCAACTCCATGATTCTATCAGGCACGACCGCTGTGCCATTGGGCAGAGGTTGGAAGACGTTGGAGACGGGAGCTGAAGACTCTTTTCTGAGGACTTTTTTGTAGCAGTTAGTGCACTTCAGACAGGGATAGGGTGAGTAATATCAACACTTACGTGTGCAGATGGGAAGGAATATATAGGTCGCGTTACTGACAGGATGGATGCAAATGAGATGGTTACAAACAGACAAATTTCCAGCGAAACTTGTACATATGGGCGTGGCTTTCCGTGTGGAGGGCATTCGCTGAATTCAGCATTTGTGGACATCTAAACTTGACAAGACACTTTGCATACTTGTTTGCGCACCACGGCTGAACCCAGTGAGTTGTGAAATTGCACAATTGCTTGGAGCATTGAAATTGTGTAACTCTGGCAGTAATGTTGTTTTGGATGAACGGACTCTAGCCATAGTGTAACTAGT
The DNA here is from genome assembly GCA_039707655.1 of Elymus sibiricus. Classification (NCBI taxonomy): domain Eukaryota; kingdom Viridiplantae; phylum Streptophyta; class Magnoliopsida; order Poales; family Poaceae; genus Elymus; species Elymus sibiricus. Next base: position 395,790,403 of record CM077672.1, read on the forward strand.
TTGTGGGTTAGGTTATACCGGGCTTGATTTTCGCTGGAGAGAAAAGGAAAAAAAAAAACTGGGCTTAAAGGGGGTCTTCTGAGATACCCATGACCTACGATGGATCTAACTAATCTCTCTAAAAAAACTTAGTTAGTTTGTCTTATATTCTCCCCTGTATTTTGATTTAGAAGTGCCATTAATAGCGGATATTGTCTTTGGAGGCCGAGCTCCATGGAGCTTGGTTTTGAAAATTTTGAATTTTGTCGAATTTCATATTTTCTACATTTCAAAAAATTCTGAAAAAAACACACACATATACATGAAGGCATAACACACATGTGTGTAAATTTTCAGGGCAAAATACGTTGAAATGAGGGCTGTGCAAAAAAGACAAATCTGGGGCTTTTTAACACATGATACTATTCATCCTCCCAGGCCATGAATTTGTCTTTTTTGTACAGGTCGCATTTCAACGTTTTTCATTCTAAAATTTTACACACATAGACATAACATACTTGTTTACTTGCACAATTTTTTTCAGATTTTTTTGAAACCGAAAAGTTTGAATTTTGATTTGTTTTCAAAAAAAGGCCTCCATGGCTTCCGGGAGCCAAACGTCCGCTCTCCATTAATAGTAATTAAAGTGATGTATTACATAAAAGGTGCATGTTCAGAAGGTTTATATGTTTCCCTGCAATGTACTACTTGCTTTATAGAAATTGTCAGAGCATCTCCACCCGCCCCCCCAGGAAGCCCACCAGGAGCACTTTTTCGGCGCCGGCGGACAAAAAAAGTCCCACTCGCGCCCCCAGGACGTTGTTTTGCGCCGGATTTGGGCAAAAATAGCGCCGGCGCTCCCAGGCCAAACCCAGCCCACCGGGGGGCACTTAGGGGAGGAGAGAGAAGGTTTTGCATGTCGTTTGGCCCACAGTCAGCCTCCCACGCCCGCGCAGGAAAGCCTCGCCCGGCACGCCGCCGCCCTCGCCGCACGCCGCCCGGCCGCTCCTCTCATCCTCGCCGCGCGCCTGCCTCCCCGCTCGCCGCCTCCCCGCCTGCTCGCCGCCATGGCAGCCCACGCCCAGCACGCACGCGCCGCCGCCGCCGCCGCTCGGCGGGGAGGTCGTGGAAGACCTCGAGGCACTTGTCGAGGAAGCGTCGCCGGGGCGGAGCTCGCGGCCGGGGCAGAGGGCGCCGGGGCGGAGCTCGCCGCCTGCGCGCTCGCGTGCCCGGGACGAAGCCCGCGCCCCCGCTCGTCCGTTCCGCGCCTCCCGCGCTGGCCCCCGCCGGTCCGCCGCGCGCCGCCGTCTGCTCGCCCGGCTCTCGTCTCCGTCGCCGGAGGTCCTCCGTGGAGAGCCCGTCCGCCCAGCCCGCGGGCGCGCCGGCGTTCATACTACGCGCCTCCGACCTGCCGTCCTTGCTCAAGGCACTCGAGCTCTCCGGCGACCCACCCCGCTGGTCCTCGTCGACGCCCACCCGCCGCGCTCAAGATGCTCGTCCGTGTGCTCGGCCGCGAGGGCCGCCACGACGCCGTCTGCGACCTGCTCGACGAAATGCCGCTCCCTCCGTGAGCCCCAACACTGCGGAAAAAATTTCGCCCCCAGGCCAAAATTTTCGCCGGCAGCCCCCCAAGCGGCGAAAAAAATGCCTCCTGGGGGGCGCAACGGCTGGAGATGCTCTCAGGTATGTATGCCTTTTGATCTGTTTACGATGCTTTATTCTGTTCACATCATATCTGGAATGGACTTGCTGTATGCCTATATGGACTGAAATGGGTCGGATTTTACCACTCTTTCAGCCTAGAAAAAGCACTCCATGATTGTGTTTCCAGTCTAGCTGGAACATATTCCATAGAATGTGATATTGTGTTTGCATATGGAAACAGCACCTCATGTTGGAGTTAGTTTTGCTCCCCTGTCAATGACTTGAGTTCGCAATTTGTTTTCGGAAAGCCCAGCACTTTTACATTGCAACTCTAATGGAATTAACTGCAGTATTTTTGGGGTCAAGAACTCGATAATGTTGTTTGCTCTATGTATCCTGTAAAAAGTGCAAAGTTTGCAGAGTAAAGCTGAAGCGAGACCAGATAACCCTGTCCATTTGCTACAGAAGTACTGCTGTTATGTTGGGCTGGGACATTGCTGATAAATGATTACACTCCCAGCTATCCTGCTTGAGTAATGCATAGTGAACTGCTTGCTGGCATTATCCTTATCCTGTGAGTCCCCTTGCCGTTTTCTGGCACTCTGTTGCGCAGTGGATCTTGCACTGTGGAGTGCAATCGTGCAGTTCTCAGCGCTCGAAAGTTGTCGGTCAGGGGCTCAACGGGTGAGGTTGAGGTATCGCGCACTTATTTATTTTTTCTTCATGCTCGTGCTGCTCCACAACGGCAATTCTTATCTGCTGAGCTTCGCCGCTTGCAGCTCGTGCCAGTGTTGGCACCACGTTTCGTTCGCGTTGGCCGCTCCTTCCGTCAGGCATCGAAGGAGCGAAATTTCAACAGGGTAGAGTTGGTCAATGGTCACGCTGTGGCCCAAGCAGCATTGGTCCAGCAGATCGCACCAGCGCTGCTTGACCGGCCCGTTGCTTACCAGCCGGGGCTGTCTCAGCTCGCCATGTAGACCAGAAATCAGCACGCGTCCGTCGCCGGCGAAGCGGCACGCAGTACAGGCGTGCACCCACTGCAGCGTGCCTGATTTCCTTCGCTCCAAAGGCTTGGTGATTGCACGTGGCACCGCCACTCGGAAGCCCGTCAAGACTGCAATGGAGCTCAAGTGTTACTAGTACTCCACGTGCTATACGGGTAGAAATGTTTAATCGTAAAGGAAGGGTCGTAGCTACTAGCTAGTAGTAGATCAGACTGCTGGACATTAGGCTACGCACGTGGCGCCAGTTTGATCGTATCGACCGGATAATGTCGGCACTCGGCACGGCGCTCCATAAATCGGGTCGTAGGTAGCGGCTGCTACCCGACGGAGGGAACAGAAAGCTAATTTGATGAGATTACTTTGCCAAGCTAATTTAAGAATCGGGCCAGCTTCTACGAAAGTACACTTCTGCTCCTCAGCTCAAATGAGCTTTTGCTCCAAAAAAAAAAAACTCAAATGAGCTCGGGATAAACAGTAAAATACTAAAATTCGGAAAAATGATAATAAATTTTAAAAAAATATGATTTTTTTATGACAAACATTGACAAATGTTTTGAGTGCTTGTAAAATTTTATCATGAAATGACATTTGTGGATGTCATGGCAAAATAAATAAATCACCACTCCAAAATGTTTTTGAAAATAACATTTTAGATCATCGAATTTTTTATGCCACGATTCCTAAAAATGTGATTTCACGATGAAACTTTGCAAGCATTCAAATATTTGTCACAAAAAAAAATCGGAATTTTTTGATATCTTTCAATTATTTTCAATTGTACTGTTCACCCAAGTTTATATGAGCTCGAGCTAGCATTTAACTACTTACTAGCGTGGGTAAAGCATCTTGAGAGCCATTGCTATGGTAGGTCCACGATGGCTGCGTAATTTGGTTCTCAATCATCTCGCCTGCTTATAAAGTTATGTCGGAGTTGATGGTAATTCATTTTGCTTCCAATGCTATTGTTCACATGTGGGGCCATTAACCTTGTAAAAGTCACAATGAAACAAATACATTCTTCCTCACATGTGATGCTAGCTACCTTTCTAGAAGCATATATAAAGAAATACACTTCTACTCGTATATAAAACTAACACAAATAAACAAATACATCGTTCACGTCAACACATTTATTTTATTTTTGAAAGGGGAATATATTAATATCGCGAAGATACCAATTACACTCAGCCTGTGCACCAACGAGATGTTGAAAGACATCCATGATGCACACACAAAATAAAAAAAAGAGAAATATAAAACAAAGACCCCGTCGCAGTGATGCAACACTCTAACCACCACCAAAGACAACACTCGGACCGCAAAAGAGGTTCTCCATAAACGACGCCTCCAAGAAGGAAACAATGCACAAGCGTTGTCGTCGTCCGATCAAGGATCTTGAGTTTTCACCCTGAAGAAAATCCGAGATCCCAAAAACAATGCCTTCAGCAAGGCCATTGCCAGGTACAACCAATGAAGGCCAGACCTTGGGCTTTCACCCTGAAAATCGTGGCTCGGTACTCGAGAAGCACCACCAGAATTGCTTTACACCCGTGTTGCCGCCCCCTCCTGCCAAGGCCGCTGCTGCAAGTACTCGACACCCGACACACAGGAAAAACCTATACCGCAAGTCTTCATCGTAATCAAAACTGCTCTCCGCCATTACAAGCCTCCAATCACAGCCACCATGACTTTCTTTACCACTGTCCATGCATGGAAATCTATATTTAGATATGTCCCATCGCACTGGCAAGATAGCAAAGCTTCGCGCCACGCCCTTATGAAGCCTCTCTGGCTGAAGATAAGGGCGCGCCCGACCGGATCAATTCCGATCTAGATATCCAGTGGCGCCATGCGCCAATAGCTGAGATCTCCGAGAGGAAGACCGGAACTCGTAGGCGTCCAGATCGAGGAGGCCGGCATGAAGCAGGTCGGCGATTTGAAACTCGAAGAACAGCAGGGCCAACCACCTTTATTCGAGCCAAGCCAGTAGCCCCCACACCACCAGCCGGTAGTAGAAGAGAAGACGAACCAGACCGCCGCCGATCATGCTGGATCCGGCGGAGATCAGTCCCAAAAAGACCTGCGCCGCCGCCTCCAGCAGCCAATCTGGCCGAATCTCACAGCGGCCGCCGCAACCCGCTGGCCCAGACGGACCCAGGACGGGCCTGCCGCCGCCGCCGCCCGCCATGGCAACAACACCTCGGATGGCGTCGGCAAGGACTGGCCTCGCTCGATCCATCCACCCCAGCGCCGCCATCACAGCGTCTTCTCCTCCACATCCACCATCCGCACGCGTCCGCCACTGTGCATCTCCGCCCCGATGCGCCGTCGCTACGTGCCTCCTCCGCCCTCCCCTTCGGCGAGACAAGCGGCGCCACCGCCGCCGGCGCCGGCGGCGGCAGCGGCCAGGGGATCAGCCAGGGGACTTGGTGTTGGCTAGGGATCGGGGGCCTCCGGTGCCGCCTGAGCGGGGGCGACACGGGAGGGTCACGGGAGTTACGCCAACACTCTTATGAAAGATACAAATAACAAATACGAAAATGAAACATCAGCTCAAAACAATCCTCCTGGTTATCGTTTCTCTGCCAAAGCAACTCTTGTTGCTCTATATCATAGCATAAAAGAGCAAACAAAATCTAATTTCAATGCAGGGATGGACCACGTCCTCCTAACTGATCATCGACCTCGTGCACTCTCCTTCCTAATGCCAATCCTCCCACATTTCAAAACTTAAAATGTTACCTCACTTCAAATCTTGCAAAGCCCCTATCATCGTCGCTAAGTTTCCCCGACAGTCGTCGCATGTGGATCTCCCCTCACCTTCTTGCTCTTTTTTAACCATGAACAACGCAATCCAGTTTTGGAAAATAGAAATAAACTAGGAAATACCACTTATTGGAGTAGTTCAAGTTAATTAGACACGAGATCAACTTCCTACACATTATATTTAACCATTTTCTAATTAAGGATACTCCGTGAAAGCAACCCCAGCAATAGCCCCCATTTTCATGCTCCCATAGACCAAATGGAGGTTGCACCACTTCTTGAGCCCCAAAAAATTGCCTCTAACTCCAGCAATAACCCCCTAGTCCCCCCCCCCCCCCCCCCCCCGCCCTTATTCTCTTATGACACGTGGGACCTGCAGTGGCTCAAATTTCCTTTTTATTTTTAGCACCCATCTCCCTCCTTCCAACCGTTGTCGTGTCGATTGAAGCACTAGAACCAATTGAGGCCATGTAGGTGTTGGAATTATGTGTTCTGTACCTATATTCAAATTACTCGGAACTACTAATATCCGGAATTCCTCATTATGGAATTTTACATGTATTTATACATGGAATTGCTCTACATGTTTACCATGAAATTATTACTTGCTGGAACGTATTCAAGTATTCAAAGCTAAGGAAGCTGGTCGATTATCAATGAAATATAATACTTTGTATTTATACTGAAAAAGACTACCCGGATACATTGATAATTGGAAGGAACTAGGTCATGGATTAGGTTACGGCCCTGATAGTGACCTGCATGATTGATGGAATTTATACATGATCATGGCGCATTGCTCACAAGTGCGTGTTCCAGGGACTCAACATGTAGATTCCATTAACAGACAAACTATATTGTGGTTTATAGTTTGATTTGTACTCTACATGAAAACTAGTTTAATAACGAGGAATCTTATCTGTATAAGCGTTGGACTCTTTGAAAAGACAGTATAAGAAGGTTCCTACCTCCAATCCTCAAATATGCATGAGTAGCACCACGGATAAACGCAGAGAAATAGAGAGTAGACTACAAAAAATATTCCCAACACTAGGGAGGGAAGGTAGTCAACTGGAGCATAAGAATGACGACCAAGGGAGTCGATAGGGTAGGATGGCAGCCGGAGCAGTGGCGGCACGACACAAGCTCGATGACAGCCATATATATCTAGGGTTATGTTAGGGCAAAGAACGGCGACAAGGCATACGGAGGTCGGATGGAGAGGAGAGAGAGCATAGGGGAGGTTCTGCGGTGCGAAAGAGGCCGCTGGCGGCTGGTAGCACGGTCAGCCTTGCACCGAGGTTTTATCTTTCTCCCTATTTTTGGGGCTGTAATTGGAAATCTTGTTAGATCTTGCTTTTCCTTTCTTTCGCCCCCAACCTCTAAAAGCTGCTTAGGGGACTGGGGACTATGTTTAGGGGCCTGTTGAAGTTGCTCTAACCCTTTAGATCAATGGAATCTGGAAGCAACTGTTGGACTGCAACATCAAGTCTTCTACCTAGCATATCTCTTGCCCTCCTTTTTAAGCTCTTGCCTGTTGGGCTCTACTTATTCGATTCAAAGCTGCTGGCCAGTAGTCGACCACCTTTGCTTAGTAAGTCCGTGATCTGTCTCTGTCAAATTCTATCACTACTGCCTATTCTTTGTTTTCACTAAAGCGGAGAAGCTCACGTTACACCATGGCCCGCCAGGATATCCGATAGAAAAGAGGCCGCGCATCTTTTCCGTTTGGCCTAAAGGCTCCCACGATCGACGAGAGACGGCGTTGTGTCATGCACCGTTAAATAAGCATAGCAAAAACAGAGAGACCGGGTACGTCAACAGTGAATCTACGTACGCTGAGCGGTGGATCCGTCGGATAAAAAAGAAGGCGTGCATCTTTCCCGTTTAGTCACGGCAGTCGACGTGAAATAAAGCAGAGTAAAAACAGAGAGACCGGCACGTCAACCTGCGCACATGTCGACGACCATTTTGGTCACGGTGAGCGGTGAATCAGCCGGGCTCTTCACGTACGGCGCCAAAGCGGCAGTAGTTTTCCATTTAGTATTTACATCAGGTGAGGGACGATCCATTCATTCATGTAGAGTAGTACTTAATTATATATATGCAGCCTACACGTCAACTAAAATAAGCACGGTTCCCTGGCATGGCATGCAGCTGCTTAAAGCACCAGTAGTGCTCCCGGTTCATTCACGCACGTAGTACTCTCGTCGCCATCCGTTCCAAAACTTTCACACGTGATGTGACTCCGTCCGTGGTCATGTGTCGTGACCACCCGCGCCCTCCTTCCCTCCTAGTAGGTCATGAGGGAAGCCAGCCCCAGCGCTGCCGCCGGTGGGAAGGCGGCCCCTCCCGGCCCGCTGCCAGCGCCCGGCGGCGGACGACGCGACCGGAGCTGCTGCATGAGCCGCTGCAGCGCGAGGAGGCGGTGGAGCCGGCGCTTGAGCGCGGCCTCCTCGGCGCGGAGCCGCGCGTTCTGGCGGCGCACGGCGAGCTCGTGCCGCGCCACGGCATGCAGCTTGGCGGCCAGCTCGCGCTTCTCGACGCGGAAGCGAGCCACCGTCCCGCGGAGCTCCTCCAGCCGCTGCTGCTTGCGCGCCCGCGACCGCTGCGCCGACAGTCGGTTCGACACCTTCCGCCGCTGCCGCCGCCGGCGCTCCTCCTCGTCCTCCACCAGCCCCGCCGCCTGGTCCACCGCGGCGCCGGACGAGCTGGGGGACGACGTGGACGACGCCGCCATGAGCTCGTCCAGGGTGGGGCACGTGTCGGCCTCCCACGGGGTGAACCCGAACCCGGACGTCATCGCGTCCATGTCAAGCCCGATCGCCTCCTGCAGAGACAGCATTTTTCTCCTGCCACTAACAACAACAACCACAACGAAAGAAGGACGTAACCGTAATTCCGGGAATCTAGGGGGGCTTGAGTGAGGGATCGGGGAAAAGGGAAGAAGCGATGAGGAAACTGGCGCTATTTATAGACCCGGCGCGGGCCGAGCCGGGCCGTCCGTCGACCCTCCCACCCCCGCCACGGGCCCCGCCACGACGCGGGTCCTGCACTTACGTGAGGCTTCTCCTTCCTTCGCCCCGGTGGCTTTCTTCGGCGCCTTTTTCTTCTTGGCGGGTAAAGATTCTACGGCTATGACAGTATATCCAATCCCCAGCCGGGCCCGTATATACCTGCCCACGTGCTCCCATCTTCGCGGCACGGACGGCCCCGATGAGCCCACTGTCGTCGATGAACGACGGATCGGGCATGCAAGCCCGTGCGGGCCCACGTGGCGCCCCTCCTTTTGTGTGGGTGCTCGGTTGGTGCAACGTGGGTCGCGGGCCCACGTAGGTCCGGGTAGGGGTGGGGTGGGGGGGGGGGGGGTGGGGGCGCGTTTTAGCTTAATCGCGAAGTAATGGCCGCGAGATGCTGCGCATCGATGGCTGGGGTGTGTCCGCGCACTTGTGGGGACGTCCCATTGGGCGCCACGCCGTAGGCCACTGCTCGCCGGGACCCGCTAACGCCGACGTGGCGACCCAGGATCTCGTTCGCGGCTGGGCGACGCGCCACGTTAGCACGATGAACAGCGAGAAGGCACTATTTGCGTGTAGGGGACGAGTTTTGTCTTGTGCGTGCTGTGTATGCTGCTGTCACGTGCCACTCACACGTCTCCAGCTCGGTGAGCTACCCTGCGCCAATGCCGTAATGCGTCACGTGGTAAATACGTACGTAGGCATGGATGAGTCTTTTTAAAGCATCCACTGCACAAGTACGTACACGTATGTACGCGTGGTACTTGGAGGCTATACGTGTGTGGTGATCGAAAAAGTCGGACGAAAGCTGCATGGACAATGGCCTCAGCGATGTGCTGCACTTCCGGGAGTGTCAGCTTCAGCCGCCTAATCATGGTTGATTAAAGATGGACGTGTGTGTGTGTGGTATGACGGGACGCGATCGATCGGTACATCACACGTTGCTGATCGAGCAAACGTACGTACCGTTCGGTGTGTTCTAGCATGTGCGGGTGCAACGATTGGTTCTTTCCGGATGCGTGGCGATCGAGTTGCGGCAACTGAATTCGGCGCTGGGTTTTCTCCACGTTTCGTTATGTCTACTTGCGTTCGATCGATCACGTTTTCGCCAAATGCACGTGGCAATGTCTATAAGTCCCGGTATCTTGTTTCCTTGCACATAGATGTGATCTTTAGTTGTGTTTGTTTTTTGGAACATAAGAAGGGCCTCCCCTTCCGATTTCCATTAAAGAAACTGTACGATTTCTTTAGTTGTGGTAGACCTTGAAATTAGGGCTCCCAATGACAACATGTTGGCAACCTCAAGTACTAACAATCGTGCACGTGCACACACGTACAATTAGATAGATAATATCTTAAGAAGTTTTACCTCGTCGTCTCTCACTCTTGTGACCCTCCCCAGTCGCCGCATGGATGTTGCGTAGGGTTCCGTGGGTGCCCTGTCACCCCTTCCAAAAATGCAAAACATTTTTTTATCTAATACTCTTAGGGCCAGTTCTTTTGGGTGACTTGAAAAATAAGCTGGCTCTCCCCAGCTTAAAAAATAAGCCGTCTTCTAAATTTTTTGAGACTTCTAAATCAGTAATCCCATAACTAGTTTAGAATCTCCACTGAATAAGAGAGACAGCTTATGGGGAAAGCTAGGGAGGAGGCGGCTTATTTTTTAAGCTGCCAAAAGAACTGGCCCTTAGGCTAATCCTATGTGTATTATAAGGGTAGAATGATAAATTGGCATTCTTTTATGGTTATACCTAACATTTTTTGTTGTGAATGAGAAGATTGGCACCCCCGTGGTCAAGATCTAGGTCTGCCACTGCCAGGGGTGCTCTCTTTTAAGATTAATAAAGCACGGAACGACCGGAACAAAAGTCTTACACATCGTGAACATCAGTTTAACATTTGTTAGAAGAGTTTTGCTTCGATACATCCCCTTAAAAGTTTTCACTAATCATAAAGCTACTTTAAAAGGCTATTGCCATATTATCCCGCGGATCAAACGTATTGAATAGATTGATTTGGATACAAAAGACTATATTACCCTTTTTGATTGAAGGGGTAACTTATAATCTTCACCTTTGATCCGCATCGAAATTTGTAAAATTTTCTAGGGGTGTGTGCCGAAGCAAAGTTCCTAAGTGGTAAGTTTGTTATGGATGTTCCACAAATATCAACAGTAGATAGCAAAACATATGGATAAAAATATGTCTACGTTGACGTGAAAAGCTCTGTAAAATGGTGAAAAAAGATCCATGAGACAAACCGAATCACAGTCACAACCTAGTAACTCTCTGACGCCCCTCCACACAAAATGAGCTAGATGGTAGGAAAAGAAATTGTGTCTCGTGTTCTCATGTTGGCTCGTACTTCACAACGCCCATCCGATGGGACGTGACATTTCATAATTAGCCCATCCGATGGGATGTGCCATTTCGTAATTTGATCGCCGGAGGGAAGGTGGTTCTCATCACCTGCCCATGCAAAGTTTGATGGGGAAGGTTGCTATTTAAGCATCCCTAAAATGGACTTCAATTATAATAAATAATTGGAAGTGAGCCGATGGAAACGTTGTCAACCACCTAACCAAGATCCATTTCTCTGATCTCCACCAGTCAAAACAGCACCAAAAAAGGTTGAATCCATCACCTCTGAACGCTTGGCTCATAGATATAAGGGTTTATAGTATATGTTGAAAATAAGTGGTTAGCGGTCTTTAAGCGGACTTGGACCACGCCACCAGTCTAACTAGAACATGGTTTGACGCCCATTAATGACCTTATGTTCAACACCCAATTTGAAGAAATGCTTGGTTCAGTGCACACTTATCCAATAAATAAGATCCACCCTGTCTCGTGCAGGAAAATATATTATTAGCCCCCATATATAGCTAGAATCGGCTCCTTCTAAAGACCTAGCTTTTCGATCGGAGGCTATCCGATCTGTTTCTAAATTTAACATAGATGTTCACGATACTGGCAACAAACCGATATAGCAATGTCAGATGGACGGCGTTCATTGCTTCCAACACCTCAAAGAAACCGATCCAAAAGAAACTTAGTGCCCGCTTGTTGGCGAGCAATTCTCTATATGGAAGGATCAAAAGAATATGTGGATGAACTAAGCAAGTGAGTGACCCCCCAAAAAAGTGAGAGAAAATTAACTAAATCCTCCATCATCTTATACTACAATACTGAAACTTCATTTACTTGTTAAGGATAAACGCTAGCATGATCAATAACTTTGTACTCACAGAACACGCATATACATATAATACGCCGCGACAACATCCACAACTACGTACATCATGATATACATGAGAAAGTCAGTTAGTGGATAGTGTTAGTGAAGCTGTAATTACATGGATAACAATGTCAGCTTTCTCCAGCCAAAAAAGAAAAGATTTTGACTCAAGTAGTGCTGTAATTTCATATGAGATTAGAGGTAAAAAATAGCGACCTTCCCCATGGGCATAGTCATGAGTGGCTATGTAATATTGCCTCTCTTTGGTTGTGTCACGGTTGTGTGGCTCCTAACTATGCAGAAGTCAAGTGTGAATTCGTTATGCTTGTATCACCTTGATGTGATGATATAAGTCAATAAAAGAATATTTTATCAGAAGGAAAAGGCAAGGGCTGTAATTGCATATCATATCAGAAGTAAATTTTGTTACGTTGTTTCCAAGCTATGTAATTGGAGAACCTTTTGCCATTCACAATGTTTTTACTCCCTTGACATGCCCAACGAAGCAAGTAAAGCAACCAATTGATCGATTTCTTTGAGCTTTCGAGACAAGTGGCTTAGCCCGGTGCACTAATCAAAGCTTTTTTGCATATTACTCGAGTAGGTGGACGCCAACAGGACGTATCTGGGACCCAATTTGGAGGATTTGTTAATTAAGTACACTGGGTGGTATGGACTATGCAATATATACCAGAGGAAACAGCCGGAAATGCCTTGATGATATAAAGTGTGACATAAGAGATACGTACCAAAAGTTACTAAGAAATGGTGCGGTGCTTGGTTCTGACTATTTGATGTGTTCCACTTTTAGTTTAGTCCAAGTAATGGTAGTTTTTTTTTTTTGCTGTTTGTGGGGAAACTATCCAATTAATGGTAGTTGTCTGCTTGATTGGACAGCATTGGTTTTTCTCTGATGTTCCTTGGCTGTAGAAAAACGACATCATAGGTGTAGCAAATATATATTCGCGACAAAGGGGTGGCGCATAATTAGTGCAAAATAATTGGGCTATATTTATCCATCGAGTGCGATGGCCTAAGCAAAAAAGAAAAGCATTGATCAAGGGTAAAGTAAAACTTGAGGTGAAGCTGCACGTAACATTTGTACCATTTCATTATTCAAACGATCACAAGAATAATAGCAATATTCTCCAAATGCTATTTACCTTTAGCTCTACCCAGAACCGGAGGCATCCCCCTGAAAGCACTATCTTCAATTGCTAATTATTTTTGAGTAAAATACCTCTGTGTCATATCTTTTTTCGAAGAAATCAAATTAGTCCCATTTCTTAATAACACCATATGTCGGTTATAAAATTATTCAAATCGTTCACTGCTGATTCTCTACAACCCTAGTTTGTTTTGACCTCCACGCGTGATGGGTTGACACCTCTCCCCTCTCGAAACGTTATATTTCTTCTCGTTTTGAGGCTCTGCCTTCCCCATGATCACCACAACTCTTTCTCTTGTTCTATGGCAATAGCGAGTGTCGGTCGATTAGAGCACATTATGATAATGCATGCACACGCATGCAAGGTGGTGAAGTCTTAAATCTCATGAATTGCCTTTAGAGAAGTGGTGGCGGAAGGGTTAGAATGAGAAGGGCCACAGAACCGGAAGAAAATGATTTGGGTTGGGGAGGAGGGATCGCCACCAAAATAATGGCTATGTGGCAGTAGTCAGCCAGCTGCACATACATGTCCAAGTTTAATAGGGTTACCTAAGACCTGCAAGGAACAACCTAAGTACATTTAGATCAAGATGTACAATTTCAAAAAATTGAGACCAACCTTACGTAAAGAAACAAATTAGTTCACACATGTCATTCGTCTTATCTGCTCACAATTTTTTTTTTTGAAACGAGGTAAAAGATTTGCCATTTTCATTGATTAAGAAGAGAATTGCCCGGTTAATTGACGGAAAACCGGGCTAAAACCGACACAACCCAACCCACATGACATGGGCACCACCGGCCAACCTGGCCACCGACATGGGACACAAAGCTGCAAAGAAGAAAGGCATCCGCCGAGGAGTCGCAAGCGTCATCGTCATCACCGGTTGCCTCGAACGAGCGACTCCAACTTCACCATAGAGCTCCAACCTCGAAGCCAACCCGCAAACAGCTGCATAGAAGCCATGATGGCACATGCCACCGGATGGCCACACACGCAAGCAACCGACAACTCCAACTTTGACGACGAGCCTCACAAGGGAAATATGTGTGACGCCCCCGACTCAATCGTGCGCTAATCATACACGCAACAGCGCACGATCAAGCCCAGGGACTCACGGAAAGATATTACAACACAACTCTAGACACAAAATAAAATAATACAAGCTTTATATTACAAGCCAGGGGCCTCGAGGGCTCGAATACATAAGCTCGAGTTACACAAGCGTCAGCGGAAGCATCAGTATCTGATTACAGACTTAATTAGACAAGTTTGCCTTAAGAAGGCTGAGCAAAACAACGACAAATAGATCGAAAAGGCGCAGGCCTCCTGCCTGGGAGCCTCCTATCTACTCCTGGTCGTCGGTCTCCATGTAGTAGTAGGCTCGGTCGGGGTAGTAGTAGTCGTCCGCGGGATCAGCTGGCTCCGGGGCTCCGTCGTCTGATCGCAGCAATCGGGTATGGGGAAAAAGGGTAGCAAAGCAACCGTGAATACTCATCCAAAGTACTCGCAAGACTTACATCAGATCTATGCTAGGAATGCATCGGTATCAAAGGGAAGGGGCTGTATCTGTGGACTATACTGCAGAAATGCCAGAATAGAGGGGAAAGCCTAGCCTATCGAAGACTAGCATCTTGCAACGTCTTGCAGCGTTAGAAGAGTGCAGATTAGCAGCATATAATAAAGCAGTAAGTATGTAGAAGCAAAGCCCAGAGATCCTTCCTCGACTCCCTGCGAGAAAGCGCTCCCGGAGCTTACATATTAATTAAAGTAACATGTATCCAGTTCAAGTTGTAGTAGATCGGGATACTACACTGAGCGTCCTGTTACCGTGGACACGGCTATTCGAATAGATATACTTCCTTGCAGGGGTGCACCAACTTACCCAACACGCTCGATTAACTCTGGCCGGACACACTTTTATCGGGTCATGCCCGGCCTCGGCTGATCGACACGCCGTAGTCCTACCTATGCTCCGCAGAGAGGTCCCCGCCGATCTACATCCTAAGTGCTCAGGGGTCTTGGGCCCATCGCCCTTTGCACTCCGGTTCGTTGTGCGCAGGGTGGATACCAGCGCCACCTCTCTCCTGGATGGCACGATCCGACCCGGCCACAATGCTGAACTGGACGTCTGTCAGAGCTTTCGGGAGAATCGTACGACGCCGAGTGCCCATACTTATTCCCGCGTGGTGGTTAGTGCATAAAAGGCCAGAGGCCTACTCAGATCACATATCCAAACCCATTATCGTGTTGGGAGCTCGCGGTGACGATCAGTGCTCCACGATCTGTGGTCCCGTCGCCCCATCTCGAGGACTTACGGCAAGGGCCAGGCCCATCCCTCTCCTGGACGGTCTGCCTGCCCGGCCGTGCCTCGTAATTATCTCGCGGGTACCCTCCAGGTCAACCCAACTTCACCAGAGACTGTCGGAAACTCAGGTCCACCTCTACCGGGGTGGTACCGCCTGTCCCTTCAGTCCCGCTGTAACAATAAAAGGGGCAACAGTGAAATGTAACAGTGTGTTTTACCATCAAGGGGGAAGTCCGAAGAATCACCCTCGATGGACTCCCACTCGATGTATCCGTCAAGGTGAACTTGGAGGAATCACCCTCGATGGGTTCACACTTGAGGGGTTGCACGACAGAGGCATCATCGGAGGTGGTGAAAGAGGAATCACCCTCGGTAACCCACAACCGACTAGCTACGCTACAGAGATATCATCAGGAGTGAGGTAGGAGGTATCACCCTCGGCACTCGATAGTATCTCTGCAGAGTCGTACAACTAGAGGGGTGTGCGGTGATGTGCTCGGTCTCTGTACATTGATCACACTGATCGGGTCATCGGTGGTAAAGCATGGCAACAAGGACAAGGGTGTAGGGCCACTGATGGGTCACTAATCAGCCTATACTAAGCATTTAGGGTAGTAGGTAAGGTATCAACAACAGTTACAAAAACAGGCTATGCATCAGAATAGGAGCTATCGAACAACAGTAGCAAACTCTAATGCAAGCATAAGAGAGGAAGAATAGGCGATATAGGAATGATCAAGGGGGTTTTGCTTGCCTGGAAGCTTTGCTGAAAGGGGCTGGACGTCAGCGACGTAGTCGTACTCAGGGGCAGCGTCCGTCTCGGAGTCTACCGGAGAGAAGAGGGGGAAGAAACAAATAAATACACGGCAAATAAATGCAACACAGAGCAAGACATGGCAATATGCAATGTAGGGGTGACCTAATGCAATGTTAAGTGCTACAGACGAAGCGGGAAAATATCTGGGAATATTTTTCCCGGTGTTAGGCATCTGTCAGACAGATGAACCGGAGGGGAAGGTTCCATGTTTGCAGTGTTGTGGGCATGTGACAGGTACATGGAAGGCATATTCGAATTCGTTGGATTTTTCTGATCAACTTTCATGTAGAAAACTTTTCCATCCGAGCTACGGATTATTTTCTACGAATTTCCGAAGTTTTAATCAATTTCTGAAAAATCCTGGAATTATTTTTAATCCGAAAATGCACAGAAAAAATGTTAGGTGCACCCGGTGCAGTGCACCAGAGATGCACCAGAGGGGCTGACAGATGGGGCCAGCCAGCTGAGTCAGCTGGTCAGCTGTTGACCAGTCAACTGGGCCCCAATGTCGGTGACTGGGGGTTGCCCAGTCAGCCAGTTGACCTGGTCAATTGGTCAACTGGGCCTGCGGGACCCAGCTGCCAGTGACACAGGAGGTGCCATGTGGCCGCCAGGTCAGCAGCCGGCGCCGGAGCTGCTCCGGCGAGCCGTTTCGCGGCGGCTCCTCGCCGGAGTTGGCCGGAAAAACGCTACGGGCGTCGGTTTGAAGCGCGGCGAGGCTCTACGGGCTACTGGCGATCTCGCACATCCAGCGGTGGCGGTCGCAGGTGCTGGGGTGGACGGCAGAGGCGCCGGCGACGAGCCGTGGCGGCGGCGAGGTTCGGGCGTTCTCGGGTTCGAGCCTAGGAGCTCGCCCGAGACGAGCTAATGCGCGCACGCGCCTCCCTGGCGATCCAAGAGCACGGCGATGCACTCGGGCAACGAGGGGGAGCGCGGGGACCGCTGTAACGTCGGCCATGGCGGCGGCCGAGGCGCGTCAGCGGCACGACGAAGAAGCAGCTAGCTACGGCGCGCAAGGGAGAGCAAGGATGTGTCAGGGCGAACCGGAGGCTTACAGCGGAGTAGCAGGGCAGGCGAGCGTGCGCGAGGAGGCACCGGAGACGACGTGGCGTTCGCGGCGATCTTGCCGGCCCGAGGAAGAGGAAGAAGACGTAGGTGAGGGTGGAGCGGCTCCCGGCTCCGAATCGAAGACGCAGGCGACGTGGCGGAGCACGACGAACCTCCCAGACAAGGTGGGGCGGCGAGGCACGGCCAGTGGCCATGGGCTGACGGTGACGAGGTCTCGGTGGCGCTCGGGCGGTGCGGGACCGAGCGAGAGAGAGCGAGAGAATGGGAATGGAGGGGAGCCAGAGGGACGTGGGCGAGCTGCCCTTATCCTCGGCTCACCTGCCCCGTCGCCGTGTCGGCCAGTGGCCGGAGCTGCGCGAGCTCGGCCATGGCCGCGCCGACATGCGGGAGGGAGCAGCTGGGAGACGGTGCGATGGGCCAGGCCGTGCTGGGCCTTTCTGCCAGGTAAGTCAGGTAATTTTCTGCCTTTTTCTGTTTTCCCTTTTCAGTTAAAACAGAGGCAGCAAATGAATTTTGTGGGCCACCAAAACATTTTATAAAAATGTGGGACTTGGCCACTTAAATCCCTGGCATTTCTTAGGCATTGCCACAAAAAGTTTGGGGAGCAACTGAATTAATTTGGATTTTTCACAAATGAAATAACATTTTAAAATGCTGAAATGGCACTGTTTTAATTGCTATAGTCCATGTTAGCATTGAGGTGAGGTTGTTTTCCTTAACAATCATTTGTTAGGGAATTTATGCTAAATGATGAACTATTTTTCAGCAACTTTTATGCAACTTCAAATTTCAGTTGCTAATTGAATTTTGAATTCAGTGGTGGAATTTGAAATGAGATATGATTTCACTGTGATCATGCACTGCGAGTGAAGATGACTTAGCATGATTAAAAGATGATCAATGTGCTTAGTTACAGGGGGTGTTACAATATGCAGGACTTGCGCCGACCGTGCCCTCTGCAAACGACCACCGAGTGCTTGTCATCGTCACCACCTGGACCCGCTCCACCGCAGCTCCGACTTCAAAGCAACCACGCAACCAACAGAAGAGCACATCGAACACGCCGGGAAGAACCGACCACCGAAGTCCACGCCGCGACCCGAGCTCCTCTCGACGCCATCATCGTTGCCAAACAAAAACCAGCGCCCCACCTCAGCAAGCCACGCGGCGAAGATGCCGCCATCCACGGCGAAGATGCCGCAATCCACTAGTCTCCCAGTCGTAGCCGGCTCCGAGACGATGCCCCCAAGGAGGAGAAAGACGCGAAGACGCCTCCATCGCCCGATCCAGCGGATCTGAGGTTTTCCTCCGGAGCCAAAGTCGTGGGGAGGAGGAGCACACCTCCACGACGACGCTTCCAAGAAAGATCACGACACCCGCGGGCGCCGCCGTCGCCGGCTCCGAAGAAGGCCGGAGCAAAGATTTCTCCCGGAGATGCGCTGACCATCTGCCACCACCGACCGCCGCCCACCAGCCACCACCTGCCGAGGCCGACCTCATGCTGGCCGCGGGATCCCACGATCCACCGCGACCAGACACGCACCACCCCCCGGCCGAAGCCGCCGTCCACCACCGCAACACCACCGTGGCCACCACCACCGCAGCAACCAACGCCGCATTGCGAAGTGCAGCACCCAGATCGTTGCAGCAGCTCGCACCAGATCCAATCGGAGCCGCACGAGCGAAGCAGCAGAGCAGACGAGCAGGTTCTCCCTCCACAGCACACCTCGCACTCCAGAGCAGCACACCCGCCACTCCCAGCCGGTCACCGCGCCCGACGCGTGCCAGCCGCCGCCGCGCCCGGCCGTCGATCTGCGCCTCACGCGCACATCCGGATCTGAGCCGCCGCCGCGCGCACGCGCCGTCCACGCCCCGGCCACACCGGGAGCCCGGACCGAGGCCGCCGCCCCGGCGCCCCACCCGCCACCCGCAAGAGACGCGACGCCGCTCCGGCCGCCGCCCTCCGCCCGACGCCGTCCCGCCCAGAGTTCCCCCGCTCGTGAGAGGTGCCGCCCGCCGCAGAGAAAAGGAGCCCCGCCGCCGCCTGCTCCATGAGAGCTTTTCCTGCGGGAGGCGCCGACGACGGCGAGCGCGAGGATGGGGTGGGGCGGCCGGAGGCCCTGGCGATTTGGTCGCCGCCCGTGTCGCCCCTGGGGAGGGAGCGACGCGAGGGCCTCTCCCCGACTATCTAGTTTTTTCATACATCCGCTCACAATTAGTGCTTATTCTAAAATGTATGTACAAATAGTTGACCCTTGCGCGAGAAAGCACCTTACACCAGTGCCATTATTTTAACTTGTCGATACGAGATGCGGATAAGAACCATGAGATCAAATTCCATAGCCAATCCACACTCCTTTTTCCTAGAGAAGTCCTATTGAGCAACAAAAACCAACCAGCTGCCCCGGAGCCCCGTTTTGCAAAAAGCACGGGAGCGCATAGTACTGAGGAACACACATGGGGAGTGTCCCCACGGAAAGCATGCGGGCGAAGAAACTTAGCCCGCTTGTTGGCAAGCAATTTTCTACATGAAAAGATCAAAAGAACATGTGAATGAACTAAGCAAGCTAGTGAACCCAAAAAAAGAGAAAAAATTAACCAAGTGAATGACCATGTTGTCGGCGTACCATATGAAAATTCTCCATCATCGTATACTACGATATTGCAACTTCACTTGTTAAGGAATAAGGGCTCCTTTGATACAAAGGAATTTCATAGGATTTTTACAGGATTTGGATCCTTAGGATTTTTTCCTGTGATCGTCGTTTGATTTGTAAGATTGGAATCCTTATGATTTTTTTTCATAGGATTCATTTGTACTACATTTTGAAGAAAACTTTTCATCCACTCAAACTTCTTTGTAGAATTCTTTTGTTTTTCCTGTGCTATCAAACACATCTCCAAATCCCATAGGATACAAGAGGACATGACACTCTATTCCTACATTTCCTGCGTTTTAAGAATCATGCGAATCAAAGAGGCCCTAAACATTAGCATGATCAACAACTACGTTCTCACACAACACACATATACATATAATACACTGCGACAACTGCGTACATCATGATATACACGACGCCGACAACTAGTGGATAGTGTTAGTGAAGTTAGAGTTACATGGATTAACAATGCAAGCGACATCTAGCCAAAAACAAAAAGATACTGACTCGGCTAGTTATAAAACTGCACATGAGATCAGAGCGTCCTTCCCCGTAGCGTGAGTGGCTATGTAATATTGCCTCTCTGTTTTCTGTGTGTCACGGTTGTGTACATCCTTACTATGCAGAGCTTGGGCTCCCTCGTATCGCTCCCTCCAGGGCGATCAGGGGGCCAACCCTAGCGCCCCGGCCGCCGCCCCCTCCCCCCCTCTCCTCCACCTCGTCGTCCCCGGAGACGTGCGCCGGCTAAGCCCGGGCGCCGCCGGTGATGGGGACGGCGGGGATCTAGGCTGCAGCCCCGCGGTCTGGAGGGACCGGCGGGCGCGTGATCGCCCTTCGGTCTTCGTCTTTCCCGACGGTTCGGCGCTGCTCCGGCGGCTTCGTGGGGAGGGCGGATCAGGAGGGGATGTGGCCATGGTGGATTGGTCGGCGGCGCCTCCGGTCAGATCAGATCTGGCTGGTGCCGCCGGCGGTGGTGGCCATCTCCTCCGTCGGAGGTGGTCGGCTTGAGGCTGGATGGCCAGATCTCGAGATCCGCCATCTAGTTCCGGCTGCGAGTCGGGAAGACATAGTTGCTGGTGAAAACCGAGCCGATGGCAGGCGATGGCGGCGTTCTGCGTCGTTACCTTGATGAAGGCATCGTCGTGTAACTACTGTCGACCCACTCGTGCTGCTCCGGGGGAAACCCTAGGATCTGGTCTTCCAGATCGGACGATGGCGGTACTGCGGTGTCGTTTTCTCTCTTGGGAGCATCGTTTGTGGAGCAGAGCCGGAAGACAGAGGCAGGAGGTGGAGCGGCTTCGTCTTGCACGGAGCTTTCGGTGGAGATGTCAAGTCATGCCTAGCCGACAGGTGCTACGCTGTGTCATGCCTGGTCGGCAGGTGCTACGCACGACAGATCTTCCAGAATCTTCGCGTCTGGACGGACGAGCGCGGGGCGGTGGCGCCGTTGGGCGCCGTGGTGGCGTCGACGGATGGACGGACTGGCAAGGATGATGCGGATCTCTCTCCTGAAGATGGGTCAGCGGTTCGATGGTGATGGCGGCGTCTAAAACGTGTGCATGTGGTGTACGCTTTAGGTCTGCTGCACCGGCTGTGGGTTCCGATACATTATGTGGATGGATCGGCGACGGCACCGGTTTTAGATATGGGGAGTGAGAACACTCCACATTATCGAGTTTTGTAGGTGTGAGTGGTGACTTCGGGTGGCTTGATGTATGTTCTTGTTAGACCTATGTTGAATAATAAATAAAGATGGCCGTATGCATCGATTGATGCAGAGGCCGGGGGTCTTAACCTCCTTTTCCAAAAAAAAAAATGCAGAAGTCAAGTGTGAACTAGTTATGCTTGTATCACCTTGATGCGATGTTATAAGTCAATAGAGCATCTTTTATGAAAAGAAAAGGCCAGGGCTGTAATT
Source organism: Elymus sibiricus (assembly GCA_039707655.1). Taxonomy (NCBI): domain Eukaryota; kingdom Viridiplantae; phylum Streptophyta; class Magnoliopsida; order Poales; family Poaceae; genus Elymus; species Elymus sibiricus. The sequence goes on from CM077672.1 coordinate 395,811,990, forward strand.
GCATAACAGATAAGAAGTAAATTTTGCTACGTTGTTTGCACCTCTTGCCACTCACAATGCTTTTTACTCACCTGACATGCCCGGCTAAGCAATTAAAGGCGCCAATTGATCGATTCCTTTGAGCTTTCAGGACACGTGGCTTAACATAGTGCACTAATCATAGCTTCTTTGCATAATGGCTGAGTAAGTGGACGCCAACAGGACGCATCTGGGACCCAATTGGGAGGATTTGTTACTTAAGTACACTGATTGGTATGGAGTATGGACTATGGAATACCAGAGGAAACAGCCGGAAAGGACTTGATGATATAAAGTGTGGCATAAGGGGTACGTACCAAAAGTTACTGAGCAATGGTGCAGTGCTTGGTTATGACTATTTGACGTGTTCCACTTTTAGTTTAGTCCAACGAATGGTGGTTTTTTGTTGTCCGTGGGGAAAGTATCCAATCAGTGGTAGTTGTCAGCTTGATTGGGATATAAAGATGCATTGTTTTTTTTCACTAATGTACCTTGACTGTAGAAAAATGATATATGCAGGCGGTGTGGATTTTTGGGACATGGGTCTATGCGCACCTGATTCAGCAAAAAAAATCCTAAAATTGTTTTTTTTACGACAATCATAGCCTAGCATAATACTCGCGTTTAAACTTTCGGGACAAAATGAGTTATGTGACATTCTGTGCGAAAAAACAAAATTGCAGCTAATATTAGCTTTTATATAGTACTAGTACAAATGCCCGTGCGTTGCAACGGGCTAAAAATATCGTAAAATCTGCTCCGTGTGACAGTACACGTCATTTCTTATATCCAATTCCGATAAACATCGGCAATAAGTTTATAATGTTATCGCTTTTCGGAGTATGACGCGTGAACGTAAAGAAGCCACCCTAACATCTTTCATCTGATGGAAGAGTAGTGGTGCATGGAATAGTCTAGTACTCGGTTTTATTTTTTACTTTTTGGAAAACACAAATATATTTTTATTTTAAAATAATTAAAGAATTTCGAAAATTTTAATCTTTTTAGTGTAATTGAAACATGTTTTGGAGATCAACATTTTTTGAACACATGTTTTTAAAATATGAATTTTGTAAATTTTGTGATCAATTTTAAATGATTTTGTTAAAAAAAAGTTGGAACATTTTTTGGTATTTTTGTGCATTTTTTTAAAAGCGTGAACATATTTAAAAAGCATGATTTTTTTAAAGCAAGAAGAATTTGAAACACTCTTTATCTTACAAAAACACACACGCTCGGTGTCCGCAATTAAAAAAAAATGTTGGTGTCCAGACCATGTAGTATAAAGTTGAAAAATTCGTCAAGATGTCCTTTGATGGCTCCTCCTTCATCTTAGCACTATCATAGGGTGGAAGAGGAATGGTGTAAGTGTTTTTAGCGGGATATACAAAATGGAATTGTTCTATACTATTCGAGAGTTTAATAACTAATCTAAAAGTTTTTCTTAGAATTTTCAAAAGATTTGAGTGCAAGCTAATTTATTTTGGATGGAAGAGTAGTGGTGCATCGAAGTGTGATTGTTTATATACAATTTTTTTTGTTAATATTCGAAAGCAAACGGGTTTTTACTATGCTGATTATTATTTTTAGAAAATATTGGTTGTTTGGTTTGCAAGATTATATTCCTTTTTTTTTGTACTACTTGAACTTGGCCCAAAGACCGCACTCGCCGTCATCACCATAAAAAAGCAAACTTTACTGGCAAATTTCAGGTGGAGGCCACGTACACCATCACGTGTACGCATCTCGTCTAATCTAAAGTAGTCAAATTCGTTGGCTTCCCTTCCTCTGGCATTCAAAGCCTATCCCCACCCATCGACCCCCCGCCTCGTCATTCTCTCGTTCGTCGTAGTGCCACCACCAGGAGGAGAACCCTCACCCGATCCGGCGCCTCCTTGCACCGCTCCGGCGGCCCCTCGCCACCCGCCGTCGCCCGCGACCACCACAGCAGACCGCCGCCCCGTGTCATCCCCCTGTTTTCCTCTCAAACTCGAGCTCCCGCGCGTCTCTCACTTTCTCTGGTTGCTTATGCCGCCATGGTCGCGCCTTGCCTCCTCCTCTTTGCCGCGCGCCGCTCGCCGCCATTGCCGCCGCTCTGCCTGTGCGTTGCAACGGGATAAGAATTCTGTCAAAAGCTGCACAGTGCCTTGGTTCCCCATGTCACAACAGTCGGCGTTGTTGCAGTCGACTCGCCGTCAGCCACCACTACCAGTCACCACTGATGCATCCCCGTCGCTGCAGCTGGCTTGCTATATACCACCGTTGCTGCAACCTCCCGTTGCAGCAGCCGGTGTTGCTGCAGCCGCCTCATCGTGCCCGCCATTGGCCTTGCAAAATCCCCCGCCGTAGCTTCTCCAGACACCATTGCAGCATCGCCACTTGTCTAAGTGCTGCTCGCAGGTCGCAGCATCGCAGACCAGCAACGGGGTGGTGCTCCTCGCAGCACCGACGTCGTCTTTTTTGGTTGCATCCGCCGCATCTCCGATCGGCCCTTGCAACAGCATCACCTCCCCCTGCCAGCTGTGCATCACCTTGGAACCATGGGGCGCATGAACTTGTGTGTGTAAGCATAGTGTCCATCGTCTTCTCCGTCCCAAGTGGTATCATCCCCGGTGACGGTGAGGTTGGCCGTGTTCTGGAGCTTCAGTGCAAGACTGGTGGCTGGAGGACTTGATTGCCCGCGGACGCGCCCGGCCAGCGTCCGGGCGTGTCCGTTTTGACCCTAATTTTTATTACACCCAACCACAATTCCTACTTTGCCCCCTCACTTTCTCAGACATTACAACAAGCACGTCATGGGCGACACCTCCAGAGCACACCCTGCAGCATGAAACGAACCACCTCGGCAGCTGCCACTCACGCGGCGATGGCCAGCCCGGCCAACACACGGCGGCTGCGCACGTCCAGCATGGCCAGCAACACCAACCAGCTCGGCTGCGTGTACACCAGCCCAACCACGGCCAGCACGCCACAGGCGCCTTGCCCGGCTACGCGCACGGCCATCACGGCCTGCAGCGGCACTGTGGATGCACGCCAACGACACTCGTGCGGTTGCGACGGCACGCGAGGCCCGCGGCTGCGTCCAGCGCATAAGCTAGCACATCAGCCCTGGCCCCAGCGAGCACAGCGGTCGCGAGCTTTGGCCCGGCCGCTCGCGCTCCGTCCCCAGCGTGCATGAGCTCCGACCTAGGCGGCTGAGAGCTCTAGTGCACGAGCTCCGGCTCCAGCTCCGGCCCCAGCGCAGCTCGGTAGCCCCGACACGCACAAGCTCCATCCCCGACGGGCGCGAGCTCCAGCCGCCTCCTCCGCCCACGTCGTCGCCGACACGAGGCATCGTCTCCTCCGCTCGTGTCGTTGCCGTGATAGAGAGAGGAGTGGGTGGCCGCAGGTGGGACAGTCTGGGATGGCTATGACGTGGATCAGGGTGCCCTGGCGTGTTCGGTCACCTTCATATTGCCCCCAAATTTGTTCCGGTTTGAGATACGCCGGTTAGTCTGGACGTTTAAGGAGAAAGTGAGGGGTCTGGGTCATTTTTTTTATCAGACACTGCAGATGCTCTTATCTAATGCAGCTTCCGGGTCTTCCCCTGTTAGAAAAAAACTTCTGTGTCACTTGGTGTGGGTACGGGTGCTATGAAGGAGTGATAATGTCACATGTGGATGGGGATCTGTGGAATGGAACGACTGGCCCAGGATAGATGAGGTAGCGGTGCGTGGGACCCAGTGGACGCGTGTGTAGCTCGCGCAAGGCGGCTAGCCGGCTAGACGCGTTTAACACTTTACAGTCTGCTGGATTAGATCAATTCCCCATGGCACACACGGCCAAGACTCATACCACGATACAACCATACAATGATACAAGCCCCACCCAGAACCATCCAGCAAAGCGGCAGAGAGAGAAAGAGAGAGCGGAAGACGCGGAGCTACCGCGTGAGAAGAGCGAGCGAGCAGCCCAGCGAGCTCAACGACCGCCGCAGGGGCCGCCACGATGTGGAGCACCGACTCCGACCTCGACGAGTCCGCGTCGACGACGACAGCGGCTACCTCCTCCTTGTCCTCCTCAACATGCTCCCTGCAGCCGCAGACGCCCCCTGCCCACCCGCTGCCGATGCAGCCGTAACCGCCGCCGCGCCCAGCGCCGGGTCAAGAGCGGCCCGAAGGCAGAGGAGTCAGAGGCAGAGGCTGAGGCAGAGGAGGTGTGGTGCGCAGTGGGAGGCGGCGTGGCAGCAGTTCGTGTTAACTTATTGTCAGGACTGCGGGTTGAATAACAAAAACCACAGGGGCCTTTTTGCAAAAGTGTCACGACGGGTATACGGGCAGAAGCACTTCCGTGATAAAGCACGGAGTGCTTCTGCCCGTATACCCATCGTCGGCGATTTTGCAGAAAAGCCCCTCTGTTTGTGAGAAATCAACCTGTAGTCCCTGTTTAAGTGGATCTGGAAAAACGATTCGTTTTTACAGAAAAAGCCCTACATTTGTAAGAATTCAGCCCGCGATCCTTTCTTCTGTCTTATCCAGACGCTTCCTTTCCAACGCGGCGGGGCGGCGCCCTTCACGGCGGCGACAGCTCCGGGTGGGCTCGTGGGCGAGCGTGCTGCAGGAGGCCTCCCTTACGGCTGCAACAAACGGAGTTTTCTTACGCATGTGCTAAAAATTTCCAGATTCTACTTATTAGTCCCACCCCGCCTCTTTACATAAAATTCTAGCAACTTATATATATATACGTTCAGAAGAGTTGTGAGAATCAACAAGCCCCAATCGAAAGAGCGAGCCCGAGAGGAAGGTCATGCATGAATCCAACAAAAAGCAGCACTGGGTGCCCAGCTTACAGAGGAGACTAATTTGCCATTTAAGCTAATCTTAAAGAAGAAGAGAGAGCCGAGGTGATGATTCAGAAAAATTTATCCAAGCGCCCACCGGCGAGATCTGGGCCCGAAGCCCCGCAGCAAGGCGCCGTCGGAGGTGGGCTGGACACGACCACGCCGGTCCGGAGCCCGGAGCCCCGGCGCAGATCCACGCGGCCCCGTCAAGCAGGCCACCACCGCCGCGCCTCTGCCGCAGGCCCAGCCAAAGCCGCGCCGCAACTGGCCGACGAACGCGAAATCTGAAGAGAGAGAGATGGGGTCAACGAGCCTGAGAAATCAGAAGAGAGAGAGATGGGGTCAACAGATCGAACGCCAAAAAGGGATCAGGGCGGGGAGGGAGGAGCTTACCGCGCGCATCCGTGCTCGATCCGGGCGCCACGGTCAAGGAAGAAGAGAGAGGGGAACGCGGCGCCGTAGGCAAGCCACGCGTGGTGTGGCTGGAGCACGGATAGAGAGAAGAGCAGCGCTGATGGAGTGATGGGGTTCGTGGGCTCGCTGGATGGATGGATAGATAGAAGAGAAGAGCAGCGCTGCTCTGGAGGAATGGAGATGTGGAATAAGGTCCACGCAGTGGAGAGCTTCTCGGTGGGGATATTTTGGTGTGGATTGCTTTTTCTACTGGCTTCACCAACCAGAAGGTACTAGCACTAGCACCGACTGTAATTTTTTTCTTTCTAAATGAGCACCGATATAAGAGCATCTACAGCCGGATATTGCAAATCCGACACCTCAAACGCCCACGGACGCGCCCGGGCGCGTCCGCGGACACCGACTGGGCACACTCCCTAAATCCATGCCTCCACACCTGCGTATCTCATATCTGGCACTCTATATTCATACAAATTCATGCAACGTAGTACGTAGATCACCAAACTATCAAAATCGACAGGGAACGGACATATAAACCGATACCAGACGGGCACAATTCACATAAACATCACCAAAAGATCACCAAACTGGCATAATTCACATAAACATCACCAAAAGATCACCAAACGGGCATAATTCACACAGTCAACAATCCGGCACATTCTAACTACATACTCCCTCCGTCCCATAATATAAGAACGTTTTTCAAGCTAACATAGTTTGAAAAATGTTCTCATATTATGGGACGAAGGGAGTACTAGAACTAGATTATATAAAAGGAGAGGGCGAGCTTCACCACTTCCTTGCCGGCCCTTTGCCCATCCGGTCGCCGGCGCTGCTGTAGGCGTCTGCAGCAGGAGGTGGGTCGACGTCGGAGCCGTCGGAGTCAGACCCATCGGAGGAGGAGGAATCGGAGATGACGATGTAGCCTTGCAAGCGCCGGACGATGCGGTCTTGCTTGCGCTTGAGCTTGGCCACCCTCGCCGCTGCCTCCGCCACCTCCCGCTCGGATTGCTCAATGCCGAGCCGGAGCTGCTTAGCGTTGATCCTCCGGAGCCGCCGGGCGTCCGTCTCCGCCGTGGTAAGTGACCGACGGTACACCCACTGGAGGAGACGCTCCCTAATTTTCGTCCGTCGCACGTGACAGGTCATTCAGATTTTTGTTCGTCGTCATTGTGGCCCAATTTAGCCGGCCGTTGTGGCCCAACTCAGCCAGCCCACCTGATGTGTGAAAGGGCGCAAAAATTATATGCCAAGGAGTGGGATCGAACTCGCAACCTCGGCACTCAACGTTACAAGTTGTGACCAGTTGAGCTAGAGTACGCTTTGTGTTTGGAGGAAGGGTTATACAGTTATGAAATAGTCCCACCTCGACTCCTTATATTCAACCACACCAGTTTATATACGTGCGAAACTTACATATACCTGAAGCTGGCTGCCGGATGATTCCTATCTAGGTGATGAGAGAACGAACATATGCAGACTGTTATGGACTCCATAAGAGACGATATTGCACAAAACACAAAGGCAAGACCCGGCTGATTAACTGTCCAATCGATTTGGAGTATTCATTGTGTACTCTCCGGTACTGACATCGCTTAGTCGCCGTCCATTGTCACACACGATTATAGATACGGCAGGGTGGGTGCACGGCTGCGCACGCCTTCGACCTCGATAAGTAGCTGGTCATTCGGAGGAGGGTAATAAGCGGCCCGCCCTATCTCCGGCCATGGCCACAGGTTTGTCAATGAAAGACCTCCAATAAGCACCGGCCAAGCCTTGCCTAATTAACTACAAATGGTGGTGCTCTTCTAATCTAGAAGACAACAATACTAAAATATTGTTGGTGCAATGGAATTCCAACTCGACTGCGTACTACAAGTATATACTAACTAAATTTGTTAGTTTTTTTATAGGTGAATTTATGTTATCATCAACTAGCAAACATGCCCGTGCGTTGCAACGGAAAAAAAAATAACGCGCGCACCTAGTCTCATGACATGGCTCAAGACCTCCCACGGGCGCACGTCCTCTATTTCAAACACGAAATCTCACCCATATCGCCGCTTACCCACCTTCCCTCCTTTGACTATAGTGGTCTCGATAGTCGACATGGAGGTGGAGACTAATGTGTTGCTGTGTTGCAACAGGAGAAAGAATGGTTTAAAAACATATTCATGAAATAACAGTGGACACGATGAACTTGTACTACTTCCGCAGCATAATCAATCCATTTTCCCTATCATAAAAAAAATGTTCCACAACCTTTGGGATTACCAGCGTCATATCATTCTAGCCGGTACTGGTGAAATTTCAACTGGTTTGGATTTCCAAAACATGATTTTAAAATTTGTCTGATAAGAAAGAGAATTACTATATTTTCTTGGTGTATACATTGAGTTGTGTCCCAATTATCAAAATATACCACATATTTCTAATCGAAAAACGTTGATTCATTGTTCTAGAAAAAACAAAGCTGATATATATCCATCTCTGAGTTTGGAGCCTTGCTCTTACATATTTCCGAGTATCAGTATTCAGTTTTGTACAACTATATATAGTAGTAGAAAATGAAAAACATGACAATTCTTGGTTAGAAGAGTGCAAGAAGGCACCTGTCAATAGCAATGCACCATTTAATGTCGATAAAATTTGGAGCGGTTAATACAGTATGAAATGCAGACTTCCCTCATTAACTCCGGTGCAACTCCTGCAGTGATATATAAGAAGAAATTTAAATAAAATTAAATTAAAAAGTGAACAGAAAGCACATTATGAGTAAACCATGAACAATACTTGATGTATGGTAGAAAATCTTGTATAGGCTAGGTCTTCCACTGAAGAATGAAGTATTAGCTAGTTGTACATGGTAACTTGGTAAGCTTCTTCTTGAAACGAATTGCTCAATGCAAACTTGTTACTGAAATGGATATTGCAAAACTTGTGCTACTTGCGCTGCATCATCAATCAATTCGTATTATCATTAAAAAAAATGTATCACAGCCTTTGGCATGAGCAGCAGCATATCGTTCTCACCTCCAGCAGTTACCTTAATAAAAATAAATCAAAACTACAGGAGATATTGTCCACGCATTTAGATCTGCAGCTTTACTATGCCTCCAATGTTTGTTTTTTCCCAAACCATCTTCTATTCCTGAACCTCTGTTTCCCTAACGAACACGATGGCTTTATGATTGTGGTAGCCTCATGAGTTGGGACAGAACACAACCATGTGAGCGAAGCCATCCATGCTCAGGGAAGGTCAAACTAAAATAAGATATATGATACTATGGACGTCGAAGACGGTGCTTAACAGCCGGCAGTCAGGAGGACGTCGCTGTTGTGCACTCCAACCCCGTTGCAGGCGCAGCCGACCATGGACTCGTGCACGCTGTCAACATGGATCTCCGTCCCACATCAAATTCTGGGTTGGAGTTCTCTCGCCAAGCCGCCGACAGGCTTGCTGCCGCGACCGAGGGAGAGAGTTGTGTGACGCTGACACCTGATAGCAGTCACGACGCAACCGAGGTCGGAGAAGAACAGAGTAGATGGGGAGGGTGCCGGGGTCGTTCGGGAGAGGGAGATCGAGAGCTGCCACTGCTAGGGCACGGCCGAGGACGAACCGTATTGCAGATCAAGGACCTCCAATGGGCGTCGTCGTCTCAACACGAACCATAGACGCGTAGTTCCGGCGCCCTCGTTCTCGCGGTATGGTGCCAGCAGCCGGCTGCAAGAGACGTGCGTCTCATGTAGTCCACGGACGTCGACGAGCAGCTCCGACGAAAAATTGTTGAACGCCGCGAGGTGGTTGCTGCCAAGTTTGAGGGAGACGATGGTAACCATGCCGCCGGTGCTCGTACTCTTTTGTGATGGTGCCGATGGTTTCCATGCCGCCGACGCTCATACTTCCCTTGCGGCGTCGAGTCCCGCTCCTTGCGCCCATGATTTTCTGGCTTTGATCTGAATCTAAGCGCAGGGTCCTTTGGTCTCTACATATTTATAGGTAAATCAGGCTCAAACCATGTTGGATTACGTTTCAGTTTCTTCAGGGGAGATCGCTACGAACTCTGAGACTTAATTGCGTCCCTTTTTCCATGTGAGAAACATGCATAACTTTTTTTTTTCAATCTGTGATGATGACTGTATCCAGTTTTTGCCAGAGGTGCATGGAATCTACCCAGTTTGTACTTATGTGTCAGTTTGGGATAAGTAGTGGAAACCTTCTTTTTTGAATCCAATCCTCAGCTAGCCCAATTGGTCAGGCTTTAGTAACAAACATGGAAGGCTACGAGTTCGACTCTCCACGCTGCCAAATATGTTTCGTCTACTTTTTGCGGACTATCCTGATCGGCCGGTTTTGTTGGGGCCAGGGTTGGCTGTGGGCGAGGACCAAGGCCTAGCTGCGTGGACGGACGGAATATTCAATTGTTATACGAAATTAATAAAATCTTCTTAGCGGGACGAAACCAAGAATATCACCTTGCTTTATTAGTAGGTATATAGAGGTATAGATACAAGGGAATTTGTATGTACGAAACAACCAGGCTTGCTGTGCATAGTTCATGTTTTCAAACGTACTATCCACTTCTTAAACCCGCTTTATCAGAGGTATCATTTACTTTATATGCTATAGGGCTTCTCTACTCCATTACTAATTCAGTTGAATGCTGCTATGTCCCTTGATTCATATTCAATTTTTTTTCTGGGTTTAACTCTGCTACAAGCTTGCCCTCCAAACAAATGATGCATATGAATCAAGGAGAAGGAGAAATAAGCTATGCTCACAACTTCACTATTCAGGTATATTATCTCCTCTCGATTATTTCACTAGCAATTAACAATAGAAGAAGGAGATATTTCAGTTTGGTGTGCACAATCAGCGTCAAAGTACTAAAATATCAATGACCCGTTGCAACGCACGGGCCCTTTTGCTAGTTATTAGGTAAAGATTGATTCGGTTGTATTTTGCTCGGAATACGGCATGACTCATTTTGTCCTGAAATTTTAACCGTGAGTATTATGCTAGACCACGTATGTTGCCAGAAAGTCTCAAAAATATTTATCTATTTGACTTATTTATTTTTTCAATTCGGGTGCATGCGCATTAGATTCATCGTCGTATTTTCATATATGCAAGAGTATATATTCGCGTCAAAGGGATAGCGTGTAATAAGTGAAAAATAATTGGGGTATATATGTCCATCGAGTGCGATGGCGTAAGCATAAAGGAAAAGCATCAATGGTAAAGTAAAACTAGAGGTGAAGGCGTGAAGCTGCACGTAGCACTATTCTCCAAATGCTAATTATTTTACGAGTAAAATACCTCATGGGTCATAATTCTTTTTCGAAGAGGTCAATTTAGTCCCATTTCTTTAAAACATTACATGTGGGTTCTAAAAGCACGTTCTCTGTTGGTTCTATACGACCATGATCTGTTTTGACTCCACGCGTGGTGGATTGACCCCTCTCCACTCCCGAATTGTTATCTTTCTTCTCGGTTGGAGGCTCTGCCTTTTTCTTGTCGATTGTGCTATCAACGAGCGTGTGTTAGCCCAATGGTCATGATCACCACAACTTTTCTTGTTCTTTGGCTATTGCGAGCGTCGATCGACTAGAGCACGTTACGGTAATGCATGCACATACGTGCAAGGTGGCGAAGTATTAAGTCATGCATTGACTTTCGAGCAGTGGCGGTGGAAGGGGCAGAACAGAGATGGGCCACGAAACTAGCCGAAGAAAATGATTTGGGTAGGGGGGGGGGGGGGGGGGGGGGGGGGACTTGGCACCAAAATAATGGCTATGTGGCGGTTGTCAACCCGCCGCGCATACACATAAAAATTGACGAGGGATGCCTAGGACCTACAGTGAACATCCTAAATACATTTGGATCCAGGCACGCGGGTTCAAAAAATTGATACTGCTAAGTACTCCCTTCGTCCGGAATTACTTGACGCTATACATCCGTTTGAGCGTCAAGTAATTCTAGACCGTGGAAGTACGTCTTTAGAAAATAAAATAATTAGGTTCACACACGTCATTCGTCTTATCTACTCGCAATTCCAGGGGTTATCCTGCAATGTATGTACAAGCAGTTGACCCTTGCGCGAGAAAGCACCTTGCGCCAGTGCCACTATTTAAACTTGTTCGATAAGAGATGCGGATAAGAGGCCATGAGATCAAATTCCACAGCCAGTCCACACTCTTTTCTCCAGAGAAATCCTCTTGACCAACAAACCAACCAGCTGCCCCAGCCTCCCGCTTTGCAGAAAGCACGGGATCACGTAGCATGGAGGCGCAGGCGCACACATGGGGCGTGTCCCCCCGGACAGCGCGCCCGGAAAAGCTCTGGACCATGACAAAAGCTCCGTTGGTGGTTTTTTCATCCTCATCCCTTTCACATGTAGCGCCCGGATTGGCAGGCAGGCACACCCGAACCAGAACCATCACGCGATCCTCCATCCAAAGGCAGCGGCGCAAAGATCCGGGACGGGATCTCCTCTGGCCAGCCAGCTTTTGGGTTTTAAGGTAGTGTTCTCCTGCTTTTTTCTGCCTCTCGTCGTCACTCGTCACCCCCAAGCTTTAGCTGGCCGTGTTGGCTGCTGCCTGCCTGCCTGCCTTTACCCCCAGCCGCTCGAGGAGCATATGCTTGCTCGTCGGGGGTGATAAGATCGATCGCGAGAGGTGAGCTCGGGGTGGGAAAAGACCGATCCATGGATTGGACAGGCGTATCATGGTGGTGGATCGTCGCGTTGGGTGGGTCTGACGTCCGCGCGCGCGAGGAAGAAGCGCGGATGCTCGCGCGCTGGAGCTAGGCGCGCGCCGGCCGAGCTCTTTTGCTCCGCGTGTCGCCGGCCGACATGTGGCCGTGTACGCCCATCGCTTGTTCCAATGGAGGCCCGCGCGCGTTGTGGAAGCCTGAATGAGTGTTGAGCCGCTGGATTAATTGTGCAGCGGTCCGTGGAGACGAGATGTTATGGGCCAGCTATGGAACAATCTGGAATCGCTAAAGCACATCTGAGAGCCTATCTGGTGCACCGGAGCTTCTTGTGCTACCGGTGCATCGGACGCCGGTTACACATTGGAAAATGTTCAAAAAAAACCAAGAAAAAATTAGTGCATTGACAAAACATCATTCTATGTTGTCACAAAAATTCAAATTAAAATTCGAAACATTGCTCGGGATACAAAAATGACAAATATTGACACCAATGTGATAATGGGCCAAATCTAAAGCCCAATTTGTGTTATGTACTATTCAGTGTCAAATTTGTCATTTTTGTATCACGAGCTATGTTTTGAATTTGGATTTAAATTTTTGTGACAACATATATTAATATTATGTGAATGTGCTAATTTTTTTTCAGATTTTTTTGAACATTTGAAAATGTGCTAAGATAGTCCGGTGCACCGGTAGCACAAGAAGCTCCGGTGCACCAGATACGTCCTCAAGCACATCTAGATGTGTCATAAGTATTGCACATCTAAGTTTTATGTCATTGATCTTACGCGGAGCTTCGTGTGAGTATTTTCTTTTTTCCTTTTCTTTTTCTTTTTTATGCTTGATTGAGTCACTTAGATATGCAATAACTAGGGCACATCTAGATGTGCCCTAGACAGACCTTTTATTTTTAGACCTTAATATCAGGTGAAAATCAGGGAGGTCCTTGTACAAACGAATCATTCCTGGGTCAACGCCACCGTACTACATCCTGAAGCTAATCAAGGAGGAGGCTAAGATTTGGGTCATCGCAGGAGCGAAGCACTTAGTAATTTGATGCCGCGAGAGTAATTTTTCTCTTTGTATGTTTGATGTCGTTGTGCTCATCTCTGGAGCAATAACTCTGTAAACTCTCTTTCTTAATTAATGAATGAGGCAAATCTTTTGCCTCCGTTTCAAAAAAAAAAAATCATTCCCTGGGAACGTCCAGTTCGGGCGAAAGAAATCGTTCGCAAGGTGTAATCCCTTCCAGCGAACCCTTCCTCCTTGTACATATCTGAGCCTCAATTGGACCAAAATAGATTTTCGATCGGATTTTTTGGCTGCATGGCTCATCAAAATGAAAAATCTAGGACTACAATTAGACTCCGAAAAAACAATAAAATAAGACAAAAATGAACGATTAAATTACAGCTCCTGAATATTTAATTCACCAATTAATTTCTTATATCATACCATTTTTTGCCAAATAAGCCAACAAACGTCGATGTTTTCCCAAAAGTCCGATCTGTTTATGCGAATGATGCACAATTACTTTCGAACTTTTTTGTATGATTCAAATGAAAAATCTTTCTCAAGATTCATATTCTACTAATGGGCCAAAAAAAGCCCATTCGCATATTTAGCACACACAACTAACTAAAAAGAATTGTCTAAAAAAGAAATATATATACATGTATTGCTAAAATTGCAAGTTGTCATGTGAAAAAGAAAGTATTTTAACTAAAAAATGCCATCACATAAAATCATACATGGCAAATTTGCGTTTTATCGAAACAAATGCGTACATAAATTTGCCATGGTACGCTAAAAAACATTTAAAACACAAGAAATTTATTTAAAATTGTCGTGGTTCTATAATTTGAGTTGCCATCACAACGAGAACTTAGTTACCATGGCAAACAAGTTTTTTGTTTTCTATGAGAAATTATTAAAATTTGAAAATGTTAAAAACAAAAAGGAAATTGCCATGATCGAGACATAAAAATGCCATGACATTAAAAATAAAATTTCATCATACAAATATTAAAATTGCAATGTTGGGTATTTTCTTTATCAAAACAAAAAAATCACACAAAGAAAAATACCGTGATTCAATAATTAAAAATGCCAGGCCATTAAGGTGTTTTAGATTAAAAAAATGTCATGCTTTGAGTTATAAAAATGTCAGGCTCTTAATAATAAAATTGTCATGATTCAAAAATTAAAATTGCCATACTGTGTATTTTCTTTGTCAAAACAAAAAAAACACAGAAAAGATATTGCCATGATTCAAAATTAAAGGCCATGCCATTAAAAATAAATTTATCATCCTACCTATAAAAAAAATGTCATGCTATTAATAACAAAATTGCCATGCTCTTAATAAAAAATGTCATCTTGTTTTTACAAAAATGCCATGGCAATTTACAAAACTTTGCCATGGTTTTCAGCAATGTTTGGGATATCGCTTATCGTTATCGTCTCGGTCGGCTGGGGATTAGAGATTAATCGGAAATCGGCCGATTAATCGATTTTATCGGTCGACTATTAATCGGCAGGTTTTTTTTCGCAAGACCTACGTTTTCAAGCACTATTAAGGCAAAATTGGAAAAATCAACAAGTGTGTTCTCTAAGCCTTTAACACTACATCAATATATAATAGCAGCACATGTCATGTTTTTGCATGTTTGAAATTCAAATAGGACAGGAGTACATAGATGCTACAATATTACATAACAAAAATTGGACAGCACTTCAACAGCACATATTCTGTTTGGGCATTTTCAAATAGGATAGCACTGCATAGATTTATTCATTTACATAACAAGCAACAATAGGCAGAACAGCAGTACATAACTACATATATGAGTGCACAAGTAAACTGAGATAGTAGATAGGCTGCAGTACATATATAATGTCTCAGTCCACAAATAAACTGAGATAGTATCATAGTGGATACTGAATAGGCAGCATAGCAGTACATAAACAGGTCCAGAATACATAAATAAGCTTAGTTCTACACTTCTACTTCTACTTCTTAGTCTTACTAGTTACTACTTTGCTAGCAAACAGCCAAACAATAATCAACCAAAATAAGGTAGTTCTTAGCTAGCTCTCTGATTCTCTCACAAGTCACAAGTCACAACCAAAATAAGGCAGTACTAGGAATGAGATTGTTAAAAGGCCTAAGGGTTCAAGGCTGCATCAGGTCTTCCTCATCATTTTCATCTATCACCCCAACCATGTCATCATCAGACTCAAACTCTATCTCATCTTCATTGATAGGCACAGTGTCATCTTCATCATCGGAAACAAAGTCTTCCACTTCATGGAGTTCTCTCACCCTTTGACTTCTACGAGGCTCTGTTGTATTGTCAACTCCGGTAGCTCCCATCTCTTCATCATCGTAAGCATCTTCACATATCCAATCTTGGGCTGTGGAAGCATCTTCACCAAGGAGAACATCACAAGATGAGGAGTATTTCTTTCTCTTGTCTAGAAATCTTCCATTGAATTGAATATAAACTAGATCGTCCCTACGACGCACATCTAATTTATTTCTCCTCTTTGCATCAACCTACAAATTGCATAGTGAAGGTTAGTGATTCACATCTTTTCATAAATGAAAAAAGGATCAGATTTGAATATTTGCAAGTTGAGACTTACTTGTTTAAAAACGCTCCAATTTCTTTCACACCCAGATGAACTTGTGGTTAAGTTGAGTATCCTCAAAGCCATGTGCATCAATGTAGGAGTTTGCAGCCCATAAGTTGCCCACCACTCCCCTTCATTCATAGGAAATAGAAAGTACTATGCATCAGGCCTAAAATATTAGAAATGCAATATGGCAAAGTTATCTTTGAGAACAAGCTTACCGGCATTGTAATTGCCATTGGTAATTGCTTTTGTGGCAGCCACCTTCCCAAACATGCCTTCCTTCTTTTTAAACTTGGGCAAGTCTATGTTAAGGGCATTATTTTGTGTGTCATCATCATCATGATAAAATTGTTCAATAACATCCATCAACCCGGACACGACTTCTAAATCGGTGAAGATGCTTGGGGTAGTATAACTATAATAGGGATTCAAGGCATATGCTGCCATGTGCAACTTGGTATCTAGCCTCCCATCCATCTTGCTCTCCATGGCTGTTGTGATCACCTTGTAGTCCTTCTCCGAACCTTCAACCGCAAGCATTATTGCCTTCTGTGTCTCTATTATTTGTCCATACATAGAGGCCATGGACTGCCCATCACTATCAGCCAACCGAAGTAACTTCACCAATGGCTCAAAAACCTTGCATCAAACATACACAAGCACTACATTAGTTACTATTTAACATATGAGCAATGATGCATACTAGCATAAGTGTAAAACACAATTAAACAAGAGTACAAGACACAATTTGTAGTTCATCTAACAATACCTTAATGCAAAGAGACACATTTTTCCAGAATGCCCTACTCATTATTGTGGCATGAGGCACCTTTCCTTTCTTTGTTCTGGTGTGCTTGCATTCTTCCCAAGTGTCACTACAACACATCTCCGTTAGCTGCTTCCTCTTAGCAGCGAGACTTTGCAATGTAAGAAATGCCGAAGCAAATCTGGTCACTCCCGGCCTAACAATGTCCCTCTTCTTTGTATAAGATCTCATCAATGCCAATGTGGCATGATGTGCATAAAGGAAAATTGTCATCTCCTTGGCTTTGGTTATTGCAGGACCAAAATGCTTCAACTTGCCAATTGCTTCGACCATCAAGTTAATTGTATGAGTTGCACATGAGATCCAAAATATCTTGGGCCTTTTAATTTTCAACATCCCCTTAGCTCCCATGTTGTTTGATGCATTATCCGTGACTACTTGAACAACATTATCAGCCCCTACAAAACACCATTGCAAAACACAATAATGAAATCACAACATTCAGCATACAACCACATGATGAAAACTTGAAAAGAAATGAATGAGAGCAAAGTAAAAAGTTGAGATTAGTACCAATTTTCTCAATGCACTCATCTACATAATCGAAGATGTATTGACTTGTGTGTGCATCAGCCGACGCCTCCTTTGATCCAAGAAAGATTGTTCCTAACTTGCAATGCACACACAAGTTCATGATGCTCCTCCTTTTCTTGTCTGTCCAAGCATCGGTCATGATAGAGCATCATGTATCTGCCCTCTCAACATCATGTGGCTTCAACAAATCCTTAGTCCTTTCAACCTCCTGCAACAACATCTTCTCTCGAATCATATATTGCGAAGGTCGCCTCCAATTTGGACCATAACGACCAAGAGCCTCACAAAATTGTTTGAAGTCATCATCGTTGATAGCATTGAAGGGTACATTTTTCTTGTACAACCATCTGGCCAAATATTGCCCTACTCTATAGCTTCTCTCCTTATCAACACTATCATTTATATTCCGTTGAAACTTTTTCATGTTCAACGGGATCGACGGGTCGATTGGAGCAAGATACTGATCCATAGGCCCCTTCTTCGGGTCACCGTTGCCAACTTCATTAAGCTCTGCTTGATCTTCCTCGTTGGCCTCTATGGTCACCAAGGCTCTTACTTCATTTTCTTCCTGTAGCTTTTGCTTCTTCTTCTTCTTTGGCGCCTCATATGCATCCTTACACCGAGCTTGTTGTTCTAGTGTGGCTTGTATACAACTTGTCACTGACCCTTTGATCTGAGCAATGTGTTGCTTCATCCTAGTCACTCCTCCCGACATCACTTTTCCACAAAGCTTGCACTTGACTCTTTGCAGATCATCTGGATCAATCAGCATAGCAAACTCCCATGCCATGTCATCCGAGTTTCTCTTAAGTCTGGAACTTGTAACCTCAGAAGCACCGGAAGCAGCCATCTAAAAAAAGGGCAACAACATGTATGAGAATCAGACTAATAAAAGGGCAACTTATTCTGTATATGATTGATGATTCTTATTCTGTACATGAAAGAAAAGAGCAACAACATACAAGGGCAACTTATTCTGTACATGATTCTGCACTATTGTGATTCTGTAGTTGATTCTGTTAAACTCAAAACTGACTGAATTTTATCACTAGTGACTGAATGACTGAAGGGCAACAACAACTAGTAGTCAGTAGCTGCAGTTAAACTCAAAAAATGACTGATTTTTATCACTGCTAGTAGGCAGTTTTAACTGAAGAAATGACAATTTGCTTACAACTACAGTTATTGACAATAAGACTTGCTTACAACCACAGTAATTGACTGAAGAAATGACAGTAGCTGGCACTCATTTTTATCAACAGAAGAAATGACAGTAGATGTAGTTTGAAAGCTTAAAAGAGGAGAGCGGCGTGACAAAGAAACAATACCAGGAGTGGATGGAGCCGTTCGTCTTGCTGCTAGAGAAGGGATGGCGTGTCTAGCTACTGCCGTTCGTTGGAGTAGGAAGCAGAGGATGGAGCCGCTCTGCTGCTGCTGGGGGAAGGGTGGCGGCGGCGAGCAACACCACCCGTCGGTGATGGAGATGGCTCCAGTGCTGCGAGAGGAAGAGTGGCGCAGCTCCGGTGCTGGTAGAGGAAGAGGGGCGCAGCTCTGGTGCTGCTGTAGCAAGGTATGGCGACGGGGAGCAGGTCCAGCCGTCGGCAATGGGAGCTGCAGAGGAGTCGCGATGGCGATGCAGGAGTTGGAGATGGTGCTGCCGCGATGCTGGTTGAGGTCCCGTGGAAGAGGAGAGGGGGATCCAGAGGGCGCCTAGCTCGGGTGGTGCTAGCTAGGGCCGCCGGAGGCTAGCAGGGTGCGGCGGCGTGGTGGATCTTGCATCGCGGCGCGGTGGGGAGGCTGAAACCCTAACTGAGCGGGGGAAATCCCAATTGTGTGTTGCGGCTGTGCGGGAAGGCCACCGAATGTGCCTTAGGGGAGCCAAAATTTAGCCTTTTGGGCTTTCTGACGTTAGGGGCCCAGCCCGATTAATCGGGAATCTAACGATTTATCGCCTGTCAGAGCGATAAATCGGTCCGAATGATAAATATCAAAGATAAGGCCTTATCTTAGCGGTCACCACACGATAAGCGATAAATCGGCCGATAAATCGCCGAGTCGGCCGATATCTTGAACAGTGGTTTTCAGAACACTTACTCTTATTTTTGCCGTGGACTATAACTAACATTTGAAACATGACAAAACTTCGGCAAAAACTATCTATAAAATATGGCAAAAGAATATAAAAATCGCCATGTTTTTGAAGAACACACAAACATTTATGAATTTGCAGGTGGTTTAGTAATAAAAAAGGATTTCAAAACACAGATTTGTTATCTTGCTGCATCATACCAGGTTATGACATCAAACACACATTGCATCACGTAGCATTTGTAAAATCTAGAGAAAAAGGCCTCTAAGCATCAAATTAACCATGGTAGCTAGTGTAGTTGATTCGAACAAAAGGGGACAAACAGGTGAAAAAGTTATGCACGGATAGGACCATGCATTTCCCTTACTTAATTTATAAAGGTGCATCAGCATGACAATTCCAACTGCAAAGTAGACAAACAAACAGAGTAGATCATAAAATTGTCATGGCATCAAATCATAATTTGCATTGGCAAAAAACATCAAAAAATTGTCGAGCGCCATGGTAATTTCGTCTGATCAGGCCATGGGCACTTTTATTGTAGGTCCCATGGCACTTTCTATTGCAGGTGCCATGACACTTTTATTGTTGGTGACATGGTAGTTTCATTTGCCATTTGTCTATAGGTCATGGCAAAATCAGAAGAAAAAACTCTATAAAAAATGCAGGTTTACAAAAAAAGAATAATTAATACACATTAACTTACAAAATTAGTACCCTGCTTGTTGCGATTTAATTTTCCACGAATCAAAAAAGAAAATGTATTTGAGATGGGCCCAAAAACATAAGTGTACGGCTTGTTATGTATACAAATTGTCGTGCAATGAGTCATAATGTTACTAGGCATGACTACATGAAGTTGCCACCGGCTGTATACTAGATTTAGGAACCCATCTAAAAACTACAAAGCACACTTCATGGGTGAAAAACAGTAAGTGATAATGAAAGAAGTTATGACATGAAACTTTTCATGGGTGAAAAATCGAACAGTGTGGCAACTTCATAGTAACAACCATGGTAAGTTAGTGGTTACAGGATCTTGGTAACTTGTCATGTCATCTACTATGCACGGCAAGCCGTATTTTTGATCAGGTTCAATTTGTAAATCAGCCACAAACTCCACAAAACTACTACCGTTGCGCTACACGAAATTAAATCGAACATCGATAGAGAGAGGGGCGCGGCCGCGGGGAGAAGAAGAGGGAGAGGCGACCTCGAGGAGCTTCATGGTGTTGGCCCCGTCACTGGCCTCCCTCGTGAGCGTCTCAGCCTCCCGATCGACTCCAATCCGTCCCGAGCAACCGCCGCCTCCAGTACCCTCTCGGCCTCGAGTCCCAGCCCCTTGGATAGCACCCTCGATACGTTCCGGCACAGCTTCACCACCTCCTCGCCGTACTCCTCCTCGCCTCCATGCCATGCATGTATACACATCGGTCAGCTAAATAACTTCTGAATTGATTGGATCGATGAGCACGCGAGTGCATGTGCGTAGATGTACGTATCTTTATGCGCACCGTAGGGTGGACGGAAGGGACGACCACTTGTCGTGGCTCTCGATCGATGATGGGAGGAGGTGCAAGAAGTAGTAGTCACCCCAGTCGAGGTGCCCACCCTTGGTGATGTCGAGGCGGCTGCCGTAGAACTCGTACGTCCCCGACAAGTTGGCGTACCGCTCGCACACCTCGGCTGACTGCCTGAAGAAGTCCCGCCACGACCAGCGCCCGCCGCAGCAACTCAGGGCTCACGCCGTGGTTCACCACGTCGAACACCCCCCCACCCCCCCCACCCCCCCGGGCTCCCGGCACGCCGCTTCCACGGCGTGGACTGTCTCGTCCGAGTCCGACATTGACATGCCGGCCACCAGAGATCCTCGCCACTGTCAATTCAAACTTCTTCTCACTATAACTTGAGTTGTAGTGCTCCATTCAGTTAATTCTTTTTGCAAACGAATTCTTATGTCATATACAATATGTCAAACAACAAGTATGTTAATTTTCCATATACTTTTGACTCTGTTCTATACTTATCTAGTAATATAGGCTTATATAGCCATATTTCATCATCTATTTACTCTCTTGAGTTGATTCTTCCACCCGTCACCTTATAGCCCTATATAAACCTATACTCTATATAAGCCTAGTTATATTAATGTTTCTTTATCTTGCCATATTTTTATTTTGTTCTTTTGATTCTTCTTTATGGCATGGTTGTGTATTTGGATTATTCCGTTTACGATATATTGTTCGGAGCGTGATGAGTAGAATTATCAGGATTGTGAGTGCGACGATCTTCATCAAACTTACCAGGCAAGTTACAGCTTGATCATCCTTTACCATATTTTTCCTATGCATGTAGTTTTGTATGGCATTATGATAACATGCATGTGTGGGGATATTATTGTATTATGTTATGCTATCGAGCTTGTTTCCTAGTCGATGTAGATCATGGTAGTTGTATTTCTGGCTATGCTATGTAGACGGGGTTAATTAGTTTATTCATCGAGATTATGTGATGATTGTATTAAAGACTTGAGTAGAAACTTAATATAAAATTCACCTCTAGATGGACAGGGTATCTTGCAACTTTCTAAGTGCATGCCAGTAGTAGATGCGCTAGAAAGGTTGGATTGCCGTTTATAGAGGGAGGTCATCACAGAGTATCTTGCACCTTTTCTGAGGCATGCATGTAGTATATGCACCCTAGTGGATGTCGTTCAATCTCAAAAAGATCACAGAGACCTTGATGTTTAGTAGCTTCCATGTACAACCACTTACCATAGACGTTTGGTCTAGTGGGTAAAGTGTACAAACCTCTTTAGAGTGTTAAAACTAATCAATTAGCCTTGCCCTCGGTTATGTACAAATTTGAGTAGCTAGATCAACTGTAATGGTATAACAATAAAATATACCTTAATAAAATTTGAGTGAGAACCTTAATGATGGAAACAGTTTGGAATTGAACTGCTCAATTCAACCGTGTGTATTTAATTACAGCAAGACATATAAAATGCGACTATTATATTATGTAGTTACGAGGATAAAAACAACTTCTCTGCAAAACAAGCGCTGACATATCTTCTTGACATACCTTTCATGTAGATGTTGGTCTGTTATATCATCCCCGTGACTTGCCAGTATATTCAACTTACTGACGTACACGATTGTAACTTATCATGTTGCAGGATTTTATACGACGAGTAAGTGATGCAATGTAGGGTTACGATGTCTATCCTCAATTTTTTCCTGTGGCGTTGATGGACTCCATGAAGATCTTATTTGCTCTTCCGCTATATTTTATTGTGAGCTAGCATTGAGCTATGCATGCATTATGTAATACTTATGACTTGTGGTTTATTCTTGATACTAGATCATGTATTGTGTGTGCTAGCTATTGATCCAGCGACTAGCACAGTGAGCACAGAGACTCGAATCTTATTAGGTTTGGTCGTTACAGCTCACCCAAGGTGCAACTCGAGGCCGAGCACTCCGATGCCACCGACGTGGTCACGCTCCTTGCGGACTCGGAGATCGTTGTCGAGAACAACACGATCCTCACATCTGTGGAGAGCGTGCGCATGGTCGACCACGAGCGCCGCTAGATCGTCTGCCTCGACACGAGAGCGTGATGAGATGTTCGACGAGCTAAAGGCAAAGCCGCCGATGAGGATGAGGCGGCTGGCAGGTTCGCATCGATGACGTGGATTCGCCCCATGGCCAATGACCACGAGGCCAGCACCTCCGACGCGGGAGTGATCAACCTCTCCTCTAACGATGAGTAGAGCTCCTATTTATCTATTTAGATCTAGTTCTATCTAGTTTATCTCGATGTTTTAGATAATTCAATGTCGATGTAGTGGTATTGTAGTATGTAATGTACAATTGAATTATGCTATGTTTGGTGTGTAATGTGGCCCCATTGTTTAACTATGCAATGATCTAGTTTAAAGTTGTGTTTGAAACAAAATTGTATGCATTTTTTTATGGGGGGGAGGGCCGAGGGATTAAGTTTTTGGGGAAAGGCCAGGTGCACAAAAGTTTAATCCATAAAAAATAAGGGGATTAACGTATGGGAGCGAGGACAGGAAATTAAATGATGGGGAAAGGTCTAAAGATGCTCTAAGCTCCGTCCTTGCCCAAGTCGCCTGGAACTCTCATAGCATACACAACGGTATGTCTTTGTGCTCATTGGCCATTGCTACTTGTAAACTGCGTTAGTATTTCCCCGAAGAGGAGAGGATGATGCAGTATAGTAGAGATAAATATTTTTCCCTCAGTTAAGAACCAAGGTTATCAATCCAGTAGGAGAACCAAGCAAAATCCCGTTAAACGCACCTGCACACACAAAAGCAAACACTTGCACCCAACGCAAATAAGAGGGTTGTCAATCCTCTTAGCGGTTATTTGTAAGGATTAATTCTGATAGTGATAGATAGATAAACTAAAATGCTAAATAAAATAAAATTAAATAAATTGCAGAAAAGTATTTTTGGTTTTAATATATGATAAAAGTAGACCCGGGGGCCATAGTTTTCACTAGAGGCTTCTCTCTCGAACACATAACATACGGTGGGTAAACAAATTACTGTTGGGCAATTGATAGAAAAGCAAATAATTAAGACGGATTCATTGCAATGATCATGTATATAGGCATCACGTCCGAGACAAGTAGACTGACTCCTGCCTGCATCTACTACTATTACTTCACCCATCGACCGCTATCCAGCATGCATCTAGGGTATTAAGTATGAAACAGAGTAACACCTTAAGCAAGATGACATGATGTAGACAAAGTAAACTCAAGCAATATGATTAAACCCCATCTTTTTATTCTTAATGGCAACAATACAAATATGTGTCATGTCCCTTTCTGTCACTGGGATTGAGCACCGCAAGATTGAACCCATCACAAAGCACCTCTCCCATTGCAAGATAAACCAATCTAGTTGGCCAAACCAAATCGATAGATCGGAGAGAAATACAAAGCTATAATAATCATGCATAAAAGAGTTCAGAGAAGATTCAAATATTTCTCATGAATAATCTAATCATAAACTCACAATTCATCGGATCCCAACAAACACACCGCAAAAGAAGATTACATCGGATAGAACTCCAAGAACATCGAGGAGAACATGGTATTGAAGATCAAAGAGAGAGAAGAAGCCATCTAGCTACTAGCTATGGACCCGTAGGTCTGTGGTAAACTACTCACACATCATCGGAAGGGCAACAAGGTTGATGAAGAAGCCCTCCGTGATCTATTCCCCCTCCGGCAGAGTACCGGAAAAGGCCTCCAGATGGGATCGCGGAAGAACAGAGGCTTGTAGCGGCGGAAAGGTTTTCTCTTCTGTCTCTCTGGTATATTGGGGATATTTGGGAATTTATAGCGCTGGAATTAGGTCAGGAGGGGCTACGAGGGCCCCACAAGCCTGGGGGCGCGCCTACCCCCCTGGGCGTGCCCTCCAGGCTTGCCGCCTCCTCGTGGCTCCTCTGGTCTTCTCCTGAAGCTTCGTGGGTCTCTTCTGGTCCAGAAAAAATTAATCCAAAGTTTTTTTTCTCGTTTGGACTCTTTTTGATAATGATTTTCTGAAAAGACAAAAATAAGCAAAAAACAACAACTGGCACTGGGCACTGGGTTAATAGGTTAGTCCCAAAAAATGATATATAATGGCATATAATTGCATATAAAACATCCAAGATTGTTACTATAATAGCATGGAACAATAGAAAATTATAGATACATTGGATACGTATCAAGCATCCCCAAGCTTAATTCCTGATTGTCCTTGAGTAGGTAAATGATAAAAACAGAATTTTTAATGTGGAATGCTACCTATCATGTTTCAGCATGTAATCTCTCTCTTACGGTATGAATATTGAGATCTGAATGATTCAAAGCAATAGTCTATAGTTTGATATAAAGACATCAATACTCAGGCATACTAACAAACAATCATGTTTTTCAAAATAAAAATGCTAAAGAACGTTATCCCTACAAAATCATATAATCCTGTCATGCTCCATCTTCTTAACACAAAATATTTATCATGCACTACCCCGATGACAAGCCGATCAATTGGTTCATACTTTTTAACGCGCTTCAGCTTTTTCAACCCCCACGCAATACATGAGTGCAAGCCATGGATATAGCACTATGGGTGGAATAGAGTGTGGTGGTAGAGATTAGTAAGGGGAAGTCAAAAATAAGAAGATAGTCTCACATCGACGAGGCTGATTAACGGGCTATGGAGATGCCCATCAATTGATGTCAATGCGAGGAGTAGGGATTG
The DNA here is from genome assembly GCA_039707655.1 of Elymus sibiricus. Classification (NCBI taxonomy): domain Eukaryota; kingdom Viridiplantae; phylum Streptophyta; class Magnoliopsida; order Poales; family Poaceae; genus Elymus; species Elymus sibiricus. Next base: position 395,837,336 of record CM077672.1, read on the forward strand.
CCATGCAACGGATGCACTAAGATCTATAAGTGTATGAAAGCTCAACATGAAAACTAAGTGGGTGTGCATCCAACTTGCTTGCTCATGAAGACCTCGGGCATTTGAGGAAGCCCATCATCGGAATATACAAGCCAAGTTCTATAATGAAAAATTCCCACTAGTATATGAAAGTGACAAAATAGGAGACTCTCTATATGAAAAACATGGTGCTACTTTGAAGCACAAGTATGGAAAAGGATAGTAACATTGCCCCTTCTCTCTTTTTCTCTCATTTTTTTCATGGGCTTTTTTAGCCTCTTTTTTCCTCCCTGGGAAAATGCTCTAATAATGATGATCATCATACTTCTATTTGCTTACAACTCAAAAAAAATTACAACTCAAAAATAGAACAAAAATATGACTCTATATGAATGCCTCTGGCGGTGTACCAGGATGTGCAATGATACTAGCGTAACATGTATAAAAAATGATGAACGGTGGCTGAGCCACAGATACTATGTCAGCTATATGATCATGCAAAGCAATATGACAATGACGATGTGTGTCATAAAATGGAACGGTGGAATTTGCATGGCAATATATCTCGGAATGGCTATGGAAATGCCATGATAGGTAGGTATGGTGGCTGTTTTGAGGAAGATATAAGGAGGCTTATGTGTGATAGAGTGTATCATATCACGGGGTTTGGATGCACCGGCGAAGTTTGCACCAACTCTCGATGTGAGAAAGGGTAATGCACGGTACCGAAGAGACTAGCAAATTGTGGAAAGGTGAGAGTGCGTATAATCCATGGACTCACATTAGTCATAAAGAACTCACTTACTTATTGCGAAAGTTTATTAGCCCTCGAAGCAAAGTACTACTATGCATGCCCCTAGGGGGATAGATTGGTAGGAAAAGACAATCGCTCGTCCCCGACCACCACTCATAAGGTAGTCAATCAAGAATAAATCATGCTCCAACTTCTTAGCATAACGACAGATCATACGTGCATGCTTCGGGAATCACAAACCTTAACACAATTATTCTTACTAAACCACAATTATCTACTAGCACCTCCCACATATTACCATCTTAATATCGCAAAACTATTGCAAGGAATCAAACTTATCATATTCAATGATCTACATGAAAGTTTTTATTATATCCCTCTTGAATACCTATCATATTAGGACCAAATTCATAACCCGTGCATATTACCATTGCTATTCATTAGACTCTCAAGAAGATATAAGTGAAGCATGAGAGTGCAACTATTTCTTTAAAATATAACCACCGTCGTGCTCTAAAAGATATAAGTGAAGCACTAGAGCAACTACCTAGCTCAGAACAAATAAGTGAAGCACATAGAGTATTCTAACAAATCACGAATAATGTGTGTCCCTCTCAAAAAGGCGTGTTCAGAAAAGATGATTGTGGCAAACTAAAAAGCAAACAAACTATATCACAAGACGCTCCAAGTAAAACACATATCATGTGATGAATAAAAATATAGCTCCAAGTGAGTTACCGATAGATTGTAGACGAAAGAGGGGATGCCTTCCGGGGCATCCCCAAGCTTACACGCTTGAGTATTTCTTGAATATTACCTTGGGGTGCCTTGGGCATCCCCAAGCTTAGGCTCTTGCCGCTCCTTATTCCTTTATCCATCGTAGTCTCACCCAAAACTTGAAAACTTCAGCACACAAAACTCAACAGAAACCTCGTGAGATCCGTTAGTATTACAAACAAATCTTAAACTTTAGGTACTGTTGTAAATTGATTCATATTTAATATTGGCATAATGCTACTGTACTCCAACTTCTCCATGACTCATACCCCCTGATACGATCCATAGATTCATCAAAATAAGCAAACTATGCAACAAAAACAGAATCTGTCTAAAACAGAACAGTCTATAAAGATCTGAATTAACGTCATACTTCTGTAACTACAAAAATTATGAAAAATTAGGACAACGTGGGCAATTCATATATCAATATTTTAAAAAAAATTCAGAAGGTTATGACGCTCCAGAGAAAAATCAAAATTCCAGCACTGGACGCAAAACTTTCTGTTTTCCAAACAGCATCAATTATACTATCATCCAAATCATCCCAATGGCATTACTTGGCACAAAAACTAATTAAAAGATAAAAACACAATTATAACAGAGGCTATAATTGTGTAAACACACAAAAACAGAAGGTAAAAACAAAATTTTATTTTATTCATTGGGTTGCCTCCCAACAAGCGCTATTGTTTTATGCCCCTAGCTAGGCATAATGCATAGTTTCAAGTGTTGTCATTCTTCAAGTTAATTCCATATGTGGCCCTCATAATAGATTCATAAGGTGCCTTAATTCTCTTTCTAGGGAAGTGTTCCATCCCTTTCTTTAATGGAAATTGAAATCTTATATTACCTTCTTTCATATCAATAATAGTACCTATGGTTCGTAGGAAAGGCCTACAAAGTATTATAGGACAAGAAGGATTGCATTCAATATCAAGAACAATAAAATCCACGGGCACATAATTTCTATTTGCAAGAATAAGCACATCATTTATTCTACCCAATGGTTTTTTAATAGTGGAATCCGCAAGATGCAAATTAAGGGAACAAGGATCCATATCGGTGAGACCTAGCACATCACACAAAGACTTTGGTATAGTGGAAACGCTAGCACCAAGATCACATAGAGCATTACATTCATAATCTTAATTTTGACTTTAATAGTAGGTTCCCATTCATCTTGTAATTTTCTAGGAATTGAAACTTCCAACTCAAGTTTTTCTTCATGCGCTTTCATCATAGCTTCTACAATATGTTTAGTGAAAGCATTATTTTGTTAATATGCATTTGGTGAATTAATCATGGATTGCAACACGGAAATGCACTCAATTAAAGAACAACTATCGTAATTAAAGTCCTTGTAATCCAAAGTAGTGGGTGCATTACTATTTAAAGTTTTGACCTCTCCAAACCCACTTTTTTCATTTTTTATCATTAAGATTATCACCATCCAAGCAATTGGGACTCCTTCTATCTAAAGTTGAGTCTTCTTCAGTCCCTTTCTCATCAAGTTTTATGTTACTAAATAATGATTCAATAGGAGTGACCCCAATCATTTTAATATCTTCATCATTACTTGATTGTGACTCAGGTTTAGCAGCCATCTTATTCACTAAAGTTGTTTGTTTGTCTGAAATCTTTCCTAGCAAATTTTCAGTATTAGCAAGTTGAGCATGAAGGTTGCATACTTCTAGATTGACATCTTCAAGTTGTTTATTAATATCATCCAATAAGATAGAGTGTTCCTTAAGGTCTTCGGAAAAGAATTTATTTTGCTCATATTGTGAAGACATAAAATTCTTAGTGACATTTTCAATTTCAGACAATCTTTTGTTATAGAAACTATCTCAAAATTCCTCTAGTGACATAATGACAGAGCCAGCAAACTAGCAAACAAGCAAAGAAAAATATTTTTGTGATAGTTTCTATACCAGAAGATTGTCTGAAATTGAAAATGTCACTAAGAGTTTTATGACTTCGCAACTCGAGCAAAATAAATTCTTTTCCGAAGAGCTTAAGGAACATTCTAGCTTGTTGGATGCTATTAATAAACAACTTGAAGATGTTAATCTAGAACTATCCAACCTTCAGGCTCAACTTGCTAATACTGAAAATTTACTAGGAAAAATTTCGGATAAACAAACAACTCTAGTGAATAGGATGGCCGCCAAACCAGAGTCACTATCTAGTAATGATGAAGATATTAAAATGACTGGTGTCACTCCTATTGAATCATTATTTAGTAACATAAAACTTGATGAAAAAGGGACTGAAGAAGAGACAACTTTAGATAGAAGGAGTCCCACTTGCTTGGAGGGTGATAATCTTGATGATAAAAATGAAAAAAGTGGGTTTGGAGAGGTCAAAACTTTAAATAGTAATGCACCCACTAATTTGGATTACAAGGACTTTAATTATGATAGTTGTTCTTTAATTGAGTGTATTTTCTTGTTGCAATCCATGATTAATTCACCAAATGCATATGAACAAAATAAAGCTTTCACTAAACATATTGTAGAAGCCATGATGAAAGCACATGAAGAAAAACTTGAGTTGGAAGTTTCAATTCCTAGAAAATTACAAGATGAATGGGAACCTACTATTAAATTCAAAATTAAAGATTATGAATGTAATGCTCTTTGTGATCTTGGTGCTAGCGTTTCCACTATACCAAAGTCTTTGTGTGATGTGCTAGGTCTCACCGACATGGATCCTTGTTCCCTTAATTTGCATCTTGCGGATTGCACTATTAAAAAGCCATTGGGTAGAATAAATGTTGTGCTTATTATTGGAAATAGAAATTATGTGCATGTGGACTTTATTGTTCTTGATATTGAATGCAATCCTTCTTGCCCCATTATACTTGGTAGGCCGTTCCTACGAACAATCGGTGTTATTATTGATATGAAAGAGGGTAATATAAGATTTCAATTTCCATTAAAGAAAGGGATGGAACACTTCCCTAGAAATAGAATCAAAGCACCTTATGAATCTATTATGAGGGCCACTTATGGAATTAACTTTAAGGATGACAACACTTGAAACTATGCATTATGCCTATCTAGGGGCATAAAACAATAGCGCTTGATGGGAGGCAACCCAATGAATAAAATAAATTTTTGCTTTTACCTTATGTTCTTGAGTGTTTACACAATTATAGCTTCTGTTATGATTGTATTTTTATGTTTTAATTAGTGTTTGTGCCAAGTAATGCCTTTGGGATGATTTGGAAGATAGTATAATTGATGCTGTTTGAAAACAGAAACTTTTCCGTCCAGTGCTGGAATTTTGGTTTTTTGCTGGAGCGTCAGAACCTTCTGAATTTTTTGCAAAATATTGATATATGAATTTCCCACGTTTTCCTCATTTGTCAGAATTTTTGGAGTTACATAAGTATGACGTTAATTCAGATCTTTACAGACTGTTCTGTTTTAGACAGATTCTGTTTTTGTTGCATAGTTTGCTTATTTTGATGAATCTATGGATCGTATCAGGGGTATGAGTCATGTAGAAGTTGGAGTACAGTAGCATTAAGCCAATATTAAATATGAATCAATTTACAACAGTACCTAAAGTTTAAGATTTGTTTGTAATACTAACGGATCTCACGAGGTTTCTGTTGAGTTTTGTGTGCTGAAGTTTTCAAGTTTTGGGTGAGACTACGATGGACAAAGGAATAAGGAGCGGCAAGAGCCTAAGCTTGGGGATGCCCAAGGCACCCGAAGGTAATATTAAAGGAAGACTCAAGCGTCTAAGCTTGGGGATGCCCCGGAAGGCATCCCCTCTTTCGTCTACAATCTATCGGTAACTCACTTGGAGCTACATTTTTATTCATCGCATGATATGTGTTTTACATGGAGCGTCTTGTGATATAGTTTGTTTGCTTTTTAGTTTGTCACAATCATCTTTGCTGAACACACCTTTGTCGTGGTATTCTCGCGGGGGGTGCGCGACTCACGGCAGATGCCATGGGATGGCTTAAGAGGTGGGGTTACTAGAGGACGCCGGTGGGTTCCGGAGGCGAGGTTGGTACGAGCAAGTGCGAGACACGAGACGTACCCAGGTTCGGGGCCCTCTGGAGAGGTAACATCCCTAATCCTGCCGAGTGTAGTATGGGAAGCGCAAGGGCTACAAGGTCGCTCCTGGAGCTGTTCGGACGGAGGAGGGAGAAGGGGCTAGGCCACCGTTCTGCCTCTCCGGCAAGAGTGTGTGTGTGCTCTGTGGAGCGAGAAGGAGTCACTAAAGGGAAGTGAAGCAGAATGCGAACCTGACCTCACCGGGCCTCTGCATGGAGGCCTCCCTGGGGCTCTTATAGGCCGACCCCCAGGGTTACAATGGTAATGTTACAAAGGCGCGGGCCCCTGGTGTCATTGACCGGGAGCCGGTGGCCGGGTCGCCGGGTCGCCAGGTCACCGGGTCGCCGGGCTGCCGGGTCGCCAGGTGCGTCGCACCTGCCTGGCGCGGGGCACTGTGGCGGGTCTTGTCTCTCGTCAGTCTGGGTTCGGGGCACTGTGGCGCGTCTTGTCCGTCGTCAGAGGGAGGTCGGCGCCGTTATTTCTACAGGGCCGCGCCTCCCTGACACCGCCCGCCTCGGGCGGGGGCGCAAGGAAAGCTGCAGCCTCGCCTGTTCTGTCAGCGTAAAGGAAGGAGTGCTGTAGCCACGCTTGCTTCGTCGTGAAGGCTTCGTCCCCTCGTGGCCAGCCGGCATTGGCCAGCCGGCCAGGCCGGGTTGCCGTGCCGAGCCGGCTCGCGCTGGGGAGCCGGCGTACTGGCAAGCCGGCCTGAGGGACTTGACCTGCTCCGATGATTTTTTGAAAGGGATCCGGGCTCCGTTGCCTACCCGGGGGTTATCCCCCCGACAGTTGTCCCCGAAGCTGTGAAGGTTCGCCGGCTTCAGGCAGGGGGGCCTTCGCAGCTTACCCCCCTGAGGAGCCGGTTTGTTGATGAAGTGCCGGAGTCCGGTCGGGCGGCTTCCCCTGGCCGCTCGCCGGCATCGCGGCAGCGGGCGCCAGGAACACCCGCTGGGGGCTGGCTTCCGGAGACCGGGTCACGGCACCCTGGCCTGGACGGGAAACGGAGACGCCCGCCAGATGAGTCTTGCTTTGTACGCCGATTCGCGCCCGCCGCAGCTTGACGGGCTTGCACGTGCAGCCTCGCGGCGGGCGAGGCCTGCCAGCCCACGCGCGCGACGGGACATGACTGTGGCCCGGGCCCGCCACGACGCGCCCTCGGCTTGCGCGCGAGGGATGTACTGCGGCGGCCGTTGGCGATTGCGCTTCCCCGCGCAGTTAATGTGCATGGGGAACGTGCGCGCATAGTGCGGGGGAGTGGGGATCGTGGGCGCAAACGATCCCACTCCCACATGATTTCTTGCGGTTATAAATGAGGCATAGGGAAGGTGCGACGGAAACGTTTCCGCACACTCCGCCCCTTGCTTCTCCGCTGCCCCTGCTTCTTCTCCGCCGCGACCGAGCGAAGCGCTGCCGCCGTCGCACGCCTCGCCCCTGCCTGCTGCCGCGCGCCGCAACCCGCGGTCCACAGCGCGCTGCTCTCTCCCCCTCCTCCTCCTCATCGCCGTATCTCGCCGCCCGTAGAGCCCTCCAATGGCGTTGCCGAAGGGCTCTTGGGAGGGATCCATCACGACGCAGCAGAACATTCGCTATCTTCGCCGCACGAGGCGGCTGCCGCCGGCGGAGGCGCTGCTCGCGCGCGCGCCGGGCTCGGAGAGGGTGCCGCAGCCGCGGGAGGGCGAGCACGTGGTCTTTTTCTCGCATTTCGAGCGCGGGCTCGGCCTCCCCGCGAGTCTCTTCTTCCGCGCGTGGCTCGACTTCTTCGGGCTGCAGCCGCATCATCTCGGTGCCAACGCCGTGCTGCAGGTTGCCGGCTTCGCCACGCTCTGCGAAAGCTATCTCGGGATGCTGCCGACTGTGGAGCTGTGGGCGAAGATGTTCTTCCTCAAGCAGCAAGGGGCGTCAGCCGGCACCATGTCGGACTGCGGCGCAGCGGTGGTTACCGGCCGGGTGAACGGGCCATTTCCCAAGCTACCGCTTGAGGACTCGGCCAAGAAGTGGCAGACGACGTTCTTCTACGTCCGGAACGCCGACCCGGCGGTGGACGTCATCAACCTTCTGCCGTTCGTCGATGTGCCGACGCTCGAGAAGCCGAACTAGGGCTACTGCCCCAACAAGCCGCCGCAGGAGATGGTGAACATCTGCAGCCGGGTCGGGGAGATGACGGATCGCGAGGGGCTGAAGCCGGTTGACCTCATCGCGGCCTTCATCGCCCGCCGGGTTCTGCTGCTGTAGCGCCGGGCACACCGGATCTGCGACATGAGCGGCCGGCACGACCCGACCCGGATGTCGACCAAGGAGCTGACGCCGGCTGGGATCGTCCAGCGGGTGAACTACATCTCCAAGGTCGGGTTGAAGGAGGAGGGGTGGAACTTCGGGAAGGAGCCCTATCACCGGGCGAACCCGGCGCCGGCGGTGAGTCCCTGGTCTTTATTTTTTGCTGCTTCGACGCTATTATTGTGTCCTAACGCGACGGGAGGGCCGCAGCTATTCGCCAGCCAGCGGAACCACGACGGGCCGAATCCCCAGCTTCTGCTGGCCGACCTGCCCGAGTCGGACGTGGAGGACGCCGGCGCCGAGGCGGAAGAGGGGGCGGTCGAGGCACGCCTGGCCGACGCCGCGGCCGGCGGGTCGCGACATGCGGGTAAGTCTCCGCCCTCGGATCCTCTTCGCGACTGGCCGGACGACGATAAGGAGGGCCTGACCAGTGCCCACGATGCAGCGCCCTCGGCCGGGGAGGACGCCAGCGTTGACCCCCCAAGGCGGCTGCGGAAGGCGGCAGGCGCCGGGCCGGCTCGTGCGGCGGCGTCTGTCAGCCGGCCGCATGGGAAGGAGGCGGTCGAGGCGAGGCCGGCCGCGAAGCGCCCGGCAGTAGGGCCGGCGTGCGAGAGGGCCGTCGTCAAGAAGAAGCGCCGGCTCGCCCCGTCCGTGGGGCCGAGGCGGGAGGTCCCGACGGTTATTGGGTAAGTGTCTCTCGTCTTATTTCTGATCCTTGCTTGTTGAATCAGTGGGGGCGCGCCAGCGCACCCACTGGGTGTAGCCCCCGGGGTCCGGCCGGGCTGCGGAGCAGCCGGGTCAAATCTTATGGCTTGTCTTTTTCTTCCCTATGCCTTCGCCGTGACAAATCTGCCATGCACAGGTCGGCTCTTGACTTGGCGGTGGCGGCGACAGAGGCCGCGGCGGGTGAGGCCGTCTGGAGGAAGACCCGGAGCAGCGCCATCGACCGCGAGCCGGGCCGGACCGTGGAGGAGGACCTCGAGGCCCGCCAGTCCGGCCAAGATCTTGACGCGGCGACGCGCGCCGCCTGGCGGGACTGGGACGAGGCCGAGAAGGCGATGCAGGAGGCCTCGGCCCAGGCGTGGGAGAGGGCCTCCGCGAAGCGGGCCAGGCCCACCGCGGATCCGGCCTGGCCGGAGATGGAGAGGGGCTCGGCCTCGGTGGCGACGATCATCGAGCCGCAGCCGGAGGGAGCGGGCGAGCCGGAGAGGAGGGCGGAGCCGGCCGGCGGCGAGTCGAACGTCGATGAGAACATCGCCGTGGACTCGCCGCCCCGGGACGACCCGGTGGATAGAGGCGAGGGCGGCGGAGAGAGGCGCGAGGCGGACTCCGCGCCATCCGGCCAAGCGCAGCCGACGCAAGCCCCGGAGACCGCGACCGGGGACACCGGTGCCTTGGTGGTCATGCCGCCCCAAGCCGCCACGAACCCCGAGCGGCTGGGTGGAAGTGGATCCGGCGCCGGGGCCGCAATCCAACAGCCGTGGGCGAGCTCCGGTGAAGTCATGGTCGGGCCGCGAACCCGGGAGGACGACGCGGCGGATGCCTTGCGCTCGCAGCTTCGCGGTCGGGGCGAGCGCCTGCAGGCCTTCGTCCGGGAGGAGCAGGACCGGGCGCGGCAGTTGGAGCAGGCGATCGCGGTGAGTTTTTCGTCCTTTGCTTGTCTCGGTTACTGAATCAGTGGGGGCGCGCCAGCACACCCACTGGGTGTAGCCCCCGAGGTTCGGCCGGGCTGCAGAGCAGCCGGGTCGAATCTTATAGCTCGTCTTTGCATTCTTCTAATCTTCCGTCTGCGCGTAGCATCTGTACGACCTGCGGGCCAGCGCGTACAACCGGCTCCGGGAGCGGTACCGCGAGGCCAAAACCCAGCTTGCCGCCAGCGCACCAACTGGGTGTAGCCCCCGAGATTCGGGCCGGACTGCGGAGCAGCCGGGTCGGATCTTAGAGCCTTGTCTTTTTCTTCTAATCCTTGCTTCCGGCATCTGACCGGGAATCTTGTCGCGCAGCCAACGCGGCCGAGGTGCCAGGCCTTCGAGGCCGGCTTGCCGAAGCCGGCGAGCAGCGCGACCACGCTGTCGGCGACCGCGACCGGCTCCAGGCCGAGGTGGACCGGCTGGCGGCCGAGAAGGCCAAAGCGGAGGACGCCCACCAGGCGGAACTGGGCCGGCTGGAGGGGGAGCGCGGCAAGGCGGCCGAGGAGCTAGCGGATGCCGGCAGGAGGATCGCCGAGCTCGAGAAGAATCTCGAAGCCCAGGCTCGCGCGTCGGCAATCTGGGAGAACGAGATGCTGGGCGAGGCGCAGCACCTCGACGAGACCTTCGCCCGTAAGTGCCATTTTTTTTCTTTGGGCCGGCTGGCGTAGCCGGCAAGTTGCTTTCTTTGACTGATTTATTTCTTTCCTTTGCCAGGAGTCTTCCCGGAGACGCAGGAGGCGGCCGATGCGGCCGTGTACGCCCACCGGGCGGAGCAGCGCGAGCTAGGGGCGGACATCGACGCTTACGCCGCCTGGTCCTTCTCGGAGCTCGTCCTCGCCGGCGAGGCCCGTCTTTGGGCATGGCGAGCGGCCTCTGGCCGAGCGCAGCGGTGCCGAACAGCGTCACCCGGCTGGCGCGATGGCTGGAGGCCGGGGTAGAGCGACTCGGCGCGTGGAGAGCCTCCGCGGCCTGCGCCGGAGCGGAGACGGCGCCGCGCTTCGTCGTGTCCTGGTACCCGAGCGTGGACCTCGACCGCCTGGCGGCGCAGCGGGCCGGCGCGGAGGAGGACTTGGCTGCGCGGGCGCAGCGAATCGCCGGGCGGGCCAGTTACCTGGCCTCGTTCGCCCCACACGACGAGTTCGTCCTGGAGCGGACGAAAGACGGCGAGGAGGTCCCCGCCGATGAGTTCGGCTTGCTGCTGAATGACCCGGACGGCAGCTCGGCCGAGACGGGTGCCTACGCCGATGACGAGGCCGACCCGGACGACGACGCCGCGGCTGAGAGGACGGCGGAGAGCGCTGGACCCGACCCGGCGGCTGCGTCCACCTCGGCTGTGCCGACATCGGCGGGAGATGACGCGGGTGCTGCTTAGGGCTTTTGCTTTTTTCCGTTTTATCCTTCCTGTACTCAAACTCTGTTAGGCAGCAGGTCCACCCACTGGGGGTGTAGTTCCATGTAATGAACTTGTGGCCGAAGGCCCATGCTATATATAAAAATTTTGCATGTGATTTCACTTTTTGCTGTTCGGACCTGGGCCTTTTCTCGTTTGTCTTTTCTTCGAGCTTCGTTCCCGCTAGCCGGACAGCCAGGTTGCGGACTGTGGCTAGGACGGGGATTCGGCTTTGAGAGCAGACGCACAATACTTAGGCTTTTTCGGACGTTGAGCGCGAGCGAAACACCCACTGGGCCGGCTGGCGGTAGGCGGCGAAGCCGCCTGGCGCGCAGCCGGTCGTGCGGCGAATTAGTGAGAGAGGGAGGGTTGTGCCGGGATGGCCGTGCCGGGCTGTCTCCCTTAGCCGTTCTTGCGTAACAAGGCTTCCGGCCTTTGGCTCTTGCCGGCCGGACAGCCGGGAGCCGGCTATGGCTGGCAAAGAGAGGGCTTTGGCGGTTCGTACGTTTCGAGATGGACTAAGGGAAAATGGTGGGGCGCGGCAAGGCCGGCTAGCCCCCGAGCCCCCGAGCCGGCTATGCCGACTCGGCGGGAGAATAAAAAACGGAGAGGTGCATAGACACAGAGTATGACGGAAAAGTAAGCCCCCGAGCCGGCTATGCCGACTCGGCAGGACAAATGAAAACGGGGCGGGGGCTTCCCGCTTTCATTAAATTCAAAAGGCAGTGATACATACATGCACGAGTTCAACTGTAAAACGGACGGAGGAGCTCCGCGTTCCAGGGCCGGCTGGACTCCTCGCCGGCTGCATCTCGCTTGCGCTTGTTCGGCTTCTATGCGTCGATGAGGTAGTACGCGTTCCGGTCGCAGAGAGCCTTGCTGACGATGAAAGGGCCTTCCCAGGGGGAGGCCAGCTTGTGCTGGCCGGCTGTCCGCTGGATGAGCCGGAGTACGAGGTCGCCTTCGCGGAACGCGAGGGGCTTGATCTTCTTGCTGTGGTAGTGGCGCAAGCCTTGTTGGTAGATGGCGGACCGGCTGAGGGCCAGGAGGCGCGCCTCCTCGAGCAGATCGACGCCGTCTTCGCGTGCTTCTTTTGCTTTGGCTTCGGTGTACATCGTCACCCGGGGCGAGTCGAACTCGACGTCGGATGGGATGATTGCTTTGGCTCCGTAGACGAGGAAGAACGGGGTGAACCCGGTGGAGCGGTTGGGCATCGTTTGAAGACTCCAAAGGACGGCTGGCAGCTCATCCAGCCAGCTGCCGGGTGAGCGGATGAGCGGCTCGACGAGTCGCGGCTTGATGCCGGCTAAGATGAGGCCGTTTGCCCGCTCGACCTGGCCGTTCGACTGGGGGTGAGCGACGGAGGCCAAGTCGAGCCGGATGCCGGATGCGGAGCAATAGTGGGTGAGGGCGCCCTTGGCGAAGTTGGTGCCGTTGTCCGTGATGATGCTGTGCGGCACGCCGTAGCAAACTACGATATCCTTGATGAACCGGACGGCGGTGGGCCCGTCAAGCTTCTTGATCGGCCGAGCTTCGATCCATTTGGTGAACTTGTCGATGGCGACCAGCAAATGTGTCATGCCGCCTCGGGCGGTCTTGAAGGGTCCCACCATGTCGAGTCCCCAGACGGCGAAGGGCCACGTGATGGGGATGGTTTAGAGGGCTGAAGCCGGCTGGTGGCTGCGCTTGCTGAAGCGTTGGCAGCCCTCGCACTAGAGGACCAGCTCATCGGCGTCTTGCAGGGCCGTGGGCCAGTAGAAACCGTGGCGGAAGTCCTTGGCCACCAGGGACCGCGAGGCGGCGTGGTGCCCGCACTCGCCCTGGTGGATGTCGAGGAGGATCTCGATCCCCTTGTCCCGCTTGACGCAGCGCAGGAACACGCCGGTCGTGCTGCGCTTGACGAGTTCGTGTTTGATGATGCTATAGGTGGATGCTCGCCGTTGCACTTGTCGGGCATCGGTCTAGTCGCTGGGCAGGTCGCCGTCTTCCAGGAAGGCGAGGATCGGCCGAGCCCAGGATGGAGCTGCTACCACGGCGAAGATGGCCACCGGGATGGGATCCGAGGCGGCAGTCCCCGAGCCGGAGGCGGCGGTCCCCGAGCCGGAGGCGGCAGTCCCCGAGCCGGAGCCGGCAGTCCCCGAGCTGGAGACGGCAGTTCCCGAGGCAGAGCCGGGAACTCCAGGGTTGGACGGGGGCGCGGCGGGGTCGTCTGGGACGAAGATGGATTCCGACTCGGGAGACGGCTTGATGGACGGCTTCCGTAGGTGCTCGAGGAAGACGCCGGATGGGATGGCCTGCCGGGTGGAGCCCATTTTCACCAGTGTGTCGGCCGCTTCGTTGTCCGCGCGCGGGACATGGAGGAACTCGCAGCCGTCGAAACCGCCAGACAGCTGCTGGACCAGGAAGCGGTAGCTGGCCATGTTGGCGTCTTTGGCGTCCCAGTCGCCGGAGACTTGCTGCACCACCAAGTCCGAGTCGCCGTAGCAGAGGATGCACCGGATGCTGATTTCTCTGGCCAGCCGGATGCCGTGCACGAGAGCTTCGTACTCGGCAACGTTGTTGGAGGCGGCGAAATGGATCTGGAGTACGTACCGCAGCCGGTCGTTCTTGGGGGAAGACAACACGATTCCGGCTCCCAAACCGTTGCGCATCTTGGAGCCGTCAAAGTGCATGCGCCAGTGAGTCGACTCGGGAGCCGGCGGCAGGTACCAGGTCTCCGTCCAGTCGACGAGGAAGTCGGCTAGCGCCTGTGACTTGATGGTGGTGCGGGGCTGGTAGAGGATCGTGTGGCTGGCTAGCTCGATGGCCCACTTGGCCACCCGGCCAGAGGCATCCCGGCAGCCCATGATCTCGCCAATGGGGGCCGTGCTCACCACGGTAATGGCGTGCTCTTGGAAGTATTGCCTCAGCTTCTTGGCGGCGAGGTACACGCCATAGCACATCTTCTGGTAGTGGGGGTAGTTCTGCTTGGAGGCGGATAGCACCTCGCTCAGGAAGTACACCGGGCGCTGAATCGGCTGCACCTTGCCCTTCTCCGGGCGCTCGACGACCAGCACCGTGCTGACGGCTCGGGAGGTGGCGGCGACGTACAGCAGGAGTGGCTCTTTCTCAGCCGGCGCGGCCAGGACGGGCGCGGTTGACAGCATGCGCTTGAGGTCGCGGAAGGCTTCGTCCGCCTGGTCGCTCCACTCGAACGCCGTCGTCTTCTTCATCAGCTGATACAGGGGCAGGGCTCTCTCTCCCAGCCGGCTGACGAACCGGCTGAGAGAGGCCAAGTAGCCGGTGAACTTCTGCACGTCGCGCAGCCGGGTCGGCTTGCGCATGCACTCGATTGCCTTGATCTTCTCCGGGTTGGCTTCTATGCCGCGCGCCGAGACGAGGAAGCCGACTAGCTGGCCAGCCGGCACGCCGAAGACGCATTTCTCTGGGTTGAGCTTGATCTGGAACTGGCGCAGGTTGGCGAAGGTTTCCTGGAGGTCGGCCATGAGCGTGAGGTGCTGCTTGGTTTTCACCACGATGTCGTCGACGTAGACGTGCACATTTCTTCCGAGTTGGGGCAGGAGGCATTTCTGCATGCAGCGCTGGAAGGTGACACTGGCATTCTTCAAGCCGAACGACATGGTGATGTAGCAATACGCCCCAAAGGGCGTGATGAAGGACGTCTTGAGGGCGTCGGCCAGGTCCAGCTTGATCTGGTGGTAGCCGGAGTAGGCGTCCAGGAAGGACAGGAGCTCGCAGCCGGCTGTGGAGTCGATGACTTGGTCGATCCGGGGCAGAGCGAACGGGTCTTTGGGGCATGCCTTGTTCAGGCTGGTGTAGTCGATGCACATGCGCTAGGTGCCATTTTTCTTCAAGACGAGGACCGGGTTGGCCAGCCATTCCGGGTGGAACACTTCCATGATGAACCCGGCTTTGAGCAGCCGGGCGATCTCTTCGCCGATGGTTCTTCGCTTCTCCTCGGAGAAGCGGCGTAGCTGCTGCCGGGCAGGCTTGGCGTCCTTGCGGACGTGAAGTTTGTGCTCGGCGAATTCCCTCGGGACACCCGGCATGTCTTTGGGAGACCATGCAAAGATATCCTGATTCTCACGGAGGAAATCGACGAGCTCACCTTCCTATTTGCTGTCGAGGCCGGCACCCACGACGACGTACTTGCTAGAGCTGGGGTCGGCCGGGTTGAGCGGGACCCTCTTCGTGTCTTTGGCCGGCTTGAAGGAGGCCTCGTCGGCCTGCTTGGGCGGAGTCGGCACGGCCGGGATCGCGCTAGCCAGCGCCACGATCCGGTCGAGCTGGCGCCTCTCCTTGGCGATGACCAGCGACTCGGCCAGCTGGGAGCTGGCTTTGGCGCACTCGAGGGACTTCTTGTAGTCGCCGACGATGGTGATGAGGCCTTTGGAACCCGACATCTTCAACTTCAGGTAGGCGTAGTGAGGGACCGCCATGAATTTGGCCATCGCGGGCCGGCCCAGCAGCGCGTGGTAGGGGCTGACCAGGTCGACCACTTCGAACTAGATCGGCTCGCGTCGGAAGTGGCTGCTGGAGCCGAACAGGACATCGAGCCAGACCCGGCCGATTGGGGAGCAGGAGGAGACCCGGCACGATGCCGTGGAACACCGCCCGGGTCGGCTCCAGCTGTCGCGCCTCGATGCCGAGCTTGGTCATGGTGTCGCGGTATAGGATGTTGATGCTGCTGCCGCCGTCGATCAGTACCCGCGAAAAGCGGCAGGTGCGTCTCTCGGAGACGAAGGTGGGGTCGAGCACGAGGGCGTAGCCACCCGGCGTGGGCATGACGGCCGGATGGTCCTCCCGAGTCCAGCTGACCGGCCGGTCGGACCAGTGCATGTACTGGGGAACCGGGGGGACGATGGCGTTCACCTCGGCCGCGTGCTTGCGCTTGGCGTGCTTGTCATCCCCCTCGCTGGTGAAGACGACGTAGTCAGGGCGCGGGAAAGGGTTGTCGGCCAGAGCGCCGGGTGGCGGTGGAGGCGGCGGGAGCGGTGGCTGCTGCGAGTCGGTTCCGCCGGCTCCGGGTGGCGGGGGTAGAAGGTTGCCTTTTAACAGGCGCTGAGTGAAACTGCACTGCCAGAGCGTGTGCGTCGACGGCTTCGCGCCGCTGTGGTTTTTGCAGGGGGCGTCGAGCATCTGCTCGAATGACAGCTTGGGCTGCCAGGCGGCCTTGCCGGTGCGTGAGCGCTGGCTCGAGCCTTGTTCGGCCGGCTGCTCCCCTTCCACAGCAGCGACCTGCCGGTTGTCGTAGCGGGTCGCCAGCTGGTCGTTTCGGCGCTTGCCGGTGCTGGCCGCCGTCGCCAGCCGGCTTGGGAGGCGCCGGCTGGACAGGGAGGAGCTTGCCGTCTGCGTCGATCGTGATCTTTACATTCATCGCGGAGTCGGCCGTGGCGTACTTGTCCGCCACGGCCATGAGCTCCGCCAGGGTCTCTGGCTCGTCGCACACCAGCCGATGCTTGACCAGGGTGCCGTCTAGGCACCCGTCGATGAAGTACTGGATGGCCTGGACCTCGTGGACCCCTTCGCAGGAGTTGCAAAGCTCCGTCCACCGCGTGAGGAAGTCGCGCAGGGGCTCGCCCGGCTTCTGGACGCACATGGAGAGCTGGCGAGGCTTGCCGGGTCGCTTGTAGGTGCTGGTGAAGTTGCGAATGAACGCGTCTTCGAAATCCAGCCAGGAGTTCACACTGCCGGCTCGGAGGCTGTTAAGCCATGTCCGAGCCGAGCCGAGCAGCATGAGGGGGACGTAACAGACAGCCACGCGCCGGTTGCCGCCGACTATGCCGACAGCCGTGGTGTAGTCGGTTAGCCAGTCCTCTGGCTTGGTGGCGCTGGTGTAGTTTGGGGAGTCGCGGGGCAGCGAGAAGCCTTTGGGGAAGGGTTCTTCGCGAATGCGGGGGCCGAAGCACGCCGGGCCGACAGAGCTTTCCTCCTCCAGGGCCGTGGAGAGCGCTAGCCGGTCGATGCGGTGACGGGCGTCGCTTTCGTCGTAGGGCTCGCGGGGGCCGAGTCGGTCAGCCACGGGACCGCGGGGAGCAGGAGCTTCCGGGATCGGCTCGGGCCGCCGAGCCGGCCGCACGGGGGGCTCCGGCTGCTGAACCCGGCCGTCGCCGGCCGTCTCGCCAGCGTTGCCGTCTGCGTCGGTGGTGGCTCGGTTGTGCCGGCTCCGACCAGACCGGTGCCGGCCCGAGCGGCTCGCGCTAGTGGCGTGCGAAGACGTCTGCCGCGCGTTCCGAATTGCCCTCTCCGGGTTTGCGGTATTCCCTGTAGCGGAGCCGGATGGCTGGGCCGGATCAAAACGCGCCTGCTGCTCGTTTGCCGCGGTGATGAGGTCGCGGATGCGCTGCTGCTGTTGCAGCAGCTCCTCGCCCTCCAGGAACTCAAGATCCGCCATAGCCGCCTACGCCGCGCGCATGTTCTTGACGGGGGTGTCGTAGACGGGACGGCCTGCGCCTAGCGCACGGTCGAGTGCGCCCCCACGAATTCGCACCTCCGCGACCCGGCTGGGCTTGGCGGCGGGCGGAGTGAAGCCGTTGGCGCTGTCGTACTCACGCTGGGCGGACTCCAGCCAGCGCCGCGCGGCTGCGAGCTCCGCGGCCTCGACCAGCAGATGCTGGCGGTCCTCGTTGAGCCGAGCCGCTGCGGCCGCCGAGCCGGCGTCGGGCGTGATGGGGGCTTGCAGACTCAGGATCGTCTCGCGGAGCGGGTCGGCCCGGCGAGGAGGGGCCGCAGCCGCGGCGGTGGTGGCCGCGGCAGCCTTCTCCTTGGCGCGCGGGGAGCCGGAACTGGTGCCTATGGTTAGCCGGAAAAGTTTTGGGTATTACCGGCAGTGTACCGGGAGTGCCGAAAGGGGTCCAAGGCTCCATCGGGGGGGTCCACCTGCCCCGGGGGCCCACATGGGCTGTAGGGGGTGCGCCTTGGCCTATATGGGCGAGGGGCACCAGCTCTAAGAGGCCCATGCGCCAAGGAGAGGTGGAGGAGGAAGAGTCCTATGGGGGGATGTAACATCCCAAATTTTCAATTTGGAATGTTTTACAATTATAGCTAAGCATCTATTGCATTTTGTTTGAATTGTGGTGGAATTTGAAATTTCAGAGGCATTTGAGTTTTCTGTTTGAATTTGAATTCATTTCAAACTGGCATTTGAATTTCATTTCAAAAAAAAAATCCTGACAAAATACTTTGATCAAAAAGTATGAGAGAAGGTAACATGACACCCCAAAAGTCAGAAGGAAATAATGCCAATAGTTTTTTGATTTCAAATTTGAGTTTATTTGGAATTTTCAAAAAATGATTTTTATAAAGTTTTTATTTTTCCTCTGAAAAATAGTTCATCATTTAGGATTTATTTTTCTGATCATTTTGGTATATAATAAGTATATATAATATTTTTTATTTTCTTTCCTAGTATTTATTTTCTCCCTCTGTTAAAAAAAATTCTAGCCAGCGCCAGGCCGGCGCTAACTGCCAAGCCAGCCGGCCCACTGGCCGAATTCTTTTCGAGCCGGCCACCCGACCACTTCGCTCCTTCCCCGCGCCCGCTGACCGCCGGGTCCCACCTCGTCTTCCACCTCCACAACGGCCATGCCCGAATCCCGCACGCTCCCGCCGCCGCCACCGCGTCCGATTCGCTCGGGATCGCGCCCCGAGCTTGCCCCCTCCTCCAAGTCATTGCCCTATATAAACCCCTCGTCGGCCTCCCTCGACCCCCCCCCTAAAACCCCTCGCTAAAACCCACCGAAGAGCCCGTCCTCACCGTTCCGATCTCGCCGGCCGAAGCTCCTTCCGCCGACAGATACGACGCCGGTGAGCACCCCCAGCCCCTCTAGTTCCGGCCATCGGCCTAGCTCAACCCCACGCACTCCTTTGACATCCTTTTGCCCACCGTTGTCATCTAAAGAGAGCTCCCGAGCATCGCAAGCCCTCGCCGGAGCCGCAGAGCACCCGGAGCTCCGCCGCTTCGCCCCGCCGCCGTCCGACGCCCCCGATCTCCTCCGCCACCACCCCCGACTTCGTCTCGCTCCGCCGCATCGCCCCGACCCCACCTCCGTCGCCGACGACGGCCGGAACCGCTGCCACCATCGGACCCGAGCCGCCTCCCATCTTCGCCATTGTCCCGTCGCCGTGGTATGACCTCGTCTGTCCGATTTGTAATCTATGCCTTAGATTAGATCAGCGAACAGTTAGGTTTTTTTTAGATCGGTTTTTATTACGGTTTATTTTGGTTTAGATCGAACCGGCCGATCGGTTTTTATTTTATTATACACGCGCGTAGTTTTCTGTTAGATATCGGCCACCCGCTAGTAAGCATCGGCCGAACACCACACCTAGCCACTCGCAGCCTGCCACGTAGCACATCGCCGATCTATAGTGTTTTTTTTTGTTTTCTGTTTTAAAAACAGAATAGTTCCTGTTTTAGAAAATTCATATCAATTAGGATTTTTAGTATTTTAATTTGATTCTTTTTGCATTAGATTAGAAATTTTATGAAGTTTCTGTAGATATCAAGTTTCACTATATTTGAAAGTTTGAATTTGAATTTACATGAAATTTACCCAAAACACTAGATTAGCTATAATTTGAGCTAGGAGTATTATTTTTGAGTGATTGTTTTTTATAATGGTTCTTGGTGACATTGTTTATCAGTAGAAATGAATTGGTGAAATTTTAGGATTATTAAAAATTAGGTTTTAACAAAAACAGTACTGTTTTAGTGCTTTATAGGTTTTGTGCTATTTCTTTTAATTTTAATTGCTTTAAATAGTTTTATTTTGTTCTTTTTGACATTTTTACTTTTGTTTCTGTTAAGTTATCAGTAGCAATTTTATTTGTAGTAAAAAAATATTATTTGTATTTTATTTCTTTTATCCTACTAGAAAACTTGTTTTGAGCATTATAGGAGTTTTACAAATGATTTTAATATGATTCTTTTTGCATAAATTTCTTTGTTGTTTTTCTTATGTTATTTAGTAAAAACCTTATTTTTGCTTTTGTTAAAATTTTATTAGTGGCAGGAAACTTATTTGTAGCTTGTTTTACTTGTAGTAAGACTTTGCATTGAGTCCTAGTGTTTTCTTTGGTTTTGTTTTTGGTTTCTTTGTGTGTTTCAATGATTGTGTTATTATTACTTTTACTTGCTGTTGTAGTGTTAAATTGTATGATGGTATGCTTATGTTATGAATGTTTGTTCTCGATAGATTATCCGGAGTGCGAGGCTTGCTATTACGAGTCGTTAGAGTTTGAAGATCGGCAGCAAGGCAAGTCATTTGATCATGTATTTTATTACCTATGATTTTTATTGCATTAGTTGTTATCTTCCCCACCATGCATGCAAGTAGGTGAATTTGAGTTATGTTCTTGAGTAGTACCATGTGGTAGGTTGAACCCAAATCCCCTTGTTACCAATGCCCGGGAACATTGTAGTTATTTTTGCTATGCTTCGTGGACGGGGTTGGTGGAGTGAATTACATGGGAGTTGTGAGAGTTAAGTTGATGACTACAACCCCAAGACTTCAAGATCTCAAGACGGACTTCAATTCACTACTGGGTGGAGGACGGATGGAAGGGCACCCTGGAGCACCCAGTGGTTGACCCAGGGATGCATGGAGAAGCGCCATGGCATCTTGCGGAAAGCTTCACCCAGCCACGAAGAGACAGATGGATATACCTTGACCAGAAGCTTACCTGTGCAGCCGCAAGTCACTATGGGCTCTGGCTTGGTCGACCCTAGGCGTGACTCTGGACGGACGGTGCCAGAAGATGTAGAAGAATGGTAGGAAATGGATGGGCACTGGCAGTGGCTCAAAGGAACTCTACGGAAGACCATGTTTCGTTTGTCCCGTCTTCAAACACCATGCAGTGCGAGGACATAAAGGAGGGAACGATTCTTGCGGGTAAAGTGCACAAGACTCTGCAGAGTGGAAATCTAATCGCTTAGCCGTGTCCCCGGTTACGGACATCTGAGCCTCTGGAATTGGATTTATTCGGAACTCTCAACACCAAGACGATTAATTAATTGTTGGGTTAATAATGATTTCGAGTATGAGACATTGGTTGGCGGAACCATCTCAATAACAACAAATATTTTGTAGTAATTGCAAGCAAGTCCTTTTGTTGTAGGGAAAAATTTGCTTTTTCGCAAAAACTTAAACTTAGAGCCCCACAGCCAAAATTGCATATAGTGATAGCATTTTATTATTGTTTTCTCTCTGTGACTTGCCGGCATATTCAAAATGCTGACCTACACGGCTGCAACGTCTCATGTTGTAGAGGTTTATTCCGACCAGGAGTGAGGCTACGATCTATGCTCGGTGATTGCCCTTTGGAGTCGGATGGACTCGCTTTTCGTCTACTCTTTCGCAGTAGTTTATCTCATGAGTTGGCCTTCGGCCAAATTTATTCTGATGTAATAAAGACTCTATATGAGGTTCGATGTAATAAATCAGGTGTGATTGAACTTTGATATTTTCATCAATGTACTGTGTGTGCCAGCATGATCTTGGGATGGTACAGATACACAAAGACTTGACCGTTTCCGGGTCGGGTCGC
The DNA here is from genome assembly GCA_039707655.1 of Elymus sibiricus. Classification (NCBI taxonomy): domain Eukaryota; kingdom Viridiplantae; phylum Streptophyta; class Magnoliopsida; order Poales; family Poaceae; genus Elymus; species Elymus sibiricus. The sequence goes on from CM077672.1 coordinate 395,858,864, forward strand.
TACAGAGATGGTATAGCACACGCTGACCGTAGGACGTAACCCCTAGGATCGGAAAGCCATAGGAAGAAACTACTTTATTTTATGTTTTTATTTTTCCGTAATTCTTCCCTATTCATTTCTGACTTCTTCCCGATTTCAACATTCTAGATGGCCGCCGAGTTCACCCCAGTCATGCTGCCAGAGTTTTGCCAGCCGGATGAGACGATGCCTTTCGGCAAGCAGCTAGTTCAGATCATCAGGGAGTTGAAGATTGCTCTGCTTTCCATCACCGGGACTCCTACCATGGCACTTCCGACGGACACTCGTTATAGGATTGTGGTGCACATACCAGGGAGGACCTTTGGAAGCTTCTCGGCGCCCATTGACTTCCAGTTTACTTCCCCCACTTGGATCCTCGAGAAGAACATGGCTATTCATCGTGCACTTGGACACATCCGAGAGGAGTACAGGGCCGAGCTCATCGGATCAGACTTTACCATGATCTCCCGCAGAACTGCAGATGGAGAGATCGTGCGCACCATGAATGACGTCTCCATCCTCTCTTTTGTCCAAGACCTGGAGGCTCACATCAGGACTCTAGAGGTTCAGACGCGCAGGAGCACGAAGATGTTCAGGAAGCTGCTGTTCCGTGAACTGGATTTGGAGGACAAAGTGTGCAAAGACCACGAGGAGCATGAAGAGGAAGTCAAGGACCTTCTGGAGAGGATCCAGAACTTGAAGACTTATATTGCCATGGTGGAAGAGAAGATGGACCTGGGAGAAGACCTTCATCCAAATGGTGACGATGGACCCTTAGTGAGCAATGATGAGGACTATGAGGAGAGCACCACTGAAGGACGCACCAAGAGAAGACGCACCAATGGAAGACGCACCACTGGAGGACGCACCACCATGGAGTTCTGAAGAGGACACTTAGACATGACCGCCATGTTATTTTTATTTTATCGTTGATCGATTAGGCCGATGTTTCCGATTTGTCATAAGACTTGTATTCCGAGTTTGAACCATGATTGAGTTGAATAAATGAATGATTGGTGTGTTAATGATTGTTGCATGCATATGGGTAGTGTTATTTTCCCTTTAGACCCTTGTTCTATTCTAATTCTCACCCACTCCAAAAACATCAGATGCCTCCGAGACGTGACCCCGGATTCAACTTCCCACCGGAGCTCACTCAGCTGATTCAGCAGCAGAATGGACTGATGCAGATGTTGATCCAGAACCAAGGCAACAACAACAACAATCCACCACCACCACCCCCTATCGACAACCTCACCCATTTCCTGAGGTTGAATCCGCCGGTGTTCTCTAGCAGCACCGATTGTTGCTGATGATTGGCTCTGCAAGATCGGAAGGGAGCTAGTAACTGCTGGATGCATGGATGCGGAGAAGGTGCGCTTTGCCGCACATCAGCTTGATGGACCCGCAGCCTCTTGGTGGGAGAACTACACCGCCACTTTCCCCATTGCCACAGTTACCTGGGATTAATTTCAGCAGGCCTTCCGCACCGCTCATGTCTCAGCTGGTGCCATGAGTTTGAAGAAGCGTGAGTTCCACAACTTACACCAGGGGAATCGTACTGTGGTGCAGTACGTGGACGAGTTCAGTCAGTTAGCTCGCTATGCCCCAGATGATGTGGCCACAGATGCCGCAAAGCAGGAGAAATTTCTGGAAGGATTCAATGATGAACTGGGAATGCAGCTGATGGTGGCTACCTTCAACAACTACCAGGAGTTGGTAGACAAGGACACCATTCTTGAAGGCAAGAAGCAGCAGATAGATAACCGTAAGAGGAAGTACGGACAGGGAAAGTACAGCTCTGGAGCTCAGCAGAAGCCCCGCTACACTCCGTACTCGGGAAACACTGGATCAGGAGGACACACTGATGTCTACTACACAACTTATTCTTGTAGACTCGTGTTGGGCCTCCAAGCGCAGAGTTTTGTAGGACAATAGCAATTTTCCCTCAAGTGGATGACCTAAGGTTTATCAATCCATGGGAGGCGTAGGATGAAGATGGTCTCTCTGAAACAACCCTGCAACCAAATACAGGAAATCTCTTGTGTCCCCAACACACCCAATACAATGGTAAATTGTATAGGTGCACTAGTTCGGCGAAGAGATGGTGATACAAGTGTAGTATGGATAGTACATATAAGTTTTTATAATCTGAAAATAAAAAAACAGCAAGGTAGCAAGTAACAAAAGTGAGCACAAACGGTATTGCAATGCTTAAAAATAAGGCCTAGGGTTCATACTTTCACTAGTGCAATCTCTCAACAATGCTAACATAATTGTATCATATAACAATCCCTCAACGTGCGACAAAGAATCACTCCAAAGTTCCTATTCGCGGAGAACATAAGATAGAAATTGTTGTAGGGTACGAAACCACCTCAAAGTTATTCTTTTCGATCAATCTATTGATCTATTCTTATAAGTGTCACAAACAGCCCTAGAGTTCGTACTAAAATAACACCATATAATACGCATCAACCAACTCTAATGTCACCTAGATACTCCAATGTCACCACAAGTATCCATGAGTTGATTATACGATATGCATCAAACAACTTCAGGTTCATGATACTCAATCCAACACAAAGAACTTCAAAGAGTGCCCCAAGATTTCTACCGGAGAAAGTAGGACGAAAACGTGCATCAACCCCTATGCATAGATTACCCCAATGTCGCCTCGGGAATCCGTGAGTTGAGTGCCAAAACATATATCAAGTGAATCAATATAATACCGCATTGTCACCACGGGTATTCATATGCAAGACATACATCAAGTGTTCTCAAATCCATAAAAATATTCAATCCGATAATAGTGAAACCTCAAAGGTAAAAACTCAATTCATCACAACGAGATAGAGAGGGAGAAACACCATATGATCCAACTATATTAACAAAGCTCGTGATACATCAAGATCGTGCCAAATCAAGAACACGAGAGAGAGAGAGATAAAACACATAGCTACTGGTACAAACCCTCAGCCCCGAGGGTGAACTACTCACTCCTCTTCCTGGAGACCGCCGGGATGATGAAGATGGCCTCCGGTGATGATTCCCCCCTCTGGCAGGGTGTCGGAAAAGGGCTGTAGATGAGATCGTGGAGGTACAGAGGCTTGCGGCGGCGTAAAAACTCATCTAGGTTAACTTTCGGAGGTTTCTGAATATATAGGATTTTTCAGCGTTGGAATCACACAAAGAGGTGCCACAGGGGGCCCACGAGGCACCAGGGCATGCCTGGGGGGGTGGCGTGCCCTGGTGGCTTGTGGGGCCCCTGTGGGTCTTCTGCTGCTCCCCCGAAGCTTCTTGGGTCTGGTTTCTTCCAGAAAAAATCGTCAAAAAGTTTCGCTGCATTGGACTTCATTTGATATGGATTTTCTGGAAAACCAAAAACAAGCAGAAAACAGCAACTGGCACTGGGCACTAGGTCAATATGTTAGTCCATAAAAATCATATAAAAGCCATATAAAAGTGCACCAAAATCATACAAAACTATAATAAACATGGCATGAATACTTCATAAATTATAGATACGTTGGAGACGTATCAGCATCCCCAAGCTTAATTCCTGCTCGTCCTCGAGTAGGTAAATGATAAAAGAAATAATTTATGAAGTGTGAATGCTAGCATAGTGCATAAGTTTGATCAATGATAATTCCAATCACTTTTTTCTAGCATCATTATATATCATAAACAGTAGCTCATCTCATGAAACTTCTCATGATCAAGTAGCAAGCTATTCACATGTTAAAGTATAGACCATAAACTTTCTTGAAAACTAACAAACTATGTTTTCAGTCATCAAACAATTGCAATTCATCTTATTTTCAGGAAGGGTCTATGTAAGAGCTTTGATTTAGCAAATTCCACATAGTCAACTATCATTTAGTCTTCCATGATTGCTGACACTCAAAGCATATTTTTAGAACAAACTGTTTCAGTCAAACACATAGGAAGATAGGGGCTTAATGTTTCTCATGGATAATGTCAACAATAATAACTCATGATCACCTATATTCAACTAGATATATGTGCCTGGATCATTCCCTACCACATGATGCTTGCCCACTAGAGAATAAATAGAGTGGAATAGGGATGAACATTACCGACTCTTACATAAAAGTAAATACAGAAAAGTAAATACAGAAAATTAAAAGATAGGCCCTTCGTAGAGGGAAGCAGAGGTTGTCATGCGCTTTTTATTTTTGGATGTGCAAGCCTTTAATGCAAAGGAACGTCACGTTATATTGCCCCTTGTGATAGCAACCTTTATTATGCAGCCCGTTGCTTTTATTTCTTTACCATCACAAATTCGTACAACTCTTATTTTCCCTTGCAATAAAAGATCATACATATTTTAGGAGCAATTTTTATTGCTTTTTGCACCGAAGACAACTTACTTGAAGGATCTTATTCAATCCATAGGTAGATATGGTGGACACTCATGTCAAGAAACTGGGTTTAAGGGTTTTTGGATGCACAAGTAGTATCTCTACTTAGTACGAATTTTTGGCTAGCAAAAGATCCTAAGCAAGTACCACATGTTAGAGGATCCATGACAATATAACTTCTATGTGAATATAAACAAACATAACTCATTACGTTGTCTTCCTTGTCCAACGTCAACTACTTGATCAAGCTTGAAAATAATTAATGGGGGCTCACAATCATAGAAGATGTCCAAGATAGTATATTTATATGTGAAATTTCTCTTCCTTCAAAATTCTTTCATGAATTGTTCAAGTGACCAATGCTATGTTTGTTAACTTTCAATAAATTTTACCACTTATACTTCTTGTATGTGAAGTCACTACTCCCCATGGGACAAGCATATGAAGCATAAAAAATTTAAATTTATGATATTCAATTCATTTCAACAATTTACTCATAGGATATAAGTGAAGAACAAGAGTAAATGACAAACTACTCCAAAAAGATATAAGTGAAGACCAAATGAGTAGTTAAGTAAATAGGTAGCTATGTGAGGACTCTCTCTCATTTAAAAATTTCAGATCTTAAGTATTTTATTCAAACAGCAAAGAAAACAAAATAAAATGACATTCCAAGAATAGCACAACTCATGTGAAGAAGCAAAAACTTAGGCTCAACCAAGACTAAACGATAATTGTTGATGAAGAAAGGTGGGATGCCAATCGGGGCATCCCCAAGCTTAGATGATTGAGACTTCTTGAAATATTAACTTGGGATGCCTTGGGCATCCCCAAGCTTTAGCTCTTGTGTCTCCTTAATTCCTCTCATATCATGGCTTCTCCTAAATCTTAAAAAACTTCATCCACACAAAACTCAACAAGAACTCGTGAGATAAGTTAGTATAAATCAACTCAAAACCTTAACATTCTCTACTGTAGCAAATAACTAAAATTATAATTTAACATTGCATACTAAATGCCTCTGCATATTTAATACTCCTATCCACAAAGAGAAACATTAAACAAGCAACATATGCAAACAATGCAACTATAACCGAAATCTGTCTAAACAGAACAGTCTGTAAAGGGTGAATAAGAATCCGTACTTCCCTAACTCCAAAAGTTCTGAAAAATTACCACGTGACAGAGAACTCATGCATTCTTACTGTGTAAAAATTTCAGATTTTTATCATGTTCTGACTATTCAGGAATATTCTGGACATAACAGAAAACTTTCTGTTTTCAAACAGCAACACATGAACTTGCAAACTGAGCATGGTAAAGGCTATAATTGGCATTTTATTGAACTAAAAGATACAAAACATGATTATTGATAACAGCAAGCAAATATCAACAGAAGAAAATGACGCTCCAAGCAAAACTCATGTTATGTGATGAATAAAAATATAGCTCCAAGTAAGGTTACCGATAATGTTGAAGACGAAAGAGGGGATGTCTTCCGGGGCATTCCCAAGCTTAGACGCTTGAGTCTTCCTTGAGTTTTACCTTGGGGTGCCTTTGGCATCCCCAATCTTTGGGTCTTGCCACTCCTTATTCTCCTCATATCGATATCTCACCCAAAACTTGAAAACTTCAATCACACAAAACTTAACGAAACTTGTGAGATAGGTTAGTATGATAAAAATAAATCATCCACTTAGGAACTGTCAAGACAAGATTAATAATTGTTCTCACATAATGCCTACTGTATTGTATCATTTCCACAATTTATATTACTCAATATAAGCTATGGAAACACTAAAACAAGCAAACTATGCACCGAAAACAGAATCTGTCAAAAACAGAACAGCGTGTAGTGAGCGATCTAAAAACCATACTTTTGTACCTCCAAAAATTATGAAAAATTAGGAAAACGTAAAACATTTGTAACCCAATACTGTGTAAAAATTTCAGAATTTTCTCACGCTCCAGTATAGAATAGAAATTCCAGCGCTGGACGCAAAAGTTTCTATTTTTGCACAGAATCAAATCAACAAGCATCCACACTATCCCAAAGGCTTTGCTTGGCACATTATTGAAAGAAAACATATGAAACATGATTACTACAGTAGATTAATCATGTGGACACAAGAAAAACAGTAGGTATAAATATTGGGTTGTCTAACAACAAGCGCTTTTCTTTAATGCCTTTTAGCTAGGCATGATGATTTCAATGATGCTCACATAAAAGTAAAGAATTGAAACACAAAGAGAGCATCATGAAGCATATGACTAGCACATTTAAGCCTAACCCACTTCCTATGCATAGGGATTTTGTGAGCAAACAATTTATGGGAGCAAGAATCAACTAGCATAGGAAGGCAAAACAAGCATAACTTCAAAACTTTCAACACATAGAGAGGAAACTTGATATTATTGCGACACCTACAAGCATATGATCCTCTCTCATAATAATTTTCAGTAGCATCATGAAGAAATTCAACAATGTAACTATCACATAAAGCATTCTTTTCATGATCCACAAGCATAGAAATTTTATTACTCTCCACATAAGAAAATTTATTCTTATTCATAATAGTGGGAGCAAACTCAACAAAATAACTATCATGAGATACTTGATTGGCATAATCCAATTGAAAATTAAAATCATGATGGCAAGTTTCATGGTTGTCATTATTCTTTATAGCATACATGTCATCATCATAATAAATTTGCTCATCAAAAGCTGGGGGAATAAAAAATTCATTCTCATCAAACATAGCATCCCCAAGCTTATGGCTTTGCATATCACTAGCATCATGGATATTCAAAGAATTCATACTAGCAACATTGCAATCATGCTCATCATTCAAAGATTTAATACCAAACATTTTATTGAATTCCTCTTCTATCAATTGAGCGCAATTTTCTGCTCCATCATTTTCAAGAAAGACATTATAAAGACGAATAATATGAGGCAACCTCAATTCCATATTTTTTTTGTAGTTTTCTTTTATAAACCAAACTAGTGATAAAACAAGAAACTAAAAGATTTGATTGCAAGATCTAAAGATATACCTTCAAGCACTCACCTCCCCGGCAACGGTGCCAGAAAAGAGCTTGATGTCTACTACACAACTTATTCTTGTAGACTCGTGTTGGGCCTCCAAGCGCAGGGTTTTGTAGGACAGTAGCAATTTTCCCTCAAGTGGATGACCTAAGGTTTATCAATCCATGGGAGGCGTAGGATGAAGATGGTCTCTCTGAAATAACCCTGCAACCAAATACAAGAAATCTCTTGTGTCCCCAACACACCCAATACAATGGTAAATTGTATAGGTGCACTAGTTCGGAGAAGAGATGGTGATACAAGTGTAGTATGGATAGTAGATATAAGTTTTTATAATCTGAAAATAAAAAAACAGCAAGGTAGCAAGTAACAAAAGTGAGCACAAACGGTATTGCAATGCTTAAAAACAAGGCCTAGGGTTCATACTTTCACTAGTGCAATCTCTCAACAATACTAACATAATTGGATCATATAACAATCCCTCAACGTGCGACAAAGAATCACTCAGAAGTTCCTATTCGCGGAGAACATAAGATAGAAATTGTTGTAGGGTATGAAACCACCTCAAAGTTATTCTTTCCGATCAATCTATTGAGCTATTCCTATAAGTGTCACAAACAGCCCTAGAGTTCGTACTAAAATAACACCATATGATACGCATCAACCAACTCTAATGTCACCTAGATACTCCAATATCACCACAAGTATCCGTGAGTTGATTATACGATATGCATCAAACAACTTCAAATTCATAATATTCAATCCAACACAAAGAACTTCAAAGAGTGCCCCAAGATTTCTACCGGAGAAAGTAGGACGAAAACGTGCATCAACCACTATGCATAGATTACCCCAATGTCACCTCGGGAATCCGCGAGTTGAGTACCAAAACATATATCAAGTGAATCAATATAATACCCCATTGTCACCACGGGTATTCATATGCAAGACATACATCAAGTGTTCTCAAACCCATAAAAATATTCAATCCGATAATAGTGAAACCTCAAAGGTAAAAACTCAATTCATCACAACGAGATAGGGAGGGAGAAACACCATATGATCCAACTATATTAACAAAGCTCGCGATACATCAAGATCGTGCCAAATCAAGAACACGAGAGAGAGAGAGAGAGATAAAACACATAGCTACTGGTACAAACCCTCAGCCCCGAGGGTGAACTACTCCCTCCTCGTCATGGAGACCGCCGGGATGATGAAGATGGCCTCCGGTGATGATTCCCCCCTCCGGCAGGGTGCCGGAAAAGGGCTGTAGATGAGATAATGGAGGTACAGAGGCTTGCGGTGGCGTAAAAACTCATCTAGGTTAACTTTCGGGGGTTTCTGAATATATAGGATTTTTCAGCGTTGGAATCACGCAAAGAGGTGCCACAGGGGGCCCACGAGGCACCAGGGCGCGCCTGGGGGGGGGGTGGCGCTCCCTGGTGGCTTGTGGGGGCCCTGTGGGTCTTCTGCTGCTCCCCCGAAGCTTCCTGGGTCTGGTTCCTTCCAGAAAAAATCGTCAAAAAGTTTCACTGCATTTGGACTTCATTTGATATGGATTTTCTAGAAAACCAAAAACAAACAGAAAACAGCAACTGGCACTGGGCACTAGGTCAATATGTTAGTCCATAAAAATCATATAAAAGCCATATAAAAGTGCACCAAAATCATACAAAACTATAATAAACATGGCATGAATACTTCATAAATTATAGATACGTTGGAGACATATCACACACTCGCCACACCCATGGAGGACATACTCATGGAGGACATAACCATGGAGGAAATGGGAATAGTCGTCACAACAACAGCAACTTCAAGTCTGGAAATGGAGGCAATGGCAGTCAGCACCGTCCCGCTCCGGCTCAGAAGGATCTGAGTCATATTACTTGTTTCAAGTGCAAGAAGACGGGACATTATGCCACCGATTGTCCAGAGGCCAAGCAGGGAAATGGAAACGGCAATGGCAATGGAAGCTCAGCAACCAAGAAGCCCAATCCTTTTCGCCGTGCTCATGTGAACCACATTGATGTGGAGGAGGTTTACGATCAGTCAGAGACTATGGTTGGTAAGTTCTTATTAAATTCACGTCCAGTATTGGTACTTTTTGATTCTGGTGCATCGCATTCATTCATATCAAGGGTAGTTGTGGAAAAGTATGGTTTGCCCACTAGAACCCTTAGGATCCCTCTTCAGGTCAGCTCCCCAGGAGGTGAGATGACGCCAGGCTTAGGTTGTCACTCGAACCTCAGCATCGGAAATCATGAGTTTCCCATAGACCTCATTGTATTGGAGGTACAGGGATTGGATGTAATCCTAGGTATGGATTGGTTGACAAAGTATGAAGGGACCATTGACTGTGCCTGCAAGACGATTTTGCTCACCACCCCAGAGCAGAAGAGGATCAAGTATGTATCCAGGCACACACCGAAGAATACTCGGGTAAATTCCCTCACGGGAGTTGTCCAGGAGGAAGTGTCGGTTGTACAAGACTTCCCCGATGTATTTCCGGAGGAATTGCCAGGCATGCCACCGGACAGGGAGATTGAGTTCCTGATTGAATTGTTGCCAGGGATAGCCCCAATATCCAAGAGACCCTATCGGATGCCCGCTAATGATTTGGAAGAAATCAAGAAGTAGATCAAGGAGTTATTGAAGAAAGGATATATTCGCCCAAGCTCATCACCTTGGGGAGCCCCAGTTCTTTTGGTAGAGTAGAAAGATAAAACCTTGAGAATGGTGTTAGATTATCGTGCACTGAATGAGGTGACGATCAAGAACAAGTACCCTCTGCCGATGATTAATGATTTGTTTGATCAACTGGTTGGAGCTAGAGTATTCTCCAAGATCGATCTTCGATCAGGGTATCATCAGCTGAAGATTCGTGAGCAGGATATACCCAAAACAACATTCACCACAAGGTATGGTCTATATGAGTATACCGTCATGTCATTTGGATTGACTAATGCCCCTGCATATTTTATGAGTATGATGAACAAGGTATTTATGGAATATCTGGACAAGTTTGTCGTGGTGTTCATCGATGACATATTGGTTTTCTCCAAGAGCGAGGAAGAACACAAGGAGCACTTGCGTCTAGTTTTGAAGAAACTCCGAGAACATCAGTTATATGCCAAGTTCAGCAAATGTGAATTTTGGTTGAAGGAAGTTGGATTCCTCAGACATGTTATTTCAGGAGAAGGAATAGCAGTCGACCCCACAAAGGTTGAAGCAGTCACCAAATGGAAGTCACCTACCTCGGTCAAGGAGATACGCAGTTTTCTCGGACTTGCAGGATACTACCGGAGGTTTATTGAGAATTTCTCCAAGATTGCTAAGCCCATGACTGAGCTATTGAAGAAGGAAACAAAGTACAATTGGACTAAGGATTGTGAAGCCAGTTTTCAGGAGCTGAAGAAACGTTTGGTTACAGCCCCAGTGCTAATTTTGCCGAACGTACGCAAGGATTACTAGGTATATTGTGACGCTTCTCGTCAAGGGCTCGGAGGAGTGCTCATGCAGGAAGGAAAGGTTGTAGCTTATACCTCCAGACAGCTACGGCCTCACGAGATGAACTATGCCACACATGATTTGGAGTTAGCAGCCGTAGTGCACGCACTCAAGACCTGGAGACATTTCCTTGTCGGAAACAGTTGTGATGTTTACACGGATCATAAGAGTTTGAAGTATATCTGCACGCAGAAGGAGTTGAACCTCAGACAGAGGAGATGGCTAGAGTTGATCAAGGACTATGATATGAGATTGCATTATCACCCAGGGAAAGCTAATGTTGTAGCAGATGCCTTGAGCCGCAAGAGTTTTGTGAACACCCTTATAGCTGGAGGATTACCCCAGGAGTTAGCCGACGACCTCAGAGATCTCCGCTTGGAGATATTTCGAGAGGATATGTTGCCACCCTGGAAATTTAGTCCACCTTGAATGAAAGAATCAGAGAAGCCCAGAAGACGGACAAGGAAAATGTTGAGATAAAGGAAAGGATGAGTAAAGGAAAAGCTAAAGGTTTTCGTGAGGATGAACACGGAACTATATGGTTTGAGGATCTTATCTATGTGCCCAATGATCCAGAACTCAGGAAGTTGATACTTCAAGAGGCCCATGATTCACCATACTCGATACACCCAGGCAACACCAAGATGTATCTGGACTTGAAGGAAAGTTTCTGGTGGACATGTATGAAGAAGGATATTGCCGAGCATGTAGCAATATGCGATGTTTGTCGGCGCGTAAAGGCAGAACATCGAAAGCCAGCAGGGTTACTTCAACCTTTGCCGATACCTGAGTGGAAATGGGATAAACTTGGAATGGACTTCATCACAAGATTACCCAGGACCCGATCAGGATATGATTCCATCTGGGTAGTGGTTGATCATTTGACCAAGGTAGCACACTTCATTCCCGTGAAGACCACATATACAAGTGCTAAGTTAGCTAAGATATACATGACCAGGATCATATGTCTGCATGGAGTTCCGAGGAATATCGTATCAGATAGAGGAACACAATTTACCTCAAAGTTTTGGAATCAGTTACACGAAACTTTGGGTACGAGGCTGGAGTTCAGTACAGCTTTCATCCGCAGACAGATGGACAGACTGAGAGAGTCAACCAGATTCTGGAGGACATGTTGAGAGCTTGTGCGCTAGACTATGGAGCTAGTTGGGATGATAATTTGCCCTACGTAGAGTTCTCATACAACAACAGTTATCAGACTAGTTTGAAGATGGCCCCTTTCGAAGCTCTATACGGAAGGAGATGCAGAACACCATTAATGTGGGATGGTGTTGGAGACCGAAAACTTTTTGGTCCTGACCTTATCAGAGACTCCGAAAAGAAGGTCAAGTTGATCTGTGATAGACTCAAGATAGCTCAGTCGAGACAGAAGAGTTACGCCGACAGTAAACGCAAGGAGGTAACGTTCGAAGTGGGAGACCGAGCATATCTTCGCGTGTCTCCACTTCGAGGAATCAAGAGGTTCGGTGTTAAATGAAAGTTAGTACCCAGATTCATAGGCCCATACCAAATTCTTGAATGCAAAGGAGAAGTTGCATACAAGCTGGAATTGCCGGAAGGACTGTCAAGAGTTCACGATGTCTTTCACGTTTCCCAGCTGAAGAAATGCCATGCTGAGATGGCTGATATTCCTTTGAGAGACACAGTGCCCCTAGAGGCCATACAGCTTGACAGTGATCTGACTTATGAGGAGAAACCCGTCAGGATTCTCGAGACAACCAACAGAGTAACCCGCAGCAAGATCATCAAGTTTTGCAAAGTTCTGTGGAGTCATCATAACGAGGAGGAAGCCACCTGGGAGCGCGAGGAAGACCTCCATCGAGACCACCCGCACCTATTTTCTAGCCAACCCGAATCTCGAGGGCGAGATTCATCTTAAGGTGGGTAGGTTTGTAACATCCCAAATTTACAATTTGGAATGTTTTACAATTATAGCTAAGCATCTATTGCATTTTGTTTGAATTGTGGTGGAATTTAAAATTTCAGAGGCATTTGAGTTTTCTGTTTGAATTTGAATTCATTTCAAACTGGCATTTGAATTTCATTTCAAAAAAAAATCCTGACAAAATACTTTGATCAAAAAGTATGAGAGGAGGTAACATGACACCCCAAAAGTTAAAAGGAAATAATGCCAAAAGTTTTTTGATTTCAAATTTGAGTTTATTTGGAATTTTCAAAAAATGATTTTTATAAAGTTTTTTATTTTGCCTCTGAAAAATAGTTCATCATTTAGGATTTATTTTTCTGATCATTTTAGTATATAATAAGTATATATAAGATTTTTTTTCTTTCCTAGTATTTATTTTCTCCCTCTGTTAAAAAAAAATTCTAGCCAGCACCAGGCCGGCGCTAACCGCCAGACCAGCCGGCCCACTGGCCGAATTCCTTTCGAGCCGGTCGCCCGACCACTTCGCTCCTCCCCCGCGCCCGCTGACCGCTGGGTCCCACCTCGTCTTCCACCTCCGCAACGGCCACGCCTGAATCCCGCACGCTCCCGACGCCGCCGCCGCGTCCGATTCGCTCAGGATCGCGCCCCGAGCTTGAACCCTCCTCCAAGTCGTTGCCCTATACAAACCCCTTGTCGGCCTCGTCCGTCCGATCTGTAATCTACGCCTTAGATTAGATCAGCGAACAGTTAGGTTTTTTATTTTAGATCGGTTTTTATTACGGTTTATTTTGGTTTAGATCGAACCGGCCGATAGGTTTTTATTTTATTATACGCCTGCGTACTTTTCTGTTAGATATCGGCCACCCGCTAGTAATCATCGGCCGAACACCACACCTAGCCACTCGCAGCCTGCCACGTAGCACATCGCCGATCTATAGTGTTTTTTTTATTTTTGTTTTCTGTTTTAAAAACAGAATAGTTCCTGTTTTAGAAAATTCATATCAATTAGGATTTTTAGTATTTTAATTTGATTCTTTTTGCATTAGATTAGAAATTTTATGAAGATTCTGTAGATATCAAGTTTGACTATATTTGAAAGTTTGAATTCGAATTTGCATGAAATTTACCCAAAACACTAGATTGGCTATAATTTGAGCTAGGTGTATTTTTTTTGAGTGATTCTTTTTTATACTGGTTCTTGGTGACATTGTTTATCAGTAGAAATTAATTGGTGAAATTTTAGGATTATTAAAAATTAGGTTTTAATGAAAACAGTACTGTTTTAGTGCTTTATAGGTTTTGTGCTATTTCTTTTAATTTTAATTGCTTTAAATTGTTTTCTTTTGTTCTTTTTGACATTTTTACTTTTGTTTCTGTTAAGTTATCAGTAGCAATTTTATTTGTAGTAAAAAAATATTTTTTGTATTTTATTTCTTTTATCCTACTAGAAAACTTGTTTCGAGCATTATAGGAGTTTTACAAAAGATTTTAATATGATTCTTTTTGCATAAAATTTCTTTGTGGTTTTTCTTATGTTATTTAGTAAAAACCTTATTTTTGCTTCTGTTTAAATTTTATTAGTGGCAGAAAACTTATTTGTAGCTTGTTTTACTTGTAGTAGGACTTTGCATTGAGTCCTAGTGTTTTCTTTGGTTTTGGTTTTGGTTTCTTTGTGTGTTTCAATGATTGTGTTATTATTAGTTTTACTTGCTGTTGTAGTGTTAAATTGTATGATGGTATGCTTATGTTATGAATGTTTGTTCTCGATAGATTATCCGGAGTGCGAGGCTTGCTATTACGAGTCGTTAGAGTTTGAAGATCGTCACCAAGGCAAATCATTTGATCATGTATTTTATTACCTATGATTTTTATTGCATTAGTTGTTATCTTCCCCACCATGCATGCAAGTAGGTGAATTTGAGTTATGTTCTTGAGTAGTACCGGGAACGTTGTAGTTATTTTTGCTATGCTTCGTAGACGGGGTTGGTGGAGTGAATTACATGGGAGTTGTGAGAGTTAAGTTGATGACTACAACCCCAAGACTTCATGATCTCAAGACAGACTTCAATTCACTACTGGGTGGAGGACGGATGGAAGGGCACCCTGGAGCACCCAGTGGTTGACCCAGGGATGCATGGAGAAGCGCCATGACATCTTGCGGAAAGCTTCACCCAGCCATGAAGAGACGGATGGATATACCTTGACCGGAAGCTTACCTGTGCAGCCGCAAGTCACTATGGGCTCTGGCTTGGTCGACCCTAGGTGTGACTCTGGATGGACTGTGCCAGCAGATGTAGAAGAACGGTAGGAAATGGATGGGCACCGGCAGTGGCTCAGAGGAACTCTACGGAAGACCATGTTTCGTTCGTCCCGTCTTCAAACACCATGCAGTGCGAGGACATAAAGGAGGGGATGATTCTTGTGGGTAAAGTGCACAAGACTCTGCAGAGTGGAAATCTAATCGATTAGCCGTGTCCCCGGTTACGGACATCTGTGCCTCTGGAATTGGATTTATTCGAAACTCTCAACACCAAGACGATTAATTAATTGTTGGGTTAATAATGATTTCGGGTATGAGACATTGGTTGGCGGAACCATCTCAATAACAACAAATATTTTGTAGTAATTGCAAGCAAGTCCTTTTGTTGTAGGGAAAATTTTGCTTTTTCGCAAAAACTTAAACTTAGAGCCCCACAGCCAAAATTGCATATAGTGATAGCATTTTATTATTGTTTTCTCTCTGTGACTTGCCGGCATATTCAAAATGCTGACCTACACGACTGCAACGTCTCATGTTGTAGAGGTTTATTCCGACCAGGAGTGAGGCTACGATCTACTCTCGGTGATTGCCCTTTGGAGTCGGATGGACTCGCTTTTCGTCTACGCTTCCGCAGTAGTTTATCTCATGAGTTGGCCTTCGGCCAAATTTATTCTGATGTAATAAAGACTCTATATGAGGTTCGATGTAATAAATCAGGTGTGATTGAACTTTGATATTTTCATCAATGTACTGTGTGTGCCAGCATGATCTTGGGATGGTACAGATGCACAGAGACTTGACCGTTTCCGGGTCGGGTCGCTACAGGGGAAGGCACCCCCCTAGGTGCCTTGGTGAGGGAGGAAACCTCCCTAGGCCGGCGCCCCCTCCTTGGAGGAGGGGCTAGGGCTGCGCCCTAGACCTCCTCCTTGCCTCCTATATATAGTGGGGGAGAGGAAGGGGCTGGACACACCAATTCCCATGCCCCGGAGGTAGCCCTACCTCTCCCATAACTCCGTTTTCTCCTCAGATTGGTTCCGGCAGCGTTTGGCGAAGCCTTGCCGGCACTGCACCACCACCATCTCCACCACGCCGTCGTGCTGGTTGAGATCCCATCTACTTCTCCTCTCTTGCTTGCTGGATCAAGAAGGAGGAGACGTCACCGAGCCGCACGTGTGCTGAACGCGGAGGTGTCGTCCGTTCGGTACTTCATCAGATTGGATCGCGATTGGATCATGAAGAGTACGACTAAATCAACCGCGTTATATACGCTTTCGCTTTCGGTCTACAAGGGTATGTAGACACACTCCCCACTCGTTGCTATGCTTCTCATAGATAGATCTTGGGTGATTCATAGGAAATTTTTTGATTTTCATGCTTTGTTCCCCATCAAATCTTTCTTTGACAGTACCTAAGTTAATGATTTATTTTATTATACTAATGGATCTCACGAGGTTTTGTTAAGTTTTGTGTGGGTGAAGTTTTCAAGTTTTGGGTGAGATGACGATGGAAGAGAGAATAAGGAGTGGCAAGACCCTAAGCTTGGGGATGCCCAAGGCACCCCAAGGAAATATTCAAGGAAGATCCAAGCATCTAAGCTTGGGGATGCCCCAGAAGGCATCCCCTCTTTCATCTTCAATCTATCAGTAATATCACTTGGAGCTATATTTTTATTCGTCACATGATATGTGTTTATCTTGGAGCATCTTGATTTTCTTAGGTTTGTTTTCTTATTTCCACAATCATTGTCTCCTGATTACACCTTTTATGAGAGACACACATTCATCAAATTTTTATAGAATGCTCTATGTTCTTCACTTATATCTTTTGAGTCGAGGCAATTGCTCATGATCCTCAGTTATATTTGTTTGGGCATGGCGAGAAATATTTTATAGAAATTATTTTCACTCTCTTGCTTCACTTATATCTTTTTTAGAGTTGAATAGGAAGTTGTAATTTGCATGAGTTATATGTTTGGTCCAAAAATAATAGGTATACAATCGTGGTATAATAAAAACTTGCATGTAGATCACTGAATATGTTGCGTTTGATCAACGATATTGAGGTTCTAATATGAAGGTTTACTAGTTAATAATCATGGTTTAGTAAAAATATTGATGTTAACGTTTGTGATTTCCCATTCATTAAAGTGTCGGTATGGCATGGCTAGGAAGTTGGAGCGTAATTTATCCTTGACTGATATCCCTTGTGTTGTCCGGATCAGTGGCGCACGATGGTTAACTCCTCCCAACCTCCCCCCTAGGGGCATGCAAGTAATTCTTTGCTTCGAGGGCTTCTAGACTTTCACAATAAATACTTGAGTTCTTTATGACTAATGTGAGTTTTTGGACTATAAGCACTTCCACCTATCCATATTTTGCTAGCCACTTCGGTACCGTGCATTGCCCATTCCCACCTCAAGACTTGGTGCAAACTTCGTCGGTGCATCCAAATCCCGTGAAATGACTCGCTCTTTCACACATAAGCCATATTATATCCTTCCTCAAGATAGCCACCATACCTACCTATTACGACATTTCCATAGCTATTCCGAGATATATTGCCATGCAACTTCCACTGTTACTATTTAAATGACTTGAGCATTCATTGTCATATTGCTTTGCATGATCATATAGAGCTGACATGATATTTTGTTGCAAAGCCACTGTTCCTCATTTTTATACATGTTACGCTAGATCATTACACATCTTGGTACACTGCCAGAGGCAATCATATAGAGTCATATTCTTTCAGTTTATCGAGTTGTAAGTAAATAAAAGTGTGATGATCATCATTATTAGAGTGTTGCCCCTACCAGTGAGGAAAAGAATGGTGGAGACTAATGAGTCCTCGAAAAAGTGGGCATGAGGTCCATGAGACTGTTCTAAAAAATGAGAGAAAAATATAGAGAGAGGGGGCACACTACTATCCTTTTACCACACTTGTGCTTCAAAGTAGCACCATGTTCTTCATATAGAGAATCTCCATGATTTTTCACTTTCATATACTAGTGGGATTTTTACATTATAGAACTTGGCATGTATATTCCGATGACGAGCTTCCTCAAATGTTCGAGGTCTTCATGAGCAAGCAAGTTGGATGCACACCCACCTAGTTTCATATAGAGAGATTTCATACACTTATAGCTCTAGTGCATCTGTTGCATGACAATCCCTACTCCTCGCATTGACATCCATTGCGTAACTATCAGCCTCGTCGATGCGAGACTTTCTCATACTTTTGTCTTCTCTTATGAACCCCAATCATCATTCTCTTTGCCATCCAAAGTGCTAAGTCCATGGCTCATGCTCATTTATTGAGCTTAGTTGAAAAAGCTGAAGCGAGAAAAAAGTATGATCCAATTGCTTGGTTTGGCACCAGGGTGTTCATGATTTATACTTTGTGTTAGGAAGACTGAGCTATGCCATGATTACATGATTAAATGTTTAGGAATAGCGTTATTTAGCATTTTCATTTTTGAAAGGCAATGATTACTTTCTAGCATTCTTGCATATTTGTTTTCATATCAAATCATTGAAATAGTGCCTTAAATCACTCGCTTCCCAATATTCATGCCGCAAATGATTACATGATTAAAATATGTTAGGTAGCATTTCACATCAAAAATTCTGTTTCTATCATTTACCTACTCGAGGACGAGTAGGAATTAAGCTTGGGATGCTGATACGTCTCCAACGTATTTATAATTTTTGATTGTTTCATGCTTTTATATTATCATTCTTGTATGCTTTATATGCCATTTTATATTATTTTTGTGGACTAACCTATTAACTTAGTGCTCAGTACCAGTTCCTGTTTTTTTCCTATTTCTTTATTTCGCAAAAAAAACCATACCAAACAAAGTCCAAACACGATGATCTTTACGGTGATTTTTTCTGGACCAGGAGAAACCCTTGAAGCTTCGGGAAGGCACCATACGATGATCGAGGGGGCCACAAGCTCAGGTGCCGTGCCCCAGGGAGGCGTGCCATGTGAGCTTGTGGGCCCACTGTGGCTCTGTTTGCCATAATTCCAAGCCTATAAATTCACAAATATTCGGAAACCCCCAGAACGAGACCCGAAACAATTCTTCCACCGCCGGTAGTCTCTGTTCTTCCGCGATCCCATCTGGAGGCCTTTTCCGGTACTCTGCCGGAGGGGGAACCCATGGGGAGGCAATCTTCATCGACCTTGCTGCCTCCATGATGATGTGTGAGTAGTTCCCACAGGACCTACAAGTCCATAGTAGTAGCTAGATGGCTCTTTCTCTCGCTCTTTTGATTTTCAATACAATGATCTCATCTGAGATCAATTCAATGTAAACTTTTGCGGTGCGTTTGTTAGGATCCGATGAATTGTGGTTTATGATCAGATTATTCATTGATATTATTTGAGTCCTCTGAGATTTCTATGATTGTGTAATTTTATAGTCTTGTATTTCTCTCCGGTCTATCCATCTTATTTGGCCAAGTAGATTGATTTATCTTCAGTGGGAGTTGTGTTTGGTAGTAGGTTCAATCTTGCGGTGTCCTTACTCTGTGATAGGAGGAGTTGCATGGCACGTATTTGTATTGTTGCTACTAATGATAAAACGACAAGGTTTGAACATATTGCTTGATCTTATTCTGTCTACATTATGTTATCTTGCTTAATGTGTTACTCTGTTTGTCATGAACTTAATACTTTGAGATGCATGCTGGATAGCGGTCTTGGGGTGGAGTAATAGTTGTAGATTCAGTTGGATTACGGTCTACTTGTCGCAGACGTAGTGCCTATATATTGATTATGCCTTGGATGATCATCATTACTATGCGTATTCTGTTAATTGCCCAACAGTAATTTGTTACCCACCGCTATTTATGAGAGAGATGCCTCTAGTGAACGCTATGGCCCGCGGGTCCATTCACCTCTATTATAAACAAATCTTATAATTCCTTGCTATTTTCTTTTACTTTTATTTATTATATCTACCACTACCAGATTTGATACTTGCAATGGGCAAGAACAAGGGGAGTGATGGCCCCCTTGCTTGTTGGGGTGCAAGCATTTGTTTGTGTGTGCAGGTACTGCTAAAAGTTGTCTGTGTGTCGTCTCCTATTGGTTTGATAAACCTTCGTTCTTAACTGAGGGAAATACTATCAGCTACTATATTACATCACCCTTTCTCTTCGAGGAATCCCAACACTATCACAAGTAGTAGTTCCTCAACCAATATATGGGGTCCTCTCAACCTTGTATCGATATCTCAGGTAGTCAATTACCAAAAAAGTTGAAAACATTCTGATATGAATATATATTAGACGCCATATGGCAACTGGAAAAAAAATGTTTATTAGTCTCATCACAACAAAGTAGTTTCACTTGAAAACATTTGCCACCTCGTTGAGGCTAAATCAGGCCAATGGGATGACATCACTAGTGCGGTGATGGTGGCGACAATGTAGGCATCACAGTGGGATGGGTCCGCGTGCAAATGCATGCTCGGTGGGCACAAACCAAACCTATGTACTTGACACCAGTTCAGTGGTGTTACAGACATTGCCATTGCCAGGTTAGCAACATTGTCTATTGGAAGGAGGGTGTGGCAGCTGGCCACATTGGGCGTGCTCACTAAAACAACAACCCCAACAACAGCGGAGAAGACGGTGACGGCGACAACCCTGCACCGATGGGGAGGTAAAAATGCACAGAGGTGTGGCGGCATGGAAGACCACCACTGGAGATATATTGACGATTGCTAACGAAGGGCAAGGGTCGGGGCTGCCGATGAAGAAAAAGAAGGAAGGCAATACACCTTGCCATTCTTTTTAGAGGAAAGGCCTCAGCCCGACTTTAAATTAATAAAGCCACACGGCACCAAAGTAGCACAAACAAACTGAACCCACAACGCTGACCCAACACCGGAAAGGTATCACAATAGTTCAAAGATAGGTCACAACCGGCAACCAGGCATGCAGGCCCACAAACCCACACAGCAAAAGTCCAGACAACAGAAAGGCAAGATGATGACGACGACTGGGAACACCAACTAGGGCAGCTGCTGTACACCAGTACGAGGACCAGCCAGGATGTTGCTTGCCGAAGAACGTACGCGAGAAAGCAGAAGCTCCACAGCCGCCTTGTCGCCGTCTTTAATCAGAGATTTCCACTGCTGCAACAGGATAGAGAATTTGAATAAACAGTCAACCGCCTTTTTAGGGAACACCGGTTCAATGGTAAACTTATTACGGGTCGTCCACAGGGTCCAACACATGGCAGAAAACCTGACCCAAAACAGCCTCCTAGTTTGGCCATGAAGTGGAGCAACATTGGATCGGAGTTCAGCAAAATTATGCGGGGCCCAGGAGACCGCCAACCACTCGCGGAGGCAGCTCCAGAAAAACTTGGCCAGGGGGCAACAGAAAAGAATGTGATCCGTGTCCTCACGCTCACCACATAAGGCACAAAACTCCGAGCCCGGCCCGTTCCGTTTCTTGATCTGGTCCGCAGCCGGCAGACGGCCCCGCATGGCCTGCCACATGAAAATCTTAATCTTCGGCGGCACCCTAGCCGCCCAAACAGGCTTGAACTTGTTAGCAACTGATCCCAGGGCGAGCACACGATAACAAGACTTAACAGAAAAGCGACCAGAGGCAGCATGTGTCAGAAGTTGGGCTTCGGGGACCCAAAGGTTCGAACACTGGGGTGAGCTTGTTCCTACCTCTTCGTCCCGTTCCACGGCTAAGCTACGGCGAGAGCGCGCTAGCGAGGAGCGGACCATGGACTCAGCGGTTTTACCCAGGTTCGGGCCACCTTGTGGTGTAAAACCCTACTCGTGCTTGGTTTTGATTGTAGTGAGCAAGAAGGTGTTCTCGCGTACAAGGTAGGAGAAGAAGGAGTCGACCGAATCGGGGATCCCCTCCCACAATGGCAGCATTGTCCCTTTATATCCGCCTTGGTCCTCTTCCCCTCGAAACTTAGGCGGGAAGGGTTGCCACACTTGGCGGGTTTTGAAAGGGGACAGTCGCTCATGCTATCTGACTAAAGGCGGTCTTCGCCTGCAAAGGCATGATCCATGACGCGCCGGTGGGCTCGGTGATGACCTCTTCCCAGCACGCCCGCCGTCTTGGTCTTCTTTCACCGATCGGGCAACCTTTGGGGTTGCTTTGGGAAGTGGACTGCTGGCCTTGCTCCCTTAGCACAAAAGGGGAAGCCCTCTCCATTCGCGCCTGCTGGCATGACCTCTGTCGCCATTCGTCGCCGCGCGCGTCACCCACGTGATGGGCACGAGACCACGCGGCCGAGCCGAATAGCCCTCGTCTTGAGCGCCTCCAGGAGAGTGCCTCAGGAGGACACCTTGGGAGGCAGCCTCGCGAGAGGGCCTCGCGAGGCTGTTGGTGAAGATGCTGCGTCTTGCTAACCCGCTCCCTGAGGAGGGGTCCTCAGGAGGCCGGGGCCTCATGAGGGGTCTTGGTGAGATGCTTGATGATGACGGCCTGCAGGGCCCACGCCAGGCATTGCGCCCTGGGCCAAAGGCAGACATGCCTGGATACCCCGGGTTCCACGGGCCCGACGGTAGCCCCCGGGCCCGTGGCGCGCACGTTCCCGCCTACTAGGGGGCGAAATGGTGCAGGCCCTAACCGCCCGCGGGCCAGGCGCGACGCGTGGCGCACGATGTGACGGGGGATGCCCCCACTTCTCCCACGACGCCTCGGTAACCGCTCGCGCTGACATAAAGCCTGCCGCGGGCGACGCGAGACCATCATTGCCTTCCTTCGCGCATTGTTGCTGCTTCGATTCCCGACGCCGAAGAAGGCGGAGCGACGAGAAGAGCCCCGCACAGAGCATAAAGAGGGGGGAGAAGAGCCGAAGTCCTCCACCCATCTTCTTCTTCCTCCAACCTTTCCTTCCTTGTCTTGCCAGAACCGCCGCAGTGATGGCAAGGGGAAGAGGGCGCGCCCGTGCTTCTGCTGCCGCACCCAAGGTTCCGCCCCGGGGGCGCCGGCGCTCCCCAGCGGCTGCTGGCGCCGGCCCCAGCGGTCGTGGACGGGGCGCCACCCGCGGGCGCGGAGGGCGCGGCGCGCGCGGCCGAGCTGGCCGCGGCGGGGCGGCCGCCCTACCTCCCCAGGCAGGGAGCCATTCAGCGGAGGTGGCTCACGAGTTCATAGTGAACATGCATCACCGGCCCTGCACCTGGCTCCGGCTCCCGGACTCCTTTGCGGAAGCGATGGCGAATCGCGCGCCCTTGGGCCTGTGGGTGCAGGCCGACGGCTGCTGCAACGGCCCCTCCTGGGTGGCAGCGGAGTTTACCCCCCTCGGGCTTCATGTTCTTGAAACAGGGGTGGAAGTTGTTCGCCCTCGCCCGCGGCCTGAAGCGGGGGCACGTCCTCCAGTTCAAGTACGACGGGGCCGCCACGCTCTTCGTGAAGATCTTCGGGCTCTCTGGCAGCCACCTGGAGTGCTGTGCCGAGAGCGAGGACGGCAGCTCCAGCGAGGACGACAGCGACAGTGGCGCCGCCCCCTCCGGTGGAAGCAGAAGCGACGGCAGCTCCCCCCTCATCAAGAGCGAGGATGAGGACTCCGACTAGGCGCGGGCGACGTCCATGTTACAGTCTTGGGGATGACGGCGCCCCGCCTAGGCCTTTTTCTTTTTTTTATTCTCCTGCACTGGATCGATGTAGCCCCATGGGGGTGTGAAAACAATAGCTTTCGTGTTTTAATTTAATGCTTTTGCGGTTTGGAATGTATGCGTTCCCTCCCGAAGTCCTCTCATGAGGCCGGTTTTTCTTTCTTGTTCGCCTTGGCGCTCTACGCCATCAGGACCCAGCCCCCGAGCGGGCCTCAGCCGTCACTGGTATGTCCAGTCACGATGCCGGGACAAGGCCAGGAGGTGAGGGGCACCAGGAGCTAGTGAGGGCTCCTGAGGCGCGATGCTCAAGGAGCCCCCCTTTGGCGTGTAAGTGGCTCACGCGAAAGAAAAATGCCAGTGCTCAGCGAGATAGCGAGGGGAGAGAGCTTGAGCGACGGTGAGGGCGTCTCGCGAGGAGGCTGGACTTAGCTTTTGCCAAAGAGCGGCGTCGGGCGAGCCACAGCTCGCGAGGAGTGTACGCGGCTCACGAGGCATGCCTCGCGAGGTTCGGCCTTCGAAGTCTTCGTCTTGCGAGGTCTTCTGATTAGGTGATCGCCGCGGCCAGCCCACGAGGGGCTGCTCGCGAGGATCCCGAGCGGCTTGCCTCCTGATACAACTGCACGTCGACAAATCTCACAATGGGGGGAGCGACGCGCGTTCGCTAGCTCGCTCGTTGCTGTTGCGTGAGGAGATAAGGCACCAAGGACCTCGGTGAGGTGACGTGCACGGGGGTAGGCCCGCGAGCCATAGCTCAGTCACTTGGATTTAGCGGCGCTGCAGGGACGGACCTGAGCACAGGCGCCGTGCCTAGCCCCCGCTCATGGAACGGTCAGGAGAGGGGTCACGAGCGCGTGGCGCTCTCGAGACGGCATCGTACCCGATGCGCAATTAAGCAAGCAACATAAACTCATCAGGGCATAATCATCAAGATTCATTACACAACCAAAAAGGGAGAGGGGCGAGGCTGTCGTGTTCGGCATGGGTCAGCTTGAGGTTGGTGCAGCCCGTGGGGTGCCCTCAGTCGCGTTAAACCAAATCAGCTTGACGGAAGGGTTCCGGGAGCGAAGATGCGGAAGGTGCGGCGAGAAGAAACTTGGGCCGCGCGAGGTGACGCTTCGGCCGCGCCTGGCAGGACTGTGCTGGGGAGTCGTCAGATCGCCTGGCGAGGCGTGCCACGGAAGCCCACTCCTCCGGGGCCAGGGGCTCATGAGGCGCAGGGGGCTCGCGAGGCCCTGGCATGAGGGACGCCAGCCTCTGGAAGGAGGCGCCGGCATTCCTTAGGCCGAAAGGCATGCGTGCGCCACCGGCGGCGGGGCCAGCACCCTGACCGACTCGCGGCAGCTGGAAGGGGTCTTGAGGGCAGAACTTGTTGAGGCTCGCAAAGTCAACGCACATGCGCTCCTTGCCGCCCTTCTTGGGGACGATGACTGGGTTGGCGAGCCATTCGGGATGATGCACCTCTCGGATGACTCCAGCTTCTTGGAGCTTCTGAACTTCCTTAACGATGATGTCTTGCTTCTCTGGCGCCTGGCGCCGTGCTTTTTGCTTGACGGGGTGTGCATTGGGGCACACCGCTAAGTGGTGCTCGATCACCTCCCTCGGCACACAGGACAAGTCAGATGCTTTCCAGGTGAAAACATCCGAGTTTACCTGAAGGAAGGTGATGAGCGTGCTTTCCTATGCAGGAGGAAGACCAGCGCCGATGGTGAAGGCAGGGCCGGAGCCGCTGCCGTCCACCGACACCTTCTTCGTCTCAACGCGGTCCTGGGAGAATAGCTGCTTCTTCTTCGCGGGCGCGGCCTCGGGAGGCTCGACCGCGTCCTCGTCAGCCGGATGCGCGACAGCGGCGGCTTTGTAGGCGCGCTCGAGGGAGCAGACCGCGTCCTTCTCGTCACAGGCGACAGTGATGATGCCGCTGCAGTCAGGCATCTTGAGGACATTGTAGGCGTGGTGGGTCGCCGCCATGAACTTGGCGAGGGCAGGGTAGCCCAAGATGGCATTGTACGGCAGGCCGATGTGCGCCACGTCGAAGTCGATGAGCTCGGTGTGGTAGTTCTTGCGGGTGCCGAAGGTGACAGGGAGGCGCACTTGCCCCAGAGGGATGGTGGAGCCATCGGTCACTCCGGAGATAGGCTTGGTCGGCATCAGCTGGTCGTAGGGCACCTGGAGCGTCTCGAAGGTCTCAATGGAGATCACATTGAGGCCGGCGCCTCCGTCGATGAGGGTCTTGGTGACCGCGACATTGCTGATGGTGGGAGTGCACAGCATGGGGAGCGCGCCTGCGGAGGCCGAGGACTTGGGGTGGTCCATGGAATCGAAGGAGATGGCGTACTGCGACCACTTGAGGAGCCGCGCGGCCTCAGGCCACGGGAGGGCGGCATTCACCTCGCGAGAGAGCTGCTTGAAGTGGCGGTTGGACACAGGGGCATGAGCCCCGCCAAGGAAGAAGGCGACCGCGCGAGGCACCTGATAGCCCCCAGCGCCCTCATCGGGCTGGTTGATGTCGTTCCTCCGGGGTGGCGGCGGCAGCGGCGGGAGAGCGGCAATGGCCTGAGGATTTGCCTCACGAGGCTGGTCGCGCCAGGCGGCCTCACGAGGCTGGTCGCACCAGGCGGCCTTACGAGGCTGGTCGCGCCAGCCCTGGCGGAAGTTGACGTTGCTGTTGCGGCCGTTCCAGCAGTTGCCGCCATGGCCACCTTCGCGACTGGCACCGCGGCAGTTGCGGTCGTCTCGGCGGCCCTGGCGCTCGTCGCGAAGCAGCTTGAGCTCCTGGCAGTCTTCAGTGCTATGGGAGCGCACGTTGTGGTAGGCGCAGAGCGGCCGGCCGTCTTTCCTGGGTTTGTCACGGTCACGGCCGCGCTTCTGCTCGGGCTCCGCCGCAAGCACGGCAGGGCCCTTGCGCTTGACATCCTTGTTCTTGGTCTTGGCGGCATCGAGCGCTGCGTCGGGGTCGTTGTGGACGAAGAGGCGGCCTTCTTCAGCTTTGGCGCACTTGTCGGCGAGGTCGAACAGCTCAAGCACTGAGTCTAGCTCGTCATTGATGGCGAGCTTCTCGTGCATCTTGACGTCTGTGACGCCGGTGGAGAACGTAGAGATGACGGCCGCGTCGGAGGCGCGCGGTATCTTGTTGCGCACCTGGCTGAAGCGCTGGATGTACTTGCGGAGGGTCTCGTCTGGGCGCTGCCGCACGTGCCGCAGGTCGTTGATGGTGAGGGAACGGTCTTGCGTGCCCTTGAAGTTGGGGACGAACTGGCTGCAGAGCTCGGCCCACGACGAGATAGATACCTCGGGGAGGTTCATGAGCCAAGAGCGCAAGCCGTCCTTGAGGGCCATGGGGAACCAGTTCGCCATGACCTTGTCGTCGCTGTTCGCCGCCTCGACGCTCATCACGTAGAGCTGAAGGAACTCCATAGGGTTGGGGGTGCCGTCGTAGCGTGGAGGTAGCTCAGGCTTGAACTTCGTGGGCCACACCACCCGACACAGCTCGCGGGTGAAGGCACGGCAGCCCACGCCGCTTGAGGGGACACCGCCGGCGAGGGCGGCGCGGTTCTGGTGCCCAGTTGCCGCAACCTCCTGGACGGCCTGGTCCTGGCGCTGACGTTGCCGCTCGAGGAGCACCCGCGCATCAGGCGACACGCGTCGAATGATCTGGCGTTGGCCTCGTCATGGACTGGCGGGGACGCGCCAAGGGACGGCTCGCGCGCCCGCGCATTGTGCTGGGGCCCGCCGAGCTCGTCGCGCAGAGGAGGTGGCAGGGAAGCACCGTGCGCCAGGTCCCCAGCGTGATACGGCGTTGACGAGCTCGGTGATGCGACCAAGCCAGGCATTGTAGCCGGCGTCAGCTGGACGGTAGCGAAGCAGCTCGCGCGCCATGAGTAGCGTGGCCAGCGCGTTCGGCGGCCCACGGTGGGCGAGGGAGGAAGAGGCCTGGCGGTGTGGCCGTTCGCCTGCACGGAGGGGTGCAGGGAGGAGTCCAGCTACTCACGGGCAGCAGGGTCGGTGGCGGCAGCGGCTGCGGTCTCGACAGGGCGGCAGCGGTTGCCGTGGGCCACCGGCTCCGTCTGAGCCATGCGGCCGGCCCTGCGCTTAGCGCGCTCGCGGCGGGCATCAGCCATGAAGCTGGCGGAACGGAGGACTGAGCGGAAGAACAGTAGCGCACCCCTACCTGGCGCGCCAAATGTCGGAAGTTGGGCTCCGGGGACCCAAAGGTTCGAATACTGGGGTGAGCTTGTTCCTACCTCTTCGTCCCCTACCACGGCTAAGCTACGGTGAGAGCGCGCTAGCGAGGACCGGACCATGGACTCAGCGGTTTTACCCAGGTTCAGGCCACCTTGTGGTGTAAAACCCTACTCCTGCTTGGTTTTGATTGTAGTGAGCAAGAAGGTGTTCTCGCGTACAAGGTAGGAGAAGAAGGAGTCGACCGAATCGGGGATCCCCTCCCACAATGGCAGCACTGTCCCTTTATATCCGCCTTGGTCCTCTTCCCCCTCGAAATTTAGGCGGGAAGGGTTGCCACACTTGGCGGGTTTTGAAAGGGGACAGGCGCTCAGGCTATCCTAACTAAAGGCGGTCTTCCCCTACAAAGGCATGATCCATGACGCGCCGGTGGGCTCGATGATGACCTCTTCCCAGCGCGCCCGCCGTCTTGTTCTTCTTTCGCCGATCGGGCAACCTTTGGGGTTGCTTTGGGAAGTGGACTGCTGGCCTTGCTCCCTTAGCACAAAAGGGGAAGCCCTCTCCATCCGCGCCTGCTGGCATGACCTCTGTCGCCATTCGTCGCCGCGCGCGTCACCCACGTGATGGGCACGAGACCGCGCGGCCGAGCCGAACAGCCCTCGTCTTGAGCGCCTCTAGGAGAGTGCCTCGGGAGGACACCTCGGGAGGCAGCCTCGCGAGGCTGTTGGTGAAGATGCCGCATCTTGCTAACCCGCTTCCTGAGGAGGGGTCCTCAGGAGGCCGGGGCCTCATGAGGGGTCTTGGTGAGATGCTTGATGATGACGGCCTGCTGGGCCCACGCCAGGCGTTGTGCCCTGGGCCAAAGGCAGACGGGCCTGGATACCCCGGGTTCCACGGGCCCGACAGCATGTGCCCAAGAGACCGCATCCTGAGACTCCGAGAGCGTAGGGAGGATGGCAACAAGGCGATGCCAATCCTCTAACTCTACGGGAGACAGGGCCCGGCGAAAACCAAAGTCCCACTCCCTGGCCGCGAGCTCCACGATGGAGGCAGAAGGAGACACAACATACAAAAATAAGGTAGGGAAGGCCGCTGCAAGTGGCCCCTCCCCCACCCACCAGTCAAGCCAAAATCTCACCGAAGCACCATTACCTACAGAAAATTTAACCAAGGCCCTGAATTCGTCTCTGACATTGAGCAGTTGGCACCAGAATTGGGACACCGCGAGAGAGCCCGTCGAGTTACAGAGGAGGGGGGAGGAGGTAGGGGAAGTACTTAGCTTTTAGAATACGCAGCCATAACGCGTCTGGGGGGGAGGAGAGCATGCGCCACCACCATTTCAGAATCAGGCATTTGTTCATAAGGGAAGTGTTCAGGATGCCTAGCCCACCCAGGTTCTTAGGTCTACACATGATTTTCCACTTAACCATCCTATATTTCTTCTTATTATCGGCGATATTCCAATCAAACCCACTCCTATGCTTATCGAAGCCTGCATGAGTGCCTTCAGACAGCCGGTAGAAGGCCATGAGAAACATAGGCAGAGAAGATAAGCAGGCGTTGATAAGACAGACCTGACCCGCAGTAGACTTGTAACGCCCCCTCCAAGGCGTCACCCTATTCCCAACCTTAGAGACAGAGAAGGCAAAGTCTTTGGACAAAAGTTTGTAAGGGAAAATGGGCATCCCGAGATATTTGAAGGGGAAAGAGCCAAGAGAGTAGTTAAGGAGGGAAGCAACCTGCCTGGCCTCCTCCTCTGGAGCACCCAAAACCAGCACCTCGCTTTTAGAAAAGTTAATCTTAAGCCCAGACATTTCCTCAAAGCAAAGCAGGAGGAACTTTAGGTTAGCTAAGCACTGGTCCGAATTTTCCACAAGAATAATAGTATCATCCGCATATTGTAAGTGGGTCACGCCGGACGGAATGAGGTGAGACGCAACAGGGAGGATATGCCGGGCCGCCGCCGCCCGGTTCAGGATACAGGAAAAGGCATCGGCTACAAAGTTGAAGAGCAGGGGAGAGGCCGGGTCACCCTGGCGAAGGCCACGACCATTTTTGAAATAGGGACTGACAACCCCATTCACCGAGACCGCTGTGTGACCCCCACAAACCAGCTGCATAACCCGATGAACATAGGCACCCTCAAAACCCTTAGCTAAGAGAACATCCCGGAGAAATGACCAGCTCACCGAGTCATAGGCCTTCTCAAAGTCCAGCTTGAGTATCACAGCGTTAGAATTCCTGACTTTCAGGTCATGAATAATTTCATGAAGACTAAGAAACCCGTCTAGAATGAAGCGCCTGTCGGGGGATGACCCCCGGGTAGGCAATCAAACTCGGAGCCCTTTTCAAACTTCGGGGCAGCCCGTGCCCCTCCAAACTGGCTGGCCGTCCGGCCGGCTTCCCAACGCTGGCCGGCTAGGCCCGGCCCCGTGCCGGGTCCGGCTATCCGCTAGCCGGCCGGCGACGGGTCAGCGGCTGTCCCATCACTCCATACGACAGGACGGCTCTCCACGACGGGGGAGCGTGGCTACAACGCCGCGAACCCAGAAGAGCATGGCTATAGCTTCGCCAACCCCGCTGACCCGGGCGACCGACGTCAGCACAGCGGGCTGCTGTAGCCCCATGACGCCAACCACTCCATGACGCACGAGGCGACGGACCACAGTGCAGAGCAGCCGGCGGGTCCCAGCAGCCAGCGGGCCCCACAGCCGGCCCCAGACGCCGACATCCGAGCCCCGCCCGCGTGTAGTTTTACCTATGTAACCCTGGGGGGTCGGGCTATAAGACCCCCCAGGAGGCCTCCATCCAGGGAGGTTGCTCGCATTACCTCACACCACACTCACGCTCACACTCGCAGGAGAGGTAGAACGGCGGCCTAGGCCCTTCTTCCTCCTCCGGTCGAACGGCTCCAGGAGCACCATTGTAACCCTTGTGCGTATCATCCCATTTCGGCAGGACTAGGGGTGTTACCTCCCCGGAGGGCCCCGAACCTGGGTACGTCTTGTGTCCCGCACCCGCGCGTATCGACCTCGCTTCCGGAACCCACCGGCGTCCTCACGCAGCCCCCCACTTTTAGCCATCTCATGGCATCTGCCGTGATTTCACCACGACAGTTGGCGCCCACCGTGGGGCTGCTCGCGGCGTCGGCCGGAGTCAAGTTCCGGAAGAGGCCCTTCACCAGCTCCGGCGAGTGCATCGTGCACGGCTTGGCCCGCACGCCTTGCGCGGCCAACCCGGCCGGCTGCGACGCTGCTCCAGGCGCGGATGCCGCCTGCCCGGTAGGCTGCTCCATCGTCCCCTTCGGTGCGCTGCGCGTCTTCATCGCGCTCATCCCCAACGAGTACCCAAGCGAGGTACACAGCTTCACCGACTCACCTGTCCCCGTCGGCTGCGTTGTCTCCAGCGACGTTGCGGATCTCTGCACTCGTGCGGAGGTGCTGACCATCAGCGCTAGCTCCGGCTCCTCGCGCAGCAAGGAGAAGGCCGCCGCGGTTGCTGCCGCCGCGGCTGTGGCCCAATCCAGCCGGGCCGACACGCTTCGCGAGACGATCCGGAGCCTGCGTGCCCCCATCATGCCCGACGCCGACCCGGTGGCCGTGGCGGCTCAGCTCAATGAGGACCGTCAGCAACTGCTGGACGAGGCCACGGCGCTCACGGCAATGGGGCGCCGGCTGGAGTCCGCCCAACGGGAGTATGACAGCATTCACAGCTTCACGCCGGCCGCCGCTGAGCCCAGCCGGGCTGCGGAGGTGCGAATCTGCGAAGGCGTCATCGGCCGTGCGCTAGGCGCAAGCCGGCCCACCTACGACACCCCCGTCAAGAACATGCGTGTCGTGCAGGCGGCCATGGAGGATCTCGAGTTCCTGGAGGGCGAGGAGCTGCTGCAGCAGCAGCAGCACGTCCGCGATCTCATCACCGTGGCGAACGAGCAGCAGAAGCGCTTCGATCCGGCCCAGCCCACCGCCTCTGCCTCAGGAAACACCGCGGACCCGGGGAGAGTCCTTCGGGACACACAGCAGACGTCTTCCCCTGTCGGCAGCGCCAGCCGCTCTGGCTGGCGCCGGGCAAGCCGGAGCCGGCACAACCGCGCCGCGACCGCCGGCGACGGCATCGCTGGCGAGACTGCCGGTAACGACCAAGCCTGGCAGCCAGAGCTCCCTCCCCCGCCACCTCGACGGCCCCAGCCGGCTTCTGCCGGTGCGGTACCATGCGGCCCCGCCGTGAGCCGGCTGGGTCCCCGCGAGCCCTACGACGAAAACGACGCCCGCCATCGCATCGACCGGCTGACGCGGTCCACGGCCCCCGAGGAGGAGAGTTCCATTGGTCCCACCTGTTTTGGACCCCGCACCCACGAAGAGCCCTTCCCCAAAGGGTTCACGTTGGCCCGCGACACCCCCAAGTACAGCGGCGTCACCAAGCCGGAAGATTGGCTAACTGACTACACCACGGCTGTCGGCATAGCCGGCGGCAACAGGCGCGTGGCGGTCCGCTACGTCCCCCTCATGCTGCTCGGCTCGGCCCGGACATGGCTTAACAGCCTGAGGGCCGGCAGCGTCAACTCCTGGTTGGACTTCGAGGAGGCATTCATACGCAACTTCACCAGCACATACAAGCATCCGGGTCAACCTCGCCAGCTCTCCATGTGCGTCCAGGGCCCGGGCGAGCCTCTCTGCGACTTCCTCACGCGGTGGACCGAGTTGCGTAACTCCTGCGAAGGGGTCCATAAAGTGCAGGCCGTCCAGTACTTCGTCAATGGGTGTCGAGATGGCACCC
Organism: Elymus sibiricus; assembly: GCA_039707655.1. NCBI lineage: Eukaryota > Viridiplantae > Streptophyta > Magnoliopsida > Poales > Poaceae > Elymus > Elymus sibiricus. The sequence continues at coordinate 395,891,558 of CM077672.1, forward strand.
TGCTCAAGCACCGGCTGATGTGTGACGAGCCGGACACCTTGGCGGAGCTCATGGCTGTGGCGGACAAGTACGCCACGGCCGACTCCGCGATGCGCATAAAGATCACGGTCGACGCAGACGGCAAGCCAGTCCCAGTCCAGCCGGCCACCCCAAAGCCGGTGGGCGAAGCCAACCAGCGCCAGCAAGACAACAACAACAACAAGCGAAAGGCCGAGCAGCCGACTCCCCGCTACAACAACCAGCAAGTAGCCGCCGTGGCGGAGGAACAGCCGGCCGAGCAAGGCGGCGTCAAGCGCTAGCGCACCGGCAAGACGACCTGGCAGCCCAAATTCTCCTTCGAGCAGATGCTCGACGCCCCCTGCAAGCAACACAGCAGCGCGAAGCCATCCACGCACACGCTCCGGAACTGCAGTATCACCCAGCGCCTGATGCGCGGCAACTTTCCACCTCCACCTCCCGGTCCCGACCCGCAGCTCCCGCCACCTCCGGCAGCCGGCGCCCTCGCCAACAACGCCTACCCTCAGCAGGACGCAGCCTATATCATCTTCACCAGCGAGGGCGACGACAAGCACAACAAGTGCAAGTACCAGCACGAGGTGAACACCGTCGTCCCCCCGGTCCCCCAGTACATGCACTGGTCCGACCGTCCCATCAGCTGGACCCGGGAGGACCACCCGACTGTGATGCCCGCGCTGGGTGGCTATGCGCTCGTCCTTGACCCCACCTTCATCGCTGAGAAGCGCACCTGCCACTTTTTGCGGGTACTGATCAATGGCGGCAGCAGCATCAACATCCTCTGCCGCGACACCATGGTCAAGCTCGGCATCGAGGAAAGCCAGCTGTAGCCTACCCAGACGGTGTTCCACGGCATCGTGTCAAGCGCCTCGTGCTCCCCCATCGGCAAGGTTCGGCTGGACTAGATGTTCGGCACCAGCGCCCACTTCCACCGCAAGCCGATCTGGTTCGAGGTGGTCGACCTGGCCAGCCCCTACCACACGCTTTTGGGCCGGCCCGCCTTGGCCAAGTTCATTGCGGTCCCCCACTACGCCTACCTCAAGATGAAGCTGCCGGGTCCCAAGGGCATCATCACCATCACCGGCGACTACAAGAAGTCCCTGGAGTGCGCCAAAGCCGGCTCTAAGCTGGCCGAGTCACTGGTCATTGCCGAGGAGAGGTGCTAGCTCGACCGTCTCGTCGCGCTGGCTAGCGAGCAGCCGGTCATCCCGGCTCAGCTCAAGCAGCCGGCCGACGAGGGGTCCTTCAAGCTAGCCAAGGGCACAAGGAAGGTCTCGCTCGACCCGTCCAACCCCAACTCCAGTGAGTACGTTGTCGTGGGCTCCGGCCTCGACAGCAAATGGGAAGGCGAGCTTGTCGACTTCCTCCGTGAGAATCGGGATATCTTCGCATGGTCCCCTAAAGACATGCCGGGTGTTCCGAGGAAGTTCGCCGAGCACAAGCTCCACGTTCGGCCAGATGCCAGGCCGGTTCGGCAGCCGCTACGCCGCTTCTTTGAGGAGAAGCGAAGAACAATCGGTGAAGAGATTGCCCGGCTGCTCGCAGCCGGCTTCATCATGGAAGTGTTCCACCCCGAGTGGCTGGCCAACCCAGTCCTCGTCCTGAAGAAGAACGGCACCTGGCGCATGTGTATCGACTACACCAGCCTGAACAAGGCCTACCCCAAGGACCCATTTGCCCTACCCCGGATCGACCAAGTCATCAACTCCACCGCCGGCTGCGAGCTTCTGTCCTTCCTGGACACCTACTTCGGCTACCACCAGATCAAGCTGGACCCGGTGGATGCCCTCAAGACGTCCTTCATCACGCCCTTCGGGGCGTATTGCTACATCACCATGTCGTTCGGCCTAAAGAACGCCGGCGCCACCTTCCAGCGCTGCATGCAAAAGTGCCTCCTGCCGCAGATCGGCAGGAACGTGCACGTCTACGTCGACGACATCATGGTGAAGACCAAGCAGCACCTCACCCTCCTCGAGGACCTCAGGGAGACATTCGCCAATCTACGCCAGTTCCAGATCAAGCTCAACTCGGAGAAATGCGTCTTCGGCGTGCCGGCTGGCCAACTCCTTGGGTTCCTCGTCTCGAAGCGTGGCATTGAGGCTAATCCGGAGAAGATCAAGGCGATCGAGCGCATGCGCAAGCCGGCTCGGCTGCGCGATGTCCAGAAGTTCACCGGCTGCTTGGCCTCTCTCAGCCGGTTCGTTAGCCGGCTGGGGGAGAGGGCCCTGCCCCTGTAGCAGCTGATGAAGAAGACGACGCCGTTCGAGTGGTCCGACCAGGCGGACGAAGCTTTTCGCGACCTCAAGCCGCACCCGTCTTGGCCGCGCCGGCTCAGAAGGAGCCGCTCCTGATGTACATCGCGGCAACCACCCGCGTAGTCAGCGTGGTGCTGGTGGCAGAGTGCCCCGAGGAAGGCAAGGCGCAGCCGGTCTAGCGCCTTGTGTACTACCTGAGCGAGGTCCTCTCCACCTCCAAGCAGAACTACCCCCACTACCAGAAGATGTGCTATGGCGTGTACTTGGCCGCCAAGAAGCTAAAACAGTATTTCCAGGAGCATGTCATCACCGTGGTGAGCACGACCCCCCTCAACGAGATCATGGGATGCCGGGATGCCTCTGGCCGGATCGCCAAATGGGCCATCGAGCTAGCCGGCCACACCATCCTCTACGAGCCCCGCACGGCCATCAAGTCGCAGGCGTTGGACGACTTCCTTGTCGACTGGGCAGAGACCCAGTACTTGCCGCCGGCCCCCGACGCGACGCACTGGCGCATGCACTTCGACGGCTCGAAGATGGCCTCCGGCTTGGGAGCCGGCATCGTGCTCTCCTCCCCCAAGGGCGACCGGCTGCGCTACGCGCTCCAGATCCACTTCGCCGCCTCCAACAACGTCGCCGAGTACGAAGCCCTTGTCCACGGCCTCCGGCTAGCCAAAGAAATCGGCATCCGGCGTATCCTCTGCTACGGCGACTCTGACCTGGTGATCCAGCAGGTCTCTGGCGAGTGGGACGCCAGGGACTCCAACATGGCCAACTACCGCAACATGGTCCAGCAGATGACCGGCAGCTTCGACGGCTGCGAGTTCCTCCACTTCCCCCAAAACGAGAACGAGGCGGCGGACACTCTAGCCAAGCTTGGCTCCAGCCGGCAAGCAATCCCAACCGGCGTCTCCCTCGAGCACCTCCGCAAGCCCTCCATCAAGCCGTCTCTGGATTCGGAGTCCATCTTTGTCCCGGCCGACCCAACACTCCCTGCTTCTGGCTCGGGGGCAGCCGGCTCCGGCTCGGGGACTGCTCTCCCGGTCCCAGGGGCTGCCGTCTCTGACCCAGCCCCGGGGGCTGCCAGCTCCTGCTCGGGGGCTACCGTCCCACTCTCGGGGGCTGCCGGCTCCAGCCCGCCGCCTCCCGACCCGGCCGAGCCTGCGCAAGTGGCCGTCTTCACGGTGGTGGAGGCACCGTCTTGGGCCCAACCGATCCTCACCTTCCTGGTGAGCGGCGAGCTCCCGGCGAACGAGGTCGAGGCTCGGCAAGTGCAGCGCCGAGCCTCCGCCTACAGCATCATCAGCAACGAGCTCGTCAAGCGCAGCACCACCGGCGTCTTCCAGCACTGCGTCGAGACGGTCAAGGGCCTCGAGATCTTGCGTGACATCCACCAGGGAGAGTGCGGGCATCACGCCACCTCCCGGTCTCTGGTGGCCAAAGCCTTCCACCACGGCTTCTACTGGCCGACTGCTCTGAAGGACTCCGAGGAGCTGGTCCTCAAGTGCAAGGGTTGCCAACACTTCAAGGCTCAGAGCCACCAGCCGGCTGGGGCTCTCCAAACCATCCCCATCGCATGGCCCTTTGCTGTCTGGGGCCTCGACATGGTGGGACCCTTCAAAACCGCTCGAGGCAGCATGACGCACCTATTGGTGGCCGTCGACAAGTTCACCAAGTGGATCGAGGCAAGGCCGATCAAGAAACTCGATGGTTCCACAGCCGTCAAGTTCATCAAAGACATCGCTGTCCGCTACGGCGTCCCCAATAGCATCATCATCGATAATGGCACCAACTTCGCCAAAGGCGCGCTGGCGCGTTACTGCTCCGTCTCTGGAGTCCGGCTTGACCTGGCCTCTGTCGCACTCCCTCAGTCAAACGGCCAGGTGGAGCGGGCAAACGGCCTCATCTTGGCCGGCATCAAGCCGCGATTCGTCGAGCCACTTGTGCGCTCACCCGGCAGCTTGATCGACGAGCTGTCGGCCGTCCTCTGGAGTGTTCAGACCATGCCTAACCGATCAACCGGCTTCACCCCTTTCTTCCTCATCTACGGGGCCGAGGAGGTCATCCCCACGGACCTCGAGTTTGACTCGCCTTGGGTCACCCTGTACACGGAAGTAGAAGCCAAAGCAGCACGTGAAGACGGCGTCAACCGCCTGCTGGCCCTCAGCCGGTCGGCCATCTACCAGCAAAACCTATGCCACTGCCACAGCAAGAAGATCAAGCCCCTCGCCTTCCATGAGGGCGACCTCGTACTTCGGCTGATCCAGCGAACAGCCAGCCAGCACAAGCTATCCTCCCCATGGGAGGGCCCCTTCATCATCAGCAAGGCCCTGCGCAACAACGCGTACTACCTTATCGACGCGCAGAAGAAAAACAAGCGCAAGAGAGACGCCTCCGGCGAAGAGACAGAACACCCTTGGAACGCGGAGCTCCTCCGCCCGTTTTATAGCTGAATCATGTATGTATGTATCGCTACCCCTTTTGGAAATAAATGAAAGCGGCAGATCCCCCAAACGATACTCGGGGGCTACCTTCATCTCCATCGAGTTCTTGCGCACTTTACCGCATTCGACTCCCTCCCGCCGGGTCGGCACGACCGGCTCGGGGGCTCGCCGGCTAGCCCGCGCCTCGCTCTTCTAAACCCGGCCAGTAACGTGCACCCCGCTGAAGCCCTCTCTCTGCCATAAGCCACAGACCGGCTCCCGGCTGTCTAGGCTGGCAAGAGTCAAAGGCTGAGAGCATCCTCACATGAAAAGCGGCTAAGTACGAACGTACGGCTCGGCCAACCCAGCTCTCTCCCCTTCTCTTTCACTCTCCGCCGTACAGACCGGCTACGCTCCAGCCGGCTTCACCGCCTGCAGCCAGCCGGCCCAGTGGGTGTTTCGCTTGCACTCAAATCCTGAAGCCTAAGTATTGCTCGCTCTGTTTCGAGTCCGGCTCCCCGTCCCAGCTACGGACCGGCTCCCGGCTGTCCGGCTGGCGGGGAAGAGGTCGAGAAGGGGAGGGAACAAGAAGACAGCTAAGGAAATAAGCAAGAGCGAACCGCCGGACGGCAAACACAAGCATAGAAGGAAACAAGCATGAATATATGCAGAGCAGAGGCCCACGACCAATAGTTCATTACATAAACCTACACCCCAGTGGGTGGACTTGCCAACTAACAAACGATTCAAGTTCAAAAGAAACAAAAGCACAGGAAAGGTAAAACACCCTAGGCGGCAGCCTCGTCGGCATCGCTCTGCGTCGGGTCCTCCGTGGCGGCGGTGTCGTCCAAGTCGGCGGCGTCGTCGTTCGCTCCGGCTCCCGTCTCGGCCGAGTTACCCTCCGAGTCCTCGAGCGCCAAGCCGAAGTTGTCGGCGGGAAGCTCCGCGCCGTCTGGCACCCGCTCCGGCACGAACTCGTCGTGCGGGGTGAACGACGTGATGTCGCTCGCTCCGCCAAGTCCGCCTCCGCCCCGGCCGTCCGTGCGCGCAGCTGGTCCAAGCGGATGGTTGGGTACCAGGACAACACGAGTGTAGGATCGAGGAGATAGGTCTAGAGGGGGGTGAGTCCACGGAGGGCTCCACCCACGAAGGGTCCACGAAGAAGCAACCTTGCCTATTCCACCATGGCTTACGTCCACGAAGGACTAGCCTCACTCGGGGTAGATCTTCATGAAGTAGGCGATCTCCTTGCCCTTACAAACTTCTTGGTTCAACTCCACATCTGGTTGGAGGCTCCCAAGCGACACCTAACCAATCTAGGAGACACCACTCTCCAAAAGGTAATAGACGGTGTGTTGTTGATGAACTCCTTGCTCTTGTGCTTCAAATGATAGTCTTCCCAGCACTCAATCACTCCTCACAGATTTGGCTATGGTGGAAGAAGGATTTGAGTGGAAAGCAACTTGGGAAAGGCTAGAGATCAAGGTTCAAATGGTAGGAATGGAATATCTTGATCTCAACACATGAGTAGGTGGTTCTCTCTCGGAAAATGTATGGTGGAAGTGTAGGCACGTTCTAATGGCTCTCCTTACTGAGAAGGATGGGGTGGAGGGGTATATATAGCCTCCACACAAAATCCAACCGTTACACACTTTTGAACCAACTCGGTGGCACCGAAACAATCATCTCGGTAGCACCGAACTGTGTAAAAGATATGAACTTTAGGAATCTCGGTGGGACCGATACGAACAACTCGGATGGACCGAAGTGCAATGGCTTAGGGCAATCCTCATCTTGGTAGCACCGATTGCATCAACTCGGTAGGACCGAAGCGAAGCAATAAGGCAACAGAGACTTGGCAAGCCATCTCGGTGAGACCGATTTGCAAACTCGGTGAGACCGAAGTAAATGCAAACGATTACAGAGAGTTGGCAAGGCCATCTCGGTGGGACCGAGATCCATTTCGGTGGATCCGATTTGTTAGGGTTTGGCAGTGGCTAAGTCTTGGATGAACTCGGTGGGGCCGGATTGGAAATTTCGGTGGGGCCGAGTTGGACTTTAGGTTTAGGACATATTTGGGTAGAGATAGTGGTTGAGGGTTTAGGAATACTGTCACTAAGCACTTGAGCAAAAAGACCATTAAGCAACACCTCATCCCCTTTAATAGTATTGGCTTTCCTATGGACTCAATGTGATCTTGGATCACTAAACCAAAAATGTAGAGTCTTGATCTTTGCCAATTCTTGTCCTTAGCATTTTGAGGGGGGTCCACGTCCTCTTGTCCATGCCACGTCATTGTTGAACTTGTCTGAAATTCACTAGATAAAAGCATTAGTCCAACAATATGTATGTCGACATAAATTACCAAAACCACCAAGGGAGCAAATGTGCTTTCCATCTCCCCCTTTTTGGTAATTGATGACAACATACATCAAAGCTTCAAATACAGATATAGTAGAGGTATGTATGAAAGCTTTGAAGAAAACATGTAACATGTATGAGCTCCCTTGAACTCCCCCTGAAGATGTGCATAACATGATGATATCTTATGGGAAATATACATGTAACATGTATCTTGGCTATATGCATCAGAGCAATATATATATGACATTGGAGTATCCACATGTACAAGATTTTCTCCTTGCAAACAATATATACTTAGCAAGAGGTCAACCATGTACATGAGTGTGATGCATATACTTACCTTGAAATTCTTGATCAAGTACCTGAAGAAATACACTTGAGAAAATAGGGTTAGATAACAGAAGATAATTTCTTCAAGAAAAGGACACAAGGTCAACAAGAAACCAAGATTGGGATGACATGTAGAAGAGAGTATCACTAGGTGAATACTTCTTTGAAGCAGACATGTCCCCAAAAGAAATAGTTGTCTCCCCTTAAGGAACTTCCTCTCCCCCTGAATCTGACATGGATATTGGGAGTAGGTAGGGTGAGAAAACTAGAACAACCAAAGAACAAACTTATCATGTTTCTCTCTCCTCCTAAAAGAAACATGTAACATTCTCTCCTCTTGTAAGGTGCATCTCTTTTATAGTGATAAGTGTATTCCTCTCTTCCCCTTTGACATCAATTTCCAAGAAGGGACTTCAAGGTTATTGATCAAGTAGGTTTGGTCCTCGAGAAACACACTTGGCCATTGAGTGGCTCTAGATGCAAGTAGAGGGTAAGAATCATTGAGTGGAGCTGGAGCAGAAAAACTCAGGGAAAATTTGACAGAAAATTCCTTAGAGCAGTCAAAATCGGTGACACCGAGTTGAGACCATTCGGTGGAACCGAGTTTGATGCAATGGAATATTTTGTCAACTCTGCTCACTAGGCAAGGAAATCTCACAAGGATTTGCAATGAATTAACTGCGAATCAAACGAAAAGAAATGAAACAAAAACAAAGAAACATCTAGATGAAGTTTTTTTTAACTTCATCTAGATGGGTCGGCGACTAGGTCACCTATGTTAGAGTATATTGACTTAGGAGTCAAGTGAGAATAGTTGATCATAGGTCATACTCATCGTTAAGCTCAAAATGGGGTTGCCATTTTTCCTTTAAGCTCTTGATGTATTCACATCTTGTTGATTTGCTTTAGCTCATGTCTTTGAGTAGAGCTTCTCTAAGATGTGAGAACTTACATTGGTATTTGGTGAAGTCCATCATGTAGTTGAACTTGAAGTGGATGCTCATGAATTTAAGTTTGGAGCTATCCTATCATTTGTAGTTCATCTTCCTACATGGGTTAGATTTGCGAGGAACAACATGTGTACCCAAAATGACAAGTAGTTGAACTTGAAGTGGATGCTCATGAATTTAAGTTTGGAGCTATCCTATCATTTGTAGTTCATCTTCCTACATGGGTTAGATTTGCGAGGAACAACATGTGTACCCAAAATGACAAGAATGAAGCATAACTTAAATGTTGTCAAAGGATATGTTTAGGTTGTCTTGTTCCTTGTTACTCCATCAATTGTTGATACTTGGGTTATACAAGATTGCTCTAGATAAGAGTGAGATGCAATCTTGTGACAAGAAGCTTGTCCAAGTACCTACAAGGGTTAGATACCATACAAGGGAGCAAAATGTCCAGGGTATAAAATGATCATAAAGGATATCATGGGTTAGTCAAGAATGCTCATGCCCTTGTATGCATCCTCATGAACCTCTAGTTCACGTTTGAAGCATCAATGATGTTCAATTCACTTCTCAAGTGACAAAACACTTTCTCATCAAGTGGTTTGGTAAAGATGTCCGCCAATTGTTTGTCTGTACGAACATGTTTAAGGTCAATATCTCCTTTCTCAACATGATCTCGAATGAAATGGTGACGAACCTCAATATGATTAGTTCGAGAATGTTGCACGGGATTGTGTGCAATCTTAATAGCACTCTCATTGTCACAAAGTAATGGTACATGTCTCACATGCACACCATAATCTTTAAGAGTCTGTGTCATCCATAGTAATTGAGCACAACATGATCCCGCGGCAATGTATTCCGCTTCGGCAGTAGATAGAGATACGGAATTTTGTTTCTTGGAGAACCAAGACACAAGAGATCTACCAAGAAATTGACATGTACCCGAAGTGGATTTTCTGTCAACCTTGTCTCCGGCATAGTCCGAATCGGAGTAGCCAACAAGATTGAAAGAAGATCCTTTGGGATACCATATGCCAAAGTTTGGTGTATGTATCAAGTATCTCACAATTCTTTTCACCGCCTTAAGGTGACACTCTTTTGGTGCCCCTTGGTATTGTGCACACATGCACACACTTAGCATAATGTCGGGACGAGAGGCACATAGATATAGTAATGAACCAATCATAGATCGATAAACCTTTTGATCAACTGGTTTGCCATCCTTGGTCAAGTCAACATGTCCACTCGTGGGCATGGGAGTTTTCATACCTTTACTCTCTTGCATGTTGAACTTTTTGAATAAGTCCTTAGTATACTTTGTTTGAGAGACAAAGGTACCTTCCCTAGTTTGCTTGATTTGCAAACCAAGAAAGAATTCGAGTTCACTCATCATAGACATCTCAAACTTCTCCGACATCAACCTTCCAAACTTTTCACTAAAAGAGGGGTTAGTAGATCCAAAGATAATATCATCAACATAAATTTGGCATACAAATAATTCTCCATTAACCCTCTTAGTGAACAAAGTTGAATCAATCTTCCCAATTTCAAAACCTTTTTCAAGCAGAAATTTTGTCAAGCATTTGTACCATGCTCTAGGGGCTTGCTTGAGACCATAAAGAGCTTTACGAAGTTTGTACACATGATTAGGTTTCTTGGGATTCTCAAAGCCGGGAGGTTGTTTAACATACACTTCCTCCTCAATTTCACCATTTAAGAATGCACTTTTAATATCCATTTGGTAAAGAGTGATATCATGGTGATTGGCATAAGCAAGTAAAATGCGAATGGATTCAAGTCTTGCAATGGGGGCATAGGTTTCACCATAGTCCATACCTTCGACTTGTGTGTAACCTTGTGCTACGAGACGAGCCTTGTTGTGTACAACTTGTCCATCTTCATCTTGCTTGTTCCGAAACACCCATTTGGTTCCAATGATGTTTTGCTCTTCCTTAGGCTTCTCAACCAATGTCCAAACTTGGTTCCTCTCAAAGTTGTGTAGCTCCTCGTGCATTGCATTCACCCAATCGGGGTCCTTGAGAGCATCTTCTACCTTTAAGGGTTCAACACTAGAGATAAATGAGTAATGCTCACAAAAGTTAGCTAAACGAGATTTAGAGCGAGTGATTCTCCCGGTTTGGATATCTCCAAGTATTTGTTCGACGGGATGATCCTTGTCGATTCTTGCTCTAACTCGAGGTAGCTTTTTCTTGGGTTGTGGTGAGGCTTCCTCATAATCGTCATCTTCTTCGTCTTCGTTGGTGTTGTCGTTGTCTGTTTGTGGAGGTGGTGAAGGAGGTTGAGGTGGATCATCTTGTTGCACTTCCTCATTCCCATCGTCTTGACGTGTTCCACTTGTGGATGCCTCCATATCAACTTGTCGTTCACCTTGATGTGAAGTTGGGGCTTCCACTTGAATAGACGAGCTACTCTCCTTTACTTCCACGGGGCGAATCTTGCCAATGGGCAAGTCTTGGATTGCTTCTGATGGTTCTTTATCTCCTACATCAAGTGGCAATTGCTCAACTTGCGAGCCGTTAGTCTCATCAAACTTCACATCTACCGTCTCTTCAACTTTTCGAGTGAAGTTGTTGTAGACACGGTAAGTGTGAGAGTTTGATCCATAACCAAGTAGGAAACCTTCATGAGATTTAGGAGCAAATTTTGAACGACGATGCTTATCAAGAATGTAACATTTTGAGCCAAATACTCGAAAGTATCCAACTTGTGGTTTGTTACCGGTGAGCAGTTCATACGCCGTTTTACCAAGAAGCTTGTGAAGATAGAGTCGGTTTGTTGCATGACAAGCTGTTTCAACCGCTTCTGCCCAAAAATGTCTTGGCGTCTTGTATTCATCAAGCATTGTTCTTGCCATCTCAATAAGTGTACGGTTCTTCCTCTCAACAACTCCATTTTGTTGAGGTGTGTACGTAGCCGAGAACTCATGTGAAATACCCTCCTCATCAAGAAAGGTGTCCACATTGGCGTTCTTGAACTCCGTTCCGTTGTCACTCCGAACCTTCTTGATCTTAACTTCAAATTGATTTTGAGCTTTTCTTGCGAAGTTTTTGAAGATCTTTTGTACCTGCGATTTGTCATCAAGAAAGAACACCCACGTAAATCTGGAAAAATCATCAACAATGACTAAACCGAAAGAGTTACCACCAAGACTCTTATAGGCGTTGGGACCAAACAGATCCATATGAAGTAGCTCGAGTGGTCTCCTCGTGGTCATAATGTTCTTTACGGGATGGCTTCCTCCAACTTGTTTTCCTGCTTGGCAAGCACTACAAAGTCGATCTTTGTCAAATATAACATCTTTTACTCCAAGAATGTGATCTCTTTAACAAGTTTATCTAGGTTACGCATACCAACATGTCCAAGTCTTCTATGCCATAACCAACCTTTAGAAGATTTTGCAATTAAACATGTACGAGGTTGGGCTCTCTTAGTGAAGTCAACAATGTAAAGATCACCTCTACGAATGCCGGTAAAGACTATATTATGATTATCTTGGCGAAACACTTGGCAATCTACTTTGGTAAATAGAACATTAAAGCCAAAATCAGCTAGTCTAGATATGGAAAGAAGATTGTAACCAAGAGATTCAACAAGCATAACATTTTGTATGGAGCTATCATTGGATATGGCCACCTTACCAAGGCCAAGTACCTTACCCTTGGAGTTGTCTCCAAAAGTCACATACTTGCGTGGACCATCATTTTTAGTAAGCTCACGAAACATGTCTCTATCTCCGGTCATGTGATCGGTACATCCACTATCAAGAATCCACTCTTTTCCTCCGGCCATATAATCTCGAAGATTTGCCATAAGACTGAGATTCCCCATGGTCTTCTCAAATTCAATATCAAAGTCTTCGTCTTCATCATAATAGCCGCGCTCAAGATCATCATCATGCATGTGATTAACAGATTTATTAGTTTCATGATCATGACAATGTTCAAGTTCAGGAATTCTAACAGTTTCCATGATAATATTGCTAATAGTTCTAACATCTCCTTTGGCACGCATGAGATCACGAAGCTCAAACAAGCAATCATCAAACTTAGGATCATTAGGACTTATTTTGTGAAAAACAACAGCCTTATGAAGAATCTTATCAAGACTCTTTAGAGAATAATCGGGATATCGCTTTTCTAAATCATGCCATAGAGTATAAGCACATGCAAAGTTTCGCATACAACCAAGCACAATCTTAGGTAATCCTCTAATGATAAGATTGACGGTTCTAAGATTACGAAGCATGTCAATTTCCTCTTCATGAGTAGGATGCAAGGGATCAATAGGGGGCACATAAGGATTATGAATATACTTGCTCAAGTTAAACTCATCAAAGATATCAAGCATTTCATCCCTCCAAAAGTTGTAATACTCCCCATTGAGAATAGGCACTCTACGTCTAATACTCCCGAACGTAGACATATCCATCTCTCTCCAATGGTGATGAAACCAAAGCAATGGAGACCAAAGCTCTGATACCAATTGTAGGATCGAGGAGATAGGTCTAGAGGGGGGGGGGGTGAATAGACTCCTAACTAGCCAAATTAGCAGTTTTTAATTTCTCTTGGAACTTAGGCAGATTTTGGCACAAGTTAAGATCACTCCAATACTTTCTACACATGCATACCTAGAGATTAAGCAGCGGAAATAGTAAAGCATGCAATAGTACGGAAAGTAAAGGGGTAGAGTATGGAAGATCAAACGCAATGAAGACACGGTGGATTTTTGGCGTGGTTCCGATAGGTGGTGCTATCGTACGTCCACGTTGATGGAGGCTTCAACCCACGAAGGGTAACGGCTGCGCGAGTCCACGGAGGGCTCCACCCACGAAGGGTCCACGAAGAAGCAACCTTGCCTATTCCACCATGGCTTATGTCCACGAAGGACTAGCCTCACTCGGGGTAGATCTTCACGAAGTAGGCGATCTCCTTGCCCTTACAAACTTCTTGGTTCAACTCCACATCTGGTTGGAGGCTCCCAAGCGACACCTAACCAATCTAGGAGACACCACTCTCCAAAAGGTAATAGACGGTGTGTTGTTGATGAACTCCTTGCTCTTGTGCTTCAAATGATAGTCTTCCCAGCACTCAATCACTCCTCACAGATTTGGCTATGGTGGAAGAAGGATTTGAGTGGAAAGCAACTTGGGAAAGGCTAGAGATCAAGGTTCAAATGGTAGGAATGGAATATCTTGATCTCAACACATGAGTAGGTGGTTCTCTCTCGGAAAATGTATGGTGGAAGTGTAGGCACGTTCTGATGGCTCTCCTTACTGAGAAGGATGGGGTGGAGGGGTATATATAGCCTCCACACAAAATCCAACCGTTACACACTTTTGACCCAACTCGGTGGCACCGAAACAATCATCTCGGTAGCACCGAACTGTGTAAAAGATATGAACTTTAGGAATCTCGGTGGGACCGATACGAACAACTCGGATGGACCGAAGTGCAATGGCTTAGGGCAATCCTCATCTCGGTAGCACCGATTGCATCAACTCGGTAGGACCGAAGCGAAGCAATAAGGCAACAGAGACTTGGCAAGCCATCTCGGTGAGACCGATTTGCAAACTCGGTGAGACCGAAGTAAATGCAAACGATTATAGAGAGTTGGCAAGGCCATCTCGGTGGGACCGCGATCCATTTCTGTGGATCCGATTTGTTAGGGTTTGGCAGTGGCTAAGTCTTGGATGAACTCGGTGGGGCCGGATTGGAAATTTCGGTGGGGCCGAGTTGGACTTTAGGTTTAGGACATATTTGGTTAGAGATAGTGGTTGAGGGTTTAGGAATACTGTCACTAAGCACTTGAGCAAAAAGACCATTAAGCAACACCTCATCCCCTTTTAATAGTATTGGCTTTCCTATGGACTCAATGTGATCTTGGATCACTAAACCAAAAATGTAGAGTCTTGATCTTTGCCAATTCTTGTCCTTAGCATTTTGAGGGGGTTCCACGTCCTCTTGTCCATGCCACGCCATTGTTGAACTTGTCTGAAATTCACTAGATAAAAGCATTAGTCCAACAATATGTATGTTGACATAAATTACCAAAACCACCAAGGGAGCAAATGTGCTTTCAACGAGTCCGAGCGCCATCTCCGCGCCGGCCCGGGCCACGCAAGCCCTCCACGCGCTAAGTCGCGCCGCGCCGGCTTCCAGCCAATTCGCCAGCCGGCTGACGGTGGTCGGCACCACCGCACCCGCCTAGAGAGCAGCCACCATCGACAAACCGGCTTCGAAAAGCCAGTTCATGTCGCGCTCCACCGTCTCCAAGAGGGCCTTGGCAGCCACGGTGATCTCCGCCACCGACTAGGTGGCGTACTCCTCGACGACGGCTCCCGCCGCCCTCTGCTCCTGCCGGTGGGCGTTCACTGCCTCTTCGGCCGGCACTTGGGTCTCGGGAAAGACCCCTGGAAAAGAAAAAGGAGAAGATCGATCAAAAGGTTGAAGGGCCAGAACCAGGAAGAAGCGAAGAGAAAAACAAGCAAGAATACTTACGTGTGAGGAGCTCGTCGATGTACAGCGCCTCCTGCAGCATCTCCCGCTCCCTCGCCGCCAACGCGCTAGCGCTGCGATCGCGGTCCTCCTTGAGCTGGGCGACCTCCTCGGCGGCCTTCTTTGCCTCCTCCTCCTCCCGCACCGCCGCCTGGCAGCGCTCCTCGGCGAGCCGGTCCAGCTCGGCCTTGTGGGCGGCTGTGGCCTTGTCCCTCTCCCGGACCGCCCGGGCCGCCTCCTCCTGCAGCCGGTTACACTCCGTGACCGCCTGGTCACGGAGCTGGCCGGCTTCAACCAGCTGGCGCCGGAGCCCCTCCATCTCGGTCGGGTCGACGGCGGCGGCTGCGCATCTGGATCCGGATTCCGGCCAGGAGCTGGACAAGAAAGCAAAATGTGAAGCGAGAAGATCCGACCCAGCTGCTGCGCAACCGGCCCAAATCTCGGGGGCTACACCCAGTGGGTGCGCTGGCGCGCCCCCACTAGAAAAATGCACAAACCTCGAAGAAGTACCTTTGGCCCTGCGAAGCTCCTCCTCCTTGCCCGCCAGCTGGTCCCTAGCCGTGCGGTACCGGCCCAGGAGACGGTTGTACACCGCCACCCTCTGGTCAAAGATGTACTGCAAGGAAAGAAAATTAGCACATAACGCCTGAGGAGGCCCGACCCGCCTGCTGTGTAGCCGGCCCGGGCCTCGGGGCCTACACCCAGTGGGTGCGCTGGCGTGCCCCCACTGGAAAGCGACCGAGTCGGTCGAGAAAGGGAAAGAAGAAACAAGACGCAAGAAAACGCAAAGGATAAGCGAACTTACCGCTAAGGTCCGCTCCAACTGCAGCAGCCGGCCGTTCTCCGCCTGGGCGAAGCTTTGCCACTGGCCGCGGTGGTTGGCGAGCTGCACCCGCAGGGAGTCCACCACCGCGTCCAGCTCGCTCCAGGGGGCGCCGCTCGTCGCCTCGCTGGAGCTCGCCGCCCAGGTCCGCTGCGGCTGGGCCGAGGACCCGGCGCTGGTTCCGCTGCCGGCCGGCCTCAGCTCGAGGCTGCGCCCCGCGGCCCGCGGCTCTGCGGTCACCAGGGCACGAGAGCTCCCTGGCGTGGCCTCCGTGCTCGGGGGCGGCGCTCCTCCTCCACCTGGCACGGCCTCCGGCTCGCGGCTTCCTCCGTCTCCGCCCCCGGCCCTGTCGGCTGGATCGGTAGCCGGCGGCACCTCCGGGTCGGCCGTCTGGTCGGACTCCGGCTCGTGATCGCCAGTTTCGCCGCGACCGGCTGCTTCCTCGGTGGCAGCACGGGCATCCGCCTCCGCCCAGCGGGCCGGGTCGTGCACCAATTTGGAGCGATGCTCCGCAACCGGCGACGGCGGTGGCAATGGCGCCGTCCAATCCGGCCACGTAGACTCCTCCGCGACCCTCCGCCGCTTCGCCACGACCTCAGCCACGGCGTCGCCCCATGCCTTGGCCGACGCCTCGGCCCGTTCCCTCCAGGCATGCCTCTCGGCGTCCTCCAGGGTGGCGCTGGACTGACGAGCCGCGAGCGCCTCCTCGGTGGTCTCCACCGCCGCGCGCTTCTCCGCGCCGCCCTGGCCCCTCCGCCGATCGGCCTCCTCCGCAGCCGCCTCCGCCAGCTTGAGCGCGCTCCTGGACGACGCGCGAGGAAGATAAGGAAGAAGAAGATGACACAGCGGCGAAAAAGGCAAGAACCGAGCAACACAAGGAAACTCACCCTATGGCCGTGGGAACCGCCCACTTCGGGCTCGCTGACGGCGCCACCCGGTGCACCTTCTTGACGGACCTCTTCATGGCGCCCGGCTGCGTCGTAGCTGGGCGCTTCGCGGCTGGCCACGCATCGACCTGCTGCTTCCCGTGTGGCTGGCTTGGGCCCACCAGCTCCCCGGCCGTCCTCCGCTGTCGTCCCCTGGGGGCGGCCCCATCGCCCGCCTTCGTATCCGGTGGTGCTGCATCGCCCACATCATCCTCGTCATCTTCATCATCGTCCGGCCATTGGCGCAAAGGATCCGGGATCAGGGACTTACCGGCTTGGCCAGACCCACCGGCTTCCGCGTCCGCGAGGCGCTCCTCGCCGCCTCCGGCTTCCGCGTCGCCGTCTCCCTCCTCCTCCGGGTCCGAGTCAGCCCGATCCAGCTGCAGGACCAAGGCGTCAGGGCGCATGAAGAGGGCGGACGCTGCGAAGAACAGGGACCAAGGACTCACCGCTAGCGCCAGGGCATCCCGGCCGTACGGCTCCTTGCCGAATCGCCACTCCTTCACCTTGAGCCCAGCGGCGGAGATGCCGTTGATGCGCTGGGTGATCTCGGCCAGCGTTAGCTCCTTCGTCGACAGCCGGCTGGGGTCGCGCCGGCCGCTCATGTCGCAGATCCGGTGCGGCCGCCGCTGCAGCGGCAGCACCCGATGACCGATGAAGGCCGCGATGAGGTCCACGGCGGCGAGCCCCTTGCGGTCTGTCATCTCCTTGACCCGGCGGCAGACGCCCACGATCTCCGCGGATGGGTTCCTCGGGTTGTGCCCTCAATTCAGCTTCTCAGCCGGCGGCATGTCGACGAAGGGGGGAAGATTGATGCGGTCGTCGGCCGGGTCGACGTTCCTCACGTAGAAGAAAGACTTCTGCCATTTCTTGGCTGATTCCTTGAGTGGCAGCTTCGGGAAGGGGCCCGTCATCCGGGTAACCGGCACGGCCGCCCCGCACTCGGACATAACGCCGGCCGATGCTACTTGCTGCTTCAAGTAGAACATCCGGCACCACAGCTCCACGTACGGGAGGAGGCCGACGTAACCCTCACACAGCATCACGAGGGCCGCGAGCTGCAAGATTGCGTTCGGGCCTAAGTGGTGCGGCTGGAGGCCGAAGTAGTTTAGGAAGCGCCGGAAGAAGACGCTCGTGGGGAGCTCGAGCCCGCGGAGGAAGTGGGTGTAGAACACCACCACCTCGCCGTCCCGCGGCGCCGGCCCCATCTCCGCGCCGGGCGCGCGCGCCTCCACCAGCTCCGCCGGCGGCAGCCGTCGCATGTGGCAGAGGTACCCGATATCATCGTCGGTCACCACTGACCCCTCCCAAGAACCCTTCGGCGGTGCCATCGGCGAGAGCGGGAGGGGCGCGGTCGAGAAGAAAGAACGATGGTGGCGAAGCAGAGAAAGAGAGGCCTGCTCGCAGGTCGCGGCGCGGCGCAACTGTGGCTCCTGCAGGCGACGGCGTGCGGCGGAGGTGTGCGCAAGAGGGAAGCAGAGGAGGTGGAGACGAAGCAACGGGCGGGGGCGAGGGAACGAGTGCCTCGGCCTCTCCCCCTTCCTTCTCATTTAAAGGCCACGACGAACGTGGGGGAGTGGGATCGTCTGCGCCCACGATCCCCACTCCCCCGCAACGCGCGGCAAAATTAAGACATGCAATGACTGCCCCGAGAACTCCAACAGACGTGCGCGGCCGCAGTAAATCCCGCGCGCGGGCCGAGGCCGCGGCCTGGTAGGACCCAGCCCACCGTGACGTCCCGTCGCGCGCGTGGCCTGGCAGGCCTCGTCCGCCATTGGGCTGCACGTGGCGGGGTTTTGTCAGGTGGCTGGTCTGGCCGGCCGGACCGTTCGAACTCCGTTGCGGTTAAGCATCCCGACCCGGCTCCCGGCAGCCGGCATTCGTGGCATCGAGCCGGCACTTCTTCATCAACGACCGCTCTCCTTCGGGGGGGATAAGCTGCAAAGCCTCCCCCGCTTGGAGCCGGCGAGCCTTTACAACTTTGGGGACTACTGTCGGGGGGATGACCCCCGGGTAGGCAATCAAACCCGGAGCCCTTTTCAAACTTCGGGGCAGCCAGTGCCCCTCCAAGCCGGCTGGCCGTCCGGCCGGCTTCCCAACGCTGGCCGGCTGGGCCCGGCCCCGTGCCGGGTTCAGCTGTCCGCTAGCCGGCCGGTGACAGGTCAGCGGCCGTCCCATTGCTCCGTACGACAGGACGGCTCTCCACGACGGGGGATCGTGGCTACAGCGCCGCGAAGCCAGAAGAGCATGGCTACAGTGCCGCCAACCCCGCTGACCCGGGCGACCGACATCAGCACAGCGGGCCGATGTAGCCCCATGACGCCAACCACTTCATGACGCACGAGGCGACGGACCACAGTGCAGAGCAGCCGACGGGCCCCGCAGCCGGCGGGCCCCATAGCCGGCCCCAGACGCTGACATCCGGGCCCCGCCCGCGTGTAGTTTTACCTATGTAACCCTGGGAGGTTGGGCTATAAGACCCCCCAGGAGGCCTCCATGCAGGGAGGTCGCTCGCATTACCTCACACCACACTCATGCTCACACTCGCAGGAGAGGTAGAACGGCGGCCTAGCCCCTTCTTCCTCCTCCGGCTGAACGGCTCCAGGAGCACCATTGTAACCCTTGTGCGTATCATCCCATTTTGGCAGGACTAGGGGTGTTACCTCCCCGGAGGGCCCCGAACCTGGGTATGTCTTGTGTCCCGCACCCGCGCGTACCGACCTCACTTCTGGAACCCACCGGTGTCCTCACGCAGCCCCCCACTTTTAGTCATCTCATGGCATCTGCCGTGATTTCACCACAACAACGCCCTTTGATGAACGCCGATTGCTGCTGCCCAATGACCTTATGGGCAACAGGAGAGAGCCGCGTGGCGAAACCCTTAGAGGGGAATTTAGCAATATTGTTGATTAAGGCAATAGGTCTGAACTGTTTGATAGAATCTGCCCCTTTGACCTTGGGGAGCAAAGAAATGACAGCATAATTTAACCTAGAGATATCCATCGTACCCAGACAAAAGCCCTCCACAACCACATAGACCAGATGTTTAAGAACTGGCCAGAACTTTTGAAAGAAGGAGATAGAAAACCCATCAGGACCAGGAGCATAATTAGCTTTGGACGAGGAGACCACCAAGTCAATTTCGTCATGAGAAAGGGGGTCATTAGAGCAGCATTATCGTCCTCGGAAACCCTCTCGCCAACCCCCCAAAGATTGGGGCTGATCCGGACATCAACAGGGGGTTTGGCAGCCAGGAGAGAAGAAAAGAAGGATAGAATATGGTCCCTAATCAGCATGGGGTCGGCCACAACCACCCCGTTGATAATGAGCCGCAAGATGGAACACCTCCGACGCCTGCCATTAGCAATCGCGAAGAAATACGCAGTGATAGAATCACCTTTGAGGATCCAAGATATGCGACCACGCTATTGCCAATACACTTCCTCCTGCCTGTGCAAATCAAGGAGTGCATTTTCTAACTCGTATCTATGGGCCCAGCCCCTCTCGTCCAGACAAACAGAATCCGCAGTCGCATCAAGGAGAAGCCTCTCGTTATCTCTACGAGAATCGGCAGACCGATTCCAGCTCCATCCCCTAAGAAAGCGACGAAGACTGGAAGAGAGGAAATGCCAATCGTCCATAGGGCCAAAGGAGCGGTGAGGAAGGCCAAAAATGCAGAGAATTTTGTCCGACACCATCTGAGAGAAACCATCAATGAGAAGCCACGAAGTGTCAAACCTAAACGGGCGAGGGAGAGAAGCGGAAGCCATGCCCAGATCGAGGAGGAGGGGGTGTGATCGCTCCCAATAGCAGACTCCGCGACGAGAGATGAGCGAGGAAACAACCTGTCCCACTCAGGGGAAATGAGCACTCTATCTAAGACCGACCGGACTGGATCCAGCTGATGATTAGACCAAGTGAACCGCGCCCCAAACCTATGAAGCTTCCGAAGGGCAAAGCTGTCAGCCCTAGACCAAATTAGCATTGTTTTTATCCCAAGGGAACCTAACAAGGTTAAAGTCGCCACCAATGAGAAAGGGGAGATTAATGGATTCCACTTTAGCCGCAAGCTCCAGAAGAAAATCGCTAGACAGGGAATGATCAGCTGGCCCATACACCCCAATGAACTCCCATCTAACACCCAAGACGTGGTGAAACAGGACCATACTGGCGAAGAAAGAGCCAGACTCGAAGGAAACCAGATCGAAAACATCTTGGTGCGCCCCCAAAAGGATACCACCAGACTGGCCAGAGGCCGGCAGCCACTCCTTGAAAAAGGAACCGTCAGCAGCCAAAGAAGTCAATCCGGCGTGAGAGAAGGAAGCCTTAATAGTTTCTTGTAAGCAAATAAGATCAATCCCATTAGAACGAATATATTCCTTAAGCAAATTCCGGTGCCCCCCAAGCCCCGAAACCGCGCATATTCCAAAATAGAGCTCTCATCTACAATTCAGGTTTTTGATGCAAAGACTGCTCCTGCATGGGGCCGGTGGTGGCACGAACTGCCTTCTCTGAGTTTTGGGCGCCTGGGACTGGGGCATCGTCGACCTCACTTCACCGCTCCCCTCAGCCACAACCGAGGGGGAAGCCGAGGTCGCCGCAAGGTCTTTGGATCTGGCCAAAGCCGCCTGAACAAGCTCATTTGCACAAACGACCGAAAGAAGATGGGAATGAGACCTAGAAGAAGAACCCAAAATAAGCCCAGACTGGGAGGCAACTTCCAAGAAATGAGCATCCGAAAAATCCGAAAGCAAAATGCGTTTGGGAGAGACACGAGGCGTACCTATGGAGCCAATACCCTTGCCTCTGCCCTCCGAGCAGCGCGCGCCGACACCGATTCCCCCGTGTCCCTGGTACAACGGCTCTTGCGAGCCGTGGAGATGGAAGAACGGACAGGGAAGGAGCGCCCCGAGGACGGCGAGGCCGCGGCGGATTTGGGGGACGCCACCTTGCCCAGATCCCCGTCCAGCTGGCGGCAGAGACCCGTTGCCGACTGCCTGGAGGCCCCGAAGGCCCGACTCCGAGCAGAGACCTTCCGGACCACGGACTTGGAGTTGGAGCGAGGCGTAGCCGAGGGAGGGGTGGGAGCCGCACCAGGGGGAATGAGCTCATCGTCCACGCCCGAGAGAGACAGAGAGAGGGGCCTAGCGGGATGGTTGGAGCAGACTGCAGACAGTGGGCTAAGGAACCCCAGAGCCACCTCCTTGGCAGCGGTGCTCCCAGCAGCTGGGGCCGCGGAGGTGGGAGGGCAAGCAGCAGCC
The DNA here is from genome assembly GCA_039707655.1 of Elymus sibiricus. Lineage (NCBI taxonomy): Eukaryota > Viridiplantae > Streptophyta > Magnoliopsida > Poales > Poaceae > Elymus > Elymus sibiricus. Next base: position 395,913,423 of record CM077672.1, read on the forward strand.
GTCACGCCACCTCCACCCCCACCCCGCGGGGCCCGATCCTTGAACACCCCCTGCATATGTGGACTGAGAGCATCCCACTCACTCTGCGAGAAGGAAGGTCTGGAGTCCCGAGATTCATTTAGGCTGCCCCCCCCTCACGGTTGCCATCGTTCTCCCCATCATCAGACTGAGCAGGAGGAGGGGGAGGTGGGGCCTCAGCAGAGAACGGCGCAGCACCTTCAAGACGAACGAAGATGCGATAAGCAGAGGAGCCAGGAAAAATCTGAACATGACCATGAACACGCTCGGGATGAATGCACTTGATGAGCATGCGAACAGGACCAGGTCTAGCAAGCGAAGCAGCATCTACAGAGACGGGCAGGCCAACAAGATCAGCAAAGGCCATGAGGGCACCGGAACTACGCATCACTGGTGGAACATCATCCAACAAAACCCAGGAGTCGGACAGGGTCGCGGAAGCTTTCCCACCCTCAACCGCCTCCTTAACAGTGATAACAAGATGGTTACGGGGATGGGTGAAGCTAGTGCAAGACACAATCATCCTAAGACTATCGGAGGAGGGAAAGATAACACCAAACGACGACAACGAGAGTTGCTGGATCTGCCAGTCCCAGCCCTCAGGGCCCCAAGCGTTGAGCTCATCAGCAAGCATCTGGGGGAAGAAATCTTTGGACAAGACAGAAATCACCGCCGCATTCTGGATAACAGGGACATGGGCTACGCGGTCCAGATCCCCCACGAGCGCAAAGAACTCACAACCAGGCAACCCCAGCCCAAGGTGTTTGAGCACAGGCGGGGGAGAGCGATTGATGCATTCGACCGTAAGGTGGCCATCCTGGCGGCAGATGAGGCAAAAAGGAGGGAACTTGCAGTGGGATTGAAAATGACCAGGTCGGTGACACGCGAAGCAGGACATGGAACCAGACGGGGAGGCGGAGTGCGACGCGGGAGGGGGAAAAGAAGCCGGAGCACCCAAAGGGGGAGGGGGAAGGGTACCATCGCCGCGACCCGCCGGCCCGAACTTGCGGGATTTGTTAGGCTGGAAGTTGTTGGGGAAGCGCTGGTTGGGACGGGGGCCGCCATTGCCCAAGCCAGCCCCAGCCCCCACCCCTACCATACCGGATTTGGGCGCCGCGGGGGGAGAAGAAGACCGAGCCAGGCCCCAGAGGCCGAGGCCGCCGCCTCCCACGGATCAGAGGGCGCGCCACCGCACGCCGCAGCCGACGCCGCACCCCACCCATCCGGAGCACGGGCCCTAGCCGATTGGGCATCCTGAAGCTTGGCCCGGAGAGCCGCCTCATAAGCCACCGAATCCCCATCGCCCGCGCCCACAGACTCCAGTGGCCGCTTGCCATTGGAGTTGTGCTCGCTGGATGAGCCCCTCGAGCGGTCCATGGCGACCATGGCGGCGAAGGAGCGGGAGAGGGGGGAAGGGGATGGGACGATGGTGAGAATGCGAGGGGGAACTCTGGATCTGAGGAAGTCGGAACGGGACGCAGGAAACCCTAACCAGGGGTCGGGGTGGCTTTTAAGGACCCAAAGCAGGCCGCGGGGACGAGGCCGAGGCGGGCCGAGCGCAACAGGCCGCGGGGCGGGACCAGGGGGCCCCCCAGAACCCAAGAGCAAGGGAAGGCCGCATCCGACAGGGCCGGTCCCGGGCCAGGGCGAGGCCCATCGCCCAACACCCGAGGCCCAGACGGAACCCCACCACCAGCCGGCCCGCCAACCAAGGCTAGGGTTTGGGACATCGCCCGGCCCCTCGCCCCCTCCGCCTCCGCCGCCGCCCGCCCGTCGAGGATCCCCGAATCCACCGACGGCGAGGAGGGCGCCAGGGACGGCGAGGACGGACCAGGAGAAGGAGGAGAGGACAGAGATCCAGGGCCCAGGATACCAGCAGCGAGGGAACGACGGGCAAACTTACCGACGCGGCGGGAGTGGCGGGGCACCACCGATGACCAGCCCAGCTTCCGGCAGCGCAGATGACGACGAGGCCCTCCAGGCCCCACCACGGCCACCCGGCGCGAAGCGGCGACGACGCGAGGCCGCTGGAGGACCAACCGCGGCGAGATCCGGAGGCGCAGCCTGCTCATCAGGCCCAAAATCGGATGCATCGGACCCCAGAGCCCAGAAGCGGTTGGACCCCGCCGAGAGAACCCGCTCCGAGCCACCGGGCAGGGAGGGGAGGGAGGAGGAGCGGAGGTAGCAACAGCGGCGACGAGCGAGGGGGGTGAGGGCGGAGCAAGGGCGGAGGAGAGGGAGAGGAGGGGAGCGGGGAGGGGGACAGGGGGAGGGGAGAGGAGAGAGCCATCATTGGTGTGTTCTCCTGTTCACACCTTGCCATTCTCACCTTTTCTTCTTCTTATTGTTTCCTGCGTTGAAGTTGCTATTGGCAGAGTTATAACAATGCTGACAAAAGAGCGTAATACAAAAGTGCAATTAAAGATGTCAAGCCAATCTCTGTTTATTATTGATGATTATCGATACATTTGTATCCCAGGGACGCGCCTAGTAGTGTTTGTTTAGGGCAACCCAGAGTAAACTGTCTTCACGATAGCTCAATTATCAACTGTTTGGTTAGACTCAGTCTGTGGTTGCTGAACTGCGATGTGTTCCCCAGCAAAAAAAGAACTGTGATGTGTTGTGCTTATTTTATAATTTAATGTAAAAAATAGCCATTAGAGTAGGCAAAGGCAGACCAAACAAAATATAAAAGAAGGGGAAATGGGTAGGAAAATGGTATTATGAGAATGCACCCAATGCCAAATGCATGCTTAACTACATAAGGGCATCTCCAACGCCGACCCTCAAACCTCCCGCAACCGTCCGGACCGCGGAAGCCATCCAACGCCGACCTGTATCGGTCCGTGGAGTGGTCCGGACGCGATTTCTCCCGCAAACTGGAGACAAAAGTGGGGGAGGTTTGCGGGAGTCCGGACACGCAAAACGTCGCAATCCGCCCCCCTGGCCCACACAAAAGGAAGGCGGAGCCCGCGCTTTTATAGCATCCCGCATTGTTTCCGTGCCAAAATCCCCCACTCTCTTCTTCCATTCCCCGCCGCTCTCCGCCCAATTCCCGCTCTTTCCTCCACCCTCTCCTTCCTTCCGCCGTCGATGCATGGAACCGTGGAGAACCTGTCGGAGATGGAACCGGCGGTGGTGGCGGAGGATCCGACCATCACGCTCGCCTGAAAGATCAGCTCGGAGACGCGGCAAAATCGCCGTGTCAAAGCGAGGGCCGCAAAGGAGGAGAAGCTCAAGAAGTGGTTGGCCGCCGGTGGGCCTGGTGGTGGCGATGGTCATGGAGGTCGTGGCGGATGAGGCGGTCGGCGCGGCCGTGGCGGACGCCGGCAGATGGGCGCGCCGACAGTACAGACAGCGCCGTGGCCGGAGCCTTACAAGACTCCATACTACTATGCCGCCAAGCAGCTCGGAACCCCCGCCGGTACGGTGCCTTACATCGTCGACGTTCATGCGGTGCCACTCTTCTCCGAGTATTCTTCGCCGCCGCTCGTCCGGGCGCGGCCAACGGCAGGGGAGCAGATGGGTGCCCGCACACCGTTCGCTGCAATGCCTAGAGCGGGGGAGCCGTCCTATGACGCGGAGAGGGAGATGCTTGACATCATCCATGACGGAGGCGAGGGAGGAGGAGGGGGCTATGAGATCGAGCAGGTGGATGACTCGGATCCCACCCAATCCGGCAACTACCAGCAGCAGTAGTCCTACACCTAGACGGCCACACAGCAGTCCTACACCCAGACCGGCGATGGCACACACCAACAGCAGCATTGGGCCGCCGGAGAGTAGCGTCCGGGGGGGAGGAGGAGGAGGAGGACGGCGACGACAATGATCCGGATGATACAGCCGGTGATCCGAAGAAGCAAGGTAGACGAGAAAGCTTCAACATGCGAGAGGACGAGCTGTTGTGCGATGCATGGTTGGCCACTAGCCTTGATCCTCTCCACGGCACGGAGCAAAAGGGCACAACCTTCTAGAGGAACATTCACATATGGTTCCATGAGGACAAACATTTCGCGCCCTACTCCGACGCGTTGATCTGCAACCGTAATTGGAAGTCCCTCAACCATCGATGGTACATCATCCAAGAGGCCGTCTTCAAGTACTGCGGGCACTTGAAGCATCTCATCGCACGGTGTCCTAGCGGTGCACAAATCACCGAGCAAGTAAGTTGATCACTAGCTGGATATGCTTTAGTTTTGTTGATCACTAGCCGGACATGTATTGTTTTGTTGCTCACTACACGAATATGCATCGTTTCACTTTCTAGCCTACTCGTGCTTGTGTGGTGTACAAGAAGTTGGAGAAGAAGTCCTTCACTATCATGCATTGTTTGTTGAAGTTGACTGGGCCACCGAAGTGGAACCTTTTCATTGCCAAGACCGCCGCCCAAGCCAACGAGGAAGAAACCGGTGACCCTACCGACCCAACCCAAGAACCGCCGAAGAAGGTTAGAAGAAATTTACGAGGCAAGAAGTGGGAGGAGGAGAGGGCGAAGCGAGAAGGTGCGGCTGCCAAGCTCATGGAGAGGTTCAAGGAGATCTTGGCGAAGAAGGAGCAGGCATGCGTGAGGTGCTTGGACATCAAGGAGGAGAGGAAGGCGGAGAGATTCAAGCAGTTGATGGAGGTGACGGAGAAGAAGATCAAGCTCGAAGAGAGGAGGACCATGATCGAAGAGAGGAAGGCGGCGCTCGAGGAAAAGAGGGTGAAGATCGCCGCCAATGAGGAGGACGTCAAGATGTTGACCTTGAATGTCGACTCTTTGGATGCCGACGCTAGAATTATCGTGCAATCCGTCTGCTACCAGATGTTGGAGCGGCAGAAAGATGAGTTGGCGGCGGCGAAAGATGAGGACGCGGCGGAGGCGGAGGTGGACGCGGAGGCTGCCTACGCAGCGGCGACGGCACCTCCTTGATCGGGGAGCAGCTTGCTGGGATTGCCGGTCCGGCAGGGTAGAAATGCACGAACTGCCGGACTGATGTTTTTTTGGATTCGGGCATGTAAAAACTAAGCATATTTGCCTGTTTTTTGGTTGTGATCGGGGATGCGATCCGGCGCGGGTGTGATCCGGCGCGTTGTGTGGATCAGCGTATATTTGAATTTGAATTTGCTGGCGGACATATACAGGCTACGGTTGAATGGCTGCCTCCCGCATCCGTGTCCGCGGACTGGTCCCCCTGTCTGCGGACGAATGCGGGAGAAAATTGCGAGTTCCCGTTGGAGATGCCCTAAGGCATGTATGAACTTAATCAATTAATTATCAACAAGTGTATCACGGTCGATTTTGAAGGGCCAGAGAGACACCCAGACTCCTAAGGTAAGGTTAATTATGGCACTATTAATTCGTTGTCCCCTCCCCCACCCACCAACACACACGCACGCACACGCACGCACAGTCCGTGTGCTCTACCTCTTTATTGGTCATGCATGCACGTGTCACAGGATTTTTTTTGGCGGGGGCGGGGGGGGGTTTTGGGGGGGGGCGGGGGGGGGGGGGGGGGGGTCGAAGGATTAACATTACGCCGAAGCATGCATGCTTGATTTCATTTCTCCCAGCGTGCCTTAGTAAAGTAGAATCGGCAGGCCAACCCTTTAAACTCGGCCAAAGTGGGTAGTTCAAAATAATTTGGGGTAATATTAGCTCGTATCTAACTTACGCTGCAGCGAGATGGTTATAAGTTCCTAATGGTAAAATCAACGCACCGGGGTTCAGTACGCGATGACATCGCCGTCAACTACAGGCACTTTGTTAATGTCAAGATTTGCCGGTTCGGTCTCTCGTATGTCTTTTATGGAAGTGAATGTTCGTGTGTATTCATAAGGATGATTGTACGTGTGTGTTCATAAGCGTTTGTGTTGTACCATGTTAAAAATCATGACGCTTCTTCTGTCGGACACATTGCAGGTCCCGTTTGTCAGCCAGACAGAGACGTCAAATTCAGTGGAAGTCAACATACAAGAGTCCTCATCAAAAAGAAAGACATACAAGAGTCCACGCGTGGTCGCTGCAGTTTGCAGTTGGAGGCCGAGCAGGAGACGAGACCTCGTCCAGTCCGCCTTCCCATCGCAGTCCGCACCCAACAAGAAACAAACCAGTTCCAAATCTACTCCGCTTCCAATCTGGGCCGTCCAGTCCCCTCCGCAACTTCTTAAACCCCGGCGAGCCCAACCGAACACCCCACCCCGGACCCAAACAAACAACCCTAGCCGTCCTCATCGCCAACGCGCGCCTCGCCTCCGCCGCTTTTCACTCCGCCCCGAAAACAGACTCGCCGCCTCCCATCCCATTGCCGTCCCCCTCGCCGGCCGATGGCGCTGGAGACGCGGAAGCTGTACGTCGGCGGCCTCCCGCCGTCGGCGCAGCAGGAAGAGCTCAAGGAGCACTTCAGCCGCTACGGCGAGGTGCTGTGCGTCCGCGTAGTGCGCGACTGGGAGACAGGCCAGGGCCGCGGCTTCGCGTTCGTGGAGTTCGGGGACGACGAGGGCCCGCGCGCCGCGCTCCAGGAGAAAGAGAAGGCCAACCATGTCTTCGGCGACCGCACGGTGAGACGCCTCCCCCTTCTTGTTTTTAAACCGCTCGATTGAATCTGTGGTGCCGATTGTCCTAGGCGTGTTTTAGGGCTTTGCGATTGAATGTGGCCTACTTGCTAGTTAATTGTCTAAGCTTATCATCGATTTGGTTAGTAGATTAGATTTGTTCGGGATACTGTTTACCGTCAGGTTTAATTGTGAAAGAAAGTCGCAACTAGAGCTGCTTGAATTCTTTCCAGTTACTTAAACTGGAGTAAGAGATGCACTGATTCAGATTTCTTTACAGAATTTTGCAATTTCCATGTACCTTGTCTAGTAGAATTATCGCTAAATGCTTATACTGTACAAAGAAAGAAGTTTCTTGTGCTATTATTTAGTTTAATGTTAAGTTTCTTTAGATATTTTGGGATATTTTTATTGTATTATCTACAAAAGGTTTCACTATTTTTTTCTTCTTCTAGTTTGGTCTGTTAGAAATATTTGTTTCTTACTCATATATCTAAATTATGTCTTTTTATTTCTTATTTGGGTAGGTGGATGTTAAGCGAGCTCGAACCAGGCCAATGCGGTACCAAAATGAGCAATCATTCTACCAGTACGCTTCAAATCAGAGCCCAATGCAGAGCCCAGTTCACAACCAATGGTACACTCAGTCTTCTAGTAACAACTCATATGCTGGGAATGGCCATAGAAGCTGTGATGCAAACAAGGTCTTTGTTGGTGGGCTACGAGGTAACATTACCAAAGAGCACCTCCAGAGCTATTTTGAGAAGTTTGGCATTATAACAGATGTTGTTGTGATATGTGATGGGGCTACTCAAAGATCACGAGGCTTTGGTTTCATTACATTTGATTCAGTGAAGGCTATGACAAAGGTCTTGGAGAGTAAATTCCATGATTTGAATGGAACAAAAGTTGAAACTAAGAGAGCAATTCCTAAGGGTCATAGCTACTATCAGGATAGGCGACAGTATAGTCCAATGGTATGGGATGGCAGTAATCCTCACATTGGTTATGCTGGACTATACCCGCCTCACATGCAGTACATTGTTAATAATCACTATGTGATGCCTGTTCCACAATATATGTGCTCACCAGCTGGAGACTCTGGCTACATGATGAATGGAGGAGGGCCCTTGACAAGGCAAGGTCCACTCTATACAGGCTATGGAACACCATTTGGATATGGATATGATCATGTGAATTCAAATCGTTTTGGTGTTGTGGAAGCTAGAAGTGATGACAAAGTGATTGAAGACATAACAGAGCAACAACAAGTGGACCTACCAGCTACCAATAATATTTCCAAGCAAGAAACTTTGGGCATGGAGTAAGAATCTTAACCTTTAATTTCATATTATTCGGCTGTCTTTTATTATTAATAATGTATGTTCGAGTCTTTGAATTACTATAATTGACATGTCTTGCTATTAAATAATCAGTATGCCAATTTTCGTTGTGCATCATCTAATATCTTAATTTTTGTGATTATAGGAAGTATTTTTTTAGTAGTAGTTATGCACAAAAGGATTTTAGATTTTAAGCCCATTATTTCTAAACCTTGTAATTGCTTTTGTTCAAATTATCCCCTTAGTGGTAAGTGCAAAAGGAGCAACCATTAAACATTGATGAAACACTCGCTGAAGGTTTGACCTATTTATATAAGTTAATATTTCCCGTATTCATTCTAACCTATACATGGTATATCCGAATGGAATGAATGCTTTGTGTATCGTACTAATCTGATCTTCTATAAATGTGACAGACCATTATTTCTTATATTCATCCAAATACTTTCTCACTGGTTCATAAATCTTATTAACAACTTTTTGCCATGCTTGTTCTGCGTTGTTTAGTCTTCTCTTGCCCCTCTATCCGCTTGATCCAACGGCCAGTCTTTTTAGTGATCCTGTGTAATTAATAGTCTTGATTTTGTTTGATTGAGGCATTGATGATAATGATTCCCCATAATACGGTCCAGACCATAATAACTCAATGCACACTGACTCGGCTGATCTGCTAATGCATGCAGTGACAGACTTGGCTGCATCACAATTTGCATGAGCGGAACTCATGGCACAACACACTAAAAACAACATCAACAAGTGTTTAATAATATTAGCTGAGCCATTTGTTTAGAAATAAAACCCAGATTGCTATTTGTTTATAAGTTTGTATACTAAGGCTGAGATAAATATTTGCTAATTCAATAACAGAAATCCATGCTAAGGAATGAGAATATGTACTCTATAATTCTATAGGTATTGTTTGGTGAACTAATATACTGATAATGAGACCGTGGCTGCTGTTTATTGGTACTGTTATACTTTGCTGCTACGTGTGTTATACGACTGACTAGTAAGACATCATTAATTACCATCAATTGTAGATTTAAATTTCGGACGATGCCGGTTGGGTCATATAAGGTTGGATGCCATAACAATGAATCTGATTATTATTTTATCAATCAATTTCCCCCTGTGACCATGAATCTGAATTATGAACAAAAGCGGGGCACACTTGTCAGTTTCCGTAGTCCTTGTTGCTTTGATTATTTTCTGTTTTCTATGGAAATACGTTGGCTTAATCAATGCTATCTAGTATTTTGAAATTCCAAGTACTTGTCCCCAGGAAGGCAGAAATTAACTGTATCCACTCTCCTTATTTGTATCCAGTTTGTCATGTTTCACTCAAATAGTAGTGTTTAATACTTATACATATCCTATCAGCTTTGTGGTGGTAATAATAGTATTTATCTAATTTACATGTGCAGTGACCAGGCTACTGTTACAACATTGTAACGATGGACAGCAACTTGTTATCTGGGAACTCGGCAACTGTGAAGAACTTGAGATCAAATTCTTTGGTGACTATACATGTGTGGAATTCCTCTGCTTACCCATGCTCTTTTGGACCTTGTGTACATTGCAGCTGGCAATAGACCTCCCTGTACCATGTTTAAACTTCACTGCCGTTCCATTTTTTGTGGTGACAGAACCTATTTTGGAATTGGTCTGGGTTGCACATGTTATCTGTGCGTGGTTATCTGTTAAAGTTTCATGCATGGTTATTTGTTGAAGTTTTCTTAGCTAGTTATTTATGAGCTGCTTGCGCTGATTGGTGACATCTAACGTTGTAGTCAGATGCGTAGACAATATTTGAGTGCTATGCACTGAGTTTAGGTGGGAAAGTAAGGTTTCAGTATACTAGGACTCCAGGAGTGGATGTATGGTCCAGCTCTTTCAGCGGCTTCTCACTAAGTCGCCCCACCCCTAGCTTCTCCTATAATCTTTTTCCTAATATTTTTGGCTTCTGAACTACTTAGCGATAAACTAGCATAGAAGCTCCAAACGATTAAGGGAATGGCTTGTGAGAGAAGCTAGGGAGGGGTGGCTTATGAGAGAAGCCGCGGAAAGAACTGGATCTAAATAGGCAATCTGTAGTTAGATCTCTTATTCATATATACCTACTTGGTTACATGAGGCAAGTCAAAGGTCTAGTAATTGAAAACTACAGTGCCACGTGTAAACTTAGTATGGCCAAGGGTTAGACGACTTCGCCGAGATCACTAATTAAGAGTACCCCTTGCAAAAGTCACTTCATCTTCTCCGGCGCTAACAAGTGGCACACTGCATGTGCATCACTTGTTGCAACCAGGGAGTTTTCCCTTTATTTTGTAGATTCATTTTTTCAAAACGGTTTTCTGGTAAACTTAGTATCGAATAGTGCGTCCAAATCATGAAAAAAAATCACCGTTGAATTTCTCGTGTCAGACATCTTCAAAACTAGAGCTCACGTTAATAGGTTTTGACAAACTTTTTTTCAAGAAAAAACCAAAAATAACCTTTGAAAAATGACCTTTGCAGGGCATATGCACACCCATAGGGTAGCGAGACAGGTGGTTGCCTTGCCTGAATCGAGCGCGTGACTGGGCCGACCCAACCGCGGGAAGCCATAGGCCTCAAAGCGCTTGTTTTTCTCACTGTTTTTTTACATTTTTTTGTTTGTGGCTTTCTTTTTACTTTTGTTTATGCCTCCAAATATTCTCTCTCTCCCCGCCTCTCTCTCTATATAAACACTTTACATCAATTTATGAAAAATGTTAACTATGCATTTGAAAAATGTTAAATGTGTATAGAAAAAATGTTTTTGATGTATACAGAAAAATATACAACGTGTATGAAAATTTAGACATCAAAAATACTCCCTCCGTTCCTTAATATAAGACCTTTTACCTTTTTCTTGATTCATATGTATGTAGACACATTTTAGCATCTATGTTCACTCATTTTAGTATGTATGTAGTCAATATTTTAAAATAGCTAGAAGGTCTTATATTAGGGAACGGAGGGAGTATATTTAAAAAATATTAATCATGTATTTGGAAAACGTTAAACATGTATAAAATGTTCCTAATGAATACGACTAATGTACAACATGTATAGAAAAAGTAGACATTACAACATGTATTTAAAAAATATATGTTAATTCCACATTTAAAAAATGTTAAATGTGTATATAAAAATGTTCTGATGTATAGGGAAAATGTACATTGTGTGTGAACAAAGCAGACATCAAAAACATATATTTGAAAATAACGTTAGTAATGTATTTGAAAAATGTTAACTGTGTATAAAAATAATGTTTCAAATGTGTACAAAAAATGTACAGTATGCTTGAGAAATATAGGCATAAAACACACACATATATAAGAAAAAATTAATCATGTATTTAGAAAATATTCAACATAAATAAAAAGTATTCCTTATGTATACAAAAATGTACAATGTATATAAAACTATACAGTAAACCATAGATTTGAAAAAAAATGTTAATCACATATACAAAAAATGTTCAACGTGTACAAAAGTATAAATTTCAGATGTATACAATTGTTTTTCATGAATTTGGAAAATGTTAAACGTGTATACAAAATGTTCTTGATGTATACGAACAATGTATGTTGCATGTGAAAAAAAGTGTTTATTGCCATTAAGAAAAAGGTTCACCATGTATTTGAATTTTTTTGACCATGTATTAAATAAGTATTCAAAACATGAAATTAGAAAGAAAAAAAATGTACATCGTGTATTAAAAAAATGTTCAACGTGTAGCATCAAAATATTTCATGTGTACACTAAAAATACAACAGAAGCCTCGCCACAGTCGTCTGAGATGCATGCTACAGGTTCTGTTGGGAATGTTGCTGGTGTTGAGGATTTCATCGAGAGTGATGTGGCTAGTTGCTCGTCTGAGGTCCTAGCTTCTGTTGCGCAGCTTGGGGGTGCGACCCCTGTTCTGGTCTCGTCTCTGCCCATGGAGGAGCAAGCTGAGGCCGTTGGGACTGTGGCATGCGTGGAGGCTGCTCTTGGCAAGCTCCCGGTTGTACCTCTTGTGTCCCCGTTGCTCGAGCTCCAGGTTGGTTCTGCGGATGGCAAGGAAGCATGCCTGTATGGATGTTTCTCCCCTCGTGCCGCTCTCTGTACGTCGCCGCTACCTGTCATGCCAAGTGACTCGGGGAGTGAGGTCGTCATCGAGGGCATGACTCCGGTGCTACAATGTATGCCTGAGTTGCAGGTGTTAAGTGTGGAACCATCTTCGCCTATATCGATGGTGCTCTCGAAGGTGGGCTCGCTTGGGGCGATGACGGTTGCCCCGACGCCCTCTCCACCTCCGTTCGAGCCTAGCCAGCTGGAGTATGCATATGTGGAGGGTGATGGTCCAGTCACGGCTAACACGCGATCGCTTGAACCCTTTGGAGGTGTGGTTCCTATGGCTGATAAAATTGTTGTGGCCGGAGTGTTGGTGCCTAATCCTGGTGTCCTTTTGGCCACCAAGATTTGTGAATTCCTCGCCAACTTGGACTCTGAAAATTCTGGAAAGACGATTGGATGCCTCTTGGAGGAAAAAGCTTTGAGGGAGAAGCACAAGAAGGGTGGCTCTAACTCTAGATCTTGCATCCTCAAAGAGAAATCTTGTAGGAGCAAAAGCATGAAGGATAGCGCTAGAGGGGAGGCGCAAATGGTTCCATGATGGATGGTTCTCGGCTTTCTGAGTTGCAGATGTGTGCTCGGTCATGGGTGTGGTTTTCATCGATGTGTTTTCCTCAAGTTGCATTGTGTCGATTGGTTTTCTTTTGCGGTACAAGGACTCATATGTTGCGGGTTGCAGTAGTAGTGTGTTGGGTGCTTCGGTCCCGTGGCTCCATGATTTGGGAGTAGTTCACATGTGGATGGGGTCGTGCTTTTGAGCATGGTTGTGACGGTTTTCGCCCGGTTTTCCACAAATTAACTGGGCAACTTGTAGGAGATATGCCCTAGAGGCAGTAATAAAAGTTACTTTGTATCTCCGAGTTTGTAATGAATGTTTATGTTCCATGCTATAACTGCAATGATTCTCGAGTCTGCAATAACCACGAGGCTCGAAGGGAAACTCATGTGCACGTGTGGTATAATAAACGGAAAATGTATTCCTAGTCATGCCTCTATGACTGGCTCAAGTATTGCATGATGATCCTGTTTTCCTGATCATGGGCATGTCTATGCCGGCAATTTTGAGGGCACAATGTTAGTAGAACACTTGTGTTGAATCGACCCGATTGATGTTATGCTATGAGATACATTCGTCATGAGTTAATGGTTAATAACACAGAGATAGTTAATGTTTGCATAATTCCTTAGACCATGAGAGTGTCGAGTTTCTTCATGCTTGCTTCATGAACTTTGGGGTTTATTAAATATCATCCGTAAATGGGTGGCTATTACGGCGGCTTACGGGTTCATGGAAAAGTATGTCAAGTAACTTGATAGCTCAAGATTGGGATTTGCTCCTCCGACGATGGAGAGATATTCTCGGGCCCTTCGGTGTTACGGTATCCATCATCGTCTGGCCAGACACATTGTGATTTGATCACAGTGATGCCGGAACACGGAAACGAGTAAAAAGAACAAAACCGGTAACGAGGTAACTTGCATAGTGGACAAGTTGTTGATCCAAGGGGATGCAATAAATCTCACCTCAGGTATTTGTAATATATCGTGAAGCAACAGGAATAGCACACGGCAACTGGAGGTTCACTCGAATATTCATTCGTGTGGGTATAGGGGTCAATATGGGTGTCCACGGCTCCGATGTTGATCATTGATCGGAAAGTGTTCCGGGTCATGTCTATACTTCACCGAATCTATAGGGTAACACGCTTAAGGGTCATCTATCTGCTGAATACCAGACGGGGAGTCTGAGAGAAAATCACCGAAAAAGTTTCGGACGAAACGGAAACGTTCCGGAGAGAACACCGGAATAGTTCCGGTGAAACTGAAAAGTTGTTTCAGGGTATTCCATTAAGTCAAATTGGTTCTGGCACATGCCTGGAAATTCTTGGAGGATGCCAGAAGTGTTCTGGAAACTTCTGGGAATTTTCCGGGACAAAAACCGGAAATGTTCCGGAGCAGCCGGAACCGCTTTGGTTGCTTTTCGCTGAAGAAACATTGTTCCGAAATTGTTTCGGAATGCGTTCAAAATTGTTTTGGTGGGTGCTAGAATTATTCTAGGCACACAGAAATAATTTAGGTTTTAACGAAAGTAGAAAAATGTCTTCGTGAATAGTGAAAAGCACTTTTTGGGTTGATTTGCAAATGGGGCTTTTCTTCTAGAAGAAAACCACTTTTGGTGTGTGAAAGGGAGGTGGAGCCCCCCAAGGGGGCTGCAAATTTCGGCCATGACATGGGGGGGCCTCCTTGAGGTGTCCTTCCACCTCATGGTGGATATCTTCTACACACCCTTATGTGGCATGTGGTGGAAAGATCCTAGGAAGGTCCTTTTGGTCTTTCCTCTACCCCTTGCTCCTCCTATAAATAGAGGTGGAGAGAGCTCTCCAAAATCAGATCATCCTTGCTCTCATACACATGCCATTTGACTTGTCTGGCTTCTCTCTCCCTCCCACGAAATAGTTTCGTAGAGCCGAAAGGTTGTCTGGGTTCCGGCAGGAACTAGTTCTGGACGGCGAAGCCCTGCCGGATAGCTGACACCGTATGTGTGCAACCCCGTAGAGAGATTGTAGTTTCGATCTTTTGCCCGAGGGGCTGTTTTCGAGTGTCCTCCCGAAGGGCTGCTCGAGTTACCATTCGAGTTTCCGGCGTCCTCCCGAAGGGCTGTCCGGGTTACTGTTCGGGTTCCGAGGGTCCTCCCGAAGGGCTGTCCGCGACATCGTCCGGGGGACTGTCCGACCGCCTCCCGAAGGGCTGTCCGGAGAGGGAGTACATCCTTGCGGTTGGGAGGTTGTAAATCCTAGCTGCAGGGATCTGCACCGACGATCTACACCGACTCTTCTTCCGCTGCGCTTCGAGTCGGTACGGATCAGATCAAACCTTGTATGCAGTCTCCATAGTGATCCTGGGCGTGCTCGCTGTACCGAATTTTTTTGTTTTCTGTCGCGTTCCCCTACACAACTCTCTTCTTCTTAATTAATGGATGAGGCAAAGCTTTTGCCTCCGTTTCAAAAAAAAATGTACATTGTGTACCGGAAAGAAAGTAGACATGTGTTAAAAAAAGTAACCAATAAAAACCGACCAATAAATGAAGAAAAAAAGAAGAAAACCAATGAAAACCAAAATAGAAAAATAGAAAAAGGAAAAAAGGAATAGGAAAATCAAAGAAAAAGATTGAAAACTGAGAAAACCGAGAAAGAAACAAAGAAAAATGGAGAAAAACAGAAATAAATAAGAAAAATGAAAAAAAAAAAGTAAGAACAGAAAAACCCAATGAAAATCGAGAAAAGAAACAAAGGATCCGAAGAAAATCTTAAAAAAAGGAAAGAAAAAATTCCAGTAAAAACCGAGGAAGAAACAAAGAAAACCGATGAAAAAATTAAAATAAAAAACCAAAGAAACCATGACGAAACAAAGAAAACCATAAAAACAAAGAAAAAAACCCGAAGAAAACCAGCACCTAACGAGCCACCCAGCGACCGAGCGAATGTTATTGCGCCGGCACATTTGCCCTGATGCGACGAGGGGATCTACCATGTCGCTACAAGTGAGAGTTTCAAAAAAAAAAATGTCGCTACAAGTGAGATATAGCTGCCGCGCCACCCCAACTTCATTCGCTTGTTAGTAGCCGAACATTTAGGCTTTCTGCTACAAGCCCACGTAAGGTTCCCCAACCGTTCTCTCTCATGCTTCGCTGTTTTTTCTTTTGGAAAGGCTGAAGGTCCTATTTAGAAAAACTATTCTTTTCTCTCTAAAAAAAAATATTCTTACAGAAACTGAAAGCAACACGCAAGTCTTTGGGTCTTTTTCCTCCAACATCCTTTTTTTTATCATCATTTTTCCTCCAACATCCTTGTGCAAAGCTACTTGCCACCGGAGCATATTTGTTGAAACCTACTACATCCGTCCGGATTTATTAGCCCCCCTCCTATTTTGGATCATATTTTGACCATAACTTTAACTGATAAAATATAAGTTTATGCAGTAAAAATAATATAATTGGAAACTATATTTAAATACGAATTCAACAATATAATTTTGTACGACATGCATTGACATTTTGCTAGTCAAATATGTGATCAAAATTTGATCTGAAATACAATGGGGACGAGTAAACCCGGACGGAGGTAGTAAGAGCATAGCAAATCGCCTTCCGGGTGAGAACGTCGGAGAGGGCTTATAGAACGCCCTAGGTCTGGCCAGACGGTGTCGGGGAACACAAATTTCACATACTCCCCAACAAGGCCAAGGTTCGCCAACCGTCGTCGGCCGGAAGTGAAGTGGAAGGACCAAGGCGCACAACCACAGTGTCCACTCTGCGGGACATCACCACCGAGACAAACATGCAGACGAAAAACTAGACCTCCACACGCATCCTGGCGATATGGAAAAGCACCATCGAAATAGGGGCAAAGCGAGAAGACCTTATTTGACGCCGACTGACGCTATCGTTTCGTCACCATCGATCAGCGACAAGACCTAACTTTATTCCTAACCCTGCCACTACAAGACCGAAGCTGAGATCCCTGCTCCCTCACGCCGCCAGAGTCTCCGGGGAAGATGGTAGACCGGCTGCCGCCCCTGGTAGCTTAGGTCATGGAAGTAGGGAAAGGGAAGAAAACGCGCCGTGTCTAGTCTATTCAGGCCGAGCTTCCCTGTTATATGTGCAGAATTATGTGGTACACGTTTAGCAAACCTGTTACTAAAATTTAGAGGCTTTTTCATTTACGGGATTCTAAAACCCCGGGAAAAAGAAAAAGGATAGGTGTGGGATTAAAACTTCATGCCTTCACAAGATCATAGAAGATTAGTTGAACCATAGGGAAATCATATGGGATTTAACCAAGGGATATCAGTCAATAAAATTTCTCTGGGGAGATACAGAGTGCAAAGGAGGCCTTGGGCGAAAATTCTTGATGGAACAATCCAACAAATCAAACAATAAAATCAAAACAATTTAATATTTACAGGACTAAAAAAACTCAAGAATAAAAGAAGTATGATTAATCCAAAGGAGTATGAAAATATTTTAAATCAGTGAATTTGTTTGGACTTAAAACATATGTGGTCTTCAACCAAGTTTCCTCAACCACTTCAGTCTGTTTTTGAAGACAGCCTTCACTTTACCTGGTGCGTAAAGCTGTGTGAATGTGACAAGATACTACTGCTAGAAGTAGAAGCCAGTGCCTCTGCAGCTGTGAACATAGCTAGGGCTTTGTAGGCATGTGAAGGCCCACGGAAGCTAGCGGTGTGACTGGGGGAACTAACCCCTCCTGTCATTCCATGTCGCTCTAGGCCTCGCCCTGATGGATAGATAGATAGATTGATGATAGATGCGTGCATGCATGGCCATGGAAGAGGCGAGGGGAGCAGACGACGGGCGAAAGAACAAAAGAAAGTTTCTCTCTCGCTGTCCTCCAGCTTCCCTTTCCATGTAATTGATGTGGGTGAGATGAGACGGATAGAAAAGATAGGCAGGCGAGTACGTTGATGGATGCGTGATGGAATTGGAAATTTCGGGGTGTGAGGGAGCAGCGACGCGACGCCGTAATATTTTGGGCGCCGGAGGGTGCCACCGCTGCTCGTTTCCTGATTGATTTGAGGCGCTGCTCTCTGTCTATCGGCTTGCCGGTTCTTGACATGTTCCGTGTGAAAGCGAAAGCGGCATCCCTATCTTCTTCTTCTCCTGCCGTGTAATGCGGTGCCTGCAAAAGCTTCCTTTGCCGGAGCGGCAACATGACCTGAATTCTAGGCAAGTTTATGTTTTTGTTTCTTGCTTCCTTTGAATTCTCCTGTCTGTCTTCAGCTTTATTGGTCCGTAGCCAGGTTGAACAGACGAGAAGGTCTCCATGGAATAAGATAACTCTACCGGTTAAGGGCAACTCTAACCGATCCCAACTTAAGGGAGTAAACGGCGGAGTAAAGTTAGTGGAGTAAAATTTTACTCCATTAACAGTGGCCGCACCTAGCCGATCCTCTAAAAGTTAGTGGAGTAAAAATAAAATTGTCTCGATTTTGTGTCTTAGCCGCACCAACTTCAAACACTACACAATACATATCTTAAAACATTCAAATTAAAACATTTACCGATCACCAACAATCACTATCGAATTCCGACACGACGCGTGGTTTTTATTTTTACCTTGTTGGCATTTCATCGAGCACTTGGCGGCCACGATTCTTGTTGCCGACTGCGGCCGCCGCTCGCGCCAGAGCAGTCGCCGTAGGGGCCGCCGGAGGTGCACCACGAGGCGTCGGCCTAGGACGAGGCGCCGCTTTGGCCTTCTTCATCTTCTTCTTCGCGGCCGCCTCCGCGAGCGCCGCCGCCGCCGCCGTCGGCTTTCGAGCCCGTTTGCCTCCGGTAGGTGCGGCGGGAGGGCGGCGTGCCGTTGCTGGAGAGGCGGTGGCCACACCAGACACCATTGGAGCGGTTGGAGAAGGAGCTTGGACGCGTGGGTGGGTCTTCTTCATACCTAAGCTCTTCTTCGGCGGTGGCGCGTGGGTGGTTTCTGGTGGCGAAAAGCCGGCGCTGGTGGCCGGCGGGGTGAGGGATGGGGCCGGGCTATCCATTCCAGCCGGCCCGGCGGTCATCGGTGGCGGCGGCGGGGCGTGGCGGCTGCGTCGGCGGGAGACAGGTCCATAGGATGTGCTCCCATTTCATCCTGCGGTCCTTCAGATCGTTGACCGTATCAATCAGCTTCTGGGTGCTCTCCGACAGCTTGTCCACCGTCCTCTAGGACCTTAGACGCTTGGGCGTCTCGTTGACGAAGGGCGGTAGGTCATTCTCGAGTCCGAAGGCATAGAACCTGCCCTTGTGCCACTCTCGAACCGACTTGGGCAGAGGGATCTTGAAGAACTTGGTGCAAGGCCGGAGTTGGAGGTTTGCACCCCGAGGTCGTATATGTCGGCCCCGCTCTTCTGGAACTTCACCCGGAAATAGCACCGAAACAACTCAAAATGGGGAGTTGTTCCACGGCAGAACTCACACAACATGATGAACTTTTTTTTTTTTTGCGGAAAACTTCCGATCTATTCATCTTCAATCATGACAGTACAACGAACACCAGAAATAAAAATTACATCCAGATCCGTAGACCACCTAGCGACGACTACAAGCACTGAAGCGAGCCGAAGGCGCGCCGCCATCATCGCCCCTCCATCGCCGGAGTCAGGCACAACTTGTTGTAGTAGACAGTCAGGAAGTCGTCGTGCTAAGGCCCCATAGGACCAGCGCACCAGGGAGTGAATAAATAAGCAATACCACAATCTACGGCCGCCTCCTCCTCCTCCAAGAAAGAAAGCTAGGGTTCCTGCCTCTCGCCGGCCGCCGCAGGTCGCCTCGTCTCTGGTGGTCCTAGGGCCATGGAGGCGCGGTGGATCCTTGCAAGGGCCAGCGGGAGGGCTCCGTTTTTAGTTATTTTTTTCAGTCTTGTTAGAGTTTGTGTCCTGCTCAGGAAGGCGAGACGGCGGCGGCTCCCTGAAGATGGAATAAAGGTCTCCCCGCCTAGTCCCCATTCCGGCGGTGCGTCGAGCATCGTTGGTGGGCGTGTGGAGGTATGTCTCCGGCGGATCTATCTTTGGTGGATTTGCTCGGATCTCGTCGTTGTTCGTCTACGTTTGTGTGTCTTCGGGTTTGATCCTTCCGATCGACGTTATTTTTCATCGGCGCTTCTATAAAAATCACATATGTGGAACGGATGCTTCTACTTGGTCATCATAGACCAGCAAATCCATTTGAGAGCTGTCTTTCTTTGATGGTAGTGTCCTTTCTTCACGCTCACCATCTCTGCAGAGCTTAACAAGATAATCCACGCCAACAACCAAAGCCAACAAGCCTTCGCTCAGAAGCTCTTTCTTCATCTAAGCTTTTAGTAACATTAGCTGTCATCAATAGGGTGGAACGCATTAACCAGTAGAAACCTTGCTTCAAGGTAGATTCTTACATGTTTGGAGTTTTGTCTGGATCCAGGTACCTCAACTAGCCAATTTTTCGGCGAATCAAATATTTTCTGAGAGCACTAGACCTCTCTTTCAGGATTGATTCCCACTCACTGCCTGATAGCAGGCTTGGCCCATGAGACCTATTGTCTTATTGTACTGGCTCACTTCACTACTTTGGAGGATGGGTTTTTCCCCTTTTTGGTTCGCAAACGCTCTAACCCATCGAGAAGCTCCATCCAAATTGGAGTTGATGTGAGCACTTCCCCAGAAAGAAAGGTCTATACCGTACATATACCAACTACGCACCCCTTGTATACTTCTTTTTCCTTCTCCCGTGCTTCAAGTTCTGCCCCGGCTCACTCCTCTTTCCAGCAATCTATGTGGGAAGCACTCGTTCAAAGTAAGTTGAGATTCAAAGCGTTCCCGTAAGCTAGTAAGTCAATCAAAGCTATAACTCTATTTGTTAGTTTCAGGAAACTGGTACATATTTCTAATAATATATATATATATATATATATATATATATATATATATATATATATATATATATATATATATATATATATATTATTTGGTATTTACCAATTTTAGACTAAGCATAAATTCATTTGGAAAGAAAAGGGAAATCCCCTGAAATAAAGGATTTTTACTACGTTACCCTCAAAAAGAAGAGGAAGACAAACTAGCCAAGAGACAGAACGATGTGTAGAATTACGTTGGGTGTATGATGCAACTGACACACGTAAAAAACCAGACCACCTACAAAGTTATGCAGCGGGAAGCCCATCCCGCGGCCGAGGAACTACTGGTGAAGAATACGCTCGTCGCCGGCCGGCTCGGGAACGGCCTCGGTCCCCGGCAGACTCCACCGCAGCACCCCCTGTGGCGATAGTGATCTCTTTGCGAGAAGAGCCTCCAGGTGGTGGCCACAGGTGGTGGTGGGAAACCACTTATGGGCCTCGGATCGCAAAGAGGAAGAGCGTACGCCGCAAAGCCACAGGCCACGGAGCCATGAAATCTCAAACCATGAAGCCACCGAATCTCAAACCGCGAAGCCGCACAATCTAAAGCCACGAAGCCGCCGAATCTCATACCAATAAGGTGCAGGCAGGAGGCCGCACGGTCTTGGGCCGTGAAAGCATGGCCCAGTCGCAATGCACGCTGCAAAGATATGGGTCGTGAGGAATGCTACACACATGATCAGACGCGAGGAGTTAATCCCCTAGGGTTTCTCCTAGGGTTCCACCTTTTCCTCCGGCGTTCTGACCGGAGTCCACGTCAAACCTCGTCGGCGCTCGCGCTTTGGATCGGAGCTAACGAGGACTACCACCTGGGACTGTGCGGGGCGACCTGCATGGCCGATTCGAAGATGAAGGAGGCGGTGGGGATGGAAGATACGGGGCTAGGGCTGGATGGCGATAAGGGGGGTGAGAGGGAATCTGGAAGTGATGGCAAGGCGATCGGGGGAGACTCAGGGAAGGCAGCGTCAGGCGGGGGGACGGAAGTGAGGAGCAGGTCTGGAGGCGCCATGGGGGGAAGAGGCAGATTGGATCCAGAAGAGGAAGACTACGGCGAGTACTTGGGGCCGGAACCTGACTTGGAAGATCAATTCGCTGGCATGCGGCTCCATGGGGAGGAGGAACAAGACCTCGATTTCTCGGACGAGGTTGAGGATCTGGTTAAAGATGTTCGTTGGTTGGCCCTCTTCCGAGTTCACACTACAAAGCCATTTAGTCATGCGGCTGTCTTGTCTCAGATGAGGAATGCGTGGATGGCAGCCCAGGGGGTCACCTTCAACGTTAAAGGGCCAAATCTTTTTCTGGTCCAGTGCCACTGCTTGGGAGATTGGAAGAAGATCATGGAAGGAGGGCCGTGGCTGTTTAGGAGGGCTCCGGTGGTGCTGCAGGAGTATGATGGGTTCTCAGATGTTACTAAATACAGGTTGAATAAGTACCCGGTATGGGCTCGAGTCAAGGGACTGCCGGATGGACTTACTAGGCGGAAGGAGCTTGCGGAAAGAGTTGCAGCAAAGATTGGGGAGCCGCCGTTTAATGTGATTGTCAACGAAGGGAGGATAAACCCCTCGAGTACTCTGCGGGCAAGGGTGTATCTTGATGTTAATACACCGCTGGTCCGTTTTGTCCCAATTACGCTGAAAGAACGCAAGAAATTCAGCGTCTACTACGAGAAGCTTCCAGATTTCTATTACGCGTGTGGACGGGTGGGTCACTTGGCAGAGGAGTGCGGCGACGGAGTTCATGACCCGAGGACTTTTGAGTGGGGCGATTGGCTTCTTTGGGACTCCGAGAACCCAGCAGACCGGCCATGGAGTGGTCGGGCCGGTGATGATGGGGGAGGCCGTGGAAGGATGGGAGGAAGAGGCGACAGAGGTGGTAGAGGTGGAAGAGGTGCGGGAGTCACAGGAGGTAGGGGCGGGCCGGGAGGAGCTGGCCGGGATGATAGGATGCCTAATACAGAGGGGTTGGAGATGAGAACGCAGAACGGAAGTGAGGGAGGAGAGAAGGGGGTGCGCAAGCGACTCGTGGCTGCTGATGGCACACTCGTGATCAGGGGTCAGCCGGTGCCCAATCTGGCTGGCAAGGTTGCTGGGAACGTGCTCATGATTGAGGGCTCTACTTCATCAGCAAACAAGGAGGGGGAGGTAACTACACCGGAGAAGAATCAAGTGCCCAAGAGGAGGAGGCAAGACGGGGGAGAGGAGACGGACGACATGGATTTAACAGTGGCGGCCTCCAACGAGGAGGACCACCGATCTCAATGAAAACCTTATGTTGGAACTGTCGTGGGATTGGCGACCCTGCGACGGTTCGTGAGCTCCACGATCTAGTGGAGGCGAGTGCGCCGATGGTGCTATGTATTGTGGAGACGCAAATTGCAAAGTACCGGGTGGAAGGCTTGGCAGGTAGACTAGGTTTTGATAGTAGCTTTGGTGTAGGGAGTAGCGGGAGGAGTGGAGGTTTATGCTTGTACTGGAAGAACAATGTTAATGTCGAAATAAAAACTTTCTCGCAGTATCACATAGATTCGGTGGTGACGGAACCGGGGAAGGACCCTTGGCTGCTCTCATGCTTCTATGGGGCTGCTAATAGGAGCTTACGATACAAAACGTGGGACACTATGAAATTCTTGAGAGGAGAAAACTCTCTGCCTTGGGTGTGCATTGGCGATTTTAACGAGATCCTGAGGCCGGAGGAGCAGTTTGGACCAAATGAACGAGATGCTACTCAGATTGCTGGTTTCAGAGAGGCGGTAGATGTTTGTGAGCTTGCAGATTTGGGTTACAAGGGATTAGATTGGACCTTTGAAAAACGGATTGTGGGCGGAGATTTTTGTCGTGTCCGGCTGGACCGTGCTTTGGCGAGCCCGACATGGTCAGCAATGTTTCCCTTTGCCACCTTGGAGCACTTGACGGCGGCAAAATCAGATCACAGTCCTATTCTGTTGAGCAACGAGCTGAGTACAAGTGAGGTGCGGCTGGCCATGAGGAAACCTTTCAGGTATGAATGTATGTGGGAGAGGGAGCCGAGCTTTAAAACTCACATCGAGCAAATCTGGACAGAGCAGCAGCCAGCTACCACAGCTGCAATGCTGTTGGCTAAACTTAGCACGGTAGCGACACAACTGAAAACCTGGGGTCGGAGGACCTTTGGGTCTGTCCGCCAGGAGCTTAGGGAGCTCCGGCTGAAACTGGCAGCTCTAAGAGCAGCACCGGACCATGTTGCACCGAGCCTGGAGGAGAAGGCGGTCCAAGATAGGATGGTGGAGTTGTCATACAGAGAAGAAATCATGATGAGACAGCGATCACGCATCAAATGGCTCTCGGAAGGAGATAGTAATACGCAATATTTTCAGAAAAAGGCAAGTGCAAGGAGGGCAAAGAACAGAATAGTGCAGCTACAGCGCCCAGATGGTTCTATGAGTTCGGATCCGGAGGAGATGGCAGGTATGGCAACTGAATTCTACAAGAATCTATACACCTCAGAGGGCACTATTGGCATAGAAGAGGTACTATCTCACATCCCTGTGAGGGTCAATCTGGATATGAATTCGAAGCTCAATGCGCCTTATACGAGTGAGGAGATTAAGGAGGCACTTTTTCAGATGTTTCCAACCAAGGCTCCCGGTCTTGATGGTTTTCCAGCACATTTTTTCCAAAGGCACTGGGAGCTTTGTGGCGATGAGATAACAGGTATGATCAAGAGGGTGCTGAGTGGAGAGGACTCACCGGAGGATATTAACAATACATTCATCGTTCTAATTCCCAAGATAGCAAGTCCGAAAATTCTAGGACAGTTTCGGCCTATAAGCCTTTGCAACGTCATCTACAAGATCGCGTCAAAGGTCTTAGCTAACAGGCTGAAGGTAATCCTCCCCGAGGTGATCTCCGAAGAGCAATCCGCTTTCGTCCCTGGTCGTTTTATCACTGACAATTTTATAATGGCTTATGAGTGTCTCCATTACATGAAGTCAAGGAAGATCAAGTATAATCGGTTTTGTGCATTAAAGCTCGATATGATGAAGGCGTATGACAGGCTAGAATGGCCTTATCTTAAGGCTGTCATGCTAAAACTGGATATCAGTCCTGTGTTCACAGAAGCGGTGATGAGGTGCGTATCTTCAGTTTCATTTTCCGTGATGTTTAATGGTGGAAGCTTGGATGATTTCAGGCCCTCCCGAGGTGTGCGACAGGGGGACCCAATATCCCCTTATCTGTTTCTGTTGGCAGCAGAAGGGCTCTCATGTTTATTGAAAGCACAGGGAGTGGGCGTGAGGGGCATCTCAGTTGCGGCATCTGCACCTGCAGTGAACCACTTGCTGTTTGCCAATGATAGCCTCTTGTTTTTTGAAGCAAATTCTGAATGTGCAGCCAAGGTGAATGAGTGGCTAAAACTTTATTGTGATGCTTCGGGACAGCGCATAAACACGGATAAGTCATCTATTTATTTCAGCAAGGGAGTGTCTGAGGCGACCCGGCTGGAAGTTAAAAACGTGCTGGATGTTCATAATGAGGCGTTATCAGAGAAATACTTGGGTTTACCAAGTGATGTGGGAAGAGATAAGGAAGGATGCTTTAAGTATCTTAAGGACAGAATTTGGAAGCACATTCAAGGGTGGATGGAGAAGTGCTTGTCCGCGGGAGGGAAGGAAGTCCTCATTAAATCCGTCGCCCAAGCAATACCTACGTATTCTATGGCTTGCTTCAAGCTACCGCGGGGCCTGTGTGAGCATATAAACAGCCTTCTTAGGAAGTTCTGGTGGGGAAGCAAGCAAGGGCAGAGGAAGCCGGCTTGGGTATCTTGGGAAACAATGTGCAAACCAAAGTTTATGGGAGGAATGGGATTTCGCGATATTGAGCTTTTTAATCTTGCTTTACTAGCCCGCCAGGTATGGAGGATCCTCCAAGAGCCACATTCTCTAAGCGCCAGAGTACTGAAGGCGAGATACTTCCCGGATGGTACCATTCTTGAGGCGAACTTGGGCACTCATCCTTCCCAGGTCTGGCGATCACTGTTAGAAGGACGAGATGTGCTTGCATTGGGCCTAATAAAGAGGATCGGCTCGGGGGAAAACACGAGCATATGGCATGAGAATTGGCTGCCTAGGGACTTCAAATTAAAACCATTGTGTGCGATATCTCCTGATCCTCCTCAAGTGGTCTCGGAACTCATTGATCCGACATCACGGACATGGAACACAGCGGTTCTTATGCAACATTTTGTGAAGCCGGATGTGGATGTAATCATGAATATCCCGCTTAGTTTTCGAGTGCAACAGGACTTTTGGGCATGGCACTATGATAAGCGAGGAGTTTTTTCTGTACGGTCTGCGTACAAGATGATCTCAGGTATGAAACATCAGCGAGAGGAGTGGCTAGAACACTGGGCGAGCAACTCCAATAAGGAGGCAGAGAAGAAGGCGTGGTCTCAGATTTGGAAGGTTAAAATCCCATCAAAAGTAAGAGTTTTTGTCTGGAGATTGGCTCACATGTCACTGCCAACAGGGACTGTGCGACACAGGCGGAAGATGGCGACATCACCGGCGTGTTCGATATGCAATGAAGAAGAGGACTCGTGGCGTCATTCTCTGTTCGACTGTCGCATGGCCAGGTGTGTTTGGGCCTTGAGTGATGAAGATGTCCTTGAGCACATGATTTCTAACAGAACAGATGATGCGAGGCTATGGATCTTTTGGCTGTTTGAGACTACAAATCAGCATGACCTTGCTAAGATCCTTGTCACGATGTGGGCAATATGGTGGGCTCGGCGGAGAGCTATTCATGATGATGAGATCCAGAGTCCACTATCAACTTTCAGTTTTGTTAATCGTTACCTTGAGGAGCTTGAAGTGGTAAACATTGGAAGAACGACGGCGACGAGACCTGCTGGCCAGCAGAGTCCAGCAAGATGGCAGCCACCTGATGATGATGCCTGTGTAAAGATTAATGTGGATGGAGCTGTGTCTCGACGAGGAACTAAAGGGGCAGCAGCGGCAGTATGTAGGGACAGGTTTGGAAATTATCTGGGAGCTTCAGCGATAGTTCTTGAAGGACTAGTTGATGCACCAAGCCTTGAAGCCCATGCATGCAATGAAGCGCTTGTTCTGGCCAGGGATCTACATATTTCACATGCGATAATAGCCTCGGACTGCTTGCAAGTCGTCACAGATATCAAGCGATGTGCTAGCTCTTCTTATACTTTTCTGATTAGAGAGATTACTGAGAGGATGAATGATTTTGTTAAGGTCGTTTTCTGTTTTGAGAGAAGGGAGTCGAATTTTGAGGCGCATGCTTTGGCTAAGGCAGCGTCGTCACTCCCGTCGGGTCGCCACATGTGGCTAGGGATCCTCCCGGATATTACTTGTATTCCGTCTGTGATGAACTTTGAATAAAATCCCTAGTTTCACCTCAAAAAAAAAAAGATATGGGTCGTGAGACCTTGGCACCCCCCGCATCAGCCGTTCCGAACCCGGGGCGGCACTGCCTAGGACAAATTGAAATCTGTGTTACCTACTTGCTTGCGATGACAACAAGCAAATATTTGCTCCCGAAGAGCTCTGAAGCCGGACTTGTGAAGATGGGATGCGCTTGTCATCGATACACTATCTAAAATTTCTAAAGTACCTAAACTAGCTAAACAAAATATCTAAAATTTCTAAAGTACCTAAAATTTGACACTATCAAAACTAGAATGTCAAAACTAGATTGTCCAAATTACACATTATCAAAACTACAATATTGAAACTAGAATGTAAACTAATATCGAAATTACAAACTATTAAAACTAGCATTTGAGAGTACCAAAATTTCTAAAGTACCTAAAATTTGATACTACCGAAATTTCTACACTAAATAAACTAATTAAACTACACTAACTAAACTAATTAGACCAAGAAATTTATTCTAACACCTAAAAATAGGAAAAAGCGACACATCTCATCGCAGGCCGGAGGTTGCGAACGACGGCTCGTCGACGGAGGCAGAAGGCGTCGGAGGAGGAGGTGGGCGGTGTCGAGGAGGCACAATGCGACGGAAGCGGATGACGTTGATGGAGGCATGGCACGTCAGAGGCGGAAGCAGACGGCGTAGAAGGAGGCGTGGGGCGACGGCGTCGATGGAGGAGGAGGCGGCGCGCGGCGGAGGCGGTGGCATGGGCGGAGGATGAGATGGCATCGACGGCGGAGTTGAGATGGGATGTGTGTGAGAGAGGGGGGAAGGGGGTTACGAGGCGACTTTGGGCCCGAAGGCCCACATTACTTGTGGCGTGGGTAGGTGGCCCCCCTGCCACTAGTATTTTTTAAAATTTTAATTAATATTTTATTTATGTTATTTTTTTAAAAAAAATATTAAGGTTTAATTTATGTTATTTTTATTTAGGTTAATTTTTAATTCACGTTTTTATTTATTTTATATTTTATTTAGGTTATTTCTTAATTTAGATTATTTTTTATTTAGGTTAATTTTTATGTACATTTTATTGAGTTTATTTTTTATTTAAATTTTATTGAGTTTATTTTAATTTAGGTTAATGTTTAATTTATATTTATATTTATTTTTTATTTAGGTTTTATTAAGGTCATTTTTTAATTAATTGTTGTATCTAGTAGGTGGGCTTCGCTGGATTCTAGGCTGCTTCGCTACCGATGTTGTAGGATTTGCCGCCGGATCGAACGGACGCGCTGCTGGAGCGGGATGATTCGCCAGACATGGCTGGCTGCATAGGCCACGACGGCGAGCACATGGCCGAGCCAACAGGGGCGGAGGGGAGCTCAGCCAAGGAGGCAGAGCCCCAATCTTCCGGCTCTCTCGGCCGACGTCAGCTCGCGCAGAGGGCTTGTGCCGATTCTCCAAGCTCCGATGGGTCCATTAGCGGACACATAGCTAGGAGAGGAAGAACAAAAACTAAGAGGAGGTAGCTAAGGAGAAGAAGAAGTGGAGAAAAGAAGTGCAAGTATTGGAGTAATAAGGAGAGGTTGCCAACACTTATTTAGGATAAGTGATGGGCGCGTGCCATCAGTCCACACGCCACCACTCACTCATGCCGGGCAAGGACAGTTGGTCCCACACACTGGTGGCATGTGAAAATTCATCCACGCCACCAGTAATCTATTAGTGATGGTGTATCAAATATGCCCACGCCATCGGTATTTTATAAAAACAGTGGTGACGCGGATTGAAAGTGGTGCGCCATCAATTATGATTGTGTATAAGCATTTCGCACTAATGTCTTAAACCCTTTAAAGTAGTCGTTCTTCCCATGAACTAAAACTCCCGGATGCCTCCTTGAGTACACCACATAGCACTTCATCTACGAAGAGAAGTCAAAGTAGTTTCCGTATTAAGTCAAGTTCAAGCAGTTTCCATATTAACAAAAGTTGAAGCAATTAGTTTTCATTTTAACAGAAGTTGAAGCGGTTTGCAGTTTACAAAGAAGTTGAAGAAGTTCCATATTAACATAAATTGGAGCAGTTTCTATTTTAACCAAAGTTGAAGCAGTTGCATTCTCAGAGTAGATGAGGCCGTTTGCATTTTAGAAAGAAGTTGAAGCAGTTTGCATTCTATAGAGTACATGAAGTAGTTTTCATTTTACAAAGAAGATGAAGCATATGCAGTGTGGACAAATTCGAAGCAGTAGGATGATTATAAGAACAACCGATCGTCTATAAATGGAATCCGCCGCCGCTCCTAACCCTAATCCTAGCCAACACACCACATGCAAAATGCCAATATAGATCCGCCCCCACCGGCCTCAAATCGCGAATCCGCAGTCGCCTCTGCCGGAGCCATGGTCCGCCGTCGCCCGACGTACTACGCACAGTTTAAATCGCGACGGAGGTCGCCTCCCCAGCCGCTAACCCGAGCTCCTCTTGGCCCGAGTCTTAGGAGGAGGGGGTGGAGGAGGAGGTGGAGGTAGCGGGCGGCGGTGGATTCTGCGACCTCAACGACAGCGACAACGATGATGCCGCCAACGAGAAGGAGGTGTGAGGGTTACGAGCCCTAACCTTACTTGTTCGGATCAGTTTGATGGTGGCCATGGGTAGATGCAGCACGGCGGCGAGCATGGCTACACACATCACAGTAACGCGCAGCACAGCGAGCGCTCTAGGCTTGGCGGCGCTAGAGTTCTGAAATCTGGGGGCGACGGAAAGAACAGGGGCACAGGTGAACATAAGTCATAGGAGTTCCACAATGCAACCGGTTCTATAAACGAAGTCGCCTCAAATACTTTCGAACTGAAAGTGGTTATGATTTTCAAACCGCCTCCATAGATTATTACCAGCGGTTTCTGATTTCTGACCGCCTCCGCGGGATTAATAGAGGCGACTTTGTCACGTGTGAATGTAACCGTCTCCATTGACCGCTGTTAATGCTCGTTTTTCTATTAGCAAAGGATGATCAAGAAATGGATAGGCCTCGCGAATCTCGTTCTATCCCGATGGGCGGCGGGGCACTCAATAAAAAATGGATGGATCAACATTTCATGCAACATCAATACCTCTTGAAAAGCGATGGCTTCACTCACATTGCGTACTAATTGAATCATTTGGAATGAGCAGAACACTCGAGTCTTTCGGAAAAATTCAGGCCACCACGCCCTATTTTAGCTAACAACAAAAGCAGGACCAAAAATTTCAAAAATTGCGGATGCCAAACATCATGCCGGAACAATTGTTTCAGTTGTATCTTTTGTTTCTTTTTTTATTTAAATTGGTGTCCCTACTCTTCTTAATTAATGGACGACGCAAATACTTTGGCCCCGTTCAAAAAATAACGTTGGCCAACCCAGGGCGGACAAATCCTGCGCCAAAATAATTGTCAAGCCAATATTTGTAGGGCGGCTACAGGCAGAAACCAAACATACACAATCTTTTTTACAAGAGCCTCCAGGAAGGAAGTGTTGTGCCTCACGGAAGATAAAACGACTGAACTGATTCAAAAGAAAATTGGACTGAAATGATGATATTTTCAAAATCATCATTAATAAAAAGCAATAACCCGATCTTCCATTTGGCACGACAAGCAGAATCAAATAACACATGGTGTGTTTTCCGGCAAAATCATATTCTGAAGCAATGCCTCCATTATCTGAGGCAGCAACGGCATATTAGAGCGGTAAATACACTGTAAAAAAATGCAAACATTAAGCAGCTGTCTTTCCTTGACCGCAACTGATAAGGGCAATTCTAACGGGCTCTCCCATTTCGACCCGAACAGTCTGACCTTTCTGATATCCTTATTCTAGTGTCACATAGAGGGGAGGAGTAGAGTAGTCCGGGCAGTATGCTACGTCGGCCTGACAAGCCGGCCCTACCAATATATCCCGTCTTGACATCTCCTCACCCCCTATTCCATCCTCCTCCACTTTCTCGGCCTACTCTTGGACACCACCGCACCTCCAGGGCGACCATCGCAACCCCACCACAACCAGCCGCCGCGCTGCAATGAATATGCTCCCCCCCCCCCCCCCCCCACACGCGCGATCAGTCTACTACCATGTCCGAGTTGTTCGGGGTGTCGCCGGGCTGAATCCGAAGAGTCAAGCGTGAAAAATCAGTCGTACCAAGCAGAGGGCCCGAGCAGCAGATGCAACGGGGCGAGCGAAAGCTCCTCCAGCCCTCAAAGCCTACGTGTCGATTGCCATGCCCGCACCTTGGCCGCCGCCGACCTCAACTCCGACTACAACCTCGCCGTGTCAGGAGTAACGGCATTATGAAGCCATACATTTTTTTTTGAGGGGGGGAAACAACTTTATTCAAACTGAAATAGTGTCTGGAAAACAAGTAATGTCAGGAGTTCCTAGAAGCCAAACATAGCGACCAGCACCAAGAGAACTAGCCGCCTTTGCCAGATCATGTGCTTCATAGTTGCACTCCCTCTTCTCATGCAAAATTGATATATTGCCAAAGCCCTTCTTCTTTTCTATGATATCTTGAATAATAACCGAGCTAGCTCCCCTATACTGCTCGGTCAGATGTTTGACTGTAGCCACACAATCAGTAGCAACCTGCACGTTGTGAAGATACAAGTCTGCCGCCAGGTTCAGACCTTCACTGCAAGCTAGCGCCTCTAGTATCTCCGGCTTGATCAGGCTTCTCATCACCACCGCTGATGCACCCAGATAGTTGCCCCTTTCATCTCTGCAAACAGCAGCAAAAGATCCCTTTTCCTCGTTCCTCGAAACCGAAGCATCAACGTTGATTTTTGCAAAATCCTGAGACGGTGGAATCCATCTCTTTGTTCTTGTATCTCTCGGCCATGGAAATTTGAGCCATACATTTTTGTTTTGAGCGGTATTATGAAGCCATACATACAAACAACGGCGGAGATAGGCCCCAAACAGCCCGGGCCGTGGCCTGGGGCGTGAGGCTTCTTGACTGTAGCATTTGCTGTAACGATGCTAAAGTAAACGAAGGAAGGCTGCTCGGGGCGGCCTGGGCCTTGGCCATTTCCTGCCGCCGCCACTGCATACAAACACTCTTTTTTTGAAAGTTCACTGCATACAAACACTAAAAAATGTTTTCCTTGACCGGGAACTGATTAATTAGCAATGTACATGGGCATGGCAACGCAGTGCGTTATCTTTTGCAATACAGATGGGCTTCTCCATTAGAAGAGGGTCAACATTTGATCGTCTTTGCTGCTCCGGTGGCAGGACTTGAGTTCTATATTTCCCTCCTGAAAAGGTCCACATGCTGCTTGAGGTTTTTTTGGAAAAGGAGGTTAAAAACCTCGGCCTCTGCATCAATCGATGCATACAACCATCTTTATTAATTATTCAACAAAGGTTTGAAAAGAACATACATCAAATCATCCGAAGCCACCACTCACACCTACAAACTTGATAATGTGGAGTGCTCTCACTTCCCATATCTAAAACTGGTGTTGTCGTCGATCCATCCACATAACGTATCGGAACCTACAGTCGGTACAGCAAACCTAAAGCGTACACCATATGCACACGTTTTAGATGCCGCCATCATCATCGAACCGCTGACCCATCTTCAGGAAAGAGATCCGCATCATCCTTGCCAGTCCGGCCATCCGTCGACGCCACCACGGCGCCCAATGGCACCACCTCCCTGCGCGCAAACTGCTGAGCATGTCGCGGTCGCCACCGGTACACCGCAGCACCATGCCGCCAAGTACCACCAACCGACACAGCTTGAAGTCTTTGGAAGATCTGTCGTGCGTAGCACCTGCCGAACAGGCATGATACAGCGTAACACATACCGAACAGGCATGACACAGCGTAGCACCTGTCGGCCAGGCATGACTTGACATCTCCACCAAAGCTCCGTGCAAGACGAAGCCGCTCCACCTCCTGCCTCAGTCTTCCAGCGCTGCTCCACAAACGATGCTCCCAAGAGAGAAACGACACCGCAGTGCCGCCATCGTCCGATCTGGAAGACCAGATCCTAGGGTTTCCCCCGGAGCAGCACGAGTGGATCGACAGTAGTTACACGACGATGCCTTCATCAAGGTAACGGCGCAGAACGCCGCCATCGGCTCGGTTTTCACCGGCAACTATGTCTCCCCGACTCGTAGCCAGGACTAGATGACGGATCTCAAGATCCGACCACCCAGACTCGACCGCCAGATCAGCTGCCCGGGGCCGCCGCCCCGGAATCCGCCGCCGCGCATGGAGCAGGGCACACCGATCGACCATTGGCCGGAGGCCACACCCGCATGCAACCGGCCCTCCACCAGGCCCTCCACGGCGCGCCTCCACGCCGCCGCTACCAAGCCGGACTGGACAACCCAACCACCTCCCAAAGCCGTGCCCAGAGCCTGCCGCCACCGCCCTGGATCCGATCTCGGTCGGCCGCCGCGTCGCGCCGCGATCCGATCTCGGCTGCGCCACCACTCGCATCGAGATCCCGCACCACCCCACACGTGAGCAGGGGAGGAGAACCTTCGCCACCACCGTCCGCCCCGGGCTTAGCCCGGCGGCGTCCTTCGGCGGCGACGGAGGGAAGGGAGGAAGGAGAGGAGAGCTCCGGCGGCTAGGGTCAAGAGGACCTCCCGTGTCGCCCGAGCGGGGGCGACGCGGGGGCTAGCCTGTTTCCCGTGAGCCTGCTTGATGGGTACATGCTGCTTGAGGTGCTCCTTTCCTCCTTGCTGTGTGCCATACTAATGCTTGCAGCCTTTAAATAGCACAGTGTGCAACTCTGCATGGGAATACATACACACATGTACAATCCAGTAGGCAAAGGGAACTGCCATCAAATCAGCATGGGAATCTCTGAGGCAAAATTCCTCAGCTCTTATTAAGCCGGAGCCAAAACTAACCGGCGAGGCCTCACACTCTGAAGTGACTCATGCTGCTAGACATGGGCGTTCAGAGCAAGATCTAGTGGCATAAGATGGCCGGCCCCCTCCTCTATCCCTTTCTTTCTAATCTTGCCGGGAACTTCACGACGCTACGCTACAAGAGGAGAAGCTGGAAGAAAGCAAAACGAAAAGAAAAAACATCAAGGAAAGCAAAAGAGGACACATGCATCATGCATGGCACACACACGGCAACAGGTAGCGCAACGGGAAGCAAGCAAAGCAAAGCAGGCCATTTTCAGGGTTGCGCGCAGGAGGCATCCCTAGCACGAGAAGGGCCCTTGCGCCCAGGGCGTCCAGCAACTTTCGCATTAATCCAAGGCTGGCCCTATGCCCGCTGCATGCCAATATGCCATTGCCGTCCATGCCGCTGGCCGAGCTTTAATCGGCCATTGGTGATGGCAGGGGCCGGGCCTGGTGGGGAATGTGGAGGCATGGACGGTCGTGGGCGTGTCGCGACTTTGCTGGGTAGGCGCCATTATCCGCCGCGTGTGACCCACCGCGCGTCGTGACGCGACACGCACCCATGCCGTTTTGCAGCTCCGCCTCCGCCGGCCATGGCATGACATGGCATGGAAGAGGAGGCCGGTCTGGCCCTCCCTGCCGGAGTTAGGGCTCGTAGGCACGTCCGTTCTCGTGTAAAACCTCCATCAATTCGCCAGCTCTGACCACGTTCTTCTTCGGGCAGCATTTCAGGCGAGCCACTCCGGTGTCGGCGTGGACACCTCGGTGGCACCGAGCCAGAAGCAAACTTGGTAGTAGTACCACCACTGCGTCATCCGTACTTTCATGCATCTTTGTTAATTAACAAACATCCTTTGACGTGATTTCAATAAAGGTTAAAGGATGCTTCTACCGATTGCTGAGACACCGGGTGATTGGTCTGGTCAATGGAGGCCACCACCCGCAGTAGCCTCTAGTGCGTGTCGCTGTGTGTGTGTTAACACCAGTTGATCAGGCACAGCCGGTACACGTACGTACGTACGTGAACCATCGCACATATCCACGGCGCCTCTTGCAGCCGGTGCAGTTCTCTGGCGGATTCCTATCCTGCGCACACAAGCCGCAAAATGGCACCGCCAGCTCCTTGTCTCGGCATGCACTCGTACGCATGCATGCATGCATGTGTCTCCCCAACCAACCGAGCTCAGCTGGCGACGTCGCGCCGGCGACCCCGTGCATGGCCGGCAATAGCAACACGGTCCGCAATGGCATCGTCCGCAGCACCTCGTCGCTAACAAACATACGTGCCAAGACAAGCGCCCTGCGCGCATGCATGGACCACGCACGTACGTACGGCGCCATGGCCACCATGGGCCAGAGATCAGCTGCAAAAGGGGCCTGAGAAACCCAGGACGCCAAAGACGATGCAATTCGCATCCTGAATTCCTGATCAATGACAGGCTAGCTAATTGGACCATCCATATGTACGTGCATAGTGAGCGTCTCTGGTTGATTCCTAGTAAGACTGTTGATCGAGGAGGAGGGGGCAGAGGAGATGGTGACCCCTCGGTGTTTAAGCCGTGTAAATGAGGGCACTATGAAGACCATGGGGGGCAGAAGGGAGGTAAGTTGCTTTTAATGAAACGAACACTTTAATGGTGCGCATGCACTGTACCGCGTAGCTGTGGATCATGCATGCAGGTGGGCCTAAGGGTTTGGGCTTTAGAGAAAGGGAGAGAATGAGTGTGAGCAGTGGCGGAGCTACAAAGAAAACAATGGGCGGGCCAAGCTAAAGGAGAGTACAAAAAAATTCAAATTCTAAACCATTTATACTACGTATATCAGTAGAGGAGAGAATAGGAGATGGATGCGAGCAGACGAGCAGGACATGAGAGGCTCGCAAGTGCTTGTGAACTGTGTTGTGGTCTGGCAGGTTGGCAGCAGCGTGGGATGAGCATGTATATTAAAAAAAATGGTGTTGGGCTGGGCGGGCCAGGGCACGCTTTTGCCCGTGAGTAGCTCCGCCAGGCAGTGTGAGATCAGATCATTCTCCCTTTGAGTTTGATCACATCATTTTTGTGCATGCAGGTGATAGACATCTCTTTTTTTTCCTGAGAATGTGGGAAATAACATGCTGTCGCATTTTTTATTAGCAAGAAATACTAGCTACATATGCTACCATTTCTACTGCACTGGTATTGCCAGGCTTAAGTGACCGTTGGAGGGCAACACAAGAAGCGGCATCTGTGTCGTTCAAACTTGTGTTGCTTCACAAGAAGCAGAAAGATCGTACTCCTACAAACCACAAAGCAAAGCAAGAGAGAGAGTCTCCCCAGGAGGGATAGAAGTGGAAAACAAAAATTCCAACAGCTGTTTTGCAGTCACGTATGGTTACTATCTCAGGGCCCCCCTCCCAGTACTTCTCTTTGGGCAGCATGCACCCTCCTTGCCCACTCAAACACACACTCTCTCTCTAGCGCATACGCATACAAATCCACCCCCTAGATTTTGTTTGGATCTTGTGCGTGCGGCCAGCCCATCCGATCCACTCGTGAACGGACAATGAAAAAACAGAGCCGGCCAGGCCCAGAGTCACAGCCAACTTTAATTGCTAGTACCAGCTAGAGACCTAGCAGCAGCAGCGTAGCATGTCGCACGGCACTGTGCTTTTGCAGAAGCAAGCAGGTAGTTAGCCCGGCCTGTGCCTTGCTGCAGCGTCTACCCCTACGGCTAACGCCACGAACGTACTACGTGCTCCGTATGCCTCTTACACACACGGTCACACATCACTCGCACCACACGACACCAGGGGTAGACAGGCTCATAGCTTCTCTCGGGTACATGATCCTACATTTTTCCTGCTGGTATGGTTCTTGTTTGCATCGGTCGCTTTGTTGGTTTCTTTGCTGGCCTGTTTGTCTCGCCCTGTGTGTGTCAGGCCAGATATGGGAATGCATGGCAGCGCGCAGGGTGGACTGTTGGGCAATAGATGCGAGCACAGAAATGGTTTTAATAACGTACCCCTTGGCTACATGCTGCATATGCGAGCGCATGCGCCGGTGCACAGTGACAATGGGCCGTGCATGCATGCGAAAAATGCAATGCACCGGGCGGGCTCTCAGGTCACAAGCCACCCCGATCGATCTTTCCACCGTTGAACTTTGTTTTTGCCACTCGTAGCTTTTGTTTCCTGCTGTTCCCCTACCTCTCGCAGCTGCACGCTCGTTGATAGCCTCTGACCACCCTAGCCATGAGCTACGCCGTAGCTAGCCTGCGCCTCTCCCACTCTCGCGCCATGGCCCTGGCGCCATCGCATGCTGCATGCATGCAGCTTCTTCCCCTCGTGATCCATCTCCTGATATTCTACTATTTGTTTGCTCCTAGCTAGCTAGCTAAGTGCTTCTGCAGACTTAATTAATTTCAGAGGAGAGCTAGGAGTAACATAAAGCCGATTGATCGTGACGTCTATCCGCCCCTTGCCTGTGGACGCGCAGAAAGAAAGAAAGAGCACTCCATCGAGCTGCTCCGAGTTCCAAAACGAAGAACGGAGTAAGTTGGACGTGACACTTTGACACCTATCACCAGAGACAGAGATTACTTGCTGGTGTTGCTGTGTGGGTCGTGCGATTAAATGGGGACGTTACAGCTAAGGTGCACTGCATGAGATGATGAGTAGGTGATGAGCAGAGACGAGGCGTGGATGGATGCGGAAAAGAAAAGGAGTCGTTTGCACGCGTAGACTGGCGCCTGAGAAAGGGTAGAGGGAATTCTGTGTGGATGCTTTTGTGGAGTAAAAGCCGGACAAAGATGAGGCCCAGCTCGCTGTGGAAAAGGTAGCTAGTGTGAGGAGACAGCTTGAGATTACCAAGCATCCCACTGCATTGAACTAAACGTGTGTAATTATAGACCTACCGACGAACCTGGACCTGCCTATGATCAGGGTGGGTACCTGAGGTGCCAAATCCTTGATCTGCTCTCTTCTAATCTAATTAAGTACTCACTCCGGTCCTTTTTACTTAGCTTATAAGAGTTGTGTCAAGTCAAATTTTGCAAATTTGACATAATTTATATTTAAAAAACATCAACATCTACGATACCAAATATATATAATATGAAACGGCATTTCATAATGAATCTAATGATATTGATTTAGTATTGTCAATGTTGATTATTTTTTTATATATAAGTTTGGTCAAAGTGGAGATACCTTGACTTCAGACAAAACTTATATGCAGACTAAAAAAGACCAAAGGGAGTAAATTCAGCCACCATCAACATCACCCGTTTATTTCCCCGCAGTGGCT
Source organism: Elymus sibiricus (assembly GCA_039707655.1). Lineage (NCBI taxonomy): Eukaryota > Viridiplantae > Streptophyta > Magnoliopsida > Poales > Poaceae > Elymus > Elymus sibiricus. The sequence goes on from CM077672.1 coordinate 395,951,489, forward strand.
ATTTGAAGCTTTACTAAAAAAAAATCAAGTGTAAGTGTATTTTGCGGAGACAGTAGAGGCGGCGGAGCTACATGGCCGAGACGGGGACACCGCCACACTTGTTGGTCGCGGGGACAACGCGGCGTGCAGCGGCGATGCGTGGCGTTGCAGCCAGAGGCAAGGCAGGGACGGAAGGAGAGTTGGGCGGCTAGAAGAGGAAGAAGACGAGGAAAAATCAACCTCCAACCCTAGTTAAAAAATCGACCGGCAATCAAACGGGTGAGGCTATCAGTTTAGCGTTATACTGGTTGGACCACCGGTTCAACTGGTTCGTTCACGCCAAAAAAAACAAAATATTTAAGTTATTTTACTAAAATATTGACCTTTGACTAAATAAATAAACTTAATATTTCTTGTAATCCATTATTCTTATTAATTCATCTGCTGCAGCTAGCCCACTTGGTATTGGGCCTTTGGGCGGGCAGTGGCTAAAGGTCAAAGGTTTGATTCCTAGTTTACACACGATCTTCTTGATATTTTGCTGTTTTTTGTAAAAGACCCACACATCTTAAAAACAGGACGAAGCCTCGGTTCCGGGTTTTTTTCGAATGGACCGTCGATCCGGTCCTGTTTTTAAAACTATATTTCCAGCAAAAAAAAATCAGGCAACTTGCGCACAGTACATCTCCTATTTTCCATCATGGTGAGTGCAATATTTCGCTCGAAAAGCTTCTTTATTACTTCCTCTCTTCCCAAATATAAGATGTTTTAGATATTTTAATATGGACTACATACGAACAAAAATAAGTGAAAAAACACACTAAAATGCGTCTATATACATTGAATCAAAAAAAAAAGTTAGAACATCTTATAATAATAGTGAATGTAGGAGTATTTTTCAAATCTTATTTTATGGTTTTATCATGTTATAATATGCACACCTGAAAATCTGCTGTTTTTTTAACAAGGACAATAGTCGGTTGCCACCAAAGACTTCGAAGAGCGAAAGTCGCCGTCGCGCATTGTGACGTAGATTGACGAGCGTGGAAGTTCACCGCCAGCGCCAAAATCCCAATCTGGGAAGCTCCGACAATCCCCTGCCGTCCTCATACTCAACCATCCTCGCCCATGGCGGCAAAATCAATCGACAAAACATACTCGTCGTTGCCGTCGTATTTGTAGATCCTAAATCTCCCGTCCTCTCACAGCAATCGCTTAGCAATGCTGGACCACGACGTCACTTGCACGTCCCGAGCAGAGAGCCGCCATATTAGGACGCAACAGGCCGATGCTACCGCCCGCTTAGTTGTAGAAATGATCGTGGTAACCGTCGCCTCACCACCAGAGATCGTCGGCCTGGTCAGAAAGTCCACCGCCGCTGCACAACCATGCCCTCTGCCTCAAGCCATTGACCAGGATCACATCTCAACACCAAAGGCTACAGGAGGAAAGACCTCCATATCGCCACCTTCATTGATCGGTGAAGGGGCTTAGCCAGGCCACTAGTTTCTAGAAGCGGAGAGGGGAAGGGGGGACTGAGAGGTAGGAGGCGGCGGCTTAGGTTTGGGTGCGACCGCTATTAGGAAGCAAGGATCAGGGTGTGACTTCGATTCAAATGGTCATGACATTAAAATTGTATGTTTTTCTATTCCTGCGTTGTAAATCAAAGAGGACTTTACAGACTCTTAGGCAACAAATCCCCTATGGGATATATAGAAACACTTTAGCTATATGTAAGTTGTCTCATTTTTAAATTTGGTTAAGTAGTTTTTTTTGACCGTTGATTCTTTTGTCAATGTCAAGATTCGTGTTATTTTTTTCCTTGTGTTGTTTTCATGGCTTCTTAGGTTGATTTTTGACTTGCCCTTGGTTGGGGTAAGCCAGCTTTTTCTTAGATTGAATTTTTGACTTGCCCCTGTCGATTTTTCTGCTGGGCTTGAAGTCCTTTACGCATTGCCTTTTTTTTTTATCTGTATGTGTTTTTGCCTTTCTTTTCATTTTTAGTCGGTTTTTCTCTTTTCTACAAGGGTATTTTTAGCATGTTGGATGCGTGGGAATATATATGTACACAACTATTTAATAATATATGCGTGTAAATTACTAGAGTGTGAAAATTGCACTATTATATCCCTATCCTTTGCATATTAGAGAATTACAATTTTAGTGCAAAGTTGTGTGCAAGTTCTTCTTAAGTTTTTTTCTCTCTTCTTAAAGTGTAATATCAATGTCACTAATTCATTTTTTTTCTTAGAAAAGTTTATTATTTTGATTTTTCTTTATTTTTTATTTCGTTTTCTTTCATCTTTAAGGGTTATACCAATGTCACTAATCCAATCCTTCTGAGGGTGTTTTTTGCAAAATTGCAATATTAGATGCTTATCCTTGTATATTGTAAAAAAAACTCAATTTTTGTGTAAAGTATGTTCAAAAAATTTCATTATTTTATTTTTTCTTTCTTCGTAAAGGTTAATACCAATATCACTAATTCACTCTTTCTTAGAAAACTTTATTATTTTGATTTTTTTATTTCCTTTCCTTTTTTTTCCTTAAGAGTATAGCAATGCCACTAATTCATTCCTTCTGATGAAATATATTTTTTGCAAAAATTCAACTATTATATGCTTGTTCTTCCATGTGATAAGAAACCACAATTTCTGTGTAAATTGTGTCCAAATTTTGTCATTATGTGTTTCATTTATTTTATTTTCTTTCTTCATAAAGTGTGATACTAATGCTAGTAATTCATTTTTCCTTTGAAAAAAAATATTATTTTGATATTATTTTAGTTTTTATTTCTTTTTATTTCTTCTTTAAGAGTAAAATAACAAAGCGACTAGTTCATTCCTTCTTAGGGAACTTATTTTTTGTGAAAATCCACTATTATATGTTTATTCTTGCATGTTATGAAAAGGTGCAATTTCTGTGTAATTTTTGTGCAAATTTTGTCATTAATTTCGTTTCATTTAAAAAAATCCTTCTTAAAGCATAATACATATGCCACTAATTCATTCTTTCTTAGAAAACTTTATTATTTTGATTTTTGTTAGTTCTTTATTTCCTTTTCTTCATTTTGAAAACTACACATGTTATAGGTCTGCCTACGGCTTTGATCATCATCATGTGAAGATTAATTGGACTATAATTACGTGTCTATACACAGAACTCGTACTGTAATTAAGTTTCATTAGATTGATCGATACAAACATAAACATAGAAGATGTATCTATGAACAAGTCGGTCCCGTATAGAATCTCACCGCCTCACCCTGCCCGGCGGCGTTGGCGGGCAGGACCGATTCAGTGACGGCTTGCCGGGGAAGTTTTGGAGGACTTGGAGGGCTGCTGCAGTCTGAGAAAGAGATGAGGGCTTGTGTCTCCATCAGGCCGTGCTCGACGACGGCGTTGGCGAATCGAGCGGTAGCCGGAATAATCCAGTGCGGTGAGCTTCTACGGCAGCCCAGCCTGGCTAGACCACTGAAGAAGAAGAAGACGCCGGCGCATGACCCCGGATGGCGACGAGTTTGATCTCAGATCCGGACTTGGCGTACAACAGTGTGGGAAATTCGTCTCAGGTTTTTGTTCGCGTTTGGTTAGGGATGGCGTTGCGGTGGCGCTTCCCTAGTTTAGAATAATGTCTTCACAGCCGTATCCCCGTTTCTTTGTTGTGTTTCGTGTGGTTTTGTGTCTGGATTCGGCTGGCTTCTTCGGAGTTTCTACAATTCCCTATTGGTCACGTACAGACACCCGTGAACAAAACAACTTACCCGAATTGTTCTTTCACGCGAATTGTCCCTAGTCGGTCCGCGTACAGAAACCAACGCATGTGCGAATCCTTACGATGTGGCCAAACAAATAGATACTCGTTCCTTGGAAAATGATCTGGGTGGCGTGCATTTCGCAATGCAGGGCATGCATGACCGAGGTGACGTGTGTAGCAGTAGTACTCCCTCCATTCCACAATGTAGTGCGTATAGATTTTTCTGAAAGTCAAACTTTGTCAACTTTGATCAAGTGTATAGAGAAAACTGTCTACATCTATAATACTGTACCAAACATGTACATTCTGAAAATATAAGTCATGATGTATCCAATGATGTGTATTTGGTATTCTAGATGTGCCCATTTTTCTCTATGAATATGGTCAAAACTTGTAATGTTTGACTTTTAGAAAAATCTATAGGCATTACATTATGGAACGGAGGGAGTATAAACCTAGCAGATAGCGCATCCGCAAATCTTTTACCACTTCGTCCGCGATGGAACACACTAGCCTACTAGCTTGCATGTCGGGGCGGTATCCTCCACGACTTGTCTAATCGCATCGCTCGCAGTGGAGGACACGGCGGGTCCGGGCCGGGGACCCCCGACGCACCATTCTCCTGCATCTGCATGGCAAGCCAACCCGCTACGTCACATAGTAGCGCGCACATTATCAGCGTCCGAGCCCCAAATGGAGCCATCCATCCGTCCATCCTCATACTGTAATGTCACTGTTCCAGCGTCAGACCATTAACTGTCTTTTCCGTCCCGGTATATTCTTTTCCTGGAAGAAACCTCTGCCCCCTCCTCCTCCTCCTCGCAATAACAGCACGCAAATGGCGTAGTACGACTGTCCATGCACACCATTCATCCAGAACAGAATTTCTCAAACAAATAAATGTCCACGGAACAGCGCTGCCCATCTCTCCTCTCCTCTGACCGGAGACAAACTGTGCATATGCATATATACTCACTCCTCTCGCGAGGTCTGGGCCGCACTGTGGCCGGCCATGAATCCCCATCACTCCTCCTCGCAATAAAAAACGGCATGGAGGTCTCCGCCTCCACTAAATTCGACGGAGTAAAATCGAGCGGGCGAGCTGACGACGACGACGAGCTGCATGGGAAAGCTTCGCGGGTTGAAGGCCGGACCTGGCCCCGATCGGGCGACTTCCCCTGTGCGAAAGGGACGGGAGGATGGGCTCGTCTTCGACCGGTTTGCCGTTGGGACCTCAGGCTCATTCCCGGGCAAAAGCGCTTGTGTGGGGTGTAGCTGCCCGCTGCCATCATTGCATTAATCAACGTTGGGGCAGCGAGACTGTGCGAGGGAATGTGAGGATCTAGTTTCATTTCAAAACATCGGGTCTGGGATCCTTTGTGGCAGTGTCACGACCCGCGTACTAGGTGGAACTGACGCGTGTGGCCCCTAAATATTTTCCAGTTATTTAATCCCTGAATGAAAGATATATCACATAGTGTTTGCATCTAAGTCGATTGTTTGATTTGTAAGGTTTAATTAGTAGGACTGTAGTTCCATAGATAAACTTATTTAATTTCTGCTACATTTTGATGGATAGATTTTCATCCATGCCAACTTATGTGAGAGATTATATATTTTTTCTGTGCACAAATGCACAATCAAAGGACCATACAATGATATACAGTAGTATTCAATATGTCATGAATCTTAATACTCTATTAACATGTTTTCCGTATTCTTGCATTTTAGAAATTTCGTAAGTCAAAGAAGCCCACAAATGGAACAAAATAACATGTGTGACATTATCTGAAAAACAACACATACTCGATTTCCTCACATATTTAATAATTATAATATATGATATCTTTCCTTGCATCGATGTTTCCCCCCTATTAAAATGAAAAGGTTCTAACTTAACTATTAGAATAATACATCTGCTCCTATGTCTACATAAAATACAACTAAGGCTAGACTTAAAAATGTGTTTTATGGAGTAAATCTTCAGGCTGCCATGTTCTATTTTCCACGGCCCTTGAAACTAACTGTTCATCTTTTTTTCTGAAAGGCCGAAGACCATATATGAGATTAAACAAGCCCTTACAAGAAATTCCGTACAAAAATAAAAATAACACGCAAGTCCTTGAAAAAATCATGACCATCTTGTCTTTGCATCCACAAATGGAGCACCATGACTAAGGCTGGTGCCACCTCTTGGCCTCCATCTCAATCTTCTTATTGAAGTCCACAGGTTTGAAGTAGAAAAGCCGTCGATGTAGACCAGAAGATGCCGGAGGCAGATTGTCATCCTGGAGAAGCTGGCACATAGGAGAGCGAGAAGATAATCTCAACTCCCAGTAGACAGCGGAGGGAGACACAAATCTTGCAAGTTCCCGCCGATCCCCATATGGCTGAGCTTCATTGGACAAAGAAGAAACTGAAGAAAAAAACGTGGCGATATCATCCCCTAACCATTCCTAAAAAAATGCCGGTAATTGCAATTGGTGCCTCCACATCAGCCATGACAAAAACTTCTTTAACAAAATTACAAAAATTTCGGTAGATGTGGCGTTACTACATGTACTACGCATAGCATATGGACTGGATTTCACAAACCCAAAAATAACGAACGGATACGGATTGATCTCCTATTTACCGAGTTGGCATCTACCCGAATGGCATGCGAACAAAAGCAAAATACCAAGTGGGTGGGTACAGATCTGAGAAAGCATCTGCATCTCTCTCACGGAAACAACCTATTGACCGACATCTTTTTCTTTTGGCAGCGGCGGTTGACCAGTTGACCACAACATGCAGAGGCTCTTCGACAGGGCCGTAGGTCAGGTCCTATACGGGTTTGCGTACCACTGCCGTTTCCCCAAACCGGTCGGTGGGCATGCATGGCCTCCCCTCATTCGGTTTGAATGCAAGGATATTGTGATGGATCGTTCATAAATTTATTCATAAGTTTTGAAGAAAGAAACGTTCGTTTAGAATAAATGCGAAATAAATTAGTCTTACAATACCATAATATTTGGAGAAAAGTAATTTTAGTCCCTTAGTTCTTGGCAAAGTTTACTTTTTTTAGCCTATCGACAAGTTTTTAAATCCTGATCCCGGCAAAAAAAAGTTTTAAAATCTTAATCTTCTAAAAACTGTTTCCATGACAAAACTTACCATATTTTATTTACATTGTTTTTTCCTTGTTCTCATTCAAAGTTCGACGAAACTCAAGTAGGCACGACCTCAGCCGACAAAATTGCCTGCACACTATATTGCCACCATTCTAAAATATAAGGTGTATTATTATTATTAAAAGGTCAAAGTTCTCTATTCTGACCAATTTATAGTGAGACGTTTGACTTTTGAGAAAACTACTCCCTTTGATCCATATTACTTGCCGCTCGAATGGATGTATCTAGCACTAAAATATGTCTATATTACTTTATTTGAGCGACAAGTAATATGGATCAGAGGGAGTAATACATTTGAAATTATATAAGCCTTGTATTTATACATCCCTTTATTTTTGAAAAATTCAAAATTCAAACTTTTCAATTTCAAAAAAATCTAAAAAAAATTATGCAACTATACAAGGATGAAATGTATGTGTGTGAAAAATTCAGGATGAAATACCTTGAAATGCGATCTGTACAAAAAAGATAAATTTCTGGACTTTGAGGATGAATAGTATCATGTGTTAAAAAGCCTCAGATTTGTTTTCTTTTGCACAGCCCTCATTTCAACGTATTTTGTTCTGAAAATTTACACACATGTACATTAGGCCTCCATGTATATCTGTATTTTTTTCAGATTTTTTTTGAATGTAAAAAATATGAATTTTGATGAATTTTGAATTTTGCAAAAGGAGGCCTCCAAGGAGCTCGGCTTCCAAAAGCAATTTTCACCCAGCAATACTGCAATATAATATACATCCTCCGTTCGGACAAGTATTTTGGAATGGAGAGAATAGCCTGTTGCAAACATATACGTGTTGTTCGAATTAAAGGGCGTGTAGCCCATGAATATTATTTCTACTGGTGTTCCATAAAAGGCTACAGCATGTTACTATTGAGAGTAATGTACACACGCTATTGAGATATTGTTTCTGTATAGTGGCAAGAAATTAATTAGAGTTGTACTGCAGTCTACAGCACAACGAGCACATAAACGCGTAACAATAATGTTGTCCAGGACAATGTACATAGCAAGTTGGCAACAGAAATTATACGAGCATGTCGACACACGTATTTTGGATGGCCATACGTATGTCGTAGTAGTAGCTGTGTACAACAGTGCGCAGTAGTTGTCGGCCTTTTTTGCAACCACAGGAAGATCGCACGATGGACGCAGCCAACAAGATTTTGTCCTTGCGTCTGGGGGACGAAATTTCTGTTCTAACCTTTTGTGCTAACAAAAACCCGAACTGATCTCGATATCAAAAAAAATTCGAATCTAACCTTTTTTGGTGACGCCAACATCCCTGGCGTCCAGTTTGCACGGGAGACGCCATGGATGCTGGCGTCTGGTCCCTGGCCCGCACGACCCCCCGGCCCATTGACCTGCTGACGTGGCAAAGGGTTAGACGCCAGAGACCCTGGCGTTTACCAGACGCAAGGACCCTTGCGTCTGGTCCTCTGTACACAAAAATCAGAAAATTTCCTCTTTAACACGACCGCGAAGACAATTTTATAATTGCAACAGATATCCACAAATACATCAAAATGAAAACTTGAGTATTCAGCGGCCTGAGCACCGTGGCAAGAAAGCATATGTGCCATCTTGTGGAACCGCTTCTTGAACTTCTGCGACAACACAAAATATGATATGATATGAGATGCAAATAACTAATCCACAAAGATAAGCTTTTCTAATAGATGGCTCATATCTCCATCGTGGTCCTAAGAATCCTCTTAGATAATCCCCCACCCGGGGATGATTGAGTGCTACATTGACATCGTTGACGCACATAAGCAACTCTCTGCCCTGCAATTCATGAACACACAAAACATTCATATTTGAAAAAAAGACAAAATAATGCAAGTATAGGTTCATTAAACTACCAATTCGTGATGCATCGGTGCGTAGTCAACTTGAGTCCCTCTGGTCTCTCTCACCACCATGTTGAAGGCATGATAACCTTCTGCGGCCTCCGGGTCTTCCGACACCAACTCCGACCACTCCTCGCGAGTCCAACCAGGCTTTTGCTTTAAACGGTAACGCTTTGCATACCACACTTCATATTTCTGGTATGCTGACTAATTGTGGGTTCTATTCTCTGATTCCACTAACGTCTCTCTTTCATTTCAAATTTGTATCCACTGACGGTGCTTGTTTGCCCAATCCGATGTATCCTGATTGTTCCTTCGACTGAACCTACAAATGATGCACGGTATTAACAATTAGCAAACAATGACTTTGTTAGTGCTCAACTACATATCTCAAAGACATGCTTGCTCACCGATGCAGAGATTGGATTGCCTCCTTGCTCTACTCAATTGGAATACCTTGTCTTTTTTCTAAATTGCCTGGCAACACGGTCTACGAAGTGACACTCGACTGCGAAGGAGCATATCATTGGGCACCTCGCCCGCCAAAGATGCTTATCACGCGTGCACATATCGTTAAGAGAGAAGTCACGATCTGATTTAACTTCTCGGTACCTGCTCAGCAGTCAAGGTGTCCAGCTCGTTCATATAGCACTTGTATCGCACATGCGAGCTTCCTGTGTACACCGTCACCCGTTCCCAACAGTATGCAAGCGTGGGGCGCCGATATGGATCAGCATCATGAAGCCCTTCATGATGCGGATGTGGGTTTGGCTGGTCGGGGTTTAGCACCACGGGCCGTCCAACCGGCATCCACTCCCGCATCCACACGGATAGGCTCCAAACAAACCCGGCCAGTGAGTATGTATCTTGCTTCCCGCGACACCCCAAGTCGAGCTGCAATTAAACATACATGTTAGATATGGAGGCGCATGACAAATGCAAGATAAATGGTTGCAAATATATGTTACCTGACGATACAAGTATGCTAGTGCCGCCGAACCCCAACTATACTGAGTATCCCAGTTACTGAGTAGCTCCAAGAACACCGAGTTAGTGAGTTTCGGATCAGTACAAAACACAAATGAAAAACACCGAAAATTGATTAGTCTTGCTTCTTACCTTCCGGTTCTCAATGGCCCGAGCACGATGCTCCTTGTCGAACTCCTCGATTAATCCGTCGTACCAAGATCCATCATCATCCGCCATCCTACCAAACAAATCACAACATGATCTATAAATAAATGAACGTGAGGAGGCTAGCGAAGATGAGGAGGCTGACAACGAAGAGGAGGAGGCTAGCGAAGAGGAGGTGGCTAGAAATGCAAAAGTCGCGAAGAGAGGAAGAAGGAAGTGAGCTAGAAACGTCATGTTTTAGTTCTCGTGTGCCATTTCATGAACTTGGTGTCGTTTGTTAAGTTTGTATGAACTTGTCGTGGTTCAAACATTTTAGGTTGTCTTGAACTTGTCATGAATTCATGAACTTGCTTTGAATGTATGATATGAATTTGCTTTGAATGCTCAAATTTTCATTTTGATGTATTTGTGGATATCTGTTGCAATTATAAAATTGTCTTCGCGGTCTTGTTAAAGAGAAATTTTTCTAATTTTTGTGTACAGAGGACCAGACGGCAGGGTCCCTGGCGTCTAGCACTTTGCCATGTCAGCAGGTCAACGGGCCGCGAGGGGGGGCGTGTGGGCCAGGGACCAGACGCCAGGATCCCTAGCGTCTCCCGTGCAAGCTGGACGCCAGGGATGTTGGCGTCACCAAAAAAGGTCAGATTCGATTTTTTTTTGAAATCGAGGTCAATTCGGGATTTTGTTAGCACAAAAGGTTAGAACAGAAATTTCGTCCGCGTCTCGGCAAACACTCGCATTGCACTGTATTTGCACGTCGACGACATGTACAGGACGTACGTGCGTACGTACGCCACAAGGCTTCAAGGACGTGTTTGGTTGCCTGCATTAGGCCCAACCAGGCCCGCGCGGGATGTTTTTTGGCTGTTTGGTTACCTGACTCACATGGAAAAGTTGGCCCGCACGGAACTTTAATCAGGCCTGGGCCTGGCTCTGGAGGAACGGTCGAATCGGCCGTTTTTTGCAAGCCAGGCTCGCTCGAGCCACGCGTGGCGAGCGTCTGCACGCGTGGGGAAGCGCGGGAGACGACGCGACGGCTCATAACTCCCCGCGCCCCCTCCCATCACCTCCCTCGCCAGTTCACACCCACTCCCTCTCTCTCACCTCTCACCGCCCCTTTGGTTTCTCCGATGGCAACGCCGCCCTCTCGCAAGGACCCAGCCACTCCGGCCATCGCCGGCAGCAATCCCATCCAAGAGAGGTGGGTCGCCGGCCTCTCCTTCGCCAGAGTAGATCTACCGGCGGCACTGTGAGCCCCTCCCCTTTCTGCACCATGCCGCCGCTCCGGGCCAATGCAGCGCCGGCGCCGGTCGCTCCGGCTCCGCCACTGGAGCCAGTGGTCTACTTCTTCGGCGGAAACCTGGTGGGGATCCAATACCCACCGGCGCCGTCCTTTGCCGGGCCCTCTTATGGGGGTGTTTTTACCCCCATACGAGGGTTTTCTCCTCTGCGTCCGGTGCTAGGGGAGGGGAGCTCCAGGACGCCGGCGTCATCTTCGAGCCGGCGCAGGACGAGGTCCACGGCCGCGGCCCTCGGAATGGCCGGGTCCTCTTCATCGGCGGCGCCAGCACTCTTCTTCCCGCCGGGTTTCTTTGCGCGGCCGTCGTACGCTACGCCGGCAACCCCCACTGTAAGCTCAAATCTCTCTTTGCTTCGTAGTGTAGTTCTAGTTGTGTTTTAGGACAGTAGATTCGACCATATTCGATCCGATTCGACTCGATTCGATCCGATTCGACTGGATTCAACCGGATTCGATAAGAATCCACTGTTTTGGGGATGAACCAGAGTGCATGCGTACTCTGTTCATCCCACATGGCTAGTTTGTTCATAATGCAGTGTTATTTTACATCGTTTTAGTGGCACAATGTTACTTTCTACTGCCACATTGTTAGTCTTAGTGCCACATTGTAAGTTTCTACTGCCACATTGTTACTTTGTAGTGCCACATTGTAAGTTTGTACTGCCACATTGTTACTTCTTACTGCCACATTGTTAGTCTCAGTGCTGTTACTAGTGTTGTTAGTTCTTAGTGCTACTCTTGCTCCTGTTTTTGTTGCTGTTGTTAGTTCTTAGTGCTCCTCTTGCTCTTGTTGCTAGGGTACGTGAGTGCATGTGGCATGCAAGTAGGACATAACTGAATGCCAAAAATAGTAGGTGCAAGTAGGACATACATGATCAGTGTAGGACATGTGAGTGTTGGCTTGATCTGATCATTGCTAGCTCTGATCAGGGTAGCTTTGATCACTGTTAGCACTGATCATTGTTAGCTTTTGATCAGTGCTATCATTGATCATTGCTTTTATGACATGCAGATGTTAGTCTTGATCATGTGTTAGTACTGATCATTGTAAGTTGTGCTAACTGATGTCCATCTTGCTGACAAGATCATGAAGACGGACTGGGACAGAGCCGGCGGTGGTGCGCAGGTCGTTGCCGGCGCAGAGGGGGCGGAGGACCTCATCCCCACCAACCGGTGGCTGAAGAGGGTGGTGCTCCCTGGCAGGGTGGACTACATGAGGATGCCGCTGGGTGCTGGCAGGAGGCCGAAGACCGGCCACGAGGAGGGTGCACGGGAACCTATCAGGTTCTACGTGCAGACCTGGGACCAGGAGGACATCGCCATGCTCATCATCCCGCCTAAATTCAGGTCGGTGATGAAGAAATGGCTGGTCACCGGCCCTCCTCGCGTCGTCAGCCTCTCCGCCAACAAGTGGTGCGAGTTCTGGGTCCAGGACCAGTACTTCAAGGGGCACATGGTGCTGGGGCACGACTGGGAGTACTTCTGCTACCGGCACCAGATCGTCGCCGGCGACATTGTTGTCTTCAGGCTCTCCGGCCTGGGGCTCAAGGTGCAGATCTTCAACGCCAACAGCTCCAACATCTGCAGGGTCCGGTGCTCCAAGCACAGCTGCGTCGGCGACATCGCTCATGCTTTATAACTTGTTCCTCCTAGTCTGAACTTAAGTAGTGTAGGTTTGAACTGAAGCCCGATCGACAGTTTTGCTGTGAACATGTTCATATTTTGCCCAGGGACCAGCACCCTGGGATCCAGCAGGGGCATGGGATGCCCTACTGTTTTAAAACGTATGCCTAATACTACTAGCTTTGTCTGTTGTGTGTGTTCTTGCTTTGTTCTTGCTTTGATCTTGCTCCTGATGATCTGTGTGTGTTGTGTGCTCACAAATGGGTGGTAAGTCCACCATATTTGAAAGGGGTGAGCAGATCAAGTGCTTGCACATAACCAAACAGCTGTGTTTTGCATCTGCTCACACCCGAAGCAGAAACACAGGCAACCAAACAACATGCACCCAGCTGGGCCTTGATGCAATGCAGGCAATCAATCAACATGCAAATGTTGATTTTTAGCCTGCATATGCTCAGCCAGGCCCAACTGGATCAAGCATGCAAATGGGCAAAAAAGGGTGCAGGTAACCAAAGGCGCCCCAAATCCTTTGCGTGGTGTTACATGCAAAGGTATACATACGTACATACATCAAACTAGGCCTGTGGCGTTGTAATGTCTTGCGAAAGTGGCTAGGGGGAATAAAGCGTACGCATCGACGTGACCTTCGTATTTATACCCATACGTTGCGTACGCGCCGGCCGCTGCATGCACTTTTCCAATGAGAGATCAACATCACGGAATAGTTTTATTATTCCTGCACGTGGTATTACTCACTCGTATTTATATTCCATGGATATATTCAACGTCTACTATAGCCCTCGCCATCAATCTAGTCTACTGCTCTCTCTCTCGCTTCTCTTGAGCTATAATTTCTGCAGAGTTGGAGATGAGGTGTGTGAGCAGGGGGCTAGCACAGTAGGGGTGTAAATTCCATGCAAGTGGTTTTAAAGCCCGGTCCATCTGCTGCCGTTGCAGGCTGTACTACTGTTGTGAAGTGACAAGCTGTGCAGAAGTGTACGCACAAGCACAAACACATTCACTCTCCCACTTCCTCTCTGCCTTCCTCCCGTAGAGAGGTCATCCTATGTCAGTACAACAAAAGCGGGTTTCATACATAGCTATACAGCCTGTATATACAAACTGCGCCAGTTTTTGCGGTACCATTTTCACTGTTGAAGCATATACCTTTGTATCCTTTGTGACAGGAAAACGCTGATATTAGCCTTTTGATGGTTGCAATTTTGAGGTTCTTTTTCTGGGATATATATATATGCTATATTTGGTGTAAATTAAATTTTCTATGGCGTAAACTATAGTACGCTCGCTTCGGTTGTCTGGCAGTCGCCCTACCGAGCCTCGACCATCCGGAAAAGCAAGCAAAAAACTAGTTTATCCTCCCCCAGCAGTGAAAAAACCAACACGCGCGAAAGGTCCCATTCAGCGCCTAACGCGTCGAAGGACGCTTATATGCGCACGCCCCAGGACGCTTGCTTTGGTTGGTTGGCCAGTCACCCTATTGGACCGGGTTGAGATCCTCCGCAGTACTGCACCCTGCTGTAGTCCAAATGACATGTGGGGTCGGGTCCGCATGACAGCGACGGTACTGCACCATGTGCTACTGCAGAGGATAACCTCGGCCCATCCGAAGAAGCAAATAAAAAAACAAAGAAGGGAAACGAAAAAATAGAGAGAATATTTAAAATGTTTCAAAAAACAAAAGCCAAAAAAATTAAAACAATATAAAATAAAAAAATGTTTAAGTATTTGAACAAAATGAAATGTTCGCAAATTTAGAAAATGATCGTGGATTGAGAAAATATACTTGAATTTTAAAAATGTTTCCAAAATTTAAAAAATGATCTCTAATTTAAAGATGTTCATGAATTTAGAAAATATTTGTGATTTCGAAAGAAGTTCCCCGAATTTCAGAAATATTCATGAATTTTAAAAATATTCACGAATTTAACAAGTGTTCATGAATTTAGAGATTTGTCTATCATCGGCATAGGATCGCCTCGTTTACGTGCGAATAGGCTCAACCGCATCGCACAACCAATTCAATGCTTGACATGTGGGGCCATGAATGCAAAAAAATTACATCGATGCACCAGGCGGCTCCATTCATAGGGAGCTTAGGGCTTTTTTGGATTTTTTGCCCAAATGGAAAAGCTGCAAAAGCAGAAGCAAAAGCCCAAACAAACAGGGACTTATCATTTATGAGATATGCACGTTAGCGCTGTGGAAGTGCATGCTCTAGCAAATGCAACCAAAAGACCGATCTATGGAAGAGGGTCGGACATTATACTCCAACACTCCCCCTCACGTCTATGCTCCTTTGGAGTTTATGACGTGGGCAGCGGAAGCGGGGGCAGGCCGCAATTATTTATTGCGTTTACTGGGTTTTGAACCCTGAACCTCTTGGTTGTAAGTTTATGCACCTAACCAGTTCACCCATCAGACCGATCTTAGATCGGAAAACCAAAAAGAAAACGCTGATCAAGACGACCGGCGAGAGAGAAAAACCCGGAGCAAGGGCTCGGGAAAAAGACTCTCTAGGGTAGCCGATCAACACGACCGGCGGACGAACCCTAGGTACGGGCGGCGCGGCCCCCGGCAGCGGTCATGGAGGCCGACCGCCCCGGGGGTGGCGCGCGGGCGGAAGCGGCGGGCGGCGGCTAGGGTTTGGATCGGTTAGGCTGATACCATGTTGAAAGTGCATGCTCTAGCCAATGCAACCAAAAGACTGATCTGATGGAAGAGACTAGGCAATACATTTATATGTTAACACTCCCCCTCACGTGTGGCTCCTTCAGGCCTAAACGTGGACCGAAAGTGGGCTGCAATTTAATTGCGCCAGCCGGGTCTTGAACTCAAGACCTCTTGGCTCCGATACCATGTAGAAGTGCATGCTCTAGCCAATGCAACCAAAAGACCGATCTATGGGAGAGGGTCGGACATTATACTCCAACAAGCGCAACAATAGATCAATAACCTTCTCCCCCTCGCGAATAGCATGTGCATGTCGTCCATGCATAAAAGATGCAACGTCTCAAAGATATCCACACATACAACGTGACATGTCCGGTGGCAATCTGCTAGATCTGCCCACAAGATTTTGATGTGGAAATGGTGACGACTAGGGTCCACTCCGGCCTGACGATGAGTGTTGAATGACGCAAATATTGGAAGATCCATATCAAGATGGTGATCCGAGCACCGCGGCATGTCCAGGGTGAAAACCTTGTTCTAGCCTTCAATGGTCGGGCTCAGCAGCGAGGAACTTACGTCGTCACCTTTTTGAAAGCGTTGCGATCTTGCTGACGTGTTGGCCTTCATTGGCCAGTCTCGACAAGCATAATGGATGTCCTTGTCTGTGTCGTCTACAGCTGGACGTGACGATGAAGCCGTGAGGGCGTGTATCCCTTGTTGAAGGCATTGATGCGGAAAAGGTTGACTTAGTCGTAGGTGTTAATTTCATATCTTGTAATAGTTCTGCAATGATTATCTATGTTTTGTACTCGATTTGTTGATGACTTTGGCCTCGGCGCCTTACACTAACTTTAATAAAGATGGTTGTGTGCATCACAATGATGCAGAGGCCGAGGGGTTTTAACTTTTTTTTTGAGAAAAATAGAAAGCGATCAATTGAACATCACTTAACATCTCTATAGTTCTTCACTTCGTCCTTAAATGGGCGCTGTCACTTGAGATCTAACCGGACTCTAAGTTCATATCCACTTGGATCCAAGTGGGTCTCGGCCCTTCAGTGTGTGAGCATATAGGTTCATGATCATATAGACATGTGCTTGCTCTCTCGTAAGAGTAGTTGGGTAACCCCCAAGTGTAAGTGTGAAGTAACCTAGCAATAAGTATTTCTCTCAATTTGAGAACCAAGATTTATCAAACCAGAAGGAGTTCTTCCAGCAAACAAAGTCACTGGTACCTGCACACAAAACATAAAACAAGTTTGTCCCCAACACGTCAAAAAAATTGTTAAGCTTCTTGTCTTGGAAGTTACAAGATTAAATTACACGGGATAATCATAATTGCTAGAAAGGTAAAATGGTACAACAAATAATAATATTTTTGTAAAGTTTTCAATAATGGATAATAGACCTTGGGGGCCATAGGTTCACTAGTGACATCTCTCATAAGCATACAAGTGTGGTGTGGTGAACAAATTACAGTTGGGCAGCGATTAAATTGCAATATTCATATATATGACTATGACCATTCATGGTATAATGTCATATAGGGATTGCGTCCGTGATATGTAGACCGTTATCCAATTGTCTACAACTAATACTCCACTCTAAGACCGCTATCCAGCATGCATCTCGAAGTATTAAGTTCATGACAAACAGAGCATTGAAATAAGCAAGATGACATAATGTAGACAGTGAAATATCAAGAAATATGAAAAGAAACCATCGTTTTATCCTTAGTGACAACAATACAATACGTTTCTTGTCCCTTTCTGTCACAAGGATATAGATCACTGCAAGATTAGAACCCACTACAATGCACCACTCCCTCTGAAGAAACACCCATCAAACTTGGCCAAAGACGACAGATAGATTAGAGAGCATACAAAGTTATTTAAATATACAACAAAGAAACTTCAAAAGATTCAATTGATTTCAATGAACAATCTGATTATAAAGTGACAATTCATCATATCCCAACAAACACACCACCAATTACATCAAATTGATCCTGATCATGTGAGGCAGCTCACGGGAACTTGGTATTGAAGAACACACACACACACACACACACACACACAGAGAGAGAGAGAGAGAAAGAGAGAGAGAGAGAGAGAGAGAGACATCTAGCTACTGATATGGACCCTAAGGTCCCAAGGGAACTACTAACAAATGGTCATGGAGGCAACAAGGTTGATGAAGAAGCCTCCCGTGGTGGATTCCCCCTCTGGCAGAGTGCCAGAACAGACCTCAAGATTGGGTCTCCTCGGAACAGAAACTTGCGACGGCGAAAAAAATCAGAGAAAAATCGTGCAAAGGGTTTCGCACAATATCGAATTTATAAGCAAAGAATGGACGTAAGGCGGTGGATAGGGGCCCCACGTGGCCTTGGGGCGCGGGCAAGGCCCTGGCCGCGCCCATGCTCGTGTGGAGGCCCTGTGGGTCCTCTCATCCGCCTCAGGTGCTTTCTGGAACTTTCGTGCCCGGAAAAAATCGTATTAAATCCTCGGTTTTTTTATCTCCGTAGATATTGATTTTCAATAAAGTCAAAAACATGTAGAAAACCTCAACTGGCACTGGACACTAGATTAATAGGTTAGTCCAGAAAAATAATATTAAATGCTATAAAAAGTATAAAAAATGAAATTTTAATAACATGAAACAATAAAAAATTATAGATACGCTTAAGACGTATCAGCACCCAAGCATAATCCTTGCTCGTCCTCGAGTAGGAGATGATAAAACAAAGATAATTTTTGATGTGGAATGCCACCTAGCATAATCTTGATCAAATGATGTAATGTGTTGTGATAAAAAGTTATTCAAGGCAATAATCTATAATTGATAACAAGCAAGTAACATCAAAATGTCCAAATAAAATTACTCTTGCTTTTCGTGGTTCAATGTTTTCATGTAATACCAATCAATACTCGTATGTATCACATTCATGGTTCCAATCACTAAAGGCTTTATCATATTCAAACATCTTATCATAACACAACCTAGGGCATCGGTCAAATCACTGAATCCATGACTCTCCCTTTTCAACTACTCAACACTATGCTTAATGCCCGGGTCACAAGCCTTGGTCTTCGCACTTCGATGGCAAATAGAATGTTGATGGTGGTTTCACAAGAAGACAAAACAAAGAAAGTCTCACACGAATGCAGCTGACCGTTAGACAATGAAGACCTTACAATCGATATTAGTGCGAGGAGTAAGGATTGCCATGCAACGGATGCACTAGAGCTATATGTGTATGAAAGCTCTCCATATGAACTAAGTTCATGTGCATCCAACGTACTCACTAAAAACCTAGAGCATGTGAGGAAGCTCATCATGGGAATTTGCAAGTTAAGTTCTATAATGTAAAATATCCCACTAGTATGAAAATGAAATATATGAAAACTCTCTCTATGCAGTACATGGTGAGTGTGCCCCCTCTCTCTTTTTCCCTTATTTTTCTGGTGGGCTCATTTTGGCCTTTTTTTCATGGGCTCTTTTTTGCCTCTTTTTTTATTCCTCATAGGTAGAGGCACACTCTAAATGACATCACACTTTTATTTACTTATAACTTAAAAAATGATGACTACAAATGAATGCCTTTGGCAGTGTACCAGGATGTACAATGATATAGTGTAACATGTAAATAATGATAAATGGTGGCCTTGCCACAAATGTCATGTCATCTCTATATGATCATGCAAAGCAATAATAATAATAATAATAATAATAATAATAATAATAATAATAATAATAATGATGATGATGATGAACTCAAGTCATGTAATGTAACAACGGAAGTTGCATGGCAATATCTCTCGGAATGGCTACAGAAATGCCATGATAAGTTGGTACGGTCGCTGTTTTGAGGAGATAGGTGTTTTTTGTGTAGGAGAACAAGAGGAAGTTCTCCCATGGGGTTTGGATGTACCGGCGAAGGATGCACCTAGTCTTGATGCGAAAGTGGGCAATGCATGGTACCGAAGAGGCTAGCAAAATATGAATAGGTGGAAGTGCATTAGAAGACCGCAACCCATAACCTGAAACACCTCACTAATACTTTATAGTGTACACCGGGCTTACCATGAACAAAATTACTCAAAGGAGTGAGTTTGACGAGCCGAAGCTCGCTAGGCTTCCCGGCCCATTCTACGTGAGTGGTTACGTACAATGTCCTTTAACTTAGGCCCCTCATAACCAGTTCCATTTCAACGACGACAAATATTGGCGTGTATGACCTTATGACACCTCTCTACTACTCTACTCAAGTCCTTTTATTGACACATACATTAATTACTCACACATTATATCAAAATTATTGCAAGGAATCTAGTTATCAAGTCCATTGATCTACAAGTTCATGCAAGTTTTATCCATACCACCGATGAATACCTATCATTTTTAGGACCAACATATAATTCATGCAAACTACCAATTGCTAGTCAACTCTCTAAAAAGATATAAGTGCAGCAAGAGAGTCCTAATCTTTTCTACAAAAGCATGTTTTTTTGTCGTGCTCTAACATATACAAGTGAAGTGCAAGAGCAATTCTATAATTACCTCTACTTAAAAGATATAAGTGAAGTGCATAGAGCATTCTAAACATTTGCGACACATGTGTATCCCTCACAAGGTGTGTGACCAGAACATAATGATTGCAATGACCAGCAAGCAAAACAAAAATAAAAGCAAACGACGCTCCAAGCATAGCACACATCCTATGAACAAATTAAAACATAGGTCCAACTGAGACAACCCGATAGTTGTTGATGAAGAAAGACGAGATGCCTTCCAGGGCACCCCCAAGCTTAGACGCTTGAGTCTCCTTGGATATTACCTTGGGGAGCCTTGGGCATCACCAAGCTTGACTTTTGCCTCTCCTTGTTCCTCTCATATCGATGTCTCCCCTCGATCTTAAAAACTTCATTCACACAAAACTTCGCAAAACTCACTAGAGGGGTTAGTACACATAAATATAAATCACCCATCATGTACAAGACAAGTTGCATAATTATTTTAAAATATTAGCTACTGTATACTTTCATTTCCATCATTTATATCCCCAATATAAGCCATAAACACTCAAGTATAAGCAGATAAGAAAACATAACAACAATCTGTCAAAACCAGAATAGTCTGTAGTAACCTAATTAATATGCATACTTGTGTAACTCTAAAAATTATGAAACAATATTAGGTAAGAGAGAATTTGCAAATCAGCACTTTGTAAACATTTCAAGATTTACCATGTTCCAATACAGAATGAAAATTCGATTACTACAGGCAAAATTTCTGCTTTTGCACAGAACCTAATGATGACCCACAAGTATAGGGGATCAATCGTAGTCCTTTCGATAAGTAAGAGTGTCGAACCCAACGAGGAGCAGAAGGAAATGACAAGCGGTTTTCAGCAAGGTATTTTCTGCAAGCACTGAAATTATCGGTAACAAGTAGTTTGATAGCAAGATAATTTGTAACAAGTGACAAGTAGCAATAGTAACTAAGGTGCAGCAAGGTAGCCCAATCCTTTTGTAGCAAAGGACAGGCCGGAACGATCTCTTATAATAAGCTAGACGTTCTCGAGGACACATGGGAATTTCATCTAGTCACTTTCATCATGTTTGTTTGATTCGCGTTCTCTACTTTGATAATTTGATATGTGGGTGGACCGGTGCTTGGGTGTTGTTCTTACTTGAACAAGCCTCCCACTTATGATTACCACCTCTCGCAATCATCCGCAACTATGAAAGAAGAATTAAGATAAATCTAACCATAGCATTAAACATATGGATCCAAATCAGCCCCTTACGGAATAGCGCATAAACTAGGGTTTAAGCTTTTGTCACTCTAGCAACCCATCATCTAATTACTACTCCACAATGCATTCCCTTAGGCCCAAATATGGTGAAGTGTCATGTAGCCGACGTTCACATGACACCACTAAGAGAATCAACAACATACATATCATCAAAATATCGAACGAATACCAAATTCACATGATTACTTATGACAAGACTTCTCCCATGTCCTCAAGAACAAAAGTAACTACTCACACATCATATTCATGTCCAAGATCAGAGGGGTATTGAATAGCATAATGGATCTGAACATATAATCTTCCACCAAATAAACCAACTAGCATCAACTACAAGATGTAATCAACACTACTAGCAACCCACATGTACCAATCTGAGGTTTTGAGACAAAGATTGAATACAAGAGATGAACTAGGGTTTGAGATGAGATGGTGCTGATGAAGATGTTGATGAAGATTGGTCCTCCCATGATGAGAGGATCGTTGGTGATGTCGATGGCTTCGATTTCCCCCTCCCGGAGGGAAGTATCCCCGGCGGAATCGCACCGCCGGAGAGCAAAAGTGCTCCTGCCCAAGTTCTGCCTCGAGATGGCGGCGCTCCATCCCAAAAGCCTTTCCCCTCATTTTTTCTAGGGCAAATGGGCTTATATACCAGAAAATGGGCACCAGATGCTGGCCAGGGGCCCCACAAGCCACCAGGGCGCGCCTGGGGGGGGGGGGGGTGGCGCGCCCTGGTGCCTCGTGGGCACCTGGGTGGCCCCCTCTGGTACTTCTTTTCTCCAGTATTTTTTATTTATTCCAAAATAAATCTCCGTGAAATTTCAGCTCATTTGGAGATGTGCAAAATAGGTATCTCTGACATAGCTTTTTCAGGTCCAGAATTCCAGCTGCCGGCAATCTCCCTCCTTATGTAAATCTTGCATATTAAGAGAGAAAAGACATTAGAATTGCTCCACAAAGTGTTATATTGATTAAAAACACTATAAATAACAGTAAGAAAACATGATGCAAAATGGATGTATCAACTCCCCCAAGCTTAGACCTCGCTTGTCCTCAAGCGAAAGCCGATATCGATAATCATGTCCACATGTTTAGAGAGATAGAGGTGTCGATAAGAACAAAATACGGACATAGTAGCATCATGATTATTATTATAACAACAATATTCATTATCATAAAACTTCTCATGAGCAAGTAACAATTCATCACAACAACGAAGTATAAGACATAAACTTTCTTGAAAACTAACAAACTATATTCTCAGTCAACAATGCAATTGCAATTCATCATATTTTCAGGGTGGGTCTCATGTAGGAGCTTTTAGCAAGTCCACATACTCAACCATCATTTAGTCTTCTATGATTGCTAACACTCACAACATATATATGGAGCAAAAAGTTTCAGCCAGACACATAGAAAGATAGGGGCTTATAATTTCGCCTCCCAACTTATTCACCTCAAGGGTAATGTCAACAATAATAACTCATGATCACTCATATCCAACTGGATATATGTGCCTAGATCTTTCCCCACCACATGATGCTTGCAAAAGAGAAAAATAAAAAGAATAGAGGAGAACACTATTGACTCTTGCATAAAAAGTAAATACATAAAAGTAAGAGATAGGCCCTTCGCAGAGGGAAGCAGAGGTTGTCATGCACTTTTTGTTGTTGGATGCACAAGCTCTTAATGCAAAGGAACGTCACTTTATATTGCCCCTTGTGATAGTAACCTTTATTATGCAGTCCGTCGCTTTTATTTCTTTACCATCACAAGTTCGTACAAAGCTTATTTTCCCTTACAATAAAAGTTCATACATATTTAGAAGCAATTTTTATTGCTTTTTGCACGGATGACAACTTACTTGAAGGATCTTATTCAATCCATAGGTAGATATAATGGACTCTCATGACATGAAACTGGGTTTAAGGGTTTTGGATGCACAAGTAGTATCTCTACTTGGTGCGGATTTTTGGCTAGCAAAGATATCGAGGAAGCACCACATGTCGGAGGATCTATGACAATATAACTTCTATGTGAATATAAGCAAACATAATTCATTACGTTGTCTTCCTTGTCCAACGTCAACAATTTGACATAAAATACTCAATGGGGGCTCACAATCATAAAAGATGTCCAAGATAGTGTATTTGCATGTGAATCTTCTCTTCCCTTATTTTTTTCATGAATTGCATCATTGACCAATGCTATGTTTGTTAACTTTCAATAAATTTTACCACTTATACCTTTCTTTATGTAATGTCATTACTCTCCATAAGATTAGCATATGATCTTTTTCTTTATTTTCATTGCTAGGGTTGAAACATAAAAGTAAAGAAGCAAAAACTCAACCTACTCTTTATTATATAACTCTCAACTCAATTACATAGATAGATAGATCACGAAACTAGCACTCGAAAATAGATCATACTAAACTTGTATTCAACTAAATCACGAAATAACTAAGGATCGAACTAAAAATATGTAAAGATAATAAAAGTGATGGTGATACGATACCGGAGCACCTCCCCCAAGCTTGGCACAAGCCAAGGGGAGTGCCCATACCCATGTACTCAAGTTTCCTTCTTCGGTGATGACGGTGATGATGAAGTGGTGGGCTTGTCCTCCGACTTCCATGCCATAGGTTCCCCATCATAAATGGATGAACGAATCTCCGGAGTCCTGAAACTTGTAGCTAAACTCATACCTTTGAATCTTGCCTCATACTCAAAATTTTGATTTTAAAGATCATAGATTTGGCCTTGGAGATAGTCAATTCGTTCATTGAGCTTGAAGACGATGTCCCCCTATCGATTGGCCATCCACCTTGTGATCGCGGGTGAATTCCGTGATCATGGAGTGGTTGGCGCTAAGTCCACGTTCTACCATCCCTTGGCACTTGAAAATCTCCTGCTCCACTGCTTCGAGCCTGGCCTCCACGCTCCCGGTCTTCTTGGGTCCTTGAACATCCCGGATGTGAAGCACCCCCTCACACATCTCGATGGCTTGAGGGTGTGTCATCCCCTCCGGTAGGTAGGGGTTGATAACCTTCTCGTAGAACTTGTCCTTGGAAGAGCTTGGTGGAGCCATAGCGATCTAGATCTGTCAAAAAAATAGCACGAAACAAGAACATAGGAGATTTTTGCGATACGGTGGTCAAAACGTCCGGGAATATATATAAAGAATTTTTATCTTGCAAAACAAGTATTCCAGAAGAAAACGGAGTCGGGAAGGCTCACGAGGGGCCCACGAGCCACCAGGGCGCGCCTGGGGGGGTGGCGCACCCTGGTGCCTCGTGTGCACCTCGTGGGTCCCTTCGGCTGTTTCTTATTTTTGTATTTTTTCTAATATTCCAAAACTGACAGAAAGTATTTTTATGGAATTTTTGGAGTCGGTTTACTTACCGTATCACATACCTACCCCTTTTCAGGGTTCTGGAGTGTTCCGGAAGGACTCTTTGATGTGCTCTTCCGGTGTAATAGTTTGAATAATATTAGTTTCAACATTAATGGGAGTACCCGAAATATAGTGCTTAATTCTTTGCCCATTCACCACTCTCGGATTAGTGCCTTTGGAGTTGTTTATTTTGATGGCTCCGGAGCGATAAACTTCTTCGATGATATACGGTCCTTCCCATTTAGAGAGAAGTTTTCCTGCAAAGAATCTCAAACGAGAATTGTATAATAAAACATGATCACCTACTTTGAATTCCCATTTTTGGATTCTTTTATCATGCCATCTTTTGACTTTATCTTTAAACAGCTTGGCATTTTCATAAGCTTGGGTTCTCCATTCATCTAGTGAGCTAATATCAAATACCCTCTTTTCACCGGTAAGTTTAAAACCAGAATTGAGTTCTTTAATTGCCCAATATGCTTTATGTTCTAACTCAAGAGGTAAATGACATGCTTTTCCATAAACCATTTTATAAGGAGACATACCCATATGATTTTTATAAGCAGTTATATCAACCCATAATGCATCGTCAAGTTTCTTAGACCAATTCTTTCTAGATCTATTGACGGTTTTTTGCAAAATTAATTTTATTTCTCTATTGCTCAATTCAACTTGACCACTAGATTGAGGGTGATAGGGAGATGCAATTCTATGGTTGACATCATATTTAGCAAGCAGTTTACGGAATGCACCATGAATAAAATGTGAACCACCATCAGTCATTAAATATCTAGGGACTCTGAACCTCGGGAAAATAACTTCTTTAAGCATTTTAATAGAAGTGTTATGATCAGCACTACTAGTTGTAATAGCTTCTACCCACTTAGTAACGTAATCAACAGCAACTAAAATATGATAATACCCATTGGATTTAGGAAAAGGTCCCATATAATCAAATCCCCAAACATCGAATGGTTCAATAGCAAGTGAATAATTCATAGGCATTTCCTGACGTCTACTTATATTACCAATTCTTTGACATTCATCACAAGATAAAACAAACTTACGAGCATCCTTGAAAAGAGTAGGCCAATAAAAACCAGATTGTAATACCTTATGCACAGTTCTGTCTCCCGCATGGTGTCCTCCATAGGCCTCAGAGTGACACTTACGTAGGATTTGTTCCTGTTCATGCTCAGGTACACAATGTCTAATAATACCATCTACTCCTTCTTTATATAGATGTGGGTCATCCCAAAAGTAATGTCTTAAATCAAAGAAAAACTTTTTCTTTTGTTGATATGTAAAGCTAGGCGGTATAAATTTAGCAACAATATAATTAGCATAGTCTGCATACCAAGGAGTATTACGAGAAGCATTTATCACAGCGAATTGTTCATCAGGAAAATCATCATTAATAGAAAGTGGGCCATCAAGAACATTTTCCATTCTAGACAAATTATCTGCTATGGGGTTCTCAGCTCCCTTCCTATCAGTAATATGCAAGTCAAATTCTTGTAGCAATAGAACCCACCTAATGTGTCTAGGTTTAGCATCTTTCTTTTTCCATAAGGTATTTAATAGCAGCATGATCAGTGTGAGCAATTACTTTAGAATCAACTATGTAGGATCTGAATTTCTCACATGCAAACACAACTGCTAGAAATTCTTTCTCCGTAGTGGCATAATTTCTTTGAGCACTGTCTAGAGTTTTACTAGCATAATGGATAACATTTAATTTCTTATCAACTCTCTGTCCTAGAATAGCACCAACAACATAATCACTAGCATCACACATAATTTCAAAAGGCAAGTTCCAATCAGGTGGTTGAACAATAGTTGCAGAGGTTAAGGCTTTCTTAAGTGTTTCAAAGGCTTCTACACAATCATCATCAAAAACAAATGGAACATCTTTTTGCAAGAGATTAGTAAGAGGCCTAGAAATTTTAGAGAAGTCTTTAATAAACCTTCTATAGAAACCAGCATGACCTAGGAAACTTCTTATACCTTTGATATCTTTAGGGCATGGCATTTTCTCAATAGCATCAACCTTAGCTTTATCAACTTCAATACCTCTTTCAGAGATTTTATGCCCAAGGACTATACCTTCATTAACCATAAAGTGGCACTTCTCCCAATTCAAGACAAGATTAGTTTCTTCACATCTCTGCAAAACTCGATCAAGGTTGCTTAAGCAATCATCAAAAGAAGTTCCGTAAACGGAAAAATCATCCATGAAAACCTCAACAATCTTTTCACAAAAGTCAGAGAATATAGCAGTTATACATCTTTGAAAGGTAGCAGGTGCATTACATAAACCAAAAGGCATACGACGATAAGCATAAGTTCCAAAAGGACAAGTAAAGGTGGTTTTCTCTTGATCTTCAGGTGATACAGGTATTTGAGAAAAACCAGAATAACCCTCTAGGAAACAAATGTGTGTATGCTTAGACAATCTTTCTAACATTTGATCAATAAAAGGCAAGGGGTAATGATCTTTTCTAGTGGCTTTGTTTAATTTTCTAAAATCAATTACCATCCTATAACCAGTTACAATTCTTTGTGGAATGAGTTCATTTTTATCATTAGGAACAACGGTAATACCTCCCTTTTTAGGGACACAATGAACGGGGCTTACCCATCTACTATCAGCTATGGGATAGATTATACCTGCTTCCAGAAGCTTTAATATTTCAGTTCTTACCACCTCCTTCATCTTAGGATTTAATCGTCGTTGGTGGTCGACAACTGGTTTAGCATCAGGCTCCATATTAATTTTGTGCTGACATAGAGTGGGACTAATGCCCTTAAGATCATCAAGAGTATATCCAATAGTAGCACGGTGCTTCCTCAGAGTTTTTAGTAATCTCTTTTCTTCATGCTCTGAAAGGTTAGCACTAATAATAACAGGATATATCTTCTTTTCATTTAGATAAGCATATTTCAATGTATCAGGCAATTGCTTCAATTCAAATACAGGGTCACCCTTAGGTGGAGGAGGGCCTCCAAGAGTTTCAACAGGCAAATTGTGTTTAAGGACAGGTGGTTGATCAAAGAACATCTTATCAATTCCATTTCTTTCATTCATGTGCATATCATTTTCATGGTCTAGCAAATATTGTTCTAACGGATCAGTAGGAGGTACGGCAATAGAAGCAAGACCAATAATTTCATCTTTACTAGGCAATTCTTTATCATGAGGTTGTCTACGAAACATGGAGAAATTAAACTCATGAGATATACCACCAAAATTAACACTAACAGTTTCTTTAGCGCAATCAATCTTGGCATTAACAGTGTTCAAGAAAGGTCTACCAAATATAATGGGACAAAAATTATCTTGTGGAGAACCGAGGACTAGAAAATCAGTAGGATATTTTATTTTTCCACACAAGACTTCAACATCTCTAACGATCCCAAGCGGCGTAATGGTATCTCTGTTTGCAAGCTTAATAGTAACATCAATGTACTCTATTTCGATAGGTGCAATATCATTCATAATTTCATGATATAAAGTAAAAGGAATAGCATTCACACTAGAACCCAAATCACATTAGCCATGATAACAATGATCTCCTATTTTAACAGAGACAACATGCATGCCTACTACAGGTCTGTTTGTATCTTTAGGATCGGGTTTAGCAATTCTAGCTGCTTCATCACAGAAGTAAATAACATGCCCATCTATAT
Organism: Elymus sibiricus; assembly: GCA_039707655.1. NCBI lineage: Eukaryota > Viridiplantae > Streptophyta > Magnoliopsida > Poales > Poaceae > Elymus > Elymus sibiricus. Next base: position 395,979,902 of record CM077672.1, read on the forward strand.
TATCGACCAAGAGATCTTTAACCATAGCTACATTAGGTTCAACTTTAATTTGTTCAGAGGGTCTAGGTGCTCTAATATTACTTTTTTAACCACAGTTGAAACTTTAGCATGTTCCTTAATCCTAACAGGAAAAGGTGGTTTCTCAATATAAGCAGTATGCACAACTGGATCAACATGGTAAACAATTGTTTCTTCTTTAACACTAACGGGTTCCTCAATCTTTTCTTTAACAAGGGGATGATATTTAAACCACTTCTCCTTAGGGAGATCAACATGAGTAGCAAATGATTCACAAAAGGAGGCTACTATCTCAGAGTCAAGTCCATATTTAGTGCTAAACTTACGAAAAGCATCGGTATCCATAAAAGATTTAACACAATCAAACTCAAGTATTATACCTGACTCATTACCTTTGTCGAGTTTCTAATCTTCAGAGTTGCGTTTAATTCTTTCCAGAAGATCCCATCTAAATTCAATAGTTTTCTTCATAAAGGAGCCAGTCGAAGAAGAATCGAGCATGGTTTGATCATTATGAGAAAGCCGAGCATAAAAATTCTGTAAGATAATTTCTCTTGAGAGCTCATGATTGGGGCATGGGTACATCATGTACTTAAGCCTCCCCCAAGCTTGAGCGATGCTTTCTCCTTCACGAGGCCAAAAATTATATATATAATTCCGATCACGATGAACCAGATGCATAGGATAAAACTTTTGATGAAATTCCAATTTCAATCGATTCCAATCCCACGTTCCAATATCATCACATAGCCTATAACATGTCAATGCCTTTCCCTTCAAAGATAAAGGGAAAACCTTCTTCTTAACTTCATCTCCGGGTAAACCTGCAAGCTTAAATAATCCACAAACTTCATCCACATATATTAGGTGCATATCAGGATGTATTGTTCCATCTCCTGCATAAGGATTAGCTAGCAGTTTCTCTATCATACCCGAAGGAATCTCATAATAAATATTTTCAGTAGGTGCAGTAGGTTGAGGAGCAACTCTTTGTGCTTCCGATCGAGGTGAAGATACCCCGAACAAACCCCTCAAAGGATTACTTTCCATAGTGACAAGCGACAATAAATTTCAGCATGTAATATAAATGTTTCCTTACCAAATTCCACTCACCAAAGGCACTTCACTACCCAGCAACGGTGCCAGAAAAGAGTCTTGATGACCCACAATTATAGGGGATCAATTGTAGTCCTTTCGATAAGTAAGAGTGTCGAACCCAACGAGGAGCAGAAGGAAATGGCAAGCGGTTTTCAGCAAGGTATTTTTTGCAAGCACTGAAATTATCGGTAACAAGTAGTTTGATAGCAAGATAATTTGTAACAAGTGACAAGTAGCAATAGTAACTAAGGTGCAGCAAGGTAGCCCAATCGTTTTGTAGCAAAGGACAGGTCGGAACGATCTCTTATAATAAGCTAGACGTTCTCGAGGACACATGTGAATTTTATCTAGTCACTTTCATCATGTTTGTGTGATTCGCGTTCGCTACTTTCATAATTTGATATGTGGGTGGACCGGTGCTTGGGTGCTGTTCTTACTTGAACAAGCCTCCCACTTATTATTACCCCCTCTCGCAAGCATCCGCAACTACGAAAGAAGAATTAAGATAAATCTAACCATAGCATTAAACATATGGATCCAAATCAGCCCCTTACGGAATAGCGCATAAACTAGGGTTTAAGCTTCTGTCACTCTAGCAACCCATCATCTAATTACTACTCCACAATGCATTCCCTTAGGCCCAAAGATGGTGAAGTGTCATGTAGTCAACGTTCACATGACACCACTAAGAGAATCAACAACATACATATCATCAAAATATCAAACGAATACCAAATTCACATGATTACTTATGACAAGACTTCTCCCGTGTCCTCAAGAACAAAAGTAACTACTCACACATCATATTCATGTCCAAGATCAGAGGGGTATTGAATAGCATAATGGATCTGAACATATAATCTTCCACCAAATAAACCAACTAGCATCAACTACAAGATGTAATCAACACTACTAGCAACCCACAGGTACCAATCTGAGGTTTTGAGACAAAGATTGAATACAAGAGATGAACTAGGGTTTGAGATGAGATGGTGCTGGTGAAGATGTTGATGAAGATTGGTCCTCCCACGAAGAGAGGATCATTGGTGATGTCAATGGCTTCGATTTTGCCCTCCCGGAGGGAAGTATCCCCGACGGAATCGCTCCGCCGGAGAGCAAAAGTGCTCCTGCCCAAGTTCCGCCTCGAGATGGTGGCGCTCCATCCCAAAAGTCTTCTCCTTATTTTTTCTAGGGCAAATGGGCTTATATACCAGAAAATGGGCACCGGAGGCTGGCCAGGGGCCCCACAAGCCACCAGGGCGCGCCTGGGGGGGGGGGGGTGGGGGTGGCGTGCCCTGGTGCCTCGTGGGCACCTGGGTGGCCCCCTCTGGTACTTATTTTCTCTAGTATTTTTTATTTATTCCAAAATAAATCTCCGTGAAATTTCAGCTCATTTGGAGATGTGCAGAATAGGTATCTCTAACATAGCTTTTCAGGTCCAGAATTCCAGCTGCCGGCAATCTCCCTCCTTATGTAAATCTTGCATATTAAGAGAGAAAAGGCATTAGAATTGCTCCACAAAGTATTATATTGATTAAAAACACTATAAATAATAGTAAGAAAACATGATGCAAAATGGACGCATCAACTCCCCCAAGCTTAGACCTCGCTTGTCCTCAAGCGAAAGCCAATATCGATAATCATCTCCACATGTTTAGAGAGAGAGAGGTGTCGATAAGAACAAAAGTAGCATCATGATCATTATTATAACAACAATATTCATTATCATAAAACTTCTCATGAGCAAGTAACAATTCATCACAACAACAAAGTATAAGACATAAACTTTCTTGAAAACTAACAAACTATGTTCTCAGTCAACAATGCAATTGCAATTCATCATATTTTCAGGAAGGGTCTCTTGTAGGAGCTTTTAGCAAGTCCACATACTCAACCATCATTTAGTCTTCTATGATTGCTAACACTCACAACATATATATGGAGCAAAAAGTTTCAGCCAGACACATAGAAATATAGGGGCTTATAATTTCGCCTCCCAACTTATTCACCTCAAGGGTAATGTCAACAATAATAACTCATGATCACTCATATCCAACTGGATATATGTGCCTAGATCTTTCCCCACCACATGATGCTTGCAAAAGAGAAAAATAAAAAAGAATAGAGGAGAACACTATTGACTCTTGCATAAAAAGTAAATACATAAAAGTAAGAGATAGGCCCTTCGCAGAGGGAAGCAGAGGTTGTCATGCGCTTTTTGTTGTTGGATGCACAAGATCTTAATGCAAAGGAACGTCACTTTATATTGCCCCTTGTGATAGCAACCTTTATTATGCAGTCCGTCGCTTTTATTTCTTTACCATCACAAGTTCGTACAAAGCTTATTTTCCCTTACAATAAAAGTTCATACATATTTAGAGGCAATTTTTATTGCTTTTTGCACCGATGACAACTTACTTGAAGGATCTTATTCAATCCATAGGTAGATATAATGGACTCTCATGACATGAAACTGGGTTTAAGGGTTTTGGATGCACAAGTAGTATCTCTACTTGGTGCGAATTTTTGGCTAGCAAAGATATCGAGCAAGCACCACATGTTGGAGAATCTATGACAATATAACTTCTATGTGAATATAAGCAAACATAATTCATTACGTTGTCTTCCTTGTCCAACGTCAACAATTTGACATAAAATACTCAATGGGGGCTCACAATCGTAAAAGATGTCCAAGATAGTGTATTTGCATGTGAATCTTCTCTTCCCTTATTAATTTTTTCATGAATTGCATCATTGACCAATGCTATGTTTGTTAACTTTCAATAAATTTTACCACTTATACCTTTCTTTATGTAATGTCATTACTCTCCATAAGATTAGCATATGATCTTTTTCTTTATTTTCTTTGCTAGGGTTGAAACATAAAAGTAAAGAACCAAAACTCAAACTACTCTTTATTATATAACTCTCAACTCAATTACATAGATAGATAGATCACGAAACTAGCACTCGAAAATAGATCATACTAACCTTGTATTCAACTAAATCACGAAATAACTAAGGATCGAACTAAAAATAGGTAAAGATAATAAAAGTGATGGTGATATGATACCGGGGCACCTCCCCCAAGCTTGCCACAAGCCAAGGGGAGTGCCCATACCCATGTACTCAAGTTTCCTTCTTCGGTGATGACGGTGATGATGAAGTGGTGGGCTTGTCCTCCGACTTCCATGGCATAGGTTCGCCATCATAAAAGGATGAACGAGTCTCCGGAGTCCTGAAACTTGCAGCTAAACTCATACCTTTGAATCTTGCCTCATACTCAAAATTTTGGTTTTGAAGATCATAGATTTAGCCTTGGAGATAGTCAATTCGTTCATTGTGCTTGAAGACGATGTCCCCCATCGATTGGCCATCCACCTTGTGATCGCGGGTGAATTCCATGATCATGGAGTGGTTGGTGCTAAGTCCACGTTCTACTATCCCTTGGCACTTGAAAATCTCTTGCTCCACCGTTTCGAGCCTGGCCTCCACGCTCCCGGTCTTCTTGGGTCCTTGAACATCCCGGATGTGAAGCACCCCCTCACGCATCTCGATATTTTTATTGAGATGCAACATTATGAATTTACAAAGTTTCGGTCAAACAACTTTGACCAGATGGAAGGGCATTCTTGTGACCTAAAATGCTTTTTAGGGGCAAATTTGAGCACATCAAAAAGTTAGGGGTAAATTTGAGTAGTGGGTTCGAGTTAGGGGCACAAATGTGAATGTCCCTTTACCTTTGACCTGTTTGAGACCTTTCGGTATGCCATTGAGAATAATTTGAAGTCATGTTGTCAAGCAACTTGGTTGTTTCTCCAAGGGTGATTCCCATGAATGTGTCACCTGTAGCTGAGTCTAAAAGATTCCTAGACATAAAGTTTAGTCCTGCATAGAAAGTTTACACTACCGTCCAGATACTTAAACCATGATAGGAGAATTCTTTAGCATAGTTTTCATCCTTTCCCAAGATTGAGCAAAATGTTCTTGATCAAGTTGTTTAAAGTTCATTATTTGATTTCTCGATTGTATAATTTTTGCAGGAGGATAATACTTTCCAATGAAAGCATATTTGCATTTTTTCCAAGAATCAACGTTATTTCTAGGCAAAGACAATAACCACTCCTTAGCTCTACCTCTCAAATAGAAAGGAAATAATTTTAATTTTATAATAGCACTCTTAACTTCTTTATATTTTTTCATATCACATAATTCAATAAAGTTGTTCAAGTGTGCACCAACCTCTTAATTGTATGAACCAGAAAATTGTTGTTTCATAACAAGGTTCAATAAAGCAGGTTTAATTTCATATGACTCTGCACTAGTGGCGGGAGGAGCAATATGTGTACTAATAAAATCATTATTATTAGTATTAGTAAAATCACAGAGCTTGGTATTCTCAACAGTAGACATGATTACAGCTAGAAGAGAAATAGTAACTAAAGATATTTTTGGTATTTTTGGAAAACAAATTGGCAAGCAAAGATGCAAGCAAACCAAAAATGGAACTTAACTAGGCAAGATAGATAACAAGAATGTAGTGTGGTAGTGTGAAGGATCTGTTTGTTTGAGAAGAAACTCATCGGCAACGGCGCCAGAAATTTTCTTGCTCTCTCGTAAGAGTGGCTGGGTAACCCCCAAGTGTAAGTGTGAAGTAACCTAGCAATAAGTATTTCCCTCGATTTGAGAATCAAGGTTTATCAAACCAGAAGGAGTTCTCCCAGCAAACGAAGTCACTGGTACCTGCACACAAAACATAAAACAAGTTTGTCCCCAACATGTCAAAAAAATTGTTAAGCTTCTTGTCTTGGTAGTTACAAGATTAAATTACACGGGATAATGGTAATTGATAGAAAGCTAAAACTGTATAGCAAAGAATAATATTTTTGTAAAGTTTTCAGTAATCGAGAATAGACCCTGGGCCCTGATACGTCTCCGACGTATCTATAATTTTTGATTGTTTCATGCTACTATATTATCACTTTTGTATGCTTTATATGCCATTTTATATTATTTTTATGGACTAACCTATAAACTTAGTTCCCAGTGCGAGTTCCAGTTTTTTTTGCATGTTTTTTGTTTCGCAGAAAATCCATACCTACCGAAGTCCAAACACGATGAAACTTTACGGTGATTTTTTCTCAAACATTAGAGACCCTACAAGCTTCGGGGAGAGACCAGAAGACACATGAGGGGGCCACAAGCCCAGGTGGCGTGCCTAGGGGGGAGGCACGCCGGGCAGGCTTGTGGGCCCCCTGATGCTCTGTTTGCCCTAATTTCTGGCCTTACATTCCCATATATTCTAAAACCATCGGAGCGAGACCCGAAACAATTCTTCCGCCGCCGCTGATACGTCTCCAACGTATCTATAATTTTTTATTTTTTCATGCTATTATATTATCAATCTTGTAATCTTTATATGTCATTTTATATTATTTTTATGGACTAACCTATTAACCTAGTGCCCAGTGCTAGTTGTTTTTTTGGCCTATTTCTTTGTATCGCAAAAAATCCATACCAAACAACGTCCAAACGCGATGAAACTTTACGGTGATTTTTTTAGACCAGAAGAGACCCTAGAAGCTTCAGGGAGAGACCAGAGGAGACACGAGGGAGCGACAAGATCAAGGGTTGCGCCCCGGGGGGCGCCATCAGCACTTGTGGGGCCCATAAGGCTCCGTTTGACCTAATCTCTGGACTATATTCCCTATAATCTTGGAACCCCCAAAGCAAGACCCGAAACAATTTTATCACCGCCGCAAGCTTTTGTTCTCCCAAGATCCCATCCGGAGGCCTTTTTCCTGTACTCTGCCGGATGGGGAAACCATTGGGGAGGCAATCTTCATTGACCTTGCTACCTCCATGATGATGTGTGAGTAGTTCCCACAGGACCTACAAGTCCATAGTAGTAGCTAGATGGCTTTCTCTCTCTCTTTTTGATCTTCAATACAATGATCTCTTCGGAGATCTATTCGATGTAATTATCAAAGTGTGTTTGTTGGGATCCGATGAATTGTGGGTTTATGATCGGATTATTCATTGAAAGTATTTGGGTCTTTTCTGAGATTTATTTATGTGTGATTTTATAGCCTTGTATTTCTCTCCGATCTATCTATCTTCTTTGGCCAATTAGATTGATTTATTTTCAGTAGGATAGGTGCTTGGTAGTAGGTTCAATCTTGCGGTGTCCTTACTCTATGATAGGAGGGGTGTCAAGGCACATATTGTATTGTTGCTACTAAGGATAAAATGATGGGGTTCGAACATATTGATTGATCTTACTTTGTCTACATTATGTCATCTTGCTTAAAGCGTTACTCTGTTTGTCATGAACTTAATACTTTGAGATGCATGCTGGATAGCGGTCTTGGGGTGGAGTAATATTAGTAGATGCAAATGGATTTCGGTCTACTTCTCACAGTCGTAATGCCTATATATTGATCATGCCATGAAGAATTATCATAACTATGCGCTATTCTGTCAATTGCCCAACAGTATTTTGTTTACCCACCGTTGCTATGCTCGTGAGAGAGATGCCTCTAGTGAACCTATGGCCCCCGGGTCCATTTTCCATATTTACTAAAAACCTAAAAATTACTTGTTGCAATTATTTTCTTTTTATTTTTACTTTGCTTTATATATCTACCACTGTCAGATTTAATCCTTGCAAGTGGCGAGAACAAGGGGATGGACAACCCTCTTTCCTTTGTTGGGTGCAAGCATTTTCTTTGTGTGTGCAGGTACCACTTATCTTATTTGCGTGGTGTCTCCTACTGGTTCGATAAACCTTGGTTCTTAACTGAGGGAAATACTATCTGCTACTATACTACATCACCCTTCCTCTTCGGGGAATCCCAACACCTATCACAAGTAGCAGAAGAATTTCTGGCGCCGTTGCCAGGGAGGCTTCACCAAACAAGTACATGTTCCTTCACTCACATTTATCAATTTGCTTGTTTTTACTTTCTTTGCCATTTGCCTTTTATTTGCCTTTTTTTTCATCTCCCCCTCCTTCTCTAAAAAAATAAAAAATGCCAAAAATACCTCGTGTTACTATCATTGCTTAAATCGTTATCATGGATGCTTCCCTTCCTACTCCTCCGTATCTTGGAGAGGGCTCTGAGGTCTTAAAATTTTAAAAATTGAGTGATGAATCTATAAAAGGAGCCTGGGATAGAATATTAGAGATGCTTGTAAGAGCTACTCTTAAATGTCATATCAAAACATTGCTTAAAAGCTTTTAATTTGGTTTATCCCTCTGTCATAGACATGTCTTGGATTTAATATTTGAGGGAAATTTTATTGGAAACAATGTTTTTGACTCGTATGAGAGGATGAAAAATTTGCTAGGACAACCCAAAATAGAAACTATCGAACCCTCTATTATAGTAGGCTGTCGACAAGTTGAATTGATAAAGGAAACTAAAGCTAGTATGGAGGCACATCTTAAGGGGTTGTACAACCTTACCACTAAATTAAATGGTAATGTAGTTGTGCAAAATAAGAAGTATGATGCCTTGGAACAAAAATTTGTGAATTTTCGCATCGTGAAAACTGAGGTAGAAACCATTAATGGAAACTTGACCATTTGATCCACCTAATCAATGAGTGTAAGGAAAATAAGTTGGGTAAGCGTAAGATTGGAAATAATTCTGAACTCTTTGGGAATGAAATGGTTGGCATTGCCTTGAAGGATGAAAATACATGATACTATGAATTATGCCAAAGTTAATGATTATTTTATTATACTAATGGATCTCATGAGGTTTTGTTGAGTCTTGTGTGATTGAAGTTTTCAAGTTTTGGGTGAGATGACGATGGGTGAAAGAATAAGGAGCGGCAAGACCCTAAGATTGGGGATGCCCAAGGCACCCCCAGGGTAATATTCAAGGAATATCAAAGCATCTAAGCTTGGGGATGCCCCGGAAGGCATCCCCTCTTTCATCTCCAATCTATCGGTAATATCAATTGGAGCTATATTTTTATTCGTCACATGATATGTGTTTTGCTTGGAGCGTCGTTTTTTTATTTGTTTGATTGTTTACACAATCATTGTTTCCTAATCACACCAATTATGAGAGATACACATTCATCACAATTTATTAGAATGATCATTATGCTTCACTTATACCTTTTGAGTTAAGGCAATTGCACATGTACTTCACTTATATATTTTGAGCACGACAATACTTATATTTTATAGAACTCAACACCCTCATGATTTACTTATATCTTTTTGAGAGTTAAATAAGTAGTGGTAATTTGCATGAGTTATATGTTTGGTCTAAAAATGATAGGTATAGAAGAGTGGTATAATAAAAACTTGCATGTAAATCACTTAATATGTTGAGACTGATAAACGATATTGAAGTGATAATATGAAAGTTTACTAGTGAGTAATCTTGGTCTAGAAAAATATTGGTACTAAAGTTTGTGATTCCTGAAGCATGCACGTATAGCCTCTACTTTTGCGATGAACTTGAAGCATGATTTTTTTATTGATCGACTACTTTATGAGTAGCAGTCGGGGATGAGCGATGGTCTTTTCCTCCCAATCTGCCCCCTAGGGGTATGAAAAATTATGCTTTGCTTCGAGGGCTAATAAACTTTTACAATAAATTCTTGAGTTCTTTATGTTTAATGTGATGTCGAGGACTTAAGCACTTCCACCTGTCCATACTTGCTAGCCTGTTCGGTATCCTGCATTGCCCACTCTCATCTCGAGACCAGGAGCAAATTTCGCCGGTGCATCCAAACCCCGTGATACGATACGCTCTGCCACACATAAGCCTTATATTATCTTCCTCAAAACAGCCACCATACCTACCTATCATGGCATTTCCATATTCATTCCGAGATATATTGCCATGCAACTTCCACTGTCACTATTTATATGACTTGAGCATTCATTGTGATTTTTGTTTGCATGATCATATAGAGATGGCATGATATTTGTGGCAAAGCCACCATTCGTCATTGATATATATGTTATGCTTGATCATTGCACATCCTGCTACACTGCCAGAGGCATTCATGTGTAGTCATATCATTTAGTTTATCGAGTTGCAAGTAAATAAAAGTGTGATGATCATCATTATTAGAGCATTGTCCAAGTGAGGAAAAGAAAGATGGAAACTAATGAGTCCTTGAAAATGTGGGGATGAGGTTCATGATATTGTTCTGGAAAAAAATGAGAAAATAAAAAAAATGAGAGAAAAAGAGAGAAGGGGCAATGCTACTATCCTTTTACCACACTTGTGCTTCAAAGTAGCACCATGTTCTTCATATAGAGAGTCTCCATGATTTTTCACTTTCATATACTAGTGGGATTTTTTACATTATCGAACTTGGTTTGTATATTCCGATGACGAGCTTCCTCAAATGCTCGACGTCTTCATAAGAAAGCAAGTTGGATGCACACCCACTTACTTTCATATAGAGAGCTTTCATACACTTATAGCTCTAGTGTACCCGTTGCATGGCAATCCCTACTCCTCGCATTGGCATCAATCGTAAGGCCCCTGCATTGCCTAACCAATAGGAGAACCACGCAAATTCCTAGTAAGCAGTACCTACACACATGAGAGCAAATACTTGCACCCAACGTGGGCAAGAGGGTTGTCAATCCCCTTGAACTCATTACTTGCAAGGATTAAATCTGATAGTGATAGATATATAAATTGAAAAGTAAATAAAAAGTAAAATAATTGCAGCAAGGTAATTTTGGTTTTAGTAATATGATTAAAGTAGACCCGGGCGCCATAGTTTTCACTAGAGGCTTCTCTCTTGAAAAAAAGCATACGGTGGGTAGACAAATTACTATTGGGCAATTGATAGAAAAGCGCATAGTTATGATGTTATTCATGGCAATGATCATGTATATAGGCATCACGTCTGTGACAAGTAGATCTACTTCTACCTGCATCTACTACTATTACTCCACTTCGAGAGCGCTTCTATGCTTGCCTCTCTACGTATTAAGTTCATAACAAACAGAGTATTGCATGAAGTATGATGACATGATGTAGACAAAATAAACCCAAGCAATATGAATAAACCCCGTCATTTTACCCTTAATGGCAACAATAAAAATACGTGCCTCACTACCCCTTATGTCACGAGGTGAGGACACCGCAAGATTGAACCCATTACAGAGCACCTCTCCCACTGAAGATAAATCAATCTAGTTGGCCAAACCAAATGGATAGATCGGAGAGAAATACAAAGCTATATTAATCATGCATACTAAAGTTCAGAGAAGACTCAATTACTTTCAATGAATAATCTCATCATAAACCCACAATTCATCGGATCCCAACAAACGCATCGCAAAAGAAGATTACATCGGATAGAACTCCATGGAGATAGGGAGAACTTTGTATTGAAGATCAAAGAGAGAGAGAGAGAGAGAGAGAGAGAGAGAGAGAAATCCTTCTAGCTACTAGCTATGGACCCGTAGGTCTGTGGTGAACTACTCACACATCATCGGAAGGGCAACAAGGTTGATGTAGAAGCCCTCCGTGATCGATTCCCCCTCCGGCAGGGTACCGAAAAAGGCCTCCAGATGGGATCACGGAATAATAGAGGCTTGCGATGGCGGAAAAATTGTATTGTCTGGCTCTCTGGGGGTTTTGGAATATTTGGGAATTTATAGCGTTGGAATTAGGTCAGACGGAGCCACGTGGGGCCCAAAAGGCATCAGGGCGCGCCTACACAATGGGTGTGCCCTGTTGCCTTGCCGTCTCCTCGTAGGTCTTCTCGCCTTCCACCGAAGCTTCTAGGGTCTCTTTTATCTAGAAAAAATCATCAAAAAGTTTCATAGCGTTTGGACTCCGTTTGGTATAGATTTTCTGTAAAACCAAAAACAAGTAGAAAACATCAGCTGGCACTAGGCACTGAGTTAATAGGTTAGTCCCCAAAAATGATATAAAATTGCATATAAAGTATCCAAGAATGATAATATAATAGCATGAAACAATCAAAAATTATAGATACGTCGGAGACGTATCAGCATCCCCAAGCTTAATTCCTACTCGTCCTCAAGTAGGTAAATAATAGAAAAAGGATTTTTGATGTTGAATTCTACCTAGCATGTTTATCATGTAATCTCTCTTAGGGTATAAATATTGAGAAACGATGAAGTAATTAATATCAACATAATAATGTCCATGAATACAAGAACATAATCATCAAGTTTTCAAAATATATTATGCTCAACGAATGTTATCCCTACTCATTGAATTATGTAAGCATGGCATGGCTCTGCCTTCACCGCATAAATATAAATCATGGGCACCCCGGTGTCAAACCAAGCAATTGTATCATACTTTTTTGCGCGCTTCAGCATTTTCAACTCCACTCAATATATCTCTCAAAAAAAAACTCCACTCAATATATGAGCGTGAGACATGGACATTAGCACTATAGGTGGAATAGAATGCGGTGGTAGAGATATATAGGAGAAGTCAAAATGGAAGAAAGGCTCGCATCAACTCGGCGGATCAATAGGCAATGGAGAGCTCCTTCAACTGATACAAATGCGAGGAGTAGGTATTGCCATGCAACGGATGCACTAAGAGCTATAAGTGTATGAAAGCTCAATGGAAAGTAAGTGGGTGTTCATGTAACTTGCTTGCTCATGAAGACCTCAGGCACTTTGAGGACGCCCGTCATCGGAATATTCAAGCCAAGTTCTATAATGAAAAATTCCCACTAGTATATGAAATTGATATCTCAGGTGACTCTCTATATGAAGAACATGGTGCTACTCTGAAGCACAAGTGTGGTAAAAGGATAGTAGCATTGCCTCTTCTCTCTTTTTCACTCATTTTTTTGGAACAATCTCATGGACCTCATCCCCACATTTTGGAGGACTCAACAGTCTCTATCATTCTTTTCCTCACTGGGACAATGCTCTAATAATGATTTCATCACACTTTTATTTACTTACAACTCGATAATTATACAAGATGACTCTGTATGAATGCCTCTGGCGGTGTACCAGGATGTGCAATGATCTAGCGTAACATGTATAACAATGATGAACGGTAGCTTTGCCACAAATATCATGCCAGCTCTATATGATCATGCAAAGCAATATGAGGATTAACACATATGTCATTAGACTGAACGGTGGAAGTTGCATCGCAATATATCTCGGAATGGCTATGGAAATGCCATGATAAGTAGATATGGTGGCTGTTTTGAGGAAGATATAAGGAGGCTTATGTGTGATAGAGCGTATCATATCACGGGGTTTGGATGCACCGGAGAAGTTTGCACCGACTCTCAAGGTGAAAAAGGGCAATGCACTGTACCGAAGAGGCTAGCAAATTGCGAAAAGGTAGGAGTGTGTAATTGTCCATGTACTCACATTAGTCATAAAGAACTCATATACTTATTTGTGAAAGTTTTATTAGCCCTCGAAGCAAAGTACTACTCGCATGCCCCTAGGGAGGAATTTAAAGATTAATTTTAGATGGATTATGTATGAAGAAAATAATCTAAATCAAAAGCTACCATTTTCTTAATGAAGATATATTTCATATTTGCACTGTGTATGAAAAAAGAGTATGCATGTGGTTTGCTCCGGCCAGACACAATGTGAATTTTTCATGGGGATGCCGGAACACGGGAACAAGAAAAGAGAACAAAAACAGTAACAAAGAAACTGGCATAATTATCAAGTTGTTGGTTCACGAGGATGCCGATAAATCTCACTTCGGGTTTTATTGATTATCGCGAAGCAAAAGGAATAACACGTGGTACTACAAGTTCACTCGATAATTATTCATGTGGGTACAAGGGTCAATATGGTTGTCCATGGTTCCACTATTGATCATTGAACGGAAGGAGTTCCGGTCATATCTATACTTTACCGAACCTGCTGGGTCACATGCTTAAGGGTCATAGATTTGTTGGGTGCTAGATGGATTAGGAGCTTGAGAGAAAATCACCAGAAAAGTTTCAGAGATGTTGAAAATGTTTTCGAGGAAGCATCGGAAGTGTTTCAGAGAAACCAAAAGTGTTTTGGAGAAAACCAGGAGACCGGAAAATGTTACAGAGGAAATAAAATAAGCCATCGATAATATAGGACGGATCCAAAAAAATTCGGAGCCTCCTGGAAATATTAGGGGTGCCATGGGCCATTCCCATATGTAAGGCCTATCGGATGGCTGGCCGCATGGACCTTAGAGGCCCATTAGGTGGGGGCCCCCTAGCCTTGGCGCCCAAGCTTGCTTTGTGCGTGTAGGATTTGGGGGTGGGGCCCACCCCTTGGTGCGTCGCCCTAGGGAGGAGGCAGCCCCTCCTCCAAGGATTCCCCCCCTCTCTCTCTCATTCTCCACCGAAAATGTCGTAAACATTTTTAAAACACATGAACTTTTATAAATTCTTGAATATTTTTTCATATTCGTGAACAATTTTAAATTTAGTATTATTTCTAAATTCATCAACCTTTAAGAAAATATGTGCAAATTTTCATCAACATAAAATGGTAGTATTCAGTGTGTGTGTGGGTGGGTGGGGGTATTTCTCCTCATAATTATGAAAATTTTCATAAGGTTGATTATCATTATCTTTTAAAGAATAAGTGTTACATAGTAATCATCATAGGCAACAATTTTGTTCTCATCACTGCTACTTGTGAGCTGCGTTGGGATTTTCCCCGAAGAGGAAGGGTGAAGAATGATACGTCTCCGTCGTATCTATAATTTTTGATTGTTTCATGCCAATATTCTACAACTTTCACATACTTTTGGCAACATTTTATTATGTTTTTGGGACTAACATATTGATCTAGTGCCCAGTGCCAGTTCCTATTTTCTGCTTGTTTTTTTGTTTCACAGAAAATCCATATCAAACGAAGTCCAAACGCGATAAATTTTTACAGAGAATTATTTTGGAATATATGTGATTTTTTAGGAAGAAGAATCAACGCAAGACGGTGCCCGAGGTGGCCACAAGGCAACAGGGCGTGGCCCCAGGGGGGTCGCGCCGTGTTGCCTTCTGACTCCCTCGAACGTCGGTTGGGGCCCTTCTTTCGCCGCAAGAAAGATAATTTCTAGAGAAAAATCCCCTCAAAATTTCAGCCCAATCAGACTTACGGATCTTTGGGAATATAAAAAACGGTGAAGGGGTCAGAAAACAGAGGCGAAATAGAAGAGAAACAGAGAGAGAGAGATCCAATCTCGGAGGGGCTCCTCCCCTACGGGAGCCATGGCGGCCATGGACTAGAGGGGAAACTCTCCTCCCATCTAGGGGGGAGGCCAAGCAGGAAGAAGAAGGAGGGGGGCTCTCTCCCCCTCTCTCCCGGTGGCGCCGGAACGCCGCCGGGGCAATCATCGTGACGGCGATCTACACCAACAACTTCGCCACCGTCAACACCAACTCTCTCCCCCTCTATGCAGCAGTGTAACACCTCTTCTCCCTGATACGTCTCCAATGTATCTATAATTTATGAAGTATTCATGCCATGTTTATAACAATTTTATATGGTTTTGGTATGATTTGATTAGAACTAACCCGGATTGACGCTGTTTTCAGCAGAACTACCATGGTGTTGTTTTTTTGTGCAGAAATAAAAGTTCTCAGAATTGGACGAAACTTTTTGACGATTTTTTTGGACCAAAAGAGACCCCCGAAGCTTCGTTGAAGGACCAGAAGCCTCACAAGGAGCCCACAAGGCAACACGGCGCGCCCTGGGGGGGTCGTGTGCTGTTCCCTTGTGGGGCCCTCGTAGCTCCTTTTCGCGTGATTCCAACGCTGAAAAATCCTATAAATAGAGAAACCCCCAGAAATAAACCTAGAACTTCACCGCCGCCGCCGCACGCCTCTGTATCGAAGAAATACCATCTGGAGCCCTGTTCCGGCACCCTGCCGGAGGGGGAAATCATCACCAGAGGCCATCTTCATCATCCCAGCGGTCTCCATGACGAGAAGGGAGTAGTTCACCCTCGGGGCTGAGGGTTTGTACTAGTAGCTATGTGTTTGATCTCTCCCTCATGTTCTTGATTTGGCACGATCTTGATGTATCGCGAGCTTTGTTAATATAGTTGGATCATATGGTGTTTCTTCCCTCTCTATCTTCTTGTGATGAATTGAGTCTTTCCCTTTGAGGTTTCGTTATTGTCGGATTGAATATTTCAGATTTGAGAACACTTGATGTATGTCTTGCATGTGGATACCCGTGGTGACAATGGGGTATTCTATTGAGTCACTTGATGTATGTTTTGGTGATCAACTCGCGGATTCCCGATGTGACATTGGGGTAATCTAGGCATAGGGGTTGGTTGCACGTTTTCATCTTCTTTTCTCCGATAGAAACTTTGGGGTGCTCTTTGAAGTTCTTTGTGTGGATTGAATATTATGAATCTGAAGTTATTTGATGCATATCAAATAATCAACTCACGGATACTTGTGGTGACATTGGAGTATCTAGGTGACATTAGAGTTGGTTGATGTGTATCATATGGTGTTATTTTAGTACAAACTCTAGGGTTGTTTGTGACACTTATAGGGATGGCTCAATAGATTGATCGGAAAGGATAATTTTGAGGTAGTTTCATACCGTACAACAATTTCTTCTTATGTTCTCTGCTAGATAAGAACTTTGGGAGTGATTCTTTATCGCACGTTGAGGGATTGTTATATGATTCAATTATGTTAGCACTGTTGAAAGATTGCACTTGTGAAAGTATGAACCCTAGGCCTTGTTTTCAAGCATTGCAATACCGTTTGTGCTCCATTTTATCACTTGCTACCTTGATATTTGTTTATTTTAAGATTGTAAAAACCTATATCTACTATCCATACTACACTTGTATCACCATCTCTTCGCCGAACTAGTGCACCTATACAATTTACCATTGTATTGGGTGTGTTGGGAACACAAGAGATTTCTTGTATTTGATTGCAGGGTTGTTTGAGAGAGACCATCTTCATCCTACACCCCCACGGATTGATAAACCTTAGGTCATCCACTTGAGGGAAATTTGCTACTGTCCTACAAAACTCTGCACTTGGAGGCCCAACAACGTTTACAAGAATAAAAGTTGCGTAGTAGACATCAAGCTTTTTTCTGGCGCCGTTGCTGGGGAGGTGAGTGCTTGAAGGTATATCTTTAGATCTTGCAATTGAATCTTTTAGTTTCTTGTTTTATCACTAGTTTGGTTTTATAAAAGAAAACTAAAAAAAATGGAATTGAGGTTGCCTCACATGCTTCATCTATATGATCTATTTCTTGAAAATAAGGATTCAAATATTTGTGCTCAATTGTCAGAGGAAGAATTTAATAAAATGTTTGGCATAAAATCTTTGAATGATGAGCATGATTTCAATGTTGATAGTATGCTTTCTATGAATATCCTTGATGCTAATGACATGCAAAGCCATAAGCTTGGGGATGCTATGTTTGATGAAGATGATCTTTTTAGTGCCCCTACTTTTGATAAACAAAGTTATTATGATGATTGCATGCCTCCTATTTATGATGATTATATTGATGAAAGTGGGTTTGGAAGAGTGTCAACTCTAGGTACTAATGATCCCACTATTTTGGAGGGTGCTGAATCTTATGGCAATAATTATGCAAGTGGATTTGGAGAGGTCATGACTTTATTTAATGATGATTCCACTATTTTGGAAGAGGTTTCAGTTGATTATGACAACAAAGTTGCTATCTATGATGATTATTGTGATGACATGTATGCTATAAAGAATAATTATAACTATGAAACTTGTCATCATGATTTTAATTTTCAATTGGATTATGCCAATCAAGTATCTCATGATAGTTATTTTGTTGAGTTTGCTCCCACTATTATGATTGAGAAGAAAATTGCTTATGTGGAGAGTAGTAAAAATTCTATGCTTGTGGATCATGAAAAGAATACTTTATGTGATAGTTATATTTTTTAATTCGTTTGTGATGCCACTGAAAATTATTATGAGAGAGGAACATATGCTTTTAGGAGTTGCAATAATATCAAGTTTCCTCTCTATGTGTTGAAAGTTTTGAATTCATGCTTGTGTTTGCCTTCCTATGCTAGTTGATTCTTGCTCCCATAAGTTGTTTGCTCACAAAATCCCTATGCATAGGAAGTGGGTTAGGCTTAAATGTGCTTGTCATATGATTCATGATGCTCCCATTGTGTTTCAATTCTTTACTTTTATGTGAGCATCATTGAAATCATCATGCCTAGCTAAAAGGCATTAAAGAAAAGCGCTTGTTGGGAGACAACCCAATACTTATACCTTCTGTTTTTGTGTGTTCACATGATTAAACTACTGTAGTAATCATGTTTTATATGTTTTCTTTCAATAATGTGCCAAGTAAAGCCTTTGGGATAGTGTGTATGCTTGTTGATTTGATTCTGTGCAAAAACACAAACTTTTGCGTCCAGTGCTGGAATTTCTATTCTGTACTGGAGCGTGAGAAAATTATGAAATTTTTACATAATATTGGGTTACAAAGTTTTTACATTTTACTAATTTTTCAGAATTTTTGGAGGCACATAAGTATGGTTTTTAAATCGCTCACTACATGCTGTTCTGTTTTTGACAGATACTGTTTTTAGTGCATAGTTTGCTTGTTTTAGTGTTCCCATAGCATATATTGAGTAATATAAATTGTGGAAATGATATAATAGATTACGAATTATGTGAGAACAATTATGAATCTTGTCTTGACAGTACCTAAGTGGATGATTTATCTTTATCATACTAACCTATCTCACAAGTTCCGTTAAGTTTTGTGTGATTGAAGTTTTCAAGTTTTGGATGAGATATCGATATGTGGAGAATAAGGAGCGGCAAGACCCTAAGATTGGGGATGCCCAAGTAACCCCAAGGTAATACCCAAGGAAGACTCAAGTGTCTAAGCTTGGGGATGCCCCGGAAGGCATCCTCTCTTTCATCTTCAACATTATCGGTAACCTTACTTGGAGCTATATTTTTACTCGTCACACGATATGTGTTTTGCTTGGAGCATCATTTTATTTTTGTTGATATTTGCTTGCTGTTATCAATAATCATGTTTTGTATCTTTTAGTTCAATAAAATGCCAATTATATCCTTTACCATGCTCAGTTTGCAAGTTCATGTGTTGCTGTTTGAAAACAGAAAGTTTTCTATTATGTCCAGAATTTTCCTGAATAGTCAGAACACGATAAAAATCTGAAATTTTTACACAGTAATTATGCATGAGTTCTCTGTCACGTGGTAAGTTTTCAGGATTTTTGGAGTTAGGGAAGTATGAATTTTAAATCCCCCTTTACAGACTGTTCTATTTTGGCAGATTTTGGTTATAGTTGCATTGTTTGCATATGTTGCTTGTTTAATATTTCTATCTGTGGATAGGCGTATTCAATATGCAGAGGCATTTAGTATGCAATGTTTAATTATAATTTTATTGATTTGTTACAGTAGAGAATGTTAAGGTTTTGAGTTGATTTATACTAGCTTATCTCACGAGTTCTTGTTGAGTTTTGTGTGGATGAAGTTTTATGATTTAGGAGAAGCCATGATATGAGAGGAATTAAGGAGACACAAGAGCTCAATCTTGGAGATGCCCAAGGCACCCCAAGATAGCATTCCAAGAAGTCTCAAGCAACTATGCTTGGGGATGCCCCGGTGGGCATCCCACCTTTCTTCATCAACACCTATCGGTTAGCCTAAGTTTTTAATTGTTCACATGATATGTTCTATTCTTGGAGTGTCCTTTTATTTTCATTTTGTTTGCTGTTTGAATAAAATTATCAAGATCTGAAATATTTATTTTGAGAGAGAGTCTTCACATAGCCACTTAATTGTTTGACTACTCATTGATATTCACGTTCATCTGTTGGAGTGGTTTGTCTTTACTCTCGTGCTTCACTTATATCCTAAGAGTAAATGTTTCAATGAATTGAATATAAAATTATATATGCTTCATATGCTTGTCCCATGGGGAGTAATGACTTCACATATAAGAAGTATAAGTGGTAAAATTTATTGAAAGTTAGCAAACACAGCATTGGTCACTTGAACAATTCATGAAAGAATATTGAAGGAAGAGAGATTTCACATATAAATATACTATCTTGGACATCTTCTATGATTGTGAGCCCCCATTAATTATTTTCAACCTTGATCAAGTAGTTGATGTTGGACAAGGAAGACAACGTAATGGGTTATGTTTGCTTATATTCACATAGAAGTTATATTGTTTTGGATCCTCTAACATGTGGTGCTTGCCCCCTATCTTTTGCTAGCCAAAATTCCGCACTAAGTAGAGATACTACTTGTGCATCCAAAAACCCTTAAACCCAGTTTCATGTCATGAGAGTCCACTATATCTACCTATGGATTGAATAAGATACTTCAAGTAAGTTTTCATCGGTGCAAAGCAATAAAAATTGCTCCTAAACATGTATGAACTTTTATTGTAAGGGAAAATAAGCTTTGTACGATCTTGTGATGGTGGAGTAATAAAAGCGACAGACTGCATAATAAAGGTCACTATCACAAGGGGCAATATAAAGTGACATTCCTTTACATTAAGAGCTTGCACATCCAAAAACAAAGAGCGCATGACAACCTCTGCTTCCCTCTGCGAAGGGCCTATCTTTTACTTTATGTATTTACTTTCATGCAAGAGTCAATAGTATTCTCCTCTATTCCGTTTCTATTTTCTCTTTTGGCAAGCATCATGTGGTGGGGATTGATCCAGGCATATATATATCCTGTTGAATATAGGTGATCATGAGTTATTAGTTTTCAAGAAAGTTTATGGTCTATACTTTAACATATGAATAGCTTGCTACTTGATCATGAGAAGTTTTATGAGATGAGCTACTCTCTATGATATATAATGATGCTAGAAAAGTGACTGAAATTATCATTGATCAAACTTATGCACTATGCTAGCATTCACACTTCATAAATTATTTCTTTTATCATTTACCTACTCGAGGACGAGCATGAATTAAGCTTGGGGATGCTGATACGTCTCCAATGTATCTATAATTTATGAAGTATTCATGCCATGTTTATAACAATTTTATATGGTTTTGGTATGATTAGATTAGAACTAACCCGTACTGACGCTGTTTTCAGCAGAACTACCGTGGTGTCGTTTTTTGTGCAGAAATAAAAGTTCTCGGAATTGGACGAAACTTTTTGACGATTTTTTTGGACCAAAAGAGACCCCCGAAGCTTTGTGGAAGGAGCATAAGCCTCACGAGGAGCCCACAAGGCAACACGGCGCGCCCTGGGGGGGTCATGTGCTGTTGCCTTGTGGGGCCCTCGTAGCTCCTTTTCGCGTGATTCCAACGCTGAAAAATCCTATAAATAGAGAAACCCCCAGAAATAAACCTAGAACTTCGCCGCCGCCGCCGCACACCTCTATACCGAATAAATACCATCTGGAGCCCTGTTCCGGCACCCTGCCGGAGGGGGAAATCATCACCGGAGGCCATCTTCATCATCCCGGTGGTCTCCATGACGAGAAGGGAGTAGTTCACCCTCGGGGCTGAGGGTATGTACTAGTAGCTATGTGTTTGATCTCTCTCTCATGTTCTTGATTTGGCAGGATCTTGATGTATCGCGAGCTTTATTAATATAGTTGGATCATATGGTGTTTCTTCCCTCTCTATCTTCTTGTGATGAATTGAGTCTTTCCCTTTGAGGTTTCGTTATTGTCGGATTGAATATTTCAGATTTGAGAACACTTGATGTATGTCTTGCATGTGGATACCCGTGGTGACAATGGGGTATTCTATTGAGTCACTTGATGTATGTTTTGGTGATCAACTCGCGGATTCCCGAGGTGACATTGGGGTAATCTAGGCATAGGGGTTGGTTGCACGTTTTCATCTTCTTTTCTCCGATAGAAACTTTGGGGGTGCTCTTTGAAGTTCTTTGTGTGGATTGAATATTATGAATCTGAAGTTGTTTGATGCATATCAAATAATCAACTCACGAATACTTGTGGTGACATTGGAGTATCTAGGTGACATTAGAGTTGGTTGATGCGTATCATATGGTGTTATTTTAGTACGAACTCTAGGGCTGTTTGTGACACTTATAGGGATGGCTCAATAGATTGATCGGAAAGGATAACTTTGAGGTGGTTTCGTACCCTACAACAATTTCTTCTTACGTTCTCCGCTAGATAAGAACTTTGGGAGTGATTCTTTATCGCACGTTGAGGGATTGTTATATGATTCAATTATGTTAGCACTGTTGAGAGATTGCACTAGTGAAAGTATGAACCCTAGGCCTTGTTTTCAAGCATTGCAATACCGTTTGTGCTCCGTTTTATCACTTGCTACCTTGCCGTTTTTTTATGTTCAGATTATAAAAACCTATATCTACTATCCATACTACACTTGTATCACCATCTCTTCGCTGAACTAGTGCACCTATACAATTTACCATTGTATTGGGTGTGTTGGGGACACAAGAGATTTCTTGTATTTGATTGCAGGGTTGTTTGAGAGAGACCATCTTCATCCTACGCCTTCCACAGATTGATAAACCTTTGGTCATCCACTTGAGGGAAATTTGCTACTGTCCTACAAAACTCTGCACTTGGAGGCCCAACAACGTCTACAAGAATAAAAGTTGCGTAGTAGACATCACTCCCTGCTGTAATCTCTACTTAAACATGGTGCTTAATGCTACATATTATTTTCCAATGATGTGTTGCCATCCTATGATGTTTGAGTAGATTCATTTTGTCCTATGGGTTGATTGATGATCGTGATTGGTTTGAGTTGTATGTTTTATTTTGGTGCTGTCCTATGGTGCCCTCCGTGTCGCGCAAGCGTGTGGGATTACCGCTGTAGGGTGTTGCAATTCGTTCATAATTCGCTTATGATGGATTGCGTGAGTGATTGAAACACAAACCCGAGTAAGGGGGTTGTTACTTAATGCTATGGTTGGGTTTTACCTTAATGATCTTTGGTAGTTGCGGATGCTTGCTAGAGTTCCAATCATAAGTGCATATGATCCAAGTACGGAAAGTATGTTAGCTCATGCCTCTCCCTCATATAAAATTGCAATAATGATTACCGGTCTAGTTATCGATTGCCTAGGGACAAATGCTTCTCTTGTGCTACAAAAAGGTCTCTACTAAAACAAACTAACTTTTTTTATCTCGCAAAGTACTCCTAGTTTTATTCTTGCAAAGTAGTTCTAGCATTACACCTACAAAGTACTTCTAGTTTCATACTTGTTCTAGGTAAAACAAACGTTAAGTGTGCGTAGAGTTGTATCGGTGGTCGATAGAAGTTGAAGGGAATATTGATTCTACCTTTAGCTCCTCGTTGGGTTCGATGCCCTTATTTATCGAGAAAGGCTACAACTGATCCCCTATACTTGTGGGTTATCAAGACCTTCTTCTGGCGCCGTTGCCGGGGAGCAATAGCGTGGGGTTGATATTCTCATGTATGCTCTATCTTTAGTTATGGATATGAAACACGAAATACCAAAAACATTAGTTGTACTTGCTACTCATGGAGATGGGGAACCTCCTAAAACCCTCGATGCTGGTTATGTGGAAAATATTAAATACTACTTTGATAATCCTGATAAATCTCCATTCAACTTGATAATGGGAGTTACGTTGGATCAATGGGAATACTTTAGGGATTATCGCTTGTCTCAAAAAGGGAAACACTTATGGGATCAAATTAAAATATTGCATTGGTACGCTTGGAATTTGTGCTTAAGGTGTGATTATACTTGTTGCTCTAGGATGGAGGCTCCACACCTCCCCTTTCAATGTGAATTTAATGATAATGAAACCTTGGCTTCTTATGCTAATGGTATATATGATTACTATAATGTGGAACAAATAGAAGAATTTGTTGCTTTTAAGGGTGCTTATGAAGTTAAATCTTTGTTTGAAAAGTATGAAGATTGTGATGCTGCTATTTACAGATCTGAAAATTATACTATACTTAAATATTGCCATGAGAATAATGAATATAATGCTTATATTGATGAATTTATTGAGAAAGTCTCTGCTGTCCAATAAGAGACTAACATTTTGCAGGAGTCTATGGAAGAAGAAATTGCTAAAACTGTGAGCTCATTAGATGAAAAAGATGACAAGGAGAGCGAAGAACAAAAGGAGGAAGAGCGGATTAGCTACCCGTGCCCACCTTCTAATGAGAGTAATTCTTCAACTCATACATTGTTTAATTTCCCTCCGTGCTTACCGAAGGATGATTGCTGCGATCCCTTTGATTCGTTTGAAATATCCCTTTTTGATGAACTTGATGTTTGTTATGCTTGTGACCATGATGCCAATTTGAATTATGCTTATGGATATGAACTTGCTATAGTTCCTTATGTTAAACATGAAATTGTTGCTATTGCACCCACACATGAGAGTCCTATTATCTTTTTGGATTCTCCCAACTACACTATATCGGAGAAGTTTGTGCTTATTAAGGATTATATTGATGGGTTGCGTTATACCGTTGCACATGATGATTTTGATGGATATAATATGCATGTGCTTGCTGCTCCTAATTTCAATTATTATGAGAGAGGAACTATATCTCCACCTCTCTATGTTTTCAATACGATAAAATTGCAAGAAACTGTTTATATTATGCATTGGCCTTTACTTGATGTGCATGAATTGTTCTTTTATGACTTGCCGATGCATAGGAAGAGAGTTAGACTTCGTTGTTCCATGATATATGTTGCTTTGTGCTGATTACTATATTATAAATCATTGTTAATTAAAATTGGCTTTGATATACCTTGGGATCCGGGTGGATCAATTACTTGAGCACTTTATGCCTAGCTTAATGGCTTTAAAGAAAGCGCTGCCTGGGAGATAGCCCGAAAGTTTTAGAGACTCATTTTATTCTGTTGTGTGCTTTTAAAAAAGTTTAAAAACAAAAAAAATATAGAGGGGAACCTAAAACTTTTCAAAAAGAAAAGTGAAAGTGAGAAAGACGAGCACCGTTGAAGTGGGAGCATGCCTTGAACTTTGTTCATGCCCATGGAAACTTTGTGAATCTTGAATTATAGAAACTTTTAAACAAAAATAATTATCCCCTTGCACAAATCCATTGTATTATAAAAATAATGTGCCAAGATTTACCTTTGGGGTGTTTAAATTGCTTGTTTGGTGTGTGCTGTGGAAAAACAGAAACATTTGCTATAGTGTTTGAATTTCTATATTTTACTGGATCGTGAAAAATTCTGAAATTTTCACACAGTACTGCTATGAATTTTTTTTATTTTGTCCTAATTTTTCAGAATTTTTGGAGTTACAGAAGTATATTCTTCATTTGCATCTTTACAGACTGTCCTGTTTTCACAGATTGCTGTTATAGTTTCTTTATTTGCGTGTGTTTGAAATCTTGTTGAGCCCCATTGACTTGGGAGCCATAGAATTGTGATAGCATACAGTGGGTAATGTTTGATTATAATTATACAATAATGTTACAGCAGGACATGATGGGATTTGATGTTATATGTACTAACCCTTCTAATAAAAAGTTTGGTTAAGTTTTGTGTGGATGAAGTGTTCGAAGATGGAGGAGGTATCGATATGAGAGTAATAAGGAGAGGCAAGAGTTCAAGCTTGGGGATTCCCAAGGCACCCGAAGTAAATATTCCAGGAGACTCAAGCGTCTAAGCTTGGGGATGCCCCTGAAGGCATCCCATCTTTCTTCTTCGACAAGTATCGGTATGTTTCGGTTTTTGTTTTGTTCACATGATATGCGTAAATTCTTGAAGTGTCGTGTGCTTTTTCTTTTTCTTTTAGTAATGCACCATGCTGGTATGAGATAGTCCTTGGTTGATTTATAGAATGCTCTTTGCACTTCACTTATATCTTTTGAGTATGGCTTTATAGAATGCTTCATATGCTTCACTTATATCTTTTGAAGTTTAGATGCCTGTTTCCCTACATTTGGAAAACCGTTATTTGTAGAATGCTCTTTTGCTTCACATATATTTATTAGAGCGTGGTCTTTTGTAGAAAGAATTAAACTCTCATGCTTCACTTATATATATTTAGAGAGTCAACAGGAATTGGTCATTCACATGGTTAGTCATAAAATCCTACATAAATCTTGAAGATCACTGAATGTGATAAGTTTGATTCCATGCAATAGTTTTGCGATATTGAGATGGTAATATGTGGGAGGTACTAGTGAATAATTGTCGTTTAGTAAGAATATTGGTGTTAAGGTTTGTGATTCCCGAAGCATGCATGTATGGTCTATCGTTATGCTAAGAAGTTGGAGCATGATTTATTATTGATTGTCTACCTTATGAGTGGTGGTCGGGGATGAGCGATGGTCTTTTCCTACCAATCTATCCCCCTAGGGGCATGCGTAGTAGTACTTTGCTTCGAGGGCTAATAAACTTTCGCAATAAGCATGTGAGTTCCTTATGACTAATGTGAGTCCATGGATTATACGCAGTCTCACCTTTCCGCATATTGCTAACCTCTTCGGTACCGTGCATTGCCCTTTCTCACCTCGAGAGTCAGCGCAAACTTCGCCGGTGCATCCAAACCCCATGATATGATACGCTCTATCACACATAAACCTCCTTATATCTTCCTCAAAACAACCACCATACCTACCTATCATGGCATTTCCATAGCCATTCCGAGATATATTGCCAGGCAACTTCCATCATCATCATATACATGACTTGAGCATTCATTGTCATATTGCTTTGCATGATCGTAAGATAGCTAGCATGATATTTTCATGGCTTGTCCGTTTTTTGATATCTTTGCTACGCTAGATCATTGCACATCCTGGTACACTACCAGAGGCATTCATATAGAGTCATCTTGTATAGTTTTTTTATCGAGTTGTAAGTAAATAAAAGTGTGATGATCATCATTATTAGAGCATTGTCCTAGTGAGGAAAGGATGATGGAGACCATGATTCCCCCACAAGTCGGGATGAGACTCCGGACGAAAAAGAAAGAAAAAGAAAAAAAGAGAGGCCAAAAAGAGCCCCAGAAAAAAAGAAAAAAAGAGAAAAAATAAAGAAAAAGAAAAAAAAATGAGAGGAAAAGAGAGAAGGGGCAATGTTACTATCCTTTTCCCACACTCGTGCTTCAGAGTAGCACCATGTTCTTCATATAGAGAGTCTCCAGAGTTGTCACTTTCATATACTAGTGGGAAATTTTCATTATAGAACTTGTCTTGTATATTCCGATGATGGGCTTCCTCAAATGCCCGAGGTCTTCATGAGCAAGCAAGTTGGATGCACACCCACTTAGTTTCCGTTGAGCTTTCATACACTTATAGCTCTTAGTGCATCCGTTGCATGGCAATCCCCACTCCTCGCATTGATATCGATCGATGGGCATCTCCATAGCCCGTTGATCCGCCGAGTTGATGCGAGACTTTCGTCTTTTTCGACTTCCCCTTATTAATCTCTACCATTATATTCTATTCCACCCATAGTGTTATATCCATGGCTTGCGCTCATGTATTGCGTGGGGGTAGAAAAAGCTGAAGCGCGTTAAAAAGTATGAACCAATTGCTCGGCTTGTCATCGGGGTAGTGCATGATAAATACTTTATGTTAAGAAGATGGAGCATGACAGGATTATATGATTTTGTAGGGATAACTTTCTTTAGCATTTTTATTTTGAAAGGCATGATTGTTTGTTGGTATGCCTGAGTATTGATGTCTTTATATCAAATTATATACTATTGCTTTGAATCACTCGTATCTTAATATTCATCCCATGATTAGATTATATGACCAAGATTATGCTAGGTAGCATTCCACATCAAAAATTATCTTTTTATCATTTACCTACTCGAGGACGAGCAGGAATTAAGCTTAGGGATGCTGATACGTCTCCGTCGTATCTATAATTTTTGATTGTTTCATGCCAATATTCTACAACTTTCACATACTTTTGGCAACATTTTATATTATTTTTGGGACTAACATATGGATCCAGTGCCCAGTGTCAGTTCCTGTTTTCTGCTTGTTTTTTTGTTTTGCAGAAAATCCATATCAAACGAAGTCCAAACACGATAAAATTTTATGGAGAATTATTTTGTAATATATGTGATTTTTTAGGATGAAGAATCAACGCAAGACGGTGCCCGAGGTGGCCACAAGGCAACAGGGCGCGACCCCAAGGGGGGTCGCGCCATGTTGCCTTGTGACTCCCTTGAACGTCGGTTGGGGCCCTTCTTTCGCCGCAAGAAAGATAATTTCTAGAGAAAAATCCCCTCAAAATTTCAGCCCAATCGGAGTTACGGATCTCCGGGAATATAAAAAACAGTGAAGGGGTCAGAAAACACAGGCGAAATATAAGAGAAACAGAGAGAGAGAGAGAGATCCAATCTCGAAGGGGCTCCTCCCCTCCGGGAGCCATGGCGGCCATGGACCAGAGGGGAAACTCTCCTCCCATCTAGGGGGGAGGCCAAGCAAGAAGAAGAAGGAGGTGGGCTCTCTCTCCCGGTGGCGTCGGAACGCCGCCGGGGCAATCATCGTGACGGCGATCTACACCAACAACTTCGCCGCCGTCAACACCAACTCTCTCCCCCTCTATGCAGTGGTGTAACACCTCTTCTCCCAGCTGTAATCTCTACTTAAACATGGTGCTTAATGCTACATATTATTATCCGATGATGTGTTGCCATCCTATGATGTTTGAGTAGATTCGTTTTGTCCTATGGGTTGATTGATGATCGTGATTGGTTTGAGTTGTATGTTTTATTTTGGTGTTGTCCTATGGTGCCCTCTGTGTCGCGCAAGCGTGTGGGCTTACCACTGTAGGGTGTTGGAATATGTTCATAATTCACTTATGGTGGGTTGCGTGAGTGACTGAAACACAAACCCGAGTAAGGGGGTTGTTGCGTATGGGAGTAAAGAGGACTTGTTACTTAATGCTATGGTTGGGTTTTACCTTAATGATCTTTCGTAGCTGCGGATGCTTGCTAGAGTTCTAATCATAAGTGCATATGATCCAAGTACGGAAAGTATGTTAGCTCATGCCTCTCCCTCATATAAAATTGCAATAATGATTACCGGTCTAGTTATCGATTGCCTAGGGACAAATCCTTCTCTTGTGCTACAAAAAGTTCTCTACTAAAACAAACTAACTTTTATTATCTCGCAAAGTACTCCTTGTTTTATTCTTGCAAAGTAGTTCTAGCATTACACCTACAAAGTACTTCTAGTTTCATACTTGTTCTAGGTAAAGCAAATGTTAAGTGTGCGTAGAGTTGTATCGGTGGTCGATAGAACTTGAACGGAATATTGATTCTACCTTTAGCTTCTTGTTGGGTTCGACACTCTTATTTATCGAGAAAGGCAACAACTGATCCCCTATACTTGTGGGTTATCAAAGCAATATAGTAGCGGATAGTATTTCCCTCAGTGAGAACCAAGGTTATCGAACCAATAGGAGAACCAAGCAAATCCTAGTCAAGCAGTACCTACACACACAAGAGGAAATACTTGCACCCAACGCGGGCAAGAGGGTTGTCAATCCCCTTGAACTCGTTACTTACAAGGATTAAACATGGTAATGATAGATATATAAATTCAAAAGTAAATAAAAAGTAAAATAATTGCAGCAAGGTAATTTAGATTTTTGTAATATGATAAAAGTAGGCCCGGGGGCCATAGTTTTGACTAGAGGCTTCTCTCTCAAAACATAGCATCGGTGGGTGACGGTGTCCTGGACTAGGGGGTCCCGGCCTAGTCGGTCTAGTCCATGGGCCGGACTCGAGGTCCGTCAAAGAGCAAGGATTCTGGAAGTTTCCAGCTTGAAGAACCAGCATATCGGGCTTCACCGGAGACTTGGCGTGTACCCCAAGAGTATTAGATTCGACATGTAACCCCTAGATGGTAATCGACCATGTGTAACCCTAGATACCCCTGGTGCCTATACAAGCCGGAGGGTTTAGTCCGTAGAGGCATAGATTCATCCATCATACCCCTAGGTTTAGACCACAACTTACGATCTCGAGGTAGATCAACTCATGTAACAGTCACAACCTAGAGCGATACAAAATAGCTCCAATTCATCAATGTAATGTAGGCATGTATTCCGTATATAGTCATACGTGCTTATAATAAGAACTTCCATGACATCTTTTGTCCTACCCTCCCGTGGCAGCAGGGTCCATAAGGAAATCTAAGGGATATTAAGGCCTCCTTTTAATAGAGAACCGGAACAAAGCATTAGCACATAGTGAATACATGAACTCCTCAAACTACGGTAATCACCGGGAAGAATCCCAATTATTGTCACCTTGGGGTATGCGGATCATAACACGTAATAGGTGCATATAACTTGCAAGATAGGATCAAGAACACAAATATATTCATGAAAACATAAAGGGTTCAGATCTGAAATCATGGCACTCGGGCCCTAGTGACAAGCATTAAGCATAGCAAAGTCATAGCAACATCAATCTCAGAACATAGTGGATACTAGGGATCAAAGCCCTAACAAATTGACTCAATTACATGACAAATCTCATCCAACCCATCACCGTCCAGCAAGCCTACGAACCAATTACTCACGCCCGGTGGTGAGCATCATGAAATTGGTGATGGAGGATGGTTGATGATGATGACGGCATCGAATCCCCCTCTCCGGAGCCCCAAACGGACTCCAGACCAGCCCTCCCGATGAAGAACAAGAGGTGGCGGCGGCTACGTATCATAAAACGCGATGATTCTTTCTCTTTGATTTTTTTCTGGACGAATAGGTACTTATAGCATTGGAGTTAGGGTTGTCGGAGCTGCCAGGGGCCCACAAGCCTGCCACGCGCGCCCTGGGGGTGGGCGCGCCCCCTGGGCTCGTGCCGCCTGGGTGGCCCCCCTCTGGTAGTTCTCTTCTCCAGTATTTTTTATATATTCTGAAATAATTCTCTGTACATTTTTAGGTCCATCCGAGAACTTTTATTTCTGCACAAAAATAACACCATGGCAATTCTGCTGAAAACAGCGTCAGTCCGGGTTAGTTCCATTTAAATCATGCAAATTAGAGTCCAAAACCAGAGCAAAAGTGTTTGGAAAAGTAGATACGTTTGGGACGTATCAAGCAGCCACACTACGGTACCAGCATTGTTAGGGGCCCCGCTTCTCGCATGCGTCCAGCGTAGTCAAGGAGGAGTAACTGGCAGTATTCACAAAGCTTTGGATTAGACAAGGGACAACTGTTCAACAGCACAGAGGCGCAGACGTGCGGCAGGGAAGGCATAGGGAAACGTTTCCGCTTTTTAAAGCCCTCTACCAAACACCTCTTCTTTTTTTACATACTCTCTGTATCTTGTAAGGTTCCTCCTTATATCAGCTCGGCATCTCTGGCTAGGCCTTATGAATGAAAGAACATACCCTTTTTTGGTCCCCGCAGAAAATTACGTGTCATTTTTTCTGTTTTTGCCTCGTAGCAATGTGGATACCATTGGATATACAGATGAGTCCTGCTTTCGACCGTGGGCTCGGATATGAAATCTAGCCTATGTTTAAGTCCGATATCTGTTCAGCGTCTCGAATATTGCATTATGTGCATCAGTTTCGAATTGTGATTTTGGTCAATGATTGGGTTGCCTGGCTCCTGTGCTTGCCTCTTACGTTCTGCTTCGTTCGGCTAGGAGTGCAAAGGGGGCACCACTGCGATTGTGCTTCCAGCTCGGCCTGGTTAAGCGCCTCAGTGGAGAAATCCAAAAATCGACTGTCACGATAAGCATAAACTGGTCGGCTATCCGATGACAGTGTCAAACTAGAAATCGATAGTGGTTATGCCATGGTAAATGAAGGGTTCTTGTTATAAGAACCGAGGTGTTACAACTGGTGCACTTCGGCGTGTCTGATCGCCATTACACCGGGGGCTAGGTCAACTACCCCACAATTTGAACTCCTGTGACTAAGTGAAAGTTATAAAGCGGCTATGGTCTGATTGCCTCATTCCCTAAATACACAACCGCCCAAGGGTGCCGAGACGTCGGCTAAGGGTTTACGCGTTTTACGGAACACCCCGCGTAGTATCTACAAAGGGGGCAGAAGCCGACAACTGGCCACTTTCAGTATAAAAACGGTCGCACAGGAATGAAAATAACACGTCGGATATAAATGACTAATCTGCAAAAATAATACTTGTTTTTAAAAAAATTCTCCACAGCATACAAAGGGACCTTTCAGAACCAGAGCTCGAACTTCGGACATTGCGCCTCAGTCACCCGAGCGCCTTCGAGGACCTCGGACAAAAACTGCTCGGGTGTCCGCCTCTTCCCTTCCAGAGGCCCTGACGCGATCTCGAGCGGCTTTATCTTCGGATAGTGCGTCATCGTTGATGCATATGCCCGCTCCGCGCCTTCCAGGCAGGCCGAACGCTTCCAGTTCTCGACCTGGGGGCTCGCATTCCCCAGCCTCTGCACCAAGCCGAAGAAGCTGGTCGGCATCGGCTCCTGCGGCTAGAGATTGATAAAGAGATCTTCCATCACTGGCCGTGCTGTCCAGAACAGCTCGGTCAGCTGCTTCATCTGATTATTTAGAAGAAGCAGATGCTCTGGCGCATAGAATTGTGCCCATAAGGTCTTCTCCATGGACTCCTCAGGACGGGCGGCGAAGTAGGAGCCGGCGTCCGAAGCGCTCCGCGGCAGGTCCCTGAAGGCTTCTGAAGAATGCCAGACTTGCGTAAGATGGGCAAATCGGCGGTCACCAAAAATGAGCGAAGCAGGTATGGCTTACCATCGGTGATCTGCTTCACTTGTTGAAGCGCCTCGCGATCCGCCGTAGCCTGCGTCGTGGCCTCCTTGCAGGCCGAGCTAGTTGTTTTGAGCTTGGAGGCTAGCTTGTTCTTTTCTTCCTGGAGGGCGTTGCGCTGCTTGTACAACCCCGTCAGGTCTCCTTCGACCTCCACGACCCTTGCCGCGTGCTTTGCACCGGCCTCTGTTTCTTTGGCCAGCGCATCGCTGGCCTGCTTCGCTGCAGCCTTATGCTGATCGGCTTCCTGCCGAGCTTTTTTCAGCTCGGACCGGAGCGCCTAAAGCTCCGAAGTGGAAGCTACAAACATATTGACACAGACTTAGATCTCGAACCAGCCGCATCGACACCCGAGGTACAATATTACGGTACTAAAGCTTTTGCTTACCTTGGGATTGCTCCATCTGCTTCTTAAGCAGATCCATGTCCTTCTCGGACCGGTCGAGCTTATGGTTCAGTTCTTCCAACTCTTTCGAGGTGGACACTGAAACCGAGTCCGAAACCTGCAAATGGCATTGTTAGCTTCCTCGGATGAATCGACCCCCTAATCGGCTTTGTGTATTTGACCAGGGTCTCGGGGGCTACTGTCTATTCGCTTTATTCAACTACCTTTCTTCCGTCTAATCCCCGAGCAAGATTATCGAATCTAACTCGGGGCTTGGGGGCTACTGTGGTTATACACTTGTAATAAGTACTTGCAGTAGTAAACGTCTTTGGACAAATTGCATTTTACTTATTATCTAAAGGCTATTGGATATATCTAATGCTAATAGCTCTACGCATTGACGTGATTTCAAAACATGATTAAAGGTTACCTCAAAGCCTTCATAGAGGCCCTTGAAGGCCTCCCTTAGACCGGCCTCTGCGGACCGGTAGTTCTTTAGCGTCGTGCCAAGAAGGACGCGGTGCTCAGCGACGATGGAGGAGCCCATCAGGGACACCTCCATCTCTTCGGTCCATCCCATGGACACCTACCCTCCAGCAGGTGGGGATGGATGGGCCACCTCGGTCCTCTCCGTTGAAGGAGGAGTCGCCGTCGTGGTCGGCTTCCGAGGTGGCTCTAATCCCCGAGGAGAAGCCGTGGTTGTCGGCTGTCGCCGCTCTTCCCCTCCCTTCGAGGAGGGGGCCTTCCCCGGTGAACCCTTGGAGGCCGAGGCCGACGCCTTGGCCATGGAGACCTCGGCGCCACCCCTCGTGGTAGATACGGGTGGGGCGGGCTGAGAGGTTGCCTCCCCCAGCCTGTCGTGGGCAGCAAGGGAGGGGTGATGCTCCTCCGAGGCACTGGGTGCAGGAAGCCCGCTTGATGACTCCTTGTCGCTGAGACGGGAGCATTGTGGGCTGCAAAGGGCGATCGCTCAAATTAGATTTACAGAGGAAAGGAATCGGAGCACATACAACATACCAGGAAACGAAGTGTAAAGCGTGTACCTCCTCGGTGGGGGTCTCTCCCAGTGTGGCTCGATGAGGTCGTCCTCTGATTCGGAGGGGACGACCTCGGCTGTAGCGAGGACCTGGTTTGGGGCGGCGTCGACGGCCTTTACAAGGTGCCTCCTTATTCGAGGGGCGTCGGGCCCCGCAACGTCCTCTGAAGCCGCCCTTTTTCTCTTCGGGGAGGAAGTGCTCTCCTCCCCCTCATCTCCTCCCCTTTTCCCCTCCTCGTCCGAGGAGGGGGCTTGGACTTCCTCGGACTTAGCGTCCGAGGGTTCTTGGATCCGAAGATCTCCCCTCTTCTTCCCCAGCTCCTTCTTCGCCTTTACGGGAGCCTTTGGGGGAACCACGGCTAGGAGGCCTGTATTTCGGGGCTCCGGTTGTCTTCTCGCAGCGGTGCCGAACACTGGATGAGCACCGCTCTGGGTGCCCATTTCTGGTAGCAGTGGAGAAAAGTTCAGACAAATACAACGAAAAGAATCTTACTGAATATACGAGATGATTGATACCTCGTTCGGGGCATGGGCGGCGCTGTAGCCGCTATCAGGCCCGGCCACGAGAAATAAGTTTTGGGACGGCTTGAAGAGAGCTGTCCACATCCCATCTAGGGTAGTGCGGAAGAAATTCCGCACTGTTGGTGCATCTTCGGGCTTGTAGAGCCACATGGGGCTAGCCCGAAGCTGGAGTGGAAGGATGCGGCGATGGAGCATCACATCCACCACATCTATTAATTTAACCTTCTTTTGCAGGAACTGGATCCTCTCCTGGAGAGAGGCGACCTCATCCGGATTGCCCCACTCCAAGCCCTGCTTCTGCCAGGACACAAGTTTCCGTGGAGGCGTACCTGTGAAGGCGGGGACCTCGGTCTGGCCTGCGGCGAGCGGCTCAGTGATGTAAAACCACTCGCACTGCCAAAGCTTCACGGTCTCGATGAAGGTGCCCTCCAGCCACTCCGGCTTCTAAAGTTTGCTGATCATGGCACCCCCACATTCGGTGAATTCGGTGCCGCTGCTCTTCGGCTTCACACAGAACGTCTTCAGCCATAGGCTGAAGTGAGGTTCCACGCGCAGAAATGCCTCGCAGGCGATGATGAAGGTGGTGAGATGTAAAATGGAATTTGGGGCTAGATTGTGGAAATCTAGCCCGTAGAAAAAAAAGGATCCCCCGCACGAAGGGTTGCAGGGGGAATCCCAGACCTCGGATGAGGTGAGGGATGAAGATGACCCGCTCCCCCTGCTTGGGAGTGGGGACGCGCTGGCCCGGCTCAAGGGCCCTGCAGACGGCGTCGGTGGGGATGTACCCCGCCGTTCGGAGCTCCTCGATGGTGGCGTCGGTGACCTTGGAGGCCACCCACCTTCCCTTCAGATCCGTATCGGCCATGGTTGCGGGATGCAAAGGACTGGAGAAGGCTTTAGGCTTGGGAAGGGGATTGAGGATACGAGAGCTTGGAGGGTTTGGGCGCTGGAGCAGTAGGAGAGCATGGGAAGAAGGATTTGTCACCCCCTGCTCTTTATAAGTCAGTAAAAAGACAAAGCGTCCCTCCGTTGCGCTGTAAAAATTGCCATGTTTCGGCCGATTATGCCGTTGTGGCCTCGTGGGGTGAAACAACTGATTGATGATATCCCCTAAAATGCGGGGCACGATCTCTGCCCTGATGAGACGTGCCAATGAGAGGGTTACCTCGAACCGTGATTCGAACAAGTAATAACTAATGTACATGATGTCATGGGTCATGACGTTTTGGTAAAGATGTCAGTGATTGACCGCCGAACTCATTCACACGACTAGTCTTCGGGACTAAGCGAGCCGTGTACTTCGGATTGACGAAGATCCATTTTTGTGGCACATGGTTGGCTGGCCTCGCTTCCTGCTTACACGGGGGACGTCTTCCAATTGGGGATTAGCGAGCCTCAGGGGGCATGGTAAGGAACTTGTCTGCTAAGCCAAAGACTCTCACGCCGAAGACATTTATCCAAAGAAGGTTACCATCCTCGGGTTTGAAGACAAGTTCGGGGGCTACTGATGATGTCCTGGACTAGGAGGTCCCGACCTAGTCGGTCTAGTCCATGGGCCGGGCTCAAGGCCCGTCAAAGAGCAAGGACACCGGAAGTTTCCAGCTTGAACAACCAACATATCGGGCTTCACCGGAGACTTGGCGTGTACCCCAAGAGTATTACATTCAGCACGTAACCCCTAGATGGTAACCGACCATGTGTAACCCTAGATACCCCTGGTGCCTATATAAGCCGGAGGGTTTAGTCCGTAGAGGCATAGATTCATCCATCATACCCTTAGGTTTAGACCACAACTTACGATCTCAAGGTAGATCAACTCTGTACCTTGATACATCCACAATGTAAACAAGAGCAGGACGTAGGGTTTTACCTCCTTAGAGAGGGCCCAAACCTGGGTAAATCATCGTGTTCATTGTCTCCTGTTACCCATCGATCCGATCTCACAGCTCAGGCCCCCCTACCCGAGATCTGCCGGTTTTGACACCGACAGTGGGTAAACAAATTACTGTTGGGCAATTGATAGAAAGGCACATAGTTATGATGTTATTCATGGCAATGATCATGTATATAGGCATCATGTCCGTGACAAGTAGACCGAAACGATTCTGCATCTACTACTATTACTCCACTTTGAGCACTTCTATGCTTGCCTCTCCACGTATTAAGTTCATAACAAACAGAGTAATGCATGAAGTATGATGACATGATGTAGACAGAATAAACTCAAGTAATATGAATAAACCCCATCGTTTTACCCTTAATGGCAACAATACAAATATGTGCGTCGCTACCCCTTCTGTCACGAGGTGAGCACACCGCAAGATTGAACCCATTACAAAGCACCTCTCCCACTGAAGATAAATAAATCTAGTTGGCCAAACCAAACGGCTAGATTGGAGATAAATACAAAGCTATAATAATCATGCATAATAAAGTTCAGAAAAGACTCAATTACTTTCAATGAATAATCTGATCATAAACCCACAATTCATCAGATCCCAACAAACACACCGCAAAAGAAGATTACATCGGATAAACTCCATGGACATCACGGAGAACTTTGTATTGAAGTTCAAAGAGAGAGAACAAGCCATCTAGCTACTAGCTATGGACCCGTAGGTCTGTGGTAAACTACTCACACATCATCGGAAGGGCAGCAAGGTTGATGTAGAAGCCCTCCGTGATCGATTCCCCCTCCGGCTGAGTATCAGAAAAGGCCTCCAGATGGGATCTCTGAAGAACATAAGCTTGCGGCGGCGGAAAAGTTATTTTGGGTGGCTGTCTATTGGTTTTCGAATTTCTGGGAATTTATAGAAGTGGAATTAGGTCAAACGGAGTTGCGTGGGACCCACAAGATCAGGGGGCGCCCCCCAGGGGCGCGTCAGGAGTGCTCGTGGCTCTCCTGTAGACCTTCTGGCCTCCTCCCGAACGTTCTAGTGTCCCTTCTGGTCCAGAAAAAATCATCGTAAAGTTTCATCACGTTTGAACTTCGTTTGGTACTGATTTTCTGAAAAGCCAAAAATAAGCAAAAAACACCAACTGGCATTGGGCACTGAGTTAATAGGTTAGTTCCAAAAATGATATAAAATTGCATATAAAGCATATAAAGTATCCAGGATTGATAATTTAGTAGCATGAAACAATCAAAAATTAGAGATACGTTGGAGACGGATCAGCATCCCCGAGCTTAATTCCCGCCCGTCCTCGAGTAGGTAATGATAAAAACAAAATTTTTGATGTTGAACGCTACCTAGCATGTTTATCATGTAATCTCTCTTATGGTATAAATATTGAGAAACGATGATGTAATTGATATCAACACAATAATATCCATGAATACAAGAACATAATCATTAAGTTTTCAAAATATATTATGCTCAACGAATGTTATCCCTACTCATTGAATTATGTAAGCATGGCATGACCCCGCCTTCACCGCATAAATATAAATCATGAGCACCCCGGTGTCAAACCAGGCAATTGGATCATACTTTTTAACGCGCTTCAGCATTTTCAACGCCACTCATTACATGAGCGGGAGACATGGACATTAGCAATATAGGTGGAATAGAATGCGGTGGTAGAGATATATAGGAGAAGTCAAAAAGGAAGAAAGGCTCGCATCAACTCGGCGGATCAATAGTCAATGGAGACACCCATCAATCGATATCAATGCGAGGAGTAGGGACTGCCATGCAACGGATGCACTAAGAGCTATAAGTGTATGAAAGCTCAACATGAAAATAAGTGGGTGTGCATTCAATTTGCTTCCTCATGAAGACCTCGGGCATTTTGACGAAGCCCGTCATCGGAATATACAAGCCAAGTTCTATAATGAAAAATTCCCACTAGTATATGAAAGTGATTACTGAGGAGACTCTCTATATGAAGAACATGGTGCTACTTTGAAGCATAAGTGTGGTAAATGGAGAGTAGCATTGCCCCTTCTCTCTTTGTCTCTCAATTTTTTTAGAACAATCTCATGGACCTCATCCCCTCATTTTGGAGGACTCATCTGTCTCCATCATTCTTTTTCTCACTGGGACAATGCTCTAATAATGATGATCATCACACTTCTATTTACTTACAACTCGATATTACAACTCGATAAACTGATACAAGATGACTCTATATGAATGCCTCTGGCAGTGTACCATGATGTGCAATGATCTAGCGTAACATGTATAATAATGATGAACGGTGGCTTTGCCATGAATATCATGTCACCACTATATGATCATGCAAAGCAATATGATGATGAACACACATGTCATATGACGGAACAGTGGAAGTTGCATGGCAATATATCTTGGAATGGCTATGGAAATGCCATGATTGGTAGGTATGGTGGCTGTTTTGAAGAATATATAAGGAGGCTTATGTGTGATATAGCATATCATATCACGGGGTTTGGATGCACCGGCGAAGTTTGCACCGAGTCTCGAGGTGAGAAAGGGCAATGCATGGTACCGAAGAGGCTAGCAAATTGTGGAAAGGTAAGAGTGCGTAATTGTCCATGAACTCACATTAGTCATAAAGAACTCATATACTTCTTGTGAAAGGTCTATTAGCCCTCGAAGCAAAGTACTACCCGCATGACCCTAGGGAGGAGGTTGGTAGGAGTTAACCATCGCGCACCCACGATTATGACAGCACTCAAGGATTTCAATCAGACATAAAAATGCTAAAACCTCCCCACCATGCCATGATGGACACTTAAATGAGTAGTGCATAACAAGCTTTGATATCGATATTTTTACTAACCAATGATCACGAACTAATACCATTTCGTATTATGACATCAATATAATTAAAACATACGTTTCATATTTAGTGATCTACATGAAAGTTTTTATTATACCACTCTTGAATACCTATCCTTTTCAGTCTAATCTCATAACTCGTGCACATTACCACTTCCTATTCAAGACGCTCAAAAATATTTTAAGTGAAGCATGAGAGTGCAATCATTTCTATAAAATATAACCACCATCGTGCTCTAACAAATATAAGTGAAGCACAAGAGCAACTGCCTAGCTCAAAAGATATAAGTGAAGCATATAGAGTATTCTAACAAATCACGATAAATATGTGTCTCTCTCAAAAGGTGTGTTCAGCAAACAATGATTGTGGCAAACTAAAAAGCAAACAAAACTATGGCACAAGACGCTCCAAGTAAAACTCATATCATGTGATGAATAAAAATATAGCTCCAAGTAAAATACCGATAGATTGTAGACGAAAGAGGAGATGCCATCCGGGGCATCCCCAAGCTTAGACGCTTGGGTCTTCCTTTAATATTACCTTGGGGTGCCTTAGGCATCCCCAAGATTAGGGTCTTACTGCTCCTTATTCCTTCATCCATCGTGATCTCACCCAAAACTTGAAAACTTCAGCACACAAAACTCAACAGAAACTTCATGAGATCCGTTAGTATAATAAATCAATCATCCACTTTTGTTACTGTTATAAACTCATTCATAATTGTTCTTGCATAATACCTAATGTATTCTAACTTCTCCATGACTTATACCCCCCGATATAATCCATAGTTTCATTAAAACAAGCACACTATGCAATAAAAACAGAATATGTCTAAAACAGAGCAGTACGTAATGACAGAATATTTATCCATACGTCTATAACTCCAAAAATTCTGAAAAATTAGGACAACGTAAATAATTTGTACCCCAATACTGTGTAAAACTTTCAGATTTTTCTGATGTTCCAGGTATAATGTAAAATCAAATACTTGGCGTAAAAATTTCTGTTTTCAAACAACATCAATTATACTATCATTTAAATAATCTCAAAGGCATTACTTGCCACAAACAAAATTCGGGCACTGGACACAAAACTTTCTGTTTTCCAAACAGCATCAATTATACTATCTTCCAAATCATCCCAAAGGTTTTACTTGGCACAAACACTAATTAAAAACATAAAAACACAATCATAACAGTAGCATAAAAGTGAAAACACACAATAACAGAAACAAATGATAAAAATTTATTTTATTCATTGGGTTGCCTCCCAACAAGCGCTTTCTTTATAGCCATTAAGATAGGCTTGAGATTTCAATGATGCTCTCATGAAAGATAGTAATTGAAACACAAAGAAAGCATCATGCAACATGTGAAAAACACATTTAAGTCTAACATACTTCCTATGCATAGGCATTTTATAGGAAAACGAATTATCAAGGCAAGAAATATTTAGCATATGCATGGAAGAAGAAAGAAATAATAACAATCTCACAATGAAAAGAGGTAATTTAATGACATGAGAATTTATAAAACCGCATTTTCCTCTCTCATAATAATTACATGTAGAATCATAATCAAATTCAACAATATAGCTATCATAAACAATAATCTCTCTATGATCCACATGCATAAAAAATTTATAACCTTCCAAGATAGTGGGATTATTATTACCTAAAGTTGACGCTCTTCCAAACCCACTTTTAATAGTATTGCAAACATTATTATCAATAACATATTCATCATGAGGCTTAAATAAATTTTCAAGATCATAAGAAGCATTATCACCCCAATCATGATCATTGCAATAAGTAGTGGACATAATAAAATTATCATCTCTAAGCTTGTAGTTTTGCATATTATTAGCACAATTCACATTAATATAATTTATAGTAACATAATTGCAACCATGCTTTTCATTGAAGGAGCTATCATGAATCACTTTATAAATTTCTTCTTTCAACACTTCATCATAATTTTCAGATTCATGATTTTCAAGCAAAACTTCATTGAGGAAATCAAGTGCACTCAACTCACTGGCAATTGGTTCAACATAATTGGGTCTTTTGAAAAGATTAGCAAGTGGATGAGGATCCATATCAATAGATTTTTAGCAAGCGAAGATGCAAGCAAATAGAAGGCACATGGCAACACAAGCAAAGATAGCAAACAAGAAGAAGGCAAACGGAAAATATTTTTGTATTTTTGTAAAAACTTTTTAGAAGTGGGGGAGATGAAAACGAGAGGCAAAGGCAATCAAAAAGTAAATAAAGTAAATGCAAGGAGATGTAAGTTTTATGCATAGGTACTTGATAGATGTTCATGATGTCTCCCCGGCAACGGCGCCTGAAATTCTTCCTGCTACTTGTAGCTTGCGTTGGTATTTTCCCCGAAGAGGAAGGGATGATGTAGCATAGTAGAGATAAGTATTTCCCTCAGTTATGAAACCAAGGTTATCGAACCAGTAGGAGAATCACACAACACCTCGTTAGCAGCACCTGCACACAAACAACAAATCCTTGCACCCAACGTAAACAAGGGGTTGTCAATCCCTCGGCGGTCAATTGCAAGATTAAATTGTATGTGATAGATACATAGATTGAAACAAAAATACAAAATAAAATAAAATAAAATGGCAGCAATATTTTTAGGGTTTTAGTAATATGATTTAGATAGACCCGGGGGCCATAGTTTTCACTAGAGGCTTCTCTAAAGAAAATAGCATACGGTGGGTAGACAAATTACTGTTGGGCAATTGATAGAAAAGCAAATAATCATGACGATATCCAAGGCAATGATCGTGTATATAGGCATCACGTACGAGACAAGTAGACCGACTCCTGCTTGCATCTACTACTATTACTCCACACATCGACCGCTATCCAGCAAGCATCTAGTGTATTAAGTCCATAAAGAACGGAGTAACGCCTTAAGAACGATGACATGATGTAGACAAGATAAACTCACGTATGAATAAACCCCATCTTTTTACCCTTAATAGCAACGATACATACGTGTCATGTCCCTTTCTGTCACTGGGATTGAGCACCGCAAGATCGAACCCATTACAAAGCACCTCTTCCCATGGCAAGATAAATCAATCTAGTTGGCCAAACCAAATCAATAGATCGGAGAAGAAATACGAAGCTATAATAATCATGCATAAAAGAGATCAGAGAAGACTCAAATAATATTCATGGATAATCTGATCATAAACTCACAATTCATCGGATCCCAACAAACACACCGTAAAAAGTGATTACATCGGATATAACTCCAAGAATATCGAGGAGAACATTGTATTGAAGATCAAAAACAGAGAAGAAGCCATCTAGCTACTGCCTATGGACCCGAAGGTCTGTGGTAAACTACTCACGCATCATCGGAAGGGCAGCAAGGTTGATGTAGAGCCCCTCCGTGATCGATTCCCCCTTCGGCGGAGTACCGGAGAAGGCCTCCAGATGGGATCTCTCGAGAACAGAAACTTGCGGGGGCAGAAAAAGTATTTCGTGGACTCCCCTGAGGGTTTCTGATTTTTCCTGAATTTATAGTGGTGGAATTAGGTCAAACGGAGCTGGGGTAGGCCCACAAGGCACCAGGGCGCGCCTGCCCCCCCAGGCACGCCCTGGTGGCTCGTGGCCACCCCCTCTGGTGTCTGGTCTTCTCCCAAAGCTTCTAGTGTTGTATATGTCCAGAAAAAATCTCCAAAAAGTTTCGTAGCATTTGGACTTCGTTTGGTATTGATTTTCTGTAAAACAAAAACCGGGCAGAAAACAGCAACTGGCACTGGGCACTGAGTTAATAGGTTAGTCTC
Source organism: Elymus sibiricus (assembly GCA_039707655.1). NCBI lineage: Eukaryota > Viridiplantae > Streptophyta > Magnoliopsida > Poales > Poaceae > Elymus > Elymus sibiricus. The sequence goes on from CM077672.1 coordinate 396,023,259, forward strand.
CAAAAATGATATATAATTGCTGTAAATGCATATAAAAACATCCAAGATTGATAATATAAAAACATGGAACGTTCAAAAATTATAGATACGTTGGAGACGTATCAGCATTCCCAAGCTTAATTCCTGCTCGTCCTTGAGTAGGTAAATGATAAAAACAGAATTTTTGATGTGGAATACTGCCTATCATATTCATCACATATTCTTTTCTTTTATAGCATGGACATTGGACTTGAATGATTCAAAGCAATAGTCTATAATTTGACATGAAGATATAAATACTCAAGCATGCTAACAAGCAACCATGTCTTTCAAAATATCAACGCCAAAGAAAGTTATCCCTAGCCCATTATGCTCAATCATTGATCCATTCATGAAACACACTCAAATATTAGCTACATCCAATGCACAAGTATGACAATGGTGCTCTCTAGTTGGTGCTTTTGTAAGAGAAGATGGAGACTCAAAAAAAATAAAAATTGCATAAAAGTAAATAGATAGGCCCTTCGCAGAGGGAAGCAGAGATTTGTCAAATGTGCCAGAGCTCAAAGCTGAAATTAGAGAGATAAAAATATTTTGAGAGGCATGCTTTTCCTGTCAACGAATACGACCGAGAATTCCCAATATTTTCCATGCTAGACACATCATAGGCGATTCCCAAACAGAAAGTAAAGTTCATTTCCTTTCCACCATTCTTTCACAATCCATGGCTAGCCGTATCCACGGGTGCCCTCCAAACCAACACTTTCCAAGGAATTTTGTTGTTATTAATTTTTGATTTCATTGTGGGACTGGGCATCCCTATTACCAGCCACTCTCTCGTGCAATGACAAGTGAATAAACACTCATCGTGAGAATAACACACCTAGCATGGAAAATAATGACCACCCCCTGCCGGTTCACGAGCGGTACGGGCACACAAATCGGAAAAATTATTTTGAAAATTAGAGTTGGCACACACAAATTTACTTGGAACGGCATTTAAATACCGCATATAAGTAGATATAGTGGACTCATTTGGCACAACTTGGGTTTAAGGATTTTGGATGCACAAGCAGTATTTCCGCTTAGTACAAATGAAGGCTAGCAAGAGATTGAGAAGCAACCAACCAAAAAACGAAAACGGTCATAAACATGCATTGAACACAACTAACACCGAATAATGCACCATAAGTAGGATATAATTTCTTTGTATAACTATTGACTTGATGTGCATGCATAGGGAATCACAAACCTTAACACGAATATTCTTACTAAATCACAATTACTCACTAACATGACTCACATATAATTTCTTTGTATAACTATTGACTTGATGTGCATGCATAGGGAATCACAAACCTTAACGCTCGTGGCCACCCCCTCTGGCGTCTGGTCTTCTCCCGAAGCTTCTAGTGTTGTATATGTCCAGAAAAAAATCTCCAAAAAGTTTCATAGCATTTGGACTTCATTTGGTATTGATTTTCTGTAAAACAAAAACAGTGCAGAAAACAATACCTGGCACTGGGCACTGAGTTAATAGGTTAGTCTCCAAAAATGATATATAATTGCTGTAAATGCATATAAAAACATCCAAGATTGATAATATAACAGCATGGAACAATCAAAAATTATAGATACGTTGGAGACGTATCAATTTTTATTACCTAAAGTTAACACTCTTTCGAAGCTAGTTTCAATAATATTGCAAATTTTCTCATCAATAATAGATTCATTATGAGGCTCAGATAAATTTTCAAGATCAAAAGAAGCATCACAATCACCACCCCAATCATGATCATTAGCACAATTGACATTCATAGAATTTATACTAACACAACTGCAATCATGCTTTTCATTCAATAAATGTATCCCAATAGCATTTTCTTTTACCACTTCTTCATTATTAGCTATTGGTTTACATTGAAAAGATTAGCAAGTGGATGAGGATCCATATGTCCTTATTTTTATTTTCCTTGAGCCACATGATTATTCCAAGCAAATAAAAAGTAGAGCAAGTAGATGATAATTTGTGTGAAGGAACCTATAGGTATTTGATGATGTCTTCCCCGACAACGGTGCCAGAAATTCTTTCTGCTACTTGTGAGCTGCGGTGAGATTTTCCTCGAAGAGGAAGGGTGAAACAATATAGTAGTACATAGTATTTCCCTCGGTGAGAACTAAGGTTATCGAACAAATAGGTGAACCAAGCAAATCCTAGTCAAGCAGTACCTACGCAACCAAGAGCAAATACTTGCACCCAACGCGGGCAATAGGGTTGTCAATCCCCTTGAACGTGTTACATGCAAGGATTAAATCTGGTAATGATAGATATATAAATTGAAAAGTAAATAAAATGTAAAACAATTGCAGCAAGGTAATTTAGGTTTTTGTAATATGATAAAAGTAGACCCGGGGGCCATAGTTTTCACAAGAGGCTTCTCTCTCGAAATGTAGCATACGGTGGGTAAACAAATTACTGTTGGGCAATTGATAGAAAAGCACATAGTTATGATGTTATTCATGGCAATGATCATGTATATAGGCATCATGTCCGTGACAAGTAGACCAAAATGATTATGCATCTACTACTATTACTCCACTTCGAGAGCGCTTCTATGCTTGCCTCTCTGCATATTAAGTTCATAACAAACAGAGTAATGCATGAAGTATCATGACATGATGTAGACAGAATAAACTCAAGCAATATGAATAAACACCTTCGTTTTACACTTAATGGCAACAATACAAATACATGCCTCGCTGATACGTCTCCAACGTATCTATAATTTTTGATTGTTTCATGCTATTATATTATCATTCTTGGATACTTTATACGCAATTTTATATCATTTTTGGGGATTAATCTATTGATACGTCTCCAACATATCTATAATTTTTGATTGTTCCATGCTATTATAGTACCAATCATGGATGTTTTTTATATACATTTACAACAATTATATATCATTTTTGGGACTAACCTATTAACTTAGTGCCCAGTGCCAGTTGCTGTTTTTTGCCTCTTTTTGGTTTTCCAGAATATCAGTACCAAACGAAGTCCAAATGCCACGAAACTTTCTGAAGATTTTTTTATGGACATAAGAGACACTAGAAGCTTTGGGAGGGGACGAGAAGATGAAGCAGTGGCCCACGAGGCACCACGGCGCGCCCCAGGGGGGCGTCCAGGTACCTCGTGGGGCCCACAAGGCTTCGTTTGATCTAATTCCACCTCTATTAATTCTCTAAAATCTGGAAACCAACATAGGAGTCCACGAAATACTTTTTCCGCTGCCGCAAGTTTCTGTTCTCGAGAGATCCCATCTGGAGGCCATTTTTGGCACTCCGCCGGAGGAGGAATCGATCACGGAGGGGCTCTACACCATCCTTGCTGCCCTTCTGATGATGCGTGAGTAGTTTACCACAGACCTTCGGGTCCATAGTTAGTAGCTAGATGGCTTCTTCTCTCCTTTTGATCTTCAATACAATGTTCTCCTCGATGTTCTTGGAGTTCTATCCGATGTAATCACTTTTTGCGGTGTGTTTCTTGGGATCCGATGAATTGTGAGTTTATGATCAAATTATCCATGAATATTATTTGAGTTTTCTCAGAACTCTTTTGTGCATGATTATTATAGCTTCGTATTTCTCTCCGATCTATTGATTTGGTTTGGCCAACTAGATTAATTTATCTTGCAATGGGAGAGGTGCTTTGTAATGGGTTCGATCTTGCGGTGCTCAATCCCAGTGACAGAAAGGGGCATGACACGTATGTATTGTTGCTATTAAGGGTAAAAAGATGAGGTTTATTCATGCGTGAGTTTACTTTGTCTACATCATGTAATCTTGCTTAACGCGTTACTCCGTTCTTTATGGACTTAATACACTAGATGCATGCTGGATAGCGGTCGATGTATGGAGTAATAGTAGTAGATGCAGGCAGGAGTCGGTCTACTTGTTTCGGACGTGATGCCTATATATATGATCATTGTCTTGGATATCGTCATGATTATTTGCTTTTCTATCAATTGCCCAACAGTAATTTGTTCACCCACGGTATGCTATTTTCAAGAGAGAATCCTCTAGTGAAAACTATGGCCCCGGGTCTATCTTAAATCCTAAAAATACCTTGCTGCACTTTGACTTTTTTTATTTTGTATTTTTGTTCGATCTATTTTTCTATCACCATACAATTGTGACGCCCCGACTTAATCACGCACTAATCATACACGCAAATGCGCATGATCAAGACCAGGGAATCACGGGAAGATATCACAACACAACTCTAGACACAAAATAAAATAATACAAGCTTTATATTACAAGCCAGGGGCCTCGAGGGCTCGAATACAAAAGCTCGCAAACAAGCGTTAGCGGAAGCAACAACAGTAACTGAGTACAGACACAAAGTTAACAAGCTTCCTTAAGAAGGCAAAAACAAAGAATGACTCTGATCGAAAAGGCGTAGGCCTCGTGCCTGGGAGCCTCCTAAACTACTCCTGGTCGTCGGTCTCCAAGTAGTAGTATGCTCCACCGGGGGGGTTGTTGTAGTCGTCGACTGAGGCAGCTGGCTCCGGGGCTCCGTCATCTGGTCGCAGCAATCGGGTATGGGGGAAAAGAGGTAGCAAAGCAACCGTGAGTACTCATCCAAAGTACTCGCAAGACTTATATCAGATCTATGCTAAGTATGCATCGGTATCAAATGAAGGGGCTGTATCTGTGGACTAGACTGCAGAATTGCCAGAATAGAGGGGAAGGCCTTGCCTATCGAAGACTAGCATCTTCAACGTCTTGCAGCATTAGAAGAGTGCAGATTAGTATATAATAAAGCAACAAGCATGTAGTAGCAAAGCCTAGAGATCCTTCCTCGACTCCCTGTAGGAGATATGCCCTAGAGGCAGTAATTTCAGTTACTTTTGTATCTCCAAGTTTGTAATGAAAGTTTATGTTCCATGCTATAACTGCAATGATTCTCGAGTCTACAAATTAAACGAGGCTTGGAGGGAAACTCATGTGCACGTGTGGTATAATAAACGGTAAATTGTATTCCTAGTCTTGCCTCTAAGACTAACTCATGTTTTAGGGGATACCATAAAGTCAAATTGGTCTTGGCACATGCCTGATAATTCTTAGAGGGTGCCAGAATCATTCTGGAAACTTTTTGGAATTTTCTGGAATGAAAACCGGAAATGTTCCGGAGCTGCCGAAACCGCTTCAGATGCTTTTCGCAGATGAAATCACTAAATCGGAATTGTTCCGGCTCGCGTTGAAAATTATTTTGGTGGGTACTAGAATTGTTCTAAGCCCACATGAATATTTTCAGTTCGATCAGACGCTGAAAAATGTCGTCGTGAATAGTGAAAGTGCTTTTTGGATATTTGTGGAAAAACACCTTTTTGGATATTTCCAAAAAGGTTTCTAGAAGGCCTTGGGGGCCAAGGCAGCCCCTCATGGGGGTCCCCCAAGGGTGTGGCCGGCCAAGAAGGGTGGGGCACCATGGTGCTCCACATGGCACTCCCATATGGCATATTCCTTTTATGAAAGGGATATTCCATGGGCATTTTGGGGTTTTTGTATGACAACTTTACCCCTTGGCTAGCCTATAAATAGAGGTGAGTGGGCAGCCCACTTCCTCATCCTTGTGCTCTCATACACATGCTATGCTTTGCTATCTCTCTCTTCTCCCTCACACGAAAAGAGTTTTTCGTAGAGCCGAAAGGCTGTCTGGGTTCCGGCAGGAACTAGTTCTGGACGGCGAAGCCCTGCCGGATAGTTGACACCGTATGTGTGCAACCCCGTAGAGAGGTCGTAGTTTCGATCTTTTGCCCGAGGGGCTGTTCGAGGGTCCTCCCGAAGGGCTGTCCGAGTTTTCGTTCGAGTTTCCGGCGTCCTCCCGAAGGGCTGTCCGGGTAACTGTTCGGGTTCCGTGGGTCCTCCCGAAGGGTTGTCCGCGACATTGTCCGGGGGACTGTCCGACCGCCTCCCGAAGGGCTGTCCGACGAGGGAGTACATTCTCGCGGTTGGGAGGTTGTAAAATCCTAGCTGCGGGAATCTGCACCAACGATCTCCACCGACTCTTCTTCCGCTGCGCTACGAGTCGGTACGGATCAGATCAAACCTTGTATGCAATCTCCATAGTGGTCCTGGGCGTGCTCGCTATACCGAAATTTTTTGTTTTCTGTCACGTTCCCCAACACTCCCTGCGAGAAAGCAATCCCGGAGCTTACAATTAATTAACATGTATCCAGTTCAAGTTGTAGTAGATCGAGATACAACACTGAGGGTCGTGTTACCGTGGACACGGCTATTCGAATAGATAATCTTCCCTGCAGGGGTGCACTACTGTTACCCAACACGTTCGATTAACTCTGGCCGGACACACTTTTCTGGGTCATGCCCGGCCTCGGCTAATCGACATGACATAGTCCTACCTAGGCTCAGTAGAGAGGTCCCCGCTGGTCTACATCCTAAGTGCTCAGGGATCTTTGGCCCATCGCCCTTTACACTCCGGGTCATTGCGAGCAGGGCGAATCTCAGCACCACCTCTCTCCAGGATGGCACCGGCCCAACCGTGCCGCAATGCTGAACTGGATGTCTGACAGAGCTTTCGGCTGATACATACGGCGCCGAGGGCCCCATTAAACCATTATCCCGCGTGGTGGTAGTGCGTATAGGCCAGTAGCCAACTCAGATCAATACCCAAATCCGTTAATGCCTTATTAATTTAAGTGACGGCTGTCGGGACAAGTCCGGAGCTACCACCACAACCTGGGTGGTACCGCTAATCAGCCAGCCGCCACAGTAACTCTCGCGGGTGCTCTCTGGGCCCGCCCGACTTTCATGTGTATCTCTCGCGGGTACCCCTCGGGGTCGACCCGACTTTATCCAGTAGATGTAGTAAAATCCAGGTAACCGTGTGTTCATAACATCAAGATGGAATCCGAGGAATCACCCTCATTGGATTCCCACTCGATGTACCCGTCAAGGTGAACCCGGAGTAATCACCCTCGATGGTATTCACACTTGCGGGGTTGCACGACAGAAGCTACGTCGGAAGTGGTGACAGAGGAATCACCCTCGGTAACCCACAACCAACTAGCTGTACCACAGAGGCAACATCAAGAGTGAGATAAGAGGTATCACCCTCGGCAGTCGATATTAGCTCTGCAGAGTCGTGCAACTTAGGGGATGTGTGGTGATGTGCTGGTCTCAGCCCGTCGATCACATCGATCAAGGCACTAATAACTAAGCGGGGCATCTAGGACAAGGGAGAGGGGCCACAGATGGATTTCCATAGAACCTATACTAAGCATTTAGTATAGCAGGTAAGGTATCAACAGCAGTTTACAAAAACAGGCTATGCATCAGAATAGGATCAATCAAAAGCAGTAGCAAATTCTATTGCAAGCAGGCGGGAGAAAGAATAGGTGATATAGGCATGCTCAAGGGGGTTTGCTTGCCTGGTTGCTCTGCAGGCGAAAAGGAATCTTCAACGGTGCAGTCAATCCCCTATTCGTCAGTGGTCTCGGAGTCTACCGGAGAGGGAGAGGGGGAAGAAACAGATAAATACAAGCATACAAATGCAATGACATGCCTAAATGATATGCAGGGGTGATATACTGCATCTCTAAATATTTTAGAGGATTTAGAAATTTATTTGGAATTATTTATCCAAAGTCATGCACTATTCATCTACCGGAAACATGTAAAAAGTTCCATGTTCATCTACTTAGAGGCTTCTAACATGAGTGGAGATGACATATTCGGATTCGTCATATTTTTTTGATCATTTTTCATATATAAATTATTTTCATCCGAGTTACGGTTTATTTTATATGATTTTTCAAAGTTTTAATCATTTTCTGTATTCTCTGGAATTAATTCTAATTATTAAATTAGAATTATCCAAAACAGTATCCCATGACGTCAGCATGACGTCATAGTGACGTCAGCGGTCAAACCCAGCTGGTCAGGGTCAAACCTGACCAATGGGTCCCGCATGTCATACACAGCGGTTAATCCAACGGTTTAAATTTAACTAAAAGGATTAATTAGAGGGTGGGTCCTACTATCAGTGACTGTTAATTTAACAGATTTTAATTAACAGATTAATTAACATTTATTATTTATAAAAATGTTTAAATTAGGCGGGTTCGATGTCAGCGACTGGGCCCTGCCTAGTCAGCCAGTTGACCTGGTCAACTGGTCAACTGGCCCCGCAGGACCCAGCTGCCAGCGACCCAGAGAGGGCCACCTGGTAGGCCAGGTCCGCGCCGGCATCGGAGAGAGCTCCGGCGAGCCTCGACGCGGCGGAGCGGACGGGCGGTGCCCGGATTTCGCCGTCCGGCGACCAAAACGATGGCGGTTGGTCGCGTTCGAACGAGGAGCGCGAGCTGCGTCGATCTACGCCACGGGCACGAGGTGAGGTGGCCGGAGGCGAGCCCTACGACGTGGCAGGCGGCGGTGGTTTCGTTGCAACGAGGCACGGCGAGGCTCGCGGGCAGGCGCGTTGGCCTCCTGGGAACCCCAGGAGCACAACGGTGAGCTCGGACGCGGGATGCTGCAGCGGAGGCCACGCCGGCGAGCTCAACGGTGACGACCAGTGCGGTCATGGCAGGAAGCTAGTCTTAGCGTGCGTGTGACACCAGAAAGAGATGGGGAAGTAGCGGGTGCTCACCGAGGGGACGCACGGTGGTCCGGTGGAGGATTAGGAGCGCTGAACGAGGCAGATCGACGGCGGCGGGCGGCGACGCCCAACGGGGAGGAAGAGCTTGTTTTGGTCGGTGTGGGCGCGCCCGGCTCGAATGGAAGGCACCAGCCGACGTAGGCGAGCGAGGCGGAGCTCGAGGACGCGGAGAGATGCCGCGGAGGGCACGGTGGCCACGGGATCGAGGCGGCGCGGCGGCGACCACGTCGGGCACGTCTCCAGAACGACGCGGGAACGAGAGGGAGAGGGGACTGAAGTTAGGGTTCGACGCGGGGTTCGACGGGGAGGCCGAGGACGGCCTTAACCTCGCCGGAGCGCCGCGGGATGGACGGCGCGTGGCGATCGGCGGCGTGTCAGCGCGCGCGGCCGACACTACGCGGGAGGAAGGGGATGACCGGGGAATGGGCTGGGCCGGTTACTGTGCACATAGAGCCCATGTGCACAGTGAACCCTTCTCCCTTTTCTTTTTATTTTTCTGTTTCTTTGATTCTTTTCTGCTTTGCAAAATGTTTGGCCACAATATGACTTTTGTAAAATATGTAGTTGGTCAAATCAGATACTAGGCAATATCTAGTACTGCCATAAAAAGGTTTGGGACTTAATTGAATTCATTTGTATTTTTCAAGATGAAAATGGATTTAGTAAGGCTGTTTTGGGTACTGTTTTGGTTGCTAGGGTCAAATTTGGAATTCAATTAATGTTTATTTTATTTTTATAATTGCTTTCGAATTATTTGCAACATTGTGAACTATTTGGTTTTAACATTTGATCAATTTTTATTTTGACTTGCATTTGAATTTTTTTTAAAGTGGAATTTGAAATGGGATAAGAACAAATGATGATTTAGCACTGCAAATGAAGATGACTTGGCATGATTAGAAGATGATCACTGTAGCATATTACAAGGGGGTGTCACAACAATTTAATCTTGCAATTAACCGCCGAGGGATTGACAACCCCTTGTTTGCGTTGGGTGCAAGGATTTGTTGTTTTGTGTGCAGGTACTGCTAACGAGTTGTTGCATGATTCTCCTACTGGATTGATAACCTTGGTTTCATAACTGAGGGAAATACTTATCTCTATTGTACTGCATCATCCCCTCCTCTTCGGGGAAATTCCAACGCGGCTCACAAGTAGCAGGAAGAATTTCTGGCGCCGTTGCCGGGGAGACATCATCAACATCTATCAAGTACCTACGCATAAAACTTACATCTCCTTGCATTTATTTTATTTGCCTTTGCCTCTCGTTTTCATCTCCCCCACTTCTAAAAAAGTTTTTACAAAAATATTTTCTATTTGCCTTTTTTCTTGTTTGCTTCCTTGCTTGCTTGTTATCTTGTTTGCGTAGCCACGATGTTTCAAGAAAAGACAAAATTGTGTGATTTTTCTAATACTAATAATAATGATTTTTTTAGTACTCCGATTGCTCCTCCCACCGCTAGTGCGGAGACTTGTGATATTAATGCCGCTTTGCTAAACTTGTCATGAAAGAACAATTTTCTGGTAGCTAGTCCTAATGAAGATGCTGCATCCCATCTTAACACTTTCGTAGAATTGTGTAATATGCAAAAGAAAAAAGATGTGGATAATGATATTGTGAAATTAAAGTTATTCCCGTTCTCATTGCGGGGTCGTGCAAAAATTTGGTTTTCATCTTTACCACGAAATAGTATCGATTCTTGGGATAGGTGTAAAGATGCTTTTATTACCAAGTATTTTCCTCCCACGAAAATTATTTCCCTTAGAAATCAAATTATGAATTTCAAGCAACATGATCACGAACATGTTGCCCAATCTTGGGAAAGGATGAAGTTAATGATAAGAAATTGCCCTACTCATGGTTTAAATTTATGGATGATCATACAAAAAATTTATGGGGGTTTAAATTTTGTTTATAGAAATCTTTTAGATTCTGCCGCGGGTGGTACTTTTATGGAGATTACATTGGGGGAAGCTACTAAATTACTTGATAATATTATGGCAAATTATTCACAATGGCATACTGAAAGAGCTCCTACTAGTAAAAAAAGTGAATTCTGTTGAAGAAATTAGTACTTTGAGTGAGAAAGTTGATGCGCTTATGAAATTGGTCGCTAGCAAAAACACTACTGTTGATCCTAATGATGTGCCTTTATCCACCTTGATTGAGCAAAATAATGATCCCGTAGATGTGAATTTTGTATCGCGAAACAATTTTAATAATAATGCTTATAGAGGTAATTTTAATCCTAGGCTGTTTCCTGGAAATTCCTCTAATAATTATGGCAATTCCTATGGTAATTCTTATAATAATAATAATAGGATGCCCTCTGATCTCGAAAGTAATATTAAAGAATTTATTAATGCTCAAAAAGTTTTCAACACTACGATAGAAGAAAAATTAAGTAAACTTGATGATATGTCTAGGAGCAATGATAAAATTATTCATGATCTGGAAAATCTTAAGACTAAAATTTTGCCACCCAAAATTGATATTAATGAATCAATTAAAGCTTTATATTTTTCTCCATGGATGAGAGTAAGAAAAGAACCGCCATGCTAAAAGCTAAACGAGAATTTTTAGAAAAAGCGATTCCTCCCGGTTTCTATTGTAGTAATGATGAGGATATTAAAATGATTGGTGTTTCATCTATTGATTCCTTGTTTATCAATATAAAACTTGATGAAAAGGGGACTGAAGAAGAGTCAAGTTTAGCTAGGAGGCGTCCCCATAATTCGGAGGGTGAAAAATTTGATGAAAAAATTGATAAAAGTGGGTCTAGAGAGGTAAAAAATTAACTAGTGATGTGCCCACTCTCTTGGATTACAAAGACTTTAATTATGATAGTTGTTCTTTGATTGAGTGTATTTCTTTGTTACAATCCATGCTAAATTCACCCAATGCTTGTGAACAAAACAAGGCTTTTACTAAACACATTGTAGAAGCAATGATGAAAGCGTTAGAAGAAAAGCTAGAACTAGAAATTTCAATTCCTAGAAAATTATATGATGAGTGGGAACCCACCATTAAAGTTAAAATCAAAAATTATGAGTGCAATGCTTTATGTGATTTGGGCCCTAGCGTTTCCACAATTCCAAAATCTCTATGTGAAGTGCTAGGTTTTACCAATATAGATGAATGTTCTCTTAATTTGCACTTAACGGATTCTACTATTAAAAAGCCACTGGGTAGAATTAATGATGTTCTTATTCCTGCAAATAGAAACTATGTGCCCGTTGATTTCATTGTACTTGACATTGAATGCAACCCTTCTTGCCCCATAATACTTGGTAGACCGTTCTTACGAACTATTGGTGCTATTATTGGTATGAAAGAAGGTAATATAAGATTTCAATTTCCATTAAAGAAAGGGATGGACCACTACCCTAGGAAAAGAATTAAAGCACCATATGAATCAATTATGAGGGCCACTTGTGGGATCAACTTGAAAGATGATAATACTTGAAACCTTGCATTATGCCTAGCTAGGGGCATAAAACAATAGCTATTTTTTTTAAAATAAAACACTTTTTTTATTAATTTTCAGAAATATTACGCCGTTTTAATTTTTTTTAAATAATACATCGTTGGCTTACTGCGGGCCGACAGGAGCCTATCGTCCTACTGCTGGCCGACAGGAGCCCATCGGCCTATCGGTGGCCGACAAGTGGCCTTTCGGCCACATGCAAGCCGAGTAGTGGCCAGCCCATGTCACCCCGCTCCCCACTCGGCCTGACCAGTGCCTGTCGGTGGCTGGGTCCCAGCCGACAGCCCTGTCGGCCACCCGCAGGCCGATCGGCTATCCACAGGCCGACAGGGTGGCCTGCCCACCCCCAAGCCCTTTTCTTCCTCCCTTCCCTCTCTTCTTCCTCTGGCTCGTTTCTTGCTTGCTGTTCATCTCTTCCCCACTCGAAAACTCTCTCATTTATACACCAAAATCAGCCATTTTTTTGCCGATTTGCCACCGTGGATGCATTGTAGGTAGTTGGGGGAGGCAAGGGAAACCTCGATCTACTGATGGGGTAGCTCGTGGTGTTCGTGGTGTGGTGGAGTCTCCGGCTCCGGTTCCGGTGATTGAAGTCCGCCATTCGTCGTTGCTTCGCACGCTTCAAGGGTATAATTCAATATACATTTTACCTGTCGTAGTTGTTCCGGTGGTAGTATTCGATAGTATGTTTGGATGTGAAATATATTAGGTGTGCGGATATTGTTATTTGCTCCGGTAGTATCCGTAATATATTTAGATGTCAAATATTTAGTTGTGTGAATATTTTTAGTTGCTCCGGTAATATTCCGTACTATATGTGGATGTCAAATATTTAGGTGTGTCAGTATTTGTAGTTGCTCCGGTAATATCCGTAATATATTTAGATGTCAAATATTTAGTTCTGTCAATATTTGTAGTTGCTCCGGAAATATTCGTAATATATTTAGAGTTAAAAATTTTAGGTGTGTGAATATTTGTAGTTGGTTCGGTAATATTCCGTAATATATGTACATGTCAATTATTTAGGAGTGCTAATATATTTAGTATGTCATGCTGCTTCATAGTTGTGTTTCACTGTTAAAAAACAATTTAGGTGAGCCGAGATGTCTGATGTAGTGAAGTTCGTATTTTACTACGGTCCTGGTACTGTCCAAACAACTGAGACGGGAGCTGATCTGAGTGAATTTGATTACATAGAGGTGCCACTGACCGCCCCTCGAACATGGTCAGTTAGTCAGTTGAAAGAATGGGTGACAGCAAGTTTAGGGCTTAATACTGAAACACACACCGTCGGTGTTCATGCATTGTGGACACAGTCAAGTTCAATCATTTACTTTTATTTGAGGCCAATAGAGCGAGACTCCCAGTGGCTGCGCTGGTTACAGGGTTGTGAACGCAAGGGATGCAATCCTGTTGCTTTAGTGCTTCCCGTCGTGAAGGAGGTCACTGCACATGAAGGCGAGGGTGGCTAGAGCAGTGAAGGGATGCAGTCAAATGCTGGAGATGATGGTTATGAACCAGGGCAGAGTAGTCAGGTAGAAGGAGGAAATGCCGATGGTTATTACAGTGGCGAGGCTTATAGCGGCGAGGCGGACGCTGACGAGGTAGATGGGCACATGCAGAACCTGATGGAAGAAGAAGACATCGATATTGACCGTGGTCATGCCGATGATTCTGACGAGTCGGATGAAGAGGAAAATGCAGAGGAGGTCCCGAATCCTGCATCATGGAATCATGACTTCTCATCTGCAATGACCGTGAACGATGGGCATGATTCTGCCTGGCAATATCACCAGAACAACATTGCGACGGGTGCTCTGTCTCCCAACAAAGAAGCTCTGAAGGACGCAATAATAAATTGGGCAATGTCCACGCAAAGGGTTTTCATAGCTGAGGTGTCTAGTCAGAAATACTTGACAATGGTATGCAAGAATGCAAGTTGTCCTGCCAGGGTGCACGGCTATCTCCCTAAGTATGGCACAAGTTGGGTGATCAGTGTCGTGGGAAACGAACACCTATGGGATCGCTATCGAGCGGATCCCTTTACGGTTCGGCAAGGGGAGAGGATTGCACAAAGAGCAGAACTAACGAACAGTACACGGGGATTTACCCAGGTTCGGGCCGCACGGATGCGTAAAACCCTACTCCTGCTTTGATTGTATTACTGTGGATGTTCTTGGCTAAGTTCTGGGAGCTACAGTATTCAGTAGCTACGCATGCAGAATGGGCTTTCGGCCTCTCCCCTCTGTACGCCTCGGGCCTCCTTTTATATAAGTCAAAGGGGCTACCACAGTGGCGTACGAGATAAGGCATGAGGTGGAAAGTAGCTACAGTGTTACCACAGCGTTATCATACCTAACCCTGACGGCTTAGGACAAACTCATTAAATGCACCGTGAGGTGTCCGTCGAGGTGTCCCTTAGTGTCTCGGGCTTGGAAAAGCTTTACAGGGGATGGGCAAAAGTAGCCATCCCATCAGCACCGCTTAAGCATCTCGTGGCCAGCATTACGCCACGTCACCATGAGGACAAGCCCTAAACGACAAGGCTGGCCGCTGCACTGGAGCGATAGCGCTGCACTGTGCAGAGCCTTGCCGGGACCGAATCCTTGCCGGGCCCGGGGCTTGCCGGGACTGAATCCTTGCCGGGCCCGGGGCTTGCCGGGCGCGAAGCTTCGCCGGCAAGGGCCTTGCCGGGCACGAGGCCTTGCCGGCAAGGGTCTTGCCGGGCCTCCGCAACCCTTTGGCCTTCTGTCTGGTCGTTGACTTGAACGTCTCCTTGGCATCTTAGTCTCGTGATTACTCCTAGCTATTCCCCGGCAAGGCTTGCCGCGGTACGGCTACAACTGCCCGTGCACAAGTAAGGGGTACTAAAGAAAGACCCATACTTTAGTACACCGACAGGAGCCCCCGGGCCTAGGCCATACACGGGTGCCAGGCCTGTTGGGCTAGGAACAAAACAGTGCACGGACACGCGTGGCAGGGAATAACTGCTTGCAATCATTATCTCTTTTACCACGTCCCTCCACTATGCGCATTAATCGCGCGACGTGGGAGACGTGGGCGGAAACTCCGCTGCAAAAGCGGGCGGTAAAGAGCCTGCCTCGCGCCTTCCCCATAAAAAGGGAATCGCAGAGGGCACTGCTCATTTACCCCCCTCCGCTTTTCCAATCTCAATCTCAGAACCGCCGCCGTCGTCTTCTTCCCCGCGCCCAAAGCAGAGCTTGTCTCCCTCCACCCTCCTCCACCGTGCTCTCGACGTCTTCAGCGCCCACCTCCATAGCCACCATGCCGCCTAAGCCGAGCAAGGGCAAGGCGGCGGAAGCGGCCGCCGCGGAGAGCAGGTTGGTGAAGATGCGGAAGGAACGCGCTGTCTTCCCCTCGACGCTTGATGCGGAGACCTTGAAGAAGAGGTACCAGTTCGCATGGGCGACTGAGACCACGGCGCATCCAGCCACCAAAGTGAGTGTAGCTTCTCGTAAGGCAGGGCCAGGAGATTATCCCTTCTTTGCCGATTACTTCTGGTGCGGCCTCTGTCCTCCGTACTCGGATTTCTTCGTAGACATCATGCTCACCTACGGCCTCCAACTGTTAGATTTCATGCCGAATGCCGTGACTTGTATGTCCGTCTTTGCGCACCTTTGCGAGAATTTTGTTGGGGTCATCCCGAGCACTGCACTTTTCCGGCACTACTTCTATCCCCATATCCACAAGGGTGACGCCCTCTCCGGCAGCATCGCTTGGATTCCGAGGTCGGCAACCAAGGAGACGTACCCAGAGGGGCTCTACCGCGAGAGATGGGATGAGTGGCGCGGCAAGTGGTGCTGGGTCCGGGAAAAGGAGCCCAAACCGTTCTGCAAGGATTGGGGCGCCGCGGACCCTGACGACAGCAAGCTCACCATCGCCATCACCAGGATACTGCGCCTCAGGGCCGCCGGTTTGAAGGTGGATATGATTGCTTCGGATTTCCTTCGCCGCCGCATCGCCCCACTGCAGAACAAGGGGCGCCCTGCCTGGGAGTACGCGAACGCCGCCGACGTCATGAGGGTGCGGCCTGGGCTGGATAATGATCTGACAGCCATAGGGCACGCGGCCCTCTGCCAACAGCTGTTCAAATCTGGAGCAGTGGGAGACTTGCCGGCTGGCGGCGTCCCATTATGTAACAACTCGTCGCTGACCTCCATTATCGCCATGATGCCGGTGTTCAATGCCCACAGCATCGACGAGAGGTGGATCGAGCCGTCCGCGGAGCAGGCGCTGGCGTTCTTCGACAACTTGACGGAGAAGGCCATCTGCGGGGAGGACCTTGTCCGCGCCACCACAGAGGAGGAGCTCGCCTACATCGCCAACAGGGCGGAAGAGGCGAACCTCGCCGAAGAAGCCGGCAGCACCGAGTCCAGCGGAGACGAGGACTTGCTGCGGGAAGATCTTGCCTGGCGGGGTCAGGCTACCGGGGAGCCGAGCGGAGCCGCTGCCGGGAGTTCTTCTGTCGGAGGCGCCGCCGAAGAGGAAGAAGAGGAGGAGGAAGAGCCCCCAGCTCTTCAACACGGGAAGAGGCGCGTCCTCCGGAAGAACGCCTCTGGCGCTCCAGCCCGCCAACCTTCCTCAAGCAGCGAGGCCTCCGGCAAAGGGGCGGCCGGCGAGGCCGCACCGCAAACTGCCGCTGCCAAGCGGCCCAGGACCAATCCTCCTCCTCCCCCGTCAGGAACTGCGGCGGGGGTCGGCTTCGACCTCTCCGCCATCAGCTCCGAGGAAGAAGAAGAAGAGTAAGGGTCCCGCCACAGCCTTGATTCTTATCCTTCTAGTTTTGCTTGATTAATTTGCTCTGTTTTTGCCTCCTCAGGGATACGGAGACTCTGGCGCAGAGGATGGCGAAGAGGGCCAAGACCTCAACGAGCGTCGAGCCGCCGGCAAGCACCTCGGGCGCGCCAGAAACGGTTCTCGTCAGCTCGGAGTCAAGCCCAGAACGCAACCCTCGACGCAGCCCCCGACGCAGCCCCCAGCGTGAGTCTTCTACTCACTACCCAGTGGCGCGTGCCGGGGTGTGCATCTTCTCTGCTGACATCTCCGGGCGTGCAGGAGCGGAGCAACGGCGAGAAGCAACAGCGGGAGCTGCCTCTGCCATGCCACCTCCGTCGACCACACCGCCCAGGGGCGAGTCTTCGGGCAATCTCTACCGTGACGAAGGGGAGGGGCCGGCAAGTGCAGGCTCCGGCAACCCCTTCCTTGACGCAGATAAAGTTACTTGCCCCAAAGAACTCTTGTCGTTTTGGTTTTTCTTCTTTTTTTTCTTTTTGTCTTCTTGAACTTCCTTCCCAGCTTCATCTTAATCAACTCCTTGGCTTTCAATCTTCTTCTGACAGAGCTCATGGACACTGACGTTGTCATCGAAGAGACTGCCAAGGATGCCGCCACTGAAGCCGACAAGGTTGCCGCCGAGGAGGCCGCCAAGCATGCCGCCGCCGAGGCCGCCAAAGCTGCTGCCGCCGAGGCTGCTGCCGTTGAGGCCGCCAAGGCTGCTGCCGCTGAGGCCGCCAAGACCGCTGCTGCCGAGGCCGCCAAGGCCGCTGCCACTGATGCCGCCAAGGCTGTGCAAGAGGAGGCCGCCAAGACGTCCGCCGAGGGAGCCGGCGAGAAGACCCGCGGCCATACTGACGGCGCTTCCGCCGCAGGAGCGCCAGGCGCTTCTACTGCCGCGGGGCCCTCAACTGCCGAAGACCAACCCTCGTCGTCCCAGGCCCCTTCCTCAAGCCAATACATCAGGGCCGGCAAGAACGTTGTTAGCATGCCGGGGTCGGCAAGCATCGAAGAGCTGGTTGAAGGAGAACATCTTGACGGGGAAATCACCGCCGCCGCGCCAGTGAGCCCAAGGAGGAGCAGCTACTTCAAGCCATGAATGACAACTATCAGAAGCTCCAAACGCTCTACCGTGCCCGGAAGGAGAAACTGGACTCCCGGGCAGCGCTCGTCGAGGCCGCGGAAGAAGACTTCCAACAACGCGTCGCGGAGACACAGGCTTGGTATGGCGAGGCCCTCCAAGAGCTGAATATTTACCGGGAGCAGCTGGCGGAAGAGCGGAACATCCTCCTGCTGAAGCAATCAGACATCGAGAAAGCACGGGAGGAGGCCGCCCAGCAAGCCGCCGCGGCAGAAGCCCTCTTGACGCAACGCCGCATCAGCCTTGACGCCCAAGAAGAGGAACTTGCCGCGCGCGAGGCGGCGCTTGCCGCCAAGCTTCGCAACAGGGATGAAGAGCTCGAAAGTCTTGTCGCACGGCGGGTCCAGGGGCTTGAGCAGGAACACTTGAAGGCGCTCAGAGCTCTAACTGAAGACCACGCCGGCAAGCTCAAGGAGGCCCTCAACGCTGCCGGAGCTGCGGAGACCGCCAAGAACTTGCTGGAGGAGAAGGCGAAGCAGCTGGAGGGCGCTCTCGAGGACCACGGCAAGAAGGTCTCAGCACTCGAGGCCGAGAGAGACAAGGCTCTCCATAGCCTGATGGAGATGCAGGCTGCCGCGTCCGAGAAGGTCCAGCAGCTTTCCTCCGCCAAGGACTCCATTGAAGATCTGAAGCTGAAGCTATCCACGCTGGAGGAGTCTCTTGAGGCCGCCCGAGTTCGCGAGAAGACTCTTATCAAAGACCTCCACGACGAACAGGAGTTGCTCCAGAGCGCCGCCACCACCCACAACGAGTACGCTTCTAGCGTGAAGCTCTGGACTGCCAGGCTGGCGGACGTCGCTGAGAAGCTTGGCGCGGAGCTGGAGGCCATGGACTTGCCGGGCTTCGGATATTCTGTCGACGACAACATATCCTCAAGCGCCAGGCTAACCATGTTCTTCGACAAGCTCGTTGACGCCCTCAAGCTACTCCAGGCGAACCAGACAAGCAAGCTGGCCGACGAATCCCGGAAACTCTGCCAGCTCGTCCTCCGCAAGGTGTTGATGAAGGTGGCGCACAGGAACCCTGGCATCGACCTCTCCAAAGCCTTCAAGAGCTTGCCGAAGGACGCGGACGTCAAGGCTCTCGAGGAGCTTGTCGCGCCCATCGTCGATCGGGTGAGCCAGGTGAAGAGGGTCGAGGGTGATCGCCGGGACTAGCCACATCCGCCTCATCTCTTCTCCATCTTGCCGCCGGCGTCATATGTAAAAGACAATTTGTCTTATGTCAGAAACGCGGCAAGCACTAGATGTAATATAACTTGCTCTCTTTGAATTATGGCATGCTATTCCCTTTGTTCAATTTCTTTCTGTATGGCGTATGCCCTACGCTTTGCTGGGAACTTGCCGGAGCGTAACCCCGTCGCGAGCGCTGGATTCGGGTCGTCAGCAGCTTGCGGGCGGTGCTGCTCACGGCAAGAAATCTTCACGCTTTCGGCGCGGGCACCTAGACTGTTGAGCGGACTCGAAACAGAGTAAGGGCGCAGCCGATCACGACAAGATTCCATCGCGTGCAGGTTTTCCATACAAAGCCGAAATCGTTCAAGGGAAAGTAGCCTTACAAAAATCAAAAATCTGCGTAAGGGGTTCAGAACTTAGCTCTGCTTTTCGTCGCTATTCCTTTTCTTCCGGCAAGGCGCCAACTTTGAACGTCGTCTGGGATCCATACCACCATTCTCCTTCCCCCCCCCCCGGCAAACTTGCGCGCGAGGGAATCTTCTATCTCTTGAGAAAAAGAAAGAAGAGAAAATAAATGTATGGAACCTTGACGGTTCGTTAGCTCTTACCGGGATCGGGTGCAATACACATCTCAGATAATACATGCATATAAAATGACATGAAAATCCACAAGAAACGTAAAGCACACAAATCTTATTAAATATGCACAGGGGTGTGCCTGCTCTGTACAAAGGATTACATGCCAGCGGCAACACTTGTACAGAATGGCGTTGCCGGGATCTTGCCGGAGCGTTACGCTGCCGCGAGCGTTGGATTCGGGTCGTCAACAGCCTGCTGGCCGTATCGCTATCACAGCAAGAAACCCGAACAACTGCGCCTTACGGGTAGAACTTGCGAAGGTGCTCGATGTTCCAGGAGTTGCTCACTGGCAAGCCCTCTTCGGTCTCCAGGCGGACAGCGCCAAGCCTGGTGACTCGCACTACCCGGTAAGGGCCTTCCCACTTCGGCGTCAACTTGTTGGAAATCTTGGCCGACTGAACGCGCCGAAGAACAAGGTCGCCTTCCTCAAGACTCCGGGCGTGAACCTTGCGGCTGTGGTAGCGGCGCAAAGCTTGCTGGTAGCGAGCGGCTCGCACAGCAGCCCGAAGACGGTTCTCCTCAAGGAGCAGCGCGTCATCTTGCCGCAGCTGCTCTTGCTCAAGCTCATCATAAGCGAGCACTCGAGGTGACCCGTATATGAGTTCCGTGGGGAGAACTGCTTCCGCTTCGTAAACCAGAGCGAAGGGTGTCTGGCCGGTGGCTCGATTTGGCGTCGTCCTGATCGACCAAAGAACCGCCGGCAGCTCATCAATCCAGCGTCTTCCATGCTTGTGCAGCTTGTCGAAAGTTCTGGTCCGGAGACCACGCAGCACTTCAGCGTTCGCCCATTCCGCTTGGTCGTTGCTTCTTGGGTGAGCAACAGAGGCAAAACAAATCTTGCCGCCAAGGTCTTGGACATACTGCATGAAGGTGCGACTAGTGAACTGCATACCGTTGTCGGTGATGATCCTGTTCGGCACACCAAAACGGCACACAATCCCCTTGAAGAACTTGACTGCTGACTGAGCTATCACCCTCCTCACTGCTTCCACTTCTGGCCACTTCGTGAACTTGTCGATAGCAACGTACAAGTACTCGAAGCCCCCGACAGCGCGGGGGAAGGGACCCAGTATGTCGAGCCCCCAGACCGAGAAGGGCCAGGAGAGAGGGATCGTCTGGAGAGCTTGAGCTGGCTGATGAAGTTGCTTCGAATGAAACTGGCATGCTTCACACTTGGTTACTAGTGCCATTGCATCTTGGAGGGCAGTGGGCCAGAAGAATCCTTGCCGGAATGCCTTGCCAACAAGGGATCTCGAGCCTATGTGGGATCCACATATGCCCCCATGAATATCTGCCAACAGCTCTAGTCCATCCTGCCGAGGAATGCACTTCAATTTCACGCCGTTGGGTCTCTTTCTGTACAGGACGTCGTCGACGAACTGGTACATACTTGACTGACGGGCTACTTTCTCAGCTTCTTCCTGGGCTTCAGGGAGTTCTCCTGTCTGAAGGAAATGGACTATTTGCTGTGCCCGTGCCGGAGCCTGTGGCTCGACGACAAGGACTAAAGGCGACTCTTCAGCTGCGGGAGCATTTGCTTCTACGGCAAGAACCTGAGGTTCTTGGCGGAGCAGCTTCTCACCGGCAACCGGTATTTCTTCGGCAGCAGGGGCGCTTGCTTCAGCGGCAAGAACCTGAGGTTCTGCGCGAAGCCACTGCTCACCGGCAACCAGGTCGTTCTCGGCAAGATCCTTGCCGGGGGCTTCGGGAAGCCCTGCCGGGAAGTACTCGCCGGTACTTAACTTTCTTCTCTTATCAGGCCTTGTCGATGGCGACACGGATGGTTGAGTCGAGCGGAGCACAAAAGTCCCTGGTTCCACAGGCAGCTTGAGTGCGGCACACTTCGACAGGTCATCGGCAATGCTGTTCTCTGAGCGAGGAACATGCTCTGTCTGAAGACCGTCAAAGCGCTCCTCCAGCTTCCTCACTTCATCGACGTACACCTCCATCAACGGGCTCTGATAATCTTTGTTGACCTATCTCACGACGAGCTGGGAGTCACCTCTGACAATGAGCTTCTTGATCCCAAGGTCTGCCGCGATCCTGAGACCGGCAAGCAGTCCTTCATACTCTGCCGTGTTATTGGTCGATCTCTCCCGGGGAAAATGCATCTGGATGACGTACTTGAGGTGCTCTCCGGTGGGTGCGACTAGCAGCACGCCGGCACCGGCGCCTTGCAGCGAAAAGGCTCCATCAAAGTACATGATCCATTCGCGATATGTTTCCTTGCCGGGAATCGCTGATTCTTGAACTTCGTCGTCTGGTGTTGGGGTCCATTCTGCAATGAACTCTGCCAAGGCTCTGCTCTGGATAGTTGAAGAACTTTCAAACTTGAGACCAAAGCATGACAGCTCCAACGCCCACTCCACGATCCTGCCGGTTGCTTCTGGGTTCCGAAGAATCCGTTGCAGCGGAAAGCGAGTGACGACGGTGACGTCATGTGCTTGGAAGTAATGGCGCAGCTTCCTGGAGGCCATGAGAAGGCCGAAGAGCAACTTCTGCACACCAGAATATCTCGACCTGGCCCCCTGCAACAGGGAGCTGACGAAATAGACTGGGCGCTGCACCATCTTCTTCTTTTGCACTGCTTGACTTGACTGCGCGGATCTTTCCTTGTCGGCACCAGACTCTGCCGGGGCCGGCCCCGGCAAGTCACTTGGCGGGCCTGCAATTGCTGCTGCATCCTCCTCTGCTTTTCTCTCTGCCACCAGCGCAGCACTAACCACTTGATTCGTTGCCGCCAGATATAGCAGCAACGGCTCTTGTGGCCTAGGCGCGACTAGTACTGGCGGAGCGGAGAGGTACTTCTTCAAATCCTGCAGCGCTGCCTCCGTTTCTGGAGTCCATTTCATTGGACCTGCCTTCTTCAAAATTTTGAAAAATGGCAGGGCGCGCTCAGCGGACTTTGAGATGAACCTACTCAAAGCAGCGACGCAGCCGGCAAGGCGGCGCACATCCTTGACTCGTCTTGGTGCTTCAATCTGCTCAATTGCCTTGATCTTGTCGGGATTGGCTTCAATTCCACGCCGAGATACGAAGAACCCGAGAAGCTTGCCGGATGGGACGCCAAACACGCACTTCTCGGGATTGAGCTTCAGGTTGATCCTGCGTAGATTTGCAAATGTCTCCTCCAGATCTTGAATGAGCGTTGCTTTGTCCTTGGTTTTGACCACTATGTCATCCATGTAAGCTTCCATATTTCTATGCAGCTGGGCCCCGAAACCAATCTGGACAGCTCTTGCGAAGGTCGACCCAGTACTTTTCAACCCGAAAGGCATACGCAAGAAGCAGTATGTACCACACGGAGTGATAAATGCGGTCTTCTCTTCGTCTTCTTTCGCCATGAAGATCTGGTGATAGCCTGAGTATGCGTCAAGGAATGACAGCAAATCGCAGCCGGCAGTGGAATCCACAATCTGGTCGATGCGCGGCAAGGGAAAGGGATCTTTTGGACAGGCTTTATTGATATCTGTAAAGTCAATACATAGCCTCCATTTACCATTCGCCTTGCGCACAACAACTGGATTGGCCAACCATGTAGGATGGAGGACTCCCCTAACCAGGCCTGCTGCCTCAAGCTTCTTAATCTCTTCTGCAATAAACTCTTGCTGCTCCAAAGCTTGCTTCCGCACCTTCTGCTTGACGGGCCGCGCGTGAGGACAGACAGCTAGGTGGTGCTCAATTACCTCCCTAGGAACTCCGGGGATGTCAGATGGTTGCCGTGCAAACACATCGACATTCGCCCGCAGGAAGGCAACGAGCGCGCTTTCCTATTTGTCGTCAAGGGTGGAACTTATAGTGAAAGTTCCCCCCGTCCCATCCTGCTTGGCGGGCACCTTCTTGGTCTCAGGCGGAGCAGCCTTGGATTTCTTGGTCTGGCCAGCAGAGCTCTCTGGTGCACCCTCGACGGTAGCGCAGCACTCCGGAGAGGCGCGCTTGCCGGAGTTTGTACCAGAGGTCTTGCCGGGCTTCTTCTTCTTGCCGGGATCTTGAGCGGCAGGAGCATGCGCCTTGGCGGCGGACGCTGCAACTGCTTCTCGGTAGAGCTTGTCGGTGCAAATGAGCGCATCTTTCTTGTCGGAGTGGACAGTGATGACGCTCATTGGACCGGGCATCTTCAAGACGTTGTAGGCGTAGTGCGAGGCCGCCATGAACTTAGCCAGCGCTGGGCGGCCAAGGATTCCATTGTACGGCAACGGAATCTTGGCGACGTCGAAGACGACCTTCTCCGTCCTGAAGTTCAGCTCGCTGCTGAATGTTACCGACAGCTTGATCTTGCCTTTCGGCTGGTTCCTTCCCGGATTGACCCCTTGGAAAGAACCCGTCTCTTCAAGGTCCTCGTCAGGGATCTGCAGCCTCTTGATGACGTCCGGCGAGATCAAGTTCAGGCCGGCCCCACCGTCAACTAACATTTTCGTCACCTGGAGGTTGCGGATCGTTGGTGAAACCAACAACGGCAAACACCCGACCGCAGTTGTGCGATCAGGGTGATCCTCGGCGTCAAAAATGATAGGCGTGTGGGACCACTTCAGTGGCTTCCGGGCATCGAGGGATGGCTCTGCCGCATTAATCTCGCGTGCCCACTGCTTGAGCTGGCGGTGAGAGGAATGCAACGAAGCGCCCCCGTCGACGCACATGGCCTCTGTAGCCTTCTGGAACTCGTGTTCGTTGGATTCGTCGCCCTCTGCATCACCATCATCATCTCCTTGCTCTTTGGCGCAGCCCCGGGCAGGCTTCTCTTGCTGCTGCCTGGGCTTGCCGCGGCGACCTCCTCGACCGCGCTTCCTGCCAGACCCTCCGGCACCATATTGGGATCTCTCCTTGTCGCACCTTTCGTACTCGGCACGCTGCTTCTCGGCAAGCTCCTCAACTTGCCGGCAGTCTTGGAGATCATGGCCCTTGGTGCGGTGGATCTTGCAGTACTGCTTGCCGGATCCTTTTGGCTTGTCGGCAGCCACCAAGGCCTGACACGCCACACACCCGGCAACCTCCTTGCCGGGGTCGTCGGTCTTGGACTTCTTGGGGGTGCCGGTGTTGCCGGAACCTTCAATGGTAAGCACGGTCTTGCCCTTGCGCTTCTTGTTCTTCCGCCACCCCTTCTTTGCCGGGGCAGGAGCGTCTTCGCTATCGGAGTTGACTCCAGCGCCAGCGTTCTCGCCGGGGAGCCTCCTTCCTTCTTCTGCCCGAGCACATTTATCGGCCAAAGCGTAGAGCTCGGCGACATCCCTGACTTTGTTCATCGCCAGCTCCTCCCGCATCTTACGATTGCGCACATTCTGATGAAAGGCGCTGATGACGGCGGCGGGATGAACGTCAGGAATGTTGTGCTGGATGCGGCTGAACCTCTGGATATACTTGCGCAAAGTTTCGCCCTCCTTCTGGGGAATGATGTGCAGATCACTCTCTTGGCCAGGAGCTTGATGGCCGCCGGTGAAGGCGCCAACAAACTGATGACACAGGTCGGCCCAAGAAGAGATGGAATTCTCGGGCAGGTGCATCAACCACGATCTCACGTTGGGCTTCAGCACCAACGGAAAGTAGTTGGCCAGTACCTTATCGTCACGAGCCCCGGCAGCCTGCACCGCGATGGTGTAGATGCTCAAGAACTCGGACGGATGGGTCTTGCCGTCGTACTTCTCCGGTACTTCCGGCTTGAAGGAGCGGGAGCTAGGCCACTGGACTTGCCGCAGCTCACAAGTAAACGCTGGACAACCCACCTCGTAGGGTAGGCAGCCAGGGTACCCTGGCGCGGGCTCGTCAACAGCAGTCCCAGGGCGCTTGTCAGACTGGCGACGTGCTTCCCTTCGGCGCTCGATGATAGTTCGAGCGTCTTCCTTCTTCCGTTCCCGAAGAACGTGACGTTGATCGCGGCGAACCCGCGGATCAGACGACGCCGTGGAACCATCCTCACGGGCACTGGTCCGTCGAGTTAACGACCGCTCTTGACGCAGTGGAGGGGAACGCAACGTAGTCGTTCCAGCTCCGGTCTTCTCTCCATCGCCACGCACCAGCCTAGACGACTGCAGCCACGAGGGTTCACCCTGCTGCGGTACGTCATTGTTGGCTAGGCCGATGAGGCTCTGGATAGCGGCTCGCCACTCGTCTAGCTTCTCCGCGGCGGGAGGGAAGTCTAGGAGCAGCTGAGCTCGCGCCAACGCCTCTGCTGGCGTAGGCGGCGGCGACAGGTGCGAAGAACGTGAGGTGCTCAAACTCCTAACAGGGTTAGAAGGAGCACCATCACGACTCTGCACCCGCGCGCGGCTCCCACCAGCGTGCTGGCGCGGATCTTGGCCCTGCACACCCTGGGAGTGATGCGTAGGGGTCTTTCCATGCGGACGCCTAGAACCACCAACGTCTTGAGGCCGCACGTCACGTGCGTCCTGAGAAGGTCGCGGTGCATGCGCCGGCGTATTCGTCCTGGAAGGCGCCGCTCCGTCCTTGGAAGTCGCTGCACCACCCGTAGGTTGCGCAGCTCCATCCTTGGACCTGTTGCTCGTCCGGCTCGGATCGCCGGAACGCCGTGGAAGCTCGGAGCCTCCACCTCCTCCACCCGCATCCACCCCGTCGCCTGTGCGCGCAGCATCAGGCACGACGGATGCAGATGGACCAACCGCCGTGAAACCCTTCTTCTTGGGAGCCATGGTGGTGAAGATGATCGAAGATCTGACGCGCTGATCGCTGGATCAGGTTCGCACAACCTCGATCCCCCTACCTGGCGCGCCAAAGATGTCGTGGGAAACGAACACCTATGGGATCGCTATCGAGCGGATCCCTTTACGGTTCGGCAAGGGGAGAGGATTGCACAAAGAGCAGAACTAACGAACAGTACACGGGGATTTACCCAGGTTCGGGCCGCACGGATGCGTAAAACCCTACTCCTGCTTTGATTGTATTACTGTGGATGTTCTTGGCCAAGTTCTGGGAGCTACAGTATTCAGTAGCTACGCATGCAGAATGGGCTTTTGGCCTCTCCCCTCTGTACGCCTCGGGCCTCCTTTTATATAAGTCAAAGGGGCTACCACAGTGGCGTACGAGATAAGGCATGAGGTGGAAAGTAGCTACAGTGTTACCACAGCGTTATCATACCTAACCCTGACGGCTTAGGACAAACTCATTAAATGCACCGTGAGGTGTCCGTCGAGGTGTCCCTTAGTGTCTCAGGCTTGGAAAAGCTTTACAGGGGATGGGCAAAAGCAGCCATCCCATCAGCACCGCTTAAGCATCTCGTGGCCAGCATTACGCCACGTCACCATGAGGACAAGCCCTAAACGACAAGGCTGGCCGCTGCACTGGAGCGATAGCGCTGCACTGTGCAGAGCCTTGCCGGGACCGAATCCTTGCCGGGCCCGGGGCTTGCCGGGACTGAATCCTTGCCGGGCCCGGGGCTTGCCGGGCGCGAAGCTTCGCCGGCAAGGGCCTTGCCGGGCACGAGGCCTTGCCGGCAAGGGTCTTGCCGGGCCTCCGCAACCCTTTGGCCTTCTGTCTGGTCGTTGACTTGAACATCTCCTTGGCATCTTAGTCTAGTGATTACTCCTAGCTATTCCCCGGCAAGGCTTGCCGCGGTACGGCTACAACTGCCCGTGGACAAGTAAGGGGTACTAAAGAAAGACCCATACTTTAGTACACCGACAATCAGTGACTGAGTTCATCACACTTGTCTTATTCCCTGCATCCCTCAAGATCATCCCAACCTTTCATCCACGCTTATTGCGAGGTTCTTTTACAGCGAGATAGTGGAGAGCAAAGCGATGGAAGTGAAGGCAATCCAGACAAAAGTCTTCGTCAGGTTCAACTACAGAATTTCTTATGGCAAGGCTGGGATGGCTAAGCATACGGCCCTTCAGAGGAGATTTGGTTCTTATTTCGATGCATATGACTCTGTTGTCCGGCTCCTCCACACACTGCAACAGCGGAATCCTGGCACCTATGTCGATATCCAAGACCTCTTCATGCCAGAGTTCCCAACTGTGAGGGTGCTGCATCAACTGTTCTTCTCTTTCGATGTATGCATCGAAGCTTTCAGGCATTGCCGACTGGTGATATGTGTAGATGGCACTTTTGTCACTGGCAAGTACAAGGGTCAGATCCTTACAGCCATTGGTCAAGATGGCCAAAATCAAGTAGTCCCACTCGCATTTGCTTTTGTTGAGAGTGAGAACATTGAAAGTTGGACATGGTTCTTCAGGCAACTAAAAATATCAGTTGTCAAGGATAAGCCCAATGTGTGCATCCTTCATGACAGGCATGCAGGTATACTCAGTGCGATAAAGACACTGACAAACCCTGGCCCTGAGGAACAAACTCCATGGCAGGACTTGCAGAGCCGTTGGTGCATGCGCCATCTGGGGGCTAATTTCTTCTCGCAGTTCAGAAATAAGAGCCTGATGAATCTATTCAAAAAACTCTGCAAGCAGAACCAGCTATGGAAGTATAATTTGATACGTGACAGACTTAATGTGTGCATGCAGAGACACGTTAGGGACAGGAAAGCTGCAAGAGATGCAGCGGTGAGGGCACATGTTGAAGCAGTAGCTGCACAGTTAGCAACAGGAACAACGGCCGTGGAGGAGGAGCCTGTTGGGCTATGTGACTTGCCAGGATTTGACCCACCTGGTACTAGGAGAAGGCTCGGGAGGTCGATTAAAACCTTCGAGCAGTGGATAGAGCATGAGCCTCTGGAGAGGTGGTCTTTGCTGCATGACACACATGGAGCAAGGTACGGTGTCATGACTACCAACCTCACAGAAACATACAACTTTGTCCTGAGAGGAAACCGGGCATTACCACTTACAGCCATCGTTGAGGGTATTTTCTATGGCATCGTGAATTATTTCAGAGATAGACGTCAAAAAGCAAAGCAGCGTATCTTGAACAACCCGAACACACATTACTGTGAAAGAGTCATGAAGTACATGCATCAAAAGATGGAAAAAGCTAGATCACACACTGTAGTCGACATCGGTAATCAAGAAAGAAGGTTTGAGATCCGCTTAGCTAACAACAAATTCGGATGTGCAAATGCGTTGAGGACGCATGAGGTAAAAATTGGAAATGAAGCCTGGCCAACGTGTGAGTGCACGTGCAACAAACCGAAGTTGCTTCACCTACCTTGCTCACATGTACTTGCTACTTGTGGGTAGCTAGGAATGGACGCAATATCGTTCGTGTCTCCATTTTATCTGAAAGAGTCTGTCCTCAATACCTGGACATGTGAGTTGCTGGGATTTCGATCAATGGGTAATTTCAACACCGTTAACCCTGCTGAAAGGCATTACATTCCAGACCCAGAGAATATGCGTACAAGTAGAGGTAGACGACAGTGTCGGCGCATCCGGAATGATATGGATGAATCTGAAGCGGGAGGCCCAACTATGCAATGCATTTTATGCAATGAATTTGGCCATAGGGACACTAATTGTCCCACTTTCGTCACTGGGCGTGGACGAGGCAACCGGGGACGAAGAGGAGGGGGAGGAGGAAGAGGAGGAAGAGGAGTAAGAGGGAGAGGAAGACGCTAGGCTGCGTTGAAATTTGTTTTAAGTGTGGCACTATGTTCTAAATTTGTATTAAGTGTGGCACTATGTTCTAAATTTGTATTAAGTGTGGCACTATGTTCGAAATTTGTATTAAGTGTGGCACTATGTTCTAAATTTGTATTAAGTGTGGCACTATGTTCTAAATTTGTATTAAGTGTGGCACTATGTTTGAAATTTGTATTAAGTGTGGCACTATGTTCTAAATTTGTATTTAGTGTGCAACTATGTTTGAAATTTCTATGTGCAAGAATGGCGGGAATGTGTTTGCTTAAGCGGGACATTGATAGTAAGCATCGTTCTGCGATATGTTCTACGAAGAAGCTCGAGCCCCTGGTCACTCGCACTTCTAAGGAATATTGGAAGATACACCCGCAATGGGTTGACCAGTACGTGCTTTATTTATTTCCTTCAAGCATGTATATTAATGGGACACACTAACTGAATTGTTCTGACATGCAGACTTAAATGGGCCGGCCTTTTACCTTTCGTGCGTCTGGTTGAGAAGACTGAAGGATGCAAACGCCTCGCCATCGACTCCTCTTTGCTCACCTGCTTAGTGGACCGTTGGAGGCCTGAGACCCACACGTTTCACTTCCGCTGGGGAGAGATGGCTCCTACTTTGGAGGACATGTCACTTTTGCTGGGACTACCGTTGGCAGGTCATGCCATAAGACCGTTGGAGGCACCGGCTGGTTGGGAGCTAGATATGGCACAACGTTTCGGTGCTGTTTTTGCCGGTGCTCCGGCTCTGGCATCGGAGCGTCACGGACCTAAGTATGATTGGTTGCTCCGTTTCCAGGTTAGTTCCCTCACCTCATATATTTCAGTTGTCGTGCATATGGTTTTACAGAAGATTCCTTCACTATTTACCAATACTTACTTTCTCTTTGCTCAATACAAATCCAGAAGTTCCCGGAGCCGTTGAATGCGGCACAGATCACTCGCAGCCTGGAGGCATACCTACTGTGTCTTCTCGGCAAGGTGATGTTCACAGAGAACCATGTCACCACTTTTAGCGCGTGCTACATCCCTATTGCACTGGAGATCGCGAACGCTGAGATTCCGGATCAGATCACACAAAGGAGTTGGGGTTCGGCGGTCTTAGCGGCTACATACCGAGGTATGTGCAACGCTTGCCAGCTTACATCGGACACGGCAGCCCTTCTTGGATGCCCTCTATTTCTACAGCTGTGGTCGTGGGAGAGGTTCTCTATAGGACGACCGGACATACGTGTTGATGAGCCTATGGAAGCCATGTTCGATGCTGATGGCATCGACATGCCTACTTTCGCTCTGTGTTGGACACGTTGCAGGGTATGTCTCGTGTTATAATTTAATGCATCTTATTTGTGCACACTATGGCTGAAACTAACTTTTGTTTTCCACAGAGACGCTTTGCTGCTGATCAGACTAGGCGAGCATACACGGCATTGAACGACTAGTTTGATGCATACACTGGGGTCATCTGGCAGCCCTACACGCAAGTAGCCATAGAGGCGAGATACCCCGGCGGTATCTCTGAGCTATGCACAAGAGATCGTGATTACTGGATGACGAAATCTAAGATCATCTTCGATGTCTTCGTCGAGGAGATGGCCCAGCAGAGGGTTATGAGGCAATTTGGTCTTCAGCAGTTAGAGTCCCCTCACCCTACAGAGAACCCGGTGCCAGGACACATCCACAGTTACTGTCTATTTATTCAATGTTGCATTATCTTTCACAATTGTCCATTTGAAGCATTAGTAAATTTTGGAACACACACCACAATTTTAGGACCACGAGGAAGGGGATTCACAGGACAGCTGCTGAGTGGCTAGTTAGGCTTCAGCCGTACGTTACGGAATGGGAGACTGCGAACACACATCTGTGGCATGAGAATATCGACTTTGATCTCGATGAATTCCATCGCTACTTGCAGCGGTACAAGACCGGAACACGGTTACGCATCGTTCATCACTCTCACCCAGATGAGATATCTGACCCTAGTTCGTCGGATATGTACCCGAGCTATGATACTTCGGGCTCTAGGCAGTACGCGGTAAGATATATACTCTTTATGTAATGCATCTAGTTGTCACGTACTTTGCCGTGCATCCTTGATAATCGTCCTAACAATTTTCAGGCTGACTTGACACTCGGACTCTACGAGGATGTGTCCACCTTTGGACGTTCACTCTCATCTGGACCTCTTCTTCAGCACCGGCCTGTGCTCCAGCCCTTCGTGACACGCCTGCAGAACAAGATACAAGCTGTCTATGAGGCTATCACGTGCACCCGGAGAAGTGACGTTGTTCAACAGCAGCAGCAGCAGCATTAGCCGCCGTGTCCCTCCACGCACCGACATCAGCCACGTCCACGTCTAGCACATACGCCGACGACCAGGCCACCCCCTCCTAACCAACCTGGCAGTTCGACGTGGCAGCACCCATAGCACCGGGGTCCCACGTCGAGCTTCGTGTTTCAGCCACAGCCACAGCAGCAGGGTCCCACGTCGAGCTTCGTGTTTCAGCCACAGCCAGCTGGTATGTCTCTTCATATTTATTGTTTTCAATATGAATTGAGGCGACCTATTTCTTCACGACTTAACGTTCCCTCCTACAGGAGCCTATGGATATCAGGCGTCTATATCCGGATCCACGTGGGGGAGTGATCAAGATCCTGAGGAGAACATACAGGATCACATGTCGCAGCACACCCAGTGGATGAACAAGTATTCGACTCCTCCACCAGGCCCCACACAGGATACACAGTATGACCAGGACGAGTCTGAGATTCCTCCTCGTAACATTAGGGCACCCCACAGGTTGGGATGGTCGACGCCTGATGCACAGCCTGAGCGCCATGGCAGACGTCGTCAGTGACGCTTCTATCTATCAGTAGAGACATGACTATCTACTTATGTATGAGACTTATGCTTATTCTATGTATGAGACATATGCCTACTCTGTTTTAGTACTCTGTTATCCAACGTCGTGCACCAACTACAACATCATATTTAGATAGAACATACTTCTCCTACAATAAGACAGTACAAACAACAGGATACAACTACATCTGAATTAAACGGTAGGTAGGACGGAACTTACAACATACAACGAAAAAACTGCATGAAGTCATCATCGTCGTCCTCCGTCGATGCAGAACTCTTGCCCTTCGACGATGAAGAACTCTTGCCCTTCGACGATGCAGAACTCTTGCCCTTCGACGATGCGGTACTCTTGGCCTTGGTGCTCGGCATGAAGATATCATCTTCGTCCTCGCTGTCTTGGGTCCATAAATAAGTATTTTCTGCTGCAGCCTTTAGGAATGCTACACTCTGATGTTGTTGCTTCTTCCATCTTCCATGCAACCTGAGAAGTTCTTTCCGTATCTCCTCAAATGTCCTGGAAGGCCACCCGGACCTACTTAATGCGTGAGCCAGCTCATTCAGTAGCGTGTCACTACTGATGAGTTCGTTCCACGGAACTAATATGTTGTCAACCCTGAAATTGGCGGCTAAACGCAGAAGACATCGGGACATACCAGGGTGAAAACTACGATCAAATGGATATCCGGACATCTTCGCGAGACTACGACACTACACTAGATAGCTTACCCACCTTACTGCCGAGGGTGTTTTATAGGTTGAGAAGACAAAAATATGGCGGGAACTCGGAAGCGGGGAAATATGGCGGGAGATATAGGCGGGAACTAGAAAGCGGGAAAATATGGCGGGAACTAGAAAGCGGGAAATATATGGCGAGAACTAGAAAGCGGGAAATATATGGCGGGAACTAGAAAGCGGGAAAATATGGCAGGAACTAGAAAGCGGGAAAAATATGGACGGAACTAGAAAGCGGGAAAATGTGGTGGGATTTTGGGGTTTTTTCATTCGATCATTATAGACTTTATTATTTGTTAATAATTTGAGGATTAATATTTCACTATGGGGAACATACAGTCAGAGTAAATAAAATTGCTAATTCTGATTAGAAAATAAAATAAATATCAAGTCGGTTCCAGTCGGCCACCAGTGGGCCGACTGGTTCCAGTCGGCTACCAGTGGGCCGACAGGTTCCAGTCGGCCACCGGTTAGCCGACAGGAACCACCACCAGCGGCCGAGAGGCCTGTCGACTTCCCCTAGGCCGACAGGAGGTCAATCGGCCACCCCTAGGCCGAAAGGATACTAATCGGCTTCCCCTAGGCCGACTGAAGCCAGTCGGCTTCCAGGTGGCCGACGCTGTATTATTTTAAAAAAATGGCGTAATATTTCTGAAATTTAATAAAAAAAGTGTATTATTTAAAAAAAATAGCTAAAACAATAGCGCTTGTTGGGAGGCAACCCAATGAATAAAATATTTTTTTACTTTTTGTTTCTTTTCTTTTGTGTTTGCACAATTATGCTACTGTTATGATTGTGTTTTTATGTTTTAATTAGTGTTTGTGCCAAGTAATGCCTTTGGGATGATTTGGGAGATAGTATAATTGCTGCTGTTTGGAAAACAAAAAGTTTTGTGTCCAGTGCTGGAATTTTAATTCTGTACTGGAGCGTCAGAAAAATCTGAAATTTTGACACAGCATTGGTATATGAATTTTCCACGTTGTCCTAATTTTTCAGAATTTTTGGAATTACATAAGTATAGCTTTTAAATAGATCTTTACAGACTGTTCTGTTTTTTGCAGATTCTGTTTTTGTTGCATAGTTTGCTTATTTTGATGAATCTATGGATCGTATCGGGGGGTATGAGTCATGGAGAAGTTGGAGTACAGTAGCATTATGCCAATATTAAATATGAATCAATTTACTACAGTACATAGAGTTAAGGATTTATTTGTTATACTAACGGATCTCACGAAGGTTTTGTTGAGTTTTGAGTGATTGAAGTTTTCAAGTTTTGGGTGAGATCACGATAGATGAAGGAATAAGGAGTGGCAAGAGCCTAAGCTTGGGGATTCCCAAGGCACCCCAAGGTAATATTCAAGGAAGACTCATGTGTCTAAGCTTGGGGATGCCCCGTAAGGCATCCCCTCTTTCTTCTACCAACTATCGGTAATTTTACTTGGAGCTATATTTTTATTCATCACATGATATGTGAATTGCTTGGAGCATCGTGTATTATATGAGTCTTTGCTTTGTTTGGTTTTTAGTTTGTCACAATCATCTTTGCTGGACACACCAATTTGAGAGAGCCACACGTTTATCATGATTTGTTAGAATACTCTATGTGCTTCACTTAAATTTTTTGAGCTAGGCAGTTGCTCTAGTGCTTCACTTAAATCTTTTTGAGCACGGCGGTGGCTAAATTTTGAAGGAATATTGAGCTCTCATGCTTCACTTATATTATTTTGAGAGTTGATAAGATAGAATTTTGAAGAAATATTTGAACTCTCATGCTTCACTTACATTATTTTGAGAGTTGATAAGATTGAAATTTTGAAGAAATATTTGCACTCTCATGCTTCACTTATATCTTTTTGAGAGTTGATAATAGTAATGGTAATTTGCACAAGATTTGAATTTGGTCCCAAAGTGATGAATATTCAAGAGGGATATAATAAAAACTTTCATGAAAGATCATTGGATATGATAAGCTTGATTCCTTGTAATAGTTTTGCGATATGGAGATGATAATATGTGAGTCATGTTAGTGAGTAATTATGATTTAGCAAGAATATTAGTGTTAAGGTTTGTGATTCCCTATGCTTGCACATTAAGTCAATAGTTATGCAACGAAATTATATCCTACTTATGGTGCATTATTCGGTGTTAGTTATGTCCAATGCATGTTTATAACCGTTTTCGCTTTTTGGTTGGTTGCTTCTCAATCTATTTGCTAGCCTTCATTTGTACTAAGCGGGAATGCTACTTGTGCATCAAAACTCCTTAAACCCAAGTTATGCCAAATGAGTCCACCATACCTACCTATATGCGGTATTTCCATTCCGTTCCAAGTAAATTTGCATGTGCCAACTCTAAAATTTTCAAAATAATTTTCTGTTTTGTGTGCCCGTACCGCTCATGAAGCGGTAGGGGGTGGCCAATATTTTCCATGCTAGGTGTGTTATTCTCACGATGAGTGTTTATTCACTTGTCATTGCATGAGAGAGTGGCTGGTAATAGGGATGCCCAGTCCCGAAATGATAAAAAATTAATGTGGTGATAATAATAAATTCCTTGGAAAGTGTTGGTACGAGAGAGTGGCTAGCCATGGATTGTGAAAGAATGGTGGAAAGGAAATAAACTTTATTTTTTGTTTGGAAACAACCTATAATGTGTCTAGCATGGAAGATATTGGGAATTATCGGTCGTTTTCGTTGACAGGAAAAGCATGCCTCTCAAAATAATTTTATCTCTCTAATTTAAGCTTTGAGCCCTCGCACATTTACAAATCTCTGCTTCCCTCTGCGATGGGCCTATCTATTTACTTTTATGCAATTTTTATTTTTATTTTGAGTCTCCATTTCTCTTACAAAGCACCAACTAGAGAGCACTATTGTCATACTTCTGCATTGTGTGTAGCTATAATTGAGTGTGTTTCATGAATGGATCAATGATTGAGCAAAATGGGCTACGGATAACTTTCTTTAGCGTTGATATTTTGAAAGACATGGTTGCTTGTTAGTATGCTTGAGTATTTATATTTTCATGTCAAACTATAGACTATTGCTTTGAATCATTCAAGTCCAAATGTCCATGCTTCAAAAGAAAAGAATATATGATGAATATGATAGGTAGCATTCCACATCAAAAAATCTGTTTTTATCATTTACCTACTCGAGGACAAGCAGGAATTAAGCTTGGGGATGCTGATACGTCTCCAACGTATCTATAATTTTTGGTTGTTCCATGCTATTATAGTATCAATCTTGGATGTTTTTTATATACATTTACAGTAATTATATATCATTTTTGGGACTAACCTATTAACTTAGTGCCCAGTGCCAGTTGCTGTTTTTTGCCTGTTTTTGGTTTTCCAGAATATCAGTACCAAACGAAGTCCAAATGCCACGAAACTTTTTGGAGATTTTTTTCTGGACATAAGAGACACTAGAAGCTTTGGGAGGGGATGAGAAGATGAAGCTGTGGCCCACGAGGCTCCACGGCGCGCCCTAGGGGGGCGCCCTGGTACCTCGTGGGGCCCACAAGGCTCCGTTTGACCTAATTCCACCTCTATAAATTCTCTAAAATCTGGAAACCAACAGAGGAGTCCATGAAATACTTTTTCTGCCACCGCAAGTTTCTGTTCTCGAGAGATCCCATCTGGAGGCCTTTTTCGGCACTCCACCGGAGGGGGAATCGATCACGGAGGGGATCTACATCATCCTTGCTGCCCTTCCGATGATGCGTGAGTAGTTTACCACAGACCTTCGGGTCCATAGTTAGTAGCTAGATGGATTCTTCTCTCTTTTTGATCTTCAATACAATGTTCTCCTCGATGTTCTTGGAGTTCTATCCGATGTAATCACTTTTTGCGGTGTGTTTGTTGGGATCCGATGAATTGTGATTTTATGATCAGATTATCCATGAATATTATTTGAGTTTTCTCTGAACTCTTTTATGCATGATTATTATAGCTTCGTATTTCTCTCCGATCTATTGATTTGGTTTGGCCAACTAGATTAATTTATCTTGCAGTGGGAGAGGTACTTTGTAATGGGTTCGATCTTGCGGTGCTCAATCCCAGTGACAGAAAGGGACATGACACGTATGTATCGTTGCTATTAAGGGTAAAAAGATGGGGTTTATTCATGCGTGAGTTTAGTTTGTCTATATCATGTCATCTTGCTTAAGGCGTTACTCCGTTCTTTATGGACTTAATACACTAGATGCATGCTGGATAGCGGTCGATGTGTGGAGTAATAGTAGTAGATGCAGGCAAGAGTCGGTCTACTTGTTTCGAACGTGATGCCTATATATATGATCATTGCCTTGGATATCGTCATGATTATTTGCTTTTCTATCAATTGCCCAACAGTAATTTGTTCACCCACCGTATGCTATTTTCAAGAGAGAAGCCTCTATTGAAAACTATGGCCCCCGGGTCTATCTTAAATCCTAAAAACACCTTGCTGCACTTTTACTTTATTTATTTTATTTTTTATTTTTGTTCAATCTATTTATCTACCACCATACAATTTAATCTTGCAATTAACAGCCGAGGGATTGACAACCCCTTGTTTGCGTTGGTTGCAAGGATTTGTTATTTTGTGTGCAGGTACTGCTAACGAGTTGTTGCGTGATTCTCCTACTAGATTGATAACCTTGGTTTCATAACTGAGAGGAATACTTATCTCTACTGTATTGCATCATCCCCTCCTCTTCGGGGAAATCCCAACGCAGCTCACAAGTAGCACCTATTAACTCAGTGCCTAGTGCCAGCTGCTGTTTTCTGCTTGTTTTTGGTTTTACAGAAAATCTATACCAAACGGAGTCCAAACACTACGAAACTTTTTGATGATTTTTTTATGGGCAAAAGAGACCCTAGAAGCTTGGGGGGAAAGCCAGAAGACCTACGAGGAGACGGCAAGGCAATTGGGCGCGCCCAGCGGGGTAGGCACGTGATGGCTCGAGAATTTGCAATCTTTTTCATAGTGATTTCCATTTGGTTTCATTGGATTTTTGTTATTCTTCGGATATTTCTAATGCTAATCCAACAAAATGGAAGAAAATCTACTTTGTCCTTTGGATGGCAGGAAATATCATATTTGGAAGGAAACCAAAGGAGATTGCTGCAAATCAAGCCAATTGGAGCAACTTTCCTGTAGAGAGCATTGTCAAAAGGCGCATCAGGGTGAAAGACGGCGTTCCATATGACCGCACGCGCCCATATGAGCGGTCGTTTGGCGTGCCCACAGCTCCTCCTTGTCTATACAAGCAACTTTTGTGAAGGGACCACGAGGAGAAGGAACCCTAGCCGCCGCCACACCATCCAGAACAGGAGAAGAGAGGATCTGAAGAACTCACGAGGATCATCATAGTTTTGGTCCTTTCATCTCCATCATCATCATCCTCCTTCACTATTGTAAGAGGGATTGGAACTTGTAATCTCTACTCCATCTCATCTGAGATCGAGACTATTTGGGCACCATTTCATCTCATTGTGGATCCCCTCAATATTATCGAGATGGTTTTCATGGTTTTTCTCTTTGATGTGATTGGTTCCGCTCTTATGATGTGTGAGTAATTCCCCTAGGTGTGGGAGATGTAGGTAAGTGGTAAGATTGATATGTGCCTATCCTATATGTCGTCATTTGAATTCGTAGTAGTATGATCTATTTAGTATGTTGTTATACTGTGGTGAACTCTATGCGTGTTGTCCAATTTAAGGGCCCAGGCAACATAATCTCAAGACCTACACAGGTAACATGTATTGTTTAGGAACTCTGTGACCTCTGACGTGACAGGTGGAGATATCTATGAGAACCGAAGACAATATGAGATAACGGTGATCCATTGAACTTAATGCTTGGTTCCGGTCTTATGACCTTAATTGTGGATACGACCACTCTGTGGCAACGGAGAAGCAGGACCATAGAATGAAATGTAACCCCTAGTGGAGGAGTTTCATGACCCTAGGGAGAACCGCCTATAGAAAGTTTATATCAAATACTATGAGTACAATACAAGGTAACTGGTATTACCGTCGCACTGGAACAATTCATATATTCTTACCATGAACTGAAATCTCTCCGCACCTAATCTCTTCATTGCGGGCAACACCATTTATATTTCAGTTCTTGTTATTTACTTTCATTAGTTATTTAGTAGACACCTTTAAATCCTCTTTATATTAGCATATTTTAGTTTATCGTTTACCCAGGACAGTAATAGTATTTGCAGAAGCTCAAGCAGTACTTCACACAAGAACTGTGACACCTTGTGTGTGACAGAAATGCCTCCATAAATACTCTCCTCCGCTGTTTGTTGGGACGATTACTCATTGGGATACTTCCGCGAAAGTGCTACACTACCCTGTTTGGTCTGCAGGTACCAAGGCATTTTCTGGCGCCGTTGCCGGGGAGCTAAGCGTAGAGTATTTGTTTTGTAACTATTTTTGCAGGTATTGTTATTGTAGATGATTCCTGTAGCTCATAGGGGATCTACTCGTTCAGGGAGAACGTATTTACCAAATTACATTACTCATTTTCCTCAGGAGCAGCAAGCTTCATTAATAGAAAAATACAAAAATAGTGAGACAGTTGAGCTTAACACTTTGTTCGTAGAAATGACAATTACTCAAAAGCCCAAGAAGACTATTAGGGATCACTGTGCTCCAGTACTTGTTTCTAGATCTCCTATAATTTATCCTACTAATTATTCTCAAGAGTATTCAATTGACTGTGATCTTATTACAGAAGTAAGGAACCATGCTTTTGCAGGAATTGTAGAGGAAGATCCTCAAGCACATTTGATGATGTTTGACACTTTATAAGGGACATTTAAGTTGAAAGATGTTTCACGAGAATTTGTGCTATTGAGACTCTTCAGGTTTTCTCTAAAGGATGACGCTGAGAAGTGGTATAATCGATTGCCTCAAGATAGTATAACCAGCTGGATTATGTGCGTTGAAAAGTTTGTGGCTAAATTCCTTCCAAGCTCGAAGATTACTAAATTGAGGAGAAACCTCACTTCATTTGTCCAAGAAGATGGTGAAACACAATATAAGGCTTGGGAGAGATACTCCAAATTTTTAACATTATGTCCTAACCATGGTTATGCTAAATATGTT
The DNA here is from genome assembly GCA_039707655.1 of Elymus sibiricus. Classification (NCBI taxonomy): domain Eukaryota; kingdom Viridiplantae; phylum Streptophyta; class Magnoliopsida; order Poales; family Poaceae; genus Elymus; species Elymus sibiricus. The sequence goes on from CM077672.1 coordinate 396,063,403, forward strand.
ATACTACATATGTTTTATCATGGAATTAATGATGAATCAAAATCCATTCTTGATCTAAGTGCAAGTGGACAATTTATGTCATTGACCCAAGAAGAAGGGAAAGAACATATTGAGAAGATTGTGTCCGCACGCGAGCAATGGAATATTGAAGAACCTATCAAACCAACTGGAAAGGTATACCATATTGAAGACATGGCAGAATTCAAGAAGGTTACTCAAGAGAAAGGTAAGCCTGTTGAACAAGTTATCAATGAAAAAGTGGATATATTCAGTATTTATCGCCAGGAAGATGAGCTTCATGATACGATGAACAAGTTTAAATTACATCAAGATAACTTCAACAGAGACTTTCGAAGATGTATCTATCATAATAAAAAGGTAATAGCATATCTCTCACGAGAGGTAGATGGGTTAAGCCAAGCGGTAAAGAATCTTGATAAACACTCTCGATTGATAGAGACTCAAGCTTTGATTCTTGCTCAATTAGATAATCCTGTTTCTACTAATGAAATATCTACTCATAGTGGTAAGAGAACGCAGGATCCCAAGGGCCTGGAATGGTATGAAAGAGAGCAAGAACAAAGAAAAATAGAGAGCCAAATCCAAACTCAAGAGAATAGAGAATTGCTCTTTGGTGAAGAAGAACCTGAAGAACAGGTCCATCAAGATACTCAGGGGGATGAAGCAGAAGTTGAAAACGAAGCTGACTCTGATGCAGAAACAACTAATGGCAATAACAATGAAGAAGAAACTCCGGAAGCAGAAGAAGAGGAAGAACCTAGGGTGGAAAGAAATAAACAACCACCTGATCCAACCAAGAAGGTTAGTGGTCAAACACCGAAAAACAAAGAGAAAGGTAAGGAGAAGGAGAAAGATAAAGGTAAATCTAAGAAAACTCTTCCTTATCCTAAGGATGTAAGACCACCTTCAAATGATGCATTATACTCTTCTTTTCTTCAAGCCATAGTTGATCTTAAAATGTCAATGCATGTGACTGATACGTTAAAGATTCCTACTTTTGCTAAGTTCATGTGTGATGTAGTGAATAATAAAAGGAGTATGACTCTAAAGGAACACGTTTCCATGATAACGGAGTATCCGTTTGATAACAAGATACCAGAGAAACTGGGAGACCTAGGTATACCCAAGATATCTTGTTCTATAGGTAATCTTGATATAAACAACGCTCTTTGTGATGTAGGAGCAGGGGTAAGTGTAATGCCTCTAACTCTTTATCACAAGTTAAATTTATCTGAATGCATACTGATATGTCCATTTTGCATCATGTTTACCTACTGTTATTTATTATGTTTTGGGTCATTAATTCACTTTATGATACAATTCTTATGCCTTTTCTCTCTTATTTTGCAAGTTTCACATGAAGAGGGAGATTGCCGGCAGCTAGAATTCTGGACTGGAAAGGGCTACAGCAGAGATAGCTATTCTGCACAACTCCAAATGACCTAAAAATTTATGGAGAATTATTTTGGAATATATAAAAAATATTAGCGGAAGAAATACCAGGAGGGGCCCCACCAGGAAGCCACAAGCCTAGGGGCCACGCCCTACCCCCTGGGCGCGCCCCCTGAGCTTGTGGGGCCCCTGGCAGGCCTCCGGCTCCCATATTCTACTATATAAGGCTATTTGCCCTAGAAAAAAAAGACTTTCGGGATAAAGCGCCGCCGCCTCGAGGCGGAACCTGGGCAGGAGCACTTTTGCTCTCCGGCGGAGCGATTCCGCCGGGGATACTTCCCTCCGGGAGGGGGAAATCGAAGCCATCGACATCACCAACAATCCTCTCATCATGGGAGGACCAATCTTCATCAACATCTTCACCAGTACCATCTCATCTCAAACCCTAGTTCATCTCTTGTATTCAATCTTTGTCTCAAAACCTCAGATTGGTACCTGTGGGTTGCTAGTAGTGTTGATTACATCTTGTAGTTGATGCTAGTTGGTTTATTTGGTGGAAGATTATATGTTCAGATCCTTAATGCTATTCAATACCCCTCTGATCTTGAACATGAATATGATTTGTGAGTAGTTACTTTTGTTCTTGAGGACATGTGAGAAGTCTTGTCATAAGTAATCCTGTGAATTTGGTATTCGTTCGATATTTTGATGATATGTATGTTGTTGCTTCCTTTAGTGGTGTCATGTGAACGTCGACTACATGACACTTCACCATACTTGGGCCTGAGGGAAGGCATTATGGAGTAATAATTAGATGATGGGTTACTAGAGTGACAGAAGCTTAAACCCTAGTTTATGCGTTATTCCGTAAGGGGCTGATTTGGATCCATATGTTTCATGCTATGGTTAGATTTATCTTAATTCTTCTTTCGTAGTTGCGGATGCTTGCGAGAGGGGGTAATCATAAGTGGGAGGCTTGTTCAAGTAAGAACAGCACCCAAGCACCGGTCCACCCACATATCAAATTATCAAAGTAGCGAACGCGAATCAACTAAACATGATGAAAGTGACTAGATGATAATTCCCATGTGTCCTCGAGAACGCTTTGCTTTATATAAGAGACCGTTCCGGCTTGTCCTTTGCTATAAAAAGGATTGGGCCACCTTGCTGCACCTTTGTTACTATTGCTATTTGTTACTTGTTACGAATTACCTTGTTATCAAACTATCTGTTACCGATAATTTCAGTGCTTGTAGAGAATACCTTGCTGAAAACCGCTTATCATTTCCTTCTGCTCGTCGTTGGATTCGACACTCTTACTTATCGAAAGGACTACGATTGATCCCCTATTCTTGTGGGTCATCAAGACTCTTTTTTGGCGCCGTTACCGGGGAGTGAAGCGCCTTTGGTAAGGGAACATTTATATTACGTGCTGAAATTTACTATCACTTGTCATCATGGAAAGTAATCCTTTGAGGGGTTTGTTCGGGGTATCTTCACCTCGATCGGAAGCATTAAGAGTTGCCCCTCAACCTATTGAACCTGCTGAAAATATTTATTATGAAATTCCTTCGGGTATGATAGAGAAACTGCTGGCTAATCCTTATGCCGGAGATGGGAAGGTACATCCTGATATGCACTTGATATATATAGATGAAATTTGTGGATTGTTTAAGCTTGCAGATCTATCCGAGGATGGAGTTAAGAAGAAGGTATTCCCTTTATCTTTGGAGGGAAAGGCATTGACATGGTATAGGCTATTGGATGATACTGGAACATGGGATTGGAACCGGTTGAAGCTGGAATTTCACCAGAAATTTTATCCTATGCATTTGGTTCATCGTGATCGGAATTATATATATAATTTTTGGCCTCGTGAAGGAGAAAGTATCGCTCAAGCTTGGTGGAGGCTTAAGTATATGTTGCACACATGCCCCAATCATGAGCTCTCAAGAGAAATAATTATTCAAAACTTTTATGCTCGGCTTTCTCATAATGATCAATCCATGTTCAATACTTCTTCTACTGGTTCCTTTATAAAGAGGACTATTGAATTCAAGTGGGATCTTTTGGAAAGAATTAAACGTAACTCTGAAGATTGGGAAATCGACAAAGGTAAAGAGTTAGGTATAAATCTTGAGTTTGATTGTGTTAAATCTTTAATGGAATTTGATGCTTTTTCATAAGTTTAGTACTAAATATGGACTTGACTCTGAGATAGCAGCCACTTTTTGTGAATCTTTTGCTACTCATGTTGATCTCCCTAAGGAGAAATGGTTTAAGTTGCATCCACCTATTGAATTAAATGAAGAGCCTGCTAGTGTTAAAGAAGACAGAATTGTTTACAATGTTGATCCAATTGTTCCTACTGCTTATATTGAGAAACCTCCTTTTCCTATTAGGATAAAGGAACACGCTAAAGCTACGACTGTGGTTAATAAAAGTAATATTAGAACACCTAGACCTTCTGAACACATTAAATTTGAACCTAATATTGCAATGGTAAAAGATTTATTAATTGATAATATTGATGGGCATGTTATTTATTTTTGCGAAGAGGCTGCTAGAATTGCTAAACCTGTTAGAAATTAACGAGACATGTTAGATAAGAACAAGCCCGTAGTTGGCATGCGTGGTGTTTGTGTTAAAATTGGAGACCATTGCTATCATGGTCTATGTGATATGGGTGCTAGTGTGAGTGCTATTCCTGTCTCTTTATATCAAGAAGTAATGAATGATGTTGCACCTGTTGAGATTGAAGATATTAATGTCACTATTAAGCTTGCAAATAGAGATACTATTTCACCACTTGGGATTGTTTGAGATGTTGAAGTCTTGTGTGGTAAAATCAAATAACCTACTGATTTCTTAGTACTTGGTTCACAACAAGATAATTTTTGTCCCATTATATTTGGTAGACCTTTCTTGAATACCTTTAATGTTGAAATTGATTGTGTCAAAGAAAAGGTTAGAGTTAAGTTTGGCGATGTATCTCATGAATTTAATTTCTCTAAGTTTCATAGAGAACCACATGAGAAAGAATTATCTAATAAAGATGAAATTATTGGTCTTGCCTCTATTGCTGTACCTCCTACTGATCCTTTAGAACAATACTTGTTAGAACATGAAAATGATTTGCATATGAATAAAAGAAATGAAATAGATGAGATATTCAAGCACCTATCCTTCAACATAATTTGCCTGTTGAAACTCTTGGAGATCCTCTCCCACCTAAGAGTAACCCTGTGTTTGAATTAAAGGAACTACCTGATACACTTAAATATGCTTATCTTGATGAAAAGAAGATATATCCTGTTATTATCAGTGCTAACCTTTCAGAGCATGAAGAAAAGAGATTACTTAAAACTCTGAGGAAGCACCGTGCAGCTATTGGATATACTCTCGATGATCTTAAGGGCACTAGTCCCACTTTATGTCAGCACAAGATTAATATGGAGCCCGATGCTAAGCCAGTCGTTGATCATCAACGACGGCTGAATCCTAAAATGAAGGATGTGGTAAGAACTAAAATGTTAAAGCTTCTGGAGGAAGGTTTAATTTATCCTATAGCTGATAGTAGATGGGTAAGTCATGTTCATTGTGTTCCTAAGAAAGGAGGTATTACTGTGGTTCCTAATGATAAAAATGAACTTATCCCACGAAGAATTGTAAGTGGTTATAGGATGGTAATTGATTTTAGGAAATTGAATAAAACTACTAGGAAAGATCATTACCCCTTGCCTTTTATTGGTCAAATGTTAGAAAGATTATCTAAACATACGCACTTTTGCTTCCTAGATGGATACTTTGGTTTCTCTCAAATACCTGTATCAAAAGAAGATCAAGAGAAAACCACATTTACTTGTCCTTTTGGAACTTATGCTTATCATCGTATGCCTTTTGGTCTATGTAATGCACCTGCTACTTTTCAACGATGTATGACTGCTATATTCTCTGACTTTTGTGAAAAGATTGTTCAGGTTTTCATGGATGATTTTCCGTTTACGGAACTTCTTTTGATGGTTGCTTAAGAAACCTTGATCGAGTTTTGTAGAGATGTGAAGAAACTAATCTTGTCTCGAATTGGGAGAAGTGCCACTTTATGGTGAACGAAGGTATAGTCCTAGGGCATAAATTTTTTGAAAGAGGTATTGAAGTTGATAAAGCTAAAGTTGATGCAATTGAGAAAATGCCATGTCCTAAAGATATCAAAGGTATAAGAAGTTTCCTTGGTCATGCTAGTTTCTATAGAAGGTTTATAAAAGACTTCTCTAAAATTTCTAGGCCTCTTACTAATCTCTTGCAAAAAGATGTTCCATTTGTTTTTGATGAGGATTGCGTAGAAGCCTTTGAAATACTTAAGAAAGCCTTAATTTTTGCACCTATTGTTCAACCACCTGATTGGAACTTACCCTTTGAAATTATGTGTGATGCTAGTGATTATGCTATTGGTGCTGTTCTAGGGCAAAGAGTTGATAAAAAATTAAATGTTATTCATTATGCTAGTAAAACTCTAGATAGTGCTCAAAGAAACTATGCTACTACTGAGAAAGATTTTTTAGCAGTTGTGTTTGCATGTGATAAATTCAGATCTTACATTGTTGATTCTAAAGTAACTATTCGCATCGATAATGCTGCTATTAAATACCTTATGGAAAAGAAGGATGCTAAACCTAGACTTATTAGGTGGGTTCTTTTGCTACAAGAATTTGATTTGCATGTTATTGATAAAAAGGGAGCTGATAATTTGTCTAGAATGGAAAATGTTCTTGATGACCCACTGCCTATTGATGATAGTTTTCTTGATGAACAATTAGCTGTTATAAATGCTCCTCGTAGTACTCCTTGGTATGCAGACTATGCTAATTACATTGTTGCTAAATATATACCACCTAGTTTTACATACCAACAAAAGAAAAAATTCTTCTTTGATTTAAGACATTATTTTTGGGATGACCCACATTTATATAAAGAAGGAGTAGATGGTATTATTAGATGTTGTGTACCTGAGCATGAACAGGAACAAATCCTACGGAAGTGTCACTCCGAGGCATACGGAGGACACCATGTGAGAGACAGAACTGCACATAAGGTATTACAATCTGGTTTTTATTGACCTACTCTTTTCAAAGACGCACGTAAGTTTGTCCTCTCTTGTGATGAATGTCAAAGAATTGGTAATGTTGGTAGACGTCAGGAAATGCCTATGGATTATTCACTTGTTATTGAACCATTTGATGTTTGGGGATTTGATTACATGGAACCGTTTCCTTCCTCTAATGGGTATACTGATATCTTAGTTGTTGTTGATTACGTTACTAAGTGGGTAGAAGCTATTCCAACTAGTAGTGTTGATCATAGCACTTCTATTAAAATGCTTAAAGAAGTTATATTTCCGTGGTTTGGAGTCCCTAGATATTTAATGACTGACGGTGGTTCACATTTTATTCATGGTGCTTTCCGTAAACTTCTTTCTAAATATGACGTTAACCTTAGAATTGCATCGCCTTATCATCCTCAATCTAGTGGTCAAGTTGAATTGAGTAATAGAGAAATAAAGTTAATCTTGCAAAAGACCGTTAATAGATCCAGAAAGAATTGGTCTAAGAAACTTGATGATGCATTATGGGCTTACAGAACTGCTTATAAAAATCCTATGTGTATGTCTCCGTATAAAATGGTTTATGGAAAAGCATGTCATTTACCTCTTGAATTAGAACATAAAGCTTATTGGGAAATTATAGACTCAACTATGATTTTAATCTTGCTGGTGAAAAGAGGTTATTTGATATTAGCTCTCTAGATGAATGGAGAACACAAGCTTATGAAAATGCCAAGTTGTTTAACGAAAAAGATAAAAGATGGCATGATAAAAGAATTCAAAAACGGGAATTCAAAGTAGGTGATCATGTTCTATTATAAAATTCTTGTTTAAGATTCTTTGCAGGAAAACTTCTCTCTAAATGGGAAGGACCGTACATCGTCGAAGAAGTTTATCACTCTGGAGCTATTAAGATAAACAACTCTGAAGGCACTAATCCGAGAGTGGTTAATGGGCAAAGAATTGAATTTTATATCTTAGGTATGCCCATTAATGTTGAAACTAATATTATTCATACCATGACACCGGAGGAGCACATAGAAGAAACCTTCCGAAATGCTCCAGAACTCTGAAAAGGAGTAGGTATGTGGTACGGTAAGTAAACCGACTCCAAAAATTCCATAAAAGCACTTTTTATTCGTTTCGGAATATATGAAAAATTAGGAAAATAATAAACAATCTGAAAAGTGCACGAGGGAGCGACAAGCCTGGGGGGCGCGCCCTACCCCCCAGGGCGCGCCTACCGAGCTTGTGGCTCCCCCGTGGACTTTCCTGACTCCGTTTTTCTTCCATATTACTTGTCCTGCATGGAAAGAATTCATTATATATACTCTCGGATGTTTTGACCACCGTATCACAAGTTTCTCCACTATTCTTGTTTCGGGCTATTTTTCTAACAGATCTAGATCACCATGGCGCCTCCAAGCTCGTCCAAGGACAAGTTCTACGAGAAGGTCATCAACCCATACCTTCCGGAGGTGACGAAACACCCTCAAGCTATTGAGATGCGTGAGGGGGTGCTTCACATCTGGGATGTTCAAGGGCCCAAGAAGACCGGGAGCGAGAAGGCCAGGCTGGAAGCGGTGGAACAGGAGATCTTCAAGTGCCAAGGGATGGTGGAGCGCGGACTCAATGCTAACCACTCCATGATCACAGAATTGATCTGTGAGCACAAGGTGGACAGCAAGGATATTGGGGACGTCATCTTCAAGCTCAATGACCGGATGGATCATCTTCAAGCCCAAATTTATGATTTGCAAAACCAAAATTTTGAGTATGAGGCCAAGTTTAAAGGTATGAGTTTAGCTGCAAATTTCTAGACTCTGGAAACATGCTCATCCTTTTATGATGGAGAGCCTATGCCTTGGAAGATGGAGGACAAGCCCATTACTTCATCACCACCATCACCGAAGAAGGAGACTTGAGTACAAGGGTATGGGCACCACCCTTGGCTTGTGCCAAGCTTGGGGGAGGTGCCCCGATATCGTATCACCATCACTTTTATCATAATTATCTATCTTAGTTCAATCCTTAGTTATTTCATGATTTAGAAGAATAAAGTTTTAGTATGATTTAGTTTTGAGTGTGTGCTTCGTGATCTACATATCTATGTAATCGAGTGTGAGAGTTATATAATAAAGAGTAGTTTGAGTTGAGTTGTTTTACTTTTGTTGATTCAATCTTAGAAATAAAATAAAGAGAATAAATAAAAAGGAGATCATATGCTAATCCCATGGGGAGTGATGACTTCACATAAAAGAAGTATAATTGATGAAACTTGTTGGAAGTTAACAAACATAGCATTGGTCATTGTTGCAATTCATGAAAAAGTAATAAAGGAAGAGAGGTCTCACATATAATCATAGAAGACTAAATGATAGTTGAGTATGTGAACTTGCTAAACAAAGCTCTTACATAGACTCTTTCTGATAATATGATGAATTGCAATTGCTTCAGTGACCGAGATCATAGTTTGTTAGTTTTAAATACGGTTTATGGTTCATACTTTATCTTGTGGATGAATTGTCATTTATTCATGAGAAGTTCTATGATGATATATTGCTGTTATGATAATAATCATGATGCTTTCATGTCCGTATTTTGTTTTATCGAGACCTCTCTCTCTCTCTCTAAACATGTGGTCATGATTATCGATTTCGGTTTTTGCTTGAGGACAAGCGAGGCCTAAGCTTGGGGGAGTTGATATGTCCATTTTGCATCATGTTTTTCTACTATTATTTATTATGTTTTGGGTCATTCTTTCACTTTATGATACAATTCTTATGCCTTTTCTCTCTTATTTTGCAAGTTTCACATGAAGAGGGAGATTGCCGGCAGCTGGAATTCTGGACCGGAAAGGGCTACAGTAGAGATAGCTATTCTGCATAACTCCAAATGACCTAAAAAATTACAGAGAATTATTTTGGAATATATAAAAAATATTGGCGGAAGAAATACCAGGAGGGGGGCCACAAGGAAGACACAAGCCTGGGGGCGCGCCTACCCCCTGCCACCCCCCCCCCCCCCCCCGAGCTTGTGGGTCCCCTGGCAAGCCTCCGGCTCCCATCTTCTGCTATATAAGGCTATTTGACCTAGAAAAAATAAAAAGAAGACTTTTGGGATGAAGCGCCGCCGCCTCGAGGCGGAACCTGGGCCAGAGCACTTTTGCTCTCCGGCGGAGCAATTTTGCCGGGGATACTTCCCTCCGGGAGGGGGAAATCGAAGCCACCGACATCACCAACGATCCTCTCATCGTGGGAGGACCAATCTTCATCAACATCTTCACCAGCACCTTCTCATCTCGAACCCTAGTTCATCTCTTGTATTCAATCTTTGTCTCAAAACCTCGATTGGTACCTGTGGGTTGCTAGTAGTGTTGATTACATCTTGTAGTTGATGCTAATTAGTTAATTTGGTGGAAGATTATTTGTGAGTAGTTACTTTTGTTCTTGAGGACATGGGAGAAGTCTTCTCATAAGTAATCATGTGAATTTGGTATTCGTTCAATATTTTGATGATATGTATGTTGTTGCTTCCTTTAGTGGTGTCATGTGAACATCGACTACATGACACTTCACCATACTTGTGCCTAAGGGAAATCATTGTGGAGTAATAAGTAGATGATGAGTTGCTAGAGTGACAGAAGCTTAGACCCTACTTTATGCGTTATTCCGTAAGGGGCTGATTTGGATCCATATGTTTCATGCTATGGTTAGATTTATCTTATTTCTTCTTTCGTAGTTGGGGATGCTTGCGAGAGGGGGTAATCATAAGTGGCAGGCTTGTTCAAGTAAGAACAGCACCCAAGCACCGGTCCACCCAGATATCAAATTATCAAAGTAGCGAACGCGAATCAACTAAACATGATGAAAGTGACTAGATGATAATTGCCATGTGTCCTCGATAACGCTTTGCTTTATATAAGAGACCGTTCCGGCTTGTCCTTTGCAATAAAAAGGATTGGGCCACCTTGCTGCACCTTTTTTACTATTGCTATTTGTTAGTTGTTACGAATTACCTTGCTATCAAACTATCTGTTACCGATAATTTCAGTGCTTGTAGAGAATACCTTGCTGAAAACCGCTTATAATTTCCTTCTGCTCCTCGTTGGGTTCGACACTCTTACTTATCAATTATCCTTGGTAGACCATTTGGGTCATCACATACCCACAGGTATAACTATGCAAATGGCAGACAAGTCCACAACGAAGCCAGTGGGGATGGCTGAAAACGTTCCGTTGAAATTGGACGGGCATGTTATACCTACTGATTTTATTATTATTCACATGCCCGAAGACGAAAAAATATCAATTATCCTTGGTAGACCATTTTTGAATACTGCAGGTGCACCGCTAGATTGCTCAGAAGGGAAGGTAACCTTTAAAATCTGTGAGGAAGAAATAGTCAAGTACTTCCCGAAGAACCTAGGAGCAAGGGTGAAGTATGTGCCACCGCCTAAACGATTATGTACGGTGAGCAGAGAAAATCCATGACCACCTGATACTTGATGAAATACCGAGGTAAGAGGTTGAGCTAAGCAACCTAAAAACCAGTGCTTTATGGGAGGCAACCCATTATCTCTTTATTTTTCGATAAAATTTTATCTTAGTTTTAGTCAATATTTTGCTCTTATAAATGAACTGATGAAAATCCCTCGAAAAAGTTGTTTTTGACCTTTTTATTGAAGGAGAAATTATGAAAAGAGGAATTAGGAAAAGAAACAAAGGAGGAAATCAACAGAGGAGAATGACGGCATTTCATACGGGCACTGCCGCCCGTATGCGCGGTCGCATGAAATTTCAGAAGAAACGCAGAAAAGAACAGAGAGGTCGACAGTGTTTCATACGACCGCCTGTGATAACCCACAAGTATAGGAGATCAGTTGTAGCCTTTCTCGATAAATAAGAGTGTCGAACCCAACGAGGAGCTAAAGGTAGAATCAATATTCCCTTCAAGTTCTATCGACCACCGATACAACTCTACGCACACTTGACGTTTGCTTTACCTAGAACAATTATGAAACTAGAAGTACTTTGTAGGTGTAATGCTAGGTTTGCAAGAATAAATCTAGAAGTACTTTGCAAGAAGAAAACTATGAGTAATTTACAAGTTAATAAAAGTTAGTTGTTTAGTAGAAAGCTTTTGTAACACAATAAAAGGATTTGTCCCTAGGCAATCGATAACTTGACCGATAATCATTATTGCAATTTTATATGAGGGAGAGGCATGAGCTAACATAGTTTCCGTACTTGGATCATATGCACTTATGATTGGAACTCTAGCAAGCATCCGCAACTACCAAAGATCATTAAGGTAAAACCTAACCATAGCATTAAGTAACAAGTCCCCTTTACTCCCATACGCAACAACCCCCTTACTCGGGTGTAAGCTTCTGTCACTCTAGCCGCCCACTATAAGAGAATTATGAACGTATTGCAAACCCTACAGCGGGGAATCCCTCACGCTTGCGCTAACGAGGGCATGTACTAGGGATAGGGTAATAGGCCTGACCTATATACCCTACCCTAGACCGCCACACGTCTTACACTGGGCCCCAGGGCCAGATCAACCACCAAGAGTTCCGCAGACTGGAATTCACTCGGAGTTCTACGAACCACTCGGAAGGCGAGAGTTCACTCGACCCGCTCGTTTCACTCGGAACATCCGAAAGTCACTCGGAAGACCAGGAGACCCCAGGAGCGCAACGGTCGGGACGCACGTTCGCCTGTATTAATTGTCATCAATACGCCCGTTACCTGGCGCACTTATACCCCTCTTAACCCCCTGTAATGGCTGGTGTTCATGGGAGGGCTGGCGAGACTATATAAGCCGCCCCCCTGCTCCATTCCAAGGGTTCGCAACCTGTTGTAATCATACACTCAAGCAATACAGCTCCAGAGCACTGAGACGTAGGGCTATTACCTCCACCGCTGAGGGGCCTGAACTCGTAAATCCGAGTGTAACACATGCGCTATAGCTAGGCTCTGCCCTCTCATTCCTAACCCCACACACTACTATCAGGCTCGCACCCATGACAGTTGGCACCCATCGTGGGGCAGGCGTCTAACGACTTCCGGCGTAGTTGCATTTTTCCGATCATCATCATGGTTTCCGGCGGCGGACTGACTCTGGGCGGCAAGATCCGTTTCGGCGTCCTGAGCTTCATCGCTAATGATTCGGCGTGGCTCCATGAAGCCCCGCTGGATGTCGAGGCATTGCCCGTCCGCGGTGCGGCGCACTTCCGCGCGAGTTCCTTTGGCGTCCTTCTTCGACAACCGTCGACTCCTTATCAGTCGACGTCTTCACTCTCCACCAGCCGTCGTCGCAAGCGCTCCGGACGCTCGCGGCTTCAGCGGTGGATCAGGCACGCGGTGGCCCTTCAGGCTGCGGCCCCGCAAATCGTGGCGATCGGGCCCGATGAACCTGTCTTCGATCTGTTCGCCTCTGTGCACGAGCACTCGGAAAGTTTATCCGAGTGCGAGAGGAGCGATCCCGCTGCAAAGGTGCTGATGGCCGATTCCCCGCTCAGCCCGCCTGGGTACGGCCGCGGCAGCACGGAGAACGGCGACCCGTCCCGCGCCGATCTCGGCGGTGGCAGGGACCTGCACGACGACGAGTACGATGAGTACATCCCCGAACCTCTCACTCGGGAGCAGAGAGAGGAACTGCAGCGCAGGACCGAGCAGGCCCTCCGGACGCCCATCGTTGGGACGACCCCCGAGGCTCAGGCTTTGGAGGTCGTGCGCCAGGCCAACTTGGCTGAGCGCAATCGTCTGGAAGCGCTCCAGAAGTCACTCGACGATCGCGCGCGCAGACAGCAACAGCCCAGTTCCAGTCGGCGGCGGCGACAGTTGTTCTCGAATGACCAGCAGCAGTATTTCCAGGTATTCCGCACTCCCGTCCAAAATCTAGCGGCGGCAATCGAATAGCAGATTCCATTGAGCCGTCCCGATCCGAGGCGGGGGAGGATCTTCGGCTGATCCGGGCCCTGCTCAAGGCGGCAGAGGAGCAAAATTCGGCGGTTTCCCAGTCGCGTAACAGGATACACAGCAGATCCATTCGGGCTGACACCGTTCTGTCGGCCCACAGCCCAGTGTCTCCCAGGAGAAACAGGCACTCGCCTCCACGGCGAAACGACCAAGACCGCCGCCGAGACCAGCACTCGGGGCAGGGTCGCAGTCGGAATACGCCTCCGCGGCGTCAGGATGATCATCGCCGCATGCATTCGCCCCCTCCGCGGGATGGCTCGTACGCGCCCCAGCCATACGACGCCAGGCGTCCTTACGGCAACGATCGGAGGGCCAGCCCTCCCCGTCATGGTGACGGTTATCGCCAGAGAGAGCCAGTCGACTACCGTGACCCGCAGTTCAACGCGAGATCCGTTCTCGCTCAGAACCTGGTCAACAGAGGCAGAGCTCAGAGAGAAAACTTGGACAAAGATCGTCTGAGTGGAAGTGGAGCATTCGTCTCCGGGCCCGAGTGTTTCAGCAGAGCCATCCGGGCCGCTGACATCCCGCCCAACTTCAGATTGGCAGCTAGAGTAAGCAAGTTCACCAGTGAGTCCAAGCCAGAGACTTGGTTAGAGGATTACCGAGTGGCAGTGCAGATCGGTGGAGGGAATGACTATGTGGCTATGAAGCATTTGCCGTTGATGCTGGAGGGGTCCGCCCGTGCCTGGCTCAACCAGCTCACTCCGGCCAGCATATACTGCTGGGATGATTTGGCCCGAGTGTTCATCAAAACATTCGAGAGCACGTGCAAACGCCCGGCTGTATTGTCTGAGTTACAGCACTTCGTTCAGAAGCCGAATGAAACCTTGAGGGAGTACATCCAGCGGTGGACAACCTTGCATCATGTGGTGGAGAACATCACAGAGCATCAAGCCGTCTGCGCCTTCAAGGCAGGAGTCAGATATCGAGAGCTCATCCTGAAATTTGGTTGGTCAGGAGCTTTCACCATGAGCCGAATGATGGAGATTGCCACTCGATACGCGAACGGAGAAGAGGAAGACCGTCTCCGTAACGGTAAAGGGAAAACCAGCGAGCCCAACCCCGGAAACAGTAATCCCAGTCGGAAAGCGCAAGGCTGAAGGTTCGGCCCAGGCCGAGACTGCCGCTCTGGCCGGTCAAGCCAAGAACAAAGGGAAGGCCAAGGATAAATGGATCCCGAAGAAAAAGAAAGATCAGTCGGTCCAAGATGTCCTTGATTTACCGTGTCACATTCACACCAGGAAGGATGAAGATGGCAATCTGATATTGCCCAAGCATACCACTTGAGAGTGCAGACTGTTGATCCAGCAGTTCCGAGAGGGCCCGTCGAGCGAGAAGAGCCCAGATGATGCTGACGGTGAAGACAAAGATGAACCTTTTCCCAGCGTCAACGCAACCCTGATGATCTTTGCAGATGTAGAGAGCAGGAGCCGATTGAAAGTTATCAATCGAGAAGTGAACATGGCAGCGCCGGCGACGACAAAGTTCCTGAACTGGTCGAAGACTCCGATCTCCTTTGATCAGTCGGACCACCCAGCCTACATAGCCACCCCTGGGCGGCAGGCACTGGTCGTTGATCCAGTCGTGGGAGGCGTCCGGTTGCGCAAGGTCCTCATGGACGGAGGAAGCGGACTGAACATACTGTACGCTGACACTCTGCAAGCAATGGGCATTCCGATGTCCCGACGCAGCGAGAGCAGCATGCAGTTCCACGGAGTGATCCCCGGCAAGAAAGCAAAGTCACTCGGGCAAATCGCCCTGGATGTGGCCTTTGGAGACGACAAGAACTTTCGGAAGGAAAGGTTGACCTTCGAAGTAGTCGACTTCCGCAGCGCATATCACGCCATCCTCGGTCGGCCAGCGTATGCACGTTTCATGGCCCGTCCATGTTATGTGTATCTCAAGCTGAAGATGCCGGGCTCCAAAGGTGTAATCACAGTGACTGGCAGTCGACAACGCGCGGAAGAGTGTTTGCAGCAAGGGTCCAAGATAGCCGATGAGCAGATGGCCATGGTGGAACTGGAGGAATATAAGAAGAACGCCGATCCAAGTGATCTGCTGCACTCCAAGAAGCCAGCTGCAGAGTCTGCATTTCAGTCGGCCGGCGACACGAAGCATGTGCACGTCCACCCGGAAGATCCCAATGCTGTTCCCACCAACATATCAACAACACTCGACAGCAAATAGGAAGAAGCGCTCATTCAGTTCCTCCGTGAGAACTGGGACATCTTTGCATAGAAACCATCTGACATGCCAGGTGTGCCCAGGGAGCTAGCTGAGCACCGTTTGCGAGTCGATCCAAAGGCGAAACCTGTGAAGGAGCATCTCCGTCGCTCTGCCACACAGAAGAGGAAGGCCATTGGCGAAGAAGTTGCTCGACTCCTGGCAGCCGAGTTCATCCGTGAGGTGTACCACTCCGAGTGGCTCGCCAACGTCGTCATGGTCCCTAAGAAGGACAAGTCTCTCCGAATGTGCATTGATTTCAAGCACATCAATCGGGTCTGCCCCAAGGATCACTTCTCGCTCCCTCGCATAGATCAAATCGTAGATTCCACTGCGGGTTGTGAGCGTCTGTCTTTTCTGGATGCATACTCCGGGTACCACCAGATCTGACTGTATAGGCCGGACGAAATAAAAACAGCCTTCATCACCCCATTCGGGTGTTTCTGCTATATCACCATGCCGTTCGGCCTCAAGAATGCCGGTGCCACTTTCATGCGCATGATCCAGAAGTGTTTGCAAAAACAGATCAGTCGGAACATTGAAGCATACATGGATGATATCGTGGTCAAGTCCAGAAAAGGTTCCGACCTGCTGGCTGACTTAGCTGAAACTTTTGCAAACCTGCGGAAGTACGACATCAAGCTGAATCCAGCAAAGTGCACTTTCGGAGTTCCTAGGGGCAAACTACTCGGTTTCCTCATTTCCGAACGAGGGATCGATGCCAATCCTGAGAAGATCAGGGCGATTGTACGAATGAAACATCCAGAGCGTCTTCATGATGTACAGAAACTCACGGGTTGCCTTGCAGCTCTGAGCCGATTCATCTCCCGTCTTGGTGAGAAGGCACTGCCCCTGTACCGATTGATGAAGAAATCTGATTCATTCGAGTGGACTGCTAAAGCACAAGCAGCGTTTGTCGAGCTCAAAGCCCTGCTTTCCACCCAGCCGGTGCTTGCCGCTCCGAATGAAAAGGAGCCGTTGCTCTTGTACATCGCGGCCACTGGTCAAGTTGTCAGCACTGTCCTCACAGTCGAGCGAGAAGAACAGGGCAAGGCTTACAAAGTTCAGCACCCAGTGTATTATATTTCTGAAGTTCTGACTCCGTCCAAGCAGAGGTATCCTCATTACCAGAAGCTCGTCTACGGCATTTACCTGACTGCGAAGAAAGTAGCCCATTACTTCCAAGAGCACACTGTGTCAGTCGTCAGAGACGCCCCACTGTCTGAGATCATGAACAATCGAGATGCGACTGGTCGAGTGGCGAAGTGGGCTATCGAGCTCCTGCCCCTGGACATCAAGTTCGAGGCGAAAAAGGCGATCAAGTCCCAAACATTGGCCGATTTCCTAGCCGAGTGGACTGAACAGCAGCAGCCGACTGAGAGTCACCCGGAACACTGGACCATGTTCTTTGACGGTTCCAAGATGCTGAATGGTTCAGGAGCTGGAGTGGTGTTGATATCTCCGAAGGGCGATCGTTTCAGATATGTTCTGCAGATTCACTTTGATTCCTCAACACCCAGTGGGTGCTTGCCGCTCCGAATGAAAAGGAGCCGTTGCTCTTGTACATCGCGGCCACTGGTCAAGTTGTCAGCACTGTCCTCACAGTCGAGCGAGAAGAACAGGGCAAGGCTTACAAAGTTCAGCGCCCAGTCTATTATATTTCTGAAGTTCTGACTCCGTCCAAGCAGAGGTATCCTCATTACCATAAGCTCGTCTACGGCATTTACCTGACTGCGAAGAAAGTAGCCCATTACTTCCAAGAGCACACTGTGTCAGTCGTCAGTGACGCCCCACTGTATGAGATCATGAACAATCGAGATGCGACTGGTCGAGTGGCGAAGTGGGCTATCGAGCTCCTGCCCCTGGACATCAAGTTCGAGGCGAAAAAGGCGATCAAGTCCCAAGCATTGGCCGATTTCCTAGCCGAGTGGACTGAACAGCAGCAGCCGACTGAGAGTCACCCGAAACACTGGACCATGTTCTTTGACGGTTCCAAGATGCTGAATGGTTCAGGAGCTGGAGTGGTGTTGATATCTCCAAAGGGCAATCGTCTCAGATATGTTCTGCAGATTCACTTTGATTCCTCAACACCCAGTGGGTGCTTGCCGCTCCGAATGAAAAGGAACCGTTGCTCTTGTACATCGCGGCCACTGGTCAAGTTGTCAGCACTGTCCTCACAGTCGAGCGAGAAGAACAGGGCAAGGCTTACAAAGTTCAGCGCCCAGTCTATTATATTTCTGAAGTTCTGACTCCATCCAAGCAGAGGTATCCTCATTACCAGAAGCTCGTCTACGGCATTTACCTAACTGTAAAGAAAGTAGCCCATTACTTCCAAGAGCACACTGTGTCAGTCGTCAGTGACGCCCCACTGTCTGAGATCATGAACAATCGAGATGCGACTGGTCGAGTGGCGAAGTGGGCTATCGAGCTCCTGCCCCTGGACATCAAGTTCGAGGTGAAAAAGGCGATCAAGTCCCAAGCATTGGCCGATTTCCTAGCCGAGTGGACTGAACAGCAGCAGCCGACTGAGAGTCACCCGGAACACTGGACCATGTTCTTTGACGGTTCCAAGATGCTGAATGGTTCAGGAGCTGGAGTGGTGTTGATATCTCCGAAGGGCGATCGTCTTAGATATGTTCTGCGGATTCACTTTGATTCCTCCAACAACGAAGCCGAGTACGAGGCACTCCTTTACGGTCTGCGTATGGCCATCTCACTCGGCGTCCGGCGCCTGATGGTCTACGGTGACTCGGATCTAGTTGTGAACCAAGTGATGAAGGAGTGGGATATCAGAAGCCCCGCTATGACAGGATACTGCAATGCAGTGAGAAAGTTGGAAAAGAAATTTGAAGGTCTAGAACTGCACCACGTTCCCCGAGCCAAGAATCAGGAGGCAGATGATCTGGCAAAGATCGGGTCCACTCGGAAATCCATACCCAGCAATGTGTGCCTCGAGCATTTGCGTTCTCCAACAGTAAAAGAAGCTCCCTTCACGGAAGAGCCCCGGCAAGGGGTCAGTCCGTCTGATCCGACTGAAGTCGAGGTTCCGGCAGTCATCGATTTGGTCATGGAGGTCCTAGCAATCACACCCGAGTGGACGGTGCCTTACATTGCATACCTGCTCAGACAGGAACTTCCAGAAGATGAAGCTGAAGCCCGCCAGATTGTTCGCAGGTCCAAAGCCTTTGAAGTGGTCGGTGATCAGTTATACCGGAAGAGCGTCACCGGTGTGACTCAGCGCTGCATTTCTCCGGAAGAGGGTCGACTGATCCTGGAGGAGATTCACTCGGGAACTTGTGGACACCACGTGTCCTCTCGGACAATCATGGCTAAAGCTTACCGAGCCGGTTTCTTCTGGCCCCATGCCAGTGAAGCTACGCAGGAGATAGTCCAACACTGTGCCGAGTGTCAGTTCTATGCAAACTTATCCCACAAGCCTGCGTCCACTCTGAAGACAATTCCACTCGTCTGGCCGTTTGCAGTCTGGGGACTCGACATGGTGGGACCCCTCCGGACAGGGGCGACTGGATTCACCCACTTGCTGGTTGCAGTCGACAAGTTCACTAAGTGGATCGAAGCCAAGCCCATCAAGAAGCTAGATTCTCGTACAGCGATCAAGTTTATGAAGGAGATAGTCTTCAGATACGGCGTGCCCCACAGCATCATCACTGACAACGGTTCAAACTTCGACTCGGAAGAGTTTAGGGCTTTCTATGCTGCGCAAGGCACCCGAGTCGACTATGCATCTGTGGCGCACCCGCGGTCGAATGGGCAGGCTGAGAGTGCAAACGGACTGATTCTGCAGGGGCTAAAGCCACGACTCATGCGTGATTTCGAGCACGCGGCTGGAGCTTGGGTCACCGAATTGCCATCAGTTCTTTGGGGCTTGAGGACGACCCCCAATCGGTCTACCAATCATACTCCCTTCTTCATGGTGTACGGAGCTGAAGCCGTCCTGCCGAGTGATTTGCTCCATAATTCACCCCGAGTGGAACTGTATTCTGAAGCCGAAGCAGAGCAAGCACGGCAAGACGGCGTAGATCTCTTGGAGGAAGAAAGGGAGATGGCCCTGATCCGATCGGCCATTTATCAGCAAGATCTGAGGCGTTTTCATAGCAGGCACGTGCGAAGTCGGGCCTTTCAGGAAGGAGATCTCGTGCTCCGAGTGGATCAGCAGCGACCCCACCAGCTTGCTCCCGCGTGGGAAGGCCCTTTTATCGTGTCAAAAGTTCTGCACAACGGAGCATACCGCCTGTACAACCTTCAGAAGCAAACAGACGAGCCCCGTGCTTGGAATGCAGATTTGCTACGACGATTCTATACTTGATTGCAAGATGTAATAAAAGTACTCGAGTGATATTTGATGAATAAAAGCATGACTTTTCTGGTTCCCCATTTGGTTCACTCGTAGGCATTCTCACGCCTACAACCCCCAGTGGGTGTACGCTTTTTCAACTTAGCTGCAAACCAGCTTTTGCCTAAGTCAGAAATTACTCCGAGTGAAGAGCAACCCTCTCACTCGGGGGCTTGGCTGCGGACCAGCTTCCGCCCAAGTTAAAAACTACTCCGAGTGATGAGCGATCCTCTCACTCGGGGGCTTGGCTACGAACCAGCTTTCGCCCAAGTTAAAAACTACTCCGAGTGACGAGCAACCCTCTCACTCGTGGGCTTGGCTGCGGACCAGCTTCCGCCCAAGTTAAAAACTACTCCGAGTGACGAGCGATCCTCTCACTCGGGGGCTTGGCTGCGAACCAGCTTTCGCCCAAGTTAAAAACTACTCCGAGTGACGAGCAACCCTCTCACTCGGAGACTTGGCTGCGAACTAACTTTCGCCCAAGTCAAAAAACTACTCCGAGTGAAGAGCAACCCTCTCACTCGGGGGCTTGGCTGCGGACCGGCTTTTGCCCAAGTTAAAACTCTACTCCGAGTGAAGAGCGATCCTCTCACTCGGAGGCTTGGCTGCGAACCAGCTTTCGCCCAAGTTAAAACGCTACTCCGAGTGAAGAGCAACCCTCTCACTCGGAGGCTTGGCTGCGGACCAGCTTTCGCCCAAGTTAAAAACTACTCCGAGTGACGAGCAACCCTCACACTCGGAGGCTTGGCTGCGAACCAGCTTTCGCCCAAGTCAAAAAACTACTCCGAGTGAAGAGCAACCCTCTCACTCGGGGGCTTGGCTGCGGACCGGCTTTCGCCCAAGTTAAAATGCTACTCCGAGTGAAGAGCGATCCTCTCACTCGGAGGCTTGGCTGCGAACCAGCTTTCGCCCAATTTAAAACGCTACTCCGAGTGAAGAGCAACCCTCTCACTCGGGGGCTTGGCTGCAGACCAGCTTTCGCCCAAGTTAAAAACTACTCTGAGTGACGAGCGATCCTCTCACTCGGGGGCTTGGCAGCGAACCAGCTTTCGCCCAAGTTAAAACGCTACTCTAAGTGAAGAACAACCCTCTCACTCGTGGGCTTGGCTGCGAACCAGCTTTCGCCCAAGTTAAAAACTACTCCGAGTGACGAGCAACCCTCTCACTCGGGGGCTTGGCTGCGAACCAGCTTTCGCCCAAGTTAAAACGCTACTCCGAGTGAAGAGCGATCCTCTCACTCGGAGGCTTGGTTGCGAACCAGCTTTCGCCCAAGTTAAAACGCTACTCCGAGTGAAGAGCAACCCTCTCACTCGGGGGCTTGGCTGCGGACTAGCTTTCGCCCAAGTTAAAAACTACTCCGAGTGACAAACAACCCTCTCACTCGGGGGCTTGGCTGCGAACCAGCTTTCGCCCAAGTTAAAAACTACTCCGTGTGACGTGCAACCCTCTCACTCGGGGGCTTGGCTGCGGACCAGCTTTCGCCCAAGTTAAAAACTACTCCGAGTGACAAGCGATCCTCTCACTCGGGGGCTTGGCTGCGAACCAGCTTTCGCCCAAGTTAAAACGCTACTCCGAGTGAAGAGCGATCCTCTCACTCGGAGGCTCGGCTGCGAACCCGCTTTCGCCCAAGTAAAAAATCTACTCCGAGTGAAGAGCATCCCTCTCACTCGGAGGCTTAGCTGCGAACCAGCTTTCGCCTAAGTCAAAACCCAGTTCAAAGATACGAAAGCCTCGAAGGAAAGCATTTGATTAACTCCAGAAGTTCAAAAGCGAATACGAGTACTCGGGCCCAAGGCCCGAAAGAGTTTAATGATTACAATTCCGCTCGGCATACCGAGGTCAATGGATAAGACTTAAGTTCTTCACGCTCCTGTAGGGCATGCTGGTTCAACGAAAGCATCCAAGTCGATGCCGTCCGCAATCCGAGTGGCCGCTTCGAAGAATTTCTCCATGAAGTCCTCAAATTGGAGTTTCTTCGTGTTGGCAACTTGGAGACCCTTCAGTTTCTCCTCCTTAGCTTCCTTGCAATGCACTCGGACCAGGGAGAGCGCCACGTCGGCCCCGCAGCGAGCAGCTGACTTCTTCCACGCCTGCTCTCGGCTGGGAATGTCGTGGAGGCGAGTCATCATGGCTTCTAGGTCGGTGTCGCGGGTATCTTCTGGCCACAGCTCCTTGTCGATTCTGCCGAGTGCACCCCGTAGACGAATGATGTAACCTTGGACGTCTTCGATGCGAGATTCCACCCGCAGGATTCCTAGTGCGGTCTTGTCACCGACAAGCGACTGGGAAGGATTCAGATCCCTCTCGATCCGATCAGTTTCCAGCTCGAAGTTCCAGCAGTACTCTGCAGATGAGAACAGAGGAGAGTTGAAGGTCAGCATGCATGAAGTTCACTCAGATAAAAGTTCACTCGGAGGCTGTAAGTTACCTGCAAGCTTATTGTACATCTCCTCCATGAACTCCTCTATGTATCTCTCCAAAGCATTCCTCTTCTCGATAAGCTGGGCGACCTTCTCGTTCAGGGTCTTCTTCTCTTGTTCATAGACATCCGCCTGGGCCTTGAACTTGCCATCCCACTCGGTCTGCTGCTTCTTGAGCTCGAGCACCTCCTTCTTCAGCGATGTGTTCTCCGCTTCAAGCTTCCCGAGTGAGGCCAGCTTCTCTTCGGCAGCCTTGGTCTTTTCCTTCACCACTTTTTGAGCCCCCGCCAGCTCGTTGTCTTTACTCTCGAGTGCCTGCTTCATAGTTTCTAAAGAAACAGAGGTTCTGAGCCGCACTTGGAGTTGACGGTTTTCACGACGCACATCTGTCGAGTGAAGTCACTCGGTTCAAGGAACGGTGAGAGATGGAAGCAAAATGCTCGGTAATTGGAGCTTACCCTCCATGGTCCTGAGTTCTGCCTGAGCGCGCACCGCGTTCCTCTTCTCCACCTCCAAATCAACTCGGAGCTGAGCCGTCTCCTTCTCCAACGCCACATACTGATCCCCAAGCTCGCAAGTTCTCTGAAATACAAGAGAGAATAGTTAATGTCAAGAAGCATCCTGAAATACCATTCGACAAAGGAGGAACAAGCTTGACAAGTATTAGATCCTAAGTTCTAAGACATCCGCCGACTGCCCGCAGTCGACGGTAGTCTCGGGGACTACACCCAGTGGGTGCACTCAGCGTGCCCCCACTGGAGCGGTATCCACTCGGAACGGTCCGCCCGATCCGAGTGATGGCCGAAAACAAAACAACAAGACAAAAAGTTCCGAGTGACCAGAGATCGACGCTCCTGGAAGGAACAAGCTTGACCAGTATCAGATCCTAAGTTCTAAGACTTCCGCCGACTGCCTGCAGTCGACGGCAATCTCGGGGACTACACCCAGTGGGTGCACTCAGCGTGCCCCCACTGGAACGGTATCCACTCGGAACGGTCCGCCCGATCCGAGTGATGGCCGAAAGCAAAAAAAAACAGCAACAACAGAACAAAGTCTAAGTTCTAAGACTCCCGCCGACTGCATTCAGTCGACGGCAGTCTCGGGGACTACACCCAGTGGGTGCACTCAGCGTGCCCCCACTGGAGCGGTATCCGCTCGGAGCGGTCCGCCCGATCCGAGCGATGGCCGAACACAAAACACCCAGTGGGTGTATCGGTTATTTTCCGACTGAAATTTCTACTAAAGAAAAACGACTTGGAGATCGACTTACAGGAGCACTTACTCGAACGTTCTCCTGGAGGGCAGCACTGGCATCGTATGCCAGCTTGCTAGCTGTGCACACCTCCTTGAGCCTTTGGGTCATCAGTTCCGCCTGGATCATCGCCTCCTTGCTGGCTCCAGTTTGGTCCTCCGGCACCTTGTATAGATTGAAGATGTTGACAGGAGGAGTTGGAGCCGTAGCCAGGGCAATCGACAGAGACGCGACAGAACCGGCCCCGGCCTGAGAGGAACCCTGCCCCGGGGGCACGGGCACGGCAGGCGCAGGAGGAACTTGAGGCGCTTTGCTCGACAGCGTCCTCTGTGTGGTGGCCTGGGGAGCAGTCGGAGCTGCAGTTCCCTTCTCGGCGTCCTTCCGCGACAGCTCTTCATCATCATCTCCAACGTGGATAACCTCTGCAAGCACTACGATCACTCGACGCAATCAGTCCCAATACATGATACAATCGGATGAAGACATTTCAGTCGAATGACAAGTTGCAGTAGAAATGAAATTATTGTTACCTCTTTGAGAAGTGGCCGCGTCTGCCGTCTCAGCTTCGGTGCGGTCCTCATCAATCTGCATGGGAGACGTCGTCGAGGTTGCAGCACTGGTTCATAAGATGCACTCGGTCAGAAAAATCACGAAAGTTAGCAAAGACAGAAAAGAAAAGCTGGGAAGAATACTCACGTTGAGGCGACAGGCACAGCGACCTTGATCCGGGGCAGAGCCTTCCGAGGCTTGGGAGAAGTGACCTTGGGCTGCTTGGCAGCTTTCTCAGTCGGCGCAGGCGATGACGTCCTAGTGCGCTTCGGGGCCTTGGCACTCGGAGCCGCCACCTTCTCCGGCTCAGCACTCGGATCTTGAGCTCGCTTGGACCCGTGTTCGAAGCACAACTCCGGAGACAGAGAAGACTCAACGTCGTCGCTCCCCCCCGAGTCCTCGCTTTCCTCCTCGCTGTCCTCCGCGTAGCTGCCCCCGACGCTGCCATGTTCGCTCTCCGCGCCTCCGACAGGTTGTTCTCCATTCGGAACAGGCGATAACATCTTCTGGAATTCCTGCAAGACACAAAGATCAGAGACAGCCGGTTCAGTCAGATTACTCAGTTCACTTGAAAAATTTCCGCATAAGTGATTCACTCGGAATGCATGTCATACCTACAACGGCAGGTTGTTGGCGTCGTAGGGCGGGATCCGTCTCGACCCCCGCGGATTGTCACGTGCGCCAGTGATGCACTTGATCCACTGTTCCACACTTTTCTCCTCGACGTCTTCCGGATGCACTCGGGTCGGATCACTGGGTCCCGTGTAGAGCCACATGGGGTGAGCCCGCTCTTGCAGCGGTTGGATCCTCCGACTGAGAAATACCTCCAGAAGGTCTAGGCCAGTCAATCCACCCTGAATCAAGCTAACCATGGCAGTCATCAAGATCCCTACATCCGCCTTCTCCTTTTTATCAACTGTCAACGAAGGAGGAGACTGAATCCTCTCGGTTGTATAAGGAGGAAGACCAGTCGACGAGCCCGAGCATGGCAGGTCGTTGCAGTAAAACCAGGTCGACTGCCAGCCCCTCACCGAGTCGGGAAAAGACATGGATGGGAATGCACTCTTACCCCTCATCTGAATACCTAGGCCACCGCACATCTGGATCACATGCGTCCTCTCTCCATTCGGGTCAACCTTGTTAACCGATTGAGACCGGCATGTGAAGATATGTTTGAACAAACCCCAGTGCGGCGGACAACCCAGAAAGTTTTCGCACAAAGAAATGAATGCAGCAAGATACATGATGGCGTTTGGAGGCAGGTGATGGAGTTGAGCACCGAAGAAGTTCAAGAATCCACGGAAAAAAAGGGTGGGGTGGCATGGAGAAACCTCGCTCGACGTGTGTGGTGAGGAGCACTCGCTCCCCGGGGCGCGGCGCGGGCTCGGTCTCCCCCTCTTCCGGCAGCCTCCACGTCCCGTCGCGGATCAGCCCGTCCACGACGAGCCCGCCGATGTCGTCGGCCGTGGTGGTTGGCGGAATCCAATCGCCCTAGATCCACCCGGGCGGAAGCACAGCTCGTGAGCCCGACGCCTTCCTCCCCTTCGCCGCCTTCTTCGCCTTCTCGAGCTTCGCCGTCTTGTCCTTCAGCATCGTCGTTGAGCTCCCCAACACCGAGGAAGATTCGCGCGGAGAGGGTCGCGAGAGAAGGGATCGGGCGGACTGAGGAAGTTGGGGAAAAGGGGATCTATCTCTATCTCCCTCTCCACCACGGCCGCCCCTTATATCGCCGCCCGCACCGCTCCCCAATCCACGCCGTTGAATCGTGGGCCCGCAAATCTCCTCAAATCGCGCCATCAAAGATCCAGCAGTACGTGGCGGAAAGCGGGACAAAAATCGAGGCGTCACGCCCCACTTTCCCCACTCACCACGCCACAACCATTCACGTGCGCTCGTCGCCGATTTCAAATCCCGCAAGATCCGGATTCCAGCGATCCGATGACTCGCCTTTGAAGACATTCTGTAAACGCGCGGGTCCGCTCTGCCACTCAGATGAAGACTACTCGTTTCACTCGGATGAGAACTACTCACTCGGCCGGAAGCTACTCATTCGGATGGAGACTGCTCATTTCACTCGGACGTCATATGGTCCAGAATTCGTCAAGGTGCCGCACGAAGACAAGGACGCCTGACGACCAGCAAGAGTTCTTGAGCGCCTCCGTAGCGCTCAACTCGCCTGGGAATCCGCCTTGACTCGACCCGCCTAACCTCGACCAATTCGGGGGCTAATAACGAGGGCATGTACTAGGGATAGGGTAATAGGCCTGACCTATATACCCTACCCTATGACGCCACACGTCTTACACTGGGCCCTAGGGCCAGATCAACAACCAAGAGTTCCGCAGACTGGAATTCACTCGGAGTTCTACGAACCACTCGGAAGGCGAGAGTTCACTCGACCCGCTCGTTTCACTCGGAACATCCGAAAGTCACTCGACCAGAGAAGACCAGGAGACCCCAGGAGCGCAACGGTCGGGACGCACGTTCGCCTGTATTAATTGTTATCAATACGCCCGTTACCTGGCGCACTTATACCCCTCTTAACCCCCTGTAATGGCTGGCGTTCATGGGAGGGCTGGCGAGACTATATAAGCCGCCCCCCTGCTCCATTCCAAGGGTTCGCAACCTGTTGTAATCATACACTCAAGCAATACAGCTCCAGAGCACCGAGACGTAGGGCTATTACCTCCACCGCTGAGGGGCCTGAACTCGTAAATCCGAGTGTAACACCTGCGCTGCAGCTAGGCTCTGCCCTCTCATTCCTACCCCCACACACTACTATCAGGCTCGCACCCACGACATGCGCGACACGGAGGGCACCATAGGACAGCACCAAAATAAAACATACAACTCAAACCAATCACGATCATCAATCAACCCATAGGACAAAACGAATCTACTCAAACATCATAGGATGGCAACACATCATTGGATAATAATATGTAGCATTAAGCACCATTGTCGGTGTAAAAACCGGCGGATCTCGGGGTAGGGGGTCCCGAGCTGTGGATCTCGGATCGGTGGTAACAGGAACAAAGGAGACGATGTTTACCCAGGTTCGGGCCCTCTTGATGGAGGAAAAACCCTAGGTCCTGCTCTTGTTTATATCGATGGAGATGTATCAAGTACAGAGTTAATCTACCTCGAGATCATAAGTTGTGGTCTAAACCCTAGGTGTGATGATGAATATCATAATCATCTATCGACTAGCCTAGCCTCGGCTTATATAATGTAACGGAGGCCTAGGATAACAAGAGTCCTAGTCGGCTATGTCGGTGGAGAGAAGTCCTTGTCTTGATCACCAAGTCTTGTGGAACCTTCCTCGTATATGTCATGGGCTGCCCTAAGTGGCCCAATAGTGAACCGCCATGGGGGTCCTCGGCCCGACCCACTGGTCGGGAGACGACGTGGTGAGTACCCCCTAGTCCAGGACACCGTCAACCATGTTTAAGTAGAGATTACAGTGGGGATAAGAGGTGTTACACCGCTGCATAGAGGGGGAGAGAGTTGGTGTTGACGGCGGCGAAGTTGTTGGTGTAGATCGCCGTCACGATGATTGCCCCGGCGGCGTTTCGGCGCCACCGGGAGAGAGGGGGAGAGAGGGGGGGAGAGGCCCCTCCTTCTTATTCTTCCTTGGCCTCCCCCTAGATGGGAGGAGAGTTCCCCCACTGGTCCATGGCCGCCATGGCTCCCGGAGGGGAGGAGCCCCTCTGAGATTGGATCTCTCTCTCTGTTCTCTTCTGTTTCGCGTTCCTGTTTTCTGGCCGAAAACCGTTTGTTAAATTCCCGGAGATCCGTAACTCCGATTGCGCTGAAATTTTGAGGGGATTTTTATCCAGATTTTAGCTCCTTGTGGCGGAAGGACACCCTCAACCGACCTAAAGGGGAGCCACAAGCCCCCTAGGCGCGCCCTGTAGGCTTGCCGTGTCCTCGGGCATCGTCTCGCGTTGATTCTTTTTCCCAAAAATCACATATATTCCAAAATAAATCTCCGTAAATTTTTATCGTGTTTGGACTTCGTTTGATATGGATTTTCTGTGAAACAAAAAACATGCAAAAAACAGGAACTGGCACTGGGCACGGGATCAATATGTTAGTCCAAGAAATCACATAAAATGTTGCAAAAAGTATGTGGAAATTGTAGGATAATGGCATGAAAGAATCAAAAATTATAGATATGACGGAGACGTATCAGCATCCCCAAGCTTAATTCCTGCTCGTCCTCGAGTAGGTAAATGATAAAAAGATAATTTTTGACGTGGAATGCTACCTAACATAATCTTGATCATGTAATCTAATCATGGCATGAATATTAAGACACAAGTGATTCAAAGCAATAGTCTATAATTTTATATAAAGACATCAATACTCCGGCATACCAACAAACAATCATGCCTTTCAAAATAAAAAGCTAAAGAACACTACCCCTACAAAATCATATAGCCTCGTCATGCTCCATCTTCTTAACACAAAATAGAAATCATGTACAACCCCGATGTCAGCCGAGCAATTGGTTCATACTTTTTTAACGCGCTTCAGCTTTTTCAACCCCCACGCATTACATGAGCGCGAGCCATGGACATAGCACTATAGGCGGAATAGAATGCGGTGATAGGGATCAATAAGGAGAAGTCAAAAAGGGAAAAAGTCTCACATCAACTAGGCGGATCAACGGGCTATGGAGATGCCCATCAATCGATATCAATGCGAGGAGTAGGGATTACCATGCAACAGATGCACTAAGAGCTATAAGTGTATGAAAGCTCAAACTGAAAATTAAGTGGGTGTGCATCCAACTTGCTTGCTCATGAAGACCTCAGGCATTTGAGGAAGCCCATCGTCGGAATATACAAGCCAAGTTCTATAATGAAAAATTACCACTAGTATATGAAAGTGACAACATAGGAGACTCTCTATATGAAAAACATGGTGCTACTCTGAAGCACAAGTGTGGAAAAAGGATAGTAACATTGCCCATTCTCTCTTTTTCTCTTTTTTTTTTGTTTTCTCTTTTTCTTCCTTTTTTGGGCTCCCCTTTTTTTGGCCTATTTTTTTTGTCCAGAGTCTCATCCCGACTTGTGGGGGAATCATGGTCTCCATAATCCTTTCCTCACTGGGACAATGCTCTAATAATGATGATCATCACACTTTTATTTACTTACAACTCAAAATTACAACTCGATAAAAAACTATACAAGATGACTCTATATGAATGCCTCTGGCAGTGTACCAGGATGTGCAATGATCTAGCGTAGCAAAGATATCAAAAAATGGACAATCCATGAAAATATCATGCTAGCTATCTTACGATCATGCAAAGCAATATGACAATGAATGCTCAAGTCATGTATATGATGATGATGGAAGTTGCATGGCAATATATCTCGGAATGGCTATGGAAATGCCACAATAGGTAGGTATGGTGGCTGTTTTGAGGAAGATATAAGGAGGCTTATGTGTGACAGAGCATATCATATCACGGGGTTTGGATGCACCGGTGAAGTTTGTACCGACTCTCGAGGTGAGAAAGGGCAGTGCATGGTACCGAAGAGGCTAGCAAATTGCGGAAGGGTGGGAGTGCGTATAATCCATGGACTCACATTAGTCATAAAGAACTCACATACTTATTGCGAAAGTCTATTAGCCCTCGAAGCAAAGTACTACTATGCATGCCCCTACGGGGGAGGTTGGTAGGAGTTAACCATCGCGCGCCCCCAACCTCCACGCAAAGGAAGACACTCAATAATTAATCATGCTCCAACTTCTTAGCATAACTAAAGACTATACGTGCATGCTTCGGGAATCACAAACCTTAATACCAATATTCTTACTAAACCACAATCATTCACTAGTACCTCCCACATATCACCATCTTAATATCGCAAAAATATTGCAAGGAATCAAACTTATCATATTCAGTGATCTACAAGTTTTATGTAGGATTTTATGACTAACCATGTGAATGACCAATACCTGTTGACTCTCTAAATAAATATAAGTGAAGCATGAGAGTTTAATTCTTTCTACAAAAGACTTGCCCATGCTCTAATAAATATAAGTGAAGCAAAAGAGCATTCTACAAATAATGGTTTTCTATATGTAGAGAAACAGGCATCCAAACTTCAAATGATATAAGTGAAGCACATGAAGCATTCTATAAAGCCATACTCAAAAGATATAAGTGAAGTGCAAAGAGCATTCTATAAATCAACCAAGGACTATCTCATACCAGCATGGTGCATTATTAAAAGAAAAATAAAAATCACACGACGCTCCAAGAATTTACGCATATCATGTGAACAAAACAAAAACCGAGACATATCGATAATTGTCGAACAAAGATGGGACGCCTTCTGGGGCATCCCCAAGCTTAGATGCTTGAGTCTCCTTGAATATTTACTTGGGGTTCCTTGGTCATCCCCAAGCTTGAGCTCTTGCCTCTCCTTATTCTCCTCATATCGATACCTCCTCGATCTTCGAACACTTCATCCACACAAAACTTAACCGAACTTTTTATTAGAGGGGTTAGTACATATAACATCAAATCCCATCATGTCCTGATGTAACATTATTGTATAATTATAATCAAACATTACCCACTGTATGCTATCACAATTCTATGGCTCCCAAGTCAATGGGGCTCAACAAGATTTCAAACATACGCAAATAAAGAAACTATAACAGCAATCTGTGAAAACAGGACAGTCTGTAAAGATGCAAATGAAACATATACTTCTGTAACTCAAAAAATTCTGAAAAATTAGGAAAAAATAAAATATTTGCATATCAGTACTTTGTAAAAAAATTAGAAATTTTGCATGTTCCAGTAAAATATAGAAATTCAAACACTACAGCAAAAGTTTCTGTTTTTTCACAGCACACACCAAACAAGCAATTTAAACATCCTAAAGGTAAATCTTGGCACATTATTTTTATAATACAATGGATTTGTACAAGGGGATAATTATTTTTATGAGAAACTTCCATGAAAAAATCTACATTGTTTCCATGAGCATGAACACAAGTGTTCAAGGTCGACCTTCACTTCTTCAATGCATAACCTTCCAATCGCTTCTCTTTTTGAAAAAGTTTTTAGGTTCCCCTCTATATATATTTTTTGTTTTTAAACTTTTTAAAAGCAAATAGAATAAAATGACTCTCTAAAACTTCCGGGTTGTCTCCCAGGCAGCGCTTTCTTTAAAGCCATTAAGCTAGGCATAAAGTGCTCAAGTAATCGATCCACCCAGATCCCAAGGTATATCAAAGCTAATTTTAATTAACAATGATTTGTAATTTAGTAGTCAGCACAAAGAAACATATATCATGCAATGACAAAGTCTAACTCACTTCCTATGCATCGACATGTCATAAGAGAATAATTCATGCACACATAATAAAGGTCGATACATAGCATAAACAGTTTCTTGCAATTTTATCGTATTGGGAACATAGAGAGGTGGAGACGTAGTTCCTCTCTCATAATAATTGCAAGTAGGAGCAGCAAGCACATGCATATTATATTCATCAAAATCATCATGTGTAATAGTAAAACGCAACCCATGAATATAATCCTTAATAAGCACAAACTTCTCCGATATAGTGTAGTTTGGAGAATTCAAAAAGATAATAGGACTATCATGTGTTGGTGCAATAGAAACAATTTCATTCTTAACATAAGGAACTATAGCAAGTTCATCTCCATAAGCATAATTCATATTGGCATCATGGCCACAAGCATAGCAAGCATCAATTTCATCAAAAAGGGATATTTCAAACGAATCAAAGGGATCATGGCATTCATCCTTCGGTAAGCACGAAGGGAAATTAAACAATGTATGAGTTAAAGAGTTACTCTCATCAGAAGGTGGGCACGGGTGATCAATCCGCTCTTCCTCCTTTTGTTCTTCGCTCTCCTCCTCATCTTTTTCATCTAATGAGCTCACAGTGTCATCAATTTCTTCTTCCATAGATTCCTGCAAAATATTAGTCTCTTCTTGGACAGCGGAGGTGTCCTCAATATATTCTTTCACATAAGCATTAGAAGCATAGTTTTCATAGCAATATTTAAGTATGGCAAAATTTTCAGATTTGTAAAGAGTAGCATCATACTTTTCAATCAAAGAAGCAATTTCATAGGCACCCTTAAAGGAAACAAATTCTTCAATTTGTTCAATATCATAGTAACTATAAACACCTCTAGCATAAGAAGATAAGATTCCATTATCCTTAAACTCACATTGGTACTGAAGGTGTTTTTTAGGGTCTTCAGAACAACAAGTAAAATCATGTATTTCACATAAATTCCAAGCATAGCAATTCAAAGTATTAATATGATGCCATAAGAGTTTCCCTTTTTGAGACAAGAGGTGTCGCACAAAATAAGCATGCTGATCTAATGATTTTCCCTCAACTAAGCTAGTTGGGTTTTCAGCACGAGCACAAAGGGATCGAAGATGATCCAAGTAGAAAGCTGAAAGCACATTTGCTCCCTTGGTGGTTTTGGTAATTTATGCCAACATACATGTTGTTGGACAAATGCCTCTATCCAGTAAATTTCAGACAAGTTCAACAATGGTGTGGCAAGGACAAGAGGATGTGGAACCCTTCAAAATGCTAAGGACATGGATTGGCAAAAGCTCAAGACTCTACATTTTTGTTAAGTGATCCAAGATCACATTGAGTCCATACGAAAGCCAATACTATTAAAAGGGGATGAGGTGTTGCTTATTGATTTGTTTGCTCAAGTGCTTAGTGACATTGCTCCAAAACCCTCAACCACTTTCTCCATCCAAATATGTCCAAAACCTACATTCCAACTCGGCCCCACCGATTCATTCCTATCCGGAGCCACCGAGTTCATTTGGACTTAGTCACTGCCAAAACCCTAACAAATCGGATCCACCGATATGGATCTCGGTCCCACCAAGCTGGCCTTGCCAACTCTCTGTTACTAGTTGCAATTATTTCGGTCCCATCAAGATTTGCAATCGGTACCACCGAGATGGCTTGCCAACTCTCTGTTGCCTTATTGCTTCACTTCGGTCCCACCGAGTTGATGCAATCGGTGCCACCGAGACGAGGTTTGCCCTAACCATTGCACATCGGTCCATCCGAGTTGTTCCAGTCGGTCCCACCAAGATTCCTAACGTTCATATCTTTTACACAGGTCGGTGCCACCGAGATTTCTGATCGGTGCCACCGAGTTGGGTCAAAAGTGTGTAACGGTTGGATTTTGTGTGGAGGCTATATATACCCCTCCACCCCCTCTTCCTTAGTAAGAAGAGCCATCAGAACGTGCCTACATTTCCACCATACATTTTCTGAGAGAGAACCACCTAATCATGTGTTGAGATCAAGAGATTCCATTCCTACCATTTGAATCTTGATTTCTAGCCTTCCCCAAGTTGCTTTCCACTCAAATCCTTCTTCCACCATAGCCAAATCTGCGAGAGAGAGTTGAGTGTTGGGGAGACTATCATTTGAAGCACAAGAGCAAGGAGTTCATCAACAACACACCGTCTATTACCTTTTGGAGAGTGGTGTCTCCTAGATTGGTTAGGTGTCACTTGGGACCTCCGACATGGTGTGGAGTTGAACCAAGGAGTTTGTAAGGGCAAGGAGATCGCCTACTTTGTGACGATCTACCCGAGTGAGGCAAGTCCTTCGTGGACGTAAGCCATGGTGGAATAGACAAGGTTGCTTCTTCGTGGACCCTTCGTGGGTGGAGCCCTCCGTGGACTCGCATTGCCGTTACCCTTCGTGGGTTGAAGTCTCCATCAACGTGGACGTACGATAGCACCACCTATCGGAACCACGCCAAAAACCACCATTTCTTCATTGCGTTTGATCTTCCATACTCTACCCCTTTACTTTCTGTACACTTGCATGCTTTACAATTTTCGTTGCTCAATCTCTAGATATGCATGTGTAGGAAGTATTGGTGTTATCTTAACTTGTGCCAAAATCTGCCTAAGTTCCAAGAGAAATTAAAAACTGCTACTTTGGTTGGTTAAGTGTCTATTCACCCCCCCCTCTAGACCTATCTCCTCGATAATTGGTATCAGAGCATTGGTCTCCATTGCTTTGGTTTAATCACCATTGGAGGGAGATGGATGTGTCTACTTTGGGGAGTCTTAGACGTAGAGTGCCTATTCTCGATGGGGAGTATTACAATGCTTGGAAAAATGAGATGCTTGATTTCTTTGATGAATTTAACTTGAGCAAGTATATTCATAATCCTTATGTGCCCCCTATCGATCCCTTGCATCCTACTCATGAAGAGGAAATTGACATGCTTCGTAATCTTAGAACCGTCAATCTTATCATTAGAGGATTACCTAAAGTTGTGCTTCGTTGTATGCAAAACTTTGGATGTGCTTATACTCTAAGGCATGACTTGGAAAAGCGATATCCCGATTACTCTTTACAGAATCTTGATGAGATTCTTCATAAGACTATTGCTTTTCACAAGATGAGTCCTAATGATCCTAATTGTGATGATTGCTTGTTTGAGCTTCGTGATCTTATGCATGCTAAAGGAGATGTTGGAACTATTAGTAACATTATCATGGAAGCCATTAGAATTCATAAACTTGAACATTGTCATGATCATGAAACTAATGAATTCATTGCCCTAGGTGATGATCATACACTTGCAGATGATGATGATGTTGAGCATGGCTATTATGATGAAGACGAAGACTTTGATATTGAATTTGAGAAGACCATGGGGAATCTCAGTCTTATGGCAAATCTTCGAGATTATATGGCCGGAGGAAAAGAGTGGATTCTTGATAGTGGATGTACCGATCACATGACCGGAGATAGAGACATGTTTCGTGAGCTTACTAAAAATGATGGTCCACGCAAGTATGTGACTTTTGGAGACAACTCCAAGGGTAAGGTACTTGGCCTTGGTAAGGTGGCCATATCCAATGACAGCTCCATACAAAATGTTATGCTTGATGAATCTCTTGGTTACAATCTTCTTTCCGTATCTAGACTAGCCGACTTTGGTTTCAATGTTCTATTTACCGAAGTAGATTGCCAAGTGTTTTGTTGAGATAATCATAATATGGTCTTTACCGGCATTCGTAGAGGTGATCTATACATTGTTGATTTCACTAAGGGAGCCCAACCTCGTACATGTTCAATTGCTAAATCTTCTAAAGGTTGGTTATGGCATAGGAGACTTGGACATGTTGGCATGCGTAACCTTGATAAACTTGTTGAAGGACATCACATTCTTGGTGTGAAAGATGTTATTTTTGACAAGGATCGACTTTGTAGTGCTTGTCAAGCAGGAAAACAAGTTGTAGGAAGCCATCCCGTGAAGAACATTATGACCACGAGGAGACCACTCGAGCTAGTTCATATGGATCTTTTAGGTCCCAACTCCTATAAGAGTCTTGGTGGTAACTCTTTTGGTTTGGTCATTGTTGATGATTTTTCCAGATTTACGTGGGTGTTCTTTCTCGATGACAAATCGTAGGTACAAAAGATCTTCAAGAACTTCGCAAGAAAGGCCCAAAATCAATTTTAAGTGAAGATCAAGAAGGTTCGGAGTGACAATGGAACGGAGTTCAAGAACGTCAATGTGGACACCTTTCTTGATGAGGAGGGTATTTCACACGAGTTCTCGGCTACGTACACACCTCAACAAATTGGAGTTGTTGAGAGGAAGAACCGTACTCTTATTGAGATGGCAAGAACAATGCTTGATGAATACAAGACGCCAAAACACTTTTGGGCGGAAGCGGTTGAAACAGCTTGTCATGCGACAAATCGACTCTACCTTCACAAGCTTCTTGGAAAAATGGCGTATGAACTTCTCACCATTAACAAACCACAAGTTGGATACTTTCGAGTATTTGGCTCAAAATATTACATTCTTGATAAGCATCGTCGTTCAAAATTTGCTCGAACTCTCACACTCATGAAGGTTTCTTGCTTGGTTATGGATCGAACTCTCACACTTACCATGTCTACAACAACTTCACTCGAAAAGTTGAAGAGACGGTAGATGTGAAGTTTGATGAGACTAATGGCTCACATGTCGAGCAATTTCCAAATGATGTAGGAGATCAAGAACCATCGGAAGCAATCCGAGACTTGTCCATTGGCAAGATTCGCCCCGTGGAAGTAAAGGAGAGTACTTCGTCTATTTAAGTGGAAGCCCCAACTTCACATCAAGGTGAACAACAAGTTGATATGGAGGCATCCACAAGTGGAACACGTCAAGACGATGGGAATGAGGAAGTGCAACAAGATGATCCACCTCAACCTCCTTCTCCACCTCCACAAGCGAACAACGACAACATCAACGAAGAAGAAGAAGATGATGATGAGGAAGCCTCACCACAACCCATGCAAAAGCTACCTCGAGTTAGAGCAAGAATCGACAAGAATCATCCCGTCGAACAAATACTTGGAGATATCCAATCCGGGAGAATCACTTGCTCTAAATCTCGTTTAGCTAACTTTTGTGAGCATTACTCATTCATCTCTAGTGTTGAACCCTTGAAGGTAGAAGAAGCTCTCAAGGACCCCGATTGGGTGAATGCAATGCACGAGGAGCTACACAACTTTGAGAGGAACCAAGTTTGGACATTGGTTGAGAAGCCTAAAGATGAGCAAAACATTATTGGAACCAAATGGGTGTTTCGGAATAAGCAAGATGAAGATGGACAAATTATACGCAACAAGGCTCGTCTCGTAGCACAAGGTTACACACAAGTCGAAGGTATGGACTATGGTGAGACCTATGCCCCCTTTGCAAGACTTGAGTCCATTCGCATTTTACTTGCTTATGCCAATCACCATGATATCACACTTTACCAAATGGATATTAAAAGTGCTTTCTTGAATGGTGAAATTGAGGAGGAAGTGTATGTTAAACAACCTCCCGGCTTTGTGAATCCCAAGAAACCTAATCATGTTTACAAACTTCGCAAAGCTCTTTATGGTCTTAAACAAGCCCCTAGAGCTTGGTACAAATGTTTGACAAAGTTTCTTCTTGAAAAAGGTTTTGAAATTGGGAAAATTGATTCAACCTTGTTCACTAAGAGGGTTAATGGAGAATTATTTGTATGCCAAATTTATGTTGATGGTATTATCTTTGGATCTACTAACCCCTCTTTTAGTGAAAAGTTTGGAAGGTTGATGTCGGAAAAGTACGAGATGTCTATGATGTGTGAACTCAAATTATTTCTTGGTTTGCAAATCAAG
This sequence comes from Elymus sibiricus, assembly GCA_039707655.1. Taxonomy (NCBI): domain Eukaryota; kingdom Viridiplantae; phylum Streptophyta; class Magnoliopsida; order Poales; family Poaceae; genus Elymus; species Elymus sibiricus. The sequence goes on from CM077672.1 coordinate 396,100,931, forward strand.
CAAACTAGGGAGGGTACCTTTGTTTCTCAAACAAAGTATACCAAGGACTTATTCAAGAAGTTCAACATGCAAGAAAGTAAAGGTATGAAAAACCCCATGCCCACGAGTGGACATCTTGACTTGACCAAGGATGGCAAACCAGTTGATCAAAAGGTTTATCGATCTATGATTGGTTCATTGCTATATCTATGTGCCTCTCGTCCCGACATTATGCTAAGTGTGTGCCTGTGTGCACGATACCAAGCGGCACCAAAAGAGTGTCACCTTAAGGCCGTGAAAAGAATTGTGAGATACTTGTTACATACACCAAACTTTGGCATATGGTATCCCAAAGGATCTTCTTTCAATCTTGTTGGCTATTCCGATTCGGACTATACCGGAGACAAGGTTGATAGAAAATCCACTTCGGGTACATGTCAATTTCTTGGTAGATCTCTTGTGTCTTGGTCCTCCAAGAAACAAAACTCGATATCTCTATCTACCGCCGAAGCGGAATACATTGCCACGGGATCTGTGCTCAATTACTATGGATGACACAAACTCTTAAAGACTATGGTGTGCATGTGAGACATGTACCACTACTATGTGACAATGAGAGTGCTATTAAGATTGCACACAATCCCGTGCAACATTTTCGAACTAAGCTTATTGAGGTTCGTCACCATTTCATTCGAGATCATGTTGAGAAAGGCGACATTGATCTTAAACATGTTCGAACCAACAAACAATTGGCGGACATCTTTACCAAACCTCTCGATGAGAAAGTGTTTTGTCACTTGACAAGTGAGTTGAACGTCATTGATGCTTCAAACGTGAACTAGAGGTTCATGTGGATGCATACAAGGGCATGAGCATTCTTGACTAAATCATGATACTTCCATGATCATTTTATATCTTGGACATTTTGCTCCCTTGTATTGTATCTAACCTTTTGTAGGTACTTGCACAAGCTTCATGTCACAAGATTGCATCTCACTCTTATCATAAGCAATCTTGTATAACCCAAGTATCAACAACTGTTGGTGGAACAAGGAACAAGACAACCTAAACATATCCTTTGACAACATTTGAGTTATGCTTCATTCTTGTCATCTTGGATATACATGTGGTTCCTTGCAAATCTAACCCATGTAGGAAGATGAACTACAAATGATAGGATAGCTCCAAACTTCAACTCATGAGCATCCACTTCAAGTTCAACTACATGATGGACATCACCACTAAATCCCAATGTAAGTTCTCACATCTTAGAGAAGCTTTACTCAAAGACATGAGCTAAAGCAACTCAACAACATGTGAATACATTGAAATGCTTAAAGAAAAATGGCAACCCCATTTTGAGCTTAAACGATGAGTATGACCTATGATCAAGTGTTCTCACTTGACTCCTAAGTCAATATACTCTAACATAGGTGACCTAGTCGCCGACCCCTCTAGATCAAGTTCTTTAGTGTTTCTTTTGTTTGTTCTCTTCTTGCTAGAGTGTTTCTATTTTAAAAAAAACTTCATCTAGACGTTTCCTGTTTCTTTGCTGAGATTCTTTTCTTTTAGCTAGTTTCGCAGCTAATTCATTGCAAATCTTTGTGAGAATTCCTTTGCCTAGTGAGCTGAGTTGACAAAATGTTCCTTTGCACCAAACTCGGTTCCACCGAATTGATTCAACTCGGAGTCACCGACTTTGCTGCTCTAAGGAGTTTTCTGTCAAATACTTTCTGAGATTTACTGCTCCAGCTCCACTCAATGATTCTTATCCTCTACTTGCATCTAGAGCTACTCAATGGCTAGAAGTGTTTCTCAAGGACCAAACCCACTTGACCAATAACCTTTGTAAGTGCATCAAGTGCCCCCTTAGTGGTTTTGGAGTATTGAAGCCAAATAGGTTGAGGAACTAATGTGTTTGTGAGTATACACAGGAGACAGAGTCCCTGAAGACTTGGTTTAACACATGGAAGATGACCCCTAAAAATAGATTTCTTCAAGTGAAGAATTTGATGACGAAATTGGTACGGCCTTTGAAGAAATTGATGTGAAGACTTTGAAGCTTGAAGACTTTGGTTTTCATAGTTTCCTTTCTTCTTATTTGAGTCATAGGAAAAACCGTACTGTTAAAGGAAATTGAGTGCCCTGACGATTTTCAGAGTACAATTTTCTGACCGTTGCTGCGCCGCGTGCCAGCTGTCGAGTGGATCCTTATCCTGACAACGGTCAAATCAGACAAGGGCATTTATGACATTTTATGTCGGGTTGCCCCCTGGTTATAAATAGCCGCCCCCCAACCAGTTGTTGGTTGGCTGCTCCGAGAGAACTTGACACTTGTCATTTGAGAGCAACCCTTCCTCTGATGACTTTGTGAGAACCCAAGTGAGGAAAAACCCAACCAGAGCCTAAGTGATTGAGCATCACTGAAGAGATTGATCTGTGTGATCTGACGCTTGTTATCTTTGAGGACTGTCATTCCTCCAGACGGTTAGGTGTCATGTTCTGAGCACCCAAGAGTAATTGTGGCGTGCCGGTGAACAAGTCTATGAAGGTTTTGGAAGTCTACCTTGAAGACTTACCATGAGTGATTGGGCGAGGTCTAAGTGACCTTAGCTCAAGAGGAATACGGTGAGGACTAAGTGTTCTCTAAGTTGCGACTCAGCCGCCTCAACCAGACGTACAGTTGATGCAGCAACTGGAACTGGTCTACCAAATTCCATTGTCTTCACCGAGCCAACCTGGTTTCAAATTCCTCACCCTCCCTTACTTTATTCCGCTGCTGAAGAATTTGTGATCCCTCTGACGAATTTGAACTGAAGTATTTGATCATGCTATCGTTTATTTCCTCAGTTCATATTCTTCATGCGTATATGATTGTATGATTGCATGTTCTTCACCCTTATATATTCTGTTCGCATGTACTCTGATTCTGTGATGACTTAGTTTCCCTTGTGTTTCTACTTCTTCACTCTGATCTTCGTCAAATTCAACAGAGTTTGACGAATTTCTAATAATCTCCCATTCACCCCCCCCCCTCTGGGAGATAACCTGCGCTTTCAATTGGTATCAGAGCCAGGTTCTCCCTTATTCTGTGTGATTTTGGTTTAACCACCTGGAGTTTTAGTTATGTCGACCGCAGGTATGGTCAAGGTCTCCGTTGCGTGCCCCATCTTCGATGGCACAGACTATCCCTACTGGAAGAACAAGATGCGAATGCATCTTGAGGCTATTGACAATGATCTCTGGTTCGTCGTCGAGAACGGCGTCCCCACCATTTCGCCAAGCATCAATGCTGCTGACGTGAAGCGTTTCAAGCAACTGGACTCTCAAGCAAAGAACATCATGTGTGGTCATCTCAACAAAGGACAGTATGGCAGAGTGAGTGCACTGGAAACCTCGAAGCTTATCTCGGACCGGCTTTCAAAAGTGAATGAAGGTGTTTCCACTCAACGTGACTCCCGAGTTGATGTTCTGTGCAACCTCTTCAACCGCTTCAAAAGACTCGACAACGAAAACGTGCAGCAAACCTTCGACCGCCTCACTGATATCTCCAATGAGCTTCAGGCTCTTGGTGCTGCTGACATCACCGATCATGAGGTGGTGAAGAAATTGCAGAGGTCTCTGGACAGTTCCTTCGACACTTTGGCACTGATGATTCAAGAGCGCCCTGATTACAAGTCACTGGATCCTATGACATTCTTGAGAGGCTCAACACACATGAATTTCAGCAAGCCGAGAAGAGAGATATGTATGGACCCAGCTATGGTCGCCCTCGTGCTCTGAAGGCTAAAGCAAAAGCCAAGGCTATTTCTTCATCAGAAGAAGAAGATGAGGAATATGAGAGCAGTTCTCAGGATGCTGAGGAAATTGGCAGAGAACTGGCTATGCTGGTGAAGAAGTTCCAGAAGTTTTCCAAGACGAATAGATTTGGAAAGTCTTCAAAGTATGACTCGAAGAACACTGGAGAAGCGTCTGCTCGAGACTACAACAAAAGAACCTGTCACAAATGCAAGAAGCCAGGCCACTACATCGCCGACTGCCCTCTTTGGCAAAAGAAAAAGAAGAAGAGCAGGGATGATGATGATTATGATGGGAAGAAAAAGAAGTCCTCAAAGTCTTCATCAAAGTCCTCATCTCACAAGAAATCTAGTTCTAGCAAAGCTCGTGCATTCCTTGGGAAGGAAATGGATTCTGAAGAGGAATCTGATGATCTGCCAGCTGAAGAATCTGAGGAGTCGGACACTGGTATGGCAAGCCTCGCTCTCGCCACCGAATACGTCAGCAAGTCTATCTTCAACACTGAGGATAATGGTATCTCCACCAACATTGATGACTGTGCTGATGACTATGCTCCCACCTATTGCTTTATGGCTCTAGGTGCAAAGGTAACCTCACGAGAAGCTTACTTTGAAACATCCAGTGATGATGACTCTAAGTGTGAATCTAAACCAAGCTATAAGAAACTTGCTAAAATTGCAACTGAACAGCCACATGCCATGGAAAAGATTCAAAAACTGCTAGACAAAAGCGATGACCTGTTGGACGAGGAAATGGATCGTAGCCAAGCCCTGTCTGAGGATCTCAGAAGGCTTAAGTCTCAATATGACGAACTTGAAAGTCGTCATGTGTCCCTCTCAGCTGAACATGAGAAGCTGTCCTATGAATTTCTTCAAAGGAAGCAAGATCTCGAGAAGCTGAGAGCGTCTCATGATGATCTTCAAAAAGAAAACGATTCACTCCTCGCTCAACAGATCAGTACCGCTCAGGAAGAATTTGTTGCACCATGCTTAAAATGCCTTGAACGTGATAATGCTAATTCTTCAGCTGAATGTTCAAATGCTTATGTACTTGCAATTGCTTCAACTGCTACGGTGGCCTCTAACCCCTCATCTGAGGAAGCCACCAGTGATACTGATAAAAATGCAGGGCTAAAGGAATTGTATGTCACTTGCATGTACAAAAGCCTCAAAGGGCATCAAACCATGTGTGATGTGCTCAAAAAGCAAATTCTTCACAGGAACCCTAGGAAAGAGGGTATTGCCTTTGAGAGAAAGCTCAATGCTGATGGTTCATACTGGAAGCCTGAGCAGTATCCAAAAACAACATGGGTTGCTGCAAAGGGACCCCAGTAGACCCATCCTCCTTATCTGGCTATACTTGTGATTCTTCATATTCTTCAGATGAGTCATTTGACTCCAATTATAAACTGTTCAAGAATCAGAATGGTGAGGTCTTTGCCAGATTCATTGGTACTAACTGCAGGAATGGTCCACCTGTGAAGAAAATCTGGGTTCCCAAAAGCCTTTTGGAAAATCTTCATGTGAATGTCATCATGACACCACCAATGAAGAAGAAACTTTCCAGGGCAAATTCTTCACAGGGATCAAAGTCGTCAAATGAACGCAGACCCACTAATGGTCACACTAATGCCTCTATTTCGTAGGGAAACAAACCGCGATTTGATGAATATGAGCATTATTCTTCGAACCACTATGTTCATAAATCTTCAAAGAATTTCTCTGCTTATTCATTCAATTACTATAACCCTCCTGTGAAGAGAAATGCATATTCTTCAATGCCTAAGTTCTCCATCAATGCACTTCGTCACATTGCTTCTCAGCCACCCATACAGATGTGGCTGGTTAAGAAGAAGAACTAATCTCTTCTGCAGGGTCAGGTCTTCAAACAACTAAATGTCTGATGAATTTGCTGAAGACCTGACACAATGCCTGTTGGGATGCAGGCTAATCATGCTGGAATGAATACTTCATTTCACACATCCCTTATGTTGGTTGATATTATTCATTGATGAAATTGTCTGACGAAATTGATCATCATCATATTCTTCCCTTGAAGCATATGAATTTGTAAGTCAGACTAATGCTTCTACAGGATGATACACCTTCAGCCACTGAATGGGTTTTGGACAGTGGCTGCATGAATCATATGACTGGAGATAGGAATCTCCTCACTGATGCTCCCCTTACTCCGTCTCATCTGAAGCATATCACTTACGCTGACAAAGGAAAAAGTAAGGTATTGGGTCTAGGTAAGGTTGCCATTTCAAAGGATCGACACATGGAAAAAGTGATGCTTGTCGAGTCCCTTGGATTCAACCTCATGTCTGTCTCAATGCTTTGTGATCTTGATATGATTGTCATCTTTGGCAAATATAGATGCATTGTGCTATTAGAATCTGACAAATCCAAAGTCTTCGAAGGCTTTAGGAGAGGTGACTTGTATATTGTAGATTTTTCTACAGGTCCTCAGCCCGCAACATGTCTAATGGCAAAAGCTTCGGAATGCTGGCTATGGCATCGACGACTTGGACATGCTGGAATGAGGAATTTGAGCACTCTCGTCAAGAAGAAGCATATCATTGGCGTCGAGGGTGTCAAATTCTTCAAGGATCATCTCTGTGGCGCTTGTGAGTCTGGAAAGATGACCAGAGCCAAGCACCAGGCGAAGACTATCATGACCACTACTCGTCCTTTTGAATTGCTTCATATGGATTTGTTTGGTCCTACACATTATGCCACACTAACCAATACAGCATCTCTCTACGGATTCGTCATTGTTGATGACTACTCTCGCTACACCTGGGTGCACATCATTACCTACAAGACTGAAGTTCAGAATGTCTTCAGACGATTCTCTAATCGGGCCATGACGAATTATGGTCTCAAGATCAAGCACATCAGGAGTGACAATGGCACCGAGTTCAAGAACACAGGCCTCGATGATTATCTTGATGAACTTGGTATTACACATGAGCTCTCTGCTCCCTACACTCCTCAGCAAAATGGAGTCGTAGAGCGCAAGAACAGAACCCTCATTGAGATGGCGCGTACTATGCTTGATGAATACAAGACTCCTCGTCACTTCTGGCCTGAGGCAATTGACACTGCATGCCACATCATCAACCGGGTATATCTTCACAAATTCCTCAAGAAGACTTCATATGAACTCCTCACTGACAAGAAACCCAATGTGAGTTATTTCAAAGTCTTCGGTGCTAAATGCTGGATTAGAGATCCTCATCACAATTCTAAATTTGCATCGAAAGCACATGAAGGTTTTATGCTTGGGTACGGAAAGGACTCGCACACCTACAGAGTCTTCAACTCATTCCACCACAAGGTTGTTGAAATTGTAGATGTGCGGTTCGATGAAACTAACGGCTCGCAAAGAGAGCACCTGCCTCCTGTGCTAGATGAAATGCCACCTGAGGAATCTATCAAGCTGATGGGCACTGGTGAGATAGTGCCCAGTGAAGAAATAGCTGCTGATGAAGAAGTGGTCGTTCCTCGTCGTGAAGAAAATGAACATGCTGATGAAAATAATGCTGAGGATTCTGCGCGGCAACAACAACATCAAGGCCCTCGTCCAGCACATCCACGAGTGGCAAATGAAGTGCAGATTGAGAAAATCCTCGACAACATCAATGCACCTGGTCCCCTCACTCGCTCAAGAGCCTCACATTTAGCTAACTTTTGTGGGCATTACGTGTTTGTCTCTATTTCAGAGCCCACCAAAGTCGATGAAGCATTTCTGGAACCTGAATGGATTCATGCGATGCAAGATGAATTGCGTTAATTCAAGCTCAACAATGTGTGGGAGCTTGTTAAGCGTCCAAATCCACGCAAACACAATATCATCGGCACTAAGTGGATCTACCGCAACAAACAAGATGAAAATGGCCAAGTGGTGAGGAATAAGGCTCGTCTTGTAGCTCAAGGCTACACACAGGTTGAGGGTAATGATTTCGATGAAACATTTGCACCTGTTGCTAGGCTTGAAGCCATTCGTATATTTCTTGCATATGCTAACCATCATGATATCCTCTTATATCAAATGGATGTGAAAAGTGCATTCCTCAATGGTAAGCTTGAGGAAGAAGTATATGTTGCTCAACCACCAGGTTTTGAGGACCCAAAGCATCCTGACAAAGTCTTCAGACTCAACAAGGCTCTCTATGGCCTCAAACAGGCCCCTAGGGCTTGGTATGATACACTGAAGGAATTCCTGAAGAAAAAGGGGTTCAAGCCCGGTTCACTTGATCCCACTCTCTTTACTAAATCTTATGATGGTGAACTATTCATATGCCAAATATATGTTGATGATATTATCTTTGGTTGCACTAACAAGAAATACAGTGATGAATTTGCTCATAAGATGCAAGAAGAATATCAAATGTCTATGATGGGGGAGATGAAATTCTTCCTCGGGCTTCAAATTCGTCAACAACCCAATGGCATCTTTATATCTCAGGAGAAATACCTCAGAAACTGCCTGAAGAAATTCGGAATGCAAGATTGCAAAGGCCTCAAGATACCAATGCCAACAAATGGCCAACTCAACACTGACGAAAATGGTAAAGATTTCGATCAGAAGGTATATCGCTCCATCATTGGTTCGCTGCTTTACCTATGTGCATCTAGGCCAGATATTATGCTTAGCGTTTGCATGTGTGCCCGCTTTCAAGCATCACCGAAGGAATCACACCACCAGGCCGTGAAACGAATTCTTCAATATTTGGCTCACACCCCAACGCTTGGATTATGGTATCCCAAGGGCTCATCACTTGATCTTGCTGGATATTCCGATTCTGATTATGCTGGTGACCGAGTGGATCGCAAATCAACATCAGGCACATGCCATTTCCTCGAACGATCTCTTGTATGTTGGTCTTCGAAGAAGCAGAACTGCGTTTCACTTTCTACTGTCGAGGCTGAGTACATTGCTGCTGGCGCCTGCTGCTCTCAGTTACTATGGATGAAGCAAACCCTCAAGGACTATGGCGTCAACGTGAAGAAAGTGCCACTCTTCTGCGACGATGAGAGCACCATCAAGATCGCCCACAACCCAGTGCAACACTCAAGGACGAAGCAAATTGAGATTCGTCACCATTTTCTTCGTGATCATGTGCTGAAGGGAGACATCGTCATCGACCACGTGAAGACTGAAGACCAGCTTGCAGATATCTTCACAAAGCCCTTGGATGAGAGAAGGTTTTGCCTGTTGCGATGTGAGCTAAACATCTTAGAATCTTCGAATGTCCTTTGAAAAGGACACACATCCTAACGCTTATGCATTCTTGATGACTTTGATGCACAACACACGAAGTAACATTTTTCTTCAATCAATGAAGACTAACCCTCTAAGTGTGAAGAAATTAATGAAGAACTTGATTCTCAGAACCCTACGACAATTGTACGCGGTATCTGAAATCATCATTGTTCTTACACGGTGGGTAACGCCACCACCTCTTTTTGACGTTCTTCAAATTTGAGTTTTTCGTCATTTGCCATTTCGTCAAACTTTTCAAATTCGTCATTTAAGGTTATTCTTCACTGCGATTAGTTCTATACCTATATATATATATATATCTTTTGAGTTTTTCATGTCCTCAACAGCATCCACATATAGATAAATTCTTCAATCGTATTTTTTGTCATCTATGTGGATGTGATCGGACCCGCTCCCCTCTATGCTAAACTCAACCCACTCTGTTCACAAATTCTTCATATGCGTTCTACTTGACACTGTTCAAAGCCTTCACTGTGTCCTTGACAGCTGAAGTAATTGCGAACACAATTTGAAAATATTCTAATCAATTTTTGGCGGTTGCCACAGTAACTTCATCCCGCGCTTCGCACGCGAGGATAGAAATGAAAATGCATGTGTGACGCGTGTCACTCAGATGCGAATCACCAGGGGCTTATCCGTCCAAAATCTCCGGGCCTCTCGGTTTTTACCGCGCCTATATGAAGGCTTGACCCCGTCAACCTCAAATCCTTTCACTCTCGCCCCTGTCGCTCTCAAACCCTAGCGCCACCGCTGGATCTCATCGTCGTCGGAGAGGAAGAGCTTCACTGCCTCGACTTCTTCGCCGTCGTACTCGCGCCGGCCACGGACTTCTTCACCTCCGCCGCCACCGTAGACGTATTTCGTCGCCAAGTTAGGGCACGAAAGATCTGAACTGACGATTTCCATCGCCTCGTCGTCCAGTTCGTCGAGTTCATCCTTGGGGTAAATAAAAGTTATTTTTACCGCCCCAGTTGGATTTTTTTTTCTGCCACAAAATCTTCAAGTGCTGTTTTTACCACATTTTCAATTCTTCAGCACTTCCTTCTGGCCAGTCTTGCGTATTTACATCTAAGTTTCACTGAACAATTAGATTCCTCAATTGTGCAAGTGCTCCAATCTGTACAACTCTGGAACCTTTGTCAAGAACACTTTAGTGAAATGCGTCAAGACGATAAGGGTCAATTTCCTCTCCTGGTTTATTATTGAAAAATCTCTGAGAACGCAAGTGACACTTCCCTATTTCCTCGCAACTATACTCTATTCACAGGTACAATGTCTGCAGACGAATCACTAGGTTCTCATCAAATTAATTCATTTGCAGCATTGCTTGAGGAAAATCTACAAACATCTTCAGAGTCCTCAAAGGTTCAAAAACCTCAGCTGAAGAAAATGACTGATGGAAAAAGGCCTCAGAAGGGAGGCAAGCGGAAAGAGGAACATACAGCATTCGAGATTCCTGATGACCTGTATAATGGTTATTGCACTCCAGATGAGGAAACTCATGGCAAGGAAACGAAGGAGCAGCGCAAAACGCGCATGCAAAAGATCAAGAGGTTCTGGACATACCAGTGGAGGGACTACAAGTTCGTCACCTCCAAGTACATGAAGGAATTTGCTGTAAAGCCACCTTGCAACAGGCCACCACTTGCTGAAGGTAGAACTGCTCACCCAACCAGCATTCGAAGGGGTGAAGAATTCCCTAAAGAATGGGTAAAGCAATAGGCTAAGTTGCAGAAACTGACGAAAAAGGCCATTGATGAATTCAACCAGGCTGAAAAGGCCTCAGCTGAAGCGGGCTCAAGTGGCAGTGCAAGTGCTCCGAAGAAAGCCATGCAGAAGAAGTCTGCCAGCAAACCAAAGCCGTCAGGCCCAAAGGCTTCAGCACCAAAGGTCTCAAACCTTCAGTGCCCCCTCCTGCTACAAGTTCTTCAGTGGCAGCAGCAAAATCTTCAACACCGGTCGTGCTCGCATCTTGCCAGCGCACCGAGGGCTTTGCAACAGCCAAAATCGCTGCATCAAGTGCCTCAGCTTGTGGGCAGTCATCATCTTCATTGCCCACGCTGAAGAAAAAGGCAACTGCTGGTCGTGGAACCAGGCCAAGTCCCAAGAGCAAGGCCGTCGTGCCTCAGGCTGATGAACACGGGCAGGCAGACGAAGAAAACCAAAGCTGCTGAGAAGGAAGCAAAGAAGAGAAAAGCTTCAGCTCCTCCTACCAACACTGCTTTAGTGAAGAAAGTGAAGATGGCACCATTGTCTTCAGAAGGTCCGATTGATGCCGTACCGATCTCGTCAGCGCCCCCTACTCCTGCCACTGCAAATCTTCAACTTGTTCCATATGGGGTGGAATATGAAATCCCTCAGGCTGACGTAGATATCACTGAAACCCACTCTGCTACTACCACAGAGCAGGTGGATGAAGAAATTGAAGTCGAAGATGAGGCTTCGCTTCACCAAGTTGTGTCACAGAAGCCCTCCCCGGTTCCGATGACAGAAGAAAATGACACTGATTCGTCTGCTAGCAGTGAAGCAACTGAAGAGGATGTGGACATCGATGGTGCTACAACCCCACCAATCGTTGATGACTTTTGGGAAACCTTCCATCCAAACTCGCCCCTCACCACACCTCTGACGCAACTGCCACAGTCACTCGCCGTCACTGAAGAAATTCAAAAAATGGGCTCAGAGGAAAAGCAACCATCACCCCTCCAGAGCATTCCTGAAGAAATTCCAGCTGCAGCAGCTGAAGAAACTGCTCAAGATGAGCCCACTGTTGATGTTGTTGATGCCTCCCCTCCTCGTGCAGACACAATTCCTTCAGCTGACACAAATACAGTTCCTACCGCCACTGCTGAAGAAATTGCCAAGTCTCTTGCAGTAACAGATCCGAATGATTCCACTGGGTCTCCACGACCAGTGTTTGATGTCCGCAAAAAGATGCATAACCTTCAGCCAGTGCCAGTGATGCCCAAGATTGGCAGAACCCTTAGGCGGCCTCGGTTCGATAATGCCAAATTCTTCGAAGAGAATAATTTCTTCATAGGCGAGTCCCCTTATGACTCTGCCAAGTTCAGGCGCCTGCGCTTCTGGACACGAACGCAGATGAATTATTATGCCTCACTGCTATTCGACAAGAAGAAAGTATTTCCTCATCGCCATATTCCTCACGTGGATATGGAGTCACTACCGTGTTTTCGGCCAGTCTTGGCTGTTCTTCACGATGCAGGATTACTTAGCTTCTGCTCTGACGTGTGCGATTGGAATGAAGAACTCATTCTTCAGTTCTACGCCACAGTGCACTTTTCAGGAGAGGCTAAAGACATTACTACATGGGCACTGGAATGGATGAGTGAAGACACTCACTATAAAGCACCAATTGAAGAACTTCTTCGTGCTCTCCCAGTTGATCCACCCCAACATGACGCCAAGAGAATATATGAAGAACCTGAGCTGCCCGACCACCTGATGCAAGTGCTGATGAAGCCTATCGCTGAAGGAGAAGCTCAAAGGACAACCTTCCTAGTGAAGGACTTGCTGTATGTGCCAAAAACTGTTTTTCGCATTCTGTCCAAAACCCTCAGTCCAATTAAGGGTCACAACTCCAACACTGAAGAAGTTGTGGGAATTATGAAGAACTTGCTGTTCCATATAATTCATGGCACTCCCATAAACATTCATGACTTCTTTCTGAGGACTTTGGTAACAGTGGCGCAGTCGCCTTTTGATCTGAAGCCATATGCTTCGTGGATCATGAGATTCATCACATCCCGATCTGCTATACACTACAAGGCTGACAGTCAGAATCATTTGAGCTATTTGCCTGAAGTCGAAATTCTTCAGAGCACCATATACACTGTACCTGGCAAGGGCAAGACACCCGTCGATGAAGGAATTCGTCCCCTTGATGGACAATTTCGTCAACCAATCTCCAGCTCCAATGCTGATGACACTGCAAGCCAGAACATCGCAGCAAAAGCTTCTAGGCCAAAAACTTCACCAGAAGCACCACGTGTCATGACGGACCGTGAGCTGCTCATCAGTCTTCACCAGAAAGTGGACAGAAATCACAGATGGGTTAAGCGTCAGTTTGCTGCAGTTCAAGCCAACATGACTGTGACGCATAACTCAGTCCACAAAAACCGCTACTATCTTCATGAGATATTTGACAGATCATGGGCCATCCTTTCATATCTCAAGACCGATGAAGAACTTGCTGATTTGGACTTCCAGATGAACTTTGACTGGGCAGAACTGCCAAGGAAGACGTACAAGAAAGTCCAAGTTCCTCCACTCATGCCAAGCTCAGAGTCTTCATCGCGCACCACTGATGAAAATGAAGCTGCTGAAGACGATGCGACTGGTCCATCTGCTTCACACGACCCCGACACCGCTGGCGCTCCCTCGTCTTCACCGCGTTGATTTTCTTCAGGGGCGTTAGTCCTCACCTTGCCTCCTTTTAGTCATCTGATGACAAAGGGGGAGAAGTGTGAGTTAGTCTTCAAGCGGGTTGATATATGAGCTGCTTTTGCTTAAGTTGCAACTCTTGGTTTTTGCTGGATTTGCTCCTTGATGAGTTGTAACTTAAATACTGTTGGTTGTCTGACTCTTTTGCTACACTCATGATGCGTGCTCTGATCCTAATACATCTGTTCATTATGCATGCACAATTTCGTCAGACACCAATTTTCATCATGCATTCATATTCTTCAAATCCTATGATCATGCATGATTGGATCCCAAGATATAGGGGGAGATCTCCACAATTTCAACCTGCCATGTGCATTTGCAATCCAAAGCAAATTCCTCGTATGCACATCTTCAGGGGGAGTTCCTCAATATCTTGTAATCAATTTCTTCAAACTCTGTACTTACACTTCAATTATTTTTACTCTCGTTGAAAGCCTAACCAATTTGTCATCAATCACCAAAAAGGGGGAGATTGTAAGTGCATCAAGTTCCCCCTTAGTGGTTTTGGAGTATTGAAGACAAATAGGTTGAGGAACTAATGTGTTTGTGAGTATACACAGGAGACAGTGTCCCTGAAGACTTGGTTTAACACATGGAAGACGACCCCTAAAAATAGATTTCTTCAAGTGAAGAATTTGATGATGAAATTGGTACGGCATTTGAAGAAATTGATGTGAAGACTTTGAAGCTTGAGGACTTTGGTTTTCATAGTTTCCTTTCTTCTTATTTGAGTCATAGGAAAAACCGTACTGTTAAAGGGGGTCTAGGTGAAACATATTTCACATTTCCAAAGTGATGCTCAAAACTTACTGAAACCCATACACAAGCCGCTTCGAGTGAAGCCTTTGGAAATCTCCAGTACAGCTGACGCATTTGTTAGCGACAGTGATGAAGTTCATATGGTCGCTGACGAATTTGGTCAGGCTGAGGAGTTAGGAGTTCGCCAGTGCGAGCTGCCTACCGTGAGGAAATTGAGTGCCCTGACGATTTTCAGAGTACAATTTTCTGACCGTTGCTGCGCCGCGTGCCAGCTGTCGAGTGGATCCTTATCCTGACAACGGTCAAATCAGACAAGGCATTTATGACATTTTATGTCGGGTTGCCCCCTGGCTATAAATAGCCGCCCCCCCCCCCCCCAACCAGTTGTTGGTTGGCTGCTCCGAGAGAACTTGACACTTGTCATTTGAGAGCAACCCTTCCTCTGATGACTTTGTGAGAACCCAAGTGAGGAAAAACCCAACCAGAGCCTAAGTGATTGAGCATCACTGAAGAGATTGATCTGTGTGATCTGACGCTTGTTATCTTTGAGGACTGTCATTCCTCCAGACGGTTAGGTGTCATGTTCTGAGCACCCAAGAGTAATTGTGGCGTGCCGGTGAACAAGTCTGTGAAGGTTTTGGAAGTCTACCTTGAAGACTTACCATGAGTGATTGGGCAAGGTCTAAGTGACCTTAGCTCAAGAGGAATACGGTGAGGACTAAGTGTTCTCTGAGTTGCGACTCAGCCGCCTCAACCAGACGTACAGTTGATGCAGCAACTGGAACTGGTCTACCAAATGCCATTGTCTTCACCGAGCCAACTTGGTTTCAAATTCCTCGCCCTCCCTTACTTTATTCCGCTGCTGAAGAATTTGTGATCTATCCTCTGACGAATTTGAACTAAAGTATATGAGCATGCTATCGTTTATTTCCTCAGTTCATATTCTTCATGCGTGTATGATTGTATGATTGCATGTTCTTCACCCTTATATATTCTGTTCGCATGTACTCTGATTCTGTAATGACTTAGTTTCCCTTGCGTTTCTACTTCTTCACTCTGATCTTCGTCAAATTCATCAGAGTTTGACGAATTTCTAATAATCTCCCATTCACCCCCCCTCTGGGAGATAACATGCGCTTTCAACCTTGAAGTCCCTTATTGGAAATTGATGTCAAAGGGGGAGAGAGGAATACATCAAAGCTTATCATTACAAGAGAGAGATGCACCTTAGAATGTTACATGTTTCTAAGAGGGGAGAAACATGATTTCAGTGTTGTTGATTGCTTTAGTTTTCTCACCCTACCTGCTCCCAATATCCAATGTCAGATTCAGGGGGAGAGGAAGTTCTTCAAGGGGAGACAACTATTTCTTTCTTTTGGGGACATGTCTGTTTCAAAGAAGTATTCACCTAGTGATACTCTCTTCTACATGTCATCCCAATCTTGGTCTCTTGTTGATCTTGTGTCTTTTCTTGAAGAAGTTATCTTGTGTTATCTAACCCTATTTTCTCAAGTGTATTTCTTCATGTACTTGATCAAGAACTTCAAGGTAAGTATATGCATCACACCCATGTACATGATGACCTCTTGCTAGTATATATTGTTTGCAAGAAGAAAATCATAAACATGTGGATACCTAAATGTCATATATATTGCTCTGATGCATGTAGCCAAGATACATTTTGCATGTATATTTCCCATGAAATATCATCATTCTATATGCACATCTTTTGGGGGAGCACATACATGTTACATGTTTTCTTCAAAGCTTTCATACAATCTACTGCTAAATCTTTACTTGAAGCTTTGATGTATGTTGTCATCAATTACCAAAAAGGGGGAGATTGAAAGCACATTTGCTCCCTTGGTGGTTTTGGTAATTTATGCCAACATACATGTTGTTGGACTAATGCCTCTATCTAGTAAATTTCAGACAAGTTCAACAATGGCGTGGCAAGGACAGGAGGATGTGGAACCCTTCAAAATGCTAAGGACATGGATTGGCAAAAGCTCAAGACTCTACATTTTTGTTAAGTGATCCAAGATCACATTGAGTCCATAGGAAAGCCAATACTATTAAAAGGGGATGAGGTGTTGCTTATTTATCTGTTTGCTCAAGTGCTTTGTGACATTGCTCCAAAACCCTCAACCACTTTCTCCATCCAAATATGTCCAAAACCTACATTCCAACTCGGCCCCACCGACTCATTCCTATCCGGAGCCACCGAGTTCATTTGGACTTAGCCACAGCCAAAACCCTAACAAATCGGATCCACCGATATGGATCTCGGTCCCACCGAGATGGCCTTGCCAACTCTCTGTTACTAGTTGCAATTATTTTGGTCCCACTGAGATTTGCAATCGGCACCACCGAGATGGCTTGCCAACTCTCTATTGCCTTATTGCTTCACTTCGGTCCCACCGAGTTGATGCAATCGGTGCCACCGAGACGAGGTTTGCCCTAACCATTGCACATTGGTCCATCCGAGTTGTTCTAGTTGGTCCCACCGAGATTCCTAATGTTCATATATTTTACACAGGTTGGTGCCACCGAGATTTCTGATCGGTGCCACCGAGTTGGGTCAAAAGTGTGTAATGGTTGGATTTTGTGTAGAGGCTATATATACCCCTCCACCCCCTCTTCCTCAGTAAGGAGAGCCATCAGAACGTGCCTACATTTCCACCATACATTTTCTGAGAGAGAACCACCTACTCATGTGTTGAGATCAAGAGATTCAATTCCTACCATTTGAACCTTGATTTCTAGCCTTCACCAAGTTGCTTTCCACTCAAATCCTTCTTCCACCATAGCCAAATCTGTGAGAGAGAGTTGAGTGTTGGGGAGACTATCATTTGAAGCACAAGAGCAAGGAGTTCATCAACAACACACCGTCTATTACCTTTTGGAGAGTGGTGTCTCCTAGATTGGTTAGGTGTCACTTGGGAGCCTCCGACATGATGTGGAGTTGAACCAAGGAGTTTGTAAGGGCAAGGAGATCGCCTACTTCGTGAAGATCTACCCGAGTGAGGCTAGTCCTTCGTGGACGTAAGCCATGGTGGAATAGACAAGGTTGCTTCTTCATGGACCCTTCGTGGGTGGAGTCCTCCGTGGACTCGCGCAACCGTTACCCATCGTGGGTTGAAGTCTCCATCAACGTGGACGTACGATAGCACCACCTATCGGAACCATGCCAAAAACCACCGTGTCTTCATTGCGTTTGATCTTCCATACTCTACCCCTTTACTTTTCGTACACTTGCATGCTTTACAATTTCTGTTGCTCAATCTCAAAATATGCATGTGTAGGAAGTATTGATGTCATCTTAACTTGTGCCAAAATCTGCCTAAGTTCCAAGAGAAATTAAAAACTGCTACTTTGGTTGGTTAAGTGTCTATTCACCCCCCCTAGACCTATCTCCTCGATCCCATAAAAGCTTCAGCAGTATGAAAGATTTTGGGTGGTTCCTCAACCATTGGTTTAGCAAGTACAACTATTTTTTTGGTATTTTACGTTTCCTAGCCATAACTAAAGATAGAAAACAAGAGCACAAAATAAAAACTACTTAGTGATAAATCAAAACAAGCACACACGAGAATATCAACCCCACGCTATTGCTCCCCGGCAACGGCGCCAGAAAAAGGTCTTGATAACCCACAAGTATAAGGGATCAGTTGTAGCCTTTCTCGATAAATAAGAGTGTCGAACCCAACAAGGAGCTAAAGGTAGAATCAATATTCCCTTCAAGTTCTAATGACCACCGATACAACTCTACGCACACTTGACGTTCGCTTTACCTAGAACAAGTATGAAACTAGAAGTACTTTGTAGGTGTAATGCTAGGTTTGCAAGAATAAATCTAGAAGTACTTTGCTAGAATAAAACTATGAGTAATTTACAAGTTAATAAAAGTTAGTTGTTTAGTAGAAAGCTTTTGTAACACAAGAAAAGGATTTTTCCCTAGGCAATCGATAACTAGACCGGTAATCATTATTGCAATTTTATATGAGGGAGAGGCATGAGCTAACATAATTTCCGTACTTGGATCATATGCACTTATGATTGGAACTCTAGCAAGCATCTACAACTACCAAAGATCATTAAGGTAAAACCCAACCATAGCATTAAGTAACAAGTCCCCTTTACTCCCATACGCAACAACCCCCTTACTCGGGTGTAAGCTTCTGTCACTCTAGCCGCCCACTATAAGAGAATTATGAATGTATTGCAAATCCTACAGCGGGAATCCCTCATGCTTGCGCAACACGGAGGGCACCATAGGACAACACCAAAATAAAACATACAACTCAAACCAATCACGATCATCAATCAACCCATAGGACAAAACGAATCTACTCAAACATCATAGGATGGCAACACATCATTGGATAATAATATGTAGCATTAAGCACCATGTTTAAGTAGAGATTACAGCGGGGAGAAGAGGTGTTACACCGCTGCATAGAGGGGGAGAGAGTTGGTGTTGACGGCGGCGAGGTTGTTGGTGTAGATCTCCGTCATGATTGCCCCGACAGCGTTCCGGCGCCACCGGGAGAGAGGGGGAGAGAGCCCCCCTCATTCTTCTTCTTCTTTCTTGGCCTCCCCCCTAGATGGAAGGAGAGTTCCCCCTCTGGTCCATGGCCGCCATGGCTCCCGGAGGGGAGGAGCCACTTCGAGATTGGATCTCTCTCTCTGTTCTCTTCTGTTTTGCGTTCCTATTTTCTGGCCAAAAACCGTTTCTTAAATTCCCGAAGATCCGTAACTCCGATTGGGCTGAAATTTTTACGGGATTTTTATCTGGATATTAGCTTCCTTGCGGCAGAAGGACACCCTCAATCGACCTACAGGGGATCCACAAGCCCCCTAGGCGCGCCTAGGGGGGGTCCACGCCCTGCAGGCTTGTCGTGTCCTCGGGCATCGTCTCGCGTTGATTCTTTTTCCAAAAAATCACTTATATTCCAAAATAAATCTCTATAAATTTTTATCGCGTTTGGACTTCGTTTGATATGGATTTTCTGTGAAACAAAAAACATGCAACAAACAGGAACTGGCACTGGGCACTGGATCAATATGTTAGTCCAAGAAATCATATAAAATGTTGCCAAAAGTATGTGGAAATTGTAGGATAATGGCATGAAAGAATAAAAAATTATAGATACGATGGAGACGTATCACCTGTACCCGTTTGCGAGGTCGTATGACACTCTCGCCGAAATCAGCCACAACTTACATATTTGAAGACGGCGTTTCGAACGGGGGAGAGCGCCCGCTTGTGCGGTCGTTTGATTCTTCGACCAGGAGCGTCCGCGGGAACAAAGAGAAAGATGGCCTTTCGGACGGGCGTCAGCGCCCGTTCGAGCGCCCGTTTCGCCCTCTGCCCGGCAGAGCTTCGGATAAGCAGGTTTGACGACGGCGTTCCAAACGAGCGCGTGCGCCCGTTTCAGAGCTCATTTCAGGTATGTAAACCCTAGGTCGACTGATTTGAACATGAGACGGCATTCCATACGGACGTCCGCGCCCGTATGAGCACCCGTTTCGCCTAAATTTTCATAAATCTGAGCCGCCGGCGCTGGGAGGTTTTATTCTTCTTCCTCCCAACGCCCAAAGCTCTCACATCTCTCTCTCAAACCCTAACAAAAATCCTCCAAAACCTTCATTTCTTCGAGGATTTCGTTCGTTTGATCCGTGCATCTTCATCCTCGGTGAGTTTCTCCTCCGATCCATGGTTTATTTGCAAGTTTTGGTGGTGGTTTCATCAATGTTCATATCCTAGATGAGATGCATAATATTTTTGATTTCCGGTCGATTTGCACGTTAGGATTCAAAGTAATAGGTTAGAATCGATCTTATGTAGTATTAGAACTCGATCCCCATGTTAAACTTACATTTTTCTGTTGTTATTTTTGTTGTGTGTAGAAAATGGTGAGATCGGCGATTGCTGCCGGGAAGAAGGCCATGGGCTCGCGCTCTAAGCGTGCCCGGAATGAGGAAGATGAACTCTGTGCTGCTTTGAACAAGGACTTCCAACACGTGAACAACCGGGGGATGGCCCCCACGAAGTGGAAGTGTGATGCGTTCTTGGAGTCCCAAGGGCTTCACAACGACTTCACGTGGCTTGCGAACAATGTTGGGATGGGAGTTTTCAGCAACTTCCATTACCTCACGTACCGCAGCATCACCATGGAGCTCCTCCCCACCTTCTCCTACACTCTCGATGACTCGAGAGTGGCAACGAGCTGCTCATTCACGCTCGGAGGAGTTCAGCGCACCATGATGCTAGAGCAGTTCTGCAGTGCCTTCAGTTTCGAGAACCAAGGAGTTCTCGACACTAGGGGCACGCCGGTTGCTGACGTGTTGGGTTCGTGGGAGCTCATCTCCGTCAAGGATTAGCATGACCTCTCTGGGAAGAAGGTATCGAGCATCCAAAACCCCGCCATTCGCTATTTCATGATTTTCATTGCCAACACTATTTTTGGTAGGGAGAACCTTGGGGGCATGTCGAGCTATGACATGTGTGTTCTCCACGCAACATTCCACCCTGATTACACCCCCAAGGCTAACTTGGGAGCTTTTCTTATGCATCACCTCGGTAGGCAGCATAAGCAGCCGAGGGGGACTATTGTTGTGGGAGGCGTAGTGACTCGGCTTGCCGAGCACTTCGGCCTCGATCTTGATGAGATGCAGCACGTCCCAGGCCCTACGGCTCTCAACCGTAGAATTATGATCAACACTCATTTCATTGGGCCCATGCAAGGGGAGCATTGCTACAAGTGCCCCCTACCTAACACGCACTCTGTCGATGTTCGCTTGCTCTTACCGCAAGCATTTACTATTTCTACGCGTGATATGTGGGTACTCTCTGTTGATGAGATCAACGAGTACCGCCACGAGGCTGGTTTCGGGAACATTGCTCAACCCGAACCCGCTCCAGAGTGGGAGGCTGCAGCAGCAAGTCCTGCCCATGGTTGGGATGCATGGGGCGATGCCCCTCAGTATGCACCCAACTATCCACCACAGCCTGCACCGCAAGTTAACTTTGGGCAGCCACGTGACTATGTGCCTAGGGTAGAGTTTTAGCAGCTGCAGCAGCAGGTAGGAGGGATCCACACGGACCTCCAAGAGGCCAAGAACAATATCAACCTGCTAAGTGGGAACATACAGTCCCTCTTTTCTTTTTGGCAGCCACACCCTAGCACGGGAGGCCAGTCCTCTAGCGGCCCCTCTCAGATGCAGTGGCCACACTTTGGCCAGGGGGGCGACGATGATGAGGACATGGAATAAAGAGTAGGCCAAGAGCCTAAGCTTGGGGGAGATAATCCCCTAGTTATCCATGCATGCATATTTATTTTTATTTTATTTGTTTTTGTATTTTGCATGTTTATTTTCAGTTTGCATAATAAAATGAGGAGCACACTTTGGTCTTGCCTTGTTGCAGTTCTTTTCGTTTGTTTTCTTTGAGCCTACATGTTTGTTCTCTACTAGCAAGAAGAAATGAAGAAAATGAATTGGGACTTGATGGAGGGGAAGAATGAGCCAGCGCGAGAAGGTATAACATATACATAATCCCTTGTCTCGTAATATTATTTGAGGAAGAATTTTCAGTTGACTGGCTGCACTTGAATTAGTTCCCCACGATAGTTGAATATCATCTAGTCATAACTCCCAATTTCAGATTTTGCTAGTCAAACCTTGTGGAAAAGCATGTTTTTGTTTTAATGAAAATTTTAGAGGTCAGGAACTTTCGAAGAGAATGAGTACTTAAGCAATTCAACTCCACATGCTGATTTCGATTGACTTGATGACACCTATTGATGGAGTTGTTTAGAGGGATAAATATTTGAAGTGGTTGAGGTTATGCCAAAATTTATACTTAAATCGTGGAGCTCCAGCCCTAGGCTGGCTTTACGTCTCGTTGCTATATGTTGAGATAATTCGCGTAACTGCAACTCCATCACGAACTTGGGGATTGTTTAGTAAACGATTGACCTTCCCCAAGGGAGTGTGCAAGTGGTAAATAAAAGCACTGATCGCTGAGTTCGAAAGAGACAACCATCCTTGATCCATAGTGCATGAAATTAAGCCACAGCGGAACCCAATTACATATAGTGAATTTTGGCATAACCCCGTCACTGAGAGTTGAAATCTCGAAGAACAATGACCGAGAGAAGTGCTTGAGAGCCATGACTAGGGGGCATTAGTGGGTGTTAATGAAAAACTTGAGTACTTTGCTATCTTTGATCTCCAAACCTTCTAAATGCATTTTGATGATTGAGCTTAAGTTGAATATCCATCTAATAGTTGAACACCTTCATTTGCCTAAACACTTGGTTAACAAAGAAAATTTGTTTTGAGAAATTATAACTAATGGTATGAGACTATACGTGGTTAGGCAACGAGTTTAGGTGCAGCTATTCAATTGCAAATACTTTCTTAAATAATCTTGTAGGATAAGAGAGGATCGATATGATGTCTTTTCTCGAGCCGGTAAAATTCTTTCCATTCAACCAAGCTCCTTTTCACTCTCTTGATTTCATGTTTGCTCGAGGATGAGCAAATCTTAAGCTTGGGGGAGTTGATGGCTCGAGAATTTGCAATGTTTTTCATAGTGATTTCCATTTGGTTTCATTGGATTTTTGTTATTCTTAGGATATTTCTAATGCTAATCCAACAAAAGAGAAGAAAATCTACTTTGTCCTTTGGATGGCAGGAAATATCATATTTGGAAGGAAACCAAAGGAGATTGCTGCAAATCAAGCCAATTGGAGCAACTTTCCTGAAGAGAGCATTGTCAACAGGCACATCAGGGTGAAAGACGGCATTCCATACGACCGCACGCACCCTTATGAGCGGTCGTTTGGCGTGCCCACAACCCCTCCTCGTCTATACAAGCAACTTTCGTGAAGGGACCACGAGGAGAAGTGAACCCTGGCCGCCGCCACACCATCCAGAACAGGAGAAGAGAGGATCTGAAGAACTCACGAGGATCATCGTAGTTTTGGTCCTTTCATCTCCATCATCATCATCACCTCCTTCACTATTGTAAGAGGGATTGGAACTTGTAATCTCTACTCCATCTCATCTGAGATCGAGACTATTTGGGCACCATTTCATCTCATTGTGGATCCCCTCAATATTATCGAGATGGTTTTCATGGTTTTTCTCTTTGATGTGATTGGTTCCCCTCTTATGATGTGTGAGTAATTCCCCTAGGTGTGGGAGATGTAGGTAAGTGGTAAGATTGATATGTGCCTATCCTATATGTCGTCATTTGAATTCGTAGTAGTATGATCTATTTAGTATGTTGTTAAACTGTGGTAAACTCTATGTGTGTTGTCCAATTTAAGGGCCCAGGCAACATGATCTCAAGACCTACACAGGTAACATGTATTGTTTAGAAACTCTGTGACCTCTGACGTGACATGTGGAGATATCTATGAGAACCGAAGACAATATGAGATAACGGTGATCCATTGAACTTAATGCTTGGTTTCGGTCTTATGACCTGAATTGTGGAAACGACCACTCTGTGGCAATGGAGAAGCAGGACCATAGAATGAAATGTAACCCCTAGTGGAAGAGTTTCATGACCCTAGGGAGAACCGCCTACAGAAAGTTTATATCAAATACTATGAGTACAATACAAGGTAACTGGTATTACCGTCGCACTGGCACAATTCATATATTCTTACCATGAACTGAAATCTCTCCGCACCTAATCTCTTCATTCCAGGCAACACCATTTATATTCCAGTTCTTGTTATTTACTTTCATTAGTTATTTAGTAGACACCTTTAAATCCTCTTTATATTAGCATATTTTAGTTTATCGTTTACCCAGGACAGTAATAGTATTTGCAGAAGCTCAAGCAGTACTTCACACAAGAACTGTGATACCTTGTGTGTGACAGAAACGCCTTGGTAAATACTCTCCTCCGCTCTTTGTTGGGACGATTACTCATTGGGATACTTCCGCGAAAGTGCTACACTGCCCTGTTTGGTCTGCAGGTACCAGCGCGCCTCGATGCCTTGTGGGCCCCACGTGGCTCCGTCTGACCTAATTCCAGCGCTATAAATTCCCAAATATTCCAAAACCTCAGAGAGCCAGACGATACAATTTTTCCGCCGTCGCAAGCCTCTGTTCTTCCGCGATCCCATCTGGAGGCCTTTTCCGGTACTCTGTCGCAGGGGAAATCGATCATGGAGGGCTTCTACATCAACCTTGCTGCCCTTCCGATGATGTGTGAGTAGTTCACCACAGACCTACGGGTCCATAGCTAGTAGCTAGATGGCTTTCTCTCTCTCTTTGATCTTTAATACAAAGCTCTCCATGATCTCCATGGAGTTCTATCCGATGTAATCTTGGTATGGAGTCCCTAGGTACTTAACGACTGATGGTTGTTCATATTTCATTCATGGTTCATTCTGTAAAATCTTAGTTAAATATGATGTGAACCATAGAATTGCAAAACCCTATCATGGTCAGTCTAGTGGTCAAGTAGAATTGAGCAAGGGAAATAAAATTAATCCTGCAAAAGACTGTTAACAGATCTAGAAAGAATTGGTCTAAGAAATTGGATGATTCATTATGGGCATATAGAACTTCTTATAAAAATACTATGGGTATATCCTCGTATAAAATTGTCCATGGAAAAGCATGTCATTTACCTCTTGAGTTGGAACATAAAGCTTATTAGGCTATTAAAGAACTTAATTATGATTTTAAGCTTGCTGGTGAGAAGAGGATATTTGATATTAGTTCTCTGGATGAATGGAGAACACAAGCGTATGAAAATGCCAAGTTATTTAAGGAAAAGGTTAAAAGATGGCAGGATAAAAGAATGGGATTTCTATTTCTGTGCCCCTCCTTCCTTAGTTGTACTCAGTTTTGCCCCGCCCATCTAACTTTGCTCACTTTTGCCCTCCTCTACTCACCCCCGCCTCACAAGAGCTCAAACGGTGGCTTGCCATCGGGTCAAAGCCATTGACCGTTAGTTCACCTGGTACTGACACGTGGGACCCGTTCGCTGATTAAAAAGGCCTTGGGCTTAAAGCTGCAGTGAGCTGCGTGGTTGGTTGCTGGGTCGAAGTCCTATAGCAGCCCAATAACTTAAGAAAATTGTCTTTATTTTTATTTTAAACTCCAGGAAATGATTTTGGCCCCAAAACCGATCCAAACCAATTCATAAAAATTAGAAAAATTCACAAAACTAAATATACTCATATAGAGCTTAGTGAACATTAATGCCATCTCAATTCAATTTTCTAAAATATTTTTATCAACTCCAAATAATTTTCAAACATATTTCCAACTAATTTTTATATTGAAGAAGTCATTGTATCTCCCCTCATTTGTTTTCTTGTGAATTGAAAAAAAGTTTGAATATTTCAAAATCAAAATAAAATTTCAATCATTTTTTGTGGATAATACATACAATCCTACTTGTGTATTTGAAAATGAGTTTTGCTAATTGTTTGGACCAAACTATAACACACTTGTAGTTCAATTTTGAATTACTTTCTTTAAATGTTCAGAAAATCATATAATCAATGGAATATAGAAAAAAAACAAAAAAAATTAAAATATTTTGTGAACACTTTTAAAAAAAAACTCATCGTATTCCTAATTTATCATTAGCTGAGAGGGCTGATGAAGATGCATAACCTGGTTGTCATGGTGCTGCAAGGGTTGCCTGTGTTGATAGGAATTCACTAGAAATAGATCGCGAGTCTGTGTGTTGTAGAATCAAAAACAAGAAGTGGTAAGAAGAAGAAATCGAGTGGTAACAAGAAGCAGAAGTGAAAAAATTAGTGTTGACTAGTGTCGTTTAGTCACGATTAGTCTACGAGGCTCAACTTGTGTGATGCAATGCTATTTGTACTTTGATGTGTATTGTACTTTGAAAACCATGTGCCAGATTTCAAATTTGAGCCAGATTTCAAAATTGTACTTTGATGTGTATTGATGTTGCAATGCTTTCTCAACTATTATGCATGTTAGGTGATCAATCCGAGCACTTTTGTTATGAAAAATGTGCTCCGAATGAGCTCCAAAGCTAGGGTAAACAACCCCATTTCTAAGCAAGTTTTTTTTGACCTTCTCTAAATGATCCAAAAAAATTCCTTGACATCTATTGTGCAAATATAGGGTCCATGCCCAATATGGGATCATTTGGACAAACTATGCCATGCTTAACCCTAAACCCTAGCTCATTTCCCTTGAATACCCTCCCACTACGTTCGTGATAGCTAAGTTATGTGAAGGGTTTTTTGTGAAAATATCCGTAGAACAAGTTTCTTATTTTTCCTAGCAACTTAGTCACATAAAACGATGATGCGCACAAGTTTTATATTTTTATATTTTTTTTAAAATTACTTATGCTCAACCCTAACCCCTGAAATCCTTTGAAAACCCTGAAACCCCTCTCAAAACCCCTCAAACCCCCATGAAACCCCGCACCCTCCGGGCCGTTGGATCGTTGTGTGTGGACGGTTTGGATCGGGCGCTAGGGTTACACATGGTTGATCCGTGAGAGGCGTCCTGATTGGTTGGATCAATGGGGTTGCTCCGTGGCTTGGAGAAGGAGCTGACGTGAGTGGCCGACCTGGCAACGGTAGAAGAGGGGCAAGCGATGGCGGCTGTGGGCCGAAAGTGGACGTGGGCCGGACAGTCAACACTCAGAATGGACACTTTTTTTCTGACGCATAGATTTGGTTGGGCACGCTCGTGGTGGGTCCCGCTCTAAGGTGGATATGTGGTGGCGGCTGGTGGTGGGCGGCGGTGGCCAGGGTTGCCGGGCGTCTGGGGGGAAAAGGGAGGATGAAGACTGGGAAGTGGACTGGGCGGCCCCCCACCGCACGCGTGGCATTAAAAAAGGCCGGGGTGGAGGAGGTTGGGTGGCTGATGTACGGAGGCTCCAACCTGCGTAGCATTAAATTGAACCGGTGGGTGGTGGTTGGTTGCCCGACGCACAGGCCCGAGGTGGACACCGATCGGACGCGCGCCGTGCCCGTCTCGTGTCCGTGTGGACGCAAATCGAGCCCAAATTTGGGACGAAAATGCGTCCAGATGGAGACGTGACAAATAGGAAATGTGTTTGCGCTCGTGCGTTGGGCCATGGTTTTTTCCCTCGCAGTCCCAATCAGACATAACCGGACAAAATGGGTCAGGCGGTTGGAGTTTCCCTAAAGCGCATGCAATTTGTATGTCGACTAGAGAGATTTGGCACATTGCCAGAGGAGGATAGGGATATTCTGGTTCTAGATGGCTTGAATTGTTTGTTCCTTTTGTGTTGAAACCATGTACTCCCTCCGTTCCTTTATATAAGGTGTATTTGTTTTTCAAAAGTCAAATGAGTGCAGGTTTGACCGAGTTTCTAGAAAAATATATCAATATCCACAATACAAAATTTATGTCATTTGATCCATCATCAAAAGTAGTTGCATATTTTATCTATTATGTATTGTAGATGTTGTTATTTTATTCTATAATCATGGTCAAACATTCAAAGGGTTGACTTGCACGGAAATCAATACACCTTATATTCTGGAACGGAGGGAGTATACCCCGATCATCCTCGAGACCGAGTGCGTCATTGTTAAAAATTATTTGTCAAATGATAGGTAGGTCAGTTCTTGTGATTTTTAATGAGAAAGAGGCTTTGGGGGTCATCGACCTTCCACAACAATTTTCGATGGTAAATATTAATGGAGATGATAATAGGATTGCTCATGAGATTACTAATTTTTGTATGAATTTTGGAACGGATGAGTTAGGCACAGAGTGTTCTGTCCTACGTGATGTACTCCCTCTGTTCCATAACTCTTGTCGTCGTTGTTTTAGTTTAAATTTGAACTAAAACCACAACAAGAAATATGAAACGGAGGGACTATGGACAATTGTATGACATTATCTTAAATAGAAGAGCTTTTTAAAAAGGTTGAGAAGTATCAAAACTACATTTTTATTGAATCATGCATCTTGGCAGTGGGATCCCTGGCTAGGCCCCTAGCAAGGATTCAGTCCAACAAGCTTGGAATGCACCAAGCTTTTTCTAGGAAATCACTTGGCTAGGCCGGCATCATAAAGCCCATTGGACTGCTCTATACCGCGACGGCCATCCGACTCGACCAAAGTGGAAAATCGAAGCACATGTTACTAACAGTGCCATCGAAAATGCTAGACTTACGTAAGGTTGTTATGTAACCTAAGTAAACTTCCTTTCCCTCTAACTAAATATCCCCCTGATTTTCACGGTGGCCCCAGCCCCCACTAAAGCCCAATTAAAAGACTGCCAA
Organism: Elymus sibiricus; assembly: GCA_039707655.1. NCBI lineage: Eukaryota > Viridiplantae > Streptophyta > Magnoliopsida > Poales > Poaceae > Elymus > Elymus sibiricus. The sequence goes on from CM077672.1 coordinate 396,129,514, forward strand.
ATCATCATAAACGTAAGCTAGTAATACTAAGGGGTAGCGATAGTCATCATCGGCTTTTGAAAAAAAATAAGATGCTACTCACGAAGCTAAAATAACTGAGAACAATCCCGTCTCAGCTGACACTCATCTTTTTTTTACAATCAGCTAACATACATCTTGTTTTTGACAATCAGCTAACACAAATCATACTATCAAACACAATAATGTTACATTACGAACATAATCCAACGGGTACCTGACCTAAGTTTTACATAACTTATTCACACAAGCCTCCTTCGATAGCCAATGAGTAGCTCCATTAGCCTAGCGTCTCACCCAGGCCACCCTGAACTCCTCCCTTCACCGCATGCACTCCTTTACCTCCTCAATAATAAGGCCACAGATTGATCTATCAATTTCTGAGCTTCTTACTTTAGCCACCACTATTTTTGAGTCTATCTCTAGGATAAGCTTTGCCATGTCCAGAACATTTAGAAAAAAATTGATGTGTGTACTGGTATTTTTCCGAGCAAGACTAAGCGTCCACAAAACCAGATGAGGTACCAACAGTTTCAGTAACATATTAACTCACTGGTGTTATTATTCCCGAAAATATTTGTGTGCTGCTCCAGAACATTACGAAGAGGTTTTCATATATGAAAAATGATCTGTACATTGCAACAGATCACCATATACAAATAAAATTAGTTGAAAAGTAATTGGACATCCATCATGAGATGCTAAGATTTGAATCATTAACTATGCAATTTAGTGGGAATTTGGAATAACACATCCTCCTGTGCTCCGCCTACTCGATCCTCAAAGAGAATATTGTACACAGATATAGAAAGAACATGGTAAATTTTGGTATTAATTTGTCCACGCTCGAATGACTTCTACCACCAAATCCTAGCTTTCTTGCTTCATCCATAAGGCTGCACCGTAGAATTTGCGTATTAACAGGAATTAGTTGGCTATTTGTTCATGTTAGTTAAGGCACAAGATGGATGGATGGATGACAGTGTTCACATGCATCGTCATGCATCAGCCCCACCGTCAGCCCTCTGTTGGCCATTTACAGAGGCTGGCAGGCGCGTGCTCCAGACTTGGTCATCTGCGGTGTCGCGGCAACCGAAGATCAAGTTGGGGGTGGGGGTGTAGGGACGAGAACGCGCACGCAAGCAGCATCGACGGGCAGTCGTGCCATGACCTATACCTTTTCCCTGGCAACGGCCTAGATGCCACTGCGCTCCTCTGTCCCCACCCATATACTCTTCCATATTCTTGCCCAGTGGAATAGTTATGATACCTTATCGTTAAGGTAAGTTGACCCTTTCCAATTCCAAACAACCGTGGGAGAATTTCCGCCTAGAAGAAACATCACACTAATTAAGTAAAAAATATCATACTATTTTTGAATGCATATTAACAAGGTGCAAGACGGTCCTTGACTAAGTAGAGAATTACTTGTTAGGCTAAAATAACCAAGAGCCTAAAAGACAAACTATAGATTGACACGAGAGCAGTCAGACATTGGTGCAGTTGAGTGTTTGGGTTTGCTACCCGACCGCAATCACCAAGGACCTCATAATATAAGTTACTCCCTCCGTCCCACAATATAATATCGTTTTTCAAACTATGTTAGCTTAAAAAACGATATTATATTATGGGATGGAAGGAGTAGCAAAAAATAATGTAAATCAAAGGCAAATATATGAACATTACAAAGAAACGGTGTTACTACTCAAACAATTGCTACATAAATGCAACTAAGATTAAAAACAAAAACAAAAATCCCTTTTTAGCATGGGTGCACTAACCACGGTATCTGTTACCATTTATTTGTATGATGGTCAAAGAAGCATCAGTAACTCATTTATTTGCATGCCAGTTCAAGAAAATATTCATACACCATTTTTCACGAAGGCAGTCATCACTCATCACACCATTGAAAAGAGCGCGATATTTCATAAACCAATCTAGGGAAAACAAGTTTCCATAGATGGAGCATAAAAGGTTGAGTGATGAAATGATAACAAAAAGTAAAGGTGATAGTTATATCTTTGATCTAGAGTTGTGGGTGAATATACATATTTATAGAAAAAGAAAAAGAATAATAGTCTGCAACCAAAGGATGCGATTGTTGCCAAAATACGCATGAGGTTGTACTGTACTAATATGATACACTTACGGATCGACTAATATGAACAGTATGCCTCCTAGGAGGACTGTAACATAAATTCTATCTTTTCAATACAAAGAAACGCAAAAATCTCTTTGCGTTTTCGAAAAATAATAATATGAATCCATCATTATTTCATTACTGAAAAGGATGGAACTCTAAAATGCTAAACAATATGCTAAATAATGTGAACTGATTGTGTAATCAAACTATTTGATTCAGAATTACAAGATCTTAGGCATTTAATTACAGACCAAACCTAGTTGTGTTAATATGGCCAACCAGTCTAATTGGTATTGTCAGCTAAGAAGATCGACGACCTTCTTGACCAGTACCAAATAATAGCCAAGTTAAGTTAATATGTCCAATCACACTCACCTCAATTTTCCTTGTATGAAAACATATCTTGTTTGCAGCTCATACCAGGGAACTCTTCTTCCACCCTGGCCTACTAGGCTCCTTCTGGAATGCCACCAACACCATGGGGCGCTCAAGCCCACAACGCATGGATAAGTATGGCATTGTTGTGATGCAAACATGGCCAGACAACAAATGGAACACGTACCACCGATAGCATAGAAGATGACAATGAAGAACATCCCATCTGTTGTAAAACAACCGACATTCACTCTACCTGAAACAAATAATATGTGTCTATTAGAGGTGTCATACTCTCCCTTTAGCTGCCCATTATCCCTCTTAGTATAATCATCATCAACCTTGTTTTTCTTTGCCTAAACCCGTAGACAAAAATAATACCTATAGGAGTTGTTCACCACTTATATGTTATTTTTCTTGCCCATTGCATGTATTATTTATACCTAATGAGAGGAGATTACCACATGTCATGAATACAGGTGCAAATCTAAAAAGTCTATTATGAGTAACAGATAGAAAAAAAGACACATAGCATTCAAATCTATTACGCCTTATTAAAATTGTGGTGCATTACCTAGGAACACAACTTGGAGTAATGAGCATAATAATTCCAATGATTCTATGGCTGTGAAATGCCTATCAGTGAGAATGCAACCTGAAAGCTAGATCTTTTTAAGGTAATGCTAGTGGTAAGCTCTCTCTGAACTACATTCTTGGAGCACAACTCTTCCAAGCAAGAATATGGACAATATCAAATTCTCAACCAGCTGGACATCAACAATTAAGGAGCAATTGTGAATTAAACAAATTTTAACAATATTTATCAATAAAATGGCATGCGATTCACATACATTCAAACCAAGAACAAGAGAGGATATCCAAATTTCTGCATATATCAATACAGTATATACGAATTTAGTAAGGACCAGCGGGATAGCAAAATTTCAGGGAAAATTTCATGACAAAATAGAAACCTCTAATTAATCGAATATCAATAAACTCGCGGTTTGACCAAATCTGATGAACAAGGGCTAGAATCAAGGATAGTTTTTGCACAAATAAAGGGTTGTCGTGCATGCACATGATAATTCACACGAAGGGTTGCAATCATCAATCTTACAGTCACGATCATCTCAAGGTATTTCTACCTCTGTCCTTTTCTCACCTCCCCACAAGTAAACCTGGTGTCCCAAGAAAATCCATCTCATGTTTTCATCTTATGTTTTAATCAAATCCTCACTATTACTGGTTCCTATAAATCCCGTCTTCCCTTTGGATCGAGCTCCATAATATGTGAACAGATTTCATGTTTGTAAATATATCTCACGTCTTCACACTTGTTCCTTCAAATTGAGGGTGTGATTTCGTAGTTGCAGAATGAACCAATCATCCACTTGTTGATGCCAGAGAGTTTTCGCCCGTCCCCTCAAATTGCTAAATGTACTTTTAACGAGGGATAGTCATTATTTTGATGATATTACCATTGAATAATAAGGCCAACAAAGCCTTTTGCGCATCAGAATTATTAGATATAATGAAAACAATTCAAGATAATCTATCTGGTTGCATCCTCCCGAGCTTCACAAAAGAAGATGATCTAGATTGCCCACGCGTAAAGAGGAACCAATATGCCTAATTGGTACTTCAGATTAACATCAAGTTGTTCCATTGAGGTGCAACTATATTTGTTGCGAGGGCACCCATTCATCGTGCATGAGAATATCAAATCACAATTATGATCATGCAAAGATGCATTACCAATGAGGTTAGTAAAATTCAGAATGATCCAACATAAATGTAATTGCCATGACATGCTTAGGAAAATTTTAAATCATGATATATACATCTGTCTACCCCAAAAAAATTGAAATCAAATGTGCCATGGCACATAAATGTCATAGTACACTCCCAAAAATATTTTTCTTCCATACATGGGCATAAAGCAAGCTCTAATCAGAGTTAGCGAACTAAATATCATCTGACAAATTGTAACTATAATGTATCATGACATCAGTTCTTTTGGGAAAAACAAAACCATCACAAAGTGCAGACTTATTATCCTAACCATGAGACATAAAAAATTACAAGCACCAAGAAAAGGGTAATTTTTTTACCTTTGCACATATGTCAAGTTTGCAGTGGCTGGATGTTGCTCTCTCCTTAACCACACATGTCCGAAGCCTGAACCTGAACAAATTCTTCTGCATTTCTTCCTTTTGGATTGTAGCTACATGCAAACAAAATGGGTTACATACTTCAACATTGGGTTGTAAATCTTCCTATTAATGTTCATCTTGTACTTGACCTTCTTCAACCCCTGTCACTTCTAGCGATCTCAGTACAAAAGAGGCATAAATAGCTTGTGATCATTATAAAAACCACTGTCTATTGACAAGCCGGTACAATGAAATTACCTCCAGTTCCAGAGAATAAATGTACATGGCACTTCTTAAAGAAAATAGAGATGTCAATCACTATGTAGGAATCATCACACAGTCTTGCTGTTTTGAAGTAACAATATGCAACTCCATACCTATTCGTTGATGTAGGGATGAACAATTGATTCAAGCTTGTTGTAGAACTAACTAAAGGCAATGAACTGATGGAAGTATCAAATGCAATAAACTAACTACAGGCAATTAACCATGGTATAAAAAATTTAAAGTATAGAGGGAAAAACAATCAAAATAACATATAGTGGAAACAGTAGAAGGAAGACAAATGACAGCTTATTCCAAGCAGTAGACTTCACATTTATCCAGATGCTATCAAGTTACAATCTTTAATTTCCAGTCTACCATGATAGAGTGATATTACCACTCACACTCACTTTCTGTAGCGAGTGTATAGCATGGACATACAGCTTATATTGGAAATACACCATAAATTGATAGTGAATATGTTGTCCTGCGGTACAAAGCCCTACATAAATGGTAATCAAACATTAGAAAGAGGTCAGAGTTTGCTGATTGCTCGCGGGTCAAAAATAAATAAATGTTATAGCAGCACATTAGGCTAATCATCATATATGATTAAATTGCCTCCAATTATGAGAACCTCTATTTCGAATCACTACCATCCTTGTCCGCGTCGAGCACGATGGGGAACAACATGTTGGCGACATCACAAGTATCTAGCGACATACACAAGCGAAAACTGCTGCTGCTGTTTCTACTGAATGAACACCAGTGTCAACCAAATAGATGTGCAAAATTTGTGAAGAGACGCCACTAAAATAAACAGTCAGATGCTCACCTTGCTGCTGCGGGCTAACGTAGCTTGAGGAGGTAGTGGATTCGGGATTGGGAGAGGATGTCGGGGGAGGACAATTGTCTGAGACGTTAGAAATCTGCGCCACCATGGGTCTCCTCTTCCTCCTTTTCATCCCATCCCGATCGCCCATCCCAAGACTGGCTGGTAGACATGGCCAGCCATTGGGCTCCTCTTCCTTGCCGACCCTTCCCCTCACACGTCCTCCCTTCATGCTTGAAGGATGGCGACACGCCCCGACCTTGATCGATGCAGAGGGGGTTAACGGCGAAGATCTGGAGTGGAGGCAGCAGCGCGTGGGAAGGCCACGGCCGTCGTGCCACTGGTAGAGATCACGGGGGCGGCGGCACAAGGGAGATTGGTGAGGGTGCGCCCGGTAGGGCGTCCGTGGTGGCGGCGTAGGAGGAGCCCACATCAGGGGCAATCCATTTTTTGGGGGTGAAGAGCCAGGGAGGGGATTGTGATACGTGATCACGTGAGGGCGTGGGTTCGACGGTTGTGTTTTTTTCCTAGTGCGGGATCGAAGGAGCTAAGTATGGAAGGGGATCGGTGGGAGAAATAAATCGGAGAGGGAGGTGATTGTGCGGTGAGGCCACGACGTACCATCGTAGGTGAATTGGATGACCGGTATCCATCAACTCAGTAGAGATCTGTTTGGAAGGTGATCTCATGTATATGGTATTATTTTTGAATTCTTAATTACCAAATATTTACATGATTGAATTGAATCGACACCTGCCAAAGCAAGCACGAATAAATGGAAGGAGGATCGGACACGATTCGGTTTTAAGTGCGAAGAAGAAAAAATTAACGTGGGAGGGGTGATGGGAGGTGAGACGAAAATAAATCAGACGAAAATAAACCGGACGAAAATAAACCGGGATACCATCCTACCAACTCCTCCATTAGGAGTAGAGATAGAGGCCTGAACCTGGGTCATGTACCTAGATCATCCACGCGTGCATTGTTGCACAAAATTTCCAAATCATTAGTATTACCGTTGCCACGAAGTCCCGCGACACATCTTATCCAAAATTTTCCTCCGTTTCAAACTGGCCTTTGTGCCACAAACTGCTAAAGCAAGTTTGAATGTTGTGCTTCTGCCTATTCGACCATTTATCCTCCTTATTTCTTGTTCGTAAAATGTGCGTGTGTGTGTGTGGTCAAGACCAAGAGCAACTCATTCGCTTTGCACACACGTTAAAAGCCAAGCCCAGCACACCCCGTCGTCCTATCCGCCGATCACACCCCGACTCTCCCTGTTCTTCCCCCCGCCCCGCTCCGCTGCGCTCCTCACGGGGTACAAGAAGCGCTGAGCCGGGGCACACGCGCACGCACAGACCAAAGTCCCCCTTCAAACCCGCCGAGCTAGCAATGGAGAGCAGCGGCATCATTGCGACATGTACTCCCCAATGATTGATTATCTCATTCCCATCTAAGCTAGATCTTCTTGAATCTTGAGACCACCACGGCCTCATCCCCCAGTCGTGCTCGTGCGCCCTTGCTCCCATCCGCTCAGCACGATGACCAACGGCGGCCACAACATGAGCGGCGCCAGCATCGCGGGCGGTGGCGGCGGCTGGCTGGGGTTCTCGCTGTCGCCTCACGTGGCCATGGACGCGGCCGCCGGCTCCGGCATCGTCGACGTGGCCGGCCACCACCACGCGCACCACGGCGGGGTCTACTACCACGCTGACGCGGTCGCGTCCTCCCCCATGTCCTTCTACTTCGGCGGCAGCGACAATGTCAGCGCGGCGAGCGGCGGGTACTACTCCGGGATCTCCGCCCTGCCTCTCAGGTCCGACGGCTCCCTCTGCCTCGCCGACGCGCTCCGGAGGAGCGAGCAGAAGCACCACGGTAAATATCTGCACAGTACTACGGTTCTTAGTTTGCTACAGTTTGGGTTTACTGAGCTCTTGGCTTCTAGCTGCGCGTGTCTCTTTATGTTTCTTGGTTGGGCTTGCGGTCTGTGCAGGGGCGGAGGTGTCGGCGCCGCCGAAGCTCGAGGACTTCCTGGGCGCGGGTCCCGCCATGGCGCTGAGCCTGGACAACTCCGGCTACTACTACGGCGGCCGAGGCCACGACCACGGTGGCGCTGGAGGCGGCCAGCAGCAGCTGCCGTACGCCATGATGCCTGGCTCCGGTGTCCACCACATGTACTACGACGCCCACGCGGCGTTGCTGGACGAGCAGGCTGCAGCCACGTCGGCCGCAATGGAAGCGGCCGGCTGGATGGCGCGTACCGGAGACGACTACGACGTGGACGCCAGCAACGGCGAGGACGGCGGGGGCGCCATCGTACCGGCCGGCAACGGCAACCCCGGTGGGTACGTACACCCGCTGACGCTGTCCATGAGCTCCGGGTCCCAGTCCAGCTGCGTCACCATGCAGCAGGCGGCCGCCCAAGCACACCTTGGCGAGTACGTCGGCCAGGCGACCGCGGCCAGCAAGAAGCGCGCCGGGCAGAACAAGCAGCCGGTCGTCCACCGCAAGTGCATCGACACGTTCGGCCAGCGCACGTCCAAGTACCGGGGCGTCACCAGGTAACCGCACGGCACAACCCCATCACCCATTGCATGTCATTTGTCTGTCGCCATCGTCTTCCTCCTCGCGCTAACCCTCGCTGGCTAGCAAAAGCAGGCATAGGTGGACGGGGAGGTATGAGGCGCACCTCTGGGACAACAGCTGCCGGAAGGAAGGCCAGACCAGGAAAGGCCGGCAAGGTACTTCCAACCTTAATCAATCAAGCTCCCTAACTAGTAGTACTAGTAGTAGTAGCACTTTGCCCCTAGTAGTACCATTTTAGTTAGTGGCGGTACGTACTAGTAGTAGTAGTACTCCTAAGTAGTGATGTGATTGCACTTCCAAGTGCTAACTAATGAACTGCTCTTTGCATGTCCTTTTGGCTGGGGATCGATCGTGCTTCTTCTTCTCGTGTCTCCATCTTCAGTTTATCTTGGTGAGTTGCACTGGGAGTGATGCTCCTACCCAGTACATTCACTTTGCTTAATCTTGCTGAGATCAGTCAGTACAAATACTAGTGCATTTTTGCACATGGTCTAATCAGACGGAGTGGTGCTTAAAAGAGCTTGTTGATTTGGGCAGGTGGGTATGACATGGAGGAGAAGGCGGCGAGGGCGTATGACCTGGCGGCGCTCAAGTACTGGGGCGCCTCCACCCACATCAACTTCCCGGTACGGCGATCACCGCCTTCTCGATCGATCTCCGGTGTACATTGCAGCATACTTACATTGCTTGCTTGCTTGTGATCACAATGTAGCCTGTTATTTTGACCATTGTTTGTGTGCTTGCAGGTGGAGGACTACCAGGAGGAGCTGGAGGTGATGAAGAACATGACCAGGCAGGAGTACGTGGCTCACCTCAGAAGGTACATAACATAATCACATGCTTGCCTGAATCCTCCTGAGAGAAATGTGCACTCGATCGCATGGCGAACACTCACGCCGCGACCGCCATTGGTGCAGGAAGAGCAGCGGGTTCTCGCGCGGCGCCTCGGTGTACCGGGGAGTCACCAGGCACCACCAGCAGGGGCGGTGGCAGGCGCGCATCGGCCGCGTCTCCGGCAACAAGGACCTCTACCTCGGAACATTCAGTACGTGCTCAGCTCGCTGTTCCCCCCATCCACACTTCCCTGAGACCACAAGATGCAAATCTGCAGCATCCGTGCTCCTATCATGCATCATGATCACAGATTCACCAATGTGACAGCAGCAACCAGTTCGTTGTCGCCGCAGCACGGTTTAAGGACGCAGGGTGTCCTGTCACAATGATCATAGCCTCTGATGTAGCTCAATGATGCCCCTGCGCGCCCGCCCTGGCCCTCCCGAAAGAATGAACGTAGCATCGCTCTGCCGATTCTTTGCATGCTTTTGGCTGCACTTTTGCGCGTGCGACGGAGGAGCAAGGCCGTCCCCAGTTGTAGTGGGTTTACGTTTTGCGTTGCTTGCCTTTCTCATAAGGCTGGCCGGCTCTGTGCGTGCATGATGCATGCTCTCGTCGCTTTCGCGCTCGGCTCCTGTCCTTTGACCGCCGGGAAAGCTCGGCTGCTGTTTGAAGCTGCGCGTGTGTGTGATCGATCGTTTGATGTGTGTTTGTTGCGTGCGTGCAGGCGCGGAGGCGGACGCCGCGGAGGCGTACGACGTGGCGGCGATCAAGTTCCGCGGCCTCAACGCGGTCACCAACTTCGACATCAACCGGTACGACGTGGAGAAGATCATGGAGAGCAGCACGCTCCTGCCCGGCGACCAGGTGCGGCGCAGGAAGGACGGCCCCGACGAGAGCGCCGCCGTGGTGGCCAGCGCGGCGGCCGCCCTCGTGCAGGCCGGCGGAGCCGCGGACTGCTGGAGGCAGCCCGTTGCAGCGTCGGCGGCGGTCACGCCGTGCGGCGACGAGCACAGCCGCCACCACCTCGACCTCCTGTCGAGCGAGTCCTTCTCCCTGCTGCACGGCGTGGTGTCCCTGGACGGCGAGGCGGGCGGTGCGCAAGGGCAGGGCAACCGCATGTCGGGCGCGTCGTCCCTGGCCACGAGCCTGAGCAACTCCCGGGAGCAGAGCCCTGACCAGGGAGGCGGCCTGGCCATGCTGTTCGCCCGGCCCGCGGCGCCGAAGCTGGCGAGCTCGCTGCCCATGGGCTCCTGGGTCTCGTCGCCAGCGCCGGCCAGGCCGAGCGTCTCCGTGGCGCACATGCCAGTGTTCGCCGCGTGGGCCGACGCCTGAGCCTGACTTGCTCGACTACAGCGTCGTCCTTTTGGTGCTGCATCCACGAGGAGAAAGCAAGATTGTTTAACTAGCTAGGACTGGGTACTTAGCATTAGTAGCTGCGCTAGCAAGGAACTGTAAGGTTTATTAGCCATAGCTGGTAGCTTAGTGGCGGGCATGCATCTGCCTGGGCTCTCGTGGTTCCTTCTCCACCTGCGTCTGGGACGAAGGGTTTTTGTAGTATCGAGCCATGGCACGGCAGCAGCGGCGTCGCCTCCGGTCCGGCGGAGAGCCGCCGCTGATCGGAGCTGGATGGGTAGTTCCTGTCTCCAGACCTCCTAACTTTCATCAAACCAAAATGTTCGACCTTCGTGTTCATGTGACTTCGCGGCGTGTCTGAACTTCTGAACTTTCTGGGTTTCTGTTTGCCCGGGCTTGTGTAGTCACGGACTCGTCAGTGCGCGCCTTCCCCGGGATCCTCATGTTCGACGTAGCTTCAGTTTCGTACCGGAATCGCTGGCTGTCCTCGGCTAGATTTACACTGTTGGATTGGAAGGCGTCCGGGTCATACGGAACCCGTACGTACGTGCGTTCCGCTCGTAACGCACGGCACGGCAGACACTGTTGGCCGCGTGTGTCGGTCCGTCACCATGTACGCCGCCGCCCGCCCGTGCCGGGATCCGCTCGGGCACGACACCCCGGCGTGCGTGCAGCCCGCTCCGCGCTCCCCGGCTGTTTGTTGGGCGACGACCCGGCTCCCACGGCATGCGCCCCAGGCGAGTCTTGTCGATCTCGTGCCGTGCGCGTCGGCTGCTCGCACTCTGGTGCCCACTACACGCTCCTCCGCATGCAATGCGCAGCCATGGATACTACCAGGCCCCGGCCCCGGCCATGCCCTCCTGTGCGGTGGTGTGCCGTCGCAGCCCGCAGGCGGCGTGTGCGGCCCCCTTTGGGGTGACGGCGGACGGTGCTTGGCGTGCATTGTCCGGGGCCGAGCTGCGTTTTCTGCGGGTGTTGTGGCCCAACACGTCGTCGGCCTTGCACCCGTAATCTCTCCCTAATAATAATAAAACAGCTACCGCTTCTGTCGTACGTCGTCCAAATTGTCCTCAAAGTTGACGAGAATTACCCACCAATGCCACCGGTAAGTGGAATAAAACGGTTCGTGTTTTTCTTCTAAAATCGCGGGCGGATTCGGTTTATTTATTGTAAGCCCCTAATATGAAACAGAACTGGATGTGAGGCGCAGTGGTACGAACCTCCCTTCTTCGTAGCAGACACCCGGGTTCGAGTACCAGTTCTCTCAATTTTTCTCCCTTCTTAATTTTTTTCTCCTTTTCTCTCCTATTAGGCCTAGGATATTATCAAGGACCCACTAATCCCTGTTTAGCCTCTCTTTCTTTCTTTCTTTCTTATTTGTTCTTTTTTTTATCTGAGAAAACGTTTCGCTTTTCTAAAATAAAATCCACTCTTTCATTTTTCCACGACCGCTTCCTTTCCAGCCGCGACGCAGAAGGATAAGGTGAGCGCCGCCGGCGGACGGCTACAGCCGCGGCGCGAGGAGCGCCGGAGTAGAAGGAGCGTTGGGCGGTGTGTGTCGCGGCAGGAGCCCCCACGGCGGCTCACGGCTACAGCCGCGGCGCTCTGCAGTCTGAGCCGCGGAGGAGTGGAAGGAGCGTCGGGGAGGAGGACATTCTACGGCGGCGGTGCTTGGGGCTCCGACGAACAGAGGCGAGCGGCGATAGGAGAAGCACCGCGGCGACGCCCTGACCTGAAGGCCATCTGCCATGGCAGTTGTGGCTGCGCGTGCGCCCGCGAGCGGCTGCGCGCATGCAGCTGCGCGCCCACGTCTGCCCCATGGCGAGCTCCGCCTCCTGCGTGCGGTCGCCGCCTCCCTCGACCTCCACCACCTGCTGCAAGTTTGGTGCCTCCCTAGAGGTTCTGCAAACAAGGGCGCCGCAAGCTGCCAGCGGCGGCAGAGTTGCTGCTCCCGTGTCGTGATTGGAGACCGTGTCCTTCTCCAACATCTTCCCGACCCGGATTGGCCTGCTCTGCTATAAGAAGGGTCGTCAGGTTGCGTCCTTGGACTAGAAGCTCCATCAAATCAAACCCGTCGAAATTGCAATTTTCGTCGAAACGTCCAATGTCGCCGCCGAGTTCGCCGGAGGAAGAAGCGCCGAGTTCGCCGGAGGAACAAGAACGTCCGTCCAACCGTCCAATGTCGCTGGCGGCGGCTACACCAGAGGTATATATCCCCTTGATATTCATTGGATGCAATTCCCTGATTTAGATGTTGTTTCTGTCCCCTGCCTCTGACTATGCTAGCTTTGTATTGGTGATTGTAGGAGCTTGTTTTTTTTCTTTTTAGTTATTCAGTGATATGGGCAGGGCATCTGAATGAACCAATTCGTGTTGAAAATAACTTAGGCATCAAGTCTGCCAGGTTTGAGATGCTCACAGAAACATGTCAGGTTCAGGCAGCTATTTTCAGTTGACAGTATACTGAATAATTTGACAGTGAATAATTTCAGCCATTCAGAAACATTGCCCATGATGGTAATATGTTGACTAGGGGCCTTTTGTAGCTACTTTAATGAAAATTGTAGCAGCACAGTGTCCTGCTGCATATATATTAAATTGCAAAGTGAAAGTAAACAAAAAACATGAAAAAGTTTCTGTCGAATTCATAATTTAAATCACTCCTGTCAGTTGATATTATTTCTGTTGATATTATAGTTTTGAGTTGATGGCACTGTTGGTATTATTTCTGTTACCACTGAAGTGTGGCATCTCTTTTGATGGTTTAGTAGAATTAAGTGTCTGGTGTCACTTGATATTCAGAATTGCCCTGCCATCCATGCAATAAATAAAAAAGTGATTTGGCCTGGTTTTCATGTCTCTGCTGTGTATGCGCGTGCAGGTGCCAAAGGCGTCCAATCCAACTCAGGCGGAGGCCAAGGAGGTTCAGCTCTCGGACATTGCAACAATAATGCTGGATGATACCAACGTGAAGACTGTAAGTTTCATATATTCAGACTGGGACCTTTCTTCCTGTTATTTTGCTGTCAAAACTGAAAAAGAGTGATGCTAATTCGCCAAATGTCGATGTGTTCATCAGCCTGTATGCTCTCAATCTCCTGGCAGATAGATATCATGGTTCTCCGACCTTCAATCACTTTATTCTGCATTTAGTTGTCTGCTCTTATAAGCTGGAGCTCTTGCTTTCTAAAACACATATAAACTGCCATCTACACTGAACAATGGGGCTTCATGTATAAACTGGAGCAATAATATTAGGCTGATGGAACCGACATTAGCAGCAAAAATAATATAAATGGGTTATTTTGTGTGTCTTGCTCTTTCCTGTTTTCTTTGGTTTTGCAGCCTAGAATTTTTGAACATGTACATATAATATAACTACTTAGTGAACTGAGTTCCTATATGCTGTGAGCAAGACCACATTTACTGAAATTACTTACTTTCTCATTCTAGATAATGGCATGTGTACCAATGAAAGGCGTATATATTGTAGTACAAGCATCCTAGCTTTCTCATCTTATCAGTAACTCACTTTCGAAACATGTGTATTGGTAGTTTTTATCTGTATATGCTTTTGCCTTTTACATAATGGATTGCAATGTTTTTGTCTCCTTTAAACAATGGTACTACCACATGATGCATATCATGGTTCTCTGAGCTTGGATCAATCTACTTTATGCAATAACATCCCAACTGTAAACTCACTATGATGTACTACCTCTGTTTCAACTGATCTAACGGTTGGAGGTTTACATTTTATTTTTGTTGTGACTGCAGAAAATAGATGACATCGCTGAACTGAACATTGCAGAGGATTTTGATAACCGACCTTCCAAAAAGGCAAAAATTTCTGAATCTATGTCAACATCTTCTCCAGGTTCAGAGTGTTTTGAATCGGTTATGCCGGAATCAGATAATCAGATGATTCATCATACATTACCATCACCTCCATCCCCATCTAGCTCGACAATATCTCCTGTTTTTCCATTACATGATGTTAAGGAACCAGATTCACATAAAGAGATCAAAGTTGATGAGACATATGATTATCTCCCACAAGGTATTTGTTTGATTTATTATGTGTGCTTTCGTATACAATATATTCTTAAATTGTTTGATTTTCTGCAGACTATACATTGACCGACCATGATCTATATGCTCATATAGCAATAGAATCATCTTTGAGAAAACAATTGCTGGTTCAGATAGATGGAAGTTCTGTCTTGCAAAATCAATTGATGTGCCTGCTAGATGAAAAAGAGTGGGTAAATGATGATGTAAGTACCCTTACTCAAACAGGAAAAAGTTTCTGATCACTAATATCAATTAGTAATGTATTTTTTTAATTCTTAATTATAGGTGATCAATGCATATATATGTTGTATAAAGGACCAAATACATCTCCAGAATGATAATAAAGTATATTTTGAGAGTCCATTTGTTACCTCACTATTTAAACGAGATGGCACCCTTGGAATACAAGAAGATAGTGCCTTCATGACAGAGACTATCCTCGAATATATGCAGCATGACATGGTAATATCCATATTCATAATTTACATGTTCTAGCTTTCATACATTTTCATTTACTATTTTCCTAATTATCTTTATTACAGATTAAACTTCCAATAAATGCCAACAACACCCATTGGTATTTAGCTGTTGTGAATACAAAAAAACGTGAGGTTCAAGTACTGGACTCATTGTGCTGGAATTCTGACAGATATGATCTCGCTAATACGGTTAGTTACAACACCATTTATAATATACTTCGCTAATGTGTATCATTTCTTCTTACCACTATTTTATTTTTAGCTACGAGGAATACAATTTCATTTGGACCTTCTTAAAAGTCAAAGCTTGGTAAGCGACGATTGGAAAGACGTTGATCTTACTGAATGGAAGATCACAGAACAATTACAAAAGGCAATTCAAAAAGATAGTTCTTCATGTGGTTTATTTATGGAATATTTCACCGGATGTGCACTATCCTACCCAATTACACAGGTATATATCTTTTTTGTTTAATAAAAAGTATGTTAATTTTACAAAAAGTACTTTTGAAATATACTAATAATTGTTCGTGTTGCACAGGAAATGATTACTTCTTTTAGGTTTAAGTTAGCCAGCATACTATTATGTTGGAAAACAAACACTGCAGCAATGACTACAATCGTTGAAGAAAGTGACGATGACACCAAGGGAGATCCTGATGATGTTCAAATATTGGAAAGTTTAGATGATATAAAAAAAATTCCCATTATCTGTTGAAAATAAATACAGATCACTAATATCAATTCTTTCTAATATGACCTTACATGAGTTAACAGCTGGACTCTGTAGCTTCATTAAATCAATCAATTACACTGAGATTTTAGAGTAAGTCATTTTAAATTAGTATTGCAATTGTACAATATCTTACTTGTTTTCTTAATGGTTTATTTTCTTAATTTGTATCATTATCAGGAAAGTATGGATCCAGAGTTCAAAACCATATCCAATTAGCTTGTCTCTCAAAAAACTACAAGGAATGCTAAAGGATGATTTACCCATGGACCGAGATTGCTTTAATTTGATCGTACGGAAGATTATGTTGGATGACATCCAAACGGCACAAAAAACAAAACAATTGATAGCAAAGCATTATCTGGACATGAAATTTTGGGTATGTTTTTATATTCGTAATATACTTTTTAATATTCTAATTTTTTATCATCTTTCTAACCAATTATTTTATATACTAGATGACAACTGATTTTGGAAGGCACCCAGACTTTCGTAAAAAGTTAGATGTGGAGCAACTAGCAAATTCTGTTCGTAGTTGGCCTGGTATCAAATATAATGTTGCAACATGCAAATCGGTAAGAGCACTTTTGTATACTTTAGAGCAATTTTTTTATTACATCTAATATGTAACCTATTTCAGATCCATATTCCAGTACAATCCATCGATGAATTCATTCTATTCACATTGGACCAAGATATCAGAACAGTGTACATTTTGGACCCTACTCCTATTAATCCAATGTACCGATGCAACCCACTTGCAAAATATGTGAAAAAAATTATATGGATTTCCGAACACTTACCGAAAGCAATGTCAAAAGCATGCCCTGGGTCTAGATGGAACGAGAATATTCTCCTATGGCATCATAAAATCCTAGATGATATTCCAGTTTACAACAGGTATTTTTCAAAAGATGAATACTAGATACTGATTATTTATTGATTTGAGTATGTAGACAATATTAATAAAGTATATTTATATTCTTATATAAGGGAACTGTCTGGTTATCTTGTTCCCCTATTCATGTCCACATGGGAAGACGAAAGACCACATTTGCCATTTTTTAAGGTAAATATTGCAACCGTATAGATATTTGCTTTTATGATTATTATACATCTGATGCTGATATCATTCTTTTACAAAAAATGAATGAATAGGATGGATATGAACTCAGAAAACTAATTTTGGGCCAAGTGCTAACATTCAAGGACAATGAATGTGAAGATAACATGCCTGCTGGTGTACTGGAATTCATCAATTGTATTAGGAAAATCCAAAGTAAAACTGGTATGTCAAATAGTATCGATTCATCTCGAAATGTCAAATGACTAAAATATCTGATTCCAATATGCTAACCTTGTTTTCCTACCAATATGCTTGTGTAGGGAGCTCAGTCGGTGGAAGGTGATTTGAGAATTCTTGCAGCCAACAGTTAATAGGCAATGAGCAGGGAGACAATGAACATGTAGAGCTGGATTTTTTTTTCCTTTGAGAAATTAATACTAGATTTTGGTTTCTACTTAAGATATCACTTATATATGTAGAAAACTTTTGGAGCTTGCCAGGATATACATTTTTTGGGGTTGCCAATTATAAGAGGTGATGGAGTGCTTCAAAATTCGATGTTTGTGGGTTCAGACATGACAATACCGTGGAAATCACAAATAGTACTGAATCGTGTACTATGTTGATCAATAATTATTTTATAGTTTGTTGCTATTGATTTTATTTGGCTTTAAGTGTTGCACAATGGCACGTGGAGTGTGTGTTGTTGGGTTAAGAGCGTGTGTTATGTTTTCTCTCCCGTTGCAACGCACGGGCTCTTTTGCTAGTCCTACACTAACGGCCATATCGCTACGGAATAGGCTTACCAATTTTGTATTAGACGAGAATTAATAAAGCCTCGTATAACCCGGAGGCCATTTGACTTTCGGAAATGTTGTCTGGCTGAAGTCAGATATTTGACACATTCCACCGAACGCCCCTGTCACCGTCGGTTCTCCCGCACGAATCTTGAAGCTAGCGAGGGCGCCACGTCAGACTTCCCCAACCGTTCGTTGCGTAGTGGGCTTTAGCGAACTGCTCCCTCCCTCCTACTTCTCTCTCTTCCTTCCTCCACTCCCCACTTCTCTTGATCCCCCCCCACATTTCTATCTCCTTCCATCTTCTCGAGTGGCGACGGTTTCGAGTTAGTTGCCGACGCATCGCCACCGGATCGTGCGTCGCTACTCACTGGCGTCTGGGATTTCATCCCTTGCTTATGCATTGATTCTATCAGCAGAGGTACACGTCGTTGATCGCCGGTTGTTTGCCGACCATTTTCGCGTAGGTTGTTGCTTGAGGTCCAGCGGGTGGTCATGGCGGAAGCGGCGGCTTTCGATTCGGTGGTCGACGACGAGTTTGTGACCAACGTAGCGACGGTTTTCTCGGGTTGTTGGTGGGTGTCGTCGGTGTGGGTGGGTAGAGTTTCGTCATTGCTGACCAACTCGAGAACTTACCACATTCGCCTGCGATGGAGCGAGTGCCGTCGAAGATGGAGCTGGACCAGACACTACCAAAACAAACCCCGGCGGGAACAACGGCCCGGCCACGGTGATTGTGCCAGCAACCACAACTGATGACTCGCCCTTTTTGCGGCCCTAGTCAGCGCCTCCGTGGTCCATATCAAGCGTGGGCCACGGTCTGTTGGCCTTAGAACTATCCGCCGGCAAAGGCACGGGAACAAACGCTGACGATAGGTCGATGGCCCTGGCCTCAGCCTCATGCAGATGGGGGAAGGGAACTTGGGTTCCCTCGGCAACATACCGTGGTCCGCGCTGTCGGGTAAGGTACTAGAAAACAAACAAAAAAAGTCCTACGAATCAAACCCAGGAATACTATGAAGATGCAGATGGGATCACAAAGTGGAAGGAGAGTTGGTGAAGATCGTTGGTGCAGATTCCCGGAGCTAAGATTTACAACCTCTCAACCGCAAGATTTTTCCCTCGAACGAAGATCGAAAGCACGATCTCTCTGCTGGTATCCACGCGTACGAAATCAACGATCCAATAGCACTGTGCCGTCCAAAATTTAGTGGCGTCGGAGAACTAGAAGGGGGTGGAGCAGCCTTGCGGTGTAACGGAAAATTTCGGTGAAGAATGAGAGGGGGAGGTGGGCAACCATTGGAGAAGGGGTTGCCCCCTCCCTAGGGCGGCGCACCAAGGGGTGAGCCCCACCCCCAAATCCTAGCCGCACAAAGTAAGCTTGGGCGCCAAGGCTAGGGGGCGCCCACCTAATGGGCCTCTAAGGCCTATGCCGCCAGCCATCCGATAGGCCTTGCGTATGGGGCTGGCCCATGGCGCCCCTAATATTTCCAGGAGGCTCCAAAAATTTTCGGATCCTTCCTATACTATCGATGGCTTATTTTATTTCCTCTTAAACATTTTTCCGGTCTCCCGGTTTTCTCCCCGATCCTTCCTCGAAAACATTTTCAACATCTCTAAAACTTTTCTGGTGATTTTCTCTGAAGCTCCTAATCCATCTAGCACCCAACAAATCTATGACCCTTAAGCATGTGACCCAACAGGTTCGGTAAAGTATAGATATGACCGAAACTCGTTCGGTTCAATGATCAATAGCGGAACCGTGGACATCCATATTGACCCTTGTACCCACATTAATAATTATCGAGTAAACCTGTAGTTACCACGTGTTATTCCTTTCGCTACGCGTTAATCAACAAAACCCGAAGTGAGATTTATCGGCATCTACGTGAACCAACAACTTGATAATTATGCCAGTTTCTTTGTTACCGTTTATGTTCTCTTTTCTCGTTCCCGTGTTCCGGCATCCCCATGAACAATTCGCATTGTGTCTGGCCAGAGCAAACCACATGCATACTCTTTTTTCATACACAGTGCAAATATGAAATATATCTTCATTAAGAAAATGGTAGCTTTTGATTTAGATTATTTTCTTCATACATAATTCATCTAAAATTAATCTTTAAATTCTTGCCGCAACGCGCGAGTAAATCACCTAGTTTAACTAGTAGTGCGAAATATTTATTTGGCATGCATGAATTTTTGTACATACATACAACTACCTTTTATTTCAAAATATAGACCTTATTATAGTTCTCATTTTTTAGAAGAAAATCACATATATTAACAGACTGGCCCACATAATTTTTTGTATGATTTGTATTAGTTTATTACAGACATATTTTTGTTACTTTAAATATGCCCCTAACTATATTCTCAATTTAGGGAAGAAAGTCTCATATTAGGTGGGTCATTGGCTGGACAAGCCCACATAAATTCTACTAGAGGGTAATGCGCGCTTTGCAGTGTCATTCTTCGGAAGTGGAATTAAATTCTTTTATCATTCCAAAATTTATTATGCCAATTCATATTCCACCCATACCATAGAGGCGGTCGAGCAAACAATGAAACCCCCGTGGGGGCTATTAGGCCGGCCATATAGGACGGTCCTTTCAGTGTTGGAAAGGTCCCATTTGGGTTTTTTTCCTCCCCCATTTTTTTATATTTTCATTTTCTTCCTTTTCATTTTTATACTTATTTACCTTTTTCTCTTTTTTTTAACTCATGAATATTTTTCAAATTTATGGGTATGTTTTGAAATTTGGGAACATACTTCAAATCTGTGGACATTTATTCACATTCATAAATGTTTATTAAAATTTGTGAACAATTTTCTAAAATTCATGAACTTTTTTTAAATTTGTGATTTTTTTCATACTCATTAACTATTTTCAAATCCTCAAATATTTTAAAATTCATGACCATTTTGAAACATTCTTAAACATTTTTTAAACTCATGAATTTTTTTAAATTCTTGAATATTTTTTCATATTCGTGAACAATTTTAAATTTAGTATTATTTTCCAAATTCATCAACCTTTAAGAAAATGTGTGAAACTTTTCATGAACATAAACTGGTAGTGTTCAGTGTGTGTGGGTGGGTGGGGGGGGGGGTATTTCTCCTCATAATTATGAAAAGTTTCATAAGGATGATTATCATTATCTTTTAAAGAATAAGTGTTACATAGTAATCATCACAGGTAACAGTTTTGTTCTCATCACAATCAATTGAAACACGCTAAAATTGTGGGATCAACACTACTTAAAGTGAATACCATTACTACCTACCGTCATGACCTCTCTAAACCCACTTCTAATAATATTGCAATCATCATAACTAGGTGTAGGAGGTGTATTCTCATCTTAATAAATTTTCTTCTCTAAGCTAGGATTAGGAGGTCTCGAAAGATCATATTCATTCATTGTTTCACATTCATTATCACAAGCAAGAGGATAATCATTAGGATTCTTAATAGCTTAAACTTCTACAAACATGTAATCCTCATTCTTACTAGAAAATATATTTCAGACTCAGCATGCTCACTACCAAAAGGACTTTCAAACCTATCATCCCGAAGCTTAGGATTTTCCATGTCAATACCAAAAGGATTTTCAAACATAACATCCCCAAACTTAGAGTTTTCCAAATTTTCATCATAAGTGATAGAAATATCATAAGAATTGTCATCAATAGCAAAAAGGTTTTCAAATTTATCCTCCCCAAGCTTATAGCTTTCCATGTCATTAGCATAATTGATATTCATAGAATACGTACTAATAACTTTCTTTTCTTTCTTTCTTCAAAAATTATATCCTGATTAATATTCAAAGAACTTACATCAATAACATTTTTAATTTTTTCTTTGAGTACTTAACCATGTTCTAAGTCCATACTTTGAACATTAACTTTGTAAATACAATCAAGTGCACTTTTTTTGTTGTTTCTTCCATAAGCCAAACAAGTGAACAAGAAACTAAAAGATAAAATTGGAGGATCTAAAAGAGATACCTTCAAGCACTCACCTTCCCGGTAACGACACCAGAAAAGAGCTCGCTGTCTACTACATACTTCTATTCTTGCAGACTATGTTGAGCCTCAAGTGGATGACCTAAGGCTTGAAACTTCCTGAACTACTTTTGTTGATTTTTTCTCAGACTTTTTCTATGGTGTTTTCCTGAAATGCCAAAAACAACAAAAACCGAAACTAACACTGGGCGCTAGTTAATATGTTAGTCCAATAAAAGTTGATAGAAAGTTTGCCCAAAGTTTTGGAATTGATAGCAAAGTAGCATGAACAAAAATTATCGATATGTTTGAGACGTATGAGTGGGAAGAGCATACATCCGTCCGTAATGTTCCCGTAAGCCTTGTAATTTTCATATGGAGGATCCATGTATCATTTCGTTTTCTTTTCCTACTTTGTTTCCTTTTCATCATTTGTTGTTTTTCCAAAAAAATAGTTCTATTTGTTATGTTTTTCCTTCTTTGTTTTAAATTAAAATATTTATTTTTTATGTATCAAGATAAAGAGAATATATATGCTAGACAATACATCATTTTCATCTATTGAAACATTTGACAACTCACGAGTTTATAGAAAATTGTATGGCATACATGAAGATTTTCAAAAACAATGAAATACACACAAGTTTTGAAATATATGGAGGATTTCTAAGATGTATCAAAACAATTTTCATGACTCACCTGAACACTTTCTATGATATATTTCAGATGCTACGTCTAGGGGATTTTTGTTACGGTTGGAAAGTTACAGGGTGATATGGAGGCCCAGGGTGAGAAACACGAGGGAGGTGAGGAATTAGTGGGAAGAGGTTACGTAGATCCGAAATCCAAGATCTGGTCAATCTAGCATTTCCTATACTAAGGCCCAAAGTATTTTTTTTGTTTACTTTGTTCCTTCGCATTATTTGTTGGTTTTTGTCCTTTAATTTTTATGTTTTTGTTTCTATTCGTTGTGCTTTTCCTTCTTTGTTTTTAAGCAGATATTGAATTTATATGCATCAAAACAAGGAATATTTATATGCGAACAAATACATCATTTTCATCGTTTGGAACATTGCACAACTCACGAGTTAAGAGAACATTCTACAACATACATGACCATTTTCCAAAACATTGAAACACACAAGTTTTTGAAACATATGGAGGATTTCTAAGATGTATTGAAACAATTGTTATGACTCACTTTCTTTTGGAGAAAATCACATATATCACATGGAGCAATTTACTGATTGGCCCACATAAATTTTATATGATTTATATTATTTTGTTACACACATATTTCTGTTACTTTAATATGGTGCTTATTATATTTTCCATTTAGGGAACAAAGTCACATATAATTTTATTTTTTATTCCAAAGGTTATTATGTGAATTAATATTCCACTCATACTGCAGAGGTAGTCGAGCAAACATTGACACCCCTACAGGCACTATTAGGCTGACCATGTAGGACGGTCCTTTCAGTTTTGGGAAGGTTCCATTCGTGGTTTTTCCACCACTAGTTTTTTTCATGATCACTTTTATTTTCCTGTTTTTTATATTTGTTTTCCATTTTCTCTTTTCTTCTTATTTTTCTTAGCTTGTGAATATTTTTTTAATTCATGAATATTTTTTGAAATTTGGGAACATACTTTAAATTCATGAACATTTGTTGAAATTCAAAAACATCAAATTTGTTAATAGTTTTCTAGTACTCATGAACATTTTTAAAAAATCATGATTTTTTCATATTCATGAAAACAATTCACAATTTTTTTAAAGTCCTTGAAGACTTTTAAACTTTGTGACCCTTTTTGAAAATTCATAAAAAAAATAAAAATCATTATTTTCTATAAAAAATTTATGAATATTTTTTCATAATCATGAACAACTTTATATTTACTATTATTGTCTAAATTCATACATTTTTTCAAAATTTATTTTTTCTTAAAATTCACCAAAAATTAAAATTCTTAAATATTATGAAATGAAGTTTTAATAAAAAGGAACCAAAGGAATAAGTCAGCTTAAAAACCGATCAAGAAAAAATCACTAGCGTAGTACACACATAGCGTTGCATGGGGTGCGACGTAGAAATTTGCAATCCTGCGTGGAACAGGTAGGACATGAGCTCCCAGACTCTCGATTATCATGGTGGGTTGTTTCAATTTGGTTTTATATGTGTTGGGCTGGGCTTAAATTTTGTTGGGTGTCGCGGTGTTTTGTTTTGCTGGTAACAACTTGGCTTGCTATTTCAGCCGGTATTTGTTTTGAAAGAAAGGTGGAATTGCTCGGTGTGTGGCTCTAGTGTTGTTACACACTTTAGTCTCGGTGGCGACCAGTGGTGGTTAGGCAAGCTTGTTTGTAGCCTGCAAAACCAATTAACCACAAGCAAACCACACACACGACGAGAAGTAACACAAAGAGCAACATGCGAACACTATGGCGAATGGCCCAAACAACCTGAACATGCAAAATACCCGTGTAAAGGTAGGCCCACGGGCGACCCCCAAAGCCCCGATGCACCAAGAACCAACATTCCTAGGGAGCATAGAATTTTAAAACAATTTTCAGTTCATATTCTTTTAAATCCGTGAATATTTTTTTTATCAAATACAAACCTCAAATACAGCGGCATCGTAGGCAGACATGAGTGACAAGGAATCATTCCCCGATAGAGTATAGGATTTATAGCATATGTTTCATATGTCCTTAAGAATGTAATGAACTACTCGCAAGTCACAACATAAGCATGTGCGGGAGCATATGAATATGAATAGCAATCTGAAAGTTTGGATCTCATACCAATAAAACATAAAGCATCAACTAACATACATAAACTAACACATGGGGGTGACATTGAAGATGTAGACGGTGTTGTTTGTGAAGATGGTGCAGATGAAGATGCTCCTCACAATGCCTTTTGTTGGTGACGACGATAACGATGATTTGTACGGTTGGAGATGGCGGATCCAACATGATAAGTCCTGGGAATGAGGATCTAGGATTTTTTTTCCGCCTTCGTGAAAAATGGAAAACATTTAGTTTTTTTTGAGGGGTTGGAAAATATTTAGGTCTGCAAAACAATGAGAGAAATTGCCAAAAGGAAGCCAGCTGGGCACTTATGGGCCCTTCAGGGCCAGGGAACGAGTGCCCACTTGTGACGCCGCGAGCCCAGCTGAGAATCTGCTTTCTCAGCTGTTGAATGGCCTCTGCCTGTCGCAGTCGAGGTTGCTCCCGTAGCCGACACCGAGAATGTTGCAGTAGCGCTTATAGAACCCGATCCGGTCGGCCACCCGTGGGTCCGGCCCGATCCCGCACTCGAGCCCGCCGTTGATGATGTTGGTGATCACGCCGTATCCGGGAAACCGGCCGGCGGTCATGTCCGCGGCCGTCGGCATCCACTGCCCCGTGATCACGGCGTGGGAAGACGGCTTGTTAGCCTGCGGGGTCATCCAGAACCATAGGGCCGTCTTGAATGAGACCACCCGGTCTGTCTCCACCAGCTCCGGCTGGTTCAGCAGGTCCACGCCGATCGCGCGGCCCGCCGGTCCGTAGTTGTAGTTGTAGGAGAGCTGGATGGGGCCGCGGCCATAGTACTTCTTGTCGGGCGCGCACGGCCACTCCTCCCTGGGCTCGCAGTAGTCGGACCGCGGGTCCCTCTCCCGCTTGAAGCAGTAGCCCCACGAGTAGGGGCCGTCGGGCGCCGTCGACCACCCGCCGGTGGTCTCGTGGGATGTCTGGCCCAGGAA
This sequence comes from Elymus sibiricus, assembly GCA_039707655.1. Taxonomy (NCBI): domain Eukaryota; kingdom Viridiplantae; phylum Streptophyta; class Magnoliopsida; order Poales; family Poaceae; genus Elymus; species Elymus sibiricus. The sequence continues at coordinate 396,154,986 of CM077672.1, forward strand.
CGCGGCCACCTCCCGCTTCCTCGTGTTGGTGCTCAACCCTTCCGTCGTGCCGGCGAAGGCAGGGAACGCCTCGGCAGCAGCGAGGAACGCGTCGTACGTGTAGAACCCGCGGGCCAAGCACGCCGCGTCGTTGCGGTGGAGGAGGAGCCGCTCGAAGAGGTCCCTCGACACGATGGACGCCACGCCATGGCCGCCGGAAGGAGTGGAGCTGCAGCCGCTGCACTGGCTCTGGCAGCCGGCGCCGCAGTAGTCGGCCGTGCTGCCGCAGAACCCGTAGCGGCTGCAGCAGAGGCAGTTCGCGCACTTGGCGCCGTTGGCCTGCGCGCCGCACATTTGAGCGCGAGCTCCCGTGGCGAGCGCCGCGGCGAGGACGACCAGGATAGCCGTCGCCGCCGTGGCCAGACTCGGAGGAGCTCTCGGTGTCGACATGATCTGATGGGTTTGGTCTTTGCTGCTGGGTAAGGCGAGAAATGCCGGCCGCCTTTTATACACCAGAACCAGATTATGATGGGGTTTGTCGATGGAGGGAAGTCGTCAGCTCGCATGTACTGCCCACTGCAACATGGCGTGCTGTATGTTTTTCGATTCAAAAACTTATCCTAGATCGCATCTTGAAAACTTAAAATTCGAAGTCAGAGCATTAGCAGCCGGCCATGTGAGTGAACTGGCGATCTGTTTACAGCTTATTAGGGGCTCCTATCCGGTTGCTGAAAGCTATAAACAACGAAGCCCTGTTTGACATGGACGAATTTTATACAGGCAATTTCATTGTAGGCACTACCTCCGTCCTGATTTATTGGTCCTCTTCATATTTTGTGTTAAAATTTGATCATAGATTTAACTGCCAAAATGTTAATGCATGTCATCCAAAATTATATCATTGAATTCGTATTTGAACATAATTTTCAATGATACAATTTTTTGTGACATGCATTAACATTTTGTTAATTAAATCCATAATCAAAATTTGACACAAAATACTAAGGGGGCCAATAAACCAGGACGAAGGTAATAACATGTCAAGATGCTAGCCTGCAGAATCTGCGGCATCAGATCGACAGATGCTTGGAAGTAGACACAGAACTCCGAATCCATGTGATTCTTCCCCTTTGCTTTTCTTGTCCCGTTGATTACCATGATCCCCAAGTATGAGCCGCTCATGCACAAAAAGGAATAAATCAAAACCATTTACCCTCTTCAGGTTCTTTGAGCAACAGCGTGTAGTAGGTCTTTTGGTGGTGGTAACTTTTTGGTTTCGCCCTGTCCTCTCCTGCGAGCGGCAGGGCGAACCCTAGCGCCGCCAGTCCCCAGACCTCTCCCTCCTCTCCTCCCCCTCGCCGCCACCGGAGGGCGTCGCTGCGCAAAGCCCGATCGGCGTCGGCAGAGGTGAGGCCCTCTTTCTCCCTCGACGGGCGGTCTGCAGCGCAGGCTACAGCAACTTGGTGAGGGAGCGGTGCTCGCGTGGTATGATGGCTTGATATTTTGTCAAGAGGGTTTTGGTGTGGACTTCATAGGGTTTTCGATATTTCTCGCGTCTTTCTAACGCTAATTCTTTGAAAAAGAAGGAAACTTGTTTTTATTGTTGATGTACAAGAATAAACATATTTGGAAGGGAACGAATCAATATCCTAACAAATGAAGATAGTTTAAGCAATTTTCCCTTTTGGAAAAAATCCAACTGAGCAACCAGAGCGCAAGACGGCACATGGTCGTACCACGCGACGCCAACACCACTTCATCAACCCAAGCAACTTTCGTGAAGGAAAACACATCATCAAAGACAGTGAGGCACCGCCACACCATCCAGAAAATAGGGAAAAGAGATCCGGAGAAGAAGAACCGCCAGAGATCCATTCCTTCTCTTCCGTCCATCTCCATTTCCATTCATCGCAACGCCACCATAGGGTGAGGAATTCTAAGTTCTAAGATTAGAGTTTGTAACTCTATTCACACTCATCTTGAGATCAAGACTTGTTTAGTCATTCATTTTATTACAAATCTTTGTGATATTATCGATATGATTTCCCTTTGTTTGATCTCCGAAATGTTTGGTTATCCCCTTCTCATGCGTGAGTAATTCCCACTAGACGTGAGAAATGTAGGTGATTGGTGAGATTCATTTGTGCATATTCAATATATCTTCATTTGTGATTATATTTCGATGCTTGTTCTGTAAGTTGTTTTCTCTCTGGTGCACGTAATGCGTATTGTCCAATTTAAGGGCCCAGGCAACATGATCCGAAGACACAGGTTACACATATTGTTTAGTGAATCTGTGACCTCCAGGTGACAGGTGTTGATATCTATGAGGAGCGAAGACAATATTAGATAACGGTGATCCAAGAAACCTAATGCATTGTTCCGGTCTTATGACCATAATTGTGGAAACAACCATGTAATGGCAACGTCGAAGCAAGACTATAGGGGAGGACGAATCCGACATGGATGAGTTCAACCACTCAAGGGTGACTCGCCTACCGAACAAACAATCTATGCACTAGAATCACAATGCAAGGTAACTGGTATTACCGTCGCACTGGCACACTTGATGTACACCATGATCTGAAGTTTCTCCGTGCATAACCTCTCTATCGCAGGCAACACCCATTTACTTTCAGTCGTTTACTTTATGTTATTTACTTTCAAGCTCTTTATTATTCTCGCTGCAACTATCAACTCTTTCATCAAGCTGGTATATTTGTTGTTGGAAATATGCCCTAGAGGCAATAATATTGTATTATTATATTTCCATATTCATAATTAAGAGTTTATATTCTATGCTACAACTGCTATGATCTTGGAATGTGCGATTCAGTGGAAAACTCATATGCACGTGTGGAATGATAAACGGTAAAATTAGGTTCCTAGTCTTGCCTCTAAGACTAGCTCAAGTGTTGTTGGTGATCATGTTTTCCAGATCTTAGGATATCTTTAAGTGTAATGATAGTCCTAAAACAACATTGAGAGTATGACGTTAGAAGAACGATCATATTGAATCGACCCAAATAACTTGTTTGTTACACTTTGAGATTATATCGTCAGAAGTCAATTGTTATAACACGGAGTGTTAACGTGTGTTTTAGTTCCTTAGACCATGAGAGTATCGTAGTCACTTCTTACCGTACGGTGGACTTTGGGGTTGCTCAAACGTCATCTGTAACACAGTGACATAACGACAACTTATAGGTTCATCGGAAAGTTTGACAAGGGACTAGATAGCTCGAGAGTGGGATTTGCTCCTCCGATGATGGAGAGATATTCTTAGGGCCCTCTCGGTGTGACGACATCTATCATCGTCTGGCCAGACACAAGTGACTATGTCATTGCTACTTGTGAGCTGTGTTGGGATTTTCCCTGAAGAGGAAGGGTGAAGCAATATAGTAGCGGATAGTATTTCCCTCAGTAAGAATCAAGGTTATCGAACCAATAGGAGAACAAAGCAAATCCTAGTCAAACAGTACCTACACACACAAGAGCAAATACTTTCACCCAACGCGGGCAAGAGGGTTGTCAATCCCCTTGAACTCGTAACTTGCAAGGATCAAATCTGATAGTGATAGATATATAAATTGAAAAGTAAATAAAAAGTAAAATAATTGCAGCAAGGTAATTTAGGTTTTTCTAATATAATTAAAGTAGATCACGTCCGTGACAAGTAGACCAAAATGATTCTGGATCTACTACTATTACTCCACCAATCGACCGTTATCCAGCATGCATCTATGGTATTAAGTTCATGACAAACATAGTAACGCTTTAAGCAAGATGACATGATGTAGACAGAATAAACTCAAGCAATATGAATAAACCCCGTCGTTTTACCCTTAATGGCAACAATACAAATACGTGCCTCGCTACCCCTACTGTCACTGGGTGAGGACACCGCAAGATTGAACCCATCACAAATCACCTCTCCCACTAAAGATAAATCAATCTAGTTGGCCAAATCAAACGGATAGATCAGAGAGAAATACAAAGCTATAATAATCATGCATAATAAAGTTCAGAAAAGACTCAATTACTTTCAATGAATAATCTGATCATAAACCCACAATTTATCGGATCCCAACAAACACACCGTAAAAGAAGATTACATTAGATAGAACTCCATGGAGATCATGGAGAACTTTGTATTGAAGATCAAAGAGAGAGAAGAAGCCATCTAGCTACTAGCTATGGACCCGTAGGTCTGTGGTAAACTACTCACACATCATCGAAAGGGCATCAAGGTTGATGTAGAAGCCCTCCGTGATCGATCCCCCCTTCGGCAAATCACCGGAAAAGGCCTCCAGATGGGATCGCGGAAGAACAGAAACTTGCGGCAGCAGAAAAGTTATTTCGGGTGGCTCTCTATTGGTTTTGGGATTTATGGGAATTTATAGAAGTGGAACTAGGTCAAACGGAGCTGTGTGGGACCCACGAGCTCAGGTTGCGTGCCCCCCCCCAGGAGCGCGCCAGGTGAGCTCGTGGCTCTCCCGTAGAGCTTCTGGCCTCCCCCCGAACCTTCTAGGGTCCCTTCTAGTCCAAAAAAATCATCGTAATGTTTTATCATGTTTGGACTTCGTTTGGTATTGATTTCCTAAAAAAACAAAAACAAGCAAAAAGCAGCAATTGGCACTGGGCACTGAGTTAATAGGTTAGTTCCCAAAAATGATATAAAATTGCATATAAAGCATATAAAATATCCAAGATTGATAATATAATAGCATGAAATAATAAAAAATTATAGATACATTGGAGATGTATCAGTCACGGGGATGCCGGAACATGTCAACGAGAAAGAAGAACAAAACCGGTAACGAGGAGACCGGTATAGTGAGCATGTGTAGGACTCAAGAGGATACCGATACATCTCACCTTGGGTTTTGTAAAGTATCGTGAAGCAAAGGGAATAGCACATGATAACCAAAGATTCTCTCGAGTGTCATTCGTGTAATCATTGGGATAGATATGGATGTCCACGGTTCCGCTATCGGTCATTGAACAAATGAATTTTGTTCATGTCTATCTTTTACCAAACCTACAGGGTCAAAAGCTTAAGGGAATCACGATCTGCTGAGTGTTAGTGGGACGGGAGTAATGAGGAAATATTTGTGAAATAGTTTCGTTAATATTCGAAATAGTTTCGAGAGGAACCAGAAGCATTTCGGGGTCACCGGAAGGGTTTCGGAGTTTATCGGGCAATACCGGGTATTACTGATAAATAATATATAGGTGGAAAATATTTCCGAAGATGTTAAATTAATAATAAAAGGCTCTAATAATATTTAGGAGGCTTTTATGTTTAAGTAAATGTCAACGGGCCTTAAAAGGCCATAAGGTGGAAGGAGAATTGGGCCACAAGGGCCCAATAGGGGAGGCGCCCGCTTTCCCCACTTGGGGAGGCCGAATTGGACAAGGGGGAGGACTCCTCCTCCCCTAGGGCCGGCGCAAGGGGAGGGAAGTCCTTCCCCTTGTGTGGCGCCTCCTCCTTCCCCCTCAACCTATATATACTAGAGGATTTTGGCACTTTTGAACACACAAGTTCTGGAGCCTCCTCTAGTTCTCTAGTTCTAGTTCTAGTTGGTCCTAGTTGATCAATTAGAGCTTGACCTAGATCCTCTAATCCTCATGATTAGAAGCCTAGTGTGGTTCTAATCTCCTCCCTCTAATTCTCCGGCGATGATTAGCTCTGGACGGTGAAGCGCTGCCGGATCGTGAAGAGCGTACGCTTGCAACTCGTTGTGACACCCTAGTTTTTACTATCTTTTCTTTTCAAAACCCATTTGATTTTTTTTGGTTTTGGTTTTGAATGACTCTATGGACTTATCTTGGGAATGATTCTTCACTCCTATTTCGCAAGTGAACCTCAGCTTCCAAAAACTTTCCCCAAGTCATGTCAATTCTATTCTGGCCACATCTCAATTTTTCCCCAATTAAATATTCCTTTTTCATTAAAGGAATAACCCTTTAAAGCTCTAGGTTGTGAAGCAACCCCTATTTCTGTTCTTCCAAAAATTCCAGGAAAATCCTCATAAATCCTTTGGAGCATGTGAACCTTGGATATGTGAAAATATTCAAGATTCACTCCTCATGGTGAGCCCAGCATCCAATCTTGGTTTCTGGACATAATTTCAGTTTGTGAGGCAACTATATTTTATATTGCTTCAAAAATTCTGAAATTAATCCAGGACATTCTCCTATCCATATTTCCAGTCTCCACCAATTTGGAGCTCATTTCATTTAGCCATCTTCTCTGCAAAATTCCTTCAAGTTTCTGTCCAGTGGGAAGTGTTGTGAAGGAAGTACCTGTTACACTTACCCAAATGGGCTGAAATTTTTATAGCAGCTTGGCACCACCAAATAACCCACCTATACCAAGTTTCAGCTCCAGGAGCCCTTCTATGTGAGTTCAACATCCTCTGCAATGTTTCTGGACCTGAGATGGGTTTCTACATCAACTACCTTCAAAAACTGTCCATTTGGTCTGAATTTTCTCCAGCTTGGGCACCCTCCTACTATATTCCAGTGTGGCAAGTCCTTTCCCCCAAAACCCTATCCATTTCTCCCCAGCTTGCTGATCAAGTTTCTATCCAGAAACTTGTCTGGAAGCTCCAGTGCTGTCCAGACCACCTCTTGTCAAACCAAGGGCACAGGGAGGCCTCATGTTGAAGGGGCTACCGCGTAGACACGACTGGTCTGGCAAGAGCGCACCGCGTGCGCCAGTGCACGCGGTGACCATGCATCTGGCCGAGCCAAAGTCGTGCTCTGCACGCCGCCCGCGTCGGACGCGACCATTTCGGCCATCCCGTACTGCCCCTCCTTGTCCAAGCATGCCGACTGCGTCGCTGCCGTCCACCTGGCCCGTCTGGAACCCTCTCCCAGCTCCGGCGAAGCTCGCCGCTGCACACGGCCAAGTGCACGCACGGGCCAAACAGTGCGCCGCGGTCGCCGCCGTTGTCCTCACACTCTTAATGGCTCCGCTCGCGTCCCGTCGCTCCTGCGCGCTCACGTCCACTCCAGCCCGCGCCGCGACGGCCAGCGTAGTAGCCAGCTCGCCGTCCTCGCCGTGCCAGCACATCCATGGCGGCATTCGGCCACAGCGGCTCCGCCCGGCTATGAAAGCCGCCCCCGACCCCGTCTCTCCTCACCCATTACCCTCTCCACCTCCCAATCGTCGCCTCGCAGTACCGGAGCAAGCCGGAGGGCTCCCCTGCTCCATCTCCGGTGAGGTGCTCCGCCACACTGCCCCAGCTTCGTCCGCTCACCTCCGTCCACGCCAGCCCCAGTAGAGCCCACCATCGAGCTCGTTGAGCTGCACTGATCCATCCCAGCCTCTTCCCTGCTCAAGAGCTCGCCGGAGTTGCCGGATCCGCCGACGCCCGTAGCTCGCCGCCGCCTGAGACAAAGGGGGCGACGCCGTCCGGCCACCATTCGGGGAGCTGCGGGTATGAGCTTGCTCGCCGTCGTCCGCCCGATCCATCCCCACCGTCACCCAAGCTCGCCGCCATCGCAATCGTCGGCAAACCTCGCCGGTGAGCCGCCCTCCTTCTGTTCTCTCTCTCTCTCTCTCTCTCTCTCTCTTTTAAAACTGACAGCGAGCCCCGCATGTCAGTGACCCAGCCGCGCCCGAAGCGGTACGTAAGTGGAGACGTACTCCCACTTTACGCCTTCGACGTGGCCGGCTGCGTTTTTTTTGGAAATTCCGTTTAAATTCAATTCAAAACAGAATTTGACTCAACTTTGACCATCAATATCTTTTAAACCATAAGTCCAAATGAGTTCATTCTTTTTGCAGTATTTTTCTTATGAGCTCCTCTATCTGCTGTAGAATTTTGGTATTTTTCTCTGCTGTCTAGAATTTCTGGACAGAAGAAAATGCCTTATGTTTTATTTGAAAATGGTTTCAAAAATGCTTTTCAGATTGATTTGAGTTCTTGGTGAAGACTAGGAGTACTCCCACACTCCCTTGGTGCAAGGCAAGCCACAACTCTCACTTGCATAATTGCATTGCAATATCATGGTTTAAATAATTATTTTAATGCTAAGTTTGGATTATTTGTAAATAAGTTAACTCATGCAATATTTTGGAAATCATGAGTAGGCTACTGTCATGTTGTTGAGGAGATTATAGTCATGAGTAGATGTCAAGGTTGATGTTGATATGACACGGTTGGATTAAGAGATTACGGTCTATGATTATTTTGTGATTCCGCCGGTACCCCGTAAAGGGAATCAATAGTGGCAGTTGATCGCTATGCTTATTGGATTTCTAGTTAGTTATGGTTGTATCTTGGATCATTGTAATGCCGGAGTATCAGTAATGACCATAGCTACTTGGGGATAAATTCCTTCATTGTTGATCAAGTGCCACTGAACCGAACTTTCCAGTGCAGCCACACCTGCCGGAATGGGACGGCCTTGGCTTGGTCTAACCGCGTGCTTTTTTATCGGTACCACCAAAGAGGGGAGGTTATGCGTGCGTGCTGCCCTGATCAGGTAGACGACGATAACCTTGTGAGCCCGGTTTGGTTTTGAGCTCAGGTCCCCGTTTGGGACAGTTTGTTTGGCCACGACGGTGGCAGGTGTCAGAAGTGACACAGAGGCCACCCAAGGCATGACCCGGTAGGGGGAGTGATTGTCGGTGGTACGATGGAGGGGTCACGGGTTAGACAAGTTCCGTTGGAGCAGCACCGGTCCACCCGGAAGGGAAGTGTACCGAGGTACGGGACCAGGAGCTCCATAGTGTGGGTAACGTGCGCAACCTCTGCAGAGTGTAAGAATCTATTCGAATAGCCGCGTGCACGGTATTGGACACAGTTCGTACTAAGTCACACTGTCTGATCAACACCCATGATGGAATGACTTGTTAATGATGGAAGAACTCGTCTCAATAGAGGGAGGTATTCCCTTGGAGAAATATTGCTGGTAATGTTGTAAGCGATCTCAAGGGTGATCGTTCGAGGTTTCTGAGGTGACCAAGAGTGGTCACAGGAGTAAGTGTTCCAACCTAGTAGTCTCAGAGTATAAGGTTCCTGAGAGGTTAGCATAGGTGAATTTCGGTGGATAGTGTAGCAATAGCATGTTATTATTTTCTTCCACCCTTTGTAATAACATAGAATCTAATGTAATCATGCCTGCTATGATGTTGTTGTGTTTTGATGCTTGTGTTTGTTGTGAGCTTGCGAATACATTCAAAGTACTCACCTGGCGTGTCATGCCAGTTTGCAGGTGCAGACATGTTTGCTTAGCCAAGGATTCCGGGTTGCGAACTAGGACGTATCCCAGCCAGGGTCCCTGCGGAGTAGTCCATTACCGGTGCCGTGATTCCGCTGCTAGGAGTTGTGCCGCTGCTAGCATAGAGCTACTTTAGCAGTAGTAGTATTATGGTAATCCTTGTAAACTCTTTGTAACCCTTGTAACCCAACCTATAGTAATAAAGAGCTGATTTGTTCTATGCCAAGCAGTGCCGTATTCCAGATGACTTGATCTCTGGGCTGGAATACGGGGTGCTCCGGTGACTCTGAGCCGGGGTGCCACACTCGTAGAGAGGCTGTGCTTTCGGTCTTCCGTTCGAGGGACTGTTCGTGGGCGGTTCGCGGGATCCTTCATCTATGGCTCGAGGGACTCCATGTACGATCTACACCGACTTGTCTTCTTCCGCTGCAACTCGGAGTCAGTAACGATCTGATCCAAACCGTTCATCACATCTTCATAGTGTTCTGGGTGATCGTAGGGCGATTTTTTTGTTTTCTACTATGTTTCCCAACATTTGTTTCACGGGACAGTAATACCATTTCCATATTTTCAGACAGTTACTTCGCATAAGATCGGTGACAACTTGAGTGTGACCAAAACACCACTCACAATACTCTCATCCGCTCTTCGTTGCGAACGATAACTATTGAGATACTTACACGAAGGTGCTACACTACCTTATGTGTCTTACATGGTGCACTGCGGCGACGGTTGCGTGTTTCGGGGACGGAGGGCAGCGCGGAAGGTTGTGCATCGATGGTGTCATGGCGGGTCCACAATGGGTGCAACATTTGCGGATCCGTTGGTCACGCCTCTGCAGCCAGCATCGGTGGTAGCCTGGCCCCCGTTCTCGTTGGGCCAAGCGGGCGGCGTGCGCGACTGGGGTGCCGACTATGTTGCCCTACATGCACGGCTACCTCGTGGTCATGCTCGGAGGCTTAGAGTGGGGGCCTGTGCTCCGGGGGGGGGGATCTAGGCCCGAGGCGGGTCGGGGTTGTGTCTACAGGTAGGTGACGTTGGGCATCGTGCGGAACATCTTATGGTCATCATCATGGACTTGTCTGCATTGCCAAGAAACACACGCATCACATATACTATGGTGAATTCTATCATTTATATGTGTCTACTTATTATCTCATTGATGGTATACTACTTGACTCTCCCTTGTGCACATATAGGTTTGAGGGGAGCTTCACGCATGACGAGGAGTGAAAACACAAGAGTACACCTAATCCATCTGCGAGGGAAGCGTGTAAGAGGAGGCGGATGCACATGATGGAAGAGGAAGAAAGGACGCGAAAGCTACAACAGTCGGACATCCGACGAGTAACCCGGTGTCGGTGTCAAAACTGGCAGATCTCGGGTAGGGGGGCCCGAGCTGTGAGATCGGATTGATGGGTAACAAGAGACAAGGGACACGATGTTGTATCCAGGTTCGGGCCCTCTTTAAGGAGGTAAAACCCTACGTGCTGCTCTTGTTTATATGATGGGTGTATCAAAGTACAGAGTTGATCTACGTCGAGATCGTAAGTTGTGGTCTAAACCCTAGGGGTGATGATGAATGCGAATGCCTCTATGGTCTAAACCCTCTGGCTTATATAGGCACCAGGGGTATCTAGGGTTACACATGGTCGGTTGCCGTCCAGGGGTTACATGCCAAATCTAATAGATGTTCTTGGAGTACACGCCAAGTCCTCGGTGTGGCCCGATATGCTTGCACCACAGGTCAAAAGACCTCCGGAGTCCTTATTCTTCAACGGGCCATCAGTCTGGCCCATGGACTAGACCGACTAGGCCGGGACCCCCTAGTCCAGGACACCGTCAGTAGCCCCCGAACTTGTCTTCAAAGCCGAGGATGGCAATCTTCTTTGTATAAATGTCTTCGGTGTGAGAGTCTTCGGCTTAGCAGGCAGGTTCTTTATTACGCCTTGAGCCAAGCATCCGCCCAAAGTTCATTAGTCCCCAATTGGCCGGTGTCACCCTTCTAAGCAAGAGACGAGGCCAGCCAACCATGTGCCACCAAAAGGCATCTCCGTCTGTCCGAAGTGCATGGCTTGCTTAGTCTCGAAGGCTAGTAGCATAGATTAGTTCGGCAGTCAATTACTGACAACTTTTACGAAGCGTCACGACCCGTGACAGCATGTACATCAGTTATTACTTATTCAAATCATGGTTCGAGGTAACCCTCTTATTGGCACGTCCTATCAAAACAGAGATCGTGCCCCGCATTTCAGGGGATATCATCAATCGATTGATTTACCCCACGCGGCCACAATGACATGATTAGCCGAAACATGGCGATTTTTACGGCGCAGCGGAGGGGGCGTTTCACCTTTTTACTGGCTTATAAAGAGCAGTGGGTGACAAATCTTCTCCCCTATGCCCCATTCCGCTCCAGCGCCCAAAATCCTAAAGCTCCTGCATCCTCCATCTCTCTTCCGAAGCCGTCTCCCTGTTCTTGCATCCCGTACCCACGGCCGACGCAGATGTCAAGGGGAGGTGGGTGGCCTCCAAGGTCACTGACACCACCATCAGTGAGCTCCAGGCGGCAGGGTACATCCCCGCCGACGCCGTCTGCAGGGCTCCTGAGCCTGGCCAACGCGTCCCCACTCCTAATCCTGGGGAGCGGGTCATCTTCATCTCCTACCTCATTCGAGGTCTGGGGTTCCACCTGCACCCTTTCGTGTGGGGGATTCTCTTCTTCTACGGGTTAGATTTCCACAATCTAGCCCCAAATTCAATTCTCCACCTCACCACCTTTGTTATAGTGTGTGAGGCATTCCTGCGTGTGGAACCGCACTTCGGCCTGTGGCTGAAAACCTTCTGCGTTAAGCCGAAGAGCAGCAACGCCGAATTCGCCGAGTGCGGGGGTGCCATGATTAGCAAACTCCAGAAGCCGAAGTGGCTGGAGGGCACCTTCATCGAGACCGTGAAGGTCTGGCAGCGCGAGTGGTTGTACATCACAGAGCCGCTTGCCGCGGGCCAAGCCGCTGCTCCCACCTTCACAGGTACAGCTCCGAGGAAGCAGGTGTCCTGGCAGAAGCAGGGCCTGGAGTGGGGTAACCCGGACGAGGTTGTCTCTCTTCACGAGAGGATCCGGTTCCTCAAAAAGAAATTCAAGCTAGTGGATGTGGTGGATGTGATGCTCCATCGCCGCAACCTTCGACTCCAACTTTGGGCCAGCCCCATGTGGCTTCACAAGCCTGAAGACATACTGATGACCCACAAGTATAGGGGATCAATCGTAGTCCTTTCGACAAGTAAGAGTGTCGAACCCAACGAGGAGCAGAAGGAAATGACAAGCGGTTTTCAGCAAGGTATTTTCTACAAGCACTGAAATTATCGGTAACGAGTAGTTTGATAGCAAGATAATTTGTAACAAGTGACAAGTAGCAATAGTAGCAAAGAGTTCAGCAAGGTGGCCCAATCCTTTTTATAGCAAATGACAAGCCGGAACGATCTCTTATAGTAAGGAAAGCGTTCTCGAGGACACATGGGAATTTCATCTAGTCACTTTCATCATGTTTGTTTGATTCGCGTTCGCTACTTTGATAATTTGATATGTGGGTGAACCGGTGCTTGGGTGCTGTTCTTACTTGAACAAGCCTCCCACTTATGATTACCCCCTCTCGCAAGCATCTGCAACTACGAAAGAAGAATTAAGATAACTCTAACCATAGCATTAAACATGTGGATCCAAATCAGCCCCTTACGGAATAGCGCATAAACTAGGGTTTAAGCTTCTGTCACTCTAGCAACCCATCATCTAATTACTACTCCACAATGCATTCCCTTAGGCCCAAAGATGGTGAAGTGTCATGTAGTCGACGTTCACACGACACCAATAAGGGAATCAACAACATACATATCATCAAAATATCGATTGAATACCAAATTCACATGATTACTTGTGACAAGACTTCTCCCATGTCCTCAAGAACAAAAGTAACTACTCACAAATCATATTCATGTCCAAGATCAGAGAGGTGTTGAATAGCATAATAGATCTGAACATATAATCTTCCACCAAATAAACCAACTAGCATCAACTACAAGGTGTAATCAACACTACTAGCAACCCACAGGTACCAATCTGAGGTTTTGAGGCAAAGATTGAATACAAGAGATGAACTAGGGTTTGAGATGAGATGGTGCTGGTGAAGATGTTGATGAAGATTAGTCCTCCCACGATGAGAGGCTCGCTGGTGATGTCGATGGCGACGATTTCCCCCTCCCAGAGGGAAGTATCCCCGGCAGAATCTCTCCGCCGGAGAGCAAAAGTGCTCCAGCCCAAGTTCTGCCTCGAGACGGTGGCGCACCGTCCCGAAAGTCTTCTCTATATTTTTTCTAGGGCAAATGCACTTATATACCAGAAAATGGGGGCCAGAGGCTGGCCAGGGGCCCCACGAGGTACCAGGGCGCGCCTGGGGTGGGGGGGTGGCGCGCCCTGGTGCCTCGTGGGCTCCTGCCCCCTCTGGTACTTCTTGATTCCAATATTTTTTATTTATTCCAAAATAATTCTCCGTGAAATTTCAGCTCATTTGGAGATGTGCAGAATAGGTATCTCTGACATAGCTTTTTCAGGTCCAGAATTCCAGCTGCCGGCATTCTCCCTCCTTGTGTAGATCTTGCATATTAAGAGAGAAAAGGCATTAGAATTGCTCCAAAAAGTGTTATATTGATTAAAAACACTATAAATAACAGTAACAAAACATGATGCAAAATGGACGTATCAACTCCCCCAAGCTTAGACCTCGCTTGTCCTCAAGCGAAAGCCGATATCGATAATCATGTCCACATGTTTTAGAGAGAGAGGTGTCGATAAAAACAAAATATGGATATAGTAGCATCATGATCATTATTATAACAGCAATATTTATTATCATAAACTTCTCATGAGCAATTAACAATTCATCACAACAATGGAGTATAAGGCATAAACTTTCTTGAAAACTAACAAACTATGTTCTCAGTCAACAATGCAATTGCAATTCATCATATTTTTAGGAAGGGTCTCATGTTGGAGCTTTTCAGCAAGTCCACATACTCAACCATCATTTAGTCTTCTATGATTGCTAACACTCACGACATATATATGGAGCAAAAAATTTCAGCCAGACACATAGAAAGATAGGGGCTTGTGAGTTCGCCTCCCAACTTATTCACCTCAAGGGTGATGTCAACAATAATAACTCATGATCACTCATATCCAACTGGATATATATGCTTAGATCTTTCCCCAGCACATGATGCTTACAAAAGAGAAAAATAAAAAGGAAGTAGAGGTGAACACTATTGACTCTTGCATAAAAAGTAAATACATAAAAGTAAAGGATAGGCCCTTCGCAGAGGGAAGCAGAGGTTGTCATGCGCTTTTTGTTGTTGGATGCAAGAGCTCTTAATGCAAAGGAACGTCACTTTATATTGCCCCTTGTGATAGCAACCTTTATTATGCAGTCTGTCGCTTTTATTTCTTTACCATCACAAGTTCGTACAAAGCTTATTTCCCTTACAATAAAAGTTCAGACATATTTAGAGGCAACTTTTATTGCTTTTTGCACCGATGACAACTTACTTGAAGGATCTTATTCAATCCATAGGTAGATATAGTTGACTCTCATGACATGAAACTGGGTTTAAAGGTTTTGGATGCACAAGTAGTATCTCTACTTGGTGCGGATTTTTGGCTAGCAAAGATATTGGGCAAGCATCACATGTTGGAGGAACAATATAACTTCTATGTGAATATGAACAAACATAACTCATTACGTTGTCTTCCTTGTCCAACGTCAACAATTTGTCATAAAATACTTAATGGGGGCTCACAATCATAAAAGATGTCCAAGATAGTATATTTGCATGTGAATCTTCTCTTCCCTTATTAATTCTTTCATGAATTGCATCATTGACTAATGCTATGTTTGTTAACTTCCAATAAATTTTACCACTTATACTTTTCTTTATGTAATGTCATTACTTTCCATAGGATTAGCATATGATCTTTTTCATTATTTCCATTGCTAGAATTGAAACATGAAAGTAAAGAAGCAAAAACTCAAACTACTCTTTATTATATAACTCTCAAATCGATTACATAGATAGATAGATCACGAAACTAGCACTCGAAAATAGATCATACTAAACTTTTATTCAACTAGATCACAAAATAACTAAGGATCGAACTAAAAATAGGTAAAGATAATAAAAGTGATGGTGATACGATACCGGGGCACCTCCCCCAAGCTTGGCACAAGCCAAGGGGAGTGCCCATACCCATGTGCTCAAGTCTCTTTCTTCGAAGATGATGGTGGTCATGAAGTGGCGAGTTTGTCCCGCTTACGTTTGAGGATGAAATTTTCCTACCTCAAATCATCGAATTCTTGCTCAAGCTTCAATACCTTTTTACATAATGCCTCCTTGCTTTCCTGTAGAAAACGGGACGGGATAAATTGGATCTTAGACTTTTTTACTGTGTTTGGGAGGCTCGACTTCTTGAACTCCACATGCATATCTCTAGGTTGAGGTAGAGGGGCATCGTCTTCATCTGAACTCGCGTCTTTTGTCCCCTTTATGTTGGCATCTTGCTCCTCCTCCTCGGACCATCCATAGGGGTCTATATCCCCATAGATCTTTGGATTTGCAACATAGTGTGATACGAAGCTCTCCCCATCTGAGTCTTGAGACGACATACTTTCGGATCTGCCAGGAAAACAACACGAAACAAGAATAGAAGATATTTCTGCGATGCGGTGGCCAAAACATCTAGGAGTATATATAAAGATTTTTTATCTTGCAAAACAAGTAATCCAGAAGAAAACGGAGTCCGGAAGGCTCACGTGGGGTCCACGAGCCACCAGGGCGCGCCTGGGGGGGTGGCGCGCCCTGGTGCCTCATGGGCACCAGGTGGGTCCCCTCGGCTGTTTCTTATTTTTGTATTTTTTCTAATATTCCAAAACTGACAGAAAGTATTTTTATGGAATTTCTGAAGTCGGCTTACTTACCGTATCACATACCTCTTCCTTTTCAGGGTTCTGGAGTGTTCCGGAAGGTCTCTCTTATGTATTCCTCCGGTGTAATTGTTTCAATAATATTAGTTTCAACATTAATGGGAGTACCTGAAATATAGTGCTTAATTCTTTGCCCATTCACCACTCTCGGATTAGTGCATTCGGAGTTGTTTATTTTGATGGCTCCGGAGCGATAAACTTCTTCGATGATATACGGTCCTTCCCATTTAGAAAGAAGTTTTCCTGCAAAGAATCTCAAACGAGAATTGTATAATAGAACTTGCTCACCTACTTTAAATTCCCGTTTTTGAATTCTTCTATCATGCCATCTTTTAACTTTTTCTTTAAATAATTTGGCATTTTCATAAGATTGGGTTCTCCATTCATCTAATGAGCTAATATCAAATAACCTCTTTTCACCGGCAAGTTTAAAATCATAATTTAGTTCTTTAATTGCCCAATATGCTTTATGTTCTAACTCAAGAGGTAAATGACATGCTTTTCCATAAACCATTTTATAAGGAGACATACCCATAGGATTTTTATAAGCAGTTCTATATGCCCATAATGCATCGTCAAGTTTCTTAGACCAATTCTTTCTAGATCTATTGACGGTTTTTTGCAAAATTAATTTTATTTCTCTATTGCTCAATTCAACTTGACCACTAGTTTGAGGGTGATAGGGAGATGCAATTCTATGGTTAACATCATATTTAGCAAGTAGTTTACGGAATGCACCATGAATAAAATATGAACCACCATCAGTCATTAAATATCTAGGGACTCCAAACCTCGGGAAAATAACTTCTTTAAGCATTTTAATAGAAGTGTTATGATCAGCACTACTAGTTGGAATAACTTCTACCCACTTAGTAACGTAATCAACAGCAACTAAAATATGAGTGTACCCATTGGATTTAGGGAAAGGTCCCATATAATCAAATCCCCAAACATCAAATGGTTCAATAGCAAGTGAATAATTCATAGGCATTTCCTGACGTCTACCAACATTACCAATTATTTGACATTCATCACAAGATAAGACAAACTTACGAGCATCCTTGAAAAGAGTAGGCCAATAAAAACCAGATTGCAATACCTTGTGTGTAGTTCTGTCTCCCGCATGGTGTCCTCCGTAAGCCTCGGAATGACACTTCCGTAGGATTTGTTCCTGTTCATGCTCAGGTATACAATGTCTAATAATACCATCTACCCCTTCTTTATAAAGATGTGGGTCATCCCAGAAGTAATGTCTTAAATCAAAGAAGAACTTTTTCTTTTGTTGGTACGTGAAACTAGGTGGTATGTATTTAGCAACAATGTAATTAGCATAGTCCGCATACCATGGAGTAGTACGAGAAGCATTTATGACAGCTAATTGTTCATTAGGAAAATCATCATTAATAGGAAGTGGGTCATCAAGAACATTTTCCATTCTAGACAAATTATCTGCTACGGGATTCTCAGCTCCCTTTCTATCAATAATATGCAAGTCAAATTCTTGTAGCAATAGAACCCACCTAATGAGTCTAGGTTTAGCATCTTTCTTTTCCATAAGATATTGAATAGCAACATGATCGGTGTGAACAGTTACTTTAGAATCAACTATCTAAGATCTGAATTTATCACATGCAAACACAACTGCTAGAAATTCTTTCTCAGTAGTAGCATAATTTCTTTAGGCACTGTCTAGAGTTTTACTAGCATAATGGATAACATTTAATTTCTTATCAACTCTTTGTCCTAGAACAACACCAACAACATAATCACTAGCATCACACATAATTTCAAAAGGCAAGTTCCAATCAATAGGTGCAGTGGTTAAGGCTTTCTTAAGTGTTTCAAAGGCTTCTAGACAATCATCATCAAAAACAAATGGAACATCTTTTTGCAAAATATTGGTAAGAGGCCTAGAAATTTTAGAGAAGTCTTTAATAAATCCCCTATAGAAACCAGCATGACCAAGGAAACTTCTTATACCTTTAATATCTTTAGGACATGGCATTTTCTCAATGGTATCAACCTTAGCTTTATCAACTTCAATACCTCTTTCAGAAATTTTGTGCCCCAAGACAATGCCTTCATTCACCATAAAGTGGCACTTCTCCCAATTCAAGACAAGATTAGTTTCTTCACATCTCTGCAAAACTCAATCAAGGTTGCTTAAGCAATCATCAAAAGAAGTTCCATAAACGGAGAAATCATCCATGAATACCTCAACAATCTTTTCACAGAAGTCAGAGAATATAGCAGTCATACATCTTTGAAAGGTAGCAGGTGCATTGCATAAACCAAAAGGCATACGTCTATAAGCATAAGTTCCAAAAGGACAAGTGAAGGTGGTTTTCTCTTGATCAGGTTGTGATACGGGTATTTGAGAAAAACCAGAATAACCATCTAGAAAACAAAAGTGTGTATGCTTAGATAATCTTTCTAACATTTGATCAATAAAAGGTAAGGGGTAATGATCTTTTCTAGTAGCTTTGTTTAATTTTCTAAAATCAATTACCATCCTATAACCAGTTACAATTCTTTGTGGAATGAGTTCATTTTTATCAGTAGGAACAACGGTAATACCTCCTTTCTTAGGGACACAATGAACGGGACTTACCCATCTACTATCAGCTATGGGATAGATTATACCTGCTTCCAGAAGTTTTAATATTTCGATTCTTACCACCTCTTTCATCTTAGGCTTTAATCGTCGTTGGTGATCGACAACTGGTTTAGCATCAGGCTCCATATTAATTTTGTGCTGACATAGAGTGGGACTAATGCCCTTAAGATCATCAAGAGTATATCCAATAGAAACTCGGTGCTTCCTTAGAGTTTTTAGTAATCTCTTTTCTTCATGCGCTGAAAGGTTAGCACTAATAATAACAGGATATATCTTCTTTTCAGCAAGATAAGCATATTTCAATGTATCGGGCAATTGCTTCAATTCAAATACAGGATCACCTTTAGGCAGAGGAGGGCCTCCAAGAGTTTCAACAGGCAAATTATGTTTAAGGATAGGTGGTTGATCAAAGAACATCCTATCTATTTCATTTCTTTCATTCATATGCATATCGTTTTCATGGTCTAGCAAATATTGTTCTAACGGACCAGTAGGAGGTACGGCAATAGAAGCAAGACCAATAATTTCATCTTTACTAGGCAATTCTTTATCATGAGGTTGTCTACGAAACTTGGAGAAATTAAACTCATGAGATATATCACCAAACTTAACTCGAACCTTTTCTTTAACACAATCAATTTCAGCATTAACGGTATTCAAGAAAGGTCTACCAAATATAATGGGACAAAAATTATCTTGTTGTGAACCAAGTACTAACAAATCAGTAGGGTATTTGATTTTGCCACACAAGACTTCAACATCTCTAACAATCCCAAGTGGTGTAATAGTATCTCTATTTGCAAGCTTAATAGTAACATCAATATCTTCAATCTCAACAGGTGCAATTTCATGCATTACTTCTTGATATAAAGAAAATGGAATAGCACTCACACTAGCACCCATATCACACAAACCATGATAGCAATGATCTCCAATCTTAACAGAAACAACATGCATACCAACTATGGGCTTGTTCTTGTCTAACATATCTCGTTCATTTCTAACAGGTTTAGCAATTCTAGCAGCCTCATCACAAAAGTAAATAACATGCCCATCTATATTATCGACTAAGAGATCTTTAACCATAGCAACATCAGGTTCAACTTTAATTTGTTCAGAGGGTCTAGGTGCTCTAATATTACTTTTGTTAACCACAGTTGAAGCTTTAGCATGTTCCTTAATCCTAATAGGAAAAGGTCGTTTCTCAATATAAGCAGTAGGCACAACTGGATCAACATGGTAAACAATTGTTTCTTCTTTAACACTAACGGGTTCCTCAATCTTTTCTTTAATAGGGGGATGATATTTAACAAAAGTAAGCTACTATCTCAGAGTCAAGTCCATATTTAGTGCTAAACTTATGAAAAGCATCGGTGGCCATAAAAGATTTAACACAATCGAACTCAAGTATTATACCTGACACATTACCTTTATCGAGTTCCCAATCTTTAGATTTGCATTTAATTCTTTCCAGAAGATCCCATCTGAATTCAATAGTTTTCTTCATAAAGGAGCCAGTCGAAGATGAATCGAGCGTAGTTTGATTATCATGAGAAAGCCGAGCATGAAAATTCTGTAAGATAATTTCTTTTGAGAGCTCATGATTGGGGAATGTGTACATCATGTAATTAAGCCTCCCCCAAGCTTGAGCGATGCTTTCTCCTTCACGAGGCCAAAAATTATATATATAATTCTGATCACGATGAACCAAATGCATAGGATAATTTTTTTGATGGAATTCCAGTTTCAATCGGTTCTAGTCCCATGTATCAGTATCATCACATAGCCTATACCACATTAATGCCTTTCCCTCCAAAGATAAAGAGAATACTTTCTTCTTAACTCCATCTCTGGATAAACCTGCAAGCTTAAACAATCCACAAATTTCATCCACATAGATCAAGTGCATATCAGGATGTACTGTTCCATCTCCTGCATAAGGATTAGCTAGCAGTTTCTCTATCATACCCGAAGGAATATCATAATAAATATTTTCAGTAGGTGCAGTAGGTTGAGGAGCAACTATTTGTGTTTCTGGTCGAGGTGAAGATACCCCGAACAAAACCCTCAAAGGATTACTTTCCATAGTGACAAGTGACAGTAAATTTCAGCACGTAATATAAATGTTTCCTTAGCAAATTCCACTCACCAAAGGCGCTTCACTCCCTAGCAACGGCGCCAGAAAAGAGTCTTGATGACCCACAAGTATAGGGAATCAATCATAGTCCTTTCGATAAGTAAGAGTGTCAAACCCAACGAGGAGCAGAAGGAAATGACAAGCGGTTTTCAGCAAGGTATTTTCTGCAAGCACTGAAATTATCGGTAACGAGTAGTTTGATAGCAAGATAATTTGTAACAAGTAACAAGTAGCAATAGTAGAAAAGAGTGCAGAAAGGTGGCCCAATCCTTTTTATAGCAAAGGACAAGCCGAAACGATCTCTTATAGTAAGTAAAGCGTTCTCGAGTACACATGGGAATTTCATCTAGTCACTTTCATCATGTTTGTTTGATTCGCGTTCGCTACTTTGATAATTTGATATGTGGGTGGACCGGTGCTTGGGTGCTGTTCTTACTTGAACAAGCCTCCCACTTATGATTACCCCCTCCCGCAAGCATCCGCAACTACGAAAGAAGAATTAAGATAACTCTAACCATAGCATTAAACATGTGGATCCAAATCAGCCCCTTACGGAATAGCGCATAAACTAGGGTTTAAGCTTCTGTCACTCTAGCAACCCATCATCTAATTACTACTCCACAATGCATTCCCTTAGGCCCAAAGATAGTGAAGTGTCATGTAGTTGACGTTCACACGACACCACTAAGGGAATCAACAACATACATATCATCAAAATATCGAACGAATACCAAATTCACATGATTACTTATGACAAGACTTCTCCCATGTCCTCAAGAACAAAAGTAACTACTCACAAATCATATTCATGTCCAAGATCAGAGAGGTGTTGAATAGCACAATAGATCTGAACATATAATCTTCCACCAAATAAACCAACTAGCATCAACTACAAGGTGTAATCAACACTACTAGCAACCCACAGGTACCAATCTGAGGTTTTGAGGCAAAGATTGAATACAAGAGATGAACTAGGGTTTGAGATGAGATGGTGCTGGTGAAGATGTTGATGAATATTAGTCCTCCCACGATGAGAGGCTCGCTGGTGATGTCGATGGTGACGATTTCCCCCTCCCGGAGGGAAGTATCCCCGGCAGAATCTCTCCGCCGGAGAGCAAAAGTGCTCCTGACCAAATTCCGCCTCGAGACGGTGGTGCACCATCCCGAAAGTCTTATCTATATTTTTTTCTAAGGCAAATGCACTTATATACCAGAAAATGGGGGCTAGAGGCTGGCCAGGGGCCCCACGAGGTACCAGGGCGCGCCTGGGGGGGGGGGGGGGGGGAGGGGTGGCGCGCCCTGGTGCCTCGTGGGCTCTTGGGTGGCTCCCTCTGGTACTTCTTGATTCTAATATTTTTTATTTATTCCAAAATAATTCTCCGTGAAATTTTAGCTCATTTGGAGATGTGCAGAATAGGTATCTCTGACATATCTTTTTCAGGTCCAGAATTCCAGCTGCCGGCATTCTCCCTCCTTGTGTAGATCTTGCATATTAAGATAGAAAATGCATTAGAATTGCTCCAAAAAGTGTTATATTGATTAAAAACACTATAAATAACAGTAACAAAACATGATGCAGAAATGGACGTATCACATACCAACGGTGCGAAACTTCTCCCATACCAGCCTAGACGGGATGTGGATGGCTCTCTTCAAGTCATCCCAGAACTTATTCCCCGAGGCCGGACCCGACAGCGGCTATACCGCTGAACACGGCCCATCCCAGGTATCAATCGCCGAGCATGTTCAGTATTGATTCTTTATTTCGCATTTGTCTGAATCTTCCTTCGTTGCTTTCAGAAATGGGTGTCCAAGGCGGCGCTCATCAAGTCCTCGGCGCCGCTTCCCGAAGACAACCGGATTCCCAAGCTGCAGGTCCTCTTGGCCGTGCTGTCCCCAAGGGCCCCGGCCAAGGCAAAGAAGGAGCCGGAGACGAAATAGGGGGGGGGGTCTTCGGATCCGGGACTCCTCGGATGCTAAGTCTGAGGACATCCGAGCTCTTTCCTCTAACGAGGAGGAAAGAGAGGGAGGAGAGGAAGGGGAGGAAGGCACTTCCTCCCCAAAGAGAAAGAGGGCGGTGTCCGAAGACGTCGTGGGGGCCGATGCCCCCCGAACACGAAGGCGCCTTACGAAGGCAGTCGACGCCGCGCCCCTCAAGGCCCCCGCTGCATCCGAGGTCATCTCCTCCGAATCAGAGGATGACCTCATCGAGCCACGTAGGGAGAGACCACCGCCGAGGAGCTATGCCCTTTATTCTTCATGTCGATATATGGTGTATACGCCCTAGTCCCTCTCTTCCGTAAATTTAACTGATCAATTATTTTTTCACAGCCCGCAACACTCCCGTATTAGCGACAAGGAATCGTCGAGCGTTCTCCCTCCACCCAGCGCATCGGAGGAGCGCCTCCCCTCCCCTGCTGCCCATGATGGGCTGGGGGAGGTGACCTCTCAGCAAGCCCCGCCCGTGCCTACCACGGGGGACGGCGCCGATGCCTCCATGGCCGAGGGTGAGGCCTCGGCCTCCAAAGTTGCGCCGGGGAAGACCCCTGCCTCCAAGGGAGGGGAAGAGCTGGGGTAGCCAACAACCTCGGCTCCCATCGACCCAGAGCCACCTCAGCAGCCGACCACGACAGCGGCTCCTCCTTCAACGGAGAGGATCAAGGTGGCCCGTCCATCCCTACCTGCTGGAGGGTAGGCGTCCATGGGATGGACCGAAGAGATGGAGGCGTCCTTGACGGGCTCCTCCATCGTCGCTGAGCACCACGTCCTTCTGGGCGCGACATTACAGAATTACCTGTCCACGGAGGCCGGTATATGGGAGGCCTTCAAGGGCCTCTATGAAGGCTTTAAGGTAACTGATACGTCTCCAACGTATCTATAATTTATGAAGTATTCATGCCATGTTTATTATAGTTTTGTATGATTTTGGTGCACTTTTATATGATTTTATGGACTAACATATTGACCTAGTCCCTGTGCCAGTTGCTGTTTTCTGCTTGTTTTTGGTTTTCTAGAAAATCCATATCAAATGAAGTCCAAATGCAGCAAAACTTTTTGATGATTTTCTCTGGAAGGAAACAGACCCAGGAAGCTTCGGGGGAGCAGCAAAAGACCCACAGGGGCCCCACAAGGCACCAGGGCGCGCCACCCCCAGGTGCGCCCTGGTGCCTCGTGGGCCCCCTGTGGCACCTCTTTGCGTGATTCCAACGCTGAAAAATCATATATATTCAGAAACCCCCAAAAGTTAACCTAGATGAGTTTTTACGCCGCCCCAAGCCTCTGTACCTCCACAATCTCATCTACAGCCCTTTTCCGGCACCCTGCCGGAGGGGGGAATCATCACTGGAGGCCATCTTCATCATCCCGGCGGTCTCCATGACGAGGAGGGAGTAGTCTACCCTCGGGGCTGACGGTTTGTACCAGTAGCTATGTGTTTTATCTCTCTCTCTCGTGTTCTTGATTTGGCACGATCTTGATGTACCGCGAGCTTTGTTAATATAGTTGGATCATATGGTGTTTCTCCCTCTCTATCTTGTTGTGATGAATTGAGTCTTTCCCTTTGAGGTTTCATTAGTGTCGGATTGAATATTTCAGATTTGAGAACACTTGATATATGTCTTGCATGTGGATACCCGTGGTGACAATGGGGTATTCTATTGGTTCACTTGATATATGTTTTGGTGATCAACTCGCGGATTCCTGTGACCTTGGGGTGATCTAGGCATAGGGGTTGGTTGCACGTTTTCATTATCTTTTCTCCGATAAGAAACTTTGGGAAACTCTTTGAAGTTCTTTGTGTGGATTGAATATTATGAATCTGAAGTTGTTTGATGCATATCAAATAATCAACTCACGGATACTTGTGGTGACATTGGAGTATCTAGGTGACATTAGAGTTGGTTGATACGTATCATATGGTGTTATTTTAGTACGAACTCTAGGGCTATTTGTGACACTTATAGGGATGGCTCAATAGATTGATCGGAAAGGATAACTTTGAGGTGGTTTTGTACCCTACAACAATTTCTATCTTATGTTCTCCGCTAATAGGAACTTTGGAGTGATTCTTTATCGCACATTGAGGGATGGTTATATGATTCAATTATGTTAGCATTGTTGAGAGATTGCACTAGCGAAAGTATGAACCCTAGGCCTTGTTTCTAAGCATTGCAATACTGTTTATGCTCACTTTTGTTACTTGCTACCTTGCTGTTTTTTATTGTTCGCACTACAAAAACCTATATCTACTATCCATACTACACTTGTATCACCATCTCTTCACCGAACTAGTGCACCTATACAATTTGCCATTGTATTGGGTGTGTTGGGGACACAAGTGACTCTTTGTTATTTGGTTGCCGGGTTGTTTGAGAGAGACCATATTCATCCTGTGCCTCCCACGGATTGATAAACCTTAGGTCATCCACTTGAGGGAAAATTGCTACTGCCCTACAAAACTCTGCGCTTGGAGGCCCAACACGAGTCTACAAGAATAAGTTGTGTAGTAGACATCAGTAACCTTTAATCATCTTTTGAGATTACGTCAACGCGTAGAGCTATTAGCACTAGATATATCGAGTAGCCCTTAGTGGATAAGTGAAACGCAATTTTTCCGAAGACTTGTACTACTGTAGATGCTTATCGCAAGTGTATATCCACAATAGCGCCCGAGCCCTGAGTTAGATGCGAAAATCTTACTCGGAGATCTTAGGGAGAAATGATAGTTGAATAAAGTGAATACACAGTAGGCCCCGAGACCCTGGTCGGACACACAAATCCGACCAGGGGATTGATGACATTCGAGGAAGCTAACAGTGTACTTTTCAGGTTTCAGCCTCGGTTTTAGCAGCCAACTCGAAAGAGTTGGAAGAACTGAGCCATAAGCTGGTTCGGTCCGAGAAGGACATGGATCTGCTTAGGAGGCAGGTGGAGGAATCTCAAGGTAAATACTGAAAGCTTAAGTACCTTGATACTGTACTTTGGGTTATGATGCAGCTGGTTTGAGCCCTAAGGCATGTGTTAATGTTTTTGCAGCTGCCTCCTCGGAGCTTAAGAAGCTCCGGTCCGAGCTTCAGAGAGCTCGGCAGGAAGCCGAACAGCAGAAAGCTGTAGCTAAACTGGCCAACGATGAGCTGGCCAAGGAGAAAGAGGCCGGCGCGAACCATGCGGCCCAGGTCATGGAGGTCGAAGGAGACCTGGAGGGGCTGTACAAGCAGCGTGACGCCCTCCAGGAGGAAAAGAACAAGCTAGCCTCCGAGCTTGAAACAGCGAGCTCGGCCTGTAAGGAGGCCACGACCCAGGCGAGGGCGGATCGCGAAGTGCTTCAACAAGTGAAGCAGATCGCTGCTGGTAAGCCATACCTACTTCGCGGCATTTTTGGTGACAACATATTTGCCCATCTTATGCAAGCCTGGCGTTCTTCAGAGGCCTTTCAGGACATGCCGCGGAGTGCTTCGAACGCCGGCTCCTACTTCGCCGCTCGTCCCGAGGAGTCTGTGGAGAAGACCTTCTGGGGACAATTCCAGGCGCCAGAGTATCCGCCTCTTCTGAATAATCAGGTGAAGCAGCTGGCCAAGCTATTTCGTACGGCACCGCCAGCGATGGAGGATCTCTGCATCAACCTCTGGCCAGAAGAGCCGATGTCGACCAGCTTCTTCAGCTTGGTGCACAGGCTGCGGAATGCAAGCCCCCAGGTCAAGAACTGGAAGCGTTCGGCCTGCCTGGAAGGCACGGAGTGGGCATATGCGTCAACAATGGCGCATTATCCGAAGATCAAGCCACTCGAGATTGCGTCAGGGCCTCTAGAAGGGAAGAAGTGGACGCCCGAGCAGTTTCTGGCCGAGGTTCGTGACGGTGCTCGGGTGACCGAGGCGCGGTGCAAGAAGTCCGAACTTAGGTTCTAGAACTTCCTTGGTATGCTGAGAAGAAATATGTACAGAACAAGGCGCAGTGCGACCGTGTTTAATCTTGAAAGTGGCCAGTTGTCGGCTTCGACCCCCTTGTAGATTGTACGAGGGGTATTCCTTAAAACGCGTAAACCCTTAGCCGACGTCTCGGGTGACGGTGTCATGGACTAGGGGGTCCCGGCATAGCTGATTAGTCCATGGGCCGAACTCAAGGCCCATCAAAGAGTAGAGACTCCGAAAGTTTCCAACTTGAAGAACCGGCATATCAGACCTCACCGAAGACTTGGCGTGTACCCCAAGGATACGAGATTCGGCATATATTCCATTAATTGTAACCAACCATGTGTAACCCTAGATACCCCTGGTGTCTATATAAACCAGAGGGTTTAGTCCGTAGAGAGATCATCCATCATACCCCTAGGCTTAGACCACATCTCACGATCTTGAGGTAGATCAACTTTGTACTCTGATACATCCATCAATATAAACAAAGGCAGGACATAGGGTTTTACCTCCTTAGAGAGGGCCCGAACCTGGGTAAATCATCGTGTCCTATGTCTCCTGTCAACCCATCGATCCGATCTCATGGCTCGGGCCCCCTTACCTGAGATCTGCCGGTTTTGACACCGACATTGGTGCTTTCATTGAGAGCTCGTTGTGTGATCACCGGAGATCGATGGCCTGCTTGCAGTTCAGCGACAGTATTGGTTGTGATGACAACATTGTCCCCGGCTAATTCTTCGCCTTCGGCAGCCTTGTGCTACATGCTGATTCGGCCGTGATGACATCTTTGTCCCCGGCCAATTCTTTGCCTTCGGAAGCCTTGTGCTACATGCTGATTCGGCCGGCCGCGTCGAAAACTTCCCTCCAAATCAAGTCATCAAGTTCAGGAGCCTGGAGTACATCGCGGACGCCCAGGGTGATCTAATACTTTCGGGATGGACCTCGGCTCTGCGTGAGAACCCTTCCGATGCCGCAATCCCAGGGCGGACTTCCGATCTGATCTTCGGACCCGACCCTTCAGCAGAACCTACCTCGGAGATAGATCCGATGACCGCCGCGCCCGACTCAGTCGCTGCATCTTCGGACGCTGGTGTTGAGCTAGGCTCACCAATGGGCCCAGCAGCAGGCCTCTCGTCGTCAAAACGATGACATAATTCCCCCTCCCACCGGCCAGGAGCCAACCCCGGACGAGCAGACGGACGGCGCCGCACCAGGCGGCCCGAGCAGACCACTCCAGATCGGCCCGGCCTATAGCCAGGTCTTGAGCACGGAGGAGGTCTCACACTTAAACGAGGTGCTGGACCGAATCCAAGACCTGGTGATCTCATCCGCCGTCTACGATCAGATCGGATGTAAAACCGACGATTGGGAAATTTTTGTCCCACCCACCACCCACTTAGTCGCCACGGTCGAAGACTTGACCGACGCGCTTGACTACGGCTCTGACGAAGCCACCGACATGGATGAAGACGTCTGTGGAGATACCGGAGCGGACCCACCCGCCAAAACCTGTACAGGGGATTGGGCGGCAACGTCTACCTATGACGTCTACATGGTCGACACCCCCAAAGACAACCCTCAGGATAAACCTAAGGAGAACACTAAGCGTCGTCACCCGAAGAGGCGATCAAAGAGAGGTACCGGAAGCAGAAGTACGACCAACACCACGGGCGCCGCCGATAATGGTGCTGCCCCCGATGCCACTGAGAACCCGGGCGAGGACAATCAAGCCTCGCCCGCCGAGCCGAAGGAGCCCGTAGAGGCACCCGCGGAGGATGATCTTGAGGACATGGGCACTCTCAACGTTGGATCGGACAGAGATTACCTTCTCGAATCCAAGGACGATCTAAGCCTCGGACCCGAGGACTTCATAGTACCGATAAGCCCATACGAGCAGGCACGGTTCCAGCGATGGTTACTAGCAACTGCGCGAAGCATGAAGAGGAAGCAGCAAGAGCTGTACACCCACAAGGTCCTCGAAGCCGAAGCAGAGCTCGAGGCCCGACGTACTGCCGCCAAGTTATACCCTAAAAGGCGGCAGCTGCCCGAATTCGATGACGAGGCAGCAAACGACGAGCTGTTCATGCACGGCACTGAAGGACAGGCTGACCGCCCCCCTAGAGGGCGAGACTGGCCAGCAGGGGCAAACACAGGACCCCCTGCAAAAACCCGCCCTCATGGCAAGAGTGTGGTTGGATTCAACGCCCCCTATGATCTGCGCGCCAAGATACAGGCCAACAAAGCCCTTCCCCGATCCATATATGGTTCTCGAGATCGCGCACCCGCAGGCCTAGAAGGCTACAATGCAGGATAGACAGGCATAACGGAGCCCCGGAAAAGACGCGGACTAGGACAATGATACGTCTCCATCGTATCTATAATTTTTTATTGTTTCATGCCAATATTCTACAACTTTCATATACTTTTGGCAACATTTTATATTATTTTTGGGACTAACATATTGATCCAGTGCCCAGTGCTAGTTCCTGTTTTCTGCTTGTTTTTTGTTTCGCAGAAAATCCATATCAAACGAAGTCCAAACGCGATAAAATTTTACGGAGAATTATTTTGGAATATATGTGATTTTTAGGAGGTGGAATCAACGCAAACGGAGGCCCACAGCCTCCACAAGGCATCTTGGCGTGACCTCCCCCCCCCAGCCGCGTGGTGTTGCCTTGTGGGCACACCGTAAGTCGGTTGGGGCCCTTCTTCGGCCGCAAGGAAGCTAATGTCGAGAAAAAAAACGTGTTAAAATTTCAGCCGAATTGGAGTTATGGATCTCCGAGAATATAAGAAACGGTTTTTGGCCAGAAAATAGAGCGCGAAATAGAAGAGAAACAGAGAGAGAGAGAGATCCAATCTCGGAGGGGCTCCTGCCCTCCGGGAACCATGGCAGCCATGGACCAGAGGGGGAGTTCTCCTCCTATCTAGGGGGATGGCCAAGGAAGAAGAAGAAGGAGGGGGGCTCTCTCCCCCTCTCTCCCGGTGGCGCCGGAACACCGCCGGGGCAATCATCGTGACGGCGATCTACACCAACAACTTCGCCGCCGTCAACACCAACTCTCTCCCCCTCTATGCAGTGGTGTAACACCTCTTCTCCCCGTTGTAATCTCTACTTAAACATGGTGCTTAATGCTACATATTATTATCGAATGATGTGTTGCCATCCTATGATGTTTGAGTAGATTCATTTTGTCCTATGGGTTGATTGATGATCGTGATTGGTTTGAGTTGTATGTTTTATTTTGGTGCTGTCCTATGGTGCCCTCTGTGACACCCTGGTTTTCGCTCCTTGTTTTTTTTCTTTGCGGGATTCGACTCCCGTCTTTTTTTTCGATGTTATTGGATTTTCTCTTGCCTTTGGGTATATGAAGATGGTCATTTAGCCTTGCCTCTCCTACCAACCAGAGACTCTCTCCAGACAACCTTGCCATCCAAGATATATTCTCAGGATTCTGCCACCGAAACCCTACTCTCCGGTCTACCGGAAGGGAAGCCCTAATTCCTTCTGTTACAAAGGAACCCCAATTTCCTTTGATCTTTTTCCTCCCAAATTCTTCCCAGTGATCATCCCATCTTTTTAAACCCTGGATATGCAAAAATATTGCCAAGTCATTTGCAATATTTTTGATTTAAAATTAATTCCTTTTTCAGCTGTTTAAAGGAATTAAATCCAGGAAAATATCTATCCATCTCCAAAGTTCATGAAAACTTGTGGAGATATTCTTTGTGATCATATTGAGCTCCCATAAAACTATTGGCAATAATTAAATAAGGGAAATTGCCTTTTCCTATTTAAAGCCAATATTGCAATTTGGGCACTTTCCAAAGGAGCTACTATTTTGGTAGCCAGGAAAAACCCCAAATAATTTGTGGAGCTTCTACTATCCATATCTTCACCATTTCCATCAAGATACCATGTTCCACAGATCAAATTTTGAGAGAATCATCCATTTCTTGTTTCTGGACTTATTTTGAGGTTGTGAAGCAACTATATTTTATATTGCTTCAAAAATTCTTAAATTAATCCAGGACCTCATCTTCCATATATTATGCGAGTATGAAAAAATTCACATCATTTTATCTAGCCAGTTTCTCCCAAAAATTCCATCTAGTTTCTGTCCAGATTCAAGCTCTGTGAAGGAAGTACCATTTTGGTATATCCAAATGAGCTGAAATTTTCCCAGTACCTTAATATCTCCAAATCATCACCCTCCACCAAAATTCAGTTCATTTCATTAAGCCAAATGAGTGCAGCTTCTAAGTTTAGTTTCTGGACCAGATTATGCTTTGTGAAGGAAGTGTATGCAAAACTTGTCCAAATGACCTCAAATTTGTCAAAATCCTAGTAATTCCTACCACATTTCCCTGTGACAATTTTTTTAGCTCATTGGCACCTCTGTTTGACCACAACTTCCTCCCCAAGTTTCTGACCAGAAACTTTTCTGGATCCTCCCGGCCACTCTAGAACAATCCTGGTCCATCAAATGACCCATCTCATCTATATGATCAATGCCTTCCGTGTTTGACAAGATTTGGCACCCAGAGGAGGGCCAGAACATGACATGCACGTGGTGACCTCGTGAGCTGCACGCAGAAACTGTGCACCGCGTGTTCGTCGCGTCGGGCAGGCCAGCTCAGGCCGTCGTGGCTTGTCCATTCGTGCCGACCTGACTCCCCGTCGTCCACTTCCTCCTCTCGGGTCATCTCCCCCTCCGTCCCCTTCCTCGCCGCGCCGCGACGAGCGGCGCAGTACGCCACTGCCCCGCCCATAACCGTGCCATCGTCGCCTTCCTCTTTGTCTCTTCCTCCTCGAGCTCTCCCGAAGCTCCTACCAGCTCCTCCGCTCTCCCGGAAGCCCTGCCGACATCGCTACCAGCCATCCACGTCCTCCCGGAGCTCCAGTGCGTCGATAAGATCGCCACCGCGGCCATTCCTATCTCCTCTTCTCGGCCGGCTATAAAAGCCGAGCTCCGCGCCCTCCCCGAGCACAAGAAGCCTCCTCCCCGCTCGCTCTCGCTCCCATAGGCCTCCTCGACCCCTCTACCCCTCGCCTGAGTCCTCCCTGCCACCACATCGCCGCCATGGCCGCCGCCACCTCGTGCTCAAATTCGAGCCAACCGGAGCCCCACCTCCCCTCCTTTCCCATCCAGTAGAGCCACCAGAGCCCGGCGAACCTCTTCCCCTCTCCATCTCGTCTCCGGGATGCCCGCACGATCGAAACTGAGTTCGGCCGCCGGCCTCGTCCGCGGGCACCAAGGCCGCCGCCGCTCCAGCCATCCTCGGCGTTCGTGCCAAGATGGGATGGATGCGGCGCTTCATTCCGAGCTCGTCGGTGCCCAGCACGTCGCCGGAGGTGGCCGGTGGCGCCCGGACGAGCGCCGGCGAGCGCGTCCCCTCCTCTGTTCCGCGGGCAAGCGACGGGGAAGACGACGACCCTGGCCAGGTAGGCTCTTGCCCCACCCGTCAGCCGCAGAACCAAAGTTAACGCGGGCCCGCGCGGGAATAAGTGGAGGTGTATTCGTGTTAATACATTTTCCATTTTGGAAAGCGTACTTTGCGTTTACTCCATCCGAAAATGCGTTTTCTATATACAGAAAGCGTATTTCAGCGGAAGGCGCCTTCTGTTCTTCTCAGCCGGCCGAAACGGTTAAATTGCGGGCGTTCGCCCGTTAGCAGCAGAAAAGCTCAGTTTTTATTTGTTTTTTTGCCTAACGAACGAACGGCCCTAACTCTTTAACCGTGACTCCGATCGAGGTGATTCCAAAGCCCACTTCTTCAGTTCGTCGAGCCCGTTCCGATGACATCACTTTCATCATGTTGACACTTTCTGAAAATACCCATTTTGCGCCTGCCTTCTATTAGCCCTCCGAGAGAGAATCCTTTCCGGCGAATTCTTCCGCGAGGCGATCACACTTCTTCCCGGAGTATTCCTCGACCCCCAGGCAAGCCGACCATCTGATATATGCCCTGAAGCATTGCTCTATGTTATTCTTGCGAGTTTAATTAATGATTATGCCTGTATTAGAAATAGTTAAGCTCCTGCTAGTTTGAACTTGCTATTTACATTACTTGCTAGTATTCATCATATTCTAGCACTAGTGACTCGTTGTGATATTGTATAGAGATAGATTGTTATGTTTTTATAATGGTTACATTATGCATGGTTACTGTTTCTGTAATATTATGAAATATGACTTAATAATGACAACAACCTCCTCCGTCGACTGGATCGAGTCATAGTGCCACCTATCCGGACTTACCCGCGCAGCCACATTTGCCGGTATGGGATGGCCGTAGCTTGGTCTATTGTCCTGCCTCTTGTCGGTACCACCAAATAGGGAAGGTTATGCGTGCGCGCTACCTTGGCCCGGTAGGCGGCGATAACCTTGTGAGCCCAAGTTGAGTTATTTGCCGGCGTCCCCGTTTGGGACAGTGTTTGGCCACGACGGTGGCAGGTGTCACGGGGTGACACAGGGGCCACCCAGGACATGACCCTGGGAGGGTATGATTGTCGGTGGGACCGCAAGAGTGCCAGGCAATAGACAAAGTTTTGTTGGAGCAGCACTGGTCCACCCGAATGGGAACATGTACTAAAGTACGAGGCCAGGCGCTCCATGGTGTGGGTAAAGTGCGCAACCTCTGCAGAATGTAAATCTATTCGAATAGCCGCGTCCTCGGTCATGGACAGTTCGGATAGGCCCCTATTTGGTCCGTGTCGAGTCTGGAGGAACAAACTATATAATGTTATTGCTAAGGTTAACAGTGAACCAGAGAAAGGTATGATTTGTCTGACTTGCAGTGCAGATGCATGGACATCAGATGATGTCAAAGGTTTGAATGCTAGCCATGAGATGGCTATGAGATGAGTGGTCGGGTGACCGCAAAGCTTGGATCGGATTTGGATCGTGAGCATATTCGAAGTTCGGATTATTTACCTGATATACTTTACTTTACTGCATTTACATCAGTAATTATCATGCTAGATAATCCTGCTATGACATGATGATTAATGCTGCTAGATGTAAAATCTTGCTAGATAATCCTATCACAACATGATAGTTAATACTGTTAAGATAATAATTGCATGCTTGAATGCCATGGATTGCATTGCTTGGTGTATATGTTGGTTTGGTTTGCTTGCGAGTACATTCAAAAGTACTCAGCGGCCTTCAATGTGGCCAGGTTCACCTAAGGATTCGACGACCTTTAGCGAGGAGCCGGAGTGTTCGCGGGCTAGAAGAGTAACCCAGTCAGATCCCTGTGGATTGGAGCCGCACCAGAACCATGCTGCCTTAGATAGAGCTTTTCCGCTGCC
This sequence comes from Elymus sibiricus, assembly GCA_039707655.1. Classification (NCBI taxonomy): domain Eukaryota; kingdom Viridiplantae; phylum Streptophyta; class Magnoliopsida; order Poales; family Poaceae; genus Elymus; species Elymus sibiricus. Next base: position 396,189,211 of record CM077672.1, read on the forward strand.
ATATCTCATGTAAGACTTTTATACCCATTGATAGGAAAGCTTGTGTTCATGATACTTGTTGTAAAAGCGCATGCCAGAGTGATTTTCCTGGGCTGGCATGTGCGGTGACCGTCTGGCTACAGTGGTATTCAGGCGGGGCGCCACAACGGATGGTATCAGAGCCAGGCCGACTGTAGGTTACCCTAGCTAGACTTCATTGCCTTTTGTGCTCAGTAGAAAGCCCAGATGGATTTCAGCCATCTTTGCGAGACTAGCACGGCTACTATTGATCATAAGGCAACCCCCATAGGTTTTGGCTCCCTCAGACCCCAACTCTCATGGCCGTTGCCTCCGGTGTGAAATGCCCGTACCAGGCAACGACCCGTGAGACCTGAACCCCTAGGTAAACCAGATATCCCCACCTTGCTTGCTAACCATGGCATTTCTCTTCTCAATTCCAGTTTCCTTTGGGAAACACTTATAAATTCCATCTTTTCCCCGACAACCCTAGGATCGTTAACTAAGCCACTTTGGCTATGGTCGCGCGTCGAGTTTGATGTTCCCTAAGGAAGTAGTAGGAGCTTGGTCCCAATTGCTACCAGGAGCATTGTGTGGTTTTGCTTCTAAGTCCTTAGTGGTGCATTGAGTGCGCTATATTAGTTATACTAGTGAATCTTCGGCCACATGTGTAAGGTCCGCAAAAATTGAGTTTTATTTGCTTGTTGGTTTTTCGCGGTTTTGCTTCTTTTGTCGGCTCCGTTCTTTTGCTCCGACTGGATCCATCCGCAAGAGCTGCCTAAGAAGACTAGCATACAACTTGGATAATACCCAATAATCCAAATTCAGTAAGAATCAAGTCAAGCCAACTACCCGATATTTGGAGCATTATCACCGGATCTGTCAGGAAAGAAGAATGGGTCAGAAGCATAATCTGTGTGCAACAGACAAGACCAGAATATATCTGAGAAAGTTTGCCTCAGAACAAATCACCCCTAAGGAACAGTCAGATGAGCTATCAGTAATAGACACCAACAGGGACAAATTATTCCGTCCTCGGCACAAGGAATTATTTTAGCCAGTGGGGTGAACCTTTAGTCTTTTCTCAATGGACTCAAGAATCATTTAATTCCCACAGAAGACATATTTCAAGAATGTGAATGTGCCGAGAGCAACAACAGAACTCTGGTATGTCGATACAAATTTCAAAGCATATTCTGGGAATTTACCGGTGCATATACAAATTTTCTGGGCATGATGAACAAGGTCTGCGAGAAAAATGGATGAGTTCATGGCTGCCCAGAATCAACGAGGACTCCAAACACCTGGAAGCTCAGCTAAACTGAATGGAATTATCGGTCAACTGCTCACTACCAGCAACACTTGGTTTGAATGCAAAGGGTATTCCGAATTAATTATCAACACGAAGTCTGCATCAGTTGTGCAACCTCTATAGCAGCAATGATCAGACCAGCAGAAGGACAAGCGGTATACATGACCAACGGAATATCTCCAGGCAAGGTATGGCCTATGCCAAGTTGTGATTCCGCTATGGGTAAATTCCGAATATCTCAGAAGGAAGCCAGAACCGGCCACAGGACCAACCGCATATCACAGTAAAAGGGCTTCTGGTATAAGCAACCCAGCCTTCTTCCGCAAGCTATCGGAAGAAGCTTGCGATGCAAGACTCCCGACCTTCTTTGCTAGGCCACTGGTGGAAGAATCTTCTGGGGTACGTCACTCCCATCTTCCTCAGCATGCTACCACGGAAAGCCTCCAGCATAAGGCACCTGACCTTCCGCAGTAAGCCACATGAGGGAAAGCTTCTGAGGTACGATACCCAGCTTTCTTCAGCACACTACCCTGGTAGAAGCTTCGAGCGCAAGGAATTCAACCTTCTGTAGCACGCCATCGTGCCTGCAACAAGCTTGTCAGAAACACAAACTAGTCCAGACACGCGTTTGCTTCAGAACTCGGTGGTTATGAAAGGATCTATCCTACCCCTGCATATGTTGTGAGCATGCAGTCCAGGGGATCAGTTCATGTGAGCCACTCGTACACGGGAATGACTGTGCTCAAGAGAAACGTCGGCCCATACTTCAAAGAAGGATGTGAACACAGCAATCCCTACGAGATATGCAAGAGTAAATTGTGAATACAAGCCCAACAAGCTGGGATATGACCAAGGAGCCAGGATGGTCGGTCATGCCAAGTCCCCCAAAAGGACCCCCCAAGAACAAGGAAGTCTTGAATAAACAATCTCCACGACGGCCAATGAAGTAAAGCTCCACAGACAAGGTGATATTGCCAATCCATGTCAGACTCTTGCATATACGGCCACAACAATACAGCCAGCATGTCATCATGAATATGGGCCGTCAACCAAGATAGGAGATTACCGTCTATGATTACTTTGTGATCATGCCCGACATTTCAGTTGGGAACCTCCTGAGAACGAAGTCAGAATGCGAGAGACAGGAAGAAAGCATCCATATAGAACCCACAGCCAGATTGAGCATTCGGACAAGGCAAAAAGAGAGCCACTCCTAGCCACTCCAGGTCATACGAGCACGTGAGTCCGGTACCCAGAAAGAATGTCTCGTCCATGGCAGTCAGTGTACGAGGTATCACAATAAAACCCGAAGCAGCTAGTCCCAGGCCATGGAAACCAGACTATTTGTCGATACTCGGAGCTACCCACCAACCCAAGCCAACAAACTACCAGCACAAAGGGTTTTCCTAACAGGAAATAGAAGGATTCAATGCAGCCGTCTGAAAAAGGCAGCACCTGAGCCATCAAAAGAGGCAGTTAAAAGGCCAGTAAACAAACGAAGACAAGATAGCTGATGGATCCAAGTCACACAGGTAAGCCCCCTTCACCGGGAGGTAAGCCCAGAAATCTTGAGGACGAGATTTTCCTAAGGGGGGTAGGTTTGTGACACCCTAGTTTTCGCTCCTTGTTTTTTCTCTTTGCGGGATTTGACTCCCGTCTTTTTTTTCCGACGTTATTGGATTTTCTCTTGCCTTTGGGTATATAAAGATGGTCATTTAGCCTTGCCTCTCCTATCCAACCAGAGACTCTCTCCAGACAACCTTGCCATCCAAGATATATTCTCAGGATTCTGCCACCGAAACCCTACTCTCCGGTCTACCGGAAGGGAAACCCTAATTCCTTCTGTTACAAAGGAACCCCAATTTCCTTTGATCTTTTTCCTCCCAAATTCTTCCCAGTGATCATCCCATCTTTTTAAACCCTGGATATGCAAAAAATATTGCCAAGTCATTTGCAATATTTTTCATTTAAAAATAATTCCTTTTTCAGATGTTTAAAGGAATTAAATCCAGGAAAATATCTATCCATCTCCAAAGTTCATGAAAACTTGTGGAGATATTCTTTGCGATCATATTGAGCTCCCATAAAAATATTGGCAATAATTAAATAAGGGAAATTGCCTTTTCCTATTTAAAGCCAATATTGCAATTTGGGCACTTTCCAAAGGAGCTACTATTTTGGTAGCCAGGAAAAATCCCAAATAATTTGTGGAGCTTCTCCTATCCATATATTCACCATTTCCATCAAGATCCCATGTTCCACAGATCAAATTTTGAGAGCATCATCCAATTCTTGTTTCTGGACTTATTTTGAGGTTGTGAAGCAACTATATTTTATATTGCTTCAAAAATTCTCAAATTAATCCAGGACCTCATCTTCCATATATGATGTGATTATACAAAAATTCAAATCATTTTATATAGCAAGTTTCTCCCAAAAATTCCATCTAGTTTTTGTCCAGATTCAAGCTGTCTGAAGGAAGTACCATTTTGGTATATCCAAATGAGCTGAAATTTTCCCAGTACCTTAATATCTCCAAATCATCACCCTCCACCAAAATTCAGTTCATTTCATCAAGCCAAATGAGTGCAGCTTCAAAGTTTAGTTTCTGGACCAGATTATGCTTTGTGAAGGAAGTGTATGCAAAACTTGTCCAAATGACCTCAAATTTGGCAAGCACCTAGTCCTTCCTACCACATTTCCCTGTGACAACTTTTTTAGCTCATTGGCACCTCTGTTTGACCAGAACTTCCTCCCAAAGTTTCTGACCAGAAACTTTTCTGGATCCTCCCGGCCACTCTAGAGCAATCCTGGTCCATCCAATGACCCATCTCATCTATATGATCAATGCCTCAGTGTTTGACAAGATTTGGCACCCAGAGGAGGGCCAGAACATGACATGCCCGTGGTGACCGCGTGAGCTGCATGCAGAAACTGTGCACCGCGTGTTCGTCGCGTCGGGCAGGCCAGCTCAGGCCGCCGTGGCTTGTCCATTCATGCCGACCTGACTCCCCGTCGTCCACTTCCTCCTCTCGAGTCATCTCCCCCTCCGTCCCTTCCTCGCCGCGCCGCGACGAGCGCCGCAGTACGCCACTGCCCCGCCCGTGACCGTGCCATCGTAGCCTTCCTCTTTGTCTCTTCCTCCTCGAGCTGTCCCGAAGCTCCTACGAGCTCCTCCGCTCTCCCGGAAGCCCTGCCGACATCGCTACTGGCCAGCCACGTCCTCCCGGAGCTCCAGTGCGCCGATAAGATCGCCACCGCGACCATTCCTATCTCCTCTTCTCGGCCGGCTATAAAAGCCGAGCTCCGCACCCTCCCCGAGCACCAGCAGCCTCCTCCCCGCTCCCTCTCGCTCCCATAGGCCTCCTCGACCCCTCTACCCCTCGCCGGAGTCCTCCCTGCCACCACATCGCCGCCATGGCCGCCGCCACCTAGTGCTCAAATTCGAGCCAACCGGAGCCCCACCTCCCCTCCTTTCCCATCCAGTAGAGCCACCAGAGCCCGGCGAACCTCTTCCCCTCTCCAGCTCGTCTCCGAAAGGCCCGCACGATCGAAACTGAGTTCGGCCGTCGGCCTCGTCCGCGGGCACCAAGGCCGCCACCGCTCCAGCCGTCCTCGGCATTCGTGCCCAGCTGGGATGGATGCGGCACTTCATTCCGAGCTCATCGGTGCCCAGCACGTCGCCGGAGGTGGCCGGTGGCGCATGGACGAGCGTCGGCGAGCGCGTCCCCTCCTCTGTTCTGCGGGCAAGCGACGGGGAAGACGACGACCCTGGCCAGGTAGGCCCTGGCCCCACCCATCAGCCGTAGAACCAAAGTCAACGCGGGCCCGCGCGGGAATAAGTGGAGGCGCATTCGCGTAAATACGTTTTCCATTTTGGAAAGCGTACTTCGCCTTTACTCCATCCGAAAATGCGTTTTCTATATACAGAAAGCGTATTTCAGCGGAAGGCGCCTTCTGTTCTTCTCAGCCGGCCGAAACGGTTAAATTGCGGGCGTTCGCCCGTTAGCAGCAGAAAAGCTCAGTTTTTATTTGTTTTTCTGCCTAACGAACGAACGGCCCTAACTTTTTAACCATGACTCCGATCAAGGTGATTCCAAAGCTCACTTCTTCAGTTCGTCGAGCCCGTTCCGATGACATAACTTTCATCATGTTGACACTTTCTGAAAATACCCATTTTGCCCCTGCCTTCTATCAGCCCTCCGAGAGAGAATCCTTTCCGGCGAATTCTTCCGCGAGGCGATCGCACTTCTTCCCGGAGTATTCCTCGACCCCCAGGCAAGCCGACCATCTGATATATGCCCTGAAGCATTGCTCTATTTTATTCTTGCGTGTTTAATTAATGATTATGCCTATATTAGAAATAGTTAAACTCCTGCTAGTTTGAACTTGCTATTTACATTACTTGCTAGCATTCATCATATTCTAGCACTAGTGACTCGTTGTGATATTGTATGGAGATAGGTTGTTATGTTTTTATAATGGTTACATTATGCATGGTTACTGTTACTGCAATATTATGAAATATGACTTAATAATGACAACAACCTCCTCCGTCGACTGGATCGAGTCATAGTGCCACCTATCCGGACTTACCCGTGCAGCCACATTTGCCGGTATGGGACGGCCCTAGCTTGGTCTATTGTCCTGCCTCTTGTCGGTACCACCAAATAGGGAAGGTTATCCGTGCGCGCTACCCTGGCCCGGTAGGCGGCGATAACCTTGTGAGCCCAAGTTGAGTTATTTGCCGGCGTCCCCGTTTGGGACAGTGTTTGGCCACGACGGTGGCAGGTGTCACGGGGTGACACAGGGGCCACCCAGGACATGACCCTGGGAGGGTATGATTGTCGGTGGGACCGCAAGAGTGCCAGGCAATAGACAAAGTTTTGTTCGAGCAGCACTGGTCCACCCGAATGGGAACATGTACTAAAGTACGAGGCCAGGTGCTCCATGGTGTGGGTAAAGTGCGCAACCTCTACAGAGTGTAAATCTATTCGAATAGCCGCATCCTCGGTCATGGATAGTTCGTATAGGCCCCTATTTGGTCCGTGTTGAGTCTGGAGGAACAAACTATATAATGTTATTGCTAAGGTTAACAATGAACCAGAGAAATGTATGATTTGTCAGACTTGCAGTGCAGATGCATGGACATCAGATGATGTCAAAGGTTTGAATGCAAGCCATGAGATGGCTATGAGATGAGTGGTCGGGTGACCGCAAAGCTTGGATCGGATTTGGATCGTGAGCATATTCGAAGTTCGGATTATTTACCTGATATACTTTACTTTACTGCATTTACATCAGTAATTATCATGCTAGATAATCCTGCTATGACATGATGATTAATGCTGCGAGATGTTAAATCTTGCTAGATAATCCTATCATAACATGATAGTTAATACTGTTAAGATAATAATTGCATGCTTGAATGCCATGGATTGCATTGCTTGGTGTATATGTTGGTTTGGTTTGCTTGCGAGTACATTCAAAAGTACTCAGCGGCCTTCAATGTGGCCAGGTTCACCTAAGGATTCGATGACCTTTAGCAAGGAGCCGGAGTGTTCGCGGGCTAGAAGAGTAACCCAGTCAGATCCCTATGGATTGGAGCCGCACCAGAACCATGCTGCCTTAGATAGAGCTTTTCCGTTGCCATATCTCATGTAAGACTTTTATACCCATTAATAGAAAAGCTTGTGTTCATGATACTTGTTGTAAAAGCGCATGCCAGAGTGATTTTCCTGGGCTGGCATGTGCGGTGACCGTCTGGCTACAGTGGTATTCAGGCGGGGCGCCACACCCTCCGTGTCACGCAAGCGTGAGGGATTCTCGCTATAGGGTTTGCAATACGTTCATAATTCTCTTATAGTGTGCGGCTAGAGTGACATAAGCTTACACCCGAGTAAGTGGGTTGTTGCGTATGGGAGTAAAGGGGACTTGTTACTTAATGCTATGGTTGGGTTTTACCTTAATGATCTTTGGTAGTTGCGGATGCTTGCTAGAGTTCCAATCATAAGTGCATATGATCCAAGTACGGAAAGTATGTTAGCTCATGCCTCTCCCTCATATAAAATTGCAATAATGATTACCGGTCTAGTTATCAATTGCCTAGGGACAAATCCTTCTCTTGTGTTACAAAAGCTTTCTACTAAACAACTAACTTTTATTATCTTGCAATTTACTCGTAGTTTTATTCTCGCAAAGTACTCCTAGTTTTATTCTTGCAAAGTAGTTCTAGCATTACACCTACAAAGTACTTCTAGTTTCATACTTGTTCTAGGTGAAGCAAACGTTAAGTGTGCGTAGAGTTGTATCGGTGGTCGATAGAACTTGAAGGGAATATTGATTCAACCTTTAGCTCCTCGTTGGGTTTGACACTCTTATTTATTGAGAAAGGCTACAACTGATCCCCTATACTTGTGGGTTATCATGACCTTTTTCTGGCGCCGTTGCCGGGGAGCAATAGCGTGGGGTTGATATTCTCATGTGTGCTTATTTTCTTTATCACTAAGTAGTTTTTATTTTCTATTCTAAGTTGTTCTCGATCTATAGTTATGGATATGGAACATGAAACACCCAAAAAAATAGTTGTACTTGCTACTCATGGAGACGGGGAACCTCCTAAAACCCTCGATACTGGTTATGTGGAAAACATTAAATACTACTTTGATAATCTTGATAAATCTCCATTCAACTTGATAATGGGAGTTACTTTGGATCAACGGGAATACTTTAGGGATTATCGCTTGTCTCAAAAAGGGAAACACTTATGGGATCAAATTAAAATATTGCGTTGGTATGCTTGGAATTTATGCTTAATGTGTGATTATACTTGTTGCTCTAGGATGGAGGCTCCACACCTCCCCTTTCAATGTGAATTTAATGATAATGAAACCTTGGCTTCTTATGCTAATGGTATATATGATTACAATGATGTGGAACAAATAGAAGAATTTGTTGCTTTTAAAGGTGCTTATGAAATTAAATCTTTGTTTGAAAAGTATGAAGATTGTGATGCTGCTATTTACAGATCTGAAAATTATGCTATACTTAAATATTGCCATAAGAATTATGAATATAATGCCTATATTGATGAGTTTATTGAGAAAGTCTCCGCTATCCAAGAAGTGACTAATATTTTGCAGGCTCCTATGGAAGAAGAAATTGATGACACTGTGAGCTCATTAGATGAAAAAGATGAGAAGGAGAGCGAAGAACAAAAGGAGGAAGAGCGGATTCGCTACCCGTGCCCACCTTCTAATGAGAGTAACTCTTCAACTCATACATTGTTTAATTTCTCTTCGTGCTTACTGAAGGATGATTGCTATGATCCCTTGGTTTCGTTTGAAATATCCCTTTTTGATGAAATTGAAGCTTGCTATGCTTGTGGCCATGATGCCAATTTGAATGATGCTTATGGAGATGAACTTTCTATAGTTCCTTATGTTAAGAATGAAATTGTTCCTATTGCACCCACATATGATAGTCCTATTATCTTTTTGAATTCTCGCAATTACACTATATCGGAGAAGTTTGCACTTATTAAGAATTATATTGACGGTTGCGTTTTATCGTTGCACATGATGATTTTGATGGATATAATATGCATGTGCTTGCTGATCCTAATTGCAATTATTATGAGAGAGGAACTATATTTCCACCTCTCTATGTTTCCAATACGATAAAATTGCAAGAAACTGTTTATGCTATGTATCGTCCTTTATTATGTGTGCATGAATTGTTCTTTTATGACATGCCGATGCATAGGAAGAGAGTTAGACTTCGTCATTATATGATATGTGTTGCTTTTTGCTCACTACTAAATTACAAATCATTGTTAATTAAAATTGGCTTTGATATACCTTGGGATCCGAGTGGATCCATTGCATGAGCACTTTATGCCTAGCTTAATGGCTTTAAAGAAAGCGCTGCCTGGGAGACAACCCGGAAGTTTAGAGAGTCATTTTATTCTGCTGTGTGCTTTTAAAAAGTTTAAAAACAAAACAATATAGAGGGTAACCTAAAACTTTTACAAAAAGAAAAGTGAAAGTGAGACAGATGAGCAATGTGGAAGTGGGGGCTAGCCTTGAACTTTGTTCATGCCCATGGAAACTTTGTGAACCTTGATTACAGAAAAATTTCAAAAATAATAATTATCCCTTTGTAAAAATCCATTGTATTATAAAAATAATGTGCCAGGATTTACCTTTAGGATGTTTAAATTGCTTGTTTGGTGTGTGCTGTGAAAAAAATAAACTTTTGCTGTAGTGCTTGAATTTTTTTATTTTACTGGAACGTGAAAAAATTCTGAAATTTTTACACAGTATGGATATGAATTTTTTTTACTTTTTCCTAAATTTTTAGAATTTTTGGAGTTATATAAGTATATGTGTCATTTGCATCTTTACAGACTGTCCTGTTTTCACAGATTGCTGTTATAGTTTCTTTATTTGCGTATGTTTGAAATCTTGTTGAGCCCCATTGACTTGGGAGCCATAGAATTGTGATAGCATACGGTGGGTAATGTTTTATTATAATTATTCAATAACTAGCAAAGTGGCCCGCTCGATGCGCGGGCTAGAATTTTATAAGTTCCATAATAAGACTAGATTATCTGGTTTATCTAAAGAAATAAAACCATATATGATATCATTTACAAATATGTACGTGTTTTATATCCATTTATCATTACCTTCTAATTATGCGTTGCATGTCATACTAACTACATTTTTATGATCAACCACGTTGTTAATATTATATTTGTAACGTTTTTCTGGTACTTTTATCATGCTACATTGTTATATCCTTTTCTGTAAAAATATATTTTATAGTTTGATTTTTTTCATGCAGGCATAGGTAAATTTGCTAAAATTGTGAAAGTTTGACATATTAATTTTATTTTTAGTGGTTGTTTATTCTAAGTGATTTTTAAAATTCTTCTATGTCGTTAGTGGTTGTTTATTTTTAGTGCAAGGTATTTATTTTCACGACCATTTAGCTAGACACGTGCACTAAGAAGCACCATTGTTGGCTCATATTTTCACATATGCAAATTTGGATCTAACAATGTATAGTATGGCAATGTTTCCACGGGCCGCACCAGGTTGATACTTCACTTTCCCCTTTCTCAGGTCTTCTTGTCCTTTCAGTAGCTCCTAGTCATGAAACAGACGATCCAGTTGGATCCACAACTTGAGAGGATCACTCTGAAGGTCCCCTGGTTTTTGTGGTTGGTGGTCCCCACTTGCACGCACTCTGCTGCTCTAGTCACGTGTACGGCCATTGGCTGGCCTTCTATGGCGACTTGTTTGGCAAATGTTCCGCCACTTCAATCTCCTCCTTTTACTCTCACCTTGAACTTCCTATCAGGTTTTGGGATATGGGGAACAACGAATCAACCTCATGCATGTAGTATAGGCTCTTTGTTAAGTTTGTGTGTTCTTCGCCGCGACAACATCTAGATGGTTGAGATTGTGTCATATGGAATAAGGTTTTGTAGCTCCATCATTGTAGCAGTGTGACCATTGTGGTCTACTCCATGCATGGATCCATTGGTTACCATGAGTTGCTTTATCATGTTTTTTTACTTTTTAGTTCAATGTTGGTGCCATAGTTTGTTAGCGTCTATTGTGATTGTAGTCTACTATTCATGGAGAAAGCATGCTCAATGATCTTAGGGTCCCACCAGTAAAGCACGGCCGCTGTTAAAAAGGATAATGAGAAGTACATGCACACTTGAGGAGAACATTTTATGAATTATTTTCTAAGCCTTTTATATGTTTTACTGTTGGTAGTCTAGAAATATATGTCTACATGCATACTTTTTTCAAACAAAATTGAGGAGCAGAAAATGTATTTTCGCTGGGAAATAAATAAAGAGTTCAGTGGAACTCGGCCTCTGCAGGCACTTTTCGACGGTGAGAGTAGCTACTATTGGTTATTTCTGGAATTCGAGATGCATGCAACAACTCTCTCAAATAACTCTTCACAAGGCTGTTAACGCTACAACCCACCGTGTACTTTCCAGTGATGGGTCTTTACGAGAGGCTAAGCTAGCTAGCTAAGCTAATGTTAGCTTGATGGAATTATCTTTGTCGTGCCAGGTTCTTTGTTTATTCCTCTCTCACATGTGGTACATATTACGGGGGTATCCACACGTATATATATATGCTTGCTGCACCTAGCCAAATGGGATTTGGAATTCTACTCCTATATGATTTACACATGTGATTATTTTAACAGCTACCTAAGGCAAGATCAAGTGGTACCTTGCTTTGTTGAAGGGGTTCTGGCCAGTTCACACTCCCATCCGTGCTTGCGCATAATTGATCGTTGATGGAAACACATATCGAGCTCTGTCAATCATTGGTCACCTGCTGCTCTGGACAACATATAGACCCACAGGGCCTTGCCAACTACGATGCTCTATATAACTGAAAAATAGTTACATATAAAAATAAGATTGTGAACCGCAATAAGCCTGGCTCTTATATTTCAAAATTTGTTGCATACACTATATATATGAATGGTATTACTGATGGAAGTATGTTAGTGTCGATTGGAACATTCATTAACACACCTGCTAGTTTGGAATGAATTGAACTTACTTGGTTTAGGCTAATTGTAAATAAAACATGGTGCTATATATGTATCACAGAAAGAAATTCAGAGAGAAGAGAGAAAAAGATTGGAAAACTCACTATCAGGTCCATTGTAGAATTGCAGGAAATCAACATTCATGTCTCCTTTCATGTTTAAACATCAACATTCTAGAGCTCTTTTGCCATACATTACTGGGAACCATGTAACCATGCATATAGTTACAGCTATCTGTATATATATAGCCAAAAAATTTAAATCTGATTATCTGATCTAACAACAAAAAGTATACAATCCAGCAGTTACATATATGGAAAATATTCACAAAATTGTTTTTATTCTTGGTGATCAAGTCGATTGCATAGTTATTTTGATGCGATCAACTTCAAGGATGAAAATAGAGTAGAGATCCCCATGTCATTAGTCCCGTACAGTTCCTTCACCCGATAGCCTCACGACACCCACGGTAGCCTATGTTGGCACAGACCCGACCTTGACGACGCACACCTCGAGTATTTTCTGACGACGGCACGCGTACAAGCTACAGCCGATTACTTTCCGGCCGGTTGAGCGGAGGCCCGCCGTATGTAGACCTGTTTCGTCGAGACGGGCAGGACGTATACGGCGAGGTGCAAGCTAAACCTGAAGTAGCTAGCCTAGCTGGTAGATCGATTCCCTCCAGGATGGATCACACACGTACAGAAAGCTAGCTTAGCTAAGCTAGCGATCAACTCAATACGAGCTAGCACAATGCCTTGATCTGTCGATCTCGCCGAGACACGGTGTAACACACACACCCACGGTACACACGGAGACTTGTTCATGTCCAACCCAGACAATGACTGTGTGGTTGCATCATTACACCTTCTCCGCCTCCGCATCAAACAATTGTAAGATTGATTCAGTGATTGGCCTAAAAATATATATATTGGATTGTTGCAGGCATGGTTCGAGCCTGGAACATGACAAGATTAATTATGAGAGAGGAAAAGGATTGGGGAGAGACACGAATTGACCTGTGACATTAAAGCAGGACATACACGAATTTGGGAAAAAGAAAGCTAAGGACCAAGGAGCTATGTACCTAGACCTGAGCGAGGAGGTCGTGGGCTGCTGCTTGTTGGAGACGCCACAAAAGAGAAGAGGTGTCAGGGATTATAGAATCGATGGTGATGTTTTTTAGAGCGATCATGGTGTTGTTGGATAGGTGATTATGGAAAGATGGAGTCTGAACAGGTGGAGGAGGACCTGATCACGTCTATCCCTTTGTGCGTGTTTTTTTTACTGATTGAAAGGTTATTTCGGTAAGGGCATTGGTGGGTAATTTACTTGACATTTTAAGACATTAGCAAGATCAAATGGTTGTTATTCTCTAATCCATTAAATAAACGGTCGGATGCTTCTAATTTTTGAGGGATTTTCAAATTAATTCTCTTTTTTCTGGTTAACCCGTCAAGCGCTTTTTATATATAACCGATGTTACAGCAGGACATGATGGGATTTGATGTTATATGTACTAACCCCTCTAATAAAAAGTTCGGTTAAGTTTTGTGTGGATGAAGTGTTTGAAGATCGAGGAGGTATCGATATGAGGAGAATAAGGAGAGGCAAGAGTTCAAGCTTGGGGATGCCCAAGGCACCCGAAGTAAATATTCAAGGAGACTCAAGCGTCTAAGCTTGGGGATGCCCCGGAAGGCATCCCATTCTTCTTCGACAATTATCGGTATGTTTCGGTTTTTGTTTTGTTCACATGATATGCGTAAATTCTTGGAGCGTCGTGTGCTTTTTATTTTTCTTTTAATAATGCACCATGCTGGTATGAGATAGTCCTTGGTTGATTTATAGAATGCTCTATGCACTTCACTTATATCTTTTGAGTATGGCTTTATAGAATGCTTCATGTGCTTCACTTATATCTTTTGAAGTTTGGATGCCTGTTTCTCTACATTTGGAAAACTGTTATTTGTAGAATGCTCTTTTGCTTCACTTATATGTATTATAGTGTGGTCTTTTGTAGAAAGAATTAAACTCTCATGCTTCACTTATATCTATTTAGAGAGTCAACAGGAATTGGTCATTCACATGGTTAGTCATAAAATCCTACAGAAAACTTGTAGATAACTGAATATGATAAGTTTTATTCCTTGCAATTGTTTTGCGATATTGAGATGGTAATATGTGGGAGGTACTAGTGAATAATTTTGGTTTAGTAAGGATATTGGTGTTAAGGTTAGTGATTCCCGAAGCATGCACGTATAGTCTTTAGTTATGCTAAGAAGTTGGAGCATGATTTATTATTGAGTATCTTCCTTTGCGTGGAGGTTGGGGGGCACACGATGGTTAACTCCTACCAACCTCCCCCCTAGGGGCATGCGTAGTAGTACTTTGCTTCGAGGGCTAATAGACCTTCACAATAAGTATGTGAGTTCTTTATGACTAATGTGAGTCCATGGATTATACGCACTCTCACCTTTCCGCATATTGCTAGCCTCTTCGGTACCGTGCATTGCCCTTTCTCACCTCAAGAGTTGGTGCAAACTTCACCGGTGCGTCCAAACTCCGTGATATGATACGCTCTATCACACATAAGCCTCCTTATATCTTCCTCAAAATAGCCACCATACCTACCTATCATGGCCTTTCCATAGCCATTCCGAGATATATTGCCATGCAACTTCCATCATCATCATATACATGACTTGAGCATTCATTGTCATATTTCTTTGCATGATCGTAAGATAGCTAGCATGATATTTTCATGGCTTGTCCATTTTTTGATATATTTGCTAGACTAGATCATTGCACATCCTGGTACTAGGGATGAAAACGGAGCGGAAACAGACGGAACTAGGTGCTACCACATTTGTTTTCATTTTTTTGCAGAAGCGTAAACAAATACAGAAACCCCGGAAATGAATTCGGAAACAGATACTACCGGAAACGGACACAGAGTGAATGTAGAGCGGACATGGAAACAGAAGTGTGTGTTGACCGAAACATAAAACCCCCTTGAATCATAGAGAAATACACACAAAAAACAATTTTTTTAATGAATTGTTAACTTGGCTACAAAATAATATAGTTGTGTTAGCAATTTAGGGTCGTATTGTAGTACTACTAGACAATTCTGTATAGGGTCTAGTTGAGTATGTGTGTGGTAGTAGAAGTTGGTCCTCAAATGATCCATTCTGCTCATTGTGTCATTGTGTGTTGTTTCGTAGTTGGGCTACAAAGCAGCCATAGGCCTATAGTAGAAACAAAATTTCCATATTCACGGAAACGGAAAGTTCCGTTTCCACGTCTGTTCCACCGGAAAACACCGTTCTGTTTTCCGTTTCCGCATAAAAAATTCCATTTCCACTTCCGTTTTGCAAATTTCCATTTCTGTTTTCATATTTCCTCTCTGTTTCCAATTTTCCTTTGGAAAGCAGAAACTTTCCACTCCATTTTCATCCCTGCTACTTGTATACTGCGTTGGTATTTCCCCGAAGAGGAGAGGATCATGCAGTATATTAGAGATAAGTATTTCCCTCAGTTAAGAACCAAGGTTATCAATCCAGTAGGAGAACCAAGCAAAATCCCGTTCAGCGCACCAGCACACACAAAAGCAAACACTTGCACCCAACGCAAATAAGAGGGTTGTCAATCCTCTTAGCGGTTATTTGCAAGGATTAATTCTGATAGTGGTAGATAGATAAACTAAAATACTAAATAAAATAAAAGTAAATAAATTGCAGCAAGGTATTTTTAGGTTTTTTTTATATATGATAAAGTAGACCCGGGGGCCATAGTTTTCACTAGAGGCTTCTCTCTCGAACACATAGCATACGGTGGGTAAACAAATTACTGTTGGGCAGTTGATAGAAAAGCAAATAATTATGAAGGATTCATGGCAATGATCATGTATATAGGCATCATGTCCTTGACAAGTAGACTGACTCCTGCCTGCATCTACTACTATTACTCCACCCATCGACCGCTATCCAGCATGCATCTAGGGTATTAAGTATGAAACAGAGTAACGCCTTAAGCAAAATGACATGATGTAGACAAAGTAAACTCAAGCAATATGATTAAACCCCATCTTTTTATCCTTAATGGCAACAATACAAATACGTGTCATGTCCCTTTCTGTCACTGGGATTGAGCACCGCAAGATTGAACCCATCACAAAGCACCTCTCCCATTGCAAGATAAATATATCTAGTAGGCCATGCCAAATCGATAGATCGGAGAGAAATACAAAGCTATAATAATCATGCATAAAAGAGTTCAGATAAGACTCAAATATTTCTCATGAATAATCTGATCATAAACTCACAATTCATCGGATCCCAACAAACACACCGCAAAAGAAGATTACATCGGATAGAACTCCAAGAACATCGAGGAGAACATGGTATTGAAGATCAAAGAGAGAGAAGAAGCCATCTAGCTACTAGCTATGGACCCGTAGGTCTGTGTTAAACTACTCACACATCATCGGATGGGCAGCAAGGTTGATGTAGAAGCCCTCCGTGATCGATTCCCCCTCCGGCAGAGTACCGAAAAAGGCCTCCAGATGGGATCGCGAAAGAACAGAGGCTTGCGGCGGCATAAAAGTTATTTGGGGTGGCTCTCTGTTGGCTTCCCAATATTTGAGAATTTATAGAAGTGGAATTAGGTCAAACGGAGCCACGAGGGCCCCACAAGGCATCAGGGCGCGCCCCTCTGGGGTCGCACCCTGTTGCCTTGTGGAGGCTTCGTGAACCTTCGTTTGGTACCGATTTCCTGAAAAATCAAAAACAAGCAAAAAACAGCAACTGGCACTGGGCACTAGGTCAATAGGTTAGTCCCAAAAAAATGATATATAATTGCATATAAAAACATCCAAGATTGATACTATAATAGCATGGAACAATAAAAAATTATAGATACGTTGGAGACATATCAAGCATCCCCAAGCTTAATTCTAGCTCGTCCTCGAGTAGGTAAATGATAAAAATAGAATTTTTGATGTGGAATGCTACCTAACATGTTTCATCTTGTAATCTTTCTCTTACGGTATGAATAATAAGATCCGAATGATTCAAGGCAATAGTCTATAGTTTGACATAAAGACATCAATACTCAGGCATACTAATAAACAATCATGTCTTTCAAAATAAAAATGCTAAAGAATGTTATCCCTACAAAATCATATAATCCTGTCATGCTCCATCTTCTTAGCACAAAATACTTATCATGTACTACCCCGATGACAAGCCGAGCAATTGGTTCATACTTTTTAACGCGCTTCAGCTTTTTCAACCCCCACGCAATACATGAGCGCAAGCCATTGATATAGCACTATGTGTGGCATAGAGTGTGGTGGTAGAGATCAATAAGTGGATGTCAAAAAAAAGAAGATAGTCTCACATCGACGAGGCTAATCAACGGGCTATGGAGATGCCCATCAATTTATGTCAATGCGAGGAGTAGGGATTGCCATGCAACGGATGCACTAGGAGCTATAAGTGTATGAAAGCTCAACATGAAAAACTAAGTGGGTGTGCATCCAACTTGCTTGCTCATGAAGACCTCGGGCATCTGAGGTAGCCCATCATCGGAATATACAAGCCAAGTTCTATAATGAGAAATTCCCACTAGTATATGAAAGTGACAAAATAGGAGACTCTCTATATGAAAAACATGGTGCTACTCTGAAGCACAAGTGTGGAAAAAAAAGGATAGTAACATTGCCCCTTCTCTCTTTTTCTCTCATTTTTTTGTGGGCTCTCTTTGGCCTCTTTTTTTTAGAACGGTCTCATGGACCTCATCCCCACTTTTTCGAGGACTCATTAGTCTCCACCATTCTTTCCTCACTGGGACAATGCTCTAATAATGATGATCATCACACTTTTATTTACTTACAACGCAATGTTACAACTCGATACTAGAACAAAAATATGACTATATATGAATGCCTCTAGCAGTGTACCAGGATGTGCAATGATACTAGCGTAACATGTATAAAAAATGATGAACGGTGGCTGAGCCACAAATACTATGTCAGCTATATGATCATGCAAAGCAATATGACAATGATGATGTGTGTCATAAAAATGGAACAGTGGAAGTTGCATGGCAATATATCTCGGAATGGCTATGGAAATGCCATGATAGGTAGGTATGGTGGCTGTTTTGAGGAAGATATAAGGAGGCTTATGTGTGATAGAGCGTATCATATCATGGGGTTTGGATGCACCGGTGAAGTTTGCACCGACTCTCGATGTGAGAAAGGGCAATGCACGGTACCGAAGAGGCTAGCAAATTGCGGAAAGGTGAGAGTGCATATAATCCATGGACTCACATTAGTCATAAAGAACTCACATACTTATTGCGAAAGTTTATTAGCCCTCGAAGCAAAGTACTACTACGCATGCCCCTAGGGGGATAGATTGGTAGAAAAAAATCCATCGCTCGTCCCCGACCGCCACTCATAAGGTAGACAATCAAGAATAAATCATGCTCCAACTTCTTAGCATAACGACAGATCATACGTGCATGCTTTGGGAATCACAAACCTTAACACCAATATTCTTACTAAACCACAATTATCTACTAGCACCTCCCACATATTACCATCTTAATATCGCAAAACTATTGCAAGGAATCAAACATATCATATTCAGTGATCTACATGAAAGTTTTTATTATATCCCTCTTGAATACCTATCATATCAGGACCAAATTCATAACCCGTGCATATTACCATTGCTATTCATTAGACTCTCAAAAATATGTAAGTCAAGCATGAGAGTGCAACTATTTCTTTAAAATATAACCACCGCAGTGCTCTAAAAGATATAAGTGAAGCACTAGAGCAACTGCCTAGCTCAAAAGATATAAGTGAAGCACATAGAGTATTCTAACAAATCACGAATAATGTGTGTCCCTCTCAAAAGGGTGTGTTCAGCAAACATGATTGTGACAAACTAAAAATTGAACAAAAGCAATCAAACTATATCACAAGACGCTCCAAGTAAAACACATATCATGTGATGAATAAAAATATAGCTCCAAGTGAGTTACAGATAGATTGTAGACGAAAGAGGGGATGTCTTCCGGGGCATCCCCAAGCTTAGACGCTTGAGTCTTCCTTGAATATTACCTTGGGGTGCCTTGGGCATCCCCAATCTTAGGCTCTTGCCGCTCCTTATTCAATTATCCATCGTAGTCTCACCCAAAACTTGAAAACTTCAGCACAGAAAACTCAACAGAAACCTCATGAGATCCGTTAGTATAACGAACAAACCTTAAACTTTAGGTACTGTTGTAAATTGATTCATATTTAGTATTGGAATAATGATACTGTACTCCAACTTCTCCATGACTCGTACCCCCCGATACGATCCATAGATTCATCAAAATAAGCAAACTATGCAACAAAAACAGAATCTGTCTAAAACAGAACAGTCTGTAAAGATCTATTTAAAAGCCATACTTATGTAACTCCAAAAATTATGAAAAATTAGGAAATAGTGGGAAATTAATATATAAATACTTTTTAAAAAATTCAGAATTTTATCATGCTCCAGAAAAAAAATCAAAATTCCAGCACTGGACGCAAAAGTTTCTGTTTTCCAACAACATCAATCATACTATCTTCCAAATCATCCCAAAGGCATTACTTGGCACAAACACTAATTAAAAGATAAATACACAATCATAACAGAGGATATAATTGTGTAAACTCACAAGAACATAAAGTAAAAACAAAAATTTATTTTATTCATTGGGTTGCCTCCCAACAAGCGCTATTGTTTTATGCCCCTAGCTAGGCATAATGCATAGTTTCAAGTGTTGTCATCCTTCAAGTTAATTCCATATGTGGCCCTAATAATAGATTCATAAGGTGCTTTAATTCTCTTTTTAGGGAAGTGTTCCATCCCTTTCTTTAATGGTAATTGAAATCTTATATTACCTTCTTTCATATCAATAATAGCACCTATTGTTCGTAGGAAGGGCCTACCAAGTATTGAGGGGCAAGAAGGATTGCATTCAATATCAAGAACAATAAAATCTACGGGCACATAATTTATATTTTCAAGAATAAGCACATCATTTATTCTACCCATTGTTTTTTAATAGTGCTCCGCAAGATGCAAATTAAGGGAACAAGGATCCATATCAGTGAGACCTAGCACATCACACAAAGACTTTGGTATAGTGGAAACGCTAGCACCAAGATCACATAGAGCATTACATTCATAATCTTTAATTTTGACTTTAATTGTAGGTTCCCATTCATCTTGTAATTTTCTAGGAATTGAAACTTCTAACTCAAGTTTTTCTTCATGCGCTTTCATCATGGCTTCTACAATATGTTTAGTGAAAGCTTTATTTTGTTCATATGCATTTGGTGAATTAATCATGGTTTGCAACAAGGAAATACACTCAATTAAAGAACAACTATCATAATTAAAGTCCTTGTAATCCAAAGTAGTGGGTGCATTACTATTTAAAGTTTTGACATCTCCAAACCCACTTTTTTCATTTTTATCATTAAGATTGTCACCCTCCAAGCAATTGGGACTCCTTCTATCTAAAGTTGACTCTTCTTCAGTCCCTTTTCATAAAATTTTATGTTACTAAATAACGATTCAATAGGAGTGACACCAATCATTTTAATGTCTTCATCATTACTACGGTAGAAACCGGGTGGAATAGCTTTTTCTAGAAATTCTCGCTTAGCTCTCAACCTAGCGGTCCTTTATTTAATTTCATTAATGGAGACATAGATAGATTTTTAATAGACTCATTTATATCATGCTTGGGTGGCAAAATTTTAGATTTGAGATTTTCCACATCATGAGCAATTCTATCCATGTTCCTAGCCAATTCATCAACTCTATTCAAATTTTCTTCTATCATAGCATTGAAATTCTTTTGCGAATTAATAAATTCTTTAATATTACTTTCAAGATCAAAGAGAATCCTATTATTATTATTATTATTATTATAAGAACTAGCAAAGTGGCCCACCCGATGTGCGGGCTTGACTTTTATAAACTTTTATCATGAGAATGAGTTTTTTGTCTAAATAGAATTGCAACCAAATATGACAACATTTCACAAGTATGAGCCTTTTGCAAACATAATTGTCTTAGTTGTGTTTGGATCTCCCATTGATCTATAAATATATGAATATATATATTATGCAGTAATTATGTTCCTGCTTGTTCTGCATCTTTAGTTTTGTACTATTATTGTGAGAAGACTATGTCACAAAAGTTATAATATACTTCCCCCTATTTTGAACATAATTTCTCTGTTTAACCAAATATAGAACAAAACAACATTAAATTATAAACAATATGGAAGGGATCCACACGAGAAATTAAACCTAGAAAACACATGTAATTCCTTCGACATAATGCTATGGTAGTCTGGAGTTAGTCATAGATCGTTTATCTCCAATCCAAATAATTTGTGTTTACCTCTCCTGAGACTAAGTACCTCTCGGTAGCAGCAACACACCGCTAAGCTTACCATCATGTGTGCAGAGAATATCTATGAAGAAATTACCTTGCAATAGTGCACAATTATTTCTATTTAATTTTTCCATATCCAGTTCTTTTTTCATCTACTACATAAGATGAGAGAGACAATGTTGATATGATGGATGAATGTGACACCCTGGTTTTCGCTCCTTGTTTTTTTCCTTCGCGGGATTTGACTCCCGTCTTTTTTTTCCGGTGTTATTGGATTTTCTCTTGCCTTTGGGTATATGAAGATGGTCACTTAGCCTTGCCTCTCCCATCCAACCAGAGATTCTCTCCAGTCAAACCTTGCCACCCAAGCTTTTTTTTCTCAGGACTTTGCCACTGAAACCCTACTATCCGGTCTACCGGAAGGGAAACCCTAATTCCTCCCGTTACAAAGGAACCCCAATTTCCTTTGATCTTTTGCCTCCCAAATTCTTCCCAGTGATCATCCTATCTTTTTAAACCCTGGATATGTAAAATATTGCCAAGTCATTTGCAATATTTTTCATTTAAAATTAATTCCTTTTTCTGCTGTTTAAAGGAATTAAATCCAGGAAAATATCTATCCATCTCCAAAGTTCATGAAAACTTGTGGAGATATTCTTTGTGATCATATTGAGCTCCCATAAAAATATTGGCCATAATTAAATAAGGGAAATTGCATTTTCCGATTTAAAGCCAATATTGCACTTTGGGCACTTTCCAAAGGAACTACCATTTTGGTAGCCAGGAAAAATCCCAAATAATTTGTGGAGCTTCTCCTATCCATATCTTCACCATTTACATCAAGATCCCAAGTTCCACAGATCAAATTTTGAGAGCATCATCCAATTCTTGTTTCTGGATTAATTTTGAGGTTGTGAAGCAACTATATTTCATATTGATTCAAAAATTATCAAATTAATCCAGGACCTCAAATTCCATATATGATGTGAGTATGCAAAAATTCACATCATTTTATCTAGCCAATTTCTTCCAAAAATTCCATCTAGTTTCTGTCCAGATCCATGCTCTGTGAAGGACGTACCACTTTGGCATTTCCAATTGAGCTGAAATTTTCCCAGTACCTTCATATATCCAAATCATCACCCTCCACCAAAATTCATCTCATTCCGTCAAGCCATATGAGTGCAGCTTCAAGATTCAGTTTCTGGACCAAATTTTGCATTACAAAGGAAGTATATGCAAATGCGGTCCAAATTGCTTCAAATTTTTCCAGACTCTTCTCCTTCCTACCACATTTACCTGTGACAACTTTTCCAGCTCATTGGCACCTCTGTTTGATCACAACTTCCTCTCCAAGTTTCTGACCAGAAACTGCTCTGGATCCTCTTGATCACTCTAGAGCAATCCTGGTCCATCCATTGATCCCTATCATCTATTTGACCAGTGCCTGTCGTGTTTGACAAGGTCTGGGCGGCAGCCACGCACCACAACACGACATGCCAGTGGTGACCACGGGCATAGCAAGCAGCAGTAGCGCTCTGTGCACCCATCTCGTCGGACCAGCCAACTCGAGCTGCCACGGCGTGTCCTGGCATGCCGACCTGACTCCCCGTCGTCCGCTTCCTCCTCTTCGGTCACTTCCCCCTCCATTCTCTTCCTCCTTGTGCCGCGATGAACCTCGCCATGGCACTGCTCCGCCCGTGACCTCCGTCGTCGCCTTCCTCTCTGTCCTCTTCTTCCCCGATCTCTCTCGAGTGCTCCCGAGGCCTCTCCCCTCCTCGCGAAGCCGCTCGACACCGCAACCGTCCAGCCACGTCGCCTCGGAGCTCCAGTATGCGGCTGCGATCGTCGCCGCGGCCGAGCTTATCCTCCCTCGCCGGCTGCCTATAAATAGGCCCGGCCCGAGCCCCTCTCAGCTCACACCACCTCCTCCCTCCCTCTCTGGTATCCCCGAGCTCCAGTAGCTCGAGCATCAGTGCTCAATCGCGCCGCCCTAGCCACCATAGCCGCCGCCAACCCCTGCTCAAATTCGAGCGCCACGACCGTCTCCGGCACCGCCCGAACCCCTCCCCGAGCGCGCCGTTCCCCGGCGAGTCCGCCCCTCCACTTGGCCGCCCCGGAAAACCCCCAGGTCGCCGGAACCCCCATCGGGGCCGAACCTCGGCCGCTCTGCGTCGCCGCATCTCCAGCCTTCTCCGGTCGCCATGCTTCCCACCCCCTGATGAGGCACTCGCCGGCGTACCCATCCGTGGCCTCGGCCGCCCTGGAGAGCCACCGGAGTACCGGAGCCCCTCGCCGGAGCCGCGCTCCTGTCGCCATGTCGGGGCAGAGGAGAGGAGGAGGAAGGAGAGAAGGAGGGAGGAGAGAGAGAGCCGCGCGGGGCCCGACTGTCGGCGTCTTGAAGCCGGCCACGTCGCATAAGTGGCGGCGTACTCTACGGAGTACGCTACCGCCTCGTCGGACGCGCAGTTCAGGAAGTGCGCTTTCTGCGTCACCCCCCTGCGCGGTGCAGTTGGGCCTGGCCCAGGTGAACAGCGGCAACAGCGGCCAGACTCGGCCCGAGTGGCCCAGTAAGCACAGTCTTCTTTTATTATTTTCCAGAAAAAAATCAGTCAGGGACCCGATAGTAAATATTCATTTTACAGGAAGGTCGCTACCCTTCAAACATCAATATCTTTTCATCCATAGCTCCGATTCAGGTGAATCCAACGCCCACTTCTTCAGTTCGTCGAGCCCGTTCCGATGCCATCACTTTCACCATGTTTACACTTTCTGAAAATGACCACTTTGCCCTTGCCCTATATTCAGCCCTCCGAGAGGGAATCTTTTCCGGCGAATCTTACGCGGGGTGATCGCACTTCTTTCCGTTGAATCCGTCGACCCCCAGGCAAGCCGACCATCTGATATATGCCCTAAAGCATTGCTCTGTGTTATTCCTGCGTGTTTAATTAATGCATATGCCTGTGTTAGTAATAATTAAACTACTGCTAGATTGAATTTGTTATTTACATTAGTTGTTAATGCTCATCATATTATCGCCCTAGTGGCTCGTAGATGACAGTATGGAGATAGGTTGTGCATTACTGTTGTTATTACAGTAATTAAGAATGTGACTTAATGACAACAACCTCCTCCGTCGACTGGATCGAGTCATAGTGTCACCTATCCGGACTTACCCGTGCAGCCACATTTGCTGGTATGGGACGGCCCTAGCTTGGTCTATTGTCTTGCCTCTTGTCGGTACCACCAAATAGAGAAGGTTATGCGTGCGCGCTACCCTGGCCCGGTAGGCGGCGATAACCTTGTGAGCCCAGTTTATGGTTATGTGCGCACGTCCCCGTTTGGGACAGTTTTGTTTGGCCACGACGGTGGCAGGTGTC
This sequence comes from Elymus sibiricus, assembly GCA_039707655.1. Taxonomy (NCBI): domain Eukaryota; kingdom Viridiplantae; phylum Streptophyta; class Magnoliopsida; order Poales; family Poaceae; genus Elymus; species Elymus sibiricus. The sequence continues at coordinate 396,213,951 of CM077672.1, forward strand.
ACGGGGTGACACAGGGGCCACCCAGGACATGACCCTGGGAGGGTATGATTGTCGGTGGGACCGTAAGAGTGCCAGGCAATAGACAAGGTTTTGTTGGAGCAGCACTGGTCCACCCGAATGGGAACATGTACTAAAGTACGAGGCCAGGCGCTCCATGGTGTGGGTAAAGTGCGCAACCTCTGCAGAGTGTAAATCTATTCGAATAGCCGCATCCTCGGTCATGGACAGTTCGTATAGGCCCCTATTTGGTCTGTGTCGAGTCTAGAGGAACAAACTATATAATGTTATTGCTAAGACTAAACCAGAGAATGGTAAGTTTTGTTAGACTTACTGTACCGATGCATGAACATCAGATGATGTTAGAGGTATGATTGCTAGCCATGTGATGGCTATGAGATGAGCGGTTGGATGACTGCAAAGTTTGGATCGGACTTGGATCATGAGAATATTCGAAGTATGGATTATTTATTTGATAGCTTTACTTTACCGTATTTATTTCAGTAGTTATCATGCTAGATAATCCTATCATAACATGATAGTTAATACTGTTAAGATAATAAATGCATGCTTGAATGCCATGGTTTGCTTTTCTTGGTGTATATGTTGGTTTGGTTTGCTTGCGAGTACATTCAAAAGTACTCAGCGGCCTTCAATGTGGCCAGGTTCACCTAAGGATTCGACGCCCTCTAGCGAGGAGCCGGAGTGTTCGCAGGCTAGAAGAGTAACCCAGTCAGATCCCTGTGGATTGGAGCCGCACCAGGACCATGCTGCCTTAGATAGAGCTTTTCCGCTGCCATCACCCTTGTGATATATCATGTAAGACTGATATATTCATTAATAGAAATGTCTGTGTTCATGATACTTGTTGTAAAAGCGCATGCCAGAGTGATCTCCTGGGCTGGCATGTGCGGCGACCGTCTGGCTACAGAGGTATTCAGGCGGGGCGCCACAACAGATGGTATCAGAGCCAGGCTGACCGTAGGTTACCCTAGCCAGATTTCATTGTCTTGTGCTCAGTAGAAAGCCCAGATGGATTTCAGCCATCTTTGCCGGACAGGCACGGCTACTATTGATCATAAGGCAACCCCCTAGGTTTATGGCTCCATCAGACCCCAACTCTCGTGGTCCTTGTCTTCGGGATGAAATGTCCACACCAGGCAACGACCCATGAGCCCTGAACCCCTAGGTAAACCAGATATTCCCACCTTGCTTGCTAACCATGGCATTTTTCTTCTCAAATCTAGTTTCCTTTGGGAAACGCATATAAAGTCCATCTTTTCCCCGACAACCCTAGGATCGTTGACCAAGCCACTTTGGCTATGGTCGTGCGTTGAGTTTGATGTTCCCTAAGGAAGTAGTAGGAGCTTGACCCCAATTGCTACGAAGGGCATTGTGTGGTTTTGCTTCTAAGTCCTTAGAGGTACATCGAGTGCGCTATATTAGTTATACTAGTGAATCTTCGGCCACATGTGTAAGGTCCGCAAACTTTGAGCTTTATTTGATTTTTGGTTTTTCGCAATTCTTGCTTCTTTTGTCGATTCCGTCTTCTTTCTCCGACTGGATCCATCCGCAAGAGCTGTCAGGAAGACCAACACACAACTTGGATAATTCCCAATAATCCAAATTCAGTAAGAGTCAAGTCAAACCAACTACCCGATATTCGAAGCATTATCACCGGATCGGTCAGGAATGAAGAATGGTCAGAAGCAGAATTTGAGTACAACCGACAAGGCCAGACTATAGCCAAGGGAGTTTGCCACAGAATAGATTACACCTAAGGAGCAAATTATTCGGTCCTCGACACAAGGATTACTTCAGTCAGTAGGGTGAATCTTGAGTTCTTCTCAATGGACTCAAGAATCATTTATTACCCACCGAAGACATACTACAGGAATGTGAATGTGCCGAGAGCAACAACAAAATTCTGGTATGTTGATATGAATTTCGAAGCATATTTTGGAATTTATCAGTGCATATACAAAAAATTTCCGGGCACCGTGAACAAGGCTTGCGAGGAATACAGATAAGTTTGCGGTTGCCCAGAATCAATGAGAATCTCATATGCCTGGAAGTTCAGCTAAACCGAATGGAATTATCTGTCAACTGCTCACTACTAGCAACACTTGGTTTGAATGCAAAGGGTATTCTGAATTTATTATCCATATGAAGTCTGCATCAGTTGTGCAACCTTTACAACAACCATCATCAGACCAGCAGAAGGACAAGTGGTGTGCATGACCAGCAAGATATCTTCAGTCAAGGTATGGACTATACCAAGTTCTGGCTCCGCTATGGGTAAATTTCGGATACTTCGGAAGGAAGCCAGAATCGGCCATCGGTCCGACTGCATATCATAGTGCAAGGCTTCTGGTACAAGGAACCCAACCTTCCTCCGCAAGCTACCAGAAGGAGCTTCTAACGCAAGACTCCAAATCTTCCTTAGCAAGCTATCATGAAAAGCTTTCAGCATAAGGTACCTGACCTTCCGCAGTAAGCCACATAAAGGAAAACTTCTGAGGTACGACACCCAGCCTTCTTCGGCACACTACCCTGGCAAAAGTTTCGAGCATAAGAAATTCAGCCTTCTTCAGCATGCCATCGTACCCGCAACAATCTTGTCAGAAGCACGAACTAGTCCAAACACACGTCCGCTTCAGAACTCGGTGGTTATGAAAGGATCTATCCTACCCCTGCATATGTTGTGAGCATGCAGTCCAGGGGATCAGTTCATGCGAGCCACTCGTACACGGGAATGACTGTGCTCAAGAGAAACGTCGGCCCCATACTTCAAAGAAGGATGTGAACACAGCAATCCCTACGAGATATGCAAGAGTAAATTGTGAATACAAGCCCAACCAGCTGGGATATGACCAAGGAGCCATGATGGTAGGTCATGACAAGTTCCCCAAAAGGAACCCCCAAGAACAAGGAAGTCTTGAATAAACAATCTCCGCGACGGTCAATGAAGTAAAGCTCCACAGACAAGGTGATATTGCCAATCCTTGTCAGACTCTTGCATATACGGCCACAACAATGCAGCCAGCATGTCATCATGAATATGGGCCATCAACCAAGATCAAAGGTTATGCTCCGAAAGATACACGGAATGATAGCCATACTATGTCAGCTCATTGGTCATAGCAAGGACCACAGAAGCTATATATGGCAGAGCCACCTCAGAGATTACCGTCTATGATTACTTTGTGATCATGCCCGACATTTCAGTTGGGAATCACCTGAGGACGAAGTCAGAATGCAAGAGACAGGAAGACAGCATCCGTATAGAACCGACAGCCTGATTGAGTATTCTGACAAGGTAAAAAGAGAGCCACTCCTAGCCACTCCAGGCCATACAAGCACGTGAATCCGGTACCCAGAAAGAATGTCTCGCCCTTGGCAGTCAGTGTAAGAGGTATCCCAATAAAACCCGAAGCAGCTAGTCCCAAGACATGGAAACCAGACTATTTGTCAATACTCGGAGCTACCCACCAACCCCAGCCAACAAACTACCAGCACAAAGGGTTTGCCTGACAGGAAAGAGAAGGATTCAATGCAGCCGTCGGAAAAAGACAGCACCGGAGCCATCAAAAGAGGCACTTAAGAGGTCAGTAAACAAATGAAGACAAGATAGCTGATGGACCCAAGTCGCACATAGGTAAGTCCCCTTAGCCGGGAGGTGAGCCCGGAAATCTCGAGGACGAGATTTTCTTAAGGGGGTAGGTTTGTGACACCCTGGTTTTCGCTCCTTGTTTTTTTCCTTCGCGGGATTTGACTCCCGTCTTTTTTTCCCGGTGTTATTGGATTTTCTCTTGCCTTTGGGTATATGAAGATGGTCACTTAGCCTTGCCTCTGCCATCCAACCAGAGATTCTCTCCAGTCAAACCTTGCCACCCAAGCTTTTTTTCTCAGGACTTTGCCACTGAAACCCTACTATCCGGTCTACCGGAAGGGAAACCCTAATTCCTCCCGTTACAAAGGAACCCCAATTTCCTTTGATCTTTTGCCTCCCAAATTCTTCCCAGTGATCATCCTATCTTTTTAAACCCTGGATATGTAAAATATTGCCAAGTCATTTGCAATATTTTTCATTTAAAATTAATTCCTTTTTCTGCTGTTTAAAGGAATTAAATCCAGGAAAATATCTATCCATCTCCAAAGTTCATGAAAACTTGTGGAGATATTCTTTGTGATCATATTGAGCTCCCATAAAAATATTGGCCATAATTAAATAAGGTAAATTGCATTTTCCTATTTAAAGCCAATGTTGCAGTTTGGGCACTTTCCAAAGGAACTACCATTTTGGTAGCCAGGAAAAATCCCAAATAATTTGTGGATCTTCTCCTATCCATATCTTCACCATTTCCATCAAGATCCCAAGTTCCACAGATCAAATTTTGAGAGCATCATCCAATTCTTGTTTCTGGATTAATTTTGAGGTTGTGAAGCAACTATATTTCATATTGCTTCAAAAATTCTCAAATTAATCCAGGACCTCACATTCCATATATGATGTGAGTATGCAAAAATTCACATCATTTTATATAGCCAATTTCTCCCAAAAATTCCATCTAGTTTCTGTCTAGATCCAAGCTCTGTGAAGGAAGTACCACATCATTTTATATAGCCAATTTCTCCCAAAAATTCACATCATTTTATATAGCCAATTTCCAATTGAGCTGAAATTTTCCCAGTACCTTCATATCTCCAAATCATCACCCTCCACCAAAATTCAGCTCATTCCCTCAAGCCATATGAGTGCAGCTTCATGATTCAGTTTCTGGACCAAATTTTGCATTACAAAGGAAGTATATGCAAATGAGGTCCAAATTGCTTCAAAATTTTCCAGACTCTTCTCCTTCCTACCACATTTACCTGTGACAACTTTTCCAGCTCATTGGCACCTCTGTTTGACCACAACTTCCTCTCCAAGTTTCTGACCAAAAACTGCTCTGGATCCTCTTGATCACTCTAGAGCAATCCTGGTCCATCTATTGATCCCTATCATCTATTTGACCAGTGCCTGCCGTGTTTGACAAGGTTTGGGCGGCAGCCACGCACCACAACACGACATGCCAGTGGTGACCACGGGCATAGCAGGCAGCAGTGGCGCTATGTGCACCCATCTCGTCGGACCGGCCAACTCGAGCTGCCACGGCGTGTCCCGGCATGCCGACCTGACTCCCTGTCGTCCGCTTCCTCCTCTCCGGTCACTTCCCCCTCCGTTCTCTTCCTTCTCGCGCCGCGACGAACCTCGCCATGGCACTGCTCCGCCCGTGACCTCCGCCGTCGCCTTCCTCTCTGTCCTCTTCTTCCCCGATCTCTCTCGAGTGCTCCCGAGGCCTCTCCCGTCCTCGCGAAGCCGCTCGACGCCGCAACCGTCCAGCCACGTCGCCCCGGAGCTCCAGTATGCGGCTGAGATCGTCGCCGCGGCCGAGCTTATCCTCCCTCGCCGGCTGCCTATAAATAGGCCCTGACCGAGCCCCTCTCAGCTCACACCACCTCCTCTCTCCCTCTCTGGTATCCCCGAGCTCCAGTAGCTCGAGCATCAGTGCTCAATCGCGCTGCCCTAGCCACCATAGCTGCCGCTAACCCCAGCTCAAATTCGAGCGCCACGGCCATCTCCGGCTCCGCCCGAACCCCTCCCCGAGCGCGCTGTTCCCCGGCGAGTCCGCCCCTCCACTTGGCCGGCCCGGAAGACCCCCAGGTCGCCGGAACCCCCATCGGGGCCGAACCTCGGCTGCTCTGCATCGCCGCATCTCCAGCCTTCTCCGGCCGCCGTGCTACCCACCCCCTGATGAGGCACTCGCCGGCGTACCCATCCGTGGCCTCGGCCGCCCTGGAGAGCCACCGAAGAACCGGAGCCCCTCGCCGGAGCCGCGCTCCTGTCGCCATGTCGGTGCAGAGGAGAGGAGGAGGAAGGAGAGAAGGAGGGAGGAGAGAGAGAGCCGCGCGGGGCCCGACTGTCGGCGTCTTGAAGCCGGCCACGTCGGATAAGTGGCGGCGTACTCTACGGAGTACGCTACCGCCTCATCGGACGCGCAGTTCAGGAAGTGCGCCTTCTGCGTCACCCCCCTGCGCGGTGCAGTTGGGCCTGGCCTAGGTGAACAGCGGCAGCAGCGGCCAGACTCGGCCCGAGTGGCCCAGTAAGCACAGTCTTCTTTTATTATTTTCCAAAAAAAAATCAGTCGGGGACCCGATAGTAAATATTCATGTTTGTGTTAGTAATAATTAATGCATATGCCTGTGTTAGTAATAATTAAACTACTGCTAGATTGAATTTGTTATTTACATTAGTTGTTAATGCTCATCATATTATCGCCCTAGTGGCTCGTAGATGACAGTATGGAGATAGGTTGTGCATTACTGTTGTTATTACAGTAATTAAGAATGTGACTTAATGACAAGAACCTCCTCCGTCGACTGGATCGAGTCATAGTGTCACCTATCCGGACTTACCCGTGCAGCCACATTTGCCGGTATGGGACGGCCCTAGCTTGGTCTATTGTCTTGCCTCTTGTCGGTACCACCAAATAGGGAAGGTTATGCGTGCGCGCTACCCTGGCCCGGTAGGCGGCGATAACCTTGTGAGCCCAGTTTATGGTTATGTGCGCACGTCCCCGTTTGGGACAGTTTTATTTGGCCACGACGGTGGCAGGTGTCACGGGGTGACACAGGGGCCACCCAGGACATGACCCTGGGAGGGTATGATTGTCGGTGGGACCGTAAGAGTGCCAGGCAATAGACAAGGTTTTGTTGGAGCAGCACTGGTCCACCCGAATGGGAACATGTACTAAAGTACGAGGCCAGGCGCTCCATGGTGTGGGTAAAGTGCGCAACCTCTGCAGAGTGTAAATCTATTCGAATATCCGCGTCCTCGGTCATGGACAGTTCGTATAGGCCCCTATTTGGTCTGTGTCGAGTCTGGAGGAACAAACTATATAATGTTATTGCTAAGACTAAACCAGAGAATGGTAAGTTTTGTCAGACTTACAGTACCGATGCTTGAACATCAGATGATGTCAGAGGTATGATTGCTAGCCATGTGATGGCTATGAGATGAGCGGTTGGATGACCGCAAAGTTTGGATCAGACTTGGATCGTGAGAATATTCGAAGTATGGATTATTTATTTGATATGCTTTACTTTACCGTATTTATTTTAGTAGTTATCATGCTAGATAATCCTATCATAACATGATAGTTAATACTGTTAAGATAATAAATGCATGCTTGAATGCCATGGTTTGCTTTGCTTGGTGTATATGTTGGTTTGGTTTGCTTGCGAGTACATTCAAAAGTACTCAGCGGCCTTCAATGTGGCCAGGTTCACCTAAGGATTCGACGCCCTCTAGCGAGGAGCCGGAGTGTTCGCAGGCTAGAAGAGTAACCCAGTCAGATCCCTGTGGATTGGAGCCACGCCAAGACCATGCTGCCTTAGATAGAGCTTTTCCGCTGCCATCACCCCTGTGATATATCATGTAAGACTGATATATTCATTAATAGAAATGTCTGTGTTCATGATACTTGTTGTAAAAGCGCATGCCAGAGTGATCTCCTGGGTTGGCATGTGCGGCGACCGTCTGGCTACAGTGGTATTCAGGCGGGGCGCCACAATGAAGACTTGGCTACTTGTTCTATGAGTATTTTATGGCTATTCTATTAACTTATTCATAGTCACTTTACTTTCTTATATACCTTTGGTTGGACCTCTCCATAGGTTCAGTTCTGTTTTTATAACACATATATTTAGGAGGTTTAACTTACATGTAGCTGCTACGAACGATGCATGATTAAACAAACTTGTACTGTTTTATATTGTTAGATTGTATATCTAACCATTTTCATATATGCACGCATCTTGATAGTTACTTGCGATCTCAGCCATATGGCTCACCGTATCTCTTTTTTTAATCTTCATGTGATGTGATAATATTGAGTAGTGAGTATAGTTTGCAGTTACTTTCAAAGCTGGATTGTTCAAGTATATGAAGCTTTTATACAATGGAAGTTGCATGTGATGAATCATTGATGTTTTCTCATATTGAAAATGCATTGGCCTAGTCATACATGATTGAGAAGAACGTACGGGTTGTCGTACACCCGAACCTTATATGGTTTATGATCTGCCGGTTAAGTGGTGCTAGAAGTTCTCCCACTCTTAGAGCCTGTCAAGGAGCTCCTGGTGGCTGCCAAAGACCTCTAGTGGATCTGGCAGAGTTTGCCACCTTGCTCATCATTGCAGATATCTATCCCATCTTCATTTTCTCTCCGATCAGGTTGTTGAACTATGTCTATGTACAACTTGTAATTGATTAAATCTCTATTGAAGAATATAAATTGGCCTGACACACAGGTACATATGCTCATTTTTAGAGAAAAGACATGCAATTGGCAGTGACAAGTTGTACATACCTTTCATTCACCATGACCTTGCTCTCAATGCGGGTGATCTTCTATGCCGTAGAGGTCCCTCGTGGGCTCATAGTCTGTATCATGTGTCAACGGTTTGTTGACATGCACTATAAATTGGTGCACGCACTATGGTCGTTCTTCTTGATGTCTTGATGCAAATCACACAATTCAAGTGATCTATTCCTAGTATGCGTGTGAAACTCTGACTGGGGATCTGAGGCATTTGATTCTCTTGCATACGTGATAAGTGCTTTGTTCTGTTAGTAGTAGCTTTGCAGGTAGAGATGTTTCTAGAATATCATTAACCATCACATGTCTATAAAAGAAATCTTCAGAGAAGAGCAGCCAACTAACTTTTAATTCATATGTACTCCAGTTAGAGTTACGATTGACCAAGTTTTGTTGAGTAGCATACTCAAGAAATTATATTCACCATGCTTCGATCTTTGAACTAAAAGGAGAACTTGATTCAATCAAATTTCCACTCATGCTAATTTTGGGGGCTTCGAAACTCCATGACTCCATTAACAGTCTTAACACTTACAAAGGGAACATGTAGGATATAGATGTATATCTAGAAGGTGATTGAAGCCTTTCTTTTGTAATGCTCAGATCTATGTTTATGATCCAAAGGAGGAAGAACATGAATAATTATTTTCTTGATATCGTACTTTTACCCTAGAGAATAAATAGACAGCCTTGGCCTTTTCTCCTTTGCACCTCCACGCATCCAACCAAGGTCTGGCAGAATTCCTATTTCAATGGCTAGCTGTACCTTCTCATTATCTTCGCTGCCTACCAATAGCAAGAATTATGTTAATCTGTCGAGATTAACGGATTGAAGTACGTTGATGAACACTCGATGCACACTATAGATCGAAGGATGGAACTAGCCTCAACATGCATGCACGTACATAGCAGGCAATAAAACTATGTGGCACCCCGATAAACGGCCGATGCACGCCAGTCCCAGGATAAGACCTGGCGCACGTCTGAGACATGATACAGCAATTCCAGGCACAAAAATGGCTTTATTATATGAAATGGAGTATTACAACACTGTTGCTTACAACAATATTACATGGCTCCATGGCTAACTAAATGGCAGCGGAGGTCTTGCTTCAACGGCATCGACGTCTCTGGCTGGGCTCCACAACTCACAGGACTGGCTGGGTTACGATCTAGCGTGATGGATCTTCTCCTGCAACTGGCCACGTGCAAGGCCAGGTGAGTACTTTGAATGTACTCGCAAGACAACCAAATACATAGCATCCAAACAAGCAGACGACAGAGCAAGCCCTATGCATATATAAGAATTTATTCTAAGCATGGCATGGAATTAACAGGAGAACATGGATCAAGCATGGCATAACATGGACCAGACATATCAACTACCTATCATAGCATGGCCTGGCTATTTCTACGAGACATGGTATCCAAAATTAAACTGGAACCTATACTACACTTACCTCCCGTGAAGTATTAAAGTAATATGTTGTGACATTATTCCGTTTCACTGCCCTTCTGGGCTAACTCATGACTCACCGAGATCTCATCTCGTGATCATGTCAGAACAACATGGTGACTGCTCACAATTATCCCATAGTCCAAGTTACCACATTTACTTAGTAGCACATTCTTTAACAAGTTTATATTAACAGATTCGACCTCCAGATCGCCAAGACCAAATAGTGTGACCTAGTACGAACTGTGTCCAATACTGTGGACTCGGCTATTCGAATAGATTCATACACTCTGTAGAGGTTGCACACTTTACCCACACCATGGACACTCGTCCAACGAAACTCGCCTAACCCGTGACTCCTCTATCGTACCACCGACAATCATTCCCCGTCCGAGTCATGTCCTGGGTGGCCCCTGTGTCACTCCTGACACCTACCACCGTCGTGGCCAAACTAAACTGTCCCAAACGGGGACTCCCGGGCTAAACAAACAACTGGGCTCACAAGGTTATTGCCGCCTACCTGATCAGGGTAACACGGGCGCATAACTTGTAAGCAGGAACAATCATTTAACAACAGCATAACAAACACATAACAGTATTGACAGTCATGGCATGAGATCAAATCATAACATTAACATGATAATGGTATTAAAAGTGTTTACACTAGCATGGAAAATATATGACATGAAAGCAAGTCATGATACTATATGGTAAATAACACTAGCATCTGGTACAGATGAAATAACAGGGCTATGTCAGTGCAGACTAACAGATGATCTGAAATATACTACAACACACACCCAGGATGCAAGCAAAGTCATCACGCAAGTTCGGAGCTGATGATAAGAGGTTGGCTTGCCTTGGGGTGGAGGGATACACCGGGAAGAAGTGCGATGAGCTCGCGGAAAGATTTGCCGGAAAAATTTCCCTCTCAAAGGGGCTGATTGAAGGACAAGGGCAAAATGGTCATTTTCATAGTGTGAAAACATTATGAAAATGATACTACCTAAATGGGCTCGATGAACTGAAAACGTGGGCATTGGATTTACCTCAATCGGAGTTACAGTCGCGGAGAAATGCCCGTTCGTTCGTTAGGCAAAAAAGCGCGCGAAAACCTGTTCACTTCTGCCTTTAACGGACGAACGTTCAAAATACAGTGGTTTCAGTGGCGGCTGAGGCTGAAAGCGCCTTTTCTAGATTATGCTTTTAGAAAGGGAAAGCGTATTCTGTCTTGAAGCAGCAGCGGAGTACGCTTTCCTAAAAGGAAAGCGCATTTCCGCGAAATGCGCGTCCACTTACTGGCGCGGGCCCGTCAGCTGTCTCACTTACGGGAGGGTCCCGTGTTGACTTTCTATCTCTCCCCTACCTTCTTCTACCTTGCGCTCGACGGAGACAGAGGAGGCTGTGGCCGGCAGCCCCGACGAGGATTCCCGGTGGCACTGGCCACCGTTTCCGGTGTTCCGGGTACCGGTGAGCTCGGGAAGATGCGGCAAGTCCACCGGTGTAGGGCACGGACACCGGGGGTGACAGGAGCGTCGGTCACCATGGGCAGGGCGGGCAGCGGCATCAGGCATGTTGGGGAGCTCGGCACAGCCGAGGATAGGAGGAGCTGGGCGTCGGGAAGGCATCGGGCTGGTGGTGTAGGTCTCCTACGATGACTAGGTGGAGAGGAGAGTGGCTGGGGCACTCGAATTCCTCACGGGCACCGGCGGCAGAGCCTCGGCCATGGCTACGGTTGAGGGGGAGGGAGGGCTCCGGAAGCTTAGTTGAGGGGGCGGGGAGGTCGCTGGTGCTCGGAGCGGCCGATTGCCGGGCTTAAATAGCCGCGGGAGGGCCTCCTATCGACGCTAGCCTCCGGCGGAAGTTCCTGGACTCGCGGCAACGTGGGGGCATTCGAACGGAGAATCGACATCGGCACAGCCGGCCAACGAGCTAAGGGACGAGGGCAGGAAGTCTCCAGACGTCGTACGCGCGTGGTGGAGAGCTCCGGATCAAGCTGGACGCCGGCCGAAGCTGCGGGGCGCCTGGTGCCGTGGCGAAGATCCGGCGTAGCACCCATGTCGGCACGGCCATCCAAAGGCTACGGGACGAGGGGGAGATGTACCAGAGGGCACACACGTGCGGTGGAGATCTCGCCGGCGCGCCCGGACGAGCTGGAACCTGCTGGAGCGAGCTCCCGAAGCATCCAATGCACAGAGCGCCCATTTGGCACGCTCTGCGCGTGGTCACCGTGTGGCCACGGCGTTGTCACGCCTCACTCGACGCCAAATCATGTCTGGGAGATGTATCCATCCTCAAATAGATGACTCATGCTACCAGACAGCAACAGGGGGCCCTGGAATGATTGGTTTGGTCTCAAACATGATGTGGCAGCAAAGTTTGGACATGTGGTGTAGCCACCACAGTGTTCCTCTTGGCATGATCTTGGTCAGGGGTTAATCATCCACCAAGGTGATCATCTTGGCCAAAATTCAGCTCAAATGGACAACTCTAGATGGCACTTCCTTAGTAACCTTGTAATCTGGCCAGAAATGAAAATGAGGATGTTGGGATCAAATGGCTAGATATACTTGGCTCATTTTTGGTGTAGGGTGATTATATGGTTATGTGAGCTATCTGGAAAAATTTCAGCCCATTTTGATCATCTATGAGGGTACTTCCTTCACAAAGATGCAATCTGGACAGAAACTTAGATAATTTACTGGGGGAAATTGGCTAGATGAAATGGGCTGTTTTTTGGTTTGCAAGAGTGATTTATCAATACCAATCACCCTGAAAAATTTCAGCCCAAAAAAATCAAAGGAGCAAGCACTTCCTTTCCAAACTGAAAATCTGGACAGAGTTTGCAAATGGATGTTGTGCTCAAAATTTGAATTGTGGAACTCGAGATTTTGATGGAAATGGTGAATATATGGATATAATAAGCTCCACAAAATATTTGGGATTTTTCCTGGCTTCCAAAATGGTAGTTCCTTTGGAAAGTGCCCAAAATGCAATATTGGCTTTAAATAAGAAAATGCAATTTCCCTTATTTAATTATGGCCAATATGTTTATGGGAGCTCAATATGATCCCAAAGAATATCTCCGCAAGTTTTCATGAACTTTGGAGATGGATAGATAGTTTCCTAGATTTAATTCCTCGGAAAGGCTGAAAAAGGAATTAATTTTAGATGAAAAATATTGCATATGAATTGGCAATATTTTTGCACATCTAGGGTTTATGAGTGAAGGAGGATTTCTGGAAATTTTGGGAGGATCAACTGAGCAAGGAAAATGATAGATCCTTTGTAAACACAAAGGTAGGATTTCCAGTCCCAATATTTTGGAACTAAGGTTTGAGTGAGATTCGGGGTTTACTGACGGGAACTTGGCTGGCACAAGAGCATGGGAAAGGTACTGAGAGGCTGAGGATTGTCTGGATTCACCTGGTCATTCACCAGATTCCAAAGGAAAAATTTGGGAGAGGAAAGCTAGGAAGGAATAACAGCACAAAAATCGATAACCCAATTTTTGGGGTGTTACAAACCTTCCCCCCCTTAAGAGAATCTCATCCTCGAGATTCCTAGGGTTAGCTCAAAACAACTACTCCTCCTGGGAAGACCTCTGGGTTGGGTTTTAACCCTTTGGTTGGAAACAAACGAGTTAAGAGCACCGAAAATTGGTACACCCAGATCGAGATACGGATATTGCGGGATCTGCTCCACGGGCAGGGGACGCTGGGTTGCTCTCGTGGCCCTGACATTTTTAGGAAAAGCAAAGATTTCCTTTTCCCAAAAATGCTAGGGGCACCACAATGAACGGTGGCCTCTCTCGCTGATAGGTGGGCCCAGGGCCCACTGGCAGCCTTCTTCTTCTTTCTCCGGCCAACGGCTCTCTCTCGCTCCCGCGCTGTTCCGCGTGCGGCTGGGCACAGCGCACGCCTAGCTCCTAGGGCACAAAGCACCCTATGACGATAGTGCACGTCATGCACGAGGCCGATGCAGAGAGCACTCCCATCGCGGGCCAGCGCCGGTCGGCACTGCTCGCGGATTCGCTTCCTGGATGCCGGTGATCAAGCGATGCGCGGTTCTCCTGGACCTGGCTCACCGTACATCGGGCTTGGGCTATAAAAGACTACGGCAACGTGGCTCTGTCCAACACACACCATGCCTCTTTTCCATCTCTTCGGTTTGGACGAGCTCGAGCCGAGGTCCTTCGGTGATGCGGTGTTCCTGGTGGGGCTACGGTGGTTCCTCACTGCGCTACTGGCTACTCTGATCGGTTCCACTACAAGTAATATGTCAACTTGCGACCATCAATCTTGGTCACTGAATGGTCATTGTTTTCCATTTGTGACCTTCTTGTGACCAAAAATAGTTGGTCAAAAGATGGCCGTCTTTAATGAAACTTAACGACCTTCTTTGTGATATGGTCGTAGAAGGTCACGACCAAAATAAAAGGTCGTAGATTCTACGACCAATTGTTTTGGTCACTGGTTGTGTGCTCATGCTACGTCGGATCCAACGTGGCAAGCTGACGTGGCAAAATTATGACCAATTGAATTGGTCGTCGATTAGAATCAGCCCGATCCAGTTCAGCCGTCTATATGGGCCAAACCCAGTAATTCAGCCCATTTAATATTATTTTTCCTGTTAATTCTGGTCAGCCACATGGGCCGAGCCCAACATTTCAACCTTTTATTTATTTTTGGGCCATGGCCTTTTAACATTGTTTGGGCCATTATATTTTGGAGCTGGTCCCACCAATCAGATGAGTCCCATTTGTCATCATCTCACCCATTGGGCCCACTTGACAGAAATTTCAAAACTGCACATATTATTTTCATAAGTGGGTCCCACAAGTCAGGTTTCCATTCCACACGTTTTCAAATCACATACATAATCAATATTTCAAACGGAACAATACAAATGTAGTTCATCAAATAACATAACTAAGTCTATTACAACCCAGATATGCCACTATTACACTATTACAATATTTACAGTCTATTACAGTCAAACAGAATAGACGACTCTTTGCTGAGTAGGGCTATACGGCTTCGAACTTCAAATTTCGTAGACCTGGAGCTCCTGTAAAAGAGTGAACACATAGGCTACCAACATTAGAGTAGCTATTATTCCTGGAGTAGATTTGCAAACCTCCAGGTTTAGTGTACAGACTATCGAAAATTTATATATTGAAAGAAATTTCATAGAAATGTAGATTTATGGACCAAATATATGATAAAGCAACAGATTCAACCAACTTCAAAGACCTAGATATTTTAGAGACCAATTACATCAGAACACTAGATGTTTGTGATGCATCTTCGCAGAACCACAAGAACACTAGATATAGTATAATATGATTCCAGGAATATAATGCTAACCACAAGAGCATCAATCAACAACAGCCATATAGCTAGTAAACCATCTACTAGACATCATCAACACTTGAACCATAACATGTCCAACAAGGAAACAAAAAATGGTACAAGTACTAATTCTAGATAGCAACAAAACATGTCCAGGAAGGCCATCCAATGGTTTTAGCCACATCCTAACAAACACGCAACACTCTAATACTACTAATTAGCAGCAGCAAATCAAGTAGCCAGATGACCACCACCACAATAAATAAGCACCAGAACTTGATCATCGACGCAACAGTCGGCAAGGACTCAACCATGGCGCAAAAAGCACCGAAATCCTAACTAACCCATGAAACAGAGCATGGTTGTAGCAGAGGAAAGGGAGGAGCACACAGTGGTGGTTTGTGTAGCCGATGTCGAACAACCTCCGTTCGTCACTTGCGAGCACCATGCGCCTTGGTTGGCCATGAAGCCCTTGTCCTCTGCTGCACGGATGAAATCCAAAGCAACAGTACAGCTACACTGGCACGTAGTATAGACATGGTATCACAGACATTCTCTAATTGACTAGCACCCAAATATATACATGCACCAGTTGAGAAAAATCATGACTTGGACAGTGTATTAAAGAAAAATCAGTGTTCCATGCACACCAAATCATTCAAAAAACTAACTACAGTTCTGATCAGCTGATCAGCATCGGTGCATCAACAAAATATGGAACAACAAGCACTGCATGACAACTAGAGTATATGTATTGCACTCAACAGTGAACAGTTATCACAGTACATCTTCACTTGGATATATCTAAGAAGTCAAGTTCGTTCTCATAAGCAAGTGTTCTCAGGTTACCCTTAACATGGCGACTTAACTTATACTTAAATGTGAGCAAACAGTACATATCAGGATCATGGATTTGATTTAAAGTAACCATGAGACTAATTAATGTGTGACTGCAAGATACTGTCGATCAGAGAGGCATAAGCAACATACAATATCCTACATATTTAATGGCCTCCTTTCCGCGCTGCCATGGGAAAGGAAGGAAGGACTCAGAAGAGCAGAGCAGAGAAGGCGTGGCGTGGCTGCTGTGGTGTGTTGTGCTTTGTTGACAAAGGAAACTGGAGAAGCTGAGCGTGCCAGTGATCGGTGCCATGATTCAGCAGCTCCAACTCCGATGACAACGTACATGGGTCTAGGACAATAACAGGAACAACTCTAGATTACACACAAAGCTCTATCCATAGTGCCAGCTATGGATAAAATCATGCACACTCCAACATAACCAGAACAGCAGCAACCAGAGCAGGACGTTGCCGTACCTAAAGAGCCCGACGACCTTCGGCAAAAATCCTCCGGTCCAAGCAGGATCAACAGCACCAACGGACGGATCCAGGGTTGTTGCCGCTCCTTCGTGTGGACACTGAGGAGGAAGAGACCTTCGTCGGTGAGCTGCAGCTGCATGGGGAAGGGAATCAAGCACGCATCAGCATCAGGGTGGAACGGAAGATGGTGGTTGGATCGAATCAAATCAATCCAAGAGGATAGGGGAAGATGGGCACCTTGAAGGGAAGATGTGCACCTCCATGGACAGGAAGAAGCAGGTCGCCGCCGGTGGTGGCGAGCTCCATGGTGTGGGAGCAGCAGACGGCGGGCTGGAGAGAGAGGAGGTTGTGCAGGTCGACCGCGAGCAGCGTCCACGACGCCGGCTACTAGCCACGGGAGCAGCGCCTGCCCAAACCCCGCCCGTGAGAGGGGGGGAGGGAGGCGGGATCCCTCCAGATCGAGGTCCTGATCGGCGTGGGCATGACGGTCGCGGGTCTGGGACTGCCTGCTCGATCTGGGGCCGAACTAGGTGACGGTCGTCGACGGTGGGGGTGGGGATCGGGATCGGAGCGGCGGCGGATCGAGGTCGGAGAAAGAGGTTGGGGGCGGCGGCTCCACCATCGCGTCTGCGGTACCTGCAAAGAGAGATAGAGACTAAGAGAGAAACCTAGAGGGAGATAGGAGTGAGAAAGGAAGGAGAGAGACGCCCTGCGTCCGGAATGGCCAGATCCGACGATCCCGTTGGTGGCAGTGGCCAGATCCGGCGATCCCATTGGTGGCAGTGGCCACCCATCGCCTGCGATTCGCTGTGGAGGTGGCAATGGCCACCCATCGTCGGGAGCGAACGGAGCGGGCGGCGCAAGCTTGGGCTGGTCGCGGCCATGGCAGCTAGTCGGTCTCGGAGGAGGTCCAGCAGGGAGAGTAGCAGGTCGGCATAGGGGCTCGCCGGTGGAGGGAGAGAGACAGGAGGAAGGGAGGAAGGAGAGAAAGAAAGGAGGCGGGGGGTGGATGGAAAATGTCATGAGGACAGAGCTAGGGTTTCGGCTCAGGTGGGCTTGGGCCGTTGGATCCGCGAGCATCCTACGGTGTTTGATGCACAATCCGCGTGAGATGCCCACAGACCAATAAGAATGCAGTACACGCATACGACGTTTGAAAGCACATTTGCTCCCTTGGTGGTTTTGGTAATTCATAACAACATATATCTCATTGAACTAATGTCCATTCAAGTTAAAGATTTCAGGATGTTCAATGATTGGCATGGCATGGACTAGAGACGTGGACCCCTCAAAATGCTAAGGACAAGAATTGGCAAAAGATCAAGACTCTACATTTTTGGTTTAGTGATCCAAGATCACATTGAGTCCATAGGAAAGCCAATACTATTAAAAGGGGATGAGGTGTTGCTTAATGGTCTTTTTGCTCAAGTGCTTAGTGACAGTACTCCTAAACCCTCAACCACTCTCTCAATCCCAATTATGTCCAAAACCCACATTCCAACTCGGCCCCACCGAAATTACCTATCTGGCCCCACCGAGTTCATCCAAGACATAGCCACTGCCAAAACCGTAACAAATCGGATCCACCGAAATGGATCTCGGTCTCACCGAGATGGCCTTGCCAACTCTCTGTAATCGTTTGCACTTACTTCGGTCTCACCGAGTTTGCAAATCGGTGGCTTGCCAAATCTCTGTTGCCTCATTGCTTCACTTCGGTCCTACCAAGTTGATGCAATCGGTGCCACCGAGATGAGGATTGCCCTAGCCATTGCACTTCGGTCCATCCGAGTTGTTCGTATCGGTCCCACCGAGATTCCTAAAGTTCATATCTTTTACACAGTTCGGTGCTACCGAGATCATTGTTTCGGTGCCACAGAGTTGGGTCAAAAGTGTGTAACGGTTGGATTTTGTGTGGAGGCTATATATACCCCTCCACCACCTCCTTCTCTGTAAGGAAAGCCATCAGAACGTGCCTACACTTCCACCATACATTTTCTGAGAGAGAACCACCTACTCATGTGTTGAGATCAAGCTATTCCACTCCTACCATTTGAAACTTGATCTCTAGCCTATCCCAAGTTGCTTTCCACTCAAATCCCTCTTCCACCATAGCCAAATCTGTGAGGAGTTGTTTGAGTGCTGGGAAGACTATCATTTGAAGCACAAGAGCAAAGAGTTCATCAACAACACACCGTCTATTACCTTTTGGAGAGTGGTGTCTCCTAGATTGGTTAGGTGTCACTTGGGAGCCTCCAACCTGATGTGGAGTTGAACCAAGGAGTTTGTAAGGGCAAGGAGATCGCCTACTTCGTGAAGATCTACCCCGAGTGAGGCTAGTCCTTCGTGGACGTAAGCCATGGTGGAATAGACAAGGTTGCTTCTTCGTGGACCCTTCGTGGGTGGAGCCCTCCATGGACTCGTGCAGCCGTTACCCTTCGTGGGTTGAAGTCTCCATCAACGTGGACGTACGATAGAACCACCTATCGGAACCACGCCAAAAACCACCGTGTCTTCATTGCGTTTGGATTCTTCGATCCCCTCCTTTACATACATATGCAATTATCTACTTTCCGCTGCTATACTCTTAGAATTGCATGTGTAGGGTGAAGCTTGACATGTACTATTTTTAAAATCTGCCCACAATTAAAATCTGGGAAAAGGTTAGGTTTTATTTGGTCAAGTAGTCTAATCAGCCCCCCTCTAGACATACTTTCGATCCTACAAGTGGTATCAGAGCTTTGGTCTCCTTAAGCCTTGATTTCCATTGCTTTGGTGATCATAGCCTTGGTTTCAAAACCTAGGAGAGTATGGCGTCTAGTGAGGGTAACTATCACCGTAGAGGTCCATATTTTGATGGTACAAACTTTGCTAGTTGGAAACATAAGATGAAAATGCATATTCTTGGTCATAACCCTGCCGTTTGGGCTGTTGTTCGTGTTGGCTTGCAAGGTGACTTCTTTGAGGATGGCAAGGAACCGGATCGTGAAGCAACCCCGGAAGATTTGAAGATGTTGCAATACAATGCTCAAGCTTGTGACATTCTATTCAACGGTTTATGTCCGGAAGAATTCACCAAAATCAGCCGCCTCGAGAATGCAAAGGAAATTTGGGATACTTTGGTTGATATGCATGAGGGTACCGAGTTCGTCAAGGAATCTAAGTTGGATGTGCTTCAAAGTCAACTTGACAAGTTCAAGATGAAGGATGGTGAAGGAGTCGCTGAGATGTACTCTAGGCTTGCTCTCATCACTAATGAGATTGTCGGCTTAGGAAGTGAAGAGATGACCGACAAATTCATCATCAAGAAGATACTTAGAGCTTTGGATGGAAAATATGATACCGTCTGCACATTGATCCAAATGATGCCAAATTACAAAGATCTCAAGCCCACGGAAGTCATTGGACGGATTGTTGCTCATGAAATGTCACTCAAGGACAAAGAGGAGCTGCACAATAAATCAAGTGGTGCTTACAAGGCCTCAACCGATGCCCCAACAACTTCAAGTGACAAGCTAGTATCAAATGAAGAGATAAGCCTAATGGTGAAAAGGTTCAACAAGTTCTACAAGAACAAAGGCAAAGAAAGAAGCTCTAGCTCAAGACACTATGAGAGAAGATCATCAAGTCGTGACCGCAATTTCTACAATTGTGGGAAGCCCGGACACTACTCAAATGAGTGTACAACTCCCTACAAGAAAAGAGATGAATCACCAAGAGGAAGACATAGAAGAGATGAATCACCTCATAAGGAGAGAAGGAGTAGAGATGATCGTTAAGAATGAAGACACTCTAGAAGAAGCAAGGATTCGGAGAGGAAGGACAAGTCATCCAAGAGCTACACAAGAAGAAGACATCAAGCTCATGTTGGTGAATGGGTTTCCGACTCCGATTCCGACAACCACTCCGAGAGAAGTTATCACTCCGACTCGAACTATAGTCAAGATGAAGGTGTTGCCGGACTTGCACTTGTGTGATCCAACTCCTATGATCTATTTGACTCACCAAATGAAGGAATTGGAAGATGCTTCATGGCAAAAGGTCCCAAGGTATCACACCCCGAGTATCTTGATTTCAATAGTGATGAAGATGATTTGCTTGGTGATGATGATTTACTTGTTGATAGGGCTAGTGATATGAGCTATAATGAAAATGCTAGTAATCAGGATAGTCAAGAGGAAACGAGTGACAATGCTATGAAGGAGATTGAGCGTCTAACTAAAGAACTAAATGCTCTTAAGTTAGCTCATGAAACAACTCAAGAGGATCATAGAGAACTTCTAAGAACTCATGAGAAGCTACGCTTCGAGAAGCTAAATTTAGAGCAAGAGCATGAGTTTCTTAAAGCTATCAATGACGATCTTCGAAATAAGAGTTTTTCATATCTTACCAAGCGTTTACTCTTGTCTACCTTTATGCCACAAGTTAAATCTAAGCAAACTAGCAACAAGGGTAAAAATGGTTCTACCTCTAGTAGTAACAATAACAATGCTAAATCCAATGTTGTTGCTTCTAGTAGTTCTATTGATTCCACTAATGATTCTCTTAGCCAAGTTACACTTGAGCAAGAAAATATGCTATTGAAAAGAATTATAGAGAAAGGTGTCTACAAGAGTCTTGCCGGGAGTAAGCAATTTGAGGAAATTGTTCGCAAGCAAGGAAGGCACCGGAAGAACCAAGGTGTTGGTTTTGAACAAAAGTTCAATGCCAATGGAGTTGAGTGGGAAGAAGATCAATACCCCAAGACGAAGTTTGTTGCTCAACAAGAGAAGTATGATCCTACTTCCTTCAAGGGAACACAAGCTCAAGAAGATCTTCCACCACAAGACCACAAGCTAAAAGGCAAGGACAAGCTTCAAGAAGAGATTGATTCATTTGAAGAAGCTCCTCAAGCCATGGTCAAGTGGGTTCCCAAGACTTCATCAAGTTCTACTTCATCAAGTGCTACTATAACTCCAAGGATTCCCATCAAGTTGATGTGGGTCCAAAAGAAGAAGAACTAGAGAGTTCTTGAGGGTGACTCCGCCAACAAACTTCACTCATATTCTTTATGGCAAGAACTTGTGCAACCAACTTCCACATTTTGCACTAGTTCATGGAGTCACAAACCCTCTTGTTGGTAGGCAAGGGACATGGTATTAAATGCATTCATGGACATCATCATATGTGTATTTCACTCTATGTCTATGGATATCCTTGTATGTTCCTTGTGTGGGACTAACCCATGTAGGTATTGAAAGCACAAAACTCCAAAGGATTGCTCCCAACTCTTGATGGTCTACATCAACATTGAGCATCCACATCTTCAACATCTACATGAAGTCATCATCGACAAAACCCAAGGTTAGTTCATCCCTCTTAGGGGGGATATCACATCTAGGGGGAGCTTTGCTCTAAGAAATTGAGCAAAAGCAACTCTAATGGTGTGAACACATTAATGCTTATGTAAAAGTGGTAACCCCACTTGTGCTTAAAACGATGTGTATGACCTATGATCAAATGTTCTCATTTGGCTCCTAAGTCAATATACTCATATATAGATGACCTAGTCATCGCCATTGCTTGATAGATGCTACAATTGGTTGTGCATGTTTGACACATATTTCATTTGCTATCTTATTGTGTGAGCATGTTGGTTTGCATGTTTTCATCACTCGAGGACATCCATTTGTTGTTTTGATTGTCTTGGTTTTACTGGCCAAGTGGATGTACAAGAATGCCTAAGTACCTTCTCTAGCTATCTATGCTTTCTTGTCTCAAATTCTATTCTTGTTGCATCACAAAAATTGAACAAGTCATTTTCGGACCCTCCGGGTGAGGAGCACTCAGAGCCACCGATCTGAAAGGGCTGAACCTCCAAAACCTTCTAGATGATTTCGGCCGAACCAATTCACTCAAACTCGGTCCAACCGAAATCACTTAGATTGATCTAGGTTTTCCATCTCGGTGCTACCGAATTGAACCATTTCGGCGCCACCGATGTGCTATACTGCGTGCAGTTACACATATCGGTGCCACCGAGTTGTTCAACTCGGCGCCACTGACAGCGTACGGGTATATATATCGCGCGGACCGAACGGTTGAAAATTCTCGACCCCACTCGTTCCCGCTCCCCGTCGCTGCCGTCGCCCTCGTCTTCGGACTTCACCGTCGTCTCCAGCGAGCTCTCGCCGCCGGATTCCATCGCCGTCAACGGGAATCTCCTCCGCTGTTGCCACCATAGAGGATCTCCACCAAGTTAGGGTGAGATTCGATCCCTCTCATGCTTGCATTTTCCGATTCAATGCACGATTGGACTGCCTGAATTCTTGCCACAGATTGAGAACTCCTGTTACACTGCAAATTCCATAGATTAGATGCGAGTAAAATTTTTAGGTTTAAGTTTCCGCCGAATGCATCTCGGACCGACCGACTCAAAAGTTTCGGTACCACCGATTTGGTCTCTGACCATAGCACTAGTACGTCTCGGTGCCACCGAGTTGTACGAATCGGTGAGACCGAAAGTAAAGTCTCAGGGAAACCCTAGCATCTCAGAGCCACCGAAACCCATATCGGTCTGACCGAAGTGGCGTGTAAGGTCTCTGTAGTGTGCTTCGGTATCACCGAGATGATCAACTCGGTCCATCCGATATGCATCCTGTGAAAACTTGAAACTAAGAGTTGAACTCAAATTTTATGAAAAATCTCTGCTTTTTGTGATGACTCATCTACTCTGCCTATACCCATCTATTCACAGGGTCAGCTCAGCAAGATGTCAAGTGGCAGTGACAGTCAGAACATGTCAGAGCAGCAGGCAGAAAGGAGTGAAGGGTCAAGCCCAGTTGAAAGTTTCTATGAGGGAGAGAGGAGCTCTCCAGATGTTCCCAAAGCTGCAACCAGAACAAGGAAGAAGAAAACCTCAGACAGTGAGGATGAGGACTTTGTTGCAAGTGAAGCTGCAACTAAGAAAAAGAGAGTTGTGCTTGCTAAGGAGTACAACACCAAGCCTACTTCTACCAAAGAGAGGACTGTTGTGAGGAAAGTGCCTCAGCAGACTATGCAAAAGCCTAGTAACACAGAGACAGCTGAAGGAGCTAAGAAGAAAAGAGTAAGGAAATCATTTGCACATGTGATTGGCAGACCCTCCATGATGATTGATGAGGAGGAGGAAGAAGAGGAAGAGCCAGCAGCCAGTGCACCTCCAGCCAAAACTCAAAAGCTTATGTCTGATGCAATCAAGACTGCTGCACCCCCAAAGTCCAAACCAAAGGCACCTGCACCCAAGAGATCTACCAGGAACATCTCAACTGCTGAGAAGAACAAGGCCCCAGTGCCTGAGTCAAATGTTGATGAAGGGCCACTAGTGCTCAAAAAATTGAAGCCTAAAATTCCAGAACATGACAATGCACACCCAGTTGCAGAGAACATGATGCTGAGGAAGGATAAAGGGCTGCGTCAGTGGAGATTGACAGATCCTTATGCTATCAGGAGGAAAACAGCATGTGACTATCGCTTTCACACCTGTGAACAATAGGACTTTTATGAGACAGTGTTGCTTGATAAGAAGCCCATAGTCAGTGACATGAAATGGGTGGATTGGGAATACATCGATGAGAATGAGGATTATTTTCCCCACATCCATGAAAGCTTCAGGATTGCAGGAGTTGACGAGTTTGTCGGTAGGAAGTTGACCAAGTGGAATGATGAGATGGTCATGCAGTTTTACTCTACTGCTCACTTCTATCCAGATGGCAGAATAGTGTGGATGACTGAAGGTATCAGGTATCAGTCAACCATCTCTGAGTGGGCAAGTCTTCTTGGTGCACCCAAGGAAGAGGATGATGATTATGATGTTTATGCCAAGCTCAAGATGGATCACAACTCCATGAAGAACATGTACACAACTATTCCCCAAGAGGACATTGAGACTCACAAACTTGGATCAGTGAAGCATCTGCTCCCAGGATTAGCCACAACGAACACCATATTGCGGTACACTCTGCTACCCAAGTCAGGAGATGATAAGATGATTCGTGGCCACTCCATCAATTTGCTGCATTTGTTTGATACACCTCAGAAGTTCAAGGTGATGAGCCTGATAGTAGAAACCATCAAGAGGACTGCAGCAGATCAGAAAAGATCGTGCGAATATGCCCCACATATTCAGACTTTGATCAATTCCAAGGTTGGAACCAGCATGTAGCTTCTTGATCGAGAGCATTTGCCACTCCGTCCAGAGTTTGAGGACAATGTGATAGTGATGGATTCTTCGCATCCCACTTCAGCACAAGCCCAAGAGGAAATCCGCAAAGCAAAGGAAGCATCAGCTCCAAACACTCCTATCGCCAATCTCAAGACACCCAAGGATCAAATGACATATCTGCTTGAAGCCACTCTGAGGATTGAGCGAAGTCTGGCCAACCTCACCCAGACCCAGGTTAGTTTTGAGCGGATCATTGAGACAAAATTTCATGATCTTGATGTGAAGGTGACAGAGATTCAGACTACCGTAGAGCAACTGCAGAATGACGTTGATGCTGTCAAGACAGCGCCATCTGATGACAGTGGAGATGACAGACCAACCACACAGCAATTCCAGACAATGCCCAGGGCAGCCAGGTCAGCTGCAATACCAGTTGTGGATCCGAGGACCACAGTATCTGCACCAGCTGCTACTGCCTCAGTGCCACCACAGGTCTCCACTCCACCAGTCCAGCAGACATCTGCAGAAGCCTTCGTGGATGCACTTCTCTCCACGCCGTCTACGCACACCGGAGCAGCCAGCAGAAGATCGCCTTTAGGAGCTTCGGAGGATCGTGCCTAGAGTGCCGACTAGTCCTATACAGTTCGATCTTTTTTGTACTTGTTGCCAAAGGGGGAGAATTTGTATAGATCATAGGCTTCGAGAGAGAGTGTTTTGGTCGTTTGTTTTTTCTCTCGAGAGTTCATTTGCTACTTCTTGCTTGGTCGTTGATACTTTGTTATGTGTGTGCTTGCTACAGTATCTGTGAGATATTCTGTCGTTTATGCCCGTGAGATACTATGATGTTTGATCATACTATGTCTCTTGTGATGATCTATGATTATCTTTATCATTATCTTGTATGATCATTCACTTGTGTTGGTGATGCGTGCTTATCTTTTCAATCATATCATTTTGCGCGCTCCACCAAGATGTATGTGACATGGAAGAGTAACCCATACGCCTAATCGATTGTGCATTTGCATTCAAACGCAAATATTTAATAATGCAGAAATTTAGGGGGAGCTCTTGCTTATCACATACTTCTCAAAGCGACGATGTATTTCATTCATTTAATCATTTGTCGAAGCTTTGATCTATATGTTGTCATCAATTACCAAAAAGGGGGAGATTGAAAGCACATTTGCTCCCTTGGTGGTTTTGGTAATTCATAACAACATATATCTCATTGAACTAATGTCCATTCAAGTTAAAGATTTCAGGATGTTCAATGACTGGCATGGCATGGACTAGAGACGTGGACCCCTCAAAATGCTAAGGACAAGAATTGGCAAAAGATCAAGACTCTACATTTTTGGTTTAGTGATCCAAGATCACATTGAGTCCATAGGAAAGCCAATACTATTAAAAGGGGATGAGGTGTTGCTTAATGGTCTTTTTGCTCAAGTGTTTAGTGACAATACTCCTAAACCCTCAACCACTCTCTCAATCCCAAATATGTCCAAAACGCACATTCCAACTCGGCCCCACCGAAATTTCCTATCCGGCCCCACCGAGTTCATCCAAGACATAGCCACTGCCAAAACCCTAACAAATCGGATCCACCGAAATGGATCTCGATCTCACCGAGATGGCCTTGCCAACTCTCTGTAATCATTTGCACTTACTTCGGTCTCACCGAGTTTGAAAATCGGTCTCACCGAGATGGCTTGCCAAATCTCTGTTGCCTTATTGCTTCACTTCGGTCCTACCGCGTTGATGCAATCGGTGCCACCGAGATGAGGATTGCCCTAGCCATTGCACTTCGGTCCATCCGAGTTGTTCGTATCGGTCCCACCAAGATTCCTAAAGTTCATATCTTTTACACAGTTCGGTGCTACCGAGATCATTGTTTCGGTGCCACCGAGTTGGGTCAAAAGTGTGTAACGGTTGGATTTTGTGTGGAGGCTATATATACCCCTCCACCACCTCCTTCTCTGTAAGGAAAGCCATCAGAACATGCCTACACTTCCACCATACATTTTCTGAGAGAGAACCACCTACTCATGTGTTGAGATCAAGCTATTCCACTCCTACCATTTGAAACTTGATCTCTAGCCTATCCCAAGTTGCTTTCCACTCAAACCCCTCTTCCACCATAGCCAAATCTATGAGGAGTTGTTTGAGTGCTGGGAAGACTATCATTTGAAGCACAAGAGCAAGGAGTTCATCAACAACACACCGTCTATTACCTTTTGGAGAGTGGTGTCTCCTAGATTGGTTAGGTCTCACTTGGGAGCCTCCAACCTGATGTGGAATTGAACCAAGGAGTTTGTAAGGGCAAGGAGATCGCCTACTTCGTGAATATCTACCCCGAGTGAGGCTAGTCCTTCGTGGACGTAAGCCATGGTGGAATAGACAAGGTTGCTTCTTCGTGGACCCTTCGTGGGTGGAGCCCTCCGTGGACTCGTGCAGCCGTTAGCCTTCGTGGGTTGAAGTCTCCATCAACGTGGATGTACGATAGCACCACCTATCGGAACCACGCCAAAAACCACCGTGTCTTCATTGCGTTTGAATTCTTCGATCCCCTCCTTTACATACATATGCAATTATCTACTTTCCGCTGCTATACTCTTAGAATTGCATGTGTAGGGTGAAGCTTGACATGTACTATTGTTAAAATCTGCCCACAATTAAAATCTGGGAAAAGGTTAGGTTTTATTTGGTCAAGTAATGTAATCACCCCCTCTAGACATACTTTCGATCCTACAACGTTATGACCATCTAAATTGGTTGTAGTTGACTGAAAATAACGTGTTAAATCATGTCAGCTACTTTATGACCTGAGAAATTCAAAATAAAATAAAAAAATGGAAGACCTTCTCATTGTGTCACCAAATGTGATCTAGTTTTCTGGAAAAGTAACAAGCATGGAATAAGAAAAATATCTTTAAAAAAGTGTCCCGAGAAATGAGTTTTTTAGCAAAAAAATAATTTCTATTTTTAGAGTGCCAAAATTGATTTTCCTGTGACGAACCTACTAAATATTTGTTGCAAAATGGCACCACTCCATTTTTCTAAAATATTAGGCCATATTTAATGTACAATTGACCAAATGGTTGGGTGTCAAAAGCTTTTGATCCACCTCTCGTGAAAAAGACAAATTTCCGCCGATTCAGTAGGAGGCGGGTCAAATTTGAACTACAGCTGCCTCATAGTTTGCCCTTTATTTTTTCCAAAAATCATTTCTAGGTACATAAGTATCTATTTAATTAGAGAAACTCCAAAAGTTTTGCAAGATTCAACCCCTAGCTACGAACGGTCATGCCCGTCATTTTGACCGCATTTTGAAACGGGCATAAGAAATTCAAAAAAAAATCAAAAGAAAATGAAAACCTTCACATTGTGTCATTATATGTGACCTAGTTTTCAGGAAAAATAACAAACTTGGACTACGGCAAATGTCTTAAAAAAATGTTCTCAGAAACGAGCTATCATGTATGAAGATCCATGGCTTTCAAGGCAAATGGTCAATGTTATGACAACATTCATGGCACAATTTGTTCAAATGATCTCTTATTGTGTAGAAGAGTGCATATTGGAATGACAAACAATGTTGCCTAAGGAAGTTTTCACTTTCTTTGCACGAAAAATTCATTTTCCATTTTTTGAGTGCCCAAAATGGATTTTTTTTGAAGAACCTAGCAAATATTTGTTGCAAAATTGGACCAAATCAATTTTCTAAAATATTAGGCCATATTTAATGTACAATTGACCAAATGGTTGGGTGTCAAAACCTTTTGATCCACCTCTCATGAAAAAGACAAATTTCCGCCGATTCAGGAGGAAGCGGATCAAATTTGAACTACAGTTGCCTCATAGTTTGCTCTTTATTTTTTCCAAAAATTATTTCTAGGTACATAAGTATCTATTTAATCCGAGAAACTCCAAAAGTTTTGCAAGCTTCAACCCCTAACTACGAACGGTCATGCCCGTCATTTTGACCGCATTTTGAAACGGGCATAAGAAATTCAAAAAAATTGAAAAAATTGAAAACCTTCGCATTGTGTAATTATATGCGACCTAGTTTCCAGGAAAAAGAACAAACTTGGACTATGGCAAATGTCATAAAAAAGTGTTCTCAGAAACGAGCTATCATGTATGAAGATCCATGGCTTTCAAGGCAAATGGCCAATGTTATGACAACATTCATGGCACAGTTTGTTCAAATGATCTCTTATTGTGCACAAGGGTGCATACTGGAATGACAAACAATGTTGCCTAAGGAAGTTTTCACTTTCTTTGCACGAAAAATTCATTTTCCATTTTTTGAGTGCCCAAAATGGATTTTTTTGTGAAGAACCTAGCAAATATTTGTTGCAAAATTGGACCAAATCAATTTTCTAAAATATTAGGCCATATTTAATGTACAATTGACCAAATGGTTGGGTGTCAAAAGCTTTTGATCCACCTCTCGTGAAAAAGACAATTTTCCGCCGATTCAGTAGGAAGCGGGTCAAATTTGAACTACAGCTGCCTCATAGTTTGCTCATTATTTTTTCCAAAAATAATTTCTAGGTACATAAGTATCTATTTAATTAGAGAAACTCCAAAAGTTTTGCAAGATTCAACCCCTAGCTACGAACGGTCATGCCCGCCGTTTTGACCGCATTTTGAAACGGGCATAAGAAATTCAAAAAAATCAAAAAAATTGAAAACCTTCGCATTGTGTCATTATATGTGACCTAGTATCCAGGAAAAATAACAATCTTGGACTACGGCAAATGTCTTAAAAAAGTGTTCTCAGAAACGAGCTATCATGTATGAAGATCCATGGCTTTCAAGGCAAATGGCCACTATTATAGCAATATTCATGGCATAGTTTGTTTAAATGATATCATATTTTGCACCAGGGTGCATCTTGGAATGGCAAACAATGTTGCCTAAGGAAGTTTTCATTTTCTTTGCACGAAAAATTCATTTTCCATTTTTCGAGTGCCCAAAATGAGCTTTTTTTGTGAAGGACCTACCAAATATTTGTTGCAAAATTGGACCAAATCAATTTTCTAAAATATTAGGCCATATTTAATGTACAATTGACCATATGGTAGGGTGTCAAAAGCTTTGATCCACCTCTCGTGAAAAAAACAAATTTTCGCCGATTCAGCAGGAAGTGGGTCAAGTTTGAACTACAACTGCCTCATAGTTTGCTCATGATTTTTTCCAAAAAAAAAATTTAGGTACAAAAGTATCTATTTAATTAGAGATACATGGTGTGGTGACGAGACGTCGAGATTTGGACGGTGGCCGAGGGCCCCAACTCCAGAGCGCGTAAATTGGCATGCCAGCCGCGTGGTCACCGCGTGACCGTGGCGTTGCCACGTGTTCGGGGCAGCCTAGGCATGTCTGGTGGGTTGGGCACTCCCCCGGTAGGTGTTAGGAAGAAGAAGACAACAAAAGAATCTCACGAGGAGACTGAACTAAGCTCAAACATGAATTAGCAGCCAAGTGTTTGACTACCGGTGGGGGAAATGCACATGGCCAATGGGCCTGAGTTTTGGCTGAGGATGATCATCTACTAAGGACACTGTCTTGGCAAATTTGCAGCTCAAATGGAGGAGCCTAGTTGGCACTTGCTTTGC
Organism: Elymus sibiricus; assembly: GCA_039707655.1. Classification (NCBI taxonomy): domain Eukaryota; kingdom Viridiplantae; phylum Streptophyta; class Magnoliopsida; order Poales; family Poaceae; genus Elymus; species Elymus sibiricus. The sequence goes on from CM077672.1 coordinate 396,244,303, forward strand.
AAAGTACCACATTGGACAGAAATATGAATGTTGAAGCTGGGCTCAAATGAATGAATGGATTGAGCTGAAATTTGGTGGAGGATGGTCATTTGGGCATAGGAAAGCACTGTAAAAATTTGATACCATTTGGACATGCCAAAGTGGTACTTCCTTGACAATGCTCTTCTCTGGATAGAAACTTGGGAAAATTATTGAGAGAATTTGGCTAAATAAAATGAGCTCAAATTTGGTGGAAGGAAGTTAGATAGGCAAGATCATGCCCTGGTAAATTTTCAGCAATAATGAAACAATATAAAATATAGTTGGTTCACAAACTGGAAATATGACCAGAATAAAAGATTGGATGATGAGCTCACATGGATTGCTTGATAGAGATCAAATTTTGTGGAGAGTGATGACTCGAGCATATGGAAGATTTGGAAAAATCTCAGATCATTTGGATAAGCCTAGCTAGTACTTCCTTCACAAAGCTTCTCTCTGGATAGAAACTTTGGAAATTTGCTGAGAAAGATTTACTAGGCAAATGGATCTGAATATTGGCATGTGGAAATGATTTGGACGTGGAAGAGTGCCCAAAAAGTTATAGGGCAATAGGAGGGGTATAGATAGCACTTGCTTTGCAATGTGCCAATCTGGCCAGAAAATAGGAATTGAAGCTGGGCTCACATAGATGGTTGTATTGAACTGCAATTTGGAGGAGTATGATAATTTGGGCATGTGAAGACACTGTAAAATTTCCATACCATTTGGATAAATAAAAATGGTACTTCCTTCACAATGCTCTCCACTTAACAGAAAATTGGGAAAAATATTGAGGGAAATTGGCTGAATTAAATGAGCTAAAATTTGGTGGAGGGAGGTTCTATGGGCAGGGTCATGTCCTGGTAATTTTTCAGCAATTATAAAGTAATATAAAATATAGTTGCTTCACAAACTGAAAATATTACCAGAAACAAAGATTGGATGGTGAGCTCACATGGATTGTTAGATGGGGTTCAACTTTTGTGGAGAGCTATAATTTGGGCATATAGAAGACGTGGCAAAAATTCAACTCAATAGGATATGCCTAGCTAGTACTTCCTTCACAAAGCTTCTAGCTGAACAGAAACTTTGGAAATTTGCTGAGGAAGATTTACTAGGCAAATGGAGCTGAATTTTTTAATGAGGCAATGATTTGGATAGGAAAGAGTTCCCAAAATTTTTGAGGGCAATCAAAAAAAATATAAATAGTACTTCCTTCACAAAGTGCTGTTCTGAACAGAATAGGAAAATGAATATTCCTGAATTATTTTTGAACTAGGCAAGGAAGGGTTTTGACATATTTGAGGAAGATATGATCCAAAAAATTTATAAGATTTTTTTTGGTAATTTTGGGAATGACAGAAATGTAGGCTGCTTCACAACCTAGGGCAAAAATTGACACATGGACATGACACATAGGCAAAAATTGACACATGGACATGACACATAGGCAAAACTGATGAGGTGGCGCCTAGTCATAGCAATGCACCACAATTTACAAGGCTATGACCATCTATATTGGTCGTGATCAGCTAGAAATTAGGCAGCGGACCAGTGCTGTCTGGTTTACGACCTTTCTGACCAAAATGGTCGTTATGGTTTAGGGTTTGGAGCCCCCCGAACATCTTATGACCAACTGGTCTCAAATGGTCATAGATTTACGACCATTTCTTCCAGGGTCACTGACAGAAGGTCACAAGTTGACATATTTCTTGTAGTGTTCGTCGCTCTGCCTGTTGCAGCTCATCCTGCTGGAGCGGGCTCGCGACGACGAGGGTCCTGTCACGGTGGGTCAAGGCAAGAACGATGCTGGCGGAGTGGCCGGTGATCATCCACCCTGGTTTCTCCGCCGTCTCAGGTGGGCGGAATAGGCGCGTGGTGCGGTGGGGCGGGGTGGCGGCCTATCCAGCGTCTCGCAAGACGGTGATAGAGGCGCCGCTGGGTCTGTGGCTAGTGTAGTGTGGTTAACGGAGCTCTACCAATGCAGGGGTCACGCTGCTGGTAGCTCCTCGTCGAGCAACATCCACAATGAGTGGGTGTTGGAGTAAAATCGGGGTTTAGATCTTGGACTAGAGGGGTTGTAACAGTTTATGCTGCAATAAAATTTCTCAGAATTTTTCTGAGATTGCAACTGGGTTCGGGAAAAATGATTTAGGGACTGGGGATTTTTTTGGGGAGAACTGGCTCTCCAGAGTTCTGGGTTTGGGAGGCTGGCTAATGAAGAAAGCACGAATGGATGTGGGCATGCGGCTTCGCATTCCACCCGTGTACTGCTGCGATTGTACACAGGAGGATGAACTTGGTGTGCAAACATTGCTCACACAATACACATGCAATCTACTCAAACCAATACGCAGACAAATGCAGAATGCATATAGAAGCAACATATATGCAAACGAAAAAAACACATCCCGTAGATTATACTAAGGTGTTTTAATGCTAGTGGGTGTATGTACTCCTGGTATACATATACCTACACCAGCTCGCATTTCATTAGGGATCCGGGCGAGTCCGTTGTTATTAGGTGTAAGTGTCCTACTGATCAAAATCTTGTTAAGAAATCATTGCAGGCTTTGTTAAGCATTTTTGCTTAATGGAGAGGCAAATGAATCAAACACACAGAGCAAACAAACATACATAACGTTACAACAGCACACCGGTTACAAGTAGTACATGCATACAACAACACGCAACCTCACTAGGCAGCTAACAACAACTACTCACTCCGAACTACAGGGTTCTACTCTTGCTGGGGCTCTCCTGGGGGATGTAGGCTGAGCCAACTTCCGCCTTAATCATCGGACACCTCTATAGGTTGGGGCTCAACTGCTGGAGCTGCGGCACATCATGACGACGAAGACGCCGAATAGCTTGGGAGAAGGAACTTGGGGAAATGATGCCTGGTCGATATGGGTTCACGGGCTGCGAGGGTGGCACTAGATGCGAAGGTGGCACTGGGTTTGGCATTAGGGAACTGGTGGCCTGGGATGCCGTTTGACGGGCCTCACGGTATGCTTCCGTAACAAACCGAATGGTGTCATGGTCAATGGCTTTAAACTCTCCAAGAATGCCGGAGAGCAGCAGTCCCTGGGCAGCAATGAACTGAACCAGGCGAGCCATTGCCGGGTCGGCATCTTCGACTGTGCTGGAGAACTCGCAGCCTGCGCTGGACACAGAGGGAAAGTAGCGGAACTCCTGCATCTCTGCTACTTGCGAAAACTGGAAATGAAGACGTGCGATGGCTTCCGCGGCAGGTGTCTGGACAGCCAACGCGGGAGTGGGCATGGGTTTGCCCTAAGAAGTCATGGGCTTCCCATCCTCTACTGGACCTGGGCAGATATGCACATTCGCATAGTATCGGCAAAGGTGAGGGACGGGTTCCGATTGGAACACCAGATACACCGGGCTAGTACTACACCCAAGGGCTTGGGTGAGCATACTCGAAAGGATGGGTGGAAAGCCGGCATAACCATTAGCCAAGGTTCGGCTATGGAAAGTGGGTGCTCTGGAAGAACTAGCCATGGCTGCTGGTTTGAGGATACCAGCTTGGGTTCTCTTGCGGGAGGCTGGCTTACTGAACGGAAAGGGTTGCGACTCGCAGGTGGGAGGGGTTTTAAATAGGCAGCCAGGCTGGGACATACCAGCATGGCGTGGATCCTTCTCGTGTCGGGTAGAGGATACGCCGGCACGGCGGACAACTGGGTAGGGTCGAGGTTCAATCCAGGGACGGTTGGGTGGGCGGACAGCTGGGTAGGGGCGCGTCAATTCCGACTACGCCGCCTGATGATCAACAGTGGCCGTGTCGGATGCCAGGGATGGGTCAAACCTATTGGGCTTACTACCGGTTGAAAAATAAGGGTGGTTTGATGCTAGGGTAACCTACAGCCAGCCTGGCTCTGATACCACGTCCTGTGGCACCTCGATAGAGGGCCGACGCAAGCCAGTCCCAGGATAAGACCTGGTGCACGTCTGAGACATGATACAGCAATTCCAGGCACAAAAATGGCTTTATTATATGAAATGGAGTATTACAACACTGTTGCTTACAACAATATTACATGGCTCCAAGGCTAACTAAATGGCAGCGGAGGTCTTGGTTCAATGGCATCGACGTCTCTGGCTGGGCTCCACAACTCACAGGACTGGCTGGGTTACGATCTAGCGTGACGGATCTTCTCCTGCAACTGGCCACGTGCAAGGCCAGGTGAGTACTTTGAATGTACTCGCAAGACAACCAAATACATAGCATCCAAACAAGCAGATGATAGAGCAAGCCCTATGCATATATAAGAATTTATTCTAAGCATGGCATGGAATTAACAGGAGAACATGGATCAAGCATGGCATAACATGGACCAGACATATCAACTGCCTATCATAGCATGGCTGGCTGTTTCTGCGAGACATGGTATCCAAAATTAAACTGGAACCTATACTACACTTACCTCCTGTGAAGTATTAAAGTAATATGTTGTGACAATATTCCGTTTCACAGCCCTTCTGGGCTAACTCATGACTCACCGAGATCTCATCTCGTGATCATGTCAGAACAACATGGTGACTGTTCACGATTATCCCATAGTCCAAGTTACCACATTTACTTAGTAGCACATTCTTTAACAAGTTTATATTAACAGGTTCGTCCTCTAGATCGACCAAGACCAAATAGTGTGACCTAGTACGAATTGTGTCCAATACCGTGGACTCGGCTATTCGAATAGATTCATACACTCTGCAGAGGTTGCGCACTTTACCCACACCATGGACACTCGTCCAATGAAACTCGCCTAACCCGTGACTCCTCTATCGTACCACCGACAATCATTCCCCGTCCGAGTCATGTCCTGGGTGGCCCCTGTGTCACTCTTGACACCTGCCACCGTCGTGGCCAAACTAAACTGTCCCAAACAGGGACTTCCGGGCTAAACAAACAACTGGGCTCACAAGGTTATTGCCGCCTTCCTGATCAGGGTAGCACGCGCTCATAACCTTCCCTATTTGGTGGTACCGATAAGAGAGCACAAAGTTAGACCAAGTCAAGGCCGTCCCATAACGGCAAATGTGGCTTCACGGATAAGCTCGGTTTGGTGGCACTATGACTCGATCCCATCGATGACGGAGGAGGTTTAGTTTACAAGTTCAATTTAACCTTTCCATCATCGTACCATAACATCAATACTTGTAAGCAGGAACAAGCATTTAACAACAACATAGCAAACTCATAACAGTATTGACAGTCATGGCATGAGATCAAATCATAGCATTAACATGATAATGGTATTAAAAGTGTTTACACTAGCATGGAAAATATATGACATGAAAGCAAGTCATGGTACTATATGGTAAATAACACTAGCATCTGGCACAAATGAAATAACAGGGCTATGTCAGTGCAGACTAACAGATGATCTGAAATAGACTACAGCACACACCCAGGGTGCAAGCAAAGTCATCACGCAAGTCTGGAGCTCATGATAAGAGGTTGGCTTGCCTTGGGGTGGAGGGATACACCGGGAAGAAGTGCGATGAGCTCGCGGAAAGCTTTGCTGGAAAAATTTCCCTCTCGAAGGGGCTGATTGATGGGCAAGGGAAAAATGGTCTTTTTCATAGTGTGAAAACATTATGAAAATGATACTATCGAAATGGGCTCGACGAACTGAAAACGTGGGCCTTGGATTTACCTTAATCGGAGTTACGGTCACGGAGAAATGCACGTTCGTTCGTTAGGCAGAAAAGCGCGCGAAAACCTGTTCACTTCTACCTTTAACGGACGAACGTCCGCAATACAGTGGTTTCGGCGACGGCTGAGGCTGAAAGTGCCTTTTCCAGATTACGCTTTTAGAAAGGGAAAGCGTATTCTGTCTCGAAGCAGCAGCGGAGTACGCTTTCTTAAAAGGAAAGCGCATTTCCGCGAAATGCGCGTCCACTTACTGGCGCGGGCCCGGCAGCTGTCTCACTTACGGGTGGGTCCCGCATTGACTTTCTCTCTCTCCCCTGCCTCCTTCTACCTTGTGCCCGACGGAGACAGAGGAGGCTGCAGCCGGCAGCCCCGGCGAGGATTCCCGGTGGCACCGGCCACCGTTTTCGGCGCTCCGGGTACCGGTGAGCTCGGGAAGATGTGGTGCGTCCACCGGTGTAGGGCACGGATGCCGGGGGTGACGGGAGCATCGGCCACCGTGGGCAGGGTGGGGCAGCAGCGTCGGGCATGTTGGGGAGCTCGGCACAGCCGAGGATAGGAGGAGCTGGGCGTCGGGAAGGCATCGGACTGGTGGTGTAGGTCTCCTACGATGACTAGGTGGAGAGGAGAGTGGCTGGGGCACTCGAATTCCTCGCGGGCGCCGGCGGCAGAGCCTCGGCCATGGCTACGGTTGAGGGGGAGGGAGGGCTCCGGAAGCTTAGTTGAGGGTGCGGAGAGGTCGCTGGTGCTCGGGGCGGCCGATTGCCGGGCTTAAATAGCCGCGGGAGGGCCTCCTGTCGACGCTAGCGTCCGGCGGAAGTTCCTGGACTCGCGGCGACGTGGTGGTGTTCGAACGGAGAATCGACGTGGGCACAGCCGGCCAACGACCTAAGGGATGAGGGCAGGAAGTCTCCAGATGTCGTACGCGCGCGGTGGAGAGTTCCGGATCGAGCTGGACGCCGGCCGAAGCTGCATGGCGCCCGGTGCCGTGGCGAAGATCCGGCGGAGCACGCATGTCGGCACGGCCGTCCAAAGGCTAAGGGACAAGTGGGAGATGTACCAGAGGGCACACGCGTGCGGTGGAGATCTTGCTGGCGTGCCCGGACGAGCTGGAACCTGCTGGAGCGAGCTCCCGACGCATCCAATGCACAGAGCGCACATTTGGCACGCTCTGCGCGTGGCCACCACGTGGCCACGGCGTTGCCACGCCTCACTCGACGCCAAATCATGTCTGGGAGATGTATCCATCCTCAAATAGATGAGTCATGCTACCAGACAGCAACATGGGGCCCTAGAGTGATTGGTTTGGTCTCAAACGTGATGTGGCAGCAAAGTTTGGACATGTGATGTAGCCACGACAGTGTTCCTCTTGGCATGATCTTGGTCAGGGGTTAATCATCCACCAAGGTGATCATCTTGGCCAAAATTCAGCTCAAATGGACAACTCTAGATGGCACTTCCTTTGTAACCTTGCAATCTGGCCAGAAATGAAAATGAGGATGTCGGGATCAAATGGCTAGATATACTTGGCTGATTTTTGGTGTAGGGTGATGATATGGTTATGAGAGCTATCTGGAAAAATTTCAGCCCATTTTGATCATCTATGAGGGTACTTCCTTCACAGAGATGCAATCTGGACAGAAATTTAGATAATTTACTGGGGAAAATTGGCTAGATGAAATGGGCTGGTTTTGGTTTGCATGAGTGATTTATCAATACCAATCACCCTGAAAAATTGCAGCCCAAAAAGATCAAGGGAGCAAGCACTTCCTTTGCAAACTGAAAATCTGGACAGAGTTTGCAAATGGATGTTGTGCTCAGAATTTGAATTGTGGAACTGGAGATTTTGATGGAAATGGTGAATATATGGATATAATAAGCTCCACAAATTATTTGGGATTTTTCCTAGCTACCAAAATGGTAGTTCCTTTGGAAAGTGCCCAAAATGCAATATTGGCTTTAAATAAGAAAAGGAATTTCCCTTATTTAATTATGGCCAATATTTTTATGGGAGCTCAATATGATCCCAACTAATATTTCCACAAGTTTTCATGAACTTTGGAGATGGATAGATATTTTCCTGGATTTAATTCCTCAGAAAGGCAGAAAAAGGAATTAATTCTAGATGAAAAATATTGCATATGACTTGGCAATATTTTTGCACATCTAGGTTTTATGAGTGAAGGAGGATTTCTAGAAATTTTGGGAGGATCAACTGAGCAAGGAAAATGATAGCTCCTTTGTAAACACAAAGGCAGGATTTCCAGTTCCAATATTTTGGAACTAAGGTTTGAGTGAGATTCGGGGTTTACTGACGGGAACTTGGCTGGCACAAGAGCATGGGAAAGGTACTGAGAGGCTGAGGATTATCTGGATTCACCTGGTCATTCACCAGATTCCAGAGGAAAAATTTGGGAGAGGAAAGCTAGGAAGGAATAACAGCACAAAAATTGATAACCTGATTTTTGGGGTGTTACAAACTAATTTATTCCTCTTGTGCAAAAGCTGGCTACGCTATCTAATTGATTCACGGCTGGCCGGATACTCACGCCCATATAAAACTTGGCACTCTCGAAATCTAACCGCTGAGACTACATACGTACCTAGCTGCCTTCTGCCCATTACTTCGTCTTCCGGCCAGACGTGCACGCAACCAATGAAGCTAGCCGGCCGTGAATATGTAGTATGTGGCCAGCTAGCTTCTATGTAATTGATTCACGGCCGGCCCGAAACCCACGCCCAGATTTTAATCGCAAGATTAACAAAACAGATGAAGCTAGCCGCTAGCTAATTGATTCATGACCTTCAAGCCAGTTCTGCTGAGACCAAAGCATTAATCTCAATGGGGCTAACAATTTGTAGGAGCGAGAAATTAAACAAAAAGTATATATATATATATATATATATATATATATATATGTACAGGTAAACCTAATCAAGAGCAAGAGCTCGCTGGTCATTCTTTGAGATTAACAGCCAATTAAGCGGCTGTGGGGTCTGCAACCGTGAGGCACTGATTTTTCCTAGTCAGTTCTAGTAGGTCATGACGGAAATTGTGCATGCATGGTGGAGGTTCGGATGATCAGCGAGGGTTGGCAGGTAAACTCGGTGGCGACAGGGCAGCAAAACCATGGTCACTAAAGTGCATACACATGGGGGGAAGCTCAGATGATCAGCCGAGGGCAGCGAGGCAAACACTGCGGCAGCGGCGTGCACACAAGCTAGGTCATCTGGTTTTTTCTTTTTGTTTTCTCTTGACCATGGAGGCTAATAGACTTTTGTGATGTATAATCTCTTTCTTGCTTGACAAATCGAATGGGTAGGGGAAAATTTAATGTAGGGCACCGGGAGGAGTCTGTAGCCCTATTTTTTTGTCTTGTTTCAATGATGGACTCAAGTAATGGAAAAACTAATCTATGACATGGCCCTATTTTTTTCTGTTCTTTGTTTTTATGATGGCATAGATGCATCTAGAGACGTGTGTGCCAATCCGTCAATTTTGTGTTTTAAAGCAAGGCATTTTCTACGTAATGGCAATGGTGAGTAATTTGGAGATGATTACCTTTAATGTAAATCCAACGGCTGTGATTTTCTTATTTACATAATTAAAGGCCAGATATTTCTAATTATTATGGAATTTTCTAGCCTATTATCTTTTTTCTGGTTAGCCCGTAAAGTACTTTTTATATATAATAGATTACCATAGGGATTGCCATAATTATTAGAGGAATTTCCAGGAAACGGCCTAGGATTGAAATTACCCCTATAAGCATTGTTGTTGAAATTATTTCTAGAGACGAAATTCACATCAATAGCATCACTATTTTGCTTAATCAAAGTAGACAATGGCACATCATTAGGATCAATATGAGCATTTTTACTAGCAACCAATTTCAACAAAGCATCCATCTTATCACTCAAAGTATTAATTTCTTCGACAGAATTTACCTTCTTACCAATTGGAGTTCGTTTAGTGTGCCATTGAGAATAATTTGTCATAATATTGTCAAGAAGTTTTGTAGCTTCTCCCAATGTAATTTCCATAAAAGTACCACCTGCGGCAGAGTCTAGAAAATTTCTAGAAACAAAGTTTAGTCCCGCATAAATTTTTTGTATGACCATCCATAAATTTAAGCCATGTGTTGGGCAATTTCTTATCATTAATTTCATTCTATCCCAAGATTGTGCAACATGTTTATGCTCAAGTTGCTTAAAATTCATAATTTGATTTCTTAAAGAAATAATCTTAGCAGGAGGAAAATACTTGGTAATAAAAGCATCCTTACACTTATCCCAAGAATCAATACTATTTGTAGGCAAGGATGAAAACCAAGTTTTAGCGCGATCTCGTAGTGAGAACGGAAATAATTTTAATTTGACAATATCATTATCCACATCTTTTTTCTTTTGCATATCACAAAGCTCAACGAAAGTATTTAGATGGGATGCAACATCTTCATTAGGACTACCGGAAAATTGTTCTTTCATAACAAGATTAAGCAAAGCAGCATTAATGTCACACGACTCCGCACTAGTGGCGGGAGGAGCAATAGGAGTACTAATGAAATCATTATTATTAGTATTGGAAAAGTCACACAATTTTGTATTTTCTTAAGACATCGTGACGAAGCAAGCAAACTAGCAAACAAGCAAATAAAATATTTTTTTGTTTTTGTAAAAAAAATTAGAAGTGGTGGAGATGAAAATGAGAGGCAAATGCAAATAAAAAAGGAAATAAAATAAATGCAAGTGGATGATAGTTTGTGCGAAGGTACTTGGTAATTTTGATGATGTCTCCCCGGCAGCGGCGCCAGAAATTCTTCCTGCTACTTGTAGACTGCGTTGGTATTTCCCCGAAGAGGAGAGGATGATGCAGTATAGTAGAGATAAGTATTTCTCTTATTTAAGAACCAAGGTTATCAATCCAGTAGGAGAAACAAGCAAAATCCCGTTAAGCGCACCTACACACACAAAAGCAAACACTTGCACCCAAAGCAAATAAGAGGGTTGTCAGTCCTCTTAGCGGTTATTTGCAAGGATTAATTCTGATAGTGGTAGATAGATAAACTAAAATACTAAATAAAATAAAAGTAAATAAATTGCAGCAAGGTATTTTTAGGTTTTTTATATATGATAAAGTAGACCCGGGGGCCATAGTTTTCACTTGAGGCTTCTCTCTTGAACACATAGCATACGGTGGGTAAACAAATTACTGTTGGTGTAGGATCGAAAGTATGTCTAGGGGGGGGTGATTAGACTACTTGACCAATTAAAAACCTAACCTTTTCCCAATTTTAGTTGTAGGCAGATTTTAGCAAGTATTCAAGTCAAGCATCACCCTACGCATGCAATTCTAAGAGTGTGGCAGCGGAAAGTAAACAATTGCATATGTAAGTAAAGGAGAAGAGTTTGGAGAAGGCAAACGCAATGGAGACACGGTGATTTTTGGCGTGGTTCCGATAGGTGATGCTATCGTACGTCCACGTTGATGGAGACTTCAACCCATGAAGGGTAACGGCTGCGGGAGTCCACAGAGGGCTCCACCCACAAAGGGTCCACGAAGAAGCAACCTTGTCTATCCCACCATGGCTTACGTCCACGAAGGACTAGCCTCACTCGGGTTGATCTTCATGAAGTAGGCGATCTCCTTGCCCTTACAAACTCCTTGGTTCAACTCCACATCATGTCGGAGGCTCCCAAGTGACACCTAACCAATCTAGGAGACACCACTCTCCAAAAGGTAATAGACGGTGTGTTGTTGATGAACTCCTTGATCTTGTTCTTCAAATGATAGTCTTCCCAACACTCAAACAACTCCTCATAGATTTGGCTATGGTGGAAGAAGGATTTCAGTGGAAAGCAACTTGGGAAAGGCTAGAAATCAAGGTTCAAATGGTAGGAATGGAATCTCTTGATCTCAACACATGAGTAGGTGGTTCTCTCTCAGAAAATGTATGGTGGAAGTGTAGGCACGTTCTGATGGCTCTCCTTACTGAGTAAGAAGTGGTGGAGGGGTATATATAGCCTCCACACAAAATCCAACCGTTACACACTTTTGACCCAACTCGGTGGCATTGATCAAAAATCTCGGTGGCACCGAACTGTGTAAAAGATATGAACGTTAGGAATCTCAGTGGGACCGACTGGAACAACTCGGATGGACCGAAGTGCAATGGTTAGGGCAAACCTCATCTCGGTGGCACCGATTGCATCAACTCGGTAGGACCGAAGTGAAGCAATAAGGCAACAGAGACTTGGCAAGCCATCTCGGTGAGACCGATTTGCAAAACTCGGTGGGACCGAAGTGAGTGCAAACGATTACAGAGAGTTGGCAAGGCCATCTCGGTGGGACCGAGATCCATATCGGTGGATCCGATTTGTTAAGGTTTTGGCAGTGGCTAAGTCCAGATGAACTCGGTGGCTCCGGATAGGAAATTTCGGTGGGGCCGAGTTGGAATGTAGGTTTTGGACATATTTGGATGGAGAAAATGGTTGAGGGTTTAGGAGTACTGTCACTAAGCACTTGAGCAAAAGGACCATTAAGCAACACCTCATCCCCTTTTAATAGTATTGGCTTTCCTATGGACTCAATGTGATCTTGGATCACTAAACCAAAAATGTAGAGTCTTGAGCTTTTGCCAATCCATATCCTTAGCATTTTGAGGTCTCCACATCTCTAGTCCTTGCCATGCCAATCATTGAACATCCTGAAATCTTTAACTCGAATGGATATTAGTTCAATGAGATATATGTTGTTATGAATTACCAAAACCACCAAGGGAGCAAATGTGCTTTCAGTTGGGCAATTGATAGAAAAGCTAATAATTATGATGGATTCATGGAAATGATCATGTAGCTATCTAGCTACTAACTATGGACCCGAAGGTCTGTGGTAAACTACTCATGCATCATTGGAAGGGCAGCAAGGTTGATGTAGAAGCCCTCCGTGATCTGTTCCCCCTCTGGCAGAGTACCGGAATAGGCCTCCAGATGGGATCGTGGAAGAACAAAGGCTTGCGGCGGTATAAAAGTTATTCGAGGTGGCTCTCTGTTGGTTTCCAAATATTTGAGAATTTATAGAAGTGGAATTAGGTCAAACGGAGCCATGAGGGCCCCACAAGGCATCAGGGCGCGCCCCCTGGGGCCGCGCCCTGTTACCTTGTGGAGGCTTCGTGAACCTTCTGGCCTCCTCTCCAAGTAGGGTGTCTTTTGTCCAAAAAAAAATCTCCAAAAAGTTTCGTGGCATTTGGACTTCGTTTGGTACTGATTTCCTAAAAAACCAAAAACAAGCAGAAAACAGCAACTGGCACTGGGCACTAGGTCAATAGGTTAGTCCCAAAAAAATGATATATAATTGCATATAAAAACATCCAAGATTGATACTATAATAGCATGGAACAATCATAAATTATAGATACATTGGAGACGTATCAATCCCTACCTGGTACAATGCCAGAGGCATTCATATAGAGTCATATTGTTCTAGTATCGAGTTGTAATATTGAGTTGTAAGTAAATAAAAGTGTGATGATCCTCATTATTAGAGCATTGTCCCAGTGAGGAAATAAAAAAATAGAGGCCAAAAAGAGCCCAACAAAAAAAGAGAGGCCAAAAGGAGCCCATAAAAAAACAAAAAAAAATGAGAGAAAAAGAGAGAAGGGGCAATGTTACTATCCTTTACCACACTTGTGCTTCACAGTAGCACCATGTTTTTCATATAGAGAGTCTCCTATGTTGTCACTTTCATATACTAGTGGGAATTTTTCATTATAGAACTTGGCTTGTATATTCCGATGATGGGCTTCCTCAAATGCCCGAGGTCTTCATGAGCAAGCAAGTTGGATGCACACCCACTTAGTTTTTAGTTTGAGCTTTCATTCACTTATTGTTCTTAGTGCATCCGTTGCATGGCAATCCCTACTCCTCGCATTGATATCGATTGATGGGCATCTCCATAGCACGTTGATCTACCTAGTTGATGCGAAACTTTCTCCCTTTTTGACTTCTCCTTATTAATCTCTACCATTACATTCTATTCCACCCATAGTGCTATATCCATGGCTCGTGCTCATGTATTGCGTGGGGGTTGAAAAAGCTAAAGCGCGTTAAAAAGTATGAACCAATTGCTCGGCTGACATCGAGGTTGTACATGATTTATATCTTTTGTTAAGAAAATGGAGCATGACAAGGCTATATGATTTTGTAGGGATAGCGTTCTTTAGCATTTTTTTCTGAAAGGCATGATTGTTTGTCGGTATGCCTGAGTATTGATGTCTTTATATCAAATTATAGACTATTGCTTTGAATCACTCGTGTCTTAACATTCATGCCATGATTAGATTATATGATCAAGATTTTGCTCGGTAGCATTCCACATCAAAAATTATCTTTTTATCATTTACCTAGTCGAGGACGAGCAGGAATTAAGCTTGGGAATGCTGATACGTCTCTATCATATCTATAATTTTTGATTGTTTCATGCCAATATTCTACAACTCTCATATACTTTTGGCAACATTTTATATTGTTTTTGGGACTAACATATTGATCCAGTGCCCAGTGACAGTTCCTGTTTTCTGCTTTTTTTGTTTTGTAGAAAATCCATGTCAAACGAAGTCCAAACGCGATAAAATTCTACGGAGAATTATTTTGGAATATATGTGATTTTCAGGAGGTGGAATCAATGCAAACGGAGGCCCACAGCCTCCACAAGGCATCTTGGCGCGACCTCCCCCCAGCCGCGTGGTGTTGCCTTATGGGCACATCGTAAGTCGGTTCGGGCCCTTCTTTGGCCGCAAGGAAGCTTGTATCGAGAAAAAAAATCGTATTAAAATTTCAGCCCAATCGGAGTTACGGATCTCCGGGAATATAAGAAACGGTTTTCGGCCAGAAAACAGAGCGCGAAACAGAAGAGAAACAGAGAGAGAGAGAGAGATTCAATCTCGGAGGGCCTCCTGCCCTCCGGGAGCCATGGCGGCCATGGACCAGAGGGGGAATTTTCCTCCCATCTAGGGGGGAGGCCAAAAAAGAAGAAGAAGGAAGGGGGCTCTCTCCCCCTCTCTACCAGTGGCGCCGGAACACCGTCGGGGCAATCATCGTGACGGCGATCTACACCAACAACTTCGCTGCTGTCCACACCAACTCTCTCCCCCTCTATGCAGCGGTGTAACACCTCTTCTCCCCACTATAATCTCTACTTAAACATGGTGCTTAATGCTACATATTATTATCCAATGATGTGTTGCCATCCTATGATGTTTGAGTAGATTCGTTTTGTCCTATGGGTTGATTGATGATCGTGATTGGTTTGAGTTGTATGTTTTATTTTGGTGCTGTCCTATGGTGCCCTCGGTGTCGCGCAAGCGTGAGGGATTCCTGCTGTGGGGTTTGCAATATGTTCATATTTCTCTTATAGTGGGCAGCTAGAGTGACAGAAGCTTACACCCGAGTAAGGTGGTTGTTGCTTATGGGAGTAAAGGGGACTTGTTACTTAATGCTCTGGTTGGGTTTTACCTTATTGATCTTTGGTAGTTGCGGATGCTTGCTAGAGTTCCAATCATAAGTGCAGATGATCCAAGTACGGAAAGTATGTTAGCTCATGCCTCTCCCTCATATAAAATTGCAATAATGATTACCGGTCTAGTTATCGATTGCCTAGGGACAAATCCTTTTCTTGTGTTACAAAAGCTTTCTACTAAACAACTAACTTTTATTATCTTGCAATTTACTCATAGTTTTATTCTCGCAAAGTACTCCTAGTTTTATTCTTGCAAAGTAGTTCTAGCATTACACCTACAAAGTACTTCTAGTTTCATACTTGTTCTAGGTAAAGCAAACGTTAAGTGTGCGTAGAATTGTATCGGTGGTCGATAGAACTTGAAGCGAATATTGATTCTACCTTTAGCTCCTCGTTGGGTTTGACACTCTTATTTATCGAGAAAGGCTTAAACTGATCCCCTATACTTGTGGGTTATCAGACAACGGCCAATACACGGCCAGATGTGGCTCGTTTCCGAGAACCCGCACACCCGATCTGTTTTACAGACGAGGTCATGGAACATCAGTTCACAGAAGGGTTTGAACCCATTAACATCGACCAATACAACGGTACAACCGACCCGGCTGTCTGGATCAAGGATTTTCTCCTCCACATACATATGGCCCGAGGTGACGACCTCCACGCTTTAAAATACCTGCCGCTTAAACTTAAAGGACCGGCAAGGCACTGGCTTAACAGCCTCCCCGGCAACTCTATCGGAAGTTGGGAAGAACTTGAGGAAGCCTTTAGGGCAAACTTCCAGGGCACTTACATTCAGCCCCCGGACGCCGACGACCTCACTCACATCGTCCAGCAGGAGGGCGAATCTGCTCGGAAATTTTGCAATCGGTTCTTAACTAAAAAGAACCAAATCATTGATTGCCCCGACACCGAAGCTATTGCCGCATTCAAGCACATCATTCGAGATGAGTGGCTTGCTCGGCAGCTCGGGTAGGACAAGCCAAGAACTATGGCGGCTCTTACCTCCTTAATGACCCGCTTTTGCTCGGGCGAGGACAGCTGGCTTGCCCGAAGTTCCCATAGGAACGATCCCGGCACCTCCGAGGCGCGCGACAGAAACGGTAAAACCAGGCGCAACAGAAACAAGCGCCGAAATAATCATGGTGGCAGCGATACCGAGAACCCAGCAGTCAATGCAGGGTTCAGCGGCCCGCGAACCGGAACTAAGAAGAGGCCCTTTAAAGGGAACAAGGATGGCCCTAGCGCCTTGGACAGAATACTAGATAGGTCCTGCCAGATTCATGGAACCTCAGACAAGCCCGCCAACCACACCAATCGTAATTGTTGGGTGTTTAGGCAAGCCGGCAAAGTAGTTGCCGAGGAACCAGCCAGGAGCGAGTCCCACAGCAATGAATAGGATGAACCTCGCAGACCAAGCAGCGGCGGTCAAAAGCAATTCTCTTCCGACGTTAAAAATGTGAACATGATATGTGTCACACATATCCCTAAGAAGGAATGGAAGCGCGCACTTCGAGATGTCTATGCCATAGAGCCTGTAGCACCGAAGTACAACCCTTGGTCGGCTTACCCGATCACTTTCGACAAGAAGGACCATCCGACCAGTATTCGTCATGGCAGGTCAGCAGCCTTAGTCCTGGATCCCATTATCAATGGATTCCACCTAACACGCATCCTAATGGACGGCGGAAGCAGTTTGAACCTGATCTGTGCTGACACTGTCAGGAAGATGGGCATCGATTTGTCACGAATTAAGCCTAGCAGCACCACATTCAAGGGTGTTATACCTGCCGCGGAGGCCCAATGCACTGGCACCGTAACGCTGGAAGTAGTCTTCGGCTCACCCAAGAACTTTCGAAGTGAGGACTTGATCTTCGACATCGTCCCCTTCCGCAGCGGTTACCACACCTTGCTCGGCCGTACTGCGTTCGTCCGCTTTAACGCGGTGCCGCATTATGCTTATATGAAGCTCAAGATGCCGAGGCCCCATGGCGTCATTACCATTAATGGTAACACGGAGACCTCCCTCCGTACAGCGGAGAGGAGAGCGGCTTTCGCTGCCGATTTCTAGGTAGCCGGGGGAGCTGCCCGACGGATAGCACGGCAGGCGCTGCTAAGCTCGTCAAAGCGCATACACACCGGCACCTCGGCCCCCGGCCAAACCCGCGTCGGTCCTAAATAGGGACACGCGCTCCCCGGTTCCCTCTCTTGGTAGCCAGCTACGTGCCTCGCGTAAATAACTTTGCACTTAAAATTTCATGGGAGACCGAGGAGCAAATATTTATAAAAAGGATGCGTCATCTTGGAATGGCCAATCACCCACATCCTGGTTATCTTTTCGGCGGCATATGAAGGCCAACCAGGACTCACATCTTCGGCAGCACCAAGTAGTCACACTCTGGCAACTATCTCTTCGGGGGCCTCGTTTCTCGGATGCGTTCGACATAGTCAAGATGGATTAGCCAGGAGTGCTCACCAAGCATTGGATTAGACAAGGGATAGCTGCTTAATAGCACGGAGGCGCAGACGTGCGGTAGGGAAGGCACTGGGAATAGTCCCTGCTTTTCTAAAGCCCTGTACCAAATACCTCCAATCCTTCTTTTTACATACTCTCTGTATCTTGTAAGGTTCCTCTTAATATCGGCTCGGCATCTATGGCTATATACCTTAATGAATGAAAGAATAGACCTTTTTTTGGTCTACACACAAAATTACGTGTCATTTTTTCTGCTTTTGCCTTGTAGCAATATGGATACCGTTAGAAATATACGGATGAGTCCGGCTCTCGACCGGGGGCTCGGATATGAAATCGAGCGTATGTCTAAGTCCGATATCTGATCGGCGTCTCGGATATTGCATTATATGCATCCGTTTCGAATCGTGATTTTGGTCAATGATTGGGTTGCCTGGCTCCTGTGCTTGCCTCCTACGTTCCACTCTGTTCATCTAGGTCTGCAAATGGAGAACCACTGCGATTGTGCTTCCAGCTCGGCCTAGTCAAGCGCCTCAGTAGGAGAAAGCCAAAAATCGACTGTCACGATAAGCGTAAACTGGTCCGCTATCCGAAGATAGTGTCAAACTATAAGCCGTTAGTGGTTACGCTGTGATAAATGAAGGGTTCTCTTTATATGAACCGAGGCGTTATAACTGGTGCACTTCGGCTGGCCCGATCACCACTACACCGGGGGCTAGATCAACTACCCCGCTCCTTCGAACTCCTATGACTAAGTAAAGATATAAAGCCGCTATGGTCCGATTGCCTCATTTCATAAACACGCAACCGCCTCAAGGCATCGAGACGTCGGCTAAGGGTTTACGCGTTTTATGGAACACCCCGTGTAGTATCTACAAAGGGGGTAGAAGCCGACGACCGGCCTCTTTCTGTAGAAACGGTCGCAAAGGAATGAAATCAACATATTGGATACAAATGATTGATCCGCATAAATAATAATTGGTTTTTACAGAAGTTGCCATGGCATACAGAGAGGTTCTTTAGAACCGAAGCTCGGTCTTCGAGCATTGTACTTCAGTCACCCGAGCCCCTTCATGGACCTCGGAAAGAAACTGCTCGGGCGTCCGATACTTCCCTTCTGGAGGCCCCGACATGATCGCGAGTGGCTTGATCTTTGGGTAATGCGCCATGGTTGACACATAGGCCCGCTCCGCGCCTCCCAGGCAGGCCGACCGCTTCCAGTTCTCATCCTGGGGGCTCGCGCCTCGCAATCTCTGAACCAAGCCGAATAGGCTGGTCGGTACTGGCTCCTGCGGCCAGAGATTGACGCAAATATCCTCCATCATGGGCCGAGCCGTGCAAATCAGCTTGGCCAGCTACTTCATCTGATTATTCAGCAGCGGAGGATGCTCGGGCGCCTGGAATTGGGCCCAGAAGGCCTTCTCTGTCGACTCCTCGGGGTGGGCAGCAAAGTGGGTGCCGGCGTCCGAGGCGCTCCGTGGCAGATCCCTGAAGGCTCCTGAAGAACGCCAGACTTGCGTAAGATGGGCAAATCGACGGTCACCGAAAACGCAGCGGAGCAGGTATGGCTTACCAGCGGCAATCTGCCTCACTTGTTGAAGCACTTCACGATCCGCCCTCGCCTGGGTCGTGGCCTCCTTGCAGGCTGATACGTCTTCAACGTATCTATAATTTTTTATTGTTCCATGCTATTATAATATCAATCTTGGATGTTTTTATATGCAATTATATTTCATTTTTTGGGACTAACCTATTAACCAAGTGCCCAGTGCCTGTTGTTGTTTTCTGCTTGTTTTTGGCATTTCAGAAAATCAGTACCAAATGAAGTCCAAATGCCATGAAACTTTTTGGAGATTTTTTTCTGGACAAAAGAGACCCTGGAGATTTGGAGAGGACGCCAGAAGGTTCACGAAATCTCCACAAGGCAACAGGGCGCGGCCCTAGGGGGCGCCCTGATGCCTTGTGGGGCCCTCGTGGCTCCGTTTGACCTAATTCCACTTCTATAAATTCTTAAATATTCGAAAACCAATAGAGAGCCATCCCGAATAACTTTTACGCCACCGCAAGCCTCTGTTCTTCCGCGATCCCATCTGCAGGCCTTTTCCGGTACTCTGCGGGAGGGGGAATCGATCACGGAGGGATTCTTCATCAACTTTGCTGCCCTTTCGATGATGTGTGAGTAGTTTACCACAGACCTACGGGTCCATAGCTAGTAGCTAGATGGCTTCTTCTTCTCTCTTTGATCTTCAATACCATGTTCTCCTCGATGTTCTTGGAGTTCTATCCGATGTAATCTTCTTTTGCGGTGTGTTTGTTGGGATCCGATGAATTGTGAGTTTATGATCAGATTATTCATGAGAAATATTTGAGCATTCTCTAAACTCTTTTATGCATGATTATTATAGCTTTGTATTTCCCTCCGATCTATCGATTTGGTTTGGCCAACTAGATTGGTTTATCTTGCAATGGGAGAGGTGATTTGTGATGGGTTCAATCTTGCGGTGCTCAATCCCAGTGACAGAAAGGGACATGACACGTATTTGTATTTTCGCCATTAAGGATAAAAAGATGGTGTTTAATCATATTGCTTGAGTTTACTTTGTCTACATCATGTCATCTTGCTTAAGGCGTTACTCTGTTTCATACTTAATACCCTAGATGCATGCTGGCTAGCGGTCGATGGGTGGAGTAATAGTAGTAGATGCAGGCAGGAGTCGGTCTACTTGTCTCGGACATGATGCCTATATACATGATCATTGCCATGAATCCATCATAACTATTTGCTTTTCTATCAATTGCCCAACAGTAATTTGTTTACCCACTGTATGTTCTGCGCTCGAGAGAGAAGCCTCTAGTGAAAACTATGGCCCCCGGGTCTACTTTTATCATATATTAAAAACCAAAAATACCTTTTTGCAATTTATTTACTTTTATTTTATTTAGTATTTTAGTTTATCTATTTATCACTATCAGAATTAATCCTTGCAAATAACCGCTAAGAGGATTGACAACTCTCTTATTTGCGTTGGGTGCAAGTGTTTGCTTTTGTGTGTGTAGGTGCTGCTAAAGTGATTTTGCTTCGTTCTCCTACTGGATTGATAACCTTGGTTTTTAACTGAGGGAAATACTTATCTCTACTATACTGCATCATCCTCTCCTCTTCGGGGAAATACCAACGCAGTCTACAAGTAGCCGGAAGAATTTCTGGCGCCGTTGCCGGGAAGACATCATCAAAATTACCAAGTGCCTTCGCATAAACTATCATCCACTTGCATTTATTTTATTTGCCTTTTTATTTGCATTTGCCTCTCGTTTTCATCTCCCCAACTTCTAAAACAATTTTACAAAAAATACAAAAATATTTTGTGTGCTATCTATGCTTGTGTTGCCATGTGCCTTCTATTTGCTTGCATCTTCGCTTGCTAAGAATCTATTGATATGGATCCTCATCCACTAGCTAATCTTTTCAAGAGATCCAATTATGAACAAATTTCTAGTGAGTTGAGTGCAGTTGATTATCTCTATGAAGTTTTGCTTGAAAATCATGAATCTGAAAATTGTGATGAAGTGAAAGAAGAAATTTATAAAGTGATTCATGATAGCTCCTTGAATGAAAAGCATGATTGCAATGATTTTGTTATAAATTCTATTACTGCAAATAGTGCTAATAATATGCAAAACTACAAGCTCGGGGATGATGATTTTGTGATATCCACTACTCATTGTAATGATCATGATTGGGGTGATGCTTCGTATGATTTTGAAAATTTATTTAAGCCTCATGATGAATATATTTGCAATAATATTGAAAGTGGGTTTCAAAGAGTGTCAACTTTAGGTAAAAAGAATCCCACATATTTGGAGAGTGTTCAATCTTATGAAATTTTTGATAAAAGTGGGTTTGGAAAGGTCATGACTTTTGTTGATGTTAATCCCACTATCTTGGAAGATTATAAAACTTTTATGCATGTGGATCATGAAGATAGTATTTTATATGATAGCTATATTGTTGATTTTGATTATGATCCTACATGTAATTATTATGAGAGAGGAAAATATGGTTGTAGAAATTTTCATGTCACTAAATTACCTCTCTTTGTGTTGAAATTTTTAATGCTTCATTCTTCCTATTTGCATATGTTGGATATTGCTTGTCTTGATAATTTTTTTGCTTATAAAATGCCTATGCATAGGAAGTATGTTAGACTTAAATGTGTTTGTCACATGTTTTATGATGCTCTCTTTGTGTTTCAATTGTTATCTTTCATGAGAGCATCATTGAAATCTCAAGCCTATCTTAATGGCTATAAAGAAAGAGCTTGTTGGGAGACAACCCAATAAACTTTTTACTTTCTGTTTTTGTGTGGTTACACAATTATAGCCTCTGTTATGATTGCGTTTTAATATTTTAATTAGTGTTTCTGCCAAGTAATGCCTTTGGGATGATTTGGAGGATAGTATGATTGATGCTGTTGGAAAACAGAAACTTTTGTGTCCAGTTCTAGAATTTTTATTTTTTGCTGTAGCGTGATAAAATTCTGAATTTTTTACACAGTATTGATATATGAATTTCCCACGTTTTCTTAAGTTTTCAGAAGTTTTGAAGTTACAGAAGTATGTCTTTTAAATAGATCTTTACAGACTGTTCTGTTTTAGACAGATTCTGTTTTTGTTGCATAGTTTGCTTATTTTGATGAATCTATGGATCGTATCGGGGGGTATGAGTCATGGAGAAGTTGGAGTAAAGTATCATTATGCAAATATTAAATATGAATAAATTTATAGTAGTACCTAAAGTTTAAGATTTGTTTGTTATACTAACGGATCTCACGAGGTTTCTGTTATGTTTTGTGTGCTGAAGTTTTCAAGTTTTGGGTGAGACTACGATGGATAAAGGAATAAGGAGCGGCAAGAGCCTAAGCTTGGGGATGCCCAAGGCACCCCAAGGTAATATTCAAGGAAGACACAAGCGTCTAAGCTTGGGGATGCCCCGGAAGGCATCCCCTCTTTCGTCTAGAATCTATCGGTAACTCACTTGGAGCTATATTTTTATTCATCACATGATATGTGTTTTACTTGGATCGTCTTGTGATATAGTTTGTTTGCTTTTTAGTTTGTCACAATCATGTTTGCTGAACACACCTTTTTGAGAGGGACACACATTATTCGTGATTTGTTAGAATACTCTATGTGCTTCACTTATATCTTTTGAGCTAGGCAGTTGCTCTAGTGCTTCACTTATATCTTTTAGAGCACGGCGGTGGTTATATTGTAAAGAAATAGTTGCACTCTCATGCTTCACTTATATCTTTTTGCGAGTCTAATGAATAGCAATGGTAATATGCACGGGTTATGAATTTGGTCCTAATATGATAGGTATTCAAGAGGGATACAATAAAAACTTTCATGTAAATCACTGAATATGATAAGTTTGATTCCTTGCAATATGTGGGAGGTGCTAGTAGATAATTGTGGTTTAGTAAGAATATTGGTGTTAAGGTTTGTGATTCCAGAAGCATGCACGTATGATCTGTCGTTATGCTAAGAAGTTGGAGCATGATTTATTCTTGATTGTCTACCTTATGAGTGGCGGTCGGGGACTAACGATGGTATTTTCCTACCAATCTACCCCCCTAGGGGCATGCATAGTAGTACTTTGCTTCGAGGGCTAATAAACTGCGCAATAAGTATGTGAGTTCTTTATGACTAATGTGAGTCCATGGATTATACGCACTCTCACCTTTCCGCAATTTGCTAGCCTCTTCGGTACCATGCATTGCCCTTTCTCACATCGAGAGCTGGTGCAAACTTCGTCGATGCATCCAAACCCCGTGATATGATACGCTCTATCACACATAAGCCTCCCTATATCTTCCTCAAAACAACCGCCATACCTACCTATCATGGCATTTCCATAGCCATTCTGAGATATATAGCCATGCAACTTCCATCATTCCGTTTTTATGACACACATCGTCATTGTCATATTGCATTACGTGATCATATAGATGACATAGTATTTGTAGCTCAGCCACCATTTATCATTTTTATACATGTTACGCTAGTATCATTGCACATCCTGGTACACCGCCAGAGGCATTCATATAGAGTCATATTTTTGTTCTAGTTTTGAGTTGTAATTTTTCGAGTTGTAAGTAAATAGAAGTATGATGATCATCATTATTAGAGCATTGTCCCGGTGAGGAAAAAAAAGAGGCCAAAAAGAGCCCATGAAAAAAAATGAGAGAAGGGGCAGTGTTACTACCCTTTTCCATACTTGTGCTTCAAAGTAGCACCATGTTTTTCATATAGAGAGTCTCCTGTTTAGTCACTTTCATATACTAGTGGGAATTTTTCATTATAGAACTTGGCTTGTATATTCCAATGATGGGCTTCCTCAAATGTTTGAGGACTTCATGAGCAAGCAAGTTGGATGCACACCCACTTAGTTTTCATGTCGAGCTTTCATACACTTATAGCTCTTAGTGCATCTGTTGCATGGCAATTCATACTCCTCGCATTGACATCAATTGATGGGCATCTCCATAGCCCGTTGATTAGCCTCGTCGATGTGAGACTATCTTCTTATTTTTGACTTCCCCTTATCAATCTCTACTACCACACTCTATTCCACCCATGGTGCTATATCCATGGCTTGCGCTCATGTATTGCGTGGGGGTTGAAAAAGCTGAAGCGCGATAAAAAGTATGAACCAATTGCTCGGCTTGTCATCGGGGTAGTGCATGATAAATACTTTGTGTTAAGAAGATGGAGCATGACAGGATTATAAGATTTTGTAGGGATAACTTTCTTTAGCATTTCTATTTTGAAAGACATGATTGTTTATTAGAATGCCTGAGTATTGATGTCTTTATATCAATCTATAGACTATTGCTTTGAATCATTCGGATCTTATTATTCATACCGTAAGAGAGAGATTACATGATGAAACATGTTAGGTAGCATTCCACATCAAAAAATCTGTTTTTATCATTTACCTACTTGAGGACGAGCAGGAATTAAGCTTGGGGATGCTTGATACGTCTCCAACTTATCTATAATTTTTGATTGTTCCATGCTATTATAGTATCAATCTTGGATGTTTTTATATGCAATTGTATATCATTTTTTGGGACTAACCTATTAACCTAGTGCCCAGTGCCAGTTGCTGTTTTCTGCTTGTTTTTGGTTTTTCAGGAAATCAGTACCAAACGAAGTCCAAATGCCACGAAACTTTTTGGAGATTTTTTTCTGGACAAAAGAGACCCTGGAGACATGGAGAGGAGGCCAGAAGGTTCACGAAGCCTCCACAAGGCAACAGGGCGCGACCCTAGGGGGGCTCCCTGATGCCTTGTGGGGCCCTCGTGGCTCCGTTTGACCTAATTCCACTTCTATAAATTCTCAAATATCCGGAAACCAACAGAGAGCCACCCCAAATAACTTTTATGCCACCGCAATGCTCTGTTCTTCCGCGATCCCATCTGGAGGCCTGTTCCGGTACTCTGCCGGAGGGGGAATCGATCACGGAGGGCTTTTTCATCAACCTTGCTGCCCTTCCGATGATGTGTGAGTATTTTACCACAGACCTAGCTAGGTGGCTTCTTCTCTCTTTTTGAACTTCAATACCATGTTCGCCTCGATGTTCTTGGAGTTCTATCCGATGTTATCGTCTTTTGCGGTGTGTTTGTTGGGATCCGATGAATTGTGAGTTTATGATCAGATTATTCATGAAAATTATTTGAGTCTTCTCTGATCTATCGATTTGGTTTGGCCAACTAGATTATGCATGATTATTATAACTTTGTATTTCTCTCCGATCTATCGATTTGGTTTGGCCAACTAGATTGGTTTATCTTGCAATGGGAGAGGTGCTTTGTGATGGGTTCAATCTTGCGGTGCTCAATCCCAGTGACAGAAAGGGACATGACACGTATTTGTATTGTTGCCATTAAGGATAAAAAGATGAGGTTTAATCATATTGCTTGAGTTTACTTTGTCTACATTATGTCATCTTGCTTAAGGCGTTACTCTGTTTCATACTTAATACCCTAGATGCATGTTGGACAGCGGTCGATGGGTGGAGTAATAGTAGTAGATGCAGGCATGAGTCGGTCTACTTGTCTCGGACATGATGCCTATATACATGATCGTTGCCATGAATCTGTCATAATTATTTGCTTTTCTATCAATTGCCCAACAGTAATTTGTTTACCCACCGTATGTTCTGCGCTCGAGAGAGAAGCCTCTAGTGAAAACTATGGCCCTCGGGTCTACTTTTATCATATATTAAAAACCAAAAATACCTTGCTGCAATTTATTTACTTTTATTTTATTTAGTATTTTAGTTTATCTATTTATCACTATCAGAATTAATCCTTGGAAATAACCGCTAAGAGGATTGACAACCCTCTTATTTGCGTTGGGTGCAAGTGTTTGCTTTTGTGTGTGCAGGTGCTGCTAAAGTGATTTTGCTTGGTTCTCCTACTGGATTGATAACCTTGGTTCTTAATTGAGTGAAATACTTATCTCTACTATACTACATCATCCTCTCCTCTTCGGGGAAATAGCAATGCCGTGTACAAGTAGCAGGAAGAATATCTGGCACCGTTGCTGGGGAGACATTATCAAAATTACCAAGTACCTTCGCATAAACTATCATCTACTTGCATTTATTTTATTTGCCTTTTTATTTGCATTTGCCTCTCATTTTCATCTCCCCCACTTCTAAAACAATTTTACAAAAAATATGAAAATATTTTGTGTGGTATCTATGCTTGTGTTGCCATATGCCTTCTATTTGCTTGCATCTTCGCTTGCTAAAAATCTATTGATCCCCTGGTCGGCTTTGTGCGTCCAACCAGGGTCTCGAGGGCTACTGTCTATTTGCTTTGCTATACTACCTTTCCCTATAATCCCCACGCAAGATTATCAAATCTACCTCGGGGCTTGGGGGCTACTATGGTTATACACTTGTAACAAGTCTATGCAGTAGGCAATGTCTTCGGGCATATCGAACTTTACTTATTCCCTAAAGGCTATCAGACACATCTAATGCTAAAAGGTTCTGCGCATTTATGCAATTCTAAAAATGAACTTGATTTGAGCTTACCTCAAAACCTTCATACAGGCCCTTGAAGGCCTCCCGAATACCGGCCTCTGCGGACCGGTAGTTCTTCAGCGCTGCGCCCAGTATGGCGCGGTGCTCGGCTACGATGGCGGAGCCTGTCAGGGCTGCCTCCATCTCTTCGGTCCACCCCATTGACACCTGCCCTCCAGCAGCTCGGGATGGATGGGTCACCTCGGCCCTCTCCGTCAACGGGGGAGCCGCTGTTGAGGTCGGCTGCCAAGGTGGCTCTGGGACAACGGGGCCCGAGATTATCGGCTATTCCTGCTCTTCCCCTCCTTTCGAGGAGGAGGTCTTCTCTGGTGCACCTTTGGAGGCCTCGGCCTCAGCCATGGAGGCATCGGCGCCGCCCCCCGTCATAGTTATCGGGGGGGGGGGGCTGAGAAGTAGCCTTCCCCAGCCCGTCGTGGGCCACGGGGGAAGGGTGATGCTCCTGCGAGGCGCTGGGAGGAGGGATCCCGCTCGACGACATCTTGTCACTGAGGTGGGAGCATTGTGGGTTGTAAAATTTAATCGGTCAAGGTTCAGGGGAGGAAGGCAATTACAATGTGCAAGGAATTAAATTAGAATATGTACCTCCTCGGCTGGGGTCTCTCCCTATGGGGCCCGAAAAGATCGTCCTCTGGCTCGGAGGGCACAACCTCGGCCTCGGAAGGGGCCTTGTTGGAAGCGGTGTTGGTAGCCTTTATAAGGCGCTTTCGCTTCCGAGGCACATCAGCCCCCGCGACGTCCTCGGACGCTGCCCTCTTACTCTTCGGGGAAGAAGTGCTCTCCTCCCCCTCATCTCCTCCCTCTTCTTCCTCCTTGTCGGAGGAGAGATCTTGGATTTCCTTGGACTTGGCGTTCGAGGGATCTCGGATCCGAAGACCCGTCCTTTTCTTCCCCGTCTCCTTCTTCGCCTTCGCAGGAGCCTTTGGGGTTACTGCGGCCAGCATGGCCTGTAGCTGGACGGACTAGTTATCTTCGGGGAGCGGTGTTGTGCACCTAATGAGCACCGCCTTTGGCGCCCATCTCTGCAAACAATGTGGGAGGATTCATACAGAAGTAAAACAAGGGATCGTTGTTGAAAAGAAAATGCGAATAATACCTCGGACGCGGCATGGGCGGTACTGTAGCCGTTGTCTAGCCCAGCCGCGGGGAATTCGTTCTGGGACGGCATAAAGAGAGCCGTCCACATATCGTCCAGGGAGGTGCGGAAGAAATGCCGCACTGGAGCTTCGTCTTCGGGCTTGTACACCCACATGGGGCTGGCCCGAAGTTGGAGGGGAAGGATGCGGCGGTGCAGCATCACGTCCACCACGGCAGGCAGCTTGAATCTCTTTTTCAGAGATTGGATCCTCCCCTGGAGAGAGGCGACTTCGTCCGCGCTGCCCCACTCCAGGCCTTGCCTCTGCCAAGACACCAGCTTCCGAGGAGGTTGACCTATGAAGGCGGGGACCTCGGCCTGGCCCGGAGCGAGCGGTTCAGTGATGTAAAACCACTTGCGCTGCCACAACTTCACAGTCTCGATGAAGGTGCCCTCCAGCCACTCCGGCTTCTGGAGTTTGCTAATCATGGCACCCCCGCATTCTGCTAGCTTGGTGTGGCACCCCGGCTCAGAGGACCAGTTTACCCAGTGTTTCCAACCCAGAGATCATGTCTTCTGGAAACACACAACAACTTGGAACAGAACTGAACTGAACTTTATTGATATATCTCGAGTACAAGCTCATAATTTACATCGATAGCGAGGCCAGAAGCACATCAGGTGCTATGACAATATCTACATTATTTATGGGACATAGTAGGGCCTCGATATTACTAGGTAGAACTACGGCGTAGCGGAACATAGCGCGGAAAACTCCATCCACAGGGACACTGCTGGGGACACGACCTAGTTAGCGTAGCATGAACCATCGGGACCTCCGTCCTCGGCTTCTCCTGCATCTGGCATGATACGCCAGGTGAGTACTTGGAATGTACTCGTAAGCTCACGACAACCAAAACAATGCAGCAAACAATAGCATGGCAATGATCATGATAAGTACTTAAGTTGCTTACTCACTGTTATCGAATATCAACTTACTCTCTTCTGGGTTGTCCCACAACCCTCGGAACGCTCATAATCCACTGAGCACTTTTGAACATAAGACAAGTTCTTCCATCATTATTATCAATATTACGGTTGACCATTCAGTGGCCTAGTACGGATTGTCCAATACCGTGGACGCGGCTATTCGAATAGATTCTTACACTCTGCAGAGGTTGCGCACTTTACCCACACTATGGAGTTCCTGGCCTTGGGATCCCATTCGGGTGGACCGGTGGTGCTCCAACGAAACCTGCCTGACCCGTGACTCCTCTATCGTACCACCGACAATCATAACCTCCCAGGGTCATGTCCTGGGTGGCCCCTGTGTCACCCCGTGACACCTGCCACCGTCGTGGCCAAACTAAACTGTCCCAAATGGGGACGCCGACAAAATAACTCAACTGGGCTCACAGGATTATCGTCGTCTACCTGATCAGGGCAGCACGCACGCATAACCCTCCCTAATGTGGTGGTACCGACAAAAGAGCACAAAGCCAGACCAAGTCAAGGCCGTCCCATACCGGCAAATGTGGCTGCACGGATAAGTCCGGATAGGTGACACTTGATCAACCAATTAAGTTTAGTGTTGTCAAGTACTTAGCAAGCAGGGTTATTCATCCAGAATAAATTAACTTGGCAGTAGCTAAGCATTAAAGTAAATTATCCCTAAATTATCACATATTAAAATAATGCAAGTAATTCAATTAAATAACCAACACTATTGAAATGCTTCATGGAATGGATGACATGGCTTGCCTTGCTTTGTTGGGTTGTCCACAAACTCCTGGGCTTCAAATCCAAAAGTATTTCCTTCTGAAAATATTTTAAAAATGCAAAGGAAAATATCACATATTACTGTTCTGTTCACCAGAAATTCTGTGAGCATGGGAAAAATACCAAAATTTATCAGAAAATAGAGGAGCTCTAGACAAACCCAGAGCAAAAAGAATCAATTGATTTGGACTTATATATAAAAAGTTATGGACGGTCAAAGTTTCTGGTCAAAACTTGAATTAAAACAGAAAATCAGAAAATCAACAGGGGGCCACTTCGAACGCGTACTTTGCCGGGGCGCCTCCACTTACCGCTTCGGCTTGCCACTGACGAGCGGGCCCCTCTGTCAGATTTAAAAGCGGGAAGAGGGAAACAGAGAGCGGCGGAGCTCCGGCGACGGTCGCCGGCAATACAGACGGCGGCGAGGTCCGGCGACTACGGGAATGGATCGAGCGCACGGAGACGAACACGTATGTACCCGTGGATTGGCGAGAGATGGCCGGACGACGTCGTCCCCTTCCTCTCCGACGGCGGTGGTTCCCGGGTGTCGCCGGAGACGGCGATTCCGGTGGAGTTTCGGTCGGGCAAGGGCTTGGGCGAGGTCAGGAGAGTGAGTGGAGCTCGCGGGTGAGGTCAGTGGAGGCTGGGGTGGAGTGGGACGGCAAGGTGGTGGAGCTCGGGTGGCGGCGGATCGCCGGTGAGATTCGAGGCCAGAGGGCCTCTCGGCCATGGCTCGGTGCTCGGGGGCTCAATTTTGAGGTGGAGGAGTGGGGTGAGGAGCTCGGGAGGCTGGCCGTGGCCTTTTATAGGCGGGGGCGAAGTCTCTGGAGCGGGCGGGACTCGGGCCACGTCGCCGGCGTGAGGACGCCGTGCTGGCTGGCTGGGAGCGGGCGACGGGACGGAGGAGGGCAGGAGGAGTTAATGCGGCTATGGCTGCTAGCGGAGGAAGAAGACGAGCCACAGAGCCACTGTGCCCGCACGGGCGGCACATTGCCCGGATGCGGTGGCAGACGGCGAGGGCGATTCCGGCGAGGGGAGGCTTCGGGAGAGGGGTACGTGGACAGCATCGACGACGTCGGCACCACCAGACATGAAATGGCAGCACGAGGCCACTGGAACGACCTCGACAGATGCATGCGAGATGCAGAGCACGCGTACTGGCATGCCAGTACCGTGCTCAACATGGTGACCGGCATCTGGAGGCCGCGCAAGTCCAGTGCACCATGTCTAGTGTGTTCTCCTTTGGTCATTTAGTCCCTCTGTGCTCTTGGTTTGGCTAGGTTCACTCTAATACGAAGGGTAGCTTCAGCTACAGTTTCTGACAGAAACTTAGAGAGGGATCTGGAGAAGAGGTGAGCTGGAGATGGAGCCAATGGAGATGTCTGGGATGATCTATCTTGGAAGGACTCCAGGCTGGCCAAGTTTGAGAAAATTTCATCAAGGTTTGAATAGGGTTCATGTACAACTGCTGTTACTGGAACAGAAACAAGATGAGCTTGTAGCACTCATCTGGTTGATCAGCTAGAGCTGAAAATTGGTGTGGGAGGGTTATTTGGTGGACAGATGCTGTCATAAAAATTTCAGCTCAATTGGCTACATCTAGATGGTACTTCCTTCACAGAGGTTCAAAATGAGCAGAAACTTGGCAGAATATTGCTGCTGAAAATTTGTACTGGACAAGATGATATTTTTGGATATTGTGGCAAGATAGGTTCCCTAATATCTCAGGGAATTATCTGAGAGTTTTCTGAGTTGGGAAAATATGAGTTGCTTCACAAATGGCCAGTACTGTCCAGAAGACAAATCGAGTTTTCTGGACTAAATTTTGTACTGGACCATGAAATGTTTTTGAAGATTGTGAGATTAGATGATAACAAGAAGGTGTGGTATTAATTTGGGATTTTTCTGATCACCAGAACTACAGGTTGCTTCATAACCCATAGTGATGCCAGATTTTCCCAAAGAAAGAAAATGGATAATTGGGCAAGATTGAGAATTGGAATTTGATCCAGAAGGTGTGTGACAAGATTTTGGCAAGATGATGAGGGCTTGGGATCACTGAGAGAGATTCATAAGTCCAAAGTCAACTGAAAACCATCCAAATTGCAAATAAAGCCAGAAAGATTTTGAAAAGAAAAAGTTGCCAAAAACCAGGGTGTCACACTTGGCACCGCTGCTCTTCGGCTTCACGCAGAAAGTCTTCAGCCATAGGCCGAAGTGGGGCTCCACGCATAAGAATGTTTCACAGACAATGATGAAGGTGGTGAGATGCAGAGTGGAGTTTGGGGGTTGGTTGTGGAAGTCCAGCCCGTAGAAGAAAAGGATCCCCCGCACGAAGGGGTGTAGGGGGAATCCCAAACCTCGGATGAGGTGAGGGATGAACACAACCCGCTACCCCGGCTTGGGAGTGGGGACACGCTGGTCCGGCTCAGGAGCCCGGCAGGCGGTGTCGTCTGGGATGTACCCCGCCAAACGGAGCTCCTCGATGGTGGCGTTGGTAACCTTGGAGGCCACGCACCTTCCCTTCAGATCCGCATCCGCCATTGTTCCAATGAGCGGGGGAGTGGGAAAGGCTGTAGGATTGGAAAAGGGGTTCATGGGTGCGAGCTTGGGGGGTTTGAGCGCTGGAGCGGCAGGGAAGCGTGGGAAGATAGATTCACCGCTCCCTACTCTTTATAAGTCAGTAAAAAGGCAAAGCGTCCCCCTGTAGCGCCCTAAAAATCGCCACATTTCGGCTTATCGTGCCGTTGTGGCCACATGGGGTAAAACAATTGATTGATGATATCCCCTATAACGCGGGGCATGAGCTCTGTTTTGATGAGACGTGCCAATGAGAGGGTTACCTCGAACCGCGATTCGAATAAGTAATAACTGATTTATGTGATGTCATGGGTCCTGACGCTTTGGTAAAGTTGTCAGTAATTTACCGTCTCACATCGGTGTTGTCAGTCTTCAGTACTAAGATTAGCCGTGTACTCCGGATGGACAAAGATACGTAGTGGGCAACACATGGTCGGCAGGCCTTGTCTCCTGTTTTAAACGAGAGATGCCTTTCGATTGGGGATTTACAAGTTTCGGGCAATTTATTAACTTAGAGCATGGTACTTGCCTGCTAAGCCGAAGACGTTTATCCGAAGTCACTTATCTGAAGCAGGTGGCCAACCTCGGCTTCGAAGACAAGTTCGCGGGGGCTACTGACGGTGTCCTGGACAAGGGGGTCCCGGCCTAGCTAATTAGTCCATGGGCCGAACTCAAGGCCCATCAAAGAGCAGGGACTCCGGAAGTTTCCAACTTTAAGAACCGGCATATCAGACCTCACCGAAGACATGGCATGTACCCCAAGGATACAAGATTCGGCATATATTCCCTTAATTGTAACCGACCATGTGTAACCTAATGACCCACAAGTATAGAGGATCAATTGTAGTCCTTTCGATAAGTAAGAGTGTCGAACCCAACGAGGAGTAGAAGGAAATGACAAGCGGTTTTCAGCAAGGTATTCTCTGCAAGTACTGAAAGTAGCGGTAACAGATAGTTTTGATAGCAAGATAATTCGTAACAAGTAACAAGTAACAAGTATAATAAAGTGCAGCAAGGTGGCCCAATCCTTTTTATAGCAAAGGACAAGCCGGAAATAACTCTTATAGTAAGCAAAGCGTTCTTGAGGACACATGGGAATTTCATCTAGTCACTTTCATCATGTTTGTTTGATTCGCATTCGCTACTGTGATAATTTGATATGTGGGTGGACCGGTTCTTGGGTGCTGTTCTTACTTGAACAAGCCTCCCACTTACGATTACCCCCTCTCGCAAGAATCCGCAACTACGAAAGAAGAATTAATATAAATCTAACCATACCATGAAACATATGGATCCAAATCAGCCCCTTACAGAATAGCGCATAAACTAGGGTTTAAGCTTCTATCACTCTAGCAACCCATCATCTAATTAGTACTCCACAATGCCTTCCCTTAGGCCCAAAGATGGTGAAGTGTCATGTAGTCGACGTTCACACGACACCACTAAAGGAAGCACAACATACATAGCATCAAAATATCGAACGAATGAATACCAAATTCACATGATTACTTATGACAAGACTTCTCCCATGTCCTCAAGAACAAAAGTAACTACTCACAAATCATATTCATGTTCAAGATCAGAGGGGTATTGAATAGCATTAAGGATCTAAACATATAATCTTCCACCAAATAAACCAACTAGCATCAAGTACAAGATGTAATCAACACTACTAGCAACCCACAGGTACCAATCTGAGGTTTTGAGACAAAGATTGAATACAAGATATGAACTAGGGTTTGAGATGAGATGGTGCTGGTGAAGATGTTGATGAAGATTGGTCGTCCCACGATGAGAGGATCATTGGTGATGTTGATGGCTTCGATTTCCCCCTCCCGGAGGGAAGTATCCCTCGCGGAATCGCTCCGTCGGAGAGCAAAATAGCTCCTGCCCAGGTTCCGCCTTGAGACGGCGGCGCTTCATCCCGAAAGTCTTATTCTTATTTTTCTAGGGCAAATGGCTTCATATAGCAGAAGGAGGGGGCCAGAGGCCTGCCAGGGGGGCGCGCCCAGGGGGTAGGGCGCGCCCCTAGGCTTGTGGCTTCCTGGTGGGCCCCCTTTTGTTGATTCTTTCGCCAGTATTTTTTATATATTCCAAAATAATTCTCCATAAATTTTTAGGTCATTTGGAGTTGTGCAGAATAGCTATCTCTGTTTCACCCCTTTCAGGTCCAGAATTCCAGCTGCCGGCATTCTCCCTTTTCATGTGAATCTTGCAAAATAAGAGAGAAAAGGCATAAGAATTGTACCATAAAGTGGAATAATGATCAAAAACATAATAGTTATTAGTAGGAAATCATGATGCAAATTGGACGTATCAACTCCCCCAAGCTTAGACCTCGCTTGTCCTCAAGCGAAAGTCAAAATCGATAATCATGACCACATGTTTACAGAGAGAGACGTCGATAAAAATAAAATACGGACATGGAGCATCATGATCTTCTCATGAAAAAGTGACAATTCATCCACAAGTTGAAGTATGAACCATAAAACAAATTGAAAACTAACAAACTATGATCTCAGTCATTGAAGCAATTGCAATTCATCATATTATCAGAAAGAGTCTATGTAAGAGCTTTATTTAGCAAGTTCACATACTCAACTATCATTTAGTCTTCTATGATTGCTGACACTCACGTCATACTTATGGAGCAAAAGTTTCAGTCGAACACATAGAAAGATAGGGGCTTATAATTTCACCTCCCAACGTATTTACCTCAAGGGTAATGTCAACAATAATAACTCATGATCACCTACATCCAACTGGATATATATGCCTGGATCAATCCCCACCACATGATGCTTGCCAAAAGAGAAAAATAAAAACAGAATAGAGGAGAATACTATTGACTCTTGCATGAAAGTAAATACATAAAGTAAAAGATAGGCCCTTCGTAGAGGGAAGCAGAGGTTGTCATGCACTTTTTGTTTTTGGATGTGCAAGCTCTTAATGTAAAGGAACGTCACTTTATATTGCCCCTTGTGATAGTGACCATTATTATGCAGTCTGTCGCTTTTATTGCTCCACCATCACAAGATCGTACAAAGCTTATTTTCCCTTACAATAAAAGTTCATACATGTTTAGGAGCAATTTTTATTGCTTTGCACCGATGACAACTTACTTGAAGGATCTTATTCAATCCATAGGTAGATATAGTGGACTCTCATGGCATGAAACTGGGTTTAAGGGTTTTTGGATGCACAAGTAGTATCTCTACTTCGTACAGAATTTTGGCTAGCAAAAGATAGGGGGCAAACACCACATGTTAGAGGATCCAAAACAATATAACTTCTATGTGAATATAAGAGAACATAACCCATTACGTTGTTTTCCTTGTCCAACGTCGACTAATTGACATAGAATATGTGATGGGGGCTCACAGTCATAAAAGATGTCCAAGATAGTGTATTTATATGTGAGACCTCTCTTCCTTTATTACTTTTTCATGAATTGCAACAATGACCAATGATATGTTTGTCAACTTCCAACAAGTTTTATCAATTATACTTCTTTTATGTGAAGTCATCACTCCCCATGGGATTAGCATATGATCTTACTTTTTATTCTTTATTTATTTCTAAGATTGGATCATCAAAAGCAAAACACTCAACTCAAACTACTCTTTATTATATAACTTTCACACACGATTACATAGATAGATAGATCACAAAGCAAACACTCGAAACTAAATCATACTAAAACTTTATTCTTCTAAATCACAAAATAACTAAGGATCGAACTAAGATAGATAATGATGATGAAAAAGTGATGGTGATACGATACCGGGGCGCCTCCCCCAAGCTTGGCACAAGCCAAGGGTGGTGCCCATACCCATGTACTCAATCTCCTTCTTTGGTGATTGTGGTGATGAAGTGGTGGGCTTGTCCTTCAGCTTCAGAAAGTACTCCAGATTACTATTGATCCTTTGAAGGGCATGATTTTGTTCTTCCAACATAATAACTTCATGAGTGAGCGACGTATTCTGGGCACAAATTGCTTCCACAGCCATTAATGCATTAATTTCAGATAAAGAAAGGTTATGCAGAAGAGTTTGCAGTATATCTCCCTTTTCTGTAGGTTCCTTCTTGTGCATGGCTTGATCTTCTTCTCCTTGAATCCGGTCCTCCACGACCTTTCCGGGTTCCTCCTCCATAGCTGTATCCTCCATTCTGGACGACCACTCATAATATACTTCGCTGAAAGGACGTTTGCCGGGTGAAGGTTGAACAATCCGGTGCTTGGTGCGGAGTCTTCGGGGAGCCATGGCGATCTAGATCTGTCAGAAAAACAGCCCGAAACAAGAACAAAGGAGAAGCTTGCGATGCGGTGGTCAAAACACCCGTGAGTATATATAATGAATTTTTCCCATGCAAAACAAGTAACATTGAAGAAAAATGGAGTTGGGAAAGTCCACGAGGGCGCCACAAGCCTGGTAGGCGCGCCCTGGGGGGTAGGGCGCGCCCCCTAGGCTTGTCGCCACCTCATGCACTTTTCGGACTGTTTATTATTTTCCTAATTTTTTATATATTCCAAAACGGACAGAAAGTACTTTTATGGAAGTTTTGGAGTCGGTTTACTTACCGTTCCACATACCTACTCTTCAAGATTCTGGAGCATTCTGGAAGGTTTCCTCTATGTGCTCTTCCGGTGTAATTGTTTGAATAATATTAGTTTCAACATTAATGGACGTACCTGAGATATAATGTTTAATTTTTTGCCCATTAACCACTCTCAGATTATTGCCTTCGGAGTTGTTTATTTTAATGTCTCTGGAGCGATAAACTTCTACGATGATGTATCGGCCCTCCTATTTAGAGAGAAGTTTTCCTGCAAAAAATCTTAAACGAGAATTGTATAATAGAACATGGTCACCTACTTTGAATTCCCGTTTTTGAATTCTCTTATCATGCCACCTTTTAACTTTTTCTGTAAACAACTTGGCATTTTCATAAGCTTGGGTTCTCCATTCATCTAAAGAACTAATATCAAATAACCTCTTTTCACCAGCAAGTTTAAAATCATAGTTAAGTTCTTTAATTGCCCAATATGCTTTATGTTCTAACTCAAGAGGTAAATGACATGCTTTTCCATAAACCATTTTATATGGAGACATACCCATAGGATTTTTATAAGCAGTTCTGTAAGCCCATAATACATCATCAAGTTTCTTAGACCAATTCTTTCTGGATCTATTAACGGTCTTTTGCAAAATTAATTTTATTTCTCTATTAGTTAATTCAACTTGACCACTAGACTGAGGTTGATAAGGAGATGCAATTCTATGGTTAACATCATATTTAGCAAGCAATTTACGGAAAGCACCATGAATAAAATGTGAACCACCATCAGTCATTAAATATCTAGGAACTCCAAACCTCGGAAATATAAATTCTTTAAGATTTTTAATGGAAGTGTTATGATCAGTACTACTAGTTGGAATAGCTTCTACCCACTTAGTAACATAATCAATAGCAACCAAAATATGAGTATACCCATTGGATTTAGGAAAAGGTCCCAAATAATCAAAACCCCAAACATTAAATGGTTCAATAACAAGTGAATAATTCATAGGCATTTCCTGACGTCTACCAACAATACCAATTCTTTGACATTCATCACAAGAAAGGACAAACTTACATGCATCTTTGAAAAGTGTAGGCCAATAAAAACTAGATTGTAATACCTTGTGTGCAGTTCTGTCTCCCGCATGGTGTCCTCCGTATGCCTTGGAGTGATACTTTCGTAGGATTTGTTCTTGTTCATGCTCAGGTACACAACATCTAATAATACCATCTACTCCTCCTTTATATAAGTGTGGGTCAACCCAAAAGTAATGTCTTAAATCAAAGAAGAACTTTTTCTTTTGTTGGTATGTGAAACTAGGTGGTATATATTTAGCAACAATGTAATTAGCATAGTCTGCATACCAAGGAGTATTGCGAGAAGCGTTTATGACAGCTAATTGTTCATCAGGAAAATCATCATTAATAGGAAGTGGGTCATCAAGAACATTTTTCATTCTAGACAAGTTATCAGCTACGGGATTCTCAGCTCCCTTTCTATCAACAATATGCAAATCAAATTCTTGTAGCAAAAGAACCCACCTAATAAGTCTAGGTTTAGCATCTTTATTTTCCATAAGATATTTAATAGCAGCATGATCAGTGTGAATAGTAACTTTGGAGTCAACAATGTAGGATCTGAATTTATGACATGCAAACACAACTGCTATAAATTCTTTCTCAGTAGTAGCATAATTTCTTTGAGCACTGTCTAGAGTTTTACTAGCATAATGGATAACATTTAATTTCTTATCAACTCTTTGTCCTAGAACAGCACCAACAACATAATCACTAGCATCACACATAATTTCAAAGGGTAGGTTCCAATCAGGTGGTTGAACAATAGGTGCAGAAATGAAGGCTTTCTTAAGTGTTTCAAAGGCTTCTACGCAATCATCATCAAAAATAAATGGAACATCTTTTTGCAAGAGATTAGTAAGAGGCCTAGAAATTTTAGAGAAGTCTTTTATAAACCTTCTATAGAAACCAGCATGACCAAGGAAACTTCTTATACCTTTGATATCTTTAGGACATGGCATTTTCTCAATAGCATCAACTTTAGCTTTATCAACTTCAATACCTCTTTTAGAAATTTTATGCCCAAGCACTATACCTTCATTCACCATAAAGTGGCACTTCTCCCAATTCAAGACAAGATTAGTTTCTTCACATCTCTGCAAAACTCGATCAAGGTTGTGATACGTCCATTTTGCATCGTTTGTTACTGTTATTTATAGTGTTTTTAATCAATATAACACTTTTTGGAGCAATTCTAATGCCTTTTCTCTCTTAATATGCAAGATCTACACAAGGAGGGAGAATGCCGGCAGCTGGAATTCTGGACCTGAAAAAGCTATGTCAGAGATACCTATTCTGCACATCTCCAAATGAGCTGAAATTTCACGGAGAATTATTTTGGAATAAATAAAAAATATTGGAATCAAGAAGTACCAGAGGGGGCCACCCAGGAGCCCACGAGGCACCAGGGCGCGCCACCCTGGCCATCCTCTGGCCCCCATTTTCTGGTATATAAGTGCATTTACCCTAGAAAAAATATAGAGAAGACTTTCGGGATGGTGCGCCGCCGTCTCGAGGCAGAACTTGGGCAGGAGCACATTTGCTCTCCGGCAGAGAGATTCTACCGGGGATACTTCCCTCCGGGAGGGGGAAATCATCGCCATCGACATCACCAGCGATCCTCTCATCGTGGGAGGACTAATCTTCACCAGCACCATCTCATCTCAAACCCTAGTTCATCTCTTGTATTCAATCTTTGTCTCAAAACCTCAGATTGGTACCTGTGGGTTGCTAGTAGTGTTGATTACATCTTGTAGTTGATGCTAGTTGGTTTATTTGGTGGAAGATTATAAGTTCAGATCTATTATGCTATTCAACACCTCTCTGATCTTGGACATGAATATTATTTGTGAGTAGTTAATTTTGTTCTTGAGGACATGGGAGAAGTCTTGTCATAAGTAATCATGCGAATATGGTATTCGTTCGATATTTTGATGATATGTATGTTGTTGATTCCCTTAGTGGTGTCGTGTGAACGTCGACTACATGACACTTCACCATCTTTTGGCCTAAGGGAATGCATTGTGGAGTAGTAATTAGATGATGGGTTGCTAGAGTGACAGAAGCT
This sequence comes from Elymus sibiricus, assembly GCA_039707655.1. Taxonomy (NCBI): domain Eukaryota; kingdom Viridiplantae; phylum Streptophyta; class Magnoliopsida; order Poales; family Poaceae; genus Elymus; species Elymus sibiricus. The sequence goes on from CM077672.1 coordinate 396,284,248, forward strand.
TGAACCCTAGTTTATGCGCTATTCCGTAAGGGGCTGATTTGGATCCATATGTTTAATGCTATGGTTAGAGTTATCTTAATTCTTCTTTCGTAGTTGCGGATGCTTGCGAGAGGGGGTAATCATAAGTGGGAGGCTTGTTCAAGTAGGAATAGCACCCAAGCACCGGTCCACCCACATATCAAATTATCAAAGTAGCGAACGCGAATCAAACAAACATGATGAAAGTGACTAGATGAAATTCCCATGTGTCCTCGAGAACGCTTTACTTACTATAAGAGATTGTTCCGGCTTGTCCTTTGCTATAAAAAGGATTGGGCCACCTTGCTGCACTCTTTGTTACTATTGCTACTTGTCACTTGTTACAAATTAGCTTGCTATCAAACTACTCATTACCGATAATTTCAGTGCTTGCAGAAAATACCTTGCTGAAAACCGCTTGTCATTTCCTTCTGCTCCTCGTTGGGTTTGACACTTTTACTTATCGAAAGGACTACGATTGATCCCCTATACTTGTGGTTCATCAAGACTCTTTTCTGGCGCCGTTTCCGGGGAGTGAAGAGCCTTTGGTGTGTGGAATTTGGTAAGGAAACACTTATATTACGTGCTGAAATTTACTGTCACTTGTCACTATGGAAAGTAATCCTTTGAGGGGTTTGTTCAGGGTATCTTCGCCTCGACCGAAAACAGAAATAGTTGCTCCTCAAACTACTGAAAATATTTATTATGAGATTCCTCCAGGTATGATAGAGAAACTGCTAGCTAATCCTTATGCAGGAGATGGAACGGTACATCCTGATATGCACTTGATCTATGTGGATGAAATTTGTGGATTGTTTAAGCTTGCAGGTTTATCCGGAGATGGAGTTAAGAAGAAAGTATTCCCTTTATCTTTGGAGGGAAAGGCATTGATGTGGTATAGGCTATGTGATGATACTGATACATGGGACTGGAACCATTGAAACTAGAATTCCATCAGAAATTTTATCCTATGCATTTGGTTCATCTCGATCGGAATTATGTATATAGTTTTTGGCCTCGTGAAGGAGAAAGCATTGCTCAAGCTTGGGGGAGGCTTAAGTACATGATGTACACATGCCCCAATCATGAGCTCTCTAAATAAATTATCTTACATAATTTTTATGCTCGGCTTTGTCATGATAATCAAACTACGCTCGATTCTTCTTCGACTGGCTCCTTTATGAAGAAAACTATTGAATTCAGATGGGATCTTCTGGAAAGAATTAAACACAAATCTGAAGATTGGGAACTCGACAAAGTTAATGAGTCAGGTATAATACTTGAGTTCGATTGTGTTAAATCTTTTATGGCCACCGATGCTTTTCATAAGTTTAGCACTAAATATGGACTTGACTCTGAGATAGTAGCTTCCTTTCGTGAATCATTTGCTACTCATGTTGATCTAAGGAGAAGTGGTTTAAATATCATCCCCCTGTTAAAGAAAAGATTGAGGAACCCGTTAGTGTTAAAGAAGAAACGATTGTTTACCATGTTGATCTAGTTGTGCCTACTGCTTATATTGAGAAACCACCTTTTCCTGTTAGGATTAAGGAACATGCTAAAGCTTCAACTGTGGTTAACAAAAGTAATATTAGAGCACCTAGACCCTCTGAACAAATTAAAGTTGAACCTGATATTGCTATGGTTAAAGATCTCTTAGTCGATAATATAGATGGGCATGTTATTTACTTTTGTGAGGAGGCTGCTAGAATTGCTAAACCTGTTAGAAATGAACGAGATAAGTTAGATAAGAACAAGCCCGTAGTTGGCATGCCTGTTATTTCTCTTAAGATTGGAGATCATTGCTATCATGGTTTGTGTGATATGGGTGCTAGTGTGAGTGCTATTCCATTTTCTTTATATCAAGAAGTAATGCATGATATTGCACCTGTTGAGATTGAAGATATTGATGTTACTATTAAGCTAGCAAACAGAGATACCATTACACCACTTGGGATCATTAGAGATGTTCAAGTCTTGTGTGGAAAGATAAAATACCCTACTGATTTTCTAGTCCTCGGTTCTCCACAAGATAATTTTTGTCCCATTATATTTGGTAGACCTTTCTTCAACACTGTTAATGCCAAGATTGATTGCGCTAAAGAAACTGTTAGTGTTAATTTTGGCGGTATGTCTCATGAGTTTAATTTCTCCAAGTTTCGTCGACAACCTCATGATAAAGAATTGCCTAGTAAAGATGAAATTATTGGTATTGCTTCTATTGTCGTACCTCCTACTGATCCGTTAGAACAATATTTGCTAGACCATGAAAACGATATGCATATGAATGAAAGAAATGAAATAGATAAGATGTTCTTTGATCAACCACCTATCCTTAAACATAATTTGCCTGTTGAAACTCTTGGAGGCCCTCCTCCGCCTAAGGGTGATCCTGTATTTGAATTAAAGCAATTGCCTGATACATTAAAATATGCTTATCTTGATGAGAAGAAGATATATCCTGTTATTATTAGTGCTAACCTTTCAGCTCATGAAGAAAAGAGATTACTAAAACTCTGAGGAAGCACCGTGCTGCTATTGGATATACTCTTGATGATCTTAAGGGCATTAGTCCCACTCTATGTCAGCACAAAATTAATATGGAGCCTGATGCTAAACCAGCTGTCGACCATCAACGACGACTAAATCCTAAGATGAAAGAGGTGGTAAGAACTGAAATACTAAAACTTCTGGAAGCAGGTATAATCTATCCCATAGCTGATAGTAGATGGGTAAGTCATGTTCATTGTGTCCCTAAGAAAGGAGGTATTACCGTTGTTCCTAATGATAAAAATGAACTCATTCCACAAAGAATTGTAACTGGTTATAGGATGGTAATTGATTTTAGAAAATTAAACAAAGCTACTAGAAAAGATCATTATCCATTACCTTTTATTGATCAAATGTTAGAAAGATTGTCTAAGCATACACACTTTTGTTTTCTAGATGGTTATTCTGGTTTTTCTCAAACACCCGTATCACAACCCAATCAAGAGAAAACCACCTTCACTTGTCCTTTTGGAACTTATGCTTATAGACGTATGCCTTTTGGTTTATGCAATGCACCTGCTACCTTTCAAAGATGTATGACTGCTATATTCTTTAAATTTTGTGAAAAGATTGTTGAGGTGTTCATGGATGATTTTTCCGTTTACGGAACTTCTTTTGATGATTGCTTAAGCAACCTTGATCGAGTTTTGCAGAGATGTGAAGAAACTAATCTTGTCTTGAATTGGGAGAAGTGCCACTTTATGGTGAATGAAGGCATTGTCTTGGGGCATATAATTTCTGAAAGAGGTATTGAAGTTGATAAAGCTAAGGTTGATGCTATTGAGAAAATGCCATGTCCTAAAGATATTAAAGGTATAAGAAGTTTCCTTGGTCATGCTAGTTTCTATAGGATATTTATTAAAGACTTCTCTAAAATTTCTAGGCCTCTTACCAATCTTTTGCAAAAAGATGTTCCATTTGTTTTTGACGATGATTGTCTAGAAGCCTTTGAAACACTTAAGAAAGCCTTAACCACTTCACCTATTGTCCAACCACCTGATTGGAACTTGCCTTTTGAAATTATGTGTGATGCTAGTGATTATGCTGTTCTAGGATAGAGAGTTGATAAGAAATTAAATGTTATCCATTATGCTAGTAAAACTCTAGACAGTGCCCAAAGAAATTATGCTACTACTGAAAAAGAATTTCTAGCAGTTGTGTTTGCATGTGATAAATTCAGATCTTACATAGTTGATTCTCAAGTAACTGTTCACACTGATCATGCTGCTATTAAATATCTTATGGAAAAGAAAGATGCTAAACCTAGACTCATTAGGTGGGTTTTATTGCTACAAGAATTTGACCTACATATTACTGATAGGAAGGGAGCTGAGAATCCCGTAGCAGATAATTTGTCTAGAATGGAAAATGTTCTTGATGACCCACTACCTATTAATGATGATTTTCCTGATGAACAATTAGCTGTCATAAATGCTTCTCGTAATACTCCATGGTATGCAGACTATGCTAATTACATTGTTGCTAAATACATACCACCTAGTTTCACGTATGTGGCACCCCGGCTCAGAGAACCGGTTTACCAGTGTTTCCAGCCCAGAGATCATGTCTTCTGGAAACACACAACAACTTGGAACAGAACTGAACTAAACTTTATTAAAATATCTCGAGTACAGGCTCATAATTTACATGCTAGCGAGGCCAGAAGCACTGCACGTGCTGAGAACAATATCTACATTATTTATGGAACATAGCAGGGCCTGGATACTACTGGGTAGACTACGGCGTAGCGGAACATAGCACGGAAAACTCCATCCACAGGGACACTGCTGTGGACACGGCCTAGTTAGCATAGCACGAACCTTCGGGACCTCCGTCCTCGGCTTCTCCTGCATCTGGCATGATACGCCAGGTGAGTACTTGGAATGTACTCGCAAGCTCATGGCAACCAAAACAATGCAGCAAACAATAGCATGGCAATTAACAAATTAAAAGATTAGGTTGCTCACTTACTGGTACCCAGTACCAACTTACTTCCATCTGGGTTGTCCCACAACCCTCGGAATGATCACAGTCCACAGAGCACTTCCGAACATAAGACAAGTTCTTCCATCATTATTATCATTATTACGGTTGATCATCCTAGAGAGGCCTAAACGGACTGTCCAATACCGTGGACGCGGCTATTCGAATAGGTTTTGACACTCTGCAAAGGTTGCGCACTTTACCCACACCATGGAGTACCTGGCCTCGTGATCCCATTCGGGTGGACCGGTGTTGCTCCAACGAAACCTGCCTGACCCGTGACCCCTCTATCATACCATCGACAATCATACCCTCCCAGGGTCATGTCCTGGGTGGCCCCTGTGTCACCCCGTGACAACTGCCACCGTCGTGGCCACTAACTGTCCCAAACGGGGACGCCGGCAAAAATAACTCAACTAGGCTCACAGGATTATCGTCGTCTACCTGATCAGGGCAGCACGCATGCATAACCCTCCCTAGTTTGGTGGTACCGATAAAAGAGCACAAAGCCAGACCAAGTCAAGGCCGTCCCATACCGGCAAATGTGGCTGCACGGAAAAGTCCGGGTAGGTGGCTCTTGATCAACCAACTAAGTTTAGTGTTATCAAGAATTTAACTAGTATGAATATTTATCAGGAATAATTTAATATGGCAGTAGTTAAGCAATTAAATAATTTATTAGGAATTTAGCACATATTAAAATAATGCATGAAATTCAATTAAATAACCAACACTATTTAAATGCTTCATGCAATGGATGACATGGCTTGCCTTGCTCTGTTGGGTTGTCTACAAACTCCTGGGCTTCAAATCCAAAGTTATTTCGCTCTGAATATATTTTTAAAAAGCAATAGAAAATGTCACATGCTACTGTTTTGAGCACAAGAAATTCTGTGAACAAGGGAAACATACCAAATTTGGCCAGAAAATAAAGGAGCTCAAGACAAACCAGAGGCAAAAAGAATCAATTGATTTGGACTTATGGTTTAAAAGTTATGAACGGTCAAAGTTTTGGTCAAAATCCTGAATTAAAATAGAAAATAGAAAAACTGCCAGGGGGCCACATCGAAGGCGTAAACCGCCCGGGCGTCTCCACTTACCACTTCGGAAAGCCGCTGACGGGCGGGCCCCAGCGTCAGGTTTAAACGGGGGAGGAGGGAGCGGAGCTCCGGCGACGCTCGCCGGCGACACAGACGGCGGGAGGTCCGGTGAGTAGCGGAATGGATCGAGCGCTTCGAGATGAACATGCACGTACCAGAGGCTTGGCGAACGGTGGCCGGACGGCGTCGTCCCCTTCTTCTCCGGTGGCGGCGGCGCTCGGGTGTCGTCGGAGACGGCGACTCCGGCAGCAATTCGACTGGGCAAGGGCTCAGGCGAGGTCAGTGGAGCGAGCTGAGCTCGATGGTGAAGTCAGTGGTGCTCGGGGAGGAGCGAATCGGCGGGGAGGCCGAGCTCGGGTGGCGGCGGATCTGCGGCGAGGTTCGAGGCCAGAGGGCCTCTCGGCCGTGGTTCGGGCTCGGGGAGGTCGATTGGGAGGAGGAGGAGTGTGTTGAGGAGCTCGAGAGAGGCCGGGGGGCTATTTATAGCAGGAGGCGAGCTCGGGGAGTTCTCTGGAAGCGGCGGGATTTAGGCCACGTCGCCGGCCCAAGGACGGCGAGCTGGCCGTCGCGACGTGGGGAGAAGTGACGGGAGCTAGCAGGAGGAGTTAAGGCGGGCAGTGGAGGCTAGCGGAGGAAGACGATGCGTCGCACGCCACAGTGCAGCCACGGGCGGCACAGTGCCCGGCTGCGTGGCGGCCGGCGAGCTCGATTCCGGCGAGGGGAAGGATCGGGAGAGGGTTACGTGGACGGCATCGACGAAGTCGGCACCTCAGGACATCAAATGGCAGGGCGAAGCCACTGGAATGACCTCGGCCGTCGCCGGCGAGGTGCAGAGCACGCGTACTGGCATGCCAGTACCGTGGTTACCACGGGAGGTGATGTCTCGAGGCCGTCCAAGTCCAGCGCACCGTGTCTAGGGCCTTCTCCTTTGATCACTTAGCCTCTCTATGCTTCTGGTTCGGCTAGGTTCACTCTGAACCGAAGTGTAGCTTCAGGTACAGTCTCTGACAGCAGAATTGAGAGAGATCTAGAGGAGAGGTGAGCTGGGGATGGAGCCAAAGGAGATGTCTGGGGTGATCTACTTTGGAAGGACTATGAGCTGACCAAGTTTGAGAGGATTTGAACAAGATTTGAATGTAGTTCATGTACAAGTGTTGTACTGAACCAGAAACATAGATGAGCTTGATGCACTCATCTGGTTGATCTTCTGGGGCTGAATTTTGGTGTGGCAGGGTTATTTAGTGAGGAGAAGATACCATAAAAAATTCAGCTCAAGTGGAAACTTCTGGCTGGTACTTCCTTTACAGAGGTTCCAACTGAATAGAAACTTGGCAGAATATTGGTGATGAAAATTTGTACTGGACAAGATGATATTTTTGGATATTGTGGAAATATAGGTTCCCTAATATCTCAGGGAATTTTCTGGGGATTAATTGAGTAGGGAAAATATAAGCTCCTTCACAAATGACCAGTACTGTCCAGAGAGCAAATGGAGTTTTCTAGAATAAACTTTGTACTGGACCATGAAATGTTTTTGGAGATTGTGGGAGTAGATGATGACAAGAAGGTCTGGGATTAATTTGGGATTTTTCTGATCACCAGAACTATAGGTTGCTTTGTAAGCCATAGTGATGACAGATTTTCCCAAAGGAGGAAAATGAATATTTGGGAAAGATGAATAATTGGAAATTGATCCCGATGGTGAGTGACAAGATTTTGGCAAGATGCTGAGGGCTCTGGATCACTGAGAGGAATTCATAAGTCCAAAATCAACTGAAAAGGTTCAAAATCCATCCAAATTGCAAATAAAGCCACAAAGATTTCGAAAAGAAAAAGTTGCCAAAAACCAGGGTGTCACAAACCTACCCCCCTTAGAATGAATCTCGTCCTCGAGATTCGGTTGCTCAGGGAACAAGTGTGGATAGGCTGATCTCAAAAAATCCTCTCTTTCCCAGGTAGCCTCTTCCTCAGTATGATGATCCCACAATACCTTGTAAAATCTGATTGTCTTACTCCTGGTGGTCCTTTCCATCTCATCCAATATTCTGACAGGTCTTTCCTCGTATGTCAGATCTTTGGTCAATTCCAGCTCACTCATATCTGCTTGCTTGATCGGGGGTGCAATGCAGTTTCTCAACTGTGATATATGGAAGACGTCGTGAACGTCCGACAGCTCTGGTGGTAACTCTAGTTGATATGCCACTCTGCCTCTTCTAGCCATGACTGGATAGGGTCCAATATACCTCGGTGCAAGCTTTCCTCGGGTATGGAACCTTTTTATTCCTTTCATGGGGGTAACTCGGAGATACGCATATTCTCCGGGCTCAAAAGTTACTTCCTGGTGCTTCGGGTCATAATAGCTCTTTTGACGGGACTTGGCTGCTCGAAGACGCTCCTGAATATCCTTGACTTGTTTCTCAGCCTCAAGCATCAAATCCGTGCCGAAGATACGGCTGTCTCCTGTCTGGGACCAATTTAAAGGAGTGTGGCATTTCCGTCCATACAGAGCTTCAAACGGTGACATCTTGAGACTTGACTGATAGCTGTTATTGTAGGAGAATTCTACATAGGGTAGACTATCCTCCCATTTGGGTCCATGGGCGAGAGCATAGGACCGAAGCATATCTTCCACTATCTGATTCACACGTTCTGTCTGCCCATCTGTCTATGGGTGATATGCCGTACTATGCTTTAGCACAGTTCCCAGGGCTTGATGCAATCGCAGCCAAAATGCCGAGGTAAGCAGGGAGCCTCTATCTGATGTGATAGCTTTGGGTACTCCATGAAGGCTGACTATCCGGGACATGTAGAGTTGTGCGAGCTGATTCGCGTTGAAAGTGGTCTTTACCGGAAGGAAGTGAGCCACTTTTGTAAGTATATCCACGATGACCCAGATAGCATCATGGCCTCTTGTTGACTTGGGTAGTCCAACAATGAAGTCCATGCATATGTCATCCCATTTCCACTGGGGAACTGGTAAAGGTTGCAGTAGCCCAGTGGGTTTCTGATGTTCCGCCTTGACTCTGTTACAGATGTCGCAGCAGGCGACATAGTATGCAATGTCTCTTCTCATTCCTGGCCACCAAAAGGTCTCTCGCAAGTCCTGGTACATTTTTGTTCCTCCCGGATGGATAGAATACGCATATTCATGTGCCTCTCTGAGTATTTGCTGTCTCAAGCTGTCATGATCAGGCACACATATTCGGTTCTCAAACCATACAGTGTCTTGGTAATCAATTCGGAAGGACTTGGCCTTTCCTAGCGGAATGCGCTCTCTGATCTCTTGTATTTCTTGGTCTGATTTCTGAGCTGCTTTAATTTCTTCCATAAGTGTCGGAGTAATTTCCATTGTATCCGGGCTGATTGGGCCGCATAACACCATATTCAACTTGGCAAATTCTTCTCGCAGCCTAGGATGCATTCCCTCCATGAGTGCATTCAGGGTACCTTGCTTTCTGCTGAGGGCATCGGCGACCACATTGGCTTTTCCCGGATGATAATTAATCCCAAAGTCATAATCCTTGACCAATTCAAGCCATCTTCTCTGCCTGAGATTCAGATCAGGCTGAGTGAAAATATACTTAAGACTCTTGTGGTCTGTGTATATTTCACATCGTTGTCCAATGAGATAATGCCTCCAAATCTTCAATGCATGAATCACGGCTGCCAGTTCCAAATCATGAGTGGGATAGTTCTCTTCATGAGGTCGTAGTTGTCTGGATGCATAGGCTACAACCTTTCCCTCTTGCATTAACACGCAGCCGATTCCACGCCTGGAAGCATCACAATATATGTCGAAGCTCTTGTGAATGTCTGGAAGAACTAAGACAGGAGCTGTAGTTAGCCTCGTCTTTAATTCCATGAAGCTGCTATCACATTCTTCCGTCCAGGCAAATTTTTGGTTCTTCTTCAGTAGCTCTGTCAATGGGTTGGCTATTTTTGAGAAGCCTTCGATGAAGCGACGGTAGTATCCTGCCAATCCCAGAAAGCTACGGACTTCCGTTACTGTGGCTGGGGTCTTCCAGTTTAATACCGCGGTCACTTTGCTGGGGTCGACAGCCACACCTTGTTCTGACAGAACATGTCCCAGAAATCCCACCTCTTTTAGCCAAAATTCGCATTTACTGAATTTGGCATATAAGCGATGGGTCCTTAGTCTTTCCAGGACAGTACGGAGGTGTTTCGTGTGCTCTTCTTCATCTTTGGAGTAGATGAGAATGTCATCGATGAATACTACCACAAATTTGTCCAGAAAGTCCATGAAGACCTTATTCATCATGCTCATGAAATATGCTGGAGCATTTGTCAGCCCGAATGACATGACTGTAAACTCATACAGACCATATCTGGTAGTGAAGGCTGTCTTGGGGATATCCTCTTTCCTTATTTTTAGCTGATGATACCCCGTTCGGAGGTCAATCTTGGAGAATACCCGGGCTCTGTTCAACTGGTCAAACAGATCATCAATGCGGGGGAGCGCATATTTATTCTTGATGGTGACCTCATTCAGCTGGCGGTAGTCCACGCACATTCGTAGGCTGCCATCCTTCTTCTTGACAAACAACATGGGTGATCCCCATGGTGAAGTGCTTGGACGAATATACCCTTTTTGCAATAATTCATCCAACTATTTCTTCAACTCCACCAGCTCTGGGGAAGGCATGCGATAGTACTTCTTGTATATTGGAGCAGTTTCGGGAACAACATCAATAGCAAACTCTAGTTCCCGATCAGGTGGCATTCCCGGTATCTCTTCTGGAAATACGTCCGGAAATTCACTGACTACCGGAATTAGACTTATGTCTGTAGCTGTGGCTTTGAATGCCATTCCCTTCTTTGACATCACTCTGCTAGCAGTGAATTGCACTGTTTGGCCTGCCGGGTTAACCAGTATCACCTTCCTGGTGGCACAGTTGATACACACCTGGTGTGGTACCAACCAATCCATTCCCAGTATTATATCTAGTCCAGGGGATTCAATGGCAACGAGAGTGGCTGGAAACTTCACATCGTGTATCAAGATTTCCAGATTCTTGTATATCACATTTGTTCTGAGCATGGAGCTAGGGGATTGTACCACCATGATTTTGTCCAAAAGGGAAGGAGAAAATTTGTGCAAGGTGGCAAAACTCCGCGAAATAAACGAATGAGAAGCCCCAGAGTCAAATAAAATTATTGCAGGTATGTTGTTAATAGAAAACATACCAAGGACCACATCTGGTGCTTCGCGGGCTTCCTCAGCGGAGATATGATGGAATTGGCCGCGATAGGAGTTCGTATTGGGGCGGTGTCCAACACTGTTGACTTGTGGCTTGAGGTCGGATGGTGGCTTCCCATTTCTTGCGCGGCATTGCTTGGAGTAGTGCCCGCTCTGGCCGCAAGTGAAGCATGTGTTGTTGCGGTGGCAGTCCTCCAGCACTGGCTATTTGCCGAAGGCCTTATCCTGGCTGACAGGCTTATTGTTATTGTTGCCATTGTTCCAGGCAGGCTTGTATTCAGATGAACTTGGTTGCCAGATACACGGCTTCTGCACAAACTGCTCACGGTTGTCCTTCTTGGGTTCAAACTTCCGCTTGTGATCATTATATCTTGATTTATGCTCGCGTTCAGCTATGAAGGCCTTGTTTACCAGAGTCTGAAAGTCAGGGAAGTCCAGCATACAAAGCTGACAACGGAGGGTATGATTCAGCCCTCCGAGGAATCGGTCAATCTTCCTTTCTTCTGTGGACACGTCGTGGGTAGAGTACTGTGCCAGATTATTGAACTTATTCAGATACTCACCCACTGACATATTCCCTTGAGTAAGAGCCAGAAATTCCCTCTGCTTCACCTTCATTATGCCAGTAGGAATATGATACTTGCGGAATACCTCTTTGAATTTCTCCCAAGAAATATCCTCTCCAGATGGCCATAACATTTTTGTGTTGTCCCACCATATAGCTGCTGGTCCCTCCAGATAGTGAGTGAAAAAAGGAACCTTATCTGCCTCATCACAGCGGGCTGTTTCCAATTTCTTTTCCATGGTTCTCAGCCAGTCATCAGCTTCCATCGGATCCACAGCTTGACCAAAACTGGGTGGCTTTGTCCGCTGAAAATCAGACAGCTTAGAGTGTGTCCCATTGTGGTTGTTCTGACCCACCATAGTCTGCATACTTTTCAGAAATTCCATGAGATCTTGGTTTCTTTTCTCTTCAAACATCCTCATAATCTGATCAGTGGTAGGTGACTATGGTGGTGGAGGTGGCAAATCTTCTGGTGGCTGTCCTGCCTGTCTGGCGGATCGACGAACGGGAGTTCCATCGCCGCCTTGAGTACTACACCTCTTCATCCTAAATTTTTGTTCCCATTGCAAAATACCGAATCGATGAGGAAAAGCAGGGTAGTATGACACCAGAAAAGAAGCCAAATAAAAAGAGCGAATAAAGAAAGCAACATAATTATACAAGGCAACCCAACATCATACATGACAAGCTAGTAGGGGATGGTCATGACTAGACTGCTCAGACGGCAGTTGACATATGCAGGGATGCTATGATGCATGCACTGAAACTCAAGCCTCCGCTCTAGTGACGCCGGTGGCACGAACACTGATAGACTGAAGACTCCTCGTCATCAGACTCTGACTCGGAATCTGAGCTAATGATGTCAACCTCGGCCTCCGGATCAAAGGAAACACGACGACGCTGACGGGAAGGTTCTCCCTCAGAAGGAGAAGAAGCACGACGCCGCAGCATTGGGGCAGCTGGAGTAGCTAGGAGTGAGGCCCACTCTGACGGGGTCTCAGGTCGGCTACCAGATGAAAAGCCTGGCGGTCCGAACGAACTAAAAGGAGTGTCGAAAGATGGAATAGGTGGAGTGTATATAGGTGAAAACGGAGGGGGAGGAGGAGACTGTGCTGCCGCAACAGCAGCAAGTGCCTCGCGGGCAGAAGTCAGCTCCTCGGCTAGAGAAGTGATCATACAGTAACTGGCATTCAGATAACGAGATAAAACACCAGTAGCACGATCACTCGCCGGATCAACGGGTGCTAAAAGGCTCGCCCTGTCGTAGGCAATAGGGTGGGATAGTGAAAGAAACCTGGATGAGTCTGCATCTCGACTTCGTGGAAGCGCAAGTCAGTGATAGCCTCCATCGCAGCAAACTGGATTGCCAACTCCGGAGTAGAAGCAGTTCCGCCCTTGGAAGAACGGGAGTAGCTGCCAATATCTGAACTCGTAGTGAGAAAGGCTTCCGCGTGATACTCGAATACTGAACCACCAAGCTGCTCTCGAAACACCTGGAACACTGGGTCTTCGCCATTGGGATACAGCCGAAGCCAGACGCTACGAAGCAGTACTGGAAAAGTGAACGGTGCCGGCTCATGATTGTAGTGGTATGGAACTGGTGCCATCTAAACTCATCAAACCAGCGGTTAGCACAATAAAAACTATATGCATGCCATGCAATGCAAGCAATCAGATGCAGCAAGCAAGACATATCAAGACTCTAAACTACTCGCGGTTCTAGCGCAGGGTTAACTAGGGTGTCCTATAGTCAGCACGGCTCTGATACCAAGCGTTGTGGCACCCCGGCTCAGAGAACCAGTTTACCAGTGTTTCCAGCCCAGAGATCATGTCTTCAGGAAACACACAACAACTTGGAACAGAACTGAACATAACTTTATTAAAATATCTCGAGTACAGGCTCATAATTTACATGCTAGCGAGGCCAGAAGCACTGCACGTGCTGAGAACAATATCTACATTATTTATCGAACATAGCAGGGCCTCGATACTACTGGGTAGACTACGGCGTAGCGGAACATAGCGCGGAAAACGCCATCCACAGGGACACTGCTGTGGACACGGCCTAGTTAGCATAGCACGAACCTTCGGGACCTCCGTCCTCGGCTTCTCCTGCATCTGGCATGATACGCCAGGTGAGTACTTGGAATGTACTCGCAAGCTCATGGCAACCAAAACAATGCAGCAAACAATAGCATGGCAATTAACAAATTAAAAGATTAGGTTGCTCACTTACTGGTACCCAGTACCAACTTACTTCCATCTGGGTTGTCCCACAACCCTCGGAATGCTCACAGTCCACAGAGCACTTCCGAACATAAGACAAGTTCTTCCATCATTATTATCATTATTACGGTTGATCATCCTAGAGAGGCCTAAACGGACTATCCAATACCGTGGACGCGGCTATTCGAATAGGTTTTGACACTCTGCAGAGGTTGCGCACTTTACCCACACCATGGAGTACCTGGCCTCGTGATCCCATTCGGGTGGACCGGTGGTGCTCCAACGAAACCTGCCTGACCCGTGACCCCTCTATCGTACCACCGACAATCATACCCTCCCAGGGTCATGTCCTGGGTGGCCCCTGTGTCACCCCGTGACACCTGCCACCGTCGTGGCCACTAACTGTCCCAAACGGGGACGCCGGCAAAAATAACTCAACTGGGCTCACAGGATTATCGTCGTCTACCTGATCAGGGCAGCACACACGCATAACCCTCCCTAGTTTGGTGGTACCGATAAAAGAGCACAAAGCCAGACCAAGTCAAGGCCATCCCATACCGGCAAATGTGGCTGCACGGAAAAGTCCGGGTAGGTGGCTCTTGATCAACCAACTAAGTTTAGTGTTATCAAGAATTTAACTAGTATGAATATTTATCAGGAATAATTTAATATGGCAGTAGCTAAGTAATTAAATAATTTATTAGGAATTTAGCACATATTAAAATAATGCATGAAATTCAATTAAATAACCAACACTATTGAAATGCTTCATGCAATGGATGACATGGCTTGCCTTGCTCTGTTGGGTTGTCCACAAACTCCTGGGCTTCAACTCCAAAGTTATTACACTCTGAAAATATTTTTAAAAAGCAATAGAAAATGTCACATGCTACTGTTTTGAGCACCAGAAATTTTGTGAACAAGGGAAAAATACCAAATTTGGCCCGAAAATAAAAGAGCTCAAGACAAACCAGACGCAAAAAGAATCAATTGATTTGGACTTATGGTTTAAAAGTTATGAACGGTCAAAGTTTTGGTCAAAATCTAGAATTAAAATAGAAAATAGAAAAACTGCCAGGGGCCCACGTCGAAGGCGTAAACCGCCCGGGCGTCTCCACTTACCGCTTCGGTAAGCCACTGACGGGCGGGCCCTAGCGTCAGGTTTAAACGGGGGAGGAGGGAACAGAGGGGGAGCGGAGCTCCGGTGACGCTCGGCGGCGACACAGACGGCGGCGAGGTCCGGTGAGTAGCGGAATGGATCGAGCGCTTCGAGATGAACACGCACGTACCAGAGGCTTGGCGAACGGTGGCCATACGGCGTCGTCCCCTTCTTCTCCGTCGGCGGCGGCGCTCGGGTGTCGTCGGAGACGGCGACTCCGGCAGCAATTCGACCGGGCAAGGGCTCAGGCGAGGTCAGTGGAGCGAGCTGAGCTCGATGGTGAAGTCAGTGGAGCTCGGGGAGGAGCGAATCGGCGGGGAGGCCGAGCTCGGGTGGCGGCGGATCTCCGGCGAGGTTTGAGGCCAGAGGGCCTCTCGGCCGTGGCTCGGGCTCGGGGAGGTCGATTGGTAAGAGGAGGAGTGGGTTGAGGAAGTCGGGAGAGGCCGGGGGGCTATTTATAGCAGGAGGCAAACTCGGGGGAGTTCTCTGGAAGCGGCGGGATTCAGGCCACGTTGCCGGCGCAAGGACGGCGAGCTGGCCGTCGCGACGTGGGGAGAAGTGACGGGAGCTAGCAGGAGGAGTTAAGGCGGGCAGTGGAGGCTAGCGGAGGAAGACGATGCGTCGCACGCCACAGTGCAGCCATGGGCGTCACAGTGCCCGGGTGCGTGGCGGCCGGTGAGCTCGATTCCTTCGAGGGGAAGGATCGGGAGAGGGTTACATGGACGGCATCGACGAAGTCGGCACCTCAGGACATCAAATGGCAGGGCGAAGCCACTGGAATGACCTCGGCCGTCGCAGGCGAGGTGCAGAGCAGGCGTACTGGCATGCCAGTACCGTGCTCACCACGGGAGGTGATGTCTCGAGGCCGTCCAAGTCCAGCGCACCGTGTCTAGGGCCTTCTCCTTTGATCACTTAGCTTCTCTATGCCTCTGGTTCGACTAGGTTCACTCTGAACCGAAGTGTAGCTGCAGCTACAGTCTCTGACAGCAGAATTGAGAGAGATCTAGAGGAGAGGTGAGCTGGGGATGGAGCCAAAGGAGATGTCTGGGGTGATCTACTTTGGAAGGACTATGATCTGACCAAGTTTGAGAGGATTTGAACAAGATTTGAATGTAGTTCATGTACAAGTGCTGTACAGAACCAGAAACAGAGATGAACTTGATGCACTCATCTGGTTGATCTTCTGGGGCTGAATTTTTGTGTGGCAGGGTTATTTGGTGAGGAGAAGATACCATAAAAATTTCAGCTCAATTGGAAACCTCTCGCTGGTACTTCCTTTACAGAGGTTCCAACTGAACAGAAACTTGGCAGAATATTGGTGATGAAAATTTTTACTGGACAAGATGATATTTTTGGATATTGTGGAAATATAGGTTCCCTAATATCTCAGGGAATTTTCTGGGGATTAATTGAGTAGGGAAAATATAAGCTCCTTCACAAATGACCAGTACTGTCCAGAGAGCAAATGGAGTTTTCTGGAATAAACTTTGTACTGGACCTTGAAATGTTTTTGGAGATTGTGGGAGTAGATGATGACAAGAAGGTCTGGGATTAATTTGGGATTTTTCTGATCACCAGAACTATAGGTTGCTTTGTAACCCATAGTGATGACAGATTTTCCCAAAGGAGGAAAATGAATATTTGGGAAAGATGAATGATTGGAAATTGATCCAGATGGTGAGTGACAAGATTTTGGCAGGATGCTGAGGGCTCTGGATCACTGAGAGGAATTCATAAGTCCAAAATCAACTGAAAAGGTTCAAAATCCATCCAAATTGCAAATAAAGCCAGAAAGATTTCGAAAAGAAAAAGTTGCCAAAAACCAGGGTGTCACAACGTACCAACAAAAGAAAAAGTTCTTCTTTGATTTAAGACATTACTTCTGGGATGACCCACATCTTTATAAAGAAGGGGTAGATGGTATTATTAGACGTTGTATACCTGAGCATGAACAGGAACAAATCCTACGAAAGTGTCATTCCGAGGCTTACGGAGGACACCATGCGGGAGACAGAACTGCACATAAGGTATTGCAATCTGTTTTTTATTGGCCTACTCTTTCAAGGATGCTCGTAAGTTTGTCTTATCTTGTGATGAATGTCAAAGAATTGGTAATGTTGGTAGACGTCAAGAAATGCCTATGAATTATTCACTTGCTATTGAACCATTTGATGTTTGGGGATTCGATTTTATGGGACCTTTTCCTAAATCCAATGGGTATACTCATATTTTAGTTGCTGTTGATTACGTTCCTAAGTGGGTAGAAGCTATTCCAACTAGTAGTGCTGATCATAACACTTCTATTAAAATGCTTAAAGAAGTTATTTTCCCGAGGTTTGGAGTCCCTAGATATTTAATGACTGATGGTGGTTCACATTTTATTCATGGTGCATTCCGTAAATTGCTTGCTAAATATGATGTCAACCATAGAATTGCATCTCCCTATCACCCTCAAACTAGTGGTCAAGTTGAATTGAGCAATAGATAAATAAAATTAATTTTGCAAAAAAACGTCAATAGATCTAGAAAGAACTGGTCTAAGAAACTTGACGATGCATTATGGGCATATAGAACTGCTTATAAAAATCCTATGGGTATGTCTCCTTATAAAATGGTTTATGGAAAAGCATGTCATCTACCTCTTGAGTTAGAACATAAAGCATATTGGGCAATTAAAGAACTAAATTATGATTTTCATCTTGCCGGTGAAAAGAGGTTATTTGATATTAGCTCATTAGGTGAATGGAGAACCCAAGCTTATGAAAATGCCAAATTATTTAAATAAAAAGTTAAAAGATGGCATGATAGAAGAATTCAAAAAATGGGAATTTAAAGTAGGTGAGCATGTTCTATTATACAATTCTTATTTGAGATTCTTTGCGGGAAAACTTCTCTCTAAATGGGAAGGACCGTATATCATCGAAGAAGTTTATCGCTCCGGAGCCATCAAAAATAAATAAGTCCGAAGGCACTAATCCGAGAGTGGTGAATGGGCAAAGAATTAAACACTATATTTCAGGTACTCCCATTAATGTTGAAACTAATATTATTGAAACAATTACACCAGAGGAATACATAAGAGAAACCTTCCGGAACACTCCAGAACCCTGAAAAGGAAGAGGTATGTGATACGGTAAGCAAACCGACTCCAAAAATTCCATAAAAATACTTTCTATCAGTTTTGGAATATTAGAAAAAATAAAAAATAATAAGAAATAATCGAGGGGACCCACCTAGTGCTCACGAGGCACCAGGGCGCGCCACCCCCCCTGGCGCGCCCTGGTGGCTCGTGGGCCCCACGTGAGCCTTCCCGACTCCGTATTCTTCTGGATTACTTGTTTTGCAAGATAAAAAATCTTTATATATATTCCCAGACGTTTTGACCACCGTATCGCAGAAATATCTTCTGTTCTTGTTTCATGCTATTTTTCTGACAGATTTAGATCGCTATGGCTTCATCGAGCTCTTCCAAGGACAAGTTCTACGAGAAGGTCATCAACCCCTACCTACCGGAGGTGATGAAACACCCTCAAGCCATTGAGATGCGTGAGGGGCTGCTTCACATTCGGGATGTTCAAGGACCCAAGAAGACCGGGAGCATGGAGTCCAAGCTCGAAGCAGTGGAGCAGGAGATCTTCAAGTGCCAAGGGATGGTGGAACGTGGACTCAGCGCCAACCACTCCATGATCACGGAATTCACCCGTAATCACAAGGTGGAGGGCCAATCGATGGGGGACATCATCTTCAAGCTTAATGAACGAATCGACTATCTCCAAGGCCAAATCTATGATCTTCAAAACCAAAAGTTTGAGTATGAGGCAAGATTCAAAGGTATGAGTTTAGCTGCAAGTTTCTGGACTTCGGAGACTCGTTCATCATTTTATGATGGGGAACCTATGCCATGGAAGCCGGAGGACAAGCCCATCACTTCATCACCACCACCATCACTGAAGAAGGAGACTTGAGCACATGGGTATGGGTACTACCCTTGACTTGTTCCAAGCTTGGGGGAGGTGTAACACCCCATGTAATTAGGCTACAGTGATCACCTTTTTATAGTGCCAAGTCATCATGATTAACTATGCTTGATCATCATTGCATCATATCTCATTTCAAATTCCAATTCAAATTGTAATTCAAATTCAAAGTGAAAATAAAAGGTGTTCAAATTGAAAACTAAAATGTTCATCAAATTGCAAATAATTAATAACTAATTATGTTCAGGAAAACAACATCACTAAAAATGTCTAAGCAACTCTATCAACCCAAAACAGTAGCAAACAGCAACATTTTAATACATTTTATTTAATCCAATTTACAAATGAAATTATATTTTGCCCAAACCAATTTCTGATGGTAGAGCATATTTCACTATAATATTTGGACTAGGCCACATATTTTACAAAAGTCAGTTAGTAGTCTAACAATTTGCAAAACAGAGTGAATAAAAGAAATAGAAAAAGAGAAAGGAAAAGACTTACCGTTTACTGTACCTATGGGCCGCGAGTGCACAGTGTAGCGCGGCCCGGCCCAGCCGAGTCGTCGTCCTCCTCGGCAGCTGTCGCCTGCGCGCGCGTCCGAACGCCGATGCGCCACGCGCCGTTCATCCGCCGGCTCCCCCGTGCGGTTAAAGCCGTCCCCGGTCGCCTCTCGTCCTCCCCCGAACCCTAGCCCCCACACTCGCCCGCACGCGCCTCGCCTCCCCCTTTTTTCGCATCTCACCGAGAGCTCGCCGCCGACCATCGCTCAAATCCGCGGCCACCGCCACCGCATTGCCTCGCCGCCGTGTCCTACGTCGTCGCCGTCCTCGACTCCTTCGACTGCGCCTCGCCATCGAGCTCGGAGAGCACCACATGGTCGGGATCGACCACGACTTCATCTTCTCGGTCGCCGGCGATCTCCGCCGTCCCCGAGCTCCTCTGTTGCTCCAAAGCTTTCGCGGGCTTTTCGTAGCCGCTAGGTGAGCTCCTCCCCCCCCCATTCCTCTCCTCGCGTCGCCTGCTCTCTCCTAGCTAGCTCGCCGCCGCACCGTGTTTCTGCCCGCCGCCCGAACTCGCCATAGCCACCGTCTCCGACCACCGTAGGCCGCGCTAGTAGGTTAGATCGACGCGCGCTGCTCCCCTCGTTTGAACAAGCGCGAATGCGCTCGTTAAATCGCACCGCAGCTGCGTGCCCGACCACCGCCCGAAACCGGCCGCCGCCGACGTGCTCGCCGCCGTCATCTCCGGGCCCCACTGCCACTGACCACGGGCCCCACTGGGCCCCTTTGACCCGGCCAACGCTGACTGGGCAGGCCCAGTGAGACTGACATGTGGGTCCCACGCGATTAAACAATTTTTAATAATTAGAAAATGTGTTAATTAATTAAATTAGTTAATTAAAACGCTAATTAGTCACTGACAGTGCGGGCCCACTAGTTAATTAGATTAAATTAAACCTTGTTTGATAAATGAGTCACTGACCAGTGGGACCCACTGGTCAGGTTTGACTAGTCCACCGCCACGGTTGACCGCTGACATCAGCACTACGTCATGCTGACGTCATCCCCTACTGTTTCGGATAATTCTAATTTAAATAATTAAATTAATTCCAGAAAATATTTAAAACTTTGAAAAATCATATCTTTTAAACCGTAAGTCAGATGAAAATAATTTATATACGTAAAATGATCAGAAAAATATGAAGATTATGAATATGTGATCAAAATGCCTGTCCAACACTCCTAGCTAGGTGAACATGGAATGTTTTGACTGTTTTCGATAAATGAATAGTGCTCAACCTTAATAAAATAAATCCAAATAAATTCCTTAATTAACTAAATCTTTTAGTTAGGCAGTAAAACACATCTGCATATCATTCTAGCCTTGTCATGCATAGTGATTGCATTTTTCCGTGAAATTTATTGTTTCTTCCCCCCTCCTTCTCTCTCGATAGACGCCGAGACCGACGCCGTTGCAGCAGAGTTCGACTACACCCCCGACGAGCAGCCTACTGACGATCTGCCACTCTCAGCAGAGCTTCCAGGCAAGCAATCCCCCTTGACGCATACCGATATCTACTATTCTTTCTCCCTCCTGCTTGCACTAGAAATTGCCGCTGCCATGCTTTAACCTATTCTGATGCATAGCCTGATTTTGTCGCCTGCTACTGATACATTACCTGTTATCCCATGATGCCTAGTTAGCTATGCTGTTGTTCCATCTTTGGCCCTTCGCCTTGTCCGTATGCCATGCTTGTTATCGGGCCGTGATCACTCTGGGTGAGGATCACGGAAATGCTTACCTGACTACATTCATTTACTGTTACGGGGCTGAAGGGCTGGTGGTACCATCCAGTCAGAGATGGACCTGAGTCCCGACAGCTTCCAATGTTAAAGTCGGGCTGGCCCCAAGGGTGCCCGCGAGTGAATATCAATAAAGACGGGTCGGCTCCAAGAGCACCCGCGCGTCATGTTTTACCAAGTCGGAGCAACAGAAACTCTGTTCGTCTTTGCGAGTTACTAAATACGCCTAACGGAACTGGGTATTTGATCTGAGTGGGTCGTCGTGCCCTATACGCACTACCACCACGTGGGATAATGGTTTAATGGGGCCCTCTACGTCGTATGTATCAGCCGAAAGCTCCTCAGACGTCACAGCTCAGAGATGCGGGCTGATTGTTGGGGTTGGGCTGGTTACGTCACTGGTGTATTCAGTGTCGCGCCTGCTCCCCGGCCAGTCTCGCAACGTGCAGGAGTGCAAAGGGCGATGGGCCCAAGACCCCTTCGCACTTAGGATTTAGACCGGCGTGTTGACCTCTCTGCTGAGCCTAGGTAGGACTGCGTCGTGTCAATCACCCGAGGCCGGGTATTACCCAGCCAGTGTGTCCGGCCAGAGGTAATCGAGCGTGTTGGGTAACAGTAGTGCACCCCTGCAGGGAAGTTATCTATTCGAATAGCCGTGTCCACGGTAACAGGACGCTCAGAGTTGTATCCGGATCTATGACAACTACAAACTGATGATGATACATATTAAACTGTTACTACTCCTCTCGGGATTACTTTCTCGCGGGATAGTCCAGAAAGGATCTTAGGGAGTTGCTGCTATACAACCACTATTATATGCTAGTATATTCTACTCTCTTCTGATGCTGCAAGATTGCTTGAAGATGCTAGTCTTCGATAGGCTAGGCTTCTCCCCCTCTATTCTGGCATTCTGCAGTTCAGTCCAAAGATATAGCCCCATTCCTTTGATACCAATGCATAACTAGCATAGTTCTGATGTCAGTCTTGCGAGTACTTTGGATGAGTACTCACGGTTGCTCTGCTATTCTTTCTCCCCCATACCCATTTGATGATACATCAGACGACGGAGCCCAGGAGCTTGATGCCACCGCAGGAGCTTACTACCAGGAGGGTCCCGACGACACTTACTACTGGATCGAGCCAGCCGACCAGGAGTAGTTAGGAGGCCCTAGGCAGGAGGCCTTCGCCTTTCGATATGTATCATTGTTTGTGCTAGCCTTCTTAAGGCAAAACTTGACTAACTATGTCTGTACTCAGATATCATTTGTGTGTATGACTTATGTATTCGGGTCCTCGCGACCCCGGGTTTGTAATATGGTGATTTATGTTTAATTTGAGTTTAGAGTTGTGTTGTGATATCTTCCCGTGAGTCCCTGTGCTTGATCGTGCACGTTTGCGTGTATGATTAGTGCACGATTAAGTCGGGGGCGTCACAGGAGGTGCCCCGGTATCGTATCACCATCACTTTTATTATCTTTACCTATTTTTAGTTCGGTCCTTAGTTATTTCGTGATCTAGTTGAATAAAAGTTTAGTATGATCTATTTTCGAGTGGTAGCTTCGTGATCTATCTATCCATGTAATCGAGTTGAGAGTTATATAATAAAGAGTAGTTTGAGTTTTTGCTTCTTTACTTTTATGTTCCAATTCTAGCAATGAATATGATGAAAAAGATCATATGCTAATCCTATGGAAAGTAATGACATTACATAAAGAAAAGTATAAGTGGTAAAATTTATTGGAAGTTAACAAACATAGCATTAGTCAATGATGCAATTCATGAAAGAATTAATAAGGGAAGAGAAGATTCACATGCAAATACACTATCTTGGACATCTTTTATGATTGTGAGCCCCCATTAAGTATTTTATGTCAAATTGTTGACATTGGACAAGGAAGACAACGTAATGAGTTATGTTTGTTCATATTCACATAGAAGTTATATTGTTATAGATCCTTCAACATGTGGTGCTTGCCCAATATCTTTGCTAGCCAAAAATCCGCACCAAGTAGAGATACTACTTGTGCATCCAAAACCTTTAAACCCAATTTCATGTCATGAGAGTCCACTATATCTACCTATGGATTGATTAAGATCCTTCAAGTAAGTTGTCATCGGTGCAAAAAGCAATAAAAATTGCCTCTAAACATGTCTGAACTTTTATTGTAAGGGAAATAAGCTTTGTATGAACTTGTGATGGTAAAGAAATAAAAGCGACATACTGCATAATAAAGGTTGCTATCATAAGGGGCAATATAAAGTGCGTTCCTTTGCATTAAGAGCTCTTGCATCCAACAACAAAAAGCGCATGACAACCTCTGCTTCCCTCTGCGAAGGGCCTATCCTTTACTTTTATGTATTTACTTTTTATGCAACAGTCAATAGTGTTCTCCTTTACTTCCTTTTTATTTTTCTCTTTTGTAAGCATCATGTGGTGGGGAAAGATCTAAGCATATATATCCAGTTGGATATGAGTGATCATGAGTTATTATTGTTGACATCACCCTTGAGGTGAATAAGTTGGGAGGCAAACTCACAAGCCCCTATCTTTCTATGTGTCTAGCTGAAACTTTTTGCTCCATATATATGTCGTGAGTGTTAGCAATCATAAAAGACTAAATGATGGTTGAGTATGTGGACTTGCTGAAAAGCTCCTACATGAGACCCTTCCTGAAAATATGATGAATTGCAATTGCATTGTTGACTGAGAACATAGTTTGTTAGTTTTCAAGAAAGTTTATGCCTTGTACTCCATTGTTGCGATGAATTGTTACTTGCTCATGAGAAGTTTATGATAATAAATATTACTGTTATAATAATGATCATGATGCTACTATGTCCGTATTTTGTTTTTATCGACACCTCTCTCTCTAAACATGTGGACATGATTATCGATATCGGCTTTCGCTTGAGGATAAGCGAGGTCTAAGCTTGGGGGAGTTGATACGTCCATTTTGCATCATGTCTTGTTACTATTATTTATAGTGTTTTTAATCAATATAACACTTTTTGGAGCAATTCTAATGCCTTTTATCTCTTAATATGCAAGATCTACACAAGGAGGGAGAATACCGGCAGCTGGAATTCTGGACCTGAAAAAGCTATGTCAAAGATACCTATTTTGCACATCTCCAAATGAGCTGAAATTTCACAGAGAATTATTTTGGAATAAATAAAAAATATTGGAATCAAGAAGTACCAGAGGGGGCCACCCAGGAGCCCACGAGGCACCAGGGTGCGCCACCCCCCCAGGCGCGCCCTGGTACCTCGTGGGGCCCCTGGCCATCCTCTGGCCCCCATTTTCTGGTATATAAGTGCATTTGCCCTAGAAAAATATAGAGAAGACTTTTGGGATGGTGCGCCGGCGTCTCGAGGCGGAATATGGGCAGGAGCACTTTTGCTCTCCGGCGGAGAGATTCTGCCGGGGATACTTCCCTCTGGAAGGGGGAAATCGTCGCCATCGACATTACCAGCGATCCTCTCATCGTGTGAGGACTAATCTTCATCAACATCTTCACTAGCACTATCCCATCTCAAAGCCTAGTTCATCTCTTGTATTCAATCTTGGTCTCAAAACCTCAGATTGGTACCTGTGGGTTGCTAGTAGTGTTGATTACAACTTGTAGTTGATGCTAGTTGGTTTATTTGGTGGAAGATTATATGTTCAGATCTATTATGCTATTCAACACCTCTCTGATCTTGGACATGAATATGATTTGTGAGTAGTTACTTTTCTTCTTGAGGACATGGGAGAAGTCTTGACATACGTAATCATGTGAATTTGGTATTCGTTCAATATTTTGATGATATGTATGTTGTTGATTCCCTTAGTGGTGTCGTGTGAACGTCGACTACATGACACTTCACCATCTTTGGGCCTAAGGGAATGCATTGTGGAGTAGTAATTAGATGAGTTGCTAGAGTGACAGAAGCTTAAGCCCTAGTTTATGCGCTATTCCGTAAGGGGCTGATTTGGATCCATATGTTTAATGCTATGGTTAGAGTTATCTTAATTCTTCTTTCGTAGTTGCGGATGCTTGCGAGAGTGGGTAATCGTAAGTGGGAGGCTTGTTCAAGTAAGAACAGCACCCAAGCACCGGTCCACCCACATATCAAATTATCAAAGTAGCGAACGCGAATCAAACAAACATGATGAAAGTGACTAGATGAAATTCCCATGTGTCCTCGAGAATGCTTTACTTACTATAAGAGATCGTTCCGGCTTGTCCTTTGCTATAAAAAGGATTGGGCCACCTTGCTGCACTCTTTGTTACTATTGCTACTTGTCACTTGTTACAAATTATCTTGCTATCAAACTACTCGTTACCGATAATTTCAGTGCTTGCAGAAAATACCTTGCTGAAAACCGCTTGTCATTTCCTTCTGGTCCTCGTTGGGTTCGACACACTTACTTATCGAAATGACTACGATTGATTCCCTATACTTGTGGGTCATTAGGTTGCTCAATCAATCATCAAAAGAAGTTCCGTAAACGGAAAAATTATCCATGAAAACCTCAACAATCTTTTCACAAAAGTCGGAGAATATAGCAGTCATACATCTTTGAAAGGTAGCAGGTGCATTACATAAACCAAGAGGCATACCACGATAAGCATAAGTTCCAAAAGGACAAGTAAAGGTGGTTTTCTCTTGATCTTCAGGTGATACATGTATTTGAGAGAAACCAGAATAACCATCTAGGAAGCAAAAGTGTGTATGCTTAGATAATCTTTCATAGGAACACAATGAACAAGACTTACCCATCTACTATCAGCTATGGGATAAATTATACCTGCCTCCAGAAGCTTTAATATTTCAGTTCTTACCACATCCTTCATTCTATGATCCAGCCTTCTTTGATGGTCAACAACAGGTTTAGCATCTGGCTCCATATGAATTTTATGCTGACATAAAGTGGGACTAATGCCCTTAAGATCATCAAGAGTATATCCAATAGCAGCCCGATGCTTCTTCAGAGTTTTAAGTAATCTCTTTTCTTCATGCTCTGAAAGGTTAGCACTAATAATAACAGGATATATCTTCTTTTCATCAAGAT
Source organism: Elymus sibiricus (assembly GCA_039707655.1). Taxonomy (NCBI): domain Eukaryota; kingdom Viridiplantae; phylum Streptophyta; class Magnoliopsida; order Poales; family Poaceae; genus Elymus; species Elymus sibiricus. Next base: position 396,310,406 of record CM077672.1, read on the forward strand.
AAGCATATTTAAGTGTATCAGGTAATTCCTTTAATTCAAACACAGGATCACCCTTGGGTGGAGGTGGATCTCCCAAGGTTTCAATAGGAAAATTATGTTTAAGGATAGGTGCTTTTTTAAAGAACAGCTCATCTATTTCATTCCTTTCATTCATATGCATATCATTCTCATGGTCTAGCAAATATAGTTCTAAAGTGTTAGTAGGAGGCACAGCAATAGAAGCAAGACCGATAATTTCATCCTTATTAGGTAATTCTTTATCATGAGGTTGTCTACGAATCTTAGAGAAATTAAACTCATGAGACACCTCACCAAAATTAACACTGACAGTTTCTTTAGTGCAATCAATCTTGGCATTAACTGTATTCAAGAAGGGTCTACCAAATATAATGGGACAAAAATCATCTTGTGGCGATCCAAGAACAAGAAAATCAGTAGGGTATTTGATCTTAACACACAAGACTTCAACATTTCTAACAATCCCAAGTGGTGAAATAGCATCTCTATTTGCAAGCTTAATAGTAACATCAATATCTTCAATCTCAATAGGTTCAATATCATTCATGACTTCTTGATAGAGAGTAAACGGAATAGCACTCACACTAGCACCAATATCACATAAACCATGATAGCAATGATCTCCAATTTTAACAGAAATAACAGGCATGCCAATTACAGGTTTGTTTTTATCTTTAGTGTCTGGTTTAGCAATTCTAGTTGCTTCATCACAAAAATATATGATATGTCCATCAATATTATCAACCAAAAGATCTTTAACCATTGCAATATTAGGTTCAAATTTAATTTGTTCAATAGGTCTAGGTGCTCTAATATTACTCTTATTAACCACAGTTGAAGCTTTAGCATGTTCCTTAATCCTAACAGGGAAAGGAGGTTTCTCAATATAAGCAGTAGGTACAACTGGATCAACATGGTAAACAATTATTTCTTCTTTAACACGAACAGGTTCTTCATTTAATTCAATAGGTGGATGATATTTAAACCATTTCTCCTTAGGGAGATCAACATGAGCAGCAAAAGATTCACAAAAGGTAGCTACTATCTCAGAGTCAAGTCCATATTTAGTACTAAACTTATGAAAAGCATCAGTTTCCATAAAAGATTTAACACAATCAAACTCAAGATTTATACCTGACTCATTATCTTTGTCGATTTCCCAATCTTCGGAGTTAGATTTAATTCCTTCCAGAAGATTCCATCTGAATTCAATAGTTCTCTTCATAAAGGAACCAGCAGAAGAAGTATCGAGCATGGATTGATCATTATGAGAAAGCCGAGCATAAAAGTTTTGAAGAATTATTTCTCTTGAGAGCTCATGATTGGGGTATGTGTGCAACATATACTTAAGCCACCCCCAAAATTGAGCGATACTTTCTCCTTCACGAGGCCAAAAATTATATATATAATTTTGATCACGATGAACCAAATGCATAGGATAAAATTTCTGGTGAAATTCCAGCTTCAACCGGTTCCAATCCCATGTTTCAGTATCATCACATAGCCTATACCATGTCAATGCCTTTCCCTCCAAAGATAAAGGGAATACTTTCTTCTTAACTCCATCTTCGGATAGACCTGCAAGCTTAAATAATCCACAAATTTCATCCACATAGATCAAGTGCATATCAGGATGTACCGTTCCATCTCCTGCATAAGGATTAGCTAGCAATTTCTCTACCATACCCGAAGGAATTTCATAATAAATATTTTCAGTAGGTTCAATAGGTTGAGGAGCAACTCTCAGTGCTTCCGGTCGAGGTGAAGATACCCCGAACAAGCCCCTCAAAGGATTACTTTCCATGGTCACAAGTGATAGCAAATTTCAGCACGTAATATAAATGTTTCCTTACCAAATTCCACTCACCAAAGGTGCTTCACTCCCTGGCAACGACGCCAGAAAAGAGTCTTCATGACCCACAAGTATAGGGGATCAATCGTAGTCCTTTCGATAAGTAAGAGTGTCGAACCACCGAGGAGTAGAAGGAAATGACAAGCGGTTTTTAGCAAGGTATTCTCTGCAAGTACTGAAAGTTGCGGTAACAGATAGTTTTGATAGCAAGATAATTCGTAACAAGTATAATAAAGTGCATCAAGGTGGCCCAATCCTTTTTATAGCAAAGGACATGCCGGAACGAACTCTTATAGTAAGCAAAGCATTCTCGAGGACACATGGGAATTTCATCTAGTCACTTTCATCATGTTTGTTTGATTTGCGTTCGCTACTTTGATAATTTGATATGTGGGTGGTCCGGTGCTTGGGTGTTGTTCTTACTTGAGCAAGCCTCCCACTTATGATTACCCCCTCTCGCAAGCTGATACGTCTCCAACGTATCTATAATTTTTGATTGTTCCATGATGTTATATTATCAATCTTGGATGTTTTTATATGCATTTGCAGCAATTATATATCATTTTTTTGGGACTAACCTATTAACTTAGTGCCCAGTGCCAGTTCCTGTTTTCTGCCTATTTTTTGTTTTATAGAATATCAATACCAAACAAAGTCCAAATGACACAAAACTTTTTGGAGATTTTTTCTGGACAATACCAACACTAGAAGCTTCGGGAGAAGACCAGACGCCAGAGGAGGTGGCCACGAGCCACCAGGGCGCGACTTGGGGGGGCAGCCCTGGTGCGTCGTGGGCCCACCTCAGCTTCGTTTGACCTAATTCCACCACTATAATTTCCCAAAAAATCAGAAACCCTCAGGAGAGTCCACGAAATACTTTTTCCGCCGCCACAAGTTTTTGTTCTCGAGAGATCCCATCTGGAGGACTTTTTCAGTGCTCCGCCGGAGGGGCAATCGATCACGGAGCGGCTCTACATCAACCTTGCTGCCCTTCCGATGATGCGTGAGTAGTTTACCACAAACCTTTGGGTCCATAGTTAGTAGCTAGATGGCTTCTTCTCTCTTTTTGATCTGCAATACAATGTTCTCCTCAATGTTCTTGGAGTTCTATCCGATGTAATCACTTTTTGCGGTGTGTTTGTTGGGATCCGATGAATTGTGAGTTTATGATCAGATTATCCATGAATATTATTTGAGTCTTCTCTGATCTCTTTTATGCATGATTATTATAGCTTCGTATTTCTTCTCTGATCTATTGATTTGGTTTGGCTAACTAGATTGATTTATCTTGCCATGGGAAGAGGTGCTTTGTAATGGGTTCGATCTTGCGGTGCTCAATCCCAGTGACAGAAAGGGACATGACACGTATGTATCGTTGCTATTAAGGGTAAAAAGATGGGGTTTATTCATACATGAGTTTATCTTGTCTACATCATGTCATCGTTCTTAAGGCGTTACTCCGTTCTTTATGGACTTAATACACTAGATGCATGCTGGATAGCGGTCGATGTGTGAAGTAATAGTAGTAGATGCAGGCAGGAGTCGGTCTACTTGTCTCGGACGTGATGCCTATATACATGATCATTGCCTTGAATATCGTCATGATTATTTGCTTTTCTATCAATTGCCTAACAGTAATTTGTTTACCCACCGTATGCTATTTTCTTCAGAGAAGCCTCTAGTGAAAACTGTGCCCCCCGGGTCTATCTAAATCATATACTAAAACCCTAAAAATACTTGCTGCACTTTTTCTTTATTTATTTTATTTTTGTATTTTTGTTTCAATCTATCTATCTATCACATACAATTTAATCTTGCAACTTACCACCGAGGGATTGACAACCCCTTGTTTGTGTTGGGTGCAAGGATTTGTTGTTTTGTGTGCAGGTGCTGCTAACGAGGTGTTGCGTGATTCTCCTACTGGATTGATAACCTTGGTTTCACAACTGAGGGAAATACTTATCTCTACTGTACTGCATCTCCCTTCCTCTTCAGGTAATTACCAACGCAGCTCACAAGTAGCACAAGCATCCGCAACTACAAAAGAAGAATTAAGATAAATCTAACCATAGCATGAAACATATGGATCCAAATCAGCCCCTTACGGAATAGCGCATAAACTAGGGTTTAAGCTTCTGTCACTCTAGCAACCCATCATCTAATTACTACTCCACAATGCCTTCCCTTAGGCCCAAAGATGGTGAAGTGTCATGTAGTCGACGTTCACACGACACCACTAAAGGAAGCACAACATACATAGCATCAAAATATCGAACGAATACCAAATTCACATGATTACTTATGACAAGACTTCTCCCATGTCCTCAAGAACAAAAGTAACTACTCGCAAATCATATTCATGTTCAAGATCAGAGGGGTATTGGATAGCATTAAGGATCTAAACATATAATCATCCACCAAATAAACCAACTAGCATCAACTACAAGATGTAATCAACACTACTAGCAATCCGCAGGTACCAATCTGAGGTTTTGAGACAAAGATTGAATACAAGAGATGAACTAGGGTTTGAGATGAGATGGTGCTGGTGAAGATGTTGATGAAGATTGGTCCTCCCACGATGAAAGGATCGTTGGTGATGTCGATGGCTTCAATTTCCCCCTCCCGGAGGGAAGTATCCCCGGTGGAATCGCTCCGCCGGAGAGGAAAATAGCTCCTACCCAGGTTCTGCCTCGAGACAGCGGCGCTTCGTCCCGAAAGTCTTCTTCTGATTTTTTCTAGGGCAAATGGCTTCATATAGCAGAAGGAGGGGGCCAGAGGCCTGCCGGGGGGCATGCCCAGGGGGTAGGGCGCGCCCCCAGGCTTGTGGCTTCCTGGTAGGCCCCCTTCTGTTGATTCTTTCGCCAGTATTTTTTATATATTCCAAAATAATTCTTCGTAAATTTTTGGGTCATTTGGAGTTGTGCAGAATAGCTATCTCTGTTTCACCCCTTTCAGGTCCAGAATTCCAGCAGCCGGCATTCTCCATCTTCATGTGAATCTTGCAAAATAAGAGAGAAAAGGCATAAGAATTGTACCATAAAGTGGAATAATGATCAAAAACATAATAATTATTAGTAGGAAATCAAGATGCAAATTGGACGTATCATAACCCTAGATACCCCTGGTGTGTATATAAACCAGAGGGTTTAGTCCGTAGAGAGATCATCCATCATACCCCTAGGCTTGGACCACATCTCAAGATCTCGAGGTAGATCAACTATGTACTCTGATACATCCATCAATATAAACAAATGCAGGACATAGGGTTTTACCTCCTTAGAGAGGGCCTGAACCTGGGTAAATCATCGTGTGCTACGTCTCTGCTATTTGTAGACTGCGTTTGTATTTCCTCGAAGAGGAGAGGATGATGCAGTATAGTAGAGATAAGTATTTCCCTCAGTTAAGAACCAAGGTTATCAATCCAGTAGGAGAACCACACAAAACCCCTTTAGCAGCACCTACACACACAAAGGCAAACACTTGCTCCCAACGCAAATAAGAGGATTGTCAATCCTCTTAGCGGTTATTTGCAATGATTAATTCTGATAGTGATAGATAAAAAGTAAATTGCAAAATAAAATGAAAGTAAATAAATTGCAGCAAGGTATTTTTAGATTTTAATATATGATAAAGACAGACCCGGGGGCCATAGTTTTCACTAGAGGCTTCTCTCTCGAGCACATAACATACGGTGGGTAAACAAATTACTGTTGGGCAATTGATAGAAAAGCTAATAATTATGATGGATTCATGCCAATGATCATGTATATAGGCAACACGTCTGAGACAAGTAGATCGACTCCTGCCTACATCTACAACTATTACTCCACCCATCGACCGCTATCCAGCATGCATCTAGTGTATTAAGTATAATGCAGAGTAACGCCTTAAGCAACATGACATGATGTAGACAAAGTAAACTCAAGCAATATTATTAAACCCCATCTTTTTATCCTCAATGGCAAAAATACAAATACGTGCCATGTCCCTTTCTGTCACTGGGATTGAGCACCGCAAGATTGAACCCATCACAAAGCACCTCTCCCATTGCAAGATAAACCAATCTAGTTGGCCTAACCAAATCGATAGATTGGAGGGAAATACAAAGCTATAACAATCATGCATAAAAGAGTTCAGAGAAGACTCAAATATTTCTCATGAATAATCTGATCATAAACTCACAATTCATCAGATCCCAACAAACATACCGCAAAAGAAGATTACATTGGATAGAACTCCAAGAACATCGAGGAGAACATGGTATTGAAGATCAAAGAGAGAGAAGAATCCATCTAGATACTAGGTATGGACCCACAGGTCTGTGTCAAACTACTCACACATCATCGAAAGGGCGGCAAGGTTGATGTTGAAGCCCTCCGTGATCGATTCCCTCTCCGGCAGAGTACCGGAAAAGGCCTCCAGATGGGATCACGGAAGAACAGAGGCTTGCGGCGGCGGTAGGGTTTTCTCCTCTGGCTCTCTAATGGTTTCCGAATATTTGAGAATTTATAGAAGTGGAATTAGGTCAAAAGGAGCCACGAGGGGCCCACAAGGCATCAGGGCGCACCCCCCTGGGGCCATGCCCTGTTGCCTTCTGGCCTCCTCATGAGGCTTCTAGCATCCTCCGGAAGCTTCCCGGGTCTCTTTTGTCCAGAAAAAAATCGTCAAAAAGTTTCATGGCATTTGGACTTCGTTTCGTACTGATTTCCTGAAAAACCAAAAACAAGCAGAAAACAGCAACTGCCACTGCGCACTAGGTTAATAGGTTAGTCCCAAAAAATGATATATAATTACATATAAAAACATCCAAGATTGATATTATAATAGCATGGAACAATCAAAAATTATAGATACGTTGGAGACGTATCAAGCGTCCCCAAGCTTAATTCCTGCTCGTCCTCGAGTAAGTAAATGATAAAAACAGAATTTTTGATGTGGAATGCTACCTAATATGTTTCATCATGTAATCTCTCTTACGGTATGAATAATAAGATCCGAGTGATTCAAAGCAATAGTCTATAGTTTGATAAAAAGACATGAATACTCAGGCATACTAACAAACAATCATGCCTAAAAATGCTAAAGAAAGTTATCCCGACAAAATCATATAATCCTGTCATGCTCCATCTTCTTAACATAAAGTATTTATCATGGACAACCCTGGTTTTAGCCAAGCAATTGGTTCATACTTTTTAACGCACTTCAGCTTTTTCAACCCCCACGCAATACATGAGCGCAAGCCATGGATATAGCACTATGGGTGGAATAGAGTGTGGTGGTAGGGATTAATAAGGGGAAGTCAAAAAAGAAGATAGTCTCACATCGACGCGGCTACTCAACGGGCTATGGAGATGCCCATCAATTGATGTCAATGCGAAGAGTAGGGGTTGCCATGCAACGGATGCACTAAGAGCTATAAGTGTATGAAAGCTCAACATGAAAACTAAGTGGGTGTGCATCCAACTTGCTTGCTCATGAAGACCTCGGGCATTTGAGGAAGCCCATCATCGTATACAAGCCAAGTTCTATAACAAAAAATTCCCACTAGTATATGAAAGTGACAAAATAGGAGACTCTCTATATTGTGACGCCCCCGAATCAATCGTGCACTAATCACACACGCAAATGCGCATGATCAAGCCCAGGGACTCACGGGAAGATATCACAACACAACTCTAGACACAAAATAAAATAATACAAGCTTTATATTACAAGCCAGGGGCCTCGAGGGCTCGAATACATAAGCTCGAGTTACACAAGAGTCATCGAAAGCATCAGTATCTGAGTATAGACATAACTAAACAAGTTTCCCTTAAGAAGGCTGAGCAAAACAACGACATCTAGATCGAAAAGGAACAGGCCTCCTGCCTGGGAGCCTCCGAACTACTCCTGGTCATCGGTCTCCACGTAGTAGTAAGCTCCGTCGGGTAGTAGAAGTCATCGGCGGGATCAGCTGTCTCCGGGACTCCGTCATCTGATCGCAGTAATCAGGTATGGGTAAAAAGAGGTAGCAAAGCGACCGTGAGTACTCATCCAAAGTACTCGCAAGACTTACATCAAAACTATGCTAATCATGCATCGGTATCAAATGAAGGGGCTGTATCTGTGGTCTGGACTGCAGAATTGCCAGAATAGAGAGAAGTCCTAGCCCATCGAAGACTAGCATTTTGCAGCGTCTTGCAGCATTAGAAGAGTGCAGATTAGTAGCTTAACATAAAGTAATAAGTAATAGTAGCAATGCCCAGAGATCCTTCCTCGACTCCCTACGAGAAAGCAATACCGGAGCTAACATATTAATTAAATAACACAGGTATCCAGTTCTAGGTGTAGTAGATTGGGATACTCTTCGAGCGTCCTGTTACCGTGGACACGGCTATTCGAATAGATAACTTCCCTGCAGGGGTGCACCAACTTACCCAGCACGCTCGATTAACTCTGGCCAGACACACTTTTCCTGGTCATGCCCGGCCTCGGCTGATCGACATGCCGTAGTTCTACCTAGGCTCCGCAGAGAGGTCCCCGCCGGTCTACATCCTAAGTGCGAAGGGGTCATGGGCCAATCGTCCTAAGCACTCCGGTTCGTTGTATGCAGGGTCAATACCAGTGCCACCTCTTTCCTGGATGGCGCGATCCGACCGTGCCACAATGCTGAACTAGACGACTGACAGAGCTTTCGAAAGAAACACACGGCGCCGAGTGCCCATAACTTATCCCACGTGGTGGTTAGTGCGAAAAGGCCAGATGCCTACTCAGATCTCATATCCAAACCGTTAGTGTATTGGGAGCTCGCGGAGACGATCAGTGATCCCGTCGCCCCGTCTCACGGACTTACGGCAAGGGTCAGGTCCATCCCTCTCCTGGGGCAGTCTGCTTGCCTAGCCGTGCCGCGTCATTAAATCTCGCGGGTACCCTCATGGTCAACCCGACTTCACATCTCTCGCGGGTACCCCTCGGGGTCGACCCGACTTCAACAAGGGACTGAGGTAAAGACAGGGGTATCTGTGTGTCCATAACATCAAGGGGGAATCCGAGGAATCACCCTCATTGGATTCCTACTCGATGTAACCGTCAAGGTGAACTTGGAGGAATCACCCTCGATGGGTTCACACTTGACGTGTTGCACGACAGAGTCATCATCGGGAGTGGACAGCGAGGAATCACCCTCTGTAATCCAAAGCCGACTAACTACACTACAGAGATATCATTAGAAGTGAGGTAAGAGGTATCACCCTCGGCACTCGATAATAGCTCTGCAGAGTCATACAACTAAGGGGGGGGTGGTGGTGCGGTGATGTGTCGGTCTTTGCACATCGATCACACGGATCGAGTCATCAGTAGTAAAGCATGGCAACAAGGACAAGGATGTGGGGCCTCTGATGGATCACTAACCGGCCTATACTAAGCATATAGGACAACATGTAAAGAATCAATAACAGGTTACAAAATCAGGCTATGCATGAGAATAGGAGCTATCGAACACAGTAGCAAAATCTAATGCAAGCACGAGAGAGAAAGAATGGGCGATATAGGAATGATCAAGGGGGTTTTGCTTGCCTGTAAGCCCTGCGGTAAGGGGCTGGTCGTCTGCGGTGTGGTCATAACCAGCGGCGTCAACGTCGGTCTCGTGGTCTACCGGAGAAGAAGAGGGGGAAGAAACAATAAATACAAAGCAAACAATTGTAGCACAATGCATGACATGGCAATATGTTGTGCTAGAGGTGACCTAACGCAGTGCTACACGTTACAGACGGTGCAGGAAAATATCTGGGAATATTTTCCCAGCTTTAGGCAATTATCAGACAGACGATCCGAAGGGGAAGGTTCCATGTTTGCAGTGTTGGAGGCATGTGACAGGTATGTGGATGGCATATTCAGATTCGTCTTATTTTTCTGATCATTTTTCATATATAAATTATTTTCATCTGAGCTACGGTTGAATTTCTATGAATTTACAAAGTTTTTAAACAATCTCTGGAATTTACTGGAATTATTTTAATTTCGAAATAAATGGTTAAATTGCTAAGTGCACATAGAACAGTGTACACAGCAGAGGGCTGTGAGGCTGACAGGTGGGGCCAGTTGACTGGGTCAACTGCCCAGTCAGCAGAGGCTGACTGGTGGGCCCAGCTGCTGACTCAGCGGCTGATTGGGCCGGTCTTATCCACTTAAACAGTGGTAGGGCCTCACATGTCAGTGACAGAGATATTTAACAGAGGTTAATTTTAACTAACTAATCTAATTAGCTAGTGGGACCCACATGTCAGTGACACATTTAGTTAACCGATTAAATTAATTAGCAGTTTAGTTAATTACTACGGTGGGGCCTATTCAACGTGGTCAACGGGGCCCACGGGAACCACCTGCAGTGACCCAGGGTGGACCCCAAAGCCGACCACGTGAGCGGCGGCGCAGGAGAGAGCTCCGGTGACCAAAAATGCGGCGGCGTGCGTCGGATCTCGTCGGGATTTAGCTACAAGGCTCGGTTCGCGGCGCGGTTAGTTGCGTTGGATCGGGCGTTCATCGCCGCATCGAATGGTGGTGGTGGCGTCGCCGGAGAAGCACTACAGCGACGGCGGCGATGAGCGCGGCGGACGGCCGGAATCGGGTGCTCGCGGGGTTGGTGCTTTGGCGCGCAAACAAGCAGGGCGAGGCGCTAGCGGGGCCCTACGCGGTGTGGGGAGCACAACGGTGGCACGCACAGGACCAAAAGGTCACCGGGGCCACGCCGGCATCGAGCTCGAGCGGCGGCATGCTCGGGCGGTCATGGAATCGGCAGCCAGAGGGGCCAAGGGACGCAGGAGAGAGAGGAGAAAGATAGAGGGGCTCACAGCGAGCCTGTAGATGAGCAATGTGGGCTCGGGGAAGGCTCGATGGTGCCAGAATCGTCGGCGTGGTCCGACGGTGCAGAGGAGGAAGACGAGGGCGTGGGCGACGCTGCGGTGGCTCCTGGCTCAGCCCAGTGGCACCGGAGGGCGTAGCGGACATCGGCGCATCTCCCTGACACGGCGGCGGGGCGCGGGGAGGCCAGTGGCCGCGGGATCGATGCGGCGACGGCGACGGAATCTCAGGCACGTACTGAGGAGAGGAGAGCGAGTGAGGGAGAGGGGAAAGTGGGGGCTATGGTTCGCCGGGGGTGCCCTGGGGTCGATCTTATCCCCCCCACGGAGGCGACGGCGCCGGGGTACAGCCGACGCGTGCCCATCGCCAGCTCGGGCACGCGCGGCGTTGACACGCATAGGAGAGAGAGCGGGAGGTTTATTCAGAGAAAAGATGGGCGGGGCCGGCTCCTGTAGCTCGCAGGCTTAAGTGCACAGTAGATTTCTTCCCTTTTCTTTATTTCTCTGTATTTTCTTTTTACAGAAACTGCTTTGCAATATTTTTGAGCTGCCAAATGAATTTTGTAAAATGTGGGACTTGGCCACATAATTACATTGCAATATTTGGCACTGCCACAAAAAGGTTGGGAGGAGTTTGAATTGATTTGAATTTTACATAAATGAAAAAGGCTTTTAAATATGCTGATTAGGCATTGTTTTAGTTGCTATAGCCCATTTAAACAAATAAGTGATGTTGTTTTCCTTAACAAATAATTGTTATGGAATATTTGCTAAATGATGGACTATTTTGCAACCATGTTTGTGCAACTTTAAATTTCACTTGCAATTTGAATTGATTTCAGTGGTGGAATTTGAAATGAGATATGAATCCATACTGATCAAGCATTGCAAAGCAAAGTGACTTAGCATTATCATGGGGGTCACTGTAGCTCATTACATAGGAGTGTGATACGTCTCCGTCGTATCTATAATTTTTGATTGTTTCATGCCAATATTCTACAACTTTCATATACTTTTGGCAACATTTTATATTATTTTTGGGACTAACATATTGATCCAGTGCCCAGTGCCAGTTCCTGTTTGTTGCATGTTTTTTGTTTCGCGGAATATTCATATCAAACAAAGTCCAAATGTGATAAAAATTTACGGAGATTTATTTTAGAATATATGTGATTTTTGGGAAGAAGAATCAACGCAAGACGGTGCTCGTGGGCCCCACAAGGAACCAGGGCGCGCCCAAGGGGGTAGGGCGCGCCGTGGTGCCTCGTGAGCCCCTCGTAAGTCGGTTGACCCCCTTCTTTCGCCGCAAGAAAGATAATATCTAGAAAAAAATCGGGTTAAAATTTCAGCCCAATCGGAGTTACGGATCTCCGGGAATTTAAGAAACGGTGAAGGGCCAGAAAACAGGAACGCGAAACAGAAGAGAACAGAGAGAGAGATCCAATCTCGGAGGGGCTCTCGCCCCTCCGGGTGCCACGGAGGCCATGGATCAGAGGGGGAACTCTCCTCCCATCTAGGGGGGAGGCCAAGGAAGAAGAAGAAGGAGGGGGCTCTCTCCCCCTCTCTCTCGGTGGCGCCGGAACGCCGCCGGGGCAACCATCGTGAGACCAACAACTTCGCCGCCGTCAACACCAACTCCCTCCCCCTCTATGCAGCGGTGTAACACCTCTTCTCCCCACTATAATCTCTACTTAAACATGGTGCTTAACGCTATATGTTATTATCCAATGATGTATGGCAATCCTATGATGTTTGAGTAGATTTCTTTTGTCCTATGGGTTGATTGATGATCGTGATTGGTTTGAGTTGTATGTCTTATTTTGGTGCTGTCCTATGGTGCCCTCCGTGTCGCACAAGCGTGAGGCATTCCCTCTATAGGGTTTGCAATGCGTTCATAATTCTCTTATAGTGGGCGGCTAGAGTGACAGAAGCTTACACCCGAGTAAGGGGGTTGTTGCGTATGGGAGTAAAGAGGACTTGTTACTTAATGCTATGGTTGGGTTTTACCTTAATGATCTTTGGTAGTTATGGATGCTTGCTAGAGTTCCAATCATAAGTGCATGTGATCCAAGTACGGAAAGTATGTTAGCTCATGCCTCTCCCTCATATAAAATTGCAATAATGATTACCGGTCTAGTTATCGATTGCCTTGGGACAAAATATTTCTCTTGTGTTACAAAAGCTTTCCACTAAACAACTAGCTTTTATTATGTTGCAAATTACCCGTAGTTTTATTCTCGCAAAGTACTCCTAGTTTTATTCTTGCAAAGTAGTCCTAGCATTACACCTACAAAGTATTTCTAGTTTTATTCTTGTTCTAGGTAAAGCAAACATTAAGTGTGCGTAGAGTTGTATTGGTGGTCGATAGAACTTGAAGGGAATATTAATTCTACCTTTAGCTCCTCATTGGGTTCGACACTCTTATTTATCGAAAAAACTACAATTGATCCCCTATACTTGTGGGTTATCAAGACCTTTTTCTGGTGCCGTTGCCGGGGAGCAATAGCGTGGGGTGAATATTCTCATGTGTGCTTGTTTGCTTTATCACTAAGTAGATTTTATTTTGTGCTCTTGTTTTGTATCTTTAGTTATGGGTAGTAAACGCAAAATACCAAAAAAAATAATTTTACCTGCTAAACCAATGGTTGAAGAACCACCCAAAATCTATCATACTGCTGAAGCTTTCTACTTGGATCATCTTCGATCCCTATGTGCTCGTGCTGAAAACCGAACTAGCTTAGTTGAGGGAAAGTCATTAGATGAGCATGCTCATTTTGTGCGACACCGCTTATCTCAAAAAGGGAAAGTTTTATGGCATCATATTAATACTATGCATTGCTATGCTTGGAATTTATGCGAAATACATGATTTTACTTGTTGTTCTGAAGACCCTAAGAAACACCTTCCCTACCAATGTGAGTTTAGTGATAATGGAATCGTATCTTCTTATGCTAAAGGTGTTTATAGTTACTATGATATTGAACAAACTGAAGAATTTGTTGCTTTTATGGGTGCCTATGAAATTGCTTCTTTGATTGAAAAGTATGATGCTACTCTTTACAAATCTGAAAATTTTGCCATATTTAAATATTGTTATGAAAACTATGCTTCTAATGCTTTTGTTACGGAATTTATTGAGAGAATGTCTGCTGCCTTGGAAGAGACTAATATTTTGCATGAATCTATGGAAGAAGAAATTGCTGAAACTATGAGCTCATTAGATGAAAAGGATGAGGAAGAGAGCGAAGAACAAGAGGAGGAATAGCGGATTAACTACCCGTGCCCACCTTCTAATGAGAGTAACTCTTCAACTCATACATTGTTTAATTTCCCTTTGTGCTTACCGATGGATGAATGCTATGATGATTGCCATGATCCCTTTGATTCGTTTGAAATATCCCTTTTTGATGAAATTGATGCTTGCTATGCTTGTGGCCATGATGCCAATATGAATTATGCTTATGGAGATGAACTTTCTATAGTTCCTTATGTTAAGAATGAAATTGTTGCTATTGCACCCACACATGATAGTCCTATTATCTTTTTGTATTCTCCCAACTACACTATATCGGAGAAGTTTACTCTTATTAAGGATTATATTGATGGGTTGCGTTTTACTACTACACATGATGATTTGGATGAATATAATATGCATGTGCTTGCTGCTCCTACTTGCAATTATTATGAGAGAGGAACTACATCTCTGCCTCTCTATGTTTCCAATACGATAAAATTGCAAGAAACTGTTTATACTATGCATTGGCCTATATTATGTGTGCATGAATTGTTCTTTTATGACATGCCGATGCATAGGACGAGAGTTAGACTTCGTCATTGCATGATATATATTTCTTTGTGCTCACTACTAAATTACAAATCATTGTTAATTAAAATTGGCTTTGATATACCTTGGGATCCGGGTGGATCAATTACTTGAGCACTTTATGCCTAGCTTAATGGCTTTAAAGAAAGCGCTGCCAGGGAGACAACCCGGAAGTTTTAGAGAGTCATTTTATTCTGTTGTGTGCTTTTAAAAAGTTTAAAACAAAAAAATATAGAGGAGAACCTAAAACTTTACAAAAAGAAAAGTGAAAGTGAGAAAGACGAGCACCGTGGAAGCGGGAGCATGCCTTGAACTTTGTTCATGCCCATGGAAACTTTGTGAATCTTAATTACAGAAACTTTTCAACAAAAATAATTATCCCCTTGTACAAATCCATTGTATTATAAAAATAATGTTTCAAGATTTACCTTTAGGATGTTTAAATTGCTTGTTTGGTGTGTACAGTGCAAAAACAGAAACTTTTGTTGTAGTGCGTGAATTTACATTTTTTATTGGAACATGCAAAAATTCTGAAATTTTTACACAGTACTGCTATGAAAATTGTTTATTTTCCTAATTTTTCAGATTTTTTTGAGTTATATAAGTATATGTACCATTTGCATCTTTACAGACTGTCCTGTTTTCACAGATTGCCGTTATAGTTTCGTTATTTGCTTATGTTTGAAATCTTGTTGAGCCCCATTGACTTGGGAGCCATAGAATTGTGATAGCATACAGTGGGTAATGTTTTATTATAATTATACAATAATGTTACAGCAGGACATGATGGAATTTGATGTTATATGTACTAACCCCGCTAATAAAAAGTTTGGTTAAGTTTTGTGTGGATGAAGTGTTCGAAGATCGAGGAGGTATCGATACGAGGAGAAGAATAAGGAGAGGCAAGAGTTCAAGCTTGGGGATGCCCAAGGAACCCCAAGTAAATATTCAAGGAGACTCAATCGTCTAAGCTTTGGGATGCCCCGGAAGGCATCCCATCTTTCTTCAACAATTATCGGTATGTTTCGGTTTTTGTTTTGTTCACATGATATGCGTAAATTCTTGGAGCGTCGTGTGCTTTTTCTTTTTCTTTTAATAATGCACAATGCTGGTATGAGATAGTCCTTGGTTGATTTATAGAATGCTCATTGCACTTCACTTATATCTTTTGAGTATGGCTTTATAGAATGCTTCATGTGCTTCGCTTATATCATTTGAAGTTTGGATGCATGTTTCTCTACACCTAGAAAACCGTTATTTATAGAACTAGCAGAGTGGCCCGCTCGATGCGCGGGCTAGAGTTTTATAAAGTTGAGAACATTTTAATTTGATTTTTCTAAAGAAAAAAAATTTGGAACCAAATGTGATCATATTAAAAAATATGACCCTTTTGCAAACACAGTTTTTCCATAGGTATGTTTGGTATTTTGATTGGTATATAAGTATATGTTATGAATTAAGCATGCATGTATCTGCTTGCTATGCATGCTATACCAACTTTTCATAATTTGTCCTATTTTGCAATTTATTTGTATCATTTTCTAGCCTTTTATCTTGTTAGTTTTTCTAAGTTTTTTTATTTAAACAAAGATAGGGATATGTATATTTGCTAATGTTGTGTAGGATTTACATATTAATCTGTTAGTTGTAGATGTGTGTACATGTAATATTTGCCAATTATGTCTGGCCCTGTTCTATCAATTTGAGAAGCCAAAATAACTAACAGGACCTATTTTTATGGAGAGTAAGAACATAAGTAAAAGAAGATATGAAAATTTTAACTTGTCATACAATGAATATATATATTTGTAAACATAGGAAGAGACCATTCCTAAATGTAAACTAACCATTGTAAAACCAAAGTACTTGAATATTCTATTCATGAGTAATTGAATAAAAAGACAGTGAATATTAGCTTAGCCGAATAAATCCCAATTGTTTGCTAATCGAAAAAAATACGTATGCAATATGGACCATGACAACAAAGCCATATTCAACTTTTATCAAGCCTTTTATGTAAGGGTATTCAAATGGCATGTTGGTATGTACAAGTAATTGGTAGATTGTTTATATATACATTATTGGTAATATTAGGAGTGCAAGCACAAGGAGATGTCCATTATCCAGTATTATGGAAGCAAACAATCAACATAACAAAAAAGGATAACTCACTTACAAAACACATGTAGTCTGGATAAGCAAACATAGGAAACGGAAAAATACTGGAAGTTATAAATAATATGAAGAGGCAACCACCCATGTTTAAGCTTTATATACAAGTGCTCACCATGATTCATTTGAGTGCTCAAAATACACCAATAGGGCACATAGAGTACAATTCAGAACTAAAAACACACAGATATGCTCATACTTGTTTTTTGTTATCAAGGGAATGAACTCTCCGGCTCCAATTCCATCAGATCTTGAAACCTCACTCATCACCTCAAGCCACCATGGCACAAGCGAAAGTCGACTTATTTATTGGCAGCATCACTCCATGATAGATACATGAAACAATACTGTGGAAACTTTATCTTCCTATGATTACTCTGTGATTCATCCATGTTTCACTTTATGTTCCTATGTTTCTTGATCCTACTCCATAGCCCGAGCCACCATAGTTTACCGCCATCTGCAATGGAATAAAGCCAAAGAGGTTAATCATAATAAATATTTGTGGAACCAATCAACTTTATGGGCTGGTAAGTCCATGATTACTCAAGCAGGAACCATTATTTTTTTCATGCTCATTCTCCTTTCATCTTATTTTCTGGGTAGCATGTGGTAGCAAACAATGGTTTTCCCTCGAAAAAGGTTTTTTTTTACCTGTGATGATACCATTAATTTATTTTTGTCTATGAACGGGAAGTTCATGTCGGTGCGTAAACATGTGATTCGATTAGGCATTGCCTATCAACCTTTTCCCATGTGTCCTCTTGACTAAAAACTAAACGGAAGGCATGTGCATGCAAGGAGAAGATACAATGATGGGAGTCCTGGATGACTTCAGAATAGATCAAACAGATGCTTCAACTTGTGGTTGTTGCTGACACTACATAATTTGCCTTTCAACCCACATGGGGCCGAACTGTGTATTGCATCATTGTTTGCTTGGCGCATTCCATTGCATTTTGAATATGTCACAAGGAGCAAGGACGTGCGGCTAATTAGTGAGATCCTCTCTTAATAGGTTTTGGCCTTGTCACAGCCGGCTCCAGTTTGGTTCCTTGAGCGCGTACTTTTAGTTTGGTCGTTCCGCTCGATGGAAGAAACATGGATCTTTTAATAGGCAATAGGGTCCAAGGAATAATGGAACAGGATGCCTGCTTTTTTTTATGCGTCGATATTTCATGGGAGAATACATGCATGCACATACATCATGGGATCTGCCCACGTAGTACCTAGTTTTTTTACCATCACGTCCTAGTATCATGCTCTCTGTTTTTTTTCTTTGTGTGGAGTCCCACGCTATTTATTTTTGAGGTAAGAGTCCCACGCTAGTTGAATGCATGAATGCATATATGTCGAGGCATCTGCCTACCTAGTACGCTAGTTTTTTTACCAGCATATCCTAGTACCACGATGTTTTATTTTTCCAGGTAGTTCCATGCTAGTTTTTTCTTTTGAGGAAAGAGTCCACGCTAGATGTTTCTACGGAGAGTCCCATGTTTCTTTTTTCTATCGTATAGGCAAAGTTCGACGCTTTTTTTCACGCTACTGTTTTTTCTATCGTACAGTCAAAGGTCCATGCTAGTTTTTTTTGAGAGAACAGTGTCCCGCGCTAGTTGTTCCCACTCTAGTTCTCTTTATTGTAGGCACACGTGAATGAATTGTTTTCCTTTTTAATAATGGCATTGGTG
The DNA here is from genome assembly GCA_039707655.1 of Elymus sibiricus. Taxonomy (NCBI): domain Eukaryota; kingdom Viridiplantae; phylum Streptophyta; class Magnoliopsida; order Poales; family Poaceae; genus Elymus; species Elymus sibiricus. Next base: position 396,328,799 of record CM077672.1, read on the forward strand.
GGTAAATTTTCCACTTAAAACTAATCTAACGGCTCTCGTATTTTAGTCAATAAATTAAATGGTCGGATCTCTAAATCTTATGGGATTTTCTAGCCTATTTCTCTTTTTTCTGGAGTGCACCGCGTGCCTTAGCTAAGTTGCGGGCCTCGATGCTAGTTGCACGCTTAGCGATGCTGGCTCCTAACATGTACGTAGACACAATACACTATGCCGGTGCTATAGGTTGTCGTGCCTCATAGGACGTAAGATAATGTTAGCACGCCGACCAGGAAAGCGTCCGCGACATGATGTATTTGTGATTTTTAATTTATCTTCTAATTCCTTATGTACGTGGGAGTATTGATCGAAGTAGACTTGCCGAAGCAGTCAAGCACCATCTGTTGATGAAATGTTTTTTATGTGGGAAAATGTTGATGAAAACTTGGGACAGGCAATCACGCATGGATGTTTCATTCTTTTTTTGTGGAGTCGGTCACGCATGCCAGATCCCTGTCCAAAAAAATTCGCATGCTGGAATATTTGGAAGAGGTAAATCGTGGTTAAGTTAGATATTTTTTCAAGGTGAGATATCTATTTCTTTGACGTGCATGCATGTGTCAAAAAAATCTGCATGCATGCAAAACATATGGAAGAGGCAGTACGTGCAAGTTGGTTACCTTTTTTAGGTGACAGATCCCTTTTTTATCTTTGTCGTGCGTGCATGAGTTTTTTTTTGTGGGGTGACGTGCATGCATGAGTTAACCTGGCCAAGTTGGTCATTATTGTTTAGGTTAGTGTTCTTTTTTTGACGTACATGCATGAGCAAAGGTGACCAAAGTTGGTTCCGTTTTTTAAGTGAGATTTTTCTTTTCTTTAACGTGCATGCATGTAAGATATCCAAATCATGGGCATCAATGTCTATGTTACTTGACGAATATACGGTCAACTTGGTTTGGACCCACCGACGAATATACGGTCAACTTGGTTTGGACCCACCATATTATGGTACGCAGTTCAAACGGGTTAGAGATTAAAAATAACAGATGATCTATCCGATTGACGGTCAATATTTTCTGATTAACGTGGAATTTTCTAGCATAATTCTTTTTATTCTGGTTAACCCATCAAGTACTTTTTATATATAATAGATAGATGCTCTTTTGCTTCACTTATATTTATTAGAGCATGGTCTTTTGTAGAAAGAATTAAACTCTCTTGCTTCACTTATATCTATTTAGAGAGTCAAGAGGAACTAGTCATTCACATGGTTAGTCATAAAATCCTACATAAAACTTGTAGATCACTGAATATGATATGTTTGATTCCTTGCAATAGTTTTGCGATATAGAGATGGTAATATGTGGGAGGTACTAGTGAATGATTGTGGTTTAGTAAGAATATTGGTGTTAAGGTTTGTGATTCTCGAAGCATGCATGTATAGTCTCTCGTTATGCTAAAAGTGGGAGCATGATTTATTATTGATTGTCTACCTTTGCGTGAAGGCCGGGGGCGCGCGATGGTTAAATCCTACCAACCTCCCCCCTAGGGGCATGCGTACTAGTACTTTGCTTCGAGGGCTAATAAACTTTCGCAATAAGTATTTGAGTTCTTTATGACTAATGTGAGTCCATGGATTATACGCACTCTCACCTTTCCGCAATTTGCTAGCCTCCTTAGTACCGTGCATTGCCCTTTCTCACCTCGAGAGTCGGTGCAAACTTCGCCGGTGCATCCAAACCCCGTGATATGATACGCTCTATCACACATAAGCCTCCTTATATCTTCCTCAAAACAGCCACCATACCTACCTATCATGGCATTTCCATAGCCATTTCGAGATATATTGCCATGCAACTTCCATCATCATCATATACATGACTTGAGCATTCATTGTCATATTGATTTGCATGATCATAAGATAGCTAGCATGATATTTTCATGGCTTGTCCGTTTTTTGATATCTTTGCTACGCTAGATCATTGCACATCCTGGTACACTGCCAGAGGCATTCATATAGAGTCATATTGTTCTAGATATCGAGTTGTAAATTGAGTTGTAAGTAAATAAAAGTGTGATGATCATCATTATTAGAGCATTGTCCCAGTGAGGAAAGGATGATGGAGACTATGATTCCCCCACAAGTCGGGTTGAAACTCCGGACGAAATGAAAAAAAAAAGAAAAGAAAAAAAAGAGGCCAAAAAGAGCCCAACAAAAAAAAGAAAAGAAAAAATGAAAACAAAAAATGAAAACAAAAAATGAGAGAAAAAGAGAGAAGGGGCAATGTTACTATCCTTTTACCACACTTGTGCTTCAGAGTAGCACCATGTTCTTCATATAGAGAGTCTCCTATGTTGTCACTTTCATATACTAGTGGGAATTTTTCATTATAGAACTTGGCTTGTATATTCCGATGATGGGCTTCCTCAAATGCCCGAGGTCTTCATGAGCAAGCAAGTTGGATGCACACCCACTTAGTTTTCAGTTTGAGCTTTCATACACTTATAGCTCTTAGTGCATCCGTTGCATGGCAATCCCTACTCCTCGCATTGACATCAATTGATGGGCATCTCCATAGCCCGTTGATTAGCCGCGTCGATGTGATACTTTCTTCCTTTTTTGTCTTCTCCATATTAATCTCTACCACCGCATTCTATTCCACCCATAGTGCTATATCCATGGCTTGCGCTCATGTATTGCGTGGGGGTTGAAAAAGCTGAAGCGCGTTAAAAAGTATGAACCAATTGCTTGGCTGACACCGGGGTAGTACATGATTTATATTTTGTGTTAAGAAGATGGAGCATGACAAGGCTATATGATTTTGTAGGGATAGCGTTCTTTGGCATTTTTATTCTGAAAGGCATGATTGTTTGTTGGGATGCCTGAGTATTGATGTCTTTATATCAAATTATAGACTATTGGTTTGAATCACTCGTGTCTTAATATTCATGCCATGATTAGATTATATGATCAAGATTATGCTAGGTAGCATTCCACATCAAAAATTATCTTTTTTCTCATTTACCTACTCGAGGACGAGCAGGAATTAAGCTTGGGGATGCTGATACGTCTCCGTCGTATCTATAATTTTCGATTGTTTCATGCCAATATTCTACAACTTTCATATACTTTTGGCAACATTTTATATTATTTTTGGGACTAACATATTGATCTAGTGCCCAGTGCCAGTTCTGTTTGTTGCATGTTTTTTGTTTCGCAGAATATCCATATCAAACAAAGTCCAAACATGATAAAAATTTATGGAGATTTATTTTGGAATATATGTGATTTTCAGGAAGAAGAATCAACGCAAGACGGTGCTCGTGGACCCCACGAGGAACCAAGGCGCGCCCAGGGGGTAGGGCGCGCCGTGGTGCCTCGTGAGCCCCTCGTAAGTCGGTTGACCCCCTTCTTGCGCCGTAAGAAATATAATATCTGGAAAAAAATCGTGTTAAAATTTCAGCCCAATCGGAGTTACGGATCTCCAGGAATTTAAGAAACGTTGAAGGGCCAGAAAACAGGAACGCGAAACAGAAGAGGGGGAACTCTCCTCCCATCTAGGGGGAGGCCAAGGAAGAAGAAGAAGGAGGGGAGCTCTCTCCCCCTCTCTCTCGGTGGCGCCGGAACGCCGCCGGGGCAACCATCGTGACGGTGATCTACACCAACAACTTCGCCGCCGTCAACACCAACTCTCTCCCCCTCTATGCAGCGGTGTAACACCTCTTCTCCCCGCTGTAATCTCTACTTAAACATGGTGCTTAACACTATATATTATTATCCAATGATGTATGGCAATCCTATGATGTTTGAGTAGATTTCTTTTGTCCTATGGGTTGATTGATGATCGTGATTGGTTTGAGTTGTATGTTTTATTTTGGTGCTGTCCTATGGTGCCCTCCGTGTCGCTCAAGCGTGAGGCATTCCCGCTGTAGGGTTTGCAATGTGTTCATAATTCTCTTATAGTGGGCGGCTGCCACTTGTAGCTTGCGTTGGTATTTTCCCCGAAGAGGAAGGGATGATGCAGCACAGTAGAGATAAGTATTTCCCTCAGTTATGAAACCAAGGTTATCGAACCAGTAGGAGAATCACGCAACACTTCGTTAGCAGTACCTGCACACAAACAACAAATCCTTGCACCCAACGCAAACGAGGGGTTGTCAATCCCTCGGCGGTCAATTGCAAGATTAAATTGTATATGATAGATAGATAGATTGAAACAAAAATACAAAATAAAATAAATAAAAGAAAATGGCAGCAATATTTTTAGGGTTTTAGTAATATGATTTAGATAGACCCGGGGGCCATAGTTTTCACTAGAGGCTTCTCTCGAGAAAATAGCATACGATGGGTAGACAAATTACTGTTGGGGAATTGATAGAAAAGCAAATAATCATGATGATATCCAAGGCAATGATCATGTATATAGGCATCACATCCGAGACAAGTAGACCGACTCCTACCTGCATCTACTACTATTACTCCACACATCGACCGCTATCCAGCATGCATCTAGTGTATTAAGTCCATAAAGAACGGAGTAATGCCTTAAGAACGATGACATGATGTAGACAAGATAAACTCACGTATGAATAAACCCCATCTTTTTACCCTTAATAGTAATGATACATACGTGTCATGTCCCTTTCTGTCACTGGGATTGAGCACCGCAAGATCGAACCCATTACAAAGCACCTCCTCCCGTGGCAAGATAAATCAATCTAGTTGGCCAAACCAAATCAATAAATCGGAGAAGAAATATGAAGCTATAATAATCATGCATAAAAGAGATCAGAGAAGACTCAAATAATATTCATGGATAATCTGATCATAAACTCACAATTCATCGGATCCCAACAAACACACCACAAAAAGTGATTACATCGGATAGAACTCCAGGAACATCGAGGAGAACATTGTATTGAAGATCAAAAAGAGAGAGGAAGCCATCTAGCTACTAACTATGGACCCGAAGGTCTGTGTAAACTACTCACGCATCATCGGAAGGGCAGCAAGGTTGATGTAGAGCCCCTCCGTGATCGATTCCCCCTCCGGCGGAGTACCGGAGAAGGCCTCCAGATGGGATCTCTCGAGAACAGAAACTTGCGGCGGCGGAAAAAGTATTTCGTGGACTCCCCTGAGGGTTTCTGATTTTTGGGGAATTTATAGTGGTGGAATTAGGTCAAACAGAGCTGAGGTGGGCCCACGAGGCACTAGGGCGCGCCTGCCCCCCCCAGGCGCGCCCTGGTGGCTCGTGCCCACCTCCTCTGGCGTCTGGTCTTCTCCCGAAGCTTCTAGTGTTTATCTTGTCCAGAAAAAAAATTCCAAAAAGTTTCCTAGCATTTGGACTTCGTTTGATATTGATTTCTGTAAAACAAAAACAGGGCAGAAAACAGCAACTGGCACTGGGCACTAAGTTAATAGGTTAGTCTCCACAAATGATATATAATTGCTGTAAATGCATATAAAAACATCCAAGATTGATAATATAACAGCACGGAACAATAAAAAATTATAGATACGTTGGAGACGTATCAGCATCCCCAAGCTTAATTCCTGCTCGTCCTCGAGTAGGTAAATGATAAAAACAAAATTTTTGATGTGGAATGCTGCCTATCATATTCATCACATATTCTTTTCTTTTATAGCATGGACATTGGACTTGAATGATTCAAAGCAATAGTCTATAATTTGACATGAAGATATAAATACTCAAGCATGCTAAGAAGCAACCATGTCTTTCAAAATATCAACGCTAAAGAAAGTAATCCCTAGCCCATTATGCTCAATCATTGATCCATTCATGAAACACACTCAAATATTAGCTACATCCAACGCACAAGTATGACAACAGTGGTCTCTAGTTGGTGCTTTTGTAAGAGAAGATGGAGACTCAAATAAAATAAAAATTGCATAAAAGTAAATAGATAGGCCCTTCGCAGAGGGAAGCAGAGATTTGTCAAATGTGCCAAAGCTCAAGGCTGAAATTAAAGAGATAAAATATTTTGAGAGGCATGCTTTTCCTGTCAACGAAAACGACCGAGAATTCCCAATATTTTCCATGCTAGACACATCATAGGTGGTTCCCAAATAGAAAGTAAAGTTTATTTCCTTTCCACCATTCTTTCACAATCCATGTCTAGCCGTATCCATGGGTGCCCTCCATACCAACACTTTCCAAGGAATTTTGTTGTTATTAATTTTTGATTCATTGTGGGACTGGGCATCCCTATTACCAGCCACTCTCTCGTGCAATGACAAGTGAATAAACACTCATCGTGAGAATAACACACGTAGCATGGAAAATAATGGCCACCCCCTGGCGCTTCATGAGCGGTACGGGCACACAAAACAGAAAAATTATTTTGAAAATTAGAGTTGGCACACGCAAATTTACTTGGAACGGCATTGAAATACCGCATATAGGTAGATATAGTGGACTCATTTGGCACAACTTGGGTTTAAGGATTTTGGATGCACAAGCAGTATTTCCGCTTAAGACAAATGAAGGCTAGCAAATAGATTGAGAAGCAACCAACCAAAAAACGAAAACGGTCATAAACATCCATTGAACATAACTAACACCGAATAATGCACCATGAGTAGGATATGATTTCTTTGCATAACTATTGACTTAATGTGCATGCATAGGGAATCACAAACCTTAACATGAATATTCTTACTAAATCACAATTACTCACTAACATGACTCACATATTATCATTTCCATATCTCAAACTATTGCAAGGAATCACACTTATCATATCCAATGATCTATATGAAAGTTTTTATTATATCCCCCTTGAATATTCATCACTTTGGGACCAAATTCATATCTTGTGCAAATTACCGTTACTATCATCAACTCTCAAAAAGATTTAAGTGAAGCACGAGAGTGCAAATATTTCTTAAAAATTTCAATCTTATCAATTCTCAAAATAATATAAGTGAAGCATGAGAATTTATTTCTTCAAAATTTTAATCTTATCAACTCTCAAAATAATATAAGTGAAGCATGAGAGTTTATTTCTTCAAAATATAGCCACCACCGTGCTCAAAAAGATTTAAGTGAAGCACTAGAGCAACTGCCTAGCTCAAAAAAATTAAGTGAAGCACATCGAGTATTCTAACAAATGATGATGAGCGTGTGGCTCTCTCAAGATAGGTGTGTTCAGCAAGGATGATTGTGACAAACTAAAAAGAAAACAAAGCAAAGACTCATATAATACAAGACGCTCCAAGCAAAACTCATATCATGTGACGAATAAAAATATAGCTCCATGTAAAATTACCGATGGTTGGTAGAAGAAAGAGGGGATGCCTTTCGGGGCATCCCCAAGCTTAGACGCTTGAGTCTTCCTTGAATATTACCTTGGGGTGCCTCGGGCATCCCCAAGCTTAGGCTCTTACTACTCCTTATTCCTTCATCCATCGGATCTTATCCAAAACTTGAAAACTTCAATCACACAAAACTCAACAAAACCTTCGTGAGATCCGTTAGTATAACAAAATAAATCACTACTCTAAGTACTGTTGCAAACCCATTCATATTTTAATTTTTCATTATAACTACTGTACTCTAACTTCACCATGGCTTATACCCAACGATACAATCCATAGATTCATCAAAACAAGCAAGTAGTGCATCAAAAACAGAATCTGTAAAAAACAGGATAGTCTGTAGCAATCTATTTAAAAGTCATACTTATGTAACTCCAAAAATTCTGAAAAATTAGGACAACGTGGGAAATTCATATACAATATTGTGTAAAAATTTCAGATTTTTCTGACACTCCAGTACAGAAAAACAATTCGGGCTATGGACGCAAAACTTTTTGTTTTCCAAACAGCATCAATTATACTATCTTCCAAATCATCCTAAAGGCTTTACTTGGCACAAACACTAATTGAAAACACAAAAACACAATCATACCAGTAGCATAATTGTGAAAACACACAATAACAGAAACAAAAGGTAAAAATTTATTTTATTCATTGGGTTGCCTCCCAAGAAGCTCTTTCTTTATAGCCATTTAAGATAGGCTTTGAGATTTCAATGATGCTCACATGAAAGATAAGAATTGAAGCACAAATAGAGCATCATAATACATGTGACAAACACATTTAAATCTAACATACTTCCTATGCATAGGCATTTTATATGCAAACAAATTATCAAGACGAGAAATATCTAGCATATGCAAAGGAAAGGAATAAAACATTGACAATCTCAACATAACGAGAAGTAATTTAGTAACATGGAAATTTCTACAACCATATTTTCCTCTCTCATCGTAATTACATGTAGGATCATAATCAAATTCAACAATATAGCTATCATATAATATTTTCTCTCCATGATCCACATGCATAAAATTCTTATAGTCTTCCAAAATAGTGGGATTAACATCAACTAAAGTCATGACCTCTCCAAGCCCACTTTTAATATTGTTGCAAACATTATTATCAATAGCATATTCATCATGAGGCTTAAATAAATTTTCGAGATCATAAGAAGCATTATCACCCCAATCATGATCATTGCAATAAGTAATGGATATAACAAAATTATCATCCCCAGACTCGTAATTTTGCATATTATTAGCACAATTGACATTAATATAATTTATAATAACATTATTGCAATCATGCTTTTCATTGAAGGAGCTATCATGAATCACTTTATAAATTTCTTCTTTCAACACTTCATCACAATTTTCTGGTTCATGATTTTCAAGCAAAACTTCATAGAGATAATCAATTGTACTCAACTCACTAGCAATTGGTTCATCATAATTGGATCTTTTGAAAATATTAGCAAATTGATGAGGATCCATATCAATAGATTTCTAGCAAGCGAGGGTGCAAGCAAATAGAAGGCACATGGCACACAAGCAAAGATAACAAATGAGAAAAAAGGCAAATGGAAAATATTTTTGTATTTTTGTAAAAACTTTTTAGAAGTGGGGGAGATGAAAACGAGAGGCAAATAAAATAAATGCAAGGAGATGAGAGTTTATGCAAACGTACTTGATAGATGTTGATGATGTCTCCCCGGCAACGGCGCCAGAATTCTTCCTGCTACTTGTAGCTTGCGTTGGTATTTTCCCCGAAGAGGAAGGGATGATGCAGCACAGTAGAGATAAGTATTTCCCTCAGTTATGAAACCAAGGTTATCGAACCAGTAGGAGAATCACGCAACACCTGCAAACAAACAACAAATCCTTGCACCCAACGCAAACTAGGGGTTGTCAATCCTTCGGCAGTCAATTGCAAGATTAAATTGTATATGATAGATAGATAGATTGAAACAAAAATACAAAATAAAATAAATAAAAGAAAATGGCAGCAATATTTTTAGGGTTTTAGTAGTATGATTTAGATAGACCCGGGGGCCATAGTTTTCACTAGAGGCTTCTCTCGAGAAAATAGCATACGGTGGGTAGACAAATTGCTGTTGGGCAATTGATAGAAAAGCAAATAATCATGACGATATCCAAGGCAATGATCATGTATATAGGCATCACGTCCGAGACAAGTAGACCGACTCCTGCCTGCATCTACTACTATTACTCCACACATCGACCGCTATCCAGCATGCATTTAGTGTATTAATTCCATAAAGAACGGAGTAATGCCTTAAGAACGATGACATGATGTAGACAAGATAAACTCACGTATGAATAAACCCCATCTTTTTACCCTTAATAGCAACGATACATACGTGTCATGTCCCTTTATGTCACTGGGATGGAGCACCGCAAGATCGAACCCATTACAAAGCACCTCTTCCCATGGCAAGATAAATCAATCTAGTTGGCCAAACCAAATCAATAGATCAGAGAAGAAATACGAAGCTATAATAATCATGCATAAAAGAGATCAGAGAAGACTAAATAATATTCATGGATAATCTGACCATAAACTCACAATTCATTGGATCCCAACAAACACACCGCAAAAAGTGATTACATCGGATAGAACTCCAAGAACATCGAGGAGAACATTGTATTGAAGATCAAAAAGAGAGAGGAAGCCATCTAGCTACTAACTATGGACCCGAAGGTCTGTGGCAAACTACTCACGCATCATCGGAAGGGCAGCAAGGTTGATGTAGAGCCCCTCCGTGATCGATTCCCCCTCCGGCGGAGTACCGGAGAAGGCCTCCAGATGGGATCTCTCGAGAACAGAAACTTGCGGCGGCGGAAAAAGTATTTCATGGACTCCCCTAAGGGTTTCTGATTTTTTTGGGAATTTATAGTGGTGGAATTAGGTCAAACAGAGCTGAGGTGGGCCCACGAGGCACCAGGGCGCGCCTGCCCCCTCAGGCGCGCCCTGGTGGCTCGTGGCCACCTCCTCTGGCGTTTGGTCTTCTCCCGAAGCTTCTAGTGTTTATCTTGTCCAGAAAAAAATCTCCAAAAAGTTTCGTGGCATTTGGACTTCGTTTGGTATTGATTTTCTGTAAAACAAAAACAGGGCAGAAAATAGCAACTGGCACTGGGCACTAAGTTAATAGGTTAGTCTCCAAAAATGCTATATAATTGTTGTATATGCATATAAAAACATCCAAGATTGATAATATAATAGCATGGAACAATCAAAAATTATAGATACGTTGGAGACGTATCAACGACTAGAGTGACAGAAGCTTACACCCGAGTTAGGGGGTTGTTGCGTATGGGAGTAAAGAGGACTTGTTACTTAATGCTACGGTAGGGTTTTACCATAATGATCTTTGGTAGTTGCGGATGCTTGCTTGATTTCCAATCATAAGTGCATGTGATCCAAGTACGGAAAGTATGTTAGCTCATGCCTCTCCCTCATATAACATTGCAATAATGATTACCGGTCTAGTTATCGATTGCCTAGGGACAAAATCTTTCTCTTGTGTTACAAAAGCTTTCTACTAAACAACTAGTTTTTATTATCTTGCAAATTACTCGTAGTTTTATTCTCGCAAAGTACTCCTAGTTTTATTCTTGCAAAGTAGTTCTAGCATTACACCTACAAAGTATTTCTAGTTTTATTCTTGTTCTTGGTAAAGCGAACGTTAAGTGTTTGTAGAGTTGTATCGGTGGTCGATAGAACTTGAAGGGAATATTAATTCTACCTTTAGCTCCTCGTTGGGTTTGACACTCTTATTTATCGAAAAAGCTACAATTGATGCCCTATACTTGTGGGTTATCAAGGTGTTACAATTCTCCTCCTCTAAACGAAATTCTCGTCCCGAGAATTAAGAGGTAGAAGGGAAAAGATCGGGGTATTCTTCCCGTAGGGGATCTTCATGTTCCCAAGTGGCTTCATCTTCAGTGTGATTCGACCACTGCACTTTAAGGAACTTGGTTGCCTTCTGACGGGTTCAACGTTCAACTTGATCCAGGATCCGGATCGGATGCTCCTTATAAGAGAGATCATCTTGCAATTCGAGCACCTCATAATCCACGGCACGGTGTGGATCCTTGAAGCAACAAGAAAGTTGCGACACATGAAAGACATCGTGGATGTGAGAGAACTGCGGTGGCAACTCCAATTTATAAGCCACATATCCACGTCTGGCGAGAATGTGGAAAGGACCAATGTAGCGAGGAGCTAACTTGCCCCTGATCCCAAAATGATGAGTGCCCTTCATAGGAGTGACACGCAGATAAGCTTGTTCACCAGGATGATAGATCGATTCCCAGTGTTTTCGATCATAGTTGCTCTTATGGCAGAACTGGGCCGCCTTGAGATTTTCCTGGACAATACGGACTTGCTCTTCAGCTTGTTGGATAATATCCGTACTGATTAGCGGCCGTTCCCCAGTTTCTGACCAATTCAGAGGGGTTCGACACTTACGTCCATATAATACCTCGAAGGGAGCCATCTTCAAGCTAGCTTGATAGCTGTTGTTGTATGAGAATTCAGCATGCGGGAGAGATTCTTCCCACTTCTTGCCAAATGAGATGACACAAGCACATAGCATATCTTCAAGCACTTGGTTAACTCGTTCAACTTGGCCTTGGGACTGGGGGTGATAAGCTGTGGTCCAGGTTATATGAGTTCCCATAGCTTCTTGGAAACTTTCCCAGAACTTTGAGGTGAAGAGGCTGCCACGGTCTGAACTGATCTCCTTCGGAATACCGTGGAGTGTCACAATTCTGGAGATATACAAATCTGCTAACTGACTAGCAGTGATCATCTCCTTGACTGGCAGAAAGTGTGCAACTTTGGAGAATTGATCAACGATGACAAGAATTGCATCATGACCCTTTTTTGATTTGGGAAGGCCAGTGATGAGATCCATTTGAACCTTGTCCCATTTCCATTCAGGGATAGGAAGCGGTTGCAGAATTCCAGCAGGTTTTCGATGTTCTGCTTTGACGCGACGGCAAACGTCACATTCAGCAACGTATCGAGCAATGTCTTGCTTCATATTAGACCACCAGTATCTCTGACGAATGTCTTGGTACATCTTGGTACTACCTGGATGAATAGACAGAGGTGTGTCATGTGCTTCCTTCATAACTTTGTCTGTCATAAGCTCGAACCAAGGTACCACAAGGCGATCTCTGAAGTACAAGGTTCCATCTTCAGTAAGCGAGAAATCTCTGACCTTTTCAAAGGCAAGATCCCATTTCATCTGATCAACTTCAGCGTCTTTTACTTGCGCAGACTTAATAGCTTTCTCTAGAGTTGGTTCCAAAACAAGGGTATTAAGAGAACCCTGTGGAACGATGTGAAGTTTCAACTTACGAAGTTCTTCATGAAGAAGGGGTTGAGCTCGCTGAACCACGAGATTGTTGCAATAGGACTTGCTACTCAACGCATCGGCCATAACATTAGCCTTACCAGGGGTATATGTAATACCGCAGTCATAGTCTGTAATTGTTTCCATCCATCTTTGTTGATGGAGATTCAAGTCTGGCTGAGTAAACAGATATTTCAGACTTTGATGATCAGTGTAGATCTCGCAACGATTACCGAGGAGGTAATGTCTCCACAACTTCAATGCATAAATAACTGCAGCAAGTTCAAGATCATGAACTAGGTAGTTCTCTTCATGAGGACGCAGCTGTCATGAGACAGAAGCAGTCACCTTGCGCTCTTGCATTAGGATACAACCTAATCCTTGACGAGATGCGTCACAATAAATGACGAATTCCTTGCGAGAATCCGGAGGAGCAAGCACCGGTGCAGAAGTCAGCTTGTCCTTGAGAGTTTGGAAACTTTCCTGACATTTTTCTGTCCACTCAAACTTAACGCCTTTGTGAAGCAGATTAGTCAGAGGCTTGGCAATCTTAGAGAAGTTCTCGACAAAACGGTGGCAATAGCTGGCGAGTCCGAGAAAACTTCTGACTTGCTTAACATTCTTCGGAGGAGTCCAGTCAAGAATAGCCTGAACTCGCTCTGGGTTGACAGCAATACCATCCTTGGAAATCACATGACCAAGATAGGTCACTTCGGATAACCAGAATTCACACTTCGAATACTTGGCATATAGCTGATGCTCTCGAAGCTTTTCCAATACAAGACGAAGATGTTCAGCATGTTCTTCTTTATTCTTCGAATATACAAGGATATCATCCAGATAAACCATGACAAATTTGTCGAGGTATTCCATGAAGATGTAGTTCATCAGTCGGGAGAACATTGCTGGAGCATTGGTTAAGCCGAAAGTCATGACGGTGTACTCGTATGAGCCATAGCGAGTAACGAAAGCGGTCTTCGGAATATCCTCTTCACGAACTCGGATCTGGTGGTAACCCAACCTCAGATCGAGTTTAGAGAATACTGAGGAACCAGCTAGTTGATCATATAGATCGTTAATCCGAGGAAGCAGATACTTGTTCTGATTTGTTGCCAGGTTGATAGGTTGGTAATCTTGGACCAAACGGTTCGTACCATCCTTCTTCTTGACAAAGAGAGAAGGTGCTCCCCAAGCAGAGGAATTTGGACGAATGAAACCTTGCGGAGTGATTTATCGATTTCCTCCTTAAGCTCAAGGAGTTCAAAGATGTCAAAAGACAGTATGAGAAGCATATGATATACATGGAAAGGAACAATTGCAGATAATCCAACACTCCGGGTTGATGTGATCACGAGAACCTAATGTTAGAGTTAGTAAAAGCCTTAACCCGAAAAGAAGAGAGATCAGAATCCCAGAGTAAAGGAGAGGAATAAAAGATCATAATCCCACCCATTGGCGATGTGGGCCCATAAGCCACACAACAATGTTAGTAAAATAGTTTTTCAAAGACTAGACTCAACTTCGGCCAAGGAGTTGGAAAGGGGCATCCTACATGCAGTCGGCTCTGATACCAGCTTGTGACGCCCCCGACTCAATCACGCACTAATCACACATGCAAATTCGCACGATCAAGCCCAGGGACTCACGGGAAGATATCACAACACAACTCTAGACACAAAATAAAACAATACAAGCTTTATATTAGAAGCCAGGGGTCTCGAGGGCTCGAATACATAAGCTCGAGTTACACAAGAGTCAGCGAAAGCATCAGTATCTGAGTACAGACATAACTAAACAAGTTTGCCTTAAGAAGGCTGAGCAAAACAACGACATATAGATCGAAAAGGCGCAGGCCTCCTGCCTGGGAGCCTCCGAACTACTCCTGGTCATCGGTCTCCACGTAGTAGTAGGCTCCGTCGGGTAGTAGTAGTCATCGGCGGGATCAGCTGTCTCCGGGACTCCGTCATCTGATCGCAGCAATCGGGTATGGGAAAAAAGAGGTAGCAAGGCAACCGTGAGTACTCATCCAAAGTACTCACAAGACTTACATTAGAACTATGCTAATCATGCATCAGTATCAAATGAAGGGGCTGTATCTGTGGACTGGACTGCAGAATTGCCAGAATAGAGAGAAGGCCTAGCCTATCGAAGACTAGCATTTTGCAGCGTCTTGCAGCATTAGAAGAGTGCAGATTAGTAGCATAACATAAAGTAATAAGTAATAGTAGCAATGCCCAGAGATCCTTCCTCGACTCCCTACGAGAAAGTGATCCCGGAGCTAACATATTAATTAAGTAACACAGGTATCCAGTTCTAGTTGTAGTAGATCGGGATACTCTTCGAGCGTCCTGTTACCATGGACACGGCTATTCGAATAGATAACTTCCCTGCAGGGGTGCACCAACTTAGCCAACACGCTCGATTAATTCTGGCCGAACACACTTTTCCTGGTCATGCCCGGCCTCGGCTGATCGACACGCCATAGTCCTACCTAGGCTCCGCAGAGAGGTCCCAGCCGGTCTACATCCTAAGTGCGAAGGGGTCATGGGCCAATTGTCCTAAGCACTCCGGTTCGTTGTGCGCAGGGTGAATACCAGCGCCACCTCTCTCCTAGATGGCGTGATCCGACCATGCCACAATGCTGAACTAGACGTCTGACAGAGCTTTGGGAAGAAACGTACGGCACCGAGGGCCCATAACTTATCCCGCGTGGTGGTTAGTGCGAAAAGGCCAGAGGCCAACTCAGATCTCATATCCAAACCATTAGTGTATTGGGAGCTCGTGGAGACGATCAGTGATCCCGTCGCCCCGTCTCGCGGACTTACGGCAAGGGTTAGGCCCATCATTCTCCTGGAGCGGTCTGCCTGCCCGGCCGTGCCGCGTCATTAAATCTCGCGGGTACCCTCATGGTCAACCCGACTTCACATCTCTCGCGGGTACGCCTCGGGGTCGACCCGACTTCAACAAGGGACTGAGGTAAAGATAGGGGTATCCGTGTGTCCATAACATCAAGGGGGAATCCGAGGAATCACCCTTGTTGGATTCCTACTCGATGTAACCGTCAAGGTGAACTTGGAGGAATCACCCTCGATGGGTTCACACTTGAGGTGTTGCATGACAGAGTCATCATCGGGACTGGAGAGCGAGGAATCACCCTATGTAATCCACAGCTGACTAACTACACTACAGAGATATCATCAGAAGTGAGGTAAGAGGTACCACCCTCATCACTCGATAATAGCTCTGCAGAGTCGTACAACTAAGGGGGGTGGTGGTGCGGTGATGTGTCGGTCTTTGCATGTCGATCACACGGATTGAGTCATCGGTAGTAAAGCATGGCAACAAGGACAAGGATGTGGGGCTTCTGATGGATCACTAACCGGCCTATACTAAGCATATAGGACAACATATAATGAATTAACAACATGTTACAAAATCAGGCTATGCATCAGAATAGGAGCTATCGAACACAGTAGCAAAATCTAATGCAAGCACGAGATAGAAAGAATGGGCGATATAGGAATGATCAAGGGGGTTTTGCTTGCCTGTAAGCTCTGCGGCAAGGGGCTGGTCGTCTGTGGCGTGGTCGTAACCAGCGGCGCCAGCGTCGGTCTCGGGTTCTACCGGGGAAGAAGAGGGGGAAGAAACAATAAATACAAAGCAAACAAATGCAGCACAATGCATGACATGGCAATGTGCTGTGCTAGAGGTGACCTAACGCAGTGCTACACGTTACAGACGGTGCGGGAAAATATCTAGGAAATTTTTCCCGGCTTTAGGCAATTATCGGACAGACGATCCGGAGGGGAAGGTTTCATGTTTGCAGTGTTGGAGGCATGTGACGGGTATGTGGATGGCATATTTGGATTCGTCTAATTTTTCTGATCATTTTTCATATATAAATTATTTTCATCTGAGCTACGGTTGAATTTCTACGAATTTACAAAGTTTTTAAACAATCTCTGGAATTTACTGGAATTATTTTAATTTCGAAATAAATGGTTAAATTGCTAAGTGCACACAGAACAGTGTACACAGCAGAGGGCTATGAGGCTGACAGGTGGGGCCAGTTGACTGGGTCAACTGCCCAGTCAGCAGAGGCTGACTGGTGGGCCCAGCTGCTGACTCAGCGGCTGACTGGGCCGGCCTTATCCACTTAAACAGTGGCAAGGCCCCACATGTCAGTGACAGAGATATTTAACAGAGGTTAATTTTAACTAACTAATCTAATTAGCTAGTGGGACCCACATGTCAGTGACACATTTAGTTAACATATTAAATTAATTAGCAGATTAGTTAATTACTATGATGGGGCCTACATGTCAGTGACTGGGGCTAGCCCAGTCAGCACGTTGACCTTGTCAACGTGGTCAACGTGGCCCACGGGACCCACCTGCAGTGACCCAGGGTGGGCCCCAGAGCCGGCCACGTCAGCGGCGGCGCCGTTGAGAGCTCAGGCGACCAAAAACGCGGCGGTGTGCGTCGGATCTCATCGGGATTTCGCTACGGGGCTCGGTTCGTGACGCGGTTAGTTGCGTTGGATCGGGCGTTCATCGCTGCGTCGAATGGTGGTGGTGGCGTCGCCGGAGAAGCACTACAGCGACGGCGGCGACGAGTGCGGCGGACGGCCGGAATCGGGTGCTCGCGGGGTTGGTGCTTCGACGCGCAAATAAGCAGGGCGAGGCGCTAGCGAGGCCCTACGCGGCGTGGGGAGCACAACGGTGGCACGCGCGGGACCAAAAGGTCACCGGGGCCACGCCGGCGTCGTGCTCGAGCGGCGGCACACTTGGGCGGTCATGGAATCAGCATCCAGAGGGGCCAAGAGACGCGAGAGAGAGAGGGGAAAGATAGAGGGGCTCACAGCGAGCCTGTAGATGAGCAACATGGGCTTGGGGAAGGCTCGACGGCACCGGAATCGTCGGCGAGGTCCGACGGTGTAGAGGAGGAAGACGAGGGCGTGGGCGACGCTGCGGTGGCTCCCGGCTCAGCCCAGTGGCATCGAAGGGCGTAGCAGACGTCGGCGCGTCTCCCTGACACGGCGGCGAGGCGTGGGGAGCCCAGTGGCCGCGGGATCGACGTGGCGACGGCGACAGCGTCTCGGGCACGTACTGAGGAGAGAAGAGAGAGCGAGGGAGAGGGGAAAGTGGGGGCTAGGGTTCGCCTTGGGGTGCCCTCGGGTCGATCTTATCCCCTCACGGCGGCGACGGTGCCAGGGGATGGCCGACGCGTGCCCATCGCCGGCTCGGGCGCGCGCGGCGTTGACACGCACAGGAGAGAGAGCGGGAGGTTGAAGGAGAGATAAGATGGGCTAGGCTGGCTCCTGTAGCTCGTAGGCTTAAGTGCACTGTAGATTTCTTCCCTTTTCTTTATTTCTCTCTATTTTCTTTTTTACAGAAACTGCTTTGAAATATTTTTGAGGTGCCAAATGAATTTTGTAAAATGTGGGACATGGCCACATAATTACATTGCAATATTTGGCACTGCCACAAAAAGTTTGGGAGGAGTTTGAATCGATTTGAATTTTACATAAATGAAAAAGGCTTTTAAATATGCTGATTAGGCACTGTTTTAGTTGCTATAGCCCATTTAAGCAAATAAGTGATGTTGTTTTCCTTAACAAATAATTGTTATGGAATATTTGTTAATGATGGACTATTTTGCAACCATGTTTGTGCAACTTTAAATTTCACTTGCAATTTGAATTGATTTCTGTGGTGGAATTTGAAATGAGATATGAATCCATAGTGATCAAGCGTTGCAAAGCAAAGTGACTTAGCATAATCATGGGGGTCACTGTAGCTCATTACATAGGAGTGTTACATATATGAAAAACATGGTGCTACTTTGAAGCACAAGTATGGAAAAGGATAATAACACTGCCCCTTCTTTCTTTTTCTCTCATTTTATTTTTTTCCCTTTTTTTTCTTGTTTTTTCTTGTTTTTTCTTGTTTTCTCTTTTTTTCATGGGCTCTTTTTGGCCTCTCTCTTTTTCTTTTTTTTATTTCCTCACTGGGACAATGCTCTAATAATGATGATCATCATACTTCTATTTACTTACAACTCAAAAGAAAAATTACAACTCGATACTTGAACAAAAATATGACTCTATATGAATGCCTCTGGCGGTGTACCAGGATATGCAATGATACTAGCATAACATGTATAAAAAATGATGAATGGTGGCAGAGCCACAAATACTATGTCAGCTATATGATCATGCAAAGCAATATGAAAATGACGATGTGTGTCATAAAAAAAATGGAACGGTGGAAGTTGCATGGCAATATATCTCGGAATGGCTATGGAAATGCCATGATAGGTAGGTATGGTGGCTGTTTTGAGGAAGATATAAGGAGGCTTATGTGTGATAGAACGCATCATATCATGGGGTTTGGATGCACCGGTGAAGTTTGCATCAACTCTCGATGTGAGAAAGGGCAATGCACGGTACCGAAGAGGCTAGCAAATTGCGGAAAGGTGAGAGTGCGTATAATCCATGGACTCACATTAGTCATAAAAACTCACATACTTATTGTGAAAGTTTATTAGCCCTCAAAGCAAAGTACTACTACGCATGCCCCTAGGGGGGGGGGTTGGTAGGAGTTAACCATCGTGCGCCCCCGACTGCCACGCAAAGGAAGACAATCAATAATAAATCATGCTCCAACTTCTTAGCATAACGACAGATCATACGTGCATGCTCTGGGAGTCACAAACCTTAACACCAATATTCTTACTAAACCACAATTATCTCCTAGTACCTCCCACATATTACCATCTTAATATCGCAAAACTATTGCAAGGAATCAAACTTATCATATTCAGTGATCTACATGAAAGTTTTTATTATATCCCTCTTGAATACCTATCATATTAGGACCAAATTCATAACCCATGCATATTACCATTGCTATTCATTAGACTCTCAAAAAGATATAAGTGAAGCATGAGAGTGCAACTATTTCTTTAAAATATAACCACCACCATGCTGTAAAAGATATAAGTGAAGCACTAGAGCAACTGCCTAGCTCAAAATATATAAGTGAAGCACATAGAGTATTCTAACAAATCATGAATAATGTGTGTCCCTCTCAAAAAGGTGTGTTAAGCAAAGATGATTGTGACAAAATAAAAAGCAAACAAAAGCAAACAAACTATAGCACAAGACGCTCCAAGTAAAACACATATCATGTGATGAATAAAAATATAGCTCCAAGTGAGTTACCGATAGATTGTAGACGAAAGAGGGGATGCCATCTGGGGCATCCCCAAGCTTAGATGCTTGATTCTTCCTTGAATATTACCTTGGGGTGCCTTGGGCATCCCCAAGCTTAGGCTCTTGCCTCTCCTTATTCCTTTATCCATCGTAGTCTCACCCAAATCTTGAAAACTTCAGCACACAAAACTCAACAGAAACCTCGTGAGATCCGTTAGTATAACAAATCTTAAACTTTAGGTACTGTTGTAAATTGATTCATATTTAATATTAGCATAATTCTACAGTACTCCAACTTCTCCATGACTCATACCCCCCGATACGATCCATAGATTCATCAAAATAAGCAAACTATGCAACAAAAATAGAATCTGTCTAAAACATAATAGTCTGTAAAGATCTGAATTAAAGTCATACTTCTGTAACTCCCACAATTCTGAAAAATTAGGACAACGTGGGCAATTCATATATCAATATTGTGTCAACAACTCAGAAGGTTCTGAGGCTCCAGCAAAAAATCAAAACTCCAGCACTGGACGCAAAAGTTTTTGCTTTCAAACAACATCAATTATACTATCTTCGAAATCATCCCAAAGGCATTACTTGGCACAAACACTAATTAAAAGATAAAAACACAATCATAACAGAGTCTACAATTGTGTAAACACACAAAAACAGAAATAAAAAGCTTATTGGTTTGTCTTCCAACAAGCTCTTTCTTTATAGCCATTAAGATAGGCTTGAGATTTCAATGATGCTCTCATGAAAGATAATAATTGAAACACAAAGAGAGCATCATGTAACATGTGAAAAACACATTTAAGTCTAACATAATTCCTATGCATAGGCATTTTATAAGAAAACAAATTATCAAGACAAGCAATATCTAGCATATGCAAATAGGAAGAATGGAGCATTAATAATTTTAGCACATAGAGAGGTAATTTAGTGACATGAAAGTTTCTACAACCATATTTTCCTCTCTCATAATAATTACATGTAGGATCATAATTAAATTCAACAATATAGCTATCATATAAAATTTTATCTTCATGATCCACATGCATAAAAGTTTTATAATCTTCCAAGATAGTGGGATTAACATAACCTAAAGTCATGACCTCTCCAAACCCACTCTTATCCAAAAATTCATAAGATTGATAATTCTCCAAAGTAGTGGGATCATTATTACCTAAAGTTGACGCTCTTCCAAACCCACTTTTAATAGTATTGCAAACATATTCATCATGAGGCTTAAATAAATTTTCAAGATCATACGAAGCATCACCACAATCATGATCATTACAATGAGTAGTGGATATCACAAAATCATCATCCCAGGCTTGTAGTTTTGCATATTATTAGCACAATAGACATTAATAGAATTTATAATAATATCATTGCAATCATGCTTTTCATTCAAGGAGCCATCATGAATCACTTTATAAATTTCTTCTTTCAACACTTCATCACAATTTTCAAATTCATGATTTTCAAGCAAAACTTCATAGAGATAATCAACTGCACTCAACTCACTAGCAATTTGTTCATCATAATTGGATCTTTTGAAAAGATTAGCTAGTGGATGAGGATCCATATCAATAGATTTTTAGCAAGCGAACATGCAAGCAAATAGAAGGCACATGGCAACACAAGCAAAGATAGCACACAAAATATTTTTGTATTTTTTTGTAAAATTGTTTTAGAAGTGGGGGAGATGAAAACGAGAGGCGAATGCAAATAAAGAGGCTAATGAAAACAAATGCAAGTGGATTATAGTTTATGCGAAGGTACTTGATAAATTATGGTGATGTCTCCCCGGCAACGGCGTCAGAAATTCTTCCTGCTACTTGTAGACTGCGTTGGTATTTCCCCGAAGAGGAGAGGATGATGCAGTATAGTAGTGATAAGTATTTCCGTTAGTTAATAACTAAGGTTATCTATACAGTAGGAGAACCACACAAAACCCCTTTAGCAGCACCTGCACACACAAAAGCAAACACTTGCTCCCCACGCGGTTACTTGCAAGGATTAATTCTGATAGTGATAGATAAAAAGTAAATTGCAAAATAAAATAAAAGTAAATAAATTGAAGCAAGGTGTTTTTGGAATTTAATATATGATAAAGATAGACCCGGGGGCCATAGTTTTCACTAGAGGCTTCTCTCTCGAGCGCAGAACATACGATGGGTAAACAAATTACTGTTGGGCAATTCATATAAAAGCAAATAATTATGACGGATTCATGGCAATGATCAATTATATAGGCATCACGTCCGAGACAAGTATACCGACTCCTGCCTGCATCTACTACTATTAGTCCACCCATCGACCGCTATCCAGCATGCATCTAGGGTATCAAGTATAAAATAGAGTAATGCCTTAAGCAACATGACATGATGTAGACAAAGTAAACTCAAGCAATATGATTAAACCCCATATTTTTATCCTCAATGGCAACAATACAAATACGTGCCATATCCCTTTCTGTCACTGGGATTGAGCACCACAAGATTGAACCCATCACAAAGCACCTCTCCCATTGCAAGGTAAACCAATCTAGTTGGCCTAACCAAATCGATAGATTGGAGAGAAATACAAAGCTATAACAATCATGCATAAATGAGTTCAGAGAAGACTCAAATATTTCTCATGAATAATCTGATCATAAACTCACAATTCATCAGATCCCAACAAACATACCGCAAAAGAAGATTACATTGGATAGAACTCCAAGAACATCGAGGAGAACATGGTATTGAAGATCAAATAGAGAGAAGAATCCATCTAGATACTAGCTATGGACCAGTAGGTCTGTGGTAAACTACTCACACATCATCGAAAGGGAAGAAAGGTTGATGAAGAAGCCCTCCATGATCTATTCCCTCTCCGGCAGAGTACAAGAAAAGGCCTCGAGATGGGATCGCGGAAGAACAGAGGCTTGCGGTGGCGGTAGGGTTTCTCGTCTGGCTCTCTGATGGTTTCCGAATATTTGAGAATTTATAGAAGTGGAATTAGGTCAAAAGGAGCCATGAGGGCCCACAAGGCATCAGGGCATGCCCCCCTGGGGCCGCGCCCTGTTGCCTTGTGGCCTCCTCGTCAGGCTTCTGGCATCCTCCCGAAGCTTCCAGGTGTACCCAATTGGTATTCTGCCCCCTCGATTCGACAGACTTCGGCTGCTCCAACCTCGTAAAGCTTTTTGGTGGGAGAACAAGGCACTACACGAAAATACCTCCTCCATAGTCCAAAGTGCGCTTCGCACCCAAGATGCATCTCACATAGGGCGACGTACCCCGCGATGTGCAAAATCGAGTTGGGGGTAAGGTGGTGGAGCTGCAACCAGTAGAAATCTAGCAGGCCTCGGAGGATGGGGTGAATTGGAAATCCTAAACCGCGCAATAGGAAGGAAACGAAGCACACCCTTTCATCCTTTTGAGGGGAGGGGTAATTCTCTGCGTGCACCTGCCCGTTGACGGATGTTAAGCCCGGGCGGGTCGCTGTCAGATCTGAATCTGGCAGGTATCCCTGTCTAGTCAAGCGCTCCAGTTGGAGGTGCGAGATGGCGCAACTGCCCCAATAACCTCTGACAGGGCCGTGAGGGTGCCGCGAAGAACCTGCATTGCTCACCATGGGAAGCCCTCAAGGTTGGACTTGGGAGGAAGGGGAGCGCTTGCGCAGGTTGCTTGGAAACAGGACTTGAGATTTGTGATAAATCTGTATGCCTGACTCATGGATAAAAGGGGGAGAGACCGACGCTTCGACGTTTCGCCATAAACTGACTCGCTTCCCCGTAAACACAGCTCCCAAGGTCAGTGTGACACCCCTGACTCAATCGTGCACTAATCATACACGCAAATGCGCATGATCAAGCCCAGGGACTCATGGGAAGATATCACAACACAACTCTAGACACAAAATAAAATAATACAAGCTTTATATTACAAGCCAAGGGCCTCGAGGGCTCGAATACATAAGCTCGAGTTACACAATAGTCAGCGGAAGCAACAATATCTGAGTACAGACATAATTAGACAAGGTTGCCTTAAGAAGGCTGAGCAAAACAACGACATCTAGATCGAAAAGGCGCAGGCCTCCTGCCTGGGAGCCTCCGAACTACTCCTGGTCGTCAGTCTCCACGTAGTAGTAGACTCCGTTGGGGTAGTAGTAGTCCTCGACGGGGTCAGCTGGCTCCGGGGCTCCGTCGTCTGATCGCAGCAATCGGGTATGGGGAAAAAAGAGGTAGCAGAGCAACCGTGAGTACTCATCCAAAGTACTCGCAAGACTTACATCAGATCTATGCTAAGTATGCATCGGTATCAAATGGAAGGGGCTGTATTTGTGGACTAAACTGCAGAAATGCCAGAATAGAGGGGAAAGCCTAGCCTATCGAAGACTAGCATCTTGCAGCATTAGAAGAGTGCAGATTAGTAGCATAACATAAAGTAATAAGTAATAGTAGCAATGCCCAGAGATCCTTCCTCGACTCCCTGCGAGAAAGCAATCCCAGAGCGAACATATTAATTAAGTTCCACAAGTATCCAGTTCTAGTTGTAGTGGACACGGCTATTCGAATAGATATACTTCCCTGTAGGGGTGCACCAACTTACCCAACACGCTCGATTAACTCTGGTCGGACACACTTTTCCAGGTCATGCCCGGCCTCGGCTGATCAACACGCCGTAGCCCTACCCAGGCCCAACAGAGAGGCCAGCACGCCGGCCTACATCCTAAGCACTCATGGGTCTTGGGCCCATCGCCCTTTGCACTCCTGCGCGTTGCGAACGCGGCTGGGACCAGACCTAGCCCCTGTATACACACGCAGGATGTCGCGGTCCACCCTGGCGCGCGCCGCTCAGTTGCTGACGTCTGAAGAACTTCGGCTGAAACATACGACGCCGAGTGCCCATACTTATTCCCGCGTGGTGGTTAGTGCGAAAGGCCAGAGGCCTACTCAGATCACATATCCAAACCCATTAGTGTGTTGGGATCTCATGGTGACGATCAGTGCTCCACGATCTGTGGTCCCATCGCCCCGTCTCACAGACTTATGGCAAGGGTCAGGCCCATCCCTCTCCTGGGCGCTCTGCCTGCCCGGCCGTGCCGCATAATTATCTCGTTGGTACCCTCACGGTCAAGCCGACTTCAACAAAGGACTGAGGTAAGTACAGAGTATCCGTGTGTCCATAACATCAAGGGGGAATCCGAGGAATCACCCCCGATGGATTCCCACTCGATGTATCCGTCAAGGTGAACTTGGAGGAATCAGCCTCGATGGGTTCAAACTTAAGGGGTTGCACGACAGAGGCATCATCGGAGGTGATGAAAGAGGAATCACCCTCGGTAACCGACAACCGACTAGCTAAGCTACAGAGATATCATCAGGAGTGAGGTAGGAGGTATCACCCTCGGCACTCGATAGTAGCTCTGCAGAGTCGTACAACTAAGGGGGGTGTGCGGTGCTGTGTCGGTCTCTACACGTCGATCACAATGACCGAAACATCTGGAAGCAAAGCATGGCAATACATACAAGGGTGTGGGGCCACTGATGGATCACTAACCAGCCTATACTGAGCATATAGGACAACAGGTAAAGTATCAACAGCAGGTTACAAAATCAGGCTATGCATCACAATAGGAGCAATCAAATACAGTAGCAAAATCCAATGCAAGCACGGGAGAGAAAGAATAGGCGATACAGGAATGATCAAGGGGGTTTTGCTTGCCTGGAAGCTCTGCTGAATGGGACTGGATGTCAGGGGCGTAGTCGTAGTCGGGAGCAGCGTCGGTCTCGGGGTCTACCGGAGAGAAGAGGGGAAGAAACAATAAATACAAAGCAAACAAATGCAACACAGATGCATGGTATGGCAATATGCTGTGCTAGGGGTGACCTAACACAATGCTAGACGTTACAGACGGAGCGGGAAAATATCTGGGAATATTTTCCCGGCTTTAGGCAATTATCGGACAGACGATCCGGAGGGGAAGGTTCCAAGTTTGCAGTGTTGTAGGCATGTGATAGGTATGTGGATGGCATATTCAGATTCGTCTCATTTTTCTGATCATTTTTCATATATAAATTATTTCCATCCCAGTTACGGATTATTTTATATGATTTTTCAAAGTTTTAATCAATTTCTGGAATTTTTTGGATTTATTCTAATTTCGAAATTAAATAGTAAAATTCTATATGTACACAGAAGTGTACCCAGCCAGGCCACACAGGGACTGACTAGTGGGCCATGTTGACTAGGACAACTCCCAGTCAGCAGAGGCTGACTGGTGGGCCAGTTGCCCAGTCAGCAGGCTGACTGGGCCAGCCTGATCCACTGGAATAGTGGCTGGCCACACCTGTCAGTGTCACAGGGCTAATCCAGGTTTATTTTAATTAAACAGAGTTTAGTTAAAGGGTGGGCCCCGGGTGTCAGTGACTATTTAATCTAACTAATTTTAGTCATTAGTTAATTAAGCTAATTAATGGCGGGGGCCCACCTGTCAGTGACTGGAGCTGCCCAGTCAGCACTGTTGACCAGGTCAACTCGGTCAACAGGGCCCACGGGTCCCACTGGCAGTCACCCAGGGTGGGCCCCAGGCCAGCCACGTCAGCGCGCCGGCGTTTAAACGTCGGCGACCTCATTTCACGGCGGAGCGGCTCGGGAGGGCGGCGTAATTCGTCTACCGGCCACCATTTCACGCGCGGTCTGGCGCGTTGGATCGGCCGCAGCGCGGCGCGTCCATTGGTGGTGGTGGCGCGGCCGGGGGCGGCGCGTAGCGACGGCGGCGACCACCGAGGCGGACGCCGGAGTTCAGCCGAGCTTGGGCTCGTTGCTACGGAGCACGGGGGAGGGAGGTGTGGGCACGGGCGGCACCAGGGAGCTCCCCTGAGCACGTTCATTAGCTCAGCGGGGCACGGCAACGACGGTAGCGACGGCGACAAGCACGGCAGCGGAGATGAGCTACGGCAAGCATGGCAGCAGCAGCTAGCGGTAGCAGATCGAGGCGGAGGCAAGGGGGAAAGGTGGGGTGCTTACCAGGTGGCACACGGTGGCCGTTGGGGGCTTAGTAGCGCAGCACAGTGGCGGATCGAAGTGGTGGAGCTCCGGCGATCCGAGGAGGAAGAAGAAGGTGTGGCGGCGATGCAGTGGCTCCAAGCTCCAATGGCCGGCACCATAGGACGTAGCGGACGACGGCGGAGCGAGTGGACACGGTGGCTAGGCGCGGGGAGCCCTGTGGCTACGGGGACGACGGCGGCGCAGCCATGGCAGCGCTCGGGCGAGGTGGAGAACGAAAGGGAGAGCGAGGGAGCGAGGGGGAGGAGTGGATGGGGACGACGACGAGGCCGAGGGGCTCGTTCTTATCCCCTCGACAGCCCTGTAGCGGCGCCGTGTCGGCATCTCGCCGGAGTGCGGGCACGGCGACACGCACAAGAGAGAGGCGGGAGGTGGAGGGAGAGAGAGAGGTGGGCTGGGCCGGTGCACTATGCACATAGGCCCAGTGTACAGGGGGTTTTCTCTTTTTCCTTTTTTTGTTTTATGTTTTCTTTTCCAGAAACAGTTTTGCATTTAATTTAAGCCATCAAATGACTTTTGCAAAATCTGGACCTTGGTCATATAAATGTCCTGCAATTTTTGGCACTGCCACAAAAAGTTTGGGAGACTTTTGAATTTGTTTGAATTTTTCATAAATGGAAAAGTGATTAAATGGGCTGAATTCATACTGTTTAATTGCTAGAGTCCAATCAAGTAAATAAGTTATGTTGTTTTTCTTAACAAATATTTGTTATGGAACATTTGCTAAAACATGAACTATTTTTTAGACATGTTTGTGAAACTTTGAATTTCACTTGCAATTTGAATTTGAATTCAGTGGTGGAATTTGAAATGAGATATGAATCCAATGTGATCAAGCATTGCAAATCAAGGTGACTTGGCATAATCATTAAGGATCACTGTAGCTCATTACATAGGGGTGTTACGGTTAGAAAGCAGAGGCAACGTGCGGCGGGGCTAGGCCCACCCGGCAGGACTACCAATCTTTCCGAAGACTGCTTGAGGATATGATGGAAAGATCATGCATGGAACATGCTTGCCGAGCCGAAGACCCCGGAACCGAAGTTCAAGAACGTCATCCTCGGCGTCCGAGACCAATTCAGGGGCTCCTGATGGTGTCCTAGACCAGGGGGTACTAACCTAGTCAGCCCATATTCCTCGGGCTGGGCCAGTGGGCCCTCATTCTCCTTAAGATGGACTCCGGAAGCCATGCGCTAGGGACAAGATCAGAACTACATTTGCCGAAGACTTGACGTGTGCTCCAAGGCTTCTCCTGCCGCCTCCAGGCCAAGATACCGACCTTATAACCCTAGATACCCTACCTGGCGTGTATATAAGCCAAAGGGTTTAGCCCTTAGAAGGGACTTCAATACAATCTCATTCACCTAGCCCTAGAACTAGAACATATCTTACGATCTCGAGGTAGATCAACTCTGTACTTGATACATCTCCATTGATATAAACAAGAGCAGGACGTAGGGTTTTACCTCCATCAAGAGGGCCCGAACCTGCGTAAACATTGTCTCCTTGTTCCTGTTACCTTCTGTCCGAGACACAGCTCGGGACCCCCTACCCCGAGGTCTGCCAGTTTTTACACCGACACTGGTGCTTTCATTGAGAGTTCCGTTGTGTGATCGCAAAGGATCGATAGCTCATCTTCAGATTAACTGCGATACGATTCCCGCACCTAAAGCTTCTGTCACAGAAGCGCCCTTCCTTCTCCCCGGATCAGAAGTGATCCCTGACTTCTCCCCCGCTCCGGCCGAACCCCCTTTCAAGGGCGAAGGGCCGAAGTACTTCTTAGAAAGCGATTCAGACGGCGACTGGCTAGACGCAGCCGATGAACCTGATCTTTGAATTAGTCTAGCTAGTCCGACGGCCGTAGGCCTTCCACGGGATAAAGATACCAGGGCTTCGAACCCACGATCCGTAGAGATCGAAGACCACTCACCCACTTCCCACATCGAGTATTGCCCCGATTATTCAGGGCCACCAGATGTCTGGGATCTAGCCTACGTGCAACAATTCCCCGACGATTCAATCAGATAGTTCTGGGCCAGGTTCTTGTCGGTCAAGAACAAGATACCAAACTACCAGGACTCAGATATAATAACAGCTTTTCATCGTGGATGCAAGGATAAAGGCGTCTCAAATGCCCTCGCCCGCCGCTGTATACAAACCCTCCTGGAGTTGTCCGACTTGGTGTCCAGGTTCTGCACCATTGAAGATGCTTGGATTGCCAGGAAAAGCACATATTCGATCTGTGAACACAAGTTAAAACGTGAGAGGCCCACACCTCGACGCGCACCCCGCACGTGGACCGTACCGACTGAGCAACCTCGAAAAAAGAAGAAGACCTCTGGCCTCCCCGGGACCACCCTTGATGGTCTCCTGGATAAACCATGTCTGATACATGTTGTTTTGCTTAATTCTTGCCCGACTCACAGCCTTCGCGACTGTTGGGTGGTGAGGCAAGTGGCGACAAGAGGACCTGCCCTCCTTGCAGGCACCCCCTGTCATGCAGAAGAATCCTCGAACGAGGACGAGGTCATGATGATCTATGAGACCTTTACGTCCAACAACCAGCGCATGCGGGCCCTGCGAGAAATCAATTCTATCCGCCAGGTACCAACTTGGGGCGCGTGGATAGACACGCCCATCACCTTCGATCATAAAGATCAGCCGAGGTCGACCCCGAATAGGTGTCCCGCCGCCCTGGTCCTCGACCCAATTGTGGGCAGCTGCCGTCTCCGAAAAGTATTAATGGACGGGGGCAGCAGCTTAAACCTAATATATGCAGACACTCTAGACAGGATGCAAATCGATAAATCGTGCATTGAACAGATTAGCACCACTTTTAAAGGCATCATACCTGGGCGAGAAGCACGCTGCAGTGGAAAGATAACCTTGGATGTGGTCTTCGAAACCCCGGATAATTACCGATCCGAAGAAATCACGTTCCACATCGCCCCTTTTAGGAGCGGATATCATGCCCTCCTGGGACGGGACGCCTTCTCCAAATTTTAAGCAGTACCACACTACGGCTACATGAAGCTCAAAATGCCAGGCCAAACGGGATAATTACCGCTTCAAGTGACCCCGACAGAGCACTCAAAGCCGAGAACAAAACGGCGTCGCTTGCCCTCGAACCTTTCTTTGAGGCCCTCGCGGCCGAGGAACTGAGCACATTACGAGCCGAAGTCGACCGAGATGATGTCATCCTCGGCAAATGGCCGAAGTCCACTTCGTTCAAGCCGGCCGATGAAATAGTCAAATTCCAAGTACACCCCACGGACCCAGCTAAAACGGTGTCCATAGGGACAAACCTCGATCCAGAGATTGACGAGGCTCTACGTAGTTTCCTTAAGGAAAATTGGGATATATTCGCCTGGCACCCTTCGGACATGCCGAGGATACCCCGCAAGCTTGCGGAGCACAGCCTAAACATATTGAAAGGCTACAAACCCGTCAAACAAACACATCGGCGCTTCTCTGAACCCAAGCGTCAAGCAATGGGCGAGGAACTGGCCAAATTATTGGAAGCCGGATTCATCCGAGACATAAACCACCCCGATTGGCTTGCCAATTTGGTCATGGTACCAAAGAAGGATAAGTCCTGGCGCCTATGCGTCGATTTTAAAGACCTCAATAAAGCATGCCCCAAGGACCCCTTCCCCTTACCGCGAATTGACCAAATTGTGGACGCCACAGCTGGGCACGATTCGCTGTGCTTCTTGGATGCCTACTCAGGATATCATCAAATTAAGATGAAAGAATCTGACCAGGCAGCAACAACATTCATCACGCCTTACAGGCCGTTTTGCTTCAATACGATGTCCTTTGGACTAAAGAACGTCGGCGCCACATACCAGCGCATGATTCAATCATGCTTGGAGAAACACATCGGGAAGACCGTCGAGGCCTACGTAGACGATGTGGTTGTCAAAACCAAACACGTCGGACAATTGGTAGACAATCTCCACGACACATTCGCCAGTTTATGGGAGTATCAAATTAAGCTCAACCTAGATAAATGTGTCTTCGGAGTACCAGCCGGCAAACTCCTCGGCTTCATCGTATCTAGCCAAGGAATTGAAGCCAATCCGGCAAAAATAAGAGCCTTGGACCGCTTAGAGGTACCAACAGAGCTCAAACATGTACAAAAGCTGGTAGGATGCGTGGCGGCACTAAATCGCTTCATATCAAGACTCGGGGAGAAAGCCTTACCTTTATATAGACTCTTAAAACAGACAAAGACCTTCAAATGGAACGAGGAGGCCACGGCGGCTCTGGATGGCATTAAACCTCTCCTTGCAACCAATCCTATCTTAGCAGTGCCAAGCATATGCGAGCCGATGATATTATACATCTCGGCCACAAACCAGGTGGTCAGCGCAGTACTCGTGGTCGAACGAGACATGGAAGGTCACAAGTTCCGGGTGCAAAAGCCCGTTTACTACGTCTCCGAGGTCCTAACCCCGTGCAAAACATGCTACCCCCACTATCAAAAGATAGCCTATGCCGTCTTCATGGCATCCCAAAAACTTCGGCACTACTTTCAAGAGTGCTTGGTTACCGTGGCATCCAATGTCCCATTAAGTGACATAATCAACAACAGGAATGCAACGGGGCGCATAGCCAAATGGGCCATAGAGCTCCTACCCTTTGAAATAACTTACCGACCACGCCGAGCTATTAAATCTCAAGTGTTGGCCGACTTTGTGGCCGAGTGGACGGAGGCCGAGCTCCCTCAAGAATATAGCACTTATTCGCATTGGACCATGTATTTCGACGGTTCCAAAATGCTTGCTGGCCTAGGGGTTGGCATAGTGCTTACCTCACCCACAGGGGACAGTATTCGGTATGTGTTGCAAATTATGTATACCGACTCCAATAACGCGGCAGAATACGAAGCCCTGTTACACCGACTCCGGATAGCGGTCTCCATGGGTGTCCAATGTCTTGAGGTCCGAGGTGATTCCAACCTCGCCATCTCACAAGTTAACGGCGAATTCGACGCAAAGGACCCAAAGATGACAGCCTACCAGAATGTCGTCATACAAATCTCGGCCAAGTTCGAGGGGCTTGAATTTCATCACATACCCTGAGATAGTAACCAAGCCGCAGATATACTCGCCCGAATGGGCGCTAAGCGGGAAAAAATCCCGGATAACAGCTTCCTCGAACGTATCTTTAAGCCGTCCATAGTCTGGCAAGACGACAAGGGAACGTCGGAATCAAATGACATCGAACAACCCTCCTCGCCCGAAGACGACGAAGGGCCAGATATTGTGGGCGGCTCGGTTGTCCAGAAAACTGCTTCCGCACACGAAATTATGGCAGTCTTTGCACCATGGACCGAGCCGCTCCTCGCATACCTGCTCCATAAAGAGCTCCTCGAAGACCAAACCGATGCCCGTCGGATCGTAAGACAATCTAAAGCCTATAAGGTTCATGAGGGAGAACTCTATAAGATAAGCACCATGGGTGTCCTCCAGCGATGTATTTCCGATGAGGAAGGACGATTATTACTCCAGGAAGTTCACTCCGGCATGATCGGACATCACGCCGTTGCTCGGACCTTGGTCAGCAAGGCCTTCTGAGCTGGTTTTTACTGGCCAACCGCGGGCACCGACGCCTCTGCGTTAGTACAGCGCTGCCCCGGCTGCCAGGTATTCGCCAAATAAAGCCACATGCCCCCTATGGCTCTCCGCACAATCCCTATCACTTTGCCTTTCGCGGTCTGGGGGTTAGATATGGTCGGCCCACTCAAGGGCGGGTCAAGAAAAAATAAATACCTACTTGTCATGGTGGACAAGTTTACTAAGTGGATTGAAGCAAAACCAGTAACTTCGGCCGGTGCAGTCCACGTACTCGAATTCATCTAGGGGGTAGTACACCATTATGGTATCCCCCATAGTCTCATAATAGACAACGGGACAAACTTCACGGCCAAAGCAGTGAAAACATGGTGCGCAAAAATGGGCATCAAGCTTGACTATGCATCCGTATATCACCCACAGTCAAATGGGCAAGTAGAACGCGCCAATTGACTAATCCTTAGTGGAATCAAGCCTAGGCTAGTTCGCTCCCTCAAGGAGGCCGGCTGCAAATGGGTAGAGGAACTTGATTCCGTTCTATGGGGTCTGCGCACCATACCAAACAGATCCACTGGATATACTCCATTTTTATGGTGTACGGCGCCGAGGCAGTGCTCCCCTGCGACATCATACATGATGCACCTTGGGTACGCATGTACGAAGAGCGGGAGGCCGAGTTAGATCGGCAGGATGCCTTGGACACCTTAGAAGAGGAACGCAATGTCGCTCGGGCATGATCTGCCATTTACTAGCAACAAGCTCGCCGCTACCGCAGTAGGGAGGTTCGCGCAAAGGACTTCAACAAAGGAGACCTTGTTATGCGGCTTCATCCGGAGAAGCAGACGCACAAGCTCTCCCCTAAGTGGGATGGGCCATTTATCATCGACCAGGTCCTCACCAGAGGCGCTTACCGAATTCGAGACCCGGAGGATGGGCGTTTAGAACCCAACCCCTGGAACGCGGCGCTACTCCGCCGTTTCTATGGTTGAAACTCTGAAGACTACTCACCTCTGTACATACACCACCCTACTTTCCCTTTTTCTTTTTATCTTTTTTTCTTTCTCTCTTTTCTCTCTCTCAAGAGATTTCGAGGGTACCCTTTGAAGGACCTCGAGAAACAAAATCAATACGGCATGTTCTTTTCAAAACACGCGTTATTCCACCTCTTACATACTATTGTCTTTCAAGCCATAATATGCATTGATTTGACTTAAAATTTGGCCAAGCTGGGTTGCCCGGCTCCTGTGCTTGCCCCTTACATTCCCGATCATTCGGCGAAGGGGCAAAGGGAGCACCACTGTGATTGTTACTCCCGGGTCATCTGGTGTAGTACCTCAGACGGACAAAGCCGAAAGCTAGCACTCTTAAACGTACAAATCGGTCGGCCATGACATAGAAATAAAGTGGAGGGTGTCTCTCAAACCCCGACCAGGGGCTTTACCTCCGAGGTCACCCGTCTTCGGACTTATGTGTTCGACACATCCACCCGAGGAAAGGAACTGTTGGAAGAACTATTTTCCTCGGAAGATGTTTCTTACGTTAAAAAGTAATATAACATAACTCTCCGCCTCACTCTCGTCGTTCGCACCACATAGCCGGATTGCCTCGTCTCCTGAAGCATCTGTTCCGATCACTTCGGTCAGTAGTAAGCGGACACTCCTCGGTCACTAATCGAGGAAGTAGAAGCCGATGGCTGGTAGACAGAGTTTGGATACGCGGATTGAATAATGATGTAAAGTACTTTAATACATAGAGTCACACATTATAATTTCATTGCACACGGTCTAACCCATCTATTAAGACGTCTAGGGCGCAGTCCTTCTGCGAAGACCGAGCAGCAGGCATGACATTCTAATATACGAGACTAGTGGGTATTTCTTCCCCGTACGGCCCCATTGGCCCTACCTCGGCCTGGTGCGCCGTATCAACATCCGTATACCGGGTCTTGACCATGGCCCAGGCCTCCCTCGCCCCTTCCCGGCAGGCGGACACCTTCCACACCTGGATCCGACGCCGAGCTCTTTGCAAATGTTCGGCTAGGACGGCCATGTCCTCGGGGACGTGTTCCACTTCGGGCCACAACGCCTTGAAGACTACCTTCATCGATTTCCGCACACTTTCGTGCACCTCGGGTAGATGAGCCGCCATGTCTTCAAGTACCGGACCTCGGCCATCAAGGGGTTGGCCGGACAGCGAAGCTGGCAAGAAACATGTGTTAGCCCGCTAATCATCTCGGCTAAACCCCCAAACTCAAGTAACGATTCTTAAAAATCAAAACTTACCAAAAATCGTCTCATCTGTTTGACGATTCTTGGTCTTGGCTACAGCCAGTTGAGCTTTTAATCTCTTAATCTCATTAGCCTGTCGGGTGTTTTCGGCCCTTAGCGCATTAACGCCATCCACCCTTTGGGTCACCACATGTTGGTTTGCCTGGCGCTGTGACTCCGTATAAAGCAAATCCTCGCGAGCCTGCTTGAGATCTCTTTCAAGATGACCTAGGGCTTCCGCTGCTACATTGGCTTACGCTGTCAGGAGATCTTAATAACTAAGATTATTATATCAAATACAAAGCACTTACCGTGCGCCTCACGAGTGAACTTCTTCACCTGTTCCACCTCGACCAAGGCAGTCTCCAACCTCCCCTTTGTCTGGGAAAGGGCCTAGGATAGCTGATCATTCCTCGCCCGAGCACTCTGCCAAAAAATAACTTCTTCAGGTTAATATTAAGCCTCGCTACGGGCATTCATGCCCATATCAAGCCTTAGGGGCTACTACCATGGTTGGCAGTGTTGTTTGTCTTTTAAACAAACGGCAAGATATAAGAAATCTTCGAGATAAAATGAGTTCGGGCTGGACCTTACCCGTAACCCTTGCGACAATACATCTAATGATTGATCAAATACTGCGCGGGTCGCCCTGAGGTATGCGTCCACCGAGCTGAGAGCGTTGAACTCCCGACCCAAGAAGACCAGACTCCTTAGGGAGGTCTTTCACCGCCGGTAATTCCCGGCACATTGGATCTCGGAAGGCATAGTCGAGCTGGTCTCTGAGTCCTCGGGCTGGGGAACTTCGGTAGTGGCTCCCGAAGAAGGGCGTGCTTCTGCTTCCCTGTTTGAAGCCGTCGTCCCCTCGGCCCTTGCGCTAGCCGCCATGAAAGAAGAAGGCCGCCTACGAATGATCAAAGGGGTTAGGGCCTGAGATGGCGTTTCTACAAAATATCGTAATCACTGTCACCTGATAATTGAGGGGGCACTTTCGCCTGCCTCCATGACCTCGGCCTCTGCTCCTTCCACTTCTTGTGGGCGGCTCCCTCGAGGGGCCGTCTCTCCGCATGGGCGTTTCGAATGTCGTCCCTTTGGAGGAGAAGTCAGGCGACTAGGGGCTTGGGGGCGAGGGGCTCGCTTTCGAGTAGATGTAGAGGCCGTTACCGATGAAGCTGGCCTCATCCCCGGCACGTTAGGGGTGACAACTACCTTTGAGCCGTCAAGGCACTCCATATAAATTTCCTGCCTTCGTAGATAAGGGCCAGGTCCTCATCCTCGTGAAAAAGGGGATCATTCGCTCGGCGGTGCGTTTCTGGCTCAGGCGCCGGGCTATTCAGAGCCTCCACGCGACGCCTCCATCTCTGTTCGAAACCAGTAAAAGATCGGTCAGATGGATTGGCTATTGAAAAACAACTCGGGTAGGCAAAATAAAATGGGAAGACTTACTATATCGGCTGGATTGTAGTAGGACAGCCCGTCCTGGAATTGTCGTCGGGCAAAGTCTTCTGCTGTTCCCTGGTAAATGCCGGCCATCACTATCCCAAAGGCCGCTTGGTCGAAGAAGCTTTGCCGAATTGATCGGGAACAGTCTTCGGTTCCCTTGTTTGTGCATAACGGGTGAGGGCGCAGCCGGAGTGGTTGGACTCTTCGGTCTACCGCCGTGGCCATTACGTCTATTATGTTAAGGCCAGTCCTTACCAATTGCTTCACCTTGGCGGCTAGCTCGGTCACCTCG
Source organism: Elymus sibiricus (assembly GCA_039707655.1). Taxonomy (NCBI): domain Eukaryota; kingdom Viridiplantae; phylum Streptophyta; class Magnoliopsida; order Poales; family Poaceae; genus Elymus; species Elymus sibiricus. The sequence goes on from CM077672.1 coordinate 396,365,361, forward strand.
GCACCATCTTCTTGGTCCATACCCTGTGGCCTCCAGCTGTATCGTCTCTTCGGGGGTTCCGAAGAGAAAGGGGGGAGCCCGGGCCAAACTGGGTCTGGGAGGGGGACGTCGTCTATATAGAACCACTCTGTTGGCCAGACGTCGGTATCCTCCTGAGGTGTACCCAATTGGTATTCTGCCCCCTCGATTCGACAGACTTCGGCTGCTCCAACCTCGTAAAGCTTTTTGGTGGGAGAACAAGGCACTACACGAAAATACCTCCTCCATAGTCCAAAGTGCGCTTCGCACCCAAGATGCATCTCACATAGGGCGACGTACCCCGCGATGTGCAAAATCGAGTTGGGGGTAAGGTGGTGGAGCTGCAACCAGTAGAAATCTAGCAGGCCTCGGAGGATGGGGTGAATTGGAAATCCTAAACCGCGCAATAGGAAGGAAACGAAGCACACCCTTTCATCCTTTTGAGGGGAGGGGTAATTCTCTGCGTGCACCTGCCCGTTGACGGATGTTAAGCCCGGGCGGGTCGCTGTCAGATCTGAATCTGGCAGGTATCCCTGTCTAGTCAAGCGCTCCAGTTGGAGGTGCGAGATGGTGCAACTGCCCCAATAACCTCTGACAGGGCCGTGAGGGTGCCGCGAAGAACCTGCATTGCTCACCATGGGAAGCCCTCAAGGTTGGACTTGGGAGGAAGGGGAGCGCTTGCGCAGGTTGCTTGGAAACATGACTTGAGATTTGTGATAAATCTGTATGCCTGACTCATGGATAAAAGGGGGAGAGACCGACGCTTCGACGTTTCGCCATAAACTGACTCGCTTCCCCGTAAACACAGCTCCCAAGGTCAGTGTGACACCCCTGACTCAATCGTGCACTAATCATACACGCAAATGCGCATGATCAAGCCCAGGGACTCATGGGAAGATATCACAACACAACTCTAGACACAAAATAAAATAATACAAGCTTTATATTACAAGCCAGGGGCCTCGAGGGCTCGAATACATAAGCTCGAGTTACACAATAGTCAGCGGAAGCAACAATATCTGAGTACAGACATAATTAGACAAGGTTGCCTTAAGAAGGCTGAGCAAAACAACGACATCTAGATCGAAAAGGCGCAGGCCTCCTGCCTGGGAGCCTCCGAACTACTCCTGGTCGTCAGTCTCCACGTAGTAGTAGACTCCGTTGGGGTAGTAGTAGTCCTCGACGGGGTCAGCTGGCTCCGGGGCTCCGTCGTCTGATCGCAGCAATCGGGTATGGGGAAAAAAGAGGTAGCAGAGCAACCGTGAGTACTCATCCAAAGTACTCGCAAGACTTACATCAGATCTATGCTAAGTATGCATCGGTATCAAATGGAAGGGGCTGTATTTGTGGACTAAACTGCAGAAATGCCAGAATAGAGGGGAAAGCCTAGCCTATCGAAGACTAGCATCTTGCAGCATTAGAAGAGTGCAGATTAGTAGCATAACATAAAGTAATAAGTAATAGTAGCAATGCCCAGAGATCCTTCCTCGACTCCCTGCGAGAAAGCAATCCCAGAGCGAACATATTAATTAAGTTCCACAAGTATCCAGTTCTAGTTGTAGTGGACACGGCTATTCGAATAGATATACTTCCCTGCAGGGGTGCACCAACTTACCCAACACGCTCGATTAACTCTGGTCGGACACACTTTTCCAGGTCATGCCCGGCCTCGGCTGATCAACACGCCGTAGCCCTACCCAGGCCCAACAGAGAGGCCAGCACGCCGGCCTACATCCTAAGCACTCATGGGTCTTGGGCCCATCGCCCTTTGCACTCCTGCGCGTTGCGAACGCGGCCGGGACCAGACCTAGCCCCTGTATACACACGCAGGATGTCGCGGTCCACCCTGGCGCGCGCCGCTCAGTTGCTGACGTCTGAAGAACTTCGGCTGAAACATACGACGCCGAGTGCCCATACTTATTCCCGCGTGGTGGTTAGTGCGAAAGGCCAGAGGCCTACTCAGATCACATATCCAAACCCATTAGTGTGTTGGGATCTCATGGTGACGATCAGTGCTCCACGATCTGTGGTCCCATCGCCCCGTCTCACAGACTTATGGCAAGGGTCAGGCCCATCCCTCTCCTGGGCGCTCTGCCTGCCCGGCCGTGCCGCATAATTATCTCGTTGGTACCCTCACGGTCAAGCCGACTTCAACAAAGGACTGAGGTAAGTACAGAGTATCCGTGTGTCCATAACATCAAGGGGGAATCCGAGGAATCACCCCCGATGGATTCCCACTCGATGTATCCGTCAAGGTGAACTTGGAGGAATCAGCCTTGATGGGTTCAAACTTAAGGGGTTGCACGACAGAGGCATCATCGGAGGTGATGAAAGAGGAATCACCCTCGGTAACCGACAACCGACTAGCTAAGCTACAGAGATATCATCAGGAGTGAGGTAGGAGGTATCACCCTCGGCACTCGATAGTAGCTCTGCAGAGTCGTACAACTAAGGGGGGTGTGCGGTGCTGTGTCGGTCTCTACACGTCGATCACAATGACCGAAACATCTGGAAGCAAAGCATGGCAACACATACAAGGGTGCGGGGCCACTGATGGATCACTAACCAGCCTATACTGAGCATATAGGACAACAGGTAAAGTATCAACAGCAGGTTACAAAATCAGGCTATGCATCACAATAGGAGCAATCAAATACAGTAGCAAAATCCAATGCAAGCACGGGAGAGAAAGAATAGGCGATACAGGAATGATCAAGGGGGTTTTGCTTGCCTGGAAGCTCTGCTGAATGGGACTGGATGTCAGGGGCGTAGTCGTAGTCGGGAGCAGCGTCGGTCTCGGGGTCTACCGGAGAGAAGAGGGGAAGAAACAATAAATACAAAGCAAACAAATGCAACACAGATGCATGGTATGGCAATATGTTGTGCTAGGGGTGACCTAACACAATGCTAGACGTTACAGACGGAGCGGGAAAATATCTGGGAATATTTTCCCGGCTTTAGGCAATTATCGGACAGACGATCCGGAGGGGAAGGTTCCAAGTTTGCAGTGTTGTAGGCATGTGATAGGTATGTGGATGGCATATTCAGATTCGTCTCATTTTTCTGATCATTTTTCATATATAAATTATTTCCATCCCAGTTACGGATTATTTTATATGATTTTTCAAAGTTTTAATCAATTTCTGGAATTTTTTGGATTTATTCTAATTTCGAAATTAAATAGTAAAATTCTATATGTACACAGAAGTGTACCCAGCCAGGCCACACAGGGACTGACTAGTGGGCCATGTTGACTAGGACAACTCCCAGTCAGCAGAGGCTGACTGGTGGGCCAGTTGCCCAGTCAGCAGGCTGACTGGGCCAGCCTGATCCACTGGAATAGTGGCTGGCCACACCTGTCAGTGTCACAGGGCTAATCCAGGTTTATTTTAATTAAACAGAGTTTAGTTAAAGGGTGGGCCCCGGGTGTCAGTGACTATTTAATCTAACTAATTTTAGTCATTAGTTAATTAAGCTAATTAATGGCGGGGGCCCACCTGTCAGTGACTGGAGCTGCCCAGTCAGCACTGTTGACCAGGTCAACTCGGTCAACAGGGCCCACGGGTCCCACTGGCAGTCACCCAGGGTGGGCCCCAGGCCAGCCACGTCAGCGCGCCGGCGTTTAAACGTCGGCGACCTCATTTCACGGCGGAGCGGCTCGGGAGGGCGGCGTAATTCGTCTACCGGCCACCATTTCACGCGCGGTCTGGCGCGTTGGATCGGCCGCAGCGCGGCGCGTCCATTGGTGGTGGTGGCGCGGCCGGGGGCGGCGCGTAGCGACGGCGGCGACCACCGAGGCGGACGCCGGAGTTCAGCCGAGCTTGGGCTCGTTGCTACGGAGCACGGGGGAGGGAGGTGTGGGCACGGGCGGCACCAGGGAGCTCCCCTGAGCACGTTCATTAGCTCAGCGGGGCACGGCAACGACGGTAGCGACGGCGACAAGCACGGCAGCGGAGATGAGCTACGGCAAGCATGGCAGCAGCAGCTAGCGGTAGCAGATCGAGGCGGAGGCAAGGGGGAAAGGTGGGGTGCTTACCAGGTGGCACACGGTGGCCGTTGGGGGCTTAGTAGCGCAGCACAGTGGCGGATCGAAGTGGTGGAGCTCCGGCGATCCGAGGAGGAAGAAGAAGGTGTGGCGGCGATGCAGTGGCTCCAAGCTCCAATGGCCGGCACCATAGGACGTAGCGGACGACGGCGGAGCGAGTGGACACGGTGGCTAGGCTTGGGGAGCCCTGTGGCTACGGGGACGACGGCGGCGCAGCCATGGCAGCGCTCGGGCGAGGTGGAGAACGAAAGGGAGAGCGAGGGAGCGAGGGGGAGGAGTGGATGGGGACGACGACGAGGCCGAGGGGCTCGTTCTTATCCCCTCGACAGCCCTGTAGCGGCGCCGTGTCGGCATCTCGCCGGAGTGCGGGCACGGCGACACGCACAAGAGAGAGGCGGGAGGTGGAGGGAGAGAGAGAGGTGGGCTGGGCCGGTGCACTGTGCACATAGGCCCAGTGTACAGGGGGTTTTCTCTTTTTCCTTTTTTTGTTTTATGTTTTCTTTTTCAGAAACAGTTTTGCATTTAATTTAAGCCATCAAATGACTTTTGCAAAATCTGGACCTTGGTCATATAAATGTCCTGCAATTTTTGGCACTGCCACAAAAAGTTTGGGAGACTTTTGAATTTGTTTGAATTTTTCATAAATGGAAAAGTGATTAAATGGGCTGAATTCATACTGTTTAATTGCTAGAGTCCAATCAAGTAAATAAGTTATGTTGTTTTTCTTAACAAATATTTGTTATGGAACATTTGCTAAAACATGAACTATTTTTTAGACATGTTTGTGAAACTTTGAATTTCACTTGCAATTTGAATTTGAATTCAGTGGTGGAATTTGAAATGAGATATGAATCCAATGTGATCAAGCATTGCAAATCAAGGTGACTTGGCATAATCATTAAGGATCACTGTAGCTCATTACATAGGGGTGTTACGGTTAGAAAGCAGAGGCAACGTGCGGCGGGGCTAGGCCCACCCGGCAGGACTACCAATCTTTCCGAAGACTGCTTGAGGATATGATGGAAAGATCATGCATGGAACATGCCTGCCGAGCCGAAGACCCCGGAACCGAAGTTCAAGAACGTCATCCTCGGCGTCCGAGACCAATTCAGGGGCTCCTGATGGTGTCCTAGACCAGGGGGTACTAACCTAGTCAGCCCATATTCCTCGGGCTGGGCCAGTGGGCCCTCATTCTCCTTAAGATGGACTCCGGAAGCCATGCGCTAGGGACAAGATCAGAACTACATTTGCCGAAGACTTGACGTGTGCTCCAAGGCTTCTCCTGCCGCCTCCAGGCCAAGATACCGACCTTGTAACCCTAGATACCCTACCTGGCATGTATATAAGCCAAAGGGTTTAGCCCTTAGAAGGGACTTCAATACAATCTCATTCACCTAGCCCTAGAACTAGAACATATCTTACGATCTCGAGGTAGATCAACTCTGTACTTGATACATCTCCATTGATATAAACAAGAGCAGGACGTAGGGTTTTACCTCCATCAAGAGGGCCCGAACCTGCGTAAACATCGTCTCCTTGTTCCTGTTACCATCTGTCTGAGATCCATAGCTCGGGACCCCCTACCCCGAGGTCAGCCGGTTTTTACACCGGCATTTGTGTATTTCAAACGGTTTGCACAGTGCTACAAGGCAAAAACAGCAAAAATGACACGTAATTTTGTGCGGGGAGTGAAAAAAGGTTTGTTTTTTCATTCATAAGGCCTAGCCATAGATGTCGAGCTGTTGTAAGAAGGAACCTTACAAGACACAGAGAGTATGTGAAAAAAGAAGACGTGTTTGAAACAGGGCTTTACAAAGCGGGAACTGTGTCCCGTGTCTTCCCTGCTGCACGTCTGCGCCTCTGTGCTGTTGAACAACTATTCCTTATCTAATCCAAGGTTTGGTGAACACTGCCGGCTACCCCGCCTTGACTACGTTGAACGCATCCGAGAGGCGCGGGGCCCCTGACGAGGCTGGCACCGTAGTGTAACAGCTTGATGCTGCTAAGATGTACTTCCTGGTTGGCCTTTATGTTGCCTAAGAAATAACCAGGTTCTGGGTGCTCGGATGTTCCGAGATGGCACACCCCTTTTATCAATTTATGCTCCCCCAGTCTCCCATGGAATTTTAAGTACAAAATTATGTACTCGAGGCATGTAGTCTGCTACCAAAAGAGGGGAACCGGGGAGCGCGCGTCCCTATTTAGGATTGAAGAGGGTTTGGCAAGGGGTCAAGGTGACGATATGGACGCGCTTTGAAGAGCTTGGTAGGTCCTGCCGAGCTGTACGTCGGGTAGCTTCCTCAGCCGCCTGGAAATCAGCTGTGAAGGCCGCTGTCTGCTCCGCTGTCCGGAGGGAGGTCTATGTGTTATCGTTAATGGTAATGACGCCGTGGGGCCCCGGCATCTTCAGCTTTAGGTAAGCGTAGTGCGGCACCGCATTGAAGCAGGCAAACGCAGTATGCCCGAGCAATGCATGGTAGTCGCTGTGAAAGGGGACTATATTGAAAATCAAGTCCTCACTTCGGTAGTTCTCGGGCGAGCCGAAGACAACCTCCAGTGTTACGGTGCCGGTGCATTGAGCCTCCACACCGGGTATGACACTGTAACATCCCAAAATTCTAAATTTTGGAATGTTATATTAAATAAATAAATAAATATGATTGTTTGTTTGATTGTTGTGTGATTGATTGTGCGAAATTGAGTGAAATTTGAAACTTTTTGAAAGTTGAATGAGAGGGAATAAAAGGACTTTCCCAAACTTTCATTCTTGCATTTGATATGCATGAATTCAAATTCATTTCATCACAAAACCCTAGAGTGAAGATAATATGACTTCTTCCATTTAAAAATGAAAAGGGATTTGAAAAGATTTGGATTCCATTTGAAAATATTTTCAAACCAGAAACTTTATGCCACTCAAGGATTTTCATGAGGGAAGATAACATGACTTCTTCAATTTTGAAATAGAGTGGGAAGTAATGAGGTCACTTTCAAAATGGCATTAGAGCCACTTTTGAAAATACTCCATATGGGTTTCAAAATCTTTTCCATGTATTCCAAAAATAAATAAAGAGAGAAGGTAATAGGACTCCTTCAAATATTGGAAATAAATATGGAAAATGAATTATGGAACCAACTCAAAGTGGTTTGAAAAATATTTGAATTAAATTTAATAACCATTCCTTATTTTTATTTGAATATTGCTTTATTTGGTTTTATGCAAATTATTTTCTCCTATATAATAAATATATGGAAATGAGGGTAAAATTATTCCCTCCAATTTAAAAATAGGGGAAAATCATTTTGGAGCTACTTTAAATATTTCAAAATTCAATTCGAATTATTTAAATGGCCACAAAATGCATTTGCATTTATTTGAATTTCCGTAGATTTAATTTGCCACTGATAAATAGTTCTTGTTTTAGGGAATTTTATTCTGAAAATTTTGATATATATATTGCCTAGATAAATTGTTATTTTATTTTCCTTTATTTACTTTTCTTTCTCTGTTTTATTTAAAAAAAAGGAAAAAGGCTTATGTTTTGTTTTTTTATCATTGGCCGAAGCCCTTCGTCCAGCAGCGGCACCGCAGCCCACCTAGCTAGCCTAGCTAGCATCGCCTGCGCCCGAATCTCTTTCCGCCCGGTCACCCGCCCCTTCCTTCTTTTGTCTCTCTCTCTCTGGCCGGTGGGACCCGCCGACCGACGGATCCCCTCTTTCTTTCTTTTTTCCTCCTCCTTCCTTTTCCCTCTCCGCGCTCCGCTTCGGCAACAGATCTCCGACGAGATCCTCTGCCCGATTTGCTACGCCCCCTCCTCCAAGGCTACGCCAATATATAAGGGCCTCTCCCCGCAACCTTTTGCCCGCAAAATCCCCTCTCGAAGCCACCTCACCGGAGCCCTAGCTCATCCCCCTCGCCGCCGGCAACCATAGCCCTCGCCGGTTAAATTCGACACCGTCGAGCTCCCTCTCTCCTCTCCTCCACCACCAATCAGTGCCCCACTCCCTTACAAACCTCCCAGACATCACCGCCTCACCCCTAGCCCACCGGAGCATTGTCGTCGACCACTAGCCGAGCCGCCCGTGGCCGTAGCACCGCCGTGAAGCTGCGCTTGCCTCCGACCTTGCCTGGACGAGCCGCTGCCACCTCGGGAACCGCCGTTCTCCCCTGCGTCGACTGGACATCTCCGCCACCACCGCAGACCGCCGGAGCATCGCCGACGACCACGCCCGAGCCGCCACTCACCGTCGACGTCACCTTCCCACTGTAAGCCGTCGTCGCTCTTAAATTCCGGCCGTCCATCGTTTAGAGCAAGCTGCGAACACCTCGTAGCCGTCCGATCCAGATCAGACCATCCCCTTTTAGATCTATTGTTTTTCTTTTTCAGTGAATCATTTTTCTTTAGAGACCAGCCACCCGCACGTTTAGCTGCTAACGCAGACGCCCTAGGCCAATCAGAACGCGACACATAGCCCCTGTCCGTTCGGTAGCATTTTATTCTTTTCTGTTTTCTTTTTCTTTTTCAGTTCTGTTCTATTTTTAAATTCCTTATATCTTTTATGTTTTTGATCCAAATTGAGTGTCTTTTTGCTATAGTTTCAAAATTTTATGAAGTTTCTGTTTGTGCACTTAGTTTTTAAATTTGTGTAGTTTAAATTTGAATTTGCTCAAATTTGCTTCAAACACTATTTTGTGAATATATTTTATTTAAAAATAGGTTTTTGAGTAATTCCTTCTTCTACTGTTTTCTTATTGTTTTTTTATCCAGTAGTATTTAGTGATTTATTTTTAGTTTATTTTAAATTAGGTTTTTAGCTAAAACAGTACTGTTTAGTTGTTATTTTGTTTATTTCTTAAATTTTAGACTTTTATTTGTTTTTAATTATTTATTTTGTCATTTTTGACAAATTTAGTTAGGTTTCTGTTAGTCATTAGTAGACCAATTTTTATACTTAGCTAAAATTATTTCTACTTTTGTTGTGTGTTAAAAACTTGTATAGGTCATAATGTGAGTTTTATAAAAGCTTTTAGTTTATTCTTTTTGCTAGGGAAAAATATTGTAAAATACTTTATGTTTATTTATTAGTTTAGTATTTTCTTTTTTGTTAAATTATTAGTTTAGTGTTTTCATTGCTGTTAAGTTTTATTAGGACAAAAACTTTTATTGTTTAGTGTGTTATTCTTCAAAGTTTCTTTAGTAGTTTTCTCTTGAAGTTTTCCTTGGATTTTCATTAGGTTTTCTTTGACTACATTATTGTTTTCTTTATTGCTTTCATTTGTTCAATGTTATTTTGATTGCTAGAATGCTTGCTAGATTGATTGTTGTCACGTCCCCGACTTAAGCGTGCACTAATCATACACGCAAATGCACACGATCAAGCCTAAGGACTCACTGGAAGATATCACAACAGAACTCTAAACACAAATAAAACTCATACAAGCTTTATAATACAAGCCAGGGGCCTCGAGGGCTCGAATACATAAGCTCGCGATCAAGCGTCAGCGGAAGCAACATAATATCTGAGTACAGACATAAAGTTTAAACAAGTGTGCCTTAAGAAGGCTGAGCAAAACAACGGCACTGATCGAACAGGCGCAGGCCTCCTGCCTGGGTGCCTCCTATCTACTCCTGGTCGTCGGTGGTCTCCAGGTAGTAGTAGGCTCCAGCGGTAGGGTAGTAGTAGTCGTCGGCGGTTGCAGCTGACTCCTGGTCTCCGTCATCCGGTCGCAGCAATCGGGTATGGAAAAAAAGGGGGAAGCAAAGCAACCGTGAGTACTCATCCAAAGTACTCGCAAGACTTAAATCAGAACTAAACTATGTATGCAACATTATCAAAGGATGGGGCTGTATCTGTGGACAAAATTGCAGAAATGCCAGAATAGGGGAGGAAGGCCTAGCCTATCGAAGACTAGCATCTTCAGATTCTTGCAGCATTAGAAGAGTGCAGATTAGCATAATATAAAGTAGTAGTAAGTAGTAACAACGCCCGGAGATCCTTCCTCGTCTCCTCGTGAGAAAGCGATCCCTGAGCCAACATATTAGTAACATCACCATCTAACCAATTCTAGTAGTAGTAGATCGGGATACTCTCTGAGCGTCCGTTACCGTGGACACGGCTATTCGAATAGATATACTTCCCTGTAGGGGTGCACTAACTTACCCAACACGCTCGATTAACTCAGGCCGGACACACTTTTCCGAGTCATGCCCGACCTCGGCTGATCGACACGTCGCAGCCCTACCTAGGCTCAACAGAGAGGCCAGCAAGCCGGTCTACCTCCTAAGCGCTCAGGGGTCTTGAGCCCATCGCCCATTGCACTCCTGCGCGTTGCGTACGCAGCCGGTGAGCAGACCTAGCCCCCTTAATAGAAGTGCAGGCTTACACGGTCCAACCCGGCGCGCACCGCTCAACTGCTGACGTCTGAAGAGCTTCGGCTGATGCACACGACACCGAGTGCCCCTACTTTTTCCCGCGTGGGGGTTAGCGCGAAAAGGCCAGAGGCCTACTCAGATCACATATCCAAACCCATTGTTGCATTAGTAGCGCGCGGTGACAATCAGCGATCCACGATCTGTGGTCCCGTCGCCCCGTCTCGTGGACTTACGGCAAGGGCTAGGAATGCCCGGCCGTGCCACGTAATCAACTCGCGGGTACCCTCACGGTCAACCCGTATCCACATACCTCGCGGGTACCCCCTCGGGGCCAACCCGACTTTATCAAGGGACAGAATAATATAAAGCACTGGTCTCGGCCCCTCGATCATATTGATCGGGGCACTAGTAACAAAGTGGGGCAACAGGGACAAGGGTGAGGGGCCACTGATGGATCACTAACCAACCTATACTGAGCAGTTTAGGATGACAGCTAAAGTAACAATAGCAGGTTACAAACGCATGCTATGCATCAGAATAGGAGCTATCTAATACAGTAGCAAAAACTAATGCAAGCATGAGAGAGGCAGAATGGGCGATATAGGGATGATCAAGGGAGATTTTGCTTGCCTGGAAGCTCTGCTGAAAGGGACGGGTCCTCTGTGGTGTAGTCGTACTCGGGAGCAGCGTCAGTCTCGGGGTCTACCGGAGAGAAGAGGGGGGAAGAAACAATAAATACAAGCAAACAAATGCAAGACGATGCATGGCACGGCAGTATGCAGTGCTGGTGGTGACCTATCGCAGTACTACATGATGCATACCGGAATGACGCCGGCGATGAGCCCCACGACGGAGAGCTCGGGCACGATGGGGGCGGCAGCTACGGCTAGCAAATGGCGGTGAGAGAAGAGGGGTAATGGGGAGAAGCTCACAGCGGTCCCGTAGGTGTGCTAGAGTGGGCTCGGGGAAGCGCGACGGCGGCGAATCAAGACGGCGATCACCGGCGCCCGTAGGTTGATGACGAGCTCGTGGATGACGCGGTGGCGGCTCCGAGCTCCAGCGGAGAGGCGTAGGCGATGTGATCGAGGACGGCGAAGACGCTGGACACGGCGGGGTGACGATCGGGGCTCGGTGGCCGCGAGCTCAGCGGAGAGCACCCATGGCGGCGCTCGGGTGAGTTGGGAGAGAGCGAGGGAGAGGGAGTGAGGCGGCTAGGGTTCGCCCACGGGGTCGAGGGGGGAGTTAACCAGGCAGGGGCGGGCGCGCACGACGCGCTGTTGTGCGGAGAGAGGGGGGCCAAGCGTGGCGAGCGCGCGCACGCGCGTCGACAGCGCGCGGGGAGGAGCAGTGCGAGGTAGGGGATAGGCTAGATGGGCTGGGCCGGCCGGTAGACTTAGGCCCGAGTGCACAGTAGGTTTTAACCTTTTGCTTTTTCTTTTCTGTTTTCTTTTTCCCGTAGCCCTTTTTATTTTCTTTTTGCAATAATTGACTTCTGCAAAAATGTGCCACTGGTAGAAACAAATAGCAGGGAATATTGTGCACTTCCACAAAAAGTTTGGGGGCAAAATAATTTAAATTGGATTTTCCAAAAAGGAAAAGGCATTTAAATTGTTGTATTGGCACTGATTTCAAGATGTTTGAGACATCTAGGGAATTTTGGTGATGTTTTTTTCCTGAACATAATTCATAGTGGATTATTTCCAAAATTATGAACATTTTAGTTTCTGAATTTTAACAACTTTTATTTGCACCTCAAATTTGAATTTCAATTTGAATTGGAATTTGAAATGTGATATGATTCCAATGTGATCAAGCATGGTAAATCAAAATGATTAAGCATGATTAACAGATGATCACTGTGCTCATTACCTAGGGGTGTTATAATTCTCCTCCTCTAAAAGAAATTCTTGTCCCGAGAATTCAGGAGGTAGAAGGGAAAAGATCGATACATTCCGGGAAGTCCTTCTGGAAGTACCCTCTAGAAGTCACGAACGACTAGAACGTTTCAACTCGTCATATTTAATGCCAAGCATGTATGCAAAAGCTTATGATATGAATGAATACGATGCTCCCGAATTAAAATAAAACAGGAGGTGGTATTGAGTTAACAAGAAGAACACCCTTCACAGTAGCTGGCTGACCATGAGCTTCATTCAGATCAACATGGTAAGCTTGACCATGACCATAGTAAGGTCTGGCATTGTTGTTGCGGGGCTGGTTGTTGCCACAGCCGTAACCACGGCCAGCAGGGGGAAGTGCAAGCTGATTCTGGTTCTGAGAGCAGTCTCTGGAACGGTGACCTGGACGACCACACTTGAAGCAGAGTCCGTCTTCGGGACGAAGAGCAGGAGCTCGAGGCATTGGAGCTTGAGGTCTTGGCTGCCACTGAGGTGGAGGAGGCATACGAGGTACAGCATACGACTGTCTTGGAGCAGGTACAGTTGGACGGTACATGCTGTGCGGAATCCAGATACGGTGCTTCTGGGAAGAAGAGCCCGAAGATGAGCCCGCTTCACGGGTGTGCTTATTATCCTTCAGACCAGTCTCAACCGGTATGGCCTTGTTCACCAAGGTGGTGAAGTCAGCAAAGTCGTGAACTAAGAGTGCCATCTTGATTTCAGAGTTGAGCCCTTCACGGAACTTCTCCTATCGGCGAGCATCAGTAGTAATATCCTCTTCAGCATAGCGAGATAGTTCAAGGAACTCCCGCTGGTAAGCTTCCACAGTCTTACTGCCCTGGGTAAGGTTGCGGAACTCACGTTTCTTTCGGTCCATAACTCCTTGCGGAATGTAACGGGCACGGAAGGCAGCTTTGAACTCCACCAAGGTGATGATAGCTCCAGCAGCTAGGGTTTCCCTGTGACTGTCCCACCATTGAGCTGCAGGACCCTTCAGAAAGTAGGACGCAAATGTGACATAGCTGGCAGGGGCCACACTAGAAGACTCCATTTCATATGCGATGTCGTGGATCCAGTCATCAACATCAAGCGGCTGAACTGAGTTGCGGAAGATTGTGGGGTTGAGACGCACAAAGTCTTGCAAAGTGATTGAGGCTGGCTGCTGGTTGGCATTGGGACGAGGAAACTGATCCATAAGCCCTTGCATGAATTGGTGGTTCAGTTCAAACTGTTGCATCATTCCAGCCATATAGTCGGGCGGTGGCGGATTGTTGTTAGCTCCACGGCCACGACCTGCGGGTCTAACCATCCTGCTAAAATTCAACAGGGGTAATTTAGCAATGAGCATTGCAGGTGTATGGAATCATTCATGAAGTAACACGCACAAGCAAAGGAAGTGCAATAGATACATCATCATAGTCAAACATGACATACAGATCCATACATAGATTCGGTTACAAACCAGCGTTACAACATCGTAAGGGAAAGCTAGACAAACTAGGCGGCACGCAAGCACGCGGTGCAGGGATACAACAACGCGACATAGCTATATGCTATATCAACGTCGGAGAAAACCACTGAAGCCAGGCAACTGCAAGTGACGACGCTGGGCACCCTCGATGTAAGGATCCCGCGCTCCGTGAACACTCTGGTGCAGAACCTGGTCCCGAACTAGAAGAAGAGGACCACATGGAGGGGTAAGACCTCCAACAACAAGCCACTCAAGACCTGGTGGCATCTCCGTCCTGCGCGGGTAAAGAATGTACTCTGGGTGCATCCTCGCACTGACTGCTGGCAGCAACTGTGTCAGAGCATCGTAAAGACGAGCACGAGTGGCGTGCAACTCGACAGCAAGAGCTCGAGCAGTGCGATCCAGAGCCTGAGTGTACTGAACCAAAACCTGCGGGTCATAACGGCGCGACACGTAAGGTGTACAGATAGCAGTGTAGTATTCAGTCTCGTCCCCAGCGGGGGCATACGGGATGTATCTGAAAGCAGTCTCGTCCAAGCGACTGTTGTGCTCTCCACGGAGACGGGCAATAGCAGTATAGGCAGCATCATGGACGGCCAAATCAACAGTAACTCCAACACCATGGAAGGTGTGCAGCTCAGTGATGGAGATGTCCTGCCGATCAAAGATGCGAACCACAATGTGGTACTGCTCCCGGTTGAACTCGCGATAATCCTCTTAAACAGTGTACTCGGGGTACCAGCGATATCCCAGCCTTGTCAAGAGGTCGGCCAAGATAGCAGGGAACCTAGTCGCATCGATAGCCATAGTCTGGCGCACAAGCTGTTTTGCGGGATGCATCTGAAACAAGAGAGTGCAAAATGTCATGAGACAGTGTGAGAAGCATTTGATAGCATTGGAAGGAAATGTTTGCAGATAAACCAGCTCTCCGGGTGAATGTGAACACGAGAACCTAATGTCAGTGTTAGCAAAACCCGAATAGAAGAGAGATGAGAGTCCCAGAGTAAGGAAGAGGAATAAAATATCCTAATACCACCCATTGGCGACATGGGCCCGTAAGCCACACAGCCATGTTAGTAAAACAATTTTCACGACTAGACTCAACTTTGGCCAAGGAGTTGGAAAGGGGGGGTCCTACAGGCAGTCGGCTCTGATACCAACTTGTGACGCCCCCGACTTAATCGTGCACTAATCATACACGCAAATGCACACGATCAAGCCTAAGGACTCACTGGAAGATATCACAACACAACTCTAAACACAAATAAAAGTCATACAAGCTTTATACTACAAGCCAGGGGCCTCGAGAGCTCGAATACATAAGCTCGCGATCAAGCGTCAGCGGAAGCAACATAATATCTGAGTACAGACATAAAGTTTAAACAAGTCTGCCTTAAGAAGGCTAAGCAAAACAACGACACTGATCGAACAGGCGCAGGCCTCCTGCCTGGGTGCCTCCTATCTACTCCTAGTCGTCGGCGGTCTCCACATAGTAGTAGGCTCCAGCGGTAGGGTAGTAGTAGTCGTCGGCGGTAGCAGCTGACTCCTGGGCTCCGTCATCGGGTCGCAGCAATCGGATATGGGAAAAAAGGGGGAAGCAAAGCAACGGTGAGTACTCATCCAAAGTACTCACAAGACTTACATCAGAACTAAACTATGTATGCAACATTATCAAAGGATGGGGCTGTATCTGTGGACTAAACTGCAGAAATGCTAGAATAGGGGGGGAAGGCCTAGCCTATCGAAGACTAGCATCTTCAGAGTCTTGCAGCATTAGAAGAGTGCAGATTAGCATAATATAAAGTAGTAGTAAGTAGTAACAACGCCCAGACATCCTTCCTCGTCTCCTCGCGAGAAAGTGATCCATGAGCCAACATATTAGTAACATCACCATGTAACCAGTTCTAGTAGTAGTAGATCGGGATACTCTCTGAGCGTCCGTTACCGTGGACACGGCTATTCGAATAGATATACTTCCCTGTAGGGGTGCACTAACTTACCCAACACGCTCGATTAACTCAGGCCGGACACACTTTTCTGGGTCATAACCGACCTCGGCTGATCGACACGTCGCAGCCCTACCTAGGCTCAACAGAGAGGCCAGCAAGCCGGTCTACCTCCTAAGCGCTCAGGGGTCTTGAGCCCATCGCCCATTGCACTCCTGCGCGTTGCGTACGCGGCCGGTGCGCAGACCTAGCCCCCTTAATACAAGCGCAGGCTTACATGGTCCAACCCGGCGCACGCCGCTCAACTGTTGACGTCTGAAGAGCTTCGGCTGATGCACACGACGCCGAGTGCCCATACTTTTTCCCGCGTGGTGGTTAGCGTGAAAAGGCCAGAGGCCTACTCAGATCACATATCCAAAACCATTGTTGCATTAGTAACGCGCGGTGACAATCAGTGATCCACGATCTGTTGTCCCGTTGCCCCGTCTCGTGGACTTACGGCAAGGGCTAGGAATGCCCGGCCGTGCCACGTAATCATCTCGCGGGTACCCTAACGGTCAACCCGTCTCCACATACCTCGCGGGTACCCCCTCGGGGCCGACCCGACTTTATCAAGGGACTGAATAATATAAAGCACTGGTCTCGGCCCCTCGATCATATTGATCGGGGCACTAGTAACAAAGCGGGGCAACAGGGACAAGGGTGAGGGGCCACTGATGGATCACTAACCAACCTATACTAAGGAGTTTAGGATGACAGGTAAATTAACAATAGCAGGTTACAAAAGTAGGCTATGCATCAGAATAGGAGCTATCTAATACAGTAGCAAAAACTAATGCAAGCATGAGAGAGGCAGAATGGGCGATACAGGGATGATCAAGGGAGAATTTGCTTGCCTGGAAGCTCTGCTGAAAGGGACGGGTCCTCTGCGGTGTAGTCGTACTCGGGAGCAGCGTCAGCCTCGGGGTCTACCGGAGAGAAGAGGGGGGAAGAAACTATAAATACAAGCAAACAAATGCAGCACGATTCATGGCATGGCAGTATGCAGTCCTGGTGGTAACCTATCGCAGTACTACACATTGCAGATGAAGCGTGAAAATATCTGGGATATTTTCCCGGCCTTTGGGCATCTGTCAGACAGATGAACCGGAGGGGAAGGTTCCATGTTTGGATAGCTGTGGGCATGAGACAGCTAAACAGAGGGCATAATCGGATTCATCTTGTTTTTCTGATCAACTTTCATGTAGAAAACTTTTTGATCCGAGCTACATTTTATTTTCTATGATTTTTCAAAGTTTTAAACATTTTCTGAAATTATTTTAATTAATTAATTAGAGAGAAAAAAAATTATGACATCAGCATGATGTCAGTGTGATGTCAGCAGTCAATTGACTAGTTAACTGGTCAAACTGACAGGTGGGGCCCCTCTGTCATAGACTAGACTAATTAAACAGTAGGTTAAACTAACTAATTTAACTAATTAGCCAGTGGGAGCCACTGTCAGTGACTGTTTAGTTAACTAATTAACTAACAGATTAATTAACGGTTTAATTAACATTTTATTTATTTTAAAAACGTTTTAAACAGGGTGGGGCCCACGTGTCAGTGGCCCAGGGGTGCCCAGTCAGCAGGGTTGACTGGGTCAACCCGGTCAACGGGACCCGCAGGGCCCACGGGCAGTGTCACTGGGGGTGGGGGCCATGCGTCCACGTCAGCGCTGGCCACCGGAGACGTGCCGGCGAGCTCTCCCGCGGCGGTCGAACTCCGGCGACCTTGGGTTTGCGCTGTGGTGCACCAAAACACACGCGGCCGGGCTCTCTGGAACGTGCACTCCGAGCCGCGTCCGTTGGTGGTGGTCTCGGCGGCGGAGGTGGCCGGAATCGGCGACTGCGACGACGGCAGGCGGCGGCGACTTTCGGGCTCGATCGGGCGCTCGGCTGCGGTTCGCTTTTGGGCGTTCTAAGCGGCTAGGCGGGGTCTATGCGATGCGGCGAGCTCAACGGGCACTAGCCCGTGACCATATGGTCACCGGAATGACACCGGCGACGAGCTCCACGGCGGAGAGCTCGGGCACGATGGGGGCGGCAGCTACGGCTAGCAAACGGCGGCGAGAGGAGAGGGGGAACGGGGGGAAGCTCACAGCGGTCCCGTAGGTGTGCTAGAGTGGGCTCGGGGAAGCACGACGGCGGCGAATCGAGACGGCGATCACCGGCGCCCGTAGGTTGAAGACGAGCTCGTGGACAATGCAGTGGCGGCTCTGAGCTCCAACGGCGAGGCGTAGGCGACGTGATCGAGGATGGGCGAGATGTTGGACATGGCGGGGCGATGATCGGGGCTCGGTGGCCGCGAGCTCAGCGGAGAGCGCCCATGGCGGCGCTCGGGTGAGTTGGGAGAGAGCGAGGGAGAGGGAGTGAGGCGGCTAGGGTTCGCCCACGGGGTCGAGGGGGGAGTTAACCGGGCAGGGGCGGGAGCGCGCGACGCGCTGTCATGCGGGAGAGAGGGGTGGCCGAGCGCGGCGAGCGCGCACGCGTCGACAGCGCGCGGGGAGGAGCAGTGCGATGTAGGGGATATGCTAGATGGGCTGGGCCGGCCGGTAGACTTAAGCCCGAGAGCACAGTAGGTTTTAGCCTTTTGCTTTTTCTTTTCGGTTTTCTTTTTCCTGTAGCCCTTTTTATTTTCTTTTTGCAATAAGTGACTTCTGCAAAAATGTGCCACTGGTAGAAACAAATAGCAGGGAATATTGTGCACTGCCACAAAAAGTTTGGGGGCAAAATAATTTAAATTGGATTTTCCAAAAAGGAAAAGGCATTTAAATTGCTGTATTGGCATTGATTTCAAGATGTTTGAGACATCTAGGGAATTTTGGTGATGTTGTTTTCCTGAACATAATTCATAGTGGATTATTTCCAAAATTATGAACATTTTAGTTTCTGGATTTGAACAACTTTTATTTTCACCTCAAATTTGAATTTCAATTTGAATTGGAATTTGAAATGAGATATGATTCCAAGGTGATCAAGCATGGTAAATCAAAATGATTAAGCATGATTAACAGATGATCACTGTGCTCATTACCTAGGGGTGTTACAATTGCTTATGTGAATGCAATGTTTGACTTAATATAGATTTCATCGGAGAGTGACGAATAGTTCTATCAAGTTTTCTGAAAGCGATATTATCTTCATCAACTTTTACCAGGCAAGTTCACTTGATCATATTTTGAATACCTATGATTTTATTTGCCTCTGATAAATAGTTCATGTTCTAGGAAATTTTATTTTGAAATTTTTCATATATATATTGCCTAGATAAATTCTTATTTTATTTTCCTTTATTTACTTTTCTTTCTCTGTTTTATTTAAAAAAAGGAAAAAGGCTTCTGTTTTGTTTTTTTATCATTGGCCGAAGCCCTTGGCCCAGCAGCGGCACCACAACCCACCTAGCTAGCCTAGCTAGCATCGTCCGCGCCTGAATCTCTTACCGCCCGGTCACCCGCCCCTTCCTTCTTTTCTCTCTCTCTCTCTCTCTTTGACCGGTGGGACCCGCCGACCGAAGGATCCCCTCTTTCTTTCTTTTTTCCTCCTCCTTCCATTTCCCTCGCCACGCTCTACTTAGGAAGTAGATCTCCGACGAGATCCTCTGCCCGATTTGCTACGCCCCCTCCTCCAAGGTTGCGCCAATATATAAGGGCCTCTCCCCGCAACCTTTTGCCCGCAAAATCCCCTCCTGAAGCCACCTCACCGGAGCCCTAGCTCATCCCCCTCGCCGCCAGCAACCGTAGCCCTCGCCGGTTAAATTTGACGCCGCTGAGAACCCCTGTCACCTCTCCTCCACCACCAATCAGCGCCCCGCTCCCTTACGAACCTCCCAGACATCACTGCCTCACCCACTAGCTGAGCCGCCCGTGGCCGTGGCACCGCCGTGAAGCTACGCTCGCCTCCGACCTCGCCTGGACGAGCCGCTGCCACCTCGGGAACCGCCGTTCTCCCTTGCGTCGACTGGACATCTCCGCCACCACCGCAGACCGCCGGAGCATCGCCGACGACCACGCCTGAGCCGGCCCTCGCTGTCGACGTCAGCTTCCCACTGTAAGCCACCGTCGCTCTTAAATTTTGGCCGTCCATCATTTAGAGCCAGCCGCGAACACCTCGTAGCCGTCCGATCCTGATCGGGCCGTCCCCTGTTAGATCCGTTGTTTTTATTTTTCAGCGAATCGTTTTTCTTTAGAGACCGGCCACCCGCTCGTTTACCAGCTATCGCATACACCCTAGGCCAATCAGAACACGACATGTAGCCCCTGTCCGTTCGGTAGCACTTTTTTCTTTCCTGTTTTGTTTTCTTTTTCAGTTTCTGTTCTGTTTTTAAATTCCTTATATCTTTTATGTTTTTGATCCAAATTGAGTGGTTCTTTTTGCTATAGTTTCAAAATTTTATGAAGTTTCTGTTTGTGCACTTAGTTTTGAAATTTGCGTAGTTTAAATTTGAATTTGCTCAAATTTGCTTCAAACACTATTTTATGAATATCTTTTATTTAAAAATAGGTTTTTGAGTAATTCCTTTTGCTACTGTTTTCTTATTGTTTTTTTATCCAGTAGTATTTAATGATTTATTTTTATTTTAATTTAAATTAGGTTTTTAGCAAAAACAGTACAGTTTAGTTGTTATTTTGTTTATTTCTTAAACTTTAGACTTTTATTTGTTTTTAATTATTTATTTTTGTCATTTTTGACAAATTTAGTTAGGTTTCTGTTAGTCATTAGTAGACCAATTTTTATACTTTGCTAAAATTATTTCTACTTTTGTTTTATGTTAAAAACTTGTATAGGTCATAATGTGAGTTTTATAAAAGCTTTTAGTTTATTCTTTTTGCTAGGGAAAAATATTGTAAAATACTTTATGTTTATTTGTTAGTTTAGTATTTTCTTTTCTGTTAAATTATTAGTTTAGTGTTTTCTTTGCAGTTAAGTTTTATTAGGACAAAAACTTTTATTGTTTAGTGTGTTATTCTTAAAAGTTTCTTTAATAGTTTTCTTTGTAGTTTTCCTTGGATTTTCATTAGGTTTTCTTTGACTACATTATTGTTTTCTTTATTGCTTTCATTTGTTGAATGTTATTTTGATTGCTAGAATGCTTGCTAGATTGATTGCTTACGTGAATGCAATGTTTGACTTAATATAGATTTCATCGGAGAGTGATGAATAGTTCTATCAAGTTTTCTGAAAGCGATATTATCTTCATCAACTTTTACCAGGCAAGTTCACTTGATCATATTTTGAATACCTATCATTTTATTTGCCTCTGATAAATTGTTCAAGTTTTAGGAAATTTTATTCTGAAAATTTTGATATATATATATATTGCCTAGATAAATTCTTATTTTATTTTCCTTTATTCACTTTTCTTTCTCTGTTTTATTTAAAAAAAGGAAAAAGGCTTCTGTTTTGTTTTTTTATCATTGGTCGAAGCCCTTGGCCCAGCAGCGGCACCGCAGCCCACCTAGCTAGCCCAGCTAGCATCGCTCGCGCCCGAATCTCTCTCCGCCCGGTCACCCGCCCCTTCCTTCTTTTCTCTCTCTCACTCTGACCGGTGGGACCCGCCGACCGACGGATCCCCTCTTTCTTTCTTTTTTCCTCCTCCTTCCTTTTCCCTCGCCGCGCTCTACTTCGGTAGTAGATCTCCGACGAGATCCTCTGCCCGATTTTCTACGCCCCCTCCTCCAAGGTTGCGCCAATATATAAGGGCCTCTCCCGCAACCTTTTGCCCGCAAAATCCCCTCCTGAAGCCACCTCACCGGAGGCCTAGCTCATCCCCCTTGCCGCCGGCAACCGTAGCCCTCGCCGGTTAAATTCGACGCCGCCGAGCTCCCTCTCACCTCTCCTCCACTACCAATCAGTGCCCCGCTCCCTTACGAACCTCCCAGACATCACCGCCTCTCCCCTAGCTCACCCGAGCATCGTCGTCGACCACTAGCCGAGCCGCTTGTGGCCGTAGCACCGCCGTGAAGATGTGCTCGCCTTCGACCTCGCCTGGACGAGCCGCTGCCACCTTGAGAACCGCCGTTCTCCCCTGCGTCGACTGGACATCTCCGCCGCCACCGCAGACCGCTGGAGCATCGCCGACAACCACGCCCGAGCCGCCCCACGCTATCGACGTCACCTTCCCACTGTAAGCCGCCCTCGCTCTTAAATTCCGGTCGTCCGTCGTTTAGAGCAAGCCGCGAACACCTCGTAGCCGTCCGATCCAGATCGGAGCGTCCCCTGTTAGATCTGTTATTTTTATTTTTCAGCGAATCATTTTTCTTTAGAGACCGGCCACCCGCTCGTTTAGCAGCTATCGCATACACCCTAGGCCAATCAGAACACGACACGTAGCCCCTGTCCGTTCGGTAGCACTTTTTTCTTTTCTGTTTTGTTTTTATTTTTCAGTTTCTGTTCTGTTTTTAAATTCCTTACATCTTTTATGTTTTTGATCCAAATTGAGTGATTCTTTTTGCTATAGTTTCAAAATTTTATGAAGTTTCTGTTTGTGCACTTAGTTTTCAAATTTACGTAGTTTAAATTTGAATTTGCTCAAATTTGCTTCAAACATTATTTTGTGAATATCTTTTATTTAAAAATAGGTTTTTGAGTAATTCCTTTTGCTATTGTTTTCTTATTGTTTTTTTATCCAGTAGTATTTAGTGATTTATTTTTAGTTTATTTTAAATTAGGTTTTTAGCTAAAACAGTACTGTTTAGTTGTTATTTTGTTTATTTCTTAAACTTTAGAATTTTATTTGTTTTTAATTATTTCTTTTTGTAACTTTTGACAAATTTAGTTAGGTTTCTGTTAGTCATTAGTAGACCAATTTTTATACTTAGTTAAAATTATTTTTACTTATGTTTTGTGTTAAAAACTTGTATAGGTCATAATGTGAGTTCTATAAAAGCTTTTAGTTGATTCTTTTTGCTAGGGAAAAATATTGTAAAATACTTTCTATTTATTTATTAGTTTAGTATTTTCTTTTCTGTTAAATTATTAGTTTTGTGTTTTGTTTGCTGTTAAGTTTTATTAGGACAAAAACTTTTATTGTTTAGTGTGTTATTCTTCAAAGTTTCTTTAGTAGTTTTCTTTGTAGTTTTCTTTTGAAGTTTTCCTTGGATTTTCATTTGGTTTTCTTTGACTACATTATTGTTTTCTTTATTGCTTTCGTTTGTTGAATGTTATTTTGATTGCTAGAATGCTTGCTAGATTGATTGCTTATTGAATGCAATGTTTGACTTAATATAGATTTCATCGGAGTGTGACGAATAGTTCTATCAAGTTTTCTGAGAGCGATATTATCTTCATCAACTTTTACCAGGCAAGTTCACTTGATCATATTTTGAATACCTATGATTTTATTGCATTAGTAGCACTTCTCCTCTTGCATCCAATAGCAATATTGAAACTTGTAGCCTTAGCAGATCCATGAGGTAGGAACCCATGCCCTTGTCACCAAGCCCCGGGAATCGTTGTTAAGTTAGTTGCAGCTATGCTTTAGTAGACGGGGATTGGTATGAGTGTTTCATGTGAGATGTGAGTGTGATAATAACATCTGGAGCAAGCTCAAGACTTCAAGATTTCAATACACCTCTGGGTGGACTGCCTACAAGAAGAGGGGATCCTAGAGATTGACTAGTGATCACCCGGTTCTACGAACTCAGGTGATCACCCGGTTCTACGGACTCAAGTGATCACCCGGTTCTATGGACTCAAGAGCGGATCCTAGGGATTGACTAGTGATCACCCAATCCTACAGACTCAAGAGGGGATCCTGGGGGTTGACCAGTGATTACTCGGGGATCATAGGGATTGACTAGTGATCCCCCAGGTTTTACCAGGGGATCCGGGGGATTGACCAGTGATCACCCAGTTTTACGGAAGGCCACCCAGGCTCAAAGAGATTGATGGGTCTTTCATGACTAGAAGATTCCGTGTGCAGCCGCAAGCTATTATGGGCCTGTGTCTCGGTCATCATGTTCTCAAACACCTGGCAGTGCGAGGACTTCAAAGGAGGCGACCGAGTCATGCGGGAAAAGTGCGCAAACCTCTGCAGAGTGTTAAAACCTAATCGATTAGCCGTGTCCGCGGTTACGGACAACATGAGCACCGGAGATGATATTATCAGCCATTCTCAACACAATTAATATTGATGAGTGGGTATTATTAATAATTTGGGATATGAGAATTGGTTGGCGGAACCATCTCATTAACCACCAACTTTTGTAGTTATATTTCTTTCCACTCCTTTGTTGTAGGGAAAAACTAGCTTTTATGCAAAACTCAGACTCGGTGCCACCACAGCCATATTTCATATAGAGATAGAGTTATTCTCCTTTGCATTCATAGGTGATCTTGCCGGTACATTCAATGTACTGACCTACACGGGTGCAACGTATCATGTTGCAGGATTTCTACGACGAGTAAGAGTTACGATATAGGGTTACGGTCTACACTCAACTTGTCGTTGGCGTTGATGGGACTCCACACCCTTATGCTGTGTTTCCGCTATGATATATAAGGTATACTCTGTATCTATGGTATTTATTTTACATGTGATGTTATGGTATTTCATCGAAGTACTATGTGTGCCAGCATACTGATCCAGGGATGGCACAGAAAGCACAGAGACTTGACCGTATTGGATCGGATCAGAGCCCATGTTGACTATAGGACGTGACCCTAGAAACTGGAAAGCCCTAGGACAGGATATCGCTAAAACTTTATTTTCAAAAAGATCCGTTTCTTCTCATCCTTTTCTGATTTTATCAAATAGTCCCTCTTATCTCAAATAGTTAGAATACACCCCTTTCCTTTTTGACCAGACGGAGAATCAACTGAGGACCACCTCAGAGTACAAGGATTGAAGCTACAATGATTGAAGACTCCGAAGACCCTGAAGAATCCCAATATTATTATGACCTTTAGAAGACCAAACCCCTGATGTATACTCACGTTAGATGCGATGATTTGTGAGCTGTCATTTGTGTGTGTTTTCCGACAACTACAAATAAAACCTATTTTCCAAACTATTGTTTGTATTGTGTGTATCTCTCTCTATCCCTCTCTCGTATCTCATCCCAAAACCCTTGGACCCAATAGATGATGAATGAAGATGGACTTGTATTCTCTGGACCGATGACTCAGCCGGAGGCAGAGCCATGGATTCAGAACATGGAGAATCACCTCAGGAACAATTCGGTTACAAGGAAGAATGAGGTTCAATATGCACTTCAGTACTTTACAAAAAGTGTTGCAACGTGGTGGAAAATGCATCAAGCTATACAAGGATGGAATGGAGCAAAAACTTGGGAGGAATTCAAGAAGACTCTGTTAAGATCCCGTCTTATCTGGAAGCACTGTGATAACCCGAAGAAGAAACCTTGTGCATGCAAGATTTGCAGAGAAATAGGACACACCCAGGAAGAACACAAGGATGGATGCCCTCATTGTGAAGAAAATCACCCAGAGGAGGAATGCCAAACTACGCAGGTGACATGTTTGTTGTGTGAAGGAACAACTCATTACCCGGCTCAATGCCAAATTTACCCCAAGGTACAAGATGTTATCAAGCAACAGAAGGAAGCCATGAAGGAAGCCCTCAAGGAAAGTTTAGAAGACCCTGTGATGAAGGAAGACGTTGAAGACACAGATGAAGAAGACCTAAACAACTTTTATTCCAATGCCTGCTATTCATGTGGAGAAGAGTATTGAACGAAGGAAAGAAAAGAGTATCTGGGAAACTTCCCGACAGAAGAAGTGGAGTTTGATCCACAGGAAATGGAAGTATTGATCGGACCGAAGAAGTCCAGGAAGAGAAACCAAAGGCATCCCCAGAACAACCCAATTTCTGCAGAGAAGGACCTGAGTCACATCAGGTGTTTCAGGTGCAAGAATTCAGGTCACTACTCCAACCACTGTCCAGAAAGAAGCCGAGAACCCAAGGGGATTACATAATCACCAAGAAGCCCCGAGACTTGTCGGAAATCATAGGTTTTCACTGCAAGGAAGCAGGACATTATGCTAATAAGTGTCCAAACAAGAAGAAGGATGGAGCTAAGTAGATGAGATTTGGTATTGATAATAAGTGTAGTAGGAAACACTTTTATTTTCATGAGGATATGGAGTTGAATTATGTAATGGAAGTCTCAGAGATTGTAATGAATTCATGAATCAATGAAATTAATGTGTCATGATTTCATTTGCATGAGTTGATACTCTATAAACAAAGATTTTGACCATTTTTGAGGATATGAGAAGTATGATCTATGGACGGATTGTGCAGTACATTTTATGGGTAGTAATACCCTGTGTAAACACTAGACCAATGAAAAAGAAAATGTTGGAGTTTGGGACAAAATAAGTTGGAGTTTTGCTTTCGAGAGATGGTTACCCCAAGAGAATGAAGGAATGAAGTGCAATTGGATTTAAGGAGGTATAATGTTGGAATATGGAACAATAGTAACTCCAAGGATGAGTTAAAGTTGTACAAGTGTTGAAGTGGGCCCTACTGTTAGGGCCGGTTTTCCAATAAAACATTTATTGAAAAATCGCCCCTTCAGTCAGACCAGTACAGAAAATCCTTCTTACTGGTAGACAAATCCTTGATACAGAAATCCAATAGTACTTTATATTATACAGGGTTGAGCTGAGGCTACTCAACAATTTATTACAAGCTCGCCAATATTACACATAAAGGCGGATATGTCACAATGGATGTGGTGGCATAACTACTGACTCGTAAAATAAAAAGAGTGGTGGGTATGTCACAGTGGAGTGGGTGACATAACTCTAATATCTTACAGCTCATCAAACGACGAGGTGAGGCTCGATGATTAATTTGGGTAGCGGAAGCGTATATAATACAAGTGGCAACTCCAGGACCGCAAGAGACTGACTGGGACTCCTCTAGGCGTCGGACTCGCTATCGTACTCTTCATCCATAAGATCGCCTTCGTCAACATCTGGCCAAAACAATAGCCAGGGACAAGCCAGTGAGTACTTCGAATGTACTCGCAAACCAGTTTGGACATAAGATATAACAAATGCAAACATGATGCACATGAGCAGATTAGCAATACACACAAAGCCAGTTAAGTTTGCACTTCAGGAAAAAGAAAGGAAGTCGGGCGGTAGTCCTCCCGAAATCCCCGTAAAAATAGAAGAATACCGATCGGGTGTCTGAAGCGACGCCTCGAAAGGTAAGAAAAGAAAAGACATGCCTCAGTCGGGCGTCAGAGCGACACCACATAAAGGGCTTATATGTCAAATTTTAAAATGACAGGAATGCCACAGTCGGACGTCTGAGCGACATCACATAAAGGGCTTATATAAAAAGTAAATGACAAGCATGCCACAGTCGGACGTCTGAGCGACATCACATAAAGGGCTTATATCAAAAGTAAATGACAAGCATGCCACAGTCGGACGTCTAAGCGACATCATAGAAAGGGCTTATATCAAAAGTAAATGACGAGCATGCCACAGTCGGACGTCTGAGCGACATCACGGAAAGGGCTTATATCAAAAGTAAATGACAAGCATGCCACAGTCGGACGTCTGAGCGACATCACAGAAAGGGCTTATATCAAAAGTAAATGACAAGCATGCCACAGTCGGACGTCTGAGCGACATCACATAAAGGGCTTATATTGAAAAGTAAATACAGCAGTGCCACAGTCGGGCGTCTGAAGCGACGCCACATAAAGGGGCTTATATCAGTAACATTCAAAATACAAGTAATCCAGGAGGTAACACCATCCCAAGGAATACCCGACATATCACAATAAAAAACAGGTTAGTCCATCCACAGGAATAACATTCAGCCAAACTTACTTCTGTTGTTTCACATATTAGTTCTCCAGAGACTGACACTGAGACCGACACTTGACCTGTCAACCAACGTCCTTGACCGTGGACACGGCTACTCGAATAGTTTTGACTCTGCAGAGGTTGTACTCTTTACCCACAGCCGACGGATTTCAGTAGTCACAAAGGACTAGTTCCGTCTATGGTATTTTAGAAGAAACACATCTGACCAGTACACACTCGTTTTACATCCCGATGCCAGGAATCACCCTAGGCAACGTTCAAGAAAAACTTTAAGACGGGGAGGCCACTACCTCGAATAGCATGGGATCAAATTTATATCGCGCGCTCTAAGGGGTGCCCCACTCTCGGTCCAACCGGAAACACCCATGCCCCCTGACCGGATGACTGGCTTTAATCCGGGGCCCTGGTACCTTCATCACGGCCCCTCTGTTTGGTGTGTACATGGAAAGAGGTTTGCAACTTACTAAACCGTATTCTTTGCAGAAAACATCTGGCAGCACGAAAAGAAGGTGAACGGGGACAAGACTCGATCTATGTCAACACTGGAGTTTAAACAGTTTTCTTTGTTAATACCGGCATGCTCCAACAATACCGACGTACAACCTATCATGCCACAACATGACTAAGTTGTCTCATATCTCATCAAGTTTTGTGGCTCACTTGCAACCCATCATGTATTAAATGTAACATTCTTCAAATGCTTACATAAACATGTCATGCAAAACATCATGCAAGCAAACATGAAAAACACTCGTCATATCAAAGGTTCAAACATGCTTTCCTGGTTCCGAGTAGTCGGAGTCTAACTCGGCGAAGTTGACGGCACCGTCTCCTTCTTCGGTATCTACGATATACACATATACGAATACTAACGTAAATACCGTGCGCGTATAAAAATTTGTTCCAAATATTTTTCAAATAAATATTACAAAAAACTAGACAGAAAAATAAAGATGACAGAAAAAGAATCAACTCAAAATCATCTTTTGTTTAAAAGTTATGAAGGTTTTAAAACCAGGGACTAATCTGTTATAAACAGAAAACTGTCCAGGGGGCAAATTGAATAAAACAGAAAACGCTTCGGCTGAAATACGCCAACTCCAGAAGAAAACGTATTTTGCCCGAAGGCGCTTTCAGAAAACGGTTCGAATATAACCAATAGAGGCTGACAAGGGGGTCCCGCATGTCAGGTTCAAAAGAGGCTCGCCGGCGCCAGAAACTTGCGGCGATCGCCGGCGACGAACTGCTGCGAGACAGAGAGGGAGAGGAGTACCGGCGTGCTCAGGGAGGTGTTCCGCGTCGGGGAGAAGTGGAAGGAGTCGACGGGAGGCACCGCAGCGACGGCCTCTTCCTCTCCGGCGGACGACGGCGTCGGGCGGTGGTGGATCTCACCGGAGAGAGCTTCTGACCTCGAATTGATGCATGGGTTAGAACGGGCAGTGGAAAAGAAGGCTACTGGCAAAGTTTGGGCAGCGGGGATGCACTCACCAGGGTGAATCGAGCCGGAGCCCGAAGCGGATCGGGGCGGCCGGAGTCGGAGAAGAAGACTCTCCCGAGGCCCTCTGGTGAGTGTGGCAAGGCTCTGAGGAGTGGAGGAGAGGTTATGGAGTGGTTGGAGAGCTCGGGGCCTCTATTTATAGCCGGATCGAGGAGGGTGCCCGAGAACGGGATAACGACGGCGAGAAATTATGGCGAGGCAGGGGATGGACAGAGGGATTAGGCGACTGGGCATCATCGGATTGGTCTGCTGGTTCCATTCTAAGGAATAACCAGGTCCAATTTGGCTTACACCCGAGACCTCGACGGAACGGGGCGTACGGGCTCGTCGGCGGCAGAGAGCGTGCTCTACGCCTCTCAGGCCACGGCCTCGTCCCTGCAGCGTTCTCTGGCGAGGATCTGGACACGCGTAGGCCGCTGGTGGTTTGGGCGGTGCGGAGCACGGCGTTCTGCGACGCTGGCTTCTGACGGCCGCCACGGGCGGTTCTGCCGCCGCGGAAGCCGCCGGAGTTGATGCGACGGGACGCCACCGACACCCGCAACCGGCCAAGGAACCGTGCGGCGATCAGGATAAGAAGGAGCAACAGGGAGGAAGGCGCCAAGGCAGCTACTGGCGAGATCATCGCTGTCGCCTGATGAACACGACACTGCCTCCTCTGAACTTTTCTGAATCGAATGAACAGTGCACTGAATCTGTTCAACGAAATGATTTTGGCACGTGGAAAATTTTTCTGGAGCTGAAACTTGGTGAGGAGGTCTCTTGATGCATCTAGAGGCTCCCTGATTTTTGTCAGAATTTTTGGAAGAAAGAAAAGATGAATTCCATCAAAATTTGCAAATCTGGTCCAAACTTGCAACGAACAGAATTTGAAAATTTTGAACTATGGACCAGCAGATTTTTGGTGATATTGGTAGTGGGTACTAAAGAGAAGCTGGGGAAATTTTCTTGGGGTCAAAGCTCAAATAAATCTGGTACTTCCTTTGTAAATCAAAAGAGTCCAGGAAAATGACAGAAAATGATTTGAGAAAGAATTAAATAGAATAAAAATCAAAAGAAGTTGACACTTACTGGGATGGATGCTAGACTTGATCCAAAGTAGGAAGGAGGGTTTTTGGAAGAAAATCTTCAATATAGGTTATGGCAAAGAAGTGACATAGGATTCCTTTTGAATAGAAAAGGATAAATCCCAAATTAAAGAAATTATTTTTAATAAAAGAAAAAGCAGAATAACCCAAGAGTAATTGTGTTGACACAATCACAAGATGAAGAATCCTCAAAACCAGAACGAAATTTGAGAAAAGTCTCAACAAGAATTGTCATCAAAAGTTATTTAGAAGGAGATTCTTTTGGAAAAAGAAAAATTCAAATAACCTCCTCCAAAACCAATAAAGAATTTTTTTTTTGGCAAAAACCAAATAATTTTTTTGGGGTGTTACACCTACCCCACAGGCCCAGGAGTTATTGAGGATCAAGCACCTCCCTATTAAAGGAAGAAATCTGGATGAAGCTGTGATTTCATCAGCCAACGTTTCATAGGAGGTTACGCAAAAACCCGAGAGTGGTGAAGAAACAATAGGTGTTATATTTGCCTTGCAGAATCAATGGATTTATCTGAACTTAGTTCATCGACAAGAGAATTTTCTGCAATGCTTGTGAGGATGCCCAAGTGTTAGAATACGTGATTCACTGTCTGCGTATGTAGTAATGATTCAAGTACGGGGTGGATTGGCCCCCATACCGGAGACTTCTATCATGAACTATCATATGTTGATGGAAAATCAGAGAGCCTTAAAACCCTAGAAGAGTGTCGACACGATAAGCCAAAAAAAACCCTTAGAATAGCCGGATGATGGAACCCTGTACAGGCAACCATTGCCTATCGTAGGTTATATGGTGAGATTCAACCCATACCATTTTCCTGCAGGAAACCATTATTGTTGACCACCATGAGATTAACGACGTTGTTTAGTATTGGCGTCAGACCTGTCAAGCCCCGGACGAACTTATGCAAGGACTCAAGATTTTGTGAGGAGACAGATGTTGTCAGGAAAGAAGTACATGAGTTTTGATGGACCCATGACCTTTATTTTAAGTGTGGTAGCACCCAGACCTTTTCGATCAATGGATTTTCTAGAAGACCCCCAAACCCTAACCTTCTCTTGCTAGCCTCTCCGAATCTCGAGGACGAGATTCATTTTAAGTGTGGTAGGTTTGTAACATCCCAAAATTCTAAATTTTGGAATGTTATATTAAATAAACAAATATGATTGTTAGTTTGATTGTTGTGTGATTGATTGTGTGAAATTGAGTGAAATTTGAAACTTTTTGAAAGTTGAATGAGAGGGAATAAAAGGACTTTCCCAAACTTTCATTCTTGCATTTGATCTTCATGAATTAAAATTCATTTCATCACAAAACCCTAGAGTGAAGATAATATTACTTCTTCCATTTAAAGAAATGAAAAGGGATTTGAAAAGATTTGAATTCCATTTGAAAATATTTTCAAACCAGAAACTTTATGCCACTCAAGGATTTTCATGAGGGAAGATAACATGACTTCTTCAATTTTGAAATAGAGTGGGAAGTAATGAGGTCACTTTCAAAATGGCATTAGAGCCACTTTTGAAAATACTCCATATGGGTTTCAAAATCTTTTCCACGTATTACAAAAATAAATAAAGAGAGAAGGCAATAGGACTCCTTCAAATATTGGAAATAAATATGGAAAATGAATTATGGAACCAACTCAAAGTGGTTTGAAAAATATTTGAATTAAATTTAATAACCATTCCTTATTTTTATTTGAATATTGCTTTATTTGGTTTTATGCAAATTATTTTCTCCTATATAATAAATATATGGAAATGAGGGTAAAATGATTCCCTCCAATGTAAAAATAGGGGAAAATCATTTTGGAGCTATTTTGGATATTTCAACATTCAATTTGAAATATTTAAATGGACACAAAATGCATTTGCATTTATTTGAATTTCTATAATTTTATTTGCCTCTAATAAATAGTTCATGTTTTAGGAAATTTTATTATGAAAATTTTGATATATATATATTGCCTTGATAAATTCTTATTTTATTTTCCTTTATTTACTTTTCCTTCTCTGTTTTATTTAAAAAAAGGAAAAAGGCTTATGTTTTGTTTTTTTATCATTGGCCGAAGCCCTTGGCCCAGCAGCGGCACCGCAGCCCACCAAGCTAGCCTAGCTAGCATCGCCCGCGCCCGAATCGCTTTCCGCCTGGTCACCCGCCCCTTCCTTCTTTTTTTTCTCTCTCTCTCTGACCGGTGGGACCCGCCGACCGACGGACCCCCTCTTTGTTTTTTTCCTCCTCCTTCCTTTTCCCTCGCCGCGCTCTGCTTCGGCAGCAGATCTCTGACGAGATCCTCTGCCCGATTTGCTACGCCTCCTCCTCCAAGGCTGCGCCAATATATAAGGGCCTCTCCCGGCAACCTTTTGCCCGCAAAATCCCCTCCCGAAGCCACCTCACCGAAGCCCTAGCTCATCCCCCTCGCCGCCGGCAACCGTAGCCCTCGCCGGTGAAATTCGACGCCGTCGAGCTCCCTCTCACCTCTCCTCCACCACCAATCAGCGCCCCGCTCCCTTACGAACCTCCCAGACATCACCGCCTGACCCCTATCCCACCAGAGCATCGCCGTCGACAACTAGTCGAGCCGCCCGTCGCCGTAGCACCGCCGTGAAGCTGTGCTCGCCTCCGACCTCGCCTGGATGAGCCCCTGCCACCTCGGGAACCACCGTTCTCCCCTGCATCGACTGGACATCTCCGCCACCACCGCAGACCGCTGGAGCGTCGCCAACGTCCATGCCCGAGCCGCCCCTCGCCGTCGACGACACCTTCCCACTGTAAGCCGCCGTCGCTCTTAAATTCCAGCAGTCCGTCGTTTAGAGCAAGCTGCGAACACCTCGTAGCCGTCCGATCCAGATCGGACCGTCCCCTATTAGATATGTTATTTTTATTTTTCAGCGAATCATTTTTCTTTAGAGACCGGCCACCCACTCGTTTAGCTGCTATCGCATACGCCCTAGGCCAATCAGAACGCGACACGTAGCCCATGTCCGTTCGGTAGCATTTTTTCTTTTATGTTTTGTTTTTCTTTTTCAGTTTCTGTTCTGTTTCTAAATTCCTTATATCTTTTATGTTTTTATCCAAATTGAGTGATTCTTTTTTGCAATAGTTTCAAAATTTTATGAAGTTTCTATTTGTGCACCTAGTTTTCAAATTTGCGTAGTTTAAATTTGAATTTGCTCAAATTTGCTTCAAACACTATTTTGTGAATATCTTTTATTTAAAAATAGGTTTTTGAGTAATTCCTTTTGCTACTATTTTTTTTATCCAGTAGTATTTAGTGATTTATTTTTAGTTTATTTTGAATTAGGCTTTTAGCTAAAACAGTACTGTTTAGTTGTTATTTTGTTTATTTCTTAAACTTTAGACTTTTATTTGTTTTTAATTATTTCTTTTTGTCATTTTTGACAAATTTAGTTAGGTTTCTGTTAGTCATTAGTAGACCAATTTTTATACTTAGTTAAAATTATTTTTACTTTTGTTTTGTGTTGAAAACTTGTATAGGTCATAATGTGAGTTTTATAAAAGCTTTTAGTTGATTCTTTTTGCTTGGGAAAAATATTGTAAAATACTTTCTATTTATTTATTAGTTTAGTATTTTCTTTTCTATTAAATTATTAGTTTAGTGTTTTCTTTGCTGTTAAGTTTTATTAGGACAAATTTTTTTATTGTTTAGTGTGTTATTCTTCAAAGTTTCTTTAGTAGTTTTCTTTGTAGTTTTCTTTTGAAGTTTTCCTTGGATTTTCATTTGGTTTTCTTTGACTACATTATTGTTTTCTTTATTGCTTTCATTTGTTGAATGTTATTTTGATTGCTAAAATGCTTGCTAGATTGATTGCTTTTATGAATGCAATGTTTGACTTAATATAGATTTCATCGGAGAGTGACGAATAGTACTATCAAGTTTTCTGAGAGTGATATTACCTTCATCAACTTTTACCAGGCAAGTTCACTTGATCATATTTTGAATACCTATGATTTTATTGCATTAGTAGCACTTCTCCTCTTGCATCCAAGAGGAATATTGAAACTTGTAGCCTGAGCAGATCCATGAGGTAGGAACCCATGCCCTTGTCACCAAGCCCCGGGAATCATTGTTAAGTTAATTGAAGCTATGCTTTAGTAGACGGGGATTGGTATGAGTGTTTCATGTGAGATGTGAGTGTGATAATAACATCTGGAGCAACCTCAAGACTACAGGACTTCAAGATTTCTTCAATACACCTCTCGGTGGACTGCCTGGAAGAAGAGGGGATCCTAGGGATTGACTAGTGATCACCCAGGTTTTGCCAGGGGATCCGGGGGATTGACAGTGATCACCCAGTTTTACGGAAGGCCACCCAGGCTCAAAGTGATTGATGGATCTTGCA
This sequence comes from Elymus sibiricus, assembly GCA_039707655.1. NCBI lineage: Eukaryota > Viridiplantae > Streptophyta > Magnoliopsida > Poales > Poaceae > Elymus > Elymus sibiricus. The sequence goes on from CM077672.1 coordinate 396,399,931, forward strand.
AGACCAGAAGCTTCCGTGTGCAGCCGCAAGCTATTATGGGCCTATGTCTCGGACATCCTGTTCTCAAACAGCTAGCAGTGCGAGGACTTCAAAGGAGGCGATCGAGTCTTGCGGGAAAAGTGTATAAACCTCTGCAGAGTGTTAAAACCTAATCGATTAGCCGTTTCCCCGGTTACGGACAATATGAGAACCGGAGATGATATTATCAGCCATTCTCAACATAATTAATATTAATGAGTGGGTATTATTAATAATTTGGGAGCTAAGAATTGGTTGGCGGAACCATCTCATTAACCACCAACTTTTGTAGTCATATTTCTTTCCACTCCTTTGTTGTAGGGAAAAACTAGCTTTTATGCAAAACTCAGACTCAGTGCCACCACAGCCATATTTCATATAGAGATAGAGTTATTCTCCTTTGCATTCATATGTGATCTTGCCAGTACATTCAATGTACTGACCTACACGGGTGCAACGTATCATGTTGCTGGATTTCTACGACGAGTAAGAGTTACGATATAGAGTTACGGTCTACACTCAACTGGCCGTTGGTGTTGATGGGACTCCACACCCTTATGCTGTGTTTTCCCTATGATATATAAGGTATACTCTGTATCTACGGTATTTATTTTACATGTGATGTTATGGTATTTCATCGAAGTACTGTGTGTGCCAGCATACTGATCCAGGGATGGCACAGAAAGCACAGAGACTTGACTGTATTGAGTCGGGTCGCTACAGACACCGTTGAATGTGGTGTTACTAGGTTTGATTCGTGACAAATCGATGCCCATTTTCCTGACCGTATCGGCGTAGATCAGGTTCAGACTGCTACCGCCGTCCATAAGGACTCGGGTTAAGTGGAATCCATCGACAATGGGGTCCAGAACCAGGGCCGCCAACCCGCCATGACGGATACTGGTCGGATGGCCCTTTTTATCAAAAGTGATCGGGCAAGCCGACCACGGGTTGTACTTCGGGGCTACAGGCTCTAAGGCGTAGACATCCCGAAGTGCTCGTTTCCTTTCCTTCTTAGGAATATGCATGACATAGATCATGTTCTCGTTTTTTACGTCGGAAGGAAACTGCTTTTGGCCACCGCTATTAGGCCTGCGAGGTTCATCCTCGTCGTCGCTGCGGGACTGGCTCCTGCTCGGTTCCTCGGCAACTGCTTTGCCGGCCTGCTTGAACACCCAACAGTTTCGACTGGTTTGGTTGGCGGGTTTGTCCGAGGTGCCATGAATTTGGCAAGACCTATCAAGTATTTTATCCAGGGCGCTTGGGCCATCCTTGTTCGCTTTCAAGGGCCTCTTCTTGGATCCTGCCCGTGATCCGCTGAACCCTGCATTGACTGCTGGGTCCTCGGCATCGCTGCCGTTGTTCTTGTTCTGGTGCTTGTTTCTGTTGTGCCTGGATTTGCCATTCCCATCGCATGCCTCTGAGGTGCCGGAGTCACTCCTATGAGAACAGTGGGCAAGCCAGCTATCCACGCCCGCACAAAAGCAGGTCTTTAGGGAGGTAAAAGCCGCCATGGTTCTCGGCTTGTCCTGCCTAAGTTGTCGGGCGAGCCATTCATCTTGGATGTTGTGCTTGAATGCGGCGATAGCCTCGGCATTGGGACAATCGACAATCTGGTTCTTTTTAGTTAAGAACCAGTTCCAGAATTTCCAGGCTGATTCGCCCTCCTGCTGGAGGACGTGGTTGAGGTCGTCAGCATCCGGGGGCCGAACATAGGTGTGATATGTGTCCAACGTATCTATAATTTTTGATTGTTCCATGCTATTATAGTATCAATCTTGGATGTTTATTATGCAATTATATGCAATTATATATCATTTTTTGGGACTAACCTATTAACCTAGTGCCCAGTGCCAGTTGCTGTTTTTTTGCTTGTTTTTGGCTTTTCAGAAAATCAATATCAAAAAGAGTCCAAGCGGAGAAAAAACTTTGGATTAATTTTTTCTGGACCAGAAGGGACCCTAGAAGCTTCGGGAGAAGACCAGAAGAGTCACGAGGGAGCGACAAGCCCGGAGGGCGCACCCCCCCAGGTTTGTGGGCCCCTCGTGGCACCTCTTGACCTAATTCCAGTGCTATAAATTCCAAAATATTCCCAATACATCAGAGAGCCACCACGAATAACTTTTCCTCCGCCGCAAGCTTCTGTTCTTTCGCGATCCCATGTGGAGGCCTTTTCTGGCAATCTGCCGGAGGCGGAATCGATCACGGAAGGCTTCTTCATCAACATTGCTGCCCTTCCGCTGATGTGTGAGTAGTTTACCACAGACCTACGGGTCCATAGCTAGTAGCTAGATGGCTTCTTCTCTCTCTTTGATATTCAATACCATGTTCTCCTCGATGTTCTTGGAGTTCTATCCGATGTAATCTTCTTTTGCGGTGTGTTTGTTGGGATCCGATGAATTGTGGGTATATGATCAGATTATTAATCAGAAATATTTGAGTCTTCTTTGAACTCTTTTATGCATGATTGTTATAGCTTTGTATTTCTCTCCGATCTATCCGTTTGGTTTGGCCAACTAGATTGATTTATCTTGTAATGAGAGAGGTGCTTTGTGATGGGTTCAATCTTGCGGTGTTCTATATCCCAGTGACAGAAAGGGAGAAGACACATATTAGTATTGTTGCCATTAAGGATAAAAAGATGGGGTTTAATCATATTGCTTGAGTTTAGTTTGTCTACATCATGTCATCTTGCTTAAGGCGTTACTCTGTTTTATACTTAATACTCTAGATGCATGCTGGATAGCGGTCGATGAGTGGAGTAATAGTAGTAGATGCAGGCAGGAGTCGGTCTACTTGTCTCGGACGTGATGCCTATATACATGATCATTGCCATGAATCCGTCTTAACTATGCGCTTTTCTATCAATTGCCCAACAGTAATTTATTTACCCACCGTATGCTATGTGTTCAAGAGAGAAGCCTCTAGTGAAAACTATGGCCCCCGGGTCTACTTTTTATCATATATTAAATCCAAAAATACCTTGCTGCAATTTTATTTAGCAATTTACTTTATCTATCTATCACTATCAGAATTAATCCTTGCAAGTAACCGCTAAGGGGATTGACAACCCTCTGATTTGCGTTGGGTGCAGGTGTTTGCTTTTGTGTGTGTAGGTGCTGATAACGAGGTTCTGTGTGCTTCTCCTACTGGATTGATAACCTTGGTTCTTAACTATTGTACTGCATCATCCTCTTCTTTTCGAGGAAATCCCAACGCAGTTCACAAGTAGCAGGAAGAATTTCTGGCGCCGTTGCCGGGGAGACATCACCAAAACCTATCAAGTACCTTCGCACAAACTATCATCTACTTGCTCTTATTTTCATTTGCCTTCTATTTGCATTTGCCTCTTGTTTTCATCTCCCCCACTTCTAAAACAATTTATAAAAACACAAAAATATTTTGTTTGCTTGCTTTTGTCGCTATGTCTCATGAAAACACAAAATTGTGTGACTTTTCCAATACTAATAATAATGATTTTATTAGTACTCCAATTGCTCCTCACACAACTAGTGCGGAGTCATGTGATATTAATGCTGCTTTGCTTAATCTTGTTATGAAAGAACAATTTTCTGGTAGTCCTAATGAAGATGCTGCATCACATCTAAATACTTTCATTGAACTTTGTGATATGCAAAAGAAGAAAGATGTGGATACTGATATTGTTAAATTAAAATTATTTCTGTTCTCACTACGAGATCGTGCTAAAACTTGGTTTTCATCCTTGCCTCAAAAAAGTATTGATTCTTGGGATACGTGTAAGGATGCTTTTATTGCCAAATATTTTCCTCCCGCTAAGATTATTTCTCTAACAAATCAAATAATGAATTTTAAGCAACTTGAGCATGAACATGTTGCACAATCATGGGAGAGAATGAAATTAATGATAAGAAATTGCCCCACTCATGGTTTAAGCTTATGGATGATCTTACAAAAAAAATTATGCGGGACTAAACTTTGTGTCGGTGTATAAAACATGGGTATTTTATACCCTGACTTATGCACAGACAGTGGTAGCCTTCCTGATGGCCAGGGCTTGCTGGAAGAGTACTAATATCAAGAATCAAGACTTGGTTGCAAAACCACGGAGAAGATATCAAGATGCGCCATTGAGCAGTACTTAGTACTGAAGATGGAGGCAGCACTTGCCGGCAAGACATGCGCCAGCAAGCTCCGTGCTGGCAAGCCTTTACTATCCCTTCTTCGCTCCACCTCATCGGTCAGCTGGTCGCTAATCGATGAGGTGTCAAGCGGGCAGGCGGTTTGGTGAGACTTGTCGGGGCACGTGTCAGCATGCTGGAAGGAGAATTAGCTTTATTGACACCCGTCCAGTAGGCGTGTCCAGATTATAGGAGGTAGCTGGGCGAGCGGTGCAGAAACCTTGCCGGGGCTCCTCCTCCACATGACACCTAACAGCGCATTTATTGCGTTTGTCCTAATCTGGCAGAGTTAGGTATGATAGCACTGTTGGCTATCTAATCAACATGTAAAGACTGTTTTGCCACTGTGGTTACCCCTTTATCTATAAAAGGAGGGCCAGGGCAACCTTTACAAGGGTCGACACTTTGCTCATTTTACATGCGTAGCAGCACTTCTCGCACTCTTGCCGGCAAGTTGTGCTCCTTGTACTTGAGCTCAAACACACCTAATACAACAAAGCAGGAGTAGGGTTTTACACCTCACGGTGGCCCGAACCTGGGTAAATTCCTTGTGTTGATTGTTGAATCTACTCTTTGTGCTTGCGCATCCCCACAGTCGACCGCAAAGGGGCCTCGATGGTCCCATAGATGGTCATACGCTTGACATCTTTGGTGTGCCAGGCAGGGGGGTCGCTTGCACGAACCTGATTCAGCAGTCTACGTGTCAGTTTCTCTTCTTCATCATCACAGTTGATGGCGCCCAAGAAGAAGGGTGCGGCCGCGGGAGCTCCTTCCACATTCAAGATGCCGTCCCAAGTGTCCGCAGGTGGCGCAGGCGGCACCGGTGGCGCAAGCGGAGCCGGCGGCGTGGGCGGTGGTGGTGGAGCTAGTCAGCTTCCTCACCACGATGGCGATCCGAGCCATCACACTGGAGATGGCGGAGGCGGTCACCATCAGCAACGCTCTGGCAAACACAGTCACCACAGCAACACCGTCCGGAGTAGTGCGAGCAAGGATCTAGTCGACGTGATGTCCAAGGACAGAGAGGCAACATCCAAGAAGGCCGCGACGGGATGCACACCGCGATCACCGCAAGATGGGCGCGACGCGCTTCCTCGCGACGCCGGATGTTCCAGACGACTACACGGCGAGACCCCGGTGCATCACACCCAAGGTGCTCATGGGCCGACACCACGCCAGCCCACTATTGGGCATGAGCCACGGCAGCAAGTTCGTGATGGCGCTCCTGCTGGCTCTGCCAGTAGTCGAGCGACGTCCCGTTCTTCGCTCCCAGCCATTCAAGCCACGGCAGCGGAAGCCATGGCGCGGGCACAAATGCTGTTGAATTTCCCTCCAGCTGCTGACAAGATGGATGAGTGGAGAGCCACCATCCAGAGCCTCATTGGGTTTGCGGAAGCCAGCAGATCACAACAGGCGGGACCTTCACAGCGTCCATTGAGCCATGCCGCAGATGCTGCGCCAACAGTGCAATCACCGCCGCAGAAACAACTTCAGCGACAACAGAAAACTCGCCGATCCGTTGAGCCCGATGGGGTATTGATGGCCTCTTCAGATCTGCGAGCACGACAAGACCAACGTCAAGTGCTGCGTGATAGGCGGGTGGAAGATGCCCGCACCACCATTGAACGGCGCCGGGAGGCGCGCCGTCAATCTGACGCGCACAACGGCCCAGCCGTCGATGAGCCTGCGCCCGGGGTTGGCGGATATCTACCTTACGAGGTTGGCTGCCCGGCCTTCACTCGTGAGCTGCGGCAAGTTTGCTGGCCGTCAACCCGGGCCTTCAAGCCAGAGTTCTTGGGCATCTATACGATCACCGTACAAGCTGCCGGGGGACGAGATGAGAAAGTTCTCGCCAACTATTTTCCGTTGGTACTCAAGCCCAATGTGAGATCTTGGCTGATGAACTTGCCGGAGGGCTCCATTTCTTCATGGTCCGATTTGTGCAATGAGTTCATTGGTACTTTTACCGAAGGCCACAAGGTTCCTGGTCAGCCCAGTGATCTACACGTAATCCCACAAAGAGATGACGAGTCTTTGCAGAAGTATATACAGAGATTCAGTCGCGTGCACCGCAACATTCCTGATGTTCACCCAGCTGCCATGATTGCTGCATTTCACACGAATGTGCGCAACCGTAGGATGCGGGAGGAGCTGAATATCCAGCAAGTCAAGACCATCAACGACCTCTATACATTGGAGACAAGTGTGCGCGGGCTGAGGAAGGAAGGAGGCTTCCCGGGGAGGATGCGGGCGCCGAAGTTGACTCCGAAGACGACGATGCCACCACCCCGAAGAAAAAGGGCCGAAAGCGCAACAGGAAGCGCAAAGGCAAGACAGTAATGGCCGTTGAGGGCTCCGGCAATGCTACCGCCGCCAAGAAAGCCCAGACGGAGAGCTCAACAAGGAAGCTTCCGGGTGCGCTGCCTGTCAGGAGGCCGCGGCGGGCAAGAAAGATGGCAAGACTAACGGACCATGTTGCAAGATTCACCGCACCAAGGGCCATGACCTCCAGGAGTGCCGGCTGGTTGAACAACTTGCCGAAAAGCAGAAGGTTGAATATGAAAATCACGACAAGGAGAAAGGCCAAGACGGTGCTGGGAGATCCAGCAAGAAGGGTCATGGTGGTCGAGGAGGTCGCCGCGGCAAGGCCAAAGAGCAGAAGGAAAAACTGCTCGAGGTCACGACAAGAAAGAAGAGGATGATGAGGATGATGACGAGGACGAAGAGGAGTCCAGCGAACATGAGTTCCAGAAAGCAACAGAAGCCATGTGCATTGACGGCGGCGCATCTTTGCACTCCTCTCACCGCGAACTCAAGCAGTGGGCACGTGAGGTCAATGCGGCAGAACCGGCAGTAGGTGCTCAGAAACCACTCAAATGGTCCCACACGCCCATCATTTTCGATGCTGAGGATCACCCTAATTGCACAACTGCGGTCGGGTGTTTGCCGTTGTTGGTTTCACCAACGATCCACAACCTCCAAGTCACGAAAATGCTGGTTGATGGTGGGGCCGGCCTGAATTTGATTTCACCAGATGTCATTAAGAGGCTGCAAATTCCTGATGAAGATCTTGAGCAGACGGGAACGTTTCAAGGGGTCAATCCGGGAAGGAGCCAGCCTAAAGGAAAAATTACTCTGCCGGTGACGTTTGGCGGTGAGTTGAATTATAGGACAGAGAAGATTGTCTTCGATGTCGTTAAGATTCCTCTGCCATACAATGGAATTCTTGGCCGCCCAGCTTTGGCGAAGTTTATGGCAGCATCACATTATGCCTACAACACGCTCAAGATGCTAGGGCCGATGGGTGTCACCACTATCAACTCTTACAAGAAAGATGCAGTCATTTGCGTCGACAAGCTTTACAGAGAGGCGGTTGCAGCATCTACCGCCAAGGCACCTGCTCCTGCTGACAAGAAGAAAAGCAAGAAAACTGGCAAGACCTCTGACAAGGCTTCCAAGAAGCACACTGTCGGAAGTCGGGCTCCGGGGACCCAAAGGTTCGAACACTGGGGTGAGCACATTCCTTCCTCCTCGTCCCCTACCACAGCTACGGCGAGAACGCGCTAGCGGGAGCGGGTCGCGGACTCGGCGGTTTACCCAGGTTCGGGCCACCTTGCGGTGTAAAACCCTACTCCTGCTTGGTTGTGATTGCTCAGGTGCGAAAGTACAAGATTTGGGCCGAAGACTTGATCCCTCCTACAGCAGCACCGTGCCCTCCTTTTATACCTGCCTTGGATCTCTTCCCCCGAAAACATTGGCGGGAAGGGTTGCCACACAACGGCAAGTTTGAAGGGGGACAGGGGCCTAGTCTATCCTGACAAAAGGTAGTCTTCGCCTGCAAAGCGACCATCCATGACGCGCCGGCGGGCTCGGGGATGACCTCCACCCTGCGCACCCGCCGTCTTCATCTTCTTTCACCGATCGGGCAACCTTTGGGGGTTGCTTTGGGAAATGGACAGCTGGCCTTGCTCCCTTAGCACAAAAGGGGAAAACCTCTCCATCCGCGCCTGCTGGCACGACCTCTGCCGCCGTTCGTCACCGCGCGCGTCACCCACGTGGTGGGCACGAGACCGCGCGATGGAACTGAATAGCACTTGTCTTGCATACCTTAGGGAGGGTGCCTTGGGAGGCAACCTTGGGAGGCCGCCTCGCGAGAGGGCCTCGCGAGGCTCTCGGTGAAGTTGTGGCTGAACCTTGCTTGCCTACTCCGGGAGGAGGGGTCCTCACGAGGCTAGGGCCTCATGAGGGGTCTTGCTCGAGGTGCCCGCTGATACGTCTCCAACGTATCTATAATTTTTCATTGTTCCATGCTGTTATATTATCAATCTTGGATGTTTTTATATACATTTACATCAATTATATATCATTTTTGGAGACTAACCTATTAACTTAGTGCCCAGTGCCAGTTGCTATTTTCTGCCCTGTTTTTGTTTTACAGAAAATCAATACCAAACGAAGTCCAAATGCCACGAAACTTTTTGGAGATTTTTTTCTGGACAAGATAAAAACTAGAAGCTTTGGGAGAACACCATATGACAGAGGAGGTGGCCACGAGCCACCAGGGCGTGCCTGGGGGGGAGGGCAGGCGCGCCCTAGTGCATCGTGGGCCCACCTCAGCTCCGTTTGACCTAATTCCACCACTATAAATTCAGGAAAAATCAGAAACCCTCAGGGGAGTCCACAAAATACTTTTTCCGCCACCGCAAGTTTCTGTTCTTGAGAGATCCCATCTGGAGGCCTTCTCCGGTACTCCGCCGGAGGGGGAGTCGATCATGGAGGGGCTCTACATCAACCTTGCTGCCCTTCCGATGATGCGTGAGTAGTTTACCAAAGACCTTCGGGTCCATAGTTAGTATCTAGATGGCTTGTTCTCTCTTTTTGATCTTTAATACCATGTTATCCTCGATGTTCTTGGAGTTCTATCCGATGTAATCACTTTTTGCGGTGTGTTTGTTAGGATCCGAGAATTGTGAGTTTATGATCAGATTAACCATGAATATATTTGAGTCTTTGCTGCACTCTTTTATGCATGATTATTATAGCCTCATATTTCTTCTCCGATCTATTGATTTGGTTTGGCCAACTAGATTGATTTATCTTGCCATGGGAAGAGGTGATTTGTAATGGGTTCGATCTTGCGGTGCTCAATCCCAGTGACAGAAAGGGACATGACACTTATATATCATTGCTATTAAGGGTAAAAAGATGGGGTTTATTCATACGTGAGTTTATCTTGTCTACATCATGTCATCGTTCTTAAGGCGTTACTCCGTTCTTTATGGACTTAATACACTAGATGCATGCTGGATAGCGGTCGATGTGTGGATTAATAGTAGTAGATGCAGGCAGGAGTCGGTCTACTTGTCTCGGACATGATGCCTATATACATGATCATTGCCTTGGATATCGTCATGATTATTTGCTTTTCTATCAATTTTCCAACAGTAATTTGTCTACCCACCGTATGCTATTTTCTCGAGAGAAGCCTCTAGTGAAAACTATGGCCCCCGGGTCTATCTAAATCATATTACTAAAACCCTAAAAATATTGCTGCCATTTTCTTTTATTTATTTTATTTTGTATTTTTGTTTCAATCTATCTGTCTATCACATACAATTAATCTTGCAATTTACCGCCGAGGGATTGACAACCCCTCGTTTGCGTTGGGTGCAAGGATTTGTTGTTTGTGTGCAGGTGCTGCTAACGAGGTGTTGCGTGATTCTCCTACTGGTTCGATAACCTTGGTTTCATAACCGAGGGAAATACTTATCTCTACTGTGCTGCATCATCCCTTCCTCTTCAGGGAAAATACCAACGCAAGCTACAAGTAGCAGGAAGAATTTCTGGCGCCGTTGCCGGGGAGACATCATCAACATCTATCAACTACCTTTGCATAAACTCTCATCTCCTTGCATTTGTTTTATTTTCCATTTGCCTCTCGTTTTCATCTCCCCCACTTCTAAAACATTTTTTACAAAAATACAAAAATATTTTCCATTTGCCTTTTTCTCGTTTCCTTGTTTGCTTGCTTGTTATCTTGTTTGCATAGTCACGATGTCTCAAGAAAATACAAAATTGTGTGATTTTTCCAATACTAATAATAATGATTTTATTTGTACTCTGATTGCTCCTCCCACCACTAGTGTGGAGACTTGTGATATTAATGCCGCTTTGCTAAATCTTGTTATGAAAGAACAATTTTCTGGTAGTCATAATGAAGATACTGCATCCCATCTTAACACTTTCGTAGAATTGTGTGACATGCAAAAGAAAAAAGATGTGGATAATGATATTGTGAAATTAAAATTATTCCCGTTCTCATTATAGGATCGTGCAAAAATTCGGTGCTCATCTTTACCACGAAATAGTATCGATTCTTGGGATAGGTGTAAAGATGCTTTTATTACCAAGTATTTTCCTCCCGCGAAAATTATTTCTCTTAGAAATCAAATTATGAATTTTAAGCAACTTGATCATGAACATGTTGCCCAATCTTGGGAGAGGATGAAATTAATGATAAGAAATTGCCCTACTCATGGTTTAAATTTATGGATGATCATACAAAACTTTTATGCGGGATTGAATTTTGTTTCTAGAAATCTTTTAGATTCCGCCGCGGGTGGTACTTTTATGGAAATTACTTTGGGGGAAGCGACTAAATTGCTTGATAATATTATGGCAAATTATTCACAATGGCATACTGAAAGAACACCTACTAGTAAAAAAGTGAATTCTATTGAAGAAATTAGTACTTTGAGTGATAAAGTTGATGCGCTTATGAAATTGGTTGCTAGTAAAAATACTCATGTTGATCCTAATGATCTGCCATCGTCCACTTTGATTGAGCAAAATAATGATCCCGTAGATGTGAATTTTGTCTCGCGAAACAATTTCAATAATAATGCTTAGAAAAAAGTCCATTTTACTACCCTGAAGAAAATGGGTTGTTCGCATAACCCCCTGAACTTTTTTTGGTTCACTTAACCCTCTAATCTAATCAATCCGGTTCAGAAATCGTCATTGGTGGGTTAGTAGGGTGGTTTTGCTGATATGGACAAAGTCAAAGCAGTATGTTGACTAGTGGGGCCATGTCGTAGCGCTATTGGCTATCGGCTTCCTCAAGCACGCCGGTGACATGCTTGTGGCGGCCACCGCCACGCTCTCATGTCTCCCTCCTCTGCCCTCCACCGCCACGCTCTCCCTTCTCCCTCCTTTGCCGTCCACCGCCACACTCTCCCTCTCCCTCATCCGCCCTCTTTCCCACATCCGCAACCATCTGAGAGCGCCCGAGCTTCGGTTAGCGGCCACCATGGTCATGCACATGCCGGAGAAAGCACAGAGCCACGCCAAGATGTACAGAACATCTGCCTCATTGCCCTCTTCAACTCCGCCTAATTCATTGTGTTGAGCCACCCCCAATCGAGCCTGGCATTGTCGTCTTCCTCACCACTACAGCCAGCCACCGCGCCTAAATTCGCCATCACCGGCATGCCCCCGACCTCCACGACCCCTTCCTTGACTTAGGACCACCTAGCACACCTTTTGGATAGATTTTCGGTGAGGCCCGCGACCCTAAGCCCCTTTCCCACAGGCCTGCGCTCCGGCCGCCGCCTTCGGCGTCCATGGCGTCACTGCAGAGCACCCCTGGTCTCCCTTCCTGCACCAACACCCCCAAGGTGAGCCCCTGCTCCTCTGGGCCTCTCTGTTCCCTCATTCATCTCTATAGACAACTCGCATCATGCGCCCCGTAGCCGTGCCGCCGCCACTAGAGGTCCTTACCGGACATGCTCTGGCCCCTCCTGAGCACGCCCAACCTCTCGGTCGGACGCGGCACTGCTCCATTAGCCCATAGGGCCAAGCCCTGGTCCAAATTGACGCCAGGACGGCCATTCCTTGCGTCACCGTAGCAGTAACGGCGGCGGCGCAGGAGTAATGGCGGCGGCGGCCACCTGACAACATGTTCCCACTAGTCAACAAACTGCTTTGACTTTGTCCATGTCAGCAAAACCACCTTACAAACCCACCAATGATGATTTCTGAATGAGATTGATTAGATTAGGGGGTTAAGTGAACCGAAAAAAAGTTCAGGGGGTTATGCGAACAACCCATTTTCTTCAGGGTAGTAAAATGGACTTTTTTCTAATGCTTATAGTGGTAATTTCAATGCTAGACCATTTTCTGGAAATTCCTCTAACAATTATGGCAATCCTTATGGTAATTCTTATAATAATAATAATAGGATGCCCTCTGATCTTGAAAGTAATATTAAAGAATTTATTAATGCTCAAAAAGTTTTCAACACTACGATAGAGGAAAAATTGAGTAAAATTGATGATATGTCTAGGAGCATTGATAGAATTATTCATGATGTGGAAAATCTTAAGACTAAAATTTTGCCACCCAAAATTGATATTAGTGAATCAATTAAAGCTTTATATGTCTCCATGGATGAGAGTAAGAAAAGAACCGCCATGCTAAAAGCTAAACGAGAATTTTTAGAAAAAGCAATTCCTCCCGGTTTCTATCATAGTAATGTTGAGGATATTAAAATGATTGGTTTTTCATCTATTGATTCTTTGTTTAGCAATATAAAACTTGATGAAAAGGGGACTGAAGAAGAGTCAACTTTAGCTAGTAGGCGTTCCCATAATTCGGAGGGTGAAAATCTTAATGAAAAAATTACTAAAAGTGGCTTTGGAGAGGTAAAAACTTTAAATAGCGATGTGCCCACTCTCTTGGATTACAAAGATTTTAATTATGATAATTGTTCTTTGATTGAGTGCATTTCTTTGTTACAATCCATGTTAAATTCACCCAACGCTTATGAGCAAAACAAGGCTTTTACTAAACACATCGTAGAAGCGATGATGAAAGCGTTAGAAGAAAAGTTAGAACTAGAGATTTCAATTCCTAGAAAATTATATGATGAATGGGAACCCACCATTAAAGTCAAAATTAAAAATTATGAGTGCAATGCTTTATGTGATTTGGGTGCTAGCGTTTCCACAATTCCAAAATCTCTATGTGATGTGCTAGGTTTTACCAATATAGATGAATGTTCTCTTAATTTGCATCTTGCGGATTCTACTATTAAAAAACCAATGGGTAGAATTAATGATGTTCTTATTCTTGCAAATAGAAATTTTGTGCCCGTTGATTTTATTGTTCTTGATATTGAATGCAATTCTTCTTGCCCCATAATACTTGGTAGACCGTTCTTACGAACTATAGGTGCTGTTATTGATATGAAAGAAGGGAATATAAAATTTCAGTTTCCACTAAAAAGGGGGTGGAACATTTCCCTAGGAAGAAAATTAAAGCACCATATGAATCAATTATGAGGGCCACTTATGGAATCAACTTGAAAGATGACAATACTTGAAACTATGCATTATGCCTAGCTAGGGGCATAAAACAATAGCGCTTGTTGGGAGGCAACCCAGTGAATAAAATAATTTTTTTCTGTTATTTTGTGTTTTCATGTTTAAGTTACTGGTATGATTGTTTTTTGTGTTTTTAGTTAGTGTTTGTGCCAAGTAAAGCCTTTAGGATGATTTGGAAGATAGTATAATTGATGTTGTTTGGAAAACAGAAAGTTTTGTGTCCAGTGCCTGAATTGTGTTTCTGTACTGGAGCGTCATAAAAATCTGAAATTTTTACAAAGTATTGTATATGAATTGCCCACGTTTTCCTAATTGTTTAGAATTTTTGGAGTTACAGAAGTATGGCTTTTAAATAGATTGCTACAAACTGTTCTGTTTTTGACAGATTCTGTTTTTGATGCACTACTTGCTTGTTTTGATGAATCTATGGATTGTATCGGGGGGTATAAGCCATGGTGAAGTTAGAGTACAATAGGTATAATGCAAAAATAAAATATGAATGGGTTTGCAACAGTACTTAGAGTAGTGATTTATTTTCTTATACTAACGGATCTCACCAAGGTTTTGTTGAGTTTTGTGTGATTGAAGTTTTCAAGTTTTGGGTGAGATCACGATGGATGAAGGAATAAGGAGTAGTAAAAGCCTAAGCTTGGGGATGCCCGAGGCACCCCAAGGTAATATTCAAGGAAGACTCAAGCGTCTAAGCTTGGGGATGCCCCGGAAGGCATCCCCTCTTTCTTCTACCAACCATCGGTAATTTTACTTGGACCTATATTTTTATTCGTCACATGATTTGTGTTTTGCTTGGAGTGTCTTGTATTATATGAGTCTTTGCTTTGTTTGCTTTTTAGTTTGTCACAATCATCTTTGCTGAACACACCTATCTTGAGAGAGCCACACGTTTATCATCATTTGTTAGCATACTCTATGTGCTTCACTTAAATTTTTTAAGCTAGGCAGTTGCTCTAGTGCTTCACTTAAATCTTTTTGAGCATGGTGGTGGCTATATTTTGAAGAAATAAACTCCCATGCTTCACTTATATTATTTTGAGAGTTGATTGGAATTTTGAAGAAATGAATTCTCATGTTTCACTTATATTATTTTGAGAGTTGATTGAAATTTTGAAGAAATGAATTCTCATGCTTCACTTATATTATTTTGAGAATTGATAAGATTGAAATTTTGAAGAAATATTTGCACTCTGATGCTTCACTTAAATATTTTTGAGAGTTGATGATTGTAACGGTAATTTGCACAAGATATGAATTTGGCCCCAAAGTGATGAACATTCAAGAGGGATATAATAAAAACTTTCATATAGATCATTGGATATGATAAGTGTGATTCCTTGCAACAATTTTGCGATATGGAAATGATAATATGTGAGTCATGTTAGTGAGTAATTGTGATTTAGTAAGAATATTAGTGTTAAGGTTTGTGATTCCCTATGCATGCACATCAAGTCAATAGTTATGCAAAGAAATTACATCCTACTTATGGTGCATTATTCGGTGTTAGTTATGTTCAATGCATGTTTATGACCGTTTTTGTTTTTTGGTTGGTTGCTTCTCAATCTTTTGCTAGCCTTCATTTGTACTAAGCGGAAATACTGCTTGTGCATCCAAACTCCTTAAACCCAAGTTGTGCCAAATGAGTCCACTATATCTACCTATATGCGGTATTTCAATGCCGTTCCAAGTAAATTCGCGTGTGCCAACTCTAATTTTCAAAATAATTTTTCCGTTTTGTGTGCCCGTAGCGCTCATGAAGCGGCAGGGGGTGGCCATTATTTTCCATGCTAGGTGTGTTATTCTCACGATGAGTGTTTATTCACTTGTCATTGCACGAGAGAGTGGCTGGTAATAGGGATGCCCAGTCCCACAATGAAATCAAAAATTAATAACAACAAAATTCCTTGGAAAGTGTTGGTTTGGAGGGCACCCGTGGATACGGCTAGCCATGGATTGTGAAAGAATGGTGGAAAGGAAATAAACTTTACTTTCTGTTTGGGAACCGCCTATGATGTGTCTAGCATGTAAAATATTGGGAATTCTCGGTCGTTTTCGTTGACAGGAAAAGCATGCCTCTAAAAATATTTTTATCTCTTTAATTTAAGCTTTGAGCTCTGGCACATTTGACAAATGTCTGCTTCCCTTTGTGAAGGGCCTATCTATTTAAGCTTTGAGCTCTGGCACATTTTTATTTTATTTGAGTCTCCATCTTCTCTTACAAAAGCACCAACTAGAGAGCACTATTGTCATACTTGTGCATTGGATGTAGCTAATATTTGAATGTGTTTCATGAATGGATCAATGATTGAGCATAATGGGCTAGGGATAACTTTCTTTAGCGTTGATATTTTGAAAGACTTGGTTGCTTGTTAGCATGCTTGAGTATTTATATCTTCATGTCAAATTATAGTCTATTGCTTTGAATCATTCAAGTCCAATGTCCATGCTATAAAAGAAAAGAATATGTGATAAATATGATAGGCAACATTCCACATCAAAAATTCTGTTTTTATCATTTACCTACTCGAGGACGAGCAGGAATTAAGCTTGGGGATGCTGATACGTCTCCAACGTATCTATATTTTTTTATTGTTCCATGCTGTTATATTATCAATCTTGGATGTTTTATATACATTTACAGCAATTATATGTCATTTTTGGAGACTAACCTATTAACTTAGTGCCTAGTGCCAGTTGCTGTTTTCTGCCCTGTTATTGTTTTACAGAAAATCAATACCAAACGAAGTCCAAATGCCACGAAACTTTTTGGAGATTTTTCTCTGGACAAGATAAACACTAGAAGCTTTGGGAGAAGACCAGATGCCAGAGGAGGTGGCCATGAGCCACCAGGGCGCGCCTGGGGGGGGGGGGGCAGGCGCGCCTTGGTGCCTCATGGGCCCACCTCAGCTCCGTTTGACCTAATTCCACCACTATAAATTCAGGAAAAATCAGAAACCCTCAAGGGAGTCCACGAAATACTTTTTCCGCCGCCGCAAGTTTCTGTTCTCGAGAGATCCCATCTGGAGGCCTTCTCCGGTACTCCGCCGGAGGGGGAATCGATCACGGAGGGGCTCTACATCAACCTTGGTGCCCTTCTGATGACGCATGAGTAGTTTACCAGAGACCTTCGGGTCCATAGTTAGTAGCTAGGTTGCTTCTTCTCTCTTTTTGATCTTCAATACAATGTTCTCCTCGATGTTCTTGGAGTTCTATCCGATGTAATCACTTTTTGCGGTGTGTTTGTTGGGATCCGATGAATTGTGAGTTTATGATCAGATTATCCATGAATATATTTGAGTCTTTGCAGCACTCTTTTATGCATGATTATTATAGCCTCATATTTCTTCTCCGGTCTATTGATTTGGTTTGGCAAACTAGATTGATTTATCTTGCCATGGGAAGAGGTGCTTTGTAATGGGTTCGATCTTGCGGTGCTCAATCCCAGTGACAGAAAGGGACATGACACGTATGTATCGTTGCTATTAAGGGTAAAAAGATGGGGTTTATTCATACGTGAGTTTATCTTGTCTACATCATCTCATCGTTCTTAAGGCGTTACTCCGTTCTTTATGGACTTAATACACTAGATGCATGCTGGATAGCGGTCGATGTGTGGAGTAATAGTAGTAGATGTAGGCAGGAGTCGGTCTACTTGTCTCGGACGTGATTCCTATATACATGATCATTGCCTAGGATATCGTCATGATTATTTGCTTTTCTATCAATTGACAAACAGTGATTTGTCTACCCACCGTATGCTATTTTCTCGAGAGAAGCCTCTAGTGAAAACTATGGCCCCCGGGTCTATCTAAATAATATTACTAAAACCCTAAAAATATTGCTGCCATTTTATTTTATTTATTTTATTTTGAATTTTTGTTTCAATCTATTTATCTATCACATACAATTTAATCTTGCAATTTACCGCCGAGGGATTGACAACCCCTCGTTTGCGTTTGATGCAAGGATTTGTTGTTTGTATGCAGGTGCTGCTAACGAGGTGTTGCGTGATTCTCCTACTGGTTCGATAACCTTGGTTTCATAACTGAGGGAAATACTTATCTCTTCAGTGCTGCATCATCCCTTCTCTTCGGGGAAAATACCAACGCAAGCTACAAGTAGCACCCGCTGATGGGCCACCTATTGGGCTGCCGCCCAGTGTAGCGCTCTGGGTCGCAGGCATACGGGCTATGATACCCTGGGTTCCACAGGCCCGACAGTACCCTCGGGCCCGCAGCGCGCATGTTCCCGCCTATTCGGCGGCGAAATGGCATGGGCCCTAACCACCTGCGGGCCAAGCGCGACGCGTGGCGCACGACGTGACGGGGGACGCCCCCACTTCTCCCACGACGCCTCGGTAACTTCCCGCGCTGACATAAAGCCTGCCCGCGCGCGACGCGAGACCATCATTGCCATCCTTCACGCATCCCGTCTCCCTACGTCTTCCTTCTTGCGCATAGCTCCCCCTTCCTCTCCTGAGGCTTCGTCGCCCTAGATCTTGGCCGTACCGCCATGGCGCCCCGTGGTAGGAAGGGGAAGGCGACGGAGGCGGCGGTCATGGGGGTGGTGCCGGAGCCTGCTCTGGGTAGGCCCACGATCGTCAACGCCGAGGGGCTTAGCAAGGTGCTTCCGATGACAGCAGCTGCCTCCAATGAATGGGGGGCCACTCGAATCTGGCCAGCTTCGCGCCCGACCGCTGACCTCGACGCTACCTCCGCCATCCTCTACCTTCATACACTCTTCGCCGGCCTGCTGCCGCCGTTCTCTGATTTCTTCAACGCCGTTCTTTCGCACTACCAGGTCCATGCGCTGCATCTCGAGCCGAACTCCGTTCTTCTTCTTTCCGCCTTCGCCTTTTTATGCGAGGCTTTCCTGGGTCTGACGCCCTCAGTGGCGCTCTTCCGCCACTTTTTCAGTCTGAGGCTGTCAGCGGCGGACCAATGTTTCGGGTGTTCCTCGTTCCGCATCGTAGAAGGGACGACAGGCGATGGCATTGACATGAGGCTCACCAAGGAGGTAGAGGGCTACAGGCGGCAATGGGTGTACGTGGACGCAGCCCAATTCAGCCCCCTGCTGCAGCTGCCGAGGGCTCCGGCGGTGAGAAGCTCTAGATGGGGGCATGAGAGGCTCGCCGACCCGAGGCTGGCGCGGGTGTGGAAGAGGTTGGCCGAGCTGAGGGCCGCGAAGGTAACAGTGGTCACAGTCGTGAGGGAGTTTCTTCACCGGCGCATCGCTCCCCTCCAGCGACACTCCTGCCTGATGTGGGCCTTCACCGGCCCGGAGGACCCGATGCGACTGAGCGCGGACAGCTTGCTGCCAGAGGTGCTGAACGAGGTGCTCCACACCCTGACTGGCAAGGAGGCGGGTGAGCCACCCAGGGACGGGCTCCCCTTGTACCACTACAAGAATAAGGTGGCGCTGGCCGGCGCAATGCCGCGCTTCGACCAGTGGGGGCTGCTTCCAGAGGGCCTTGAGGGGCCCTGGGATAACCCTTTGTTGGTGGTTCCTGGCTCGGGGAACCGTGGCGACGCCGGGGCCTCGGCGGGCGACGCGGAGGACGGCGGTGGCCCATCCCAACGGACTTGCCGCCAACTCATCCGCAGGCTCGGGGACGACGAGGACATCGCCCCGCCTGGGGCCGCACTCGCCGTACTCATCAAGACGGGGGGCGTGGGGAGCCCCCGTGCGGCGGCCGTGGAGCCGCGAACCGCCGGGGGTGGCGCCGAGGGTGGATCCCGCGGTCCCCCCGTGGAGGAGGCCGGTGCTGAAGTCAAGGCCACCAGGCCTCCGGGCCCTGCCTCGGGAACCAGTCGCGAGAAGGGGCCCCGCGAGGATGGCGGCGGCAGCGCCTTGCTGCGGCCGTTGAAGAGGAGGAAATGGGTAGCCAATGATGAGTAAGCATCTGCCTTCCCTTCCCTTGTATCTGGCGCGCCGCATGTGCCTGAGTCTTTGCTATATACAGGACCTCGCCAAGCAAGAAGAAGAAGAAGAGGACCCCCAGCCTGGTGGGGGCCGCGCCGCCGGTCGCCGGGGCCGAGGGGCGTGAGAAAAGCGCACGCCATCTCGACTCCAGGGCCGGGATCACGAAGGCAGAGGGGCAGGTGGCCCCTCCTGAGCCGCTGGAGAACGTGGCTCGGGAGGCAACCTCGGGAGGCGTTCTCAGGAGGCGGCTCCGCAGTCCCTAAGGCGCCCACCGCAGGGGTGGACGTCGTGACGGTAGAGGCGGAAACACCCGCTCTCCCACCGTGCATCGCGGGCGGCTGGTGCGCGGAGCTTCCACCCGGGGGGTGCCGATCCCGTAGCGTGCTCCACCACGGCACGACGAGGGGGAGGCCCCTGCGAGCCCCCCGCTCCTGTCGAGCGGTGCCGAGCCCTCACGAGCCACGATGGCGGAGGGCGACGAAGTGCCAGACCTGGACTAGGCCCTGGCGCTTGTGAGCAGCCGCACCATGGTCAGGCGTGGGGCCTTACGGAATGCCACGACCGCGCTAGGCCAGCTCGGGGCAGAGCTTCAGGTTTTAGAGGCGCGCCTTGCTGAAGAGTGCCTACGTCTGGCCCAAGGGTGGCATCCTCTTGAAGTTGCTGTTAAGCTGGGCCAGCGCCAGAACGAGGCCGCTCACTCGATAGGCGAGAAGGCCGCCGCCGAGGCGAAGGAGGCCAGCGAGCGCGCTTTCCAAGAGGCCGAGGCGGCAGACAGGCGGCGCGAGGCGGCGGAGGCCCGCGGGAAGGAGCTCCTGGACCAGAACACTGCGCTGGAGTGGCAGCTCCAGGCGCGAAAAAATGCCATTTCTTCCCGCGAAGAGGAACGACGTCCGCGCAGGACCTGGAGCGTGAGCGGCTGGAGGTGCTGGAACGTGAGGTAGCCGCCGCTCAGAGCTCCTACGCCCAACACCTGGACAAGGCCAACGCCAATCTGGCGGCCAAGGAGAAGAAGATTAAGGAGGATGCCGATAGGAGGGCTGCGCAGAGCCGCATGGCGCTTGCCGAGGAGCACAACAAGAAACTGAAGCTGCAGGAGGACCGCTTCAAGGAGAGGTGCAAGGAGCTCCAGCACGAGATCGCGGTCCTTAAGGAGGTGCTGACCGAAGCGGAAACCCGACGAGAGACCGCGCTGAAGGCCCAGGCCAATGCCGAGGCCGAGCTGGCCTCCCTCTAGCAGCAGGTGGGGGGTGTCGCCGCCATCGTGGAGCAGGCGAGGGACGAGGCGGCTCGAGGGCGGGGGCGGCAGCTCGAGCTCTCCAAGATGTTTTGCACCCTCGAGCTTCGAGCCCGCCGCGCCTTGGACTCCATTTGCAAGGAGGACGTCAGCAGCCCCCTCGAGGCCCACGATGCCAGCTACATCGACTTCTTCACCAAGCTCGTGGAGCGGCTCGAAGTCAGCGCCAAGAAGATGGACGGGATCGTCAAGGAGGAGTGCCGTGATCTCCTCACGCAGGCAGCGACGCGCATCTTCAGCCACCTTCTCCACGCTGACCCCAACTTCAACTTCGACAAGGTGATAGCTCACGTCCCGGAGGAGCTCCGCGGTGACCTCGGGAAGGCAGTGGAAAACCACGTGGACGCATTGCACGCGCAGTTCGCCCACGGCAACAGCGAGAGCTCAGGCGGAGCCGAGGAAGGTGAAGACGATGACGGCAGCAGCAGCGGTGATGGCGACGCGTCCTCTTAGGCCCTCCCCTCATTATCCTGCGCATAGTTAACTGTGGCCCCGTGGGGGTGTGAAGATAATGACTTTTGCTTCAGTACATTATGACTTGCTATAACGAACACTTGTGCCCTCATGAAGCTTTCTCTTGAGGCCTGTTTTTTCTCTTTTGGCTTGCCTTTTGTGCTCTACGTCATCAGGGCCCAGCCCCCGAGCGGGCTACAGCCGCCACTGGTATGCTAGGACTCGTGCCTGAGCAAGGCCAGGAGGCGTAGGGCTCCAAGGGCGGTAAGAGCTCCCGAGGCGCGATGCTCAGGCAGCCCCCCTTTGACGTGCAAGCGGCTCGCGACATGAGAAATGCCAGCGCTCAGCGAGGTTGCTAGAAGGGAAAGCTTGGGAGATGGTGAGGGTGGCTCGCGAGGTAGTAGACTTCGCTTTGTGGAGGGTAGCGTCTAGTGGGCCGCCACTTGTAGGGTGTGCCTTGCGGGGTTTCCGCTCGCGAAGTCCCCTGCCGAGATGGCCGTCACAGGTTGGCTCCCGAGGCAGGGCCTGTGAAGCTTCCTGAGGCTCAAGGGGGCGTCCTTGTAACACCCTGATTTTTGGCCCTAGCTTTTTCTTTTGGATTTCTTCGAATTTTTATTTGGATAAGCCTTTTTCCGTGGCTATGTGGTCTTAAAACCTGGGGAGATCATCTCTTCTTCCTCTCCCAAGTGGCTTGCCACTCTCAAATTCATCCCAAGACCATGTCATTCCCATCTTAGCCCAACCCCAATTATTATTTCCTGGGAATATTCCTTTTTCCATTAAAGGAATAACCCTGTTTGCCCTAGGTTGTGAAGCAACCTATATTTTTGTCTTTCCTAAAATTACCACAAACTTCTCATAAATTCTTTGGATCAGATCTTCCACAAATATGTCAAAGCCCATCCTTGCCTAGTTCAAAAATAATGCAGTAATATTCATTTCCTATTCTGTCCAGTATGGCACTTTGTGAAGGAAGTGCTATTTATCTTTTCTTGATTGCCTTCAAAATTTTTGGGCACTCTCTCATATCCAAATAATTGCCACATGCCAAAATTCAGCCTCATTTGCCTAGTAAATCTTCCTCAACAAATTTCCAAAGTTTCTGTCCAGAGAGAAGCTTTGTGAAGGAAGTACTAGCGAGGCTAATCCAAATGAGTTGAAATTTTGGCAGATCATCTATATGATCAAATCATTACTCTCCACTAAATTTCATCTCCATCCAACAATCTATGTGAGCACACCATCCAATCCTTGTTTCTGGTCATAATTTCAGTTTGTGAAGCAACTATAATTTTATTGCTTCATAAATTCTGAAATTAATCCAGGACCTAAATATCCCTATGTACTTTGAGCATGCCAAAATTCATATCATTTTGTTAAGTCATTTTCTCCACAAAATTCCCCCAAGTTTCTGTCCAGTGTGGGGCATTGTGAAGGAAGTACCATTTATATTCATGAAAATGGTATGAAATTTTTACAGTGTCTTCATCTGCCCAAATCATCATCCTCCACCAAATTTCAGACCTATCCAACACTCCATGTGAGTGCAGCTTCATGATCTATTTTCTTGACCAAATTATGTAGTTGTGAAGCAACTATGATGAATCCTGGTCCAACTCCTTTCATATTTCACAGGATTGCAGTCCTTCCTACCCAAAACTCCTATGACATCCTAGTTAGTCCTTATCCCATCCCATTTGACCACATCTTCATGCCCAAGTTTGCTACAGCAAACTTCAGATGATCACTCCCATCAGCCCACAGTTGATTTCTTCGAGCCATCACTTCATAGAGGCCCCAAGTTGAAAGGACTACACTCTAGACACCTTTTGCCAGGCATACATGCCCTCCTATTGCCAATGCACATGGTGACCACGCGGGTTGGCATGCGTTTGGCGCGCTCTGCGCGTCGGCTAGCTCCGGGCACTGCCCTTCCGGCCGCTCCCGCGCGTCCCACCATGTCTACAGCATCGCCCTCACTCCCCTGCATCCACGTAGCCTCTCCTCTGCCCCTCCCGACGTTGGCCGGACGCAGACACGGCGTGCCCGCGTGGGAACAGTGTCACAAAGGTGCCCCTTGCCCCACACGGTGCGCCGCAGCTTTGCCCGCGTGCCTGGCACCCCACTAACTCCCTCTCCCGTCGCCCTCGTTGGCCCCAGCATGCCCACCCTCTTGCCAGAGCTCTGTCCGCGTGCCCTTGGCGGCACCCGAGTTCGGCATCTCCTCCCCTACCTATATAAGCCCCTCCCGACCCTCTCCGAGCTCACCATCCTCCTCTCCTCATTCCCAGCAACACCCCCAGCCCTCTCAAATCACCCCGGAGCTCCTCCTTGCTCGCCACGGCCACCATGGCCGCCGTCGGCCGCCGCTCAAATTCGAGCACCTCAGCTCCTACCTCCCCAGTCTTCCACCTCCAGAGGACCTCCACCACCCCCTAGACCCTCCTCGCGGCTCGTTTCCTTTCTCTCCGTGGCCGTAGTGACCGTGCCCATCGGGCCAAGCCGCCGTCTGCCGCGAGCAAGGCAGCTGCCGTTCTGTAGCTCCCCAGCGACTGTGCGGTGCCTGGATGGATGTGGCACAACGTCCTGAGCACGCCCGTGTGCTGGACGCCGCCGTTGGTAGCCGGAGTCGCCGGGGGGAGCGCCGGCGCCAGGCCCCCTCCTCGGCCGAACGCGCAAGCGGGAGAAGGACGAAGGGCCTGCAAGCGGGGCCCACTTGTAAGCCTCTAGCGCTGACTCAGGCGGCCCGTTGACCTGTTTTAAGTGGAAACGTATTCGTGAGAATACGTTTTCCGCTTAAGAAAGCATACTCCATCGCTGCTTTGGGGTGGAATACGTTTTCGTTGTTTAGAAAGCGTATTTCAGAAAGTGTGCTTTCACTTCTCTAAATGCGTATTCCCACAAAGTACGCTTTCTGTTTTAACCAGCCGGCCGAAACTGTTAAGTTGTGGACGTTCACCCGTTAAGCGCAGAAATGAACACTTTTTATTTGTTTTTCTGTCTAACGAACAAACGGCCACAACTTTTTAACCGTGACTCCGAATAAGGTGATTCCATAGCCCACGATCTCAGTTCGTCGATCCCGTTCTGTTGCTATCATTTTCACCATGTTGTAACATTCTGAAAATGACCATTTTGCCCCTGCCCATATTCAGCCCCCTCCGAGAGGGAAACGCTTCCGGCAAATTTTTCCACGAGTATCTCACACTTCTCCCCGGTGAATTCTTCATCCCCAGGCAAGCCACAACAGCCACTTGCATGATGGCATTGCAGTAGCCATGGTTTCCACTTGAACATTTAAATAATTTGTGTATGCTTTATATGCTTGAAAATCGATGCTCATGCTATGGCCATGTTAAGCTGCAGCTATTCAGTTAAATGATTATTTGCTAGTATTATTCGCATGGTCAATTCTTGTAAGCATTTCATTTGCTAGTGATAATGTTGTGCTCACATAAATATTTATCATTTGTATGATAACACTAGTGATATTCTTGATCATCGCTATGCCATGCTCATTTGCATCTAGTAGAGGAAATGATTTATTGTTGATGCTGTTATGACATATGTTAAATGGTTATGTTGCCCATCCAAGGTTACATGGATATCATGCTCATATGCAATGTTATTTCATCATGTTATATTATTATGACTCAGCTCATCACCATTCAATTTAAACCTAACATTAATCAAACTTGAACAAATCTGTTGGCTGCGTCATAGTGCCATCGAATCGAGCTGACCAGTGCAGCCACACTTGCCGTATGGGGGGCCCTAATTTGGTCTATTGTCATGCCTCTCGTCGGTGCCTCCAACTAGGGAAGGTTATGTGCGCGCGCTACCCTGATCAGGTAGGCAGCCATAAGCCTTGAGTGCCCGAGTTGTATGGATTTCCGATGTCCCCGTTTGGGACGGTTTGTTTTGTTTTGGCCACGGCGGTGGCAGCCACGAAGGTGGCGGATGTCACGAGTTGACATCGGGGCTACCTAGGACATAGCCCAAAGGGGAGTTTGTCGGAGTGGCCGGGATAGTGTCATGCTATAGATTGGTTTTGTCAGAATGTCATTGGTCCACCCGAATGGGAGCACGAGGCCCTGAATTCCGTGGTGTGGGTACAGTGTACTAACCTCGGTAGAGTGTATAACCTATCGATAGCCGCGTCCTCGGATATGGACACAGTTCATAGTAGGTCACACTATGGGTCAACAGAAATAATAATGTGGATAATAAACAACCCCGGTTCCATGCGGAAAGAAGTTGGTTGATCTTTATGTGGTCACGCGATGATCACAGGTAGAGATCAAGCTCCGTGTGGTCATGTGATGATCATGATGGTATAGTTGATACCGAGCTTGGTTGATCCTGAGGTGATCGTGTGATGTTCACGATGGTAAGTCTGAGACACATGGTGGTTATGAGATAACCTCCAAGATGAGTAAGTTGGTCCGAGGGACCTTAAACACCGACCCCCTCTCATGCTAGTGCTAGTATCATCATGTTCATATCATGAATTATATGTACCTGTCATGCTCATGTTGTTCTAGTAGCATTGTGTTCATCATTAATGATTAATCTGTAAATGCCATGTTGTTGTTTGTCTTGATTGCTTTGGTTGATGTGAGCTTGCAAGTACATTCAAAGTACTCACCTGGCGTGTCATGCCAGATTGTAGGTCATGCCGTGATTGATTGTTTGTCGAGGATCCCGTGGTTGCGCTGTAGGATGCGTCCCAGCCAGAGTCCCTGCGGAGTGGAGTTCATCACCGTCGTCGTTGTTCCGCTTCTAGAAGTTATTCCGCTGAGATGTTCCGCTGCTAGCATAGAGCTACCTTAGCAGGCATAGCGTCGCCATGCCGATGTAATCCTTTGTAATATCAGACCCTGGTACTCATATTATTTGTAATAAGGAGCTGATTTGTTCTATGCCAAGCACTGCCCTATTCCAGAAGACTTGATCTCTGGGCTGGAATACGGGGTGTTCCAGTCTCTCTGAGTCGGGGTGCCACAGCGCTTGGTATCAGAGCCATGTTTGGCTGTAGGACGCCCTAGTCAGCGCGAGCGTTAGAAACTGGTACTTCAGATTCTACCTTGCTTGCTGCATTTGTTTGCTGCATAGCATGCATATAGACTCACTATCTTGTCGCTAACGATCTTATGTTGTGAGTGTAGGTGGCATCGGTTTTGATCCACTACTTGCACCCTCCTGTTTTGCATACTTCCTCTTTGGTGTTTGGTGTCATCTCTGTCCCAGCGGAGTGATGCCGAGGTACCTAGTGATGTCGATCTCTTACATGATTGATGCACAGGTATCGCACCAATATATTTTCTCCAGCCATCCCTATAGCTTCGGCGATAGACATGCTTCTATCCCGGATCTTGCCATTCAACTTGCCGCTTTGGCAACCCTTACTGATCTTTGCTATCAGAAAAGGGCAATGCCAGCAGACCCGGTCTTCCACCACTACTTTATCACTCATTCCCTGGACGAGTACGGTTCCCTTCCGTACGCTTGATGATGATGTGGTCGTGACATCTGTGTTCCGCTACATGATCACTGAGTCCGTCCTCACCGCTAAGCCATCCAGATGCAACCGGTGCTGAGCCAGCGCTTGGTGTAGCTCTGTTTACACCAATCTCTCCACACGCTAATCCACTTTCGTGCACACCGCCACAACATGTTAGATCGCAATACCGGAGTTCCCGCGAGATGTGTGTGCTTAAGTAGGCATGCATATTGGTGTGAATAGCAGTAAAATGTGATGTTGCTTGATGCTTTGTGTGCTTTTGTTTCAGTCATTTCTTTTGCTTCTTTCTTTGGGCCTTCGGTGTTGCCTTACTTCCCCTTATGAAAGTTGCTCATCAACCGACACCGGACCCGAAGAAACAGTGAGGAGTTCAAATATTTAGAAGCTCAGCTAAGCATTATGGACTTCTCAGTCGACTGCATTATTTTGGGAATATCTGGTCTGACTGCAAATGACATCCTGGAGTGATTACCAACATCAAGTTTACAACAGTGGTGCAATCTTCACATCAGTAATGATTAAATCAGCCAGAAGACAAGTGGTGTGCAAGACCAACAGTATATTATCAGTCAAAGGAATATCAAAGGTGTATATATATATGGCATTTGATACGTCTCCAACGTATCTATAATTTATGAAGTATTTATGACATGTTTACAACAATTTTGTATGATTTTGGTGCACTTTTATGTGGCTTTTATATGATTTTCATGGACTAACATATTGACCTAGTGCCCAGTGTCACTTGCTGTTTTCTGCTTGTTTTTGGTTTTCCAGAAAATCCATATCAAATGAAGTCCAAATGCAGCGAAACTTTTTAACGATTTTTTCTGGAAGGAAAGAGACCCAGGAAGCTTCGGAGGAGCAACAGAAGAGTCACAGGGGCGCCACAAGCCACCTGGGTGCGCCTGCCCCCCACCCCCCAGGCGCGCCCTGGTGCCTCGTGGCCCCCCTGTGGCACCTCTTTGCGTGATTCCAACGCTGAAAAATCATATCTATTCAGAAACCCCCGAAAGTTAACCTAGATGAGTTTTTACGCCGCCGCAAGCCTCTGTACCTCCATGATCTAATCTACAGCCCTTTTCCGATACCCTGCCGGAGGGGGGGAATCATCACCGGAGGCCATCTTCATCATCCCGGCGGTCTCCATGACGAGGAGGGAGTAGTTCACCCTCGGAGCTGAGGGTTTGTACCAGTAGCTATGTGTTTTATCTCTCTCTCGTGTTCTTGATTTGGCACGATCTTGATGTACCGC
This sequence comes from Elymus sibiricus, assembly GCA_039707655.1. Lineage (NCBI taxonomy): Eukaryota > Viridiplantae > Streptophyta > Magnoliopsida > Poales > Poaceae > Elymus > Elymus sibiricus. The sequence goes on from CM077672.1 coordinate 396,427,952, forward strand.
GAGCTTTGTTAATATAGTTGGATCATATGGTGTTTCTCCCTCTCTATCTTGTTGTGATGAATTGAGTTTTTCCCTTTGAGGTTTCACTATTATCGGATTGAATTCTTTTATGGATTTGAGAACACTTGATGTATGTCTTGCATATGAATACCCATGGTCACAATGGGGTATTATATTGATTCACTTGATATATGTTTTGGCACTCAACTCGCGGATTCCCGAGGTGATATTGGGGTAATCATTGCATAGGGGTTGATGCACGTTTTCATCCTACTTTCTCCGATAGAAACTTTGGGGGTGCTCCTTGGAGTTCTTTCTGTGGATTGAATATTATGATCTGAAGTTGTTTGATGCATATCATATAATCAACTCACGGATACTTGTGGTGACATTGGAGTATCTAGGTGACATTAGAGTTGGTTGATGTGTACCATATGGTGTTATTTTAGTACGAACTCTAGGGCCGTTTGTGACACTTATAGGGATGGCTCAATAGATTGATCGGAAAGGATAACTTTGAGGTGGTTTTGTACCCTACAACAATTTCTATCTTATGTTTTCCGCTAATAGGAACTTTGGAGTGATTCTTTGTCGCATGATGAGGGATTGTTATATGATCCAATTATGTTAGCATTGTTGAGAGATTACACTAGTGAAAGTATGAACCCTAGGCCTTGTTTCCTAGCATTGCAATACCGTTTATGCTCACTTTTGTTACTTGTTACCTTGCTGTTTTTTATTGTTCGCACTAAAAAAACCTATATCTACTATCCATACTACACTTGTATCACCATCTCTTCACCGAACTAGTGCACCTATACAATTTACCATTGTATTGGGTGTGTTGGGGACACAAGAGACTCTTTGTTATTTGGTTGCAGGGTTGTTTGAGAGAGACCATCTTCATCCTACACCTCCCATGGATTGATAAACCTTAGGTCATCCACTTGAGGGAAAATTACTACTGTCCAACAAAACTCTGCGCTTCGAGGCCCAACACGAGTCTACAGGAATAAGTTGTGTAGTAGACATCAGCATTCAGTCCGCATATCAGAGAGAAAAGCTTCTGGAGTATGCAACCCAGTCTTTCTCTGCACGCTACCAGAGAAGCTTACGACGCAAGGTTCCGCAGTACGATATGTGGATAGCTTCCAGTGTAAGATACTCAGTCTTCTTCGGTAAGCTATTGCAGAAAGCTTCTGCCACAAGTCAGCAAATCTTCCTCAGTAAGCAATCAAGGGAAAATCTTCTGAAGTACGGTACCCAGTCTTCTTCAGCACGCTATCCCAGCAAAAGCTTCGAGTGCAAGATATCCAGCCTTCCTCAGCATGCTACTCTCAGATAGCTTCCAACACAAGCTATCCAATCTTCGTCAGTACGATACTACAAACAGTTGACAAAATTGCACAGTGAGTTGGCAGTGCAACTCAAGGGTCAAGCCCACGACAGTTTGGTCAGAAACCCGAGCTAGTCTGGACACAAGTCTGCCTCGGGAATAAAATGTTCAGCTACACATACTTCCATATATGTTGTAAGCATGCTGCCAAGGTCATGCAAGTCACTCGTACGATGATGCAAGCACGGGGTTATCAAGGCCAGCTTCCTCACGCCCAACAAGGCGGTATCGTTAACCCTTGTCACTGTCATGTATGATTGACCACAACAGTAAGTTCTATACAAGTAACTGTGAACCTGGTCTATGATCCTGATGAACCCGTGCTTACCTTTTCCTGGTAACGGCACCACGCTTGTGTTCTGAGCTGTTTTCGGCCGTCCAGGGTGGATGTCGACTTTATATTTCTCTTTTCAACAACTGGCCCGTGTTCTGAGCTGCTTTTCAGCCGCCGTGTGCCATGGTTGAGTTATTTCAGTAATGTCCCAGATCTGAGTTGTAAAGACCGTTCTGGTGGCTACTGATTTATTTGCCGATTTCATGCAAAGGTTTGGATGATCATTGCCCTACAGTTAGAGTTTGTGAGATGATAAACTTGACATGTAAAACGTTGTTGCACTGTCGTAGAATAAGGATAAGGTATGCCTACCGGAATATTGCACCTGACACCACCTATGGTCACACAAAGAATTAAGGATATATATGGCCAAGCTCTTTTCAGCAAAGGATTCAGAAAAAGAGAACAATAATGAAGGAGCAAGACCAGCAATACAGGTATGATAATTCTGGCATGAACAACATGGCACGGATACCCAAGACAGTCTGGTTCCGTATTAATCATCATGAACACACACCCAAGGGGTCTACTCTATTTGTAAGGTCCTCATATCAAGGTGACAGTTGAATCATCGGTACGGATCTGAGACAAAGGAGTCTGCAAGATTTAGAACTACCTACGAGCAGTCATATTCCGCCAAGAGAACGATTATGATTCTCAGCATTGTTTTGAACCCGGAGGACATGCATCTACTTGAGTAACTCGATGCAAGGAATAAATGTTTCATGTCCACCGAGGAAATTTGTTCATGACTCCATTGATACAATCACTGCTGCATATAAGAATGACACGTCCATGGGGAAATTTCTCCCGAACTTATGGAAATTCCAGTCATGATAATATATCAGTTGAGCCAGCAGATATGAAGGAATTGGAGTCAGCGTAAGATTGAACATATGAGGGAAGACCTGTCAGAATGTTGGATACAGTGAAGCAAACCACCCCAGAGCAAGGCAGTCAGTCAGATGCAATTCGGAGGGAACATCAAGGAAAAGGATACACGTGTTGGAAACGGTTTCCTTAAGTCAGAATATTCATACTTGTTCCCTGAGCAACCAAATCTCGAGGACAAGATTTTTTGTAAGGGGGGTAGGTTTGTAACACCATGATTTTTGGCCCTTGCTTTTTCTTTTGGATTTCTTCGAATTTTTATTTGGATAAGCCTTTTTCTGTGGCTATGTGGTCTTAAAACCTGGGGAGATCATCTCTTCTTCCTCTCCCAAGTGGCTTGCCACTCTAAAATTCATCCCAAGACCATGTCATTCCCATCTTAGCCAAACCCCAATTATTATTTCTTGGGAATATTCCTTTTTCCATTAAAGGAATAACCATGTTTGCCCTAGGTTGTGAAGCAACCTATATTTCTGTCTTTCCTAAAATTCCCACAAACTTCTCATAAATTCTTTGGATCATATCTTCCACAAATATGTCAAAACCCATCCTTGCCTAGTTCAAAAATAATGCAGGAATATTTATTTCCTATTATGTCCAGTATGGCACTTTGTGAAGGAAGTGCTATTTATCTTTTCTTGATTGCCTTCAAAATTTTTGGGCACTCTCTCATAACCAAATAATTGCCACATGCCAAAATTCAGCCTCATTTGCCTAGTAAATCTTCCTCAGCAAATTTCCTAAGTTTCTGTCCAGAGAGAAGCTTTGTGAAGGAAGTACTAGCTAGGCTAATCCAAATGAGTTGAAATTTTGGCAGATCATCTATATGATCAACTCATTACTTTCCACCAAATTTCATCTCCATCCAACAATCTATGTGAGCACACCATCCAATCCTTGTTTCTGGTCATAATTTCAGTTTGTGAAGCAACTATAATTTTATTGCTTCATAAATTCTGGAATTAATCCAGGACCTAAATATCCCTATGTCCTTTGAGCATGCCAAAATTCACATCATTTTGCCAAGTCATTTTCTCCACAAAATTCCCCCAAGTTTCTATCCAGTGTGGGACATTGTGAAGGAAGTACCATTTATATTCATCTAAATGGTATGAAATTTTTACAGTGCCTTCATCTGCCCAAATCATCATCCTCCACCAAATTTCAGACTTATCCAACACTCCATGTGAGTGCAGCTTCATGATCTAGTTTCTAGACCAAATTATGTAGTTGTGAAGCAACTATGATGAATCCTGGTCCAACTCCTTTCATATTTCACAGGATTGTAGTCCTTCCTACCCTAAACCCCTATGACATCCTGGTTAGTCCTTATCCCATCCCATTTGACCACATCTTCATGCCCAAGTTTGCTACAGCAAACTTCAGATGATCACTCCCATCAGCCCACATTTGATTTCTTCGAGCCATCACTTCATAGAGGCCCCATGTTGAAAGGACTACACTCTAGACACCTTTTGCCAGGCATACGTGCCCTCCTATCACCAATGCACGCGGTGACCATGCGGGCTGGCATGCGTTTGGCGCGCTCTGCGCGTCGGCTAGCTCCGGGCACTGCCCTTCCGGCTACTCCCGCGCGCCCCACCATGTCTACAGCATCGCCGTCACTCCCCTGCATCCACGTTGCCTCTCCTCTGCCCCTCCCGACGTCGGCTGGATGCAGACACGGCGTGCCTGCGTGGGAACATTGGCACAAAGGTGCCCCTTGCCCCACACGGTGCACCGCGGCTTTGCCCGCGTGCCTAGCAGCCCACTAACTCCCTCTCCCGTCGCCCTCGTTGGCCCCAGCGTGCCCACCCTCTCGCCAGAGCTCCGTCCGCGTGCCCTTGGAGGCACCCAAGTTCGGCATCTCCTCCCCTGCCTATATAAGCCCCTCCCGACCCTCTCCGAGCTCACCATCCTCCTTTCCTCGCTCCCAGCAACACCCCCAGCCCTCTCACATCACCCCGGAGCTCCTCCTTGCTCGCCACGGCCACCATGGCCGCCGTCGGCCGCCGCTCAAATTTGAGCACCTGAACTCCTACCTCCCCACTCTTCCACCTCCAGAGGACCTCCACCAACCCCTAGACCCTCCCCGCGGCTCGTTCCCTTTCTCTCTGTGGCCGTAGTGCCCGTGCCCATTGTGGCCAAGCCGCTGTCCACCGCGAGCAAGGCTATCGTCGTTCTGTAGCTCCCCAGTGACCGCGCGGTGCCTGGATGGATGCGGCACAACGCCTTGAGCACGCCCGTGTGCTGGACGCCGCCGTTGGTAGCCGGAGTCGCCGGGGGGAGCGCCGGCGCTAGGCCCCCTCCTCGGCCGGACGCGCAAGCGGTAGAAGGTCGAAGGGCCTACAAGCGGGGCCCACTTGTAAGCCTCTAGCACTGACTCAGGAGGCCCGTTGACCTGTTTTAAGTGGAAACGTATTCGTGAGAATACGTTTTCCGCTTAAGAAAGCGTACTCCATCGCTGCTTTGGGGTGGAATACGTTTTCGATGTTCTGAAAGCGTATTTCAGAAAGTGCATTTTCACTTCTCTAAAAGCGTATTCCCGCAAAGTACGCTTTCTGTTTTAACCAGCCGGCCGAAACTGTTAAGTTGCGGACGTTCACCCGTTAAGCGCAGAAATGAACACTTTTTATTTGTTTTTCTGTCTAACGAACGAACGGCCACAACTTTTTAACCGTGACTCCGAATCAGGTGATTCCATAGCCCACGATCTCAGTTCGTCGAGCCCATTCTGTTGCTATCATTTTCACCATGTTGTAACATTCTGAAAATGACCATTTTTGCCCCTGCCCTTATTCAGCCCCCTCCGAGAGGGAAAGACTTCCGGCAAATTTTTCCACGAGTGTCTCGCACTTCTCCCTGGTGAATCCTTCATCCCCAGGCAAGCCACAACAGCCACTTGCATGATGGCATTGCAGTAGCCATGGTTTCCACTTGAACATTTAAATAATTTGTGTATGCTTTATATGCTTGAAAATCGATGCTCATGCTATGGCCTTGTTAATCTGCAGCGATTCAGTTAAATGATTATTTGCTAGTATTATTCTCATGGTCAATTCTTGTAAGCATTTCATTTGCTAGTGATAATGTTATGCACACATAAATAGTTATCATTTGTATGATAACACTAGTGATATTCTTGATCATCGCTATGCCATGCTCATTTGCATCTAGTAGAGGAAATGATTTATTGTTGATGCTGTTATGACATATGTTAAATGGTTATGTTGCCCATCTAAGGTTACACTGATATCATGCTCATATGCATTATTATTTCATCATGTTATATTATTTTGACTCAGCTCATCACCATTTAAGTTAAACCTGACATTAATCAAACTTGAACAAATCTGTTGGCTGAGTCATAGTGCCATCGAATCGAGCTGACTAGTGCAGCCACACTTGCCTTATGGGGGGCCCTAATTTGGTCTATTGTCATGCCTCTCGTCAGTGCCTCCAACTAGGGAAGGTTATGTGCGTGCGCTACCCTGATCAGGTAGGCGGCCATAAGCCTTGTATGCCCGAGTTGTATGGATATCCGATGTCCCCGTTTGGGACGGTTTGTTTTGTTTTGGCCATGACGGTAGCAGCCACGAAGGTGGCGGATGTCATGAGTTGACATCGGGGCCACCCAGGACATAGCCCAAAGGGGAGTTTGTCGGAGTGGCCGGGAGAGTGTCATGCAATAGATTGGTTTTGTCGGAATGTCGTTGGTCCACCCGAATGGGAGCACGAGGCCATGAATTTCGTGGTGTGGGTACAATGTACTAACCTTTGCAGAGTGTATAACCTATCAATAGCCGCGTCCTCGGATATGGACACAATTCATAGTAGGTCACACTATGGGTCAACAGAAATAATAATCTGGATAATAAACAACCCCGGTTCCATGCGGAAAGAAGTTGGTTGATCTTTATGTGGTCACGCGATGATCACAGGTAGAGATCAAGCTCCATGTGGTCATGTGATGATCACTATGGTATAGTTGATACCGAGTTTGGTTGATCCTGAGGTGATCGTGTGATATTCACGATGGTAAGTGTGAGACACATGGTGGTTGTGAGATAACCTCCGAGAAGAGTAAGTTGGTCCGAGGGACCTTAAACACCGACCCCCTCTCATGCTAGTGCTAGTATCATCGTGTTCATATCATGAATTATATGTACCTGTCATGCTCATGTTGTTCTAGTAGCATTGTGTTCATCATTAATGATTAATTTGTAAATGCCATGTTGTTGTTTGTCTTGATTGCTTTGGTTGTTGTGAGCTTGCGAGTACATTCAAAGTACTCACCTGGCGTGTCATGCCAGATTGCAGGTCATGCCGTGATTGATTGTTTGTCGAGGATCCCGTGGTTGCGCTGTAGGATGCGTCCCAGCCAGAGTCCCTGCGGAGTGGAGTTCATCACCGTCGTCGTTGTTCCGCTGCTAGAAGTTATTCCACTGAGATGTTCCGCTGCTAGCATAGAGCTACCTTAGCAGGCGTAGCGTCGCTATGCCGATGTAATCCTTTGTAATATCAGACCCTGGTACTCGTATTATTTGTAATAAAGAGCTGATTTGTTCTATGCCAAGCAGTGCCGCATTCTAGAAGACTTGATCGCTGGGCTGGAATACGGGGTGTTCCGGTCTCCCTGAGCTGGGGTGCCACAGTCTTGCCATTGGGCCACCTCACGAGGCGTCCTCATGAGGCCTTTTAGGTGACCTGTTCCTGAGATAACTGCATGCAGAAAGCCTCATAGTAGGGGAGCAGCGCACGCTCACCGGCTCGCTCATGAGCGTTACGCGAGGAGATGAGACACCATGGACCTTGGTGGGGTGGCGTGCATGGGAGCAGGCCCGCGAGCCAGAGCCCGGTTGCATGGGTTTTTCAGTGCTGCTGGGACTGACCCAAGCACAGACGCCGTGTCCAGCCCCCGCTCGCGTGAGGCTCATGAGGGAGATCGCGAGCGCGCACGGCTCGTGAGGCAAAGATGTGATGAAATACACCACGTATGGAAACTGAAGCTTTACTGAGGCAAGATAACAGGTTCCATTACACAACCAAAAAGAGATGCGGCTGTCGTGTCCAGCACGGGTCAGCTTGAGGTTGGTGCAACCCGTGGGGCGCCCTTAGTTACACATCCAAAAGAGAAAAGGAGAGGCTGCCGTGTCCGGCACGGGTCAGCTTGAGGTTGGTGCAGCCCGTGGGGCGCCCTCAGTTGATTGTTCCGCCAGCGCAGAGCATGGGACTTCCACCGGGGTGTGGGTATGATTGTGGCTCGATCGTTCCGCCAGCGCGGAGCATGGGGCTTCCACTTGGGCGTGGGCAGGAGCTCTCGCGTGCCCGTCAGGAGAACGCATTGAGAGACTCCGGGGCGTGTACAGCCCCATTTCGTTCGTACGCGTGAAGGTCACGGGTAGAACTTGCGGAGGTGTTGGATCTCGCTGTCGTTAGGCACAGGAACTACGTCCTCCGTCTCCAGCCGGGCGTCACCGGACCTGGAGACATGATCAACCCTGAGAGGGCCTTCCCACATGGGATAGAGCCTGTGGAGTCCCTCCCCGTCCGAGGCTACGACGCGAGGCGCTTCAGCCTCTGGAAGGTGGTGCCGGCGTTCCTCAGGCCGAAGGGCATGCGGGCGTAGCCGGTGGCGAAGTTCGCGCCCTGGCCGACGCGCGGTAGCAGAAATGGGCCCTGAGATCAGGCCTTCTTAAGGCTCGTGAAGTCGGCGCACATACGTTCCTTGCCGCCCTTCTTGGGGATGAGGACTGGGTTGGCGAGCCTTTCGGGATGGCGCACCTCATGGACTACTCCAGCTTCTTGCAGCTTGTGCACTTCTTGGACAATGAACTCTTGCTTCTCGGGCGCCTGGCGCCGAGCTTTTTGCTTGATGGGGCGTGCGTTGGGGCACACCGCTAAGTGGTGCTCGATCACCTCCCTCGGTACACCGGACAAATCAGATGCCTTCCAGACGAAAACATCCGAGTTTGCCCGAAGGAAGGCGATGAGCACGCCTTCCTATGCAGGAGAAAGGCAGGTGCCGATGGTGAAGGCAGGGCCTGAGCCGCTGCCATCAACCGACACCTTCTTCGTCTCGGCGCGGTCCTGAGAGAACAGCTGCTTCTTCGCGGGCGCGGCCTCAGGAGGCTCGACCGCGTCCTCGTTAGCTGGATGGGCAGTAGCAGCAGCCTTGTAAGCATGCTCAAGGGAGCAGATCGCGTCCTTCTCATCGCAGGAGACGGTGATGATGCCGCTGCACCCAGGCATCTTGAGGACGTTGTAGGCATGATGAGACACCGCCATGAACTTGGCGAGCGCGGGGTAGCCCAAGATGGCATTGTAGGGCAGGCCGAGGTGAGCAACGTCGAAGTCGATGAGCTAGTGTGGTAGTTCTTGCGGGTGCCGAAAGTGACTGGGAGGCTGATACGTCCAATTTGCATCATGATTTCCTACTGTAATTTATTATGTTTTTGATCATTATTTCACTTTATGGTACAAATCTCATGCCTTTTCTCTCTTAATTTGCAAGATTTACATGAAGCGGGAGAATGCCGGCAGTTGGAATTCTGGACCTAAAATAGCCACATCAGAGATACCTAATCTACAGAGCTCCAATTGACCTGAAATTTCATGGATATTTTTAATTGAATATATAAAAAATACTAGAGAAAAGAGATAACAGAGGGGACCCACCAGCTGCCCACAAGGCAGTAAGGCGCCCCCCCCTGGGCGCGCCCTAGTGCCTTGTGGGGCCCACAGCTGGCGTCTGGCCCCCTCCTTCTGCTATATGAAGCCATGAACAGAGGGGACCCACCAGCTGCCCACAAGGCAGAACGCTTTCGGAACGAAGTGCCGCCGTCTCGAGGCGGAACCTGGGCAGGAGCTATTTTGCTCTCCGGCGGAGCGATTCCGCCGGGGATACTTCCCTCCGGGAGGGGGAAATCGAAGCCATCGACATCACCAACGATCCTCTCATCGTGGGAGGACCAATCTTCATCAACATCTTCACCAGCACCATCTCATCTCAAACCCTAGATCATCTCTTGTATTCAATCTTTGTCTCAAAACCTCAGATTGGTACCTGTGGGTTGCTAGTAGTGTGGATTACATCTTGTAGTTGATGCTAGTTGGTTTATTTGGTGGAAGATTATATGTTCAGATCCTTAATGCTATTCAATACCCCTCTGATCTTGAACATGAACATGATTTGTGAGTAGTTACTTTTGTTCTTGAGGACATGGGAGAAGTCTTGTTATAAGTAATCATGTGAATTTGGTATTCGTTTGATATTTTGATGATATGTATGTTGTTGCTTCCTTTAGTGGTGTCGTGTGAACGTCGACTACATGACATTTCACCATCTTTGGGCCTAAGGGAAGGCATTGTGGAGTAGTAATTAGATGATGGGTTGCTAGAGTGACAGGAGCTTTAACCCTAGTTTATGCGCTATTCCGTAAGGGGCTGATTTGGATCCATACGTTTCATGCTATGGTTAGAGTTATCTTAATTCTTCTTTCGTAGTTGCGGATGCTTGCGAGAGGGGGTAATCATAAGTGGGAGGCTTGTTCAAGTAAGAACAGCACCCAAGCATCGGTCCACCCACATATCAAATTATCAAAGTAGCGAACGTGAATCAAACAAACATGATGAAAGTGACTAGATGAACTTCCCATGTGTCCTCGAGAACGCTTTGCTTATTATACGAGTTCGTTCCGGCTTGTCCTTTGCTATAAAAAGGATTGGGCCACCTTGCTGCACTTTATTATACTTGTTACTTGTTACTTGTTACGAATTATCTTGCTATCAAAACTATCTGTTACCGCTACTTTCAGTACTTGCAGAGATTACCTTGCTGAAAACCGCTTGCCATTTCCTTCTGCTCCTCGTTGGGTTCGACACTCTTAATTATTGAAAGGACTACGATTGATTTCCTATACGTGTGGGTCATCAAGACTCTTTTCTGGCGCTGTTGCCAGGGAGTGTAGCGCCTTCGGTGAATGGAATTTGGTAAGGAAACATTTATATTACGTGCTGAAATTTACTGTCACTTGTCACTATGGAAAGTAATCCTTTGAGGGGCTTGTTCGGGGTATATTCACCTCGACCGGAAGTAATAAGAGTTGCTCCTCCACCTATTGAACCTACTGAAAATATTTATTATGAAATTCCTTCGGGTATGATAGAGAAATTGCTAGCTAATCCTTATGCAGGAGATGGAACGGTACATCTTGATATGCACTTGATCTATGTGGATGAAATTTGTGGATTGTTTAAGCTTGCAGGTTTATCCGAAGATGGATTTAAGAAGAAAGTATTCCCTTTATCTTTGGAGGGAAAGGCATTGACATGGTATAGGCTATGTGATGATACTGATACATGGGACTGGAACCGGTTGAAGCTGGAATTCCACCAGAAATTTTATCCTATGCATTTGGTTCATCGTGATCGGAATTATATATATAATTTTTGGCCTCGTGTAGGAGAAAGTATCACTCAAGCTTGGGGGAGGCTTAAGTATATGTTGCATACATGCCCCAATCATGAGCTCTCAAGAGAAATAATCCTTCAAAACTTTTATGCTCGGCTTTCTTATAATGATCAATCCATGCTCGATACTTCTTTCGCTAGTTCCTTTATGAAGAAAACTATTGAATCCAGATGGGACCTTCTTGAAAGAATTAAACGCAATTATGAAGATTGGGAAATTGACAAAGGTAATGAGTCAGGTATAAATCTTGAGTTTGATTGTGTTAAATCTTTTATGGAAACTGATGCTTTTCGTAAGTTTAGTACTAAATATGGACTTGACTCTGAGATAGTAGCTACCTTTTGTGTATCTTTTGCTGCTCATGTTAATCTCCCTAAGGAGAAATGGTTTAAATATCATCCACCTATTGAATTGAAAGAAGAACATGTTAGTGTTAAAGAAGAAACAATTGTTTACCATGTTGATCCAGTTGTGCCTACTGCTTATATTGAGAAACCTCCTTTCCCTGTTAGGATTAAGGAACATGCTAAAACTTCAACTGTAGTCAATAAGAGTAAAATTAGAGCACCTAGACCTTCTGAGAAAATTAAAATTGAACCTAGTGTTGTAATGGTTAAAGATCTTTTGGTTGATAACATTGATGGACATGTCATATATTTTTGTGATGAAGCAACTAGAATTGCTAAGCCAGACCCTAAAGATAAAAATAAGCCTGTAGTTGGCATGCCTGTTATTTCTGTTAAAATTGGAGATCATTGCTATCATGGTTTATGTGATATTGGTGCTAGTGTGAGTGCTATTCCGTTTACTCTCTATCAAGAAGTCATGAATGATATTGCACCCGTTGAGATTGAAGATATTGATGTTACTATTAAGCTTGCAAATAGAGACACTATTTCACTGCTTGGGATGTTGAAGTCTTGTGTGGTAAGATCAAATACCCTACTGATTTTCTTGTTCTTGGATCACCACAGAATGATTTTTGTCCCATTATATTTGGTAGACCCTTCTTGAATACGGTTAATGCTAAGATTGATTGCACTAAAGAAATTGTTAGTGTTAATTTTGGTGAGATGTCTCATGAGTTTAATTTCTCTAAGTTTCATAGACAACCTCATGATAAGGAATTGCCTAGTAAAGATGAAATTATTGGCCTTGCCTCTATTGCTGTGCCTCCTACTGATCCGCTAGAACAATATTTGCTTGAGCATGAGAATGACATGCATATGAGTGAAAGAAATGAAATAGATGAATTATTCTTTAAACAAGCACCTATCCTTAAACACAATTTGCCTGTTGAAACCTTGGGAGGTCCACCTCCACCCAAGGGTGATCCTGTGTTGGAATTGAAGCAATTACCTGATACTCTTAAATATGCTTATCTTGATGAAAAGAAGATATATCCTGTTATTATTAGTGCTAACCTTTCAGAGCATGAAGAAAAGAGATTACTTAAAACTCTGAGGAAGCACCATGCCACTATTGGATATACTCTTGATGATCTTAAGGGCATTAGTCCCACTTTATGTCAGCATAAAATTCATATGGAACCAGATACTAAACCCGTTGTTGATCATCAAAGAAGGTTGAATCCTAAAATGAAGGATGTGGTAAGAACTGAAATATTAAAGCTTCTGGAAGCAGGTATAATTTATCCCATAGCTGATAGTAGATTGGTAAGTCCTGTTCATTGTGTCCCTAAAAGGGGAGGTATTACCATTGTTCCTAATGATAAAAATGAACTCATCCCACAAAGAATTGTAACTGGTTATAGGATGGTAATTGATTTCAGGAAATTAAATAAAGCCACTAGAAAATATCATTACCCCTTGCCTTTTATTGATCAAATGTTAGAAAGATTGTCTAAGCATACACACTTTTGTTTCCTAGATGGTTATTCTGGTTTCTCTCAAATACCTGTATCACCTTAAGATCAAGAGAAAACCACCTTTACTTGTCCTTTTGGAACTTATGCTTATCGTCGTGTGCCTTTTGGTTTATGTAATGCACCTGCTACCTTTCAAAGATGTATGACTGCTATATTCTCTGACTTTTGTGAAAAGATTGTTGAGGTTTTCATGGATGATTTCTCCATTTACGGAATTTCTTTTGATGATTTCTTAAGCAACCTTGATCGAGTTTTGCAGAGATGTGAAGAAACTAATCTTGTCTTGAATTGGGAGAAGCGCCACTTTATGGTTAATGAAGGTATAGTCCTTGGGCGTAAAATTTCTGAAAGAGGTATTGAAGTTGATAAAGCTAAGGTTGATGCTATTGAGAAAATGCCATGTCCTAAAGATATCAAAGGTATAAGAAGTTTTCTTGGTCATGCTGGTTTCTATAGAAGGTTTATAAAAGACTTCTCTAAAATTTCTAGACCTCTTACCAATCTCTTGCAAAAAGATGTTCCGTTTGTTTTTCATGATGATTGTGTAGAAGCCTTTGAAATACTTAAGAAAGCCTTAATTTCTGCACCTATTGTTCAACCACCTGATTGGAACCTACCTTTTGAAATTATGTGTGATGCTAGTAATTATGCTGTTGGTTATGTTCTAGGATAAAGAGTTGATAAGAAATTAAATGTTATCCGTTATGCTAGTAAAACTCTAGACAACGCTCAAAGAAATTATGCTACTACTAAGAAAGAAATTTTAGCAGTTGTGTTTGCATGTGATAAATTTAGATCTTACATTGTTGATTCCAAGGTTACTGATCATGCTGCTATTAAATACCTTATGGTAAAGAAAGATGCTAAGCCTAGACTTATTAGATGGGTTCTTCTGCTACAAGAATTTGATTTGCATATTGTTGATAGGAAGGGAGCTGAGAATCCCATAGCAGATAATTTGTCTAGAATGGAAAATGTTCTTGATGACCCACTTCCTATTAATAATGATTTTCCTGATGAACAATTAGCTGTGATAAATGCTTCTCGTAATACCCCTTGGTACGAAGACTATGCTAATTACATTGTTGCTAAATACATACCACCTAACTTTACATATCAACAAAAGAAAAAGTTTTTCTTTGATTTAAGACATTACTTTTGGGATGACCCACATCTATATAAAGGAGTAGATGGTATTATAAGACGTTGTGTACCTGAGCATGAACAGGAACAAATCCTACGTAAGTGTCACTCTGAGGCATATGGAGGACATCATGCGGGAGACCGAACTGCACACAAGGTATTACAATCTGGTTTTTATTGGCCTACTCTTTTCAAGGATGCACGTAAGTTTGTCCTTTCTTGTGATGAATGTCAAAGAATTGGTAATGTTGGTAGACGTCAAGAAATGCCTATGAATTATTCACTTGTTATTGAACCATTTGATGTTTGTGGTTTTGATTATATGGGACCTTTTCCGAAATCCAATGGGTATACTCATATTTTAGTTGTTGTTGACTACGTTACTAAGTCGGTAGAAGCTATTCCAACTAGTAGTGCTGATCACAACACTTCTATTAAAATGCTTAAAGAAGTCATCTTCTCGAGGTTTGGAGTCCCTAGATATTTAATGACTGATGGTGGTTCACATTTTATTCATGGTGTTTTCCGTAAGCTGCTTGCTAAATATGATGTTAACCATAGAATTGCATCCCCTTACCATCCTCAGTCTAGTGGTAAAGTTGAATTAACTAATAGGGAAATAAAATTGATTTTGCAAAAGACCGTTAATAGATCCAGAAAGAATTTGTCTAAGAAACTTGATGATGCATTATGGGCTTACAGAACCGCTTATAAAAATCCTATGGGCATGTCTCCATATAAAATGGTTTATGGGAAAGCTTGTCATTTACCTCTTGAGTCAGAACATAAAGCATATTGGGCAATTAAAGAACTTAACTATGATTTTAAACTTGCCGGTGAAAAGAGGTTATTTGATATTAGTTCTTTAGATGAATGGAGAACCCAAGCTTATGAAAATGCCAAGTTGTTTAAAGAAAAAGTTAAAAGGTGGCATGACAAAAGAATTCAAAAACGGGAATTCAAAGTAGGTGATCATGTTCTATTATACAATTCTCCTTTGAGATTCTTTACAGGAAAACTTCTCTCTAAATGGGAAGGACCGTATATCATCGAAGAAGTTTATCGCTCCGGAGCCATCAAAATAAACAACTCCGAAGGCAATAATCCGAGAGTGGTGAATGGGCAAAGAATTAAGCACTATATTTCAGGTACTCCCATTAACATTGAAACTAATATTATCGAAACAATTACACCGGAAGAGCACATCAAAGAGTCCTTCCGGAACGCTCCAGAACCCTGAAAAGGGGTAGGTATGTAATACAGTAAGTAAATCGATTCCAAAAATTCCATAAAATTATTTCTGTGAGTTTTGGAATATTAGAAAAATTACAAAAATAAGAAACAGCCGAGGGGACCCACGTGTCGCCCACAAGGCAGAAGAGCGCGACCCCCTCTGGGGCGCGCCGTGGTGCCTTGTGGGCCTCACGTGTGCCTTCCCGACTCCGTTTTCTTCTCGTATGCTTGTTTTGCAAGATAATAATTCTTTATATATACTCCTGTATGTTTTGACCATCGTATCGCAAGTTTCTCCTCTGTTCTTGTTTCGTGCTGTTTTCTGCCAGACTCTTGGGGTCGAGCGCCATGTCATCTCAGGACTCGGATGGGGAAAGCTATGCCTCTCATATTGTCGCAAACCCTAGAGTCTATGGGCACACTGATCCCTATGGTTGGACCTCTGATGAAGAGGAAAATGCTGATTTGAGGGAAAGGCAAGGTCATTCCAGCGAAGAGGATGAGGATCCCCCACTGCCTCAACTAGGAGATATGCACATCGAATTCAAGAGGTCCAGCTTACCGGACACAGCGAAGGTTCCTAAAGTTCAATTCACCCCTTTTCATCATGTGCAGGAAGATTCAGATAAACTACGTCGCAAAATTTGGGATCTCGAAAGAGAAAATGACAAATTAAAAGAAGAAATTTGTGTCCTCAAGTGGAAGGCGGAGGACAAGCCCACTACTTCATCACCACCATCACCGAAGAAGGAGACTTGAGTAAATGGGTATGGGCACTCCCCTTGGCTTGTGCCAAGCTTGGGGGAGGCGCCCCGGTATCGTATCACCATCACTTTCTCATCATCATTATCTATCTTAGTTCGATCCTTAGTTATTTCGTGATTTAGAAGAATAAAGTTTTATTATGATTTAGTTTTGAGTGCTTGCCTTGTGATCTATTTATCTATGTAATCGTGTGTGAAAGTTATATAATAAAGATTAGTTTGAGTTGAGTGTTTTGCTTTTGATGATCCAATCTTAGAAATAAATAAAGAATAAAAAGTAAGATCATATGCTAATCCCATGGGAAGTGATGACTTCACATAAAAGAAGTATAATTCATAAAACTTGTTGGAAGTTGACAAACATAGCTTTGGTCATTGTTGCAATTCATGAAAAAGTAATAAAGGAAGAGAGGTCTCACATATAAATATACTATCTTGGACATCTTTTATGATTGTGAGCCCCCATCAAATATTCTATGACAATTAGTTGACGTTGGACAAGGAAGACAACGTAATGGGTTATGTTTGCTTATATTCACATAGAAGTTATATTGTTTTGGATCCTCTAACATGTGGTGTTTGCCCCTATCTTTTACTAGCCAAAATTCCGCACTAAGTAGAGATACTACTTGTGCATCCAAAAACCCTTAAGCCCAGTTTCATGTCATGAGAGTCCACTATATCTACCTATGGATTGAATAAGATCCTTCAAGTAAGTTATCATCGGTGCAAAAGCAATAAAAATTGCTCCGAAATATGTATGAACTTTTATTACAAGGGAAAATAAGCTTTGTACGATCTTGTGATGGTGGAGCAATAAAAGCGACAGACTGCATAATAAAGGTCGCTATCACAAGGGGCAATATAAAGTGACGTTCCTTTACGTTAAGAGCTTGCACATCCAAAAACAAAAGCGCATGGCAACCTCTGCTTCCCTCTACGAAGGGCCTATCTTTTACCTTATGTATTTACTTCCATGCAAGAGTCAATAGTATTCTTCTCTATTCCGTTTTTATTTTCTCTTTTGGCAAACATCATGTGGTGGGGATTGATCCATGCAAATATATCCAGTTGAATGTAGGTGATCATGAGTTATTATTGTTGACATTACCCTTGAGGTAAATACGTTGGGAGGCGAAATTATAAGCCCCTATCTTTCTATGTGTTCGACTGAAACTTTTGCTCCATAAGTATGACGTGAGTGTCAGCAATCATAGAAGACTAAATGATAGTTGACTATGTGAACTTGCTAAACAAATCTCTTACATAGACTCTTCCTGATAATATGATAAATTGCAATTGCTTCAGTGACTGAGATCATAGTTTGTTAGTTTTCAATTTGGTTTATGGTTCATACTTTAACTTGTGGGTGAATTGTTACTTTTTCATGAGAAGTTCTATGACGATATATTGCTGTTACAATAACGATCATGATGCTCCATGTCCGTATTTTATTTTTATCGACGTCTCTCTCTCTCTAAACATGTGGTTATGATTATCGATTTCGACTTTTCGCTTGAGGGCAAGCGAGGTCTAAGCTTGGGGGAGTTGATACGTCCAATTTGCATAATGATTTCCTACTATTATTTATTATGTTTTTGATCATTATTTCACTTTATGGTACAATTCTCATGACTTTTCTCTCTTAATTTGCAAGATTTACATGAACAGGGAGAATGCCGGCAGCTGGAATTCTGGACCTGAAATAGCCACATCAGAGATACCTAATCTACAGAGCTCCAATTGACCTGAAATTTCACGGAGATTTTTTATTGAATATATAAAAAATACTGGAGAAAAGAGATAACAGAGGGGACCCACCAGCAACCCACAAGGCAGTAGGGGGCGCCCCCCCTGGGCGCGCCGTAGTGTCTTGTGGGGCCCACAGCTGGCGTCTGGCCCCCTCCTTCTGCCATATGAAGCCATTTACCCTAGAAAAAATCAAGAGAAGGCTTTCGGGATGAAGCGCCGCCGTCTCTAGGCGGAACCTGGGCAGGAGCTATTTTGCTCTCCGGCGGAGCGATTCCGCCGGGGATACTTCCCTCCGGGAGGGGGAAATCGAAGCCATCGACATCACCAATGATCCTCTCATTGTTGGAGGACCAATATTCATCAACATCTTCACTAGCACCATCTCATCTCAAACCCTAGTTCATCTCTTGTATTCAATCTTTGTCTCAAAACCTCAGATTGGTACTTGTGGGTTGCTAGTAGTGTTGATTACATCTTGTAGTTGATGCTAGTTGGTTTATTTGGTGGAAGATTGTATGTCCAGATCCTTAATGCTATTCAATACCCCTCTGATCTTGAACATGAACATGATTTGTGAGTAGTTACTTTTGTTCTTGAGGACATGGGAGAAGTCTTGTTATAAGTAATCATGTGAATTTGGTATTCGTTCGATATTTTGATGATATGTATGTTGTTGCTTCCTTTAGTGGTGTCGTGTGAACGTCGACTACATGACACTTCACCATCTTTGGGCCTAAGGGAAGGCATTGTGGAGTAGTAATTAGATGATGGGTTGCTAGAGTGACAGAGGCTTAAACCCTAGTTTATGCGCTATTCTATAAGGGGCTGATTTGGATCCATACATTTCATGCTATGGTTAGAGTTATCTTAATTCCTCTTTCATAGTTGCGGATGCTTGCGAGAGGGGGTAATCATAAGTGGGAGGCTTGTTCAAGTAAGAACAGCACCCAAGCACCGGTCCACCCACATATCAAATTATCAAAGTAGCGAACGCGAATCAAACAAACATGATGAAAGTGACTAGATAAAATTCCCATGTGTCCTCGAGAACGCTTTGCTTATTATACGAGTTCATTCCGGCTTGTCCTTTGCTATAAAAAGGATTGGGCCACCTTGCTGCACTTTATTATACTTGTTACTTGTTACTTGTTACGAATTATCTTGCTATCAAAACTATCTGTTACCGCTACTTTTAGTACTTGCAGAGAATAGCTTGCTGAAAACCACTTGTCATTTCCTTCTGCTCCTCGTTGGGTTCGACACTCTTACTTATCGAAAGGACTAAGATTGATCCCCCATACTTGTGGGTCATCAGAGGCGCACCTGCCCCAGAGGCAGCGTGGAGCCATCGGTCATGCCCGAGAAGGGCCTCGTCGGCATGAGCTGCTTGTAAGACACCTAGAGCTGCAAGAAGGTCTCGATGGAGAGCACGTTAAGGCCGGCACGCCCATCGATGAGGGTCTTGGTGACCGCAACGTTGCTGATGGTGGGGCTGCACAGCATGGGGAGCGTGCCTGCGGTGGCCGTGGACTTGGGGTGGTCCTTGGAGTCGAAGGTGATGACGTACTGCAACCACTTGAGGGGCCGCACGTCCTCAGGCTTCGGGAGGGCGGCGTTCACCTCGCGAGAGAGTTGCTTGAAGTGGCGGTTGGACACGGAAGCCTGAGCCCCGCTGAGGATGCAGGCAACCGCGCGAGGCTCCTGGTAGCCCCCAGCGCCCTCGTCAGGCTGGTTGACGTCGTTCCTCCGGGGTGGCGGCGGCAGCGGCGGAAGAGCCGCGTTGGTCTGAGGGTTCTCCTCACGAGGCTGATCGCGCCAGGTGGCCTCACGAGGCTGGTCGCGCCAGCCTTGGCGGAAGTTGCCGTTGCCGTTGCGGCCGACCCAATGGTTGCCACCGCGGCCACCTCCGCGACCGGCGCCGCGGTCGTTGCGGTCGCCTCGGCGGCCCAGGCGCTCGTCGTGGAGCAGGTTGAGCTCCTGGCAGTCTTCGATGCTGTGGGAATGCAAGTTGTGGTAGACGCAGAGCGGGCGGCCGTCCTTCCTGGGTTCGTCGCAGTCACAGCCGCGCTTCTGCTCGGGCTCCACCGCAAGCACGGCAGGGCCCTTGCGCTTGACGTCCTTGCTCTTGGACTTGGCAGCGTCGGGCGCCGCATCGGGGTTGTTGTGGATGAAGAGGCAACCTTCTTCAGCCTTGGCGCACTTGTCGGTGAGGTCGAACAGCTCAAACACCGAGTCCAACTCGTCGTTGATGGCGAGCTTCTCGCGCATCTTGATGTCCATGACACCAGTGGAGAACGCAGAGATAATGGCCGCGTCGGAGGGTCTCGTCTGGGCGCTGCCGCACATGCCGCAGGTCGTTGATGGTGAGGGAGCGGTCGTGCGTGCCCTTGAAGTTGGCGACGAACTGGCTGCAGAGCTCGCTCCACGATGAGATCGACGCCTCAGGGAGATTCATGAGCCAGGAGCGCGGGCCATCCTTGAGGACCATGGGGAACCAGTTCGCCATGACCTTGTCGTCGCCATTCCCCGCCTCGACGCTCAGTGCGTAGAGCTGAAGGAACTCTGCGGGGTTGGGGGTGCCGTCGAAGCGCGGAGGTAGGTCCGGCTTGAACTTCGTGGGCCATACCACGCGACGCAGCTCGTGAGTGAAGGCGCGACAGCCCACGCCGCTCGAGGGAACTCCGCCGGTGAGGGCGGCGCGGTTCTGGCGCCCAGCCGCCGCGACCTCCTGGATGGCTCGGTCTTGGCGCCGGCGCTACTGCTCGATGAGCACACGTGCATCAGGCGGCGCACGGCGGACGATCTGGCAGCTGGCCTCGTCTCGGACCGGCGAGGACGTGCCGCGGGACGGCTCACGAACCCGCGCGTTGCGCTGGGGCCCGGCGAGCTCCTCGCGCCGAGGAGGTGGCGGGGGAGCGCCATGCGCTACGTCCCCAGCGCGAGACGGCGGAGGGTGGAGCAAGTGGGAAGGCGCCGGAGCGTCCCCGTCGGCGTTGACGAGCTCGGTGATGCGACCAAGCCAGGCGTCGTAGCTGGCGTCAGCTGGATGGTAGTGGAGCAGCTCACGCTCCCTGAGTAGCGTGGCCTACGCGTTCGGTGGTCCACGGCGGGCGAGGGAGGAGGAGGCCGTGGCGGTGTGGCCCTCTGCCCGCACGGAGGGGTGCAGGGTGGAGTCCTACTGCTCCCGGGCGGCAGGGTCGGTGGCGGCAGCGGCCTCGACAGGGCGGCGGCGGTTGCCGCGGACCACCGGCTCCGTCTGAGCCACGTGGCCCGCCCTACACTCGGCGCGCTCGCGGCGAGTGTCGGCCATGAAGCGGGTGGAGTCGAGGGCGGAGAGGAAGAACAGTAGCGCACCCCGACCTGGCGCGCCAAATGTCGAAAGTCGGGCTCCGGGGACCCAAAGGTTCAAACACTGGGGTGAGCACGTTCCTTCCTCCTCGTCCCCTACCACAGCTAAACTACGGCGAGAGCGCACTAGCGGGAGCGGATCGCGGACTCGGCGGTTTACCTAGGTTCGGGCCACCTTGCGGTGTAAAACCCTACTCCTGCTTGGTTGTGATTACTCAGGGGCGAGAGTACAAGATTTGGGCCGAAGACTCGATCCCTCCTACTCCAGCACTCTGCCCTCCTTTTATACCTGCCTTGGTCCTCTTCCCCGAAAAACATTGGCGGGAAGGGTTGCCACACAACGGCAAGTTTGAAGGGGGACAGGGGTGCAGTCTATCCTGACAAAAGGTAGTCTTCGCCTGCAAAGCGACCGTCCATGACGCGCCGGTGGGCTCGGGGATGACCTCCGCCCTACGCGCCCGCCGTCTTGGTCTTCTTTCGCCAATCGGGCAACCTTTGGGGGTTGCTTTGAGAAACGGACTGCTGGCCTTGCTCCCTTAGCACAAAAGGGGAAAACCTCTCCATCCGCGCATGCTGGCACGGACTTTGCCGCCGTTCGTCGCCGCGCGCGTCACCCACGTGGTGGGCCCGAGACCGCGCGACCGAGCTGAACATCACTTGTCTTGCGTACCTTCGGGAGGGTGCCTCGGGAGGCAACCTCGGGAGGCCGCCTCGCGAGGCTCTCGGTGAAGTTGTGGCTGAGCCTTGCTTGCCTGCTCCGGGAGGTGGGGTCCTCAGGAGGCTAAGGCCTCATGAGGGGTCTTGCTCGAGGTGCCCACTAGTGGGCCAACTATTGGGCCGCCGCCCGACGTAGCGCTCTGGGTCACAGGCATACGGGCTGTGATACCCTGGGTTCCATGGTCCCGACACGCACCTCTTCGGAGTGTTGTGCACCCGTCGATGACGTGCCGGAGAGCTCTACCGGCAAAGGCAAGAAATCCAAAGCTACTCCACCAGAGACCAAGAAGGTGTCGGAGAAGGAGGACGGCACAGGCGGTACGTTCACCGTCAGTGCCACCCTTGGCAGCAAATAGGAAAGCGCGCTCGTTGCCTTCCTTCGGGCGAATGTCGATGTGTTTGCATGGCAACCATCTGACATCCCCGGTTTTCCCAGGGAGGTAATTGAGCACCACCTTGTCGTCTGTTGCTACTTGTGAACTGCATTGGTAATTCCCTGAAGAGGAAGGGAGATGCAGTATAGTAGAGATAAGTATTTCCCTCAGTTATGAAACCAAGGTTATCAATCCAGTAGGAGAATCACACAACACCTCGTTAATAGTACCTGCACACAAAACAACGAATCCTTGCACCCAACGCAAACAAGGGGTTGTCAATCCCTCGGTGGTTAATTGCAAGATTAAATTGTATGGTGATAGATAGATAGATAGATTGAACTAAAATATAAAATAAAATAAATAAAGTAAAAGTGCAGCAAGGTATTTTTAGGATTTTTAATATATGATAGAAGTAGACCCGGGGGCCATAGTTTTCACTAGAGGCTTTTCTCATGAAAATAGCATACGGTGGGTAAACAAATTACTGTTGAGCGATTGATAGAAAAGCAAATAATCATGACGATATCCAAGGCAATGATCATGTATATAGGCATCACGTCCGAGACAAGTAGACTGACTCCTGCCTGCATCTACTACTATTACTCCACACATCGACCGCTATCCAGCATGCATCTAGTGTATTAAATCCATAAAGAACGGAGTAACGCCTTAAGCAAGATGACATGATGTAGACAAAGTAAACTCATGCATGAATCAACCCCATCTTTTTACCCTTAATAGCAATGATATATACGTGTCATGTCCCTTTCTGTCACTGGGATTGAGCACCACAAGATCGAACCCATTACAAAGCACCTCTCCCATTGCAAGATAAATCAATCTAGTTGGCCATACCAAATCAATAGAGCGGAGAGAAATACGAAGCTATAATAATCATGCATAAAAGAGTTCAGAGAAGACTCAAATAATATTCATGGATAATCTGATCAGAAACTCACAATTCATCGGATCCCAACAAACACACCGCAAAAAGTGATTACATCGGATAGAACTCCAAGAACATCGAGGAGAACATTGTATTGAAGATCAAAAAGAGAGAAGAAGCCATCTAGCTACTAACTATGGACCCGAAGGTCTGTGGTGAACTACTCACGCATCATCGGAAGGGCAGCAAGGTTGATGTAGAGCCCCTCCGTGATCGATTCCCCCTCCGGCGGAGTACCGGAAAAGGCCTCCATATAGGATTTCTCGAGAACAGAAACTTGCTGATACGTCTCCAACGTATCTATAATTTATGAAGTATTCATGCCATGTTTATTATAGTTTTGTATGATTTTGGTGCACTTTTATATGGCTTTTATATGATTTTCATGGACTAACATATTGACCTAGTGCCTAGTGCCAGTTGCTGTTTTCTGCTTGTTTTTGGTTTTCCAGAAAATCTATATCAAATGAAGTCCAAATGCAGCGAAACTTTTTGACGATTTTTTCTAGAACATAAGAGACACTAGAAGCTTCGAGAGGTGGCCAGAAGACCCACAGGGGCCCCACGAGCCACCAGGGCGCGCCACCCTCCCCCCCCCAGGCGCGCCCTGGTGCCTCGTGGGCCCCCTGTGGCCCTTCTTCCGCACCCTGCCGGAGGGGGCAATGCCAAATAATCATATATATTCAGAAACCCCCGAAAGTTAACCTAGATGAGTTTTTACGCCACCGCAAGCCTCTGTACCTCCACGATCTCATCTACGGCCCTTTTCCGGCACCCTGCCGGAGGGGGCAATCATTACCGGAGGCCATCTTCATCATCCCGAGCGGTCTCCATGACGAGGAGGGAGTAGCTCACCCTCGGGGCTGAGGGTATGTACTAGTAGCTATGTGTTTGATCTCTCTCTCTCTCGTGTTCTTGATTTGGCATGATCTTGATGTACCGCGAGCTTTTTTAATATAGATGGATCATATGGTGTTTCCCCCTCTCTATCTTGTTGTGATGAATTGAGTTTTTACCTTTGAGGTTTCACTATTATCGGATTGAATACTTTTATGGATTTGAGAACACTTGATGTATGTCTTGCATATGAATACCCATGGTGACAATGGGGTATTATATTGATTCAATTGATATATGTTTTGGCACTCAACTCGCGGATTCCCGAGGTGACATTGGGGTAATCTATGCATAGGGGTTGATGCACGTTTTCATTATCTTTTCTCCGATAGAAACTTTGGGGTGCTCCTTGGAGTTCTTTGTGTGGATTGAATATTATGATTATGAAGTTGTTTGATGCATATCGTATAATCAACTCACGAATACTTGTGGTGACATTGGAGTATCTAGGTGACATTAGAGTTGGTTGATGTGTATCATATGGTGTTATTTTAGTACGAACTCTAAGGCTATTTGTGACACTTATAGGAATAGCTCAATAGATCGATCGGAAAGGATAACTTTGAGGTGGTTTCGTACCCTACAAACAATTTCTATCTTATATTCTCCGCTAATAGGAACTTGGGAGTGATTCTTTGTCACACGTTGAGGGATGATTATATGATCCAATTATATTAGCATTGTTGAGAGATTGCACTAGCGAAAGTATGAACCCTAGGCCTTGTTTCTAAGCATTGCAATACTGTTTGTGCTCACTTTTGTTAATTGCTACCTTGCTGTTTTTTATTGTTCGCACTACAAAAACCTATATCTACTATCGATACTACACTTGTATCAACATCTCTTCGCCGAACTAGTGCACCTATACAATTTACCATTGTATTGGGTGTGTTGGGGACACAAGATACTCTTTGTTATTTGGTTGCAGGGTTGTTTGAGAGAGACCATCTTCATCCTACGCCTCCCATGGATTGATAAACCTTAGGTCATCCACTTGAGGGAAAATTGCTACTGTCCTACAAACCTCTGCACTTGGAGGCCCAACACGAGTCTACAAGAACAAGTTCTGTAGTAGACATCAAGCTCTTTTCTGGCGCCGTTGCCGGGGGAGGTGAGTGCTTGAAGGTATATCTTTAGATCTTGCAATCGAATCTTTTAGTTTCTTGTTTTATCACTAGTTTGGTTTACAAAAGAAAACTACAAAAAAATGGAATTGAGGTTGCCTCATATTATTCATCTTTATAATGTCTTTCTTGAAAACAAGGATTCCGATAATTGTGCCCAATTGATAGAAGAAGAATTCAATAAAATGTTTGGCATAAAATCTTTGAATGATGAGCATGATTGCAATGTTGTTAGTATGAATTCTATGAGTATCCATGATGCTAATGATATGCAAAGCCACAAGCTTGGGGATGCTATGTTTGATGAAGATGATATTTTTAGCCCCCCAAGTTTTGATGAGAAAATTTATTATGATGATTGCATGCCTCCTATCTATGATGAATATTGTGATGACATGTATACTATAAAGAATAATGATAACCATGAAACTTGTCATCATGATTTTAATTTTCAATTTGGTTATGCCAATAAAGTATCTCATGATAGTTATTTTGTTGAGTTCGCTCCCACTATTATGAATGAGAAGAAAATTGCTTATGTGGAGAGAAGTAAAATTTCTATGCTTGTGGATCATGAAAAGAATGCTTTATGTGATAGCTATATTTTTTAATTCATTCATGATGCTACTAAAAATTATTATGAGAGAGGATCATATGCTTGTAGGTGTTGCAATAATATCAAGTTTCCTCTCTATGTGTTGAAAGTTTTGAAGTCATGCTTGTTTTGCCTTCCTATGCTAGTTGATTCTTGCTCCCATAAACTATTTGCTCACAAAATCCCTATGCATAGGAAGTGGGTTAGGCTTAAATGTGCTAGTCATATGCTTCATGATGCTCTCATTGTGTTTCAATTCTTTACTTTTATGTGAGCATCATTGAAATCATCATGCCTAGCTAAAATGGCATTAAAGAAAAGCGCTTGTTGGGAGACAACCCAATATTTATACCTACTGTTTTTGTGTGTTCACATGATGAAGATACTGTAGTAATCATGTTTTATATGTTTTCCTTCAATAATGTGCCAAGTAAAGCCTTTGGGATAGTGTGGATGCTTGTTGATTTGATTCTGTGGAAAAACAGATACTTTTGCGTCCAGTGATGGAATTTCTATTCTGTACTGTAGCGTGAAAAAATTCTGAAATTTTTACAAAGTATTGGGTTACAAATTTTTTAATTTGTCCTAATTTTTCAGAATTTTTGGAGGTACATAAGTATGGTTTTTAAATCGCTCACTACATGCTGTTCTGTTTTTGACAGATTCTGTTTTCGATGCATAGTTTGCTTGTTTTAGTGTTTCCATAGCTTATATTGAGCAATATAAATTGTGGAAATGATAGACTACAGTAGGAATTATGTGAGAACAATTATGAATCTTGTATTGACAGTACCTAAGTTGATGATTTATTTTTATCATACTAACCTATCTCACAAGTTCCGTTAAGTTTTGTGTGATTGAAGTTTTCAAGTTTTGGGTGAGATATCGATATGAGGGGAATAAGGAGCGGCAAGACCCTAAGCTTGGGGATGCCCAAGGCACCCCAAGGTAATATTCAAGGAAGACCCAAGCAACTAAGCTTGGGGATGCCCCAGAAGGCATCCCCTCTTTCGTCTTCAACACTATCGGTAACCTCACTCGGAGCTATATTTTTATTCGTCACATAAGATGAGTTTTGCTTGGAGCGTCACTTTCTTCTGTTGATATTTGCTTGCTGTTATCAATAATCATGTTTTGTATCTTTTAGTTCAATAAAATGCCAATTATAGCCTTTACCAGTGACGGTGTCCTGGATTAGGGGGTGCCAACCTAGCCGGCCCGTCTCCTCGGTTGGGCCGATATGCCCTCGTACATGATCAAGATGGACTCCGGAGGCCGCACACGGGAGACATGATCGAGGCTATCTCTACCGAAGACTTGTAGTACACTTCAAGATTTTTCCAGCCGCCTTACTCCTGGATACCGACCTTGTAACCCTAGATACCCTCCCTAGCGTGTATATAAGCCGTGGGGTTTAGCCCGTAGGGAACAACAGTGCAATATCGCTCACCTAGCCCTAGAAGTTAGACACATATTACGATCTCGAGGTAGATCAACTCTGTACTTGCTACATCTCCATCAATATAAACAGAAGCTAGACATAGGGTTTTACCTCCATCAAGAGGGCCCGAACCTGGGTAAACATCGTCTCCCTCGTCTCTGTTACCATCGATCCAAGATCCACAGCTCGGGACCCCCTACCCCGAGGTCTACCGGTTTTTACACCGACACTGGTGCTTTCATTGAGAGTTCCGCTGCGTCGTCACCAGAAGGATTGATGGCTCACCTGCAGATCAAATGCACCAACGGCCACGGGGACGTTTATGCCCCCGGCCAGCTTTTCGTCTTCGGCAGCATGGTATTTCGCGCCGACTCGACGGGTCACCTGACCTCTATCGAGAACTATGCCCCAGGTCGGATCGTGACTTTCGGTGGCCTTGAGTACACTGCGGATTCCCGTGGCGAACTCATCCTATCGGGATGGACTCCCGGTCGGATCAAGAGCTCGGCCGGTTCTGGAGGCTCGACTCCGTAACCGAACTCTGTCACGGCGCCTCTTGAGACCCCTGACGCCACCACTCCGGCCAGTCTCTCCCCGATCGCTAGTCCGGAGATAGATCCGGCTCCCACTCCTGAAATTGCGCCAGTGCCAGAATTGATTTCGGCGTAGAACCAGGAATTATGTTCAGATTCCCTTCGCTCCGAAAACACATCCGGTTACACGCCGGGTGTACTTCGAATAAGCCCTGCCTATGGCGCATCCATGAATCCCGAGGAGTTATCTCACCTCGATGAGATGCTTGACCGCATCCGAAGCATGTCCATCTCGGACGGCAAGACTTCGGTTTACAATCAGATCGGACTTAAAGCCGACGATAGGGAAATTTACATCCCACCCACCACCCACCTAGTCGCCACGATCGATGATTTAACCGACATGTTGGACTACGGCGAACCCTCAGACATGGAGGAAGATGCTGATGGCCCTATCGAGAACACCTTGCCCCCGGTAAACGTGGGCAGGTGGACCGCCACGTCCACCTATGATGTTTACATGGTGGACACCCCCAAATCCCCTCCAAGACGTTGGCGAAGGCGCCAAAGGGGCAATAATGGGGAACCCAGGGGCAACGATGCGACAGCCAATAACGGCGACGCGGAGGACGGCGATGCCGACAACCATGAGGAGGACGTTCAAGCCTCCCCAGTAAGGAACGGCACACCAGACCGACCTCTTAGGGACTCGGATCCCGATGACCTCTTCGAAGGGGCCGACGACAACTACATGCCGGAATCCAAGGAGGACAAGAGCCTCGGCACCGAGGACTACATCGTCCCTGAAGACCCTTTTGAACAAGAGCGCTTCCAGCGACGCCTCGTTGCGACGGCCCGGAGTTTAAAGCGCAAGCAGCAGTAGCTGCGGGCCAACACCGATGCGCTAAATGAAAAGTGGATCGAAGTGCTCTCCACCGAGCAAGACATGGAGAATCGACGCCATAGTGCACCGAAATCATACCCACGTAGGCTTCTGTTACCGAAGTTCGACGAGGAGCTCGCTGACGACCTCGACCGGCCCCCTAGGGGCCGGGACAGGCCAAGACGAGAAGACCCCGGTGAACGGCCACCTCCACGCCATCATGGCAAAGACCCCGTAGACTACCTAGATCCTCATGATGCTAGACGTCGTATTGAGGAAAATAGGGCTCCCCCTCGGTCCATATACGGATCAAGGGGACGTGCGCCCGCCGGGCCTGACGGCTACGATGCCTGGGTGGACAGGAACGGCCGTGCCCGAGATCAAGCCTACTCACGGCTTCCCCCGACCTCCGACGAGATGCTCCTCGGTCCCGAGGTCCGGCTCAACCAATCTGCTTCCCAGACAGGGTGATGGAACATCAATTCCCAGAAGGGTTTAAACCCATCAACATAGAATCATATGATGGTACCACGGACCCAGCAGTTTAGATCAAAGATTTCCTCCTGCATATACACATGGCCAATGGAGATGATCTCCATGCCATCAAATATCTGCCGCTCAAGCAAAAGGGGCCAGCGAGACATTGGCTTAACAGCCTCCCTCCTCACTCTATCGGCAGCTGGGAGGCCCTAGAAGACGCTTTTCGAGCAAACTTCCAGGGCACATATGTCCGACCTCCGGACGCTGATGACCTCAGCCGTGTCACCCAGCAGCCAGGCGAATCAGCCCAGAAATTCAGAACAGGTTCCTCACCAAGAAGAACCAGATCATAGACTGCTCCGAAGCTGAGGCCATCGTCGCATTTAAAAACAAAATTCGAGATGAATGGTTGGCTCGACAACTCGGCCAGGATAAGCCGAGAACTATGGCTGCCCTGACCTCACTGATGACTCGCTTTTGTGCGGAAGAAGATAGCTGGCTCGCCCGAAGTACTCATAACGGTGAGGCAGGCACCTCGAAAACTCGCGACGCCAATGGAAAACCAAAGCGCAACAAAAATAAGCGCAGGTATAAAAATGGCGGAAGCGACACTGAAGACGCCGTGATCAACGCAGGATTCACCGGACCTAAATCCGGGCAGAAAAGAAAACCCTTCAAAGGGAACAAAGATGGACCTAGCCAGCTTGATAGGCTCCTAGACCGCCCATGTGGGATTCACGGTACTCAGGAAAAAACAGCAACCCACACTAATAGGAATTGTTGGGTCTTTAAACAAGCCAGCAAGATAGCGGCAGAGTGTCAGAATAAAACCCAACACCGCAGCGACGACGAGGATGAACCTCGGCAGCCCAATAACGGAGGCCAAAAGAAATTTCCTAACGAGGTAACAGAGGTCAATATGATCTATGTCACCCACATCCCTAAAAGGGAGAGGTAGCGTGCACTTCGGGACGTATACGCGCTGGAGCCAGTCGCCCCGAAGTATAACCCATGGTTGGCTTACCCGATCACTTTCGACAAGCACGATCATCCGACCAGCATCAGGCACGGCGGATCGGCGGCGCTCGTCCTAGACCCTATTGTTGATGGTTATCACCTAACTCGCGTCCTGATGGACGGGGGAAGCAGCCTTAACCTCATTTACGAGGACACAGTTCGGAAGATAGGCATCGACTCATCTCGGATCAAGCCGAGCCCTACCACCTTTAAAGGTGTCATTCCAGGCGTCGAAGCCTGTTGTACCGGAACGGTCACCCTAGAGGTAGTCTTTGGTTCGCCCGAAAACTTCAGAAGCGAGGAGTTAATCTTCGATATCGTACCCTTCCGGAGTGGATACCATGCGGTCTTAGGGCGCATAGCCTTCGCACGCTTCAACGCAGTCTCGCATTATGCCTACCTCAAGCTCAAAATGCCGGGACCTAACGGCGTCATCACAGTCAACGGTAACACAGAACGTTCACTCCGGACAGAGGAACAGACCGTGGCTTTTGCAGCCGAAGTTCAAGCGTCTAAGGAGGCAGCCCGCAGCGATAAACGCGCCGCACGCTCTTTGAAGCATGCCCGGGCTGCACAAATCGACCTCGGCCAGCTGCCCCCGCACCCGAAATAGGGATGCGGGCTCCTCATGTGCCCTCTCTAGAGTGGGCACTACGTCCCCAGAGTGCATAACTTCGCACACAAGATTCCCAGGGATGTCGAGGAGCCAGAACAATTACCCAAACGTCGGCGCGGATCAACCAAGCAAAGACGAGGCTTAGAGCCCCTGCACAGGCAAGGATCTGTAAAAGAAACAGCCAAACATGACTACGTCTATGTGGTTTTAACCTGTAGAATCGAAAGTATGTCTAGAGGGGGGGTGATTAGACTACTTGACCAAATAAAACCTAACCTTTTCCCAGATTTTAATTGTGGGCAGATTTTAACAATAGTACATGTCAAGCTTCACCCTACACATGCAATTCTAAGAGTATAGCAGCAGAAAGTAGATAATTGCATATGTATGTAAAGAAGGGGATCGGATAATTCAAACGCAATGAAGACGCGGTGGTTTTTGGTGTGGTTCCGATAGGTGGTGCTATCGTACGTCCACGTTGATGGAGACTTCAACCCACGAATGGTAACGGCTGCGCGAGTCCACGGAGGGCTCCACCCATGAAGGGTCCACGAAGAAGCAACATTGTCTGTTCCACCATGGCTTACGTCCACGAAGGACTAGCCTCACTCGGGGTAGATCTTCACGAAGTTGGCGATCTCCTTGCCCTTACAAACTTCTTGGTTCAACTCCACATCAGGTTGGAGGCTCCCAAGTGACACCTAACCAATCTAGGAGACACCACTCTCCAAAAGGTAATAGACGGTGTGTTGTTGATGAACTCCTTGCTCTTGTGCTTCAAATGATAGTCTTCCCAGCACTCAAACAACTCCTCACAGATTTGGCTATGGTGGAAGAGGGATTTGAGTGGAAAACAACTTGGGATAGGCTAGAGATCAAGTTTCAAATGGTAGGAGTGGAATAGCTTGATCTCAACACATGAGTAGGTGGTTCTCTCTCTAAAAATGTATGGTGGAAGTGTAGGCATGTTCTGATGGCTTTTCTTACAGAGAAGGAGGTGGTGGAGGGGTATATATAGCCTCCACACAAAATCCAACCGTTACACACTTTTGACCCAACTCGGTGGCACCGAAACAATGATCTCGGTAGCACCGAACTGTGTAAAAGATATGAAATTTAGGAATCTCAGTGGGACCGATACGAACAACTCGGATGGACCGGAGTGCAATGGCTAGGGCAATCCTCATCTCGGTGGCACCGATTGCATCAACTCGGTAGGACCGAAGTGAAGCAATAAGGCAACAGAGATATGGCAAGCCGTCTCGGTGAGACCAATTTGCAAACTCGGTGAGACCGAAGTAAGTGCAAACGATTACAGAGAGTTGGCAAGGCCATCTCGGTGAGACCGAGATCCATTTCGGTGGATCCGATTTGTTA
Source organism: Elymus sibiricus (assembly GCA_039707655.1). Lineage (NCBI taxonomy): Eukaryota > Viridiplantae > Streptophyta > Magnoliopsida > Poales > Poaceae > Elymus > Elymus sibiricus. Next base: position 396,460,177 of record CM077672.1, read on the forward strand.
GGGTTTTGGCAGTGGCTATGTCTTGGATGAACTCAGTGGGGCCGGATAGGAAATTTCGGTGGGGCCGAGTTGGAATGTAGGTTTTGGACATATTTGGGTAGAGAGAGTGGTTGAGGGTTTAGGAGTACTGTCACTAAGCATTTGAGCAAAAAGACCATTAAGCAACACCTCATCCCCTTTTAATAGTATTGGCTTTCCTATGGACTCAATGTGATCTTAGATCACTAAACCAAAAATGTAGAGTCTTGAGCTTTTGCTAATTCTTGTCCTTAGCATTTTGAGGGGTCCACGTCTCTAGTCCATGCCATGCCAATCATTGAACATCCTGAAATCTTTAACTTGAATAGACATTAGTTTAATGAGATATATGTTGTTATGAATTACCAAAACCACCAAGGGAGGAAATGTGCTTTCAATCTCCCCTTTTTTGGTAATTGATGACAACATATAGATCAAAGCTTCGACAAATGATTAAATGAACGAAATACATCGTCGCTTTGAGAAGTATGTGATAAGCAAGAGCTCCCCCTAAATTTGTGCATTATTAAATATTTGCGTTTGAATGCAAATGCACAATCGATTAGGCGTATGGGTTACTCTTCCATGTCACATACATCTTGGTGTAGCGCGCAAAATGATATGATTGAAAAGATAAGCACACATCACCAACACAAGTGAATGATCATACAAGATAATGATAAAGATAATCATAGATCATCACAAGAGACATAGTATGATCAAACATCATAGTATCTCACAGGCATAAACGACAGAATATGTCACAGATACTGTAGCAATCACACACATAACAAAGTATCAACGACCAAGCAAGAAGTAGCAAATGAACTCTCGAGAGAAAAAACAAACGACCAAAACACTCTCTCTCTCGAAGCCTATGATCTATACAAATTCTCCCCCTTTGGCAACAAGTACCAAAAAGATCGAACTGTATAGGACTAGTCGGCACTCTAGGCACGATCCTCCGAAGCTCCTGAAGGCGATCTTCTGCTGGCTGCTCCGGTGTGCGTAGACGGCATGGAGAGAAGTGCATCCGCGAAGGCTTCTGCAGATGTCTGCTGGACTGGTGGAGTGGAGACCTGTGGTGGCACTGAGGCAGTAGCAGCTGGTGCAGATACTGTGGTCCTCGGATCCACAACTGGTATTGCAGCTGACCTGGCTGCCCTGGGCACTGTGTGGAATTGTTGTGTGGTTGGTCTGTCATCTCCACTGTCATCAGATGGGGCTGTCTTGACAGCATCAACGTCATTCTGCAGCTGCTCTACAGTAGTCTGAATCTCTGTCACCTTCACATCAAGATCATGAAATTTTGTCTCAATGATCCGCTCAAAACTAGCCTGGGTCTGGGTGAGGTTGGCCAGACTTCGCTCAATCCTCAGAGTGGCTTCAAGCAGATATGTCATTTGATCCTTGGGTGTCTTGAGATTGGCGATAGGAGCATTTGGAGCTGATGCCTCCTGAGCTGCTTTTGCTTCCTTTGCTTTGCGGATTTCCTCTTGGGCTTGTACTGAAGTGGGATGCGAAGAATCCATCACTATCACATTGTCCTCATACTCTGGACGGAGTGGCAAATGCTCTCGATCAAGAAGATACATGCTGGTTCCAACCTTGGAATTGATCAAAGTCTGAATATGTGGAGCATATCCGCACGATCTCTTCTGATCTGCTGCAGTCCTCTTGATGGTTTCTACTATCAGGCTCATCACCTTGAACTTCTGAGGTGTATCAAACAAATGCAGCAAATTGATGGAGTGGCCACGAATCATCTTGTCATCTCCTGACTTGGGTAGCAGAGTGTACCGCAATATGGTGTTTGTTGTGGCTAATCCTGGGAGCAGATGCTTCACTGATCCAAGTTTGTGAGTCTCAATGTCCTCCTGGGGAATAGCTGTGTACATGTTCTTCATGGAGTTGTGATCCATCTTGAGCTTGGCATAAACATCATAATCATCATCCTCTTCCTTGGGTGCACCAAGAAGACTTGCCCACTCAGAGATGGTTGACTGATTCCTGATACCTTCAGTCATCCACACTATTCTGCCATCTGGATAGAAGTGAGCTGTAGAGTAAAACTGCATGACCATCTCATCATTCCACTTGGTCAACTTCTTACCGACAAACTCGTCAACTCCTGCAATCCTGAAGCTTTCATGGACGTGGGGGAAATAATCCTCATTCTCATCGATGTATTCCCAATCCACCCATTTCATGTCACTGACTATGGGCTTCTTATCAAGCAACACTGTCTCATAAAAGTCCTGTTGTTCACGGGTGTGAAACCGATAGTCACATGCTGTCTTCCTCCTGATAGCATAAGGATCTGTCAATCTCCACTGACGCAGCCCTTTATCCTTCCTCAACATCATGTTCTCTGCAACTTGGTGTGCATTGTCATGTTCTGGAATTTTAGGCTTCAATTTTCTGAGCACTAGTGGCTCTTCATCAACATTTGACTCGGGCACTGGGGCCTTGTTCTTCTCAGGAGCTGAGATGTTCCTGGTAGACCTCTTGGGTGCAGGTGCCTTTGGTTTGGACTTTGGGGGTGCAGCAGTCTTGATTGCATCAGACATAAGCTTTTGAGTTTTGGCTGGAGGTGCACTGGCTGCTGGATCTTCCTCTTCTTCTTCCTCCTCATCAATCATCATGGAGGGTCTGCCAATCACGCGGGCAAATGATTTCCTTACTCTTTTCTTCTTAGCTCCTTCAGATGTCTCTGTGTTACTAGGCTTTTGCATAGTCTGCTGAGGCACTTTCCTCACAGCAGTCTTCTCTTTGGTAGAAGTAGGCTTGGTGTTGTACTCCTTAGCAAGCACAACTCTCTTTTTCTTAGTTGCAGCTTCACTTGCAACAAAGTCCTCATCCTCACTGTCTGAGGTTTTCTTCTTCCTTGTTCTGGTTGCAGCTTTGGGAAGATCTGGAGAGCTCCTCTCTCCCTCATAGAAACTTTCAGCTGGGCTTGACCCTTCACTCATTTCTGCTTGTTCTGACTGTCACTGCCACTTGACATCTTGCTGAGCTGACCCTGTGAATAGATGGGTATAGGCAGAGTAGATGAGTCATCACAAAAAGCAGAGATTTTTCATAAAATTTGAGTTCAACTCTTAGTTTCAAGTTTTCACAGGATGCATACCGGATGGACCGAGTTGATCATCTCGGTGATACCGAAGCACACTACAGAGACCTTACACGCCACTTCGGTCATGCCGATATGGGTTTTGGTGGCTCCGAGATGCTAGGGTTTCCCTGAGACTTTACTTTCGGTCTCACTGATTCGTACAACTCGGTGGCACCGAGACGTACTAGTGCTATGGTCAGAGACCAAATCGGTGGTACCGAAAATTTCGAGTCGGTCGGTCCGAGATGCATTCGGCGGAAACTTAAACCTAAAAATTTTACTCGCATCTAATCTATGGAATTTGCAGTGTAACATGAGTTCTCAATCTGTGGCAAGAATTCAGGCAGTCCAATCGTGCATTGAATCGGAAAATGGAAGCACGAGAGGGATCGAATCTCACCCTAACTTGGTGGAGATCCTCTACGGTGGCAACGGCGGAGGAGATTCCCGTTGACGGCGATGGAATCCGGCGGCGAGAGCTCGCTGGAGACGACGGTGAAGTCCGAAGACGAGGGCGACGGCAGCGACGGGGAGCGGGAACGAGTGGGGTCGAGAATTTTCAACCGTTCGGTCCGCGCGATATATATACCCGTACGCTGTCGGTGGCGCCGAGTTGAACAACTCGGTGGCACCGATATGTGTAACTGCACGCAGTATAGCACATCGGTGGCGCCGAAATGGTTCAATTCGGTAGCACCGAGATAGAAAACCTAGATCAATGTAAGTGATTTCGGTTGGACCGAGTTTGAGTGAATTGGTTCAGCCGAAATCATTTAGAAGGTTTTGGAGGTTCAGCCCTTTCAGATCGGTGGCTCCGAGTGCTCCTCACCCGAAGGGTCCGAAAATGACTTGTTCAATTTTTGTGATGCAACAAGAATAGAATTTGAGACATGAAAGCATAGATAGCTAGAGAAGGTACTTAGGCATTCTTGTACATCCACTTGGCCAGTAAAACCAAGACAATCAAAACAACAAATGGATGTCCTCGAATGATGAAAACATGCAAACCAACATGCTCACACAATAAGATAGCAAATGAAATATGTGTCAAACATGCACAACCAATTCTAGCATCTATCAAGCAATGGCGATGACTAGGTCATCTATATATGAGTACATTGACTTAGGAGCCAAATGAGAACATTTGATCATAGGTCATACTCATCGTTTTAAGCACAAGTGGGGTTAACACTTTTACATAAAGCATTAATGTGTTCACACCATTAGAGTTGCTTTTGCTCAATTTCTTAGAGCAAACCTCCCCCTAGATGTGATATCCCCCCTAAGAGGGATGAACTAACCTTGGGTTTTGTCGATGATGACTTCATGTAGATGTTGAAGATGTGGATGCTCAATGTTGATGTAGACCATCAAGAGTTGGGAGCAATCCTTTGGAGTTTTGTGCTTTCAATACCTACATGGGTTAGTCCCACACAAGGAACATACAAGGATATCCATAGACATGGAGTGAAATACACATATGATGATGTCCATGAATGCATTTAAAACCTTGTCCCTTGCCTTACCAACAAGAGGGTTTGTAACTCCATGAACTAGTGCAAAATGTGGAAGTTGGTTGCACAAGTTCTTGCCATAAAGAATATGAGTGAAGTTTGTTGGCGGAGTCACCCTCAAGAACTCTCTAGTTCTTCTTCTTTTGGACCCACATCAACTTGATGGGAATCCTTGGAGTTGTAGTAGCACTTGATGAAGTAGAACTTGATGAAGTCTTGGGAACCCACTTGACCATGGCTTGAGGAGCTTCTTCAAATGAATCAATCTCTTCTTGAAGCTTGTCCTTGCCTTTTAGCTTGTGGTCTTGTGGTGGAAGATCTTCTTGAGCTTGTGTTCCCTTGAAGGAAGTAGGATCATACTTCTCTTGTTGAGGAACAAACTTCGTCTTGGGGTATTGATCTTCTTCCCACCCAACTCCATTGGCATTGAACTTTTGTTCAAAACCAACACCTTGGTTCTTCCGGTGCCTTCCTTGCTTGCGAACAATTTCCTCAAATTGCTTACTCCCGGCAAGACTCTTGTAGACACCTTTCTCTATAATTCCTTTCAATAGCATATTTTCTTGCTCAAGTGTACCTTGGCTAAGAGAATCATTAGTGGAATCAATAGAACTACTAGAAGCAACAACATTGGATTTATCATTGTTATTGTTACTACTAGAGGTTGAACCATTTTTACCCTTGTTGCTAGTTTGCTTAGATTTAACTTGTGGCATAAAGGTAGACAAGAGTAAACGCTTGGCAAGATATGAAGAACTCTTCTTTCGAAGATCGTCATTGATAGCTTTAAGAAACTCATGCTCTTGCTCTAAATTTAGCTTCTCGAAGCGTAGCTTCTCATGAGTTCTTAGAAGTTCTCTATGATCCTGTTGAGTTGTTTCATGAGCTAACTTAAGGGCATTTAGTTCTTTAGTTAGACGCTCAATCTCCTTCATAGCATTGTCACTCGTTTCCTCTTGACTATCATGATTACTAGCATTTTCATTATAGCTCATATCACTAGCCCTATCAACAAGTAAATCATCATCACCAAGCAAATCATCTTCATCACTATTGAAATCAAGATACTCGGGGTGTGATACCTTGGGACCTTTTGCCATGAAGCATCTTCCAATTCCTTCATTTGGTGAGTCAAATAGATCATAGGAGTTGGATGACACAAGTGCAAGTCTGGCAACACCTTCATCTTGACTATGGTCGGAGTCGGAGTGATAACTTCTCTCGGAGTGGTTGTCGGAGTCGGAGCCGGAAACCCATTCACCAACATGAGCTTGATGTCTTCTTCTTGTGTAGCTCTTGGATGACTTGTCCTTCCTCTCCGAATCCTTGCTTCTTCTAGAGTGTCTTCGTTCATAACGATCATCTCTACTCCTTCACTCCTTATGACGTGATTCATCTCTTCTATGTATTCCTCTTGGTGATTCGTCTCTTTTCTTGTAGGGAGCCGTACACTCATTTGAGTAGTGTCCGGGCTTCCCACAATTGTAGCAATTGCGGTCACGACTTGATGATCTTCTCTCATAGTGTCTTGAGCTAGAGCTTCTTTCTTTGCCTTTGTTCTTGTAGAACTTGTTGAACCTTTTCACCATTAGGCTTATCTCTTCATTTGATACTAGCTTGTCACTTGAAGTTGTTGGGGCATCGGTTGAGGCCTTGTAAGCACCACTAGATTTGTTGTGCAGCTCCTCTTTGTCCTTGAGTGACATTTCATGAGCAACGATCCTTCCAATGACTTCCGTGGGCTTGAGATCTTTGTAATTTGGCATCATTTGGATCAATGTGAAGACGGTATCATATTTTCCATCCAAAGCTCTAAGTATCTTCTTGATGATGAATTTGTCGGTCATCTCTTCACTTCCTAAGCCGGCAATCTCATTTGTGATGAGAGCAAGCCTAGAGTACATCTCAGTGACTCCTTCACCATCCTTCATCTTGAATTTGTCAAGTTGACTTTGACGCACATCCAACTTAGATTCCTTGACGGACTCGGTACCCTCATGCATATCAACCAAAGTATCCCAAATTTCCTTTGCATTCTCGAGGCGGCTGATTTTGTTGAATTCTTCCGGACATAAACCGTTGAATAGAATGTCACAAGCTTGAGCATTGTATTGCAACATCTTCAATTCTTCCGAGGTTGCTACACGATCCGGTTCCTTGCCATCCTCAAAGAAGTCACCTTGCAAGCCAACACGAACAACAGCCCAAACGGCAGGGTTATGACCAAGAATATGCATTTTCATCTTATGTTTCCAACTAGCAAAGTTTGTACCATCAAAATATGGACCTCTACGGTGATAGTTACCCTCACTAGACGCCATACTCTCCTAGGTTGTGAAACCAAGGCTATGATCACCAAAGCAATGGAAATCAAGGCTTAAGGAGACCAAAGCTCTGATACCACTTGTAGGATCGAAAGTATGTCTAGAGGGGGGGTGATTAGACTACTTGACCAAATAAAACCTAACCTTTTCCTAGATTTTAATTGTGGGCAGATTTTAACAATAGTACATGTCAAGCTTCACCCTACACATGCAATTCTAAGAGTATAGCAGTGGAAAGTAGATAATTGCATATGTATGTAAAGGAGGGGATCGGAGAATTCAAACGCAATGAAGACACGGTGGTTTTTGGCGTGGTTCCGATAGGTGGTGCTATCGTACGTCCACGTTGATGGAGACTTCAACCCACGAAGGGTAACGGCTGCGCGAGTCCACAGAGGGCTCCACCCACGAAGGGTCCATGAAGAAGCAACCTTGTCTATTCCACCATGGCTTACGTCCACGAAGGACTAGCCTCACTCGGGGTAGATCTTCACGAAGTAGGCGATCTTCTTGCCCTTACAAACTCCTTGGTTCAACTCCACATCAGGTTGGAAGCTCCCAAGTGACACCTAACCAATCTAGGAGACACCACTCTCCAAAAGGTAATAGACGATGTGTTGTTGATGAACTCCTTGCTCTTGTGCTTCAAATGATAGTCTTCCCAGCAGTCAAACAACTCCTCACAGATTTGGCTATGGTGGAAGAGGGATTTGAGTGGAAAGCAACTTGGGATAGGCTAGAGATCAAGTTTCAAATGGTAGGAGTGGAATAGCTTGATCTCAACACATGAGTAGGTGGTTCTCTCTCAGAAAATGTATGGTGGAAGTGTAGGCACGTTCTGATGGCTTTTCTTACAGAGAAGGAGGTGGTGGAGGGGTATATATAGCCTCCACACAAAATCCAACCGTTACACACTTTTGACCCAACTCGGTGGCACCGAAACAATGATCTCGGTAGCACCGAACTGTGTAAAAGATATGAACTTTAGGAATCTCGGTGGGACCGATACGAACAACTCGGATGGACCGAAGTGCAATGGCTAGGGAAATCCTCATCTCGGTGGCACCGATTGCATCAACTCGGTAGGACCAAAGTGAAGCAATAAGGCAACAGAGATTTGGCAAGCCATCTCGGTGAGACCGATTTGCAAACTCGGTGAGACCGAAGTAAGTGCAAACGATTACAGAGAGTTGGCAAGGCCATCTCGGTGAGACCGAGATCCATTTCGGTGGATCCGATTTGTTAGGGTTTTGGTAGTGGCTATGTCTTGGATGAACTCGGTGGGGCCGGATAGGAAATTTCGGTGGGGCCGAGTTGGAATGTAGGTTTTGGACATATTTGGGTAGAGAGAGTGGTTGAGGGTTTAGGAGTACTGTCACTAAGCATTTGAGCAAAAAGACCATTAAGCAACACCTCATCCCCTTTTAATAGTATTGGCTTTCCTATGGACTCAATGTGATCTTGAATCACTAAACCAAAAATGTAGAGTCTTGAGATTTTCCCAATTCTTGTCCTTAGCATTTTGAGGGGTCCACGTCTCTAGTCCATGCCATGCCAATCATTGAACATCCTGAAATCTTTAACTTGAATGGACATTAGTTCAATGAGATATATGTTGTTATGAATTACCAAAACCACCAAGGGAGCAAATGTGCTTTCATAACCACAGAGTGACTTCGACAACACCTCCCTTAAAGGAACCCGGTCAATCAAACACTTAAAGTGTATAACGGGCCGGAAGGGCATCAACCTTGACAAGTTCCTCACCATCAATGGTGAAGATCTGGTCAATAGTTCAGAAACGCAGACGTGCGGCAGGTCGCGGCCCGGATCCTCTAAAATCCATTAGCAATTATCTGACATGTTTCTTCTCTTCCCTCTTTACCATTTACATTGTACTCTTTCAATTACTCTCGTCACAGCTGGGCATGTACACGATTGATATTACGAAATAAAGAAACTATGCCCTTTCAAGGTCTCTATTGTATTTCTTTATCAGCATAGCTCCTCTAGGACGATGAAGTTCTCCAAAAAGATGCAATTGTATAACAAAAGTCCGAAGTACTCGGTGTCTCGGATTTTGGCCTTATATGCATCAGTTTCGAGCCTAGATTTTGGTCAATAGTTGGGTTGCCCGGCTCCTACGTGTACCCCTTACGTTTCTGATGAATTCCGCTAAGGGTGTAACGGGAGAACCACTGCGATTGCGCTGCCAGGTCAATTGGCAAGGCGCCTCAGTGGAGAAAGCCAAAAACTGACTATCTACGCAGGCATAAACTGGTCTGCCATCCGGAGACCGTGTCAAGCGATGTGACGATAGAGATCACCCGTGTTAAACCTTGTTTCGATGTGTGTGCTTGATACTATGTCTGTGAGTACTTTGATCGTTATGATTGTGAGCTATTACTTGATGTGATTGATCATACTATGCCCTATGAGATGCTCTTGCTTATCATTATCTTGTATGATCATTCACTTGTGTTGGTGATGCATGCCTACTATTCCATTCATATCATTTTGCGTGCTCCACCAGGTTGTATGTGACATGGAAGAGTGACCCATGATCCTAATCGATTGTTCATTTGCATTCAAACACAAATACTTAATAATGCACAAATTTAGGGGGAGCTCTTGCTTATCACATACTTCTCAAAGCGACGATGTATTTCATTCATTTAATCATTTGTCGAAGCTTTGATCTATATGTTGTCATCAATTACCAAAAAGGGGCAGATTGAAAGCACATTTGCTCCCTTGGTGGTTTTGGTAATTCATAACAACATATATCTCATTGAACTAATGTCCATTCAAGTTAAAGTTTTCAGGATGTTCAATGATTGGCATGGCAAGGACTAGAGAGGTGGACCCCTCAAAATGCTAAGGACAAGGATTGGCAAAAGCTCAAGACTCTACATTTTTGGTATAGTGATCTAAGATCACATTGAGTCCATAGGAAAGCCAATACTATTAACAGGGGATGAGGTGTTGCTTAATGGTCTTTTTGCTCAAGTGCTTAGTGACAGTGTTCCAAAACCCTCAACCACTTTCTCCATCCAAATATGTCCAAAACCTACATTCCAACTCGGCCCCACCGAAATTTCCTATCCGGAGCCACCGAGTTCATCTGGACTTAGCCATTGCCAAAACCCTAACAAATCGGATCCACCGATATGGATCTCGGTCACACCGAGATGGCCTTGCCAACTCTCTGTAATCGTTTGCACTTACTTCGGTCCCACCGAGTTGTGCAAATCTACTCACCGAGATGGCTTGCCAACTCTCTGTTGCCTTATTGCTTCACTTCGGTCCTACCGAGTTGATGCAATCGCTGCCACCGAGACGAGGTTTGCCCTAGCCATTGCACTTCGGTCCATCCGAGTTGTTCCAGTCGGTCCCACCGAGATTCCTAACGTTCATATCTTTTACACAGTTCGGTGCCACCAAGATCTCTGAATCGGTGCCACCGAGTTGGGTCAAAAGTGTGTAACGGTTGGATCTTGTGTGGAGGCTATATATACGCCTCCACCACTTCCTTCTCAGTAAGGAGAGCCATCAGAACGTGCCTATACTTCCACCATACATTTTCTGAGAGAGAACCACATACTCATCTGTTGAGATCAAGATATTCCATTCCTACCATTTGAATCTTGATTTCTAGCCTTTCCCAAGTTGCCTTCCACTCAAATCCTTCTTCCACCATAGCCAAATCTGTGAGGAGTTGTTTGAGTGTTGGGAACACTATCATTTGAAGCACAAGAGCAAGGAGTTCATCAACAACACACCTTCTATTACCTTTTGGAGAGTGGTGTCTCCTAGATTGGTTAGGTGTCACTTGGGAGCCTCCGACATGATGTGGAGTTGAACCAAGAAGTTTGTAAGGGCAAGGAGATCGCCTACTTCGTGAAGATCTACCCTGAGTGAGGCTAGTCCTTCGTGGACGTAAGCCATGGTGGAATAGACAAGGTTGCTTCTTCGTGGACCCTTCGTGGACTCGCGCAGCCGTTACCCTTCGTGGGTTGAAGTCTCCATCAACGTGGACGTACGATAGCACCACCTATCAGAACCATGCCAAAAACCACCGTGTCTTCATTGCGTTTGAAATCTCCGATCCCCTCCTTTACTTACATATGCAATTGTTTATTTTCCGCTGCCACACTCTTAGAATTGCATGTGTAGGGTGATGCTTGACTTGTATGCTTGCTAAAATCTGCCTACTTCTAAAATTGGGAAAAGGTTAGGTTTTTATTTGGTCAAGTAGTCTAATCACCCCCCCTCTAGACATACTTTCGATCCTACAAGTGGTATCAGAGCTTTGGTCTCCGTAAGCCTTGATTTCCATTGCTTTGCTGATCCTAGCTTTGGTTTCACAACCTAGGAGAGTATGGCGTCTAGTGAGGGTAACTATCACCGTAGAGGTCCATATTTTGATGGTACAAACTTTGCTAGCTGGAAACATAAGATGAAAATGCATATTCTTGGTCATAACCCCGCCATTTGGGCTGTTGTTCGTGTTGGCTTGCAAGGTGATTTCTTCGAGGATGGCAAGGAACCGGATCGTGAAGCAACCCCGGAAGAATTGAAGATGTTGCAATACAATGCTCAAGCTTGTGACATTCTCTTCAACGGTTTGTGTCCCGAGGAATTCAACAAAATCAACCGCCTCGAGAATGCAAAGGAAATTTGGGATACTTTGGTTGATATGCATGAGGGTACCGAGTACGTCAAGGAATCTAAGTTAGATGTGCTTCAAAGTCAACTTGACAAGTTCAAGATGAAGGATGGTGAAGGAGTCGCAGAAATGTACTCTAGGCTTGCTCTCATCACAAATGAGATTGCCGGCTTAGGGAGTGAAGAGATGACCGACAAATTCATCATCAAGAAGATACTTAGAGCTTTGGATGGAAAATATGATACTGTTTGCACATTGATCCAAATGATGCCAAATTACAAAGATCTCAAGCCCATGGAAGTCATTGGAAGGATTGTTGCTCATGAAATGTCACTCAAGGACAAAGAGGAGCTACACAACAAATCAAGTGGTGCTTACAAAGCCTCAACTGATGTTCCAACAACTTCAAGTGACAAGCTAGTATCCAATGAAGAGATAAGCCTAATGGTGAAAAGATTCAACAAGTTCTACAAGAACAAAGGGAAAGAAAGAAGCTCTAGCTCAAGACACTATGAGAGAAGATCATCAAGTTGTGACCGTAATTGCTACAATTGTGGAAAACCCGGACACTACTCCAATGAGTGTACGGTTCCCTACAAGAAAAGAGACGAATCACCAAGAGGAAGACATAGAAGAGATGAATCACCTCATAAGGAGAGAAGGAGTTGAGATGATCGTTATGAACGAAGACACTTTCGAAGAAGCAAGGATTCGGAGAGGAAGGACAAGTCATCCAAGAGCTACACAAGAAGAAGACATCAAGCTCATGTTGGTGAATGGGTTTCCGGCTCCGACTCCGACAACCACTCCGAGAGAAGTTATCACTCCAACTCCGACTATAGTCAAGATGAAGGTGTTGCCGGACATGCTCTTGTGTCATCCAACTCCCATGATCTTTTTGACTCACCAAATGAAGGAATTGGAAGATGCTTCATGGCAAAATGCCCCAAGGTATCACACCCCGAGTATCTTGATTTCAATAGTGATGAAGATGATTTGCTTGGTGATGATGATTTACTTGTTGATAAGGCTAGTGATGTGAGCTATAATGAAAATGCTAGTAATCATGATAGTCAAGAGGAAACGAGTGACAATGCTATGAAGGAGATTGAGCGTCTAACTAAAGAACTAAATGCTCTTAAGTTAGCTCATGAAACAACTCAAGAGGATCATAGAGAACTTCTAAGAACTCATGAGAAGCTACGCTTCGAGAAGCTAAATTTAGAGCAAGAGCATGAGTTTCTTAAAGCTATCAATGACGCTCTTCGAAAGAAGAGTTCTTCATATCTTGCCAAACGTTTACTCTTGTCTACCTTTATGCCCCAAGTTAAACCTAAGCAAACTAACAACAAGGGTAAAATGGGTTCTACCTCTAGTAGTAACAATGACAATGCTAAATCCAATGTTGTTGCTTCTAGTAGTTCTATTGATTCCACTAATGATTCTCTCAGCCAAGTTACACTTGAGCAAGAAAATATGCTATTGAAAGGAATTATAGAAAAAGGTGTCTACAAGAGTCTTGCCGGGAGTAAGCAATTTGAGGAAATTGTACGCAAGCAAGGAAGGCACCGGAAGAACCAAGGTGTTGGTTTTGAACGAAAGTTCAATGCCAATGGAGTTGAGTGGGAAGAAGATCAATACCCCAAGATGAAATTTGTTCCTCAACAAGAGAAGTATGATCCTACTTCCTTCAAGGGAACACAAGCTCAAGAAGATCTTCCACCCCAAGACCACAAGCTAAAAGGCATGGACAAGCTTCAAGAAGAGATTGACTCATTTGAAGTAGCTCCTCAAGCCTTGGTCAGGTGGGTTCCCAAGACTTCATCAAGTACTACTTCATCAAGTGCTACTACAACTCCAAGGATTCCCATCAAGTTGATGTGAGTCCAAAAGAAGAAGAACTAGAGAGTTCTTGAGGGTGACTCCGCCAACAAACTTCACTCATATTGATTATGGCAAGGACTTGTGCAACCAACTTCCACATTTTGCACTAGTTCATGGAGTCACAAACCCTCTTGTTGGTAAGGCAAGGGACAAGGTATTCAATGCATTCATGGACATCATCATATGTGTAATTCACTCTATGTCTATGGATATCCTTGTATGTTCCTTGTGTGGGACTAACCCATGTAGGTATTGAAAGCACAAAACTCCAAAGGATTGCTCCCAACTCTAGATGGTCTACATCAACATTGAGCATCCACATCTTCAACATCTACATGAAGTCATCATCGACAAAACCCAAGGTTAGTTCATCCCTCTTAGGGGGGATATCACATCTAGGGGGAGCTTTGCTCTAAACAATTGAGCTAAAGCAACTCTAATGGTGTGAACACATCAATGCTTTATGTAAAAGTGGCAACCCCACTTGTGCTTAAACGATGAGTATGACCTATGATCAAATGTTCTCATTTGCCTCCTAAGTCAATATACTCATATATAGATGACCTAGTCATCGCCATTGCTTGATAGATGCTAGAATTGGCTGTGCATGTTTGACACCTATTTCATTTGCTATCTTATTGTGTGAGCATGTTGGTTTGCATGATTTCATCATTCGAGGACATCCATTTGTTGTTTTGATTGTCTTGGTTTTTCTGGCCAAGTGGATGTACCAGAATGCCTAAGCACCTTCTCTAGCTATCTATGCTTTCTTGTCTCAAATTCTATTCTTGCTACATCACAAAAATTGAACAAGTCATTTTCGGACCCTCCGGGTGAGGAGCACTCGGAGCCACCGATCTGAAAGGGCTGAACCTCCAAAACCTTCTACATGATCTCGGCCGAACCAATTCACTCAAACTCGGTCCAACCAAAATCATTTAGATTGATCTAGGTTTTCATCTCGGTGTCACCGAGTTGAACCATTTCGACACCACCGATGTGCTAACCTGCTTGCAGTTACACATATCGGTGCCATCGAGTTGTCCAACTCGGAGGAACCGACAACATACGGGTATATATATCTCGCGGGCCCGAACGGTTGAAAATTCTCAAACCCTCTCGTTCCCGCACCCCGTTGCTGCCGTCGCCCAGGTCTCCGGATCGTCGCCTTCGTCTCCAGCGCGCCCTCGCCGTCGGATTCCGCCGCCGTCAACGGCAATCTACTCCGCTGTTGCCGCCGTCGAGGATCTCCACCAAGTTAGGGTGAGATTCGACCCCTTTCGTGCTCCAATTTCTGATTCAATGCACGATAGGATTGCCATGATTCTTGCCACGGATTGAGAACTCCTATTACACTGCAATGTCCATAGATTAGATTCGAGTAAAAATTTTAGGTTTAAGTTTCCGCCGAACGCATCTCAGACCGACCGATTAGAAATTTTCGGAGTCACCGACTTGGCCCCAGGCCATTGCACTAGTACGTCTCGGTGTCACCGAGTTGTACGAATCGGTGAGACCGAAAGTAAAATCTCAGTGAAACCCTAGCATCTCGGAGTCACCGAACCCCATCTCGGTCTGACCGAAATGGTGTGTAAAGTTTCTGTTGAGTGCTTCGGTATCACCGAGATGATCAACTCGGTCAATCCGAAATGCCTTCTATGAAAACTTGGAACTACGAGTTGAACTCAATTTTTGTGTGAAAAACTTCTGCTTTTTGTAACGACTCATCTACTCTGCCCATACCCAACTTTTCACAGGGTCAGCCTTGCAAGATGTCTGATGCCAGCGATTGCCAGAACATGTCAGAGCAGCACACAGATCTCGGCGCAGGCTCTAGCCCTACAGAAAGCTTTTATGAGGGAGAAAGAAGCTCTCTAGATCTTCCAAAGGCTGCAACAAGGACCAAGAAGAAGAGAACCTCAGATAGTGAGGATGAGGATTTTTTGGCAAGTGAGGCCACAACAAAGAAGAGGACAGTGGTTGCTAAGGAGTATGGCAAGGCAGCTAGCTCAAAACCTGTTGCCAAGGACAAAACTGTTGTGAAGAAAGTTCCCAAGAAAACTATGCAATTTACACTTGAAGAGCCAAGTGACACAGAAACAGCTGCAGGATGAAAGAAGAAGACAGCAAGGAAAACCACTGCTCAGGTGCTTGGAAAACCCTCCATGAGGAATGATTCAAAGGAAGAGGAGGAGCCAACAGCTAATGCACCCCCTGCAAAAGCTCAGAAGCTCATGTCAGATGCTCTTAGGACTGCTGCCCCCACAAAGTCCAAACCAAAAGCTCCAGCACCCAAGAGGTCGACCAGAAACATTTCTGCTAATGAAAAGAACAAGGCCCTAGTGCCTGAAGCCCATGTTGATGAGGAGCCACTAGTGCTCAGGAAATTGAAGCCCAAGATTCCAGACCATGATAACGCACACCCAGTTGCAGAGAACATGATGCTCAGGAAAGACAAAGGACTGCGTCAGTGGAGACTGTCAGATCCCTATGCCGCCAGGAGGAGAACAGCTTGTGACTACCGCTTCCAGACCAGAGAGCAGCAAGACTTCTATGAGACAGTTCTGCTTGATAAGAAGCCAATTGTCAGCGACATGAGATGGGTGGATTGGAAGTACATTGATGCCAATGAGGATTATTTCCCCCATGTTCATGAGAGTTTCCAGATTGCTGGTGTTGATGAGTTTGTTGGACAGAAGTTGACAAAGTGGAATGATGAGATGATCATGCAATTCTACTCCACAGCTCATTTCTATCCTGATGGCAGGATTGTGTGGATGACTGAGGGTTCCAGGTACCAGTCGACCATCTCTGAGTGGGCTACTCTTCTTGGTGCTCCAGAAGAAGAAGATCATGATGTTGATATCTATGCCAAGCTCAAGATGGACCACAACTCCAAGGTTAATATGTACACAGCGATTCCAGAGAAGGACATCGAGACACACAAGCTAGGATCAGTGAAGCACCTGCTGCCTGGTTTGGCCACCACAAATACTATCTTGCGGTACACTCTGTTGCCCAAGTCAGCAGATGATAAGATGATACGTGGCCACTCCATCAACCTGCTGCACCTCTTTGACACACCTCAGAAGTTCAAGGTGATGAGCTTGATTGTTGAAACCATCAAGAGGACAGCTACTGATCAGAAGAGATCTTGCGGATATGCTCCACACATCCAGATGCTCATCAATTCCAAGGTTGGAACGAGCACTTATCTTCTTGATCGTGAGCATCTCCCACTGCGTCCAGAGTTTGAGGACAATGTCATTGTGATGGATCCTTCGCATCCCACCTCTGCTCAAGCACAAGAGAAGATCCGAGTAGCCCAAGAAGCAAAAGCAGCCAGGGAGGCATCTGCTCCAAATGCTCCCATTGCCAACCTCAAGTCTAAGACTGACCAAATGACTTATCTGCTAGAAGCCACCCTGAGGATTGAGCGAAGTCTGGCCAACCTCACCCAGAACCAGGCTAGCTTAGAGCAGATAGTCGAGACGAAGATTCATGATCTAGATGTCAAGATCACTGAGGTCCAGACTATAGTGGAGAAGCTGAAGGACGATGTTGATGCAACCAGGACAGCCGCTTCAGATGATAGTGGAGATGACAGACCCACTACGGAGAGATTCCAGACAGTGCCCAGGGCAGCCAGGTCTGCTGCAGTGCCAGTTGTGGATCCGAGGACCACAGTCTCTACACCTACTGCTGCTGCTACAGTGCCACCTCCGGTCTCCACTCCACCTGCCCAGCAGACATCAGCTGAAGCCTTCGCGGATGCTCTTCTCTCGACGCCTTCTACGCACACCGGAGCTGCCAGCCGAAGATCCCCTTCAGGAGCTTCCGACGATCGTGCCTAGAGTGCCGTATTAGTCCTATACCTATTCGAGCTTTTTGGTACTTGTTGCCAAAGGGGGAGAATTTGTATAGATCTTAGCTTCGAGAGAGAGAGAGTCTTGCTTTGCTTTGCTCGTTGGATTTTTCTCGAGTTCTTTTGCTACTATTTGCTTTATGGTACTTTGTTTCGATGTGTGTGCTTGATACTATGTCTGTGAGTACTTTGATCATTATGATTGTGAGCTATTACTTGATGTGATTGATCATACTATGTCCTATGAGATGCTCTTGCTTATCATTATCTTGTATGATCATTCACTTGTGTTGGTGATGCATGCCGACTATTCCATTCATATCAGTTTGCGCGCTCCACCAGGTTGTATGTGGCATGGAAGAGTGACCCATGATTCTAATCGATTGTGCATTTGCATTCAAACGCAAATACTTAATAATGCACAAATTTAGGGGGAGCTCTTGCTTATCACATACTTCTCAAAGCGATGATGTATTTCATTCATTTAATCATTTGTCGAAGCTTTGATCTATATGTTGTCATCAATTACCAAAAAGGGGGAGATTGAAAGCACATTTGCTCCCTTGGTGGTTTTGGTAATTCATAACAACATATATCTCATTGAACTAATGTCCATTCAAGTTAAAGTTTTCAGGATGTTCAATGATTGGCATGGCAAGGACTAGATATGTGGACCCCTCAAAATGCTAAGGACAAGGATTGGTAAAAGCTCAAGACTCTACATTTTTGGTTTAGTGATCTAAGATCACATTGAGTCCATAGGAAAGCCAATACTATTAAAAGGGGATGAGGTGTTGCTTAATGGTCTTTTTGCTCAAGTGCTTAGTGACATTGTTCCAAAACCCTCAACCACTTTCTCCATCCAAATATGTCCAAAACCTACATTCCAACTCGGCCCCACCGAAATTTCCTATCCAGAGCCACCGAGTTCATCTGGACTTAGCCACTGCCAAAACCCTAACAAATCGGATCCACCGATATGGATCTCGGTCTCACCGAGATGGCCTTGCCAACTCTCTGTAATCGTTTGCACTTACTTCGGTCCCACCGAGTTGTGCAAATCGGTCTCACCGAGATGGCTTGCCAACTCTCTGTTGCCTTATTGCTTCACTTCAGTCCTACCGAGTTGATGCAATCGGTGCCACCGAGACGAGGTTTGCCCTAGCCATTGCACTTCGGTCCATCCGAATTGTTCCAGTCGGTCCCACCGAGATTCCTAACGTTCATATCTTTTACACAGTTCGATGCCACCGAGATCTCTGAATCGGTGCCACCGAGTTGGGTCAAAAGTGTGTAACGGTTGGATCTTGTGTGGAGGCTATATATACCCCTCCACCACTTCCTTCTCAGTAAGGAGAGCCATCAGAACATGCCTACACTTCCACCATACATTTTCTGAGAGAGAACCACCTACTCATCTGTGAGGAGTTGTTTGAG
This sequence comes from Elymus sibiricus, assembly GCA_039707655.1. NCBI lineage: Eukaryota > Viridiplantae > Streptophyta > Magnoliopsida > Poales > Poaceae > Elymus > Elymus sibiricus. Next base: position 396,479,003 of record CM077672.1, read on the forward strand.
TGTTGGGAAGACTATCATTTGAAGCACAAGAGCAAGGAGTTCATCAACAACACACCGTCTATTACCTTTTGGAGAGTGGTGTCTCCTAGATTGGTTAGGTGTCACTTGGGAGCCTCTGACATGATGTGGTGTTGAACCAAGAAGTTTGTAAGGGCAAGGAGATCGCCTACTTCGTGAAGATCTACCCCGAGTGAGGATAGTCCTTCATGGACGTAAGCCATGGTGGAATAGACAAGGTTGCTTCTTCGTGGACCCTTCATGGGTGGAGCCCTCCGTGGACTCGCGCAGCCATTACCCTTCGTGGGTTGAAGTCTCCATCAACGTGGACGTACGATAGCACCACCTATCGGAACCACGCCAAAAACCACCATGTCTTCATTGCGTTTGAAATCTCTGATCCCCTCCTTTACTTACATATGCAATTGTTTATTTTCCGCTGCCACACTCTTAGAATTGCATGTGTAGGGTGATGCTTGACTTGTATGCTTGCTAAAATCTGCCTACTTCTAAAATTGGGAAAAGGTTAGGTTTTTATTTGGTCAAGTAGTCTAATCACCCCCCCCCCCCCTTTAGACATACTTTCGATCCTACACCACCTCCGGGTACCAAGACATCGGCTAAGGGTCCAGTGTGCCTTACGGAACACCCTTTGTATGACCTACACTGGGGCTGAAGCCGACGACTGGCCACTCTCATTTTAAACAGTCATATCGGAGGAATAATTAAATTATAAAACAACACATATGGAATTTCAAGCCATTTTCATTCAACAAAAGATAAAAGTGTTTACATCTTACACTCCGGCATTCTGAAGTATCATCTAGAAATACAGAGTGTCTTTGGGACACATGGCTTCCGTGGTCCGAGCTCCCGCCTCCACCTCGGCGAAGAACTGCTCGGCAGTGCGCGGCTTGTCGGCAGGAGGGCCCGCGGCACATGTCTCCGCATCAACCTTGCAGAAGTGAGTCTTCACGCAAGCGTACGCCCTCCGCGCCCCTTCGAAGCACGCGGACATTTTCCAGCGATCCACGCAGGGCACGGTATCTCGGAGACTGGCTGTAAGGCCGAAGAGGCTCTTCGGCATGGCTTCAGCAAGCCACAAAGCGATACCGAGATCCTGGAGCGCCGGTCTCGTCATGCGAAACAGCTCCACCAGCTACTTCACTCGATGATTCAGTAGCTACGCGGACGGCGACCCTGGAAACTGTCCCCAGAAGGCCTTCTCCGCCTCGTGGCCCACCAGTTGGCCAAAGTATGCCACCGCAACCGCCGCGCTCTGCGGGAGATTCGCAAAGACCTCTGCGGAACGCCATAACTGGGTGAGCTCGACACACCCTTTGCTGCCAAACGAACACTGCAGCAAAAATATCTTACCTGAGGCGATTTGCTCCACTTGCTGGAGCACCTCGCGGTCAGCTCGGGCCGAGGTCTTGAGCTCGGTGTGGGCACATTGAATCTTCTTGAGCTCCTCCTTCGTTCGTTGCCCCTCCTCCTGAAGTTTGTCGCGTGCTTTGAACACGCCCTTCAGGGTCTCCTCGACCTCCAGCACCCGCGCTTGGTGCTTCTCCTCGGCTGCCTTCTCGGCGGCCTGGGCCTTATCGGCTGCGGCGGCAGCAGTCTCCTGCTGCCGCACCTCCTTCCGAGCCCTTTCGAGCTCAGCCTTGAGCGTCTCCAGCTCCGCTGTCAACACAATTTGGCCTTAGTTGTTTTCTTTAACACACATTATACCTCTTCGTCTAAAGTACAAGGCAAGTTTAAACTTGCTTACCTTGAGATTGCTCAAGTTTCCGGTTCATCTCCGCCATCTCTTCGGAGCCGGAATCCGGAACCGAGGTCGAAACCTGGAACAAAACAGATCCTTATTACAAGGGGAACAGTTAAGATTACTAAAAGGCTCCAGGACAGCTGCCTCAAGCAGCGCCCTGGGGGCTACTCAACGGGCTCCTGCTTCACCAAGCGACCCCGATGCCGGTTTCTCGAAACCGACTTTGGGCTCGGGGGCTACTCACTCACTAAGCCGTTTGGCAGGCTGAGCTATTATGTCCTCGGACAAAACTCATAAAACAAACAGCTTAAATAAACAAATTGAATGCGCAGAAAGCGTACCTCGAAACCTGCTATGAGGTTCTTGAAAACCTCATGCAGGCCGGCCCCTGCGGACCGGTAGCCCTGTAGCGCCGAACCTATCAAGGCACGGTGCTCCTCCTTGATGGAAGAGCCCTTTAGGGCGTCCTCCATCTCCTCGGTCCACCCCGCGCCAGCCCGTCCTTGGGCAGTTGGCTGGGGTAGAGGGATGACCTCGGATGCATCCACCCGAGCAGCCTCCGCCTGGGGTGGCGGAGCCGAGGTAGACGCCGGCTGGGCCAATGGCTGGCCCAGCCCTTCTTCGATGACCTAGGGGTGCTCCGTCCCCGGGTCTTGTTGGGCCGAGGTATCGACCTCGGCCATGATTGCCATTTCGTCGGCCCCCGTCATGTTGACGTCGGGGACTAGGGTGGATGTTGCCTCCCCTAGACCGCCATGCGTCGGGGGAGAAGCGGCGGGCTCTGGAGACCCGCTGGCGGATGGCAACCCGCTCGAAGAAACACTGGGAATTACCCTCGGTGGACTGCATGTGAAAAGCTGCTTCTGTAAGATTTCCCTTGCCGAAAAATTGACTCAAGGATGGAAGACAGGGACAAGGTCTTACCCTCGGGGCACCAGTTTCTTCCTCCCCATACCGAGGAGGTCTTCCTCTGAGTCACCGGAGAGCTCGGCCCTCTCCGATGACTTGTTAGCGGCCTCGGATGAGGCTCACCTCGGCCTCTTTGGGCCCTTCGGCGGCATGCCCACGTCGGCGTCTTCTAACGCTGACCTTTTCCCTTTCAGAGGGGGAACCTCCTCCTCCTCACCCTCCTCAGCGCCGCCGTCCTGGGCGGCGGAGGTGTGGGTCTCTTCGGACCGGGTGACCAAAGTTCCCCGGGTCCGAGCACTTGACCTCCCCTTCTGAGACTTCATCCCTTTGGGGGCCACCACATGCGGCTCCTCGGTTAGAAGCGCTGAGAGCAGGGGAGTTGGGGGTTGCTCTGGCAGTGAGACCGGGCATCGTACCCCTTGTACCCAGGCCAACCACTTCTGCAAAATACCAAAACACGACGATTCAAGTAAAAACTTTACTCATCAGTGCAATGAGCAAGAAAACAAAGATTGAAGGGCGGAACCACTCACCGGGGGGGGCTCATAGCCGTGTTCGAGGCCGCGGTCCTCCCCTTCCTTGGGGATCTTGTCCTTGGCCAGCTTCATGAGCCTCATCCACATGGCGGCCAAGGTGGAGCGGAAGAAGGAGGTGATGGTGTCCATGTCCTCAGGCTTTTGTGCCCACATCGGGGTGGCCCGAAGTTGGAGAGGGAGTATACGGCGGTTGAGCATGACATTGATGACGTCGGCCAGCTCAACCTTCCCCGTTGTGGACCACCACAAGATCCTGTCGATCAGGGTCTCCACCTCTTCTGGCTTCCCCCAGGCGACTCCCTTCTCCTTCCAGGACTTGAGTTTCTTGGGAGGCCCGGCTGAGAAGGCCGGGACCTCGGTTTGACCAGGGGCGAGTGGCTCGGTGATATAAAACAACTCTCTTTGCCACTCCTTCACCGTTTCGATGAAGGTGGCCCCCTGGTTTTTGCTGATCATGCCCCCCCCCCCCCCGCACTCCGCGAGATCCGAGCCACTCGACTTCGGTTTGATCCCGAAGAGTTTCAGCCATAAGCCGAAGTGCGGCTCTGTAACACCCCGATTTTTGGCCCTTTCTTTTTCTTTTGGATTTCCTCGATGTTTTTATTTGGAGTTCCTTTTTCCGTGGCTATGTGGTCTTGAAACCTGGGAAAATCTTCTCTCCTGCCACTTCCTAGTGGCTTGTCATTCTCAAATCTATCCCAAGGCCATGTCATTTCCATCTTAGCCCAACCCCAAATTCTTTTTATTGGGAATATTCCATTTTCTATTAAAGGAATAACCCTGTTTGCCCTAGGTTGTGAAGCAACCTATATTTCTGCCATTCCTAAAATTCCCACAAAATTCTCATAAATTCTTTGGATCATATCTTCCACAAATATGTCAAAATCCATCCTTGCCTAGTCCAAAAATAATTCAGGAATATTCATTTCCTATTCTGTCCAGTATGGCACTTTGTGAAGGAAGTGCTATTTATCTTTTCTTGATTGCCTTAAAAAAATTTGGGCACTCTTTCACATCCAAATAATTTCCACATGCCAAAATTCAGCTCCATTTTCCTAGTAAATCTTCCTCGGCAAATTCCCAAAGTTTCTGATCAGAGAGAAGCTTTGTGAAGGAAGTACTAGCTAGGATTATCCAAATGAGTTGAAATTTTGGTAGATCATTTATATTGTCAAATAATTGCTCTCCACCAAATTTCATATCCATCCAACTATCTATGTGAGCACAACATCCAATCTTGGTTTCTGGTCACAATTTCAGTTTGTGAAGCAACTATATTTTATATTGCTTCAAAAATTCTGAAATTAATCCAGGACCTAAATATCCATAAATAATGTGAGAATGCCAAAATTCACATTATTTTGTCAAGCCATTTTCTCTGAAAAATTCCCCCAAGTTTCTGTCCAGTGTGGATCATTGTGAAGGAAGTACCATTTTTATTCATCCAATTGGTATGAAATTTTTATGGTACCTTCATATGCCCAAATGATCATGATCCACCAATTTTCAGCTCAATCCAAGCAACCATGTGAGTGCTACTTCCTGATCTAGATTCTGGTCAAATTTTTGCAGTTGTGAAGCAACTGCACTCAAACCTTGCACAAATGACCTCAAAATTCACAGGATCATAGTCCTTCCTACCATAAACCTCTGAGACATTCTGGTTTGCTCTTAACCTAGCCCATTTGATCACTACTTCCTGCTTAAGTTTGCAACAGCAAAGTTCAGTCGACCTCTCCCATCCACCCACAGTGATTTTCTTCGATCTATCACATCAGGTAGGACCCACTTAGGAGAGACAAGACGCTAGACATCGTTTGATTGGCCAGAGTGCACCGCGTGCGCCTGTGCACGTGGTGACCACGCGGTCTGGCACGCCGAAAGCGTGCTCTGGCCGTCGGGGCCCTCTGCCGCCGCCCAAACGCCGAGCTCCCGCCACCGCACCATGTCCACAGCATCGCCACCACTCTCCTGCGTCCGCGTATACTCTCTGGACCCCTCCCCCTCCCCTCTTTCCGCTCCGGCGAGCACGCCGTCCCGGGATGCCCGCGGCCGTCGTCGCTTTGCCGTTGTCTTCTTCCTCCCCGCGGTACCTTTGCACCGAATACACCTCCGCTAGCCCTCTCTCCCCCTCCGCGCGTGCGCGCGTGCACGCGGTCATGCCAGAGAGCATCAACCTCGCCTTCGCGGCGGCATCCGCGGACGGCATCAACACCGTGGCTATATAAGCCACCCCCGAGCCTCTCTGATCTCACCAAGCTCACCTCCACTCTCCTATAGCTCGCCCCGACCACCCAAACTAGCTCGAGGAGCTCTCCCTCCCTCACATTGCCGCCGTGGCCATCACCGGAGTCCGCTTAAATTCGAGCCGGACCGAGCCCCTCCCCTCCTCCTCTCCCCACCAGAGCTCCACCCAGATCTCCACTAGCCGCCCCAACACCTCGTTCCGTCGCCAGGACCCCGTGGCCGCAAGCCCCAACTCCGCCCGAAGTCGCCGTCCGCCACCGTCAAGGGCGCACCCTCCTCCGACCTCCTCGCGACCCGTGCTGCCTCGGGATGGATGCGGCGTGAGCTCCCACGCACGCCGGTAGGCCGTGCGTAGCAGGAGGCGGCCGGAGTGGCCGACAACCCTCGCCGGAGTCGGCCCTGTCCACGGCCAGGAGCGGGCGAGCGGGAGGTTGAAGGCGTTGACCCAGCCCGGTGGGCCCCGCCTCCTCTCGGCCCCACTTGTCAGGGTAACAGAGGAGTCAACCCTGGGCCCGCGCATTTTAAGTGAAGACGTATTCTGGAGAAGGCGTTTTCATATTCGGAAAGCGTATTTCGCCATTTCTTTGGGCTAGAATACGTTTTCCAGAAGTGAAAACGTATTTTCAGAAATACGCTTTCAACTATTCAGTAGCCGGACGAAAGTATTAAATAGCGGACGTTCGTCCGTTAAGGGCAGAAATGAATATTTTTATTTAAATTTCTGCCTAACGAACGAACGGCCGTAACTCGGCAACCGTAACTCCGAATCAGGTGATTCCAAAGCCCACGATCTCAATTCGTCGAGCCCGTTCCGATGGTACCATTTTCATGATGTTGTCACACTCTAAAAATGACCATTTTGCCCCTGCCCTTATTCAGCCCCCTCCGAGAGGGAAACTTTTCCGGCGATTTTTCCGCGAGTGTCTCCGCACTTCTCCCCGGTGTATCCTCCATCCCCAGGCAAGCCACGACAGCCACTTGCATGATGGCATCGCAATAGCCATGGTTTCCACTTGAATATTTAATGATTGTTTGCTCATTTAATTATTTTGTGAATGCTTCGAATATGTTTGTGAATCCATGCTCATTGCTTATGCCATGTTCATTTTCATCTAGTAAGTGATATGATTAATTGCTAAGGATATTCTTATCATGTTTTATTCTTATAATTATTTCCGATGCTAGCAATAATGTTATGCTCACATGAGTAGTTACGGTATGATCTGAAAATACTTGTAATATTCATGATCATCTTTATGCCATGCTCATTTGCATCCCGTAGACTAAATGATTTATCATTATGATGTTACATGGTTATGTTGCCCATCCATGGTTGCATTGATATCATGCTCATCTGCATTGTTATTTCATCATGCTATATTATTGTGACTCAGCTCATCACCTTTCAAGTTGAACCTGACATTAATCGAACTTGAACAAATCTGTTGGCTAAGTCATGGTGCCACCGAATCGAGCTCACCAGTGCAACCACACTTGCATGGATGGGGAGGCCCTAATGCGGTCTATTGTCATGCCTCTCGCCGGTGCCTCCAACTAGGGAAGGTTATGTGCGCGCGCTACCCTGGCCCGGTGGGCGGCCATAAGCCTTGAGTGCCCGAGTTGTAAGGATATCCGAGGTCCCCGTTTGGGACAATGTTATGTTTTGGCCACGACGGTGGCGTCCACAAAGGTGGCGGATGTCACGAGTTGACATCAGGGGCAACCCAGGATATAGCCCAAAGGGGAGTTTGTCGGAGTGGCCGGGAGAGTGTCATGCAATAGATTGGTTTTGTCGGAATGTCGTTGGTCCACCCGAATGGGAGCACGAGGCCATGTGTTCCGTAGTGTGGGTACAGTGTACTAACCTCTGCAGAGTGTATAATCTATCGATAGCCGCATCCTCGGTCATGGACACAGTTCGTAGTAGGTCACACTATGGGTCAACAAAAATATTAACCTGAATAATAAACAACCCCGGTTCGATGGGAAAAGAAGTTGGTTGATCTTTATGTGGTCATGCGATGATCACAGGTAGAGATCAAGCTCCGTGTGGTCATGTGATGATCACGATGATATAGATGATACCAAGCTTGGTTGATCCTGAGATGATCGTGTGATGATCACGATGGTAAGTTGGTGGTTACGAGATAACCTCCGAGCAGAGTAAGTTGGTCCATGAGACCTTAAATGTCGACCCCCTTGCATGCTAGTGCTAGTGTCATCCTGTTCATATCATGAATTATATGTACATGCCATGCTCATGGTGTTGCCATGCTCATGTTGTTGCCATGCTCATGTTGCTGTTCATCATTAATATTTAACCTGTAAATGCCATGCTGTTGTTTGTCTTGATTGCTTTGGTTGCTGTGAGCTTGCGAGTACATTCAAAGTACTCACCTGGCGTGTCATGCCAGATTGCAGGTGATGCCGTGATTGCTTGTTTGTCGAGAATCCCGAGGTTGCGCTCTAGGATACGTCCCAGCCAGAGTCCCTGTGGAGTGGAGTTCATCACCATTGTCGCTGTCCCGCTGCTAGAAGTTATTCCGCTATGAGTTGTTCCGCTGCTAGCATAGAGCTATCTGAGCAGGCGTAGTGTTGCCATGCCCCTGTAACCTTTGTAATATCGGACCCTTGTACCCGTGTTATTTGCAATACAGAGCTGATTTGTTCTATGCCAAGCAGTGCCGTATTCCAGAAGACTTGATCTCTGGGCTGGAATATGGGGTGTTCCGGTCTCCCTGAGTTGGGGTGCCACAGGCTCATAGCGGAGGAAGGCCTCGCAGACCATGATGAAGGTGGCGAGGTGAAGAACATAGTTGGGGGCCAGGTGGTGGAAAGCTAACCCGTAATAGTACATTACCCCGTGCATGAAGGGGTGCAGCGGGAACCCCAGGCCTCGGATGAGGTGGGGGATAAAGACCACCCGCTCCCCGGCGTTGGGAGCGGGCACCCGCTGGTCGGCCGCTGGAGCACGGGCGGCGATGGCGGGGGTCAGATACCCCGCGTCATGCGGCTCTAAGATGGTCGCAGCTATCACAATGGAGCCGCCCCAGTGCCCCTTGAGGGTGTCGGCCATGGCTAGTTGAGGAGTTGGGCTCGCGAAAGGGAAAGGCGGGATGGTTGGATCTGGGCGCTGGAGCTAGACGAAGCAGTAGTGGGGGAAGAATGGGAGCGTGGGCTATTGCGCTGTTTTCCCCTTTGCTCTTATAAGCCTATGAAAATCCAAGAGTCCCCCTCGCTGCGCCGATAAATTCGTGGTTGCCATCAAAAATGCCGTTGAAGCATATGGGGGAAACAAAATCTTGATGATATCCCTAAGAAACCGGGCACAATCTCTGCCTCGAAGGGACATGCCAGTAAAAAGGCTGCCTCGAACCACGATTTGAGGGGGAGGCAGTAACTGCTCGACCCATCGTGGGGCAAGCCTCTCCGATAAAGTTGTCAGGCCGGATTGGAGCGTTCATACCTGAACAACAAGCCTTCGAGGCCAAGATATCTACCCACTTCGGGCAGGGTACAAGCTCGGTTGGACCACAGATGTTGATACTCTGTTAAGAGAATCCGAAATGCAAAGTGGAACTCGTCTGTCAAGCCAAGGACTCCGGATCCGAAGTGATGTTTGTTGAAAGTCGTCCTCGATGTAGAAGACCAGTTCGGGGGCTACTAATGGTGTCTTGGATTAGGGGGTGCCAACCTAGCCGGCCCGTCTCCTCGGTTGGGCCGATATGCCCTCGTACATGATCAATATGGACTCCGGAGGCCGCACACGGGAGACGTGATCGAGGTTGTCTCTACCGAAGACTTGTAGTACACTTCAAGATTTTTCCAGCTGCCTTACTCCTAGATACCGACCATGTAACCCTAGATACCCTCCCTGGTGTGTATATAAGCCGTGGGGTTTAGACCGTAGGGAACAACAACGTAATATCGCTCACCCAGCCCTAGAAGTTAGACACATATTACGATCTCGAGGTAGATCAACTCTGTACTTGCTACATCTCCATCAATATAAACAGAAGCCGGACGTAGGGTTTTACCACCATCAAGAGGGCCCGAACCTGGGTAAACATTGTCTCCCTCGTCTCTGTTACCATCGATCCAAGATCCACAGCTCGGGACACCCTACCCCGAGGTCTGCCGGTTTTTACACCGACAACCAGGCTCAGTTTGCAAGTTCATGTGTTGCTGTTTGAAAACAGAAAGTTTTCTGTTATCTCCAGAATATTCCTGAATAGTCAGAACATGATAAAAATCTGAATTTTTTACACAGTAAGCATGCATGAGTTCTCTGTCACATGGTAATTTTTCAGAATTTTTGGAGTTAGGGAAGTATGGATTCTTATTCACCCTTTACAGACTGTTCTGTTTTGGCAGATTGCTGTTATAGTTGCATTGTTTGCATATGTTTGCGTGTTTAATGTTTATATTTGAGGATAGGAGTATTAAATATGAAGAGGCATTTAGTATGCAATGTTCAATTATAATTTTTTGTGATTTGCTACAGTAGAGAATGTTAAGGTTGTGAGTTGATTTATACTAACTTATCACACGAGTTCTTGTTGAGTTTTGTGTGGATGAAGTTTTTAAGATTTAGGGAAACCGTGATATGAGAGGAATTAAGGAGACACAAAAGCTCAAGCTTGGGGATGCCCAAGGCATCCCAAATTAATATTTCAAGAAGTCTCAAGCTACTAAGCTTGGGGATGCCCCGGTAGGCATCGCACCTTTCTTCTTCAACAACTATCGGTCAGTTTTGGTTGAGCCTAAGTTTTTGCTTCTTCACATTGTATGTGCTATTCTTGGAATGTCATTTTATTTTGTTTTATTTGTTGTTTGAATAAAATTATCAAGATCTGAAATTTTAAATGAGAGAGAGAGTCCTCACATAGCTACCTATCTACTTAACTACTCATTTGGTCTACACTTATATCTTTTTGGAGTAGTTTGTCATTTACTCTTGTTCTTCACTTATATCCTATGAGTAAATTGTTGAAATGAATTGAATATCATAAATTTGAAATTTTATATGCTTCATATGCTTGTCCCATGGGGAGTAGTGACTTCACATACAAGAAGTATAAGTGGTAAAATTTATTGAAAGTTAACAAGCATAGCATTGGTCACTTGAACAATTCATGAAAGAATTTTGAAGGAAGAGAAATTTCACATATAAATATACTATCTTGGACATCTTCTATGATTGTGAGCCCCCATTAATTATTTTCAAGCTTGATCAAGTAGTTGACGTTGGACAAGGAAGACAACGTAATGAGTTATGTTTATTTATATTCACGTAGAAGTTATATTGTCATGGATCCTCTAACATGTGGTGCTTGCTTAGGATCTTTTGCTAGACAAAAATTCGTACTAAGTAGAGATACTACTTGTGCATCCAAAAACCCTTAAACCCAGTTTCTTTCCATGAGTGTCCACAATACCTACCTATGGATTGAATAAGATCCTTCAAGTAAGTTGTCATCGGTGCAAAAAGCAATAAAAATTGCTCCTAAAATATGTATGATCTTTTATTGTAAGGCAAAATAAGCGTTGTACGAACTTGTGATGGTAAAGAAATAAAAGCAACGGACTGCATAATAAAGGTTGCTATCACAAGGGGCAATATAACGTGACGTTCATTTGCATTAAGGGCTTGTGCATCCAACAACAAAAAGCGCATGACAACCTCTGCTTCCCTGTGCGAAGGGCCTATCTTTTACTTTTCTGTATTTACTTTTATGCAAGAGTCATTAATGTTCTTCCCTATTCCGCTCTATTTATTCTTTAGTTGGCAAGCATTATGTGGTAGGGAAAGATCCAGGCACATATATCCAGTTGAATATAGGTGATCATGAGTTATTATTGTTGGCATTATCCCTAAGATAAATAAGTTGGGAGGCGAAACATTAAGCCCCTATCTTCCTATGTGTTTGACTGAAATGGTTTGTTCTAAAAATATGCTTTGAGTGTCAGGAATCATGGAAGACTAAATGATGGTTGAGTATGTGGAATTTGCTAGATCAAAGCTCTTGCATAGACCCTTCTTGAAAATAAGATGAATTGCAATTGTTTGATGACAGAGAACATAGTTTGTTAGTTTTCAAGAAAGTTTATGGCCTATACTTTAAACATGTGAATAGCTTGCTACTTGATCATGAGAAGTTTTATGAGATGAGCTACTGATTATGATATATATTGATGCTAGAAAAAGTGATTGAAATTATCATTGATCAAACTTATGCACTATGCTAGCATTCACACTTCATAAATTATTTCTTTTATCATTTACCTACTCGAGGACGAGCAGGAATTAAGCTTGGGGATGCTGATACGTCTCCAACGTATCTATAATTTATGAAGTATTCATGCCATGTTTATTATAGTTTTTTATGATTTTGGTGCACTTTTATATGGCTTTTATATGATTTTCATGGACTAACATATTGACCTAGTGCCCAGTGCCAGTTGCTGTTTTGTGCTTGTTTTTGGTTTTCCAGAAAATCTATATCAAATGAAATCCAAATGCAGCGAAACTTTTTGATGATTTTTTCTGGAACATAGGAGACACTAGAAGCTTCGGGAGGTGGCCAGAGGACCCACAGGGGCCCCACGAGCCACCAGGGCGCGCCACCCCCCCAGGCGCGCCCTCGTGCCTCGTGGGCCCCCTGTGGCCCTTCTTCGCTTGATTCCAACGCCAAAAAATCATATATATTCAGAAACTGCCGAAAGTTAACCTAGATGAGTTTTTACGCCGCCGCAAGCCTCTGTACCTCCACGATCACATCTACAGCCCTTTTCCGGCACCCTGCCGGAGGGGGGAAACTGGAGGCCATCTTCATCATCCCGGGCGGTCTCCATGACGAGGAGGGAGTAGTTCACCCTCGGGGCTGAGGGTATGTACTAGTAGCTATGTGTTTGATCTCTCTCTCTCGTGTTCTTGATTTGGCACGATCTTGATGTACCGCGAGCTTTTTTAATATAGTTGGATCATATGGTGTTTCCCCCTCTCTATCTTGTTGTGATGAATTGAGTTTTTACCTTTGAAGTTTCACTATTATTGGATTGAATACTTTTATGTATTTGAGAACACTTGATGTATGTCTTGCATATGAATACCCGTGGTGACAATGGGGTATAATATTGATTCACTTGATATATGTTTTGGAACTCAACTCGCGGATTCCCGAGGTGACATTGGGGTAATCTATGCATAGGGGTTGATGCACGTTTTCATTATATTTTCTCCGATAGAAACTTTGGGATGCTCCTTGGAGTTCTTTGTGTGGATTGAATATTATGATTATGAAGTTGTTTGATGCATATCGTATAATCAACTCACGGATACTTGTGGTGACATTGGAGTATCTAGGTGACATTAGAGTTGGTTGATGTGTATCATATGGTGTTATTTTAGTATGAACTCTAAGGCTATTTGTGACACGTATAGGAATAGCTCAATAGATCGATCGGAAAGGATAACTTTGAGGTGGTTTTGTACCCTACAAACAATTTCTATCTTATGTTCTCCGCTAATAGGAACTTGGGAGTGATTCTTTATCGCACGTTGAGGGATGATTATATGATCCAATTATATTAGCATTGCTGAGAGATTGCACTAGTGAAAGTATGAACCCTAGGCCTTGTTTCTAAGCATTGCAATACTGTTTGTGCTCACTTTTGTTAATTGCTACCTTGCTGTTTTTTATTGTTCGCACTACAAAAACCTATATCTACTATCGATACTACACTTGTATCACCATCTCTTCGCCTAACTAGTGCACCTATACAATTTACCATTGTATTGGGTGTGTTGGGGACACAAGATACTCTTTGTTATTTAGTTGCAGGGTTGTTTGAGAGAGACCATCTTCATCCTACGCCTCCCATGGATTGATAAACCTTAGGTCATCCACTTGAGGGAAAATTGCTACTGTCCTACAAACCTCTGCGCTTGGAGGCCCAACACGAGTCTACAAGAACAAGTTGTGTAGTAGACATCACTTGCGGCGGCGGAAAAAGTATTTCGTGGACTCCCCTGTTGGTTTCCCGATTTTAGAGAATTTATAGAGGTGGAATTAGGTCAAACGGAGCTATGTGGGCCCCACGAGCCACCAGGGCGCCCCCCCCTGGGGCGCGCTGTGGTGCCTCGTGGGCCACTGCTTCATCTTCTCGTCCCCTCCCGAAGCTTTCAGTGTTTGTTATGTCTAGAAAAAAATCTCCAAAAAGTTTAGTGGCATTTGGACTTCGTTTGGTACTGATATTCTGGAAAACCAAAAACAGGCAAAAAAACAGCAACTGGCACTGGGCACTAAGTTAATAGGTTAGTCCCAAAAAATGATATATAATTGATGTAAATGTATATAAAAACATCCAAGATTGATACTATAATAGCATGGAACAATCAAAAATTATAGATACGTTCGAGACGTATCATCTGTCCTCACGCTCGGCCCGTCAAGCAAAAGGTCAGGAAGCAAGCTCTGGAACGGCAACAGTTCATTGCCGAAGAAATTAAAAAGTTAGAAGCGGCAGGTTTGGTTAGAGGAGTACTTCATCCAACATGGTTGGCCAATCTAGTTGTTGTACGCAAAGCAAACGGGAAATGGAGGCTCTGTATCGACTATACTGATATCAATAAAGCTTGTCCAAAAGACCGTTTCCCTTTGCCGCGCATTGACCAAATTGTTGACTCCACTGCCGGCTGTGATTTACTCTCCTTTCTTGATGCATATTCTAGTTATCATCTAATTTTCATGGCCAAGGAGGATGAGGAGAAAACCGCATTTATTACTCCATGTGGCACATACTGCTTCGTGCGCATGCCTTTCGGACTAAAAAGTGCTGGTTCAACATTTGCAAGAGCAGTCCAGATTGGTTTTGAGCCCCAGCTGCACAAAAACGTGGAAGCATATATGGATGATATAGTGGTCAAAACCAAGGACAAATCAACCCTCATTCAAGACTTAGAAGAAACATTTGCAAACTTGCGCAAGATCAACTTAAAGCTCAATCCCGAGAAGTGCGTGTTTGGCGTTCCATCCGGCAAGCTTCTCGGGTTCTTTGAATCTCAGCGAGGAATTGAAGCCAATCCTGACAAGATCAAAGCTATTGAGCAGATAGAAGCACCAAAGCGCGTCAAGGATGTGCGATGTCTTGCCGGCTGTGTAGCTGCATTGAGCAGGTTCATCTCCAAATCTGCTGAGCACGCCTTGCCGTTTTTCAAGATTTTGAAAAAGGCAGGTCCAATGAAATGGACTCCGGAAGCGGAGGCTGCGCTGCAAGATTTGAAGAAGTACCTCTCCTCTCCACCAACACTAGCTGCGCCTAAACCACAAGAGCCATTGTTGCTGTACTTGGCGGCAACAAATCAAGTGGTCAGTGCTGCATTAGTGGAAGAGAGAGAAGCTGACGACGAAGAAGCAGCGGTTGCAAGCTTGTCAAGCGATAAACCGGAATCTTCTCCGGCAGAGTCTGGTGCCGACAAGTCAGAAACAGCGCAGGCAAACGATGCAAGCCAGCAAGTGGTGCCGAAGAAGAAGATGGTGCAGCGCCCAGTTTACTTTGTTAGTTCCCTTTTACAGGGGCTAGGTCAAGGTACTCTGGTGTGTAGAAACTGCTTTTCGGCCTTCTCATGGCCTCGAGGAAGCTGCGCCATTACTTCCAAGCACATGAGATCACTATCATCACTCGCTTTCCATTGCAGCGTATCTTGAGAAATCTAGATGCCACCGGCAGGATAGTAGAGTGGGTGTTGGAATTGTCAAGTTTTGCACTTAAGTTTGAAAGTACTTCAACCATTCAGAGCAGAGCCTTGGTGGAGTTCATTGCAGAATGGACACCAACGTAAGATGAAGAAACTCAAGAGACTTCTCTCCCCGGCAAAGAAACAACAAAAGAATGGATCATGTATTTTGACGGTGCCTTCTCGCTGCAAGGCACCGGTGCCGGAGTGCTGCTTGTCGCACCCATCGGAGAGCACCTCAAATATGTGGTATAGATGCACTTTCCCAGGGAGAAAGCTACAAACAACACTGCCGAGTACGAGGGGCTCCTTGCCGGTCTCAGGATCGCAGTGGATCTTGGAATCAGTAAGTTGATTATCCGTGGTGACTCGCAGCTCGTTGTGAAACAAGTTAATAAAGATTATCAGAGCCCATTGATGGAAGCTTATGTGGAAGAAGTGAGAAAATTGGAAGAGCACTTTGACGGATTACAAACAGAGCCCATTCCTCCTGCGGAAAACAGCATTGCTGATGATCTGTCAAAACGTGCCGCCCAAAACCTACCTGTGGAACCATGGACTTTTGTGCTCCATTTAACTCAACCCGCTGTAACACCATCAACGCGGCCGAGCAAAAGAAGAAAGTTGAACACCGGCAAGTACTTCCCGGCAGAGCTTCCAGAAGCCGCCGGCAAGGAAGTTGCTAGAGATGACACCGCGCTTGCTGGTGAGTAGCAGCCTCAGGCAGAACTTCAGGTTCTTGCCATCGAGGCAAGCGCTCCCACAGCCGAAGAGATGCCTTTGGTTCTTGTCGTCAAGCCGCAAGCTCCGGCATGGGCGCAACAAATTGTCCAATTCCTTCAAACAGGAGAACTTCCCTATGACCAAGAAGAAGCTGAAAAACTAGCCCGTCGGTCAAGTATGTATCAGTTTGTTGATAACATTCTGCACAGAAAGAGATCAAATGGGGTGAAATTGAGGTGTATTTGCCGGGAAGATGGACTGAAGCTGTTGGCAGAGATACATGGAGGCATGTGTGGTTCTCACATAGGATCAAGGGCCCTTGTCGGCAAAGCTTTCCGGCAAGGCTTCTATTGGCCCACTGCTCTCCAGGATGCAACTGCACTAGTCCAAGTGTGAAGCGTGTCAGTTTCATTCCAAGAATATACATCAGCCAACTCAAGCACTTCAAACGATCCCTCTCTCCTGGCCCTTCTCGGTCTGGGGGCTTGATATTTTGGGTCCTTTTCCTCGTGCTACCGGGGGCTTTCAGTTCTTGTACGTTGCAATCGACAAGTTCACAAAGTGGCGTGAGGTAGAGCCAGTGAGGAAGGTGATGGCACAGTCAGCCGTCAAGTTCTTCAAAGGATTAGTTTGCTGTTTTGGTGTTCCCAACAAGATCATCACCGACAACGGCACACAGTTCACGAGCCGCACCTTCATGCAGTACATCCAAGACCTTGGAAGCAAGATCTGTTTTTTGTCTGTTGCTCACCCGAGAAGCAATAGCCAAGCAGAAAGGGAAAATGCTGAAGTGTTGCGAGGCCTCAAGACAAGAACTTTCGACAAGCTGCACGGGTGCGGAAGGCTATGGATTGATGAGTTGCCGGCAGTTCTTTGGTCACTCAGAACAACACCAAATCGAGCCATCGGCCAGACACCCTTCTCCCTAGTCTATGGTGCAGAGGCGGTGCTGCCCACGGAACTCATGTACAGGTCACCTCGAGTGCTTGCCTATGATGAAGATGAGCAAGAGCAATTGCAGCAAGATGATGCCACACTCCTCGAGGAAGATCGTCTTCGGGCTGCTGTGCGAGCTGCACGCTGCCAGCAAGCTTTGTGCCACTACCATAGACGCAAAGTTCATGCCCGAAGCCTGGAGGAAGGTGACCTTGTTCTTCGGTGCATCCAGTCCGCCAAGAAATCAAACAAGTTGACAGCAAAGTGGGAAGGCCCTTATCGGGTAGTGCGAGTCACCAGACCTGGCGCAGTCCGTCTGGAGACTGAGGATGGCATTCCAGTGAAAAACTCATGGAACATCGAGCATCTTCGCAAGTTCTACCCATAAGGAGAAGTTGCCGGGGCCCCCGGCAACACCTTTTGTACGAGCCTTGTCGGCAAGACATGTAACCCTTTGTACAAAACCAGGTGTAGACCCTGTGTGTGGCACCCCGGCTCAGAGAGACCGGAACACCCCGTATTCCAGCCCAGAGATCAAGTCTTCTGAAATACGGCACTGCTTAGCATAGAACAAATCAGCTCTTTATTACAAATACTATAGGTAAAAGGGTTCTGATATTACAAAGGTTACAGGGGCACGGCGACACTTCGCCTACTAAGGTAGCTCTATGCTAGCAGCAGAACAAATCGTGGCAACGAAATAACTTCTAGCAGCAGAACAGCGACAACGGTGATGGACTCCACTCCACAGGGACTCTGGCTGGGACGCATCCTAGAGCGCAACCTCGGAATCCTCGATAAGCAATCAAGCATGGCATGACCTGCAATCTGGCACGACACGCCAGTTGAGTACTTTGAATGTACTCGCAAGCTCACAGCAACCAAAGCACTCAAGACAAACAACAGCATGGCATTTACAGGTTAATTATCAATAATGAACATGATACTACTAGAACAACATGAGAGTGAGCATGGCATGTACATGTTACTCATGATATGAACATGATGATACTAGCACTAGCATGAGAGGGGGGGTCAATGTTTAAGGTCTCATGGACCAACTTACTCTTCTCGGAGGTTACCTCTTAACCACCATATGTATCCGACTTACCATCGTGAACATCACACGATCACCTCAGGATCAACCAAGCTTGGTATCAACTATACCATCGTGATCATCACATGACCACACGGAGCTTGATCTCTACCTGTGATCATCGCATGACCACATAAAGATCAACCAACTTCTTTCTGCATGGAACCGGGGTTGTTTATTATTCAGGTTAATATTACTGTTGACCCATAGTGTGACCTACTACGAACTGTGTCCATGACCGAGGATGCGGCTATCAATAGATTATACACTCTGCAGAGGTTAGTACACTGTACCCACACCACGGAACTCATGGCCTTGTGCTCCCATTCGGGTGGACCAATGACATTCTGACAAAACCAATCTATTGCATGACACTCTCCCGGCCACTCCGACAAACTCCCCTTTGGGCTATGTCATGGGTGGCCCCGATGTCAACTTGTGACATCCGCCACCTTTGTGGCTGCCACCATCGTGGCCACACAAAACAAACTCGTCCCAACCAGGGACAACCGCGTGCAAACAACTCGGGCACACAAGGCTTATGGCCGCCTACCTAATCAAGGTAGCGCGCGCACATAACCTTCCCTAGTTGGAGGCACCGGCGAGAGGCATGAAAATAGACCGAATTAGAGCCTCCCCATCCAGGCAAGTGTGGTTGCACTGGAGAGCTCGATTCGGTGGCACCATGACTCAGCCAACAGATTAGTTCAAGTTCGATTAATGTCAGGTTTAACTTGAATGGTGATGAGCTGAGTCATAATAACATAATGAAATAACAATGCATATGAGCATGATATCAGTGTAACCATGGATGGGCAACATAACCATTTAACATCATTACATCAACAATGATAAATCATTAGGTCTACGAGATGCAAGCGAGCATGGCATCACGATGATCATGAATATCACAAGTAGTTTCATATCAATCCGTAATGATTTATATGAGCATGTCATTATTACTAGGAGCTGAAATGATTACAAGCATAAATCATGATAAGAATAACATTAGCAACTAATCATTTCACTTACTAGATGAAAATGAACATGGCATAAGCATGGACATGGATTCACAAGCATATTCGAAGCATTAACCAAATCGTTAAATGAGCAAACAATTATTTAAATATTCAAGTGGAAACCATGGCTACTGCAATGCCATCATGCAAGTGGCTGTTGTGGCTTGCCTGGGGATGAAGGATTCACCGGGGAGAAGTGCGAGGCACTCGTTGAAAAAATTGCCGGAAACGTTTCCCTCTAGAAGGGGGCTGAATAAGGGCAGGGGCAAAATGGTCATTTTCAGAATGTTACAACATGGTGAAAATGATACCAACAGGACGGGCTCGACGAATAGAGAACGTGGGCTTTGGAATCACCTGATTCGGAGTTACGGTTGCAGAGGTACGGCCGTTCGTTCGTTAGGCAAAAATCATATAAAAACGTATTCATTTCTGCGCTTAACTAGTGAACGTCCGCAATATAAGAGTTTCGGCCGGTGGGTTAAAACAGAAGGCGCATTTCACCAAAATACGCTTTCAGCATAAGGAACACGCATTTTCGGCCAAAACACAAGCAGAGTACGCTTTCAGTAGAGGAAAGCGTATTCACGAAGAATACGTTTCCACTTACTCCAGCGCGGACCTGGGTCAACTCCTTTGTCTGGCCGACAGGTGGGGCCATGGGGTGTCGTGGGTGCAAGTCTGATAGTAGTGTGTAGGGGTACGGATGAGAAGGGCAGAGCCTAGCTACGACGCAGGTGTTACACTCAGATTTACGAGTTCAGGCCCCTCAGCGGTGGAGGTAACAGCCCTACGTCTCGGTGCTCTGGAGCTTGATTGCTTGAGTGTATGAGTTACAAATGGATTGCGAACCCTTGGGGGTGGCTTATATAGTGTCTGCCAGCCCTCCCATGAATGCCGCCATTACCAGGGGTTAAGAGGGGGTTTAAGGGCGCCAGGTAACGGGCGCATTGATTACAATTAATACGAGCGAGCGCACGTCCTGACCGTTGCGCTCCTGGAGCCTCCTGGTCTTCTCTGGTCGAGTGACTGTCATTTACTCCGAGTGAAATAGCTGGTCGAGTGGACTCCCACTTCCCGAGTGATTCATTGAACTCCAAGTGAATGTCGGTCTGCCGAACTCTTGGTTGCTGATCTGGCCCTGGAGCCCAGTATAAGGCGCGTGGAGTCCTCGGGTAGGGTCTGTAGGACAGACCTGTTACCCTATCCCTAGTACATGCCCTCGTCATTAGCCCCCGAATCGGTTGAGGTTAGGCGGGTCGAGTCAAGGCGAATTCCCTGGCGAGTTGAGCGCTATGGAGGCGCTCAAGAACTCCTACTGGTCGTTAGACGCCCTTGTCTTGATGCGGCACCTTGACGGATTCTGGACCATATGACGTCCGAGTGAAATGAGTAGTCTCCATCCGAATGAAATGAGTAGCCTCCATCCGAGTGAAATGAACAGTCACAGGCCGTGTGTCGGAGCGGATCCGAGCGTACATGGCACGTCTTCAAAGTGAGAGCAATCGGGTTGCTGGACTCCGGATTTCGCGGGATTTGAAACCATATTTGAGCGCACGCGAATGGTTGCAGCGCAGCGAGTGGGGAAAGTGGGGCGTGACGCCTCGATTTTCGCCCCGGTTTCCGCCACGTACCGCCGGATCTTCGACGACGTGATTTGAGGAGATCTGCGGGCCCACGATTCAGCGGCGCGGATTGGTGAGCGGAGCGGACGGCGATATAAGGGGGCCGCCGCGTCGGAGAGGGAGAGAGAGACAGATCCCCTTTTCCCCAACTTCTCCAGTCCACCCAATCCCTTCTCCCGTGACCCACCCCGCGCGAATCCTCCTCGGTGCTCGAGAGCTCGGCGGCGATGGCGAAGGACAAGACGGCGAAGCTCGGGAAGGCAAAGAGGGCGGCGAAGGGCAAGAAGGCGTCGAGCTCTCGGGTCGTGCCTCTGCGCGGGTGGATCCAGGGCGACTGGCTCCCGCCAACTACCACGGTGGACGACATCGGTGGGCTCGTCGCGGACGGGCTGGTGCGCGATGGGACGCGGAGGCTGCCGGAGGAAGGAGAGATCAAGCCTGCGCCGCGCCCCGGGGAGCGCGTGCTCCTCACCACCCACGTGGAGCGAGGTTTCTCCATGCCACCTCGCCCCTTCTTCCATAGTTTTTTGAACTTCTTCGGCGCTCAGCTCCATCATTTGCCTCCGAATGCCATAGTGTACCTTGTTGCGTTCGTTTCTTTGTGTGAGAATTTCCTGGGTTGCCCGCCGCACTGGGGCTTATTCAAGCACATCTTCACATGACGTTCTCAGTCGGTCAAAAAGGCCAACCCCGAGGGGGAGAGAACCCATGTGACCCAGCTGTGCGGCGGCTTGGGTATTCAGATGCGGGGTATTAGTGCTTTTCCCGCGATGACTTTTCCCGACTCAGTTAGGGGTTGGCAGTCGACATGGTTTTACTGCAATGACGTCCCTTGTGCCGGCTCGTCGACTGGTCTCTCCCCTTATACATCCGAGAGAGTCAATGTGCCTCCATCTCTGACGGTGGACAAGGAGGAGAAGACCGACGTGGGAATCCTGGTCACCGCAGTAGTCAGCCTGGTCCAAGGTGGGTTGATAGGTCTGGATCTGCTGGAGGTCTTCCTCAGTCGACGAATCCAGCCGCTGCAGGAGCGAGCTCACCTGATGTGGCAGTATACCGGCACTGAGGACAAGACTCGAGTGCACCCGGAGGAGCTCGACGAGAAGACCGTGAAGGAGTGGCTCAAGTGCATCACCGGCGCGCGCGACAATCCGCGGGGGTCAAGACGGATCCCGCCCTACGACGCTAATAACTTACCGCTGGAGGTACAACGCGTATCTCCGAGTGAATTTCTCTTCCTCGGATTATCCGAGTGAATCTAATAATCCGAGTGAACTGACTGGACTGGCTGTTTATGCTCTTTGTGTCTTGCAGGAGTTCCAGAAGATGGTTTCGTCCGAGCCGAATGGCGAACACCTCACAGGGGGCGTGGAGAGTGAACATGGCAGCGCCGACGACAGTTACGCGGAAGATAGCTTGGATGAAAGCGACGAATCGGGAGGGAGTGACTGCCATTCTAGTGGGGGCACGCTGAGTGCACCCACTGGGTGTAGTCCCCGAGACTGCCATTGGCCGCGGGCGGTCGGCGGGAGTCTTAGAACCTTTTGTCTCCTCTTTTTTTTTTGTGTTCGGCCGTCACTCGGATCGGGCGGACCAGTCCGAGTGGATACCATTCCAGTGGGGGCACGCTGAGTGCACCCACTGGATGTAGTCCCCGAGACTGCCGTCGACTGCAGGCAGTCGGCGGGAGTCTTAGAGCTTAGAATCTGATACTGGTCAAGCTTGTTCCTCCCTGTCAAAGGGTACTTCAGGATCTGATACTGGTCAAGCTTGTTCCTTCCAGGAGCGTCGGTCTCTAGGCACTCGGAATATTTCTCAACGTTAACTGATCTGCTCTTTCTTGTGTTTCAGAAAACTTGCGAGCTTGGGACTCAGTACGTGGCACTGGAGAAGGAGACGGCTCAGCTCCGACCGGATTTGGAGGTGGAGAGGAGGAACAGAGCGTGCGCTCAAGCAGAGCTCAAGACCATGGGAGGTAAGCTTCAATTACTGAGCATTCTGCTTTCATCTCTCTCCGTTCTTTGAACCGAGTGACTTCACTCGAACAGATGTGCGTAGTGAAAACCATCGACTCCAAGTGCGGCTCAGGACCTCTATTTCTTTAGAAACTATGAAGCAGGCACTCGAGAATAAGGACAACGAGCTGGCGGGAGCACAGAAAGTGGCGAACGAAAAGACCAAGGCCGCCGAAGAGAAGCTGGCCTCACTCGAGAAGCTTGAAGCAGAGAATACGTCGTGGAAGGCCACCGTCAAGGAGGCGAAGAAGGAGGCGGCCGAGCTCAAGAAGCAGAAGGCCGAGTGGGACAGCAAGCTGAAGGACCAGGTGGAAGTCTACGAGCAAGAGAAGAAGACTCTGAACGAGAAGATCACCCAGCTGACCGAGAAGAAGAACGCTCTGGAAAGGTACATAGAAGAGTTCACGGAGGAAATGTACACCAAGCTTGCAGGTAACCTGTAACACCCGAGTGAAATTTTATCCGAGTGAACTTTATGCATGCAGATCTTCAATTCTCCTCTTTTCTTGTTCGCAGAGTAATGCCGAGACTTCGAGCTAGAAACTGACAGAATTGAGAGGGATCTGGATCCTTCCAAGTCACTCGTTGGTGACAAGGCTGCTCTAGGTGTCTTGCGGGTCGAATCTCGAATTGAAGATGTTCAAGGGTACATCATCCGTCTGCGGGGTGCACTCGGAAGAATTGACAAGGAGCTGTGGCCAGAAGACACGCTCGACACCGATCTGGAGGCAATGATGACTCGCCTCAATGAGATTCCCAGCCGAGTGCAGGCGTGGAAGAAATCAGTTGCTCGCTGCAGAGCCGACGTGTCCCTCTCTCTGGTCTGAGTGCATTGCAAGGACGCCAAGGAGGAGAAACTAAAGACTCTCCAAGTTGCCAACACGAAGAAACTCAAGTTTGAGGACTTCATGGAGACATTCATCAAAGTGGCCACTCGGATCGCAGACGGCATCGACCTGGATTCCTTCGTTGAGCCGGCCAGCCCCACAGGGGCGTGAGAAAAAACTTTAAGTCCTACCCATTATCCTCGGTATGCCGAGTGAAACTGTATTCGTTAAACTCTTTCGGGCTTCGGGCCCGCGTACTCATATTTTCTTTTGAACTTCTGAAGTTATTCGAATGCTTTCCTTTGAGTCTTTCGAGTCTTTGAAATGGGTTTTAACTTAGGCGAAGACTGGTTCGCAGCTAAGCCTCCGAGTGAGAGGGATGCTCTACACTCGGAGTAGTGTTTTACCTTGGGCAAAAGCTGGATCGCAGCTAAGCCCCCGGGTGAGAGGGTCGCTCTTCACGTGGAGTAGGTTTTTAACTTGGGCGAAAGCTGGTTCGCAGCCAAGCCCCCCGAGTGAGAGGGATGCTCGTCACTCGGAGTAGGTTTTTAACTTGGGCGAAAGCTGGTTCGCAGCCAAGCCCCTGAGTGAGAGGGATGCTCATCACTCGGAGTAGGTTTTTAACTTGGGCGAAAGCTGGTTCGCAGCCAAGCCCCTGAGTGAGAGGGATGCTCATCACTCGGAGTAGGTTTTTAACTTGGGCGAAAGCTGGTTCGCAGCCAAGCCCCCGAGTGAGGGGGATGCTCGTCACTCAGAGTAGGTTTTTAACTTGGGCGAAAGCTGGTTCGCAGCCAAGCCCCCCGAGTGAGAGGGATGCTCGTCACTCAGAGTAGCGTTTTTAACTTGGGCGAAAGCTGGTTCGCAGCCAAGCCCCCAAGTGAGAGGGATGCTCTTCACTCGGAGTAGCGTTTTTAACTTGGGCGAAAGCTGGTTCGCAGCCAAACCTCCGAGTGAGAGGGATGCTCTTCGCTCGGAGTAGCGTTTTTAACTTGGGCGAAAGTTGGTTCGCAGCCAAGCCCCCGAGTGAGAGGGATGCTCTTCCCTCGGAGTAGCGTTTTTAACTTGGGCGAAAGCTGGTTCGCAGCCAAGCCCCCGAGTGAGAGGGATGCTCTTCCCTCGGAGTAGCGTTTTTAACTTGGGCGAAAGCTGGTTCGCAGCCAAGCCCCCGAGTGAGAGGGATGCTCTTCACTCGGAGTAGCGTTTTTAACTTGGGCGAAAGCTGGTTCGCAGTCAAGCCCCCGAGTGAGAGGGATGCTCTTCACTCGGGGTAGCGTTTTTAACTTGGGAGAAAGCTGGTTCGCAGCCAAGTGCCCGAGTGAGAGGGATGCTCTTCACTCGGAGTAGCATTTTTAACTTGGGCGAAAGCTGGTTCGCAGCCAAGCCTCCAAGTGAGAGGGATGCTCTTCGCTCGGAGTAGCGTTTTTAACTTGGGCAAAAGCTGGTTCGCAGCCAAGCCCCCGAGTGAGAGGGATGCTCTTCACTCGGAGTAGCGTTTTTAACTTGGGCGAAAGCTGGTTCGCAGCCAAGCCCCCGAGTGAGAGGGATGCTCTTCACTCGGAGTAGCGTTTTTAACTTGGGTGAAAGCTGGTTCGCAGCCAAGTCCCCGAGTGGGAGGGATGCTCTTCACTCAGAATAGCTTTTTTAACTTGGGCGAAAGCTGGTTCGCAGCCAAGCCTCCGAGTGAGAGCGATGCTCTTCGCTCAGAGTAGCGTTTTTAACTTGGGCGAAAGCTGGTTCGCAGCCAAGCCCCCGAGTGAGAGGAATGCTCTTCACTCGGAGTAGCGTTTTGACTTAGGCAAAAACTGGTTTGCAGCTAAGTTGAATGGCGTGCACCCACTGGGGGTTGTAAGCCAGAAAATGCGTACGAGTGAACTCAATGTGGAACTGGAAAAGTCATGCTTTTATTCACCAAATATCACTTGAGTACTTTTATTACATCTCATGATCAAGTATAAAATCGTCGTAGCAAATCCGCATTCCAAGCACGGGGCTCGTCCGCTTGCTTCTGAAGGTTGTACAGGTGGTATGCTCCATTGTGCAGAACCTTTGACACGATAAAGGGACCTTCCCACGCGAGAGCAAGCTTGTGAGGTCGCTACTGATCCACTCGGAGCACAAGATCTCCTTCCTGAAAGGTCCGACTTCTGACGTGTCTGCTGTGAAAACATCTTAGATCTTGCTGATAAGTGGCCGAACGGATCAGAGCCATCTCCCTTTCCTCCTCCAAGAGATCAACGTCGTCCTGCCGTGCTTGCTCTGCTTCAGCTTCAGAGTACAGTTCCACTCGGGGTGAATTGTGGAGCAGGTCACTCGGCAGGATGGCTTCAGCTCCGTACACCATGAAGAAGGGAGTGCAACTGGTAGACCGATTGGGGGTCGTCCTCAAGCCCCAAAGGACTGACGGCAACTCGATGACCCAAGCTCTAGCTGCGTGCTCCAAATCGCGCATGAGTCGTGGCTTTAACCCCTGAAGAATCAGTCCATTTGCTCTCTCAGCTTGTCCATTCGACTGCGGGTGCGCCACAGACGCATAGTCGACTCGGGTGCCTTGGGCAGCACAGAACGCCCTGAACTCTTCCGAGTCGAAGTTTGAACTGTTGTCAGTGATAATGCTGTGGGGCATGCCGTATCTGAAGACTATCTCCTTCATGAACTTGATCATTGTATGAGAGTCAAGCTTCTTGATGGGTTTGGCTTCGATCCACTTAGTGAACTTGTCGACTGCAACCAACAAGTGGGTGAATCCACTCGCCCCTATCCGGAGGGGTCCCACCATGTCGAGTCCCCAGACTGCAAACGGCCAGATGAGTGGAATTGTCTTCAGAGCAGACGCAGGCTTGTGCGATAAGTTTGCATAGAACTGGCATCCGGTGCAGTGTTGGACTATCTCCTGCGCAACTTCATTGGCACGTGGCCAGAAAAAACCAGCTCAGTAAGCTTTAGCCACGATTGTCCGAGAGGACGCGTGGTGTCCACAAGTTCCCGAGTGAATCTCCTCCAGGATCAATCGACCTTCCTCCGGAGCGATGCAGCGCTGAGTCGCACCGGTGACGCTCTTTCTGTATAACTGATCGCCCATCACTGTAAAGGCTTTGGACCTGCGAACAATCTGGCGGGCTTCAATTTCATCTTCTGGAAGTTCCTGCCTGAGCAGGTATGCAATGTAAGGCACTGTCCACTCGGGTGTGATTGCTAGGACCTCCATGACCAAATCAATGACTGCCGGGACCTCGACTTCAGTCGGATCAGAAGGACTGACCGCTTGCGGGGGCTCTTCCGTGAAGGGATCTTCTTTTACTGTCGGAGAACGTAAATGCTCCAGGCACACATTGTTGGGTATGCATTTCCGAGTGGACCCGATCTTTGCCAGATCGTCTGCCTCCTGATTCTTGGCTCGGGGAACGTGATGCAGCTCCAGACCTTCAAATTTCTTCTCCAACTTTCTCACTGCGTTGCAGTATCCTGTCATAGCGGGGCTTCTGATATCCCACTCCTTCATCACTTGGTTCACAACTAGATCCGAGTCTTCGTAGACCATCAGGCGCCGGACGCCGAGTGAGATGGCCATACGTAGACCATAAAGGAGCGCCTCGTACTCGGCTTCAGTGTTGGAGGAATCAAAGTGAATCTGCAGAACATATCTGAGACGATCGCCCTTCGGAGATACTAACACAACTCCAGCTCCTGAACCATTCAGCATCTTGGAACCGTCAAAGAACATTGTCCAGTGTTCCGGGTGGCTCTGAGTCGGTTGCTGCTGTTCAGTCCACTCGGCTAGGAAATCGGCTAATGCTTGGGACTTGATCGCCTTCTTTGCCTCGAACTTGATGTCCAGGGGCAGGAGCTCGATAGCCCACTTCGCCACTAGACCAGTCGCATCTCGATTGTTCATGATCTCAGACAGTGGGGCGTCGCTGATGACTGACACAGTGTGCTCTTGGAAGTAATGGGCTACTTTCTTCGCAGTCAGGTAGATGCCATAAACGAGCTTCTGATAATGAGGATACCTCTGCTTGGAAGGAGTCAGAACTTCAGAGATGTAATAGACTGGGCACTGAACTTTGTAAGCCTTGCCCTGTTCTTCTCGCTCGACTGTGAGGACAGTGCTGACAACTTGACCAGTGGCCGCGATGTACAAGAGCAACGGCTCATTGTTGTTCGAAGCGGCAAGCACCGGCTGGGTGGAAAGCTGGGCTTTGAGCTCAACAAATGCTGCTTGTGCTTCAGCAGTCCACTCGAACGAATCAGATTTCTTCATTAATCGGTACAGGGGCAGTGCCTTCTCACCAAGACGGGACATGAATCGGCTCAGAGCTGCGAGGCAACCCGTGAGCTTCTGTACATCATGAAGACGTTCTGGACGTTTCATTCGTACAATCGCCCCGATCTTCTCAGGATTGGCATCTATCCCTCGTTCGGAAATGAGGAAACTGAGTAACTTGCCCCTAGGAACTCCGAAAGTGCACTTTGCTGGATTCAGCTTGATATCATACTTTCGCAAATTTGTGAAAGTTTCAGCTAGATCAGTAGGTCGGAACCTTTTCTGGACTTGACCACTATGTCATCCATGTATGTCTCGATGTTCCGACTGATCTGTTTTTGCAAACACTTCTGCACCATGCGCATGAAAGTGGCACCAGCATTTTTAAGACCGAAAGGCATGGTGATATAGCAGAAACACCCGAATGGGGTGATAAAGGCTGTTTTTATTTCATCTGGCCCATACAGTCGGATCTGGTGGTACCCGGAGTACGCATCCAGAAAAGACAGTCGCTCACAACCCGCAGTGGAATCTACGATTTGATCTATGCGGGGGAGCGGGAAATGATCCTTGGGGCAGACCCGATTGATGTGCTTGAAATCAATGCACATTCGGAGAGACTTGTCTTTCTTAGGGACAATGACGACGTTGGCGAGCCACTCGGAGTGGTACACCTCACGGATGAACTCGGCTGCTAGGAGCCGAGCAACTTCTTCGCCAATGGCCTTTCTCTTTTGTGTAGCAGAGCGACGGAGATGCTCCTTCACAGGTTTCGCCTTTGGGTCGACTCGCAAACGGTGCTCAGCCAGCTCCCTGGGTACACCCGGCATGTCGGATGGTTTCCATGCAAAGATGTCCTGGTTCTCACGGAGGAACTGGATGAGCACTTCTTCCTATTTGCTGTCGAGTGTTGTTGATATGTTGGTAGGAGCAGCATTGGGATCTTCCGGATGGATGTGCACAGGCTTCGTGTCGCCGGCCGACTGAAACGCAGATTCTGCAGCCGGCTTCTTGGAGCGTAGCAGATCACTCGGATCGGCATTTTTCTTGTACTCCTCCAGTTCCACCATGGCCATCTGCTCATCAGCTATCTTGGACCCTTGCTGCAAACACTCCTCCACGCGCTGTCGACTGCCAGTGACTGTGATCACACCTTTGGGGCCGGGCATCTTCAGCTTGAGATACACATAACATGGACGGGCCATGAAACGTGCGTAAGCCAGTCCACCAAGGATGGCATGGTAGGCGTTGCGGAAGTCGACCACTTCGAAGGTCAGCCTTTCCTTTCGGAAGTTCTTGTCGTCTCCAAAGACCATGTCCAGGGCGATCTGCCCGAGTGACTTTGCTTTCTTGCCGGGGATCACTCCGTGGAACTGCATGCTGCTCTCGCTGAGTCGGGACATCGGAATGCCCATCGCTTGCAGAGTATCAACGTACAGTATGTTCAGTCCGCTTCCACCGTTCATGAGGACCTTGCGCAATTGGATGCCTCCCATCACTGGATCGACCACCAGCGCCTGCCACCCAGGGGTGGCTATGTAGGCTGGGTGGTCCGACTGATCAAAGGTGATCGGAGTCTTCGACCGGTTCAGAAACTTTGTCGTCGCCGGCATGGCCATGTTCACTTCTCGGTTAATAACCTTCAACTGGCTCCTGCTCTCTACATCTGCAAAGATCATCAGGGTTGCGTTGACACTGGGAAAAGGTTCATCTTTGTCCCCATCATCAGCATCTTCTGGTCTCTTCTCACTCGCCGGGCCCTCTCGGAACTGCTGAATCAACAGTCTGCACTGTCGAGTGGTATGCTTGGGCAATATCAGATTGCCCTCTTCATCCTTTCTGGTGTGGATGTGACACGGCAAATCGAGGACATCTTGGCCCGACTGGTCTCTCTTTTTCTTCGGGATCCATTTTTCCTTAACCTTCCCCTTGTTCTTGGCTTGACAGGCCAGAGCGGCAGCCTCGGCCTTAGTCGAACCATCAGCCTTGCACTTCGGCTTCCGATTGGGATTACCGTTTCCGGGGTTGGGCTCGCTGGTTTTCCCTTTGCCATTATGGAGATGGTCTTCCTCTTCTCCGTTTGCGTACCGAGTGGCAATCTCCATCATTCGGCTCATGGTCAAAGATCCTGACCGACCAAATTTCAGGATGAGCTCCCAATATCTGACTCCTGCCTTGAAGGCGCAGACGGCTTGATGCTCTGTGACATTCTCCACCACGTGATGCAAGGTTGTCCACCGCTGGATGTACTCCCTCAATGTTTCATTTGGTTTCTGCACGCAGTGCTGCAACACAGTCAATCCAGCCGGTCGTTTGCACGTGCCCTCGAATGTTTTGATGAACACTCAGGCCAAATCTTCCCAGCAGTATATGCTGGCTGGAGTGAGCTGGTTGAGCCAGGCACGGGCGGACCCTTCCAGCATCAAAGGCAAATGCTTCATAGCCACATAGTCATTTCCTCCACCAATCTGCACTACCACTCGGTAATCCTCTAACCAAGTTTCTGGCTTGGACTCACCGGTGAACTTGCTTACTCCAGCTGCCAATCTGAAGTTAGGCGGGATCTCAGCGTCCCGGATGGCCTTGCTGAAACACTCGGGCCCAGAGATGAATGCTCCACTTCCACTCGGACGATCTCTGTCCAAGTTCTCTCTCAGAGCCCTGCCTCTGTCGACCAGGTTCTGAGCGAGAATGGATCTCACATTGAACTGCAGGTCATGGTAGTCGACTGGCTCTCTCTGGCGGTAACCGTCACCATGACGGGCAGGGCTGGTCCTCCGATCGTTGCCATAAGGACGCCTCGCGTCGTACAGCCGGGGCGCGTACGAGCCATCCCGCGGAGGGGGCGACTGCATGCGGCGACGATCATCCTGACGCCGCGGAGGCGTATTCCGACTGCGACCCTGCCCCGAGTACTGGTCTCGGTGGCGGTCCTGGTCATTTCGCCGCGGAGGCGAGTGTCTGTTTCTCCTTGGGGACACAGGACTGTGGGCCGACTGAACGGTGTCAGCCCTAACGGATCTGCTGTGAATCCGGTTGCGCGACTGGGATACTGCCGAATTTTGCTCCTATGCCGCCTTGAGCAAGGCCCGGATCTGCCGAAGACCTTCCCCCGCCTCGGATCGGGACGGCTCAATGGAATCTGCTATCCGAGTGGCCGCCGCCAGATTCTGGACGGGAGTACAGAATACCTGGAAACTCTGCTGCTGGTCATTCGAGAACAACTGCCGTGCCGCCGACTGGAACTGGGCTGATGCTGCCTGCGGGTGCGATCGTCGAGTGACTTCTGGAGCGCTTCCAGACGATTGCGCTCAGCCAAGTTGGCTTGGCGCACGGCCTCCAAAGCCTGAGCCTCGGGGGTCGTCCCAACGATGGGCGTCTGGAGGGCCTGCTCGGTCCTGCGCTGCTGTTCCTCCCTCTGCTGCCGAGTGAGAGGTCGGGGGACGTACTCGTCGTCATGTCGGTCCCTGCCGCCGCCAAGATCAGGGTGCGAAGGATCACCATTCTCCGCGCCGCCGCGGCCGTACCCAGGTGGACTGGGCGGGGAATCAGCCATCAGCACCTCCGCAGCGGGATCGCTGCTCTCGCACTCGGATAAGCTTTCTGAGTGCTCATGCACGGAGGCGAACACATCAAAGACAGGTTCATCGGGCTCGATTGCCGCGATCTGCGGGGCTGCAACCTAAAGGGCCACCGCGTGCTTGATCCACCGCTGAATCCGCGAGCGTCCGGAGCGTTTGCGATGACGGCTGGCGGAGAGCGAAGAGGTCGACTGATAAGGAGTCGACGGTTGCCGAAGAAGGACGCCGAAGGTACTCGCGCGGAAGTGCGCTGCGCCGCGGACGAGCAACGCCTCGACATCCAGCGGGGCTTCCTGGAGCCACGCCAAATCGTCGGCGATGAAGCTGAGGACGCCGAAACAGATCTCGCCGCCCAGAGTCAGCCCGCCGCCGGAAACCATGGTGATGGTGGAAAAAATGCAACTACGCCAGAAGTCGCTAGACGCCTGCCCCACGGTGGGCGCCAACTGTCGTGGGTGCAAGTCTGATAGTAGTGTGTAGGGGTACGGATGAGAGGGCAGAGCCTAGCTACGGCGCAGGTGTTACACTCGTATTTACGAGTTCAGGCCCCTCAGCGGTGGAGGTAACAGCCCTACGTCTCAGTGCTCTAGAGCTTGATTGCTTGAGTGTATGAGTTACAAATGGATTGCGAACCCTTGGAATGGAGCTGGGGGTGGCTTATATAGTGTCTGTCAGCCCTCCCATGAATGCCGCCATTACCAGGGGTTAAGAGGGGGTTTAAGGGCGCCAGTTAACAGGTGCATTGATTACATACGAGCAAGCGCACGTCCTGACCGTTGCGCTCCTGGAGCCTCCTGGTCTTCTCTGGTCGAGTGATTGTCATTTACTCCGAGTGAAATAGCTGGTCGAGTGGACTCCCGCTTCCCGAGTGATTCATTGAACTCCAAGTGAATGTCAGTCTGCCGAACTCTTGGTTGCTGATGTGGCCCTGGAGCCCAGTATAAGGCGCGTGGAGTCCTCGGGTAGGGTCTGTAGGACAGACCTGTTACCCTATCCCTAGTACATGCCCTCGTCACGGGGCCCACTGGCCAGCTGGAGGGGGGTCGTCGTCTTCCTCCTCTCGCCCGCGCGTGACCGAAGCAGAGGCGGTGCTCGACCGGCATTTGCCGACGACCCCGGCCGTCTCCCATGGCATTCCACCTATGGATGAGCTCAGCTCAGCGCGGCACATCCATTGGTGTAGGCCACGGCCGCCGGAGAGGACCGAGACGCCAGCGGCTTCGACGCCGGTGGAGCATGCCGTCGGCCGCCAGTGGCTTTGAGTGCACGGGCATCCCGGAGGTGGTCTGAGGAGGTGGGGAGGATCGCCGGACCACGGGGGTTCGCCTGGTGGTGGTAGGAGGGAGGGCGGGGGCTCGGCTCGCCGGAATTTAAGCCGGAGAGGGCGGTGGCCATAGTGGCAATGGTAGGGCGGGAGGAGCTCTCGAGCTCAGCGGAGTGGCTAGGCAGGGCTTTGGGAGTGTGGTGAGGAGGTTTGTGAGGTCGGGAGGCCTCGGGGTCGGCTTAAATAGCCGTGGCGAAGCCGTGGCCGTGGCGACGCGTGCGCTGCGCGCAGGGCTCGGGGACACGCGGAGGGGAGGGAGAGAGGGGCCAGGGATGTTCACGCGGCGCGGAGAGAGCTCGGGCGCACTCGAGAAGACTCGGGGCGGCGTGGCCGACCGGCCATGTTGGAGCAGACGCGGTCAGCTCTCGGACGCGGTCGCCGCGACACGTCGGGCAAGCGAGAGGAGGGGGAGAGGGGCCAGGGCTGGGGAGCGAACGCGTGGCTACGGCGGTGCTCTAGGACATGCTCGGACGCGCGGGAACAGATGGAGGGAGCGAGGCCGAGGGGAAATGACACGCAAAGCGCGGCAAGGGAATGCCAACAGCGTGGTCACCACTGGCATAGCGCGCTCTGGCCCACCACTAGCTGATAGGTCATGTCTACTAGGGTCCACAATGATCATAGATAAGAGATCAACGTCTAGGATTGCTTGGGCGGCTCTGAGGTGATAAGGTTTGGGAAGAAAGCGTTATGGCAGCAAGGTGTTTGTACTGGGGTGGGGGAGGTTGGACTGGTGAAAGATGCTGAAATTTTACTGAGGGTAATCACACACTAAGGTGATCATCTAGGAAAATTTTCAGCCCAAGTGGAGGGGTCTAGGTGACACTTGCTTCACAAACTGCCACCCTGGACAGAGACATGAACATGGAAGCTGCACTCACATGGACGATTGGATGGAGCTGAAATTTGGTATAGGATGATGATTTGGTCATATGAAGGCACTGCAAAAATTTCATACCATTTGGATGAATATAAATGGTACTTCCTTCACAATGCTTTCTACTGGACAGAAACTTGGAGGAATTTTGTAGAGAATGGCTTGACAAAATAATGTGACTTTTGGCATGCTCAAATGATATAAGGATATTTAGGTCCTGGATTAATTTCAGAATTTATGAAGGAATATAAAATATAGTTGCTTCACAAACTGAAATTGTGACCAGAAGCAAAGATTTGAAGGTGTGCTCACATAGATTGTTGGATGGAGATGAAATTTGGTGGCGAGTAATGATTTGATCATATAGATGATCTCACAAAATTTCAACTCATTTGGATTAGCGTAGCTAGTACTTCCTTTTCAAAGCTTCTCTCTGGACAGAAACTTTGGAAATTTGCTGAGGAAGATTTACTAGGAAAATGAAGCTGGATTTTCGCATGTGGCAATTATTTGGATATGAAAGAGTGCTCAAAAAGTTTGAGGTCAAGCGAGAAAAGATAAATAGCACTTCCTTCACAAAGTGCCATTCTGGACAAAATGGAAAATGAATATTCCTGAATTATTTTTGAACTAGGCAAGGATGGATTTTGACATATTGGTGGAATATATGATCCAAAGAAATTATGAGAATTTTGTGAGAATTTTAGGAAAGACAGAAATATAGGTTGCTTCACAACCTAGGGCAAACAGGGTTATTCCTTTAGTAGAAAAAGGAATATTCCCCAGAAAAAGAATTTGGAGTTGGGCTAAGATGGAAATGGCATGGTCTTGGGAAAGCTTTCGGAGTGGCAAGCCACTCGGGAGAGGAAGAAGAGATGATCTCCCCAGGTTTTAAGACCACATAGCCACGGAAAAAGAACTCCAAATAAAAATTCGAAGAAATCCAAAAGAAAAAGAAAGGGCCAAAAATCGGGGAGTCACAAACCTACCCCCCTTACAAAAATCTCGTCCTCGAGATTTGGTTGCTCAGGGAACAAGTATGAATATTCTGACTTAAGGAAACCGTTTCCAACTCGGGTATCCTTTTCCTTTATATGTTGTTCCAACTGAATTTCATCTGACTGTCTGCCTTGCTCTGGGGTGGTTTGCTTCACCATATCCCACATTCTGACAGGTCTTCCTTCACATGTTCATTCTTACTCTGACTTCAATTCTTTTATGTCTACTGGCTTGTCTGATATTATCATGACTGGAATTTCCATAAGTCCGGGGGTGATTTCCAATTGACGTGACATTCTTTTATCCAGCACCGATAGTATCAATGGAGTTGTGAACAAATTTCCTCGGTGGACATGAAACATTTAATCATTGCATTGAGTTACTGGATCCATCTTCCCCGGGTTCAAAACCATGCTGGGAATCATAACCCTCTTGGGTGTATATCCATGTTGATCGATACGGAATCAGACTGTCTTGGGTATCCATACCGTGTTGTTCATGCCACAATTATCATACCTGTATTGCCGGTCTTGCTCCTTCATTATTGTTCTCTTTTTCTGAATCTTTTGCCGAAAGAACTTGGCCGTATATACCCTTAATTCTTTGTGTGACCTTAGGTGCTGGTAGGTGCAATATTCCGGCAAGCATGCCTTATCCTTATCCTTTGATCATGCAACAACGCTTAACTGGCAAGTTTATCCTCTCACAAGCTCTAACTGTAGGGCAATGATCATCCCAACCTTTGCATAAAATCGGCAAATAAATCAGTAGCCACCAGAATGGTCTTTATAACTCAGATCTGGGACATTACTGAAATAACTCAACCCTAGCTCATGACGGCTGAAAAGCAGCTCAGAGCATGAGGCAGTGTTGATAAGAAGAATGTAGTAGTTCCCTAAGACGGCCGAAGAATAGCTCAGAGCATAGGGTCACTGCTACCAAAAAGAAACTCAACAGCTGCCCGAGACGGCCGAAAAGCAGCTCAGAACAAGGGCCAGTTGTTGAAAAGAGAAATATAAAGTCGGCATCCACCCCGGACGGCCAAAAGCAGCTTAGAACGTGGGCGTGGTGCCATTACTAGGGAAAGGTAAGCAAGGGTTCATCATGATCATATACCAGGTTCACAGTTACTTGTATAGAGCTCACTGTTGTGGTCAATCATACATGATAGTGACAGAGGTTAATGATATCACTTTGTCGGGTGTGAGGAAGCTGGCCTTGATATCCACTGTCAAGATTATTGTCCCAACATTGTCTTTCTTCATAGCTTGTCAGACATTGCATCATACTGAGGTGTATAACTTGCTTTCTTCCTCTTACATACTCACGGATTTGTTGGATTCTCACCGTGCTTGTATCATCATACGAGTGATTGGCATGACCTTGGCAGCATGCTCACAATATGTGTAGCTGAGGATTTGATTCCCGAGGCAGACTTGTGTCCTAACTAGCTCGTTTTTCCGACCAAATAGTTGTGGGCTTGACTCTTGAGATGCACTGCCATATGCTGCCAACACTGTGTAATTTTGTCAACTGTTTGTAGTGTCGTACTGACGACGATTGGGTAGCTTGTGTTGGAAGCTATCAGAGAGTATCGTGTTGAGGAAGGCTCTGAATAGCTTGTGCTCGAAGCTTTTGCCGGGATAGCGTGATGAAGAAGACTGGGTATCGTACCTCAGAAGCTTTTCCCCGGGTTGCTTACTGAGGAAGATTTGGTGACTTATGCCCGAAGCTTTCTGCGGTGGCTTACCGAAGAAGACTGAGTATCTTACACGGGAAGCTATCCACATATCGTACTGAGGAAGACTGTGGAACCTTGCGTCGTAAGCTTCCCTGGTAGCGTGCGGAGAAAGACTGGGTTGCTTACTCCAGAAACTTCTCTCCGTGACATGCAGACTGAATGACATATATATATATACCCTTGATATTTCTATTGTTGATTACTCGGATGAAAAGGATTTGTCGGACAATCCTCCTTGTTGAGTACTGGATATAGGGCACATTCTGACTTGCTTCCGAGGGGTAGCACGCTTCAAATTTTACTCAAAGCGGAACCAAACCTTGTATATGGACCATACCTTTGACTGAGAATATAATGTGGGTCTTGTACACAACTTGTCTTCCTGCTGGTGTAATAATTACTATTGAGGAGATTGTAAAACTGATGTAAACTTGATGTTGATAATCACTCCATGATGCCACCAGATATTCCCAATA
The DNA here is from genome assembly GCA_039707655.1 of Elymus sibiricus. NCBI lineage: Eukaryota > Viridiplantae > Streptophyta > Magnoliopsida > Poales > Poaceae > Elymus > Elymus sibiricus. The sequence goes on from CM077672.1 coordinate 396,515,699, forward strand.
TAATGCAGTCGGCTGAGAATGCTATACTGTTTAGTTGAGCTTCCAAATATTTGAAATCCTCACTGATTCTACGGGTCCGGTGTCGGTTGATGAGCAACATTCATAAGGGGAAATAAGGAAATACCGAAGGCCCAAAGAAAGAAGCCAAAAGAAACGACTAAAACAAAAGCACACAAGACATTAAGATTACATACAAGCAACATCACATTTTACAGCTATTCACATCAATATGTATGCCTACTTAAGCACACAAATCTCGCAAGATCTCCGGTACTACGATCTAATATGCTGTGGCGGTGTGTACGAAAGTGAATCAACGTGTGGAGAGGACGTTGCATCCGGAAAGTGAATCTCTGGTACACCAAGCACTGGCTCAGCACCGGTTGCATCCGGACGGGTTCGGAGGTGAGGACGGACTCGGTGATCATGTAGCGAGACACGGATGTCACGGCCACATCATCAACAAGCGGACGGAAGTGAACCGTACTCGTCCAGAGAATGGGTGATAGGGTAGGATAGCGGTGGAAAGCGGGGTCTGCCGGCATTGCCCTTTTCTGGTAACAAAGACCAGTAAGGGTTGCCAAAGCGGCGAGTTGGATGGCCAGATCCGGGGTAGAAACATGTCTACCATCGAGACGATAGGTGGCTGGCGAAAAGATATTTGCGCGATACCTGCAAGTGGTGTCTGGATCACTGGGTACCTCGGCATCATTCCGCTGGGACGAAGATGACGTCGAACACCAAAAAGCAGGTATGCAAAGCTGGGGGGTGCAGGTAGTGGATCGGAACCGATGCCACCTACTCTCACAAGATCAATCGTTAGCGACAATATAATAAGTCTATATGCATGCTATGCCGCAAACAAATGCACGACCGAATGCAACAAGCAAGCTAGACTCTGAACTACTAGTTTCTAACGCTCGCGCTAACAAGGGCGTCCTACAGCCAGACCTGCTCTGATACAAAGCGTTGTGGCACCCCGGCTCAGAGAGACCGGAACACCCCGTATTCCAGCCCAGAGATCAAGTCTTCTGGAATACGGCACTGCTTAGCATAGAACAAATCAGCTCTTTATTACAAATACTATATGTACAAGGGTTCTGATATTAGAAAGGTTACAGGGGCACGGCGACACTTCGCCTGCTAAGGTAGCTCTATGCTAGCAGCGGAACAAATCGTGGCAACGAAATAACTTCTAGCAGCAGAACAGCGACAACGGTGATGGACTCCACTCCGCAGGGACTCTGGCTGGGACGCATCCTAGAGCGCAACCTCGGAATCCTCAATAAGCAATCAAGCACGGCATGACCTGCAATCCGGCATGACACGCCAGGTGAGTATTTTGAATGTACACGCAAGCTCACAGCAACCAAAGCACTCAAGACAAACAACAGCATGGCATTTACAGGTTAATTATCAATGATGAACATGATACAACTAGAACAAGATGAAAGCATGGCATGTACATGTTACTCATGATATGAACATGATGATACTAGCACTAGCATGAGAGGGGATTGATGTTTAAGGTCTCATGGACCAACTTACTCTTCTCGGAGGTTACCTCTTAACCACCATATGTATCCGACTTACCATCGTGAACATCACACGATCACCTCAGGATCAACCAAGCTCGGTATCAACTATACCATCGTGATCATCACATGACCACACGGAGCTTGATCTCTACCTGTGATCATCGCATGACCACATAAAGATCAACCAACTTCTTTCTGCATGGAACTGGAGTTGTTTATTATTCAGGTTAGTATTACTGTTGACCCATAGTGTGACCTACTACGAACTGTGTCCATGACCGAGGACGCGGCTATCGATAGATTATACACTCTGTAGAGGTTAGTACACTATACCCACACCACGGAACTCATGGCCTCGTGCTCCCATTCGGGTGGACCAATGATGTTCTGACAAAACCAATCTATTGCATGACACTTTCCCGGCCACTCCGACAAACTCCCCTTTGGGCTATGTCATGGGTGGCCCCGATGTCAACTTGTGACATCCGCCACCTTTGTGGCTGCCACCGTCATGGCCACAAAAAACAAACTCATCCCAAACGGGGACAACCGCGCGCAAACAACTCGGGCACACAAGCCTTATGGCCGCCTACCTGATCAGGGTAGCGCGCGCACATAACCTTCCCTAGTTGGAGGCACCGGCAAGAGGCATGACAATAGACCGAATTAGGGCCTCCCCATCCAGGCAAGTGTGGTTGCACTGGAGAGCTCGATTCGGTGGCACCATGACTCAGCCAACAGATTCGTTCAAGTTCGATTAATGTCAGGTTTAACTTGAATGGTGATGAGCTGAGTCATAATAACATAATGAAATAACAATGCATATGAGCATGATATCAGTGTAACCATGGATGGGCAACATAACCATTTAACATCATTACATCAACAATGATAAATCATTAGGTCTACGAGATGCAAGCGAGCATGGCATCACGATGATCATGAATATCACAGGTAGTTTCATATCAATCCATAATGATTCATATGAGCATGTCATTATTACTAGTAGCTGAAATGATTACAAGAATAAATCATGATAAGAATAACATTAGCAACTAATCATTTCACTTACTAGATGAAAATGAACATGGCATAAGCATGGACATGGATTCACAAGCATATTCGAAGCATTAACCAAATAGTTAAATGAGAAAACAATTATTTAAATATTCAAGTGGAAACCATGGCTACTGCAATGCCATCATGCAAGTGGTTGTTGTGGCTTGCCTGGGGATGAAGGATTCACCGGGGAGAAGTGCGAGGCACTCGTGGAAAAATTTGCCGGAAACGGTTCCCTCTCAAAGGGGGCTGAATAAGGGCAGGGGCAAAATCATTATTTTCAGAATGTTACAACATGGTGAAAATGATACCAACAGGACGTGCTCGACGAATAGAGAACGTGGGCTTTGGAATCACCTGATTCGGAGTTACGGTTGCAGAGATACGGTCGTTCGTTCGTTAGGTAAAAATCAAATAAAAACGTATTCATTTCTGCGCTTAACGAGTGAACGTTCGCAATATAAGAGTTTCGGCCGGTGGGATAAAACAGAAGGCGCATTTCACCAAAATACGCTTTCAACATAAGGAACACCCATTTTCGGCCGAAGCACAAGCAGAGTACGCTTTCGGTAGTGGAAAGCGTATTCACGAAGAATCAACGTGTGGAGAGGTTGGTGTAAGAAAGTGAATCAACGTGTGTACGAAAGTGAAACAATGTGTGGAGAGGTTGGTGTAAACAGAGCTACACCAAGCGCTGGCTCAGCACCGGTTGCATCCGGATGGGTTCGGAGGTGAGGACGGACTCGGTGATCATGTAGCGAGACACGGATGTCACGGCCACATCATCAACAAGCGAACGGAAGTGAACCGTACTCGTCCAGAGAATGGGTAGGATAGCGGTGGAAAGCGGGGTCTGCTGGCAGTGCCCTTTTCTGTTAACAAAGACCAGTAAGGGTTGCCAAAGCGGCGAGTTGGATGGCCAGATCCGGGGTAGAAACATGTCTACCACCGAGACGATAGGTGGCTGGCGGAAAGATATTTGCGCGATACATGCAAGTGGTGTCTGGAACACTGGGTACCTCGGCATCATTCCGCTGGGACGGAGATGACGTCAAACACCCAAAAGCAGGTATGCAAAGCTGGGGGGTGCAGGTAGTGGATCGGAACCGATGCCACCTACTCTCACAAGACCAATCGTTAGCGACAATATAATAACTCTATATGCATGCTATGCAGCAAACAAATGCACAACCGAATGCAACAAGAAAGCTAGACTCTGAACTACTGGTTTCTAATGCTCGCGCTAACAAGGGCGTCCTACAGCCAGACCTGCTCTGGTACCAAGCGTTGTGGCACCCCGGCTCAGAGAGGCCGGAACACCCCGTATTCCAGCCCAGAGATCAAGTCTTCTGAAATACGGCACTGCTTAGCATAGAACAAATCAGCTCTTTATTACAAACTAGCAAAAATGCCCGTGCGTTGCAACGGGAGAAAAAAATATCAAACCTCTAGTCCAACAAGCATGGCTCAAGACTTCCTTTCATTAACCCATACACCCTCCTCCTGCTAGCACCAACACCACAAAACCCCGCAAAAGAAAGAAAAGTAAAAGCAAAAGTAGACAATCCATGCTAATTCGTCAAACCTTTGCTTTTACTTTCCATGCTAATTCGTCAAACCTTTGCTTTTACTTTTCTTTCTTTTGCGGGGTTGCTTTTACTTTTGATAGTGTGTTGCATGTCATTCAAAAGTAATCCATCATGTTAGTCCTTAACTGGCAGCTGCCAAGGGGCCAAGGGGAGCTAATAGGATGTATAAAGACGACCAAGTCAAATGTTCATCCAGGTTGACCTGACATCGAATATTCAGTAAAAAGATGCATTTCTTTCGGAACTCGTCCAGAAAAACTGAAAGAGTTGAGGAACAGTATGGTAGCAAGATTTACCAAACTGTCACCCCGCAACTCCATGATTAACACACAGCAACATGTTAGGATACATCATGCCGTATGTGCATTATTCATAGATCTAAATGACATATATACAAAATACAGACACTCTAAGTTTCACATAGATTAACATTCCAGTAGGGTTTTCAAAGGAAAACTAAGTAAATTTGATAGAACTCATTGTCAAATCTATGAAGCACAATCTTCCATTTTTGTAGTTCAGTATCAAGTACCAGAACCTGAAACTAAAATGACTGAACTCACATATCCAACTTTTTCTGTACAACAACTCACATGTACCCCATCTAAATATTGTAGCTTGTCCTGAAAACTTAAGCATGCGTGGTATTGCTCTGTTTATAACATTAAGTGTCTTGTTGCATGCTTGTCTTGAATAAAGAGATAAATGCAATCATTTTATAGCTAGGTAATATATAGGAAGTGATGACGATCTTAACAATGAAACGGGAGAGCTTCTGAAGTACAAGATTGCATCATCCCTTCTTGAATTTTTTTCACTTAACCTGACAAACTAACAAGGGCACTACTGATGCCACCTAACATCCCAAATTGAGCACACATCCTTAATAGAAGATGAGTTCCCCACATATGAAAAAAATAAGCTTGAGCTTTTTCCATTTAACTTCAAGTGCCAATGGCATCCTTTAAAGGAGACAGATTTGTCGACATCAGACACACTGGAGATACTGAGAATTTCACTGTACGGGAACATTAGATAAAACAATAATGAAGATAATGAAGAAAAGATTGTGATAGAATTAGTTACGGATTTGCCAGGAGGAAAATCAATCGGCCAGCAACATTGACTCTATTCATCCTGAGTAAACAAAACAAAAAAAAAACAATCTTCAGACTGCTAATGATACAATGCTAGCAATCATTTAAGCTTATAGGATAATTTGGGAAAAGCTAATGAGATGTTGCAGCATGCTACTGGTATTTTGTCAACCCTTAGCTCGTAGCAATGCATGCATCAATCAGCCTGCACATGAACATGTCAGAAAATGTGATAATGTAGATAAGAGGATAGCAGCAGAAGTCGTGGAGAGAAAAGAGCATTAGAAGAATGCTGCTAAACCTAGCAGCATCTACAAAGGATAGACCCAGAAAGCCGTGGATTTTCATGCAAGTTCGGCACATTGACCATCATGTCTGTTTGGGTCAGAGATGCACATAATATAGCATTGGACATCAAATAAATCTGAACAAAGCGAATAAAAAAATACAAAAAAAACAGGTCGGTTGAGTAATAATTAACCTGCAAATATCATGTTGAGAAATGAAATTGAGAAATCTCATATGCAATAAACAACGGTAAATATGTATTGTCATTGAATTCTGGTAAACTAACCTTTTGTACATTAGACTGAGGACTAGTGACCCCCTATAGAGAAGAGAGCATAGAGCTAGAAAAGTGATGCGACACTCTTTATATGATTATACCACAAACAATCTATGAATCGATCAACACATTATTCCAATATAATATAGATGCAGTGCCATGGAGCCCATCTGCTGGCAGGAGCATGCTACCTTGCGGATACAAACAGACATGAATGAGTCAGGGAGCGATTTGTGATTTCAGTGACAACATGAATGGCATGGTTTTGATTTAGAATCTCTACTGAGATGAAAGTGAAGACACGTAGGAACAAAGCATCACAAACATGCGATTGCATTGCCTGCCACTCTGCAAAAAGCTGCAAGAAGCGTACCTGCATGAATGTTGTAGCAATCTTGCAGGGATATCACATACACCCTGATCTGCAGCTCTTCTCCTCTGGTTTTGAGAATTTTTAAGGTTAAATAAAACTTGTCTTATTGAGCTAGACTTGAGGGCCTCCCTCGTGAGTTATTCCCTGCAAGGCTGCAACTCCAATCCTTTAGCTCCACAGCTGAACCTTACATTTTTTTATGCGGGTAGCTGAACCTTACATATCTCTATGTAAACTCACCGTTTGTGTTGTTGTGGATAACAATAACTGAATTACCTTGATAAAAAAAACTGAAGCACCAGTGGTCTAGTTGGGAGAGTAGAATGCAGTTGTGGTCAAACATTATGTAATGGAATGGAAAAAATATTCATCAATGGCAGACCAAGAAGGGATAACATAATGTGAGCAGAAATTGTAATCTGTTAACGTCAGTGACTGAGAATTAACATATATTTTCGTTAACGCCATTGAGCCTTAGCTGCCCCGCTGCCGTGTCTCCCAATGTTTTGGATGGCCGCGGTCTGCATTCATCGCTCAAATTAGAATAAATGCGTTGTGAAAGACTCTCCATCCAAACTGCTGAATGCTGCAACACCATGGTCTGCGCCGGTGGCTAGCCATGGTGGCAGAGATGTGAGACCAGATAGGCTTACTGTTGATTAGCGAGAGCGCTCACCTTGGGGCGCTGACGGCCAGGCCAAATCACCCCAATGTCGATGACCCTCTGCTGCATCAAGCATCCACCATCGTGAGACTGATTCCTTAATTAATCTGAAAAGGGTTGCTTGGATTGATGTACTGTAGAACTCTGCATCAAGCATCCACCATCGTGAGACTGATTCCTTAATTAATCTGAAAAGGGTTGCTTGGATTGATGTACTATAGAACTTCATAACAGAGGAGATTGGAAGATGGAGAAGGGGTAGGGGAGAGGTTCGATTGGGTTGGTACCTTTTTTAGATCGATGCATGCCTATGCCTGGCCGGTGAGGTCATGGCCTCGGCGGAGATAGGAAGGATGGATAGGGAGAGTCGGCCCTCAGCCACTGCCGGACACCTGAAGTGGAGGAGGAGGAAAGCAGGATGGAGAGGGAGAGGCGGCCCGTAGCCCCGGTGGGGAACCAGAAGTAATGGACAAGCTTCCAGATCGGACGGACGACCCGCGCCCCGCAAACCTCCACGCCCGGCGCACCCGAGCCGCCCATGCCTAGCCTCTCCCCTCTGGATCGGGAGAGCCAGCGCCCGACCTCGGCCTCGCCTCGCCACCTCAACGCCGGCGACCCCCGCCGGAACCAGCTTCCCAGCGCCGCCATGCATTCCTCCTCTCCCCTTCTTCCTCTCGTTTTCCCCTTCCTCCACCCCGTGCTCTCTCTTATCTCTTTCTCTTTCTGCTCAAACAGGAGGTACCCAGCCACCATGCTCGTCCACCGCCGGAGCTTCCTTAACCCTAGTGATCGGGAGCAGCTCCCGATCGAGCTGCTGCCTCCTCCCGATCTGGATAAGAGGAAGGCGTTTTCTTTTTCTAAATAAAGGATCGCGGCTTGAATACTAATAAATGCAGGGTTTTTTTTGTAAAACCGAAACGTTTTCTCACATATCCACTTTGAAAAGGACTGCGGGTTCAATTATCAAAAAACAGAAGGTTTTTTTTGCAAAAACGCCAAGACGGGTATGCGGGCAGAAGCATTGCGTGCTTTATTATTAGGTAAGAGATACTATAGGTACAAGGGTTCTGATATTACAAAGGTCACAGGGGCACGGCGACACTTCGCCTGCTAAGGTAGCTCTATGCTAGCAGCGGAACAAATCGTGGCAACGAAATAACTTCTAGCAGCGGAACAGCGACAACGGTGATGGACTCCACTCCGCAGGGACTCTGGCTGGGACGCATCCTAGGGCGCAACCTCGGAATCCTCGATAAGCAATCAAGCACGGCATGACCTGCAATCTGGCATGACACGCCAGGTGAGTACTTTGAATGTACTCGCAAGCTCACAACAACCAAAGCACACAAGACAAACAACAGCATGGCATTTACAGGTTAATTATCAAGGATGAACATGATACTACTAGAACAACAAGAGAGCATGGCATGTACATGTTACTCATGATATGAACATGATGATACTAGCACTAGCATGAGAGGGGGCTCAATGTTTATGGTCTCATGGACCAACTTACTCTTCTCGGAGGTTACCTCTTAACCACCATATGTATCCGACTTACCATCGTGAACATCACACGATCACCTCAGGATCAACCAAGCTCGGTATCAACTATACCATCGTGATCATCACATGACCACACGGAGCTTGATCTCTACCTGTGATCATCGCATGACCACATAAAGATCAACCAACTTCTTTCTGCATGGAACTGGGGTTGTTTATTATTCAGTAATATTACCGTTGACCCATAGTGTGACCTACTACGAACTGTGTCCATGACTGAGGATGCGGCTATCGATAGATTATACACTCTGCAGAGGTTAGTACACTGTACACACACCACGGAACTCATGGCCTCGTGCTCCCATTCGGGTGGACCAATGACGTTCCGACAAAACCAATCTATTGCATGACACTCTCCCGGCCACTCCAACAAATTCCCCTTTGGGCTATGTCATGGGTGGCCCCGATGTCAACTTGTGACATCCGCCACCTTTATAACTGCCACCGTCGTGGCCACACAAAACAAACTCATCCCAAACGGGGACAAGCGCGCGCAAACAACTCGGGCACACAAGGCTTATGGATGCCTACCTGATCAGGGTAGCGCGCGCACATAACCTTCCCTAGTTGGAGGCACCGGCAAGAGGCATGACAATAGATCGAATTAGGGCCTCCCCATCCAGGCAAGTGTGGTTGCACTGGAGAGCTCGATTCGGTGGCACCATGACTCAGCCAACAGATTCATTCAAGTTCGATTAATGTCAGGTTTAACTTGAATGGTGATGAGCTGAGTCATAATAACATAATGAAATAACAATGCATATGCGCATGATATCAGTGTAACCATGGATGGGCAACATAACCATTTAACATCATTACATCAACAATGATAAATCATTAGGTCTACGAGATGCAAGCGAGCATGGCATCACGATGATCATGAATATCACAAGTAGTTTCATATCAATCCATAATGATTCATATGAGCATGTCATTATTACTAGTAGCTGAAATGATTACAAGAATAAATCATGATAAGAATAACATTAGCAACTAATCATTTCACTTACTAGATGAAAATGAACATGGCATAAGCATGGACATGGATTCACAAGCATATTCGAAGCATTAACCAAATCGTTAAATGAGCAAACAATTATTTAAATATTCAAGTGGAAACCATGGCTACTGCAATGCCATCATGCAAGTGGTTGTTGTGGCTTGCCTGGGGATGAAGGATTCACCGGGGAGAAGTGCGAGGCACTCGTGGAAAAATTTGCCGGAAACGTTTCCCTCTCGAAGGGGGCTGAATAAGGGGGGGCAAAATGGTCATTTTCAGAATGTTACAACATGGTGAAAATGATACCAACAGGACGGGATCGACAAATAGAACGTGGGCTTTGGAATCACCTGATTCGGAGTTACGGTTGCAGAGATACGGCCGTTCGTTTGTTAGGCAAAAATCAAATAAAAACTTATTCATTTCTGCGCTTAACGAGTGAACGTTCGCAATATAAGAGTTTCGGCCGGTGGGTTAAAATAGAAGGCGCATTTCACCAAAATACGCTTTCAGCATAAGGAACACGCATTTTCGGCCAAAGCACAAGCAGAGTACGCTTTCGGTAGTGGAAAGCGTATTCACAAAGAATACGTTTCCACTTACTCCAGCGAGGACCCGGGTCAAATCCATTGTCTGGCCGACAGGTGGAGCCGCGGGGCCCACTAGCCAGCTGGAGGGGGGTCGCCGTCTTTCTCCTCTCGCCCATGCATGACCGAAGCAGAGGCGGCGCTCGACCGGCGTTTGCCGACGACCCCGGCCGTCTCCCACGGCATTCCACCTATGGATGAGCTCAGCTCAGCGTGGCACATCCATTGGTGTAGGCCACGGCCGCCGGAGAGGACCGAGACGCCCGCGACCGCCAGTGGCTTCGAGTGCACGGGCGTCCTGGAGCTGGTCTGGGGAGGTGGGGAGGATCGCCAGACCACGGGGGTTCGCCTGGTGGTGGTAGGAGGGAGGGCAGGGGCTCGGCTTGCCAGAATTTAAGGCGGAGAGGGCGGCGACCATAGTGGCAATGGTAGGGCAGGAGGAGCTCTCGAGCTCAGCGGAGTGGCTAGGCGGGGCTTTGGGAGTGTGGTGAGGAGGTTTGTGAGGTCGGGAGGCCTCGAGGTCGGCTTAAATAGCCGTGGCGAAGCTGTGGGTGGGCTCGAGGACACGTGGAGGGGAGGGAGAGAGGGGCCAGGGAGGTTCACGCGGCGCGGAGAGAGCTCGGACGCACTCAAGAAGACTCGGGGCGGCGTGGCCGACCGGCCGTGGTGGAGCAGATGCGGTCTGCTCCCGGACGCGGTCACCGCGACGCGTCAGGCAAGCGAGAGGAGGGGGAGAGCGGCCAGGGCTGGGGAGCGAACGCGTGGCTACGGCGATGCTCTAGGACATGCTGGGACGCGCGGGAACAGATGGAGGGAGCGAGGCCAAGGGGAAACGACACGCAGAGTGCGGCAAGGGAATGCCACCAGCGTGGTCACCACTGGCATAGCGCGCTCTGGCCCACCACTAGCTGAGAGGTCATGTCTACTAGGGTCCACAATGATCATAGATAAGAGATCAACGTCTAGGATTGCTTGGGCGGCTCTGAGGTGATAAGGTTTGGGTAGAAAGCGTTATGGCAGCAAGGAGTTTGAACTGGGGTGGCGGAGGTTGGACTGGTGAAAGATGCTGAAATTTTACTGAGTGTAATCACACACTAAGGTGATCATCTAGGAAAATTTTCAGCCCAAGTGGAGGGGTCTAGGTGACACTTGCTTCACAAACTGCCACCCTGGACAGAAACATGAACATGGAAGCTGCACTCACATGGATGATTGGATGGAGCTGAAATTTGGTATAGGATGATGATTTGGTCATATGAAGGCATTGCAAAAATTTCATACCATTTGGATGAATATAAATGGTACTTCCTTCACAATGCTTTCTACGGGACAGAAACTTGGAGGAATTTTGTAGAGAAAATGGCTTGACAAAATAATGTGAATTTTGGCATTCTCAAATGATATAGGGATATTTAGGTCCTAGATTAATTTCAGAATTTATGAAGCAATATAAAATATAGTTGCTTCACAAACTGAAATTGTGACCAGAAGCAAAGATTTGAAGGTGTGCTCACATAGATTGTTGGATGGAGATGAAATTTGGTGGAGAGTAATTATTTGATCATATAGATGATCTCGCAAAATTTCAACTCATTTGGATTAGCCTAGCTAGTACTTCCTTTGCAAAGCTTCTGTCTGGACAGAAACTTTGGAAATTTGCTGAGGAAGATTTACTAGGAAAATAAAGCTGGATTTTGGCATGTGGCAATTAGGATATGAAAGAGTGCTCAAAAAGTTTGAGGTCAATCAAGAAAAGATAAATAGCACTTCCTTCACAAAGTGCCATTCTGGACAAAATGGAAAATGAATATTCCTGAATTATTTTTGAACTAGGAAAGGATGGATTTTGACATATTGGTGGAATATATGATCCAAAAAAATTATAAGAATTTTAGGAAACACAGAAATATAGGTTGCTTCACAACCTAGGGCAAACAGGGTTATTCCTTTAGTAGAAAAAGGAATATTCCCCAGAAAAAGAATTTGGAGTTGGGCTAAGATGGAAATGGCATGGTCTTGGGAAAGCTTTGGGAGTGGCAAGCCACTTGGGAGAGGAAGAAGAGATGATGTCCCCAGGTTTTAAGACCACATAGCCACGGAAAAAGAACTCCAAATAAAAATTCGAAGAAATCCAAAAGAAAAAGAAAGGGCCAAAAATCGGGGTGTCACACTGTGCATAAGTGAAATAAAGCTAAGTGTTTCGCAACTCTTTGTTAAAATACATTTTCACTTGTACATGAGTACATGTGATGTTGTGTTACACTTCGCCTTGTATGAAATGGTTAACGGGCCGTCAAGGCATCCAACCACCTCTTTCTCTTCTTTCTTTTTCTTAAAGGATAGAAGGTTCCCTCGCGTGCAAATTTCCCAGGGGTAGTGATGGTGTGGATACCACCAAATGATGTTCAAGTGATCATTTTTATAACAAGAAGTACAGCAAAGAAAAAGCTAAGTTGAAAAACTTTGAAACAAATTCTTTGTTGTAATTGCAATCTTCCTTGAATGATTTTCGCCTTTGTATGAGAAACATGCACGCTAAGGAACCTTGTCGTGATCGATTGCGCTCTTACTTTGTTTCGAGTCCGCTGAACAACTTAAGTAGCTGCATTGAGATCGTCAAAGGTAAACTTGACGGCAGCGGCACTTCTGGCAGGCTGCTAAGGATCCGTTCCTCAAGCGCTCGCGGCAAGAATGTGCGCACCGGCAAGCCTCCGACAAGCGTAGGGTACAAAAATCATGCAAAGACAAGATAAAACAAGGAAAATAGCATACATCCATTCAAATAGCATAAGTTGCATTACATTACAAACATGGTGCAGATCTAACTTAAGATCAAATTTGTCTTTTACATGACACCACTAATGACAAATGCAATGACAAGGCTAATTCTGAAGATCGCCTTGATGCCTGGGAACGAGGAGAACTTTGTCAGCTATTGGAGCGACGACCTTGTCGATAGCTGTGATGTCAGTGTTCTGCGGCAAAGTTTTGAATACCCCGGAGAGATCAACGTCGGGATTGCGATATGCGACTTTGACGAGCACCTTATAAAGGACGTCACAGCCAAACTTCCGGGATTCATTGGCAAATGAAGCAGACATGTCTTTGTGATAAGTTTTCAAGGCATCAATGAGACCATCGAAGAATTTAGTCAATCTGGCACTGGCAGCCTCCTTGTCATTGACCGTGAAGCTCCAACTCCTCATATCCATGATGGCAAGTTGAGCAGTTATGCCTTCGGCAATGTTGACGAGCCTGTTGGTCAAGAGGGAGAGAACTTCTCGCAGTTGGGTGAACTTGTTTTCAGCATCTACTCGTGAGGTCTCCTCTGCTTCAAACTTTTCCGTCAAGATTATATCTTTTTCCTTGGCGGATTTGAGATCTTTCTCCAAAGTGGAAAGTTTAGCTTTCAGATCTTCTATAGCTTTGGCGGCTTTAGTAAGATCTTGGCTCTTGGATGTCAGCTACATCTGCAGCTCCCCTAGGCTATGAGCTACCTCCCGCGCTTCGTCTTTGAGGGCCTCGATCTCCTTATTGTTGCCGGCGAGGTCTTCCTTTAGCTTGCTTACTTGTGATTCTAAATCTGCCTTGGCAGAAGTGGCAGAGGCAACTTCATCAGTGGCTTCCTTGAGCATGGCGGCACTTTCTCGAGCTTGATTTTCAATGGATTCCTTGTGATTCTTTTCCAGCTCTTGTGTCCTTTGCTCAAGGAGCTTTTCAATCTCTTCGTCCTTGCCGCGGAGTTTGGCGGCAAGGGCGTCCTCATGTGCGGCAAGATCCTTTTCCCTGGTGTTGAGCTGCGCCTCGCGCTCTGCCAGTTTGCCGTCAAAAGCTGTTGCTTTCTCATTAGCAATGGCAAGTTTTTCTTCCTGCCTTCTAAGATTGCGAGACTGCTCGTTATACCATGTGCGGATATCCTCCGCCTTCTTCTTCAACTTCTCTTCGGCCAGCCCCAAGGTTTTGTGCTCTTCTTGAAGTTTGTCCCAACGCTTGCTGTAGCGGTCTTGCACATCCTTAAAACCGGCAGCCATGGTTTTTAGGAAGGCAAGATCTGCCACGCTGTCGGCAGCATTGTCTGCTTCAGTGGTACTTTGGGAGAAGGGGATCAGAATTTGAGCAATCTCGTCGTCAAAGTTTGGCCCTCCAGTACCAGATGAACTGGGGGCTCCAGATTCTTGCTGAGGGACGACAAGCGTCAAGGCCTCCGTCAAGACTTGTGTGCTTGGTGCCGCGGGTTGATTATCAGGATTTGATTCATCAGCGCGAACCAACACCATTTCTGTATCTGTCTGGATGGGATCGGATGTGTTGCCGGAAGACTTCTCTAGTTCTCCAGTGGCTTCCCTAGTCTCCTCGACAACAGACTTGGTGGCCTCTTCAGCAGAAATCTTGGCAGCCTCATCAGCAGCGCTCTTTGCAATTTCTGCTACATCTGCAAGAATTTCCCCTTCCTCGGGAGAAGCTGGATCTGCAAGATAGTACAGAAGAGAGGAGCAGAAAGAAATTCAATTCACAAGTCAAGTTCAAGAAAACAAAGATTTGGAGGGTGCTTGGAAGCAAGTGGATTACCTGTTGGTTCTTGTTGAGGAAGGGTGATTCCTTCCCCGGCAACCTCAGTTGCCGGCGCACGGTCATCAGCGGCTTCACTTGCCGGGACGATCTCAGTGTGGACAGACTCATCAACGGAGGCCCTTGCCGGCAAAGCACTTTCCGGGACGATGGTTAACGGAGGAGCCATGGCGGGGTCCGCCTCCGGGCGTCCTTCCTCCTGGCGAACTTCTCCCATCTCTTTGTCAAGATCAGAAGAAGGACATAAGCTCCAGTGCTCATGAGCGGGAACTGTGACACGGCCTCGTGCTGGGGGCTGGGCTGGGGGCTGGTAACGGCAACATCAGCAGATGGCGTCCCCTGCCCAGCGCTTGTCGCTGGCTCGTGCTCCGTTGCAGCCTTGGTTCGCTTCACCCTGTGCACGAGTGTTTCTGTATCTCTATGAAGACAAAAGAAATCAAGTCAAAATGGCAGCCAAGGCAAAGTCAAGATTTGACAAACACAGATGATTATACTTACTCCTCGCCTTCGGGCTCACTGAGGACGGAGAGGTCATATCTTACTGGCGGAGGCGATTCCCTGGCCCTCTTAATTGCTGGTGGAGGCGAAGATGCCGGTTGAGAAGACCCAACTTCTCCAGCAACTTCTTGCCGGGAAGAAGGACGTTGAGCTCGAGGACGCCGAGTTGGTTGTCGGCGAACTTCTTGTTGCTGGCCAGTTTTGGTGGTCGTCTTCTTCACAACAGGGCCTGTACCTGATGAAGAGGGACGCACTATCTCCTGGCTGGCTGTTTTCCTAATAACATGTGCTTTCTTCTACGGGGCTTGGGGTTCTCCTTCTTCCTCGGGCTCTCCGGCAACTTCTTCCCCGGCAGGCTCTTCTTGATGCTCTTCGGTGATTTCTTCATCGGGGTTATCTTCCTCCTCTTCGGTTGCCGCAGCCCAGGAACCACTAGCCTTGCTGGCTCTCAAGGCCTCCTCGGCCTTGCTAGCAATGTACGCCAGCTCCTCGTCTCTGGTGGCACGGATGAGATCCTTCTCTTCTCGAGTGGCTCTCTCCCTCAAGCTGGAAGCCCAAGCCATTTCATCTTCAAGCGAAGGGTTTTGCCAGAGAGCTTCGACTCCTTGAGCGTTGCACTCCGGCATCATCGCCAAGATGGAATCCTTGGCGGAATTGATGCACTGTGGAATGACTTGAGCCGGCAAGTGAAATTTGCCAGAAGTTCTGAATAGCTGATGGCAAAGACTGATATGCTCCATGACTGTCAGATTGTTTCCCAGCCCTGGGTATATCCGCATGATGTCAGCAGCGTTCTGATATTCCCAAGTATGCCTTTGTCTCTTCTGCAGCGGCGCGATGCGTCGCCGGAGGAAATCGGCTCCTACCATCTCAATGGTTAGGCCGGCAGCTTTGAGGCGAACAATCCGATTCAGTGCAGGGGTGAGTTTCTTGTCGCTGGCACCATAATCACTCCAATCCTTGTGGCACTCGATCTTCTCCGTCCGAGGCACACAGAAGCTGGGGAAGTCCTTCTCCTTAATCCAGCACCACTCTGCCCGCCACTCTTCCCACTTCAGATGCAGCAGACCGGTAAGGTATTTCCCTTTGGCCTTGGCACGAGGAATCCATGTCACGCTGTCGGAGAGCGCATCGCCCTCGATGCGGGGAATGAAGAAATGGCGGAAAAGAGCGACATTGTGGACGACTCCAACAAAATTCTCACACATACGGGCGAAGACCGACATGCAAGTCATGGCATTCGGAGTGAAATCCAGAAGCCGGAACCCAAATGTGTACATCAATTCAGTGAAGAAATCGGAATAAGGGGGCACCAAACCGCAATAGAAGTATGCGCAGAAGAACGGATATGCGTCTCCAGAAATCTTGGTGTCAGCAGGGAGCACTACTGGAGCTATGTGATCCTGGGTGTCTCTCCCCCACATATACGCATACCTATCAATGAGGGTGTTCTTGTCCAGGGCCGATGGCGAGAAGACCGCATTTTCCCTCCGTCGTTGCTCCAAATCCGTCTTCCTCTTCCCTGCTTTTGGATCGACGGGCTTGGTGGGTTTCTTTCCCTCCGTCTCGGTCTTTTTGGGCGCCATGAGGGCTCAGAAGAGCAGGGAGGAGTGTGGAAGAGATGCGAATCGGTGGCGGCGGTGGCGGCAGCAGAATCTGTTCTAGTGAGAGAAAGAAGACGATGGAGCGAAGGGCAAGGGTAAATGAGCAGCACCTCCTCGCGGTTGCCTTTTTATGGGGAAGGCGCGGAGAGGCTGGCTCTTTACTGTTCAATGTGGCAGCGCTTTTTGCAGGCGCACTACCACAAAACCACCGCTCCAGCCCACCTCTCCTATGACTCGCATTTAATGCGCGATGTGGGCGTGCAAAAGGAAAATCATCATCACAAAATTTACGGCAGTAATCCTTCGCCACGTGTATGTGCATTTGTTTGAGCCTAGCCCAACGACGCTTCGGACGCGTGTGTGGCCCAGGCCCGGGGGCTCCTGTTGGTGTATAAAATATGGGTATTTTATACCCTGACTTATGCATAGACAGTGGTAGCCTTCCTGATGGCTAGGGCTTGCCGGAAGACTACTAATATCAAGAATCAAGACTTGGTTGCAAAACCACGAAGAAGATATCAAGACGCGCCATCGAGCAGTACTTAGTTAGTACTAAAGATGGAGGCAGCACTTGCCAGCAAGACATGCACCGGCAAGCTGAAGGCCCGGCAAGCTCCGTGCCAGCAAGCCTTTACTATCCCTTCTTCGCTCCACCTCATCGGTCAGCTGGTCGCTAATCGATGAGGTGTCGAGCGGGCAGGCGGTTTGGTGAGACTTGTCGGGGCACGTGTCAGCATGCTGGAAGGAGAATTAGCTTTAATGACACCCATCTAGGAGGCGTGTCCAGATCATAGGAGGTAGCTGGGCGAGCGGTGCAGAAACCTTGCCGGGGCTCCTCCTCCACATGACACCTAACGGCGCATTTATTGCGTTTGTCCTAATCCGGCAGAGTTAGGTATGATAGCACTGTTGGCTATCTAATCAACATGTAAAGACTGATTTGCCACTGTGGTTACCCCTTGATCTATAAAAGGAGGGCCAGGGCAACCTTTACAAGGGTCGACACTTTGCTAATTTTGCATGCGTAGCAGCACTTCTCACACTCTTGCCGGCAAGTTGCGCTCCTTGTACTTGAGCTCAAACACACCTAATACAACAAAGCAGGAGTAGGGTTTTGCACCTCACGGTGGCCCGAACCTGGGTAAATTCCTTGTGTTGATTGTTGAATCTGCTCTTTGTGCTTGCGCATCCCCACAGTCGAACCGCAAAGGGGCCTCGATGGTCCCATAGATGGTCGTACGCACGACACTCTGTTTCTAGAAATCTTCTAGACTCTGCCGCAGGTGGTACTTTTATGGAAATTACATTGGGAGAAGCTACAAAACTCCTTGATAATATTATGACGAATTATTCTCAATGGCAAACCGAAAGAACTACAACTGGTAAGAAGGTAAATTCTGTCGAAGAAATTAATACTTTGAGTGATAAGATGGATGCTCTTATGAAAATGGTTGCTAGTAAAAGTGCTCATGTTGATCCTAATGATGTGCCATTGTCTACTTTGATTGAGCAAAATGATGATGCAATTGATGTGAACTTTGTCTCTAGAAATAATTTCAACAACAATGCTTATAGGGGTAATTTCAATCCTAGACCGTTTTCTGGAAATTCCTCTTATAATTATGGTAATTCATATAATAATAATAGGATACCCACTGATCTTGAAAGTAATATTAAAGAATTTATTAATTCCCAAAAGATTTTCAATGCTATGGTAGAAGAAAAATTGAATAAAGTTGATGACATGTCTAGGAACATGGATAGAATTGCTCATGACGTTGAAACTCTCAAAATTAAAATTTTGCCACCCAAGCATGATATAAATGAGTCTATTAAAGCTATCTATGTCTCCATTAATGAAAGTAAATAAAGAACCGCTAGGTTGAGAGCTAAGCGAGAATTCTTAGAAAAAGCTATCCCACCTGGTTTCTATCGTAGTAATGATGAAGATATTAAAATGATTGGTGTCTCCCCTATTGAATCTCTATTTAGCAATATAAAACTTTATGAAAAAGGGACTGAAGATGAGTCAACTTTAGCTAGAAGGTGTCCCAATTATTTAGAGGGTGATGATTCTAATGATAAAAATGATAAAAATGGGTATGGAGAGGTCAAAACTTTAAATAATGATGTGCCCACTACTTTGGATTACAAGGACTTTAATTATTATAATTGCTCTTTAGTTGAATGTATTTCCTTGTTGCAATCCATGATTAATTCACCTAATGCCTATGAACAAAATAAAGCTTTTACTAAGCATATTGTAGAAGCTATGATTAAAGCTCATGAAGAAAAGCTTGAGTTGGAAGTTTCAATTCCTAGAAAATTACATGATGAATGGGAACCTACTATTAAGGTTAAAATTAAAGATTATGAATGTAATGCTTTATGTGATCTAGGTGCTAGCGTCTCTACTATACCAAAATCTTTGTGTGATGTGCTAGGTCTCACCGATATGGATGCTTGTTCCCTTAATTTGCATCTAGCGGATTCCACTATTAAAAAACCATTGGGTAGAATAAATGATGTGCTTATTCTTGCAAATAGAAAATATGTACCCGTGGATTTTATTGTGCTTGATATTGAATGCAATCTGTCTTGTCCTATAATACTTGGTAGGCCTTTCCTACGAACCATAGGTGCTACTATTGATATGAAAGAAGGTAATATAAGATTTCAATTTCCATTAAAGAAATGGATGGAACACTTCCCTAGAAAGATAATTAAGCCACCATATGAATCTATTATGAGGGCCACCTATGGAATTAATTTGAAGGATGACAATACTTGAAACTATGCATTATGCCTAGCTAGGGGCACAAAACAATAGCGCTTGTTGGGAGGCAACCCAATATTTATTTTTATTGCAAAATTTTATTTTCTTGTGTCACACAATTTTAGCTTCTGTTATTATTGTGTTTTATCATTTAATTAGTGTTTGTGCCAAGTAATGCCTTTGGGATAATTTGGATGATAGTATGATTGATGCTGTTTGAAAACAGAAAGTTTTGAGTCCAGTGCTGGATTTTTTGTTCTATACTGGAGCGTGATAAAATTCTGAAATTTTTACACACTATTTTAATATGAATTACCTACATTTCCTAATTTTTCATAATTTTTGGAGTTACATAAGTATGAGTATTAAATAGATCTTTATAGACTATTCTGTTTTAGAGAGATTCTGTTTTTGTTGCATAGTTTGCTTATTTTGATGAATCTATGGATTGTATCGAGGGGTATAAGCCATGGGGAAGTTGGAGTACAGTACCATTATGCCAATATTAAATATGAATCAATTTATAACAGTACCTAAAGTTTAAGATTTGTTTGTTATACTAACGGATCTCACAAGGTTTCTGTTGAGTTTTGTGTGCTAAAGTTTTCAAGTTTTGGGTGAGACCACGATGGATGAAGGAATAAGGAGCAGCAAGAGCCTAAGCTTGGGGATGCCCAAGGAACCCCAAGGTAATATTCAAGGAAGACTCAAGCGTCTAAGCTTGGGGATGCCCCGGATGGCATCCCCTCTTTCGTCGACAATCTATCGGTATATCACTTGGAGCTATATTTTTATTTATCACATGATATGTGTTTTACTTGGAGCTTCTTGTGCCATAGTTTTATTTTCTTTGTTTGATTTTAAGTTTGCCACAATCATGTTTGTTGAACACACCTTTTTTAGAGGGGCACACATTATTCGTGATTTGTTAGAATACTCTTTGTGCTTCACTTATATCTTTTGAGCTAGGCAGTTGCTCTAGTGCTTCACTTATATCTCTTAGAGCACGGCGGTGGCTATATTTTAAAGAAATAGTTGCACTCTCATGCTTCACTTATATCTTTTTGAGAGTCTAATAAATAGCAATGGTAATATGCACGGGTTATGAATTTGGTCCTAATATGATAGGTATTCAAGAGGGATATAATAAAAACTTTCATGTAGATCACTGAATATGATAAGTTTGATTTGTTGCAATAGTTTTGCGATATTAAGATGGTAATATGTGGGAGGTGCTAGTAGATAATTGTGGTTTAGTAAGAACATTGGTGTTAAGGTTTGTGATTCCCGAAGCATGCACGTATGGTCTGTCGTTATGCTAAGAAGTTGGAGCATGATTTATTCTTGATTGTCTTCCTTTGCGTGGCGGTCGGGGGCGCGCGATGGTTAACTCCTACCAACCTCCCCCCTAGGGGCATGCGTAGTAGTACTTTGCTTCGAGGGCTAATAGACTTTCGCAATAAGTATGTGAGTTCTTTATGACTAATGTGAGTCCATGGATTATACGCACTCTCACCTTTCCGCAATTTGCTAGCCTCTTCGGTACCGTGCATTGCCCTTTCTCACCTCAAGAGTTGGTACAAACTTCGCCGGTGCATCCAAACCCCGTGATATGATACGCTCTATCACACATAAGCCTCCTTATATCTTCCTCAAGACAGCCACCATACCTACCTATCATGGCATTTCCACAGCCATTCCGAGATATATTGCCATGCAACTTTCACCGTTCCATTTATATGACACACATCATCATTGTCATATTGCTTTGCATGATCATATAGCTGATATAGTATTTGTGGCTCAGCCACCGTTCATCATTTTCATACATGTTACGCTAGTATCATTGCACATCATGGTACACTACCAGAGGCCTTCATATAGAGTCATATTTGTTCTAGTATCGAGTTGTAATTTTTGAGTTGTAAGTAAATAGAAGTATGATGATCATCATTATTAGAGCATTGTCCCAGTGAGATAAAAAAAGGCCAAAAAGAGCCCAGCGAAAAAAAAATGAGAGAAAAAGAGAGAAGGGGCAGTGTTACTATCTTTTTCCATACTTGTGCTTCAAAGTAGCACCATGCTTTTCATATAAAGAGTCTCCTATGTTGTCACTTTCATATACTAGTGGGAATTTTTCATTATAGAACTTGGCTTGTATATTCCGATGATGGGCTTCTTCAAATGCCCGAGGTCTTCATGAGCAAGCAAGTTGGATGCACACCCACTTAGTTTTTATTTTTGAGCTTTCATACACTTATAGCTCTTAGTGCATCCGTTGCATGGCAATCCCTACTCCTCGCATTGACATCAATTGATGGGCATCTCCATAGCCCATTGATTAGCCTCGTCGATGTGAGACTATCTTCTTCTTTTGACTTCCCCTTATTGATCTCTACCACCATATTCTATTCCACCCATAGTGTTATATCCATGGCTTGCGCTCATGTATTGCGTGGGGGTTGAAAAAGCTGAAGCGCGTTAAAAAGTATGAACCAATTGCTTGATTGTCTCCGGGGTAGTGCATGATAAATACTTTGTGTTAAGAAGATGGAGCGTGACAGGATTATATGATTTTGTAGGGATAACTTTCTTTAGCATTTTTATTTTGAAAGGCATGATTGTTTGCTAGTATGCCTGAGTATTGATGTCTTTATATCAAATTATAGACTATTGCTTTGAATCATTCGGATCTTAATATTCATACCGTAAAAGAGAATTACAGGATGAAACATGTTAGGTAGCATTCCACATCAAAAATTCTGTTTTTATCATTTACCTACTCGAGGACGAGCAGGAATTAAGCTTGGGGATGCTTGATACGTCTCCAATGTATCTATCATTTTTGATTGTTCCATGCTATTATAGTATCAATCTTGGATGTTTATTATGCAATTATATATCATTTTTTGGGACTAACCTATTAACCTAGTGCCCAGTGCCAGTTGCTGTTTTTTGCTTGTTTTTGGCTTTTCAGAAAATCAATATCAAAAAGAGTCCAAACGGAGAAAAAACTTTGGATTAATTTTTTCTGGACCAGAAGGGACCCTAGAAGCTTCGGGAGAAGACCAGAAGAGTCACGAGGGAGCGACAAGCCCGGAGGGCGCGCCCAGGGGGGTAGGCGCGCCCCCCAGGCTTGTGGGCCCCTCGTGGCACCTCTTGACCTAATTCCAGCGCTATAAATTCCAAAATATTCCCAATACATCAGAGAGCCACCATGAATAACTTTTCCGCCGCCGCAAGCTTCTGTTCTTCCGTGATCCAATTTGGAGGCCTTTTCCGGCAATCTGCCGGAGGGGGAATCGATCACGGAGGGCTTCTTCATCAACCTTGCTGCCCTTCCGATGATGTGTGAGTAGTTTACCACAGACCTACGGGTCCATAGCTAGTAGCTAGATGGCTTCTTCTCTCTCTTTGATCTTCAATACCATGTTCTCCTCAATGTTCTTGGAGTTCTATCCGACGTAATCTTCTTTTGCGGTGTGTTTGTTGGAATCCGATGAATTGTGGGTTTATAATCAGATTATTCATGAGAAATATTTGAGTCTTCTCTGAACTCTTTTATGCATGATTGTTATAGCTTTGTATTTCTCTCCGATCTATCCATTTGGTTTGGCCAACTAGATTGATTTATCTTGCAATGGGAGAGGTGCTTTGTGATGGGTTCAATCTTGTGGTGTTCTATATCCCAGTGACAGAAAGGGACAAGACACGTATTAGTATTGTTGCCATTAAGGATAAAAAGATGGGGTTTAATCATATTGCTTGAGTTTACTTTGTCTACATCATGTCATCTTGCTTAAGGCGTTACTCTGTTTTATACTTAATACTCTAGATGCATGCTGGATAGCGGCCGATGAGTGGAGTAATAGTAGTAGATGCAGGCAGGAGTCAGTCTACTTGTCTCGGACGTGATGCCTATATACATGATCATTGCCATGAATCCGTCATAACTATGCGCTTTTCTATCAATTGCCCAACAGTAATTTGTTTACCCACCGTATGTTATGTGTTCAAGAGAGAAGCCTCTAGTGAAAACTATGGCCCCGGGGTCTACTTTTTATCATATATTAAATCCAAAAATACCTTGCTGCAATTTTATTTACTTTATTTTATTTAGCAATTTACTTTATCTATCTATCACTATCAGAATTAATCCTTGCAAGTAACCGCTAAGGGGATTGACAACCCTCTTATTTGCGTTGGGTGCAAGTGTTTGCTTTTATGTGTGTTGGTGCTGCTAACGAGGTTCTGTGTGGTTCTCCTACTGGATTGATAACCTTGGTTCTTAACTGAGGGAAATACTTATCTCTATTGTACTGCATCATCCTCTCCTCTTCGGGGAAATCCCAACGCAGTTCACAAGCAGCAAGGTGCCCTGGAAGTTTGCCCTGAAGGCATCCTCAAGCTCCTCCCAGCTTCCGATAGAGTTTCTGGGGAGGCTGTGGAGCCAGTGCCTTGCCAGTCCCTTGCGGAAGGTATTTTAGGGCTTGGAGGTCATCACCTCGGGCCATGTGAATATGGAGAAGAAACTCCTCAATCCAGACAGCCGGGTCGATTGTACCATTGTACTGATCGATATTGATGGGTTTAAACCCTTCTGGGAACTGGTGCTCCATGACCTCGTCTGTGAAACATACTGGATGTGCGGGTCCTCGGAATCGAGTCACATCTGGTCGGGTGTTGGTCGTTGTCCTAGCCCGCGTCTGCTCCCGAGCTCTATTGTGCATGTCTAACCAAGCGCTGTAGCCCTCTAAGCCGGCGGGCGCGCGATCCCGTGATCCATAGATGGATCAAAGAGGGGCTTTATTGGCCTGTATCTTGTCACGCAAATCGAAAGGCTCATGGTATTCGACCGCACTCTTGCCGTGAGGGCGGGTTTTTGCAGGGGATTCTTTGTTTGCCCCTGCTGGCCGGTCTCGCCCTCTGGCGGGAGGTCAGCCTGTCCTGCGTGGCCGTCCATGAACAGATCATCGTTCGCTGCCTTATCGTCAAAGTCAGGTAGCAGCCGCCTTTTAGGGTATGATTTGGTGGCCGTACGTCGGGCCTCGAGGTCCGTTTCGGCAGTAAGGACTTTTACCCACTTTTCGTTAAGCGCGTTTTCGTGAGTGTACATTTCCTGCTGCTTCTTTTTCATGCTCCGCGCGGTTGCGATTAACTGCCGTTGGAACCGTGCCTGCTTGGATGGGTTTGTGGGTACCACGAAATCTTCGGGTCCGAGGCTGACCTCGTCTTTGAACTCGGGGAGGTAATCCCTGTCTGACCGATCGTCGAAGGTGCCCATGTCCTCGAAATCATCCTCCACGGGTGCCTCTACGGGCTCCTTCTGTTGGGCGGGCGAGGCTGGATTGTCCTCACCCGGGTTCTCAGCGGCGTCGGGGGCCGCATCGTTATCGGCGGCGCCCGTGGTGTTGGCCATATTTCTGCTTCCATTATTGCCCTTCGTCCGCCTTTTGGGGCGACGGCACTTAGGGTTTTCCTTGGGCTTCTCCTAAGGACTATTTTTAGGAGTGTTGACCATGTAGACGTCATAAGTAGACGTTGCGGCCCAATCCCATGTACGGGGTTTGGCCGCGGGTGGATTTGCTCCGGTATCGCCATAGACAACTTCATCCATGTCAGTGGCCTTGTCAGAACCATAGTCGAGCGCGTCGGTCAAATCTTCGACCATGGCGACTAAGTGGGTGGTGGGTGGGATGAAAATTTCCCGACCATCGGCTTTACATCCGATCTGGTCGTAGACGGCGGATGAGATCACCAGGTTTTGGATCCGGTCCAGCATCTCGTTTATTTGCGAAAGCTCCTCCGTGTTCAGGACCTGGCTGTAGGCTAAGCCGACCTGAAGTAGTTTGTTTGGGCCGCCTGATGCGGCATCGTCATCCTGTTCGTCCAGGGCTGACCCCTGGTCGATGGGAGAAAGAATTACGTCGGCCATTGGCGATGAGGCTGTTACTGCCGGGCCCATCGACGAGCTTGGCTCGAGGCCAGCGTCTGAGGACGCGGCGATTGGGCCGGGCGTGGCGACCACCGGATCTATCTCCGGGATCGGTTCTGCTGAAAGGATCAGATCGGGAGCCAGTTCCGAGATCGCGACATCGGAGGGATTTTGAAGCTGATCCGAGGTCCATCCCGAAGGGACCAGGTCACCTCGGGCATCCGTGATGTACTCCAGGCTTTCGAACTTGATGATTTGACTTGGGGGGAAGTTCTCGACGCGGCCTAGGTGGCCGGTCGGATCGGCGTGCAGCACAATGCTGCCGAAGGCAAAAAGTTGGCCGGGGACGAAGATGTCACCACAACCAATACTGCTGTCGATCTGCAAGCGAGCCATCAATCCGAGGCGATCACACAGCGAGCTCTCAATGAAAGCATCGAAAGCGCGATGCCATTTTCTTAGGAACACGCCAAGTCCAGGACACCGTCAATACCTAGTCCAGGACACCGACAGTAACCCCCTAGTCCAGGACACCGTCACCCGGGCTGTCTGACCTAAGCCCGGACGACCAGCCACTAACTCGGACGTTCATCTTGAGGAGACCGCATCATCAGAGACCTTTTCGGCAAAGCCGGACGTCCGCCTTGCTACTCAGACGTCCGACCCCTGGAGCATGCACCGAGGAAGCCGCCCAGACTCAAACGTGCATCAGCCATTGGAGGTCCGGCCAGCTACCCGGATAATCCGGCCAAAGCCCGGACTAGTTACTCTGCTTTATTCTTTTACGTCTTTTGCACAATTTGCTTCAATTTGCACTTCACTAAAAACACTAGAACTTTCTGCTTTCATTTTGCTTTCTGACGGTGTCTCGGCTAGACGGCCTCTCACCATGTCGATTCTCAGCCTGGTGGGCCGGGCTGAGGACCCCCTTGTCGGTTTCGTCCTGAGCCACTTTGGGCGGCCCATGGTGATCTACAAGGAAAATCAAGAAGCCTTGCCGTTCAAGACAAGGACTCCTTATCCGTGGAGGACTCTTCTCCACCGACGTAATCAACTAGGACTCTTGTAATCCTAGGCCTCCGGTAACTTATATAAGCCAAGGATGGTCTAGTTGATAGATCATTACAACTTCAATCAGCAAATCATGACACAACGATCTCGGGGTAGATCATCAGTACTTTGTACTCCACCTAAAAGCAATAAAACACAAAAATGACGTAGGGTTTTATCTCTGAGGAGATCCCGAACCTGGGTAAAAGCTTGTGTCCTTGTTACCATCGTCTCAAGACCCTTAGTGCATGATCCCCTACCCGAGAACTGTCAGATTTATCTTCGTCACTTTCATCTACAACTAACTTGCAGGCACATTTCCATAAGCCTCTACAAGAGACAAAGTCTGATTCCCGTGGTCCCTCTGAGATCAATATTCTTAATTCGAAAAGGCTACAACTAAACCATGTGCATTTGCAGGCCATCAACGTGCGACCATAAATTAGAAAACTGTTATTCTACCTATATATAAGTTGCTTAATTATACAATCCCCAAATACAATAAATCTTATCTATTTTAGTTTTTTATTACATTATTAATCTAACCTCATTGCTATATACTATAACCAAGTTCCGCAGCAACGCGAGGGTGTCATCCAGTACTACTAAACGTCGCATCCATGATCCATGATCCACTGGAGCTTGTTCAATTCCACAAAAAATGACCTATTCACATGATATAGAAGGCAAACACCCCAAAGGCTACTTTTGACATAGCAAACTCCCAACCAACAAAATATCTAAAAAAACTTGCAAAAATAACTAAATAAAGCAACTAGCAACTGCCATACAAAAATCATGGTTCTTAGGGTCCAAAATAATATCACCACCTCAAAAATCAGAGAAGGGAAAGGAAAACAATCAATAAAGCTAATTTAAGAAACGAACAAACACAAATGAGCAAAATACACGATCAGCTAAGATCATTAAGAGCTATGAGACCGTAGAAACAAATAATACATGAATTATTATTTTTAATAAAGTCCACACACAAATGAGCAAAATACATGATCAACCTTTATCTCTTCTCTGCAGTAGAGTAAAACCCATTCCTCGCAAAAAAAAAGTAGAGTAAAACCCATTGTTCTGTTAATTTCTCTTTTTTTCCAATTTAGTCTTCATGTATCGTACTTTTTAATTTTTTTTTGTAGATAAGATGAGACAATGTGATTTCCCTGCCATCAGTCAACATGCATGTTGTTGTTGTTGTTGTTGTTGTTGTTGTTATAAATATTATTAATACGGGAAAGTTAGTCACGCTCGTGTAATTGTGGTGAACGTATTCTTACTAAATGAAACTATATGAACATTCTTTTCTACATGTGTAAACAAATATTATTATTTCCATGGCCACAAATGTGCTCTTACGTTTGGAGCCTTTTTCCTGACCCACATAATCAATTTTCATGGATTGTATGAACAAATTATATAACTGGATAAATGCCCATGCAGAAGCTAGCCTAGATGTGGCACCCCGGCTCAGAGGACCGGTTTACCCAGTGTTTCCAACTCAGAGATCATGTCTTCTGGAAACACACAACAACTTGGAACAGAACAGAACTGATCTTTATTAATATTATACAAGTACAAGCTCGGGAATTACATCAGGTAGCGAGGCCAGAAGCACTACACATGCTATGACAATATCTACATTATTTATGGAACATAGCAAGGCCTCAGTACTACTGGGTGATTCTACGGCGTAGCGGAACAACGGGTGAAACTCTCCATCCCATAGGGACACTACTGGAACACGGCCTAGTTAGCGTAGCATGAACCATCGGGACCTCCATCCTCGGCTTCTCCTGCATCTGGCATGATACGCCAGGTGAGTACTTGGAATGTACTCTCAAGCTCACAGCAACCACAACAATGCAGCAAACAACAGCATGGCAACGAATATACTAAATGCTTAAGTTGCTTACTTACTATTACCGAATATCTCTCTTCCGGGTTTGTACCACAACCCTCGGAATACTCGTGATTCACTGAGCACTTCCGAGCATAAGACGAGTTCTTCCATCATTATTACCATATCGGTTGATCACACAGTGTGACCTAGTGCGGACTGTGTCCAATACCATGGACGCGGCTATTCAAATAGATTTTTACACTCTGCAGAGGTTGCGCACTTTTCCCACACCATGGAGCTCCTTGTCCCGTACCTCGGTACACTTCCCTTCCGGGTGGACCGGTGCTGCTCTAACGAAACTTGCCTAACCCGTGACCCCTCCATCGTACCACCGACAATCATCCTCCCCCGGAGTCATGCCCTGGGTGGCCTCTATGTCACTCCTGACACCTGTCACCGTCGTGGCCAACTAAACTGTCCCAAATGGGGACGCCGGCAAATAACTCAACTGGCTCACAAGGTAATCGTCGCCTACCTGATCAGCGTAGCACGCACGCATAACCTTCCCTCTTTGGTGGTACTGATAAAAGAGCACGCGGTCAGACCAAGTCAAGGCCGTCCCATTCCGGCAGATGTGGTTGCACGGGTAAGTCCGGGTCGGTGGCACTTGATCAACCATTAAGCTTAGTTTTAGTAATTACATGACAGTCAAGGTTGGTTATCATGAATAAGTTAATATGGCAGTGGTTATGCAACAATATCATTTACTATGAATTATCACACATTAAAATAATGCAAATAATTCAACAATAAACCAATACTATTGAAATGCTTCATGTAATGGATGATGTGGCTTGCCTTGCTCAGTTGGGTTGTCCACAAACTCCTGGTCCTCAAAACCAAAATGATTTCCCTCTGAAAATATTTTAGAATAGCAAAAGAAAATGTCACATAATACATTTCTGTTAACCAGAAATTCTGTACATGTGAGAAAAATACCAAAATTTACCAGAAAATAGAGGGGCTCAAGACAAAGCCAATGCAAAAAAGAATCAATTGATTTGGACTTGTGGATAAAAAGTAATGGGCAGTCAAAGTTACTAGTCAAATTTGAATTTAAACAGAAATTAGAAAATCTCTGGGAGGGCCACATCGAAGGCGTAAAACGCCAGGGCGCCTCCACTTACATACCGCTTCGGCGCGCGGCGGAGTCACTGACAGGTGGGGTCGGCTGGATTTAAAACAGAAAGAGAGAGAGAGAGAGGAACAGAGACGGGCGGCTCACCGACGGCGATCACCGGCGATAGAGACGGCGGCGAGCTCGGGAGATAGTGGAGATGGATCGGCCACACGACGGCGGTCCTCCCTGTACCAGCAGCGTCTCCAGGGACGGCCTGACGGTGTCGCCCCCTTCCTCTCCGGCGGCGGCTGGTTTCGGGGGTCGTCGGCGACGGCGTCTCCAGCAGCGGTTTGGCTGGGCAAGAGGTGGAGAAGAACCAGGGGAGCTTGCTGAGCTCGGGGACGGAGTTGGGCGGGGCTGGGGTGGAGTGTAGCGCGGGGAGTGGCGGAGCTTGCTTGGCGGCAGAACGCCGGTGAGCTACGAGGCCAGAGGGCCTCTCGGCCTTGGCTCGGTGCTCTGGTGGTCGATTGGAGATGGAGTGAGTGCGGTGAGGACTGGAGCGAGCAGGGCGAGGCCTTTTATAGGCGGGGAAGGAGCTTCTGGAGTCGGGCGGCGCCATGGCCACGTCGCCGGAGCGAGGACGGCTAGCTGGCTGGCGCAGCGCGGGCGACGTGATGGAGGAGGCAGAGGGAGTAAATGAGCGAAGAGACGGGTCGGCGGGAAGCCTCCAGCCACCTCACCTCCCGTACGACTACTGTGCCGCCCGTGGCGCACGGTGGCCGTATCCGGCAAGGGCGATTCCGGCGAGGGGGAAGGGTCTAGCGCGGCCAAGTGGACGGAGGGGAGCTCGTCGGCACGCGAAGACAACGTACGGCGACGCGGTCGTCGCGCTCCGACGTGACCTGTGCCTGCCGGCGCCCAGAGCGCGGTTTTGGCAGGGCTGGCCACGCGGTCACTGCGTGCACAGGCACACGCGGCGCGAGCTAGCCTGCCAGGCCGTGTCTGGTGTGTTGACCCTGCATGCTAGAGCCCTCTCGTGTCACTAGCTCGCCCAGAAACTTGTTGAGCCGAAGTGTAGCATCGACAACAGTTTGCTGTCAGTAACTTAGGAGAGATCTGGAGAGAAGATGAGCTGGAGATGAAACCAATGGAGTTGTCTGGAGTGATCTATGTTGGAAGGACTACATGCTGGCAAGATTTGAGAAACTTTGGCCAAGATTTGAACATGGTTCATGTACAAATGCTATACTGGTCCAGAAACTTGGTGAGGTTGATGCACTCACATGGGTGATCTACTGGAGCTGAAATTTGGTGTGTGGGGGTTATTTGGTAATGCCAAGATGCCATAAAAACTTCAGCTCAAATGGGTACCTTTAGCTGGTACTTCCTTCACAGAGATTTGAAATGAGCAGAAACTTGGTAGAATATTTTTGCTGGAAATTTATACTGGACAAGGAGATGTTTTTGGATATTGTGGCAAGATATGTTCCCTAGTATCTCTGAGATTTATTTGGTAGTTTTCTGAGTTGAGGAAATATGGGTTGCTTCACAAAGGGTCATTGCTGTCCAGAAGATAAAAGGAATATTCTGGACAGAATTTTATACTGGACCATGAAATGTTTTTGGAGATTGTGGGAGCAGATGATGACAAGAAGGTGTGGTATTAATTTCGGATTTTTTTGATCATCAGAACTATAGGGTGCTTCACAACCCATAGTGAGGACAGATTTTCCCAAAGAAGAAAATGGATTATTTTGACAGAAATGAAAATTGGAATTTGATCCAGAAGTTGTGTGACAAGATTTTGGCTAGATATTGAGGGCTTTGGATCACTTAGAGAGAAATTCAAAGGTTCCCAAGTCTAAAGTCAACTGAAAAGGTTTAAAAGCCATCCAATTTGCAAATAAAACCAGGAAAATTTTGAAAAGAAAAAGTTGCCAAAAACAGGGTGTCACACTAGATCTGAGAAAACACCACTCAACTCGTAAACAACATTAACATTGAATTCTTCATTTTACATATCCTTACAGAGAGGTTGTCCTGCATATTTCTAAAACTAGACGACACCCCGCGCGTTGCCGCGGGATTAGAGATTTGATTTCTAAATATTTTACATAATATAAATTTACTTTTAGAATTTAAACTATGCAATGCAGAAACAAAAAGGCAAAAAAAAATGGACATGTCATAAATTAAATGCAATGGCATTTAAAATCCATAATGCATGTTGCATGGCAGAGAGGCGCTCATATTCAAATCGAACGGATGTTAGTTTATGAGGCAAGCAAATCCAATGGCTAAAATAATCTTGATGGCGTGGAAGCACGCATGTGCAGGAAAATAACAATTAATGACTTGTAGTGGGGGTTGTCTATATAAGATATATAGATATCATTAGTGAACTACGCATATATTTAATTTCTCAAATTATAAATGAAAAAAGTTTATAAAAAACACTGTATGGACTGGTCCATAACTGTCCCACGCCGGCCTAGTAAGGGCTTCCCAGACCGTGTTTAGTAATGCAACAAGGCAAACCCTATTTGACGATCCCTCGCTCAAAGTGGGGTGCTCCTAATTGGCGCGTTATGCACCAGTTAGGGATACTGGCGCTCATGTCCTCCCGCTCATGGGCCGGGCCAATTCAACCTCTCGAGCGCTTGCTCAGTTCCTGGTTCGTTCAGTTTTTATTTCCTCGTTCGGTCGGTCCCTAGTTCACCGGCCGTTGTTCACCATTGAACAGGGCCCACGTTGATCATTGACTATTCAGAATAGTTCAAAAAATAAAAAAATCATAAAGTTGAAACAGTTCACGGATTTTGGAAGAAAAAGAAGTTCAAAGATTTTAAAAAAATCATCAATTTCTAAAAAAGTTTATCGATTTTGAAAAAAAAAATCATTGATTCGAAAAAAGTTCTTCGATTTTGAAAAAAAAATCAATGATTCGAAAAAAGTTCATCAATTGTTTTTAAAAAAATGCATCGATTTTGAAAAAAAACACAAAATTGAAAACGTTCACGCATTTAGCAAAAGAAAAAGGAAACAAAAAAGAAACAGAAAATAGAAAATAAAATGAAAAGGAAATTGAAAAAAGAAAAATAAAAAACTGAACGAAAAACGTGAAAAAAGGAACAAGAAAAAAGAAAAGAAGAAAGAAGAAAAGAATGAAAAAGAGGTAAGTAATCACATCAAAAGAGGGTGGTTGGTTGGTTATTGCGGCATACTCTGAACCAGGAAGTCGCTGGTTGGTTGGTTGGTTATTGCGGCTCATAGCTTTTTGCGGGTTAAAATCGGAAGAAAAAAATATAGATGGGTCGGCCCAGCTAGTAGGAGGGGGCGTGCGCCCGTTTGCCGAATGACCTATAACGGGCGCCTGAAGCGCCAAATAAAAAATGTCATCAAAGTGCTGCCTATTTGCACGGACGAGGGAGAGCAGCGATTTAAATGGGCTGAAAACCTACAAAGCATCCTATTCTAAGAACCTTCTAGAAGGTTCTGACGGGTTTTCGAAACCTTCCAAAAGGTTCCTAACTGGGTTTTTTCCGGGTTCTCTTTTTCTTTCTTTTTTTGAAAAATTCAAAAATGTTTGTGTTTTAAAAAAAAGGTCCTAAAGTTTCAAAAATTATTCGGAATTTCAAATTTGTAAATAATTTGAACAACTTCAAAAAACTAAAAAAAAATACTAGCAATTATTTGAAAAAATCACATTATTTAAATAAACAGAACCTAAAACATTACTTGCCTTTTCAGAAAATCGATTTTTCAAATTTCAAATTTTGAAAAAAATTGTTCACGTCCTAAAATATTCACAAAATTGAAAAATATTCGCTGGATGAAGTGGCGCCAAGCTTCTAGCATTCTCTGTGACAAGAGGGTGCCACAAAAGCTAAAAGGCAAGTTCTATAGGACGGCGGTTCGACCCGCAATGTTGTATGGCGCTGAGTGTTGGCCGACTAAAAGGCGACATGTGCAACAGTTAGGTGTGGCGGAGATGCGCATGTTGAGATGGATGTGTGGCCACACAAGGAAGGACCGAATCCGGAATGATGATATACGAGATAGAGTTGGGGTAGCGCCAATTGAAGAGAAGCTTGTCCAACATCGTCTGAGATGGTTTGGACATATTCAACGCAGGCCTGCAGAAGCCCCAGTACATAGCGGACGGCTAAAGCGTGCTGATATTGTCAAAAGAGGCCGGGGTAGACCGAACTTGACATGGGAAGAGTCCGTAAAGAGAGACCTGAAGGATTGGAGCATCACCAAAGAACTAGCCATGGACAGGGGTGCGTGGAAGCTTGCTATCCATGTGCCAGAACCATGGGTTGGTCACGAGATCTTATGGGTTTCACCTCTAGCCTACCCCAACTTGTTTGGGACTAAAGGCTTTGTTTGTTGTTGTTTGTTGTCATTCGCATTTTCAAAAGAAAAATAAATAAATCATGTCACCATTTCCAAAACAAACTCACTTTTCTAAAAAACATATTCGCAAATTTCAAAAACATAAGTGATCACGGTGCGAAATGGCCCAGCCCAGTCGGGCGCTCCCTTGTGCGAAGGCCGACTATTTGGAGAGGGGAGCTCCTACTCCACGCCTTCAGTGCCATCTAACCAACTCGCGCTCGCAGCAGCGCCTTGCTGGGCCGGCCCACGAACGCGTAACGCCAGCGGACAAAAAAACCTAAAAAAGTTGCAGCGCGGAGGATTCGAACTCACGCCTTTGCTTTCTAAACCCGCACGGCTCACAACTAGAGCTACCTGGTACTTGTGGCCTGTAGTACCTCGATAGTATTTAAGGACAATATAGGCTGCGCGGTTCCAAAAAATGAAAGTTCACAGATTAAAAAAAAGTTCGCGGATTTTTTACAAAAAAGAAAAGGTTCACGTATTGAAAAAGTTCACAAATAATGAAAAATGTTGACGAAATTTCAGAAAGATCACTAATTTAAGAAAATTTCGTGAGTTTGAAAAAAGTTCACAGATTTGAAAAAGTTCACGTGAAACAAAAAAAGTTCAAGAAAATTGAATAAAGTTCACTAATTTGAGGAAAAAATTCACGAATTTGAAAACAAATTCATCAATGTTTTAAAAAAGTTCATCATATTGAAAAAAAGTTCATCCTTTCTGAAAAAAATTCATCGATTTTGAAAAAAGTTCATCGAATTTGAAAAAAAGTTCATCGGATTTGAAAAAAGTTCATCGAATTTGGGAAAAGTTCATCGATTTTGGGAAAAGTTCATCGATTTTGAAAAAAGTTCATGGATTTTGGAAAAAATTCATCGATTTGGAAAAAAAGTACATTGAATTTGAAAAAAAAATCATTGAATTTCAAAAAAAGTTCATCCAATTTAAAAGAAGTTCATCGAATTTGAAAATAAGTTGATCAATTCTGAAAAAATTCATCGAATTTAAAAAAAACGTGCACTAAAGAAAACAAAGAAAGATGAGAAAAAAAGAAAAAAGAATAAAAAAAGAAACCGAACTGAAGAAGGAAGTAAAAAAGAGAAAAACGAGCTAACTATTCACTCGCGGGCGGGTGCCCCTGGTGACTATAGCCGTGCGCTTGCAACAAGGGGGGCGCGTGTTCGAATCCCCGTCGCCGCACATTTTCTGCGTTTCAAAAACAGGAAAAAAGAACGGAACGGGCCGGCCCAATTAGAAACGCCTGCAGGCGCCCGTTGGCGAACCATCCAAATAGGATATGCCTTTGGAGAGGGGCACCTCGCTTCTTCTTTTTTTTTTTTTTTGAGAATTAGGGGCACCTCGCTTCTAGCAAGGTGAATCTTGCGCTCGCCTCAGGCGCCCACTAAATGGGCCGGCCCATCGCGGTAGGACAGCTGGCCGTCCACCGCATGTTTTTTCTACTATAATGGAAAAATATATTGCTTAAATTTTAAAAAGTTCATCTCCAGTTCAAAAAAAAGGTTTATTCAATGTATTAAAATATTTGTGTAATTCAAGAAAAATGGTCATCAAATTCCCAAAAAAATGACACTTATATATTAAAAAATTCACGCTTTTCATAAATAATTTGTAACATTTAAATAAGTGTTTATACAATGAAAAAAATGTTCAGGTAATTAACACAAAATATTTCATACCACTCAGAAAAATGTACGTGACATTTTCAAAAATATTCAGGCGTTTATAAAAATGTTCATGACATTTAAAAAAACTCTTTTACATGGTGTCAAAATTTGGCATAGTTCAACAAAAAAATGTTTATTACCATTCAAAAAATATTATATTACAATTAAAAATAATCACATGTTCCAAAAGTATGATCGGGAATTTTTCTAAATTGCATATGCAATGTGAAAAAATGTTTTCGTAGTTTAAAAAACCTTTAATGCCATTAAAAAATGTTCAACATGTATTTGAAAAATGTTTAATATATATTAAAAAATGTTCAAAAACATGTAGTTCAGAAACATACATCATGTACTTTGAAAATGCTAAATGTCAATAAAAAAGTTATGCGTGTTCAAGAAAAATGTTCAAATTTGAATTGAAAAAAGTAGACATGTTTGAAAAAAGAAAAGAAAAAAATACCGAAGAAAACATGTGAGAACCAAAGAAAAAAACCAAATTTAACAAAAAAAAGGGGGAGATGTAGAAAGTAATGAGAACTGTGATAACCAGTATTAAAAACACATAAAAAACTCACGCCAGAGGCAACTACAGTACTAAGCTCGCGCGATAGGCAGGACTACCATATCTCTCGCAATAGGCGAGAAATGGCCCTGGCGGACTATTTGCCTTCAAGAGCGGCACATTGGAGCTCCTTCATCAATAAGTTTGCAAGCGAGGAATAGTTGCTTCTCGACTCAATGGGCCATGCAAAGCATGTGAAACTTTTCAAGCTACCAGATCCAGCTGAAGCCTATTGTCCGTTCTACTACAAACAAAGCCGAAGCCAATTGACCGTGTGTCCCGTAAATGCCCATTAATGCCTTAACATGTCGCACTCCATAGTAGCAGTTGTCGACCTTCATGTCTTCTCTGTAGTAGAGTGAAACCCTGCCATAAACCTCTAAAAGTGCAGTAGTACCATATACGCTTGTCAGCTTGTGCGTGCTTTGTTGTCGGACGGGAGGACCTGTATTGCAGTAATTGTGTTTTATCAATCCAGACACATGTTGTTGCCGTTGTTTACCACACCAGCATACTATAGTACCACGTATGTTGCTACTCGATTTATCGGAAACTGAGTTTACCATGTGTGTTGTTGGCGGCCCAAATATTTGAAGCCACATTTACCATATATATTTGGCATTCGGCACTGGTGGCATTAAATCCAACGTTTGTAAACAATATTGTTGTTAATATTGATAATAGATATTCCACTATTGCGCAGGTGTTGCCAAATTTGGCGGAGAATGGTGCAAAATGCTATTTTTGGAATTTGACACTAGCATTTGGCAACACACTATGACCACCCTTAGGTTATTAGTTTTTTCTAATGGTTAATTAAGAGGGTTGACCAGGTCATTAATATGTATAATATCCAAATACCAAAGACGCTTAGTGTGTGATCCACAGAAAGAAAAAAAGTGTTGTTTTGGTGAACATCAATGAAAAAACTTGCTCTTGTTCTGTAAAAAACTCTTCTAAAAATGTCAAACCCAATCGTTGTATAAAACTTTGTACCGTGCTTTTATGTTTACGAGCTAAAGTTCTAGCGCATGAAAGTCAAAGTATATACTTTAGTCGATACAAAGTTTGTTTTTTCGAAGATCCGCTATGATAATGAAAAAGGTTTCTACATATTTTATGCCCACGTGTGTTTTAAAACATCAATTATGATATTTATATTGATAGAAATTTATAGAACACATTGTGGACCGGTCCATCGATGTTCCACGCAACCCATTAAGACCATGTACAGTGTAGGGGCTTAGGTAGGTGAAAACATAAACCAGATTTTCTCAAGCAGCGATGCTTATTTCTAAGGCAGAGTTCCCTAACTAAGCATCTATCTTCTACCATTAACCACTTGTGCTTAAGTAAAAACGGTTTGTTTAGACAAGCACCTCTTTAGAAACCTTGCATTATTCACCAGGGTATTAGTCATGCAAGTTTTCGGCCAGGAAGCTTATTCTTGCCTCAATGGGCCACTCTGGGCCATGTGAAACTTTTGAAACTACAAGATCCATTTGTAGCCGGGAAGTCCTATTCACCTCCTTATGCAATGAATTGCCGCTATAACGCACAATGATCCTAAAATGGACCGGCCTATAAGCCTCATCTTTTCTTAGTTCCAGAAAATAAAAAATGTCCATGAATTTAAATAATTTTGTTCAATTTCAAATAAAGTGTTCGCTTTTTTAAATGTTCATTAATTTAAAAATGTTATGAATTCCTAAAATCTTCAAAACAAATCCAATTGTTTTTGTTTCTTTTAAACATGAATTTTTAAAGTGTCATGAATTAAAGAAAAAACATGGATAAAAAACTATTCACGAATTTTAGGAAGTGGTTGCTCTTTTCAAGAAATATTTAATGAACAGATAAATTGAAAAGGAAAGAGGAAAACCAAAGAAAATCCAAAAAAACGGAAGAAAAGTAACAAAACGAAAACAAGAGAAAACCCGAATAGAAAAACAGAAGCAGAAAAACTCCTACATGGGTCGGCCTATGTAGCATTTTGCATGTGCGATGTAATGTCAATGAATCTAAAAATGCAATGCCTAGGGTTTTCCGCTAAAGCCATTGACCCTTCTAATGGAAAAAAGAATGAAGCTACGACCCTCTGCGGCTTAAATGACCATTCACGCGTAAACATGTCAAACTCCATAGTAGTTTTTGTCAGCCTTCATGGCCTATGTGTGGTAAAAAAACGTCCACAAAATTGTGGATTAGCCTAGTGAAGAGGATAAGGAAATTTGGAGCAGGCTCAGGCCGATGCCTCGATGCCGGCAAACCCGAAGAAGAAGAAATTTGCTGAACGAACCATCCTTTGGCAAGCACCTCAGGTCACTGAAACCACACCTCAAGAGGTCTCCCAACACCAAGAAGCAGGCAACGATCATAGCTGGCGGAAGATATTCACAAGGTTAGATTCATCAAAAAACGTTGTGAACATCGAAATATCAACAACTTTCATGCCTGCATATTATCATGAAGATGGTGATGATGATCATTCAGCGGTGCGAGGGGAGAAGAACATTGTGTGCATGAGGGACTACCCATCAGAGCTCCAGCACCGGGCACTGGAGGAGGTGCACCTGTCACCAAGGAGTGATTGTCGGAGGGTGACGTTGCAGTTCTCCTCGCCACAGAAGCCCGAT
The DNA here is from genome assembly GCA_039707655.1 of Elymus sibiricus. Taxonomy (NCBI): domain Eukaryota; kingdom Viridiplantae; phylum Streptophyta; class Magnoliopsida; order Poales; family Poaceae; genus Elymus; species Elymus sibiricus. The sequence continues at coordinate 396,554,428 of CM077672.1, forward strand.
GTTAAGAGAGTAAGAACCATTGACACCGTGAGAGGCATTCCATTCCGCGCATCTCCAACAAGGATCACAAAATAATTATGATGAATGAGCTATTCTTGTTCTTCAATTGTGCATATGGATAGAGGAATGAAGTTGGGAGTAAAAAGAAATACTCCTTGTGTAGATCTTGTAGTGATGTACACGTGATGTTCAAATTGGACAAGTACAAAGATAAGTACAAATTCTTTCATTCTTTGCTCTTGTATTCCCCTTCCGAAGCAATACAATTTCCAATTCCCAAGCAAAACCATTCTGGTGCCTCTAGTACTAACTTGCCGAAATGATTCACTACTGTGCAGGTAAAAGATTTTACGTTTGACATAATTTAATACTGTAGCGTGCATGTGCCAAAACATAGAATCAGCTAAAGTTTGAGGTAGTCTTTCTCACATAGATAAAGCAGAAAGCGGCCGCCTAAATCCATCCTATGTGGTGCATTCTTGTGGTGGCCGATACTGACATGAAATTTAACTGCTGGCTTATCAGCCAAACACGAGTGAATTGCAGAAAACCACCACATTTGAGCTTAGGGTTGCAGAAAACACTCTTCTATGTTTTTGTTGCAGAAAACACTGATTTTTTGCTTAATCTTTTGCAAAAACCACTGACCCGTCTGCTTGGGCATTTTAAGCTGGATTATGACAGGTGGGGCTCGGTTTTGATGACGTGGCATAACGGATAGGTAGTAACGATGTCTAACGTCGCTACAGTGCCCACCGACGCACCGGCTCGGTCAAAACCTGTTTGAATCGGTCTCTGTCCTCACTCTATCGCTGCTCGCCCTCTCTCTCTCACTCTCTGTTCTTTGCTGCCGCCGCCGCCCCCACCGCCGACCGCCGAACGCTGCTCCGTCGCGCCATGGTGTCGTGGAATGACGGCGAGACCAGTGATGATTCGATCGTGAACCTCAGCTCCTCCTGCGACGGCATCATCAAGGTCAGTTTTGTATAGTTAGAGCTAGGGTTAGGGTTAGGGTTTGTGAATTGGGGATTTTGTGAATGAGCTCGATCTGAAGCTGGGTTTGCTCTGTTGGCTCCCGCAGCTTCCTGCTACCATGCACGATCCGGATTTCAGCGGCACTGACGCAGATGTGAGTGTTGTTTGCGAGCATGGCAAGCCAGCAGAGCGCTTTGTTGCATTTGAAGGGATGCACACTGGCAGGAGGTTTCTTGGGTGTGGTGAGAAGGTATCCATCAAAACATGTTTAGTGCAAGCTTCTGGTTGGCTTTGTTTACTGCTAGTTGTCCATTTATTTAATCTGGTCAGTGCATAATGCTTTGTTTATGATGTTGTTTAGCTGTGTTAAGTACTTGTTCTTTGTTTATCATGTTTGTCAGTAGTGCAATGTAGTAATTGTTTATTGTTGCCAGTGCTTAGTTCCTTGTTTACTGAAATTTGTTTGGTCCTTGTTAATTAAAAAGCTGATGGCAGTGTTCATTGTTTAATGAACTTTGGCAACTGTGATTGTTTATGTGCTAAAAGTCGTTGTGTCATGTGATAGGTGTACAAAACCCTTCATAAACAACTTTAATAATCATGTTGGTCATTGTTTAATATAAGTTCTGAACCTCTTTTTAATACTGCCTAATGTCTACTTTCAGTGTTGTTTGTTTACTATGTCCTTTACTTTGTGTACTGAACCTCTTTAATAATTAGCTTATTCCTTTGTTTATTGTTTGTTTAACAGGAAGGCATAAATTGTGGAGTAGTTCAGTGGGTTGACTTTGAATGGCCAGACTCAATGGAGAAGGCATTGGCCAAGTTGTGGGATATGTATGAGGAGAGTAAGGCAGCTAGGACCAATGACAATCTTCAGAGTTCCTTTACAATTCACAACCTGACAGAAGAGAAGAAGAAACTACAGAAGAACTATGATAATTTGTATGCTGATGTGAATGCTCTCTTGGATTCCTAGCAGCAGAGGGCTATGGAGATAGACCATCAGCAGGAGCAGAAGGAGAATGTAGACCAACAGGGGAACTTGAAGGCAGAGCTATCAAAGAAAGAGGAGGAGAATAACAAGCTGCAGCAAAAGTATGACACTCTTAAGAACCTGGCAGCTGCTCAAGCCAATGTGATTAGGAACTTGAAGTTCAATCATTTGAAGGAGAAGGAAAAGCTGACAGAAGAGAGGCATAAACTGCAGTATCACATTGCTGAGCTTCAAAAGTCCGAGGAAAAGATAAAGCTGAAGCTTCAGGGGGTGAAGGCCATCTTAGATGAGTAGGGTGCCTTCTAGTATGATAATCATCTATCAGTATATAGATGATAATCTTCTATCCAGTACCTTAGTATGAAATTGTGAACCAAGTACTTTAAGTATTTTGTGAACTATGGTATGGGATCCAGCAGTGTTGTAATGTAGATGATAATCATCTATTTAGTACTTTAGTTTGAATTTGTGAACCAAGTAATTTAAGTATGTATGTTGTGGTCTATGGTGTTGGATCAAACATTGATGATCTTTATGAATGTGAGTCCAACTTGATGTTATATGGTGCATGTGCTTAGTATAATTTTTCATCGATGTTTCGACAAAATGACCCTAGGGCCACCTTGACCCTAGATTCATCGATGTTTCGACAAAATGACCCTAGGGTCACCTTTACCCTAGATTCATTGATGTTTCGACAAAATGACCCTAGGGCCACCTTGACCCTAGATTCATCGATGTTTCGACAAAATGACCCTAGGGTCACCTTTACCCTAGATTCATCGATGTTTCGACAAAATTGACCCTAGGGTCACCTTTACCCTAGATTCATCGATGTTTCGACAAAATGACCCTAGGGCCACCTTTACCCTAGATTCATCGATGTTTCGACAAAATGACCCTAGGGTCACCTTGACCCTAGATTCATCGATGTTTCGACAAAATTGACCCTAGGGTCACCTTTACCCTAGATTCATCGATGTTTCGACAAAATGACCCTAGGGCCACCTTTACCCTAGATTCTTCGATGACAGCAAGATCATGATAACAGCAAGATCATCACCTAGATCATCATAACAGCAAGATCATCAAATGGATCATCATAATAGCAAGATCATCACCTAGATCATCATAACAACAAGATCATCAAATGGATCATCATAACAGCAAGATCATCAAATGGATCATCATAACAGCAAGATCATCAAATGGATCATCATAACAGCAAGATCATCAAATGGGTCATCATAACAGCAAGATCATCAAATGTATCATCATAATAGTGCATAATTATCTTGTAGCAGTTATTACAGTACCATAACAGCAAGATCATAAGATTAGTTTCTTGCTAGTCACATCAGACCACCAGAAGTTGTTGCCAAAATAGACAGTTTTGCCAGACCACATAATCAACAAGATTTACCAGATCACATTAGTTCCCTGAAGCATAAAAGTAATCCTTCAGCCTGTGTGGTTTCTTCCTCTGTCTTGGTGGCAAGAAGGGTGCTACTGGGCCAGCTATAGCTGTTGAAGCTCTCCTGGTTGCTGCAGCTGATGAAGCTCTCCTTGCTGCAGTTGATGTGCTTGGCCTGGTTGCTAGAGCTTTTGAGCTGCTTGCATTGGTTGCTGGGGCTGCTGAGGCAGCTGCCCTTGGTGGTGCAGCAACAGATGAGGCACCTCCCCTGGTCACTGCAGTTGTTGATGCAGCTCCCCTTGGTGTGGCTCTCTTGCTTGCTGCCCTGCTTCCTTGTGTAGTAGATGATCTCATGGCTGGTGATGCAACAGATGGAGCTGCAGCAGTACATGTGGTACCCTCCTCTGTCCTGTTTGACTGCATATAAGAATGTAGCAAGTTAATACATTCAAGTGTCACAAAACAAAAAAGAATGGCAACAAGTAATGCGTCAGATACAAACTTGATGCTTGTTCTTCCTCATTGCTAGGCATGGCTTTAAGGCCCTGTTGCAAGATGTGTATCTGTGACCCACAAGATTGCAATTGCTGCATGTAATTGAGGCCATCCTAGATGTATCTTTAGGTGCTGGTGGCTCAAACTGGCTCCTTCTCCTCTTTGTTTGCTTCTTCCCTGGTTTATCCTTGAAAACTGGAGGTTCTATATCTCTTGTTTTGGTCTTGGGCCAGAGGTCAGGTCCAGGTACAGGAAAAATGATGGGACTGTATGCTGCCAGATACATAGGTTTTTTAAAGAAGTCATGCACAAAATCTTCAGGCCTTAATTTGGCTTTGACAATAGTAGAGACTGCATGATTGCATGGCACTGCAGTCATATCCCATTTTCTGCACCCACATGTCCTGTGCTGCAAGTTAACTGAATAGGTATTCTCATTGCTTGTCACTTGATAAATATTTGGCCCAGCCATCAATGCTTGACAGTCCCTAGAGTGTTTCTTTGCTTCTTCAAGTAACTCTGCATATGTTGGGCATATATCCCACTTGGCTAACTCTGTGTTACTCCTATTTCCATTGAACCTGACCATCAACTTTGTCCTGATTCCATCTACCATGGTCTTTATTGGTTTACCCCTCACATCTAATATCATCTTGTTAAACACCTCACTAATATTGTTGACAACTAGATCGGTTTTGCAGTTAAAGTCCATGTCATATCTAGCCCAAGCATGTCTAGGGATTTTATTTAACCAAGCCCAAGCAGCCTTACACTCTACTTTAAGAGCATCCATTGCAGCAACATGGCCATGTTCAATATAGGAGTAACTTGCCTTATCCATGTACTTCTTTAATTCTGACCCCCTAAACCCAGCAGTCTGGAAGTTTTGGTAGATGTGTCTAAGGTAGAATCTTTGGGGGCAATTGGGGAAAACTTGGCTCACAGCTTTTAGAAGACCCTATTTGGAAAAATGACCAAACTTACTAATAAGCAATGAATATTAAGTACTACTAAGCAATGAATATCAAGTACTAAAAAGAAATGAATATTAACTACCACTAAGCAATGAATATCAACTACTACTAAGCAATGAGTAAGAACAACGATAATACCTTCTGTCTATCAGAGATTATGGGGTAAAAACCAAATCTCCCTGATTCTCCACCAATAGCTGCCTTCAGTTCTCAGAGAAACCATGTCCAACTAGGTGTGTCTTCTTTGTCCACAACTCCAAAAGCAATGGGATAGATGTTATTATTCCCATCCCTTCCTATGGCAGCAAGGATTTGTTGGCCAGTAGAAAGCTTGATGAAACACCCATTGATACGTCTCCAACGTATCTATAATTTTTTATTGTTCCATGCTGTTATATTATCAATCTTGGATGTTTTTGTATACATTTACAGCAATTATATATCAGTTTTGGAGACTAACCTATTAACTTAGTGCCCAGTGCCAGTTGCTGTTTTCTGCCCTGTTTTTGTTTTACAGAAAATCAATACCAAACGAAGTCCAAATGCCACGAAACTTTTTGGAGATTTTTTTCTGGACAAGATAAACACTAGAAGCTTCAGGAGAAGACCAGACGCCAGAGGAGGTGGCCACGAGCCACCAGGGCGCGCCTGGGGGGGGCAGGCGCGCCCTGGTGCCTCGTGGGCCCACCTCAACTCCGTTTGACCTAATTCCACCACTATAAATTCAGGAAAAATCAGAAACCCTCAGGGGAGTCCACAAAATACTTTTCCACCACCGCAAGTTTCTGTTCTCGAGAGATCCCATCTGGAGGCCTTCTCCGGTACTCCGCCGGAGGGGGAATCGATCACGGAGGGGCTCTACATCAACCTTGCTGCCCTTTCGATGATGCGTGAGTAGTTTACCACAGACCTTCGGGTCCATAGGCAGTAGCTAGATGGCTTCTTCTCTCTTTTTGATCTTCAATACAATGTTCTCCTCGATGTTCTTGGAGTTCTATCCGATGTAATCACTTTTTGCGGTGTGTTTGTTGGGATCCGATGAATTGTGAGTTTATGATCAGATTATCCATGAATATATTTGAGTCTTTGCTGCACTCTTTTATGCATGATTATTATAGCCTCTGTCGTGGTTTTGTCACGGCAGATGTCCTAGTGTGAGGACTTAGTCGTGAGGCCAACGCAATTAAGTGGTAGCTTGAACGGGGTTGAGTGGGACGAGAGACGCGTGTTTTACCCAGGTTTGGCCCCTCACGGTGGAGGTAAAAGCCTACATCCTTCTTGATTGATATTGATGATGATGACGATCTCGGTTACAAGGGCGAGGTTTCGCTCCCTCTATCTCGAGAGCATCTACTTTTATCTTGTCTAAGACTTGATGTCTAAGACCTGTCTATTGAGACGTCTAGAAAAACTTGCCCCTCTTGGGGTGCCCTGCCCCTCCTTATATAAGTTGAAGGGGCGGGTTACATGTAGAGTCCTAGTAGGATTAGGACTTAACCTATTCTGACTTCCCATCACGGGCTTCTCACCGTGGGTTTCTCAACGTGGGCTTCTTACAGCCGGGCGGCTTACGCCGAGCGGCTTACAGCCGGGCTTATCTTCAAGACTCATCTTCAGGGACTCATCTCCGGGACTTATCTTTAGGGACTCATCTCCGGGACTTATCTTCAGGGACTCATCTTCAGGACTCATCTCCAAGGACTCATCTCCGTGACTCCATGCGTCTGCCGGGTCATAACTGTCTGTCGGGTCATAACTGTCTGCCGGCTTACAATCTACCGGCTTACAATCTGCCGGGTCACAATCTGCCGGCTTACAATCTGCCGGCTTACAATCTGCCGGCTTACAATCTGTCGGGTTACGATCTGAGATGACTTAACAGGGTTGCTTAAGCCCAGAGATGACTTAACGTCAGGGCGACTTAAACCCAGAAATGACTTAAGCCTTAGGGCGGCTTATCCTTATGAGCCGGGTCTTGGTCGTGGGGAATATCCCCGACATTAGCCCCCAGTTTAGATTTGAATTTATTCATGCTAAACTCTTGAAATAAGAATATGTAAAGGGACTGGCTCACTCAAAAAGACCAGTTGACCAGCTCCTGAAAATTCTGAAACTCTGTCATATCAATAACTGACGCTGGCTCCTTGGAGAAAAAATAACCCTTATTATCTTCAACTGCCTTGGCTTGATAAAATTCGTCTGATGTTGTGCCAATTTTCAATATTTTAGACTTCGATGAAAAATCCATATGATGTTTAAGTTGTCTGAATAACCCGGAGGAGATAACCTTTGCAAACTTCTTCATCAAAAAATATGAGACCTGGTTCACTCATAACTGAGAATTTGAAGGCATACCTTCCTCATATCCATATTACCTGTAGCCCCCAAGTCTTAAGAGGGGAACATAGTGATAGCTTTAAGACTTGCTTCAATATAAATATTGCAACTCTAGAGAAATCTGGATTGTTCGTCTGAGTCACCAGTCATAAGTTGAATGTTCCACATATGTAGCCCCCAAGTATCGGGTTGTCTTGCCTGCAGCAACCTGGGACTTGTAATTGCATTATGCTCATAATACTTCAGTCAGTGTAGCCCCCAAGGGATGGGTCATTATGCAATAATGAACAAAGACTTTTGCAGATTTGATTATACAGACTTGAGGAGCAATGTGTAGCCCCCAAGGGCCGGCTCAGTAAGATAATACTGGGCTGGGACTTAGAAAATGATAGAGGGCCGGCTCATCTCATTGAAATAACCGGGTATGTTGATAATGTGATGTCTTGAAAAGCAACTTGCATTAGCCCCCAAGTGCCATGGTGCATGCTTGCAGTGACATGGGACTTGCATACTTGATGTAATTTTGATTTGAATAATGTAGCCCCCAAGTGCCGGGTCGTATGCCTGCAGCGACTCTGGACTATTCCATAAAATCATATCCACTGTGCGGATGATGTTGCTGAATGCCTTGCATATCAATATTGAACCATGCTCTCTACTGCGAGCTGGTATTTTTGGATGAAGGAATAATAGCCATTACTCTGAAGGGGCTTTGAAACCTTAATCATCCAATACTGGTTATGATAACCATAATGAAAATCCAGCCATATTGGCTATTAAAGATTTTAATAATATAATTCGGTTTGAAAACCGGTTCCTGCAATATAAACCAGGATATCCATGCATATATGATGCATGGTATGATGATGTATGTGTATGATAACAGAGTATAAAAAATGTCGGCTTTGAAGGCACGACTAATAAGAGACCAGCTCTTGTCTTGTTTTTTGAAAAACTCAAGTTTGCTTTAAAGAAGCTTGGCATGAAAGCCGTTCATCCCGTAAGCTGGCTCTCACGTGACATAAATCCGTCGTTTTAACCTTAACCAGTTCAGGGTCCTATTGAAAAGATTGACTGTTAAGAGTACGAACGGGCCACATAGCGGAGAGACTACAACAGACAGGTGAGTTTATCCTAGCTCTCTGTAAGCCGGCCCTCACGTGACAAATGCCGCCGTTTTAACCTTGACAAGTTCAGGGTTTTAAAAAAGATTGACTGTCAAGAGTACGGTGGGTCACCTTGTGGAGTGGCAAGTTGCAAACAGGCGGGTTTAACCCAGATATGGCATGGAAGCCGATCAAGAGGGTATGAAAGCTATACTCGTTGAGTAGGAAGCCCCCAAGTGACCCATAATATGGCGTGGAAGCCGATCAAGAGGGTAAGATAGCTATACTCATTGAGCAGGAAGCCCCCAAGTGACCCATAATGTGATCAGCCGATAAGGCAGGATACCCATGTTTGAATTGCGCATCATAGCAGCTAGTTCTCTTTGGCAACCTTTAATTTTCTGAAAACTCGAACTTGCGAGAGATGAATTCCTTTTGAACCGGATGTTGAGCCGGATATCAAGATCTCAAAACTTTGTGAGAGACAGACTTCTCTTGAGCCGGATTTTAAACCAGAACCTTTTCTGATAATCCGGAATCCTTCTTTTGAGCCGGAACTCTCAGATTGCTCGCCACTTTTTCAGCTGAAAATTTTCTGACAGCCTTTAAACTTTCACCAATGTGGCAGCAGCCCCCGAGACCGGGTTATTTTCCTTCCAATGACCCGGGGTTTTTGAATTTGCTGAAACTGGCAAAATTTGCTGAGTCATGTCCGTGTAGCCCCCGAGTCTTAAGACGACTCGAGGAGTTGGCTTGAGATCCTCCATACTTGACCGTGATATAAACCGGCATAAAGTTGAACAGCGGAATGCTGAAATGTGCTGAAGCTGGAAGTGAGGTGGCGAGTTGATGATCTTCACGATACTCATTGTATATCCTTAGCGTTGATAACACGATGTGAATCCGCGGAAGGTTGAAGTCGACCGCGGCGGGTTATAAATGATCCCGTATGAATTGTGTCAGCAACCCCGGCCGACAGTTCGTTCCGGCTGGTTGTTTGTAGTTAACCAAAACCGCAGTGGGGCGACTTGTGCGCCTGTCCATTGAACCATCCGGTGGAGGCTGATGATTTGCTCCAGAGTTGTTGGAATAAACCGGGCCACCGGAGCGGTGACTTGCTTGCACTCAATAAGTAGCTCATGCAGACGGGTGCGGCTCCGACGTGTTGATGTAGACCGGACCGCGGGGGCGGTCGGCAGAGATGGCCGCGGTGTCGGAAGTGGCGCGGATACGGGCAAGTTGGCCGTGGGCGCGGACAGATGAATCAGCCGCAGGGTTGTAAGCTTTGCACGGTCAGGCGAGTCGACCGCGGGCGCGATCCCGGTGAGTTGACATAGACCGAGCCGCAGGGGCGGCGACTTGCGCTCGTCCGTAAAGCAGCGAGCAGGCGCGGTCCCGATGAGTCGATGTAGTCCGAGCCGCGGGGGCGGCGGCTTGCGCACGTCCGTCGAATAGCGTGGCCCTGATGAACTCTGGTGCAGCATGTTGCTACCGCGTGTTCCGTACCCGCAGTATAACCCATTTTTATAACGAATAATTGTCCTGCATATAAAAATATACAAACCAAAGTGATTGTTCTTGGACGAAAACAATATGTGCTAATAAAATAGGCTTAGATGAATATCACCTGTCTTTTCTGATGACAAATGATCCGGATGTAGCGTCCGTACATAACCTGGTAATAAGGCGGCTCATCCGGTGCAAACAGGAAACTCTGACGATGAGCTCTGTCTCCTTTCCTCCCGTGAGCTCTATAAAGGCCTCTTTTTTCTTTCTCATGGGCTCCAACGCCTCCCCTTTTTTTTAGACGGCAGCCAACAAGGGTGCAGCGGCTTCAGAGGCAAAACCGTGTGGGGGCGACGGCGAGATGGAAGTGGGTGGCTCTGAGGTCATGACGACGGCTTGGCGGCGACTTGCAAGGCGGAGGTAAGTCAGGAAAGTGGCAGCTCAATAACTCTGGCGGAGGCGAGGTGAGGCCAGGGGGCGCGGCAGCGAGGGGAGAGGCGAATCCGCACGGCGGCGACTCAGGCGGGCGGCGACTCTCCCGCTGTAGTTGAAGCAGGCGGCGGCTCTCCCGCTGCTGGGGGTCACCGGCGGAGCGGTGGATGAAGCCGGGCCGGGTTGAATCCGTTTCTGGGTCGTGGCCGTGGCGTCTCGGCGGTACTGCTGGCGGCCCGCAGCGGCGACATGGAGTCGGAGGTAAAACCGAAACAGAGGGAGGCCGTGGAGGCAGCTCCAGGCGGATTGAAGGCCGGGGCGGAGATGGGCCGAAGTGCAGTGACTCCCTCCGCTACAGAAGCGAACGGCGACTCGATAGAGGGCGGCTCGCAGCGGCAGCAATGGCAGGTCCACATCGGCGACTTGGAGTCGACCAGCAGGGCGGCTGGCTGCGAACGGGCGAGGCGGCTTGCGGAGGCGGAGGCGCCGGCAAGGCTGCAGCTCGTGGAGGCGCTGGTGAAGCGGATTGACAGCGACGGCGGGTCAATGAGGCGGAGAAGGCTTGAAAATGCAGGGGCGAGACGGAGGCCCTCTTGGCGACTCAAAACGAAGGCCAGGCCGGCGAAGGACTCCGGCGAATTGACGATTCAGAGCGAGGTCGGACTTGGCGATTCAGAGCCTGGCCGAGGCGACTTGTTCGCAGTGGAGACGGCGGCTCAGGGAGACGAGGCCGGGCTCGAGGCCGTGGTCGTGCGCCGACAGAGGCGGGCGGCGATGCCGGTGAGGACGGCGACGACTTTCAACAGAAGCGGAGGCCGGGTCGGCCCAAGGCGGACGGCGAGGTGACTTGCGGCACAGGGACCGGCACGGCGGGTTGGAAGCGTGGCGGGTCGCGACTGAAGGCGTTGGGAGGCTCTTGGCGACTTGCGGTGACGAAGACGGGGCCAGCTCGAGGGAGCGGAGCAGGCAGGGTTGACGCGGGAAGGTGACGGCGGCTCAAGGCCACAGCGGCAGGAGTGGGTTTGAAGCGACGGCGGCACGGGCGGATCACGAAGTGGTGGCTTGAATCCGCGGTGACTCGCTGGCGGCGTCTGTGGCCGGGTCGCGGTCCGGCCCGCTCGAGACAAGGCGGCGGCTTGTAGCGGCCGAGTTGAAGACGGCCAGCGCAGACGGCTCGTGGTGGAGGCAGTCCGGTTTGGCGCAGATGGCTCGGAGTCAGCTTGGCGGCTAACGGCTAGGCGACTCGACACACTGCCGGCGACTCGGAGGCGGCTTGCTGAGAGGCGGAGTCCAACTCGGAAACAGAGGCCGAGCAACGATGATGAAGTCCGGCAAGGCAAAGGCCGGCGGGGCGCGCTCGGGGCGGCGGCTCGGCCACGACGGGGACGGAGCACGGCCAGGGCGGCTCGGACGTGGGTCGTAGCTGGCCACGGTGGTGGTGACCCGGCCGGGGCGATTCGGAGGCGAGGCCAGGCGCGGCTTGGCGCTGACCCGCCGTAGAGGAGATGGCTCGACGGCGGCTTGCGCGCTGCGGGTGACTCGGCAACGAAGCAGAGTCCGGGTCGTGGTTGATTGAGCTTTGTCTGAGTCCTTTCCTTCTTTTTGATCCGGTCAATGGATACCATAACAGGAGGCCTCTTTGAACGTATAATTGCAGTACGGCCTTTGATCTTGGCGACTTGACAACAATCGAGCAAATCACAGGACGGCGGCGAACAAAAAATCGCAACCCTAATTTTTACTTGAACTCAATTTTGTATCTTCCGCCGTCGAAAACTTCTTTGATCTTGACTGATGAACTTGTAGTTGATGTGAATCCTTCCATGCTGAATCTTTCTTCACCCAAAAAATAGCGAACTTTTCAATCCCGAGGAGAAATCCCTCCAAGAACTCAACACCACCATGCGTGGCCCCACGGTGGGCGCCAACTGTCGTGGTTTTGTCACGGCAGATGTCCTAGTGTGAGGACTTAGTCGTGAGGCCAACGCAATTAAGTGGTAGCTTGAACGGGGTTGAGTGGGACGAGAGACGCGTGTTTTACCCAGGTTCGGCCCCTCACGGTGGAGGTAAAAGCCTACATCCTGCTTGATTGATATTGATGATGATGACGATCTCGGTTACAAGGGCGAGGTTTCGCTCCCTCTATCTCGAGAGCATCTACTTTTATCTTGTCTAAGACTTGATGTCTAAGACCTGTCTATTGAGACGTCTAGAAAAACTTGCCCCTCTTGGGGTGCCCTGCCCCTCCTTATATAAGTTGAAGGGGTGGGTTACATGTAGAGTCCTAGTAGGATTAGGACTTAACCTATTCTGACTTCCCATCACGGGCTTCTCACCGTGGGCTTCTTATAGCCGGGCGGCTTACAGCCGGGCTTATCTTCAAGACTCATCTTCAGGGACTCATCTCCGGGACTTATCTTCAGGGACTCATCTCCGGGACTTATCTTCAGGGACTCATCTTCAGGACTCATCTCCAAGGACTCATCTCCGTGACTCCATGCGTCTGCCGGGTCATAACTGTCTGTCGGGTCATAACTGTCTGCCGGCTTACAATCTACCGGCTTACAATCTGCCGGGTCACAATCTGCCGGCTTACAATCTGCCGGCTTACAATCTGTCGGGTTACGATCTTAGATGACTTAACAGGACTGCTTAAGCCCAGAGATGACTTAACGTCAGGGCGACTTAAACCCAGAAATGACTTAAGCCTTAGGGCGGCTTATCCTTATGAGCCGGGTCTTGGTCGTGGGGAATATCCCCGACAGCCACGTATTTATTCTCTGATCTATTAATTTGGTTTGGCCAACTAGATTGATTTATCTTGCCATGGGAAGAGGTGCTTTGTAATGGGTTCGATCTTGCGGTGTTCAATCCCAGTGACAGAAAGGGACATGACACGTATGTATCATTGCTATTAAGGGTAAAAGATGGGGTTTATTCATATGTGAGTTTATCTTGTCTAAATCATGTCATCGTTCTTAAGGCGTTACTCCGTTCTTTATGGACTTAATACACTAGATGCATGCTGGATAGCGGTCGATGTGTGGAGTAATAGTAGTAGATGCAGGCAGGAGTCGGTCTACTTGTCTCGGACGTGATGCCTATATACATGATCATTGCCTTGGATATCATCGTGATTATTTGCTTTTCTATCAATTGCCCAACAATAATTTGTCTACCCACCGTATGCTATTTTCTCGAGAGAAGCCTCTAGTGAAAACTATGGCCCCCGGGTCTATCTAAATCATATTACTAAAACCCTAAAAATATTGCTGCCATTTTCTTTTATTTATTTTATTTTTTATTTTTGTTTCAATCTATCTATCTATCACATACAATTTAATCTTGCAATTTACCGCCGAGGGATTGACAACCCCTCGTTTGCGTTGGGTGCAAGGATTTGTTGTTTGTGTGCAGGTGCTGCTAACGAGGTGTTGCGTGATTCTCCTACTGATTCGATAACCTTGGTTTCATAACTGAGGGAAATACTTATCTCTACTGTGCTGCATCATCCCTTCCTCTTCGGGGAAAATACCAACGCAAGCTACAAGTAGCAGGAAGAATTTCTGGCGCCGTTGCCGGGGAGACATCATCAACATCTATCAAGTACCTTTCCATAAACTCTCATCTCCTTGCATTTATTTTATTTGCCATTTGCCTCTCGTTTTCATCTCCCCCACTTCTAAATTATTATTTTTTACAAAAATACAAAAATATTTTTCGTTTGCCTTTTTCTTGTTTGCTTGTTTGCTTGCTTGCTTGAAATTGCTATCATGGCTGATTTTGGAATGGAAAAAAGTGAAGATGGTAAAACTCCTAAAATTGAAATTCCTACCAATTTAGATACTAAATTTTTTGTGATGGGACATGGGAATATTATAGGAAAAAATGTCATCCAAGAATTCTTTAATTGCACAGGAACTTTGGCTTGTGATGATACTCCTATTCTTAGTAGAACCAAGAATTATGCCGAAGCTATTTCTGCTCTTGTTCTTAAACTAGAAAAAAGATTTATTCGTACCCATCCTACTTTGCAAAGATTGTTTTATGAGTTGCCAGTTATAAAAAATCCTAAGGCTAAAAAGATAGCAACTCTTATCCTCATGAATGAATTTGATTACATAGTTCGAGAAGCTAGACAAATCTTTGATTTTTATGGCATGAATCATGAAAAACCGGTGATAGATGAGATCTTATACAATGATGATTACTTGTTAAGATATTTATTTCGTGACGATTGCACCATTGATGAGAATACCAAAAAGGAGGTCCCTCCTTTAAATATAATCCAACAAGTTTTCAATGGTATTAATAAACAGTATTCTTGGACTGTAAAAGGGAATCAAGAGGGATTCGAGGATGGCCAACTTAGTAATGCTAAAATTTCCATGGATGATGTGTTTCAAATTGTCTTTGAAAAGCCTCCTGATAAGAATGCATCTTTAGATAAAAAGAAGAAAGATGACAATACTTGAAACTATGCATTATGCCTAGCTAGGGGCATAAAACAATAGCGCTTGTTGGGAGGCAACCCAATGAATAAAATAAAAAATTTCTGTTATTTTGTGTTTGCATGTTTAAGTTACTGGTATGATTGAGTTTTTGTGTTTTTAATTAGTGTTTGTGCCAAGTAAAGCCTTTAGGATGATTTGTAAGATAGTATAATTGATGTTGTTTGGAAAACAGAAAGTTTTGCGTCCTAGGCATGCATCAAGGGGGTTTTGCTTGCCTGGTTGCTCTGCGGCAAAGGAGGGATCGTCGGGGATGTAGTCGGTCTCCTGGCAGCGTCGGTCTCGGGGTCTACCGGAGAGAAGAGGGGGAAGAAACAATAAATACAAGCAACAAATGCAATCACAGATGCATGGCACAGCAGCACGCTATTCGAGGGGTGCTCTAATACAGTACTACGCAAGTTAGTCGGAGCGGGAAACATCTGGAGGTGTTTTACCAGCTCCGGACAATTATCGGACAGATGAATCGGAGGGGAAAGTTCCATGTTCATCATGTTAGAGGGGTGTGACAGGTATGTGGGTGGCATAATCGGATTCTTCATATTTTTCTGATTGTTTTTCATATATAAATTATTTTCATCCGAGTTACGGTTTATTTGATATGATTTTTTAAAGTTTTAATCATTTTCTGGAATTTGTGGAATTTGTTTAATTATTAAATTAGAATTATCCGAAACAGTAATATGTGACGTCAGCATGATGTCATAGTGACGTCAGCGGTCAAACCCGGCTGACCAGGTCAAACCTAACCAGTGGGTCCCACATGTCATACACAGAAGTTAATCCAAAGGTTTAAATTAACTAAAAAGGATTAATTAGTAGGTGGACCCCATATGTCAGTGACAGATTAGTTAACAGATTAGTTTTAATTAATAAATAGTTGATTAAAATGGTGGGTCCTACGTGTCATAGACTGGGTCCAGTGGGACCCAGTAGTCAGTCACTGTTAGTTTAACAGGGTTTTAAACTAATCTAATTAGTTAATTAGCGGGGTGGGGCCCAGAGGTCAGTGGGTATTAGCAATTAAATTAATTAACCCTAATACTAACCGCTACAGTAATCGGCCCCACACGTCAGTGGCTGTTTAGGCCCGGGTTAGTGCGCTAATGACTGGGCCCCACCGGTTTAAACGAGTGCGCGCCGGCGATGGCCTCCGGCGACCACCCGAACGGCGGCGACGCGGGAGCCCACTGGAAACGCGGCTCCGGCGGCCATTTGGCGCGCGGAGAGGTGCTACGGGCAGCTGGCGGAGTGCCGCATCCAGTGCAGCAAGCAGCAGCGGCTGGGACGGCCGGAACTCGCTGGAAACGAGCTCGCGGCGGCGGCGGGTACGGCAATGGCGATAGGGGCGACTAGGGTCGCACGTGAGTAAACGGAGAGGGGGAGAAGGCGCGCAAGCTCACACTGGAGCTCGAGGAGGGCTCGGGGAGGCGCGGGGAGGTCGGAGGCGAGTAGATCGACGGTGGCGAGCGGCGGATGCCGTCGGCGATCCCCGACGAATGCGGCGGCTCGAGGGCGTCCGAGCTCGTGCGAGTCCTCGTAGGCGAAGAGGGTGACGGTGGCGGTCCTCCTGGGCGTCTTGGCTGGCCGTGGGGAGGCCAGTGGCCACGGCAATGGCGAGCGGTGGCGACGGCAGAGTTCGGGCGCGAGCGAAACAGAGAGAGGAGAGAGGCGAGGGAGAGGATTAGGGTTTCGGGGAAGAGAGAGAGAGAGAGCAGGGGCTCCTCTTATCCAACTGCGGCCCTCGATGGCCGTGCGAACGCGGCGTCGATGGCCGGCGAGCGGCGGCCTTCTCCTGGAGCAGGCAAGAGGTAGGGGAAGGCCGGCTCAGTGGGCTGGGCCGTTTACTATTTGACTTAGGCCCGTATGCACAGTAGGACTTAGAACTTTTCCTTTTCTTTTTCTGTTTTGATTTTTCCTTTCTGTTTTGCAAAATATTAGGCCACCAAAATACTTTTGAAAAATGTGCAAACTGGCCAGTTAAATATGTTGCAATATTAGACAGTGGAATAAAAAGGTTTGGGGGCCAAATAATTCCAAATGAATTTTCCATAAAGAAAAAGGCATTTAAATTGCAGTACTGGCACTGTATTCAAGATGTTTGAGACATCTAGTTAATTTTGGTGATGTTGTTTTTCTTAACATAATTCACAATGGATTAATTCCAAAATTATGAACATTTTTAGTTCCTGGATTTGAACAACTTTTATTTTCACCGCAAATTTGAATTTCAATTTGAATTGGAATTTGAAATGAGATATGATTCTAATGTGATCAAGCATTGTAATTAATGGTGACTTGGCATGATTAGCAGATGATCATTGTGCTTACTACATGGGGGTGTTACACGTCTTGTATTATATGAGTCTTTGCTTTGTTTGCTTTTTAGTTTATCACAATCATCATTGCTGAACACACCTATCTTGAGAGAGCCACACGTTTATCATCATTTGTTAGAATACTCTATGTGCTTCACTTAAATTTTTTGAGCTAGGCAGTTGCTCTAGTGCTTCACTTAAATCTTTTTGAGCACGGTGGTGGCTAAATTTTGAAGAAATGAACTCTCATGCTTCACTTATATTATTTTGAGGGTTGATTAAAATTTTGAAGAAATGAATTCTCATGCTTCACTTATATTATTTTGAGAATTGATAAGATTGAAATTTTGAAGAAATATTTGCACTTTCATGCTTCACTTAAATCTTTTTGAGAGTTGATGATAGTAACGGTAATTTGCACAAGATATGAATTTGGTCCCAAAGTGATGAATATTCAAGAGGGATATAATAAAAAAATTCATATAGATCATTGGATATGATAAGTGTGATTCCTTGCAATAGTTTTGCGATATGGAAATGATAATATGTGAGTCATGTTAGTGGGTAATTGTGATTTAGTAAGAATATTCGTGTTAAGGTTTGTGATTCCCTATGCATGCACATCAAGTCAATAGTTATGCAACGAAATTATATCCTACTTATGGTGCATTATTCGGTGTTAGTTATGTTCAATGCATGTTTATGACCGTTTTTGTTTTTTGGTTGGTTGCTTCTCAATCTATTTGCTAGCCTTCATTTGTACTAAGCGGAAATACTGCTTGTGCATCCAAAATCCTTAAACCCAAGTTGTGCCAAATGAGTCCACTATATCTACCTATATGCGGTATTTCAATGCCGTTCCAAGTAAATTTGCATGTGCCAACTCTAATTTTCAAAATAATTTTTCCGTTTTGTGTGCCCGTACCGCTCATGAAGCGGCAGGGGGTGGCCATTATTTTCCATGCTAGGTGTGTTATTCTCACGATGAGTGTTTATTCACTTGTCATTGCACGAGAGAGTGGCTGGTAATAGGGATGCCCAGTCCCACAATGAAATCAAAAATTAATAACAACAAAAATTCCTTGGAAAGTGTTGGTTTGGAGGGCACCCATGGATACGGCTAGCCATGGATTGTGAAAGAATGGTGGAAAGGAAATAAACTTTACTTTCTGTTTGGGAACCGCCTATGATGTGTCTAGCATGGAAAATATTGGGAATTCTCGGTCGTTTACGTTGACAGGAAAAGCATGCCTCTCAAAATATTTTTATCTCTCTAATTTAAGCTTTGAGCTCTGACACATTTGACAAATCTCTGCTTCCCTCTGCGAAGGGCCTATCTATTTACTTTTATGCAATTTTTATTTTATTTGAGTCTCCATCTTCTCTTACAAAAGCACCAACTAGAGAGCACGATTGTCATAATTGTGCATTGGATGTAGCTAATATTTGAGTGTGTTTCATGAATGGATCAATGATTGAGCATAATGGGCTAGGGATAACTTTCTTTAGCGTTGATACTTTGAAAGACATGATTGCTTGTTAGCATGCTTGAGTATTTATATCTTCATGTCAAACTATAGACTATGGCTTTGAATCATTCAAGTCCAATGTCCATGCTATAAAAGAAAACAATATGTGATAAATATGATAGGCAGCATTCCACATCAAAAATTCTGTTTTTATCATTTACCTACTCGAGGACGAGCAGGATTTAAGCTTGGGGATGCTGATACGTCTCCAACGTATCTATAATTTTTTATTGTTCCATGCTGCTATATTATCAATCTTGGATGTTTTTATATACATTTACAGCAATTATATATCATTTTTGGAGACTAGCCTATTAACTTAGTGCCCAGTGCCAGTTGCTGTTTCCTGCCCTGTTTTTGTTTTACACAAAATCAATACCAAACGAAGTCCAAATGCCACGAAACTTTTGGAGATTTTTTTCTGGACAAGATAAACACTAGAAGCTTCGGGAGAAGACTAGACGCCAGAGGAGGTGGCCACGAGCCACCAAGGCACGCCTGGGGGAGCGCGTTCTGCTGCCTCGTGGGCCCACCTCAGCTCCGTTTGACCTAATTCCACCACTATAAATTCAGGAAAAATCAGAAACCCTAAGGGGAGTCCACAAAATACTTTTTCCGCCGCCGCAAGTTTCTGTTCTTGAGAGATCCCGTCTAGAGGCCTTCTCCGGTACTCCGCTGGAGGGGGAATCAATCACGGAGGGGCTCTACATCAACCTTGCTGCCCTTCCGATGATGCGTGAGTAGTTTACCATAGATGTCGTGGTTTTGTCACGGCAGATGTCCTCGTGAAAGGACTTAGTCGTGAGGCCATCGCAGCTAGGTGGTAACTTGAACGGGGTTGATCGGAATCGAGAGACAAGGGTTTACCCAGGTTCGGCCCCTCGCGGTGGAGGTAAAGGCCTACGTCCTGCTTTGGTTGTATTGATGATGATGATCTCGATTACAAGGGTGCGACTTGGCTAACCTAGTACTCGAGAGCTCGTAACTTAGTCTTTTTCGCCTCAGGGGCTCCCCTTTATATACAGGTCGAGGCCCTCGGTTTACAACAGAGTCCGGGAAGTAACATGACCCGTGATCTAATCTACTTCCTACTCATCGTCCTCCTCAAGAAAGGAAAACATATCACGTCCTTGGATAAGCCGCCGCCTCAAGTATTGGGCCTTAACCCGGCCTGCTCGATGAGTCGCCAGATGGGCCTCCTGCTCTTTGAATGCTGCATCCTTTATCCTGTAACCCGCCACTCGGTAACCCGGCCCTGAACGGGCGGGTTATGCAGGCGGGTTATATCCCCGACATTAGCCCCCAGAGTGAGGTGAATTTATTCGCATCAATCTCCAAAAACCACACTGTCGGGTTATCCTTCCTTTCATCATCTAGGTTCATTCCATGGCCGAGTCGCGCGAGTTCGCCGGCTCATAAAACACTGGTAACTTAACATTTCTGATTCTTCGGTGTCATGACATCACCTTCCGGAAATCGCGGGGTTCAGGCACCACATCATAGCGAATCTTTTGAGTATATCTGTCAGGCCCGAAAATCAAGGCGTCATCCACTCACAAAAGTTACTGCGCTCCTCTGTTTTCGCACCTGCCGCTTCTCCTTCTTTTTTTTATAAACACACTCGAGGGGGTTTCCGTTTTCACTTCACTGCTTCATCCGCCCCGCTTCTTCTTCTTCCTCGTGACGCGCCTACCAGTGTCAGGAGCTCTGCCGCTGCACGACCCCGACGCGCGCCGGCGACCTCAACCGCGCCTTCTTCTTCGTACGCGCCGTCGTCGAAGCAGCTCAGGATCATCTCAGAGCCTCTCACCGCATCCAGGTACGCCTCATTGCCTCCTAGATCTATAGCAGTCATACATCCATTAACCTAGTTCATCGGTGTTCATCAGTCTATCCCATCGTTGTTGTTTTTAGATCTAGATGCCAATGAGCTTGTTGTAGAAATACTCCGATGTTAGCTGTAGTACCATTTTTGCATCTAGGAACTTCTGATCTTCATTAGACTCTGCGAATAAATCAAGCCGCACTTCCACTGTATGACTTAAGAATAGCAAATATTTTCCTTTTTCGCGTATTTTGTAGATCCATAATAGTAGTCGTTCTTGTTCAAAACTTGTTTCTGCAACACTTAGGATAAATGCAAGAACCTTGGTCTTAGGATGAGCCGCCCTTACTCTTGGCGACTCATGTCCACTTATTATGATCCGCCCAATCTGATAATCCACTCTTGGTGACTTACTGAACATGGTGACTCGCCCCTGTACCTTTGATCATATGATATGAGCTTATCATGAACATGAATAATCCTGCCATTTACGTTTTTGCATTTCCTCGTTCATATTTAGGCTACTTGCTATGGCGAAGACCACAGTCTGCAACTGGGTGTGTTCTCAAGTCTCTGACCTTGTACTGAACGATTATAAAGAGCAAGGCTTCCTGCTGGCTCAGGAAATAAGTGGCTATCGAGCCCCTCAAGCAGCAGAAAACATCCCAGAGGTTTCTCTCCACCTGGGTCAAAATTCTTCCGGGATGTTCTGCACTTCTTTAACCTTCATCCTCAAGATATTGGTCCAAACTCTGTCTCCAAACTGTGCCAATTTCAAGTCTTGTGTGAAGTATATCTGCAAATAGAACCCACCGTTCGTCTCTTCAGAGAGTTCTTCTATCTCAACCGACAAACTGAGTGCGCTGATGGCCCCTGCCTAGAACTTGGCGGGGTCTCAATTCAAAGATGAAGAGACGTTCCTTTTCCTTCAGCTGCTCTGCCGAGTCACCCTAAAGGTTGGAACAAAACATGGTTCTACTGCAAGAGCACAGCTCCAGCTGATGAAAACCCTCTGCCGGGTTATAGACCTGAACGCCTTCCCCCAACCTTTGAACTTCCTGGCTGGGCTCCTCAAGAAGAGTGTGCCCAAGTCGCCCATGTATATCCAAGGTTGAGAGCTTTAATAGCCAATGGTCTGACTGGGGTTGACTTGACCCGGTGCTGGCTTACCTTTAAGATCCTGCCCTTAAGCCGCCGAGACGACTTAATGTGTAATTATTCTGGCGAATCAACCGATCCACAACGGTTCAGTCCCAATGATATGTTAGATGATGATATAAATAAGGCTACGAAGAAGCTACTCGGGGAACCTCAAGAAATATGCAACAAGACCGGACTGAAACCGTTCGATGCCCTCAATCAAGCTCCTCCAGTAAGTATTCTTTGTAATTTGTTTTATCCGACTTATCAATCCATAACTTAAGCTTACTTGTTAATCTCGTTAAACTGCAGCTCAATTCTTCATTTTAGATCAAGAAAGCGAAGAAGGCAGTTGCCAAATCCAAAGCTGGGCCGGCTTGGAAAAAGCATAAGCCGGCCGCTGAACATGAGACGGCAGCTAGGGGCCAGTCGCCTTTCGCTGATGATGAATCAGAGGTAGAACTTGACTCCCTTGGCTGTCTTTTTATTGAACTTGCTGACGCCTCTTATTCCCAGGGCGATATTGATATTAGCCGGGCTGATGACGTTGAGGTAATTTCTATCTCTTCTGACTCGGACACCTTTGTTCCCCAAAAGCTAAGAAAAACTGTGAGGAAAGTGCCCTTTTCTCATCCACTTGCTTACTTAGACCTAAAATTTTCTTTAAAGAAATCACAGCACGCCGAATCAATAAGGCGCCAGACGCGAAGTGGCTCTGGAGAACTTTTAGGCGGCTTATCTGACTCGCCAAACCCCCGCAAGCGTCGAAATGAGGTGCCTCATAGTCCAACTCCATCTCACCCGCTTGCCGGTCTTTTTAAACAACCACGTAACCCGTCTGATTCGGATTATCAGGAGTCGCCACCATCATCTGGCGACTCATCTGCCACTAAATTGCCACCCATGGTCATCAAACCAGGGTAAGAGCTTTTCGATGAGTCGTGCTTTGTTATATCTGTTGTATTATTTATCTGAATCTGCTTGTGCTTTCGCAGGGCCAAGGCCAAGAAAAGGAAGATTGGCGAATTACCCTCATCCTTGGGGAAACCCGGATCCGAAACTCCAGAGTTGGTGACCCTTGAAGGTCAAGTTGAAACTGAAAAGGACCAGGCTGACGAGATTGTTGAGCCGCCGCCGCAGAATAAGCCGCCATCAACTGGAAAGGTGGACACTCAAACCTGTGCGACGGACGAGGTGGGAGACGTCAACCTGCCAAGTCTTGACCATGCTTCGAGCCCAACAAAGGCGGTGGAAAATGTAGTGGTGTCGTCTCCCCAAGCCGCCGACAAGGTCACCATCACAGGAGCATCTTTTAAAACTCCAGAGCGTTCAACCACTTTGGCGAAACATGCACTCCCAAGCCTTGAAGAACTTAGCGCTGCTGACCTTCATGAGGCGTACTTGACCCGGCTATCCACAAGCCGGGATATGGAAGCCAGCATGGTTAACATGCTGAAGAGAAAATACGAGGTAAGAAAACATCTCTTTCCCACACTTTATATATCATATGTAGCCGCCAAGTCTTAGACATAAGCAGACATGATTCTGTGAAAGACTTCAGATACGCTTTCCTTCTTTTTCCCTTGAACCATAGCCCCCAAGGACCGGGTTGTTATGCATATAAGGAGCAGGTGCTTAAACTGCGTCTTTTAAACTAAAGTAACATGTAGCCCCCAAGGGCCGGCTTGCTTCTGTGAAACGGCCGGATCTTCAATAATTTAGAGAGTAAAAGGATGTGTAGCCCCCAAGGGCCGGCTTGTTTCTGTGAAACAGCCGGGTCTTTCAACAATTTAGAGAGCAAAAGGATGTGTAGCCCCCAAGGGCCGGCTTGTTTCTGTGAAAAAGCCGGGTCTTCATAATATTGATTTAGTATGGAGAAGAAAATGGACTGTGATAGCCGCCAAGGGCCGACTCATTGTAGTGAGTTGGAGCTTTCCCTTCATATATGTAAAAGAAAAAATGAACTTGCATTAGCCCCCAAGTGCCATGTAGATTGCTAGCAACTGCTTGGGACTGCAGTTTAGAAAGGTGTGATTGTATCAGAATCGCCAAACACCAAAGTTGCCAATTTTGTAGGCTCATTGTACTGATGTGACCTAATTATGACAGGATCTGCTGAATGATGCTGAGTCCAGAGCGGCCGGCTTGCAAGAGCAACTTAAGGCGGAGAAGAAGCTTCGAGCTGATGCCGAGTCAGCAGCCGCGTCTCTAGAAGAATCAGCATTGATGACCGCCAAAAAACTGAGAGTATTGACGGCTTCTCATGAGAAAGAGAGAACCTTGCTGTTGAAACGTGCTGAAGAAGCAGAAAACAAACTCAAGCCCCTTTCTGATGAGTTGGCCGGGTTAAAGCATCACATCAATCACATGACACGGGCCATCTTTGGTAAGTGATCCGCCACTTGTAGTTGATTCATATTTGGTATTGTTAACTCGCCTGCGAACTGCAATCCGTAACTGATCCATACTTGGGCAAAAATTGCAGGGAACCGGATCGTGAATCTTGGGCAAGATCCGCTGGTCAAGCTGAAAGCGATGTACACCTTGCTTGAGCAACTCTATGCAGGGAGCTTGTTCACAATTATGTCAGTAATGAGACATAAAGAGCCGCCAAAATATATCAAAGACGTGGTGAATCAGCTTTCCACCGTGCCGAAGTACATCGAGGAGTTCAAGAAATCAGCTGCCCGGTCAGCCAGCATGCTAGCCCTGGGCCGAGCCAAGGCGTATGTGCCGGATATGGACATGTCTGAGTTTGCTGGCGGGTTTCCAGAACTTAAGACGGACGGCACGGAATTCACGTCGGCTGACTATTCCCGCTGTATGAAAGAAACTAGTGTCGTGGCGAATCAGATTGTTGAAGAGGTGGACTTGAAGAGGTACCAGGCGGCTTACACTAAAGGGAGCCAATGGGTTACACCGCCAATCTTCGAGCCAATCAACCTGACTCCAGCAAGGCGTAAGCACATCTTTGCTCCTGATGTTGATCCATCAATTATAATAGGAGAGAACGCCGAGTTCCAAGCTTTGACCACCCTTGACTGGGACTTCGAAAATCTTCAGATAAAAGAAAAAGTAGAGCCGGAGCAGGGTAACCCGGAAACTCAAGCCGCCAAGAAACAACACGAGGGAGCTAACCCGGGAGCTGATAACCCGGAAGGCGCTGAAACTGGTGACCAGGAGTAGAGCTCCAAAGAACTGTGATATTTATTGAGCCCAGCTGTGGCCTTGTAATAGGATAGTTGATACACTTCGGTGCTCTGTTGCCAATTTTGCAGTATGTTGGATGAAACAACTGAACTGGTGTGATTGTATATTAACCCGCCAGATCTCCGTTTAAAGAAACGATGCTTCATTGAGTATCAGAATGGCGAGTCATGTTTGTACGAATCAGCATTAACCTATCCTGTTTAGGATGTTTGTTTGACCCGGCTCATCCTTGACCCAGCAGCTCATGGCCAAAGGGAAACAAAGATAACCCCTGTAAAAATTGAACAGAAATCATGAATCGATATCAATGTTAAGTCGGCTTTCGAGGCACGACAATATAGACCGACTTTCGAGGCTCGAGTCTTGCTTCAAGGAAGCTGGCGTGATAGCCCATGGTTTATCCTCGCTCTCTGTAAGCCGGCTCTCACGTGATATCCGATGTTTTAACCAAGACAAGTTCAGGGTCATAGAGATGATTGACTTGTCAAGAGTACACCGGGTCACCTAATCGGAGTAGCATCAAGCAGACAGGCAGGTTTAACCAAGATAATGTGGCGTTAATTGCCGGGTCAAGAGGGTGAGATAGCTAAACTCGGTGAGTTGGAAGCCCCCAAGTGACCAGTGATCAAAAACAAAAAGACTCATGCAAAATATTTAAGATGAAACGACAGAGGCCCCGAGTTGCGAGGGTGCCGGCTTATGTTTATTGATCATAATATACACAAAGGTATGTACAAGCAACTTTGAGCCGGGGGCTCTAAGTGTAATAAGGACGGAGTTGAGCGATGTTCCAAGGCCTGTTGGTCTCCTCCTCCGACGTACGTGATTTATTGTGCTCACGTATATCCATCAGGTAATATGAACCGTTGTTGAGATTCTTGCTGATGACAACAGGCCCTTCCCAGGGAGGGGAGAGCTTGTGCATACCCGCCTGTTCTTGAATCAGACGAAGTACTAAGTCGCCCTCTTGGAAAGTACGGCTGCGAACCCGACGGTTGTGATAGCGATGTAGGTCTTGCTGATAGATTGTAGATCGTGCTGGTGCTAAGTCCCATTCCTCCTCCAATGCATCGAGAGAATCTTGACGAGCCTGCTCGTTATCTGTTTCGACATAGGCGGTGACCCGGGGGGAATTGTGGCGAATATCGCTGGGTAAAACAGCTTCTGCGCCATAGACCATAAAGAAAGGCGTAAAGCATGTTGATCTGTTAGGGGTAGTGTTGGGGAACGTTGCATGGGAAACAAAAATTTTCCTACGCACACACAAGATCTATCCATGGTGATGAGCATCTACGAGAGGGAGAGTGAATCTACATACCCTTGTAGATCGCTAAGCGGAAGCGTTAAGAAACGCGGTTGATGTAGTCGAACGTCTTCGCGATCCAAATCGCAAGTCGTCCCTCGATCCGATCACGAACTAGTGCCGAACGGACGGCACCTCCGCGTTCAACACACGTATGGCTTGATGACGCCTTCACCTCCTCGATCCAGCGAGCGATGATGAAGTAGTAGATGAGTTCCGGCAGCACGACGGCGTGGTGATGGTGCTGAGGAACAATCTCTGTAGGGCTTCGCCAAGCACTACGGAGATTATGACGGGAGAACTAGAGGGTTAGGGTTGCCGACACACGGCTTGGGAAATCTTGATGTATCCCGTGTGCTAGCCCTGCCCCTCTATTTATATGTTGAGCCTTGGGGTCTAAACTTGGAGTAAAAGCCTCCTCCAGGTCGGTTTTGCCCGCACAAGGTTGGTTTGGCCCGCAGGGAAAGAGTCCAACTCGGATCCCTGCAGTATCGCGTACAAGCGGTAGTACCGCTTACGATAAGCGGTAGTACCGCCCGTAGCGGTAGTACCGCTTACGATAAGCGGTAGTACCGCCCGTAGCGGTAGTACCGCTTACGATAAGCGGTAGTACCGCCCCAGACGCCAGCAAAACTTCCTTTCGCACTTTGCCTAAGCCTCGTGGGCTTTACCCCTTGGCCCAAATAAAGTGTTCTCGTATCCGAACATTTCGGGAAACATCCGGAACCTCTTCCGGTGAATTCCGGAACCCTTCCGGAAACCAAAACACTATTATCACATATATCAATCTTTACCTCCGGACTATTCCGGAGATCCTCGTCATATCCGGGATCTTATCCGGGACTCCGAACAACCTTCGATCACCAACAAAATAACTCAACTATACTAATCGCCACCAAACATTAAGTGTGTAGACCCTGCGGGTTCGAGAACTATGTAGACATGACCGAGACACCTCTACGATCAATAACCAATAGCGGGACCTGGACGCCCATATTGGCTCCTACATATTCTACGAAGATCTTTATCGGTCGAACCTCTATGTCAAGGATTCAGTTAATCCCGTATACTGTTCCCTTTGTTCTTCGGTATGTTACTTGCCCGAGATTCGATCGTCGGTATCTCTATACCTAGTTCAATCTCGTTACCGGCAAGTCTCTTTACTCGTTCCGTAATACAAGATCTCGTGGCTAACACTTTAGTCACATTGCTTGCAAGGCTCATTGTGATGTTGTATTACCGAGTGGGCCCTGAGATACCTCTCCGTCACATGGAGTAACAAATCCCAGTCTTGATCCATGCCAACCCAACAGACACCCTCGGAGATACCTGTAGAGCACCTTTATAGTCACCCAGTTACGTTGCGACGTTTGATACACACAAGGTATTCCTCCGATGTCAGGGAGTTGCATGATCTCATGGTCAAAGGAAAAGATACTTGACATGCAGAAAACAATAGCAATAAACTGACACGATCATATGCTACGTTCGTAGTTTGGGTCTTGTCCATCACATCAATCTCCTAATGATGTGATCCCGTTATCAAATGACATCTCATGTCAATGGCTAGGAAACCTTAACCATCTTTGATCAACGAGCTAGTCAACTAGAGGCTTACTAGGGACACAGTGTTGTCTATGTACCCACACATGTATTTGAGTTTCCAATCAATACAATTATAGCATGGATAATAAACGATTATCATGAACAAGGAAATATAATAATAACCAATTTATTATTGCCTCTAGGGCATATTTCCAACAGTCTCCCACTTGCACTAGAGTCAATAATCTAGTTCACATCACTATGTGATTTACATTGTAATGAATCGAACACCCATGCAGTTCTGGTGTTGTTCATGTTTAGCCCTTGGAAGAGGTTTAGTCATCGGATCTGCAACATTCAGATCCGTGTGTACTTTGCAAATATTTATGTCGTCCTCCTTGATGTAATCGCGGATGGAATTGAAGCGTCGCTTTATGTGTCTGGTCCTCTTGTGAAATCTTGGTTCCTTGGCTAGAGCAATGGCACCAGTATTATCACAAAACAGGGTCATTGGGTTAAGTGCACTAGGCACTACTCCAAGATCTGTCATGAACTCCTTCATCCAGACACCTTCCTTTGCCGCCTCCGAGGCAGCGATGTACTCCGCTTCGCATGTAGAATCAGCTACCACGCTCTGCTTGGAACTGCACCAGCTAACCGCACCCCCATTAAGAATAAATACGTATCCGGTTTGTGACTTAGAGTCATCCGGATCAGTGTCAAAGCTTGCATCGACGTAACCCTTTACGACGAGCTCTTGATCACCTCCATAAACGAGAAACATGTCCTTAGTCCTTTTCAGGTACTTCAGGATATTCTTGACCGCCGTCCAGTGTTCCATTCCTGGCTCACTTTGAAACCTTCCGACCATACTTATGGCAAGGCTGACATCGGGTCTTGTGCACAGCATTGCATACATGATAGAGCCTATGGCTGAAGCATAGGGGATGAGACTCATCTTTTCTCTATCTCCTGCAGTCACTGGGCATTGAGTCTTACTCAACTTCATACCTTGCAAAACAGGCAAGAACCCCTTCTTGGACTGATCCATTTTGAACTTCTTCAAAACTTTGTCAAGGTATGTGCTTTGTGAAAGTCCTATTAAGCGTCTTGATATATCTCTATAGATCTTGATGCCTAATATGAAAGCAGCTTCTCCTAGGTCCTTCATTGAAAAACTCTTGTTCAAATATTCCTTCACGCTTTCCAACATTTCTATATTGTTTCCAATTAGTAATATGTCATCCACATATAATATTAGAAACGCTATAGAGCTCCCACTCACTTTCTTGTAAATACAAGCTTCTCCGTAAACTTGTATAAACTTGAACGCTTTGATCACCTCATCAAAGCGAAGATTCCAACTCCGAGATGCTTGCATCAGCCCATAAATGGATCGCTAGAGTTTGCAAACGTTGTCAGCATTCTCTGGATCGACAAAACCTTCTGGTTGCATCATATACAACTCTTCCTTAAGGAAACCGTTAAGGAACGCTGTTTTGACATCCATCTGCCAAATTTCATAATATAAAAAGGCAGCTATTGCTAACATGATTCTGACGGACTTAAGCATCGCTACGGGTGAGAAGGTCTCATCGTAGTCAACTCCTTGAACTTGTGAAAAACCCTTTGCCACAAGTCGAGCTTTATAGACGGTGACATTACCGTCCGCGTCCGTCTTCCTCTTAAAGATCCATTTGTTCTGAATGGCCTTACGCCCTTCAGGTAATACTTCCAAAGTCCACACTTTGTTTTCATACATGGATCCCATCTCGGATTTCATGGCCTCTAACCACTTCTCGGAATCCGGGCCCATCATCGCTTCTCCATAGCTCGTAGGTTCATCATTGTCCAACAACATGACTTCTAAGACAGGGTTGCCGTACCACTCAGGAGCAGTACGCGTCCTTGTCGACCTACGAGGTTCGATAGCAACTTGATCCAAAGCTTCATGATCATCATCATTAACTTCCTCTTCAGCTGATGTAGGCTCTACAGAAACATCTTTCTGCGCTGCGCTACTTTCAGGTTGAAGTAAAGGTTCAACAACCTCATCAAGTTCTATCTTCCTCCCACTCAATTCTTTCGAGAGAAATTCTTTCTCAAGAAACGTTCCGTTTTTAGCGACAAACACTTTGCCTTCGGATCTGAGGTAGAAGGTATACCCAACTATCTCTTTTGGGTATCCTATGAAGACGCATTTCTCCGCTTTGGATTCCAGCTTTTCAGGCTAAAGCTTTTTGACATAAGCATCACATCCCCAAACTTTAAGAAACGACAGCTTTGGCTTCTTGCCAAACCAAAGTTCATATGGCGTCGTCTCAACGGATTTCGATGGTGCCCTATTTAAAGTGAATGCAGCTGTCTCTAATGCATAGCCCCAAAACGATAGTGGCAAATCGGCAAGAGACATCATAGATCGCACCATATCCAATAAGGTTCGATTACGACGTTCGGACACACCATTACGCTGTGGTGTTCCAGGCGGTGTCAATTGTGAAACAATTCCACACTGTCTTAAGTGACTGCCAAACTTATAACTCAGATATTCTCCTCCTCGATCAGATCGTAGGAATTTAATCTTCTTGTTACGATGATTCTCAACTTCACTCTGAAATTGTTTGAACTTTTCAAATGTTTCAGACTTGTGTTTCATTAAGTAAATATACCCATATCTACTTAAGTCATCAGTGAAGGTGAGAAAGTAACGATAACCACCGCGCGCCTCAATACTCATCGGACCGCACACATCAGTATGTATGATTTCCAATAAGTCACTTGCCCGTTCCATTGTTCCAGAGAACGGCGTTTTAGTCATCTTGCCCATGAGGCATGGCTCACATGTGTCAAGTGATTCAAAATCAAGTGACTCTAAAAGTCCATCAGCATGGAGCTTCCTCATGCGTTTTACGCCAATATGACCTAAACGGCAGTGCCACAAGAAAGTGGTATTATCATTATCAATTCTACATCTTTTGGCATCAATGTTATGAACATGTGTATCATTACTATCGAGATTCAATAAGAATAAACCCCTCACATTGGGTGCATGACCATAAAAGATATTACTCATATAAATAGAACAACCATTATTCTCTGATTTAAATGAGTAACCGTCTCGCAATAAACAAGATCCAGATATAATGTTCATGCTTAACGCAGGCACTAAATAACAATTATTCAGGTTCATCACTAATCCCGATGGTAATCGAAGAGCGAGCGTGCCGACGGCGATCACATCAACCTTGGAACCATTTCCCACGCGTATCGTCACTTCGTCCTTTGCCAGCCTCCGTCTATTCCGCAGTTCCTGTTTTGAGTTGCAAATATGAGCAACCGCACCGGTATCAAATACCCAGGCACTACAACGAGAGTTGGTAAGGTACACATCAATAACATGTATATCATATATACCTTGTTTGTTGTTGGCCGCCTTCTTGTCAGCCAAATACTTGGGGCAGTTCCGCTTCCAGTGTCCAGTTCCCTTGCAATGAAAGCACACAGTTTCTGGTTTGGGTCCAGCCTTGGGTTTCTTCACGAGAGGAGCAACTGCTTTGCCACTCTTCTTGGAGTTACCCTTCTTACCCTTGCCATTTTTCTTGAAACTAGTGGTTTTATTGACCATCAACACTTGATGCTCCTTCTGAATTTCAGACTCAGCGGCTTTCAGCATCGCAAACAGCTCGGCGACTGACTTGTTCATCCCGTGCATGTTATAGTTCAACACAAAGCTCTTGTAGCTAGGTGGCAATGATTGAAGAACTCTGTCAATGATAGCCTCTGGCGGAAGGGGCATCCCCAATTCAGCCAGACGGGTGGAGTACCCAGACATTCTGAGTACGTGATCACTGATAGACCCGTTCTCCTCCATCTTGCAAGCATAAAACTTATCGGAGATCTCATATCTCTCGATCCGGGCATTCTTCTGAAAGATAAACTTCAACTCCTGGAACATCTCATATGCTCCATGACGTTCAAAACGTCTTTGAAGTCCCGGTTCTAAGCCATACAATATTGCACATTGAACTATTGAGTAATCTTCAGAACGAGCCTGCCAGGCGTTCACAACGTCTAGAGACTCAACTGGAGCGGGTGGATCACCAAGCGGTGCATCAAGGACATAAGCCTTCTGGGAAGCCGTAAGGATAATCCTTAGATTACGGGCCCAGTCCACAAAGTTACTTCCATCATCTTTCAACTTAGCTTTCTCTAGGAACGCATTAAAATTCAGGGGTGCTACTGCGCGAGCCATGATCTACAACATAAATATAGCAAAGACAACTTAGACTATTGTTCAAGATAATGAGTTTAGTTAATTATATTACTTAAAAACTCCCACTCAAATTGACATCCCTCCGATCATTCGAGTGTAACATGATCCAAATCCACCAACTCAAGTCCGATCATCACGTGAGTTGAGGTGGTTTCAATGGTGAACATCTTCATGTTGATCATATCTACTATATGACTCATGTTCGACCTTTCGGTCTCTTGTGTTCCGAGGCCATGTCTGTACATGCTAGGCTCGTCAAGTTTAACCCGAGTGTTCCGCACGTGCAACATGGCTTACACCCGTTGTATGTGAACGTAGAGTCTATCACACCCGATCATCACGGCGTGTCTCGAAACGACGAACTTTCGCAACGGTGCACACTCGGGGAGAACACAATTTATCTTGAAATTTAAGTGAGGGATCACCTTATAATGCTACCATCGCCCTAAGCAAAATAAGATGCATAAAAGGATTAACATCACATGCAATTCATAAGTGACATGATATGGCCATGAACTTGTGCTTTTGATCTCCATCTCCAAAGCACCGGCATGATCTCCATCGTCACCGGCATGACACCATGATCTCCATCATCTTGATCTCCATCAACGTGTCGCCATGAGGTTGTCGCGCCGACTGTTGCTTCCACGACTATTGCTAACTCATAGCGATAAAGTAAAGCAAAAACGGCGAAAATAATTAAAGACAACTCTATGGCTCCTGCCAGTTGCCGTACTCATCGACATGCAAGTCGTGATATTCTATACAACACATGATCATCTCATACATCACATATATCTCATCATGTAATTGGCCATATCACATCACAACATACCCTGCAAAAACAAGTTAGACGTCCTCTAATTGTTGTTGCAAATTTTACGTGGCTGCTACGGGTTTGCAAGAACCGTTCTTACCTACGCAAAACCACAACGTGGTGTAGTGATTGCTTTTTGATCTTCTAAAAGAACCCTCTTCATTGAAATCGATTCAACTAAAGTGAGAGAGACAGACACCCGCTAGCCATCTTTATGCAACGAAGTTACATGTCAGTTGAAGGAACCTGTCTCGCGTAAGCGTACGCGTAATGTCGGTCCGGGCCGCTTCATCTCACAATGCCGCCGAATCAAGTATCAACTAGTAACGGCAAGCAATATGTATACACCCACGCCCACAACTCGTTTGTGTTCTACTCGAGATCTCATCTACGCATAGACCTGGCTCAGATGCCACTGTTGGGGAACGTTGCATGGGAAACAAAAAAATTCCTACGCACACACAAGATCTATCCATGGTGATGAGAATCTACGAGAGGGAGAGTGAATCTACATACCCTTGTAGATCGCTAAGCGGAAGCGTTAAGAAACGCGGTTGATGTAGTCAAACGTCTCCGCGATCCAAATCGCAAGTCGTCCCTCGATCCGATCACGAACTAGTGCCGAACGGACGGCACCTCCGCGTTCAACACACGTACGGCTTGATGACGCCTTCACCTCCTCGATCCAGCGAGCGATGATGAAGTAGTAGATGAGTTCCGGCAGCACGACGGCGTGGTGATGGTGGTGAGGAACAATCTCTGCAGGGCTTCGCCAAGCACTACGGATATTATGACGGGAGAACTAGAGGGTTAGGGTTGCCGACACACAGCTTGGGAAATCTTGATGTATCCCGTGTGCTAGCCCTGCCCCTCTATTTATATGTTGAGCCTTGGGGTCTAAACTTGGAGTAAAAGCCTCCTCCAGGTCGGTTTTGCCCGCACAAGGTCGGTTTGGCCCGCAGGGAAAGAGTCCAACTCGGATCCCTGCAGTATCGCGTACAAGCGGTAGTACCGCTTACGATAAGCGGTAGTACCGCCCGTAGCGGTAGTACCGCTTACGATAAGCGGTAGTACCGCCCGTAGCGGTAGTACCGCTTACGATAAGCGGTAGTACCGCCCCAGACGCCAGCAAAACTTCCTTTCGCACTTTGCCTAAGCCTCGTGGGCTTTACCCCTTGGCCCAAATAAAGTGTTCTCGTATCCGAACATTTCGGGAAACATCGGAACCTCTTCCGGTGAATTCCGGAACCCTTCCGGAAACCAAAACACTATTATCACATATATCAATCTTTACCTCCGGACTATTCCGGAGATCCTCGTCATATCCGGGATCTTATCCGGGACTCCGAACAACCTTCGGTCACCAACAAAATAACTCAACTATACTAATCGTCACCAAACGTTAAGTGTGTAGACCCTGCGGGTTCGAGAACTATGTAGACATGACCGAGACACCTCTACGATCAATAACCAATAGCGGGACCTGGACGCCCATATTGGCTCCTACATATTCTACGAAGATCTTTATCGGTCGAACCTCTATGTCAAGGATTCAGTTAATCCCGTATACTGTTCCCTTTGTTCTTCGGTATGTTACTTGCCCGAGATTCGATCGTCGGTATCTCTATACCTAGTTCAATCTCGTTACCGGCAAGTCTCTTTACTCGTTCCGTAATACAAGATCTCGTGGCTAACACTTTAGTCACATTGCTTGCAAGGCTCATTGTGATGTTGTATTACCGAGTGGGCCCTGAGATACCTCTCCGTCACATGGAGTAACAAATCCCAGTCTTGATCCATGCCAACCCAACAGACACCCTCGGAGATACCTGTAGAGCACCTTTATAGTCACCCAGTTACGTTGCGACGTTTGATACACACAAGGTATTCCTCCGATGTCAGGGAGTTGCATGATCTCATGGTCAAAGGAAAAGATACTTGACATGCAGAAAACAATAGCAATAAACTGACACGATCATATGCTACGTTCGTAGTTTGGGTCTTGTCCATCACATCATTCTCCTAATGATGTGATCCCGTTATCAAATGACATCTCATGTCAATGGCTAGGAAACCTTAACCATCTTTGATCAACGAGCTAGTCAACTAGAGGCTTACTAGGGACACAGTGTTGTCTATGTACCCACACATGTATTTGAGTTTCCAATCAATACAATTATAGCATGGATAATAAACGATTATCATGAACAAGGAAATATAATAATAACCAATTTATTATTGCCTCTAGGGCATATTTCCAACAGGTAGTCCTTATGCTCCAAAGGACAGAAGGAAGCTCCTCAACCCAACAACCCGGCGTGCGCTCAAGGGGGACCATAAGCCTGGGCTTGATACCTCGTAAAATCTCTTGATTAGCACATTCTGCTTGGCCATTGGACTGAGGGTGGGCAACTGATGCAACATCAAGCCGGATATGCTCTCTTTGACAAAACTGCTTCATAGCTCCCTTGGACAAATTTGTGCCATTATCAGTGATGATGCTATGTGGATAACCAAAGCGAAAAATCAACTTTTTCAAGAACTTGACTGCTGTGGCCGCATCACAATTGCTGATTGGCTCGGCCTCAACCCACTTGGTGAATTTATCAACAACAACCAAAAGATGGGTCTTCTTGTCCTTGGACGGCTTAAACGGACCAACCATGTCCAGCCCCCAGACTGCAAAGGGCCAAGTGATTGGGATCATCCGGAACTCTTGAGCCGGAACATGAGCCTGGCGAGCAAACTTCTGGCAACCGTCACACTTTTGTACGATATCCTCAGCATCTGCATGAGCCGTAAGCCAGTAAAAACCATGCCGAAAAGCTTTTGCCACCAAAGACCTTGAGCCGGCATGATGACCACAATCGCCAGAATGAATCTCATTGAGGATCTCGTGCCCTTCATCAGGGGAAACACAACACTGGAAAACTCCGGTAATGCTCCTCCGATGTAACTCGCCATTGACGATAGACATAGACTTAGAGAGGCGGACGATCTGACGAGCCATGAGTTCATCTTCAGGGAGCTCGCCTCGAGTCAGATAATCCAGATAAGGAACCGTCCAATCCGGAATAGCGTGAAGAGCCGCCACCAACAGTGCCTCCGGGTCAGGAACGGCGAGATCTTCCTCGGAAGGTAGCTTGACAGAAGGGTGATGGAGCACGTCAAGGAACACATTAGGGGGGGCAGCTTACGTTGAGAGCCGAGTCGTGACAATGCGTCAGCCGCCTCGTTAAGTCGCCGGTCGATGTGATCGACTTGATATCCTTTGAAGTGTCCAGCCACATTGGTTACTTCTTGCCGATAAGCCGCCATAAGCGGGTCCTTGGAGTCCCACTTTCCTGAAACTTGTTGAGCGACCAAATCTGAGTCGCCCAAGCACCTGACCCGGCTGAGATTCATCTCCTTAGCTATCCAAAGACCGTGGAGGAGAGCCTCATATTCAGCTGCATTGTTAGTACAAGTAAACAGAATCCTCAGGACATAACAAAATTTGTCACCTCGAGGGGAAGATATGATGACTCCAGCCCCTGAGCCTTCTAGCTGTCTGGAACCATCAAAATGTATAGTCCAATATGTATTATCAGGCTTCTCTTCTGGAGCTTGGAGTTCAGTCCAATCATTGATAAAATCAACAAGTGCCTGGGATTTGATGGCCGTGCGAGGCACGTATTTAAGATGATGTGGGCCAAGCTCAATCGCCCATTTAGCAACCCGGCCTGTAGCTTCCCTGTTCTGACTGATGTCCCCCAAGGGTGCTGAACTGACCACAGTAATGGGGTGCTCCAGGAAATAATGCCTGAGCTTGCGACTAGCCAGGAAAATGCCAAATACCAGTTTCTGTCAATGTGGGTACCTCTGCTTGGACTCAGATAGAACTTCGCTGACATAATAGACTGGCCGCTGCACTGGATATTCTTTCCCTGCCTCTTTCCTCTCGACAACAACGGCAACACTGACTGCTTTGTTATTGGCGGCAATGTACAGGAGCATAGGCTCTTTGGCGATGGGGGCAGCGAGAACGGGCGGCTCAGCCAACTGCTTCTTAAGGGCTTCGAAGGCAGCATCAGCAACATCGCTCCAGACAAAATTATCAGTCTTTTTCAGCATCTGGTACAAAGGAATAGCTTTCTCACCAAGGCGGCTTATGAACCGGCTCAAAGCAGTGATCCGACCCGCCATCCGTTGAACGTCATTGATATTCTCTGGTTTCGCGAGTGAGGTTATTGCCTTGATTTTATCCGGGTTGTCTTCAATGCCTCGTTCTGATACTAGGAAACCCAGCAACTTGCCTGCAGGAACACCAAAAACGCACTTATCCGGGTTAAGCTTCATCTGGTAAGTCCGAAGATTAGCAAAATTTTCCTTGAGATCATCCAGCAAGGTTTCCTTCTTCAATGACTTGACCATGATATCATCCACATAAGCATGAACGTTGCGCCCAATCTTCTTGTGGAAGCAATTCTAGACGCAGTGTTGATAAGTCGCCCCTGCACTTTTTAGCCTGAAAGGCATAGAGACATAGCAAAAGGCCCCAAAGGGTGTAATGAAATCCGTCTTCTCCTGATCCTCAACGGCCATCTTTATCTGATGATAGCCGGAGTAAGCATCCAGGAAACACAAACTCTCACAACCCGCCGTGGCATCGATGATCTGATCAATGCGAGGGAGGGCAAACGGGTCTTTGGGGTAAGCCTTGTTGAGATCTGTGTAGTCAATACACATGCGCCAAGTGCCATTTTTCTTGAGAACAAGCACTGGATTAGCGTGTTGGAAATATGCCCTAGAGGCAATATTAAATTGGTTATTATTATATTTCCTTGTTCATGATAATCGTTTATTATCCATGCTATAATTGTATTGATTGGAAACTCAAATACATGTGTGGGTACATAGACAACACTGTGTCCCTAGTAAGCCTCTAGTTAACTAGCTCGTTGATCAAAAGATGGTGAAGGTTTCCTAGCCATGGACATGAGATGTCATTTGATAACGGGATCACATCATTAGGAGAATGATGTGATGGACAAGACCCAAACTATAAACGTAGCATATGATCGTGTCAGTTTATTGCTATTGTTTTCTGCATGTCAAGTATCTGTTCCTATGACCATGAGATCATGCAACTCACTGACACCGGAGGAATACCTTGTGTGTATCAAACGTCGCAACGTAACTGGGTGACTATAAATATGCTCTACATGTATCTTCGAGGGTGTCTGTTGGGTTGGCATGGATCAAGACTGGGATTTGTTACTCCATGTAACGGAGAGGTATCTCAGGGCCCACTCGGTAATACAACATCACAATGAGCCTTGCAAGCAATGTGACTAAAGTGTTAGCCACGAGATCTTGTATTACGGACCGAGTAAAGAGACTTGCCAATAACGAGATTGAACTAGGTATAGAGATACCGACGATCGAATCTCGGGCAAGTAACATACCGAAGAACAAAGGGAACAGCATACGGGATTAACTGAATCCTTGACATAGAGGTTCGACCGATATAGATCTTCGTAGAATATGTAGGAACCAATATGGGCATCCAGGTCCCGCTATTGGTTATTGACCGTAGAGGTGTCTCGGTCATGTCTACATAGTTCTCGAACCCGCAGGGTCTACACACTTAACGTTTGGTGACGATTAGTATAGTTGAGTTATTGTGTTGGTGACCGAAGGTTGTTCGGAGTCCCGGATAAAATCCCGGACATGACGAGGATCTCCGGAAGAGTCCGGAGGTAAAGATTGATATATGTGATAATAGTGTTTTGATCTCCGGAAGGGGTTCCGGATGTTTACCGAAGTGTTCGGGTGCAGCAACACTTTATATGGGCCAAAGGGGTAAAGCCCACGAGGTATTGGAAACTGCAAAAGGAAGTTTTGCTGCTGCCTTAAGCGGTACTACCGCTGGTAAGGCAGTACTACCGCGTAAGCGGTACTACCGCTTGTGTGAAGCGGTACTACCACTCATGAGCGGTACTACCGCTTGTACGCGGTACTGATGGAATCCGAGTGGGACTCTTTCCGTGCGGGCCAAACCGACCTTGTGCGGGCAAAACCGACCTTGTGGAGGCTTTCTCTCCAAGTTTAGACCCCAGGGCTCAACATATAAATAGAGGGGCAGGGCTAGCACACGAGATACATCAAGATTTCCCAAGCCGTGTGCCGGCAACCCTAACCCTCTAGTTCCTCCCGTCATAATCTCCGTAGTGCTTGGCGAAGCCCTGCAGAGATCGTTCCTCACCACCATCACCACGCCGTCGTGCTGCCGGAACTCATCCACTACTTCACCATCGCCCGCTGGATCGAGGAGGTGAAGGCGTCATCAAGCCGTACGTGTGTTGAACGCGGAGGTGCCGTCCGTTCGGCGCTAGATCGTGTTTGGATCGAGGGACGACTTGCGATTTGGATCGCAAAGACGTTCGACTACATCAACCGCGTTTCTTAACGCTTCCGCTTAGCGATCTACAAGGCTATGTAGACTCACTCTCCCTCTTGTAGATGCTCATCACCATGGATAGATCTTGCGTGTGCGTAGGAAATTTTTTGTTTCCCATGCGACGTTCCCCAACAGTGGTATCAGAGCCAGGTTTATGTGTAGATGAGATCTCGAGTAGAACACAAAAGAGTTTGTGGGCGTTGATATTCAGATTGCTTCCTCCCTTGGTCTTTTCTTGTTTCGGCGGTATTGTGGGATGAAGCGGCTCGGACCAACATTACTCGTACGCTTACGAGAGACCGGTTCCATCAACTGACATGTAACTTCGTTGCATAAAGATGGCTGGCGGGTGTCTGTCTCTCCTACTTTAGTCGGATCGGATTTGACAAAGACGGTCCTTGAGAAGGTTGAAAAGCAATTTTTGTATCACCGTTGTGGTTTTTGCGTAGGTAAGAATTGTTCTTGCCAGATACCCGTAGCAGCCACGTAAAATTTGCAACAACAATTAGAGGACGTCTAACTTGTTTTTGTAGGGTATGTTGTGATGTGATATGGCCAATTTCATGATGAGATATATGTGATGTATGAGATGATCATGTGTTGTATAGAATATCACGACTTGCATGTCGATGAGTACGGCAACTGGCAGGAGCCATAGAGTTGTCTTTAATTATTTTCGTCATTTTGCTTTACTTTATCGCTTTGAGTTAGCAATAGTCGTGGAAGCAACAGTCGGCGCGACAACCTCATGGCGACACGTTGATGGAGATCAAGATGATGGAGATCATGGTGTCATGCCGGTGACGATGGAGATCATGCCGATGCTTTGGAGATGGAGATCAAAACCACAAGTTCATGGCCATATCATGTCACTTATGATTTGCATGTGATGTTAATCCTTTTATGCATCTTATTTTGCTTAGGACGACGGTAGCATTATAAGGTGATCCCTCACTTAAATTTCAAGATAAAATTGTGTTCTCCCCGAGTGTGCACCGTTGCGAAAGTTCGTCGTTTCGAGACACCACGTGATGATCGGGTGTGATAGACTCTACGTTCGCATACAACGGGTGCAAGCCAGTGTTGCACGTGCGGAACACTCGGGTTAAACTTGACGATCCTAGCATGTACAGACATGGCCTCGAAACACTAGAGACCGAAAGGTCGAACATGAGTCATATAGTAGATATGATCAACATGAAGATGTTCACCATTGAAACCACCTCAACTCACGTGATGATCGGACTTGAGTTGGTGGATTTGGATCATGTGACACTCGAATGACCGGAGGGATGTCAATTTGAGTGGGAGCTTTTTAAGTAATATGATTAACTAAACTCATTATCTTGAACAATAGTCTAAGTTGTCTTTGCTATATTTATGTTGTAGATCATGGCTCACGCAGTAGCACCCCTGAATTTTAATGCGTTCCTAGAGAAAGCTAAGTTGAAAGATGATGGAAGTAACTTTGTGGACTGGGCCCGTAATCTAAGGATTATCCTTACGGCTTCCCAGAAGACTTATGTCCTTGATGCACCGCTTGGTGATCCACCCGCTCCAGTTGAGTCTCTAGACGTTGTGAACGCCTGGCAGGCTCGCTCTGATGATTACTCAATAGTTCAATGTGCAATTTTGTATGGCTTAGAACCGGGACTTCAAAGACGTTTTGAACGTCATGGAGCATATGAGATGTTCCAGGAGTTCAGGTTTATCTTTCAGAAGAATGCCCGAATCGAGAGGTATGAGACCTCCGATAAGTTCTATACTTGCAAGATGGAGGAGAACGGGTCTGTTAGTGATCACATACTCAGAATGTCTGGGTACTCCACCCGTCTGGCTGAATTAGGGTTGCCCCTTCCGCCAGAGGCTATCACTGACAGAGTTCTTCAATCATTGCCACCTAGCTACAAGAGCTTCGTGTTGAACTATAACATGCACGGGATGAACAAGTCAGTCGCCGAGCTGTTTGCGATGCTGAAAGTCGCTGAGTCTGAAATTCAGAAGGAGCATCAAGTGTTGATGGTCAATGAAACCACTAGTTTCAAGAAAAATGGCAAGGGTAAGAAGGGTAACTCCAAGAAGAGTGGCAAAGCAGTTGCTCCTCCTGTGAAGAAACCCAAGGCTGGACCCAAACCAGAAACTGTGTGCTTTCATTGCAAGGGAACTGGACACTGGAAGCGGAACTGCCCCAAGTATATGGCTGACAAGAAGGCGGCCTACAACAAACAAGGTATATATGATATACATGTTATTGATGTGTACCTTACCAACTCTCGTTGTAGTGCCTGGGTATTTGATACCGGTGCGGTTGCTCACATTTGCAACTCTAAACAGGAACTGCGGAATAGACGGAGGCTGGCAAAGGATGAAGTGACGATGCGCGTGGGAAATGGTTCCAAGGTTGATGTGATCGCCGTCGGCATGCTCGCTCTTCGATTACCATCGGGATTAGTGATGAACCTGAATAATTGTTATTTAGTGCCTGCGTTAAGCATGAACATTATATCTGGATCTTGTTTATTGCGAGACGGTTACTCATTTAAATCAGATAATAATGGTTGTTCTATTTATATGAGTAATATCTTTTATGGTCATGCACCCGAAGTGAGGGGTTTATTCTTATTTAATCTCGATAGTAATGATACACATGTTCATAACATTGATGCCAAAAGATGTAGAATTGATAATGATAATACCACTTTCTTGTGGCACTGCCGTTTAGGTTATATTGGCGTAAAACGCAAGAGGAAGCTCCATGCTGATGGACTTTTGGAGTCACTTGATTTTGAATCACTTGACACATGCGAGCCATGCCTCATGGGCAAGATGACTAAAACGCCGTTCTCTGGAACAATGGAACGGGCAAGTGACTTGTTGGAAATCATACATACTGATGTGTGCGGTCCGATGAGCATTGAGGCGCACGGTGGTTATCGTTACTTTCTCACCTTCACTGATGACTTAAGTAGATATGGGTATATTTACTTAATGAAACACAAGTCAGAAACGTTTGAAAAGTTCAAACAATTTCAGAGTGAAGTTGAGAATCATCGTAACAAGAAGATTAAATTCCTACGATCTGATCGAGGAGGAGAATATCTGAGTTATGAGTTTGGCAGTCACTTAAGACAATGTGGAATTGTTTCACAACTGACACCGCCTGGAACACCACAGCGTAATGGTGTGTCCGAACGTCGTAATCGAACCTTATTGGATATGGTGCGATCTATGATGTCTCTTGCCGATTTGCCACCATCGTTTTGGAATTCACCGGAAGGGGTTCCGGATGTTTACCGAAGTGTTCGGGTGCAGCAACACTTTATATGGGCCAAAGGGGTAAAGCCCACGAGGTATTGGAAAGTGCAAAAGGAAGTTTTGTTGCTGCCTTAAGCGGTACTACCGCTGGTAAGGCAGTACTACCGCGTAAGCGGTACTACCGCTTGTGTGAAGCGGTACTACCGCTCAAGCGGTACTACCGCTCATGAGCGGTACTACCGCTTGTACGCGGTACTGCTGGAATCCGAGTGGGAGTCTTTCCGTGCGGGCCAAACCGACCTTGTGCGGGCAAAACCGACCTTGTGGAGGCTTTCTCTCCAAGTTTAGACCCCAGGGCTCAACATATAAATAGAGGGGCAGGGCTAGCACACGAGATACATCAAGATTTCCCAAGCCGTGTACCGGCAACCGTAACCCTCTAGTTCCTCCCGTCATAATCTCCGTAGTGCTTGGCGAAGCCCTGCAGAGATTGTTCCTCACCACCATCACAACGCCGTCGTGCTACCGGAACTCATCAACTACTTCACCATCGCCCGCTGGATCGAGGAGGTGAAGGCATCATCAAGCTGTACGTGTGTTGAACGCGGAGGTGCCGTCCGTTCGGCGCTAGATCGTGTTTGGATTGAGGGACGACTTGCGATTTGGATCGCGAAGACGTTCGACTACATCAACCGCGTTTCTTAACACTTCCGCTTAGCGATCTACAAGGGTATGTAGACTCACTCTCCCTCTCGTAGATGCTCATCACCATGGATAGATCTTGCGTGTGCGTAGGAAAATTTTTGTTTCCCATGCGACGTTCCCCAACATAGCCAACCATTGAGAGTGAAGAATTTCAACGATGAACCCGGCAGTTAGGAGCCGGGCTACTTCCTCTCCAATAACCTTGCGTCTCTCCTCGTTAAAATGACGGAGGAATTGTCGAACAGGCTTCATTTTCGGATCCACATTAAGGTGGTGCTCAACGAGTTCTCTCGGTATACCTGGCATGTCAGAAGGTTTCCACGCGAAGATGTCTCGATTCTCACGGATGAACTCGATGAGCGCGCTTTCCTATTTGGGATCCATACCAGTCCCGATAGTGAACGTCTTGGATGCGTCGCCAGGGACAAACTCAACCTGCTTGGTGTCCTTGGCCGACTTAAATTTGGGGGGCGGGTCAGACTCCGCGGTGGGCTTCTTCAAGGACGTCATATCGGTCGGGTCAACATCTGGAGTGTAAAATTTCAGCTCCTCCGCAGCACAAGCCGTCTCGGCATAAGCTGCATCCCCTTCCTCACACTCAAGGGCGATCTTTCGATCTCCATTAACTGTGATAGTGCCATTCGGTCCAGGCATCTTGAGTTTGAGGTAGACATAGCAAGGTCGAGCCATAAAGCGAGCATAAGCCGGCCATCCGAACAGGGCGTGATACAGGCTCTTGATTTTGACCACCTCAAAGGTCAAAGACTCGCACCAGTAGTTATCATCAGTGCCAAACGCGACATCCAACTTGATCCGCCCGATAGGATATGCAGACTTTCCGGGAACGATCCCGTGAAAAACGGTGGAAGACGACTGGAGCTGTTTTTCAGACAGATTCATCCGCCGGAAAGTGTCGTAGTACATGTTT
The DNA here is from genome assembly GCA_039707655.1 of Elymus sibiricus. Taxonomy (NCBI): domain Eukaryota; kingdom Viridiplantae; phylum Streptophyta; class Magnoliopsida; order Poales; family Poaceae; genus Elymus; species Elymus sibiricus. The sequence goes on from CM077672.1 coordinate 396,598,465, forward strand.
ATACTTCTTCCTCCGTCCATGAGTACCTTTGTGAGTGAATAGCCGCCGACTTGAGGCGCCACCACCAAAGCCAAGCAACCCGGACTGTCGACCCGGGGAGGGTGATCCTCTCTGCTCCATGTAATGGGATGTTCCGACCAACGTAGATATTCCGGTACTGCCGGCTCAAAAACACTGATGGCTCGTTTCCGGAGTTTGCGATCTCGCTTGTCAGTATGGGTCGTGAACACGTGATACTGCCCACTATTCAACTGTTTGGGATTGCTCTGAAAACCAGACTGATTGACATGTTGATTACCCTGTTGCTGATTTCCTTGCCCTGGAGGTTGATTGCCACCGTTATTGCCAGAACCCTGGTAACCTGCACCTGAGCCGCCCGGGCCATGAAATCCCGGGTTATGAAAACCACCAGACGAGCCGGCTCCAGGCTGCCCCGGGTTGCCTCCGCTGCCGCTTTGACAGTTCTGAAAGAACTGCTCGCCAAAAGCCTGCATTATGTGACAGTTCTCCCAAGAGTGGGTTGACGGCTTATTAGGGAGGCTGTGTTTTGGGCACGGGCCTTTGAGGGCTTCCTCAAAATTACGGGGCTTGTTGCCACTATAGGATCTTCCCGAATTATTTCCCTTCAGGTATTTGTAACAATGTTGGTATTAGCAACCAAATCTGATCCTCCTTCCTGATTCTTATGCTTCCCTCCATTGCCATGATTTCCATTGTTGCCTGAATTATTCTGCTGGTTACCCTTGCCACCATTGTTTTTCTTTCCTTTGCCGGTTTGATCATCATCTGGGTTAGGATCCTTCGTGGTGTCTGACTCGGCATACCTGGTGAGGACGTCCATGAGCTCGCCCATATCCTGAACTTTCCGCTTAAGCCGGCCAAGCTTCTGCACGAGGGGCTCGAAGTGACAGTTCTTTTCCAGGATCAAAACCGCTTGAGCCACCGTGATGTTGTCAGAGGCGTGAATAATTTCCGTGACCCGGCGCGTCCAGTGATGGGCCGACTCACCCTCACGCTGGATGCAGTGCTGAAGATCGACGATCGTCATTGGGCGTTTGTAGGTTCCCTGGAAGTTCTTGATGAAACGGTCCTTCAACTCTGCCCAGGTGTTGATAGAGTTGGGGGGCAAGTTTTTCAACCATGTACGAGCCGGCCCTTCCAACATCATCATCAGGTACTTAGCGCAGACAGCGTCGCTGACATCCAGCATGTCCATGACTATCTCGTAGCTCTCAATCCAAGCAGCTGGCTCAAGGTCAGCCGTGTAATTTGGAACCTTACGAGGGCCTTTGAAGTCCTTGGGCATGCACTCGTTGCGTAGAGCCGGCACCAAACACGGTATCCCAATGGTTCTGCTACTGGAAGTCAATTGGGTTGTGACAGGCGGCGCTTGACCCGCCGCGTTTGCCGCCTCCGCCGCTTGTTGAGCCCGAGCTGTATCAACAATCTCCTGGGCGTTAAGGGGGCCAAGGCGTGGTGGGTCACGAGGCTGCTCCCGACGTCGATGAGCGCTGCTAGAGACGGCTGGCGACTCATCGTGGCGGCTCCTGCTTCGGCTTGGAAGCGGGGTAGAGTGGAGTCGCTGCCGACTATAGGAGTAGTTCGCCTGCTGGGCGACCGCAGTTTTTAAGATTTCAATGGAATTCCGGGCTTCGATCTCAACCGGTGAGTTTCCCGTGATTGGGAGCGCGGCCAGGTTGGTCGCTGCTGCCACCAGGTTGTCCAAAGGGTTGGTGAAGTGACCCGCCGGTGTGAGGAAACGATGCGGGGGCGTCTGAACCGGCGGGGGCCGCTGGGCCGGCTCATGCGGGCGCTGCTGAGCCGGTTGATGGGTTTGACCCGCCGGCGGCTGCCTGCCTCTGCTCGGGGGTACAAACGGTGCTTCCGGGGTGCCTGCCCCCTCCTGAACAGGCGTATCCTGCGGTGTGTTAAACAGGCGCATAGGCTCGTAGTTGGGCGGTAGGCGGCTCATATGACGCCTCTGATGAACCGCTTCTGAGGCACTCTGACGGAGCCCCATGCGCCAGGCTTCGGCTTTCAGGCGTTCTGCCTCGGCTTGGAATTGAGATTGTAGCTCCGCCATGCGAGTGTTTTCGGCGTTGATATCTGTCTGAACCTTAGCCATCTGCTCGCGGAGCTTGGCTACCTCCATGTTGCGTTCTGCCTGGTTCTCTGCGGTCACCGGTGTCGCAAGGAGAGTTGCCAAGGTGGTTGCCAATTCTGTCAAAGCCTGAGCCGGCGGGACGGTTGAGCCATCCCCTGAGGTGCCGGTTCCCGTCGCGGCGCCGGCCACCGTGGAATTAAGGACCGGGGCCGAGCCTGCCATATAGACAGCAGCCCGGGGGCGTGTCGAAGGAGTCTTGAGTCGGCTGATCATCAGAGTAGCCCCCAAGCCCGCCATCGTAAAGCGGGAGGATCGACTCGGTCTCGCCAACCGAGGACTCGCCATCAGAATAGATGAGGGTGTCGCCGCCGGACACAGAGTTATCTGCGAGGTCCACCCCCTGGGTGAAGCCGACGAAGACGTGTTTCCGACCGGCTTGAGCCTGGGCGGGTTGCGCGCGCCGAGCCGGCTCGACGATGTTGGTGCAGATGTCCGGCTCGGGTTCAGATCCGCTGGCTTTGCCGATGAAGACGTGGATTTTGCCGAAGGGGACCCGGTACCCGTACTCGATTGAGTCGGCCTCGGGGCCCCAGCCTGAATCGTCGATGTAGAGCTTGCCGTGGCGACTCTTGGTCATGCGGCCGATCGCGTATCCCTCGATCCCTGTGGGAGTTCCCTTCAAGTACTCAACACCACCGAGCGATAGCCCCACGGTGGGCGCCAACTATCGTGGTTTTGTCACGGCAGATGTCCTCGTGAAAGGACTTAGTCGTGAGGCCATCGCAGCTAGGTGGTAACTTGAACGGGGTTGATCGGAATCGAGAGACAAGGGTTTACCCAGGTTTGGCCCCTCGCGGTGGAGGTAAAGGCCTACGTCCTGCTTTGGTTGTATTGATGATGATGATTTCGATTACAAGGGTGCGACTTGGCTAACCTAGTACTCGAGAGCTCGTAACTTAGTCTTTTCCGCCTCAGGGGCTCCCCTTTATATACAGGTCAAGGCCCTGGGTTTACAACAGAGTCCGGGTCGTAACATGACTCGTGATCTAGTCTACTTCCTACTCATCGTCCTCCTCAAGAAAGGAAAACATATCACGTCCTTGGATAAGCCGCCGCCTCAAGTATTGGGCCCTAACCCGGCCTGCTCGATGAGTCGCCAGATGGGCCTCCTGCTCTTTGAATGATGCGTCCTTTATCCTGTAACCCGCCACTCGGTAACCCGGCCCTGAACGGGCGGGTTATGCCGGCGGGTTATATCCCCGACAACAGACCTTCGGGTCCATAGGCAGTAGCTAGATGGCTTCTTCTCTCTTTTTGATCTTCAATACAATGTTCTCCTCGATGTTCTTGGAGTTCTATCCGATGTAATCACTTTTTGCGGTGTGTTTGTTGGGATCCGATGAATTGTGAGTTTATGATCAGATTATCCATGAATATATTTGAGTCTTTGCTGCACTCTTTTATGCATGATTATTATAGCCTCGTATTTCTTCTCCGATCTATTGATTTGGTTTGGCCAACTAGATTGATTTATCTTGCCATGGGAAGAGGTGCTTTGTAATGGGTTCGATCTTGCGGTGTTCAATCCCAGTGACAGAAAGGGACATGACACATATGTATCGTTGCTATTAAGGGTAAAAAGATGGGGTTTATTCATATGTGAGTTTATCTTGTCCACATCATGTCATCGTTCTTAAGGCATTACTCCGTTCTTTATGGACTTAATACACTAGATGCATGCTGGATAGCGGTCGATGTGTGGAGTAATAGTAGTAGATGAAGGCAGGAGTCAGTCTACTTGTCTCGGACGTGATGCCTATATACATGATCATTGCCTTGGATATCGTCATGATTATTTGCTTTTCTATCAATTGCCTAACAGTAATTTGTCTACCCACCGTGTGCTATTTTCTCGAGAGAAGCCTCTAGTGAAAACTATGGCCCACGGGTCTATCTAAATCATATTACTAAAACCCTAAAAATATTGCTGCCATTTTCTTTTATTTATTTTATTTTGTATTTTTGTTTCAATCTATCTATCTATCACATACAATTTAATCTTGCAATTTACCTCCGAGGGATTGACAACCCCTCGTTTGCGTTGGGTGCAAGGATTTGTTGTTTGTGTGCGGGTGCTGCTAACGAGGTGTTGAGTGATTCTCCTACTGGTTCGATAACCTTGGTTTCATAACTGGGGGAAATACTTATCTCTACTGTGCTGCATCATCCCTTCCTCTTCGGGGAAAATACCAACGCAAGCTACAAGTAGCACCCATCAACACCTGCAATGCCACACAAGACATGTTATAAACTCATTATGTACTACTAAGGCTGCAACACATTTATGTCATAGAAAACACAGTTCATTAATCACCTATGAATGGTCTGCATCCATTCAGAAATCCTTCCTTGCAAGCATTCAAACAGATGAACAAACCATGGAATCTTGGATTCTTGCTTGGATAGTCTTTTAGGAACTTAGTAGTGACAATGCACCTACTACCTGGATTGGTGTCTAACACAGCCTGCAAGTAATCCCTGATCCTGGTGTATTGCCCCCTCTGATCTCCTTGAACAATCTTAATAGCATTGTTCTTAGCCCTGTAGGCCATATGAGTGCTGATCTCAACTCCATACTTCCTCTTCAGGTTTTGCATTATTGTACTTATTGATGTGTTCAGATCTGTTCTTATTGCTTCTAAAACCTCATTTGTAACCCACTTTGTAGTCACCTTGGTGCTCTCTGCTACAGCTGGACATGTGTGCACCAAATTGGTTTTCCTAATGCAGAAAGTCCTCTCTTTTCCCACCACAGAAGCTGCAATGAAGAAAGGACAGTCTTCATTTGTGCACACAGCTATAACTCTGTCATTGCAGTTCCTATGAAACTGATAGTTTATGTTATGTGCTATGTGAAATGTGAGAAGTGCCCTTCTAAATTGGTACACATCATCAAAACAGAGCTTCTTAACAAACTGCAGCTCTGGGCTCTCTCTATCCTCATGATACCATATCCTTGGTTTCTATTTTTTGGCCCTAATCTTATTCCCAAGCACAAATGGTAGGGGTACAGCCCCATCATCTTCCTCCTCCTTCAAATCACCTACATTTGGATCCTCATCAGATGATGGCACCCAAACATCCTCAAACTGTTGCTCCAAACTAGCATGTGATCTTGTGGTGGGCCCCTTTCTTACTCTCAACTTCTTCCTCTTTTGCCCATGTGGTACCACCTCCTCTTCAAATTCCTCATCCTCTACATGGTCCTCTTGCTCTGCATGTTCCTCTTGCACTTCCTCTTCTGCTAAATCATATGGTTCTTCAACATCAGTGTCACCTTCAAAGTGTAAAAATGGGTCCTCTCTCTGCCTCCTTATCTCAGCCATCCTAGCCATGAAATCTTCATCTTCCTCCAAGTCAGAGTCATCTTCAGTTAGTAGGACAGGAAGTTTTCTTTTCACTGCCTGCACCCTCTCAACATTCTTCTGATACTTCTTAAACCTCTGAATTTTTGATCTCCTACTAAGCTCCATACTTCTTTCTAACTCCTCTTGCTCCATATCAACATCTGCTGCATTGCCTTGCTCCATATCAAAATCTGCTCCATTGCCTTGCTCCATATCCAGATTGTGGCTCTGCTGTGTGGAGAAACACTGGATTGGTTCAGGCTCCTCAACTACTGCATCTCTTTTTGATACTTTGGATGGTGACTTGTACAGCACCCCAGCATCATTCACCTCATATACAATGCTCTCTCCAACATTGGCTATAGGAACTTGCTGATCACAAACATAACCTATGTTTATATCTGCAGGTCTGGGCTCACTACCCCTAACTACTGTCAGGTTTACTATGTTCTGATCTCTATTGGCAATGTGATCCAGCATCTCATCCACCTTGTCATCATCACATATCTCATCCAAACCAGCTACTCCCAACCCAGCATCCCTCACATAATACATGTAGTCTTTACTTCCATATCCTGCTGTCTCTATGAGTGCTAACAGATTGTAAAAGGTGATGTCTGAAACACACATAGTCCTTTCCAAGTTATCCCTATCATGAAAGTGCAGTCTAACTTCCCAAACATCATCAGACAAGCTACAAAATAGAACAATACTTGTACTTATTAATTACACAGTATAGTACTAACTACAAACAATAAAAGTGACCAATTTAAATATACAGTGCATGCCAATTTAAATAAGAGCAAATTGTAACCCTAATGTCTACTAAATAAACAGTGCATATCTATTTGAATGAACACTGAAATTATGAGTACACTTTGTACTAAATCATACACTAAAATTAGCACTGTCAATATACTGTCTACTAAATAAACAGTGCATAGCAATTTAAATAAACACTAAATGAATACTAAAACAGTGCATACCAATTTGACTGAACAATAAAATTCTCACTATACTGTCTACTAAACAGTGCATAGCAATATCACTACAATCTAATTTACAGGGCAGATGAACACTTAGTACTAGGCAAAAGATCCAATTTGATTTACACACCTAACCCTAACTATGGAATCGACAGAAAATGAGGGGAGAAAAAGAGAGGAGATAGCTTACTCCACACCGCCGAATGCAGATGCCCAGTGGTGGCTCCCAGTCGGAGTAGCCTGCACAGCACGGGCGAGAGCGCTGGCGGCACGGTACTCCAGCGACAGGGACGGTGGTCTGCTCCGCGGGGCCTGGCTAGGGTTAGAGCTGCCGCAGACCTCCTCGGGTGGCTTTGGATCCCCGCCGCCAAGCAACGCTCTTGCGCCGTCGCCGCCTGCACCATCCACTCCGCCGCCGGCGTCCGGGCTCGCCGTTGCCATGAACGAGACAGAGACAGAGGAGAGCGCGCCGCCGCGGGGATGGTGGGGAAATGTCCAGATGCAGATGCAGGGGAGGGGAAAAGAAAGGAACGGGAGAAGTTTTGGCCGAGCCGGCGCGTCGGTGGGCACTGTAGCGACGTTAGACATCGTTACTACCTGTCCGTTATGCCACGTCATCAAAACCGGGCCCCACCTGTCATAATCCAGCTTAAAATGCCCAAGCAGATGGGTCGGTGGTTTTTGCAAAAGATTAAGCAAAAAATCAATGTTTTCTGCAACAAAAACGTAGAAGAGTGTTCTGCAACCCTAAGCTCAAATGTGGTGGTTTTCTGCAATTCACTCGCCAAACACCACACTATCGACTTTCAGCAAAGAAGACCAGATACCATAAAATTTAAGAGAAAAATTCAGTGTAGGTCCTCAAACATACGTCGGTGGTCATTTTAGTCCCCGTAGTTTAAAATACCCGAAATACCATCTCTAAACTTGTCCCAGGGGTTCACATACGGTCCATTATACGTTTTGCTCTACGTATTCGCTGATTTGGCAGCGGTCAACTCGTGCCACGCGGGCGCTGACTGCCACGTCGTCTGGTTCAACTGAATACGCTGGAAACCAAGGGGGGTTTTGCAAAATGAACTAAAATAAAAGCCAGCCCCCCACGTGGCCGGACCGCTCGCTCCCCTCGCTCTCCTCCCCCTCGCTCCTCTCCCCTGTTCGTCGTCACTGCCGAGGTGGTGACCTCGAGCTCATCGGCGTGTACCAGTTCGTCGTCGGACGCCGAGCCGCCGCCGTCCGCGCCGTTCGAGAGGGGCCTGCGTGACGTCCCTCTCGCTCCCACGCGGCGTCAGCCTGATGGGCCCCTGCTGCAGAACCTGCTCGTGGCCGGGCCGCTCCCGCTCTAGCGCAACCCGCCGCCGGTGCACGCGCTCAACACGCTCCCTATCGGTTCCCCACGCACGCCATTCATCGCTTCCCGCACAAGAAGCTCGCGCACGATGGACCACCAGTCCGTCTGGTATGAGTCGGTGACGCTTGACGTGCCCAGCGCGAGCGCCGCCGGTGCCGGCTGGTGCACCAGCGCGGCTGCCTGCTTTACCGCGGTGAGGAGCAGCTAATGCACCTGGTCCCTCGCCTCGTCCGGCCACGGCCAGCCCACATCCAAGTCTCTCAAATTTGATCTGGTGTCACCGCACCATACCACAGGCCACTGCCGCTTCCCGCTGTGCCCTTCAACATACCACTGGTGTGCGCCCACCGTCTCACCGCGCTGGCCTCCTCTCCGACTGCCGCAGCTTCCGGTGGGTCGTCGTGGTCAACCCGGCCTGCTTCGCGGCGCCGGACCTCTCCACCGTGCACGCCGTGCTCTGCGTCGGCCACCCTCACGAGATTCCCCGTGAGCTCCGGATCGACTATGCCGACGGCTCCACCAGCGGCGTGCTGGTGGACATCCTCGCGGTCTGGGACATGCTCGCGGCCTTCCGTGCTCACGGAAGGTACGTGCGCTTCTTCCAGCCCGATGGCGCGGTGGCTCGGGAAGGCTCGGGCGCTCTCCTTGGCTTAGGCTGCATGTCATTGGCAGCAAAAGTACTATGACTTATGTTATGTCGTCGTCCAAGTTCTTAGTTCATGCACTGTGTGTGTGTGTGTGTTGTTTGTCCAATCCGGGATAATCTGGGAGGCTATGTTTGTTAGTATAGCGTGTTTGGGTCTTAATTAATTTGCGGTGGAAGCTACTCTATGTAAGCATGCATCTTTTTGTTATGATGAAATGGAGGTGTTACAAAATTCCTATTCGTGTGCTTGAAAGCTTGAATTTGTTCTTATCGAGAGCGGCTTAAACATGCATGGTTGCACATGAACATGGCTTAAACAGCAGCTTAAAACGCTTGCATCCTTTTCCTGTGTTGCACCAAATGTGCATGCCTAAGTTTGGAGTACCATATTACCTGCTGAGTAGGCTGCTCTCCACTAGCTGTGTCCTGCTGTGCATTGTCATACAGACAAGCCACAGTTATGATATATCCCAGCAAGGAACAGAGATATGATGCTGAGCAGTAAAAAGGAGTGGGTGCAACTCAAGCTCTACACCAAGTGTGTGCATTGTATATGTAGGAAAATCAGCGTTTTTTGCTTTTTTTTTTCCAGGATATAGTGTGCGTACAAGTTTAAATCAGCATTGTTTTGCTAATTTTTCCAAGACATACTGTACAAGTTTGCTGGAAATGTAAACATGAACAAATAATTCTGGGTTGTGATGTTTTGGCTGTCGATACAGAGCAGTACTTCTGAATGCCTGAAAGAGGAGTACTTCTGAAAGTGGAAACAATGTCGATAATTACACTGGTAAAATGAATGCCTGAAGATGCAGTTTTTGTTTGATAAAATGAATGCCTGATAATCTAGTTTAAAAGTGTCAGGTTTGGTCAGAGTGGATGTTATGTTCCTCTTGCTTACCAAGTTCACTAGTTCAGAATCAGGGGCAAATTCAGTTCAAGATTACAGACGATAAAAGAGAAAACGAGTCATAGGCGCAGTGAGATTAAACATGACAGCTGCCATTTATTTATCTACACAATGTATTAGCACAATTTGTCGTTTCTAATTGTAAAAAAAAAAAAAATCATGGTCTGTATTTTCCTTCTGTCTGAAGAAGGTGGTATGTGCTCGTGTAAGGTGGTATGTCTGCATTCATGTAATTTTCATCTATCTGAAGAAGGTGAAACCAGTGCTCTGTCAACCGCACCATTTCAACCCCAAACTGAATCAACTAACTGATTAACAAACACTGCAACTGAAACAAGAAACTGTTACAAAACCGGCGGAGCATTCACATAATTAACTCTGACTAATTGTTCAGTTAATTTTCTCAGCATCACCAAATGTACATTACAGATGCAGAATTTTCGGTTGTTGTCTCAGAGAAAATTAAAGAAGTGTTTGTCCTAGCTAGCTAGGCTAGGCCATTCTTGTCATGACTTCCTGCAAGATGAGCTTTGTATCAGCGTAGCATGATCCAATGTCAGCATCATCCATGGTGGTGATGAAGGCTTCCAGCCTCTCGAAGCTGTCGAAGAGGCGGTTGGCTAGGCCGAGGAGCGGTGGCCTGGCGTCGGGGTCGTCGGCGGACAGCGGTGATGAGCTTGTCGAAGTGTTGTGGTGGAAATTCACCTCTTGGGGCTGGAGCTCCTCCTAGAAGGACCAGAGGTAGGAGAAGAGGGTGGTGTCCATGGCGTCGCTGAAGTCCAGCGGGAGCGGCTCCATTGCCATCGGTCGATCCTTACTCCTTAGCTCCTAGCTCTGTGTCACGCACTGCTCCCGCGCTGGCGCAACCCGGTGGCAACGGCTTCTTCGCGGCGAGCATGTCGAGCACGACGTCAGCCCCGGTCTGCTGCTGCTTCGCCGGCGGGGGCGGGCTGGCGGCACCGAGCTTGCCGCCGCCACAGCGGCGCCGGCCGGAGGAGGTGACGGGGTCGAAGAAGGGGTCCACTAGCGACGACACGAGGCTGCAGCCCGATTCCGGTGACGCGGTCCAACCAGGTGGGGAGGGGGCAGCTGTTTTATGTGCGCAATTTTGCAAAAGACCCCCTGTTTTCCTGCGTATTCAAACGGCTGGAGACGACGTGGCAGTCAGCGCCCGCGTGGCACGAGTTGACCGCTGCCAAATCAGCGAATACGTAGACCAAACAGTATAATGGACCATATGTGAACCCTAGGACAAGTTTAGGGATGGTATTTCGAGTATTTTGAACTACGGAGACTAAAATGACCACCGACGCAAGTTTGAGGACCTACAGTAATTTTTTCTCAAACAATTTAATATTCAGAATTGTTGGTGCCTTCTCATGAAGAGAAAGACGCCCTCCAAAAATTAGCGTATGCTGCTTAGTGTGGCGTGCACACGGTATTCTTTAGTAAAAGGCGAAAGAATAGTTCGCTTTGTGCTCACTCAGGATGTAAATGGTGCTGGGACCCACTAGTCCCACGTATGCCATCCACCAAAAAAACGTTAAATGGCGTTTGTGGACACCCACGAAAACTAACTGGCGTAAATGGGCAGCCCAGAAAAGCCCATCGGGCCAGCGACAGGCAGTCCAGAGTCCACAAATCTCCATCGCCTCCTTCCCCACTCGTCGGTCGATCGCCATGCCCTAGGCTAGGCGCCGTAGCCGCCGCCGCCATCTCCACCGCACCACCTCCCGCTTCCAATGGCGCCGCCGTCGCGTCCTTCCAATGGAGCTGAAGAGGACATCACCGGCGACCAAGCCGAGCCTTGCGGGGATGCCTCCTCCGTTCTCTCCCCTAACTTGCTGATGCCCTCTTCAGCTCCTGCTTCTCATCCGTCGTCAAGGGGAATAGCCGGGGACGAAGACGAGCCCAGCGTGGCTGCTCCCTTCCCAATCCCGGCGATGGCCACTTCGGCCCCTGCTCCCCGGCCTCCTCCTCTTCCCCCCCCCCCCCCCAGGTACGAAAACTCCTCTCCTCCTCCTCCAGATTAGCTCTGGATATGTGCTCGTGTGATGAATTAGGCTGCGCGTTGGATGGTTAGTAGCTAGTGTTGGATCTGATTGACTGCAGTGCAATGGCCCGTCTTCTTCTTCCTCGCATCCATCTTCCTAGCTTCCCAGCTTGTTCGTTGAGGTCAGATTCAGGAAATGGCTCAATCAGGAGGCATCTCACTGCCTGTCAGCAATTTATATGTGTTGCCTTGCCGCAGAATGCTGACAGCTCAGTTACTCTGTTACTGTATCCATTTTTGGGTGGTCACATAGTGTATTAGATTTCCTCCAAGTTTTAATGGTGAGGTTATCAGAGTCTGAAGCACCCATCTAAGAATTAATATCTTATCTTGCATCTTCCTGGAAGTACTACCAAGTACTGTAACTGGCAACAGTTTATTTCTGAATGGCAATATATATATAGCTATATATACATCATTATTGTGATTTCTGAAAATTTCAGACTGAAATGCTTTCGTGAGGTATTACTGTTGGATGGAAGAATTGCTGAAGTGGTAGACACAGCAGGATGGAGAAGTTGCTGAACTAGTAGATGGAAGCATACATGTTGTTAAATGCAAACGAATAATTTCAGTTGAGCTAAAATGCTGGATGCTCTGTCGATTTTCTTGTTTACTGTGCTATGAATGCTACTCTAAATTTTTATTTTTATTTGAGACAATCTAAGTTGTAGTGTAAATGCTAAATCTGGATGCTATTGGGTCTATACGGAATCTGTGTAAATGCTGAATTCTTTTGAGATGTGAGAAAGTGCACACAGATTTCATTAGTGGCAATATGTGGACGCCACATTAGCAACATATAAATATTAAGTGGACTTCCACATAATCCCGTATAAAGAATTGTGGTTGGTGCGGGCAAGTCCCATAACGTCCAACAACCTGTCCATTTACATCCTGAGTGCTCACCACGCAGCTGCGTGCCTCACACCATTCACACCCCGACCTCTTATGTAGCCTGGCTCCCTGCCCTTTTTCCCTTGGACAGGCGAGGTGGGACTAATCCAAACGCTTCGCTTCTCGTCCGTGCTGCCTCTTGCCCGCAGCCGCACCAGCAAAGCCCGCAGCAGGGACGCCCATGGCCCAAATAAAGTAACCGTTGGGCTTTCCCTTGGCGCTATCGGGGCCCGGCGTCCGCGCGTGTGGATTTGATTTTTGTTGCTTGTGTGCGCATGGTTGCTTCGTCTCACCTTTTTTTTTTGGACCCCAATAACTCCCGAACGTTCGGGGTGGGGAGGAGCCAAATCGAACGTTTCGTTCGATCCAGGAGAGGGGACCGAACGAACATTTTTGTTCGGTACGATCTTTCTCCCTCCCGAACGACATGCTGCCCCCACTGATCGCAAGCAGACCAGCCCAATGGCCTATGGCCCAAATTGCGAACGCCCTCCCCAAGGCCCTTACATGGCCTTTTCCCCTGAAAATCGAAAAGAAAAAAAAGCCTAGATTTTCTTTTTCTTTTTCTGTGACAAACAAAAAATACCAACAACTTTGAAAGCAGAAAAATGACATTGGAAAATTTCAAACAAAATTGCTATTCGAATTTGACCAAACTATTTTATGATTTGCCATGATTTAAATTTACGGTGGCAATTTTTACAACACATTTGATTCCTAAGAAAGCATGGCAAAGCTGCGATGGCAAAAATTCAAAATTGCCATGCTCCAGCAAAAATAAATTGCCATGGTCCCGTACAAAAGAAAATGGCCATGTTGCAAAAAAAAAATTTGCCATTGCACTTGTAATAAAATTGCCATCATCCGTATACTACATTTGCCATGCTCCATCAAAAATAAATTGCCATGGTCCAAAAAAAGTATTTTTTGCTATGTTGAAAAGGAAAAAAGGAAATTGCCGTGATCCATAAACTACATTTGCCATGCTCAAACAACTTAATTTGCCATGGTCCAATAAAAATTTCCATGGTATTAAAACAAGAAAACATGAGGAGTAAAAATAATTTGCCATGGGCCATGGCCACTTTGTTGGAAATATTTCTGTATATCATGATTCATAGACTAAAAAAATGCCATGATCCATACACTATAATGAACATGATGCATACACTAAATTTGCCATGGTCCCGTTTAAAAAAAATTGTCATCTTCCCAAAAAGAGAAGAATTTGACATGGTACTTATAGTAAAAATTGCCATGATCCATACACTACATTTGCCATGCTCCATGAAAGTAAATTGCCATGATCGAAAATAGAAGTAATTATTGTCGTGTTGAAAAAGAAAAAGAAAATTGCCGTGATCCATAAACTACATTTGCCATGCTCAAACAACTTGATTTGCCATGGTCCAATAAAAAACAACTTAATTATTGTTATGCATGTTGTAAAAAAATGCCATGACGCATAACCTACATTTGCCGTGCTCCGTTAGCTGAAGTTGCCATGGTCATATGAAAAAGTATTTTAATGCCTTACTTGCAAAAACAAAAAGAATTTGTCATGCTCCATGAACTTAAGTTGCCATGCCCATTAGCTTAAATCGATGTTGTCATTACCTACAAAATTTGCCATGGCAGATTCATAAATAAAATTTGCCATTGTATTTTAATTAAAATTTCCATGGTTGTATGAGAAAATTGCCGTGTGTGTTAAAAAAAGAACAAATTATGAAAAAGAATTTTCCATGGCAAGAACTTAATTTTGCCGTGGTAACTAATGTAGAATTGCCATGGCAAAAACGTGTTGCCATGGTTAGTTGAGAAAAAAAATCAGTTTGTTGCCATGTAAGAACTTAGAATAGCATGTTGGCCATCTTTAAGATCTAAAAAAATGACATGAACAGAATGAGAAGTTAGCATGGTAACTGTGGGGTTGAAAATGCCATGACATATGTGCCATTGTGAGATAATTGAACCCAATAAGGTTTACAAAATGTTGCCATGAGTTTAGTCTTTGTTTCTATCTAAATAACATATTGCATTGAGGCACAAGGCATACGGGGGATTTATTTCCCTATAAAAAAATGTAAGTACCCATTTTAGCAACTTTTGTCATGATACAAAAAAGAGACATCGTAATAGAAACAAAGAGACATGGTAAAGTTGCCATGGCAATAAAAAGTAAATTTTTTTCAATGATACGAAAAAGACAGGATCAATAAAAATGAATTCCGCCATAGACCTAAGATTGCCATGGTCCAAGCACTAAGTTTGCCATGATGTATCGACTAGGTTTGCCATGGTTACATAGAGAGGAAATGTTGCCATGTTGCAAAAATTAGAAGAAGAAATTTGCCAAGCTCACGGCAAAAAAAACATGCTGAAAAAGTTGACATGGCAATTTTAGAAAATCGTCACTATATAACATGGCCAATTTTTTGTGTGAATGTGCCATGGCAAAAAAGAAGACTATACTGCCATGGCAATTTACAGAATGGAAATTGGACTGTATTTGCCATGTTTCTACACAAAATTGCCATGACATCACTACCACCAAAAGCAAAAACTACATATTGAAATTGACCATGGCAACAATGGGTTTAAAATTGCCATGACATTTCTACCGCTATAAGAAGACTGAACCAAAATGATCTTCTTGCAAAGATGTCAAATATATGAACTTGCCATGTCAATTATTGTTGTTTCCCAAACAAAAAACATGGAAAATTTGCAGTGGGGGTGCATATCAACTTGCCATGTGCTCTAGAACAAACCACAAAGTGGAAGCAATGTGCAATGGCAGGACACAAAAACACTAGGGAATTCATATACTGCAGCTGATACATCGTAGACGAACTGGAGGTGTCGCAGATGCAGGATCGAAGAAAAAACATTGCCATGTGGAAATGAATTATCTAAATTTGCTGCCGACGGGGCGCGGCGAGGCCTCACCGGCGAGCGGCGGCAAGGCGCGGCTGCTCCTGCGACGAGCAGCTCGAATCTCTCTCTCTCTCTTGTCTCTCAGTGAAGACGATGGGGATGGGGAAAAGGAGCCCAGGAGAAAGTGACGGGGGGAGTGGATAAGGCGTTCGGGCCGACCAGTTCCTGGAACGAACGAACGAGAAACATGACGTGTCAAAGCACATGCTTCAAGATCCGCGCAAATTGATCTAACGGTACAGAATGCGTTCGGCCTGAATCTTTAAAACCCCGAACGTTCGGTAGTTATTGTTTCCGTTTTTTTTTTTGACTCGTCTCACCTTTGCTCGTGAGTCGTGTCCATGAAGATGAAGAAACCATGCACCGGTCATGCAGAAAAAATCGGCCCTGTGCATGTATCTTAGACCAAATGTTGCTGTAAACTTGTGGGCGGTGCATGCTAGCAAGGCTGACACGACCAAACCATTATCCATCCATCGATGGTTGGTGCCCCCGCATGAGCAAGCTACATGACCAACAACTCCTCACGGAGTAGTAACTGTGGACGCCCGGGCCTGTACCTTAGTTACGTGGTTTTATGAGAGCATCTATAGCCGGGCGTCTCAAACGTCCGGACAGGTCGTCCGGTCACTGACCGGTCGTAAAAAAGCGATCCAATCGGACGCCTCAAACCACTCTCAAACGCCCGGGCTGACCGGCACCCCTCATATCCAGCCCAAATATAGGGCGGATATGGGGCGGCCCGGGCACGCCGAGGCGCGTCCGCCTGACAGGCCTGGCCCATCACCGACCCCACCGCTGCCCCACAAAAAACCCCAATCCGGGCACACCGCTACGAACCCTAGCTCACTCTCTCCCTCTCTCTCGCTCCGTCCACTCCTCTCCCTCTCCGATTCCGATCCCATCCACCACGATGAGCAGCTCCGGCAGCGACTCCGGCTCCGAGCTCGACTACGAGGAGGAGATGACCCTCCGCATTGCACTGGAGCGGTCCAAGGTGGAGACCGGCGACGGCTCCGGATCCAGAGCGTCGCCGCAGCTCCCGCGCTGGCGCAGCTCGGACGCCGGAGCTGGACCCTCCCAACCCGCGCTTCGCCACGCCAGGACAGCGCAGTCCGCACCGGCCGCCCAACGCCGTCTCCTTCCCCCGCAGGCCGCTCCTCCACGCGGCCAGCGATGGGTGCTTGTCCCCGCGCCGCCGGCCTGCACGCGCACTTCGGAGTCGGAGGCGCGCGCCGCGAGAGGCAGTGTGCACGGGAGAGGAACGCGGCGGAGCAGTCCGCGCGCCGCCGCCGCGGGACAGAGGCGGACCCCGACGAGGACGTGCGTCTCCTCGCATGGGTCTATCGTCGCTCCCTCACGACGGCGGAGACGGACGCTCGCCGCCTCCGACGGAAGAACGCCAAGGTGCTCCGGCTTGCTATTGAGCAGTCGGAGCGCGAGGCGAAGGAGGCGGCGGCGGAGAAGGCTCGGGTCGCCAGGCTGAAGCGGGAACAAGACAGGGCGGTCCGTCGGATGAAGGGGCTCATCGTCCTCTCCGACTCCGACAATGGCGACAGCTCCACCTCCTCGTCGGACGACCAAGACCCTCCAGCAGCCGCGGACGCCTACAGCTACGCCGGCGACCGGAAGGGCAAAGACCCGGCGAGGAAGTGGTGAAGCTCCGCCGTCTCCGTCTTTAATTTCAAGTTTTTAGTAATCTAGTTTAAACTTGTCCGCCGTTTATGTAAATTATGTGAACTTTGGCGATTTTTTGGTGATCGGAATGTGCATTTTTATGTCCGATTTCATGTCTGTTTGATGATCTACGTTGTTTAGTTCTACGTTGCATGCTTAGTATGGATATGAGGTGCCGGATATGAGAGACGCGGATGCAGAGAGGCAAATTTAAGGGGTGTCCGGTCAGTGTCCGCGGACGCGTCCGGATGCGTTTGAGGGGGCCGGATTTGCCACACCGGCATACCCACCACATATAGTACCACCTACACCGCGTTTACCATGTGTGTTTGTCGGTGGCGCAAATAATTGGACCATCGATCACCGAGCATGATTATTTCCTTCCGCGGAAATCAACGTCAGTGGAGCAAACACTCTCGAGTCTCGACCCAGAGATGAGCCATTAGCGCGAACCCGGAGCAATCAAGGGAGCCCCATGCATGCCCACGGAGCACCCAGCACCACCAGGAGTGGTACAACTCGTGCAATAATTCGTGACACCATCACCATCATCATCAAGGCTACGGTCGCTCTACAAGCTTGCCGATGCCGAGCAACTGCCATCATGCACGCGCAATCATCACGCCGGGTTCAATTCGGTTCAATTCAAACGCACGACGGGAGTACGTACGTTAGCGAGGCCGGCTCACACTGTCATGCCCCCATGACCAATCCCGTCCGTTGGCTTGTACTGCAAGAGGAGAGGGCGACCTCCCTAATCACAACACACAAGCAAAGCATCAGACAAAGGTGCACTTGAGCACCACTACCACTACCCGGTTAAGTATAGTAGTTGTTCTAGAAAGAAACGAGACGTCCACTTGGTCCACGGCCACGTACAGGCGCCAACGACGTGTGGAATGCGCTTACCGCAGCAGCGCACGCTGGACCAGCAGCACGAAACGTATGCACGCCTTCCCTCCCTCCCTTGGCGCCGCACAGCTGTCCCGCAGCAGCCACATGCAATGCAGATAAGGGGAGACGGACTGAGCACGGCTGCACGTACAGGTCGAGCTCAGCTCGGCTCGCTGCCTGTCACTCCTCATTCACTCACGCACAGCTCACCTCCAGTGCACCCGACAGCCGGCCGGTTCATTTTATTTCGATTTTTTATCGTCTCCATCTGCATATTTATCCCTGTATTGAATGGACTGGATAGGGACCGTGGTATTCGTGTACTAGCAGTATACACTATACAACAATACTTGGAAATGACACCTCGCACCTGGAGACTAGTTAATTCGTTTCGGCAGAATTGGAACATTCATGGAGTAGTAGTAATATTCTACTTCTACACCGTTCAAGAGATTACATGGTGTCCAGCTGTGGTACCAAGCTTTCCGGCCATGTAACGACCAGAGCACCTGGCAACAACGTACCATGCAAGCTCCTTCCCATTTGACATTTTCTGCTTTGAAACGTTCATCATCAGCGCCTCACCAGAGCCTTTTGACAGGTGGAAACCATTCTTGACCGGATCTAGATGCAAAACTTTTGTTCATACTCGTCATGTGACGCCGTCCAGGGCGGTCTCGCCTCTGCCGGTGCCAACCCAAACACATTGACCAGATCAACCATGCACCACCTGCTAACAAGGATCTGCTACACCGCAGGTAGCACCAGATGAGTTTTCATGGACGGCTCCCAATCAGCGACGTTCCGGTTTTCCTTCAGCGGTCAGCCGTGCTGACGAGAGAGTGCATTACATGATCGATCCTAGGACATGATCCCCACACACAACATCAAAAATTTCTTGCTACAAAAGAATGGAGATGCCTGCTTGCAAGGAGCTAAGTAGATCCGCAGGCCAAGAAGGCCACATATCCACACATTCTAACGGGGGCCAGAACTAAGCCTCCCTCTCTCTCGTCGACTCCAACCATGCTCGCGGCGCGCCGCCATGGCCGATCCAGGGGCGGGCAGCGGCGGCGATATGAATTGAATCCCATAAACCCTTTCGGACCCCGGCCGAGAGCTTCGACGCGACGACGCAGCAGCATCATGGGACATCACACTCCCTTGGTGCCAACCACTGACTTTTAAAATCTATCGTGTCCATGTTTACAGTTTTTTCACTCGACCTGCTCGCCTATGAGGTCAAGGCCTACTAACAAAAAGGAGATGCCCTGGAACAGCAGGAAGTAGAAGTGTATACCCTGTTTCGTCAGCAAGCTGCGAGCCGCGGCCGTCAGCAGGAGCAGCGACAGCGCCAGCTCCTTCTTGTATATCCGGTTGTGCTTCTTCTGCTTCTTCCCTTCCTTCTTCGGGCTCGGCTGATCCTTGATCATCAACGCGTCGAGGTTCGGCGCCAAGCCGGTCTTCTGGTGGTGCCGCAGCTCCTTGGGGGGGACCACCGCCAGGGAGATGAGGTCGCCCTCCGACGACCGGCCTGACTTCTTGGTCACCACCCACTCGTAGGCGCTTCCGAGCTGGAACAGGCCCGAGATCATGGCGTTGAACTTGGTCACGGACATGGTGTTCTCGAAGAGTAGGTATGGGATGATGAAAGGGAACGACTTTGGGGATGGCAGGATGTTGAGCAGGGACATCAGGGCAGGAATGTAGCATACGACCCAGTCAGGGAGCTCGGCTTCAGGCACAAACATCGTCATCGGGAGGATGATGCAGAAGAGCGTGAAGGAGTAGAATGGTAGTATGAGCTTCCGGAGAAGGAAGAAGAGGAAGATCAAGTTGAATTTCTTCCACACCGAAATCTGCAGCAAAACAAAACAATGTTAAACAACTAAATTGATATATTAGAGAGAGGTACATAATTTCATGATAACAGATAGAGAAAGTAAACACAGTTACCTTTTAAACTCCTGCATTCTTATACAAATTCTAACAGTTACATTTTAAACACAGTCATGAATTTAAATTTCTGCATTCTAATAGCAAGTACGTCATGGTGTTATATACTACTCCCTCCGTTCCTAAATATAAGACCTTTTAGAGATTCCACTATGAACTACTCCCTCCGTTCCTAAATATAAGACCTTTTAGAGATTCCACTATGAAATACATTCATAGTGGAATCTCTAAAAGGTCTTATATTTAGGAACGGAGGGAGTACCTCTGTAACTTAATGTAGGACGTTTTTGCAGTTTAATTTGAACTGCAAAAATGTCTTACATTAAGTTACAGAGGGAGTACTTGTATTGCAGTGTGCTGAAGGCAAATGATGACAAAGCATTTTCAAAGTGTAACCTAAGCAACCGCCACAAAATGCGAGAAGCGCATGCTGAATTGGGTGTTTACATACTCTCAATTCAAAAGAAATAACATTTCAGAGTTTTCGCCAGCAATTTTAATATTACTGGAGCACGTCTCACGTGCCACATCTCAGTTAGCTTATAGCACTATCTAAATTGTAGTCCATTCTGATTAGGTACAAGAAAAAGAGCATAACAATACCTTGGACTTGATGATGTCCGGTATGCAAAGCCTGAATAGCTGCATTGGACCGGAATGCCACCGATGTTGCTGCTTCCTGTAAGCCTCGTATGACTCTGGCAGTTCGCATTGGCACTGTCGACATTAAGACAAACATTTCAGCTCAATTGATATGGTCAGCACAATTATCAAACAGACTATGCAGAAGAAATTGTTTTTTCTCATGTCGAGAGTCCCTTGCTCCTGATTTTCATTTCAGAAGAAAGTGGTAGTAAGTAATACCTCGACGTCGTTCAGGAAGATAAACTTCCAGCCATGGAGATGCGCCCGAACTGCAATGTCCATATCCTCCACTGTTGTCCGTTCCATCCACCCGCCGGACTCCTCCAACGCCTTAATCCTCCACACGCCGGCGGTGCCATTGAACCCAAAGAAGTTTAAGAACACACCATTCACCTGTTGTTCCACCTCAAAGTGGAAGCAAAGATTGATGTTCTGCAACCGAGTCAATAAGTTCTCATCCTTGTTCACAAACGACCATCTCGCTTGCACCAGCCCCAATTCATCGTTGTCCTAAAAACAGCCCACAATTGACAAATCAGAACCGGAAGCATAAACCATAGACGATTGATAATGATAACAATATAAGTAGTACAAACATTCCCCTGAATCTACCTTGAAATGTGGCACAGTGCGCTTTAAAAAGTCGGGGTTTGGTTGGAAGTCAGCGTCAAAGATGGCAACAAATTCGTAATCCTTCACGTAGCTGCAGCCCATGGCTGACTTGAGGTTCCCGGCCTTGTACCCATCCCTGAGCACGCGGTGCCGGTACAGAATCCGAGCCCCGGTCTGCTGCCACTTCGCGACCTCCTCTCTGATGAGCGACTGCGTCGTCGGGTCGTCGGAGTCGTCCAAAACCTGAACCAAGAAGTTGGACCTCGGCCAATCGAGGTTGCAAACGGCCGCAATTGATTGCTGATACACCTGCACGACGAACAGATGGTTGGTTACGAGGTTGCGAATTTGGGAGAAATTAATGGTGCGAGTTTTAGAGCGACACTGACCTCTTTCTCGTTGCACATTGGTATCTGGACGAGCACCATGGGGTAGTATCCGGCGTCGGGGTCCTCGGCGTCCGGCAGCGCCGGGGACTTGAGCCTGGGCTTGATGCGCTTCACGGTGATGTAGAAGCTGCCGAGGCACTGGACGAGGCGGTCGGCGCTCTGGATGAGGAAGAGCACGACACAGGCGTCGGTGAGGAACTGGAGCAGCGGCGCGAGGTAGGCGGCGCGGAGGCGCAGCCAGGAGCCGTAGAGCGACTCGACGCCGATAATGGGGAGGGCCAGGGCGGAGGCGGCGAGGTCCCAGCCGCTGAAGTGCGCGGCCAGCTCGACCGCGAGGAGGAGCACGGAGAGGACGAGGAAGGCCCTAATGAAGCCATAGAAACGGGAGCGGAGCACGGGGCTCTCGCCCTCCGAGCCGGGCGCGCCGGCGTCGGCATCGGTGCGGCCGTCGGCCACCCTGCGGCGCGCGGCGGCGCCGAGCGCGACGGCCGCGGAGGCGAGCGAGGCGAGGCAGCCGGCGGCGCGGTGCGCCTTGAGGAGCAGCACCCAGGTGATCTGCTTGGCGTTCTTCCCGCGGCCGCCCTTACTGCGGCGGGGGCGGGCGCCGGCGCCGGAGACGAGGAAATCCTCGTCGTCGGCGTCCTCCGGGGAGATCTCGGAGATGGACCAGTTGGGGTTCTCCATCTTGACCACCACCGGCGTGCCCCGGTAGGCGTCGGCGCCGGCCCTAGCGCCCCATAAGCCGGTCCACGGCGCCATGAATGGCCGGTCCGAGAACCCAACCCCCGCCCTCCCTCCGGCCAAGGGCCTGGACCTTTCGTTTCCCCGCCCCCAAATTAGGCGCCCACACTACCACACACTATTCCTGGCCGCGGGCGCCCCTTCCTTCCTCCTTTTCAGCCCTCCGACTCCGACTCCACCACCGCCGCAGCACCAATCTATCTCCAAACTCCACTGTGCGAGTGCGCAGCTCACTCCACTGCCATTTGATTTTAAGGGTGTGTTTGGTAGCATTCCCAACCTAGCATGGTTGTTCTCCTCTAATACATGCTGAGGGTAGACATGCTGAGTACATGCATTTGCTGTTGTTTGGTAGCGGTGTATGTGCTGAGACATGTTAAGCTGAGACTCTGTTTGGCAGCTTGCATCTGCTTAGACATATCGGTCGGTATTGTAGCAACCGGTATTTTCAAATAAGTGAACAAAACATTTGAAAAATGTCAACAATTTTTTGAAACACGGAAAAAATAACATTTTTTGAAATTCTAAAGATTTTTTAAAAAAAATAATTTTTTGATATTTTAAAAATTTAAACAAAATTTGAAAATCTGAACATTTTTTGAAAAATCAAAAAATTTAAATATCCAAACATTTTTTGAAAATTTATACAAAATTTGAAATTCTAAACATTTTTTGAAAAAAATTATAAATTTTTAAAATCTGGACATTTTTTGAAAATTTTAACAAATTTTGAAAATCTGAACAATTTTTGGTACTCTGAACATTTTCTGAAAATTAAATTATTTTTTAGAAATTTTGAACATTTTTTAAACACGTTGTCGCTCGCTTCGCTCATGCATGCTGACCAGCGAACGGCTGTTGGAATGTTTTCTCTTCGTGCATGCTAAGAGGGTATTTGGGCTGAGCTCGTTCATGCTAAGAGGCCCCGTGCAGGCTACCAAACACCCAAAAGTGGGTCGAGGAGGGAACTGTTGAGCTCATGCACCCTCCATGCACTCTACCAAACACACCCTAAGAGGAGGGGGAGGGGGGAGGGCGGCGGGCAGAGGACGAGGACGAGGACGGGCTGGGAACAGCTCAACGCGTCTGGAGAGAGATCGGCCGTGGGGGCAAATATTTTAGGGCGCTTCCTTTGTCTTTCCCTGCGTTAATTCCCTTTTACTTCGCCGCATGTCCTTTTTTTCTAATTTACTTTCCTTTTGTACTTCTGCTGCTGCTGCTACGGGAGATAATTACGGTGAGAAATTCACGCGTTTCCTGTGGTTCAGTTCTGGGGTGGGATCCATCATGCAATTGCATGGTAGTACCGCGGCTTTACACTTTGGTCCGTGCTTTGGAATAAAAAAAGTCTATGCATGTTTTACCCTTTTATTTTCTTGTCCGTAAAGTCTTATCATCCATTATGCTCAGTTCTTTATTCAGTCTCAGTAGTAACCAAAGATTTTTTTTTTGAACGTTTTCAAGTAACTTCTGTGGGTAAACTACTAAACTTGGGTTGAATTTGGATTTGGTCACTCATGGCGAAAAGATGGCAGCGACTGCATTTGCTCGTTTCCCTCCCCCCCCCCCCCCCCCCCCCTCTCTCTCTGACACGGAGGAACAGTATGAGGGTGACGCAGTGTGCTTTCCGGGCACAAGGTTTCCCACATCTGCCAAGAACGTCCCTCCAGCATTTCATTTTCTGAGAATGATCCCTGTGTAACATTATGCTGGGTCTGCCCGCAAAAAGCATTCCTCCGGATCACAACCTAGGCATCTTCAAAGCGGACCTTCAAATCGTCCGCAAACGTCCGGATCGAGCTGTTCGGATGCAGCATGCCATTTAACGTTGTCCCGCATACGTCCGCGGACGCATCCACATGTCCGTTTTCCCGTAAACCGGAAGCAAAACAGGGGGCTTTGCAAGAGTTAACCTCCGCCACGTAGATCTTCGTCACACCTAGCCCACTCGAAACAACACCCAGAGCTCGCGTATCCGTCCCTTCCCCCTTCCTTTGCATCTGCTTCCTCCATTAACGAAGCCGCCATTGTACACCCCCCCCTCCCCACACACACACAAGCCCTCGACGGGCCTCCGCTGCTCCACCCAGTCACCAAGCTCACTTTGCCTACGTCGCCAGTTCACCTCTCGTTTGTCCGCCGCGCAAATACCATCCGCCCCTGCGACTCGATGCCGTCCATTTGGGCCATCATGCCCGACAAATGTTTGTGAAATGCCCATGCTAAAGTTTTGACATTTTTTTCTTTCTTCATAGAAGTACTGGATTCGAACATGGAGTACTTGTACGAGAACTACGTTGAGTCGTCCTACGAGGATGAGTACATGGATGAAACGGAGTGATGCGAGCGGTCTTTGCAGACGTGGAGCATGAGGAAGAACATGTTCCCAATTTCAAGGCATCGACCAAGGGTCATCGAGTGCTGAATCGGAACAGGGCACGGGGACATTTAACGTTGATGGACGACTACTTTGCCCCCCATGCCCTATTCGCAGACAATTTTTGTCGACACTTTTTGATGCGGGAAAATGTCTTTGATGGTATACAATAGCGTCCGGGCTATAATGACTACTTCATCTCGATGGAGGATGTAGGAAGAATTTGATTCTTTGGTTACCCGAAGTGCACTGCTGCATTCATATGCTTGCACATGGCACGACTGCAGATTCCTGGGACGAGTACCTCGGATGCCTGACAGCACATGCGCAATCGCCATGGCTAGATTTGCTACTGCGGTGATCGAGGTTTTTGGACCTTAGTACCTGAGAGAACCAACTATCGCATACACCGAAAGGGTCATGCACCCTTGGAAGCAAGGGACTACCGATGTATGCTCGGATCTCTTAACTGCATGCACTGGAGATGAAAGAACTGTCCATATGCTCCACAAAAAGCAATAGTAGGCCCATGTTAAAAAATGGTCCCTCTGTAACATTTTGTTGGGTCAAAATCTTCTTTATATTTATTCGGGGTCAACTCAGAGAAAAATTCAATTGATGTGGCTGCCAAATAATAGTATTAAATAATATGCACCGGAGATGAAAGAACTGTCCATATGCTCCACAAAGGCAATATTATGCCATGTTAAAAAATGGTCCCTGTGTAACATTATGCTGGGTCAAAATCTTCTAGATATTTTTTTAGGATCAACTCTGAGAAAATTGCAATTGACGCCCCTGCCAAATAATAGTACGCCCTCCAATCCACATTAATTGTCGTCGATATGTACTAAATCAACGACAAATAATATGGATGGAGGATGGGGTGGGGTGTACGTATATTCATATTAATTTCTTCATTATTTTAGTAACAACCCATACATGTATAAATATGTTGGTAATTCGTATACATGCACAAGGAATTAAGGAGCCCATACTATAAATCTGCAATATTATTGCATATATTTGCTATCAAAAGACATGTGTACTTTTGGTGACTATACATATAGAAAATATTTAAAAACTTTTTTACATTAATATGGAAAATGTGTGTTCGATACAACACACCATCTCAAAATCTCAATCTTTGTCAAAGTTTCACTTGCATGCCTCTACGAACAATGTATGTTCGAAACAACACAAACTAGCACATGTCTCGGCGAACAACAACAGTTAGAGCAATGGAGGTCACTTTATTTTAGTCACGTGGGACATCTACAAGCAATGTCTCAAACACTCTTTAGCAACAACAATAACAACCTAACACTGAGTTGCGAGCTTCGTATTTGATGATGATATATATTCGGATGTAAAATATGAGAGTGAACCCCTTTGATGGAAATGCGCATGTGGATCTCTAGGGTTCTTCACATGTTTATTTGGAAAACAGGCCACATGGTACTCCCTCTGTTTCTTTTTACTTTGCATGTAAAATTTGGTCAAAGTCAAACTAAACAAAGTTTGACCAAATTTATATCAAAAAATATCAACATCTACAATACAAAAGTTATATGGTATGAAAGTTAATTTCATGATGCATCTAATAATATTGATTTCATATTGTGAATATTGATATTTTTTTCCTATAAAGTTGGTCAAACTTTACAAAGTTTGATCTTGACCAAATTTTATATGCAATCTTAAAAGAAATGGAGGGAGTAATTATCAAATTATTCTAGATTGATAACTGCTACACGTACGGTGATTATAATACTCAACTGTGCACTACTCGGAAATATGTAACTAAATGCAGGTCCTTTCGATGTGCAAGGACATTTTTTTGTAAAAAAAAAATCTAAAAAAAATGATGGAAGAAGATCTCAATTTATGTTGTAAATGTTGGAAATATGAGCACCTTTTCGATTAGACTAATTCACGAGTAAACAGTAAGCATGGCAATCATGATATGCATCTCATACCGATACCTAAGCATGCTAGCACATACAGTACATAGAATCGAAACATCTATGAGCACGACATATACGGCTAGCACAAGAACGATTAAATGAGGGATGAACAGATCATACCCTCCGGTTGGCCAAGCCAACGCGGCGGCGGCGGCAGAAGCCTCGGCGTCGTCCGTGGCCTTCTTCTTGGCGGCGGCGTCTTCGACCATGGTGTCGATGCAGGGGAAGTAGTGGAAGCATAGGAGGACGAAGACGGCGGAGATGGAGACGGATCGGGAGCAGCGTGTCGAGACGCTCCCTAAAAACCTTATTGTCGTTCTCCCGGGTAGGATCTCGAATGACAGGGTTTCGGAGGCACCTGCTCTCCCGACCACCCGTGCACGCGGTCGTCGGGATGGGATCGCCGGAAGCAGCATAGAGAGAGGAACAGTAGATGACGGCTAGGGTTGTGCGGGAGGGAGTGAGTGAACTGAGTTAGGGTTCACTCCACAGGCCAGTGCCTCCTTATATAGGTCATCAGGTAGATGGGTCTGGGCCAAGGCCCACGACCGAGTCCGCGAATAGCCCATGGTCCAACGTCTCGGACAGTGGCACTTCCGTTAGCGACTCGTTAATTAATCAACAATTTAATTAACCATTCCTGAACAACAAAAATAAGGCTCGGCTTGGCTCATTCCCGCAACTCGCAGCGCACGCGCGCGTCGTGACAAGGCGAGGCGGGCGGCGGACGAGGAGGAGCGCGCGCGTACAGCTCCTCTTCCCAAGCTCCCAATGGCATGTGGTAGAGCAGCCCTTATAAAGGGGTCTCGCTCTTCTTACTGTAGCAGTATGGTACTAAACTTCCCACCACTTGCCATGCACCTAAATGGGCCTTAGAGATTAACCAGGGATTATTTTCTTATATGGGCCTAAGCCCATCCATAATCCAACAATCCCCCACCAGATCTCAAGGCACATAAGTTTGTCAACTGTTCCAAACAATGTTTGATATACCAGAATTTTCAGTGGAGATTGTTAAGTTGAACTTCCACCTAGAGCAACAGGATTAGACTTCTTCACAACTGAACAATGGACTATGCCTTGAATTGTCAGTTTAGCGTGCAGAAGTTTCGCCTATTGTTAGCTGATACGAGGCTGCCGAAGGCTAAACCCCACGGGTGGAGCTTATTAGTCATACTCCTTACCTTCTCATGAGCTTCTATAGATTACCCAATCTCATAGACTGTGACCAGCAGTCGGGCTCACATAGGTGTGTTCCTCCAAAGAATGCTCTGTAGGATAGCATCTTGCTTATACAAGCATTGTGTCGGTGGTAAAACCGGCAGACCTCGGGGTAGGGGGTCCCGATCTGTGGATCTCGGATCGGTGGTAACAGGGACGAAGGAGACAGTATTTACCCAGGTTCGGGCCCTCTCGAAGAGGTAATACCCTACGTCCTGCTTTGATTGTATTGATGATGATGTATCGAGTACAAGCTTGATCTACCTCGAGATCGTAAGGGAAGATCTAACCCTAGGGCTAGGTGAATGGTAATTGTGATTGGGTTCCCTCTACGGGCTAAACCCTCTGGCTTATATACACGCCAGGTAGGGCATCTAGGGTTACATAGTCGGCATCCAGGGATGTGTATGGAGGCGGTAGGAGATGTCTTGGAGTATACGCCAAGTCTTCGGTAGGTGCGGTCTTGATCACGTCTAGACGTGTGGCTTCCGGAGTCCATCCGAATGAGAGATGAGGGCCTACAGGCCCAGCTCGAGGACTATGGGCCGACTAGGTTGGCACCCCTAGTCCAGGACACCGTCACTAGCCCCCGAACTGGTCTTCTATGCCGAGGACGACCTCTTCGATTTTAACAACTTCGGATCCGAAGTTCTTGTCTCGACAGACGAGTTCTTCCTTTTCTGTTGATACTTTTCTTTATTTGAAGCCGCCATGGACCACTCCTCGAAGGAGTGGCATCCCTTGAACAGGATCCAACCAAACCCGCTCCGCGTCCGAAGACGTTGGGTTACTTAGCCTTGAAGGCCAGCCACATAGGTGTGAACAGTGCTTCTAGCCTGACAATTTTATCGAAGCGGCACTACCCACGACCGGGCGGGCAGTTACTGCTCACTCGAATCGCGGCCCGAGGCAATCCTCTTATTGGCACGTCCCATCGAAACGGAGATCGTGCCCGTTTTCTAAGGGATATCCTTAAGATTTTGTTTCTCCCTATACGCATAACGGCATCTTTTTACGGGTAATGGCGATTTCAACGGCGCGGCCGGAGGGACTCTTGGCCTTTTTATCAGCCTATATAAGAGCAAAGGGCTAGCGACGGGAAAAGTACGCTCCCCTTCCTTCCTGCCTGCTGCCTCTCGAGCTCCAGCGCTCAGGTCCAATCTCGAACTCATCTTGCTCCCTCGGCGCTTCTCCACCTCCATCCCCCGCAATAGCGGAGAACACCCTCAAGGGACACTGGGCCAGCTCCTCCGTTACGGAGGGCACCATCTTGGAGCTGCGCAGCGCGGGGTACATCCCCACTGAGGTCAGCACTCGCATGCCGGATCCGCACCAGCGAATACCCGCTCCCCTCCCAAGCCCTTGACGGGCCTCCGCTGCTCCACCCAGTCACCATGCTCGCTTTGCCTACGTCGCCAGTTCATCTCTCGTTCGTCCGCCGTGAAAGTACCATCCCCCCTGCGGATGCCGTCCGTTAGGCCACCATGCCCGGCAAATGTTTGGTGAAATGCCCATCCTGAACTTTTGAGATTTTTCTTCCTTCTTTGAAGTACTGGATTCAGACATGGAGTACTTGTACGAGAACTACGCTGAGTCGTCCAATGAGGACGAGGACGAGGACGAGTACGCGGATGAAACGGCGATGATGCGAGCGGTCTTTGCAGACGTGGAGCATGAGGAAGAGCATGTTCTCAATTTCAACGCATCGACCAAGCGTCATTGAGTGCTGTATCGGAACAGGGCACGGGGGGCGTTTAACGTTGATGGATGACTACTTTGCCCCCGATGCGTGATGCAGCACAGTAGAGATAAGTATTTCCCTCAGTTATGAAACCAAGGTTATTGAACCAGTAGGAGAATCACACAACACCTCGTTAGCAGCACCTGCACACAAACAACAAATCCTTGCACTCAACGCAAACGAGGGGTTGTCAATCCCTCGGCGGTCAATTGCAAGATTAAATTGTATATGACAGATAGATAGATTAAAACAAAAATACAAAATAAAATAAATAAAAGAAAATGGCAGCAATATTTTTAGGGTTTTAGTAATATGATTTAGATAGACCCGGGGGCCATAGTTTTCACTAGAGGCTTCTCTCGAGAAAATAGCATACGGTGGGTAGAAAAATTACTGTTGGGTAATTGATAAAAAAGCAAATAATCATGACGATATCCAAGGCAATGATCATGTATATAGGCATCACGTCCGAGACAAGTAGACCGACTCCTGCCTGCATATACTACTATTACTCCACACATCGACCGCTATCCAGCATGCATCTAATGTATTAAGTCCATAAAGAACGGAGTAACGCCTTAAGAACGATGACATGATGTAAACAAGATAAACTCACGTATGAATAAACTCCATCTTTTTACCCTTAATAGCAACGATACATACGTGTCATGTCCCTTTCTATCACTGGGATTGAGCACCGCAAGATCGAACCCATTACAAAGCACCTCTTCCCATGGCAAGATAAATCAATCTAGTTGGCCAAACCAAATCAATAGATCGGAGAATAAATACGAAGCTATAATAATCATGCATAAAAGAGATCAGAGAAGACTCAAATAATATTCATGGATAATCTGATCATAAACTCACAATTCATCGGATCCCAACAAACACACCGCAAAAAGTGATTACATCGGATAAAACTCGAAGAACATCGAGAAGAACATTGTATTGAAGATCAAAAAGAGAGAAGAAGCCATCTAGATACTAACTATGGACCCGAAGGTCTGTGGTAAACTACTCACGCATCATCGGAAGGGCAGCAAGGTTGATGTAGAGCCCCTCCGTGATCGATTCCCCCTCCGGCGGAGTACCGAAGAAGGCCTCCAGATGGGATCTCTCGGGAACAGAAACTTGCGGCGGCGGAAAAAGTATTTCGTGGACTCCCCTGAGGGTTTCTGATTTTTCCTGAATTTATAGTGGTGGAATTAGGTCAAACGGAGTTGGGGTGGGCCCACGAGGCACCATGGCGCGCCTGCCCCCCCAGGCGCGCCCTGGTGGCTCGTGGCCACCTCCTATGGCGTCTGGTCTTCTCCCGAAGCTTCTAGTGTTTATCTTGTCCAGAAAAAAATCTCCAAAAAGTTTCGTGGCGTTTGGACTTCGTTTGGTATTGATTTTCTGTAAAACAAAAACAGGGCAGAAAACAGCAACTGGCACTGGGCACTAAGTTAATAGGTTAGTCTCCAAAAATAATATATAATTGCTGTAAATACATATAAAAACATCCAAGATTGATAATATAACAGCATGGAACAATAAAAAATTATAGATACGTTGGAGGCGTATCAATGCGCTATTCGCAGACAATTTTTGTCGACGCTTTTTGATGCGGGAAAATTTCTTCGACGGTATACAATAGCATCCGTGCCTATAATGACTACTTCATCTCGAAGAAGGACGTAGGAAGAATTTGATTCTTTGGTAACCCGAAGTGCACTGCTGCATTCAGATGCTTGCACACGGCATGACTGCAGATTTCTGGGACGAGTACCTCGGATGCCTGATAGCACATGCGCAGTCGCCATGGCCAGATTTGCTATTGCGGTGGTCGAGGTTTTGGGACCTTAGGACCTGAGACAACCAACTATCGCATACACGAAAGGGTCATGGCACTCTTGGAAGCAAGGGGCTAGCCTGGTATGCTCGGATCTCTTAACTGCATGCACTGGAGATGAAAGAACTGTCCATATGCTCCACGGAGGCAATATTAGGCCCATGTTAAAAAATGGTCCATGTGTAATATTTTGTTGGGTCAAAATCTTCTTTATATTTATTCGGGGTCAACTCAGAGAAAAATTCAATTGATGTCGCTGCCAAATAATAGTACACCCTCCAATCCATATCAATTGTCATCGATATGTACTAAAAAATATGCACCGAAGATGAAAGAACTGTCCATATGCTCCACAAAGGCAATATTATGCCATGTTAAAAAATGGTCCTTGTGTAACATTATGCTCGGTCAAAATCTTCTTTATATTTTTTCGGGGTCAACTCTGGGAGAATTGCAATTGACGCCGCTGCCAAATAATAGTACGCCCTCCAATCCCATATTAATTGTCGGTGATATGTACTAAATCAACGAGAAATAATATGGATGGGAGTGGGGGGGGGGAGTGTATGTATATTCATATTTATTTCTTCATTATTTTAGTAACAACCCATACATGTATAAAGAATAAAATATGGAAATATATGTTGGTAATACTTATACATGCAAAAGGAATTAAGGAGCCCATACTATAAATCTGCACTATTATTGCATATATTTGCTATCAAGGACATGTGTACTTTTGGTGACTATGCATATAGAAAGTATTAAAAAAATTACATTAATATGGAAAATGTGCGTTCGATACAACCTTTAGATGTGCAAGGACATTTTTTTTGTAAAAAAAGAAGATCTGAAAAAAATGATGGAAGAATATCTCAATTTATGTTGTAAATTTGTGCGCCACTGCCAAAGTTGATAAATGCAGGCATATTGGTGCCAAACACCAACTTAGGTCCACATCGTGAGCACTTGTCCCTCCCGTATCCTGTAGTAAATGACGGTGATCCTCTTTGGAACCACATTGAAATCTACTCTCTCCATAGAAATCTACCACTCGTTAGAGCGGCCTGCTTAAAACAAAGTAGTACTCGTATCTTCACAGGATTCCCTAGAACTCCACACAACCGTACGTGAATGAAGAAGAAAAAAAACAACCGTCTGCCTGGTTACCGACACGGTAATTAGCCGGGTCTGCGAGGTCGCTCCAGCGAAATGGAGCCAGCCAGGACCCAGCTTATTATCATCTCTCGTGTCATCCCGTGAACAGCGACAGCCCCCGCGGTCTCGAGCTGCGCGACGTCGCCGATCCGACGGCGGGGACCGGGACCGACGTCGGCCCTTTCAAACAGGGCCGTCCGATGCCCCTGCCTCTCTTTTCCCTGTCCGCGTCGTACGTAGCCCACACCGGTAAAGAAAGCGACACCGAAGCAAAGGAAAAAGGCGGTGGTAGTAAAAGGCAAAGCGTAACACAGCGCGGGGCGTGTGCCCCACCCCGCGCCGCAGAGACGGGACCCGCACGGGACTCCGGCGGTCGGCGGCCCCACCCCCACGAGAACGAAGCCGGAGCTCGAAAAGCGGGGCACGCTCCCCGTATCTTCCGCCGCGCCGCCTCCTTCCCCCGGCGATCTCCCCGTCGAGCTCATCCCCTCCGTCGCCGGGCGGCTCCCGTCCCCGATCGCTGCCCATCCGTGATTTTACGTGACGAGCGGGCGGATAACGGATTGGGGCGTCACCGAGCGCTGCGCGCGCGTTGGGTTCGGAAGAGCAAGCCAGCACGCGCGCGTATGCGTGTGCCAATCAATGCCGCCATCAATGGGCGGCCTAGCTGGGGTGGCCGGGTGGGTGCATCGCCTCGGCGGAGCTTGCACGGCACGACAGTGAAAGCTCCCGTGTCCGTGTAGCTCTGGCGCGCCCTTGATGTGGTGCCAGGACAGGGAGGCCATGGCCATGGACCGCCCCCCGTACGTACGTGCGTGTGCCCATTAACGCGCCACTGGGATCGGGGACAGACATACATGCTCCACAGTCCACATGGACATGTGCGTATGTGCTCGCGCGCGCGGAGGAAGGTGGTAAAAACTACCGCAAATGATGCTGCTTTGCCTGCTTGTTCCGAAGGCCCGTATGGAAAGGAGCTCGATCTGTTGCCGTCTTGCTCCAGGTAGCCATGATGCTCCATGTACCGCTCCTGTCGTCTTAGCATGGCCAACAGCAACTGTCGACGGCTCTTCTCTTCTGGTAGCTTAACGGCTACGAAACACGTGTTTGACTGACTGCGTGCTGGTGTTCAGATAGTATATAATCTTAGACTCGGTCAGGAGTCATGGCTTGACTGACAGGTGGATCCAAGGAGAGTTCGATTCAATTGCACAGCCCAAACGTCAACGGCTACTACGAGTTCTCCAAGCGTGTCGGCCATGATGAGTTCCTTTGGCTTCTCTGGTACTTTTGTGATGAAAGCGTTTTCATCCCCTCGCAGTGTATCTTATGAACCTGCGGATCCAAGGCCACTACAGGACGCTTTACACCTATATATACTGACTGAACATAGTGATGATTCAGCGGCTCGTTTTGTCTCTGTAGCGGTAACATGGTCGCACGTTAGCCCACAAAGTGAAAATAATACTCGTACTGTACGTACATGTCTACATGTGCCTAGGCCTAGCTAGGTGAGTGGGTGGCAGGATTCAAAGAGGCATGGAGCAAAATGCTGCAAATCACAATATCTTTTACCGTTGAACTGCCTGTCGTTTCCTGTTCGATCTCAGCCGCTGTTTGGTTTGTGTTCGGTACTTTTTTTTTTTTTGACATGGAACTATCTGTATTCCATTAACCAACAGGCGCAGCTACATCGCTGGCCAACAAGTCACGTACAAAAGTAGGGGCTTCCCCCGGCCATACGGCTTGGGGGTCTGCGTTCAGCTTCGCACCAAAAGATGCAAGTGCATCAACAATCTTATTACAGGTTCTGGGACAGTGCATAAACTTAAAAGAAGAGAAATTCAGACTAAGAAAAGCTTTAATCTGTCGGAACAGTGCTCCATTGGGAGAGAGGTCGTAGCCCTGTCTGGTTACCGCCTGAACAAGTTCACAGGAATCCGTCTCGACCACAATGTTTGTCATGCCCCATCCTTGCGCCGCCGTAATAGCGTGTAAGCATGCTTCCGCTTCCGCCTGAAGCGAGTCTTGCAAGTAATTGAGCTTGCCCGCCCCCGAGCCGACAGCTTCCCCGGCCTTGTCGCGAATCACAAAACCCCAACCTCCAGCACGCTCATTCAGCAAAAAACTCCCGTCTGTGTTAATCTTGAGTGTGTCATCTATTGGAGGTTCCCACCTCTGCACCTGAACTAGCCTCTCCCTTGGAGTCTTAAGGCAAAAAGTCTCAAAATCATTTACCATTCTTCTAGTTTGGAACTGCACAGCGCTGATGTTCAGCTTCATGTTCTCTGCATTTATCTTGTTTCTTGTCGTCCACCAAGTCCATAGTAAAGTGATGCATGTCATGGCCTTCTTTTTCTCCCATTTCAGTAGCCGGTTCAAAAATTCTTTGGGGCCAACACAAGCTAGGAGCATTTGGCGTTCATTATCCATGTCCAGACCTGCCCATACTTTGCGTACCTCCTTACACTTCAGAAACAAATGAGTCCCATCTTCATCAAAACGGTGACAAACTGGGCAAAGGGCATCAGTCTCAATCCCTCTACATTTGATGCCGAGCAATGTTGGCAAACTGTTATGTGCGATGCGCCATAAAAATTGTTTCGCCGCCGCCGTACACGGAGCCTTCCAGATATCATTCCAATGAAAACTTTGTGTTCGGTACTGCTG
Source organism: Elymus sibiricus (assembly GCA_039707655.1). Taxonomy (NCBI): domain Eukaryota; kingdom Viridiplantae; phylum Streptophyta; class Magnoliopsida; order Poales; family Poaceae; genus Elymus; species Elymus sibiricus. The sequence goes on from CM077672.1 coordinate 396,633,641, forward strand.
CTACTATTCCGGCATGGTGGCACACATACTGGCATGTAGCTGGAAGCCCGGAACGACCCCCATGCGTCAAAGGTCAAAGTGCCACGCGCCGGTGGTGCTTCGGGGCAAAATGGACAAAACTAACCTCGAGGCGCAACTATTTCACAAACTAAACCGTAGGCTAAACAAATTCATCCAGCAAACCCTTTTGTGTAGCGCCCGACAGGTCGGCGCTGCACTACACTGAGTAGCGCCTGACTGACAGGCGCTACACTCCTGGCCAGCGTGGCACCCCGGGGCCCCACTCCCGGTTGTGCAGCGCCTAGCTGAAAGGATTTGCACTACATTGTGCAGCGCCTAACTGAAAGGAGCTGCACTATCTTATATTAAAACCGTTGTAACTTTTAATCCGTGCATCCGATGAAAACGTGCCTTATATGAATGTTGTGCTTTTTTATGTGTTCTACGCAATGGTGGCATTTTCATCTATGTTAGGATCAATTTGCTTGATGAAAACTTTGTTGCAAAAGTGCATCATAATATAACTGACAAAATCCATTAAAACTTACAAACTTGGCATGATGATAGCCATTGACCTATAGCTCTTATGCATTTGCATCCTACATGAGTTTTGCACTACATAATGTGTACTTTCACGCCATGCCTATGCTTGCCATGTTAATCATATTTAACATGTTCATTTCTTGCATCTAAGTGACTAACATGATATAAATGAACTTCTGTTACAGAAAGTTGCATTTTGTAAGATCCATAGTAATTAATCCTGGCATCATATGAATATGATCTAATTATGAAAGTTGGAAAATTTAATATCTACTTGAAGTCCATGTCATTTTCATACCCACTAAATATTTGCATCACTATGTTTTGAGACACTAAAGTACCTAAGGCAATGTTCTGCCAGATTGACACTAGTTAATTTCACCAAGCCACTGGATGTGAACAGAACTTTGCATTTTGTAAAGATATATACTTATATACTCTTAAAATTTAGATGTCCGGTGGCACCGGATTTCCGGTAGACGTCGGACGTCCGGTGGCTGGGACTTGTCGGACGTCCGGTGGTCGTCGGTCGTCCGGCCACTGTAGCGTCTTCGGCTACGGTTCTTTTGGCTGGGTCTTCCGCATCAGGTACGGGATGTCGGGTCGGTGTCGGACGTCCGGTGGTTGTAGCTTGCAGGAGCTCCGTTTCTTCCGTCTTCGCTTTCATGCTTCTCTCGCGGACGGTGTAGGCGTTCCTTGGCACTTGCACTCCTCGTTGTCGTTCGTGAAACAACGACAATACCTATGCATGCACACGAGAGGAGTGTCAAGTAGTATACCATCCTCAAAGGGGTCAAGTGAACACGCGTAAAGGAGATGATTCACCTTTGTGTATGCGAAGTAGATGTCGCATGTGCCACTTGCCAAACAGACTCTTGACATGGTGATGTCCGTAGGATGCTCCGCATCATTATAGGTGCTAAATTTTAAGAGTATATAAGTATATATATTTACAAAATGCAAAGTTCTGTTGACATCCATGAACTTCGTGAAATTAGAAGTGTCAATCTGGCAGAACATTGCCTTAGGTACTTTAGTGTCTCAAAACATAGTGATGCAAATATTTAGTGGGTATGAAAATGACATGGACTTAAAGTAGACATAAATTTTTCCAACTTTCATAATTATATCATATTCATATGATGCTAGGATCAATTACTATGGATCATACAAAATGCAACTTTCTGTAACAGAAGTTCATTTATATCATGTTAGTCACTTAGATGCAAGAAATGAACATGTTAAAGATGATTAACATGGCAAGCATAGGCATGGCATGAAAGTACACATTATGTAGTGCAAAACTCATGTAGGATGCAAATGCATAAGAGCTATAGGTCAATGGCTATCATCATGCCAAGTTTATAAGTTTTAACAGATTATGTATGTTATATTATGATGCGCTTTTGCAACAGAGTTTTCATCAAGCAAATTGATCCTAACATAGATGAAAATGTCACCATTGCGTAGAACACAGAAAAATGCACAACATTCATATAAGGCACGTTTTTATTGGATGCACGGATTATAAGTTACAACGGTTTTAATATAAGGTAGTGCAACTCCTTTCAGTTAGGCGCTGCACAATGTAGTGCAGCTCCTTTCAGCTAGGCGCTGCACAACCAGGAGTGGGGCCCCGGGGTGCCACGCTGGCCAGGAGTGTAGCGCATGTCGGTCAGGCGCTACTCAGTGTAGTGCAGCGCCGACCTGTCGGGCGCTACACGAAAGGGTTAGCTGGGTGAATTTGTTTCGCCTACGGTTTAGTTTGTGAAATAGTAGCGCCTCGAGGTCAGTTTTGTCCATTTTGCCGTGCTTCGGCGAGTTCTTGTGTCGTGTAGCAAGTGGCGTCTGCTGCTCCGGTTTGGTGGTGGTGTGCTAGAGACGTCGTCCCCGACATAGGTGCTCGGCTCCCTGACGAAAGTCAAGCTCGACTTCGGTCTGAGCTGGTGGCGAACGATGCCTTCGGGTGTGATTTTTCCTTGTTGGAGGCGTCATCAAGGGGATCCGACACCTCTCCCTGCTTCAGGTTCTTGTCTCCCGGTGAAAACTGTGTGCAATGGTGGCGCCTTTGGTGTCATTACTTTGTTGGAAGCATTGCCTTGGAGTCAAGTCCGGTGTCGGGAGCACTTGGTTAGTGGTGGTGCGGTGGATCTGAAGCGGGCAGCGTTTGGATGAGCTTGGAGCCGTGGTGGTGCATCCGTCTGGGGCTGGTCGTTTGGTCAATGGGAGAGCAGCAGAAGCAGCCTTCGGCGACACGTCCGTCGGGGGCCGACGGTGGTGGGCACTTGGAGCACACACGACATGCTTGCTGCGCCAGGCGAGTCATGTTCAGCGTCCTCTCGTGATCGGAGAGGCACATGTTCACTCCTCCTTCGTCGGGCATGTCGTCTCTCTCCGGCGACGGTGATGTCGTCAAACATGCTTGTGGCGGCCTTGTCCAAGACGACCGAGTGGCGCTCTTTTGTCTTTCAGTTCGTGTTGTGTCAGCCTTTTGGCGTCCGTGTATGTCCTGTTGTGCTCGAGCCCTAGCTTTGCTAGGTGCGGTGTGCTCTTTGTAAAGGTTTTAGCTTGGTTTTCCTCAATTAACCGAGCATCGGTTTCTTTACCGCTTCCGCTTAATGAATTGTAGCAGCTCTCCTGCTATCTTTCAAAAAAGTGCCAAGCATCCACGCCACTCGCAGGCGCGCTACTCTCTATGTGCTTTCCTGCGGGTGGTGACTACGCGCTCTCCGTGCATGGCCGCAGTATCAGGATCCAGTGACGACTCCGCGCTCCCTGCATTAGGGCATGTACATTGGTCAGGGCTATCCTAAGACTGCCGCATAGGATAAAAGCCTAAAATGGAGGAGAGAGAATTCATAAGAAAAGACTTGTCTTCTGATATTTAAGAGTTGATCTCTTAGCACAATATGTCTCATCATGTTTTTAAGTATATTAAGACCAAGAGATAAACCATTGTAGACATGTTTTTATTGTCCTCTCTAAATTATATGCAAGTCTTAAGATAAGACTATCTTATCAGTCACTGTATATGCCCTTAGGGTACTGTCCGGAGGCCCGATTGTCCCGATTGTTTTGCTCCTTGCATGAGCGTGACCCCCCACCAATCTACCTACGTGGATGATGGGAATGTGATTGTTTTATTTGTGCCCGTGATGGTGGGAATGTGCCATGAACCACGAATTACGGTATTAATTAGCATATCTGCAAATGGGAGTCGAGCACGTACAGGCCAGGTGACTTCACAAAGCCAGGGCGGCCGTGTCGCATATGCCGGAGTAAAGGAGAAAGGAAGGCGATGGAGAAAGGCGATCGACGAGGCCCGTTATTAGGGACGAGACCGCCGGGGCGACAGCAGCGTGTTGACACACGAACACGTCACCGTGTACCCTCGACGCCGGGGGTGATGCACCGCAGCTCACGTCGAAGGAGGTCCGACCGGCAGCGCGATACGCAGGACAGCCGATAGACGCTTTTGAAGACCCAAAGCCCCGCACACCCGGGAGGGACCCCGTCAGGGAGTGCGGCGGCAATGGGCTGCCCTAGGTCGATTCGCTCGCCCCTAGAGCCTCTGTACTCGCAGCTCTCCAACACGAAGAACGACGAAGAACGAGAGAGAAAAACGATGGAGAGATAAACTGTAGATTGAAAAAGTAGTATATTGATTGTTCGATTGTGTGTTGTTTCAATCGGCCGTCACCCCCAACATATATAAGAGGCGGCTGAACTTTCCGTACAAGCAAAGGATTCATCTAGGCTTTCCTTACAAGAAAATTATATTAATTCACGTCCTAGAGTCCTAGTTCTGGTCCTGCTCGGATTCAGCCTGAATCTGGTCCAATCTCCTGTCTTGCTCCTTGCATGGGCCGTGGAATCTGCACACGACCTCCGATGGAGATGGTCCAAACACGAATTTTGTGCGCTTCGACGAGGCCAATAATCCGTATGTTGATCACTTTTCCAAATAAGGCCATCTTGAATACTCCACGGGGTCATCCTTAATTTCGAGTCGGACTCATTCATATAGCTGACTGGACCATCCGACTCTTGTATCATCTCTGCAGGTCATATACTACGTCGGATGACGATGACTCCAAAAGCAAAGTTGACCGTTTCGACGAGACGAACAACTTTCATGTTGAACACTTTTTGATCTGAGGCCATCTAGATAAGTATTTGAGCCCATATTCAGCATCTCGTCGGACAGTTTTTACTGTTCACGCGCGGCAAGCTTTCCCCGGCAAGGTACTGTTCACGCGGGGGCGAGGGTACTGTTCATGCGCGGCAGCTCCCCCGGCAATGTTACTGTTCACGCGCGGCAAGCTTCCCCCGGCAAGGGTACTGTTCCCCCCGACAAGGTACTGTTCACCCGGCAAGGGTATTGTTCACCCGGCAAGCTTCCCCCGGCAATGGTACTGTTCACGCGCGGCAAGCTTCCCCGGCAGACACTGTTCACGCGACGATGGGCTGTTCACCCGCCAAGTTACTGTTCACGCGCGGCAAAGCCCCCGGCAATGTTACTGTTCACGCGCGCCAAGCTTTTCCCGGCAAGGGTACTGTTCACCCCGGCAAGGTTACTGTTCACCCGGCAAGTTACTGTTCACGCGCGGCAAGCTCCCCGGCAAATGTTACTGTTCACGCGCGACAAGCTTTCCCCGGCAAGGTTACTGTTCACGCGTCAAGCTTTCTGGCTGCACCTTGCGGGCCCTTTTTGAGGCAGTAAACGACCTCGGATGAAAATGTGCCCAAAAGCAATTTTGACCGTTTCGACGAGACGAACAACTTTCATGTTGAACGTTTTTCGATCCGAGGCCATCTTGAATGGCTAATTGCTCACGCATTGCATCAGACACTCGCCAAGACGTGTCTGGTCTCCCGCGTCTTATTTCGCCTCTTGACATGGCTGCATTCAGATAGCTCTAACTTTTGCATACGAACTCGGATTGAGACGATATTTATATGAAAATCGACTGATTCGACGAGACGAAGACAATTCATGTAGAAAGTTTTCTCATATGAGATCATCTTGAGGGCGTAATCAGCCGAATAGTGTTCTGGATACAAAATCCCAGTACTTCGAACACAATTTCGGCTTTCGAGATGAGATCGGATGGCAATGGCCCAAACTTCAAAGTTTCTCCTTGCCGGATCGCCTCCTTGCCGGGCCGTCTCCTTGCCGGATCGCCTCCTTGCCGGACCGTCTCCTGCCGGATCGCCTCCTTGCCGGACCGTCTCCTGCCTCTGTTTGGGTCTTCGGCAAGCACTCAAAACCGGCAAGCTTTTCGCTTGAGTCCACCTTTACTGCATTGTGCATCGTGCCAAAATCAGGTGTCAACACAGCGCATCAAGGGCCATTTAAAATATCCGACGAACATGTGTAGTGCAGTGCAGGGACCGTCCGGTTTTAAAAGCTTTTGCGCGATGTTTGCCAGATCGATCGGTTCTCTTTCGAGTGCTACGCGCGACGGCCGCCAAGTTTGAATCTGTTTTCTATTCTAGCCTAGCTACTCCCCACGAGGCTCGCGGTCGGATTAACGACACCCGGCTATGGTTTCTGGAGCGGATGACAGAAGTTCACAGAGACAAAGGCATATATGTCGGCGAAGTTCAAGTGAGTAAAGAAAGAAGTGGAGTAGTAGTACTCCTACTCTACATCTGTTTTGAAGCACGCACGTTCCTGATCTGAAAACCCACCCCGGATGAGCACTGATGAGTGACGATTATTACTTGAACTCGCAGTGCACATGTTCAAGTATATATATGCAGACAGACGCCCGAGATCCTTTCTGTGTGCTGGGAGATCCTTCTTGTCAAAACTAGCAACTTCCTGTTCCCGGCGCCAGATTAGGCAAGCAAGCGTTGCGAGAACCAGTGAAACGCGCGCGGCATGGGAGTGACCGTGTGATGGTACGCCGGAACTGTCGTGGCTAGCATCCAATCTCGATCGGTAGCCCACGCTGGCGCCCCTGAAGTCGCGGGAATGCGCATGTGAGTGATGTGAGGTCGACCGCAACTCCTAGCTAGTGCTGCATCTTCTTCCTTTTTTTGTGATGATCTTGTCATTGGGCTGGACCATGTTTTGTGGAGCTTTGCCATACGTGCGTACAGTACGCTCCACAACCATGATGATGATGATGCGTCTGGCCGAGCGGCTGGAGGGGCTCGTGTCGTGTGGCACTGGCTTCCGACGGTGCCATGCCTTGTTTGCTGGCGCAACACGGGTGACAAAGTCGACATGTTTCACTCAACTTCTCCTCATGCTTTCAGGGTGGCATGGTATGTGCTTAGACTTACACTAATGTACTGTGACAGTATAATGCTGGAATACCCGACAAACGCTCAAATGAGTAGTAGTAGCACGTACAAGTGGTCACGCTTATGTAGTAATAGTGGCACGTAGCACGTACAAACAACCTTATCTCGCTTTCATTTGTTTAAGAGGGCGGCAGCTGAACCTGTTGAATATATATGATCTGTGTATATTGTGTATTGGGTCCGCCTCCTAGTTCTTGTATAGTTGAGGTCCGTGGCCCACCTTTGTACTCATATATACGTGCCTATGCACGAAGAGCAATACATCGTGCAATTCACATATTCTACATGGTATCAGTTTTTAGGTTACGACCTCGCTTCCGCCTTGCCGCCGCCGCCGCCGCCGCCGCCGCCAACCCAGCCGTCGCCGCCCGCGCCCTTGTCGCGCCCGCTGCCTAAACCTAGCCGCGTCGCCGCTGTAGCTTTCCTAGCTCCCGTCGCCGCTCCTGCCTACTCACCCGCGCGCCGTACGTACTGCTGCTGCCTCCATCTAGCTAGCTTGCACGTACTGCTGCCGCCTCCATCTAGCTAGCTTTCCTAGATCCCATCGCTCGTCGCTAGCCGCCTCGCCCGCTCGTCTGCTTCGCTGCTGCTCATCTTGCTGCCGACCCACCACCGCCACCCGAACCAAACACTACCCCACGTGCCACCCCGAGCCGACCCTAGCCGTCATGTCGTCCGTCACTTCCTCCGCGTCCACCAACTCCAACCCGTTCGCCGACGCGAACCCTCCCGACGTCAACGACATCCGCAACCTGAACATCTACGAGCGGGTGCCGGTTCGTCTCTCCCAGACGGACTCCTCCTACTACGCGTGGAAGACGTACTTCTCCCTCGTGTTTCGGGAGTACCATCTCGTCGACCACGTGGACGGCTCCGTCGACTCCAGCCTCGTCCCCGAGTTCCATGACTGGTCCACCATCGACACCACGATCATCCGGTGGTTCTTCCTCACCATCTCGCCGGACCTCTTTCAGACGGTCGTGCAGGACGGTGATGACGCCTGCGCCGTGTGGACCAAGCTGAACGGGCTCTTCACCGACAACCAACTCCAACGTCGTGTTTTTTTGCAGCAAGAGTTTTTTGGGTGCCACCAGGACAACTCCTCCGTCGACGATTATTGTCGCCGCCTCAAGACTCTCGCTGACGAGCTCCGCGACATTGGCGCGAAGATCGGTGATGATCTCCTCCTCAGCACGCTCACCGCCGGGCTCAACGAGGACTTCGGCAACGCCGCGGCGAACCTCACCCTCATCCCCAACCCGTCCTTCGCCAAGTTCGTTGCGTACCTCCGCTTGGAGGAGCGGCGGATGAAACAGGTGAAGGCACGGGCCATCCACACCGCCCTCGCCGCCGGCACCACCCGCGGCGGGCCCCCGATGCCTCCCGGTGCCCCGGCCGCGCCCCCGCAGCCGCGCCACCCGGCGCCCCAGCAGCCGGGGCTGCTCCCGCTCCCGTACGGGCCGCCCGCACCTCCCGCCCCTCCCGCCGAACGGCGCCGCGGGGGCCGGCGCGGTGGCCGCCGCGGCGGCCAGCAGCAGTCACAGGGCACCGGCTAGCCCCGTCAGCAGCAGCAGCAGTTCCAGGTGCCTCCTCCGTGGGCCTCCGGCTACAACCCGTGGACCGGTGTTGTTCATGCCTACACCATGCCGGTTCCACGGGCTCCTGCACCAACCCTTCCCGTGCCGTGCCCGCCGGCGCACCAGGCGTACTACGCGGCTCCGCAGCCGTACGGAGGATACCCGCCGCCGCAGCTGAGCGGCGCCTACGGTCTCCCCGCGGCCCCGTCGCCGCCCTCGCCGGCCCTGCCACCGGCACCCTGGGATCCGGCGCTCCTCGCCGCGCTGCACACCGCACCTACGCCGAACAACTACACTGGAGGCGGTGATTGGTACATGGACACCGGGGCTACGGCTCACATGTTTGCTCATCCTGGTAACCTTGCCTCCTTCACTCCTGTTTCCACCGACCGCCGCATCATTGTCGGCGATGGTTCCACACTTCCCATCACACACGTCGGGCACGCTTCTTTTCCTTCTAATTCTACACCTTTATCTTTGTCTAACATAGTTGTGTCTCCTGATCTTATTAAGAACCTTGTTTCTGTTAAATGCTTCACTCGTGAAAATCCTGTTACTGTTGAATTTGACGGCATTGGTTTTTGTGTCAAGGACGCTCGAACCAGGATGGTGCTCCACCGATGTGACAGCCCCGACGAGCTCTATCCGGTGCATCCGTCTTCCTCCACCACCGCCGCACCGGTCGCTCTCTCCGTTGGCGTCGATCTCTGGCATGCTCGCTTGGGTCATCCCAACCCCGTCACACTTCGTCATATTCTTAGGAGTTTCAGTTTCAGTTGTAATAAGATGGAGGATCACACTTGTCATGCCTGTCGAGTCGGCAAACATGTTCGTCTGCCGTTTAATAATTCCACCACCATTGCTTCTTTTCCTTTTCAGTTGATTCATAGTGATGTGTGGACCTCTCCAGTTCCTAGTAATTCGGGCTATTTATATTATCTGGTCATTCTTGATGATTATTCTCATTACGTGTGGACTTTTCCTTTGCGCAGAAAGTCGGATGCACTCTCCACCTTGACGGCCTTTTACTCCTATGTCCGCACGCAGTTTGGGCGTCCCATCCTTGCGTTTCAGACGGACAATGGAAAAGAGTTTGACAATCTCGCTTTCCGCACCTTCTTGTCGCATCATGGCACAATTTTCCGCCTCACATGCCCTTACACTTCACAACAGAACGGTCGAGCCGAACGCGTCCTTCACACTCTGAATGACTGCGTTCGCACGCTCCTGTTTCATGCCAACGTGCCGCCTCGTTTCTGGCCGGACGCACTCGCCACTGCATCACTTCTTCTTAACCTTAGACCCTGCCGCCCACGGTGGAACTACGCTCCTCACCATCTTCTCTTTGGTACGCCCCCGTCTTATGACGACTTGCGTATCTTTGGGTGCCTTTGCTATCCCAGCACTGCCGACACTGCTTCTCACAAGCTCGCACCACGATCTGTCGCTTGCATCTTCCTCGGCTACCCTTCTAACTCCAAGGGATATCGGTGCTATGATCCCGTCTCCCACCGTGTGTTCACTTCCCGGCACGTTTACTTTGATGAGCATGTGTTTCCGTTTCAGCAGGTACCCCCGGATGTTCCTCCCGCCACAGGTGACGCGGGCTCCTCGACGCCTCTCCCAGGGCGCTCGCGCGCCTCTCTTGGCCCGCCCCCTGGCTTTGAGGCACGCCCCCCGCATGCGGCGCCTCCTACAACCGCGGCACCGGCGCCCCCGGCGCTGGCCTCCGCGGTGCCCTCGGCGCCCCCGGCTCCCCCGGCGCCCGCGGCCCCCCCGGCGCCCCCGGCGCCTGTGGCCGGTCCAGTCACCCGTGCTTGTACGGGCGTTTTTCGCCCGAGCTCGCGCTACGCCTCGGATGACTACGTCCATGCGGTGTCCACCTCTGCGCCGTCGCCTTTGCCGTCCTCCGTTGGAGCCGCTCTTCGTGACCCGCTCTGGATGGCTGCGATGCAAGAGGAGTTTGACGCCCTGCTGCGCAACCGGACGTGGCAGCTTGTTCCCCGTCCCCGGCACGCCAACGTGATTACTGGGAAGTGGGTCTTTAAACACAAGCTCCGTCCTGATGGTACCCTTGATCGCTATAAAGCGCGTTGGGTCGTTCGTGGCTTCCGACAGCGTGCTGGCATCGACTTCACCGACACCTTCGCTCCGGTCGTCAAGCCCGGTACGATTCGCACGGTTCTCCACCTTGCGGTCTCCCGTGCTTGGCCGGTGCACCAGATGGACGTCTCCAACGCCTTCCTACATGGTCACCTCGAGGAGCAGGTCTTCTGCCAGCAGCCCACCGGGTTTGTTGACCCGGCGCTTCCCGACCACGTGTGCCTGCTTTCACGGTCCTTGTACGGACTCAAGCAGGCTCCGCGCGCTTGGTACCAGCGCATCGCGGCGTTTCTCCACCAGCTTGGGTTCCGCTCTACCCGCTCGGACGCCTCGCTCTTCGTCTATCATCAGGGCTCTGACACGGCCTACTTGCTGCTCTATGTCGACGACATCATCCTGACAGCATGTACGGCTGGTCTCCTCAGTCAGCTCACGGCTCGTCTTCGCGCTGAGTTCGCTATCAAGGACTTGGGTCCTTTGCACTACTTCCTCGGTGTCGAGGTGGTGCGCCGTCCTGATGGCTTCTTCCTTCATCAGCGGAAGTACGCTCACGAGCTCCTGGAGCACGCCGGCATGCTTAACTGCAAGCCCGCCGCTACGCCTGTTGATACGAAGGCCAAGCTTTCTGCCACGGATGGTTCTCCTGCTTCGGATGCTGTTTTCTATCGGTCTATCGTTGGTGCTCTCCAGTACCTCACCCTGACTCGACCGGAGATCCAGTATGCCGTGCAACAGGTGTGTCTTCATATGCATGCTCCTCGAGACGTTCACTGGGCTGCCGTCAAGCGGATTCTCCGCTATATCCGTGGTACTATGGATCTTGGAGTCACGCTTCACGCCTCCGCCGACACCGCCCTCACCGCCTACTCCGATGCAGACTGGGCGGGCTGCCCTGACACTCGTCGCTCCACTTCGGGGTATTGTGTCTACCTTGGACCCTCACTTATCTCGTGGTCGTCCAAGCGGCAGCCTACGGTCTCTCGTTCCAGTGCTGAGGCTGAGTATCGTGCGGTGGCCAACGCCGTCGCCGAGTGTTCGTGGCTTCGTCAGCTGCTTCAGGAGCTCTCTTGCCCCGTCGACCGTGCCACGGTGGTCTACTGCGACAACGTCTCGGCGGTCTACCTCTCCGCTAACCCGGTGCATCATCGACGGACCAAGCATATTGAGTTGGATATTCATTTTGTTCGGGAACAGGTGGCCCTTGGCCATATTCGTGTTTTACACGTCCCTACTTCCCAACAATTTGCTGATATCATGACCAAGGGCTTGCCTACGGCGTCATTTGAGGAGTTCCGGTCCAGTCTTTGCGTCAGCCGCGGTGCCGCTTCGACTGCGGGGGGTGTTGAATATATATGATCTGTGTATATTGTGTATTGGGCCCGCCTCCTAGTTCTTGTATAGTTGAGATCCGTGGCCCACCTTTGTACTCATATATACGTGCCTATGCACGAAGAGAAATACATCGTGCAATTCACATATTCTACAGAACCGGAAGGCAGACGTACGTGCGTGCCTGTCACCAACGCGCCACATGCAGGCCAAATCGGCATTTACCCAGCGGACCACCCTCACTGTCCTCCTGTCGTCGCCTCTCCTCTCCTGTGAGGTCGGTCAGCCACGTTCGACCCCGGGACGGGACCCTTCGAGCCAACCTCGCCGACCGCCGCGATCTCTGCTTGATTCCCGGAGCCACCCGGCCCACCACCGCCGCGCCGTCACCGTCCTAACCCGGCCTCGTTGACGAGCCAGGTTAAGTGGTTCCCTTGGTGCTTTCACCGTTTTTGGCAAGGGGGTGCTCGTAATACGGTAACATGTACCTTTGCGAATTGTTAACGAGAAAGAACACACTTGTGCACCAGGTTCAAGGCCGTGGTTCATGGAATGTTTCGAGCCAAGACACGACACGAGCGCATGTGGCCTGGCCACAAGCTTAGGTGGGTATGAATGCAATGCAGGTGTTGATGGTTAACTGAACCCTGCAACTGCAAATCCACGTGCCCTCTTGGTCTTGGGCTAACCTAATAAGGCCGACACTAGCTAGGTACCAGTATCATCAATTGTGATGGTACACGCGACCGGACGTGAGAAGCAACAACCGCGCTCTTCCAAACAACCTGATGCATGGGAGAATGATTTCTGTTCGGTCCGTTTTGGGCGGCACCCTGAGGACAACCAGCAGGGGAGAAGCCCCCGATACGGTCACTGTCCGTGGCGAACGTGTTCGTCCAACCAACCTGCCGCGTGGGAGAATGATTCTCGTTCCGTTGCCCGGTCCATTCGAGGGGGCGCCCTGAACCTGAAGACAACCGAGAGAAGCTCCCGTTACGGTCACGACGTCCCAACGTAGTCACGTCGATGTATGTAGCGCGGCACAGGCGAGAGGTGGCGCCGCCGGCGCGGCGGCGGGAGAGGAGCGGGGACGCCGGACGAGGCGGAGAGGTCGACGGTCGGTTGACGCGCGCGCGCCCACGGGCTTGACAGTGATTCCGTTCCGGATCCGCCGAGCTGTTCGCCATCGCCGGGACCCCTGGCTGGCTGGTGAATCGCGGCATTGATCAGAGGTGCCAGGCGGATCGTGGATTCGCGAGACGCGTCGCCTCTCCCATGCTGTGCATGCAGATCAGGGCCGTCTCCAGAAATTCGGGGCCCGGGACGAAATGCAAAATAGTTTCCTAAATTTTGATGTATTCATGTAATTGAAGTTCTAAGCTTATCATTTATCAAGATAAGAAAACAAAAAGGTTGCACCTTGAAGTTTGAACTAGCAATTATCTCCAAAAATAGTTGCATCAATCCATCTGAAGTCTAAACCTCTGGCTGCAAAGTGTAAAGAAATGTATCGCTTATTGATACATAGGAACTGCAGTGGCTAATGCTCAAGTTTATTAATTACCCATGTGATCATTTAGTGCATCAAAATTATAAAACGAAGAGCATACATATAATAGTGGTAGCAGGAGTGTGTCTCTTGATTTTTCGGGTCAGCAGATGCAGATTCCTTTGGGTCTTCCAGCTGTAACAAAAATCAGAAATCATTATGTGGAATATGAAGAAAACCGGCTTACAGCAAATAGGCCTCGCGCACTCACGTGGGGTCATGGCTTGGGGAACTAGTCAACTAGCCTGCAACATCCATCTGACGAGGAGCCGAGGAGACAAGAGGAAGACTGGGGGAGGGCTGGAGGGCGACGACGGGGAGGGTGACGACGTCGAGGCGAGCGATCGGATCGGGCGATCAGATGACAGAATAAACCCTAGCGGCATCACCGGCCGAGGCAGCGAGGCGTGTACGTGAATGGGCTCCTGGCTCAGCTAGTGGGCTTTTCATATAAATTTTCTCTGATTTGGGGGCCCCAAACTTTTGGGGGGCGGGACGGTCGGCCAATTTGGCCTGCCCCATCAACGGGCCTGATGCAGATGCAGGGGCGGGTTGGACGGACGCGGAGAGGGACCGGTGCTTCTTTCTTCTTCTTTTTTTTTAGGGAAGGGACCAGCGCTTCTTTGTTTCACGGGCGGATTGGTTGGCCGGCAGAGTTACGCTTCTTGTGGACATGAAGTTACGTGTTTTTTTAGGGACGTGATATTTTCAGATGCTTTTTTTTATATCAACACGTTTCCTATTTATTCGTAGAAGGCAGAAATTTCTGCCGCAACAACTTCGAGGATACAATCAGGAGGCTGATGCAGCCATACCTTACACAAATTATTCATAACCCCTTCCCTAGCTAATCTGTGAGCCGCCTCATTAGCTGATCTCCTAACCCAACTCACCTTCCAGCGTTGGCGTGCCTCCAGTAGATGCTTGACGTCTTGAACCAAAGGCCCCAGCGAAGATAGGTCCCTGTCAGTGCTCTGAAGCTTCCCCACTATCTCCTTGCAGTCCATCTCAATGTGTATATGTGCTGCATTGACCTCTTCCGCCAGCTGGGCCGCCCTTTTGCACGCCAGTAGCTCCATCTTCGCCGGCTCCACCCCCTGAGAGAAATAGTGACAAGCTCCACCTAGAAACGCCCCTTCCTCGTTCCGGAAGACTACTCCCACTCCTCCCTTGTCGCCATTCTTGGAGGTTGCACCATCAACATTCACTTTGACCCATCCTATGTCCGGCGGCTCCCATTTCTGCACTGGGGTCACCTTTCTGATCTTACTTGCTCGGCCATGTACAGTTTGCCATTCCTCCATCAGCTTCACAACTGACCCCGCAATATCCTCCGCATCTTCTATCCTTTTCCCGTCTCGCGCATTATTCCTCGCTAGCCAGAGTCCATATAGCCCTTGAACCATGACTGCTTTCTGGTCGTCAGATGCGTCGGCAAACCACGTTAACAACCATCTCGCTAGGTCACTCTGGGAGCTAACTGAAGCCGGTGGGATCGCCACAGGCACTCCCAATTCCGAGTGCATGATTTTCCAGAATTTTGCTGAGTGATGACAGCCCCAAAACCTGTGATAATTTGTTTCATCGCGTCCGCAAGCAACACAAAATACTCCAGGCTTGATCCTTCTTCTATGTAGCTCAGAACCAACAGCCAACCCGTTCCTAATCAGCCTCCAAGCACGTGTCTTTACTTTCCCAGGTGCTATTGTATCCCACAGGCCGAGCCACGATTTATGATTTGCAACCGACGATGAGGCCTCCGGACGCCCAGACTTGAGCCTTTTCTGTGTCATGCGAAGATGGTAGGCCGACCTCACAGTGAAGATGCCATTTTTAGTGAAGTTCCATGCAAGGTAGTCTTCCACCTCCAGTCCTCCTATAGTGATCTGCATGATTTCATGTGCTTCATCAGGTGGAAACATGTGATGAACCTTGGTGCTGTCCCATGAAGTTCCGCGTACATCAAGCAGATCGCAAACCCGATTAATGCCGTGAACATAGTCCCGGCCTAGTGGCTTCAGACTCCCCTTTCGTGGGATCCAATTGTCATGATGTATCCAGATCTTTGATCCATCTCCTATTCACCATATTAAACCATTCAATAGCAGGTTCCTACCATGTATAATACTTTTGAACGTGAAAGAGCCCCCTGCTGGACATGTAGCATTGAGAATTGACCCATCCACAAAGTACCTGGCCTTCAATACTCTTGCGCACAGGGATGAGGGGACTTTCAATATACGCCAAGCCTGCTTTGCAAGCAATGCTTGGTTGAACGCTTCTGGATCCCTAAACCCAAGCCCTCCTTCATGTTTCCTAGTGCACATTTTGTCCCATGCAATCCAGTGAACCTTCTTTTGGCCATTGGCTGCACCCCACCAGAAGTTCGATGAGATCGATGACAGGTTCCCGCACATTTTCTTTGTGAGTTGAAAACAGCTCATGGTAAAGGTTGGTGTGGATTGAAGGCCAGACTTCACTAATACCTCCCTCGCAGTCTTGGAGAGCCCTTGCCCCTTCCATCCCGCTACTTTTCCGGCTGCACTTTCTCTAACATACTTGAACGTTCCATCTTTGGACCTCCCCACCACAGTGGGTAATCCCAAGTACCTTTCACTCAATGCTTCTGAAGAGATGCCCACGGTTTGCTTCAGCATTGCTCTACCGTACTGCATCTCCCTTCCTCTTCAGGGAATTACCAACGCAACTAATGATGTCTACTACACAACTTGTTCTTGTAGACTCGTGTTGGGCCTCCAAGCGCAGAGGTTTGTAGGACAGTAGCAATTTTCCCTCAAGTGGATGACCTAAGGTTTATCAATCCGTGGGAGGCATATGATGAAGATAGTCTCTCTCAAACAACCCTACAACCAAATAACAAAGAGTCTCTTGTGTCCGAACACACCCAATACAATGGTAAATTGTATAGGTGCACTAGTTCGGCGAAAAGATGGTGATACAAGTGTAGTATGGATAGTTGATATAAGTTTTTATAGTGCGAACAATAAAAAACAGTAAGGTAGCAAGTAACAAAAGTGAGCATAAACGGTATTGCAATGCTTAGAAACAATGCCTAGGGTTCATACTTTCACTAGTGCAATCTCTCAACAATGTTAACATAATTGGATGATATAACCATCCCTCAACGTGCGATAAAGAATCACTCCCAAGTTCCTATTAGCGGAGAACATAAGATAGAAATTGTTTGTAGGGTACGAAACCACCTCAAAGTTATCCTTTTCGATCAATCTATTGAGCTATTCCTATAAGTATCACAAACAGCCCTAGAGTTCGTACTAAAATAACACCATATGATACACATCAACCAACTCTAATGTCACCTAGATACTCCAATGTCACCACAAGTATCCATGAGTTGATCATACGATATGCATCAAACAACTTCATAATCATAATATTCAATCCACACAAAGAACTCCAAGGAGCACCCCAAAGTTTCTATCGGAGAAAAGATAATGAAAACGTGCATCAACCCCTATGCATAGATTACCCCAATGTCACCTCGGGAATCCGCGAGTTGAGTGCCAAAACATATATCAAGTGAATCAATATAATACCCCATTGTCACCACGGGTATTCATATGCAAGACATACATCAAGTGTTCTCAAATCTGAAATATTCAATCCGACAATAACGAAACCTCAAAGGGAAAAGATTCGATTCATCACAACAAGGATAGAGAGGGAAGAAACACCATATGATCCAACTATATTAACAAAGCTCGCGATACATCAAGATCGTGCCAAATCAAGAACACGAGAGAGAGATAAAGCACATAGCTACTGGTACAAACCCTCAGCCCCGTGGGTGAACTACTCCCTCCTCATCATGGAGACCGCCGGGATGATGAAGATGGCCTCCGGTGATGCTTTCCCCCCTCCGGCAGGGTACCGGAAAAGGGCTGTAGATGAGATCGTGGAGGTACAGAGGCTTGCGGCGGCGTAAAAACTCATCTAGGTTAACTTTCGGGGGTTTCTGAATATATATGATTTTTTAGCGTTGGAATCACGCGAGGAGGTGCCACAGGGGGCCCACGAAGCACCAAGGCGCGCCTGGGGGGGCGCCCAGGTGGCTCGTGGGGCCCCTGTGGCTCTTCTGCTGCTTCCCCGAAGCTTCCTGGGTCCATTTCCTTCCAGAAAAAATTGTCAAAAAGTTTCGCTGCATTTGGACTTCATTTGATATGGATTTTCTGGAAAAACCAAAAACAAGCAAAAAACAGCAACTGGCACTAGGCACTAGGTCAATATGTTAGTCCATAAAAATCATATAAAAGCCATATAAAAGTGCACCAAAATCATACAAAATTATAATAAATATGGCATGAATACTTCATAAATTATAGATACGTTGGAGACGTATCAGCATCCCCAAGCTTAATTCCTGCTTGTCCTCGAGTAGGTAAATGACAAAAGAAATAATTTATATAGTGTGAATGCTAGCATAGTGCATAAGTTTGATCAATGATAATTTCAATCACTTTTTCTAGCATCAATATATATCATAATCAGTAGCTCATCTCATAAAACTTCTCAAGATCAAGTAGCAAGCTATTCACATGTTTAAAGTATAGGCCATAAACTTTCTTGAAAACTAATAAACTATGTTCTCAGTCATCAAACAATTGCAATTCATCTTATTTTCAGGAAGGGTCTATGTAAGAGCTTTGATCTAGCAAATTCCACATACTCAACCATCTTTTAGTCTTCCATGATTGCTGACACTCAAAGCATATTTTTAGAACAAACCATTTCAGTCAAACACATAGGAAGATAGGGGCTTAATGTTTCGCCTCCCAACTTATTTATCTCAGGGATAATATCAACAATAATAACTCATGATCACCTATATTCAACTGGATATATGTGCCTGGATCTTTCCCTACCACATAATGCTTGCCAACTAAAGAATAAATAGAGCGGAATAGGGATGAACATTAATGACTCTTGCATAAAAGTAAATACAGAAAAGTAAAAGATAGGCCCTTCGCAGAGGGAAGCAGAGGTTGTCATGCGCTTTTTATTGTTGGATGCACAAGCCCTTAATGCAAAGGAACGTCACATTATATCGCCCCTTGTGATAGCAACCTTTATTATGCAGTCCGTCGCTTTTATTTCTTTACCATCACAAGTTCGTGCAACGCTTATTTTCCCTTGCAATAAAAGATCATACATATTTTAGGAGCAATTTTTATTGCTTTTTGCACCGATGACAACTTACTTGAAGGATCTTATTCAATCCATAGGTAGATATGGTGGACACACATGGCAAGAAACTGGGTTTAAGGGTTTTTGGATGCACAAGTAGTAGCTCTACTTAGTACGAATTTTTGGCTAGCAAAAGATCCTAAGCAAGCGCCACATCTTAGAGGATTCATGACAATATAACTTCTATGTGAATATAAACAAACATAACTCATTACGTTGTCTTCCTTGTCCAACATCAACTACTTGATCAAGCTTGAAAATAATTAATGGGGGCTCACAATCATAGAAGATGTCCAAGATAGTATATTTATATGTGAAGTTTCTCTTCCTTCAAAATTCTTTCATGAATTGTTCAAGTGACCAATGCTATGTTTGTTAACTTTCAATAAATTTTACCACTTATACTTCTTGTATGTGAAGTCACTACTCCCCATGAGACAAGCATATGAAGCATATAAATTTCAAATTTATGATATTCAATTCATTCAACAATTTACTCATAGGATATAAGTGAAGAACAAGAGTAAATGACAAACTACTCCAAAATGATATAAGTGAAGATCAAATGAGTAGTTAAGCAAATAGGTAGCTATGTGAGGACTCTCTCTCATTTGAAAATTTCAGATCTTAAGTATTTTATTCAAACAGCAAAGAAAACAAAATAAAATGACATTCCAAGAATAGTACATCTCATGTGAAGAAGCAAAAACTTAGGCTCAACCAAGACTAACCGATAATTGTTGATGAAGAAAGGTGGGATGCCTACCGGGGCATCCCCAAGCTTAGATGCTTGAGACTTCTTGAAATATTAATTTGGGATACCTTGGGCATCCCCAAGCTTGAGCTCTTGGGTCTCCTTAATTCCTCTCATATCATGGCTTCTCCTAAATCTTAAAAACTTCATCCACACAAAACTCAACAAGAACTCGTGAGATAAGTTAGTATAAATCAACTCAAAACCTCAACATTCTCTACTGTAGCAAATCACAAAAATTATAATTAAACATTGCATACTAAATGCCTCTTCATATTTAATACTCCTATCCACAAATAGAAACATTAAACACGCAAACATATGCAAACAATGCAACTATATCAGCAATCTGCCAAAACAGAACAGTCTGTAAAGGGGGATTTAAAATTCATACTTCCCTAACTCAAAAAATTCTGAAAAATTACCAAGTGACAGAGAACTCATGCATTATTACTGTGTAAAAATTTCAGATTTTTATCATGTTCTGACTATTCAGGAATATTCTAGACATAACAGAAAACTTTCTAGTTTCAAACAGCAACACATGAACTTGCAAACTGAGCATGGTAAAGGCTATAATTGGCATTTTATTGAACTAAAAGACACAAAACATGATTATTTATAACAGCAAGCAAATCTCAACAAAATAAAATGACGCTCCAAGCAAAACTCATATTATGTGACGAATAAAAATATAGCTCCGAGTGAGGTCACCGATAGTGTTGAAGACGAAAGAGGGGATGCCTTCCGGGGCATCCCCAAGCTTATTTGCTTGGGTCTTCCTTGAATATTACCTTGGGATGCCTTGGGAATCCCCAAGCTTAGGGTCTTGGCACTCCTTATTCTCCTCATATCAATATCTCACCCAAAACTTGAAAACTTCAATCACACAAAACTTAACGGAACTTCGTGAGATAGGTTAGTATGATAAAAATAAATCATCCACTTAGGTACTGTCAAGACAAGATTCATAATTGTTCTCACATAATTCCTACTGTATTCTATCATTTCCACAATTTATATTACTCAATATAAGCTATGGAAACACTAAAACAAGCAAACTATGCATCGAAAACAGAATCTGTCAAAAACAGAATAGCGTGTAGTAAGAGATTTAAAAACCATACTTATATACCTCCAAAAATTCTGAAAAATTAGTAAAACGTAAAAAAATTGTAAATAAATACTGTGTAAAAATTTCAGAATTTTTTCACGCTCCAGTACAGAATAGAAATTCCAGCACTGGACGCAAAAGTTTCTGTTTTTGCACAGAATCAAATCAACAAGCATCCACACTATCCCAAAGGCTTTACTTGGCACATTATTGAAAGAAAACATATAAAACATGATTACCACAGTAGATTAATCATGTGAATAAACAAAAACAGTAGGTATAAGTGTTGGGTTGTCTCCCAACAAGCGCTTTTCTTTAATGCCTTTGAAAGTGCAAGTGTCACTTATATTATATTTTGGTGTGATGATAATGTGGTTAGTGGAACTAATATTGGTTGCTAAAGTTTATCTCAGGATATTGGTTCCAAGTTGTCCATTTATGGAGGTGTGCGACCCCCCCAATTCAAAAAGATCAAAGGCGTGGTTTACCGGCGACTTGAAGGTTTTTCGTTTTGGTTCGATTTGAGTCGTAGGAAAAACCGCACTATCAAGAGGGGTCATCGTGGGATAAGTGTCGTGTGGGAATGCCTCCAAAACTTATACACCATCCCTCCTACTCCTCCACCTAGTTCCCTCTTATATTGTGCTTTGCCGAGGTGTCCTGTGAGTTTCATCAGAAACCCTCTGGACACCCCGTGTGCACGGGGTCTCTGACCCCCGTGCGCACGGGGTACCTAGAAACTCTCTGGACACCCCGTGCGCACGGGGTCCTGGACCCCCGTGCACACGGGGTGGATGGAAAGTCTCTGGTCACCCCGTGCGCACGGGGCTGACTTAGCCCGTGCGCACGGGGTCCAACGGGCAGAAATCCCCTCCCGGCCAAGAACACTATAAAAGCCCCCTTCTTCCTCCTCCAACCTCTAACCCTAATGTCTTGTTGAGCTCCACCATTGCTACACCTCATTTTGCTCATTACTCTCAATCCCTCCACCCAAACTTGTTGAAACTTTGGGGATTGGGAGAGCAAGACCCGATCTACACTTTGACCAAACCAAATCGCGTTCCCCGCAATATTCATCCACCATGACTTGTTACTCTTGGAGCTTGGGCTGCTAGGCGGCTAGAGGTTCCTCCGGAAGCTTCCTTGCTTGTGGTGTGCTCCGGAGAAGTTTGTAAAGGTGTGGTGGTCGCCTTCAAGACCAACCCCGAGTGATTCGAGGCTCATCCGTTGGGGGTGACTCGAAAGAGATTACGGTGAGCCTTCGGTGGTGTTCCGCAAGCTTTGGCTCCGGCACCGCTCTAAACGGAGAGTAGCTCTTCCCCAAGGAAGAGTGAACTTCGGGATAAATTCCGCGTCCTCGTCTCACTTGTGGTTAATCCTTTCCCGCTCTTTACTTTGCGTTGTATGCTTGTTGGCTTGCTAATTAGATTGTTGCCTAGCATTTTTAGCTTGGAGCTTGCTTGTCATATAGGTTGTGTTCACCTAGTTGCATATCTAGTGAACCCTTTTTATCCGCTAAACCTTAAAATTGACAAGAAAGATTAAAATTTGTAGTCTCCTATTCACCGCCCCTCTAGTCGACCGTATCGATCCTTTCAATTGGTATCAGAGCCTCGTGCTCTAATATAAGGTTTTACAACCTTGGAGGATATGGCCGATCTAGGGAATGAGGGTGGTGACCCAACTCTTGCGGTGGATGGTCAAAACCTACCCCCCGCAGCGGCCGACGCACTTGTTGCTCCGGTCGTTGCTCCCGTCGCCCCCATTAACCCGGGTGCCCCCTTAACCGCGACCGACATTCTTTCAATGTTTGCGGACCTCAAAACCGCGATGTTGAAAGAAGTTCGTGCTTCGGTTAAGGAGGAAATTGATGCTCGCTTAAAGCCCTCAACATCCGCCTCAAACTCATTTGATCCAAATGCGGTTCACGATGCGGATGATTCAAGAGAACCCCTTGCATCCCCGGCTCGCACTCAAGTTCCCAAGTACAATGCCGTGGAACCCTTTTACTCACCCCAGCCTTTGCAGCACCCTCGCATTAATCCTGTTGGGCCTCCGCCCCCTTTGAAAGCTAACGCGTTTGCTAAGTGGAAGCTAGATATGGAGTCTCACATTCGCAGTGCATCTACACAACTATGGTGGATTGTGGTCAATGGATTCAACCCCAAGGATCCCATGAATCTCACTCCAAGAGAAGCGGTTGATTATCAACTCAATGCTACCGCCCACAACATGTTGCGCACCGCGGTGACCGATGACTATAGTGACTCCATTGCTCTACTCAAGACCGCCAAGGAAATTTAGGATTGCCTTGAGGAGGCCCTCGAAGGTGATGAAGCAATTCGAAGATCTCGGTTGGCTTTGCTCAAGCAAGAAGTCAACCTATTTGTGAGAAATGAGGGTGAGACCGCGGAAGAGGTATATCGAAGGTTGAAGTCACTTGTGCTCAACTTGAGGACCTTTGGGTGCACTTGGGCAAATGATGATTTTATCAAGGACAAATTCATTGATGCTATGGTTCTCACGAAACATACCATGGTGATGATGATACATCAACGCCCGGACTATCACAAGTTGACCACGGCACAAGTTGTATCCACTTTCTCAACTCATGTTCTTTTGGAGACCAAGTCCAAGAAGACCTTTGCCATTGCTCAAGCCACCAAGAACTCCAATCTTGCATTGAAGGCCAAGAAAGTTGTTGCTCAACCCTCAAGGGATGAAGAAGTTGTTGAAGAGACTTGTGAGGAAGATGTTGACACCTCATGCCCGGCAAATGACTTTGCGGAAGACTTGGCTCTCTTGGTCAAGAAATATTCCGGGACCATGGCAAACAAAGGGAAGAATCTTCAAGGAAGATCGTTTGGACGAAGAAAATGCTACAATTGTGATAGCCCAAGACATTTTGTGCATGATTGTCCATATGAGAGTGTTGAAGACAAGTCCGAGAAGCTTGTGCTCAAGAAGAAGAAGTTCACCAAGTTCACCAAGAGGAAAGATGACAAGGCTCTTGTTCATGAGGAGTACATGTCCGGAGATGAAGATGAGGGTGATGATGATCATGTGGGCACGGCCGCTATTGCCATGCATGCCACTACCTCTTCCTGCACCACTGGCCTCTTCGACTCTCCCAACGAGGACAAGCCTTTCACTCATCATTGCCTCATGGCCAAAGAGGTAAAAACAAAGTCCATATCTCTAAAACCCTCCATCCACACTTCCAATGTCTCATGTGAGATAGTGGAGGATGAGTGTGATGATGGTGTGGATAATGATGAGGAATCCTTGATGGCTTTCATGAAAACTCTTCATGGTGAAGCTCGTGCTCGTTTTGGTGATCTCCTTAAGTCACTTGCCGAACACGATGACTTTATTGAGAACGTTGAAACCCTCCTCATAGAGGAAAAAGAGAGAGTCGAACTCCTCGAGCACGAACTACATGAAGAGAGTGTCATGAGAGCATCACTTGAGGAATCCTTGTCGTCTCATGAAATTGACTTTGTTAAAACCAATGATGCTTTGCAACTTGCTCTTGAGAACAAAGATGCCCTTAAAGTAAGGGTTGAAAAGCTTCTAGTTGATCGCACGAGACTTGTTGAGGAACATGAGCTCCTTGTGACTAGTTCCAAGGTTGTCAAAGGTGACCTCATTGCCCTCACCGAGTCTTATGCTCAACTTAAAGCTACAACCATTAAGGCTCTTACTTCCATTCCTCATATTGAGTTAAATGATGAATCTTGTACGGCTAACTTTGCTCATGATTGCACCTCTC
This sequence comes from Elymus sibiricus, assembly GCA_039707655.1. Lineage (NCBI taxonomy): Eukaryota > Viridiplantae > Streptophyta > Magnoliopsida > Poales > Poaceae > Elymus > Elymus sibiricus. The sequence goes on from CM077672.1 coordinate 396,657,923, forward strand.
TCCAAGAGGAGAATAAGAAGTTGAAAGCCCAAATTGAGAAAGGACTTGTGTCGTGCATTCAAGGGGAGAAAAACCTCAATGACCTCTTGAGCAACCAAAAGGAGTGTGTTGCCAAGGAGGGAATTGGGTTTGACCCCTCTTTCAAGAAAAAGAAGAACAAGAAGAAGAGCAACAAGAAGAAGATCGGTCCTACTCCTACTCCTCAACAAAAGGTAGTATTTGTGCATGAAGGGCACAAGGAGAAGGAGAAGGAGAAGGAAAAAGGGTTTGTTGGGAATGGCAAGGTCACTAGGGACAAGGCCATTCCCAAGGATTTTGCCGGCAAGAACAACCCATCCTATGTCCTCATGAGAGGAGATCATGGTTATACCTTTGCTAAATTTGTTGGCACTAACTATGATGATTATGCTTGGACTATTTGGGTACCTAAGACCCTTATTGCTAACTCTCTAGGACCCATTGCAAAATGGGTACCTAAAATCAAAGCTTGATTCATGTAGGACTATACCTCCGGTGGAACACAATGGGTGATCGATAGTGGATGCACCAATCATATGACCGGAGAGAGGGAGATGCTTGTGGAGTTCGTTGATTCGCTCAAGGCCTCTTCGAACATCTCCTTTGGTGATAATAGCAAGGGCAAGGTATTGGGGTTGGGCAAGGTGGTAATCTCTAGTGTTTCTTCACTTACGAATGTCATGCTTGTTCAATCCCTTCACTACAATTTACTTTCTACGATTCAATTGGCACGTGCCGGTTATGATTCTCATTTAGGTGAATTTCATGTAACCGTCTTTAAGAGGAGCAATCTCAAAGTGGTCTTTGTTGGGCATGTTGAAGACAACCTTTACGTGGTTGATTTCTCAAAAGAGAAAACTTATCTTGCAACATGTCTAATGGCCAAGGCCGACGTGGGGTGGCTATGGCACCGACGGCTAGCCCACGTTGGCATGAGAAATTTACAAGCTCTCTTAAAGGGGGAGCACATCCTTGGACTAACCAATGTGTCTTTTGCCAAAGATCGTCCTTGTAGTGCTTGCATTGCCGGAAAACTTCATGAAAAAGCTCATAAGGTGACGACTATCATTACCACTTTGAGGCCTCTCGAGTTCATTCACTTGGATCTCTTTGGGCCTCCATCTTATGATAGTCTGGGAGGGAGGAGGTATTGCCTTGTCATCGTCGATGACTATACAAGATATACGTGGGTGTTCTTTCTCAAGACTAAAGATGAAACACAAGACACCTTCATCAACTTTGCCAAATAAGCTCAACGTCAACATAATTGTGAGATCAAGGCAATTCGAAGTGACAACGGCACCGAGTTCAAAAATTACACGATGGACGAGTTCTTGAGCGATGAGGGGATCAAGCATCAATATGTCGCGCCATACACTCCCGAACAAAATGGTGTTGCGGAAAGGAAGAACCGGACTCTCATTGAGATGGCAAGAACCATGCTTGACGAGTACAAGTCTCCATACAAGCTTTGGGCCGAAGCCATCAACACCGCGTGCCATGCTACAAACCGGCTTTATCTTCGTAAGCTCAAGAACAAGACTCCCTATGAACTCCTAATCGGGAGAAAGCCTAACATCAAATACTTTCGAGTATTCGGTTGTAAGTGTTTCATTCTAAACAAGAAATCCCGGTTAGCTAAGTTTGCGCCTAAAACTTATGAGGGCATATTTGTTGGATATGCATCAAACTCTCATGCTTACCGTGTTCTCAACAAATCCACCGGATGCATTGAGGAAATGGTAAATGTGGAGTTTGATGAAGATAACGGTTCCCGTGCGGAGCAAATTGTTCCTAGTGTTGTAGGTGATGAGGCTCCTTCACAAGCTATAAGGACTATGGGGATAGGCCACATTCGTCCACAAGAAACACCCCAAGTCCAAGTAGAAGAAGGAGTAAGAGCCCCTCTTGTGGATTCTCCACAAGGGAAGTCATCACCGCCACCACAAGGTCAAGATGCTATGGGAGATCATGAACCTATCCAAGAACAAGATCAAGTCCCTCATGTTCCCGAGCAAGATTAAGGGCAAGCTCAACCAAATGGTGAAGAACCAATCCTTGAGGCCTATGATCAAGCTCAAGTTCATGATCAAGATCAAGATCAAACCCAACCTCAAGCATCTTCTCCAACGTCACATTCTAGTGAACGAGAGCTTGAGGTTGTGAAGAGAAGGGTGTTTCCAAGGCTAAAGCATTCTCAAGGCCAAGCTTCTTCCACAATTTCAAAACCAAGTGAAGAAGAGCTTACACTCAAAGAGCAAAAAACGGCCGCCAAGCTAAAGCATCTTCAACATCTCACCGACAACATTTATGGAAGCATCAACAAGGGGGTAACTACTCGTAGACGTTTAGCAAACTTTTGTGAACATCACTCGTTTGTCTCTTGTGTTGAGCCCCTTAAGGTTGAAGATGCCCTTGACGACCCGGATTGGGTAGATGCCATGCATGAAGAACTCAACAACTTCACCCGCAACAAAGTATGGACTCTTGTGGAGAGACCCAAAGAACATCATAATGTCATTGGAACAAAGTGGATATTTAAGAACAAACAAGATGAGCATGGACAAGTCACTAGAAACAAGGCAAGGTTAGTGGCACAAGGGTTCACCCAAGTTGAAGGTTTGGACTTCGGTGAAACCTTTGCCCCCGTTGCCCGTCTTGAGTCCATTCATATCTTGCTTGCATATGCTTCTCATCACAATTTTAAATTGTATCAAATGGATGTGAAGAGTGCATTTTTTAATGGTCCTCTTAAGGAGTTGGTGTATGTCAAACAACCTCCCGGTTTCGAAGATCCCGATCACCCCTCTCACGTTTATGAACTCCATAAGGCGCTCTACAGACTTAAACAAGCACCTCGTGCTTGGTATGATCACCTTACGGCGTTCCTAAGCGAGAAGGGGTTCCAGATCGGGTTAATAGATTCCACTCTCTTCACGAAGAGGGTAAAAGGAGAATTGTTTGTGTGCCAAATATATGTTGATGATATTATTTTTGGTTCCACTAACCATGCTATTAACGTTGAGTTTGAGAATCTTATGACCAAGGAATTTGCTATGAGCATGATGGGAGAGTTGAAGTTCTTCCTCGGATTTCAAGTGAAGCAATTGAGAGGAGGAACCTTCATCAACCAAGCACTTTATATTCAAGACATGCTCAAGAGGTTCAAAATGCAAGATGTCAAGCCCATGAAGACGCCCATGCCCACCAATGGCCAACTTAATCTTGATCCCAATGGTAAAGATGTGGATCAAAAGGTATATCGCTCCATGATCGGTTCTTTACTTTGCCTTTGTGCATCTAGGCCGGATATTATGTTGAGTGTGTGTATGTGTGCAAGATTTCAATCCGCTCCCAAGGAGAGCCATTTTTCGGTAGTGAAAAGAATCCTTCGATATTTGGTTCATACCCCAAACTTGGGCCTTTGGTATCCCAAAGGAGCAACTTTCAAGTTATTGGGATACTCAGATTTGGATTGGGCAGGAGACAAGGTAGACCGCAAGTCCACTTCCGGCTCATGTCAATTCCTAGGGAGGTCGTTGGTAAGTTGGTCTTCAAAGAAGCAGAATTGTGTGTCTCTTTCAACCGCCGAAGCCGAGTACATTGCCGACGGAAGTTGTTGTGCACAATTATTATGGATGAGGCAAACTTTGATGGATTATGGTGTCAAATGTGACAAAGTGCCTCTATTTTGTGACAATGAAAGTGCAATCAAGATCGCCGACAATCCGGTGCAACATAGCCGAACCAAGCATATTGAGATTCGTCATCACTTCATTCGGGATCATGTGGCCAAGGGAGACATTGATTTATTCCATGTCAACACCGAGAAGCAACTTGCCGACATTTTCACCAAGCCACTTGATGAAGCAAGATTCCGCGAGTTAAGGCATGAGCTAAATATCGTGGATATAAGTAACTTGGTTTGAGGTCCTTGCATACACACACATACTCTACAAGTATCTTGTTTTAGATGTAGGCACCTATGTAGGGGGAGCTAGCTCAACTCGTGAGCTATCTTATCCTACTAGTGCATAAATTGAACAAAATCTTTCACACTAGCCATTTGATGATGGCACTTGTGCTTCAAAGATGAGTATTGGTCTTGGGCCCAAGGTTCATATCTTTGCGGTGCCATACCAAACAAACTCAAACATGGTGGCTTCGGCCACCGCCCTCCGTTGGAGGTTGGATCCTTTTTCGTTTTTTTCGTTTTGTTTGGTTCTTCTTGTCCTTGTGTTCGTTTTCGTGGTGTTTGTCTTTTTCGGTTCTCATCGAGTGCAAGTGCTACACATACACCTTTCTAGTAGTGTTGGATTTCCCTTGCGACGTGTTCAGAAGTGAGACGGGAATGCTTTTTGAGCCTTGGTAAGAATTCGCATTCAGCCATGACCCAACAAGCGTGTGCCTGTCAAAACCCTCTGGACACCCCGTGCCCACGGGCTTATACCGTGCGCACGGGGCCCCCGTGATGGAAATATGCCCTAGAGGCAATAATAAAGTTGTTACTATTTTATATTTCCTTGTTCATGATAAAGGTTTATTATTCATGCTAGAATTGTATTGACCGGAAACTTAAATACATGTGTGAATACATAAACAAATACCGTGTCCCTAGTGAGCCTCTACTAGACTAGCTCGTTGATCAAAGATGGTTAAGGTTTCCTAACCATAGACATGAGTTGTCATTTGATAACGGGATCACATCATTAGGAGAATGATGTGATGGACAAGACCCATCCGTTAGCTTAGCATATGATCGTTCTGTTTATTGCTACTGCTTTCTTGAATGTCAAATACATGTTCCTCAGACCATGAGATCATGCAACTCCCGGATACCGGAGGAATACCTTGTGTGCTATCAAACGTCACAACGTAACTGGGTGATCATAAATATGCTCTACAGGTATCTCCGAAGGCGTCCGTTGAGTTGGCATGGATCGAGACTGGGATTTGTCACTCCGTGTTTCGGAGAGGTATCTCTGGGCCCTCTCGGTAATGCACATCATAAGAATCTTGCAAGCAAAGTGACTAAGGAGTTAGTTACGGGATGATGTATTACGGAACGAGTAAATAGACTTGCTGGTAACGAGATTGAACTAGGTATGGAGATACCGACGATCAAATCTCGGGCAAGTAACATACCGATGGAGAAAGGGAATTACGTATGTTGTCATTGCGGTTCGACCGATAAGATCTTCGTGGAATATGTAGGAACCAATATGTGCATCCAGGTTCCGCTATTGGTTATTGACCAGAGAGGCGTCTAAGTCATGTCTACATCATTCCCGAACCCGTAGGGTCCGCACGCTTAACGTTCGTTGACGATATAGTGTTATATGAGTTATGTGAATTGGTAACCGAATGTTGTTCGGAGTCCCGGATGAGATCCCGGACGTCACGAGGAGTCTCGGAATGGTCGAGAGGTAAAGATTTATATATGGAAAGTCATATTTTGGGTTCCGGAAAAAGGTGCAGTTTTTTCGGTATTGTACCGGGAAGCTTCCAGAAGGTTCCGGAGGGGTCCGAAAGTCCACAAGTGGGTCCACCACACCCCAAGGGCTGGCATGGGCTAAGGGGAGGCGCCCTGGCCTTATTGGGCCAGGCACACCAAGTCCTCAAAAGCCCACGCAGCTAGGGAAGGAAAAAAGGGAGAGTCCTAGTAGGAATAGGATTGGACTTTGGAGTCCAAGTCCACGTGTGTACTATTCACGGTTACTGTTCACATGGCACTATTCCTTCTACTCCAAGCCCCTACACATATATAAATAGAGGAGAGGGGGCGCCCCAAAGGACACAACATTGTCTTAGCCGTGTGCGGCGCCCCCCTCCACAGTTCCGTCCCTCGGTCATATTTTCGCAGTGCTTGGGCGAAGCCCTGCGGAGATAGCATCACCATCACCGTCACCACGCCGTCGTGCTGCCGGAACTCATCCACTACCTCGCCGTCTTGCTGGATCAAGAAGTCGAGGACGTCACCGAGCTGAACGTGTGCTGAACGCGGAGGTGCCATACGTTCGGTGCTCGGTCGGTTGGATCGTGAAGTTGTTCGACGACATTAACTGCGTTGTTCTAACGCTTCCTCTTACGGTCTACGAGGGTACGTAGACATACTCCCCCTCTCATAGCTATGCATCTCCATGGATAGATCTTGTGTGTGCGTAGAATTTTTTTTGTTTTCCATGCAACGTTCCCCAACAGTGGCATCATGAGCCAGGTCTATGCGTAGATGATATGCACGAGTAGAACACAAAGAGTTGCGGGCGGTGATCGTCATACTGCTTACCACCAACGTCTTATTTTGATTCGGCGGTATTGTAAGATGAAGCGGCCCGGACCAACCTTACATGTCCACGTACATGAGACCGGTTCCACCGACAGACATGCAACTTGTTTTGCATAAAGGTGGCTGGCGGGTGTCTGTTTCTCCTACTTTAGTTGAATCGAATTTGACTGCGACCGGTCCTTGTTGAAGGTTAAAACAGCAAACTTGATAAATCACCGTTGTGGTTTTGTGCCGTAGGTAAGAATGGTTCTTGCTAGAAGCCCGTAGCAGCCACGTAAAACTTGCAACAACAACGTAGAGGACGTCTAACTTGTTTTTGCAGGGTATGCTGTGATGTGATATGGTCAAGACATGATGTGATATACGTTATTGTATGAGATGATCATGTTTTGTAATTTATTGGCAACTGGCAGGAGCCTTATGGTTGTCTCTTTATTGTATGAAATGCAAGCGCCATGTAATTGCTTTACTTTATCGCTATGCGTTAGCAATAGTTGTAGAAGCAATAGTTGGCGAGACGACCACGACACAACGATGGAGATCAAGGTGTCGAGCCGGTGACGATGGAGATCATGACGATGCTTTGGAGATGGAGATCAAAAGCACAAGATGATGGCCATATCATGTCACATATTTTGATTGCATGTGATGTTTATCCTTTATGCATCTTATTTTGCTTGGAACGACGGTAGCATTATAAGATGATCCCTTCACTAAATTTCAAGACAAAAGTGTTCTCCCCGAGTATGCACCGTTGCTAAAGTTCGTCGTTTCGAAGCACCTCGTGATGATCGGGTGTGATAGATTCTACGTTCACATACAACGGGTGTAAGCCAGTTTTACACAAGCAGAATACTTGGGTTAAACTTGATGAGCCTAGCATGTACAGACATGGTCTCGGAACACTGGAGACCGAAAGGTCGAACATGAGTCATATAGTAGATATGATCAACATGGATATGTTCACCATTGATGACTATCCCATCTCACGTGATGATCGGACATGGGCTAGTTGATTTGGATCATGTAACACTTAGTTAACTTTAGGGATGTTAATTTAAGTGGGAGTTTATTAGTAATTTGATTAATTGAACTTAATTTATCATGAACTTAGTCTTGATAGTTTCTTTGCATATCTATGTTGTAGATAAATGGCCCGTGCTACTGTTCCGTTGAATTTTAATGCGTTCCTAGAGAAAGCTAAGTTGAAAGATGATGGTAGCAACTACACGGACTGGGTCCGTAACTTGAGGATTATCCTCATTGCTGCACAGAAGAATTATGTCCTTGATGCACCGCTAGGTGATGGACTTGCTGCAGGAGCTGCTGCAGACGTTGTGAACGCCTGGCAGGCTCGATCTGATGACTACTCGATAGTTTAGTGTGCCATGCTCTACGACTTAGAACCGGGACTGCAAAAGCAGTTTGAACGCCATGGAGCATATGAGATGTTCCAAGAGCTAAAATTGATATTTCAAGCTAATGCCCGGTTGAGAGATATGAAGTCTCCAACAAGTTCTTTAGCTGTAAGATGGAGGAGAACAGTTCTGTCAGTGAACACATACTCAGAATGTCTGGGTACCACAACCACTTGACTCAGCTGGGAATTGATCTTCCGGTTGAGAGTGTTATTGACAGAGTTCTTCAGTCACTGCCACCAAGCTATAAAGGCTTCGTGATGAACTATAATATGCAAGGGATGGAGAAGACAATTCCCGAGCTCTTCGTGATGCTGAAATCAGCGGAGGTAGAAATCAAGAACGAGCATCAAGTGTTGATGGTTAACAAAACCACTAGTTTCAAGAAAAAGGGCAAGGGAAAGAAGGGGAACTTCAAGAAGAACGGCAAGCAAGTTGCCGCTCCCACGAAGAAACCCAAAGCTGGACCCAGGCCTGAAACAGAGTGCTTCTACTGCAAAGGGACTGGTCACTGGAAGCGGAACTGCCCCAAGTATTTGGCGGATAAGAAGGATGGCAAAGTGAGCAAAGGTATATTTGATATACATGTTATTGATGTGTTCCTCACTAATGCTCGCAGTAGCGCCTGGGTATTTGATACTGGTTCGGTTGCTCATATTTGTAACTCGAAATAGGAGCTACGGAATAAGCGAAGATTGGCTAAGGACGAGGTGACGATGCGCGTCGGGAATGGTTCCAAGGTTGATGTGATCGCCGTCGGCACGCTACCTCTACATCTACCTTCGGGATTAGTTTTAGACCACAATAATTGTTATTTGGTGCCAGCGTTGAGCATGAACATTATATCTGGATCTTGTTTATTGCGAGACGGTTATTTATTTAAATAATGGTTGTTCTATTTATATGAGTAACATCTTTTATGGTCACACACCTTTTGTGAATGGTCTATTCTTGTTGAATCTCGATCGTAGTGATACACATATTCATAATATTGATGCCAAAAGATGCAAAGTTGATAATGATAGTGCAACATACTTGTGGCACTGCCGTTTAGGTCATATTGGTGTAAAGCGCATGAAGAAACTCCATGCGGATGGACTTTTGGAATCTCTTGATTATGAATCATTTGATACTTGCGAACCATGCCTCATGGGCAAGATGACTAAAACTCCGTTCTCCGAACAATGGAGCGAGCTACTGATTTGTTGGACATAATACATACCGATGTATGCGGTCCGATGAATGTTGAAGCACGCGGCGGGTATCGCTATTTTCTAACCTTCACAGATGATTTGAGTAGATATGGGTATATCTACTTGATGAAACACAAGTCTGAAACATTTGAAAAGTTCAAAGAATTTCAGAGTGAAGTAGAGAATCATCGTAACAAGAAAATAAAGTTTCTACGATCTGATCGCGGAGGCGAATATTTGAGTTACGAGTTTGGCCTTCATTTAAGAAAATATGGAATTGTATCACAACTCACGCCACCTGGAACACCACAGCGCAATGGTGTGTCCGAACGTCGTAACCGTACTTTATTGGATATGGTGCGTTCTATGATGTCTCTTACCGATTTGCCACTATCGTTTTGGGGTTATGCATTAGAGACAGCTGCATTCACGTTAAATAGGGCACTGTCTAAACCCGTTGAGACGACACCATATGAACTATGGTTTGGCAAGAAACCTAAGCTGTCGTTTCTTAAAGTTTGGGGATGCGATGCTTATGTGAAAAAGCTTCAACCTGATAAGCTCGAACCCAAAGCGGAGAAGTGCGTCTTCATAGGATACCCTAAAGAAACAATTGGGTACACCTTCTACCACAGATCCGAAGGCAAGGTCTTTGTTGCCAAGAATGGGTCCTTTCTAGAGGAGTTTCTCTTGAAAGAAGTGAGTGGGAGGAAAGTAGAACTTGATGAGGTAATTATACCTTCTCTCGAATTGGAAAGTAGCTCATCAGAGAAAACCGTTCCCGTGATGCCTACACCAATAAGAGAGGAAGATAATGATAAAAATCATGAAACTTCAGATCAAGTTACTACTGAACTTCGTAGGTCGACCAGAGTACGTTCCGCACCAGAGTGGTACGGTAATCCTGTTCTGGAAGTTATGTTGTTAGACAACAGCGAACCTACGAACTATGAAGAAGCTATGATAAGCCCGGATTCCGACAAATGGCTTGAGGCCATGAAATCTGAGATAGGATCCATGTATGAGAACAAAGTGTGGACTTTGGTGGACTTGCCCGATGATCGGCAAGCCATTGAGAATAAATGGATTTTTAAGAGGAAGATAGATGCTGATGGTAATATCACTGTCTACAAAGCTCGACTTGTCGCGAAAGGTTTTCGACAAGTTCAAGGGGTTGACTACGATGAGACTTTCTCACCCGTAGCGATGCTTAAGTCTGTCCGAATCATGTTAGCAATTGCCGCATTTTATGATTATGAAATCTGGCAAATGGATGTCAAAACTGCATTCCTTAATGGTTTTCTCAAAGAAGAGTTGTATATGACGCACGCAGAAGGTTTTGTCGATCCTAAGGGTGCTAACAAAGTGTGCAAGCTCCAGCGATCCATCTATGGACTGGTGCAAGCATCTCGGAGTTGGAATATACGCTTTGATGAGGTGATCAAAGCATATGGTTTTGTACAGACTTACGGTGAAGCCTGTATTTACAAGAAAGTGAGTGGGAGCTCTGTAGCATTTCTAATATTATATGTGGATGACATATTGTTGATTGGAAATGATATAGAATTTCTGGATGGCATAAAGGGATACTTGAATAAGAATTTTTCAATGAAAGACCTCGGTGAAGCTGCTTATATATTGGGCATCAAGATCTATAGGGATAGATCAAGACGCTTGATAGGACTTTCACAAAGCACATACCTTGACAAAGTTTTGAAGAAGTTCAAAATGGATCAGTCAAAGAAAGGGTTCTTGCCTGTCTTGCAAGGTGTGAAGTTGAGTCAGACTCAATGCCCGACCACGGCAGAAGATATAGAGAAAATGAAAGTCATTCCCTATGCCTCAGCCATAGGTTCTATTATGTATGCCATGCTGTGTACCAGACCTGATGTGTGCCTTGCCATAAGTTTGGTAGGGAGGTACCAGAGTAATCCAGGAGTGGATCACTGGACAGCGGTCAAGAATATCCTAAAGTACCTGAAAAGGACCAAGGACATGTTTCTCGTTTATGGAGGTGACGAAGAGCTCGTCGTAAAGGGTTACATCGATGCAAGCTTCGACAGTGATCCGGATGACTCTAAGTCACAAACCGGATACGTATTTATATTAAATGGTGGAGCTGTCAGTTGGTGCAGTTCCAAGCAGAGCGTCGTGGCGGGATCTACGTGTGAAGCGGAATACATAGCTGCTTCGGAAGCAGCACATGAAGGAGTTTGGATGAAGGAGTTCATATCCGATCTAGGTGTAGTACCTAGTGCATCGGGTCCAATGACAATCTTTTGTGACAACACTGGAGCAATTGCCATAGCCAAGGAGCCCAGGTTTCACAAGAAGACCAAACACATCAAGAGACGCTTCAACTCCATTCGTGAATATGTCAAGGATGGAGACATAGAAATTTGCAAAGTACACACGGATCTGAATGTGGCAGACCCGTTGACTAAGCCTCTTCCACGAGCAAAACATGATCAGCACCAAGACTCCATGGGTGTTAGATTCATTACTATGTAATCTAGATTATTGACTCTAGTGCAAGTGGGAGACTGATGGAAATATGCCCTAGAGGCAATAATAAAGTTGTTATTATTTTATATTTCCTCGTTCATGATAAAGGTTTATTATTCATGCTAGAATTGTATTGACCGGAAACTTAAATACATGTGTGAATACATAAACAAATACCGTGTCCCTAGTGAGCCTCTACTAGACTAGCTCGTTGATCAAAGATGGTTAAGGTTTCCTAACCATAGACATGAGTTGTCATTTGATAACGGGATCACATCATTAGGAGAATGATGTGATGGACAAGACCCATCCGTTAGCTTAGCATATGATCGTTCTGTTTATTGCTACTGCTTTCTTGAATGTCAAATACATGTTCCTCAGACCATGAGATCATGCAACTCCCGGATACCGGAGGAATACCTTGTGTGCTATCAAACGTCACAACGTAACTGGGTGATCATAAAGATGCTCTACAGGTATCTCCGAAGGCGTCCGTTGAGTTGGCATGGATCGAGACTGGGATTTGTCACTCCGTGTTTCGGAGAGGTATCTCTGGGCCCTCTCGGTAATGCACATCATAAGAAGCTTGCAAGCAAAGTGACTAAGGAGTTAGTTACGGGATGATGTATTACGGAACGAGTAAAGAGACTTGCGGGTAACGAGATTGAACTAGGTATGGAGATACCGACGATCAAATCTCGGGCAAGTAACATACCGATGGAGAAAGGGAATTACGTATGTTGTCATTGCGGTTCGACCGATAAGATCTTCGTGGAATATGTAGGAACCAATATGAGCATCCAGGTTCCGCTATTGGTTATTGACCGGAGAGGCGTCGAAGTCATGTCTACATCATTCCCGAACCCGTAGGGTCCGCACGCTTAACGTTCGTTGACGATATAGTGTTATATGAGTTATGTGAATTGGTAACCGAATGTTGTTCGGAGTCCCGGATGAGATCCCGGACGTCACGAGGAGTCTCGGAATGGTCGAGAGGTAAAGATTTATATATGGAAAGTCATATTTTGGGTTCCGGAAAAAGGTGCAGTTTTTTCGGTATTGTACCGGGAAGCTTCCAGAAGGTTCCGGAGGGGTCCGGAAGTCCACAAGTGGGTCCACCACACCCCAAGGGCTGGCATGGGCTAAGGGGAGGCGCCCTGGCCTTATTGGGCCAGGCACACCAAGTCCTCAAAAGCCCACGCAGCTAGGGAAGGAAAAAAGGGAGAGTCCTAGTAGGAATAGGATTGGACTTTGGAGTCCAAGTCCACGTGTGTACTATTCACGGTTACTGTTCACGTGGCACTATTCCTTCTACTCCAAGCCCCTACACATATATAAATAGAGGAGAGGGGGCACACCAAAGGACACAACATTGTCTTAGCCGTGTGCGGCGCCCCCCTCCACAGTTCCGTCCCTCGGTCATATTTTCGCAGTGCTTGGGCGAAGCCCTACGGAGATAGCATCACCATCACCGTCACCACGCCATCGTGCTGCCGGAACTCATCCACTACCTCGCTATCTTGCTAGATCAAGAAGTCGAGGAAGTCACCGAGCTGAACGTGTGCTGAACGCGGTGGTGCCGTACGTTCGGTGCTCGGTCGGTTGGATCGTGAAGTTGTTCGACGACATCAACCGCGTTGTTCTAACGCTTTCGCTTATGGTCTATGAGGGTACGTAGACATACTCCCCCTCTCGTAGCTATGCATCTCCATGGATAGATCTTGCGTGTGCGTAGAATTTTTTTTGTTTTCCATGCAACGTTCCCCAACACCCCGTGTCCACGGTCCTTGTACCGTGCGCACGGGACCCCGTGTCCACGGGCCAAGTTGGCCCCGTGCGCACAGGGTCTGCGGTTTCTGGCCCTGATAAGGTGGGACGTGGGGGGTTTGGGTTCTTTCCCACCCAGTCGCCCCCTCCACGCCCCAGGACGCCTCCAGGCCGCCGCCATCGCCTCCATCCTCTCCGGGACTCCCTTGTGCCATGGAGCCCTTCCGCTCCATGGAGAGTGCTCAGGATGGGGTCCTCCTCTGGTATGCCCCCTCCATTTTCTGCTCTCCATTGATTCATTGTGTAGTTCTAGGGCTTCTCTCTCTCTAGGTTAGGCATCCTTTCTATGGAGTAGTTGATTAGCAGTATTGCAAATCTGTGTAGGTTCCCTAGCCGCACCCACTCCCGGACCTCGATCTGGAAGTGGCTGCCACCGGGCGAACCCCGTGTGCACGGGCCTCAAACCCCCGTGCGCACGGACCCCCCGTGTCCACGGGCCTTGTACCGTGCGCACGGGACCCCCGTGCGCACGGGGTATACAGGAGAGCTAGTATTGTTAATTTTCTATCTTTATTCCTTGCCAGCATCTCAAGCACTTGTACTCATTTACGTGTCTCTTGCGTGTTGTGTTGTTGTTGCTTTTGTGTTTCAGACTTCGTTGACAAGAGGTCCGAGCTCCGTCGCAAGCGCAGTAAGGCAGGTGAAGATCGTTTGGTTCTTGCGATTCGTCAGCCATCAGATGGGAGAGGCCAGAGTTCCATGACTGCTAATCGTGCTCGTCGTTCTGCGTCGAAGAAGGCGGTGATCGAAGCTTCTGATGATTCCGAGGATGAGTATGATTCTCAGGATGATGCCCACTATGAGGTAGAGCCAGCAGATGCATCTGATGATGATGATGATGATGAGGGGGAAGGAGATGAGAGCCCATAGGAACATGTTCTCCCAGGAGGTCGCAATGTCAAGAATCTTCCTCTTTCTCAGTGGACCAAGCCAGAACTTTGGGCTCGCAGGCAGGATTTCCCCTATGTGCCAGTAACCAGTACAGGAATTGACCCAAGATTCAAGAATGATTTTCAGCATCGTGTGTTCTCTGAGCTGATCATGACCAAGAAGAACAAGTTTGCCCCCCACAAACAAATCAATGTGGAGGCTCTTAGGGACAATGCTCATATCTATCCCGGTGTGTTTGATGCTCTTGGGAGGCTTGGTTTGATCCCGTTCGTCGCCTTCCACTATCCGTTCAATGAAGATCTTGTGATGCAGTTCTTTGCCACCGTATACTTTCACAATGACACGACTCGCACTTTGACTTGGATGTCTGGAACATATGAGTGTGAGGCCACCATGGCTAAGTTCTCTGACATCATTCCGTATCAGTTCTTTGCTGAGGAGCATCCTGAGTATGGTCGTGCTCGTGAGACAGGAAGAGACAAGGATGAGATTGCTTTTGCATACAAGCCAGAGAAGGCCTTCACCACCGGTTCTATCAAGCACTTGAAGCCAACCTATGATACTATGCGTCACATTCTTAGGTACACACTTAATCCTAAGACCGGGGACTCTCACAATCTGAGGAGCTCCATGTTGGACATCTTTGTCTACCTTCGTGACAGGAAGAAAGTGGATGTTCTGGACTTCATGTTCTTTGAGATCAGGCAGTGTGTTCACGAGAACAAGTCTTGCATCTATGCTCCATTCATCCAGGCTTTGATTGAGTCTGTCTGCCCCGCCAGGTACATTGCTAAGTACCGCACCTCCTTTCCGAAGCGTGATGCCAACTGGCTTCCGGCTGCTCCTCCACCATATGCGCCTTCCAAGAAGGGGCGCAACCCCAGGCCTGAGGATCATGCTACCTACACTGAGGGTTGTTCATCCTATGCACGGATTCCGCATGGCAAAGGGAAGCAGGTTGCTACTGATGCCAGTTTCTCCAGAGGGGAGAAGAAGTCTCTATTCAAGACCATGAGCAACTTGTTCAAGATGTGTCAGTCCATTCAGCGCCGCCATGTCAAGGAGATCAACAAGGACAAGCTGGTGAGGCATCAGAAGAAGGCTGAGCATGCTGCAGCTGGTGAGGAGGTTGGCCCAGGGTCCGAGGACAACGACAGTGTGGCCACAGCTCGTTCCTTTCCCATGGAGGGATGGCACTTTGATGATGATGATGATGCTTCGAGCGCGCCTCCTCTTGTCTAGGGTCTCGTTAGCATCGCCTTTTCCCTTTTTGTTGTCTTGATGACAAAGGGGGAGAAGTGTTCTATTAGGAGCGTTTGCTGTTGAGTTGGTTTCAGTTGAGTTGAGATCTCAAGGCCTCGTTTTGTTTCGTGGTGTTTATTTGGCTTGAGATACTCTTATTTGCTTTCCGTGGTGTGGTTGCGAGCTACCTCTTATTAGTTTGTGAGACTAATTATCCTGATTCATATCTATGCTTATGATTTGTCTATCATGTGCTATGATCGTGCTCTTATTATTTTGTCTCACTCTACTTGCTCACCACACTTCTTGCATGTGATCTAGGCACCGTGTTAGGTTTTATTATGTTGATCACATGCCTTGACAATATGGATCTAGGGGGAGCCTCATATGTGTGTGCTTGATGCATAATCAAGCATATCTTTTTTCTTGCACATATATAGGGGGAGCTCCTATGATCAACTATTGTCGCATGGCTATTTTCTTAGATCTATCCTTTATGCCATGTCCTAACCATATTGTCATCAATGCACCAAAAAGGGGGAGATTGAAAGTGCAAGTGTCACTTATATTATATTTTGGTGTGATGACAATGTGGTTAGTGGAACTAATATTGGTTGCTAAAGTTTATCTCAGGATATTGGTTCCAAGTTGTCCATTGATGGAGGTGTGCGACCCCCCCAATTCAAAAAGATCAAAGGCGTGGTTTACCGGCGACTCGAAGGTTTTTCGTTTTGGTTCGATTTGAGTCGTAGGAAAAACCACACTATCAAGAGGGGTCATCGTGGGATAAGTGTCGTGTGGGAATGCCTCCAAAACTTATACACCAACCCTCCTACTCCTCCACCTAGTTCCCTCTTATATTGTGCTTTGCCGAGGTGTCCTGTGAGTTTCATCAGAAACCCTCTGGACACCCCATGTGCACGGCGTCTCTGACCCCGTGCGCACGGGGTGGTCAGAAAGTTTCTGGACACCCCGTGCGCACGGGGTCTCTGACCCCCGTGCGCACGGGGTACCTCAAAACTCTCTGGACACCCCGTGCGCACGGGGTCCTGGACCCCCGTGCACACGGGGTGGATGGAAAGTCTCTGGTCACCCCGTGCACACGGGGCTGACTTAGCCCGTGCGCACGGGGTCCAATGGGCAGAAATCCCCTCCCGGCCAAGAACACTATAAAAGCCCCCTTCTTCCTCCTCCAACCTCTAACCCTAATGTCTTGTTGAGCTCCACCATTGCTACACCTCATTTTGCTCATTACTCTCAATCCCTCCACCCAAACTTGTTGAAACTTTGGGGATTGGGAGAGCAAGACCCGATCTACACTTTGACCAAACCAAATCGCGTCCCCCGCAATATTCATCCACCATGACTTGTTACTCTTGGAGCTTGGGCTCCTAGGCGGCTAGAGGTTCCTCCGGAAGCTTCCTTGCTTGTGGTGTGCTCCGGAGAAGTTTGTAAAGGTGTGGTGGTCGCCTTCAAGACCAACCCCGAGTGATTCGAGGCTCATCCGTTGGGGGTGACTCGAAAGAGATTACGATGAGCCTTCGGTGGCGTTCCGCAAGCTTTGGCTCCGGCACCGCTCTAAACGGAGAGTAGCTCTTCCCCAAGGAAGAGTGAACTTCGGGATAAATTCCGCGTCCTCGTCTCACTTGTGGTTAATCCTTTCCCGCTCTTTACTTTGCGTTGTATGCTTGTTTGCTTGCTAATTAGATTGTTGCCTAGCATTTTTAGCTTGGAGCTTGCTTGTCATATAGGTTGTGTTCACCTAGTTGCATATCTAGTGAACCCTTTTTATCCGCTAAACCTTAAAATTGATAAGAAAGATTAAAATTTGTAGTCTCCTATTCACCCCCCCTCTAGTAGACCGTATCGATCCTTTCAGCCTTTTTAGCTAGGCATGATGATTTCAGTGATGCTCGCATACAAGTAAAGAATTGAAACGCAAAGAGAGCATCATGAAGCATATGACTAGCACATTTAAGCCTAACCCACTTCCTATGCATAGGGATCTTGTGAGCAAAAATTTTATGGGAGCAAGAATCAACTAGCATAGGAACGCAAAACAAGCATGACTTCAAAACTTTCAACACATAGAGGGGAAACTTGATATTATTGAGATATGTAAAAGCATATGTTCCTCTCTCATAATAATTTTCAGTAGCATCATGAATGAATTCAACAATATAACTTTCACATAAAGCATTCTTTTCATGATCCACAAGCATAGAAATTTTATTACTCTCCACATAAGCAAATTCCTTCTCATTGATAATAGTGGGAGCAAACTCAACAAAATAACTATCATGTGATACTTGATTGGCATAATCCAATTGAAAATTAAAATCATGATGACAAGTTTCATAGTTATCATTATTCTTTTTAGCATACATGTCATCACAATAATCATCATTGATAGGAGGCATGCTATCATCATAATAAATTTGCTCATCAAAACTTGGGGGACTAAAAATATCATCTTCATCAAGCTTCTGGCTTTGCATATCATTAGCATCATGGATATTCATAGAAAGCATACTAACAACATTGCAATCATACTCATCATTCAAAGTACTCACATTAAACATTTTATTAAATTCTTCTTCTATCAATTGAGCACAATTTTCCGCTCCATCATTTTCAAGAAAGACATTATAAAGATGAATAATATGAGGCAACCTCAATTCCAATTTTTTTTGTAGTTTTCTTTTATAAAACCAAACTAGTGATAAAACAAGAAACTAAAAGATTCGATTGCAAGATCTAAAGATATACATTCAAGCACTCACCTCCCCGGCAACGGCGCCAGAAAAGAGCTTGATGTCTACTACACAACTTGTTCTTGTAGACTCGTGTTGGGCCTCAAAGCGCAGAGGTTTGTAGGACAGTAGCAATTTTCCCTCAAGTGGATGACCTAAGGTTTATCAATCCGTGGGAGGCGTAGGATGAAGATAGTCTCTCTCAAACAACCCTACAACCAAATAACAAAGAGTCTCTTGTGTCCCCAATACACCCAATACAATGGCAAATTGTATAGGTGCACTAGTTCGGCGAAGAGATGCTGATACAAGTGTAGTATGGATAGTTGATATAGGTTTTCGTAGTGCGAACAATAAAAAATAGCAAGGTAGCAAGTAACAAAAGTGAGCATAAACGGTATTGCAATGCTTAGAAACAAGGCCTAGGGTTCATACTTTCACTAGTGCAATCTCTCAACAATGTTAACATAATTGGATCATATAACCATTCCTCAACGTGCGATAAAGAATCACTCCCAAGTTCCTATTAGCGGAGAACATAAGATTGAAATTGTTTGTAGGGTACGAAACCACCTCAAAGTTATCCTTTCTGATCAATCTATTGAGCTATTCCTATAAGTGTCACAAACAGCCCTAGAGTTCGTACTAAAATAACACCATATGATACACATCAACCAACTCTAATGTCACCTAGATACTCCAATGTCACCACAAGTATCCATGAGTTGATCATACGATATGCATCAAACAACTTCATAATCATAATATTCAATCCACACAAAGAACTCCAAGGAGCACCCCAAAGTTTCTATCGGAGAAAAGATAATGAAAACGTGCATCAATCCCTATGCATAGATTACCCCAATGTCACCTCGGGAATCCGCGAGTTGAGTGCCAAAACATATATCAAGTGAATCAATATAATACCCCATTGTCACCACGGGTATTCATATGCAAGACATACATCAAGTGTTCTCAAATCTGAAATATTCAATCCGACAATAACGAAACCTCAAAGGGAAAAGATTTGATTCATCACAATAAGGATAGAGAGGGAAGAAACACCATATGATCCAACTATATTAACAAAGCTCGCGATACATCAAGATCGTGCCAAATCAAGAACACGAGAGAGAGAGAGAGAGAGAGATAAAACACATAGCTACTGGTACAAACCCTCAGCCCCGAGGGTGAACTACTCCCTCCTCGTCATGGAGACCACCGGGATGATGAAGATGGCCTTCGGTGATGCTTTCCCCCCTCCGGCAGGTTGCCGGAAAAGGGCTGTAGATGAGATCATGGAGGTACAGAGGCTTGCGGCGGCGTAAAAACTCATCTAGGTTAACTTTCGGGGGTTTCTGAATATATATGATTTTTCAGCGTTGGAATCACGCGAGGAGGTGCCACAGGGGGCCCACGAGGCACCAGGGCGCGCCTGGGGGGGGGGGGGGGGGCAGGCGCGCCCAGGCGCGCCCAAGTCTTTTTAAAAAAGTGTACATTTTTTGAAAACATGTTCTTTTCTAAAATCTAGAACATTTTTAGAAATGTCTGAACAGTTTATGAAAAACACTATTTTTTTCGAAAACACACATTTTTTTTGGAAATCCAATTGTTTTTTTGTGGGAAACCGCTAACGTATTTTGAAGATGTGAACAATTTTGGAAGATGCGAACAATTTTTGAAAGTTTCATTTTATTTGGAAAATGATAATAATTTATGAAATTCCGATTTTTTTGAAATTTCCCTTAAAAAATAAAAATAAAAAAATGGGTAAAGAGAACATAGGAAAAAACTAAAAATCTGGACCAAAACCCTCTGGAAGGTTCCCATAAAGGGGACTTGAACTTTTCGCAGAAGTTTTCTAAAACCTGAATTTCTGTACGCCAGGATAGTTTTTATTTTTTGAGGCACGTACGCCAGGATAGGTAAAATGGACGGCCCAAATTGCTCGCCGCTTCACCGCTTTCTTGTACACTTTACCGCATTGTGCGGAGAAATCACTAATTAAGGAGTACTCCTTCCAAAAGATCATTTTCACCTCTCATGCGCCACTTGTCGCAACCTGTGAGTTTTCCCTTCTTTCGTAGATCCGTTTATTCAAAACGTTTTATCTATTAAACTGTGCGTCCAAATTTCGAACCGTTTTCACCGTTGGAATCCTCGCATCGAGATCTTCAAAATTAGATCCCATGTTGATAGGTTTTGACGATTTTTTTTTCACGAAAAAAACCGATCTGAAAAAACCGGACAAAAAAACCGAACCGGAAGCACTTGTTTTTCCTTTCCGAAAGAGGCATGGTTATGCCTCTCGCGAAAGTAAAACCGTGCCTTGCGCGGAAGCAAAACCGTGCCTCTCGCGAAAGAAAAAAAACCAGAAAACGCGTTTTTTTTTCCCTTTTCAAGAGGCACGGCCGTGTCCGTGCCTCTCGCAAAAGCAAAACCGTACCTCTCGCGGAAGAAGGAAAAAAATAGAAAACGCATTTTTTTCCGTTTCCGAGAGGCACGGCCGTGCCTCTCGCGAAAGCAAGACCGTGCCTCTCGCGGAAGCAAAACTGTGCCTCTCGCGGAATAAAAAACAGAAAACACTTTTTTTTTTCGTTTACGAGAGGCACGGCCGTGCCTCTCGCGAAAGCAAGACCGTGCCTCTCGCGTAAGCAAGACCGTGCCTCTCGCGGGAGCAAAAAAAATCACATTTTTTCGCGCAAAAAAAATTTGTTTTCGTTTTTTTTTCCCCAAAAGCTAAGGAAGACCGGTGAAAAACCAAAAAGCCGAAAAACTCCGAAAAATCATTTAAAAACCAAAAACGCATGCGGAAAAATAAAAAAACCGTAATCCGGAGGGAGCATCCAGAACGCGACATGTGACGGCGGGTGATCGTTGAGGAGACTCCGAAGGAGCGCTTCTTAGTTAGTTGCTCCCATTGTGCGGGAGCTGCTATTTCTGGCTTCTTGCGAGTCCTAAACAACGGCTTGCTTGCTACACGTGGGCACTGAGCCAGGCCCAAAACAACAAGGCTAGATCGTGCACGTCTTTCCTAGCTAGCGACGCACTTCCTTCCACTCCAGAAAACAATAATAACGCACATCCCTCTAAAAGCAACACACTCTCCACCATCAAAAAGAAAATGAAAAAAGCAACACACTTCCTCTTGACAAAAAAGAAGCCAACAAAAACTTTACTCAAAAAATAAAAGGCGAGCTAAGAAAATGCTCATTTTTTTTCTTTTCCTGTTTTTTCACATTTTATTTAGGGTTTTCTCTACTATCTGGGTAAAATTAGCGTGTTTGAAAAAAAAGTAATTGTTGATTTACGTCAAAAAATGTTCACGGATAAAAATATGCTCATCTGTTTCGAAAAACCTATTTACCACATTGAAGAAAAACGTTCACAGGTTTTTGAAAAATGTTTGTGACATTTAAGGAAAATGTTTATGCAGTGTAAAACAATGTCCACGCAATTTAAAAACTGTTAATTGCGTTAAAATGCAAGTGGCATTTAAAAAATGTTCACACATTTAAAAAAATTCTAGTGACATCTTTAAAAAGATGTTTATACAATATATGAAATGTTCCATAGCATTAATAAAAATGTACGTGACATTTTAAAAAAAGATCACACGTTCATAACATATGATTGTGAATTTTAGAAAAATATTATACAATGTAAATAAAGTGTCCACGTAATTCAAACTTCGTACCATTCAAAAAAATGTGTGTGTTATTTAAAAGTATGCTCATGTGGTACAAAAATATGTTCCTTAAATTTTTGAAATATGTTTATACAATGCAAAAAAAAATGTTCGTGTGGTTTTTTTAAAAGAATTCATGCCATTAACAAATGTTTAACATGTGTTAGAAAATGTTCAATACATGTGTTTAAAAAAAATGTAAATCATGTATTTAAAAAATATTCAAGGTGTATTAAAAATGTTCCGTGTGTATAGCAAAAATGTTCAATATTTATTAAAAAAGTAGGCAAGTGTTCAGAAAAAATTAAAAAAATAAAAGAGAAAAAAAATCAAAGAAGAAACACAACAAACAAAAACTGAAAAAAAAAAACTGATGAAAACCTACACAGAAACATACATAGAATAAAAAATGTGTGGTAAGCCTCTAAAACCAATTAGAACCGGTCAAAGAAGCTTCCTAAAACCGGCTCCCTAGGAACCTTTACGAGGCTAGCCCATACACGGGCGCGAGGAAGAAATTTGCAGCTGGGCCGTTGGTAGGACTGTAATAAGTGATAAATCAAAATCATTGGTTAAGGGGTACCTCTTGCAATGGTCACTCACACCTCCTCCGGTGGTGACAATCGGTGCACTGCATGTGTGACATTTGTCGCAACCTGAGAGTTTTGGTGAAATTATTTCACACGCACAGAAGGGACATAGTAGATTTTTTTTCTTCATAAATTCATTTTTCTCAAAATATTTTTATCTCTTGAATTGTGCGTCCAAATCACGAATCGTTTTCACCGTTATGTTTCTCGCGTCGAGATCTTCGAAACAAGATCTCATGTTAATAGGTTAATTTATTTTTTCTTCGAAATCTGCGCTTCAAAACTGTAGTAATCCGTGCTTCAATACTGCGCTAACCTGTACTTCGAAAACTATACTAACCGTGCTTCACTTTTGTGGAAGCACCCTTGTGAAAGGAGCAGGACTTTACTTCACGAGGAAGTATAATTGTGCTTGATGCGAAAGCACATCTTTGTTTCACTTTGTGGGAAGCACAATTAAGCTTCACACAAAAGAACATCCGCGCTTCAGTTTTGGGGAAGCACAGAAGCACAACTATGCTTCATCAAAAAGTAGATCTATGCTGTTCACATGAAAAGCACATATGTGCTTCACGTGGAAACACAATTGTGCTTCCCCATGAAAGCACACGCTCCTGTCAAGACATAAACCTCAAAAAACCAAAAAAATAAAAAAAATGAAAAAGAAAAATTATCAAGAAAACCCAAAAAAACCAAGCAAAATCCGAAATAACCCCCCCAAAAGAAATTAAATACACGCGTGCAAAGAAAATTGTTCTCCCCCGGGTGTACCCAGCGCATGGCACACAACGGCGGCTGGACGCATCATTTGGCACACTCGTGTGTTGTCCCATCCTACCAAACTGCCAGCTACGGTGACTCCATCCAATGATAAAATAGTTCCCATGAGTATGCGGCAAATAGGAATTACCAGATCAAAAATGCAAATCCAGCAGAGCGCTAGCATGCGGCAAATAGGAATTACCAGATCAAACCATGCAAATCCAGCTGATGAACGTTTCTACGCATGTATCATGGGCCAAGCCCTTTTTCCCCGTTCAGACAATTACCGCTCAGAAGTAGGGAGCAACTAGTCCACAGGCACCCCTTCGGGGGTTTCCCAGCGGACGAGCTCCAGCCGCCACATGGTGCGCCCCAACGTCGCCACGTGTCGTGCGTTGGCTCAGCCCGAGCACCTTTTTTTTAATTTTTTTCAGGGTTTTCCCCTAGTTTTTTAGTTTTTCGATTTTGCCTGATTTTCTCTAGGTTTTCCTGTTTTTTAGTTTTTCTGACTTTTTTTATTCTTTGGATTGTTTGATTTTTTGGCGTTCTTTTCGCATGAAGCACAACGAACATGCTTGTGCTCATGGTGAAGCACAGTTATGCTTCCGCGTGAAGCACAAACTATGCTTCCCTAAAAACTTTGCGGCAGGGCGATCCATTGTCCCCGTACCTCTTTTTGCTGTGTTCGGAAGGCTTGTCTAGTATGCTAGCACACGAGGAAGAGATTGGGAACCTAGAAGGTATCAAGGTATGCAGGAGTGCACCTACTATTTCACATCTCCTATTTGCAGATGACTCATTGATACTAATGAAGGCAAATACACAATGTGCTACTACCTTAAAGAATATACTGGACACATATTGCAACAGCTCAGGGCAGCTGGTAAGTAATGCCAAATCAAGTATATTTTTCAGCCCTAATACTCCGGTTGGTGTGCGAGAGGAGGTATGCAGGGAATTAGATATTGTTACAGAAGCACTCTCAGACACTTATTTGGGGCTGCCCACAATGGTGGGTGTTGACAGAAGTGACTGTTTCTAGCATCTTGTAGATCGTATCTGTCAACGTCTCAAGGGATGGAAGGAGAAAATTCTGTCTATGCAAGGGAAGGAGATTTTACTTAAATCAGTTGCACAGGCTATTCCTTCCTACGCTATGTCAGTTTTCAAATTACCCAAAGGAATTTGCAAAGCCATTACAGATGAAATATCAGGATTTTGGTGGGGAGATAGTGAGGAGAAGAAGAAGATGCATTGGTTTGCGTGGTGGAAGATGTGTGTACCGAAGAGGAAAGGGGGATTGGGATTTAGAGACCTTCACAGTTTTAATCTTGCTATGTTAGCAAAACAGTGTTGGCGACTACTCCAGAACCCGGATTCTTTATGTGCACGTGTGTTGAGCGCTAAATACTATCCTGATGGGAACATTTTGAAGGCTGGTCCGAAGAAGGGGTCATCGTATACGTGGCAAAGCATTGTTTCTGGCATTCAGACTTTTCAGAGGGGCTGCATATGGCGTGTCGGAACGGGAGCGCACATAAATATATGGCAAGATCCGTGGATCCCATCAAGCCCGTCGCGAAAGGTTATTACCCCAAGAGGTGCAACAATGCTTAGATATGTGGAGGAGCTCATAGACCCACACACGGGCCATTGGGATGAAATCTTGATTAGAGATGTTTTTTCGCCAGTGGATGCCTACAGGATCTTGCAAATACCACTAAATGTCCATCTGGTGGAGGACTTCGTGGCTTGGAACTACACTAGATCAGGGACGTTCTCGGTTCGGTCGGCGTACCACCGAGAGTTCGAGCATCAACATGGGCAGCGACTGATCCGATCTGATGGACAGGAACGTGCAAATTAATAATATTTGGAAGGAAATATGGAATCTGAAAATTCCTGGGAAGATCAAACACTTTGCATGGAAAGCTTTGAATGGATCTCTTCCTTGCTTGGGAATCCTTGCAGATAGGCATATACCTTTAATACCCCAATGCCCGATCTGTAAGATTGGAATTGAGGATGTTCAGCATGTCCTTTTTACTTGTGGTAGGGCGAAGGAAGTTTGGACTGAACTCGGGCTACATGAAATCATAACAGATGCAGTAAGACAAGATCGCTCGGGGTCTGTGACATTGGAAATTCTAGCCAGGATCGGTTCAGTTCACGAGGGCTTGCAAACTGCTGAATTGGCTTTGGTTGCATCATGGTTTATCTGGTGGCAGCGACGTCAGCATATGAAAGGGGAAGTGATCCAAACCCCTGAAAGGAGTGCTGTGTCGATCAAAGTCCTCGCGATGAATTTTATAAGAGCTTACACAGCAAAGCTGCCGAGAAGAAAGGAAGATCAGATGTGGAAGAAGCCTTGCGGTGATGTTATCAAAATTAACGTTGACGCAGCTTTTCAATATGAGACACTCTCAGGAGCGACAGGTGCTGTTGCCCGCGATGGAAGGGGAAACTTCATTGCTGGAGCATCTTGGTTCCTTCCACACTCAAGTTGTGTTGACTCGGCAGAGATTACCGCGATACAAAACGGTTTATACCTAGCAGGGAGAATTGGGTGCAACAAAGTCATTATAGAAACAGATTGCACGTTTGCTGCGGAGGCGGTGCAAAAAGCTGATAATTACGTGGGCTCGGACATAGCCACTATTCTTGAATGCAAAGAGCTAGCACTGGACTTTGCAGATGTTTCATATACCCACTGCCTGCGGGAAGCAAATGAAGTTGCAAATGATCTTGCGAGGAACTCGTTTAGCGATAGATCTTCTAGTTTTTGGGACTCTACGTTCCCCGATTTTATTTCTCATGCCCTTGTAAATGACCTTGCGATTATTTGAGAAGTAAAGTCTTGATGTTTCAAAAAAAAACTATGCTTCCCTAAAAAATGCAAAAGGCATAGTCGTGCTTCGCGTGAAGCACAATTGTACTTTCCAGAAAAGTGAAGCACAATTGTCTTGCTGTGCGAAGCACAATTGTGCTTCCCCTAAAAAAAAATGAAAAACACAGTTGTGCTACCGCATGAAGCACATTTATGCCTCTTCGAAAAAAGTGGCGTGAAGCACAATTTTGCTTCCAGTTTTTATTTTTTTTTCGGCTTCGATTTTTTGGTTTTGTTTTCTTTTAGTTTCTGACTTCTTTTGGACAAAAGTTTGATCAAACCTATTAACATGAGATCTAGTTTTAAAGATCTTGACGTGAGAAACGCAACAGTGAAAATGGTTCGTGATTTGAACACACAGGTCAAAAGTGAAAACATTTTGAAAGAATGAATATACGAAAAAAGTAGAAAACTTCCAAGTTGCGACAAGTGAAAAACACCACCAAAGAGAGCGAGAGTGACCAAGGTGTAAACCTTAAATAATACTAGTGATTCCATCAGACGCAAAACAGATGAGATTATCAAGCCCATTTACTACCATGCAGCCTCATGGGCTTGTAAAACCCAATTATCAAGCCCATCCTACTACTCCTCAAAAATAAATAAAAAATCGAGCCCATGCTACCATTCCCCATCGGCTTCCCACACAACCTCGCCTGCGTCCTCGTCCTGCCGCCAAATTTTCTCCTCCGCCTCGAGCAAGCGTGGGGATCGAGGCGACCCGACGAGGCGGAGGCGGACCAGCCCCAACCCAAACTCTAGGGTTCCTCGATCCTGTCCGATCAGACCGACCCGCGGGGTCGTTCAGCCCTAATCCCCCTCCTACGCATTAGAGGTACCGATAATTTACCTTACTCCTCCTCCTGGGTCGCACGGTCCGAGCGATTTCTCGAAATTTCTATTTCCGTGAAATTGCGGAGAGTGATGCTCTGTTTAATTTCGATGGATGTTGGGTTGGAAGCAATGGCGGTTCATATAGTCCCCTTAATCGTAGTTTAAGCCGCAAATCAGGTCGTCTAAGTGCAGTGGCGGAGCTTCGAAGAAAATACTGGGCGGGCCAGCTCAAAGGAGAGTACCAAAAGTTTTAAAATTCTCAACCATACTATCCGTTTTTCTTCATCAATTGATTGAATTTCGGAGTATTCAAAGTGTTATAAATAGCCGACAACTCGAGGGAAATTGGCATTGATTGATAAATGTGCATTTTAGGAGAAAAGAAAAGTACATATGTGGCTCAGCAGCCAGCAGTGCTCGTTGAATCTGGTGCTGCTACATACATGTCGTTACTTACTATGAGGAGAGAGCATTCAGGCTTGGACTGATCATCTAAACCTGCTGCTTAGTACTGCAGGTGGTGGGCTGGGTTGGCTTCCGATGCATAGTTAAAATAAAAGAGCACAAATCCTGGGCGGGCCACAACCCAGTTTGGCCCTAAGGAAGCTCCGCCCCTGTCTAAGTGGTAATGGCGGTCGCCCGGTGTCCATTTGGGCTTCAGATTTTAAGAGACGGGAGTGCAATTTGGGGGCCGTGGGGTGGGGGGTGGGGGTGGGGTTAGGGCCTAACACGCTTATGATGACGTGGTGGCCTGAAATAAGGCCTTAGGTGGAGGAATTATATGTTTGGCATTTCGATTTCCATCTCAACCAAATATTGGTTCCCGGATACAGTAGCTACAAGGTACATGTCCTAACCAATTAGGGAGCCTGAGAGGTTTTGAAAGTTTTAAAGTGAGTCAACTTGGCTGTTAGGCACCGCAGGTATAGAATCAGGCCTACAAGGTGCGACTGAGAGTGTCGGCTGCTGGGCTCCTGCCCACTTGCATAATGACATCAGTTTTATGGTGTGAACAGTGCTCACACTGAAGTCATACCATTTGTTCGGTCAGATTTGGTTGCTACTATAGTACACATAAATAGTGCCATCTTATTTATTTAGTAATATCTCATTTTACTTGTATGACTTTGCTACCATCAAGTGATCGACAAGGGCGTTGCAATCTAAACTAGGATACTGCTCATTCAATAATTACAGTGATGCTACACTTAAGCTAGTCAGCTAAACTGTGCCGGTGGTGTTCTACTTATGACTGAATTGTACTAAGTTTTGTAGTGCAGTGAACTGAAGTGTGCCCATCCTTTAAGACTGTTTTAGCTCTTTAGCTTAATTGGCCAGATTCAAGTTTCACCATATAAGTACGACATCTGCCATTCGGCTTAAGAGAAGTTTCAGTTGAGCCAAACTACCTTACTGAATCCTGATCTAATCAGTATGGCAACCACAATACATTATACATCTTCTCATGCATTTGTGCGGTGTACCAGGATATGGATCCACATTTGCAGGTTTACATGCTAAAATTATTATAAATGCTCGAAAACAAAAAGATTCAGAATCAGTAAAAAAAGAGACTGAAATTGGGATTCAACAATTGATACATGTTGGGGGAACACCTTTATTGAGTTAAGGGGTCATTGTTTCCCCCTTTTATCTTTTCACAGGTAGGGGCCATCTGTTTATCTTTGATCTTGGAAAAGGTTTCACATCTTGTGCCGAAAGAGCAAATGGTAGATCCTAGGTGTAATCATTTTTTACATGACCCTACGCCTATTCTAGCATCTTAGCAATTGTACAACGTGTGTTACAAAGAGGAAATTGTTGGCATCGACTGAGGACTACATATGGGTTCCTTTTCTTTGCGTACATAGCTTGATTGCCACAAAAACTTTGACCATATGTTAGAATAGGGGAGCCAACTGCTCGTTATATTCATCCATCTTAGTAGCCACGGAGTCAACATGGCAAAACTCGATGAACAGGTGGTTTTTTCGTCTTGAACACACGCTGAAAGGCGTGTCATCTCCACTACTATTAAAAGGACGAGTTGGGGTGGATCTGGAGGATCCTAGCCATCAAACCGGCTAAATTAAAAGGTGCACGTTGCTCCAATGATTCTGCACATCGCATCACGACTATTTTGAAATGTCTCCAACTAGTTTTCAATTATAGGGAAGCCCTCAATTAGTTATCAATTGACCCCATCAAATTACTGTCATTGTGTGCGATTATTGTCATTTGCTATATATGTTACAAGTATATATATAAAAATGTATTATCAAACTACTTATCAACATAAATTTATGTATACAATTTCAAATATCAAACATATATTTTTAAATATATTGTTATTCTAATTTATTTTTTGAAAGAGTTGGATTCGTGGGAGAGTTATATGGAGTCAATTTGGCCGGATAAAGAAAATACATGGTCTCTGGGATGTGAAGATTAATCTTCTCGTTTGTATCAGAAGAACAATGTCACATGCCTAGTACTTGCGACATTTTTATTTTGAAGAAATAAACTGCCGTGAGCAACAGGCCAAGCCTCGAACCAGGGTGGGCTGGGCGAGGACGCTCGCCTCTGCCAAACTGAGGATGCTCAATCTCAACACACAGTCAATATGGTTAATCATGTCTTGAGTTTGCAAAAGGACATTACATTCATCTTGAACAATTTAGAGCCATATCTTTGTTAGAAGTTAGATATATGTAATTATATATTCACTTTTAATCAAACAGTTATATTTTTCTGTGATGCATTGTTTGTTCCATTCAGTACCATACTGTCTGATCTCCCACTGGTTGAAATTTTACGGAGTGTGCATGGAACCAAAAGAAATGTGCACTGGATCAACATTTTATTCATTTGGAAGGAAACATTATCTCTAAATATGTATATGGAAATATTGTTGTGCCCAGGGAACCTGGATTCCAAATAGTGGAAAACACATGATGTATTGTTCTAAAAGTAGTAACAAAATCCAGGGATATATTACTCATAAAGTTATGTAAACGTGACAATTATTTCTAATGTCAAAATCATCATGTTACCAGTAACAAAAAAATACAAGCGTTCAAATTTGCACTTTAATATTTTTGTAACAATTGTTGCTTGTCTTATTTGGTTCTTGATTTCAGGGACTATCATTGAAATTTGTATGTCTACATAGTTTCTATAACTTCATTTGATTGGGCGCTATAGGTTAAGTTGGTTGGTTAGTGTATAACGATCGGGGACACCTGGTACTGACTCATTCCTGTCTTCTTCAAAACCGAAACGGATAGGTTGTCTTAA
Organism: Elymus sibiricus; assembly: GCA_039707655.1. Lineage (NCBI taxonomy): Eukaryota > Viridiplantae > Streptophyta > Magnoliopsida > Poales > Poaceae > Elymus > Elymus sibiricus. The sequence continues at coordinate 396,688,114 of CM077672.1, forward strand.
AGATCATGTACTACAACTTTGAATTATAGGATTTTTTTAACTCTACCATTAATATTTATGCAAATCTCACAAAGGTAAACTCCAGGCTCCAGCTCCTTACTCAGGTGTGTCTCACACAAGGTTTTTGAGTCGATGAGTCGACAAGTCGCTCGGAGGGGGCGACTCTAGACTAGTCGTGACTAGTCTAGACTCATGGTCGACGAGTCGACATGCGACGAGTCGACGTGAGTTAAGCAGTAGGTAGTAGGAGGGGAGGAGCAGACCAGCAGCAACAGCAACCAGGGGAGGAGAGGAGGAGCAGACCAGCAGCAGCAACCAGGGGAGGAGGGGAGGAGCAGACCAGCAGCAGCAGCAACCAGGGGAGGAGGGGAGGAGCAGCAAGCCAGCAACCATGGGGGGCGGCGGCTGCCAAGGAGAGGGTTGGATCGGGGGGAGGGGGGGGGGTGGGCCAGCAAATACAGTAAAAAAAACATATGACAGGTGGGGCCCAAAAAAATTGAGTCATTCGACCCAGAAAACACGACTAGTCGTGACTAGTCGCTCGAGTCGCTCGACTCATCCCATGAGTCGAGTCGCCAGGCTGAGTCGACCCTGCCAGTGCGACTCGACGACTAGTCGCGACTAGTCGAGCGACTCGAAAACAGAGGTCTCACAATTATTGTAGGAATGGAGGATAAAACCCCTCTGTTCGCACAGGCAATTCCCGTTCGAAACAGATCCTCCTTGACCCTCGTGGAACTTGTGAGGGCTGTAAAGGTGATGGATATCTCTTATTACGTAGACAAGATCATATTACTTGAACTTTACTGTGTTGTTCCTATTTCTTTCATACGCTGCACAATATTAGTTCTCACCCTTTTCTTACTTTCGTTTATCTTTATGTGATGTGATGGTTCACCAACAAGCCTACCAGACTTTTCATTCCTTTCAGGAGGTAATTTATTATTATTTTTGTAATGTAATAAACTTGCTGTCATCTAAATAAAATAGAAGCAGATGCACTATTAAATTATTGAAGACAGAGTCACAAGGAAGAAGATAGCCAGTGAGGCTACTATGATTATTCCTTTGTTCTTCGTTGGACAACATAATCAGAGCTATCCCGACATCTTCTTCTTGTAATGGAATAATCAACAAGCTAATAAAGTGCCTGTCCTTTGTCAGTCAGTACTTAATTACGACCTACATGTGCACGGTACACTATGCCCGGGGGGGGGGGGGGGGGGGAGTGGGGGTGTTAGATAAAAAATTTCCATTTTGCTCTAGCTTCAGAAAAGTTAAGCATGATCACAATCCATCTTAGTGACTGTCTCTGTCTTGCAATAAACAATGGGCCTTTCTCAGATTTCCTGAGTTCTTTAACATCACAGTGTTGGTTGCTTAGCTCTTGTCCCAGGTGCAGGCAATACTTGGCCTACAAATAAATTAACTCAAGCTGTGTTGACGGCATGTGCCATCAAGTTGTGAATGTTTGACGTTTTGCATGGCGCTCTTTCTAGCAGAAACCTAGTCGGGCAGGGATATTCTCACCACTTTACAGACGCAGCCATGGTTTTTATACTGGAATTTTGGTAGCTCGCTCGCGTGTTCCTTTTTTTATGAGTGCACCTTATCTTGTTGTACGTTCCTGCTTGTGAGAGGTTCTTGTTATATATTTCAGGGCTCATGATTTTTTAAAGGATGGTTTTGTGTTCTGCGCAAAGCACCTGCAGCTTGGCACTGCTTTCGCAAATTGGTCTAATGGCGTGCTCATTTATGGTGTTCTTCAGACTAGTTTGATTCTCATTTACATTCTTCTTTAAACTAGTACCATCCTTATTTACAATGTTCTTTAAACTGGTTACCATCTCCCTGTTATCATATTGGTATGTGAAACTAGTTGTAATAAGTAGCCAGGCAACCACTGCTTTATTAACAGTTTGTGCATTTAGCATGTGAAACTAGTTGTAATATAGTAGGTAGGCAGGAAGCATCTGTTTCCATCCCTCTGTAAAAAGGTTTAGCATTTGGCTGTAATGCTGAAATGGAAAAAATTAACGACTCAAACAGCAAATGCCATATATATGTTAGAATCTGCAGTGATCACTGATCAGCGCATTTTCATTTATCAATGGCATTTTAGAAACTAATTCACTTAGTTTTCTTATGGGAAAGTTGCTCTTTGGTTAAATACTAGCGAAAAACGCAAGTTATTTTTTGTTATATTGCGTCAAGAAGCATGCCCTCAGAGGCTTATATTTAACCATATTGTCACTGTTTGTTTGAGAAATGCCACTATAATTTCATTAACCTAACCACCTCTTTTATCTAAATGTTTTCTGTTAGACAAGATGACATTTTGTGTTCACTAGGCACCTATCTTTATGTTTCCTCAGTAAACTGTTGTCTAGCAAAGATGAACAAACAGTTATGTTCATTACTCCTGTGTCAGTTTTTACTTTCCGACTCTCTTCTTGAAACTGAAAGGTAGAGATTCTCTTATAATTTCCAACTCTACTGAAGATGATCAGTCAAGTCAATGTGTCTGTGGTCTTCCTGCAATGTCACTGCTTACGTAGCACACATAGGATTTCTTGTCCACAGCTTCATTGCATATCTTATACAATACATTGATCTGTTCTTTTTTGACAAAGTAAATGTTGTAAGTAGCCTAGTTGAAAATTCTACTGCAATTTATGATGTCTAAGAAGGCCATGGAACGAAGTAAAACCACTTACTGTTGAGAAGAATATAGTTTTTTTAGTTTCTTGTTACATAATCTGGTATCAATTGGTTATTTTTCAAAATGAAAGGCAAATCAATGCTCCATCTGTGCAGGGGTTAAGGCCTTAGGTTCTGGGTATCATCGATTGAAACTGAGCTGTTACAGCAACTGCGCTTCAAGACATATCTAACGATGTGTTGTGGCCGTACTCAACATCAAGTTAAACAGTTACTAATCATTGGTCACCGTTGAGAAGCTGGCCTCGAGGTGAGTGTACTCAAATTAAATATTGCTTCTTAAGATCGTTTCTGTATGGAATATGGTGGAAAATGAATATCCAGCACAAGATGTATAGGTGATGATATGAAGTAAACGATTGAATCAGACAATAAAAAACTACAAGAAGCACCCTGTTTGCTTTTATTTGATTGATTGGAATCATAAATTCAATTCAAAGTAGTTTCTTGTCACACCACCAACTGGTACTAACAGCTGAGACGACCTTTGTCCCATCAAGTCCCCACTTTAAAACGTGCCTATACCTCACCTATGTAGAGGTTAGGTTACCAAAGCAACATTGACTTATTCGTAGAGGTTAGCTATATTCGCAAGCTCCCTATGGCTTTGGACTGCGAGTTAACCTCTTTGACTCTTCTCAGACACGCTCTTTAACCTCTATGTAGTTTTCTTTTTCTAACTAATAATAGACCTGGTCGTCTCTGATGCATACTAATCATAATGCACACTCGACCTTGTTTTGCTTGAACCTTTAACTTCTTTTTCCAAACAAGCAACATACCTAGTCATTTTTAATAGTCAGTAAACCTTGAACTTTCTGATTAATTCCAATGAAAACAAATCCATTCATTTAACTGGTGTGTAAAACTACCTTGATTATCAGAAAGAGATCCAAATTTAGGGAGCTTCTGCCTGCTGGATTATTCATCGTGCAAAAATGCATCGAGGATTTCGTGTTTCACACATGACTAGCAGAAACTACTATGTTAGTAATTGGCAACTCCGTTGCAAATCAAACATATATTTGTGGCAGTTTTTATATCACTCATTTCACGTCTTCTTTAGAATTATAATTTCAAAATTTGTTTCACAAACTTAATCAGCACTATCATTTCAATCATTCCAACCATCAGAGTAATCTAGCTGCACAAAACTTGTAGTATGATGTATTCTTTCCTTTACATGTTTAACTCTTTAAATAGCATGTTGATTACTTCATTTATGACAACATTAATTTGCATGGAAAAGCAATGCACACATTCAAAACCGTTCTGTCTAGAACAATATCTGGTGTCAATTAATGATCGTGAAGTCATTTCGTTTTTTACCTTCAGACACTAGTTCTTTGAGCTGACATTTTATTTAGTTGTACAGAATACTGGTTTATGGTTAACTAGTATACCTGGATAGATGGACTGCTAATCATTTTTTGAACATAAGTCAAGCAATGACTATAGTTTTTCCACGGAAGGGAGTTTAGTGCTGTGTCCCATTGGCTAGTGAGAAATAGTACCTAGTATCCCATTTCAAGTATGAACGCTGGAAATATAACATATGGAATCAAACAGGTGAAGTAGAAGTAAACTTTTGATAATTACATATGATGACCGGATAAATGAAGTGTCCCCCATTTCATCATTCCACAGTACTGAACTTCGAATTTATTTTATCTATATGAATAGATTGACACAATGTGAGCAACTTACACGAACTAAGTATTAATCTCGTGTTTCATGTCATCAAAGAAGTCCTTTCACTAACTTATAGTAAAATTCACTTTTGCCAAAATCGCTGGAACATTAATTTGAAGTCAAGTAGATAAATTTCTGTCAAAAATTTGCAAACTCGTTTTCTATCTATGTGTGTCACGCTCCAAAAAGACGTGTAAAATTACGTATGTTAACACTTTATACTTAGCTTCTCTAATTTCATAACAACGATTTTGACACTTTATAGACATGCCTTATTAAGTCCATGAATGTCTCATGAAGTATAGACCATGTCTTTTTGACCAAAATTAGGCAAACCTTGCACATGATGCAAGTAAACTTTGTCCATCTAGCCACTAGGGTTGGTACTTGGTACACGTATCACAAATAGACCAGATAAACTAACATAACAACCAGTACAATCTAAAACTGTAAATGTTTCTGTAAGGCAGTAACCCTGGTAGTGGGAAAAAAACATTTCAATACAAGGCTCACATAGAGATACCTGAAATCAAGGCATCTCTCATCTAGGAGTGGTGAGAGACATTATTGTTCTTAATTCAGTGCTCTCATCTTTCACCATTCCCCATGAATGCTACAAATTTACACCACAAAATCCACAATCATGCATGTACATGAGAACAAATACCAATAGCTAGTTCGCTACTGCATCCCAAGGTCGACCGGTTCCTCTACGAGGCAGTACTGCTGCATCCCTTGGGAGCTGGACGCGACAGTAGTGTTAGGGCAGACCAAGGGGCTCACTTCATTCCACCTCATGCTCTGGTCCCCAAGGCCGAAGAAGCATTCCAGCCCGTCCAGCTTGACCTGGTTGAATTGGAAGCTCTCGTCCAGCTCCAGTGCAGGCAGCGCGCCGGAACAGTGGATGCCACCTTCATTTTGCGGGGCCGTGTGCACCGATGGCGCCACGAAGTTTGGAGCTTCGCCATACATTGGTGGAGGAAGGCATGGCGGGGCTGGCAGGGCGGCAAAAGAGCTTCCTCCTAGCTTAAACAGAAGCTTCCGGATGGACTCATCCACCCCTTCTCCGATACGATTGCCTTCCACCATTGAACCTGGCATCGGACGGGGCGGCATGGCCATTGCATGCTGGTGCCAATTGTAAGCACCAGCAGCAAAGCCATTGTTCCCGGCCGCGCCTTCGCTGGCTTCTTCCTTATGCCCGCTGTTTGCTGCCTGGTGTGTGAACTGGTGTTGCCTCTGGTCCTTGCGCGACTGTTTGCCGAAGAGCTTCTTCTTGAGCCTTGTGTTCCAGTAGTTCTTGATGTCATTGTCTGTCCTACCCGGCAGCTGTGCCGCTATTATCGACCACCTACGCCCAACCCAAGGCATGCATGATATGTTTAGAACTTAGATCATAGATAATAGGTAATAGATTGTACTACTTCCATGTGCCTGCCTACCAATTTGCAGCTAATCCTACAGTTGAGTTGATCATACAATTGACAAGAAGGGTGAGACCAACTGTACCAGTACCTGCTGCCTATGCTGATGTAGAGGCTGAGGATGATCCTGTCCTCCTCGTCTGAGAATCCACCGTGCCTTATGTTCGGCCGGAGGTAATTGAGCCACCGGAGGCGGCAGCTCTTTCCACACCTCCTCAGACCTGCGGATGCCCCAGAGACACAAGAACGCACACCTAATTAGCTTCTAGTATCTATTATCACTACTGCTTACTGGCAGCATACTACATCGTACTCAGCAATTCTGATGAGCACATACCAATCTTCTGCGGCAGCGCGATCCAGTTGCCGCCGGTGCCGTTCTGCTCGATGTAGGACTTGAGCGTGGCGTCCTCCTCCGGCGACCATGGGCCCTTCTTCACGCTCGCCTTGTCGCAGCACGGGGCTCTCCCCATGGCGGCAACCTTCCTCCTCTTCTAGCTTCGGGGCTCTCCTGTGAGAGGGGACGGGAGGATGCTTTGGTTAGGGCCTAAACTTGGTTAGGCATGATGATGGTGAGGGCGGTGGGTTTATGTGCTCAAAAGGCAGGCAGGAGAGACGAGGTGTATTATTGGCACGGGAAAAGGTGGCTGCGTGTGATGGTAATAAAATACGGTTTAATTGGTGGTGGTCTGATCTGGGTTGCTTTCTTTCTAATTGTTGTTTCCCTTGGATTAGAATCTCCATCATGCGTCCATCAGCACTGGTTGCCGGCCTATCCATGAACCTGGTCTTGGTGCACCGTAGGGACTTTAGTGAGATCTTCTTATCTAATCTGGTTCATTCCATTGGTTCATGCGTTAGTTGTCATTTGGCTATACTTCACTTGCATATTCTGTTATTTGATCTCCGTGCTAATTTTTGTTTGGGGAAAATACTCCTGCCGTTCCTTGTGACCCGTCCAAAAGTATACTTGAAGTTATACACATGGTTTGGGTGCAAATTCTACTGTTATTTTTATATGAACATGTTAGTTAAAAAGTTAAATAATTACAAAATTGTGAAATAATTTTTCATGAAAAATGTAGCAGTATTACTTTCATTTGACCAGTCCCAATTGTTTTAGGAAGTCATGTATTATGAAATGGAGTTAGTCTTTTTTCTATTATATAGAAGAGAAGAAGTAACATTTGCATACACACTGAATTGATATTCCAATAAATGGCATGCTAATTGTAGATCATAAGTCTCCAAATGTGGACGCCATAGATACTGGTAAATATTTTCCTCTTCTGGATGGTGGGTGGCACCCGTCCTTTTTTTGTTTCGACATTACATTTGGTAAAAGCTTAATAGTTGGCATTAGCATACACGAGCAACAACCACAACATCTTATTGCTATCTATACTATATCAGGTGCTTTTTTATCTTGAAGTTCCGTCTATGACTGTGGCATGTCCTAATATAGTATACATCATGCAATAATCTATTAGCATGATCTGATCTTTAGATTGCATCTTCTCTGATTCTTGCTGGCAGCTGTCCTGTTCATACTGGCTCCTTGTAAAAACTTTAAGCTATACTCGTGGAGCCATTTGATGCGTGAGTGCCTTTCAGGGATACCCAGGGGCAACCCTGTAAGTACTCTGTGATATCACTGCAAAAAATATCACCTTCATTTTTAATGTGTCTCCATTATGCTCACTTTGCGGAGAACTTTAAAGCCAAATAATTTGCTTGATTTCAAGTAGTTTGAAATATACCATTGTCATTTGTCACTTATTGACCCCTTCTTCTTGGATCTCTTCAGTCACTGTCAATGGTAGGGTACTATGGTGTCACTGGTATGCATGCTGATGTAGGCTGGCTTGCATCAGGGTAGATTTTATTTGGTGGTATTTTTTATCTCTCCATTCTACTTAACAAATCTGTGATGATATTTATGTTTCGGATTTTAAGCTGTGTTCATGTAATAACATTATTTGTAAAATAATATTGGGATTGGTCAATAGCTGAATGGATTACTTTATTGATTTGAAAATGCCAATCTGCGACAAAGGTACTTAACCTTGCTTTTTACTGCTCATCTTCAGTCATACATGCAAGATAGTTTTGATGTTTGAAGTAGTATATGCACATCTATTCTCCATTTGAAGTTTTCAGCTTTTTAAATGGTTATTGGATAGAAAGAAGTGGGCTGTTCGCTGAAATTGTAGCCGGGCAAACTGAGCTTCTGTCCACTTTAGGGTTGAAAATTCTATATCTTTTGGCTTTTTTGAAGACTTGGTTTCTGATTCTATTTTACAATTTTTCACGGTATGGTGTCCGACTGAAGTAAGTCTGGACACGAGAAAACGACATTGCAGAAATTGCGGGAAAACTACGAATATATTAGCCATCAGTCGAATTCTGAAGGATCTCTGTGAAAGTAACCTGGAATGGCAGCTCCGAAAGTAACATGAAATGGTGGATGTGATTAGACAAAGTTTGTCAGCTAGCTGGTTATCTCTATTTCACACGAGAAACTGCTGATCTTTTACCTTTCCTAAAAGAGATGAGGAGACAGCAAATCACGGTGCCGCGAGATGACTGCAAACAAACCTTTTTTTTTTTGTAAGAGGATTGCAAATTAGGTTTGTTTAGCCTGGCTAACTGGGCTGAGGTAGATGTGGCCCTTATGGTCGAGATTGGAGATGCCAAAAGACCGAGATCACTAATTAAAGGGTATCCTTGCAAAGGTCACTCCCACTTTCTCACGCGCTGACACTTGTTGTAATTTGGAAGGTTTTATTTTCCGTAGATTCTTTTATTCAAAATATTTTATCTCTTGAACCGTGTGTCCAAATCCTGAACTCTTTTCACTGTTGGATTTCTCACGTCGAGATTTTCGAAACTAAATCCCATGTTAATAGGTTTCGATGAACCTTTTTCCACAAAAAAAAGAAGAAAATACCCGGAGCCAGAAGCACGGTTTTTTTATAACTTTTTTTTTCTCTTTCCGAGTTGTGCTTCTCGCGGAAGCAGATATGTGTCTCCACGAGAAGCAAATTTGTGCTTCTCGTGAAACAAAAAAAAACGTTTTCCCCCTTTTCGACAAGCACAACTGTGCTTCTTGTGGAAGCAAATCTGTACCTCCACGAGAAGCAAATCTGTACTTCTTGCGGAACAAAAAAAAACGTGTTTTTTTCCTTTCCGAGAGGTACCGGTGCTTCTCACGGAAGTAAATCTGTGCTTCTCGTGAAGGCAAACAAAAAACCCGCATTTTCCCCCCTTTTCGGGAGACATAGCTGTGCTTCTCGCGGAAACAAATCTGTTACTCCACAAGAAGTATATCTAGGGCCTAAGTTTATATCTCGCACCGGCCCTTCGTTTTCTTGGCTACGGCCCTACAACGGAGACACATGTGTAACTCAAATAAAAAACATAGCAAGAAAAATACTGATACTTGGAAACAAAATATTCGTTTTCTTCATTCTCATGTACTCCCTCCGTAAACAAATATAAGAGCGTTTAGATCACTAAAGTAGTGATCTAAACGCTCTTATATTTGTTTACAGAGGGAGTACCAAGCAAACATCCAGTCATCCTTTTTGGGGAAACTTTAGTGGGAAGACTATAAGTATTCCTTTAGTTAACCATCGTCGTTCTAACAAAAATACCTTTTCGACTGAGTGGGATTCAACAATTGCTAAGTAAGATTCGACAATGGCTTCACTCGCTGCTCGTTCATTCACTTGCTCATGAACTCGCAGCTTCGTCAGAAGCGACTAGTCGCCTCCTTTCCTCAGCCGGAAGATGCTTAGCTAGAAGCGACGAAGGAGGGGAGCTGGGGAAAGGAACATTTCAGAATGAAAAATATGAGTAATCAGCTGTGCGTTTTATGGATACATTACCGTGGACAACCCGGGATCAGACCAAACCATAAAGAGCAATTAGAAAACTCACAAGACCTAGCTAACAAATGAGCAGCTACATGTAAAAAATACTTTGTTTTCTTAATTGAAAATGGGGGCTTGGAGGCTTCTTTGATCTAAAAAAATGAGCAGCTACATTAAACACATGGTCCAAATGATGAAACAAACATGAAGAAAATAATATCAGTCAACAACTAGTATCATAGATAACCGGGCCACAGATAAATCGATCCCCCTCACAAGCGTTGATTTGCTGGGCCATAGAAGCCCACTGGCAAGGGTGATGCGTTTGAAACAAGCATCGCAGGCGAGGATGAGCGCGACAGCTATATCTCGCTTTATGCGAGATGGAAGCTGGTCTCGCTAAAGAGAATAGGGCAACTGGGCCGGCCCATTAGCGTATATAGTTAAAAGAAGAGACAAGAATAAAAATGGGAGTTCCCAAGATTCGAACCACGTTCTCCTGGCTGATAGCAAGTGCAGCAAGCCATTGAGGCACAGTCGACTTTGTGCTAAAACAGAAGGCGCGACTTATTTGAGGGCAATGATCCGGCTTTCCACTACTTTTTACACTGTTTTTCCGTATTTTGTCTTTCTTTTTTCACCGGTTTTCTTTCATTTCTTTCTCTGTTCTCACTGTTTTTTCTCTTTCCTTTCCTTTTTCTTTGTTTTTCTTTGGTTTTATTTGTTTCCTTCTCGGTTTTTATCGGGTTTTTTCTTTTCTTTTTTTTTTCTTCATTTTTATTCGGTTTTGTTTGGTTCTTTCTTGTTTTCCATAGGCTTTCTTTGCTTTTCTCGGCTTTCACAGTTTTCATTCTTTTTGCATTGATTTCTTGGTTTCTTTCTTTTTCTTTGTGTTTCTTTTCTTTTTGATTTTTTATTGGTTTCTCCTTTTTTTATTGATTTTCATCGGTTTTCTTTTTTGTTTAATACGTTCATTTTTTCAGTACACAATCAACATTTTTCGTATACATAAGAAACATTTTTATATACACATATAACTTTTTTGAAATAAATAATCAACATTTTTTGAAAAAAATATGTCTACTTTTTCCTTACACATTGTAAATTTTTACTAAATATCTAATACATTTTTTAATACACGTTTAACATTTTTTGAATACATTTTCAAAAAATTTCCATACACATTTTTTTTCTAATGCTTGATTAACATTTTTAAAATGCAAGATTATTATTTTTTGAAAATACAATCAACATTTTTTCTGTACACATTTAATATTTTCAAATGCTTGATTAACATTTTTCAATAAATATTAACATTTCTTGAATACATGGTCAACATTTTTTTATACACATTTAACATTTTCAATGCATGATTTAACAATTTTAAATACAAGATTAACATTTTTTAATTACATGGTCAACATTTTTCTATACACATTTAACATTTTCAAATGCGTGATTTAACATTTTTCAAATACAAGATTAATTTTTTTTAACACATGGTCCACATTTTTTATACACATTTAATATTTTCAAATGCATGATTTAACATTTTTTAGATACTAGATTAATATTTTTTTAATACATGATCAACATTTTTTCTATACACATTTAACATTTTTAAATGCGTGATTTGACATTTTTCAAATACGAGATTAACAGTTTTTGAATACATGGTCAACATTTTTTGTATACACATTTAACATTTTTTAAATGTTTGATTAACATATTCCAAATACAAGATTAACATTTTTTAATACATGATCAACATTTTTTTATACACATTTAACATTTTTCAAATACAAGATTAACAGTTTTTGAATACATGATCAATATTTTTTAATAGACATTTAACATTTTTGAAAATTTTCAAATACAAGATTAACATTTTTCTGTATGCATTTAACATTTGTTTCAAATGCTTGGTTAACATTTTTTAGAATGTTTTATACGTAAATATTAATAGTTAGTTCTTCTTTCCTCGATCTGTTACTATAACACGTCCCAAGTGCTTGCTGGGATGGCCAGCAGCAGCCGTTCCTAGCGATGCTGCCAGGGTTCGACCGGTGTTGAAGCGAGACATATCAGCGCCCGAGGATGAGCGCAAATCCTATTTACCGCTTGTTACGGCAGATTGTCGTTCAAACGCACAGAGCGACCAAGCTGGGCTGACCCATTTGACGTTTCCGCTGGTTTTGGTTGTGAAGGTTCCAGTCCAATTTTTACCGGTTTTGGGAACCTTCTAGAAGGTTCCTGAGCTGGGTTTTTCTACCTTTGGTTTTTAGGTTTCTTTGTTGTTGTTTTTTTATTTCCTTTTTGTTCTTGTCATAAATTCGCAAATTTTAACAAATGCTCTAAATCTTCAAACATTGTTCCGAATTTCAAAAATTATTTGCCTTTTCAAAAAATGTTCAGAATTAAGAAATGTGTTCATGTTTATAAAAAAATGTTCTCTTTTTGAAAAATGTTAGGAATTTATATTAAAAAATTGAATTTTAAAATTTTATTTGAGTTCTTGTAAAACGTTTGAAATTTTTAAAGACAAATCATGTTTTTTTTAAAATGTGCACAATTTCAGGAAAATAAAAAAGAGTTCACGTTTTAAAAATTGTTTGTTTTTCAAAAATGTTTGCTACAACACCGATTTGCTACAGTGTCGTTTTGTTACATTCCAGTTCGCTACAACTGCCGGTCTCCTGCTCGCGTGCTCGCTCATATCATCAATGGGCCGACCCAATCGGGCACGCTTTGTGCGAAGTAGCGACTCCTTGCTGTACCGAGCGGCGAATAGGAGGTCCCGAGGATAAGCGCCTAGCGAACAAAGACATCCAAAGGTATTTGGTGTTCGTGTCCATGTAAGAGTATGCCATCTCCCTAAAGCCCATTTTACCTACAATGTAAGTCTCATTAAAGTAGACTAGATGATACCCCTGCGGGGATTGGTTGCAATATTTTTTGATGAATTTAAATGAAAACAAAAATAGATATAATATATTGTATTGATTATTACATAGTCGTAAACATATATAGAACATAAGTAGCATTTCACATGCATGTTAAGAGAGATGTAATTAGTGTGATTGATGTGTGCATGTTTGAGAGAGACTATAAATACATTTCCAATGCATGTTAAGAGAAACAATTAGTGGGGTGATGAGGTGGCATGTGTGGTGAGGTGGCATGTGTGCATGTTGAGAGAATTGAGATAGTGGGGATCAACTATTTAGGTATTGTAAGTGCATCAAGTGCCTCCTTAGTGGTTTTGAAATATTGAAGACAAATAAGTTAAGGGACTAATGTGTTTGTGAGTGTACATAGGTGAAATAGTCCCTGAAGACTTGGTTTAACCCACAGAAGTTGACTCCTAAAAATGTATTTCTTCAAGTGAAGAATTTGGTGCGGCCTTTGAAGAAATTGATGTGAAGATTTTGAAGCTTGAAGACTTTGTTTTCGTAGTTTTTTTTTCTTCTAATTTGAGTCATAGGAAAAACCGTACGGTTAAAGGGGGTCTAGGTGAAACATATATCACATTTCCAAAGTAATGCTCAAACCTATACACACTACAGCCGCTTCGAGTGAAGCCTTTGGAAATCTCCGGAACAACTGACGAATTTGCTAGCGACAGTGATGCAGTTCATCTGGTCGCTGACGAATTAGGCCAGTCTGAGGAGTTAGGATTTTGCCAGTGCGATCTGCCTATCGTGAGGAAATTGAGTGCCCCGACGAAATTGAGAGTTCCAATTTCTGACCGTTGCTGCGCCGCGTGCCAGTTCTTGAGTGGATCCTTATCCTGACAACGGTCATGTGTGAGAAGGACATTTATGACAATTCATGTCGGGTTGCCCCCTGGCTATAAATAGCCAACCCCACAACCACTAGTTGGTTGGCTGCTCTAGAGAGAGATTGACACTTGTCATTTGAGAGCAACCCTTCCTCTGACGACTTTGTGAGAACCCAAGTGAGGAAAAACCCAACCAGAGCCAAAGTGATTGAGCATCAGTGAAGAAGTTGATCTGTGTGATCCGACGCTTATTACCTTTGAAGACCGTCATTCTTCCAGACGGTTAGGCGTCATGTTCTGAGCACCCAAGAGTAATCGTGGCGTGTTGGTGAACAAGTCTGTGAAGGTTTTGGAAGTCTACCTTGAAGACTTACCACGAGTGATTGGGTGAGGTCTAAGTGACCTTAGCTCAAGAGGAATACGGTGAGGACTAAGTGTCCTCTGAGGTAAAACTCAGCCGCCTCAATCAGACGTACAGTTGATGCAGCAACTGGAACTGGTCTACCAAATCGCTGTGTCTTCACCAAGCTTACCTGGTTTCAAATTCCTCACCCTTTACCTTTACGCAATTCCGCTGCTGAAGAACTTGTGTATTACTTTTCTGAAGAATTTGAACCAAAGACTTTCATCATGCTATTTTTCATTTCTTCAGTTCATCTTCCTCATGCATGCCTGCTTGTATGATCACAAGTTCTTCACTTGTATGTATTTCATATGCATGCTACTTGTATTTGTGACGTTCTAGTTTCGCCTCTGTTTCTATTTTGTCACTCTGATTTTCGTCAAAGTCTTCGAAGTTTGACGAATGTAACACCCTGGTTTTCGCCCCTTGTTTTTTTTCCTTCGCGGGATTGGACTCCCGTCTTTTTTCGATGTTATCGGATTTTCTCTCGCTCTTGGGTGTACGAAGATGGTCATATAGCCTTGGCTTTCCCCTCAGACCAGAGATTATCTATAGTCCAACCTTGCCACCCAAGATATGTTCTCAGGATTCTGCCACCGAAACCCTACCTTTCGAGTTATGGGAAGGGAAACCCTAATTCCCGCAGTTACAAAGGAACCCCAATTTCCTTTGATCTGTTGCCTCCTAAACTTTTCCCAGTGACTCTCCTACATCTATCAACCCTGGTTATGTAAAAATGTTGCCAAGTCATTTGCAATATTTTTCATTTAAAATTAATTTCTTTTTCTGCTGTTTAAAGGAATTAAATTCAGGAAAATATCTATCCATCTCCAAATTTCATGAAAACTTGTGGAGATATTCTTTGTGATCATATTGAGCTCCCATAAAAATATTGGCCATAATTAAATAGGGGAAATTGCATTTTCCTATTTAAAGTCAATATTGTAATTTGGGCACTTTCCAAAGAAACTACCATTTTGGTAGCCAGGAAAAATCCCAAATAATTTTTGGAGCTTCTCCTATCCATATATTCACCATTTCCATCAAGAACCCAAGTTCCATAATTCAAATTTTGAGCACAACATCCATTTGCAAATTCTGTCTAGATTTCCAGTATGCAAGGGAAGTGCTTGAACCCTTGATCCTCTTGAGCTAAAATTTTGCATGGTGGTTAACATTGATAAATCACTCATGTAAACCAAAAATCAGCTCAATCCAGCTATCCATTCTTCCCCAGCAATTTTCCTAAGTTTCTGTCCAGATTCTAGCTCTGTGAAGGAAGTACCATCTAGGAGGATCCAAATGAGCTGAAATTTTGCCAGTACCTCCATACCTCCATATCATCACCCTACACCAAAATTCAGTGCATTTCATCAAGCCAGATGAGTGCAGCTTCAAAGTCAAGTTTCTGGACCAAATTTGGCATTGTAAAGGAAGTGCACTCAAACTTGGTCCAATTTGCTTCAATTTTTTCCAGCAGGTGCTCCTTCTTCTCTCTTTCCCCTGTGACCACCTGGCTAGCTCATTGGCACCTCTGTTTGACCACATCATCTTGTCCAAATTTTTGTCCAGAACATATGTCAGCTCAAATCAGTCAACTTCATGTCTCCAGTTCCCTCCAAACCTTGACAGGTCAATTCACTGACCTCTGATGCATCTGTTTGACATGGCCTAGAGCCAAATAGGTGCTCTGGACACGCGGCACCCGTGGTGACCACGCGATGGCCACGCCAAACAGGCGCTCTGCGCACTGTCCTTGTCGGGTAGCTCACTCCGGCCAGCTCCGGCGTGTCCCGATGTGTCTAATGGCTTCGCGGAGTCCACATACCCCCTCTCCCGCACCTTCCCCCTCCTCTTCCTTCCTCCTCACGTCACGGCGAGCCCCGCCACCGCACTGTGCGCCCGTGACCCACGCCGTCGTCTTCCTCTGTCCTCTTCCTCTCCGAGCTATCCCGAAGCCATTGCCGGCTTCTCCACTCTCCCGGAGGCCCTGCCGACATCGCCCCCTCCCTCCGCGTGTCCCCTAGCTCCAGTATGGCGATGAGGATGCCACGGCGGCCGAGCTCATCCGCTCGCTCCGTCCGGCTATAAATAGCCAGCCCGAGCCCTCTCGAGCACACACCACCTCTCTCCCTCCTTAGACCACCCACGGCCGAAGCCCTCGAGCTCTCTCCTCCCAATTCGGCCGCACTACCATCATGGCCGCCGCTCGGCCTCGCCTCAAATTCGGTCACCCAAGTCCACCCCGGCTCTGACCGAGCTCACCACCGAATGCGCCGTCCTCCGGCGAGCCCTCCCATCCACTCGCCCTCTCCGGGAAACCCCCATGCCACCGAAACCCCGCCGGAACCATCGCCTGCGGTCCTCCAAGCTGTCGTCAACCAGGCCTCCTCGGTTCCCGTACCTGGCCTAGGTGGGTGCAGCGCTCCTTCCTGGGGCCGCCGGTGCCCGCACCTCAGCCGGAGATGGCCGGAGCCGCTGGGCCAGCGCTGGCCGCGCCCGGCCTCGCCTTCCTCTGTTTCCGTCGGGAGATAGAAGAAGAGAAGCGGGAGGAGAGAGAGAGAGAGCAGTGGGGCCCGGCTGTAAGTGATACAGAGGGTGGGCCCCGTCTGTTTAAGTGGAAACACATTTCCTCAAATACGCTTTTCGTTTATGAAAGCGTACTCTTCTGCTGCCTCAGGTCAAAGTGCGTCTTCCCTATCCTGAAAGCGTATTTCCAAGAAGTGCGCTTTCTGTTTTCAGCCCACCGGCCGAACCGGTTAGTTAGTGAACGTTCGCCCGTTAAGAGCTACAGTGGACACTATTCTGTCCACTTTTCTGCCTAATGGACGAACGGCCCTAACTTCGCGACCGTAACTCCGATTGAGGTAAATCCAACGCCCACGTTCTCAGTTCGTCGAGCCTGTTCTGATGATGTCACTCTCACAATGTTGACACTTTTTTCAAATGCCCATTTTGCCCCTGCCCTTTATTCAGCCCCTCCGAGAGGGAATCCTTTCCGGCGAATTTTTCCGCGAAGTGATCGCGCTCCTCTCCGGTGCATTCTTCGACCCCCAGGCAAGCCGACCATCTGATATATGCCCTAATGCATTGCTCTGTGTTATTCTTGCGTGTTTAAATTAATATGCTTATGCTCGTATGCATAGTGGTGAGCTGCATGTGACGCTGATGAACCCTTGCTTGTCTTTCTTTGGTGACGGCACCACGCCTGTGTTTTAAGCTGCTTCCGGCCGTCCGGGGTGGATGCCGACTTTATGTTTCTCTTTTCAACAATTGGCCCGTGTTCTGAGCTGCTTTTCGGCCGTCTCGGGCAGCTGTTGAATTTCTTTCCGTAGCGGTGACCCTATGCTCTGAGCTGTTCTCCGGCCGTCTTAGGGAACCGCTACACTCTTTTTTATCAACACCGTCTCATGCTCTGAGCTGCTTTTCAGCCGTCTTGAGCCGGGGTTGAGTTATTCCTGTAACGTCCCAGATCTGAGTTGTAAAGACCACTCTGGTGGCTACTGGTTTATTTGCCAGTTTCGTGCAAGGGTTCAGATGGTCGTAGCTTACAGCTAGAACTTGTATAGTGATAAACTGGCTATTTAAACATCACACTAGTGACTCGTTGTAATGCATATGGAGATAGGTTGTTATGTTTTCATAGTTGTTGCGGCATGCATGGTTACTGTTATTGCAATGCTTAAGAATGTGACTTAATAATGACAACCTCCTCCGTCGGCTAGATCGAGTCATAGTGCCACCGAACCAAGCTCACCAGTGCAGCCACATTTACCTTTATGGGAAGGCCCTAGCTTGGTCTATTGTCGTGCCTCTTGTCGGTACCACCAAAGAGGGGGGATTATGTGTGCGTGCTGCCCTGGCCCGGTAGGCGGCGATAATCCTGTGAGCCCAGTTTATGGTTATGTGCACAGGTCCCCGTTTGGGACAGTTTTGTTTGGCCACGACGGTGGCAGGTGTCAGGAGTGACACAGGGGCCACCCAGGACTTGACCCTAGGAGGGTATGATTGTCGGTGGGGCCGTAAGAGTGCTTTGCAATAGACAAGTTTTGTTGGAGCAGCACCGGTCCATCCGAATGGGAGCACGAGGCCCGGAGCTCCATAGTGTGGGTAAAGTGCGCAACCTCTGCAGAGTGTAAATCTATTCGAATAGCCGCGTCCTCGGTCATGGGACACAGTTCGTACTAGGTCACACTATTTGGTCTGTGTCGAGTCTGGAGGAATGAACCATATGATGTTACTAATAATGAACCAGAGAAAGGTATGAATTGTCAGGTTTACAGCACAGATGCATGGACATCGGGTGATGTCAAGAATATGAGTTGTTGGCCATGCGATGGCTATGAGCTAAATGGTCGGATAACCATAAGACCTGGATTGGATTTGGATCGGATCATGAAAATATTCGGAGTATGAACTATTTACTTGATATGCTTTACCTTACTGTATTTACTCCAATAGTTATCATGCTAGATAATCCTGCTATGACGTGATGATTAATGCTGCTAGATGATTAATCTTGCTAGATAATTCTGCCATAACATGATAGTTAATACTGTTAAGATAACAAGTGCATGCTTGAATGCCATGGATTGCTTTGCTTGGTGTATATGTTGGTTTGGTTTGCTTGCGAGTACATTCAAAAGTACTCAGCGGCCTTCAATGTGGCCAGGTTCACCTAAGGATCCGACGTCCACAAGCGAGGAGCCGGAGTGTTTGCGAGCTAGAAGTGTAACCCAGTCAGATCCCTGTGGATTGGAGCCGCACCAAGACCATGCTGCCTTAGATAGAGCTTTTTCGCTGCCATCACACTTGTAAAATATCATGTAAGACTTATATATCCATTAATAGAAATACTTGTGTTCATGATACTTGTTGTAAAGGCACATGCCAGTGTGATTTCCTAGGCTGGCGTGTGCGGCGACCGTCTGGCTACAGTGGTATTCAGGCGGGGCGCCACAACGGATGGTATCAGAGCCAGGCTGACTGTAGGTTACCCTAGCCGGATTTCATTGCCTCTTGATCAGTAGAAAGCTCAGATGGATTTCATCCATCTTTGCCAGACAGGCACGGCTACTATTATCATAAGGCAATCCCATAGGCTTTTGGCTCCATCAGACCCCAACTCTCGTGGCCTTTGCCTCCGGTGGGAAACGTTCGCACCAGGCAACGACCCGTGAGCCCTGAACCCCTAGGTGAACCAGATATCCCCACCTTGCTTTCTAACCATGGCATCTCTCTCCTTAAATCCAGTTTCCTTTGGGAAACGCTTATAAATTCCATCTTTCCCCAACAACCCTAGGATCGCTGACTAAGCCACTTTGGCTATGGTCATGCGTCGAGTTTGATGTTCCCTAAGGAAGTAGTAGGAGCTTGACACCAACTGCTACCAGGAGCATTGTGTGGTTTTGCTTCTAAATCCTTAGAGGTGCATCCAGTGCGCTATAATAGTTATACCAGTGAATCTTTGGCCACGTGTGTAAGGTCCGCAAAATTGGAGCTTTATTTGCTTTTTGGTTTTCGCGGTTCTTGCCTTTTTGGTCGATCCCGTTCTCTTGCTCTGACTGGATCCATCCGCAAGTGCTGTTAAGAAGACCAGCATACAGCCTGGATAGTACCCAATAATCCAAATTCAGTAAGAGTCAAGCCAAGCCAACCACATGATATCCAGAACATTAACACCGGTTCCGTCAAGAATAAAGGATGGGCAGAAGCAGAATTTGAGTATAATCGACAAGGCCAGACTATACCTAAGGGAGTTTGCCGCAGAATTGATTACGCCTAAGGAACAAATGATTCCGTCCTCGACACAAGGATTATTTCAGTCAGTGGGGTGAACCTCGAGTCTTTTCTCAATGGACTCAAGAACCATTTATTATCCACCAAAGACATATTTCAAGGATGTGAATGTGCCGAGAGCCACAACAAAACTCCTGTATGTTAGTACAAATATCAAAGCATATTTTGGAATTCACCGGTGCACATTCAAAATTTTCTGGGCATGATGAACAAGGTTTGCGAGACATATGGATAAGTTCATGGCTGCCCAGAATCAATGAGAATTCCAAATACCTGGAGGCTCAGCCAAATCGAATGGAATTATCCGCCAACTGCTTACCATCGGCACACCTCCGGATTAATTACCAACATGAAGTCTGCATCAGTTGTGCAACCTTTACAACAACAATGAGCAGACCAGCAGAAGGGCAAGCGGTGTGCCTGACCAATGGAATATCTTCAGACAAGGTATGGCCTGTACCAAGTTTTGGCTCCACTATGGGTAAATTCCGGATACGCCGGTAGAAAGCCAGAATCGGCCACAGGTCCAACTGCATATCACAGTGCAAGGCTTTTGGTACAAGGAACCCAGCCTTCCTCTGCAAGTTATCGGGAGGAGCTTACGACGCAAGACTCCCAACCTTCCTCGCTACACCACTTGGTGAGAAGATCTTTTGGGGTACGGCACTCCCATCTTCCACAGCGTGCTACCACGGAAAGCTTCCAGCATAAGGCACCTAACCTTCCGCAGTAAGCAACATGAGGGGAAACTTTTGAGGTACGATACCCAGCATTCCTCGGCACGCTACCTTGGCAGAAGCTTCGAGCATAAGGAATTCAGCCTTCTTCAACACGCCATCGTGCCCACAACCATCTTGTCAGAAGCACGAACTAGTCCAGGCACACGTCTGCCTCAGAACACAATGATTATGAAAGGATTTATCCTACCCCTGCATATGTTGTGAGCATGCAGTCCAATGGATCCGTTCATGCGAGCCACTCGTACACGGGAATGACTGTGTTCAGAGAAACATTGGCCCCACACTTCAAAGAAGGATATGAACACAGCAACCCCTACGAGATATGCAAGAATAAGTTGTGTGTACAAGCCCAACAAGCTAGGTTATGACCAAGAAACCGTGTTGGCAGGTCATGATGGGTCCACAAAAAGGAACCCTCAAGAACAAAGAAGTTTTGGATACACAACCTTCGTGCTGATCAATAAAAGTAAAGCTTCACATACAAGGTGATATTGTCAATCCTTGTCAGACTCTTGCATATACGGCCACAACAATGTAGCAAGCATGTTGTACTCCTCATGAACATGGGCCATCAACCAAGATAAGAGGCTATGCTCTGTAAGATGCGCCGAATGATAGCCAAACTATGTTCAGTTCAGTAATCATAGCAAGGACTGCAAAGGATATATATGACAGAGCCACCCCAGCAGTCCACAGAGTTTGATTATCTGAATTCGCATGGAAACAAGGTGATACGGGAATAATTATTCATGTCCTAACCACTCCGTCCCGAAAGTAAAGCAGAAATATGGTATGGGACATGGGGAATCACTGGTTATGATACATCCCGTGTCAGCTCAGACCTCTGGACGAAGCAGCTAGCTCCAGGCCATGGAAGCCACGCTATTTGTCGATACTACCGCTACCCACCAAGCAACAAACTACCAAGACAAAAGGGTACACCTGACAGGAAAGAGGAGGATTCAAGGTAGTTGTGTGAAAAGACAACATCTGAGCCATCAAGAGAGGCAGTTAAAAGGCCAGTGAACCGACAAAGACCATAGACAACTGATGGATCCAAGTCACACACAGGTATGTCCCCCTCGCCGGGAGGTAAGACCAGAAATCTCGAGGACGAGATTTTCTTAAGGGGGGTAGGTTTGTAACACCCTGGTTTTCGCCCCTTGTTTTTTTTCCTTCGCGGGATTGGACTCCCGTCTTTGTTTCGATGTTATCGGATTTTCTCTCGCTCTTGGGTGTACGAAGATGGTCATATAGCCTTGGCTTTCCCCTCAGACCAGAGATTATCTCTAGTCCAACCTTGCCACCCAAGATATGTTCTTAGGATTCTGCCACCGAAACCCTACCTTCCGAGTTACCGGAAGGGAAACCCTAATTCCCGCAGTTACAAAGGAACCCCAATTTCCTTTGATCTGTTGCCTCCCAAACTTTTCCCAGTGACTCTCCTACATCTATCAACCATGGATATGTAAAAATGTTGCCAAGTCATTTGCAATATTTTTCATTTAAAATTAATTCCTTTTTCTGCTGTTTAAAGGAATTAAATCCAGGAAAATATCTATCCATCTCCAAAGTTCATGAAAACTTGTGGAGATATTCTTTGTGATCATATTGAGCTCCCATAAAAATATTGGCCATAATTAAATAGGGGAAATTGCATTTTCCTATTTAAAGTCAATATTGTAATTTGGGCACTTTCCAAAGAAACTACCATTTTGGTAGCCAGGAAAAATCCCAAATAATTTGTGGAGCTTCTCCTATCCATATATTCACCATTTCCATCAAGAACCCAAGTTCCACAATTCAAATTTTGAGCACAACATCCATTTGCAAATTCTGTCCAGATTTCCAGTTTGCAAGGGAAGTGCTTGAACCCTTGATCCTCTTGAGCTGAAATTTTGCATGGTAGTTAACATTGATAAATCACTCATGTAAACCAAAAATCAGCTCAATCCAGCTATCCATTCTTCCCCAGCAATTTTCCTAAGTTTCTATCCAGATTCTAGCTCTGTGAAGGAAGTACCATCTAGGAGGATCCAAATAAGCTGAAATTTTGCCAGTACCTCCATAACTCCAAATCATCACCCTACACAAAAATTCAGTGCATTTCATCAAGCCAGATGAGTGCAGCTTCAAAGTCAAGTTTCTGGACCAAATTTGGCATTGTAAAGGAAGTGCACTCAAACTTGGTCCAATTTGCTTCAAATTTTTCCAGCAGGTGCTCCTTCTTATCTCTTTCCCCTGTGACAACCTGGCTAGCTCATTGGCACCTCTGCTTGACCACAACATCCTGTCCAAATTTTTGTCCAGAACATATGTCAGCTCAAATCAGTCAACTTCATGTCTCCAGTTCCCTCCAAACCTTGACAGGTCAATTCACTGACCTCTGATGCATCTGTTTGACATGGCCTAGAGCCAAATAGGTGCTCTAGACACGCGGCACCCGTGGTGACCATGCGGTGGCCACGCCAAACAGGCGCTCTGCGCACTGTCCTCGTCGGGTAGCTCACTCCGGCCAGCTCCGGCGTGTCCCGATGTGTCTAATGGCTTTGCGGAGTCCATGTACCCCCTCTCCCGCACCTTCCCCCTCCTCTTCCTTCCTCCTCATGCCATGGCGAGCCCCGCCGCCGCATTGTGCGCCCGTTTCCCGCGCCGTCGTCTTCCTCTGTCCTCTTCCTCTCCGAGCTCTCCCGAAGCCACTGCCCGCTTCTCCACTCTCCCGGAGGCCCTGCCGACATCGCCCCCTCCCTCCGCGTGTCCCCCAGCTCCAGTATGGCGATGAGGAAGCCACGACGGCCGAGCTCATCTGCTCGCTCCGTCCGGCTATAAATAGCGAGCCCGAGCCCTCTCGAGCACACACCACCCCTCTCCTTCCTTAGACCACCCACGGACGAAGCCCTCGAGCTCTCTCCTCCCAATTCGGCCGCACTACCATCATGGCCGCCACTCGGCCTCGCCTCAAATTCGGTCACCCGAGTCCTCCCCGGCTCTAACCGAGCTCACCACCGGATGCGCCGTCCTCCGACGAGCCCTCCCGTCCACTCGCCCTCTCCGGGGAACCCCCATGCCGCCGGAACCCCGCCGGAACCATCGCCTGCGGTCCTCCAAGCTGCCGTCAACTAGGCCCTCCTCGGTGCCTGTACCTGGCCTAGCTGGGTGCGGCACTCCTTCCTAGGGCCGCCGGTGCCCGCACTTCAGCCGAAGATGGCCGGAGCCGCTGGGCCAGCGCCGGCCGCGCCCGGCCTCGCCGTCCTCTGTTTCCATCGGGAGATAGAAGAAGAGAAGCGGGAGGAGAGAGAGTAGTGGGGCTCGGTTGTAAGTGATACAGAGGGTGGGCCCCGTCTGTTTAAGTGGAAACACATTTCCTCAAATATGCTTTCCATTTATGAAAGCGTACTCTTCTGCTGCCTCAGGGCAAAGTGCGTCTTCCCTATGCCGAAAGCGTATTTCCAAGAAGTGCGCTTTCTGTTTTCAGCCCACCGGCCGAACCGGTTAGTTAGTGAGCGTTCGCCCATTAAGAGCTACAGTGGACACTATTCTGTCCACTTTTCTGCCTAACGGACAAACAGCCCTAACTTCGCGTCCGTAACTCTGATTGAGGTAAATCCAACGCCCACGTTCTCAGTTCGTCAAGCCTATTCCGATGATGTCACTCTCACAATGTTGACACTTTCTGAAAATGCCCATTTTTCCCCTGCCCTTTATTCAGCCCCTCCGAGAGGGAATCCTTTCCGGTGAATTTTTCCGCAAAGTGATCGCGCTCCTCTCCGGTGCATTCCTTGACCCCCAGGCAAGCTGACCATCTGATACATGCCCTAAAGCATTGCTCTGTGTTATTCTTGCATGTTTAAAATAATATGCTTATGCTCGTATGCATAGTGGTGAGCTGCATGTGACGTTGATGAACCCTTGCTTGCCTTTCTTTGGTGACGGCACCACGCCTGTGTTCTGAGCTGCTTCCGGCCGTCCGGGGTGGATGCCGACTTTATGTTTCTCTTTTCAACAATTGGCCCATGTTCTGAGCTGCTTTTCGGCCTTCTCGGGCAGCTGTTGAATTTCTTTCCGTAGTGGTGACCTAATGCTCTGAGCTGTTCTTCGACCGTCTTAGGGAACCGCTACACTCTTTTTATCAACACCGTCTCATGCTCTGAGCTGCTTTTCAGCCGTCTTGAGCCGGGGTTGAGTTATTTCGGTAACGTCCCAGATCTGAGTTGTAAAGACCGTTCTGGTGGCTACTGGTTTATTTGCCGGTTTCATGCAAGGGTTCAGATGGTCGTAGCTTACAGCTAGAACTTGTATAGTGATAAACTAGCTATTTAAACATCGCACTAGTGACTCATTGTAATGCATATGGAGATAGGTTGTTATGTTTTCATAGTTGTTGCAGCATGCATGGTTACTGTTATTGCAATGCTTAAGAATGTGACTTAATAATAACAACCTCCTCCGTCGGCTGGATCGAGTCATAGTGCCACCGAACCGAGCTCACCAGTGCAGCCACATTTGCCTTTATGGGAAGGCCCTAGCTTGGTCTATTGTCGTGCCTCTTGTCGGTACCACCAAAGAGGGGGGATTATGCATGCGTGCTGCCCTGGCCCGGTAGGCGGCGATAATCCTGTGAGCCCAGTTTATGGTTATGTGCACAGGTCCCCGTTTGGGACAGTTTTGTTTGGCCACGACGGTGGCAGGTGTCAGGAGTGACACAGGGGCCACCCAGGACTTGACCCTGGGAGGGTATGATTGTCGGTGGGGCCATAAGAGTGCTGGGCAATAGACAAGTTTTGTTGGAGCAGCACCGGTCCACCCGAATGGGAGCACGAGGCCAGGAGCTCCATAGTGTGGGTAAAGTGCGCAACCTCTGCAGAGTGTAAATCTATTCGAATAGCCGCGTCCTCGGTCATGGGACACAGTTCGTACTAGGTCACACTATTTGGTCTGTGTTGAGTCTGGAGGAATGAACCATATGATGTTACTAATAATGAACCAGAGAAAGGTATGAATTGTCAGGTTTACAGCACAGATGCATGGACATCGGGTGATGTCAAGAATATGAGTTGTTGGCCATGCGATGGCTATGAGCTAAATGGTCGGATAACCACAAGACCTGGATTGGATTTGGATCGTATTTGGATTGGATCATGAAAATATTCGGAGTATGAACTATTTACTTGATATGCTTTACTTTACTGTATTTACTCCAATAGTTATCATGCTAGATAATCCTGCTATGACGTGATGATTAATGCTGCTAGATGATTAATCTTGCTAGATAATTCTGCCATAACATGATAGTTAATACTGTTAAGATAACAAGTGCATGCTTGAATGGCATGGATTGCTTTGCTTGGTGTATATGTTGGTTTGGTTTATTTGTGAGTGCATTCAAAAGTACTCAGCGGCCTTCAATGTGGCCAGGTTCACCTAAGGATCCGACGTCCACTAGCGAGGAGCCGAAGTGTTCGCGGGCTAGAAGAGTAACCCAGTCAGATACCTGTGGATTGGAGCCGCACCAAGACCATGCTGCCTTAGATAGAGCTTTTCCGCTGCCATCATACTTGTAAAATATCATGTAAGACTTATATATCCATTAATAGAAATGCCTGTGTTCATGATACTTGTTGTAAAGGCACATGCCAGAGTGATTTCCTCGGCTGGCGTGTGCGGCGACCGTCTAGCTACAGTGGTATTCAGGCGGGGCGCCACAACGGATTTCTAAAAATCTCCCATTCACCCCCCTCTGGGAGTAAACCCGCGCTTTCAGGTATATAGGATATGTGGCCTTCAGAAGCATTTTGATACAGATAGCATATTTAGAGAATCTCCAATGGATGGTGCTCCACCAGATGCCCTATCCCTATATGGTGCTGCAATTGTTTTGGGCAACCCCACATTTTTACCTCTCGTGCTACAAATTTGCAGTAGTCCCGCGGCTGCCATAAAACAAATCTTCTTCCACGCGCAGCTGATGTCTACTACACAAGTTATTCTTGTAGACTCGTGTTGGGCCTCCAAGCGCAGAGTTTTGTAGGACAGTTGCAATTTTCCCTCAAGTGGATGACCTAAGGTTTATCAATCCGTGGGAGGCGTAGGATGAATATGGTCTCTCTTAAGCAACCCTACAATCAAATACAAGAAATCTCTTGTGTCCCCAACACACCCAATACAATGGCAAATTGTATAGGTGCACTAGTTTGGTGAACAGATGGTGATTCAAGTGTAGTATGGATAGTAGATATAGGTTTTTGTAATCTGAAAATATAAAAACAGCAAGGTAGCAAGTGATAAAAGTGAGCACAAACGGTATTGCAATGCTTAAAAACAAGGCCTTGGGTTCATACTTTCACTAGTGCAATTTCTCAACAGTGCTAACATAATTGAATCATTTAACAATCCCTCAACGTGCGACAAAGAATCACTCCAAAGTTCCTATTAGCAGAGAACATAAGATACAAATTGTTGTAGGGTACGAAACCACCTCAAATTTATCCTTTCCGATCAATCTATTGAGCCATCCCTATAAGTGTCACAAACAGCCCTAGAGTTCGTACTAAAATAACACCATATGGTACACATCAACCAACTCTAATGTCACCTAGATACTCCAATGTCACGACAAGTATCCGTGAGTTGATTATACGATATGCATCAAACAACTTCAGATTCATAATATTCAATCCAACAAAAAGAACTTCAAAGAGTGCCCCAAGATTTCTACCGGAGAAAGTAGGACGAAAATGTGCATCAACCCCTATGCATAGATTACCCCAATGTCACCTCGGGAATCCGTGAGTTGAGTGCCAGAACATATATCAAGTGAATCAATATAATACCCCATTGTCACCACGGGTATTCATATGCAAGACATACATCAAGTGTTCTCAAATCCATAAAAGTATTTAATCCGATAATAGTGAAACCTCAAAGGTAAAAACTCAATTCATCACAACAAGATAGAGAGGGAGAAACACCATATGATCCAACTATATTAACAAAGCTCGCGGTACATCAAGATCGTGCCAAATCAAGAACACAAGAGAGAGATCAAACACATAGCTACTAGTACATACCCCTAGCCTCGAGGGTGAACTACTCCCTCCTCGTCATGGAGACCGCCGGGATGATGAAGATGGCCTCCGATGATGATTTCCCCCTCTGGCAGGGTGCCGGAACAGGGCTCCAGATGGTATTTCGAAGGTACAGAGGCTTGCAGCGGCGGAGTCTAAATTCTAGGGTTATTTCTGGGGGTTTCTCTATTTATAGGAATTTTGGGCGTTGGAATCACGCGAAGAGGAGCCACATGGGGCCCATGAGGCACCAGGGCGCGCCCCAGGGGGGCGCCCAGGTGGCTTGTGGGGCCCCTGTGGGTCTTCTGCTCCACCCCCGAAGCTTCCCGGGTGTGTTTCCTTCCAGAAAAAATCATCAAAAAGTTTCGCTGCATTTGGACTTCATTTGATATGGATTTTCTGGAAAACCAAAAACAAGCAGAAAACAGCAACTGGCACTGGCACTGGGCACTAGGTCAATATGTTAGTCCATAAAAATCATATAAAAGTCATATAAAAGTGTACTAAAATCATACTAAACTATAATAAACATGGCATGAATACTTCATAAATTATAGATACGTTGGAGACGTATCAGCAGCCCAAACGTCTGCATGAAGTTTCACGCGCCCGATCATCTCCCTGCCTCCCTCCCCCATGCGACTGCCGCCAGTCACCGAACCACCATGGATGGCACCACCGACTCGACCACCGCTCCCACTGCTCCTCCTCTCGTGGTTTTCGTCAGCCACCAAGACGAAGTCTCCCACTGTCCGCCACCAAGTTTTTGTGGCCCCACGAGCTGCCATAGCTGGTGGAGGGGATGCGTCGGGTCACGCCGTCGCTCCCAAGAGCAAGGCCCTCCCAAAGCCACGAGGCGGCGCCCACATTAAGTGGCCGACACAGGATGGGATCCTGCGTCGGCTGCCTCATGCTCAAAGAAGACGAATGCCTCGGTGACAGCTGATGTGGCAAATCCGATGGTGACTTCTGTATCTCCTACTTTCGTCTCGCCTCCTTCTGTGGAGGAGGATCCAGCGTCACCCATAGTCACGACCACCGGCGTGCACAACATGTTTGATGAAATGTCTCAAAGGTAAAAAAGAAAATATTTTCTTCGGTTTTTCTTATCTTCGCCACAAATTCTACCTTTTGAATGCAATTATGATGTGATGTGTGTCTACATTATTCAATTTTGGTGTATGTAGTGTCGATGATGAAACTCTTTTGGAATACACGAATGTTGCATCTCAAGACTTTGTCTCTCAAGAAACCCCTCTCAAGAATAGGACACACGATATGATATGTCCAATCTTGACATGGATGAGGAGGGTTTTTTTATTCAACACCAAAGGGAAGAAGGACTACCCAGTATATGAAGACACGTTTCTATGCTTAGCATGAAAGAAAATTGGTATTGATGTGATCATCAGTACCGAGCAACCAATGAACACTTAATGGGAGCATATCAAAGACTTCTTAGATGCACGCAACAGTAGTGGCAACAACCGATTGACTGCTTCGCTCCGCCATCGATGGTCAACAATATCGTCAGATTATCAAAAGTGGCTGGGTTGCTTGTCACATGTGAAACACATGAAACCAAGTGGTACAAATGACGAAGACTAGGTGATTGTTTGCTCAAATTGATCAATTATCTCTTACCTCTTATATGTATTGGTGGCTAACTTTCTTTGTCAATTGTGGTATGTAGAACAAAATTGCTCAAGCTTTATTCAAAGGAAAAGGGAAAGGAAGAAAGGTAAAGCATTCACCTTGCATCATTGTGGGAAGGAGCTAGAAAATGAGGAGAAGTGGAAGAACCAAGAGGCATATGAAGCTCCTAGGAAGAACTCCAAGAGATCGGTCGGAAATGCAACAATGGTTGGTCGTGATGATGCATCAAGTGGTGAAGAAGGAAAAAAATGCCCCACTCCCAACTTGGTTGCTCCTACGAGAAGACCCGCTGGAAGAAAGAATGGCAAATAAAAGGGCATGAAGTCCAGAGACAATGATATGGAGGAATCCTTGGACACCATCATGAATGCAAGAAAAGAGATGGCCGAAGAAAGAAAAACTATGAAGATCAAAGAAATGGAGGAGAGTACGGCGGTTGAGCAGCGAAAGGTGGCGGGCGAGGAGCTAAAGGTTGCAGCCGAGGAGATGAAGGTGGCAGTGGAGGAGAGGAAGGTGGCCATGGAAGAAAGAATCCAAGCAATGGAACAAGAGAAAAGGCTAATGTTCAAAGACACAAGTGGTGTTGACGAGAAGCAAAAAAACATACATTGAGATTTGTCACAAGCAAGTGTTGGCGATGAGGTTGATGGGAGCATTCATGGGTGCCATGGGTGGCGCATGGGAGGAGGCATGGGTGCCATGGGAGGCGTCATGGGAGGAGGCATGGGTGCCATGGGAAGCGGCATGGGAGACTTCATGGGTGCCATGGGAGGAGGCATGGGTTCCATGGATGGTTTCATGGGAATAGGCATGTGAGGAGGCCTGGGAGGAGGCATGGGTGCCACTGGTGCTAATGAAGAGGAAGCAAACCATGAAAATCATGCAAATCCAAGTGATGGCAATGGAGGTAATGAAATTTGAGTGAAAATGCATTGTTCTATGATTGTGGTGTAATTGTATTAACTATGCTTTTGTTTGTGTTTGTGTTGCACTATGCTTTGCTTTGAATTTGAATTTGATATGTGGATTTGAAGAACAGTTTGATATGTTATTGATATGTGTGTGGTGATCTTGCAAAATTTAAATTTTATCCATAGCTTTATGTTTTGTCAATATGTATGCATATGTATGCAATTGTGGAGAAGAGAAACATAGTTGTTGCTCTAGTTTACATCATCTGCTATGGCGGAAATTTTTCTGATGCCCTATTTTACATCATCTGCTACGACAGAAAAAAAATTGGTGCCCTAAAACCGACTTTTTCGTGCCCTAAAACTTTTTTTAGGCGCCCTATTATACATCATCTGTTGGAGATGCTCTTATCGAGGGAGAATAGGGGGCTTGCCTCCCAAGCATATGGGGTGGGATCAGGGCCCCCCTTGATTTCAACATAGCTCTATACCTGACAGTGACACATGTTACCTTCCATCCACCCAAATCTCAGTATGAATTGTAAGACAATTGATTATGCTAAAAAAAATTCAAACTTGTTGGTTTTGGTTAGAGGAATGTTGACGCACGGACTACCATGCTGATCCGGCGTCAACACGGGCCATATCACACAAACACCCATTTCTATCTCAGGTCACGAGAACTTCAACATATCCTCATCGACACCACCACGGACCAAAACGACGGGGAGGAGACAGGGTGGGCGAGCAAGGGACATCCCCCTAACAACTAGCAACAACTCATGAAATATATTGATGCATATCCTATATACCTAAGAGAGTGATCCCCACTACTTCTATATATCTAAACATGCAACCTCCCCACCTCATCAATCCAGATAGATCAACAATTCTCCACTTGCATAACGCCACATCACGTGTTCCATTTTTTCATCGAAGGATTCTCCCTCAACATTTCGTGTGATCTCCATGACATCGTTCTTTTTTTTCCAAAAGGATTCCCATTGCAGCGCAACACTTACTCTTTTTTTAGGGTAAGCGCAACACTACTCTGTTCTCCACAATATCATCCTTTTTTTTCCCACGACAACGCCTCTTGGTTCCCCTCCCCTGCTTCACCTTTTCCAATATCCATCTAACCCCACTACTATCTTGCAACAAAAACAGATGATTTCCTTCTCCCTCCTTAGTTCCTCATGCATGGGTAACTAGCGCATTACCACATCTGCTCTTCCCACGAGGCCCCTGGGCTTCTATCCCTTGGGCTTTATCCCCATAAATTCACCACCATCATTAACAATCTCCTCGACTCTTTCCATTCGCCCGCGTAACTCTAGGCTACTCCTTCATCTAGCAGCACTAGACTAAATTTTGGGGTAAGAGGAGCCACAAGTTTTGCTTGTTTTTCCTTCCCATCCAACCTTCGCCATGCCCGATATGAACAAGCTTAGTTGGAGGCTCAACCACCATCTTTTCCCCTTAGTGGTTTTGGTGATTGATGACAATGTGCTTTGCGGACTAACCGTGTGCATTTAGTTTTCAGAGATTATCAGATGGCATGAGACGGTTGATTTCCCCTTGATGTGTAAAAGAGAAGACAATTATTTTCCGACGATTTCTTTTTGGTGGATTTGAGTCGTAGGAAATCCGTACTATCAAGAGGGGGTCCGCATTTGGAAAGGTTAGGGTGGAATCAACACGTACACAGTTACTTTGCAACCACTTTCCTTCCCGGCACTTGGGGCTGTTTCCTCCCTTTGCTTGTGCTTACTAGAGACTACTAAGCGGTAGTACCGCGCTGCCCAGCGGTAGTACCGCTCCAACGGTACTGCCGTAGTCCAATGCTTCTGGCACCCCCGCTTATTTATTGCTCTCTGTGTTTATAGCGGAAGTAGGGCGGTAGTAGAGAGCGGTAGTACCGCTCGGGCAGTTCTGCGACTCGATCTACTGCCCCACTACCGCTGTCCCCACTGTAGGTACAACAGCTAAGCGGAAGTACTGCTCCAGTAGAGTGGTAGTACTGCTCCGGCGGTACTACCGGGATCCTCTACTGCATGGAGTACCGCTTAGATTTCATGTTCTATAATACACATTCCTTCGAGCGGAAGTAGGACGGCAGTAGTGGGCGGTAGTACCGCCCTATGCGGTAGTATCGCACTGCCCGACTCTACTACCGCAGTTT
The DNA here is from genome assembly GCA_039707655.1 of Elymus sibiricus. Taxonomy (NCBI): domain Eukaryota; kingdom Viridiplantae; phylum Streptophyta; class Magnoliopsida; order Poales; family Poaceae; genus Elymus; species Elymus sibiricus. The sequence goes on from CM077672.1 coordinate 396,720,362, forward strand.
TACCTGCACGTGCTACACCTAGCGGTAGTACCACTGGTGGGAGCGGTAGTACCGCTCCGGCGGCACTACCGCCTCCTTGAGCTGATCAGTTGCACGCTATGGCTAAAACTTTGGGCATAACGGTTGGATCTTTCACCCACTATATAAGTGACTCTTCTTCTCCAAGGGTACTCACCTCTTATCCTCCTAAGCTCCATTGTTGCACCAAACTCCATTTTCGCCCGATCTCTCTCCCTAGCCAACAACTCTTGTTGATTTTCTAGGGTTTGCTTGAGAGGGCCCCGATCTACACTTCCACCAAGAGATATTTGATTCCCCCCACTAATCCCTTGCGGATCTTGTTACTCTTGGGTGTTTGAGCACCCTAGACGGAAGAGGTAACCTCGGAGCCACATTCCATTGTGGTGACGCTTCGTGGTGGTGTTGGGAGCCTCCAATTAAGTTGTGGAGTGAGCCCCAACCTTGTTTGTAAAGGTCTGGTTGCCGCCTTCAAGGGCACTACTAGTGGAATCACGACATCTTGCATTGTGCGAGGGCATGGGGAGAATACGGTGGCCCTAGTGGCTTCTTGGGGAGCATTGTTCCTCCACACTGCTCCAATGGAGACGTACTTCCCTCTAAAGGGAAGGAACTTCGGTAACACATCCTCGTCTTCACCGGGTCCACTTGTGATTACTTCTTACCTTTACTTTGTGCAAGCTATTGTTGTGTTGTCCCGTGCCTGGGTAATCCCGTGCCTTCTCGTTCCTGATCAACCCCGTTAAGCTTCCACCTTTGTGTGATGGTTCCATCACTAAGTCCTTTCACAAGGGCATCTGCCGTGCTAAAACCATGACAGTTGGCGCCTACCGTGGGGCCTACGCACGGTGGAGTTGAGTTCTTGGCGGGAGCCCACCCAGGGTTCGGGAAGTATGCGATCGGCCAGATGATGAAGAACCGCCGTGGGAAGCTATACATCGATGACTCATACTGGGGCCCTGAGGCCGACTCGATCGAGTACGGGTACCGGGTCCCCTTCGGCAAGATCCATGTCTTCATCGGCGTTGTCGGCGAGCCGGCTGCCGGGTTGGAGGCTGTTACCAGCACCGAATCTGCCCGCCGCACCAGACCCCCGCGGGCGAAACCCGGCCCGCCGAGAGCCGGCCGGACACACGCCTTTGTCGGCTTCACCCAAGGGGTGCCTCTGTCTAAAAATTCGCTGTCCGGAAACGAGGCGCTCGTGCAATCTGATGGTGAATCATCGATGGGGGAAACCGAGTCAATCCGTCCCCTGTATGACGGGAGGCTCGGAGGATGCACTTAGGAAGTTTTCCCTGAAACCCTCGAGCCGCCTCGGTTCGCTGCGGTTTACATGGCAGGTAGGCAAGACCCGCCTCCCCTTCACGACCCGGTGGATCCAGCGGCCAGGCAGAATCTTACCATCGCCGGCTCAGGAGGGGCCGACACGGCTGCCGCCGACTCGCAAAAGACCGGGGCGCAGGCGCTCGCGGAGCTGATGAACACTCTGGCGACACTGCTGGCCGAGCCGGTGACAGTAGAGAACGCGGCGGCACGCAATGCAGATATCATGAAGTGTCGTGAGCAGATGACCAAGATCCAGGAGGATATCAATGCTGAAAATACCCGCATGGCGGAGGCACAAGCTCGGCTTGTCGAGGAGACAAAGCGCTTGGAAGAGGAAGCCCTCTATCTGAGCCGCTGGCAGGCTGAGTCCAAATTTGTTCACCGGAGGCGGCATCAGAGTCGGCTTTCGGCCCAGATTGAGCTAACCCAGCTGTTTACCACGCCGGATGATCCGCGGGCTCCGGTGAACCCGGGGGCTGGTGTTATGGCTCCTGGAGGGCCACCACCGCGGCAGTCGGCTCAATAGAGAGAGACGGCTCAGCATCAGACGCCGATTCCGCAGCAGCAAATGCTGCCTCGCCGGTTCCAGACCCTAATTGGACACTATTCCAACCCGGTGGACAATGTCCTAGCGGCGACTCACAACTTGGCAGCAATTCCGATTGAAGGGGATGGTCCGGCTCAGGTGGAGGCCAGGAACGCCATTGAGATGCTCAAGACAGTAGTAACGCAGCAGGCAAACTACTCCCACAGTCAGCACCGGCTTCACTCGACCCCTCACCAGAGCCGTACCAGGAGCCAACGCCCTGAGTCGCCGGCTGTTTCTAGTAGCACACAGCGCCGGAGGGTTGCCCAACCCCTGACAGATCAGCAACCCCCTTGGATCCCAAATGCACAGGAGATTGTGGACACCGCTCGGGCTCTACGAGCGTTGGAAGAGGAAAACACGCGTGCAGTGTATAATCAGCCCACGGCGCTGGACCATCCCAACACAGCTCAGACAGCTGGTCGTCTTGGCAGTCTGTCAGGTCGCATAATTGGAACTCCTTGTCTGGTTGCAGCATTGCGCGATGCGCGCATGCCGCCAGATTTCAAAGGCCCTCGCAAGGTTCCTAATTATAAAACAGATCTAGAGCCGGCCTAGTGGAATGAGAGTTATGAGTTAGCAATGGATCTGTTGGGAGCTAGTGAAGCTGTGTGCGTGCGTTATCTACCTTTCATGTTGGAGGGCCCGACGCGTACTTGGTTGAAAAACTTGCCGGCGAAATCCATTAACACCTGGCAGGAATTGAAGGAGCGCTTCATCAAAAAAAATCAGGGGACCCGCAAACGGCCAACCACGATTGTTGACCTGGAACATTGTGTTCATCATGAGGATGAGTCAGCACACCACTGGTCTCGCCGAGTTGCAGAAGTCATTCATTCTTCAGATAGCATCACAGTGGCTCAGGCGGTTCTTGTTCTGGAACGGACTTGTAAGTTTCAGCCCCTGGTCCAGAAGTTAGGGCGGCTCAAGAGAAAGGTCCAGGACATGGGCGATCTTATGGACGTCCTAACCCGGTATGCTGAGTCAGACAATACGAAGGATCCTACATCTGATGATGATAAATCTGGCAAGGGCAAGAAAAATGGTGGTAAGGGTCATCAGCAGAACAATGGCAATGGGCAGGCCAATAGCAACAACAAGCGCAAGAGTTATGAAGCCAGCACTGATCTGGTGGCAAATACCAATACTGGTGGGAATAACCAACGACGGAACAACGGTACCAGGAAGCCTTTCGCCCGCAGCTTTGAGGAGGCCCTCAAGGGTCCATGTCCCAAACACAACATTAATGGTAAGCCGTCTGCCCACTCATGGGAGAACTGTTATATCATGCAAGAGTTTTCCAAGCGGGTATTTCAGAATAATCATAACGGAGGCGACAACGGTGGACACCCCGGCAACCCCGGACCCGGAAATCAGGGAGCCGGCTTTCAGGGAGCCGGCTCACAAGGGCCTTTCGTTGGCCCCGGGTTCTAGGGAAACCAAGGTCATAATGCCGGGTTTCAGGGGGCTGGTAATATGGGAGGCGGTAATCAACGCAGCCAGAGCAATCAGAATCAAGGTGGCCAGTTCGGGTTCCAGAGTAATCCAAAGCAGTTGAATAGTGGTCAGTATCATGTCTTTACCACCAGTACCTGCAAACGGGATCGGAAGGTTCAGCGGAGAGCCGCCAACCTGGTTGAGCCGGCAGTCCCATATTATCTCAACTGGTCGGAGCAGCCAGTCACTTAGAGTCGGGCAGATCATCCAGAGTTTGTGGATCACTCGGGTCATCTGGCCTTGGTGGTGGCGCCACAGGTAGGCGGGTATACGTTGACAATGGTGCTTATGGATGGCGGCAGTAGCATCAATATACTTTACTATGATACCTTCAGACAGATGAATTTATCCGAGAAACAGCTTACCCCTTCCACCACAGTTTTTCATGGCATCGTCCCTGGCAAGTCAGCTTATCCCATTGGCAGAATTTCTCTGGAGGTAGCCTTTGGCGATGAACTTAATTACCGCTTGGAGTTTTTATCCTTCGAAGTGGTGAAGCTTAAAAGCCCTTCTCATGCCCTCTTCGAAAGGCTGGCTTACATGCGGTTCATGGCGCGGCCGTGCTATGTCTATCTGAAGTTAAAAATGCTGGGTCCAAGAGGAGATGCCGCTTATGTAGAGACGGCTTGTGCTGCCGAGGAGTTGAAGTACTACAAGGACAACGTCGACCCGGCTGACAGGACCTCCCTCAAGAAGCCGACGACCGAGTCTGATCCTTTGCTCAAATTTAAGTCAGCTAGAGATACAAAGCAAGTTGATTTTGTCCCGGGTGATTCATCTGAGCAGTTCACTGTTGGGGCAAACATGGACCCTAAACAGGAAAGCGCGCTCATCGAGTTCATCCGTGAGAATCGGGACATCTTTGCATGGAACCTTCAGACATGCCAGGTGTACTGAGAGAACTCGCTGAGCACTCCCTTAATGTGGATCCTAAGTTCAAACCTGTTCGACAGTACCTCCGTCGATTCAATGAAGAAAGGCAGAAAGTTATTGGCGAAGAAGTGGCTCGACTCTTAGCTGCCGGGTTCATTGCGGAGGTGTTTCATCCTGAATGGCTGGCTAACCCGGTTCTTATTCTGAAGAAAAACGGGACTTGGCGAATGTGTGTGCATTACACGGATCTGAATATGGCTTGTCCTAGTGATCCTTTCGCGCTGCCCCGTATTGACCAGATCATTGATGCTACGGCGGGTTGTGAGTCCTTATGCTTTCTGGATGCTTATTCTGGTTATCATCAAATCAAGATGAAGCAGGAGGACCAGGAAAAGACGGCTTCATTACACCGTTTGGTGCTTTCTGCTACACGTCCATGCCGTTTGGTCTGAAATGTGCACAGGCGACTTATCAGCGTTGTGTTCAGAATTGTTTCCACAAGCAGATTGGGCGTAATGTTCATGCGTATGTTGATATTGTGGTTAAATCTCGGAAGAAGGATAATTTGCTGGAGGATCTCAAGGAAACGTTTGACAACCTCCGAGTTTATCAGATGAAGCTTAACCTGGAGAAGTGTGTCTTTGGTGTTCCTGCAGGGAAGTTGCTGGGATTCCTTGCTTTTGAGCGTGGGATTGCAGCCAACCTGGAAAAAATCAAAGCAATCACATCCCTGGGCAAGCCGGCCAATATCAATGCCATCCAGAAGTTGGCTGGGCGGGTTGCGGCGTTGAGCCGGTTCATAAGCCGGCTTGGGGAAAAGGCAATCCCACTTTACCAAATGCTCCGGAAGTTGATACGTCCAATTTGCATCATGATTTCCTACTAATAATTATTATGTTTTTGATCATTATTTCGCTTTATGGTACAATTCTTATGCCTTTTCTCTCTTATTTTGCAAGTTTCACATGATGAGGGAGAATGTCGGCAGCTGGAATTCTGGACCTGAAAGGGGTGAAACAGAGATAGCTATTCTGCACAACTCCAAATGACCTGAAAATTTACAGAGAATTATTTTGGAATATATAAAAAATACTGGCAAAAGAATCAACTGAAGGGGGCCCACCAGGAAGCCACAACCTCCGAGTTTATCAGATGAAGCCATGATTACTGGCGAAAGTAATCATGTGAATTTGGTATTCGTTTGATATTTTGATGCTATGTATGTTGTGCTTCCTTTAGTGGTGTCATGTGAACGTCGACTACATGACACATCACCAACTTTGAGCCTAATGGAAGGCATTGTGGAGTAGTAATTAGATGATGGGTTGCTAGAGTGACAGAAGCTTAAACCTTAGTTTATGCGCTATTCCGTAAGGGGCTGATTTGGATCCATATGTTTCATGCTATGGTTAGAGTTATCTTAATTCTTCTTTCGTAGTTGCGGATGCTTGCGAGAGGGGGTAATCATAAGTGGGAGGCTTGTTCAAGTAAGAACAGCACCCAAGCACCGGTCCACCCACATATCAAATTATCAAAGTAGCGAACGCGAATCAAACAAACATGATGAAAGTGACTAGATGAAATTCCCATGTGTCCTCGAGAATGCTTTGCTTATTATACGAGTTTGTTCCGGCTTGTACTTTGCTACAAAAAGGATTGGGCCACCTTGCTGCACTTTATTATACTTGTTACTTGTTACGAATTATCTTGCTACCGAAACTATCTGTTACCACTACTTTCAGTACTTGCAGAGAATACCTTGCTGAAAACCGCTTGTCATTTCCTTCTGCTCCTCGTTGGGTTCGACACTCTTACTTATTGAAAGGACTATGATTGATGCCCTATACTTGTGGGTCATCAAGACTCTTTTCTGGTGCCGTTGCCGGGGAGTGAAGCGCCTTTGGTGAGTGGAATTTGGTAAGGAAACATTTATATTACGTGCTGAAATTTACTGTCACTTGTCACTATGGAAAGTAATCCTTTGAGGGGGTTGTTCGGGGTATCTTCACCTCGACCGGAAGCATTGAGAGTTGCACCTCAACTTATTGAACCTACTGAAAATATTTATTATGAAATTCCTTCGGGTATGGTAGAGAAACTAATAGCTAATCCTTATGCAGGAGATGGAACGGTACATCCTGATATGCACTTAATCTATGTGGATGAAATTTGTGGATTGTTTAAGCTTGCAGGTCTATCCAGAGATGGAGTTAAGAAGAAAGTATTCCCTTTATCTTTGGAGGGAAAGGCATTGACATGGTATAGGCTATGTGATGATACTGAAACATGGGATTGGAACCGGTTGAAGCTGAAATTTCACCAGAAATTTTATCCTATGCATTTGGTTCATCGTGATCGGAATTATATATATAATTTTTGGCCTCATGAAGGAGAAAGTATCTCTCAAGCTTGGGGGAGGCTTAAGTATATGTTGCACACATGCCCCAATCATGAGCTCTCAAGAGAAATATTTCTTCAAAACTTTTATGCTCGGCTTTCTCATAATGATCAATCCATGCTTGATACTTCTTCTGCTGGTTCCTTTATGAAGAGAACTATAGAATTCAGATGAGATCTTCTGGAAAGAATTAAACGTAACTCTGAAGATTGGGAAATCGACAAAGGTAATGAGTTAGGTATAAATCTTGAGTTTGATTGTGTTAAATCTTTTATGGAAACAAATGCTTTTAATAAGTTTAGTACTAAATATGGACTTGACTCTGAGATAGTAGCCACCTTTTGTGAATCTTTTGCTGCTCATGTTGATCTCCCTAAGGAGAAATGGTTTAAATATCATCAACCTATCGAATTGAATGAAGAACCTTTTAGTGTTAAAGAAGAAACAATTGTTTACCATGTTGATCCAGTTGTGCCTACTACTTATATTGAGAAACCTCCTTTCCCTGTTAGGATTAAGGAACATGCTAAAGCTTCAACTGTGGTTAATAAGAGTAATATTAGAGCACCTAGACCTTCTGAACAAATTAAAGTTGAACCTAATATTGCAATGGTTAAAGATCTTTTGGTTGATAATATTGATGGACATGTCATATATTTCTGTGATGAAGCAACTAGAATTGCTAAGCCAGACACTAAAGATAAAAACAAACCTGTAATTGGCATGCCTGTTATTTCTGTTAAAATTGGAGATCATTGCTATCATGGTTTATGTGATATTCGTGCTAGTGTGAGTGCTATTCCGTTTACTCTCTATCAAGAAGTCATGAATGACATTGCACCTGTTGAGATTGAAGATATTGATGTTACTATTAAGCTTGCAAATAGAGATACTATTTCACCACTTGGGATTGTTAGAGATATTGAAGTCTTGTGTGGTGAGATCAAATATGCTACTGATTTTCTTGTTCTTGGATCACCACAAGATGATTTTTATCCCATTATATTTGGTAGACCTTTCTTGAATACAGTTAATGCCAAGATTGATTGCACTAAAGAAATTGTCAGTGTTAATTTTGGTGAGATGTCTCACGAGTTTAATTTCTCTAAGTTTCGTAGACAACCTCATGATAAAGAATTGCCTAATAAGGATGAAATTATTGGTCTTGCTTCTATTGTTGTGCCTCCTACTGATCCTTTAGAACAATATTTGCTAGACCATGAGAATGATATGCATATGAATGAAAGAAATGAAATAGATGAGCTGTTCTTTAAACAAGCACTTATGTCTACTACGCAACTTTATTCTTGTAGACTCGTGTTGGGCCTCCAAGCGCAGAGTTTTGTAGGACAGTAGCAATTTTCCCTCAAGTGGATGACCTAAGGTTTATCAATCCGTGGGAGGCGTAGGATGAAGATGGTCTCTCTCAAACAACCCTGCAACCAAATACAAGAAATCTCTTGTGTCCCCAACACACCCAATACAATGGTAAATTGTATAGGTGCACTAGTTCGGCGAAGAGATGGTGATACAAGTGTAGTATGGATAGTAGAAATATATTTTTATAATCTGAATAAATAAAAACAGCAAGGTAGAAAACGATAAAAGTGAGCACAAACGGTATTGCAATGCTTGAAAACAAGGCCTAGGGTTCATACTTTCACTAGTGCAATCTCTCAACAATGCTAACATAATTGGATCATATAACAATCCCTCAACGTGCGATAAAGAATCACTCCAAAGTTCCTATTAGCGGAGAACATAAGATAGAAATTGTTGTAGGGTACGAAACCACCTCAAAGTTATCCTTTCCGATCAATCTATTGAGCTATTCCTATAAGTGTCACAAACAGCCCTAGAGTTTGTACTAGAATAACACCATATGATACACATCAACCAACTCTAATGTCACCTAGATACTCCAATGTCACCACAAGTATCCGTGAGTTGATTATTCGATATGCATCAAAACAACTTCAGATTCATAATATTCAATCCACACAAAGAACTTCAAAGAGTGCCCCAAAGTTTCTTATCGGAGAAAAGATAATAAAACATGCAACCAACCCTTATGCCTAGATCACCCCAAGGTCACGGGAATCCGCGAGTTGATCACCAAAACATACATCAAGTGAACCAATAGAATACCCCATTGTCACCGCGGGTATCCACATGCAAGACATACATCAAGTGTTCTCAAATCCATAAAAGTATTCAATTCGATAATAGTGAAACCTCAAAGGTAAAAACTCAATTCATCACCACAAGATAGAGAGGGGGAAAACACCATATGATCCAATTATATTAACAAAGCTTGCGGTACATCAAGATCGTGCCAAATCAAGAACACGAGAGAGAGAGAGAGATAAAACACATAGCTACTGGTACAAACCCTCAACCCTGAGGGTGAACTACTCCCTCCTCGTCATGGAGACCGCCGGGATGATGAAGATGGCCTCCGGTGATGATTCCCCCCTCCGGTAGGGTGCCAGAAAAGGGATGTAGATGAGATCGTGGAGGTACAGAGGCTTGTGGCGGCGTAAAAAACTCATCTAGGTTAACTTACGGGGGTTTCTGAATATATAGGATTTTTCAGTGTTGGAATCACACAAAGAGGTGCCACAGGGGGCCCACGAGGCACCAGGGCGCGCCTGGGGGGGGGGGCATGACGCGCCCTGGTGGCTTGTGGGGCCCCTGTGGCTCTTCTGGTGCTCCCACGAAGCTTCATGGGTCTGGTTCCTTCCAGAAAAAATTGTCAAAAAGTTTCACTGCATTTGGACTTCATTTGATATGGATTTTCTGGAAAACCAAAAACAAGCAGAAAACAGCAACTGGCACTGGGCACTAGGTCAATATGTTAGTCCATAAAAATCATATAAAATCCATATAAAAGTGCGCCAAATTCATACAAAACTATAATAAACATGGCATGAATACTTCATAAATTATAGATACAATGGAGATGTATGAAGCACCTATCCTTAAACATAATTTGCCTATTGACACCTTGGGAGATCCACTTCCACCCAAGGGTGATCTTGTGTTTGAATTAAAGCAATTACCTGATACACTTAAATATGCTTATCTTGATGAAATGAAGATATATCCAGTTATTATTAGTGCTAACCTTTCAGAGCATGAAGAAAAGAGATTACTTAAAACTCTGAAGAAGCACCGAGCTGCTATTGGATATACTCTTGATGATCTTAAGGGCATTAGTCTCACTTTATGTCAGCATAAAATTCATATGGAGCCAGACACTAAACCCATTGTTGATCATCAAAGAAGATTGAATCCTAGAATGAAGGATGTGGTAAGAACTGAAATATTAAAGCTTCTGGAGGCAGGTATAATTTATCCCATAGCTGATAGTAGATGGGTAAATCCTGTTCATTGTGTTCCTAAGAAAGGAGGTATTACCGTTGTTCCTAATGATAAAAATGAACTCATTCCACAAAGAATTGTAACTAGTTATAGGATGGTAATTGATTTCAGGAAATTAAATAAAGCTACTAGGAAAGATCAGTATCCCTTGCCTTTTATTGATCAAATGTTAGAAAGATTATCTAAGCATACACACTTTTGTTTCCTAGATGGTTATTCTGGTTTCTCTCAAATACCTGTGTCACCTGAAGATCAAGAGAAAACCACCTTTACTTGTCCTTTTAGAGCTTATGCTTATCGTCATATGCCTTTTGGTTTATGTAATGCACCTGCTACTTTTCAAAGATGTATGACTATTATATTCTCTGACTTTTGTGAAAAGATTGTTGAGGTTTTCATGGATGATTTTTCCATTTACGGAACTTCTTTTGATGATTGCTTGAGCAAGCTTGATCGAGTTTTGCAGAGATGTGAAGAAACTAATCTTGTCTTGAATTGGGAGAAGTGCCACTTTATGGTAAATGAAGGTATAGTTCTTGGGCATAAAATTTCTGAAAGAGGTATTGATGTTGATAAAGCTAAAGTTGATGCTATTGAGAAAATGCCATGTCCTAAAGATATCAAAGGTATAAGAAGTTTCCTCGGTCATGCTGGTTTTTATAGAAGGTTTAAAAAAGACTTCTCTAAAATTTCTAGGCCTCTTACTAATCTCTTGCAAAAAGATGTTCCATTTATTTTTGATGATGATTGTGTAGAAGCCTTTGAAGTACTTAAGAAAGCCTTAATTTCTGCACCTATTGTTCAACCACCTGATTGGAACCTACCCTTTGAAATTATGTGTGATGCTAGTGATTATGCTGTAGGTGCTGTTCTAGGACAAAGAGTTAATAAGAAATTAAATGTTATCCATTATGCTAGTAAAACTCTAGACAGTGCTCAAAGAAATTATCCTACTACTGAGAAAGAATTTTTAGCAGTTGTGTTTTCATGTGATAAATTCAGATCTTACATTGTTGATTCCAAAGTTACTATTCACACTGATCATGCTGCTATTAAATATCTTATGGAAAAGAAAGATGCGAAACCTAGACTTATTAGGTGGGTTCTTTTGCTACAAGAATTTGATTTGCATATTGTTGATAGAAAAGGAGCTGAGAATCCCGTAGCTGATAACTTGTCTAGAATGGAAAATGTTCTTGATGACCCACTTCCTATTAATGATGATTTTTCTGATGAACAATTAGCTGTGATAAATGCTTCTCGTAATACTCCTTGGTATGCAGACTATGCTAATTGCATTGATGCTAAATATATACCACCTAGTTTCACATACCAACAAAAGAAAAAGTTTTTCTTTGATTTAAGACATTACTTTTGGGATGACCCACACTTATATAAAGAAGGAGTAGATGGTATTATTAGACATTGTGTACCTGAGCATGAACATGAACAAATCCTACGTAAGTGTCACTCCGAGGCATATGGAGGACACCATGCGGGAGACAGAACTGCACACAAGGTATTACAATCTGGTTTTTGTTGGCCTACTCTTTTCAAGGATGCACGTAAGTTTGTCCTTTCTTGTGATGAATGTCAAAAAAATTGTAATGTTGGTAGACGCCAGGAAATGCCTATGAATTATTCACTTGTTATTGAACCATTTGATGTTTGGGGATTTGATTATATGGGACCTTTTCCTAAATCCAATGGGTATACTCATATTTTGGTTGCTGTTGATTACGTTACTAAGTGGGTAGAAGCTATTCCAACTAGTAGTGCTAATCATAACACTTCCATTAAAATGCTTAAAGAAGTTATATTTCCGAGGTTTGGAGTCCCTAGATTTTAATGACTGATGGTGGTTCATATTTTATTCATGGTGCTTTCCGTAAATTGCTTGCTAAATATGATGTTAACCATAGAATTGCATCTCCTTATCATCCTGAGTCTAGTGGTTAAGTTGAATTAACTAATAGAGAAATAAAATTGATTTTGCAAAAGACCGTTAATAGACCCAGAATGAATTGGTCTAAGAAACTTGATGATGCAGTATGGGCTTACAGAACTGCTTATAAAAATCCTATGGGTATGTCTCCATATAAAATGGTTTATGGGAAAGCATGTCATTTACCTCTTGAGTTAGAACATAAAGCATATTGGGCAATTAAAGAACTTAACTATGATTTTAAAGTTGCCGGTGAAAAGAGGTTATTTGATATTAGTTCTTTAGATGAATGGAGAACCCAAGCTTATGAAAATGCCAAGTTGTTTAAAGAAAAAGTTAAAAGATGGCATGATAAGAGAATTCAGAAATGGGAATTTAACGTAGGTGACCATGTTCTGTTATACAATTCTCATTTAAGATTTTTTGCAGGAAAACTTCTCTCTAAATGGGTAGGACTATATATCATCGAGGAAGTTTATCGCTCCGGAGCCATCAAAATAAACAATTCCAAAGGCAATAATCCGAGAATGGTTAATGGGCAAAGAATTAAACACTATATCTCAGGTACGCCCATTAATGTTGAAACTAATATTATTCAAACAATTACACCGGAAGAGCACATAGAGGAAACCTTCCGGAATGCTCCAGAATCCTGAAAAGGAGTAGGTATGTGGTACGGTAAGTAAACCGACTCCAAAACTTCCATAAAAGTACTTTATGTCCGTTTTAGAATATATAAAAATTAGGAAAATAATAAACAGTCCGAAAAGTGCACGAGGAGGCGACAAGCCTGGGGGGCGCGCCCTACCCCCCAGGGCGCGCCTACCAGGCTTGTGGCGCCCTCGTGGACTTTCCCTACTCCGTTCTTCTTCCATATTACTTGTTTTCCATGGAAAAAATTCATTATATATACTCATGGGTGTTTTGACCACCGCATCGCAAGTTTCTCCTCTGTTCTTGTTTCATGCTGTCTTCTGTCAGATTCTCGAGGTCAAGCGCCATGTCATCTCAGGATTCGGACGGGGAAAGCTATGTTTCTCATCTTGTTGCAAACCCTAGAGTCTATGGGGACAATGATCCCTATGGTTGGACAACCGATGAAGAGGAAGATGCTGATTTGAGGGAGAAGCAAGGTCATTCCAGCGAGGAGGATGAGGATCCCCCACTGCCTCAACCAGGAGATATGCACATTGAATTCAAGAGGTCCAGCTTACCTAACACAGTGAAGGTTCCTAAAGTTCAATTCACTCCTTTTCGTCATGTGCAGGAAGATTTAGATAAACTACGTCACAAAATTTGGGATCTCGAAAGAGAGAATGACAAATTAAAAGAAGAGATTCGTATCCTCAAGTGGAAGGACAATCCTACCACCACATCACCACCATCACCCAAGAAGGAGATTTGAGTACATGGGTATGGGCACCACCCTTGGCTTGTGCCAAGCTTGGGGGAGGTGCCCCGGTATCGTATCACCATCACTTTTTATCATCACTATCTATCTTAGTTCGATCCTTAGTTATTTCGTGATTTAGAAGAATAAAGTTTTAGTATGATTTAGTTTCGAGTTCTTGCTTTGTGATCTATCTATCTATGTAATCATGTGTGAAAGTTATATAATAAAGAGTAGTTTGAGTTGAGTGTTTTGCTTTTGATGATCCAATCTTAGAAATAAATAAAGAGTAAAAAGTAAGATCATATGCTAATCCCATGGGGAGTGATGACTTCACATAAAAGAAGTATAATTGATAAAACTTGTTGGATGTTGACAAACATAGCATTGGTCATTATTGCAATTCATGAAAAAGTAATAAAGGAAGAGAGGTCTCACATATAAATACACTATCTTGGACATTTTTTATAATTGTGAGCCCCCATCAAATATTCTATGTCAATTAGTCAATGTTGGACAAGGAAGACAACGTAATGGGTTATGTTTGCTTATATTCACATAGAAGCTATATTGTTTTGGATCCTCTAACATGTGGTGCTTGCCCCCTATCTTTTGCTAGCCAAAATTCCATACTAAGTAGAGATACTACTTGTGCATCCAAAAACCCTTAAACCCAGTTTCATGCCATGAGAGTCCACTATATCTACCTATGGATTGAATAAGATCCTTCAAGTAAGTTGTCATCGGTGCAAAGCAATAAAAATTGCTCCTAAACATGTATGAACTTTTATTGTAAGGGAAAATAAGCTTTGTACGATCTTGTGATGGTGGAGCAATAAAAGTGACAGACTGCATAATAAAGGTCGCTATCATAAGGGGCAATATAAAGTGACGTTCCTTTACATTAAGAGCTTGCACATCCAAAAACAAGAAGCGCATGACAACCTCTGCTTCCCTCTGCGAAGGGCCTATCTTTTACTTTATGTACTTAATTTCATGCAAGAGTCAATAGTATTTTTCTCTATTCCGTTTTTATTTTCTCTCTTGGGAAGCATCATGTGGTGGGGATTGATCCATGCATATATATATATCCAGTTGGATGTAGGTGATCATGAGTTATTATTGTTGACATTACCCTTGAGGTAAATACGTTGGGAGGCGAAATTATAAGCCCCTATCTTTCTATGTGTTCGACTGAAACATTTGCTCCATAAGTATGTCGTGAGTGTCAGCAATCATAGAAGACAAAATGATAGTTGAGTATGTGAACTTGCTAAACAAAGCTCTTACATAGACTCTTTCTGATAATATGATGAATTGCAATTGCTTCAGTGACTGAGATCATAGTTTGTTAGTTTTCAATTTGGTTTATGGTTCATACTTAAACTTGTGGATGAATTTTCACTTTTTCATGAGAAGTTTTATGATGATATATTGCTGTTATAATAAAGATCATGATGCTCCATGTCCGTATTTTATTTTTATCGATGCCTCTCTCTCTAAACATGTGGTCATGATTATCGATTTCGGCTTTCGCTTGAGGACAAGCGAGGTCTAAGCTTGGGGGAGTTGATACGTCCAATTTGCATCATGATTTCCTACTAATAATTATTATGTTTTTGATCATTATTTCACTTTATGGTACAATTCTTATGCCTTTTCTCTCTTATTTTGCAAGATTCACATGAAGAGGGAGAATGCCGGCAGCTGGAATTCTGGACCTGAAAGGGGTGAAACAAAGATAGCTATTCTGCACAACTCCAAATGACCTGAAAATTTACGGAGAATTATTTTGGAATATATAAAAAATACTGGCGAAAGAATCAACTGAAGGGGGCCCACCAGGAAGCCACAAGCCTGGGGGGCGCGCTCTACCCCCTGGGCGCGCCCCTGGCTTGTGGGGCCCCTGGCAGGCCTCTGCCCCCCTCCTTCTGCTATATGAAGCCTTTTTCCCTAGAAAAAATCATAAGAAGACTTTCGGGACGAAGCGCCACCGTCTCGAGGCGAAACCTGGGCAGGAGCTATTTTGCTCTCCGACGGAGCGATTCCGCCGGGGATACTTCCCTCCGGGAGGGGGAAATCGAAGCCATCGACATCACCAATGATCCTCTCATCATGGGAGGACCAATCTTCATCAACATCTTCACCAGCACCATCTCATCTCAAACCCTAGTTCATCTCTTGTATTCAATCTTAGTCTCAAAACCTCAGATTGGTACCTGTGGGTTGCTAGTAGTGTTGATTACATCTTGTAGTTGATGCTAGTCAGTTTATTTGGTGGAAGATTATATGTTCAGATCCTTAATGCTATTCAATACCCCTCTAATCTTGAACATGAATATGATTTGTGAGTAGTTACTTTTGTTCTTGAGGACATGGGAGAAGTCTTGTCGTAAGTAATCATGTGAATTTGGTATTCGTTCGATATTTTGATGCTATGTATGTTGTGCTTCCTTCAGTGGTGTCGTGTGAACGTCGACTACATGACACTTCACCATCTTTGGGCCTAAGGGAAGGCATTGTGGAGTAGTAATTAGATGATGGGTTGCTAGAGTGATAGAAGCTTAAACCCTAGTTTATGCGCTATTCCGTAAGGGGCTGATTTGGATCCATATGTTTCATGCTATGGTTAGAGTTATCTAAATTCTTCTTTCATAGTTGCGGATGCTTGCGAGAGGGGGTAATCATAAGTGGGAGGCTTGTTCAAGTAAGAACAGCACCCAAGCACCGGTCCACCCACATATCAAATTATCAAAGTAGCGAACGCGAATCAAACAAACATGATGAAAGTGACTAGATGAAATTCCCATGTGTCCTCAAGAGCGCTTTGATTATTATACGAGTTTGTTCTGGCTTGTCCTTTGCTACAAAAAGGATTGGGCCACCTTGCTGCACTTTATTATACTTGTTACTTATTACTTGTAACGAATTATCTTGCTACCGAAACTATCTGTTATCGCTACTTTTAGTACTTGCAGAGAATACCTTGCTGAAAATCGCTTGTCATTTCCTTCTGCTCCTCGTTGGGTTCGACACTCTTACTTATCGAAAGGACTACGATTGATCCCCTATACTTGTGGGTTATCAGAAGTCAGATAATTTTGTTTGGAGCAATGCTGCAGATCAGGCTTTTGAATCTCTTAAGAAGCAGTTATCTGAGCCGCCCATCCTTGCAGCTCCTCAGGAGAAAGAGCCCATGCTGCTATATATTGCGGCTAATAGTAAGGCTGTCAGTGTTGCAGTTGTTGTAGAACGAAAGGAAGCAGGCAAGGAGTACCCAGTTCAGCGCCCGATGTATTATATCAGCGAGGTTTTAACAGAATCCAAGTAGCGGTATCCGCATTGGCAGAAGCTGGTATATGGTATGTTCATGGCAAGCCGGAAGTTGAAACACTATTTTCATGAGCACCCAATTACTGTGGTCAGTTCAGCACCCCTTGGCGACATCATTCAGAACAGAGAAGGCACTGGCGGGTTGCCAAATGGGCGATTGAGCTGTGGCCGCATCATCTCAAATATATGCCGCAAACTGTTATTAAATCTCAAGCTTTGGTGGACTTCATCAATGACTGGACTGAATTGCAGGCTCCGGAGGAGAAGCCGGATACCATGTATTGGTCTATTCATTTTGATGGTTCCAGGCAATTGGAAGGCTCGGGGGCTGGAGTTGTGATAACTTCCCCACGAGGTGACAAATTTTGTTATGTCTTGCGGCTTATGTTTCCTTGTACTAACAATGCAGCTGAATATGAGGCCTTGCTTCATGGGCTCCATATGGCCAAAGAGATGAATTTGAGACGGGTCAGGTGCCTGGGCGACTCAGATTTGGTGGCTCAGCAAGTTTCTGGCACCTGGGATTCCAAGGATCCTCTCATGGCGGCTTATCGACGCGAAGTGACAAACATTGCTGGCTACTTCACAGGATATCAGGTTGATCACATTGATCACTGGCTTAACGAGGCAGCGGACGCATTGTCTCATTTGGGGTCTCAACGGAAGCCTGTTCCACCCAATGTTTTTCTGGATGTGTTGCACAACCCATCAGTCAAGTTACCGACGGAGGAAGATCTTGCTGTTCCTGATCCGGAGGCGGCTCTAGTGGCTGCTGTTCATGCTATACCTGATTGAACAGTTCCTTATCTGGCTTATCTAAGCCGTGGTGAGCCCCCAGCGGAGGAAATCATTGCTCGACAGATTATCAGGCGGTCCAAGTCTATGACTATTGTCAATGGCGAGTTGCATACACGGAGTGTCACGGGTGTTTTTCAGCGTTGTGTTTCACTTGAGGAGGGCCGTGCAATTCTCAATGATATCCACTCGGGTGATTGTGGTCATCATGCCGGCTCAAGGTCATTGGTCGCCAAAGCTTTTCGTCATGGGTTTTACTGGCTCACAGCTCATGCGGATGCGGAGGTAATTGTACGCAAGTGCCATGGTTGCCGGAAGTATGCTCGTCAAGCACATGTGTCGGCTCAAGAGTTGAGGATGATTCCAATAACCTAGCCTTTTGCAGTCTGGGGGCTTGATATGATTGGGCCCTTCAAGAGATCCAAAAATAAACATACTCATTTATTGGTAGCTGTGGACAAGTTCACCAAGTGGTTGAAGCAGAGCCGGTCAGTCATTGTGATGCTACTACATCGGTTAAATTCCTCAAAAAGCTGATCTATCGTTTTGGCTATCCACATAGCATTATTACAGATAATGGTACTAATCTTTTCAAAGGAGTCATGAAGCAGTTCTGCCAACAGGAGCACATCAGGTTGGACTTAGCATCTGTGGCGCATCCTCAGTCTAATGGACAGGCAGAACGAGCTAATCAAGAGTTGCTGCGTGGCATCAAACCCCGGCTCATGGTGCCTTTACAACGCATGCTGGGTTGCTGGGAAGAAGAGCTACCCACAGTACTTTGGAGCATACGGACTACTCCCAACAGATCAACAGGTTACACGCCGTTTTTTCGGGTCTATGGTGCAGAGGCTGTGCTGCCAAGTGACATACGTCATGACTCTCCCCGGGTTGCAGCTTATGTGGAGGCTGATAATGAACAAGTTCACCAAGATGCTCTTGATGCTCTGGAAGAAGAACGCTGTAACACCCCGATTTTTGGCCCTTTCTTTTTCTTTTGGATTTCTTTGAATTTTTATTTGGAGTTCTTTTTCCGTGGCTATGTGGTCTTGAAACCTGGGAAGATCTTCTCTCCTGCCACTTCCTAGTGGCTTGTCATTCTCAAATCTATCCCAAGGCCATGTCATTTCCATCTTAGCCTAACCCCAATATTTATTTCTTGGAAATATTCCTTTTTCTATTAAAGGAATAACCATGTTTTCTTTAGGTTGTGAAGCAACCTATATTTCTGCCATTCCAAAAATTCCCACAAAATTCTCATAAATTCTTTGGATCATATCTTTCACCAATATGTCAAAACCCATCCTTGTCTAGTTCAAAAATAATTCAGGAATATTCATTTCCTATTCTGTCCAGTATGGCACTTTGTGAAGGAAGTGCTATTTATATTTTCTTGATTGACCCCAAAACATTTGGGCACTCTTTCCTACCCAAATAATTGCCACATGCCAAAATTCAACTTCATTTGCCTAGTAAATCTTCCTCAGCAAACTTCCAAAGTTTCTGTCCAGAGAGAAGCTTTGTAAAGGAAGTACTAGCTAGGCTAATCCAAATGAGTTGAAATTTTGGTAGATCCTCTATATGATCAAATCATTACTCTCCACCAAATTTCATCTCCATCCAACAATCTATGTGAGCACACCATCCAATCTTTGTTTCTGGTCACAATTTCAGTTTGTGAAGCAGCTATATCGTTATGCTATGCTCATTTGCATACCGTAGACTAAATGATTTATCATTGTTGATGTAACGATTTTAAATGGTTATGTTGCCCATCCATGGTTACACTGATATCATGCTCATGTGCATTGTTATTTCATCATGTTATTATGACTCAGCTCATCACCATTCAAGTTGAACGTGACATTAATCAAACTTGAACAAATCTGTTGGCTAAGTCATGGTGCCACCGAATCGAGCTCACCAGTGCAGCCACACTTTCCTGGATGGGGAGGCCCTAATGCGGTCTATTGTCATGCCTCTCGCCGGTGCCTCCAACTAGGGAAGGTTATGGGCGCGCACAACCCTAATCAGGTAGGCGGCCATAAGCCTTGTGTGCCCGAGTTGTGTTGTACCCGGGTGTCCCTGTTTGGGACGAGTTTGTTTTGGCCACGACGGTGGCGACCACAAAGGTGGCGGATGTCACGAGCTGACATCAGGGCCACTCAGGACATAGCCCAAAGGGGAGTTTGTCGGAGTGGCCGGGAGAGTGTCATGCAATAGATTGGTTTTGTCGGAATGTCGTTGGTCCACCCGAATGGGATCACGAGGCCATGAGTACTGTGGTGTGGGTACAGTGTACTAACCTCTGCAGAGTGTATAATCTATCGATAGCCTCGTCATCGGTCATGGACACAGTTCGTAGTAGGTCACACTATGGGTCAACAGTAATAATAATCTGAATAATAACAACCCCGGTTCGATGAGGAAAGAAGTTGGTTGATCTTTATGTGGTCACGAGATGATCACGATGGTATTCTTGCTGGAGGTTGATCATGAGGTGATTGTGTGATGATCACGACGGTAAGAAAGATTGATACCTATGGTGGGTACGAGATAACCTCCGAGTAGAGTAAGTTGGTC
The DNA here is from genome assembly GCA_039707655.1 of Elymus sibiricus. Classification (NCBI taxonomy): domain Eukaryota; kingdom Viridiplantae; phylum Streptophyta; class Magnoliopsida; order Poales; family Poaceae; genus Elymus; species Elymus sibiricus. Next base: position 396,740,490 of record CM077672.1, read on the forward strand.
CATGAGACCTTAAACGTCGACCCCCCCTTGCATGTTAGTGCTAGTATCATCATGTTCATATCATGAATTATATGCACATGCCAGGCTCATGTTGATCTAGTAGTATCGTGTTCATCATTGATGATTAACCTGTAAATGCCATGCTGTTGGTTGCCTTGATTGCTTTGGTTGCTGTGAGCTTGCGAGTACATTCAAAGTACTCACCTAGCGTGTCATGCTAGATTGCAGGTGATGCTGCAATTGATTGCTTGTCGAGGATTCCGATCGTGCGAGCTAGACCGTGTCGCAGCCAGAGTCCCTGCGGAGTGGAGTTCATCACCGTCGCCGTTGTTCCGCTGCTAGAAGTTATTCTGCTACGAGTTGTTCCGCTGCTAGCATAGAGCTTTTCAAGCAGGCGTAATATCGCCGTGCCTTTGTAACCTTTGTTCCTTCAGAACCCTTGTACCCCGAGTATTTGTAATAAAGAGCTGATTTGTTCTATGCTAAGCAGTGCCGTATTCCAGAAGACTTGATCTCTGGGCTGGAATACGGGGTGTTTCGGTCTATCTGAGCCGGGGTGCCACAGAGCTTGGTATCAGAGCAGGTCTGGCTATAGGACGCCCTAGTCAGTGCGAGCGTTAGAAACCATTAGTATAGAGTTTAGTCGGTTTGCTGCATTTGGTTGCTGCATTTGTTTGTCGCATAGCATGCATATAGACTCATTATCTTGTCACTAACGGTAGATCTTGTGAGTGTAGGTGGCATCGGTTTTGAACCACTACCTGCACCCTCCAGTTTTGCATACCTGCTCTTCAGTGTGTGGCGTCATCTCTGTCCCAGCGGAGTGATGCCAAGGTACCTTGTGGTGTCGATCACTCGCAGGATTGATGCACATGTATCGCACCAATATATTCTCTTGAGCCACACCTATCGCTTCGGTGGTAGTCATGTTTCTACCCCGGATCTTGCCATCCAACCCGTCGCCTTGGCAACCCTTACTGATCTTTGCTATCAGAAAAGGGCGATGCCAGCAGATCCTGATTTCCACTGCTATCCTACCTTGTTACCCCTTTCGCTGGACGAGTACGGTTCCCATCCGTACACTGGATGATGATGTGGTCGTGACATCCGTGTCTCGCTACATGATCACCAAGTCCGTCCTCACCGCTAAGCCCGTCCTGATGCAACCAGTGCTGAGCCAGCGTTTGGTGTAGCTCTGTTTACACCAATCTCTCCACACGTTGATTCACTTTCGTGCACACCGCCACAACATATTAGCTCGTAGTACCGGAGTTTCCTCGAGAATTGTGTGCTTAAGTAGGCATGCATAGTGAGGTGAATAGCTGTAAAATGTGATGTTGCTTGTATGTAACCTTGATGCCTGGTGTGTTTTTATTCAGTCGTTTCTTTTGCTTCTTTCTTTGGGCTTTCGGTGTTGCCTTACTTCCCCTTATGAAAGTTGCTCATCAACCGACACCGGACTCGAAGAATCAGTGAGGATTTCAAATATTTTGAAGCTCAGCTAAACAGGATGGAATTATGAGTGGACTGCATTATATTGGAAATATCTGGTTGAATGCAAATGATATCCTAGATTGATTATCAACATCATGTTTACATCAGTGTGCAATCAACACAATCATATTGAACCAGCAGGAAGATGATCTGTGTGCAAGGCCAATCGTATATGTTGAATCGGCAGCAGAAATATCAAGGGTATATTTATATGGCATTCAGTCCGCACACTATAGTGAAAAGCTTCTGGAAAAGCTTCCGGCATAAGGCACCGAATCTTCGTCAGCAAGCAACCAGAGGAGAAGCTTCTGAAGCACGGTACCCAATCTTCTTCAGCACGCTATCCTGGCAAAAGCTTCGAGCATAAGCTATCCAATCTTCCTCAGCATGCTACTCTCGATGGCTTCCAACACAAGCTATCCAATCCTCGTCAGTACGGCACTACCAACAGTCATCGTCGTGGATACAAGATATTACACAGTGAGTTGGCAGCATGTGGCAGTACATCTCAAGAGTCAACCCCACAACAGTTTGGTCAGAAGCCCGAGCTAGTCAGGACACAAGTGTCTGCCTCGGGAATAAAATGTTCAGCTACACATACTTTCATATATGTTGTGAGCGTGCTGCCAAGGTCATTCAAGTCACTCGTATGATGATACAAGCACGGTGAGAATCCAACAAATCCGTGAGTAGGTAATAGGAAGAAAGCAAGTTATACACCTCAGTGTGATGCAATGTCTGACAAGCTATGAAGCAAGACAATGTTGGGACAACAATCCTGACAGTGGATATCAAGGCCAGCTTCCTCACACCCGATAAAGTGATATCATTAACCTCTGTCACTGTCATGTATGATTGACCACAGCAGTGAGCTCTATACAAGTAACTGTGAACCTGGTATATGATCCTGATGAACCCTTGCTTACCTTTCCCAGGTAATGGCACCACGCCTGTGTTCTGAGCCGCTTTCGGCCGTCCAGGGTGGATGCCGCCTTTATATTTCTTTTTTCAACAACTGGCCCGTTTCCTGAGCTGCTTTTCGGCCGTCTCGGGCAGCTATTGAGTTTCTTTTTGTAGCAGTGACCCTATGCTTTGAGCTGTTCTTCGGCCATCATAGGGAACTGCTATATTCTTCTTATCAACACTGCCTCATGATCTGAGCTGCTTTCCAGCCGTCGTGAGCCATGGTTGAGTTATTTCAGTAATGTCCCAGATCTGAGTTGTAAAGACCGTTCTGGTGGTTACTGATTTATTTGCCGATTTCATGCAAAGGTTCGGATGATCATTGCCTTGCAGTTAAAACTCGGGAGATGATAAACTTGCCAGTTAAGCGTTGTTGCACGATCATAGGATAAGGATAAGGATAAGGTATGCTTGCCGGAATATTGCGCCTGACAATACCTATGGTCACACGAAGAATTAAGGATATATATATGGCCAAGCTCTTTCAGCACAGGATTCAAGAGAACAATAATGAAGGAACCAAACCGGCAATACAGGTATGATAATTGTGGCATGAACAACATGGTACGGATATCGAAGATAGTCTGATTCCATATTGATCACCATGAACACACACCCAAGGGGTCTACTCTATTGTAAGGACCTCATATCAAGGTGACAGTTGAATCGTCGGTACGGATCTGAGACAAAGAAGTCAGCAAGAGTTAGAATTACCTACAAGCAGTAAGATCCCGCCAAGAGAACGATTATGATTCTCAGCATTGTTTTGAACCCGGAGGACATGCATCTACTCGAGTAGCTCGATGCAAGGAATAATTGTTTTGTGTCCACCAAGGAAATTTGCTCATAACTCCATTGAATACTATTGGTGCTGGATAGAAGAGTGTCACGTCAATTGGAAATCACTCCCGGACTTATGAAAATTCCAGTCATGACAATATCAGATAAGCCAGCAGACATAAAAGAGTTGGAGTCAGAGCAAGGATGAACATATGAAGGAAGGCCTGTCAGAATATGGGATACAGTGAAGCAAACCACCCCAGAGCAAGGCAGTCAGTCATATGAAATTCAGAGGGAACATAAAGGAAAAGGATACCCGCGTTGGAAATGGTTTCCTCAAGTCAGAATATTAACACTTGTTCCCTGAGCAACCAAATCTCGAGGACGAGATTTATCGTAAGGGGGGGTAGGTTTGTAACACCCTGATTTTTGGCCCTTTCTTTTTCTTTTGGATTTCTTCGAATTTTTATTTGGAGTTCTTTTTCCATGGCTTTGTGGTCTTGAAACCTGGGAAGATCTTCTCTCCTGCCACTTCCTAGTGGCTTGTCGTTCTCAAATCTATCCCAAGGCCATGTCATTTCCATCTTAGCCTAACCCCAATATTTATTTCTTGGAAATATTCCTTTTTCTATTAAAGGAATAACCCTGTTTGCTTTAGGTTGTGAAGCAACCTATATTTCTGCCATTCCAAAAATTCCCACAAAATTCTTATAAATTCTTTGGATCATATCTTTCACCAATATGTCAAAACCCATCCTTGTCTAGTTCAAAAATAGTTCAGGAATATTCATTTCCTATTTTGTCCAGTATGGCACTTTGTGAAGGAAGTGCTATTTATATTTTCTTGATTGTCCCCAAAATTTTTGGGCACTCTTTCCTACCGAAATAATTGGCACATGGTAAAATTCAACTTCATTTGCCTAGTAAATCTTCCTCAGCAAATTTCCAAAGTTTCTGTCCAGAGAGAAGCTTTGTAAAAGAAGTACTAGCTAGGCTAATCCAAATGAGTTGAAATTTTGGTAGATCCTCTATATGATCAAATCATTACTCTCCACAAAATTTCATCTCCATCCAACAATCTATGTGAGCACACCATCCAATCTTTGTTTCTGGTCACAATTTCAGTTTGTGAAGAAACTATATTTTATATTTCTTCATAAAATATGAAATTAATCCAGGACCTAAGTACCCATATATCCTTTGAGAATGCCAAAATTCACATCATTTTGGCAAGTATTTTTCTCCACAAAATTCCCCCAAGTTTCTGTTCAGTAGAAAGCATTATGAAGGAAGTACCATTTTTATTCATCCAAATGGTATGAAATTTTTATGGTGCCTTCATATGCTCAAATCATCTTCCTACACCAAATTTCAGCCCAATCCAATCATCCATGTGAGTGCTATTTCATGATGTAGTTTGTGGACCAGATTTGGTAGTTGTAAAGTAATAACTATGTTAAACCCTGGTCCAAAGCTTTTCAAAATCTACAGGATGGTAGTCCTTCCTACCCTAAACCTCTTTGACATCTTGGTTAACCCTTATCCCATCCCATTTGATCACTATTTCATGCCCAAGTTTGGTACAGCAAACTTTCTCTGAGTTATCCTATCAACCCAAAGCTCCTTTTGTTGATCTATCACCTCAGGAGGGTCCCAGGATGCATGAACTACACGCTAGACATCTTTTTCCCGGCCCGAATGCACCGCGTACGCCTGTGCATGTGCTGACCACGCAGCTGGGAAGCCATTGTCGCGCTCTGGGTGACGTTTACCTTCGGGCACTCCTTTGCTCGCCATCTCCGCGCGTCCTAGCTTGTCCCAGAGCACCGCCATAGCCACGTGTTTGCTCCCCAGCCCTGCCCCCTCCTCTTTGTCCCTCGTTCCTCCCCGGCACTCCACGCCGCACCGCGTGCCCACGGCCGCTGGCGTCTTCCTCCTGTCTTCTTCCTCCCCGTGGCATCTCCGTGCCGAATGAACCCCCTGGTCTCTCTCCCCCTCCGCGCGTGTGCACGCGCACGCGGACGCGTCAGAGCGGCGCCCACCTGCCCTTGGCGGCACCCGAGCACGGGCATCTCGCCGCGGCTATATAAGCCACTCCCAAGCTTGCCCGAGCCCTCCAGCCTCCTCTCCTCCTCCTAATCGACCACCTATAGAAAGCATTCGAGCTCAAGAGGCCATCTCCCTCCTCTCCGGCGAAGCATCCGCCGCTCGGCCCTCTCCCTCGCCCCACCACTCCATTCCATCTCCGCCTAATACAACACCACCATCGAGCTCCTAGCAGCACTCCGACCCTCCTCAGCCTCCATCCTGAGCCAATGGACGCCCGAGTCACCGGATCCCACATCGGCCAAAGCCCCGCCCGCCGCAGCCGAAGCCCTGCTCGATTCCGAGCTCCCCGGCACGTGTTGAGCATGGGGATGGGTGCGTCTCGTCTCCCCGAGCATCCCAGTAGGTTGAGCGCCACGGGGGACGGCCGGAGTCGCCGGCAAACCTCGTTGGGGTGAGCTCCTGCCGCGACCAGGCACTCGCGCGAAGAAGCAAGGAAGAAGAAGACCTGCCGCTGCGCCCCGACTGTAAGTGACTCGGTGGCCGGGCCTAGCAGCTTAAGTGGAGACGGTTTTGTGAATATACGTTTTTAGTTAACGAAAACATAATCGGCTTCTTTGGATCAATATGCGCTTTCCCCGTTCGAAAGCGTATTTCCTAAAATACGCTTTCAGTTTTTCAGCCCAGCGTCGAAAGTATTAAATAGCGGACGTTCGTCCGTGAAGACCAGAAAAGAACAGATTTTTATTCGATTTCTGCCTAACGAACGAATGGCGTATCTCGGCAACTGTGACTCCGATTCAGGTGATTCCAAAGCCCACGATCTCAGTTCGTCGAGCGCGTTCCAATGGTATAATTTTCATGAGGTTGTCACACTATTAAAATGACCACTTTGCCCTTGCCCTTAAAACAGCTCCGCCGAGGGGGAAACTTTTCCAGCGATTCTTTCCGCGAGTTCATCGCACCTCTCCCCGGTGAATCCATCAACGCCAGGCAAGCCACGATAGCCACTTGCATGATGGTATTGCAATAGCCATGGTTTCCACTTGAATATTTAAATAATTTTTTGCTCATTTCATAATTTTTGAATGCTTCGAATATGCTTGTGAATCCATGTCCATGCTTGTGCCATGTTCATTTTCATCTAGTAAGTGAAATGATTAATTGCTAATGTTATCATGTTTCATTCTTGTAATCATTTACGATGCTAGTGATAAGGATATGCTCACATGAATAGTTATGGTTTGTTATGCAAATACTTGTGGCATTCGTGATCATCGTTATGCTATGCTCATTTGCATACCGTAGACTAAATGATTTATCATTGTTGATGTAATGATGTTAAATGGTTATGTTGTCCATCCATGGTTACACTGATATCATGCTCATGTGCATTGTTATTTCATCATGTTATTATGACTCAGCTCATCACCATTCAAGTTGAACCTGACATTAATCGAACTTGAACAAATCTGTTGGCTGAGTCATGGTGCCACCGAATCAAGCTCACCAATGCAACCACACTTGCCTGGATGGGGAGGCCCTAATGCGGTCTATTGTCATGCCTCTCGCCGGTGCCTCCAACTAGGGAAGGTTATGGGCGCGCGCTACCCTGATCAGGTAGGCGGCCATAAGCCTTGTGTGCCCGAGTTGTGTTGTACCCGGGTGTCCCCGTTTGGGACGAGTTTGTTTTGGCCACGACGGTGGCAGCCACAAAGGTGGCGGATGTCACGAGCTGACATCAGGGCCACCAAGGACATAGCCCAAAGGGGAGTTTGTCGGAGTGGCCGGGAGAGTGTCATGCAATAGATTGGTTTTGTTGGAATGTCGTTGGTCCACCCGAATGGGAGCACGAGGCCATGAGTTCCGTGGTGTGGGTATAGTGTACTAACCTCTGCAAAGTGTATAATCTATCGATAGCCGCGTCCTCGGTAATGGACACAGTTCATAGTAGGTCACACTATGGGTCAACAGTAATAATAATCTGAATAATAACAACCCCGGTTCGATGAGGAAAGAAGTTGGTTGATCTTTATGTGGTCACGAGATGATCACGATGGTATTCTTGCTGGAGGTTGATCATGAGGTGATCGTGTGATGATCACGACGGTAAGAAAGATTGATACCTATGGTGGGTACGAGATAACCTCCGAGCAGAGTAAGTTGGTTATTGAGACCTTAAACGTCGACCCCCCCCTTGCATGCTAGTGCTAGTATCATCATGTTCATATCATGAATTATATGCACATGCCAGGCTCATGTTGATCTAGTAGTATCATGTTCATCATTAATGATTAACCTGTAAATGCCATGTTGTTGGTTGCCTTGATTGCTTTGGTTCCTGTGAGCTTGCGAGTACATTCAAAGTACTTACCTGGTGTGTCATGCTAGATTGTAGGTGATGCTGCGATTGATTGCTTGTCGAGGATTCCGATCGTGTGAGCTAGACCGTGTCCCAGCCAGAGTCCCTGCGGAGTGGAGTTCATCACCGTCGCCGATGTTCCGCTGCTAGAAGTTATTCTGCTACGAGTTGTTCCGCTGCTAGCATAGAGCTTTCCGAGCAGGCGTAATATCGCCGTTCCTTTGTAACCTTTGTGCCTTCAGAACACTTGTACCCCGAGTATTTGTAATAAAGAGCTGATTTGTTCTATGCTAAGCAGTGCCGTATTCGAGAAGACTTGATCTCTGGGCTGGAATACGGGGTGTTCCGGTCTCTCTAAGCCGGGGTGCCACAAACGCGAACTTGGTGCGTCCAGATTAGCAATTTATCTGCAAGATCTACATCGCTATCATAGCCGTAGAGTTCGAAGCCGTACCTTTCAGGAAGGCGACTTAGTGCTCCGTCTGATACAAGACCAGACAGGCATGTATAAGCTTTCACCCCCTTGGGAAGGACCCTTTGTCATCAGCAAGAAGCTCAACAACGGGTCATATTACCTGGTTGATATACGTGAAGCAGATAAGTCACGTACCTTTGAGGAGGAGGGAAGCCGGCCTTGGAACATTGCGCATCTTCGGCCGTATTATACCTAAGGCACATATTGAGTAGTATCTTTTGTACATACCTTCATCAATATATACATATTTTGATTAATGAAATAAAGCCGACGTCTCTGTATAAGAGAGATTGTTGTTTCACCTCAAAATTGTGTGTTGAGTCTTTATTCTTTGATCAGTGGTTACTTGGGGGCTTCCAACTCATCGAGTTTATCTTTAACATCCCTTTAACCTGGTAACATGCCAAAACATCTTCTTGGTTTAAGCTGCCTGTTAGCACGATGCTACTCCGAAAAGGTGACCCGGTGTACGCCCGACGAGTCAATCACAGAGTGACCCTGAACTTGTCCAAGTTAAAACACCGATTGGTCAAGTGAGAGCCGGCTTTCGGAAAGCTAGGATAAACCAAAAGAGGCAATAAGCCTGCTTCATGAAAGCGAATCAGACTCGAGCTTCGAAAGCCGGTCTTTAAGTCATCCTTATAAGCCAGCTCTTAATTTTTTGTTTTGCATTATTATTATCTTTTGCATGCATGCATACATCCATACATGGCATTTGTTTTTCTTATAGTTGTTTCTTGTTTTTCAACACGGCAGCATGATTGCCGGGTTATTCTGCCATCAATTTTACTTGGCAATCCTAACTACTCGTCCCGGAAATAAGACGGCTCTTACATGAACCGCCTCCAGAGGCCGGGTTGTCAATCAGGCATTCTTTAAAGGCAGCAACACATTTTGATGGTTGGCAAACACAACAGTGACAATCATAGTATAAACATAAAGTGCGCGATGGCACCAACAGCATCCGATGAAGTTTTATCGCAGCTATTACAAGCCACCTCAGGGCCAAAAGAGACAAAGTGTTCTTTGCAGCTTTCAATATCAACAAGACTACAAGCTGTTCTAATGCTATGGCGGGTCGTTGATCCTGTTCCAGGAGTTAGTTCTGCGCTGGAGCTTCATTTTCAGGCACCGTCTCCTCTGTTTCTGCAGCCTGGGGGTCATCCTCATGCCACTGGATTGACCGCAAAGCTTCAAAAACTGAGTTGGCCATTAACACAGGTGAAGGGTCAACGTCAGGGGCAAAAGTTTGCTTACGCGGCCGAGTCAGAGCAACTGGTTGAGGGTTCGGCGGCTCAATCCGTTCATTGCCTTCAGAGTATGCAGCTTGATATTTGATGACCCACAAGTATACGGGATCAATCGTAGTCCTTTCGATAAGTAAGAGTGTCGAACCCAACGAGGAGCAGAAGGAAATGACAAGCGGTTTTCAGTAAGGTATTTTCTGCAAGCACTGAAATTATCGGTAACGAGTAGTTTGATAGCAAGATAATTTGTAACAAGTGGTAAGTAGCAATAGTAACTAAGGTGCAGCAAGGTAGCCCAATCCTTTTTGTAGCAAAGGACAGGCCGAAACGATCTCTTATAATAAGCTAAACGTTCTCGAGGACACATGGGAATTTCATCTAGTCACTTTCATCATGTTTGTTTGATTCGCGTTCACTACTTTGATAATTTGATATGTGGGTGGACCGGTGCTTGAGTGTTGTTCTTACTTGAACAAGCCTCCCACTTATGATTAACCCCTCTCGCAAGCATCCGCAACTACGAAAGAAGAATTAAGATAAATCTAACCATAGCATTAAACATATGGATCCAAATCAGCCCCTTACGGAATAGCGCATAAACTAGGGTTTAAGCTTCAGTCACTCTAGCAACCCAACATCTAGTTACTACTCCACAATGCATTCCCTTAGGCCCAAAGATGGTGAAGTGTCATGTAGGCAACGTTCACACGACACCACTAAGAGAATCAACAACATACATATCATGAAAATATCGAACGAATACCAAATTCACATGATTACTTATGACAAGACTTCTCCCATGTCCTCAAGAACAAAAGTAACTACTCACACATCATATTCATATCCTAGATTAGAGGGGTATTGAATAGCATAATGGATCTGAACAAATAATCTTCCACCAAATAAACCAACTAGCATCAACTACTAGATGTAATCAACACTACTAGCAACCCACAGGTACCAATCTGAGGTTTTGAGACAAAGATTGAATACAGGAGATGAACTAGGGTTTGAGATGAGATGGTGCTGGTGAAGATGTTGATGAAGATTGGTCCTCCCACGATGACAGGATCGTTAGTGATGTCGATGGCTTCAATTTCCCCCTCCCGGAGGGAAGTATCCCTGGCGAAATCGCTCCGCCGGAGAGAAAAAGTGCTCCTGCCCAAGTTCCGCCTCGAGACGCCGGCGCTCCGTCCCAAAAGTCTTCTCTTTATTTTTTCTAGGGCAAATGGGCTTATATACCAGAAAATGGGCACCGGAGGCTGGCCAAGGGCCCCAGAAGCCACCAGGGTGCGCCCTGGTGCCTCGTGGGCACCTGGGTGGCCCCCTCTGTTACTTCTTTCTTCCAATATTTTTTATTTATTCCAAAATAAATCTCCGTGAAATTTCAGCTCATTTGGAGATGTGCAGAATAGGTATCTCTGACATAGCTTTTTCAGGTCCAGAATTCCAGCTGCCGGCAATCTCCCTCCTTATGTAAATCTTGCATATTAAGAGAGAAAAGGCATTAGAATTGCTCCACAAGTAGTATCTCTACTTGGTGCGGATTTTTGGCTAGCAAAGATATTGGGCAAGCACCACATGTTGGAGGATCTATGACAATATAACTTCTATGTGAATATAAGCAAACATGATTTATTACGTTGTCTTCCTTGTCCAACGTCAACAATTTGACATAAAATACTCAATGGGGGCTCACAATCATAAAAGATGTCCAAGATAGTGTATTTGCATGTGAATCTTCTCTTCCCTTATTAATTTTTTCATGAATTGCATCATTGACCAATGCTATGTTTGTTAACTTTCAATAAATTTTATCACTTATACTTATCTTTATGTAATGTCATTACTTTCCATAAGATTAGCATATGATCTTTTTCATTATTTTCATTGCTAGGATTGAAATATAAAAGTAAAGAAGCAAAAACTCAAACTACTCTTTATTATATAACTCTCAACTCAATTACATAGATAGATAGATCACGAAACTAGCACTCGAAAATAGATCATACTAAACTTTTATTCAACTAAATCACGAAATAATTAAGGATCGAACTAAAAATAGGTAAAGATGATAAAAGTGATGGTGATGCGATACCGGGGCACCTCCCCCATGCTTGGCACAAGCCAAGGGGAGTGCCCATACCCATGTACTCAAGTTTCCTTCTTCGGTGATGGTGGTGGTGATGAAGTGGTGGGCTTGTCCTTTAGTTTCCGCTTGAGAACATAGTTTTCTTCCTTCAACTTGCTAATTTCTTGCTCAAGCTCCACTATCTTCTCACACAATACGTTCTTGTTTTCCTGTAGAAGACGGAAAGGGATAAATTGGATCTTAGATTTGTTTATTGTGTTTGGGAGGCTCGACTTCTTGAACTCCACATGCATATCTCCCGGTTGAGGTAGAGGGGCATCTTCTTCATCCGAGCTTGCGTCCTCCGTTCCCTTCATGTTGGCATCTCGCTCCTCCTCCGCGGACCATCTATAGGGGTCTATATCCCCATAGATCCTTGGATTTGTAACATAGTGCGATATGAAGCTCTCTCCATCTAAGTCTTGAGACGACATACTTTTGGATCTGTCAGAAAAATAGCAAGAAACAAGAACAGAGAATATTTCTGCGATACGGTGGTCAAAACGTCCAGGAGTATATATAAAGAATTTTTGTCTTGCAAAACAAGTATTCCAGGAGAAAACGGAGTCAGGAAGGCTCACGAGGGGCCCACGAGCCACCAGGGCGCGCCTGGGGGGGTGGCACGCCCTGGTGCCTCGTGTGCACCTCGTGGGTCCCCTTGGCTGTTTCTTATTTTTGTATTTTTTTCTAATATTCCAAAACTGACAGAAAGTATTTTTATGGAATTTTTGGAGTCGGTTTAATTACCGTATCACATACCTACCCCTTCTTAGGGTTCTGGAGTGTTCCGGGAGGTCTCTCTTATGTATTCCTCCGGTGTCATTGTTTCAATAATATTAGTTTCAACATTAACGGGAGTACCTGAAATATAATGCTTAATTATTTGCCCATTCACCACTCTTGGATTAGTGCCTTCAGAGTTGTTTATTTTGATGGCTCCAGAGCGATAAACTTCTTCGATGATATACGGTCCTTCCCATTTAGGGAGAAAATAATCTCAAACGAGAATTGTATAATAAAATGTACTCACCCACTTTGAATTCCCGTTTTTGAATTCTTTTATCATGCCATCTTTTAACTTTTTGTTTAAACAATTGGGCATTTTCATAAGCTTGGGTTCTCCATTCATCTAGTGAGCTAATATCAAATAACCTCTTTTCCCCGGCAAGTTTAAAATCATAATTGAGTTCTTTAATTGCCCAATATGCTTTATGTTCTAACTCAAGAGGTAAATGACATGCTTTTCCATAAACCATTTTATAAGGAGACATACCCATAGGATTTTTATAAGCAGTTCTATAAGCCCATAATGCATCGTCAAGTTTCTTAGACCAATTCTTTCTAGATCTATTGACGGTCTTTTGCAAAATTAATTTTATTTCTCTATTGCTCAATTCAACTTGACCACTAGATTGAGGGTGATAGGGAGATGCAATTCTATGGTTGACATCATATTTAGCAAGCAGTTTACGGAATGCACCATGAATAAAATGTGAACCACCATCAGTCATTAAATATCTAGGGACTCCGAACCTCGGGAAAATAACTTCTTTAAGCATTTTAATAGAAGTGTTATGATCAACACTACTAGTTGGAATAGCTTCTACCCACTTAGTAACGTAATCAATAGCAACTAAAATATGAGTATACCCATTGGATTTAGGAAAAGGTCCCATATAATCAAAACTCCAAACATCAAATGGTTCAATAGCAAGTGAATAATTCATAGGCATTTCCTGACGTCTACTAATATTACCAATTCTCTGACATTCATCACAAGATAAGACAAACTTACGAGTATCCCTAAAGAGAGTAGGCCAATAAAAACCAGATTGTAATACCTTGTGTGCAGTTCGGTCTCCCGCATGATGTCCTCCATAGGCCTCGGAGTGACACTTACGTAGGATTTGTTCCTGTTCATGCTCGGGTACACAACGTCTAATAATACCATCTACTCCTTCTTTATATAGATGTGGGTCATCCCAAAAGTAATGTCTTAAATCAAAGAAGAACTTTTTTTTGTTGGTATGTGAAACTAGGTGGTATATATTTAGCAACAATGTAATTAGCATAGTCTGCATACCAAGGAGTATTACGAGAAGCATTTATCACAGCTAATTGTTCATCAGGAAAATCTTCATTAATAGGAAGTGGGTCATCAAGAACATTTTCCATTCTAGACAAATTATCTGCTACGGGATTCTCAGCTCCCTTCCTATCAGTAATATGCAAGTCAAATTCTTGTAGCAATAGAACCCATCTAATGAGTCTAGGTTTAGCATCTTTCTTTTCCATAAGATATTTAATAGCAGCATGATCAGTGTGAACAGTAACCTTGGAATCAACAATATAAGATCTGAATTTATCACATGCAAACACAACTGCTAGAAATTCTTTCTCAGTAGTAGCATAATTTCTTTGAGCGCTGTCTAGAGTTTTACTAGCATAATGGATAACATTTAATTTTTTATCAACTCTCTGCCCTAGAATAGCTCCAACAGCATAATCACTAGCATCACACATAATTTCAAAAGGCAAGTTCCAATCAAGTGGTTGAACAATATTTGCAGAGATTAAGGCTTTGTTAAGTGTTTCAAAGGCTTGTACACAATCATCATCAAAAACAAATGGAACATCTTTTTGCAAGAGATTGGTAAGGGGTCTAGAAATTTTAGAGAAGTCTTTTATAAACCTTCTATAGAAACTAGCATGACCTAGGAAACTTCTTATACCTTTAATATCTTTAGGACGTGGCATTTTCTTAATTGCATCAACTTTAGCTTTATCAACTTCAATACCTCTTTCAGAAATTTTATGCCCAAGGACTATACCTTCATTAACCATAAAGTGGCACTTCTCCCAATTCAAGACAAGATTAGTTTCTTCACATCTCTGCAAAACTCGATCAAGGTTGCTTAAGCAATCATCAAAAGAAGTTCCATAAACGGAAAAATCATCCATGAAAACCTCAACAATCTTTTCACAAAAGTCAAAGAATATAGCAGTCATACATCTTTGAAAGGTAGCAGGTGCATTACATAAGCCGAAAGCCATACGACGATAAGCATAAATTCCAAAAGGACAAGTAAAAGTGGTTTTCTCTTGATCTTCAGGTGATACAGGTATTTGAGAGAAACCAGAATATCCATCAAGAAAGCAAAAGTGTGTATGTTTTTACAATCTTTCTAACATTTGATCAATAAAAGGTAAGGGGTAATGATCTTTTCTAGTGGCTTTGTTTAATTTTCTAAAATCAATTACCATCCTATAACCAGTTACAATTCTTTGTGGGATGAGTTCATTTTTATCATGAGGAACAACGGTAATGCCTCCTTTCTTAGGGACACAATGAACGGGACTTACCCATCTACTATCAGCTATGGGATAGATTATACCTGCTTCCAGAAGCTTTAATATTTCAGTTCTTACCACCTCCTTCATCTTAGGATTTAATCGTCGTTGGTGGTCGACAACTGGTTTAGCATCAGGCTCCATATTAATTTTGTGCTGACATAGTGTGGGACTAATGCCCTTAAGATCATCAAGAGTATATCCAATAGCAGCACGGTGCTTCCTCAGAGTTTTTAGTAATCTCTTTTCTTCATGCTCTAAAAGGTTAGCACTAATAATAACAGGATATATCTTTTTTTATCTAGATAAGCATTTTTGAATGTATCAGCCAATTGCTTCAATTCGAATACAGGGTCACCCTTAGGTGGAGGAGGACCTCCCAGAGTTTCAACAGGCAAATTGTGTTGAAGGATAGGTGGTTGATCAAAGAACAACCTATCTATTTCATTTCTTTCATTCATGTGCATATCATTTTCATGGTCTAGCAAATATTGTTCTAACGGATCAGTAGGAGGTACGGCAATAGAAGCAAGACCAATGATTTCATCTTTACTAGGCAATTCTTTATCATGAGGTTGTCTACGAAACTTGGAGAAATTAAACTCATGAGATGTACCATCAAAATTAACACTAACAGTTTCTTTAGCGCAATCAATCTTAGCATTAACAATGTTCAAGAAAGGTCTACCAAATATAATGGGACAAAAATTATCTTGTGGAGAACCGAGGACTAGAAAATCAGTAGGGTATTTTATTTTTCCACACAAGACTTCAACATCTCTAACGATCCCAAGCGGTGTAATGGTATCTCTGTTTGCAAGCTTAATAGTAACATCAATGTCCTATATTTCAATAGGTGCAACATCATTCATAATTTCTTGATATAAGGTAAATGGAATAGCACTCACACTAGCACCCAAATCACATAAGCCATGATAACAATGATCTCCTATTTTAACATAGACAACAGGCATGCCTACTACAGGTCTGTTTTTTATCTTTAGGATCTGGTTTAGCAGTTCTAGCTGCTTCATCACAGAAGTAAATAACATGCCCATCTATATTATCGACCAAGAGATCTTTAACCATAGCAACATTAGGTTCAACTTTAATTTGTTCAGAGGGTCTAGGTGTTCTAATATTACTTTTGTTAACCACGGTTGAAACTTTAGCATGTTTCTTAATCCTAACAGGAAAAGGTGGTTTTTCAATATAAGCAGTAGGCACAACTGGATCAACATGGTAAACAATTGTTTCTTCTTTAACACTAACGTGTTCCTCAATCTTTTCTTTAACAGGGGGATGATATTTAAACCACTTCTCCTTAGGGAGATCAACATGAGTAGCAAATGCTTCACAGAAGGAGGCTACTATCTCAGAGTCAAGTCCATATTTAGTGCTAAACTTATGAAAAGCATCGGTATCCATAAAAGATTTAACACAATCAAACTCAAGTGTTATACCTGACTCATTACCTTTGTCGAGTTCCCTATCTTCAGAGTTGCGTTTAATTCTTTCCAGAAGATCCCACTTGAATTCAATAGTTTTCTTCATAAAGGAGCCAGTCAAGGAAGAATCGAGCATGGTTTGATCATCATGAGAAAGCCGAGCATAATTTTTTTGAAGGATTATTTCTCTAGAGAGCTCATGATTGGGGCATGTGTACATCATGTACTTAAGCCTCCCCCAAGCTTGAGCGATGCTTTATCCTTCACGAGGCCAAAAATTATATATATAATTCCGATCACAATGAACCAAATGCATAGGATAAAATTTCTGGTGGAATTCCAGCTTCAACCGGTTCCAGTCCCATGTATCAGTATCTTCACATAGCCTATACCATGTCAATGCCTTTCCCTCCAAAGATAAAGGGAATACTTTCTTCTTAAGTCCATCTCCGGAGAAACCTGCAAGCTTAAACAATCCACAAATTTCATCCACATAGATCAAGTGCATATCAGGATGTACCGTTCCATCTCCGGCATAAGGGTTAGCTAGCAGTTTATCTATCATACCCGAAGGAATCTCATAATAAATATTTTCAGTAGGTGCCATAAGTTGAGGAGCAACTCTTTGTGCTTCCGGTCGAGGTGAAGATACCCTGAACAAACCCCTCAAAGGATTACTTTCCATAGTGACAAGTGACAATAAATTTCAGCAAGTAATATAAAGGTTTACTTACCAAATTCCACTCACCAAAGGCGCTTCACTCCCCGGCAATGGCGCCAAAAAAGAGTCTTGATGACCCACAATTATAGGGGATCAATCGTAGTCCTTTCGATAAGTAAGAGTGTCGAACCCAACGAGGAGCAGAAGGAAATGACAAGCGGTTTTCAGCAAGGTATTTTCTTCAAGCACTGAAATTATTGGTAATGAGTAGTTTGATAGCAAGATAATTTGTAACAAGTGATAAGTAGCAATAGTAACTAAGGTGCAGCAAGGTAGCCCAATCCTTTTTGTAGCAAAGGACAGGCCAGAACGATCTCTTATAATAAGCTAAACATTCTCGAGGACACATGGGAATTTCATCTAGTCACTTTCATCATGTTTGTTTGATTCACGTTCGCTACTTTGATAATTTGATATGAGGGTGGACCGGTGCTTGGGTGCTGTTCTTACTTGAACAAGCCTCCCACTTATGATTAACCCCTCTCGCAAGCATCCGCAACTACGAAAGAAGAATTAAGATAAATCTAACCATAGCATTAAACATATGGATCCAAATCAGCCCCTTATGGAATAGCGCATAAACTAGGGTTTAAGCTTCTGTCACTGTAGCAACCCATCATCTAATTACTACTCCACAATGCATTCCCTTAGGCCCAAAGATGGTGAAGTGTCATGTAGTCGACGTTCACATGACACCACTAAGAGAATCAACAACATGCATATCATCAAAATATCGAACGAATACCAAATTCACATGATTACTTATGACAAGACTTCTCCCATGTCCTCAAGAACAAAAGTAACTACTCATACATCATATTCATGTCCAAGATCAGAGGGGTATTGAATAGCATAATGGATCTGAACATATAATCTTCCACCAAATAAACTAACTAGCATCAACTACTAGATGTAATCAACACTACTAGCAACCCACGGGTACCAATCTGAGGTTTTGAGACAAAGATTGAATACAAGAGATGAACTAGGGTTTGAGATGAGATGGTGCTGGTGAAGATGTTGATGAAGATCGGTCCTCCCACGATGAGAGGATCGCTGGTGATGTCGATGGTTTAATTTCCCCCTCCCGGAGGGAAGTATCCCCGGCGGAATCGCTCCACCGGAGAGCAAAAGTGCTCCTGCCCAAGTTTCGCCTCGAGACGGCGGCACTCCATCCCAAAAGTCTTATCTTTATTTTTTTCTAGGGCAAATGGGCTTATATACCAGAAATGGGCACCGGAGGCTGGCCAGGGGCCCCACAAGCCACCAGGGCGTGCCTGGGGGGGTGGCGCGCCCTGGTGCCTCGTGGGCCCCTAGGTGGCCCCCTCTGTTACTTCTTGCTTCCAATATTTTTTATTTATTCCAAAATAAATCTCCGTGAAATTTCAGCTCATTTGGAGATGTGCAGAATAGGTATCTCTGACATAGCTTTTTCAGGTCCAGAATTCCAGCTGCCGGCAATCTCCCTCCTTATGTAAATCTTGCATAGTAAGAGAGAAAAGGCATTAGAATTGCTCCACAAAGTGTTATATTGATTAAAAACACTATAAATAACAGTAGGAAAACATGATGCAAAATGGACATATCAATATTTGGTCAGATCTATTTCTTCCGTCATCTGTGATGCGGCTACCCGGGTCTCTCTTACACACCGCATAAAGTCTTTCTTGGTAAATGGCGTGTCATCGGTATTGAACTCGGGGTAGCCAACCACTAGTTGAGCCGGATCAAGCTCCAGCACATATGCCTTGGCCTGTGCAAGGGCGGTCAGCACTCCATGATGGCAAACCGCCTTCTTCCACTCTTGGAACCATTGCGGTACAATGGACAACTCCTTCAATGTATCCACAATCAGCTGGGGAGGTGACTTCGTGTTCTTGGCTGCCATGATGCAGCGCGAGCCGCCAATGTACAGCTGTTCCACGAACGAGTACACCGCTTTCAGTTTCACTAAGGGAAGCTCCCCTAGGTTATGTGTCCTGTGGCCTGCAATTTACAACGGAGGTGTCAGCAAATCCGGCTCAACGTGTTAAGTAAAAATTTACTGCAAGAGTTTGACGAATCTTGACTTACCAAAGATGGCGTTGCACATTGTGGTAATCTGGCTTTTCAATGTGACTAGTTCTTGAGCCACCGGCTCAAGCTTTACCTCAGCTTCTTCTGCGTGCTTGACCAAGATTGCCTTTTCGTTTTCAAATGATGACTCGGCCTCTTTCCGGGTCTCTTTCATTAGCAGCAATGACTTGTGGAGATCTGCTGACATGCTTTCAGCCTTTTCCCGCAGCTTCTTTTCTTTTTCCGCCTCCTTCTGGAAGCGGGATGCTTGTGATTCGACCTGATTTAGCATGTCCTGCATGACAGTTTCACAGTTAAAGGAGAAAGATAAAAGTCCCGAGCCGCCATACTGGTCGACTCGGCACTTGGGGGCTACGTGTTTTAGCGTTTCTTCAAAAAATGATAAGTCCCATGAGGATGCAAGCATTCCACATGGCAATTGGGGGCTAATGAATATGCTTTTTCATTACATATAGAGACCCGGGTCAGCATATAATGATGCGCCGGTTCTCGGGGGCTACTATTTGTTGTTCTATATGCACACATTATTGGAAGTCCCGGGTCATCATATCATAATAGCCTGGCCCTTGGGGGCTATATATATATATATATATATATATAGGGATTGACTATTCGTCACCCTGGGTGAGGAATAATTATATATATATATATATATATATATATATATATATATATATATATATATATATATATATATATATACAGCCGGTCTATTCTGCCAATATTGGTAGAATAGTTATTCTGCCCACACTTCTGAACTGCACGCTCAGCGCGAGTGCACGGCATTGTTGAAGCAACAGTACTGCAGTACTCAGACGAGTGAACTTCCCGTCGAAAAAACTGCACGCGACTTTTTCGGTACTGTTTTCACTCTAGTTTTTAAACCGTTTGCCGGAATGATGCGTATGATACACCGTTGGAAAGCTATAGATTAGGCGCAACTTCGCCATTTTGATTTTTTTTTGAGATTCCTCATGGTTTAAGAGCAGTTTTGAAAATTGTGCGGCGCACGACGAGTGGCAGTGAGCGTATTTTTCGCGATTTTTTAAACCGCATGTCGGAATGAAGCAAATGATATGCCGTTGGAAAGATATCGTCGAGGCGCAACTTTTTCATATATATTATTTTCTCTAGTTCCTTAAGGTTTAAGAGCAGTTTCAAATTTACTAAATCGCGGAATTCTGTTTTTTCAATTTTTTGCAATTTTTCGGTACTGTTTTCGCTCCAGTTTTTTAACCGTTTGTCGAAACGAGGTGTGTGATGCGCCGTTGGAAAGCTACGGACGAGGCGCAACTTTCATATGTAGAAACGTTTTTGAGATTCCTTGCGGTTTTAAATTAATTTTGAAAATGGTGCGGCGGGTGACGAGTGGCAGCGGTCGTTTTTTCGCAATTTTTTACAAACCGCTGGTCGGAATGATTCGAATGATACGCCGTTGGAAATATATCGATGAGGCATAACTTTTTCATGTAGAAAACTCTCTCTAATTTCTTACGGTTTAATAGCAGTTTTGATTTTACCGAAATGCGGACACTCTGTTTTTCGTGACACCAAAATCGACGAGTGAACCGCATCGGACAGAAAACCTCACTGCTTCAGACTGAAAACCGCACTGCATCCGACGGGCAAGCGAACTGCATGGTTTTCTTTTTTTGTGAGACGTAAATTTTCCTTCACGAAGAAGTGGAATGCGGTTCACATCGGGCGTAAGTTAACCGCAAACACTATCGAGAAGTGAACCGCATTACTTTTTTTCGTCATTTCCGTAACATTTTTTCTGCACTTCACATTGGGCGTAAGTGAACCGCGACAGTACCGGAAGTGAACCGTAACAATACCAAAAGTGAACCGCAACACAATTAAAAGTGAACCGCGTTACTTTCTTTTTTGTCATTTTCCTATCATTCTTTTGCACTTCACATAGGGTGTAAGTGAACCGCAACACTACCGAAAGTGAACCGTAACACTCTCGAAAGTGAACCGCATTATTTTTTCCTAGTGAACTTTGAAACCTTTTTTTCAATCGTCCCACAAACAAAACAAAGTGCATTCGAAAAAGAAACGAACTTCTAGTGGGAATTTCCTTTTCTCTTTCTCTTTCTTTACAAAGCGAACCACCAATTCCCACAAAATGAACGACAATATTTGTTTTTGAAGTATATAGGATGAGGTGATGAAGTGAACTACAATCTTAAAAAAGGCAGAACATTTTGTTGTAGCCCACCCGCACATCGACGGGCGTTGAACAGCAAACCCACACTGACCAAACCACACACACCTAGCGGTGATGGGCTGCATGGCCATGATTACAGAACTGCACAAGTGCACACAACAAATTACATCTCAGGGGGAAGCACATAAAAAATGCATCCAGCGAACGGCACATCCTCCGATTTCCCTGCAAAATACGAGTGAACTACAATACCTCTGAAACCAAAATAAACTACAATGAAGTCCTATGTACACCGCTCCACTCGTCGATGCACAACATTTTTTGTCCCATCTAGTAAAATAGCAATATCTTTGGCACCACATCACCCAGGTGAACTGCAGCAAATGGAGGACAACAATGCGCCATTCACTTTTTTACGCCCTTCCTCTCCTGCAAAAAGAACAAAACAGAATTAAAAAATACATGAACTGCATTGGGACCCTCAGGGGCCGCGCCGGCGAGCACTCGAGCCAACTTCTACTGGACCTGCAGTAGCACCAGGCATCCAAGCCACACAACCGCAGGTCGCCGCCCGCCACCAAGCCCGTCGTCGCATGAGCCCCACATGCTCAAGGGAGCATTGATCAGGAGGCCACCGGATCCGGCGATGCAACGGTGGTGGGGGTCATGGTGGGCCGAATCTGAGCGGGGGAGGGGGATGGTGAGGCGGCGGGGAAGGTGGTTCTCCGGGGAGGGTGGTCGGCACAAGAGAGGAAGAGAGGAGTGGATGGGCCGTAGTGTGCAGCGGCGGTGGTGCACCGAGCTGCCCAGATCGAGCAGCGGCAGCGAGCCAATGTCGGGGCGGCCTGTCGATGGGAGAGGCAGGGGCGGCGTGGGGCAGGAGGTGCAGCGGCAGCGCGGGGCACCTCTCCGCCAAACACGGTCATGGGAGGCGTTGCAGGGGTCTTGCCGGATCCGTCCAGCGCGGGGGAGGGCGGCGCTCGACTGTGGGGTGGGGGATCGTCCGAATCCCATGCGCCGGCAAGCCTGATGGCTTCGTACGGGGCCGGGAAGGCTAGATCCGGCGCGCACAAGGCCCTGGTTGCCGATTGTGTGCCCGCGGCGGATGGATCGGGGACTGCTGGTGGCCACGGCTGCGGGGGAGGGTGCGGCGGCGGTGGCGCTGTAGGTGGTTGGTCATGGCAGCGCACGGCCGGGGGAGGAACTACCCGGGTTAGAGGAAGGTAGGGTGCGTGGGGAGGTGGTTCTGTGGAGGGAGGTGGTTGGGCGTGGAGAGGAGTAGGTTGGGGGAAGAAGGTGGAGGGGTGGGATGCGGTCGGGGAGGAAGAAGTGTTGGCAGAATAAGGTTTTGATGGTAGAATAAGGTCTTAAGGGGGTTGGTAGAATAAACCCACCCTATATATATATATATATATATATATATATATATATATATATATATATATATACCAAGCCAGGAAACAGGAAACAAGAGTTACCTCATACTTCCGCTTAAGGGAAGTCACCATGGCAATTTCAGTATCCCGGCTCTCAGACCGCCGGGTCAAAACAGTCTGGTGCAGCGAATGGATGTCCTGGTCTTCAAAGGTGTCAGGTCCGGATTTCCGGGAGACAATATCCCAGAAATTAACCCCTCGTGTCGTCACCAGCCCCAATGTTGGGGATATTTCCCAATGTTTAGACCCGGCAGTATGATAACCCGGCCATAGAGCAGACTCAGCGGGTTAACTCACTACAGGGCTGAGAAGATATTTGATGGGCCGGCTTGATGGAGGCACAGTAAGAAAGGCCGGCTCAGGTTATGGGCCGGCTCAAGAAGAAGATGAATGGCTTAAAGGTCGTCTTGGAGAACAAGTAGGAAAGAATAGGAGACGGGTCAGGACGACGACCCGGACTCTCATGTAAATCTAGGGTTCCGCCTGTATATATAAGGGGAGCACCTAGGCGAAAAAGACTAAGTTGCAATCCCTCGAAAACTAGGTTAGCGAATCCGCATCCATGTAATCGAGATCTACAACAATATAATCAAGTAGGACGTAGGCTTTTACCTCCACTGTGAGGGACCGAACCTGGGTAACTCCGTGTCTTCTCGTTCCCGATCAACCCCGTTAAGCTTCCACACTTGTGCGATGGCCTCATCTCCAAGTCCTTTCACAAGTGCATCTGCCATGTCAAAACCACGATAGTTGGCGCCCACCGTGGGGCCTACACACGGTGGACTTGAGTTCTTAGCGGGATCTCTCCTAGGGTTCGGGAAGTACGCGGTTGGCTTGATGACGAAGAGCCGCCATGGGAAGTTCTACATCGACGATTCATACTGGGGCCCCGATGCCGACTCAATTGAGTACGGGTACCGGGTCCCCTTCGGCAAGATCCACACCTTCATCGGGGTGGTCGGCGAGTTGGCCGCCGGGTTGGAGAACATCGCCGGCGTCGAGTCGGCGCGCAGCGCTGTTCCGAGCCAAGCAAGATCCGGCTCGCCTCAAGCCAGTCGAAATCATGTCTTCGTAGGGTTCACCCAAGGGGTGGCCTTGTCGGAGAACTCCCTGTCTGGAGATGATACGCTCGTGCAATCTGATGGCGAGTCCTCGACGGGAGAAACCGAGTCGATCCGCCCTTTGTGCGATGGAAGACTGGGGCACACTGACGAAATCCTTCCAGAAATCCCTGAGCCGCCTCGTTTTGCGGCGGTGTACATGGCAGGTAGGCAAGATCCAGTGCGTGATCCGGCTGACCCAGCGGCTAGATAGAACCTCACCCTTTCCGGCTCAGGAGGAGCCGGCGCATCGGCCGCCGGTCCACAGAGAACCGGGGTGCAGGCGCTCGCGGACTTGATGAATACACTGACAACCCTGCTGGCTGAGCCGGTTACTGTGGAGAACGCAGCGGCACGCAACGCGGAGATCACGAAGTGTCATGAGCAGATGGCCAAGATCCAAGAGGACATCAATGTGGAGAACACACGCATGGCTCAGGTGCAGGCCCGGCTTGCCGAGGAGAGGCAGTGCCTGGATGAGGAGGCGCATTACCTAAGCCGCCGATAGGCCGAGTCAGAACTCGTCCACCGGAGGCGTCATCAAAGCTGGCTTCCGGCTAATCTTGAGCCGACTCAGCTATTCACCACACCAATCAACCCGCCAGTTCCAACGAACCCGGGGACTGGAGTTGTCCCCTCGGGAGGGCCGCCTTTGCAACAGCCGGTTCAGCAGCGGGAGCCGGCCCAGCATCATACGCCAGATCGACAACAGCAGCCGCCGTCTCACCGGTTCGAGACCCCAATTGGACACTACTCCAACCCGGTTGATAACATGCTAGCTGCGACCCACAACTTGGTGGCAATTCCGATCGAGGGAGACGATCCAGTTCACGTGGAGGCCAGAAACGCGATTGCGATGCACAAGACATCAGTAGTACAGCAAGCCAACTACTCTCACAGCCAGCATCGGCTTCACTCGACCCCTCACCAGAGCCGCACCAGGAGTCAGCGTCCAGAGTCGCCGGCGTTTTCCAGCAGTGCACAACACAGAAGAGCCGCCCACCCGCTGACGGATCAACACCAACCCAGAATCCCGAATGCGCGGGACATTGTAGACGCCGCTCGGGCTCTCCGAGCATTGGAGGGAAACGCGCGCGCAGTGTATAACCCGTCGGCGAATTTCAACCCACCGACGGCACACGACCCGCCCACCGCAACCCAGACAGCTGGCCGGCTTGGCGGCTTATCGAGTCGCATGATCGGAACTCCATGTTTAGTACCAGCGCTGCGAGAAGCGCGCATACCCCCAGACTTCAAAGGTCCTCGCAAGGTCCCTAATTACACAGCGAATCTGGAGCCCACCGAGTGGATTAAAAGTTACGAGCTAGCAATGGACTTATTGGGCGCAAGTGAGGCAGTGTGTGCGCGTTCTCAGCCTCTCATGTTGGAAGGCCCCGCTGGCACTTGGTTGAAAAACCTACCAGTGAATTCTATCAACACTTGGCAGGAACTGAAGGACCGCTTCATCAAGAATTTTCAGGAAACCTGTAAAAGGCCAACCACAATTGTTGATCTTGAGCGGTGCGATCAGCGGGAGGATGAGTCGGCGCACCATTGGGCTCGCCGGGTTGCGGAGATTATACACAGTTCTGACAACATCTCGGCGGCACAGGCGGTGCTTGTTTTGGAATGAACATGCAAATTTCAGCCACTGGTCCAGAAACTAGGGTGACTCAAGAGAAAGGCCCAGGATATGGGTGATCTCATGGATGTCATAACCCGGTAAGCGGAGTCTGACAATACTAAAGATCCGCCGTCTGATGAGGAAAAAGCTGGCAAGGACAAGAAAAGCGGTGGCAAGGGTCACCAGCAGAATAATAGTAATGGACAGGGCAACAACGGCAGTAAACGCAAAAGTTACGAAGGTGGCTCCGATCTGGTGGCAAACACAAATGCGGGTAAAAAAATCAGCGTCAGAACGATGGCTCTAGGAGGCAGTCCTCCGATAATCGCCCTCTCAGCTTCGAGGAGGCTCTCAAGGCTCCATGTCCGAAACATAGTTACAATGGTAAGCCGTCCAGCCACTCCTGGGAAAATTGCTATATCATGCAAGAGTTTTCCAAATGGGTCGTTCAGAATCATCATAACGGGGGTGGCAATGGTGGACAACCCGGCAACCAGGGACCCGACTTCTCGGGAGCCGGCTTGCAAGGGCCCTTCTCAGGTCCTGGTTTCCACGGAAATAGTGGCCAGAGCAACGGGTTTCAGGGGGCTGGTAATACTGGAGGCAGCGATCAGCGGAGCAACCAGGGGAGTCAGCACCAAGCCGGTCCGACAGGGTTCCAAAGTAACCCAAAGCAGTTAAACAGTGGGCAGTATCATGTTTTCACCACCGGCACCTGCAAACGGGATCGGAAGGTACAACGATGAGCCGCTCACGCGGTTGAGCCGGCAGCCCCTTATTATCTCAATTGGTCCGAACAGCTGGTTACCTGGAGCAGGGTGGATCACCCAATCCTCCTTGATCACCCCGGCCATTTGGCTTTGGTGGTGGCACCGCAAGTTGGCGGTTATACATTGACTAAAGTGCTCATGGACGGAGGCAGCAGCATCAATATTCTGTACTATGACACGTTCCGGCGGATGAATCTGTCGGATAAGCAGTTAACTCCATCCTCTAAAGTTTTTCATGGCATCATTCCTGGCAAATCAGCTTATCCCATGGGAAGGGTATCCCTGGAGGTGGCCTTCGGCTCAGAGGATAACTGGCGTTCTGAATTCCTGTCCTTTGAGGTAGTCAAGTTGAAAAGCCCGTACCATGCTCTATTCGGTAGGCCGGCTTACGCACGATTTATGGCACGACCATGTTACGTTTATCTGAAATTAAAGATACCAGGGCCAAGGGGAACCATCACAGTTGAAGGCAACCGGAGGATTGCACTCGAGTGCGAGGAAGGAGATGCAACATATGCCGAGACGGCTTGCGCTGCAGAAGAATTACGGTATTATAAGGACAATGTCGACCCGTCTGACAGGACCTTCCTGAAGAAGCCCACGACGGAGTCAGACCCTTTGCTCAAGTTTAAATCGGCCAGGGACACCAAGCAAGTTGATTTCGCCCCGGACAACTCTTCTGAGCAGTTCACCATAGGGGCCAATATGGATCCCAAATAGGAAAGCGCGCTCATCGAGTTCATCCGTGAGAACCGGGACATCTTTGCATGGAAACCTTCTGACATGCCGGGTGTACCGAGAGAACTCGCTGAGCACTCCCTCAATGTGGATCCCAAGTTTAAACCGGTTCGCCAGTATCTCCGTCGCTTTAATGAGGAAAGGCGGAAAGCTATTGGTGAAGAAGTGGCCCGGCTCCTAGCTGCCGGGTTCATCGTCGAAGTCTTCCATCCTGAATGGCTAGCCAACCCGGTACTTGTTCTGAAGAAAAATGGGACTTGGCGGATGTGTGTTGATTACACAGATCTAAATAAGGCTTGTCCTAGTATTGACCAAATCATCGATGCTACGGCGGGTTGTGAGTGTTTATGCTTCCTGGATGCTTACTCTGGTTATCATCAGATCAAAATGAAGCAGGAGGACCAGGAAGAGACGGCTTTCATCACACCCTTTGGGGCTTTCTGTTATACAACCATGCCGTTTGGTCTCAAGTGTGCACAGGCGACTTACCAGCGTTGTGTTCAAAGCTGTCTTCACAAACAGATCGGGCGAAACGTTCATGCTTATGTTGATGATATTGTGGTTAAATCTTTGGAAGAAAGAAACCCTGTTGGAGGATCTCAAGGAAACGTTTGACAATCTCCGTGTCTACCAGATGAAGCTTAACCCGGAGAAGTGTGTCTTTGGTGTCCCTGCAGGAAAGCTTCTGGGATTTCTTGTTTCTGAACGTGGCATTAAAGCTAACCCAGAAAAGATCAAGGCAATCACGACCCTGGCTAAGCCGGCAAATCTTAATGCTGTACAGAAACTGGCTGGACGGGTTGCGGCATTGAGCCGCTTCATAAGCCGGCTTGGGGAGAAGGCAATGCCGTTGTATCAATTGCTCAAAAAATCAGATGACTTTGTTTGGAGGGTTGTTGTAGATCAGGCTTTTGAGGCCCTCAAAAAGCAATTGTCTGAGCCGCCGGTCCTTGCTGCCCCACGTGAAAAGGAACCAATGTTGTTATATATTTCCACCAACAATAAAGTTGTCAGTGTTGCAGTCGTTGTAGAGCGCAAAGAGGACGGCAAGGAATATCCAGTTCAGCATCCGGTGTATTATATCAGTGAGGTATTAAGAGAGTCCAAACAGCGATATCCGCATTGGCAGAAGCTAGTCTACGGAGTGTTCATGGCTAGCCGCAAGCTGAAGCATTACTTCCGCAAGCATCCAATCACTGTGGTCTGCTCAGCACCCCTTGGAGACATAATTCAGAACAGGGAGGCTACAGGCCAGGTTGCTAAGTGGGCCATCGAGCTCGGTCCACATCATCTCAAATATGTGCCCCGCACAGCGATCAAATCTCAAGCATTGGTGGATTTTATTAATGATTGGACAGAATTATAGGCTCCCGAAGAGAAACCCGACACAACATACTGGTCCATACATTTCGACGGCTCCAGGTAGCTTGAAGGCTCGGGGGCTGGAGTGGTGATCACTTCCCCGCGAGGAGATAAGTTCTGTTATGTTTTAAGACTTATGTTCCCTTGTACTAATAATGCAGTAGAATATGAGGCATTGCCTCATGGACTTCGCATGGCCAAGGAGATGAACCTGAGCCGGGTCAGGTGTTTGGGCGACTCAGATTTGGTGGCCCAACAGGTCTCTGGTACATGGGATTCCAAGGATCCCCTTATGGCGGCTTATCGGCACACGGTCACCAACATTGCTAGACACTTCAAGGATTATCAGGTTGATCACATCGATCGCCGGCAGAACGAGGTAGCAGATGCACTCTCTCGATTGGGTTCTCAGCGTAAGCCGGTGCCGCCCAATGTTTTTTTGGACGTGTTGCATAACCCGTCTATCAAGTTGCCAACAGAGGAAGATTTGGCTATTCCTGATCCGGAGGCGGCTCTAGTAGCTGCTGTCCACGCTATACCTGATTGGACAGTCCCTTATTTGGCATATCTAGGCCAGGGAGAACTTCCAACAGAGGAAATCCTCGCTCGACAGATCATCAGACAATCCAAGTCTATGACTATCGTCAATGGCGAGTTACACCAACGAAGCGTCACTGGTGTTTTTCAGCATTGTGTTTCACCTGAACAAGGTCGTGCAATTCTCAATGAGATTCATTCTGGTGATTGTGGTCACCATGCCGGCTCAAGATCCCTGGTCGCCAAAGCCTTTCGGCACGGGTTTTACTGGCTCACAGCTCATGCCGATGCAGAAGATATTGTGCGCAAATGTGATGGGTGCCAGAAATATGCTTGCCAGGCTCATGTGCCAGCTCAAGAGTTAAGGATGATCCCAATAACTTGGCCTTTTGCAGTCTGGGGGCTTGACATGGTTGGACCCTTCAAACGTTCTAAGAACAAACATACACACCTATTGGTGGCTGTGGATAAATTTACCAAGTGGGTAGAAGCAGAACCGGTCAGCCGTTGTGATGCTACTACAGCCGTCAAGTTTCTGAAAAGGTTGATATTTCGCTTTGGCTATCTGCACAGTATCATCATAGACAATGGAACCAATCTTTCCAAAGGTGTCATGAAGCAGTTCTGTCAACAGGAGCATATCCGGCTTGATCTAGCATCGGTTGCGCATCCTCAGTCCAATGGGCAGGCAGAAAGAGCCAATTAGGAATTACTGCATGGTATCAAACCCCGGCTCATGGTACCTTTGCAACGCACGCCAGGTTGCTGGGAAGAAGAATTACCTACGGTGCTTTGGAGCATACGAACTACTCCCAACAGGTCAACAGGCTATACGCCATTTTTCCTGGTCTATGGTGCAGAAGCTGTAATTCCCAGTGATATTCGTCATGACTCCCCTCGAGTGGCGGCTTATGTTGAATCTGATAATAAACAAGCTCGACAAGACGCTCTTAATGCTCTGGAAGAAGAACGCGAACTTGCCGCGTCCAGATCAACAATTTATCAACAGGACCTACGTCGCTATCACAGCCGTAGAGTTCGAAGCCATACTTTTCAGGAAGGTGACTTAGTGCTCCATTTGATACAAGATCAGACAGGAATGCATAAGCTTTCACCACCTTGGGAAGGGCCCTTTGTGGTCAGCAAGAATCTCAACAACGGGTCATATTACCTGGTTGACATACATGAGGCAGATACGTCACGAACCTCTGAAGAGGAGACAAGCCGGCCCTGGAACATTGCCCATCTCCGGCCGTACTACACCTAAGTCATTGACTGGGTTACATCTTTGTACATACCTTCTATTGTGTATATACATATTCTTCGATCAATAAAATAGAGACTGACAGCTCTGTATAAGAGAGTTTGTCGTTTCGCCTCAAAATTGTGTGATGTGTCTTTATTGATTGATCATTGGTTACTTGGGGGCTTCCAACTCCATTGAGTTTAGATTACAAAACCCTTTAACCCGGCAAAATGCCACAAGTTGGTTAAACCTGCCTGTTACCAAGATGCTACTCCAAAAAGGCGACCCGACGTACGCCTGATGACTCAATCACAAAGGTGACCCTGAATTCATCAGAGTTAAAACGCTCGATTGGTCGCGTGAGAGCCGGCTTTCGGAAAGCAAGGATAAACCAACAGGCCAAAGAGCCAGCTTCATGAAAGCAATTCAGACTTGAGCTTTCTAAGCCGGTCTTTCAAGTTGTGTTTTAAAACCGGCTTGTTACAGTCATGTTCTCTTTTCTGCATTCATTTCATCTCTGCATGCATACATACATTCATACATCGCATCTACCTTAGTTAAATTTGATATTCTTGATTCATTAAAAAATAGTAACAAGGTTACTAGTTATTTATATGATTTCAACGTACAAAACTATTGTTAAATGCAATTGTTATTGTTTCAGCAGAATCACTCTTATTGCAAAAACCGGCTCTCGAGGCCGAATAGAGGATTCACAATGACAAGGCATCCACAAAATATTTGTACATGCAACAGCAGCCACAGTATGCGATGGCACTGGCATCAGCAACAAGTTTTTAATGCTAAGCTATTACAAGTCACCCATCGGGCTATAGATTTAAATGATTATTCCTCCGGAAGGGCCGGTATATGCCAGATTAGGGACACAGATAATCAAGGAGCACTTTGCCCCGACTCTTCGCGATTGTCGTCATCCTCCGCCCCTTCCTGGCTTGTGGACTCGCCGGTCGACCACTGAATGGAGCGCAAGGCTTCAAACATTGCATCGGCGGAAATCACGGAAGAAGGATCAACTTCAGGAGCAAAAGATTGCTTACGCGCACGAGTAAGGGCCACCGGTTGAAAATTTGGTGGCTCAATCCGCTCATTCTCTTCTGTATATCCGGCCTGGTACCTGGACAAGTCCGCCTCTTCGGCAATGGCAGTGGTGGCAATTCAGGTTTCCTTTAAGCAGCGTGTGAAGTCCTTCTCAGTAAATGGGGTGTCATCTACATTGAAATCCGGATACCCTCCCACAATCTGAGTCGGATCCAGCTCTGGCACATAAGCTTTGGCACGAGCGAGAACTGTCAGAGCACCAGCGCGACAAGCTGCCTTCTTCCATTCTTCAAACCACTTGGGCACCACTGACAGTTCCTTCAACATGTCTGCAATCAACTGTGGCAACGTCTTAGTATTTTTCGCAGCCATTACACAACAGGAGCCGCCAATGTACAGCTGCTCCACAAAGGTATAAACCGCCTTCAATTTCACCAGTGGTTGCTGAACAAGGGTTTGGTTCTTGCGGCCTTCAAGGATAAGTACACGCGATCAGTAAAGCCGGCTTAGCATGTTAAGTTGGTATAATTGACTCATGGTAGTCTTCTTACTTACCGAAGATGGTCTTGCACATGGCTGTGATCTGGCCCTTTAGAGTGGCTAGCTCTTGAGTTACCGGCTCCAGTTTGGCCTCGGCTTCCTTAGCACGCTCAGCTAGGGCGGCTCTTTCTATTTCCGTTTCTTGCAAGGTGCTCCTCGCAAGGAGCAGAGACTTGTTGGCTGCTGCAGATGACTCTTTAGCTTCTTTTCGCAGTTTTTTCTCCTTCCTTGCTTCCTTTCGGAAGAAGGAAGCTTGCGCCTCCACTTGGTTCAGCATGTCCTGTAAGGCAGCTTCGGTGATACATCAGTTAAGCATGTCCTGAGCCGCCCTTACAGGCCGACCCGGCACATGGGGCTACATGTTTTCAGCTCTTCAACAACAAAACAGCAAGTCCCATCAAGATGCAGGCATTCCACATGGCACTTGGGGGCTAATGCATAATTTGATCTATCTTACTAGATATGAAGACCCGCCCATCATAGTATGACGAGCCAGCCTTTGGGGGTCACCGATTGTGGTTATGCATGCAAGATAAAGTTTTGAAGTCCCGGCTCATCATCTGATAATGACCCGACCCTTGGGGGCTACATATATATATATGTCTCATGACAGAGGGCACAAATTACCTCATATTTCCACTTCAATGAAGATATCATGGCAATTTCTGTGTCCTGGCTTTTAGACAGCCGGGTTAGCACAGCTTGGTGCAGGGTATTGGTGTCTTGATCTTCAAAGGCAGAGAAGTCAAGAGCCGCCTTCCCCTTGTTCTTCAGGGGCGGCTCAGCCCTGGCAGGAATCTTGGTTAGAGTAGTAGAGGTTTCCGGCGGAGCAGTTTGCCGCTCACTAGTCACCACTACTTCATCCTGAGCCGGTGCCGCGGGCTGCTCTTCGGGCTGCTGCTCTGTTAATTTTTCTCTCTCCTGAGAAACAGGAGAGGAAGCGCGAGCCGGGCTTGCAGTGTCTTGGGGCAGCGGGCTGTTCTGACATGTCGGCTCATCCTGGATGTCCAAGGTAGCTGTTGTTTCTTGATGAGGAGGACCTGTTGGAATGACCAGGTCAGATGACCCGGCGGCGGTGGCGGTCTTCTTCTTGATGGCCTTGGCACTATACGAGGAGCAAAGAGT
Organism: Elymus sibiricus; assembly: GCA_039707655.1. Classification (NCBI taxonomy): domain Eukaryota; kingdom Viridiplantae; phylum Streptophyta; class Magnoliopsida; order Poales; family Poaceae; genus Elymus; species Elymus sibiricus. Next base: position 396,773,294 of record CM077672.1, read on the forward strand.
TATTCAGTTAAAGGTTAAAAGGTAAAGAGCCGTTGTGCGATACAGGAATAATCAACGTGCTTACCCCGGGTTGATGTTGAAAGCCGGCGCCTGAGTAGCGCTTGACTCGTCCGAGGAGGGGGGCATCTGATATGCCGAGTCATTTAAATGTAAGGGCTCCTTGAAATGACCAGCTAGAGGAAAAGAGGGAGTTTGACTAAGAAGCACCTCTGTCCGCGCTTTACGTGTTGGCAGGTCATATGGTAGCCCGCCACTCAGCTCTCCTTCACTACTCCGGGTCTTCCTTTTGGAGGTTCCGGCATGTTGTGTTTTCTTCAAAAGAAATTGGGGATCCAAGTGAGCATCCTGATGGGAAAAAGGGACTTTGCGGATGGTAACCCGGGGTTTTCTTCAGATTTTGCGGACTACAGCCCGGGTTTTCTGTCGAAGAGGTGTTGGGGAGTCAGAGTCTGAAGAGATCAATGTTACCTCTGGCTTGACGGTGTGGCTAATTTCAGCTTCTTCCTGTGAGGAGTTAGCATCAGCAATTTGATTAAAAAGGCGGCCAAGAGAGTCAAGTTCTACCTCATTGTCATCATCATCCTCCGGGTCCTCTTCGTCGTCCTCCCGAGGAGGAGTCGGGTCTTGAACCTCAACCTGCCACCAGTCATCGTTCTCCTGTATCATGGCGGGTGGATGGTGTTACGGTAAGGATAAAACAGTAGTGGCAAGGTGAAAGATGACAGAGACGGCATACCTGCGGAGCCGGGTTGTTGGCATAGAATGGGGCGAGTCCCACGAGCTTAATGTCGTCCTTTGTTTCCCCAAGAAGCTTCTTGGCAAATTTTAGGACGTCCTTCTCCTTGAGATTAACCCAGCTAAATCGAAGTGGGTCTTCGTGGTGGCCGGTGTAGGTGTGCATGAGTCGGGTCCTAGAGCTGAGTGGCTGAATTCGCCACTCGACCCAAGTCCGGGTAAGATCGACACTGGTGAGGCCATGAGCAATCAACGCATTCATCTTTGGATATAGAGGCTCCAGGTTCTCTCTTTCTTCCTTGGAAGCAAGACCCGGGAAGGCTACATTGACGGCAAGCCGGCTTGACCTGTAACCTGGGAGTGGATTTTGTCCTGCGGGGGATGTGTCTTTACAGTAGAACTAGGTTCTATGCCACCCTTTGGGGTGGCTGGCCGGCTTGGCGTTCGGGAAGACTATGTTTTTCCTTCTTTGGATAGAAATTCCACCAAGTTCAATACTCGGACCATCCTTGTGCTCCGTTTGGCGGTTCAAATAGAAGAATTCCCGAAACAAGTTGATGGACGGCTCGAGCTGTAGATACACTTCACAGAATACTTGAAATTGGCACAAGTTGAAGATGGAATTAGGGGCCAGGTCTTGAGGCTGATGTTGAAGAAATGCAGCACGTCCCGAAAAAATTTAGAGCCGGGAGGACGGAAGCCCCTTGAAACATGATCAGCAAATATGACGATCTCGTTCTGGCCGGGTTGGGGGTGGATTTCTTCTTAAGAAGCTCGCCATGAAATTGCTTCCTTAGCCGGCAGCAGCCCGGAATCTACCAGGGCTTGTAGACTAAGTTCAGACATGCTGGACTAGGCCTAGTAGACGATCTTGGGCTTGGGAGGCATTGTATCAGCTGCTATGAAAAAGACAAGATGTCATAAGCCGAAAAAACGTGCGCTTTTAGATTTAATATAAATGGAACATATGAGCTGGCGATTGAGATATTTGGTCGGGTTTCGAGAGGGGATGCAAATGAAATCCGAGTCAAGATTACTAACGAAGATAAACCGGAAATTACATGGCATGGATTTTCACAAGTGTTGAGCATGGTTTGGACTATGAGTCCACAAACAAGATTCAATTGGATAAGGAGATTCTACGGATCTGAAAATGGATAAAAATGAAGAAAATAAAAGCTAGGTATGTTCCTCACGCTATCAGATGAAATACGGTGGGATCTATCTAAGGCAGCATAGCGGATCAACCAATGAGGAAAATATTGCGGAGCGACCATGCGAACTGAAAACGAAAGGGACCCAACGCATTTTGCATCTACAGAGGCTGTGGCGAAGAACACGGAAGAACAGTGAGAAGCTAATGGCGATGGGGAGAAGAACTTACAGATCTGGTGTTCGAGTCCGAGGTCTTCAAGGTGCGGTGGATGCAGTCGAACGATGATGAATGGCTCCGGCGACGAAGAGGAGATGCGACGAGGTGCTGGCTCCGGCGGCGATGAGCTCGAACGGACACGGCGGCGTCGTAGAAGAGAAGAAGATGAGGAGCAGTAAAGGGTGAATGGGGAAGACGCCGTCCTATTTATAGGCACGGCGGGTGTGACGCCCCGACTCGACCGTACACTAATCATACACGCAAATGTGTACGATCAAGATCAGGGACTCACGGGAAGATATCACAACACAACTCTAAACTCAAATTTAAACATAAATCTTCATATTACAAACCAGGGGTCACGAGGACCTGAATACATAAGTCATACACACAAATGATATCTGAGTACAGACATAGTTAGTCAAGTTTTGCCTTAAGAAGGCTAGCACAAACAGCGACATCTGATCGAAAAGGCGCAGGCCTCCTGCCTGGGAGCCTCCGAACTACTCCTGGTCTGCTGGCTCAATCCAGTAGTACGTGCCTCCGGGACTCTCCTGGTAGTAAGCTCCTGCAGTGGCATCTGGCTTCTGGGCTCCATCGTCTGATTTCATCAATTGGATATGGGGGAAAAGATAGCAGAGCAACCGTGAGTACTCATCCAAAGTACTCGCAAGACTGACATCAGAACTATACTAAATATGCATCGTTCTCAAAGGAATGGGGCTATATCTTTGGACTGAACTGCAGAATGCCAGAATAGAGGGGGAGAAGATTAGCCTATCGAAGACTAGCATCTTGAAGCAATCTTGCAGCATTAGAAGAGTGCAGATTAGCATATTATAAATTAACAAGCATGAGGAAGCAAAGCCCAGATATCCTTCCTCGACTCCCTGCGAGTAAGCGATCCCGGAGCTTATAATTATTTAACAGGTATCCAGTTCAAGTAGTAGTAGTAGATCGGGATACAACACTGAGCGTCCTGTTACCGTGGACACGACTATTCAAATAGATAACTTCCCTGCAGGGGTGCACTACTGTTACCCAGCACGTTCGATTACATCTGGCCGGACACACTTGCTGGGTAATGCCCGGCCTCGGGTAATCGAAACGACGCAGTCCTACCTAGGCTCAGCAGAGAGGTCAACACGCCGGTCTACATCCTAAGTGCGAAGAGATCTTGGGCCCATCACCCTTTGCACTCCTGCACGTTGCGTGGCTGGTCGGGGCCCAGGCGCGACACTGTATACACAGTGACGTATCCAGCCCACCCCAACAATCAGGCCGCATCTCTGAACTGTGACATCTGAAGAGCTTTCGGGAGAAACAACGACGTGGAGGGCCCCATAAACCATTATCCCACGTGGTGGTAGTGCGTATAGGGCCAACGACCCACTCAGATCAAATACCCAAATCCGTTAGGCGTATTTAGTAACTCGCAGAGACGATCAGACTACCTGTCGCTCCGACTTGGTAACACACAGATCACGATCAGGGTGGTCTCCGCCTGCCCTGTCGTTCCGCCACAATAATCTCTCGCGGGTGCCCTCCTGGCAAGCCTGACTTCATAATACCCTGCGGGTACCCCTCGGGGTCGACCCGCCAGTAACAAAGGTCAGAGTAACCGTGTGTCCAAGTATCGAGAAGGAATCCGAGGAATCACCCTCGATGGTTTCCCACTTGAGGAGTTGCACGATAGAAGATTATCGGAGGTGATGAAAGAGGAATCACCCTCGGTAACACACATCCGGATAGCTATTCTACAGAGGCATCATTGGAAGTGAGATGAGAGGATTCACCCTCGGCACTCGATGGTAGCTTTGTAGAGTCGAGCAGCTTTGGGGGGTGTGTGGTGATGTGCTGTTCTCAGCCCATACGATCACAACGATCGGGGCTCTAGTACTAAAGCGGAGCAACTACAGCAAGGAAGAGGGGCCACAGATGGGTTACCATCCAACCTATACTAAGCAGTTTAGGATAACAGGCAGGTATCAATAACGGTTACAAGGACATGCTATGCATCAGAATAGGATAAAACAAAACAGTAGCATTTTCTAATGCAAGCAGGAGGGAGAAGGAATAGGTGATATAGGCATGCGTCAAGGGGGGTTGCTTGCCTGGAAGCTCTGCTGAGAGGGGCTGATCGTCAGTAGGCTGCTCGTCGGGGGTGTAGTCGTACTCTGCTGCGACGGCGTCGGTCTCGGCATCTATCGGGAGAGAAGGAGGGGGGAAGAAACAATAAATTCACGGCAAAAATGCAATCACTATGCATGACATGCCTAAAATGATATGCAGATGTGTTTTACTGCCTAACTAAATGTTTTAGTTAATTTAGGAATTTATTTGGATTTATTTTATTAAGGTTGTGTACTATTCATTTATCGAAATCAGGCAAAATGTTCCATGTTCACCTAGCTAGGAGTGTTGGACAGGCATTTTGATTACATATTCAGAATCTTCATATTTTTCTGATCATTTTTCATATATAAATTATTTTCATCTGACTTACGGTTTAATTTTTATGATTTTTCAAAGTTTTAATAATATTTTGAAATTATTTTGTTTAATTAAATCCGGATTATCCAGAATAGTAAATGGTGACGTCAGCATGACGTAGGGCTGGCGTCAGCAGTCAACTCTGACTGGTCAAAGTCAACCTGACATGCGGGTCCCGCCTGTCAGCGTCTAATTAGGCTAATTAGGGTTTAATTAATCTAATTACAGATTAATTTGGTTAATTAATAATTAGTTTAATTAAACAGAATTAATTAAGTTAATTAATTAATTAATTAATTAATTAATTATTTTAATTCTTTAATCCTTTTATTTATTTTATTCATTTTTCCTTTTATTTCTTTTTCGTTTTAAAACAGGGGCGGGCCCAGGCGTCAGTGGCACAGCCGGACATGTCCGGGCTGTGCCCTGCGAGGGCCGGACATGTCCGGAGTTCGGTGCGCGCGGGGGCATAGAGGAGGCCGGACGCGTCCGGGCAGCGCGTGTGCGTGCGCAGGCGGAGACGGCGGCAGCGGGCGAGCGGCAGCGGAGCGGCGCGGGCGCGTGCGAGCGGACGGCGGCGAGGCTGGGGAGCGCGGCAGCAGCGGCACGGGTGAGCGCGCGGGGCAGCGAGCGAGCGGGCGCGGCAACGGGCGAGCGGGCGCGACAGCGGGCGACAGCGGCGAGGCAAGGGCAGCGGTGGCCGCGGTGCGGGCGGCGGCGGACGGCGGAGGGGAAGAGAGAGACGGCCGCGGGGCTCACCCCGTTGTAGATGCAAGGGGTCGGCGAGGCGCGATGAAGCCGTTCGGGGAGGAGACGGGGACGGCGACGAGCGAAGGCGAGGCGGCGACGACGTGCGGCGACGGGGTCGGGCGCGGGGCGACGGTGAGGCGGCGCCGGGAGAGAGAGAGAGGGGATCGGGGGGAAAAGGGTTAGGGTTTCGGTTGGTGTGGCCTAAATAGGCCAGGGGAAGCGGCGAGGTGGGCCGGCCTGGCTGGGCCGAGGCCCAGTTGGGCCAGGGGGCTTTTTTTTACTTTTTTTAATTTTTATTTTCTTTTTATCTTTTCTTTTTATTTTAGTTTCTGTTTAGTAATTAGTTTAGCCCTAGTTTTAGTTTTGTAAAATATGTGACTTAGCCCAATAAATAGTATGCAATATTTAGTACTACCAGAAAATAGTTTGGAGTCAATATGATTTCATTTGCAATTTTGATAAATAAAAGTGGGATTAAATGTTGTTGTTTGCTACTGCTTGAAAATGATAGAGTCACTTTTAAGTTGATGGTGATGTTGTTTTTCTGAGCATAATTAGAGATAGATTATTTGCTATTTAATGAACATTTTTATTTCCAATTTGGAACAACTTTTATTTTCACTTTGAATTTCTATTTGAATTGGAATTTGAAATGAGATATGATGCAAAGGATGATTAAGCACTGTTAAGCATGGTGACTTGCCATTATTAGAGAGTCATCACTGCAGCTATTACATGGGGATGTTACAGCAGGCCCGAAGCGGCATGCGCGAAACCCGAGGCGGCGCAGTGAATAGTGGCTAAAATAGCTCATCGATTTTCGCGCCTAACAAGGCAATACAAATCTATTCAGGATTCCCTCTGACGTCATCCCAGATTTTGTGGAGGTGGAGTGTGACATCATGAGGAAACAGAGATGGAAAGTGCCAAGTCTGAATGACCCGGTGTTTACTTAACCTGGGAAATCATGCCTGATAAGGATAGTGCTCCAAAAAGTCAGCTTGCGAAGCGGTTTGTGGGTTTACTTCCCTGTTAATGGTTTGTTTCATTTTTCAGGATGGAGTTTAACATGAATAAATTCAAGTCAAACTGAGGGCTAATGTTGGGGATATTTCCCAGTGTTTAGACCCGGCAGTATGATAACCCGGCCTTAGAGCAGACTCAACGGGTTAACTCACTACAGGGCTGAGAAGATATTTGATGGGCCGGCTTGATGGAGGCACAGTAAGAAAGGCCGACTCAGGTTATGGGCCGGCTCAAGAAGAAGATGAATGGCTTAAAGGTCGTCTTGGAGAACAAGTAGGAAAGAATAGGAGACGGGTCAGGACGACGACCTGGAGTCTCATGTAAATCTAGGGTTCCGCCTGTATATATAAAGGGGAGCACCTAGGCGAAAAAGACTAAGTTGCAATCCCTCGAAAACTAGGTTAGCGAATCCACATCCTTGTAATCGAGATCTACAGCAATATAATCAAGTAGGACGTAGGCTTTTACCTCCACAATGAGGGGCCGAACCTGGGTAACTCTGTGTCTTCTCGTTCCCGATCAACCCCGTTAAGCTTCCACACTTGTGCGATGGCCTCATCTCCAAGTCCTTTCACAAGGGCATCTGCCGTGTCATAACCACGACACGCAAGATCATCTATTACTGGTGGACACGTCCTTGTTACAGATTACCAAGCAATTTACAAGAATTGGATAGAAGACCATAAAGGTCTAATGATACAACAATGATTTCTAACAGCGGATGGCGGAAGCGGGTAGCGGATCTCCATCTCTGGTGGGGGCTCCACTCCCACAGGATCAGCTGGCCTGGATAACTCCTATCCCGCGTGGCTGCTATCTCCGATTCCTAGGTTGCGGGTGTGCCTTCGTAGTACTCTTCAACTAATCGTGATCTGGCCAGGGACAAGCCAATGAGTACGTTTGAATGTACTCGCAAACATTATGGACAAAAGATATACCGAATGCAATAGAGTGCATATGATCACGATGGACTAATTTATATGCATATGCTGACCGAAATTAAAGCATGGCATGATAAATATCAATACGGTGTGGATGGCTAAATATATCATTTTAATAATAAACCAAGAAATATAATATGGGGCATCGGGCGTTAGACCGCCCGAGAATTCCAAGAAAATAAAATGGAACATCGGGCGTTGGACCGCCCGAGGATTCCAAGAAAATAAAATGGAACATCGGGCGTTGGACCGCCCGAGGATTTCCAAGAAAAATGACAAACGTGTGTCTGAATGCGATGCCTCGAGAGGTCTTGAAAAGAAATGCCAAACGGGTGTCTGAATGCGACGCCTCGAGAGGTCTTGAAAAGAAATGCCAAACGGGTGTCTGAATGCGACGCCTCGAGAGGTCTTGAAAAGAAATGAGTATCCAGGTGGCACAACCATCCCAAGAGATACTAAAAAAAATAGAAATGAGTATCCAGGTGGCACAACCATCCCAAGAGATACTCAAAAAATTAGAAATGAGTATCCAGGTGGCACAACCATCCCAAGAGATACTCAAAAGAAATAGAAATGAGTATCCAGGTGGCACAACCATCCCAAGAGATACTCAAAAAATAGAAATGAGTATCCAGGTGGCACAACCATCCCAAGAGATACTCAAGGTTACACATAAGAGAAAAAGGTTAGTCCACAGTAATATCCAGGTTAACAATAATATTCATGATATCATCAGTAGTGACAATAATTATTCATTAAAAGTGAATCACGATGAATTTAATTACTTCCTCCGAAGACCGACACTTGACCAACCCAGACTTTAGTCCACAACCGCGGACACGGCTATTCGAATAGGTTTTAAAACTCTGCAGAGGGTGTACTCTTTACCCACAAGTAAAGGATTTCTTTAGCCAACACAGAGACGCTGACTAATTCCAATTAGGGCCTTTGGGTTGAAAACACACCTGACCAGCACACACCAGCTTAACCGTTCTGATGCCTGGAATCACCCAAGGTATCATTCTAGAAAAACTCTAAGACAGGGAGACCACCGTCTCGAATAGCATGGGATCACAACTTATAACGTGCGGAAGACAAGGGGTGCCCCCCACTCGGCCCAGCCGGATACACCCATGCCCCCTGACCAGGTGATATGCCTACCAGAGGCCTCTGGTATCTTCCACCAAGGCCTCTCTGTACAGTGTGTGCAGGAAAGGGGTTAACAATTTACTCAACCATACCCTACCTGTGGCTAGGACAAGTGGCAGCACGGATCAAGTATGGGGGTTACCGGAACAAGACTCGATCTACGGTCGACTCAGGAGGTTTAAGTTTTCCTGCAGTGGTTAGCGCGATATATTTCCTTGTTAGTACCCAACAGGGTCACCATCTGGCATGTCCCAACATGCCCTTACTGATCATTCTCGTCACCACGAGATTTCTGTTTCACGCTCACTTTTCTCTCATGACTGATTCTTTCCTGCAGGTTAGTTCCGGACCAACATAGACATCTGTGGCATGTGAGAACAATCACCCTTACTCATATTTCATATTTAAGTGAGGTTAACGAAATATCAATGGATCATGCATGCAAAAATAGCAATATGCAAGTTTCATTCAAAATTACCATAATCATGATTCTAATATTCTAGCTAGCAAACTACCAAACATTCACCATATCAAGTGTCCAAGATGCTTGCCTTGAGCTTGCAGAAGGATTGGGTGCACTCCAAAACTTTTGAAATTTTTCTTCCCTCCATTTTTCCTATTTTCAAAATATTGCAATTACCACATAATTTGAAAACAGTACAAAAAAGTTGTTTGGAAATTTTTGAAATAAATATTAAAATAAACTAGATGAAAAATGAGGAATGACAGAAAAAGAATCAATTCATTTGGACTTATGGTTTAAAAGTTATAGGCAGTCAAAATTTTGGTCAATTCTGATTTTTTTAATGAAAATATAAAAGAAAACGTTTCGGCAGCGAATACATTTTCGAAGGAGGAAGACGTATTCTGTGGAATACGCCTTCACTTAACCGGCTCGAGCATGACCTCCAGTCACTAACGGTGGGTCCCGCGGGCCCACCTGTCATGTTTGACTGGTCGTCCCGTCCTTCTCCCTCGAGATAGAACAGAGGAGGCCGCGCCGGTGGCCGTGGCCGGCGCTCCTCGGGCAGCGGAGCTCACCAACGTGCTTGGGAGGTCTGGGCGGCTCCTCCGGTGTGCGGCCTGGCCGGTGGAGGGCAAGGGGTCGCCGGAGAGCTCGAGGTTGAGCAGAGCTTCAACCATGGCAGAAGGGAGCCTCGGGTGGAAGAGGGCTTTCTCCCATGGGCCGTCTCCGGTGGAATTGATGACGGGTAAGGATCCGCGGGTGCTCCTGGAGGCTATTGATGAAAAAAAAATGGGGAGGGGGAGGTACTAGAGAGGTGGGAATCATCAAGGAGTTGGTGGCGGGCGCCTCGGCCGAAGGTGGGGAAGACGACCACTCCCGGCCGTGTGGCTGCCTCGGATGAGCTCAGGTAGGTAGAGATTAAGACGGTGGAACGCTGGCTTGCTCGAAGACGCACCACGCGTCCTGGACGGCGCGTGACAGAGATATGCGGCGTTCGGTGGCAGTGATGGGCAGCTTCAGAGGCCAAGGGAGATGCAGGGGAGGTGTGGGCGACCAGCGGGTGAGCTGGAGCGAGCCGGGGGAGGTCGCGGCTGCGGTGCAGGTGACGTGCGGGGCTGCGGGGCTCTAGCCTGCAGTTGGCGCGCTCCGGGTATGCACCAGAGGTGCTCGAGGAAATGCCACGTCGATCTAGATGAGTTTTCTGAGGCTAAAATTTGGTAGGGTGGTGGTTCATGGTATGGTGAAGATTATGGACATGCTGCTTTGTCCAAATAAGCAAGTGTCACATGGTGATTTGGGAAGTTGAAAATTTTGATCATGCACTCAAAGTGTTCGACAGAATGATAGGGTTAGCTAGAAAATTTTGCTAGGCTAGGGAATTGGCAGGTTGACGTCTCTTTGGATGGTAAAGATGATGGTGGAGTTGGTTTGCGAAAAGAGAAAACTTGCTAATGCAAATTTGAGTGAAATTCAGTTCTGGACCCAAACTTGGAGGAGTTATTTGGTGGACTTCCAAGATGCATATGGAGCTGAGCTTCTGGACTTAAGGGTTTGGTTGGAAGAACTATAATATGGCAAACTTTTAGAATTTTAATAGCAAGGAAAATTGGGGTTGCAATTATAACTCAAAATGGGACAGAGTTGGAAAGAGGAGGTTTTGCTCAAAAATTTTAAAAAAACATGTTGGGTTTTTGCACCAAAGTGATCTATACGCATCACATGACCCCTCATAATTTTTGTGGAATTTTAAGAGATTTATTTGAAAAAGTTGTAGTGCAACAGAAGCATTTCAAAGATTGAAAATTCTATTGAAAGAATTCTTTTGGGCAAGTTTTATTATGAAAATATTTCCTACTGTTATTTAAAATATAAATGAAATGATTTAAGAAAACTACCGAAGCCCAAAATATTTTTATCAAAATTTTCTATATGGAGGGAAGAATTTTAGAAAACCAATAACAGAGTAGATTCTGAAACAATAAATAACCACATATAATTCAAAATTTTATTTCTGGCCAAAATTTTGGGCCGCCCTTTACTCATCAGAGAAGATTCTGAAACAATAAATAACCTCATATGGTTAAATTTTTGGGGTGTTACAAACTCTACCCCCCTTAAGAAAATCTCGTCCTCGAGATTTGCTAAGGGCGGAAGAACTAAATGCATATCACAACAAACAATCATATGCAGAATGCAATCATAGCAATGCACTTATGACATACGCCCTAAAATACAATACAAAGGTTGCATCATGTAAACTAGCATTAGTCACAGCAACAACCACACTCAAGACCATCTACGGTTCGAAGGTGAGATCTACAGGGCCTTGCGGAAGGGTTCCTAGTGCTGGAGCACATTCTTCTTCTTCCGGGGAAAGTGCAGGAAGCAGACTGTCGGTACCAAAACTGGCAGATCTCGGGTAGGGGGTCCGAACTGTGGATCTAAGAATCAATGAGTAACAGGGAACGTAGAGACCGCGATTTACCCAGGTTCGGGCCGAGGTAAAACCCTACGTCCTACTGGATTGTATTGATGTGATTGTATGAAGGTTACAAAGTTGATCTACCTCGAGATTGGATGGGCTAAACCCTAGGTGGTTATGATGATTCTCTGCCTCTACGGACTAAACCCTCTGGTTTATATAGACACCCAAGGGACCTAGGGTTACATATGATCGGTTGCCGTCAGAGGATAAACATGCCAGTTACGCTAAATATTTCTTGGAGGAGACGTCAAGTCTTCGGAGGTTTCCTTCTGGTACACGGGGTCGCCCACTATCCGGCCTTCCTTTGATGAGTAAAGGCCGGCCCATTAGTCCGGCCTACGAGAGACAGTCCGGCAGCCCGAGTACCCCCTAGTCCGGGACACCCTCAGTAGCCCCCGAACTAGTCTTCGAAGCCGAGGTAGGTGCCGAACACCATCAGCTTCGTGGACCAGTTCTCTTCCTCCCGCGATACTGGTGTTAAGCCTGCATTTTCTCTGAATCAAATTCCCAAGTGTTGCCTAGCCACATGTTCCCCGAACTGTGCTCCGCCCGCCGAGGTATACCGATAACTTAGCCCCGAAGGCTAGTCGCATAGGTGTGAACAGTGACCCCATCTGACAACTTTTTACCGAAGGGTCACTGCCCGTCACGACCACAAGTTGGTTTATGAAAACTCGATTCGTGGTTCGAGGCGGTTCCTGCATTGACACGTCCCATCGATATGGAGATCGTGCCCTGTTTTTAAGGGATATGATCAATAATCTGCTCCGTCTCACGCGCGCATAATGGCACAATTATACGGGGAAACGGCGAAGCCTGCGGTGCAGTAAGGGACCCTAGGTTTTTACAACCCATAAAAGGGGAACAGCCTCCATTTCCTTTGCATGCTCTCACTTCTTCCTTCGCCGTTGCCTTCCCCTTCTCTTGAGCTCCAACGCCCAGATCCGCTCTCCCTCCCAAGAGCCTCTCCAGCCACCTGTTCAATCTAGCAATGGCGGGTTCCGGGTCCAAGGGCAAGTGGGAGGCTTCCATCGTCACCGAGAGCGCCATCTTGGAGTTGAAGAGCGCGGGCTACGTCCCTGCCAACGTCGCCCACCGTGCACCAGAGGCGGGCCAGGTCATCCCCACGCCGCGGCAGGGTGAGAGGGTGGTGTTCTTCCCCCATTTCATCCGAGGTTTAGGTTTTCCCCTCCACCCCTTCGTCAGGGGCCTCATGTTCTTCTGTGGGTTCGATTTCCACGATCTTGCCCCGAATTCCTTTCTGCATATCACGGCCTTCATCATCATTTGCGAGGCCTTTCTTCGGGTCCGACCACACTTCAGCTTGTGGCTGAAGATCTTTAACATCAAGCCGAAGATCGTCGACGGCCAGCAGGCGGACTGCGGGGGAGCAATGGTCAGCAAGCTTCCCCGGGTGGAGTGGCCAGAGGGCACCTTCATCGAGACCGTCAAGATCTAGCAGAAGGAATGGTTCTACATCACGGAGCCGAGGAGCGCGGATTGGGGGGCGATTCCCGCCTTCAGATCCAGACCCCCCACGAGGCTGGTCTCATGGACCAAGAAAGACCTCGACTGGGGGTTGAACAAGGAGGTGGCGCTGCTGCAGAGCCGGATTGCCAAGACGATAGAGCGGGGCGTCGAACTGCCCAACGTGATCCAAATCATGCTCTGCCGTCGAACCTCCCCTTCCAAGACCGGGCTTCCCCCTTGTGGGCATACAAGCCCGAAGACCCGGCCACCGTGCTCAGCTTCTTCCGCACTTCTCACGCTCAACTGTGGAAGGTGTTGTTTAAGCCGCGAAAGGACTGGCCGGCCGAGGCGGAAGACATCGGCCTCGATGCCACACACCCCCGTCGGGAGGTACGTTAAGTTTTACTCTGGTATCTGGATTATTCCCTTTTGATAAGCTACTCAATTCCCTTGTTCCTCATCCACAGAACTGGCTGAAGAAGGCCGAGCAGATCAATAGCCCGGCCACGCTGCCCGAGGGTCCTCGGACGGCCTTGCTAACGGCCATGCTGGCGGAGGAGCCGTACGAGGCGCCAGAGAAGAAGGACAAGAAGAAGGAGAAGAAGAGGGAGGCCAGAGAGGGCCTCCGCTCCCGAGGACCCCAGGACACTAGATCCGGGGACACCCATGCTCCCTCCGCACAAGAGGAGGAGAAGGAACAGGGAGAGGAAGGGGAGGAAAGCGATTCCTCCCGAACAAAGAAGAGGGCGGTGTCCGAGGACGCCGAGGAGGAGCCGCTTCATCCCTCCCCCAAGAGACCATGCAGGGCCAAGGTGGCCCTGTCCGACAATAGCTCGGCTTCTGCCGAAGACTCTGAGGCCTCTGAAGAGGTTCCTCGGAGGACCCCCAGGGTCAAACCGCAGGCCCAAAGGTACGCATCCTAATACCTGCTTAAATGCTTTTGGTCGAACTGGGTTTGATATTGATCACATTTTGGATTCTAACATCGCAGCCCGCTGCACGACCTTCCCACCGACCGAGTCTTGGAGGGGGATTCTCCGCCGGCCGCGCTGGCGGAGAGCGGGACCGAATCGCGCGCCTCGCCACCCCCAATCGTCGAGGAGGCCGAGGAGGTCCTGTCAAGAAGGACCCCTCCCGTGCCGCACACAGGGGAAGGGGGCGACACTGTCATGGCCGAGGTGAATACCTCGGCCGCCGAAGACCAGGAGGGGAGGGCCCCTCTGGTAAATGAAGAGGAGGAGCCCGGACGATCCGAGCTCTCTTCGAGGGCGGCTCCGGAGTTGTCAAGGCATCCGGAGTTGGGCACTCCGGTCTTCGAGAGGGGAGAAGCCGAAGTGCCCCCGCCACCCCCGCCCGCCCCAGAGCGGGCATCGACTGGGTGGCCGGACGAGATGGAGGATTCTTTAACCAACTCCTCTATCGCTGAAGAGCACCGTGCCCTTATGGGAGCGGTGTTGCAAAGTCTTCGGTCCATGGATAACGGACTGAAGGAGGCCTTCAGTGGCCTTCTCACAGGCTTCAAGGTGAGCCAAGTAATGTTTTTCCCTTAGAAATATTCTTTTGTATAAATGTATAGCCTCATACACAGTAGCCCCCGAGACTCTGACTGTCTTGAACAAAGCCGGTCAGAGGATCAAAAATCGATATCTCGGATCCTGACGTGCGTAGAGTGATGCGCAGGCGTCATCTTCGGCAGCAGCCGCCAACGTCGAGGAGTTGGCCGAGCTGAATCGGAAGCTCAAGAGCTCCGAGGACGACCTCAGCCTAGTGAACAAGAGGTTCGACAAAGCGCAAGGCAAGTTCGAACTGTAGTATATATTACAGCTGTTTCTTTTTTGTTAAGTAAGTTTTAAAGTAGCCGAAACAGAGTCAACTGATATGACTACAGCCGCCGCCGCGGAGGTCGAGAACCTCAAGGCCGCGCTGAGGACGGCTCACCTGGAAGCGGTGGAGCAGAGGTCGGCGGCCGAACAAGCAGCTGCCAAACTGGCTACGGTGAGAACTGCTAGTCAGAAGCACGAGGCCAGAGTGCTGGAAGTGCAGCAAGAGCTCAAAGATGCCGTCACTAAATGTGAGGCTCTTGAGCAGAAGAACAAAGAGCAGGCCGCCGAGCTAACCTCATTGGGGTCGGTGGCCAAGGAAGCGTGGACGGAGGCCCGCGGTACCAGGAAGAACTCCGCCAAGTGAAGCTCATTGCGGATGGTAAGCCGTATTTGCTGCAAAGTGTCTTTGGTGGTAACAGGTTCGCTTTACTCACGCGAGTGTGGCGTTCCCCAGGTGCCTTTGCGGACCTCCCGAGGAGTGTGGCTGATGCGGCTAGGTTCTTCGCCGCCCAGGAGGGTTGGGCCGAGCAGAGGTTATTTTGGGCGCAATTTCAAGCGCCCGAACACCCTTCCCTCCTCAACAACCAAATGAAGCAGCTGATGGAGCTGCATCAGATGGCAGAGCTAGCGATGAAGGACCTCTGCGTCAAGCTATGGCCTTCGGAGCCGCTACCGAGCAGCTACTTCGGTTTGGTGTAGAGGTTGTATAACGCCACTCCCCGGATCGATGCCTGGAAGCGCTACGTATGCATTGAGGGGGCTCGGATAGCCTTCGGCAAAACAATGGTGCACTGGCCGAAGATAAAGCCAGCCGAAGTGCTCACCGGACCTCCGCCGCCAGGGAAGGAGCATAGGCGCCCCGAGCAGTACTTTCCCATCGTAATGGATGGTGCTCGGGCAATACAGGCCCAATGCTCAAAAGATGTAATTTATGAGTAGATTTATTTTCCTTGTGTCCGAGGAGTTGAAACTTTTGTTTGATCGCATTTCAAGTTGTTGGCTATAATAAAACGCCTGCTATGTTAATTTTGACTCCTGTGCGGCCGTTTTTAAACTGAAAGTTACCAGTCGTCGGCTTCAGCCCCCTTGCAGATACTGCATGGGGTGTTTTATCATAATACCTTAACCCTTAGCCGACGTCTCGGTGCCCGAAGGCGGTTATATGTACGGAAAACAAGGCAATCAGACTATGCGGTTTTAGTGCTCTCACTTAGCCATAGGAGCTTAACTGCGGGGGCTGGTGACTAGCCCCCAGTGTTTGTGATATCCGGACGAACCGCGGTTGACACCATCATCACGTGGTTCCTGTGAAAGAGAACCCTTCGTTTAACACGGGCTAACCTCCAACGATTTTTAGTTTAACACTAGTCATCGGATCGCCGACCAGTTCTCGCTTATTATGACAGTCAGATTTAGGCTTTCTCCACTGAGATACTTAACCAAGCTAGCTAGAAGCACAATCGCAGTGGTTCTCCCTTTACCCTCCTAGCCGAACAATGCGGAACGTAAGAGGGCAAACACAGGAGCCGGGCAACCCAACTATTGACCAAAGACACAATTCGGAACTGATTCATATAATGCAATATCCGTGATGCCGAGCACATGTAATAAAATTGGTGCCGGACTGATGTCTAGGGCTAGATGAAGATGCAAGTGTCGGGCCCATGGAACCCGGGGTATCCAGGCCCGTCTGCCTTTGGCCCAGGGCGCAACGCCTGGCGTGGGCCCAGCAGGCCATCATCACCAAGCACCTCACCAGGGCTCCTCATGACGCCTTGGCCTCCCGAGGCCCCCTCCTCGGGGAGCGGGCGAGAGAGGCTCAGCACCTCCACCAGCGGCCTCGCGAGGTCCTCTCGCGAGGCGACCTCCTGAGGTGGCCTCCCGAGGCCCCCTCCCGAGGGCGCACGAGACGAAGGCCGTTCAGCGGAGCCGCGCGGTCTGGGGCCCATCACGTGGGTGACGCGCGCGGCGACGAGCGGCGACAAAGGCCGCGCCAGCAGGCGCGGATGAAGATGGTTTCCTCTTTTGTGTTAAGGGAACAGGGCCAGATATCTACTCCCCAAAGCAACCCCAAAGGTTGCCCGATCAGCGAAGGAAGACCAAGACGGCGGGCGCGCAGGGCAGAGGTCATCACCGAGCCCACCGGCGCGTCATGGATCACGCTTTGGCAGGCGAAGACCGCCTTTAGTCAGGATAGCCTGAGCGCATGTCCCCTTTCAAAACCCGCCAAGTGTGGCAGCCCTGCCCGCCTAAGTTTCAAGGGGAAGAGGACCGATACGGGTATAAGGGGGGCAGAGCAACCATTGTAGAGAGGACTCCGGTTCCCATCACCCTCGACCTTGTACTCTCTCTCACACCAGAGCAATACCAACCAAGCAGGAGTAGGGTCTTACACCGCAAGGTGGCCCGAACCTGGGTAAACCGCTGAGTCCATGGTCTGTCCCTCGCAAGCGCGCTCTCACCGTAGCCCCGCCGTCGCTTAGCCATGGTGGGAGACTGTCGGGGGGATGACCCCCCGGGTAGGCCCAAGACGGCGAAACGACACTTCAAAACTTTGTCAAGGGAGCGGCCCCAGCCCGGAAGACGGCCTGGCTGGCTTGAGCCCGGAAGACGGCCGGCTGGCTTGAGCCCGGAAGACGGCCGGCTGGCTTGAGCCCGGAAGACGGCCGGCTAGCTTGAGCCCGGAAGACGGCCGGCTGGCTTGAGCCCGGAACACGGCCGGCTGGCTTGAGCCCGGAAGACGGCCGGCTGGCTTGAGCCCGGAACACGGCCGGCTGGCTTGAGCCCGGAAGACGGCCGGCTGGCTTGAGCCCGGAACACGGCCGGCTGGCTTGAGCCCGGAAGACGGCCGGCTGGCTTGAGCCCGGAAGACGGCCGGCTGGCTTGAGCCCGGAAGGCGGCCGGCTGGCCACCCTGCAACTCGTCCGGCTGGCCACCCTGCAACTCGTCCGGCTGGCAACCCTGCAACAACTCGGCCGGCTGGCCACCCTGTAACTCGTCCGGCTGGCCACCCTGCAACTCGTCCGGCTGGCCACCCTGCAACTCGTCTGGCTGGCAACCCTGTAACCCGTCCGGCTGGCCACCTGGAGCCAGCTGGCCTGCCACTCGAAGTCAACCACAACGTCCCGTCGGACTGCGCGGACGAGACGGCCACGCTCTACAGTAGAGCACTGTAGATTTAGCGGCTGGCACTGTAGACGGACAGCCGGCACTGTTCGCACGTCTCGTGTCCCTGTCCCCCCAATAGTGTAGTGGGCATGTGGGCCACCCCTTGTCCCCTGGGCTCCCCTTTATAAGGAGCACCAGGGGAGGCCTCATACCCCACGGGCTCTAAGGCCAGCCACGCTCTCACTCTCCCTCTCGTTACCACTCTCACAGGAGAAGAGAGCTCAGTGCCTCCTTCTTCCTCCTCCAAACAGCTCCAGGAGCAACCATGTACTACCATATACTCCACATATACATCCGACATGCAGGAGTATGGGTGTTACCTCCCACGGAGGGCCCCGAACCTGGGTAAACCACCATGTACAGTTGCCCAAACCCGTCCCGGATCTCCACTGTAGCCTTGCCCTCACCACTTCAAGCCACCCCATGGCATCTGCCTTGACACGGCACCCCCCGCGAGAATACCACGACAGTTGGCGCCCACCGTGGGGCTAGCTGCTGCTGGAATCGCGGTCCGGGCGGGACCTTCTTCGTCACCACCACCGCGACGCCGGCCGTCGGTCGCGGCTCCTGCGCTGCTCCGCCCCGTCTCCGTCCGCGCGTCTGCTCCCCACCGTGCCGCCTCGCTCCGGCCGGCCGCGCCGCTCCGCGTGCTGCTCCGCTCGCAGGCTCACGGACAGTTCGTTCCCGCTTCGGTTGAGCTCTCTGGTCGCGCCACCATTTTTTTTCCTCAAATCCCACCACCAGGCTTCGATGCTCATGGTCAACACCGCCGCGGGCTCCCTGCGCTGCCTTCTCTCCTTCGCAGCTCCGCCCCGCCGCGTTGGCCCTCTGCTCCGCTCCGCCCACGCGTGCGCGCAGCCGCCCAGGCTCGCCTCTGCGCCCCTCCGTCCGCGCGGGCGCGCGTGCTAGCCTCTGCGCGTCCGCTCCTCTCGCTCAAAACACACCCATGGCATCTGCCGCGTTGTGGATGCGGGCGGGACTGCAGCTTACTCTTGCTGCTCCCCGCGGCTCCAGATCCCCGCGCCGGGAGAGGCCAAGCCCGCACCCCACGTCCACGGTGCCGCCGCCGCCGCTGCACCCCACGGGCAGCACCCATGGCGCCCCTGCGTCCTTCTCCTCCCTGGCTGCCCGCCGCCCTCGCCCCCACGCGGCCGCGCGCGGCTCGCCTGGCCCGCGCCACTCCGCCCCCGTGCGGCCGTGCCTTCTCAGCTCCGCTCTGCTCCGGCCGCCGTCGGGCTCCCTCCTCGCCTCCCCGGCTCCACCCCGAGGCCCCGCAGCGGCCGAGCTACTGCCCCCCCGGCTGCTCCCGCAGGCGCTCCTCCTACCGGACTCCTCCTCACGGGCCGCCACCAGCTCCCTCCACCGGGCGCTCTGCCCCGCCTCTTGCGCATCCGCTGGCGCCGGCTCGCCGTCGCGCGCCCCCTCGCCGCTCAGCTCCGGGCTCCGCGCCGTCCCGCGTACGGCTGCGCCGTGCCCGTCGGCGGACGGCTTCGTCCCGTCCCGCGGTCGGCTGCGCCGCGCCAGCCGGCGACCGGCTCCGCCCACGCTGCGCTGCTCCGCGTCGCGCACCCGGCCCCCGCGCGCACCGGCTCCGCCTGCGCCGCCTCGCGCTCCCGGCTCCGCTCGCGAGCCCGCCCGCACCGGCTGCTGCGGGGAGCCCTCCTGCCGGCTGCGTCCGCGGTGCTTTCCTGCCGGCTGCAGACAGAAAATGGCTGGGGGCCGGCTAGAGAAAAAGAAAAGTCAAGGGCCCGCTGCCCGTGTAAAAAAAAAGAGGGGGGGCCCGCCAGCTGCGCCCGCTTCAACGCCCGGCCGACTGCGCCTGGCCGGCTGCGGAGCCGGCCCGGCCGCCCGTCCGCCTCGACGCCGGCTGCGCCCGCTTCGACGCCCGGTCGCTCGTCCGCTTCGAAGCCTGGTCGGTCGGGCCCGACCGGCTGGGGCGACCCTCGGCCGCCCGGAGGCTCGGGCCGCCTGCCGGAGGACACCTCCGACCCGTCCGCGTCAAAAAGCAATGTGAGCTCCTCGTCCGCTTATCTTTGCACCGCGCGCAAGAACGGATAACCCCGAGCGACCCTCGGGGGCCACCTCCGCTTCTCTTCAGCTGCTTTGCTGTTCACCCCGGCGCCAGCTAATCTTGGCCCGGAGGCTTGCCGTTTGGCCCCATTCGTTTTCCCCGCAAACGGCTTAGTAGCGTGTACGGTACCAAAGGCCCACTCTCGTCTCAGCTACAGACCGCACCGCGGCTGTCCGGCTAGCGAGAGCAAAAGCTGGAGGTCAGCCCACGCGAAAGACGTTCGGGGAGAAAACGGCCTGGGCGACCCGGTTATTTACTTTATGAGTATCTGCTCGGTCGAATCTGCTCTCAGAGTCCAAGTACTGTACGCTCTACTCCGCGGCCCACTCTTCGCCTCAGCTACAGACCGGCTCCCGGCTGTCTGGCTAGCAAGAGCAAAAGCCAAAGAGCGGAGGGGACATGAAAAAGACTGAAGGGGGCTCGGACGAAACCGAGTCGGCAACCTCTGCACAAACTTGCGCTGCCAAAGCTAAACATTTGATATATCTGCAGTGACTAACTTTGTCTCTCGCACGATCATTTCCATGGGGAACCCCCCCTCCTCGCCCGGAGGCTCGGAGGCTACACCCAGTGGGTGCGCCCCCACTGGAAGCGAGCCGCGTCGGCTGCAAGCCCGCAGCCGGCTGTCATCGGCAACATCTACAACGACAGCAAAGACCCTCCGCCCGACTCTTCGAGTCGCCCGGAGGCTCGGAGGCTACACCCAGTGGGTGCGCTGGCGCGCCCCCACTGGAAACAGCCAGCCGGCGGACTCCGCATCCGCGCCCGGCAGGGCCCCTCTCCCACCAGCCGGCGGACTCCGCTCCGCGCCCGGCGGCGCCTCGCGCCCACCTGCCGGCGGACTTCGCATCTGCGCCCGGCGGCGCTCCGCGCCCATCTGCTGCAACAAACTGCAAATACCCTCCGCCCGACTCTTCGAGTCGCCCGGAGGCTCGGAGGCTACACCCAGTGGGTGCGCAAGCGCGCCCCCACTGGAAGCAAGCCGCACCGGCTGCCGCCCGCAACCGGCTGTCATCGACGACATCTGCTACATCAACGCCCGCGAAAACCCTCCGCCCGACTTGCCAAGTCGCTCGAAGGCTCGGAGGCTACTGTCGGGGGGATGACCCCCGGGTAGGCCCAAGACGGCGAAACAACACTTCAAAACTTTGCCAGGGGAGCGGCCCCTGGCTGGCTTGAGCCCGGAAGACGGCCGGCTGGCTTGAGCCAGGAAGACGGCCGGCTGGCTTGAGCCCGGAAGGCGGCCGGCTGGCTTGAGCCCGGAAGACGGCCGGCTGGCCACCCTGCAACTCGTCCGGCGGGCCACCCTGCAACTCGTCCGGCTGGCCACCCTGCAACTCGGCCGGCTGGCCACCCTGCAACTCGTCCGGCTGGCCACCCCGCAACTCGTCCGGCTGGCCACCCTGCAACTTGTCCGGCTGGCAACCCTGCAACCCGTCCGGCTGGCCACCTGGAGCCAGCTGGCCTGCCACTCGAAGTCAACCACAACGTCCCGTCGGACTGCGCGGACGAGACGGCCACGCTCTACAGTAGAGCACTGTAGATTTAGTGGCTGGCACTGTAGACGGACAGTCGACACTGTTCGCACGTCTCGTGTCCCTGTCCCCCCAATAGTGTAGTGGGCAGGTGGGCCACCCCTTGTCCCCTGGGCTCCCCTTTATAAGGAGCACCAGGGGAGGCCTCACACCCCACGGGCTCTCAGGCCAGCCACGCTCTCACTCTCCCTCTCGTTCCCACTCTCACAGGAGAAGAGGAGAGCTCAGTGCCTCCTTCTTCCTCCTCCAAACAGCTCCAGGAGCAACCATGTACTACCATATACTCCACATATACATCAGACATGCAGGAGTAGGGGGGTTACCTCCCACGGAGGGCCCCGAACCTGGGTAAACCACCGTGTACAGTTGCCCAAACCCGTCCCGGATCTCCACTGTAGCCTTGCCCTCACCACTTCAAGCCACCCCATGGCATCTGCCGTGACGCGGCACCCCCCGCGAGAATACCACGACAGAGACGAATAGGTAGAACGAGCTCACCCTAGTGTTCGAACCTTTGGGTCCCCGGAGCCCGACTTCCGACATTTTGGCGCGCCAGGTAGGGGTGCGCTACTGTTCTTCCGCTCCGCCCTCTGCTCCACCAACCCCATGGCCGACGCACGTCGCGAGCGCGCCAAGCGCAGGGCTGGCCACGTGGCTCAGACAGAGCCAGTGGCCCGCGGCAATCGCCGCCGCTCCGAAGCCGAGGCTGCTGCCGCCACCGACCCCGCTGCCCGCGAGCAGCAGGACTGCTCCCTGCACCCCTCCATGTAGGCGAACGGCCACACCGCCACTGCCTCCTCCCTCGCCCACCGCGGGCCGCCGAAACCGCAGGCCGCGCTGCTCATGGCGCGCGAGCTGCTCCGTTACCGTCGAGCTGACGCCGGCTATGATGCCTGGCTAGGTCGCATCACCGAGCTCGTCAACGCCGCCGGGGACGCTCCGGAGCCTTCCCACTCGCTTCGCCCTCCGCCGTCTCGCGCTGGGGACCTTGCGCACGATGCTCCCCTGCCGCCTCCTCTGCGCGACGAGCACGGTGGGCGTCAGCGTGGCGCGCGGGCTCGCGAGCCATCCCGCGACGCGTCCTCGCCGGACCAAGACGAGGCCAGCTGCCAGTTCATTTGCTGCACGCCCCCTAACGCGCGTGTGCTCCTCGAGCGGCAGCGCCGGCGCCAGGACCACGCCGTTCAAGACGTTGTGACGGCTGGGGCGTCAAAATCGCTCCGCCCTCGCTGGCGGCATCCCCTCAAGCGGCGTGGGCTGCCGTGCCTTCACTCGCGAGCTGCGTCGCGGGGTCTGGCCCACAAAGTTCAAGCCTGAGCTGCCTCCGCGCTACGACGGCACCCCCAACCCCACGGAGTTCCTTCATCTCTACGCGCTGAGCGTCGAGGCGCCGAACGACGACGACAAGGTCATGGCAAACTGGTTCCCCATGGCCCTCAAGGACGGCCCGCGCTCCTGGCTCATGAACCTCCCCGAGGCGTCCATCTCCTCATGGGCCGAGCTCTGCAGCCAGTTTGTCGCCAACTTCAAGGGCACATAGGACCGCTCCCTCACCATCAACGACCTGCGACGTGTGCGGCAGCGCCCGGACGAGACCCTCCGCAAGTACATCCAGCGCTTCAGCCAGGTGTGCAACAAGATCCCGCGCACCTCCGACGCGGCCGTCATCTCTACATTCTCCACCGGCGTCATGGACGTCAAGATGCGCGAGAAGCTCGCCATCAACGGTGAGCTGACTCCGTGGTAGAGCTGCTCGATCTCGCGGACAAGTGCGCCAAGGCTGAGGAAGGCCGCCTCTTCATCCACAACGACCTCGACGCGGCGCTCGACGCCGCCAAGGCCAAGAGCAAGGACGTCAAGCGCAAGGGCCCGACTGTGCTCGCGGCGGAGCCCGAGCAGAAGCGCGGCTGTGACAGCGACGAGCCCAGGAAGGACGGTCGGCCGCTCTGCGCCTTCCACAACGTGCGCTCCCACAGCACCGAAGACTGTCAGGAGCTCAAGCTACTCCGCGACGAGTGGCAAAGCCGCCGAGATGACCGCAATGGCCGCGGCGCTGGCCGTGGAGGTGGCCGCGGCAGCAACCGTTGGGACAGCCGCAACGACAACTTCCGCCAGGGTTGGCGCGACCGGCCTCGTGAGGCCGCTTGGCGCGACCAGCCTCGTGAGGCTGCCTGGCGCGATCAGCCTCGTGAGGTAAACCCGTAGGCCAACGTCGCTCTCCCGCCGCTGCCGCCGCCCCCCGGAAGAACGACGTCAACCAGCCTGACGAGGGCGCTGGGGGCTACCAGGAGCCTCGCGCGGTTGCCTGCATCCTCGGCGGGGCTCAGGCTCCCGTGTCCTCGTCTACGGAGCTGAGGTGGTCCTTCCTTCAGAGCTTAAGCATGGCTCCCCGCGAGTCCTTGCCTTCGACGAGGCGCGTCAGGATGGCTTGCGGGAGACTGATCTGCTGCTCCGCGAGGACGGCCGCCGCCAGGCCGCTCTTCGCGCCACGAGGTACCCGCAGGCCCTGCGTCGCTACCTCAGCCGCAACATCCGCCCTCGCACTCTCGAGGTCGGCGACCTTGTCCTACGCAGGACCCTCTCCAGAGAAGGACTCTACAAACTCTCACCCATGTGGGAAGGCCCTTTCAGGGTTGCTCATGTCTCCAGGCCCGGCGTCGTCCGGCTGGAGACGGAGGACGGAGTTCCTGTGCCTAACGCCTGGAACATCCAACCCCTCCGCAAGTTCTACCCGTGACCCTCACGCGTACGAACAAAATGGGGTTGTACACGCCCCGGAGCCTCTCATTGCGCTAGCCTGATGGGCCCAAGTGGAAGCCCCATGCTCCGCACTGGCAGAACGATCGAACCCCGATCATGCCCACGCCCAAGTGGAAGCCCCATGCTCCACGCTGGGGACTGAGGAAGGAGTTTCAGCGTATGACGCGCGGAACGTCCGACCCCTCCGCAAGTTCTCCTCGTTGCCCCCACGAGTACGAACGAAACAGGGTTGTACATGCCTCGAAGACTCTCATTGCATAAGCCTGATGGGCCCGCAAGAGCTCCAGCCCACGCCCAAGTGTAAGCCCCATGCTCCGCGCTGGCGGAACGATCGAGCCGTGATCATGCCCACGCCCAAGTGGAAGCCCAATGCTCCGCGCTGGTGGAACAATCAACTGAGGGCTCCCCACGGGCTGCACCAACCTCAAGCAGACCCGTGCCAGACACGGCAGCCGCATCTCCGTCTGGTTGTGTAATCAACCTTATTATTTCATTAGTTCGTTGATGGAGAGCCGTGCGCGCTCATGGCGTCCCTCCTGAGCTTCACACGAACGGGGGATGGACACGGTGCCTGTGCTCGGGACAGTCCCAGCAGCGCTGAAAAACCCAAGTGATCGAGCTCTGGCTCGCGGGCCTGCTCCCGTGCACGTCACCTTACCAAGGTCCTTGGTGTCTCATCTTCTCGCATGATAGGCATGGTGCCTGTGCTCGGGTCCGTCCCTGCAGCGCCGCTAAACCCAAGTGATCGAGCTCTGGCTCGCGGGCCTGCTCCCATGCACGCCACCTCACCAAGGTCCTTGGTGCCTTATCTTCTCGCGTGACGCCCATGAGTGGGTCAGCGAGCACGCGCGGCGCCCCCGTCACGAGACCTTGCGCCTTGCAATTGTCTCAGGAGCAGGTCACACGGAAGGCCTCGCGAGGTAACCCGGCGGCACGATGCCCCCCAGAGCCTCAGGAGGCCTCAGGAGCACGGCTTCCGGAGCCAAGCCCGATAGAGCCACGCTAGCCGGAGGCCTCACGAGTGGAGACCTCGCGAGGCACACCCTACAAGTGGCAGCTCGCCCGACGCCGCCCTCCGAAAAAGCTAAGTATCATAAACAGCTCACGAGATGTTTTCACCGCCCCTCAAGCTCTCCTCTCACCGCTGCCGCGCTGAGCGCTGAGTTTCCTTCTTCTGCGCGAGCCGCTTGCACGTCAAAGGGGGGCTTCTTGAGCATCGCGCCTCAGGAGCTATTACCCCCTCGCAGTGCCCTACACCTCCTGGCCTTGTCCAGGCATCGCGACCGGACATACCAGCGACGGCTGTAGCCCGCCCGGGGGCTGGGTCCTGACGACGTAGAGCGACAAGGCTAGCAAAGAAAGGGACATAAGCCTCACGAGGAGGTCTCGTGAGCCGCTCTCATCATTTTCCAAGCTCTCTCTTTCTTTTTGTGATCTCACCGAGCGCCCACGTTTTCTCTTTTGCGCGAGCCGCTTGCACGCCAAAGGGGGGCTTCCTGGGCATCGCGCCCCAGGAGCCCTTACTAGCTCCCGGGCCCCTCACCTCCTGGCCTTGTCCAGGCATCGCGACCGGACATACCAGCGACGGCTGTAGGCCCGCTCGGGGGCTGGGTCCTGACGGCGTAGAGCACCAAGGCAAACAAGAAAGAAAAGCGAGGCCTCACGAGAGGACTTCAAGAGGAAATAAGCATGCATTACAGCAAGTCATAAGATACTTAATGCAAAGGACATCGTTTTTCCTCACACCATCAGGGGCTACGTTGACTTGTTACTGGAATAAAAGGAAGAAGGGTGCCCTCGGTGCCGCCTCGCCTTCAATACACACAATGAATCAAGGCGGAACACACGGGTGAGGCAATGATGGCCCCGCGCCGAGCGCGAACAGGCTTTATGTCAGCCTGGGCAGTTGCCGAGGCGTCGTGGGAGAAGTGGAGGCGTCCCCAGTCACATCGTGCGCCACGTGTCACGCCTGGCCGCAGGCGGTTAGGGCCCGCGCCGTTTCGCCCCCCTGTAGGCGGGAACGTGCGCGCCGCTGGCTCGGGGGCTACTGTCGGGCCCATGGAACCCGGGGTATCCAGGCCTGTCTGCCTTTGGCCCAGGGCGCAACATCTGCCGTGGGCCCAGCAGGCCATCATCACCAAGCACCTCACCAGGGCTCCTCATGACGCCTTGGCCTCCCGAGGCCCCCTCCTCAGGGAGCGGGCGGGCGAGGCTCAGCACCTCCACCAGCGGCCTCGCAAGGTCCTCTCGCGAGGCGACCTCCTGAGGTGGCCTCCCGAGGCCCCCTCCCGAGGGCACACGAGACGAAGGCCGTTCAGCGGAGCCGCGCGGTCTGGGGCCCATCATGTGGGTGACGCACGCGGCGACAAGCGGCGGCAGAGGCCGCGCCAGCAGGCGCGGATGAAGATGGTTTCCTCTTTTGTGTTAAGGGAGCAGGGTCAGATATCTACTCCCCAAAGCAACCCCAAAGGTTTCCCGATCGGCGAAGGAAGACCAAGACGGCGGGCGCGCAGGGCGGAGGTCATCACTGAGCCCACCGGCGCGTCATGTATCACGCTTTGGGAGGTGAAGACCGCCTTTAGTCAGGATAGCCTGAGCGCCTGTCCCCTTTCAAAACCCGCCAAGTGTGGCAGCCCTTCCCGCCTAAGTTTCAAGGGGGAAGAGGACCGATGCGGGTATAAGGGGGGCAGAGCAGCCATTGTAGAGAGGACTCCGGTTCCCATCACCCTCGACCTTGTACTCTCTCTCGCACCAGAGCAATACCAACCAAGCAGGAGTAGGGTCTTACACCGCAAGGTGGCCCGAACCTGGGTAAACCGCTGAGTCCACGATCTGTCCCTCGCTAGCGCGCTGCCGTCGTAGCCTCGCCGTCGCTTAGCCGTGGTAGGAGACGAAGTGGTAGAACGAGCTCACCCCAGTGTTCGAACCTTTGGGTCCCCGGAGCCCGACTTCCGACAGCAAGCCCCCGGTCTATTAGCCGATCACATCTAACAAAGGAAACATATCGTAATAGATTACTTTGGCCGAAAAGCAGAAAGGAAAGTGCAACATAAGTACTCGCAGTGTGACCAGAAAAAGTGGTCGTTACTTCCTTTAAATTCGTGACATCTATCCGTACAATCCGCCGAAGTAACTTTTACAGATACTTTGAGAAAAAATGCATTAGAGGAAAGGTTTACACAGGGCCTTCATGAGTGGTTTGACATCCCTACTACGCCCTGCTGCACGTCTGCGCCTTTGCTCTTTATGAAGCTTCCGTCTGAGTGAAGTTGTCAACTGTGTGCTCGGCAGAAATAGTAATGTTCAGCGGACAAGCCCTTGAGGAAGGGTTTTGAGAGATCTCCGCACTGTATCAGCTTAACGCTGATCAGGCCCTAGATGGTGCATGTAGTTTTGTGGTGTCCCGAGGACATCTTCGGCCGTGGCTTGGTCGAACCGAGCTCTCGGCGCTTGAGTTGACTTGCCCCCACAGCTGCCCATGGAATCTTGAGCGCGAAGTTGTGCATCCGAGGCACATATTTTGCGGCTGGGTGAGGCTTGCAGTGGGGCGCGTATTCCTATTTAGGGTGAGCACGGGAGTGCTCTAGGACTGAGGCCATAGCCCGGGCGTGTTTGCGTGCGTCCAGTGTCTTGCTAGTAGACTGGGCCTGCGACGCTTCTTCGGCGGCTTGGACTTCGGCGGCTAGAGCCACCATGTGTTCCTCTTTTCGGAGCGAGCGTTCGGTATTACCATTGACGGTAATAACGCCCTTTGGCCCTGGCATCTTGAGCTTCAGGTATGCGTAGTGTGGGATGGCGTTAAAGCGGGCGAACGCTGTCCGACCGAGGAGTGCGTGGTAACCGCTGCGGAAGGGGACAATATCGAAGATCAAGTCCTCGCTGCGGAAGTTATCGGGCGAACCGAAGACTACTTCCAATGTCACGGATCCCGAGCAGCGTGCTTCGACGCCTGACATTACACCTTTAAAAGTGGTGTTACTAGGTTTAATCCTTGACGGGTTGACCCCCATTTTCCTCACTGTATCTAAGTAAATTAGTTTGAGGCTACTGCCTCCGTCCATAAAGACTCTGGTGAGGTGAAATCCGTCCACGATGGGGTCGAGCACCAGAGCCGCTGTTCCTCCATGACGGATATTAGTCGGATGGTCTCGACGGTCGAAAGTGATTGGGCAGCCCGACCACGGGTTGAATTTCGGGGCTACAGTCTCTAAGGCGTAGACATCCCGGAGTGCGCGTTTCCGCTCCTTCTTCGGTATGTGCGTGACGTAAATCATGTTCATGGTTTTTACCTCGGGAGGGAACTGCTTTTGGCCTCCATTGTTCGGCCCGCGAGGTTCATCGTCATCCTCGCTGCGGGGACCCTTGCTCTGCTCCTCGGCTGTGATCTTGCCGGCCTGTTTGATTACCCAACAGTTGCGGTTGGTGTGGTTGGCGGGCTTATCCGAGGTACCGTGGATCTGGCAGGGCCTGTCCAAAATTCTGTCTAGTGCAGACGGGCCGTCCTGGTTTCCTTTAGAAGGTTTCTTCCGTGGTCCTGACTTCGAGCCGCTGAACCCGGCATTTACCGCTGCATCATTGGCTTCACTGCCGTTGTTTGTGTGTCGGCGCTTATTATTCTTGTTGCGCCGGGGTTTCCCGTTCCCGTCCCGGGCTTCTGAAGTACCGGGGTCTTCGGGATGGTTGCTTCGACGAGCTAACCAACTATCTTCACCCGCGCAAAAGCGGGTCATTAGGGAGGTGAGAGCCGACATTGTTCTCGGCTTATCCTGGCCGAGCTGGCGGGCGAGCCACTCGTCCCGAATACTGTGCTTGAATGCGGCGATTGCTTCAGCGTCCGGACAGTCGATGATTTGGTTCTTCTTAGTCAAGAACCATTCCAGAATTGCCGGGCTGACTCCCCGGGCTATTGAACCACATGGCTCAGGTCGTCGGCGTCCGGCGGCCGAACATAGGTGCCTTGAAAGATAGCTGGGAATGCATCCTCGAGCTCTTCCCAGCTCCCGATGGAGTTTTCGGGTAGGCTGTTCAACCAATGCCTCGCTGGTCATTTGAGCTTCAATGGTAGATATTTAATGGCATAGAGGTCATCTCCTCGGGCCATATGAATGTGGGGAAGAAAATCTTCAATCCACACGGCAAGGTCATTTGTCCCATCGTATTGTTCTATATTCACGGGTTTAAACCCTTCGGGGAACTGATGCTGCATCACCTCATCTGTGAAACACATTGGGTGTGCGGCGCCCATGACCCGGGCTACGTCGTGTCGGAGATCGGTTGTCATCCGGGCACGGTGCTGCTCCCGAGCTCTATCGTTCTTGTCGCGCCAGGCTTGGTATCCATCCCGTCCAGCGGGTGTATAACCTCTGCATCCAGATCCATAGATGGATCTTGACTGTGTCCCTCTGGCATTCAGGTCGTGCCGCAAATCACGTGGGTCCTTTCGTTGAACCGGGTCTTTGCCCGCCCGGTGAGGGGGCGCGGGTGGGTGTTCAGCTTCCCCAGCCGTCCTATCCCGTCCTCGAGGGGGGCGGTCGGGCTGGCTTGTGTAAGTTCGTCTGGGGGGCATGGGCTCAAGGGCCTCGTCCTCGAATGAGGGTAGCAAACGCCGTCATGGATAGCTTTTGTGTTGATCCTGGCGCTGATTGTCGAAGCCCTCTTCGGCTGCCAAGACCATTGTCCACCTGTCATTAAGGGTGTCTTGTTCGGCCTTGAGCTGCTGCTGCTTCTTCTTCAAGCTTTGGGCGGTGGCTATAAGCAGCTGTCTGAATCTCTCCTGGTCCAGGGGGTCCTCTGGGATGACAAAATCCTCGGGTCCGAGGCTATTCTCCTCTTCGGACGGAGGGAGGTAGTTACTGTCCTCGGAATCCTCGGGGTCCTCAGGGTTACCCTGGTCCTCGTGCCCTTCAGGGGCGTCGTGGTTCTGTTCGGGGGTGTTGTTGCCGAGCTCCCCCATGTTATCCAGAGTGTCGTTATCTCCGTTGCCGTTCATGTCTGTGTTATTTTCCTTGCCCTTTCCTCGCCCTCTGGCTCGCCTTCGTCGCCGTTTGGGCGGTTCCTCGGTGGGGCCATCGCCATCCTTCATGGTCGTGTCGCCATTCTTCTTGGGGGTATTGACCATGTAAACGTCGTAGGTGGAGGTGGCGGTCCACTTTTCGGTGTTGGAGGTGGCAATGGACGGAGCCATATAAGGCGGGACATCGGTATCCTCGTCCATGTCGTCAGCCTCCTCAGAGGCATTGTCCAGCATGTCGGTTAAGTCTTCGACAGTGGCTACTAAGTGGGTGGTGGGTGGGACGCAAAATTCCCCGCGGTTGGCCTCAAGTCCGATCTGCTCGTGGGCTGAGGACGGGCCATCCGCGATATTCATCTTCTGGATCCGATCTAACATCTCGCTTAAAAGCAAGAGGTCCACCGGACCCATCTTGGGGATACTTCGGAGTCGAACTCCGGTGTGCCGGCGTCGGAAGTGTACTCGGTCAAGGGTGACCCTTGGTTTTCTGGCACCAGAGTCGGATCCGAACTCAAAGCCAAATCCGAACTGTGGACCGGCCCGGAGACGGGGCCGAGGAGAGAATCCGAGTTTAAGGCCTCAGGATTATTAGGCTGCTCAGGTAAAGCTGAGAACCTAGTAAGGACCAGATCGCCCCGAGAATCGGTGACGTACTCCAGGTTGCCGAACCTGATCTCCTGCTCAGGGGCGAAACTGTCGACCTGGTCAAGGTGACCGGTCGGATCGACGTGTAGCACAATGCTACCAAACGCAAAGAGTTGACCGAGGACGAAGATGTCCCCGCTGTGGATGCCATCGCTGATGACAAGGCGGGCCATTGATCCTTGGTGACCCAACGGCGAAACTCTCAATGAAAGCACCAATGTCGGCAAGGGTGGTCTGCCATTGGCGATCTGGGGATTCAGGACAGCAAGGTAATGGAGATAATCCATTAGTTGTTGGGTTAGATGCTCCTGGGCCATGACATACTGAATGAGATTGGCCAGAGCTGGATCTCTTTCTATACGTTCACAGCGGAATGTAGCTTCTACTCCAAAAGCTGCGCGGCTCGGAAAATAGTAGTATTTCCTTTCGCTGGCACAGGGTACCGCGAATCGAAGACAAGTAACTGCTTCATAAGCAGTAGCCTCAATGGCCATGCCTGAGGTTGGCATGGATCTCCCGATGAAGACAACATATGGAGGGCCTTGATCTAAATCTTCTTGTGGGATGTGCACAACTGCCCAGTATTTCGAGGAATCAAGGGTGATCCTCAATTTGAACAACTCATACTGGGGTGGGTGGCTAGTACCAAGATTACTCAAGGTTTGCATCTGGGGTTCTCAGGTAGGCTCCGGGGTGAGACATGGAGGGGTGGATGGGGAAAAGCAGTGCTCAAGGTTGATGGTTGCTGGTGTGGAGTGGGATATGGCCGCTTATAAAGTACCTGGGTTAGGAAACATGAGGCGGCGCCGGTACGACTTGTGTATCGGCTCTGTCATAGGGTTGTCCAAGTCAAATTCTCGGACCTCAATCCTTAAAAGGAATGTGACGTATTACTATGCATGTCGGTTAGGGGGGGTTCGGCAGTCACGTCTAGAATTTACTCTGCCACCACACGCCAACAATTTACGCTAGATCACGCATACTACTATTAAGACAATGGCACACAAGTAATTTACAAACTTACCACGCCATACAACTGCTACTATGAAAATACAAGGAAACCTGGCCACTAAGGTTCGACAACAATTCTGGTGGACTCAGTCCACCTCGTTGACATCTAGCCGGGCGGGTCTTGCAGGTGTCGAGGCTTCTCCATGAGCTTCAGTGTCGGAGCTGGCCAGGGTCGGATGGGGAGCTACAGGGCTGGGGTAGCAGTGGTGCCCCTCGCGGGGTGTCGTGGTCACAGTTCCGTTGGAGTAGGTCTCCAAGAGACGACGAAGTTCCCCTGGGGAGACGAAGGCATTGCCCGGATGGACAACAGGGATAGATTCCGAGGGCTCGATCAGTCTTCCGAACAGCACCATCGGGGTGTCGGTGGTGGGTGTAGCTGCTCTTCTTACCGGAGTCAGTAGAGCGAGCGTCCGACGGGTCGCAATCAGATCAAGGGTGACCTGATCGAATAGTGCCTCTTGCGCTCTCAGGTAGCGCACCAGATGCACTAGAGCAGGATCCGTCTCATGGTCTCCGTTGGCGACTCGGGTCGGGCTACCATAGCCTTCACGACTCGGGTAGTAGTAGAAAGGACGGATGTTAACCCTCGGCGACAAATGCCGGAGATTAACTACAGCCTCTCGGGCTGCAAGTTGGATGGCTTGGGGCTCGTTGGAGGTCATCCTTCCGGTGAACCGGTTGGCGCGTTCTGATGTGGTGTGCCTCCCGTAGATGTGCACCGTGGCCCAGAAGTGGTGGATGGCATCACTCGTGTGCTCCTGGTATACAACATATTCCGGGGGCTCTTCTGTGCCAAAAGCACGATGAGTAAGATTGGCGAGGATGACTACAAAGTCTCCAAGCTCGACTGCGGTGGTCTCGTTGCGAACGATGGGACAAGGCATCTTGGGGATTGGATATCGAACTGAGAGT
Organism: Elymus sibiricus; assembly: GCA_039707655.1. NCBI lineage: Eukaryota > Viridiplantae > Streptophyta > Magnoliopsida > Poales > Poaceae > Elymus > Elymus sibiricus. The sequence continues at coordinate 396,806,116 of CM077672.1, forward strand.
GAGGTTGTGATGTGCTGAGTTGGGGCAAGGCTTCCTTTATAGGTCAGTGGAGTCTTCCATCACATGCTTGTGGATGGGACAACTCAGGCGTCGGCCACAGGCACACGGCCAATGGACAGGCTGATAGGTTGGGCACCGACTGTCAAAAGATGTCGGCTGGCCACTGTGCAGTCTATCAGATGAGATGGGCTTGGCTACGGACAGGAAATGTTTTAGATGGTGTGGAAACCTAGGGATAGCGACCAGGCTAAGATAGGATTAGCCAATGGTCAGCCTGGCTCTGATACCAAGGCTGTCAGGGCCGGATTTCTGGGACACAATATCCCAGAAATTAACCCCTCGTGTCGTCACCAGCCCCAAGATCATTTGTTACTGGTGGACACGTCCTTGTTACAGATTACCACGCAGTTTACAAGAATTGGATACAAGACCCTAAAGGTCTAATGATACAACAATGATTTCTAACAGCGGATGGCGGAAGCGGGTAGCGGATCTCCATCTCTGGTGGGGGCTCCACTCCCACAGGATCAGCTGACCTGGATACCTCCTATCCCGCGTGGCTGCTATCTTCGATTCCTAGGTTGCGGGGTGTGCCTTCGTAGTGCTCTTCTCCTAATCGTGATCTGGCCAAGACAATAGCCACGGACAAGCCAGTGAGTACGTTTGAATGTACTCGCAAACATTATGGACAAAAGATATACTGAATGCAATAGAGTGCATATGATCATGATGGACTAATTTATATGCATATGCTGACTGAAATTAAAGCATGGCATGATAAATATCAATATGGTGTGGATGGCTAAATATATCATTTTAATAATAAACCAAGAAATATAATATGGGACATCGGGCGTTAGACCGCCCGAGGATTCCAAGAAAATAAAATGGAACATCGGGCGTTGGACCGCCCGAGGATTCCAAGAAAATAAAATGGAACATCGGGCGTTGGACCGCCCGAGGATTTCCAAGAAAAATGCCAAAAGGGTGTCTGAATGCGACGCCTCGAGAGGTCTTGAAAAGAAATGACAAACGGCTGTCTGAATGCGACGCCTCGAGAGGTCTTGAAAAGAAATGCCAAACGGGTGTCTGAATGCAACGCCTTGAGAGGTCTTGAAAAGAAATGCCAAACGTGTGTCTGAATGCGATGCCTCAAGAGGTCTTGAAAAGAAATGCCAAACGGGTGTCTGAATGCGACGCCTCGAGAGGTCTTGAAAAGAAATGAGTATCCAGGTGGCACAACCATCCCAAGAGATACTCAAAAAAAATAGAAATGAGTATCCAGGTGGCACAACCATCCCAAGAGATACTAAAAAAATAGAAATGGGTATCCAGGTGGCACAACCATCCCAAGAGATACTCAAAAAAATAGAAATGAGTATCCAGGTGGCACAATCATCCCAAGAGATACTCAAGGTTACACATAAGAGAAAAAGGTTAGTCCACAGTAATATCCAGGTTAACAATAATATTCATGATAGCATCCGTAGTGACAATAATTATTCATTAAAAGTGAATCACGATCAATTTAATTATTTCCTCTGAAGACCAACACTTGACCAACCCAGACTATAGACCTTAACCGCGGACACGGCTATTCAAATAGGTTTTAGAACTCTGCAGAGGGTGTACTCTTTACCCACAAGTCAAGGATTTCTTTAGCCAACACCGAGACACTGACTAATTCCAATTACGGCCTTTGGGTTGAAAACACACCTGACCAGCACACACCAGCTTAACCGTTCTGATGCCTGGAATCACCCAAGGTATCGTTCCAGAAAAACTCTAAGACGGGGAGACCACCATCTCGAATAGCATGGGATCACAATTTATAACGCGCGGAATACACGGGATGCCCCCCTCTCAGCCCAGCCGGATACACCCATGCCCCCTGACCAGGTGACATGCCTACCAGAGGCCTCTGGTATCTTCCACCATGGCCTCTCTGTACAGTGTTTGCAGGAAAGGCGTTAACAACTTACACAACCATACCCTACCTGTGGCAGGGACAAGTGGTAGCATGAATCAAGTATGGGGGTTACCAGAACAATACTCGATCTACGGTCGACTCAGGAGGTTTAAGTTTTCCTGCAGTGGTTAGCACGATATATTTCCTTGTTAGTACCCAACAGGGTCACCATCAGGCATGTCTCAACATGCCCTCACTGATCATTCTCGTCACCACGAGATTTCTGTTTCACGGTCACTTTTCTCTCGTGACTGATTCTTTCCTACAGGTTAGTTTCGGACCAACATAGACATCTGTGGCATCTGAGAACAACCACCCTTACTCATATTTCATATTTAAGTGAGGTTAACGAAATATCAATGGATCATGCATGCAAAAATAGCAATATGCAAGTTTCATTCAAAATTACCATAATCATGATTCTAATATTCTAGCTAGCAAACTACCAAACATTCACCATATCAAGTGTCCAAGATGCTTGCCTTGAGCTTGCAGAAGGATTGGGTGCACTCCAAAACTTTTGAAAATTTTCTTCCCTCCATTTTTCCTATTTTTAAAATATTGCAATTACCACATAATTTGAAAACAGTACAAAAAATTTGTTTGGAAATTTTTGAAATAAATACTTAAATAAACTAGATGAAAAATGAGGAATGACAGAAAAAGAATCAATTCATTTGGACTTATGGTTTAAAAGTTATAGGGAGTCAAAATTTTGGTCAACTTTGATTTTTTTTAATGAAAATATAAAAGAAACGTTTCGGCGGCGAATACGTTTTCAAAGGAGGAAGACGTATTCTGTGGAATACGCCTTCACTTAACCGGCTCGAGCGTGACCTCCAGTCACTGACGGTGGGTCCCGCGGGCCCACCTGTCATGTTTGACTGGTTGTCTCGTCCTTCTCCCTCGCGACAGAACAGAGGAGGCCGCGCCGGTGGCCGTGGACGGCGAACGGCGGCGCTCCTCGGGCAACAGAGCTCACCAACATGCTCGAGAGGTCCGGGCGGCTCCTCCGGTGTGCGGCCTGGCCGGTGGACGGCACGGGGTCGCCGAAGAGCTCGAGGTTGAGCAGAGTTTCAAGCATGGTGGAAGGGAGCTTCGGGTGGAAGAGGGCTTTCTCCCATGGGCCGTCTCCGGTGAAATTAATGATGGGTAAGGATCCGTGGGTGCCCCAGGAGGCTATTGATGAAAAAAATGGGGAGGGGGAGGCACTAGAGAGGTGGGAATCATCGAGGAGTTCGCGGCGGGCGCCTCGACTGGAGGTGGGGAAGACGACCACTCCCGGCCGTGTGGCTGCCTCGGATGGCCTACAGAGGTGGAAGGGAAGTACTAACGATGATAGGGAGCTCGAGGGGGATTTTACAGCGCGAGCGAGGCGGTTTCGTGGCTTCCAGAGGAGGGCTCGGCTGCGGGCGGCCATTACTGAGGTAGATGAGGCCGGTGAGGTCGGTGGCAGTGGTCGGCGGGGTCGGTGGAGCTTCAGATGAGCTCAGGTAGGTAGAGATTAAGACGGTAGCGCGCTGGCTAGCTCGAAGACACGCCACGCATCTTGGACTGTGCGTGACAGAGATGTGCGGCGTTCGGTGGCAGCGATGGGCTCCGTCAGAGGCCAAGGGAGATGCAGGGGAGGTGCGGGCGACCAGCGGGTGAGGTGGAGCGAGCCGGGGGAGGTAGCGGCTGCAGTGCAGGTGACGTGCGGGGCTGCAGTGCTCTGGCCTGCAGTTGGCGCGCTCCGGGTATGCACCAGAGGTGCTCGAGGAAATGCCACGTCGATCTAGATGAGTTTTCTGAGGCTGAAATTTGGTAGGGTGGTGGTTCATGGTATGGTGAAGATTATGGACATGCTGCTTTGGCCAAATAAGCAAGTGTCACATGGTGATTTGGGAAGTTGAAAATTTTGATCATACACTCAAAGTGTTCGACAGAATGATAGGGTTAGCTAGAAAATTTTGCTAGGCTAGGGAATTGGCAAGTTGAGGTCTCTTTGGATGGTAAAGATGATGGTGGAGTTGGTTTGCGAAAAGAGAAAACTTGCTAATGCCAATTTGAGTGAAATTCAGTTCTGGACCCAAACTTGGTGGAGTTATTTGGTGGACTTCCAAGATGCATATGGAGCTGAACTTCTGGACTTAAGGGTTTGGTTGGAAGAACTATAATATGGCAAAGTTTCAGAATTTTTGGAGCAAGGAAAATTGGGGTTGCAGTTATAACTCAAAAATGGGACAGAGTTGGAAAGAGGAGGTTTTGCTCAAAATTAACAAAAAAACATGTTGGGTTTTTGCACCAAAGTGATCTATAGGCATCACATGACCCCTCATAATTTTGGTGGAATTTTAAGAGAATTATTTGAAACAGTTGTAGTGCAACAAAAGCATTTCAAAGATTGAAAATGCTATTGAAAGAATTATTTTGGGCAAGTTTTCTTATGAAAGTATTTACAACTATTATTTAAAATATAAATAAAATTATTTAAGAAAACTACCGAAGCCCACAATATTTTTTTAAAAATTTTCTATATGGAGGGAAGAATTTTAGAAAACCAATAACAGAGAAGATTCTGAAACAATAAATAACCTCATATAATTCAAAATTTTATTTCTGGCCAAATTTTACTTAATAAAAATATGGTTAATTTTTTGGGGTGTTACAAAAGGAAGGAAAGTCAAGAGCCGCCTTTTCTTTGTTTGTCATTGGTGATTCAGCCTTGGCAGGAATCTTTGTCATGACAGTGGAGGTAGCTGGCGGAAGATTCTGATTCTCGCCTGTCACCATTACTTCATCCTGAGCCGGGGCAACAGGCTACTCTTCATTCCTATCTCCCTTCTCCTGATTGCCAAGAGGAGAGGTGGGAGCCGGACTCATTGTAGTATCTTGGTGCGGCGGGTCATCTTGAATGGGCGGGTCATCCGGAATCTCCGAGTTTTCTGTTGCGATTTCCTGGGAGAGGTCCTTTTGAACAACAGGGTCAGATGAGCCGGCGGCCATTTTCTTTTTGATGGCTTTTGCGCTGTACAAGTACAAAGTGATTCAGTTAATGGATAAAGGCAGAAGTTTTAAAGTGTGATAAACAAAGTCAGATTTTGTACCCAGGGTTGATGTTGAAAGTCGGCGCTTGAGTAGCGCTAGATTCATCCAAAGAAGGGGATGTTAGATAAGCCGAGTCGTTCAAGGGCAATGGCTCCTTGAAGCGGCCGGCTTGAGGAAGGGAGGAAGAAGGACTACGAGGGACTTCAGAATGAGCCCTTCGAGCAGGCGGCTCATCTGGTAACCCGCCGCTAAGTTCTCCTTCACTGCTCCTGGTCTTCCTTTTAGAGGTTCCTGTATGTTGCACTTTCTTCAAAAGAAATTGTGGGTCTAAGTGAGCATCTCGGTGTGAAAATGGAACTTTTCGGATTGCAACCCGAAATTTCTTTCGGACGGGTATTGGTGAGTTGGAATTTGAAGAGATCAATGTTACCTCTGGCTCGCTGGCATGGCTTGTTTCGACCTGTTCCTGTGAGGAGGTGGCGTCAGCAAGCTGTTTATACGGACGACCAAGGGAGTCGAGTTCTACCTCTTGGTCTTCATCATCTTCTGGGTCTTCCTCGTTGTCCTCTCGAGGAGGAGTGGGGTTTGAGGTTCCACTTTCCACCAGTCAGTATCCTCCTATGTAGCAACAGGCTAATGAGTTTCGATGAAGGCAAAACTGTACAAGTAAGATAAAGGAGAACAGTAAGGGCGGCTTACCGCAGGTGCCGGGTTGCCCATGTAAAAAGGAGCAAGCCCCACGAGCTTGATGGAGTCCTTTGTTTCGCCAAGAAGCTTCTTAGCGAACTTGATGACATCCTTCTGTTCGAGATTAACCCGGCTAAATCGCAGCGGGTCTTCAGGCTCACCAGAGTAGGTGTGCATGAGCCGGGTTCTCAGGCCGAGGGGTTGGATGCGCCAGCTCACCCAAGTCCGGGTCAACACCAGTGAGGCCATGGGCAGTCAGAGCGTTGATCTTCGAATACAAGGGTTCTAGAGCTTCTCTTTCTTCCTTGGAGGCAAATCCTGGGAAGACAATGGAGGCATCAAGCCAGTCTGCCCTATAACCCGAGAGTGGGTGTTGTTGCTCTGGGGAGGTATCTTTGCAATAGAACCAAGTCCTATACCATCTCTTGGGGTGGCTTGCCGGCTTGGCTTCCGGGAAGGCAGAGTTCTTCCTCCTTTGGATAGTGACCCCACCAAGTTCTAAGCTAGGTCCGCCTCTATGTTCAGTCTGGTGATTCAGGTAGAAGAATTCTTGAAATAAACTGATAGACGGCTCTATCTATAGATAGACTTCACAGAAAACTTGAAATTGGCACAAGTTATGAATGGAGTTGGGGCCCAAGTCTTGTGGTCTCATAGCAAAAGTGTGCAGTATATCCCGGAAAAACTTGGAACCCGGGGGACGAAAGCCTCTATCCAAATGATCGGCAAATAAAGTGATCTCATTTTGACCCGGCTGTGGGTGGATTTCTTCTTCAGGGGCACGCCACTCGATTTCTTCCTTGGGTGGAAGTAACCCGGATTCTACTAAAGCCTATAGTCTGACCTCTGACATGTTGGACTTTTCCTAGTTGACAATCTTAACTTTCGGAGCCATGGTTTCAGCAGCAGAAGAAATAGGGAAATGATATAAGGCGACAGAATATAGAAGTTTGCCGGGTCATTGAACAAACAGAAAGATGAGCCGGAAAATTCCCGGGTTATAATTTCCAAGTTAAGTAAGTTGGTGAATCTTGAAGGTCGTGAATTTTCACAAGTATTGCAGCGGCCTGGACTGTAAGTCGGCAAACAATTTTCAAACATGTCGTAAAATTATACGGATCTAAGAAATGGATTTAAATGAAAAATTGAAACCTAGGTTTGTTCTTCACGAATATGGAGAAGCAGCAATGGGAATCAGTGAAGCAATGTGGCAGAACTACTGACATGAAGGTGTTGCGGAGTTATCTTACGGGCTAGCGAATGAAGAATCAAGAGCGTTTTAGATCTACAACGGCCGTGGTGAAGAACTGCGAAGAACAGGGAGGAGCTAGCGACAATGGCGAAGGAAGGAACTTATAGATCTGGAGGTCAAACTTGAGGTCCACGAAGTGCTGTGGATGCGGCCGTGCGATGTTGGATGGCTCCGGCGACAATGAGGAGGTACGACTGGTGCTGACTCCGGCGGCGACGAGCTCGAGACGGTGCGGCGGCGTCGGGAGCAGAGGAGAAGACGAGGAGTGAGAGTGGTAAAGGAAAGTAATGGAGGGGTGCTGGCCTATTTATAGGCGTGGTAGAACCTGGAACGACGGGTGCGGAGCCCCAGGCGGCGCAGTAAATTTCGGCCATGGGCTCCTCGATTTTCGTGCCTGACAAGACAGTGCAAACCACTCAAAGATTCGCCATGATGTCACCCCGGATTTTGCGGAAGTGGATTCTGACGTCATGAAGAAAGGCTGTGAATACAGACCAAGTCTATGGAGGGTGATGACCCGGCAAAATGGTTAAGCCGGCCAGTATGACTGTAGCTGAAGGATGTTGAAAAACCGGCTAAGAGGCAGATTCAAGGATTCTTTGCAAATTATCATACTTATTTATTTGTTTTCAGGATGGAGTTTAACATGGATAAATCCAAGTCAAACTGAGGGCTAATGTTGGGGATATTTCCCGAAGTTGGAGACCCGGCAGGAGGATAACCCGGCAATGGAGCTATAAGGCTCAGTGGGTTATTTCGCTGCTGGGCCTTGAAGAGTCCCAGTGGGCCGGCTTGACAGAGGCCCGGTGGGAAGAGGCAGCTCAGTACGTGGGCCGGCTTAACGAGAAAGAGAAGATAAGAAAGTTTACCTTGAAGAAAAAGTTAGTTAAAGTAAGAGTAGGATACGGGTTAAGATTACAACCCAGACTCTCATGTACGCCTAGGGATCGACCTGTTATATAAAGGGGAGCACCTAAGGCAGAAATACTAAGTTGCAATCTCTCGAGAGCTAGGTTAGCAAATCCGCACCCCTGTAATTGAGATCCAAAGCAATACAATCAAGCAGGACGTAGGCTTTTACCTCCATCGTGAGGGGCCGAATTTGGGTAATCCCGTGCCTTCCCGTTCCCGATCAACCCCGTTAAGCTTCCACCTTTGTGTGATGGTTCCATCACTAAGTCCTTTCACAAGGGCATCTGCCGTGCTAAAACCACGACAACCGGTACCTTCACCGCATATTAATACTCACGGTCCTCCTCCTAAGCTTGACTTGAATAACTTTCATGATTGGGTTTTTCATATTAAGTCTCATTTGATTCAGAGCTCAACACATCTTTGGAGAGTCATTGAGCAAGGCTTCTACCCGCATGATCCAAACAACATGACACCAAGAGAAGAAGTGGACAATCAACTCAACCATTCCGCATTGTTCATTCTTCAAGCCGCAATGCTGCCAGAAGAACTCTCTCATTTGCGGCTGTTCACCCATGCCAAGGATACTTGGTAGCACATCATCTCTTTGTAAAAGGGAAGCTCGAGCATTCAAAGGTCCAACTTTGAGGTCATTCTCGGTGACAAAACCGGCAGACCTCGGGGTAAGGGGTCCCGAGCTGTGGATCTCGGATCGGTGGTAACAAAGACAAGGGAGACGATGTTTACCCAGGTTCAGGCCCTCTTGATGGAGGTAAAACCCTACGTCCTTCTTTTGTTTATATTGATGGAGTTGTATCGAATACAGGGTTGATCTACCTCGAGATCGTAATGTGTGTCTAACTCTAGGGCTAGGTGAAGGATATTGCGTTGATGTCCCCCCACGAGCTAAACCCTATGGCTTATATACACGCCAGGGAGGGTATCTAGGGTTACAAAGTCGGTATCTAGGAGTAAGGCGGCAGGAGAGATCTTGGAGTACACGTCAAGACTTCGGTGTAGGCAGTCTCGATCACGCCTCCTGTGCACGGCCTCTGGAGTCCACCTTGATCACGCATGAGGGCCCATCGGCCCAACCGAAGAGACGGGCTGGCTAGGTTAGCACCCCCCAATCCAGGACACTGTCAGTAGCCCCTGAACTACTCTTCGATGCCGAAGTCGACGCCCTTCAATTTTGGAGTCTTGGCTCGACAAACGAGTTCCCGTGGTCTTATTCTTCGGCCCGACTCTAAAGTTCTCGGCCAACCTTTGAGATTCTATTGGGGCCTAGTTTCAGACTTTGAAAGTCGTGTCCTCTAGGGAACCGGGCCACTTTCTGGAAAAATGTCGAAGCGTCAGCCCCTTCCGTCTTATTTAATAGACACACGGCCCTAGCTATAGCGGCAATACGCATCACGACCGCAACCGCAGCAAAAAATAACCTCCCCTCTCAAGCCCAAGCTCAAGAGCCCGAATAATGGCGGGTGATGAAGGATCGTCAAGGCGCCCTCACGGCACTGATAGACGGGACTGGGGGAGTTGCTCCGTCGCGCGCCTTCAATTAGAGCGCCTGGCAACGCAAGGTTACCTGCCGGATGCAGATCTGGCCTCCACCCGTCCTGGACTAACGTCCATCGACGGTCAAGCCTACGTCGAGAATTACCCTTCACCACGAGGAGATGAGTGGGTATGCTTCGTGCCTTTCCTCCTCCGTGGCCTAGGGTTTCCAATCCACCCCTTCCTCCGCGGCTTGCTAGAGTTTTACGGGCTGCAGCTACATCATCTTTCCCCAAATTCGATATTACACATCGCGGGGTTCGTCGCGCTCTGCGAGCTACACCTCGGCTGTCAGGCGCACTTCGGATTATGACGGAAGTATTTTTGTATCGTGCCCCGCTCCTCGGTTGACAACCTATTCTAAGTTGGAGGACCCGAAGTCTGCCGAATCGACAAGACCGGCTACCCAGCGGGAACACCTCGAGAAGATGCCGATTACTGGCATGCCGAGTGGTTCTACATTAATGACGTCCCGCTATATGAGCCAGCCCGGCCAGGACTCCCATCCTTCTCATCGGATCCACCGAGGAAACGTTACAGTTGGAGGCCGCAGAGCTCGGGGCAAGAGGAAGACGAAGCCGTGACCAGCCTAGCGCCCAAGGTGAAGCTACTTTCAAGCGCTGGCCTCACCGTCATTGATGTGATGGCAACGGCCGCAGACCGGAGAGTCCAGCCCCTTCGACAGCGCTAGCACTTATTGTGCGAGTATAATGGGTCCAACGACGCCTCCCGGTCCACCAACGGAGCTTTTGTGGACCAGATGACCCTTGGAGCTCTGCTAGCCAGCATATACCAAGGGTCCGCGGAAGAATTCGCCAAGCGCCAGTTCCGAGACGGGCTGTCGTACAACAATCCCGCTGACATAGTAAGTTTTCCTTCCGAGCTCTCCTGCTAACCTCGGGATTTTTAACATTTAATCCATTACACATCGGCCCTTGAACAGAGGTGGAGGCATTGGCTTGAGGGTGTGAGCAGTCCGACTCCTGAGCCAGAGCTGCACTGTTGCGCGGAAGACCCTCTTTACAACGAGGATGGAGACCTGGGCCTTATTTACGAAGGGAGGAAGTTTTTCCTGGAGAGCCTTGACGGCTCAAAGGTAGCTGTCATCCCTAACACGCCGGGGACGAGGCCAGCCTCATCGGTAACACTCCCTTCCTCTAAATGAAAGAGTGCCCCTCGTCCTCCAGCCCCCAGCCATCTGACTTCTCCTCCAAAGGGACGGCGCTCCCAACGCCTATGCAGAGAAACGGCTTCACCGGGAAGGTCTCCGCCAGAAGTACAAGAAGTTCAAGCCGAGGTCACGGGGGCAGGCGAAAGTTCCCCTTCGATCACCAGGTAATACTTTGATCTGTGCAGCTACAAAGACACTTCGGATTTTAACCTTCCCGATCATTTGCAGACAGCCTTTATCCACCACAACAAATGTGGGGGTTGAAGGAGCCACGGCCCCGCCCAACGAAACAGATGCCCGAAATCCCGCGGGAGTTGACCCCGGAGCCACTCAGCTCGAGGACTTGGCGACATCGGCCACTCCATCCGAGATTCAATGTGCCGCGAATTATCGTTGGCGAAAAGCTTCTCTGAACAATCCGGCTTTCTCGGAGAGGGAGTTCAGTGCTCTCAGCGCGGTGCATGCATACCTCGGGGCAACCCGAGGTGCCTTTGATGAATCGCTGGACGTCTTGTCACGGGGGCTGCGGGTAGGTTTTTTTTTGTTGCGTATGTGTTTAAAGACAAATATGACTACCAAGTATGGTAGTAGCCCCTAAGGCTTGGTACGAGCCCCTGGGATCGAATCAAGACTTGAATACTAACCAGCAACCACTGCCATGAACAGGAGGCTCGCTTGAAGAACGAGCAATTGACCTCGGCGTTAGCCCAAACAAAGGTGCAGCTTGACGCGGCCTTGTCTGAGGTTGAACAGGTGAAGAAATTCACCAGAGAGGCACGCGGTAAGTGCTTTGAGCTTGAATTGGTTAATGCCAATGAAAATAGAGTTGACGCCAGAATCCCTTGTAGCAGCGGAAGCCCTAGGCCATCTTGAAAGAGACCTGAAGCAGGCCCGCGAGGATCTGGCATATGCAGAAGCACAACGTCAGTGTCAGGACCCTGATCCTAAGTCACACCGGTCTAGCATGTAACATATCATATCACTTTGCAGCCTCACGCACGGTAACCCACGGCTGCCGCCTTTACCTGGGCCGGGACCGTTTGCATCCTTTGGCTCACGTATATGATTGTGTCGCTAGCATCCATGTGACAGAGAACCCGGGCCGACATGACTAGTCGTAAACCAAGGTGGCACAAACTTACAGGGACAGGCATACATGACCCAACAATGCACGTGTAGGTCAGCAGCGAGTGTAACCGAGTTGTAGCAAGCTACAAGGACTGCAGTGAAACACCGCGTGACATTTCCCCGTAGGGACAGACACAGGAGCAAAGAAGGACACATGCCGGTCAATCCATGTGTTCCGGATGGAAGTACTAGGAGGCATTTCCCCATAAGGAAGGCTACCAAGAATAAACAACTAGATGTCGGATCCCACACATACCAAAGCATTTCAATAACATACACAGAATATGCCCGATATGTGTAGATACAACATGGCATCACAACATAACTCTACGACTTAAAGTATTTATTTAAAAGGGCTCCGAGGAGCCTTACATAGCATGATATTACAAACATGGGTCTCATGACCCAACATTCAAGTCATACAAGCAATAAGCGGAAGCATAAACCTGTCTGAGTACAGACAGCTGAAAAGAAAGTAGGCTAGAAAGCATGTCTATCTACAAGACCCTCCAAAGGAACCAGACCTCTGTCTGGGATTCCCAAGCTAATCGGTCAACATCGAACCCATCGCAGGAATCTAAAGTGAGACTGAAGTCTCCTCTGCAAAAACATAAATTAAGCAAACGTGAGTACAATTGTACTCAGCAAGACTTACATCAGAACTAACTACATATGCATCAGTATCAACAATGGTGTTGTGGAGTTTAACTGCAGCAAGCCAGCTTTGACTCAGTGGCTATCCTGTACTACGACTACCAGTATTTTCCTTGAGGTGAGAAAGCGCACACGAGTCCACATATTCACCATAACAATACACCACTATGGATCCGCTCCCGTCTCCCTACGAGAAGGCCATCCATAGCACTCACACTTATCTTGCGCATTTTAGGGTATCCATTTCAACTTGTCTATGGACAATGTAAGCTTCCAAGTAGTCCATATCCGCGGACGCGGCTATTCGAATAGATCATGTTACCCAGCAGGGGTGTACTTCTTCACACACGCTTTCCCCACTTACCGTCATGTACACGTCATGTATCTCGGCAACCTTCAAGCGGAAGCCTGGCGAGGGTGTCGGCCATGACCTGACTAACCACACAAGTCTCTAGTCCAGGTTTATCGCCTATTTGAGTTCCATCCGCAAGGAAGTCAGGTCGAGGTTTCCACTACGGCTCCAAACGATGAGTGCAGGGTTCTCAAGAGCACCATTCGGGTGACACCTGGTACACCGTGCCTCGTGTCTCTACCGCATCATAGCCCACCCCTAGGGTCAGCGCTACGCACGGCCCCCAACACATATCCTACAAACACTAGAAACTAGTTGCAACTCCTGACAGAGATCAAGGCGGTTAATAAGTCGAGAGAGCTTGGAGCGCCCGGAGCCCAATGTGTGGTAGTAACTGTCTTGGATCACAAACATAGAACTCGGTTCCTGAGGACGGTCCCAATGAGACAACCCACCATGTACTCCTACATGGCCTCTCATCGCTACCTTTACCAAATCGTGTTCACACACTTAGCTCTCACACAGTAGGACACGTTCACCACCATTCCAACCCATCCCGGATGAATCAGACCTGACACAACTCTAAGCATACCAGGCATAACAAGCAGGCATGAATGAGTAGGCACATCATGGCTCAAACAACTCCTACTCATGCTAGTGGGTTTCAACTATTTACTGTGGCAAAGACAGGTCATGCAGAGGAATGGGTTCAACTACCGCAACAAGTAACAGTTGAAACGTTGTTGTCCTAATGCAGTAAAAGAGAGCAAGAGCGAGAGAGTGGGATTGTATCGGAATGCTCAATGGGGTTTGCTTCCCTGGCACTTCTGAAGATAGTATAGCTATTAGTTCTTCATCGGTGTTAACGATCACAACGTCGGAACCATCTTCTACCGAGAGGGAACAACACCGGCAAACAGGAAAGGAATACAATCAATGCAATGCAACAATATGATGCATGATCATGACATGGCAATATGCTGTGGATTGTGCTAATGCAACTAGCAACAATTTAAATGAAGTTGGTTTGAACACAAGATTCAAATTCAAACTCCATATAAGACATTTCAAATGCCATTTATTCAGACGGTCAAGTACAGCAACTTTAAGTTGTTCAAACATGCATGAAAATGCCATAAACAGATTCTTCATATTTTTCTGATAACTTTTCATATATAAATTATTTCACACTGAGCTACGGTTGATTTTCTATGATTTTTTGAAGTTTAGGACATTTTCTGAAATAAATAAATCATTTAAGATTTATTTAGATTCCAGAAAAACATTACTGCATCATCATGAGGTCAGCATGACGTCAGCAAGTCAAAGGCGCTAGCCCAGGTCAAACCTGGCGCTTGGACCCACATGTCCTTGGCTCAGCTAATTATCAGGGTTAAATTAAACTAACTAATCTAATTATCAGCCACTAGGGCCAACTGTCAGTGACACTAGGGTTAATTAAGCACGCAATTAGTTCTAAACTAATTCGCCACATTAGCATCGCCGGAGATAGACACCGGCGGCCATGTCCCGCGGCGGAGACATGCCGGAAACGCGCTGCGGGGCATCATTTTGCGCCTGGCTTGCGGCTACGGCGAGCTGGCGGTGCGGCGCATCAAGCAGGGCAGAAGCCGGAGGCTGGGATGGCTCGCGACGGCGGCAATAACGGAGGCGGCGGCCGGAGCTCGGGCTAGCAGCACGGCGGCTACAGCGCGGGAACGAGCAAGGGAAAAGGAGTGAAACGGCTAGTGGCTCACGGCGGTTCTGTTGGTGCAGAATAAGAGCTCGGGGAGGTCCTGGCGGCGCCGGAATCCCGGCGGCGATCTCCGGTGCCCGTGGAGGAAAACGAGGACGACGGCAGCTCCACAGGGCGTCCGGGCTCGTGGGACTCGGCGTAGAGGTGTGCGGCAGTGAGACGGAGCTCGTGGGCTAGCTGGCTTGGCGTGGGGAGGTCAGTGGACATAGCGGTGAGGAGCGGCGGCGAGGACCTCGTTCGGCTGGGCAAGAGAGAGAGGCTAGGGGGAAAAGAGAGAGCTGCGAGGGGGTGAGATCGATCCAGACGTCGCCTGCGTCCTCATCCCGCTCGGTGGAGCCCTCCAGGAAGCAGGTGGCGTGCGCGTGCATGCGCATGACGAGCACGCGCCCCTGTCCTTCTGTCGCAAGGAAGGGGATGACTGGCACTGTGGCCAGATGGGCCGCATAGTGCTGGGCTGGCTGGTGAGTGCTTCTCTCTGCCTTTTCCTTTTTCTTTCTGTTTTTCTATTTTTGCTATTCTGTTTTGATTTAGTAAAAATACCAAACCATTTTGATAAATCCTGTAAATAATTGTGAGCACTAACTGTAATATTTCAGAGGCCCTCAACCAATTCCAGAATTATTGGAGCCATAATTTATTTTATAGCATTTAATAGCCCCAATTCAATTAGGTGTTGTGTTAATTCAAAGACCAAAAATGTCCTCGAAAAATATGCATCATTTATTGTTAGGGTTTTCACCTTTTTCCCTAAATCATGAACATTTTTGAAGGGCGTTTTGGGTTCATTGAAAATATTTTATTTTGATCCTAGTTGACATTCATTTGGTGCTAGGGTTTGAACATCCCCCATTTCAAATTCATTTGAATTTTAACATGATGCATGGATGCTGATGCAACTAGTTACAAACAAATTCTAGGGCTGTGACAACTCACCCCCACTAAACAAGAATCTCGTCCCGAGATTCAAGCGTAGGGTAAGAGGAACAGGGGACACTAAGTATCACAATCTTCATGATCCAACTGGCCTTCTCGAAAATGTTGATTCCTTGCATCATGTTGATCTTGACACCTTTGCCTTCGAGAGCTTCACCCAACACGATGACGACATGAGCAACTCTACAGGAATCGATCTTCTCGAAGATCGAGCAACTCAAGATCAACTCATGGAGTGAGACATAAGAACGTCTCTTGAGCTGAGACACAAAACACACATCAGGAAAGAGGGAATGAAGCAGATGGCAGAGGTTCAATTTGGTAGGCAGCAATTCCACGCTTGAATAAGATGGTGCATGGTTTCAAAGTAGCAAGGAAACGATTGCCATGATTCCATAACGGGGCACCTTAGGGAAGGCGACTCATAGAATTATTCCCTTAAGTGGCAAAAAGAATTACTTTTGATATATAGATCATTGAAACTCTCTATACCAGCCTAAGGCAATTCACAAACGATCGTTTGAAGGAGTTCGAAAGAATGGCATACTCAGACTAGAATGGATGATGCGGGCTACCTTGTTGAAGACAACACAATGGATGATATTTGCTTATCATTGGAAATGGATGGGACCCATGGTAAGCCCACTTTTAAAGATGATCCTGAACAGCAGTTACTGAGAAGGGCAGCCCAAGGGAAAATGGCACAATGGCGGGTGCAAGCTGGGAACAAAAATGCAAATGCTGGGAACGATTCTAGTAACTGGGGAGAAGGCTCAACAGTAGGGAATGATTCCACTGTTTGAATGGCTATAGAATAATCGGAAAAAAATTGAGGGCACATTCTAATTAATGCTGACGATAAAACTTAGTGCCTGAGCGTGCTCTCAAGAACTTGAGCATTTCCATATTCATTAGGGTTTTACCAGCAACTATGCCAAGGATTCTGGTAACACCTCATACTACCGAGATGAATAATGGTGGAGGATGCAGATGCAAAGGAAGACAACCACTTTCTCAGATTTCACCCTAGCGAAGCCAAGGGAACAAATTATGGTTGATCGACCGAGAGACATTTTGCACTCCGCTTCTAATGTTCTCCTTGATGTACCTGCGTAACATTTAGAACATCAAGTAAAGGTCGGACTTCGGAAACACAAAGCATCTACAAGGAACAGCTTCTAGAATAGGTCACATGAAATCCTCATAGAGAGGATGGTCAATTTGCTCAATCAAGATACTACAAGAATAGATCTTTCGGCTAGGTGTGTCGGCCAAAACATCAACCTTGTCGGAACCTACATCTTAGATCTTGGAAAAGTTCCAACCATCATATCTGCCTGGGATTCAGATCTGGTTGGTAACGGGATATTCCAGGCTCAACATGTCTGAAAAAGTAAGTTTGCAACACAAATCGACGAGATGACATTGCGAGATTCTCAGAAATGAACTACGGAAGGAAGCTCCAAAACATGAGATGGTTTGCAAGATACATGTGAACAGAATGTCCAGGACATTCGTGGCCACATAGAAATCTTACAACAAAATACTACCGAGTTCTGGTTGGGAACCATCATCAAAGATATCGAAGTCCTTGCATAAGTCTAGCTCTTAAGAGGAACTTCTTCTCCTTGAACAAGTCAATCAGTGGCTTGGTGTGCTAGGAAACACATATAGAATGGAGGCGGCCAGCCTATCAAACCATAGAGTATTTCGCACTTGCGTGACTAACTTGGGACGATTCCAAAGGAAGCAAACAAGCTTTCTTGAATCCACAGTGGCAACTTGCACCAAATGCACGTGAATTAGAGGAAGTCACTTCTCTCATCCAAACATATACCTCATGAACCAGGAGGTAACGCTTACAAAAGTTTCCAACACTAGCTGGATCGTTCAACATAAATCATGGAGAGGATAAAGATGTTGCCGATGGGCTCAACAACAATTCATGGATGGGATTCCACAATTATGTGAACAAGGTGATAGTATTGGTCAAACCCAAAAAAATGTGATGGTGCATACTCGTGGAACAATCACGAGTAAAACAACATTATGAAAATCGTTGGTTCTGATTTGATTTGATGATAGCCCATACTCAAATCAAGATTGGATAAGACGATAGGTCCATCAACTGATCACGAGGATCAATCGATGAAAATACCATCTGTCGGTACCAAAACCGGCAGATCTTGGGTTGGGGGTCCGAACTATGTGTCAAGGAGTCGATGGTAACAGAGAGCGTAGAGACAGCGATTTACCCAGGTTCGGGCCCTCTCGAAGAGGTAAAACCCTACGTCCTGCTTGATTGTATTGATGTGATTGTATGAAGGTTACAGAGTTGATCTACCTCGAGATCAGATGGGCTAAACCCTAGATTATGAGTCCCTCCCCTACGGACTGAACCTCCTGGTTTATATAGACACCAGGGGGGCCTTAGGGTTACATATGGTCGGTTACCCTCAGGGATAACATGCCGCTTACGCCATCTATTCCTTGGAGGAGACGCCAAGACTTCAGAGATTTCCTTCTTTCATACGGGGTCATCCCCAATCCAGCCTTCCATCGACGTGTAGAGAGCAGCCCACCAGTCCGGCCCATGAGAGATAGGCCGGCAGCCCGAGTACCCCCTAGTCCGGGACACCCTCAGTAGCCCCCGAACTAGCCTTCAATGCCGAGGTCTACGGTCTTCGGCAGCTTCATGCTTCAGAAGTCTTCGGCTTGGATGGCGAGTTCCTCCCGTTACCTATATTTGGATTAACAATAATTCGGCCACCCATAAGTCAGTTACCGAGGTATCTTCAGAGATAGAATTAAATGACGACCCTCGATTTTTGTGCGCCCACGGAATGCGAGTGGCCCGATGGGTTCTTACAAAAATGTCCCTTTAATAGGCCAAGGGCATGGAGGTTAACGCACCCCACCCCCTGCCATTCTTCTCCACATCCTCGCAAAGCCAAAGTCAACAAACAATGGCAAGCACCCCAGGCTCTTCCTCGCGCCCTCATGGCCCCTGTCAAGGTGATTGGGCGGGATGCTCCGTATCTTGTATGCGACTACGTAGGCTTGAGGCGCAGGGGTATCTACCCGCCTCAGATCTCACATCCACCCGCCCCGGATTAACTTCCGCAGACGGAAAGGCCCTTGCGGAGAATTTCCCTTCCCCTCACGGGGAGGAGAGAGTTTGCTTCGTGCCCTTCGTGCTGCGAGGCCTGGGTTTTCCCATTCATCCCTTCTTGAGGGGTTTACTAGAGTTCTACGGGATTCAGCGACACCACCTTACCCCCGGATCGATCCTCCATATTTCGGGCTTCGTCGCTTTATGCGAGATGTTCCTGGGCTGCGAGGCGCACTTTGAGTTGTGGAGGAAATTCTTCTGCCTAGTCCCCCGCACCCGGGAAGGGGTCATCTACGAGGTCGGCGGAGCCGAAGTATGGCGCATTGCCGGGACCGGATACCCCGTTGGGACTCCGAAGAAGGATGCCGAAGAGTGGACTTCGGAATGGTTTTATATCGAAGACGTCCCTTTATTCGATCCAGTTCCAAGGGGTCTACCGGAATTTTCATTGGCTTCTCCAACGAAGCGGTTCAACTGGCGCCCGAAGAGTCCTTCTCAAGAGGAAAGTGCCGAAGTAGCTCGTCTGGCTTCTCAAGTGAGGTGGTTAGCTCATAACGGACTAACCATCGTTGATGTGATGGCAATAGCCATTGCTCGATGTGTCCAGCCTCTCCAACAGAGAATTCATCCGCTATGGAACTATAATGGGGAGGA
Source organism: Elymus sibiricus (assembly GCA_039707655.1). Lineage (NCBI taxonomy): Eukaryota > Viridiplantae > Streptophyta > Magnoliopsida > Poales > Poaceae > Elymus > Elymus sibiricus. Next base: position 396,825,277 of record CM077672.1, read on the forward strand.
CGATGCTGCCCGGTACACCAAGAAGGGGCCTGCCAACCAGGCGACGATAGCCGCCATACTAGCCGATTTGTTCAAGGGGGAAGAGCAAGAGTTCGCTCGACTACAGCTCAAGAAAGGCTTCTCGATGTATGAGCCCATTGAAATGGTGAGTTCGACCACTCTTTATAGTTCGGATATTACCCTAGATTTTTCATAATCGAATATTCATCTTGTCCGAACAGAGTTGGAGGCGATGGATCGAAACGGTGAGTTGCCCAGCTCCTCAATCGGAGAATTACTCTCGCGATGACGATCCTGGGTTTCATGACGACCCTGAAACATCGATTAATTTCGAGGACGGGGTCTTCTACCAGGAGAGCCTTGATGGCTCCAAGGTGGCCCTGTTGGCCGATCATCCCGGGGCACTTCCCTCCTCCGTGGTAAGTGGCCAACGGGCTTCCTCTCGAAAGAAACGCTCAGCCGCTTCAGGCCCGAACACACTGACACCTACTCCCAAGGGCCGCCGCACGACGCGCCGAACAGCCGCAAAAGCAGCACCAGCGGCTCCGACGACAAGTAGTCATGGGGTGACCCCACGCGTGGCCCCAATGGGAGCTACATCATCGGCGCCCTGCCCGAAGAGGTAATGTATTCACCGTACTGTTATGGCCTCTATCTTCAACATCCACCGCATATGTTAATAATTTGTTCCATGGTGTTCGATAGACGATGTGTGGAACCGCGCGCGGCCGAGGATGCTAAGAAGGTGCCAAGGGGTGACTCAAATCCGAGGTCGCCAGCTGTAACCGGAGTTACTCCGGGGGCTACTGCCGAGGACCAAAATCCCGAGGACTCGGGAGACGTCTCAGTCACCAATTCCGAAGTTGAAAGTGTGATGAATCATCGGCGGCGCAAGGCATCACTTCGGCAAACCGCGTTGTCTAATCAGGAGTTCAATGCTCTTAGCTCGGTAGATGCATACCTCGGCGCTGCCCGAACGGGACTTGAAGGCGCAGTGAGGCTCATGTCTTCGAATATGCAGGTATAGTAATAGTTTTGACAACTAGTACCTAACCCAGTAGCCCCCGAGCCTTAATTTGGGCGGGACGGCCGAGTTAAGGGTCTGATATCCAAGTTGCCCTGCTATTTGTGCAGACTGTTCGGGAGCAGAACAAAAAGCTGTCCGAGGACCTCAAGCTGGCTCAAACAAAGTTAAAGTCTGTGAAAACCAAGCTAGAGGGGGTGAAATCATTCACCAGAGAGGCACATGGTAAGTGCCTGAATTTAAAGTTCATTAAAGAGAAAATGGGGTGGAACACCTCCACTAATGAAAAATGTTTCCATAGCAGCCGAGACGATAAATCAGCTGCAGAAGGACCTGGATATGGCCAGGAAAGCCCAAAGATATGCGGAGTCACAGCAAGAGGCTGGCTACCGGGTGCTGTCCCGAAGTCATGAGGAGAGGGATAAGCTTAAGGCGGAAGGCGAACAACAGGTCCAAGAAATCAAAAGCTTGAAAGCTCAACTGACTGTAACCCAAGAGGAGAACCAAAGACTGAAAGCAGGCATGTTCGGTAAGTGCAATCTAACTCGCCCGTTCAATAACTGAACGTATATGGTAGCAAGATGAACAACGCCCCGTCTTATTGTAGTTCTGCTGACCGGGCGTCCCGAAGAGGAAGCCGGTTCCTTCGGGCAGGACCTGCTGAAGGAGCTATCCGCTGTACATGAGCGGGCCCGGAGAGCCATGAAGAGCATGTTCAAAGCAATGTGGCCTGGCGAAGTGGCTCCGGAAGGGATGGCCGAACTCGCAAGTCGCTTCAAAGGAGCTCGGCGCCGCTTTGAGTTATGGAAGATGTCATCTTATCGTGAAGGAGCACGGGAAGCGTGGGCGATGATCAAGACCCGATTCACCAAGCTGGAACCGGAGCATTTAGCGAGAGTTGGGCCGGTAGGGCTAGATGGGCAGGAAGTGCCCGTGCATCTGGTATATGACCAGGTTATGCCCGCAGCTCGACTGTCCCAAGCAGATTGTGCTCTGGAGACCATAATAGATGGTCTAGATCAAGATTGATAGGTCGATTCTATGTACATATGTATTGTACATCGGATAGTCTCCAAATCGTGCATAAAAAACGTTGTCTTAACCGGCCATCGGCTTCCGCCTCCTCGACCAGAAGCCAAGGAGTGTTTTCCTACTATGTAATCCGAGAACATCGGAAAGATACTTCGGAAAACCAGGCAATCCGGCCATTTGGTGCAAACAGACAAAAACGTGCTCGGGGAGTTATGTTATATTACTGATTAACGTAAGAAACATCTTCCGACGAAAATAGTTCCGCTATGGGTTCCTTTCGTCAGGTGACCACGTTATCCGTGGATGGATAACCGAGTACCCGAATTTAGACGGGGACGGTTACTTCGGGAAAATACCCCGAAAACTTGGTGATAGGTATCAATTATTTTCACTTCCCCCCGTGGCCGACCAACTTGTTGTCTTAAGATGCTAGCTTTGGGCTTTACCCGTCTGAGGTACGTACCCGGGAAATCCGGACGTAACAATCGTAGAGGTGCTCCCTTTACTCCCTAGCCGAACAATCGGGAACGTAGGGGGTAAACACAGGAGCGAGGCAACCCAGCTTGGCCAAATCTTAAGTCAAGTTGATGCATATAGTGGCTTGAGAACGATACAGGAAGGTTGCAAACACGTAAAAAACGGATGATTGCATAAATGAAATTTGACGAGCTTCGTAAAAGAAGCCCCCAGGTAACAAAGTGTGGTACATTCAAAGATGTTTGCCGAAGAAGAACTTAACGTAATTCGGCATTTCCGAACACAACCCGGGAGAGACTATTGACTAGAAAGATGAAGATCCGAAAAGGATAAATCAAACAAGGTAAGTTTGCGGGACTAGCCGTAGAAACGTCGCAGCCGAGCTGCATTCCATGGGTTTGGTTCAAGGCGATCGTCCGTCGGGTCACGGAGGCGGTACGCCCCGCCCGTGAGTACTTGGTCGATTATGAAGGGCCCCTCCCATTTGGGCGCCAGCTTATGCTTCTGCTTCTCTGGGAGGCGCAAGACTAAATCGCCAATGTTGTAGGCCTTTGCCCGTACTTCCCTGCTCTGATAACGTCTGGTCTGCTGCTGATAAAAAGCAGAACGAGCCCGAGCAATGTCGCGCTCGCCCTCCAAGGCGTCCAGGTCATCTTGCCGATCCAGCTCGGCCTCCTTTTCTTCGTACATACGCACCCGAGGGGCGTCGTGAATAAGGTCGCAGGGGAGGACGGCTTCTGCCCCATATACCATGAAGAATGGTGTGTAGCCCATGGATCGATTAGGAGTGGTGCGTAGGCCCCACAGTATGGAGTCGAGCTCCTCAACCCAATGGCAGCCGGAGTCTTTCAAAGATCGGACCAAACGAGGCTTAATGCCGCTCAAGATCAGGCCATTCGCTCTCTCGACCTGTCCATTAGACTGTGGGTGATACACCGAGGCGTAGTCGAGCTTAATGCCTAAATTAGCGCACCAGTCTTTGACTTCCTGGGCGGTAAAATTGGATCCGTTGTCCGTTATTATGCTGTGGGGAACACCGTAACGGTGTACGACGCCGGATATAAAGTCGATGGCCGGCTTAGACTTGGCTGAAGTGACCGGCTTTGCCTCGATCCATTTAGTGAATTTATCTACCATGACGAGTAGATATTTCTTTTTCTTGATCCCCCCTTTAAGTGGTCCAACCATATCCAGCCCCCAGACTGCGAAAGGCCAAGTAATTGGGATCGTCCGAAGGGCCGTGGGTGGCATATGACTCTGATTTGCAAAGAGCTGGCATCCAACGCAATGTTGGACCAATGTCTGGGCATCTGTTCGGGCAGTGGGCCAAAAGAATCCTGCTCGGAAAGCCTTGCTGACCAGGGCCCGAGCTGTCGCGTGGTGACCGCCCATGCCAGCGTGAATCTCGGCCAGAAGCTGCCTTCCCTCCTCTTCGGAGATGCACCTCTGGAGGACTCCAGTAGTGCTTTTCTTATATAGCTCTCCCTCGTGGACTTTATAGGCTTTAGATCGTCGAAGGATACGCCTGGCCTCAGTCTGGTCAGCCGGTAATTCTTGGCGGAGGAGGTAGGCGAGGAAAGGCTCGGTCCATGGCGCGATTACCGCCATGACTTCGTGAGCCGAAGTTGTCATTGCGATGGCCGAGCCCCCGATAATTCCATTATCTGGTTCAATAGGCGGAGGGACGAACTCTCCGGGGGTATTGGTGTCCGAGCCCTGAGCGTTCTCCTGCCACACCACGGACGGCTTGAAAAGTCGTTCCAAGAAGGTGTTCTCGGGGACGGGGTCGCGCTTAGCACCCATTCGAGCCAGGATATCCGCAGCTTGATTGCTGTCACGAGGTATATGGTGAAACTCCAGTCCTTCGAAGCGGGCGGAGATCTTCAGGACGGCGTTGCGGTATGCTGTCATTTATGGGTCTTTTGCGTCGAATTCGCCGTTAACTTGAGAGATGGCAAGATTAGAATCTCCCCGTACCATGAGCCGCTGTATGCCCATTGACACCGCCATCCGAAGTCCGTGCAGCAGAGCCTCGTATTCGGCTACATTGTTGGAGTCGGTGTACATGATCTGGAGTATGTACCGAATATTGTCGCCAGTGGGGGATGTGAGGACCACTCCAGCCCCCAGTCCTGCGAGCATCTTGGAGCCGTCGAAGTACATCGTCCAATGTGAGTATGTGCTGTACTCCCTAGGGAGTTCGGCTTCCATCCATTCCGCAACGAAATCAGCTAAAACTTGAGATTTAATAGCTCGGCGTGGTCGATAGATGATTTCGAAGGGGAGAAGTTCTATAGCCCATTTGGCTATGCGCCCGGTGGCGTCGCGATTGTTGATTATGTCATTCAGTGGTACTTCGGATGCTACCGTAACCGAGCACTCCTGGAAGTAATGGCGAAGCTTTCGGGATGCCATGAAACTGCGTAGGCGATCTTCTGGTAATGCGGGTACCTTGTTTTACACGGGGTAAGCACTTCGGATACATAGTACACAGGTTTCTGTACCTAGAACTTGTGACCCTCGGCCTCTCGTTCGACAACGAGAACCGCACTAACCACCTGATTCATCACCGAGATATATAGCAGCATTGGCTCAGCCGGGCTGGGTGCCGTCAAAATCGGGTTGCTGGCCAGTAGAGTTGTTATTTCTTCGAGTGCCGCCGCCGCTTCGCTAGTCCATTCGAAGTTCTTCGTCCGTTTGAGCAATTTATATAGCGACAGGGCCTTTTTGCCGAGGTGCGAGATGAAGTGGCTTAGGGCTGCAACAGTACCGGCCAGTTTCTGGACGTGTTTGAGCTCAGTGGGGATAGCCAACTCGGACAGTGCCCGGATTTTCGCTGGGTTGGCCTCTATTCCTCTATGGGAAACTATGAAGCCGAGCAGCTTGCCGGCCGGCACTCCGAAGACACACTTTTCCGGATTAAGCCGTATATCGAAAGTCCGAAGATTGTCAAAGGTTGCCGGAGATCGTCCACCAGCTGGCTGACGTGTTTGGTTTTGATAACCAAATCGTCCACATAAGCTTCGACTATTTTGCCGATTTGTTTCTCCAGACACGTTTGGATCATGCGCTGGTATGTGGCCCCTGCGTTCTTTAAACCGAAGGGCATTGTGTTGAAGCAGAATGGTCCATAGGGAGTGATGAATGCGGTGGCCGCCTGGTCGGACTCCTTCATTTTGATTTGATGGTATCCGGAGTAAGCGTCAAGGAAACATAGCGAGTCGTGCCCGGCGGTGGCATCAATGATCTGGTCGATGCGGGGCAAGGGGAAAGGATCCTTAGGGCAGGCTTTGTTCAAATCCTTGAAGTTGACGCACAATCGCCAGGACTTATCCTTCTTCGGCACCATGACCAGGTTGGCCAACCACTCAGGATGTTTGATGTCCCGGATGAATCCGGCTTCGAGCAACTTGGCCAGTTCCTCACCCATGGCTTGACGCTTGGGTTCAGAAAACCGACGGAGAGTCTGTTTAACTGGCTTGAAACCTTTGATTAGGTTCAGGCTGTGCTCGGCTAATCTACGCGAGATCCCTGGCATGTCTGAAGGGTGCCAGGCGAAGATATCCCAGTTTGCGCGCAGAAATTGGCGCAATTCTTCATCAACCGTTGGGTCCAGCTGGGCTCCGATGGACGCCGTCTTGTTGGGATCTGTTGGGTGCACTTGGAATTTAATGATTTCATCTGCTGGTTTAAAGGACGTGGATCTTTGCCTTTTATCAAGGATGACATCGTCCTTGTCCACCGTTGAGCGGAGCGCGGTTAATTCTTCGGCCGCGAGGGCTTCGGACAACGCTTAGAGGGCGAGCGATGCCATCTTATTCTCGGCTCGCAGGGCTCTGTCCGGATCACTTATTACCGTGATTATACCGTTTGGCCCTGGCATTTTAAGCTTCATGTACCCGTAATGTGGCACAGCATGGAATCTTGTGAAGGCATCGCGCCCTAGTATGGCATGATACCCGCTGCGGAAGGGCACAATGTGGAAAAGCAGTTCTTCGGACCGGTAGTTCTCGGGAGTTCCGAAGACCACATCAAGAGTCACGCGGCCACTGGCACGCGCCTCCTTTTCGGGGATAATCCCTCGAAAGGTAGTGTGACTTTGCTCTATGCGGGATCTGTCGAACTGCATTTTATCCAAGGTATCCTCGTAGATGAGGTTGAGCCCGCTGCCGCCGTCCATCAACACCTTTTGTAGTCGGAATCCATCCACTATGGGGTCAAGGACAAGGGCGGCGGCGGCTCGAGTAGGACAGGATCTCGGCTGGTCTTGTTCACTAAAAGTGATGGGTATATCTGTCCAGGAGTCTGTCTCTGCCACGTGGTGAATTTTGGCGAGCTCTCGAAGGGCTCTCTTCCTCTGATTCTTCGAAGAGTAAGTCTCGTAGATTGTTAAGATTTCGGCGTCGTCGTCAAGGTGCATAACTGGACTTTTACTGGAGTGCGGGCCTACGAGAATGGCCTCGCCGCTCTTGGCGACTTGCCTGACCACCCAGCAAGATCGAAGGTTGTGGGTTGGATTTGTAGAGTGTATGGGGCATGGTTTATTCAGTATTCCGTCAAGGACCGTTCTGGACCTCGTCAGGGGTTTCATCTTTTTCTCGGACGGCTCATAGTGGCATGTCCGGTGAGGGAGCGCGCATTTCGCCCAAGCTCGGTTTAGTTCCTCTATGCAGGTTAACTCCCTTTGCTCAGGCTGGGCCTTCCAAGCATACTCCATGGCGCAATATTTGGACACCAGATCCGATAAATCAGAGAAATTTTGGATGTGGCGGTGGGCGAGGGCGTTTAAGACGCCCTCGTCTCTGCAGTTTTGCCGGAAAATCTCTAGAATGTCCTTGTCGCAGCTGTCCGTCATCTTAGTTTTGATGATAAGGAATCTGGCCCAGAAGTGCCGGACTGTCTCTCCGGGCTGCTGCTTAATGTACATCAGGTCCCATATGTCGGGACGTCCTGTGTTATCCGGACAATACTCAATGTGGGGGGTGGGCGGGATAAAAAAACTTGATCCCAGTGGAGTGTGAGTCCGGAGTTTTGGGGGCCGCGTCCTGGATTGTCGTGGAATCCGGTTTGCCGAGACCTAGATAATTGACCAGGCGCGGGTGAGCGGATCCGGACTTGCATGTTGAGCCGGACTCCGGCTCTAAACCCTCTCCGGAGCGGAATTTGGCTGCCGAGCTGGAAGGCGAAGCCAGTTGGTCGAAAACCCGCACCTCATGCGTTTTTGGTTCGGAGGTAACGGGTGAGGCCTCTGAGGGGCCTTCGATAGTGGCGACCAAGTGAGTAGTGGCGGGGGTATAAATTTCCCTGTCGTCGGTTTTAAGCCCGATCTGATCGTATACCGAGGACTGGCCATCGGCGATTCCCAGAGCTTGGATCCGATCTAGTATCCCATTTAATGACGAGAGATCGGTTGATTCCAGGTTCGGGTAATTTGCGGGGTCGACCCGCAGTATGGTCGTGACGGGGGTGTTAGAATTTGTCCCGAAGTTACGTTCTGCCGAGGCTGGAGTTCAACAACCGAGCACGGAGGTCAGATCCGGGCTCAAGGTTGAATCTGCAGCGGCTGCCGTCTCGGCGGCGGGGTTGGCCGTATTCGAAGCCGGCGCTTCAGGATTCGTGGGTCCATTAGGCGGAGCTGAGGACCCCGTGAGGATAAGATCTCCCTGGGAGTCGGCGACGAATTCTAAGCTTCCAGACCTGATCTCCTGGTCAGGGGTGAAGCTGTTGACCCGACCAAGGTGACCGGCCGGATCAGCGTGTAGCACGACGCTTCCGAACGCGAAGAGCTGGCCGGGAACAAAAGTGTCCCTGCGGCTAGCGCTGTTGCTGATGATTAGGCGAGCCATTGATCCTTGATGTCCCACGGCGGAACTCTCAATGAAAGCATCAATGTCGGTACCAAAACCGGCAGATCTCGGGTAGGGGGTCCGAACTATGGGTCAAGGAGTCGATGGTAACAGAGAGCGTAGAGACAGCGATTTACCCAGGTTCGGGCCCTCTCGAAGAGGTAAAACCCTACGTCCTGCTTGATTGTATTGATGTGATTGTATGAAGGTTACAGAGTTGATCTACCTCGAGATCAGATGGGCTAAACCCTAGATTATGAGTCCCTCCCCTATGGACTGAACCTCCTGGTTTATATAGACACCAGGGGGGGCCTAGGGTTACATATGGTCGGTTACCCTCAGGGATAACATGCCGCTTACGCCATCTATTCCTTGGAGGAGACGCCAAGACTTCAGACATTTCCTTCTTTCATACGGGGTCGTCCCCAATCCAGCCTTCCATCGACATGTAGAGAGCAGCCCACCAGTTCGGCCCATGAGAGATAGGCCGGCAGCCCGAGTACCCCCTAGTCCGGGACACCCTCACCATATTTCTTCAACACACATACAAGATATCCCTTTTAAAATGAACTAAGTCAGGTAAATCTTTTATCTTCCAACTCTCCAAGTTGTTGTTCAGCTTAACCAACTAGCTTAGGGGTATCCAACACAGATTCTTGGAGAAGGGGTGATTTATGGGGAAACCAACTTGATCACGAACTCAACATAACGGTCATGGGATAACCTGGTAATACTTCCAAGAAAATAGTCGGAAAATCACGAACCACCGATATGTTACTACGCTCGAGAACAATCTTGCTTTTCAGGGCAAGATGAAGTGATCAACTAGGCAAGGGATTGCACAATCATGACTCATTGATCGAAGAGTGCACCCGGAAAGATGGACTAGGTAGCACGATAAATCTTAGAATGATGATTCAGTAACCAACACGCTAAGAGTGAAGTTATTGTCCATTAACTTCCAAGCAACAGGGTTGCTAGGAGTATTGATTTCACACATCACGATTCACTTGTCGGTATTCCGGTTGCAGCAACACGGAGACCAAGAAATGAATGATGATGGCGAGAAGCATCACTGTGTCAAAAATTCATAAGATGGGTGCAATTCCCATGACATTCTTGACATGAAAGATGGTAATACTCCAGGGTAGAACAAAACAAAAGCTGGATTGGCATTTTGACCTACGGGATACAACTACTTTGACCCAATCCAAGAAATGGATGAGGTGCTGGAGTTTGTTTCTCTTAGTCACTCTGAATAGAATGGCTTGACGGACCACAAGGGTATTAGGCATCGGGAACACGAATGAACAACTACTCCTGACTATCGATTAATAGATGGAGGTCAGAATACCACTGAAGAGGGACAACTCAAAGGAACACATGATTCTATGAGTTGTGGATGCATAGATTAACCTGTCGAACAAGGCCAACATACTTCTTCCGGATAACCCATGTAGAAAGGATGGATTGGCGGAGTCACAAAAATAGAATGGAGAATTCATTAGGAGCACTCTTGTTGTAATCTTTTGGTTCAACAGAACTTCTGCCATGGATGGTTCATGGTATTTGGAAGAATGATATACCACGGACCTTGAGGACTAAGCAAGGTGACTAACCAACCTAAAGGAGCTACAATCTCTATCAACATGAAATAAGTAGAGTGAATCTTGGGTCCAAGAACCCAGAAATAGAATACCTACTAACTAAATAACATCACAAGATACTTTCGAGAATGATGGCCAGAATCATCACACTGGGGATACAACACGAAGGCTGAATCTCTGGGTGGTTCACTTAACATAACATAGTTTCCTATTACCTTCAATATCTAATACGAGGCAACGGAATATCTCAACATGATGATTAGTGTGGTCAATCTGGCCCAAAAGAGCAATGGGAACGGGGTGGAAAGATTTGCAAATGCATCAGATTATTTAGAAACCTTGGGTAACTCAGACAGCATAACGGCTGTACGGGCATGAAAATGAGGCAACCTGCAAGACATCTGACTGCACAACAACTGAATTCTTATAGAAACACCGATCCAAGAGGACAACACCTTTCCTATGAGTCTGCAGCATAGTAACTCGTCATCCTAACAGGTAGATGAGTAAGCCTAATTTCTTAACCCCGTAGAAAAGATGAGGGTGACTCAGAATTAGAATGACACAAGGATAAGGAGTAAAAAGAGCCTTACGTCCCCTTCCACAATCAATTCCCTTATATAACTAAAGCATTTCTAGACTCAACTTTGACCAGTTTGGCTTGGTAATCCTACAGGCAGTCAGGCTCTGATACCAAAGCTGTCAGGACCCCGATCCTAAGGCACACCGGTCTAGCATGTAACACATGATATCACTTTGCGGCCTCACGCATGGAAACCCACGGATGCCGCCCTTACCTGGACCGGGACCGTTTTCGTCTTAGCAAGCTACAAGGACTGCAGTAAAACACCGCGTGACATTTCCCCGTAGGGACAGACATAGGAGCAAAGAAGGACACATGCCGGTCAATCCATGTGTTCTGGATGGAAGCACTAGGAGGCATTTCCCCATAAAGAAGGCTACCAAGAATAAACAACTAGGTGTCAGATCCCACACATACCAAAGCATTTCAATAACATACACACAATATGCCTGATATGTGTAGATACAACATGGCATCACAACATAACTCTACGACTTAAAGTACTTATTTAAAAGGGCTCCGAGGAGCCTTACATAGCATGATATTACAAACATGGGTCTCGATATTACAAACATGGGTCTCATGACCCAACATTCAAGTCATACAAGCAACAAGCGGAAGGATAAACCTGTCTGAGTACAGACAGCTGAAAAGAAAGTAGGCTAGAAAGCCTGTCTATCTACAAGACCCTCCAAAGGAACCAGACCTCTGTCCGGGATTCCCAAGCTAATCGGTCACCATCGAACCCATCGCAGGAATCTAAAGTGAGACTGAAGTCTCCTCTGCAAAAACATAAATTAAGCAAACGTGAGTACAATTGTACTCAGCAAGACTTACATCAGAACTAACTACATATGCATCAGTATCAACAATGGGGTTGTGGAGTTTAACTGCAGCAAGCCAGCTTTGACTCAGTGGCTATCCTATACTACGACTACCAGTATTTTCCTTGAGGTGAGAAAGCGCACACGAGTCCACATATTCACCATAACAATACACCACTATGGATCCGCTCCCGTCTCCCTACGAGAAGGCCATCCATAGCACTGATACGTCTCCAACATATCTATAATTTTTTATTATTCCATGTTGTTATATTATCAATCTTGGATGTTTTTATATGCATTTACAGCAATTAAATATCATTTTTGGAGACTAACCTATTAACCTAGTGCCTAGTGCCAGTTGCTGTTTTCTGCCCTGTTTTTGTTTTACAGAAAATCAATACCAAACAAAGTCCAAATGCCACGAAACTTTTTGGAGATGTTTTTTGGACAAGATAAACACTAGAAGCTTCGGGAGAAGGCCAGACGCCAGAGGAGGTGGCCACGAGCCACCAGGGCATGCCTGGGGGGGCAGGCACGCCCTGGTGCCTCGTGGGCCCACCTCAGCTCCATTTGACCTAATTCCACCACTATAAATTCAGGAAAAATCAGAAACCCTCAGGGGAGTCCACGAAATACTTTTTCCGCCGCCGCAAGTTTCTGTTCTCGAGAGATCCCATCTGGAGGCCTTCTCCGGTACTCCGCCGGAGGGGGAATCGATCACGGAGGGGCTCTACATCAACCTTGTTGCCCTTCCGATGATGCGTGAGTAGTTTACCATAGAGCTTCGGGTCCATAGTTAGTAGCTCGATGGCTTCTTCTCTCTTTTTGATCTTCAATACAATGTTCTCCTCGATGTTCTTGGAGTTCTATCCGATGTAATCACTTTTTGCGGTGGGTTTGTTAGGATCCGATGAATTGTGAGTTTATGATCAGATTATCCATGAATATTATTTGAGTCTTCTCTGATATCTTTTATGCATGATTATTATAGCTTCATATTTCTTCTCCGATCTATTGATTTGGTTTGGCCAACTAGATTGATTTATCTTGCCATGGGAAGGGGTGCTTTGTAATGGGTTCGATCTTGCGGTGCTCAATTCCAGTGACAGAAAGGGACATGACACGTATGTATCATTGCTATTAAGGGTAAAAAGATGGGGTTTATTCATATGTGAGTTTATCTTGTCTACATCATGTCATCGTTTTTAAGGCGTTACTCCGTTCTTTATGGACTTAATACACTAGATGCATGCTGGATAGCGGTCGATGTGTGGAGTAGTAGTAGTAGATGCAGGCAGGAGTCGGTCTACTTGTCTCGGACATGATGCCTATATACATGATCATTGCCTTGGATATCGTCATGATTATTTGCTTTTCTATCAATTGCCCAACAGTAATTTGTCTACCCACCGTATGCTATTTTCTCGAGAGAAGCCTCTAGTGAAAACTATGGCCCCCGGGTCTATCTAAATCATATTACTAAAACCCTAAAAAATTTGCTGCCATTTTCTTTTATTTATTTTATTTTGTATTTCTATTTCAATCTATCTATCTATCACATACAATTTAATCTTGCAATTGACCGCCGAGGGATTGACAACCCCTCGTTTGCGTTGGGTGCAAGGATTTGTTGTTTGTGTGCAGGTGCTGATAACGAGGTGTTGTGTGATTCTCCTACTGGTTCGATAACTTTGGTTTCATAACTGAGGGAAATACTTATCTCTACTGTGCTGCATCATCCCTTCCTCTTCGGGGAAAATACCAACGCAAGCTACAAGTAGCAGGAAGAATTTATGGCGCCGTTGCCGGGGAGACATCATCAACATCTATCAAGTACCTTCGCATAAACTCTCATCTCCTTGCATTTACTTTATCTGCCTCTTGTTTTCATCTCCCCCACTTCTAAAACGTTTTTAAAAAAAATAGAAAAGTACTTTCCGTTTGCCTTTTTCTTGTTTGCTTGCTTGTTATCTTGTTTGCGTAGTCACGATGTCTCAAGAAAATACAAAATTGTGTGATTTTTCCAATACTAATAATAATGATTTTATTAGTACTCCGATTGCTCCTCCCGCCGCTAGTGCGGAGACTTGTGGTATTAATGCCGCTTTGTTAAATCTTGTTATGAAAGAACAATTTTCTGGTAGTCCTAATGAAGATGCTGCATCCCATCTTAACACTTTCGTAGAATTGTGTGACATGCAAAAGAAAAAAGATGTGGATAATGATATTTTGAAATTAAAATTATTCCCGTTCTCATTGCAGGATCGTGCAAAATTTTGTTTCTCATCTTTACCACGAAATAGTATCGATTCTTGGGATAGGTGTAAAGATGCTTTTATTACCAAGTATTTTCCTCCCGCGAAAATTATTTCTCTTAGAAATCAAATTATGAATTTCAAGCAACTTGATCATGAACATGTTGCCCAATCTTGGGAGAGGATGAAATTAATGATAAGAAATTGCCCTACTCATGGTTTAAATTTATGGATGATCATACAAAAAATTTATGCGGGATTGAATTTTGTTTCTAGAAATCTTTTAGATTCCACCGCGGGTGGTACTTTTATGGAAATTACTTTGGGGGAAGCGACTAAATTGCTTGATAATATTATGGCAAATTATTCACAATGGCATACTGAAAGAGTTCCTACTAGTAAAAAAGTGAATTCGGTTGAAGAAATTAGTACTTTGTGTGATAAAGTTGATGCGCTTATGAAATTGGTTGCTAGTAAAATGCTCATATTGATCCCAAGTGACACCTAACCAATCTAGGAGACACCACTCTCCAAAAGGTAATAGACGGTGTGTTGTTGATGAACTCCTTGCTCTTGTGCTTCAAATGATAGTCTTCCCAGCACTCAAACAACTCATCACAGATTTGGCTATGGTGGAAGAAGGATTTGAGTGGAAAGCAACTTGGGAAAGGCTAGAGATCAAGTTTCAAATGGTAGGAATGGAATAGCTTGATCTCAACACATGAGTAGGTGGTTCTCTCTCTCAGAAAATGTATGGTGGAAGTGTAGGCACGTTCTGATGGCTTTCCTTACAGAGAAGGAGGGGTGGAGGGCTATATATAGCCTCCACACAAAATCCAACCGTTACACACTTTTGACCCAACTCGGTGGCACCGAAACAATGATCTCGATAGCACCGAACTGTGTAAAAGATATGAACTTTAGGAATCTCGGTGGAACCGATACGAACAACTCGGATGGACCGAAGTGCAATGGCTAGGGTAATCCTCATCTCGGTGGCACCGATTGCATCAACTCGGTAGGACCGAAGTGAAGCAATAAGGCAACAGAGAGTTGGCAAGCCATCTCGGTGAGACCGATTTGCAAACTCGGTGAGACCGAAGTAAGTGCAAACGATTACAGAGAGTTGGCAAGGTCATCTCGGTGAGACCGAGATCCATTTCGGTGGATCCGATTTGTTAGGGTTTTGGCAGTGGCTATGTCTTGGATGAACTCGGTGGGGCCGGATAGGAAATTTCGGTGGGGCCGAGTTAGAATGTAGGTTCTGGACATATTTGGGATTGAGAGAGTGGTTGAGGGTTTAGGAGTACTGTCACTCAGCACTTGAGCAAAAAGGACCATTAAGCAACACCTCATCCCCTTTTAATAGTATTGGCTTTCCTATGGACTCAATGTGATCTTGGATCACTAAACCAAAAATGTAGAGTCTTGATCTTTTGCCAATTCTTGTCCTTAGCATTTTGAGGAGTCCACGTCTCTAGTCCATGCCATGCCAATCATTGACCATTCTGAAATCTTTAACTTGAATGGACATTAGTTCAATGAGATATATGTTGTTATGAATTACCAAATCTTTTGCAAATGTGCTTTCAATCTCCCCCTTTTTGGTAATTGATGACAACATATAGATCAAAGCTTCGACAAATGATTAAATGAATGAAATACATCGTCGCTTTGAGAAGTATTTGATAAGCAAGAGCTGCCCCTAAATTTGTGCATTATTAGATATTTGCGTTTGAATGCAAATGCACATTCGATTAGGCATATGGGTCACTCTTCCATGTCACATACATCTTGGTGGCACGCGCAAAATGATATGATTAAAAAGATAAGCACACAGCACCAACACTAATGATTGATCATACAAGATAATGATAAGGATAAGCATAGATCATCACAAGAGACATAGTATGATCAAACATCATAGTATCTCACAAGCATAAACGACGGAATATCTCACAGATACTGTAGCAAGCATACTCATAACAAAGTATCAACGACCAAGCAAGAAGTAGCAAATGAACTCTCGAGAGAAAAACAAATGACCAAAACACTCTCTCTCGAAGCCTATGATCTATACAAATTCTCCCCCTTTGGCAACAAGTACCAAAAAGATCGAACTGTATAGGACTAGTCGGCACTCTAGGCACGATCCTCCGAAGCTCCTGAAGGCGATCTTCTGCTGGCTGCTCCGGTGTGCGTAGACGGCGTTGAGAGAAGTGCATCCGCGAAGGCTTTTGCAGATGTCTGCTGGACTGGTGGAGTGGAGACCTGTGGTGGCACTGAGGCAGTAGCAGCTGGTGCAGATACTGTGGTCCTTGGATCCACAACTGGTATTGTAGCTGACCTGGCTGCCCTGGGCACTGTCTGAAATTGTTGTGTGTTTGGTCTGTCATCTCCGCTGTCATCAGATGGGGCTGTCTTGACAGCATCAACGTCATTCTGCAGTTGCTCTACGGTAGTCTGAATCTCTGTCACCTTGACATCCAAATCATGAAATTTGGTCTCAATAATCCGCTCAAAACTAGCCTGGGTCTGGGTGAGGTTGGCCAGACTTCGCTCAATCCTCAGAGTGGCTTCAAGCAGATATGTCATTTGATCCTTGGGTGTCTTAAGATTTGTGATAGGAGCATTTGGAGCTGATGCCTCCTGAGCTGCTTTTGCTTCCTTTGCTTTGCGGATTTCCTCTTAGGCTTGTGCTGAAGTGGGATGCGAAGGATCCATCACTATCACATTGTCCTCAAACTCTGGACGGAGTGGCAAATGCTCTCGATCAAGAAGATACATGCTGGTTCCAACCTTGGAATTGATCAAAATCTGAATATGTGGGGCATATCCGCACGATCTCTTCTGATCTGCTGCAGTCCTCTTGATAGTTTCTACTATCAGGCTCATCACCTTGAACTTCTGAGGTGTGTCAAATAAGTGCAGCAAATTGATGGAGTGGCCACGAATCATCTTGTCATCTCCTGACTTGGGTAGCAAAGTGTACCGCAGTATAGTGTTCATTGTGGCTAATCCTGGTAGCAGATGCTTCACTTATCCAAGCTTATGAGTTTCAAGATCTTTCTAAGGAATTGCAGTATACATGTTGGCCATGGAGTTGTGATCCATCTTGAGCTTGGCATAGATATCTATGTCGTCATCCTCTTCCTTGGGTGCACCAAGAAGACTTGCCCACTCAGAGATGGTAGACTGGTATCTGATACCCTCAGTCATCCATATAATGCGGCCATCTGGATAGAAGTGTGCAGTAGAGTAAAACTGCATGACCATCTCACCGTTCCACTTGGTCAACTTCTTTCCAATAAACTCGTCAACTCCTGCAATCCTGAAGCTTTCATGGACGTGGGGGAAATAATCCTCATGCTCATCGATGTATTCCCAATCCACCCATTTCATGTCACTGACTATGGGCTTCTTATCAAGCAACACTGTCTCATAAAAGTCATGTTGTTCACGGGTGTGAAAGCGATAGTCACATGCTGTATTCCTCCTGATAGCATAGGGATCTGTCAATCTCTACTGACGCAGCCCTTTATCCTTCCTCAGCATCATGTTCTCTGCGACTGGGTGTGCATTGTCATGTTCTGGAATTTAAGCTTCAATTTTCTGAGCACTAGTGGCTCTTCATCAACATTTGACTCAAGCACTGGGGCCTTGTTCTTCTCTGCGGTTGAGATGTTCCTGGTAGACCTCTTGGGTGCAGGTGCCTTTGGTTTGGACTTTGGGGGTGCAGCAGTCTTGATTGCATCAGACATAAGCTTTTGAGCTTTTGCAGGGGGTGCAGTGGCTACTGGCTCTTCCTCTTCTTCTTCCTCCACATCAATCATCATGGAGGGTCTGCCAATCACATGGGCAAATGATTTCCTTACTCTTTTCTTCTTAGCTCCTTCAGCTGCCTCTGTGTTACTAGGCTTTTGCATAGTCTGCTGAGGCACTTTCCTCACAGTAGTCCTCTCTTTGGTAGAAGTAGGCTTGGTGCTGTACTCCTTAGCAAGCACAACTCTCTTTTTCTTAGTTGCAGCTTCACTTGCAACAAAGTCCTCATCCTCACTGTCTGAGGTTTTCTTCTTCCTTGTTCTGGTTGCAGCTTTGGGAAGATCTGGAGAGCTCCTCTCTCCCTCATAGAAACTTTCAGCTGGGCTTGACCCTTCACTCATATTAGCATGCTGCTCTGATCTGTTCTGACTGTCACTGCCACTAGACATCTTGCTGAGCTGACCCTGTGAATAGATGGGTATAGGCAGAGTAGATGAGTCATCACAAAAAGCAGAGGATTTTCATAAAATTTGAGTTCAACTCTTAGTTTCAAGTTTTTCACAGGATGCATATCGGATGGACCGAGTTGATCATCTCGGTGATACCGAGGCACACTACAGAGACCTTACACGCCACTTCGGTCAGACCGATATGGGTTTCGGTGGCTCCGAGATGCTAGGGTTTCCCTGAGACTTTACTTTCGGTCTCACCGATTCGTACAACTCGGTGGCACCGAGACGTACTAGTGCTATGGTCAGAGACCAAATCGGTGGTACCGAAAATTTCGAGTCGGTCGGTCCGAGATGCATTCGGCGGAAACTTAAACCTAAATTTTTTACTCGCATCTAATCTATGGAATTTGCAGTGTAACAGGAGTTCTCAATCCGTGGCAAGAATGCAGGCAGTCCAATCGTGCATTGAATCGGAAAAGGGAAGCACGAAAGGGATTGAATCTCACCCTAACTTGGTGGAGATCCTCTACGGCGGCAACGGCGGAGGAGATTCCCGTTGACGGCGATGGACTCCGGCGGCGAGAGCTCGCTGGAGACGACGGTGAAGTCCGGAGACGAGGGCGACGGCAGCGACGGTGAGCGGGAACGAGTGGGGTCAAGAATTTTCAACCGTTCGGTCCGCGCGATATATATACCCGTACGCTGTCGGTGGCGCCGAGTTGAACAACTCGGTGGCACCGATATGTGTAACTGCACGCAGCATAGCACATCGGTGGCGCCGAAATGGTTCAATTCGGTAGCACCGAGATGGAAAACCTAGATCAATCTAAGTGATTTCGGTTGGACCGAGTTGGAGTGAATTGATTTGGCCGAAATCATTTAGAAGGTTTTGGAGGTTCAGCCCTTTCAGATCGGTGGCTCCGAGTGCTCCTCACCCGGAGGGTCCGAAAATGACTTGTTCAATTTTTGTGATGCAGCAAGAATAGAATTTGAGACAAGAAAGCATAGATAGCTAGAGAAGGTACTTAGGCATTCTTTTACATCCACTTGGCCAAAAAAACCAAGACAATCAAAGCAACAAATGGATGTCCTCGAATGATGAAAACATGCAAACCAACATGCTCACACAATAAGATAGCAAATGAAATATGTGTCAAACATGCACAACCAATTCTAGCATCTATCAAGCAATGGCGATGACTAGGTCATCTATATATGAGTATATTGACTTAGGAGCCAAATGAGAACATTTGATCATAGGTCATACTCATCGTTTAAGCACAAGTGGGGTTACCACTTTCACATAAAGCATTAATGTGTTCACACCATTTGAGTTGCTTTTGCTCAATTTCTTAGAGCAAAGCTCTCCCAAGATGTGATATCCCCCCTAAGAGGGATGAACTAACCTTGGGTTTTGTCGATGATGACTTCATGTAGATGTTGAAGATGTGGATGCTCAATGTTGATGTAGACCATCAAGCGTTGGGAGCAATCCTTTGGAGTTTTGTGCTTTCAATACCTACATGGGTTAGTCCCACACAAGGAACATACAAGGATATCCATAGACATAGAGTGAAATACACATATGATGATGTCCATGAATGCATTTAATACCTTGTCCCTTGCCTTACCAACAAGAGGGTTTGTGACTCCATGAACTAGTGCAAAATGTGGAAGTTGGTTGCACAAGTTCTTGCCATAAAGAATATGAGTGAAGTTTGTTGGCGGAGTCACCCTCAAGAACTCTCTAGTTCTTCTTCTTTTGGACCCACATCAACTTGATGGGAATCCTTGGAGTTGTAGTAGCAATTGATGAAGTAGAACTTGATGAAGTCTTGGGAACCCACTTGACCATGGCTTGAGGAGCTTCTTCAAATGAATCAATCTCTTCTTGAAGCCTGTCCTTGCCTTTTAGCTTGTGGTCTTGTGGTGGAAGATCTTCTTGAGCTTGTGTTCCCTTGAAAGAAGTAGGATCATACTTCTCTTGTTGAGGAACAAACTTCGTCTTGGGGTATTGATCTTCTTCCCACTCAACTCCATTTGCATTGAACTTTTGTTCAAAACCAACACCTTGGTTCTTCCGGTGCCTTCCTTGCTTGCGTACAATTTCCAAATTGCTTACTCCCGGCAAGACTCTTGTAGACACCTTTCTCTATAATTCCTTTCAATAGCATATTTTCTTGCTCAAGTGTAACTTGGCTAAGAGAATCATTAGTGGAATCAATAGAACTACTAGAAGTAACAACATTGGATTTAGCATTGTTATTGTTACTACTAGAAGTAGAACCATTTTTACCCTTGTTGCTAGTTTGCTTAGATTTAACTTGTAGCATAAAGGTAGACAAGAGTAAACGCTTGGCAAGATATGAAGAACTCTTCTTTCGAAGATCGTCATTGATAGCTTTAAGAAACTCATGCTCTTGCCATAAATTTAGCTTCTCGAAGCGTAGCTTCTCATGAGTTCTTAGAAGTTCTCTATGATCCTCTTGAGTTGTTTCATGAGCTAACTTAAGAGCATTTAGTTCTTTAGTTAGACGCTCAATCTCCTTCATAGCATTGTCACTCGTTTCCTCTTGACTATCATGATTACTAGCATTTTCATTATAGCTCATATCACTAGCCCTATCAACAAGTAAATCATCATCACCAAGCAAATCATCTTCATCACTATTAAAATCAAGATACTCGGGGTGTGATACCTTGGGGCCTTTTGCCATGAAGCATCTTCCAATTCCTTCATTTGGTGAGTCAAATAGATCATAGGAGTTGGATGACACAAGTGCAAGTCCGGCAACACCTTCATCTTGACTATAGTCGGAGTCGGAGTGATAACTTCTCTCGGAGTGGTCGTCGGAGTCGGAGCCGGAAACCCATTCACCAACATGAGCTTGATGTCTTCTTCTTGTATAGCTCTTCGATGACTTGTCCTTCCTCTCCGAATCCTTGCTTCTTCTAGAGTGTCTTCGTTCATAACGATCATCTCTACTCCTTCTCTCCTTATGAGGTGATTCATCTCTTCTATGTCTTCCTCTTGGTGATTCGTCTCTTTTCTTGTAGGGAGCCGTACACTCATTTGAGTAGTGTCCGGACTTCCCACAATTGTAGCAATTGCGGTCATGACTTGATGATCTTCTCTCATAGTGTCTTGAGCTAGAGCTTCTTTCTTTGCCTTTGTTCTTGTAGAACTTGTTGAACCTTTTCACCATTAGGCTTATCTCTTCATTTGATACTAGCTTGTCACTTGACGTTGTTGGAGCATCGGTTGAGGCCTTGTAAGCACCACTTGATTTGTTGTGCAGCTCCTCTTTGTCCTTGAGTGACATTTCATGAGCAACAATCCTTCCTATGACTTCCGTGGGCTTGAGATCTTTGTAATTTGGAATCATTTGGATCAATGTGCAGACGGTATCATATTTTCCATCCAAAGCTCTAAGTATCTTCTTGATGATGAATTTGTCGGTCATCTCTTCACTTCCTAAGCCGACAATCTCATTTGTGATGAGAGCAAGCCTAGAGTACATCTCAGCGACTCCTTCACCATCCTTCATCTTGAACTTGTCAAGATGACTTTGAAGCACATCCAACTTAGATTCCTTGACGGACTCGGTACCCTCATGCATATCAACCAAAGTATCCCAAATTTCCTGTGCATTCTCGAGGCGGCTGATTTTGTTGAATTCTTCGGGACATAGACCGTTGAATAGAATATCACAAGCTTGAGCATTGTATTGCAACATCTTCAATTCTTCCGGGGTCGCTTCACGATCCGGTTCCTTGCCACCCTCAAAGAAGTCACCTTGCAAGCCAACACGAACAACAGCCCAAACGGTAGGGTTATGACCAAGAATATGCATTTTCATCTTATGTTTCCAAGTAGCAAAGTTTGTACCATCAAAATATGGACCTCTACGGTGATAGTTACCCTCACTAGACGCCATACTCTCCTAGGTTGTGAAACCAAGGCTATGATCACCAAAGCAATGGAAATCAAGGCTTAAGGAGACCAAAGCTCTGATACCACTTGTAGGATCGAAAGTATGTCTAGAGGGGGGGTGATTAGACTACTTGACCAAATAAAACCTAACCTTTTCCCAGATTTTAATTGTGGGCAGATTTTAACAATAGTACATGTCAAGCTTCACCCTACACATGCAATTCTAAGAGTATAGCAGCGGAAAGTAGATAATTGCGTATGTATGTAAAGGAGGGGATCGGAGAATTCAAACGCAATGAAGACACGGTGGTTTTTGGCGTGGTTCCGATAGGTGGTGCTATCGTACGTCCACGTTGATGGAGACTTCAACCCACGAAGGGTAACGGTTGCGTGAGTCCACGGAGGGCTCCACCCACAAAGGGTCCACGAAGAAGCAACCTTGTCTATTCCACCATGGCTTACGTCCACGAAGGACTAGCCTCACTCGGGGTAGATCTTCACGAAGTAGGCGATCTCCTTGCCCTTACAAACTCCTTGGTTCAACTCCACATCAGGTTGGAGGCTCCCAAGTGACACCTAACCAATCTAGGAGACACCACTCTCCAAAAGGTAATAGACGGTGTGTTGTTGATGAACTCCTTGCTCTTGTGCTTCAAATGATAGTCTTCCCAGCACTCAAACAACTCCTCACAGATTTGGCTATGGTGGAAGAAGGATTTGAGTGGAAAGCAACTTGGGAAAGGCTAGAGATCAAGTTTCAAATGGTAGGAATGGAATAGCTTGATCTCAACACATGAGTAGGTGGTTCTCTCTCTCAGAAAATGTATGGTGGAAGTGTAGGCATGTTCTGATGGCTTTCCTTACAGAGAAGGAGGGGTGGAGGGCTATATATAGCCTCCACACAAAATCCAACCGTTACACACTTTTGACCCAACTCGGTGGCACCGAAACAATGATCTCGGTAGCACCGAACTTTGTAAAAGATATGAACTTTAGGAATCTCGGTGGGACCGATACGAACAACTCGGATGGACCGAAGTGCAATGGCTAGGGTAATCCTCATCTCGGTGGCACCGATTGCATCAACTCGGTAGGACCGAAGTGAAGCAATAAGGCAACAGATAGTTGGCAAGCCATCTCGGTGAGACCGATTTGCAAACTCGGTGAGACCGAAGTAAGTGCAAACGATTACAGAGAGTTGGCAAGGCCATCTCGGTGAGACCGAGATCCATTTCGGTGGATCCGATTTGTTAGGGTTTTGGCAGTGGCTATGTCTTGGATGAACTCGGTGGGGCCGGATAGGAAATTTCGGTGGGGCCGAGTTAGAATGTAGGTTCTGGACATATTTGGGATTGAGAGAGTGGTTGAGGATTTAGGAGTACTGTCACTAAGCACTTGAGAAAAAAGGACCATTAAGCAACACCTCATCCCCTTTTAATAGTATTGGCTTTCCTATGGACTCAATGTGATCTTGGATCACTAAACCAAAAATGTTGAGTCTTGATCTTTTACTAATTCTTGTCCTTAGCATTTTGAGGGGTCCACGTCTCTAGTCCATGCCATGCCAATCATTGAACATCCTGAAATCTTTAACTTGAATGGACATTAGTTCAATGAGATATATGTTGTTATGAATTACCAAAACCACCAAGGGAGCAAATGTGCTTTCAGTCTAGGCTTGGGGATGCCCCGGAAGGCATCCCCTCTTTCTTCTACCAACCATTGGTAATTTTACTTGGAGCTATATTTTTATTCGTCACACGATATGTGTTTTGCTTGGAGCGTCTTGTATTATATGAGTCTTTGCTTTGTTTGCTTTTTAGTTTGTCACAACCATCCTTGCTGAACACACCTATCTAGAAAGAGCCACACGTTTATCATCATTTGTCAGAATACTCTATGTGCTTCACTTAATTTTTTTGAGCTAGGCAGTTGCTCTAGTGCTTCACTTAAACCTTTTTTAGCTCGGTGGTGGCTATATTTTGAAGAAATAAACTCTCATGCTTCACTTATATTATTTCGAGAGTTGATAAGATTGAAATTTTGAAGAAATGAATTCTTGTGCTTCACTTATATTATTTTGAGAATTGATGAGATTGAAATTTTGAAGAAATATTTGCACTCTCATGCTTCACTTAAATCTTTTTGAGAGTTGATGATAGTAACGGTAATTTGCACAAGATATGAATTTGGTCCCAAAGTGATGAATATTCAAGAGGGATATAATAAAAACTTTCATATAGATCATTGGATATGATAAGTGTGTTTCCTGGCAAAAGTTTTGCGATATGGAAATAATAATATGTGAGTCATGTTAGTGAGCAATTGTGATTTAGTAAGAATATTAGTGTTAAGGTTTGTGATTCCCTATGCATGCACATCAAGTCAATTGTTATGCAAAGAAATTATATCCTACTTATGGTGCATTATTCGGTGTTAGTTATGTTCAATGCATGTTTATGACCGTTTTCGTTTTTTGGTTGGTTCCTTCTCAATCTATTTGCTAGCCTTCATTTGTACTAAGCGGAAATACTGCATGTGCATCCAAAATCCTTAAACGTAAGTTGTTCCAAATGAGTCCACTATATCTACCTATATGCGGTATTTCAATGCCGTTCCAAGTAAATTTGCATGTGCCAACTCAAATTTTCAAAATAATTTTTCCGATTTGTGTACCCGTACCGCTCATGAAGCAGCAGGGGTGGCCATTATTTTCCATGCTAGGTGTGTTATTCTCACGATGAGTGTTTATTCACTTGTCATTGCACGAGAGAATGGTTGGTAATAGGGATGCCCAGTCCCACAATGAATCAAAAATTAATAACAACAAAATTCCTTGGAAAGTGTTGGTATGGAGGGCACCCGTGGATACGGCTAGCCATGGACTGTGAAAGAATGGTGGAAACGAAATCAACTTTACCTTCTGTTTGGGAACCGCCTATGATGTGTCTAGCAAGGAAAATATTGGGAATTCTGTCGTTTTCGTTGACAGGAAAAGCATGCCTCTCAAAATACCTTATCTCTTTATATTTTAGCCTTGAGCTCTGGCACATTTGACAAATCTCTGCTTCCTTCTGCGAAAGGCCTATCTATTTACTTTTATGCAATTTTTATTTTTACTTGAGTCACCATCTTCTCTTATAAAGCACCAACTAGAGAACACTATTGTCATACTTGTGCATTGGATGTAGCTAATATTTGAGTGTGTTTCATGAATGGATCAATGATTGAGCATAATGGGCTTGGGATAACTTTCTTTAGCATTGATATTTTGAAAGACATGGTTGCTTGTTAGCATGCTTGAGTATTTATATCTTCATGTCAAATTATAGACTATTGTTTTGAATCATTCAAGTCCAATGTCCATGCTATAAAAGAAAAGAATATGTGATGAATATGATAGGCAGCATTCCACATCAAAAATTCTGTTTTTATCATTTACCTACTCGAGGACGAGCAGGAATTAAGCTTGGGGATGCTGATACATCTCCAACATATCTATAATTTTTTATTGTTCCATGCTATTATATTATCAATCTTGGATGTTTTTATATGCATTTTCACAATTATGCTACCAGTATTATTGTGTTTTTGTGCTTTTAATTAGTGTTTGTGCCATGTAAAGCCTTTAGGATGATTTGGAAGATAGTATAATTGATGCTGTTTGAAAAACAGAAAGTTTTGCATCCAGTGCCCAAATTTGTTTTCTGTACTGGAGCGTCCGAAAAATCTGAAATTTTTACACAGTATTGGTATATGAATTTCCCACGTTTTCCTAATTTTTAAGAATTTTTGGAGTCACATAAGTATGGCTTTTAAATAGATTTCTACAGACTGTTCTGTTTTTGACAGATTCTGTTTTTGATGCACTACTTGCTTGTTTTGATGAATCTATGGATTGTATCGGGGGGTATAAGACATGGTGAAGTTAGAGTACAGTAGGTCTAATGCAAAAATAAAATATGAATGGGTTTGCAACAGTACTTAAAGTAGTGATTTATTTTGTTATGCTAACGGATCTCACGAAGGTTTTGTTGAGTTTTGTGTGATTGAAGTTTTCAAGTTTTGGGTCAGATCACGATGGATGAAGGAATAAGGAGTAGTAAGAGCCTAAGCTTGGGGATGCCCGAGGCACCCCAAGGTAATATTCAAGGAAGACTCAAGCGTCCAAGCTTGGGGATGCCCCGGAAGGCATCCCCTCTTTCTTCTACCAACCATCTGTAATTTTACTTGGAGCTATATTTTTATTCGTCACATGATATGTGTTTTGCTTGGAGCGTCTTGTATAATATGAGTATTTTCTTTGTTTTCTTTTTAGTTTGTCACAATCATCTTTGCCGAACACACCTATTTTGAGAGAGCCACACGTTCATCATCATTTGTTAGAATACTCTATGTGCTTCACTTAAATTTTTTGAGCTAGGCAGTTGCTCTAGTGCTTCACTTAAATCTTTTTGAGCACGGTGGTGGCTAAATTTTGAAGAAATAAACTCTCTTGCTTCACTTATATTATTTTGAGAGTTGATTAAAATTTTGAAGAAATAAACTCTCATGCTTCGCTTATATTATTTTGAGAGTTGATAAGATTAAAATTTTGAAGAAATAAATTCTCATGCTTCACTTATATTATTTTGAGAATTGATAAGATTGCAATTTTGAAGAAATATTTGCACTCTCATGCTTCACTTAAATCTTTTTGAGAGTTGATAATAGTAACGGTAATTTGCAGAAGATATGAATTTGGTCCCAAAGTGATGAATATTCAAGAGGGATATAATAAAAACTTTCATATAGATCATTGGATATGATAAGTGTGATTCCTTGCAATAGTTTTGCGATATGGAAATGATAATATGTGAGTCATGTTAGTGAGTAATTGTGATTTAGTAAGAATATTAGTGTTAAGGTTTGTGATTCCCTATGCATGCACATTAAGTCAATAGTTATGCAACGAAATTATATCCTACTTATGGTGCATTATTCGGTGTTAGTTATGTTCAATGCATGTTTATGACCGTTTTCGTTTTTTGGTTGGTTGCTTCTCAATCTATTTGCTAGCCTTCATTTGTACTAATTGGAAATACTGCTTGTGCATCCAAAATCCTTAAACCCAAGTTGTGCCAAATGAGTCCACTATATCTACCTATATGCGGTATTTCAATGCCGTTCCAAGTAAATTTGTGTGTGCCAACTCTAATTTTCAAAATAATTTTTCCATTTTGTGTGCCCGTACCACTCATGAAGTGGCAGGGGGTGGCCATTATTTTCCATGCTAGGTGTGTTATTCTCACGATGAGTGTTTATTCACTTGTCATTGCACGAGAGAGTGGCTGGTAATAGGGATGCCCAGTCCCACTATGAAATCAAAAATTAATAACAACAAAATTCCTTCGAAAGTGTTGGTATGGAGGGCACCCGTGGATACGGCTAGCCATGGATTGTGAAAGAATGGTGGAAAGGAAATAAACTTTACTTTCTGTTTGGGAACCACCTATGATGTGTCTAGCATGGAAAATATTGGGAATTCTCGGTCGTTTTCGTTGACACGAAAAGCATGCCTCTCAAAATATTTTTATCTCTTTAATTTCAGTTTTGAGCTCTGGCACATTTGACAAATCTCTGCTTCCCTCTGCGAAGGGCCTATCTATTTACTTTTATGCAATTTTTATTTTATTTGACTCTCCATCTTCTCTTACAAAAGCACCAACTAGAGAGCACTATTGTCATACTTGTGCATTGGATGTAGCTAATATTTGAGTGTGTTTCATGAATGGATCAATGATTGAGCATAATGGGCTAGGGATAACTTTCTTTAGCGTTGATATTTTGAAAGACATGGTTGCTTGTTAGCATGCTTGAGTATTTATATCTTCATGGCAAATTATAGACTAGTGCTTTGAATCATTCAAGTCCAATGTACATGCTATAAAAGAAAAGAATATGTGATGAATATGATAGGCAGCATTCCACATCAAAAATTCTGTTTTTATCATTTACCTACTCGAGGACGAGCATGAATTAAGCTTGGGGATGCTGATACGTCTCCAACGTATCTATAATTTTTGATTGTTCCATGCTGTTATATTATCAATCTTGGATGTTTTATATGCATTTACAGCAATTATATATCATTTTTGGAGACTAACCTATTAACTTAGTGCCCAGTGCCAGTTGCTGTTTTCTGCCCTGTTTTTGTTTTATAGAAAATCAATACCAAACGAAGTCCAAATGCCACGAAACTTTTTGGAGATTTTTTTCGGACAAGATAAACACTAGAAGCTTAGGGAGAAGACCAGATGCCAGAGGAGGTGGCCACGAGCCACCAGGGCGCGCCTGGGGGGGCAGGCGCGCCCTGGTGCCTCGTGGGCCCACCTCAGCTCCGTTTGACCTAATTCCACCACTATAAATTCAGGAAAAATCAAAAACCCTCAGGGGAGTCCATGAAATACTTTTTCCACCGCCGCAAGTTTCTGTTCTCGAGAGATCCCATCTGGAGGCCTTCTTCGGTACTCCGCCGGAGGGGGAATCGATCACGAAGGGGCTCTACATCAACCTTGCTGCCCTTCCGATGATGCGTGAGTAGTTTACCACAGACCTTTGGGTCCATAGTTAGTAGCTAGATTGCTTCTTCTCTCTTTTTGATCTTCAATACAATGTTCTCCTCGATGTTCTTGGAGTTCTATCCGGTGTAATCACTTTTTACGGTGTGTTTGTTGGGATCCGATGAATTGTGAGTTTATGATTAGATTATCCATGAATATTATTTGAGTCTTCTCTGATCTCTTTTATGCATGATTATTATAGCTTTGTATTTCTTCTCCGATCTATTGATTTGGTTTGGCCAACTAGATTGATTTATCTTGCCATGGGAAGAGGTGCTTTGTAATGGGTTCGATCTTGCGGTGCTCAATCCCAGTGACAGAAAGGGACATGACACGTATGTATCGTTGCTATTAAGGGTAAAAAGATGGATTTTATTCATACGTAAGTTTATCTTGTCTACATCATGTCATCGTTTTTAAGGCGTTACTCTGTTCTTTATGGACTTAATACACTAGATGCATGCTGGATAGCGGTCGATGTGTGGAGTAGTAGTTGATGCAAGTAGGAGTCTTTCTACTTGTCTCGGACGTGATGCCTACATACATGATCATTGCCTTGGATATCGTCATGATTATTTGCTTTTCTATCAATTGTCCAACAGTAATTTGTCTATCCACCGTATGCTATTTTCTCGAGAGAAGCCTCTAGTGAAAACTATGGCCCCCGGGTCTATCTAAATCAAATTACTAAAACCCTAAAAATATTGCAGCCATTTTATTTTATTGATTTTATTTTGTATTTTTGTTTCAATCTATCTTTCTATCACATACAATTTAATCTTGCAATTGACCGCCGAGGGATTGACAACCCCTCATTTGCGTTGGGTGCAAGGGTTTGTGGTTTGTGTGGAGGTGCTGCTAATGAGGTGTTGTGTGATTCTCCTAAAGGTTCGATAACCTTGGTTTCATAACTGAGGGAAACACTTATCTCTACAGTGCTGCATCATCCCTTCCTCTTCGGGGAAAATACCAACGCAAGCTACAAGTAGCAAGCACTCACACTTATCTTGCGCATTTTAGGGTATCCATTTCAACTTGTCTATGAACAATGTAAGCTTCCAAGTAGTCCATATCTGCGGACGCGGCTATTCAAATAGATCATGTTACCCTGCAGGGGTGTACTTCTTCACACACGCTTTCCCCACTTACCGCCGTGTACACGTCATGTATCTCGGCAACCTTCAAGTGGAAGCCTGGCGAGGGTGTCGGCCATGACCTGACTAACCACACAAGTCTCTAGTCCAGGTTTATCGCCTATTTGAGTTCCATCCGCAAGGAAGTCCGGCTGAGGTTTCCACTACGGCCCCAAACGATGAGTGCAGGGTTCCCAAGAGCACCATTCGAGTGACACCTGGTACACCGTGCCTCGTGTCTCTACCGCATCATAGCCCACCCCTAGGGTCAGCGCTACGCACGGCCCCCAACACATATCCTACAAACACCAGAAACTAGTTGCAACTCCTGGACAGAGATCAAGGCGGTTAATAGGTCGAGAGAGCTTGGAGCGCCCGGAGCCCAATGTGTGGTAGTAACTGTCTTGGATCACAAACACAGAACTCAGTTCCTGAGGACGGTCCCAATGAGACAACCCACCATGTACTTCTACATGGCCTCTCATTGCTACCTTTACCAAATCGTGTTCACACACTTAGCTCTCACACAGTAGGACATGTTCACCACCATTCCAACCCATCCCGGATGAATCAGACCTGACACAACTCTAAGCATAGTAGGCATAACAAGCAGGCATGAATGAGTAGGCACATCATGGCTCAAACAACTCCTACTCATGCTAGTGGGTTTCAACTATTTATTGTGGCAAAGACAGGTCATGCAGAGGAATGGGTTCAACTACCGCAACAAGTAACAGTTGAAACGTTGTTGTCCTAATGCAGTAAAAAAGAGCAAGAGCAAGAGAGTGGGATTGTATCGGAATGCTCAATGGGGTTTGCTTGCCTGGCACTTCTGAAGATAGTATAGCTATTAGTTCTTTATCGGTGTCAACGATCACAATGTCGGAACCGTCTTCTACCGAGAGGGAACAACACCGGCAAACAGGAAAAGAATACAATCAATGCAATGCAACAATATGATGCATGATCATGACATGGCAATATGCTGTGGATTGTGCTAATGCAACTAGCAACAATTTAAATGAAGTTGGTTTGAACACAAGGTTCAAATTCAAACTCCATATAAGACATTTCAAATGCCATTTATTCAGACGGTCAAGTACAGCAACTTTAAGTTGTTCAAACATGCATGAAAATGCCATAAACAGATTCTTCATATTTTTCTGATAATTTTTCATATATAAATTATTTCATTCTGAGCTACGATTGATTTTCTATGATTTTTAGAAGTTTAGGACATTTTCTGAAATAAATAAATCATTTAAGATTTATTTAGATTCCAGAAAAACATTACTGCATCATCATGAGGTCAGCATGATGTCAGCAAGTCAAAGGCGCCAGCCCAGGTCAAACCTGGCGCTGGGACCCACATGGCATTGGCTCCGCTAATTATCAGGGTTAAATTAAACTAACTAATCTAATTATCAGCCACTAGGGCCAACTGTCAGTGACACTAGGGTTAATTAAGCACGTAATTATTTCTAAACTAATTCGCCACGTCAGCATTGCCAGAGATAGACGCCGGCGGCCATGTCCCGTGGCGGAGACACGCCAGAAACGCGCTGCGGGGCATCATTTCGCACGCGGCTTGCGGCTACGGCGAGCTGGCGGTGCGGCGCATCCAGCAGGGCAGACGCCGGAGGCTGGGATGGCTCGTGGCGGTGAAAACGACAGTGGCGGCGGCCGAAGCTTGGGCTAGTGGCACGGCGGCTATAGCGCGGGAACGAGCAAGGGAAAATTAGTGAAACGGCCAGTGGCTCACGGCGGTTCTGTTGGTGCAGAATAAGAGCTCGGGGAGGTCCTGGCGGCGCCGGAATTCCGGCGGCGATCTCCGGTGCCCGTGGAGGAAAACGAGGATGACGACAGCTCCACAGGGCGTCCGGGCTCGTGGGACTAGGCGTAGAGGTGTGCGGCAGCGAGACGGAGCTCGTGGGCTAGCTGGCTTGGTGTGGGGAGGTCAGTGGCCACGGCGGTGAGGAGCGGCGGCGACGACCTCGTTCGGCTGGGCGAGAGAGAGAGGCCAGGGGAAAAGAGAGAGTTGCGAGGGGGTGAGATCGATCTAGACGTCGCCTGTGTCCTCATCCCGCTCGATGGAGCCCTCCAGGAAGCAGGAGGTGGCGTGCGCGTGCGTGCGCACGGCGAGCACGCGCCCCTGTCCTTCTGCCGCAAGGAAAGGAATGACTGGCACTGTGGCCAGATGGGCCGCATAGTGCTGGGCTGGCTGGTGAGTGCTTCTCTCTGCCTTTTCCTTTTTCTTTCTGTTTTTCCATTTTTGCTATTCTGTTGTGATTTAGTAAAAATACCAAACCATTTTGATAAATCCTGGAAATAATTGTGAGCACTAAATGTAATATTTCAGAGGCCCTCAACCAATTCCAGAATTATTGGAGCCATAATTTATTTTATAGCATTTAATAGCCCCAATTCAAATAGGTGTTGTGTTAATTCAAAGACCAAAAATGTACTGGAAAAATATGCATCATTTATGGTTAGGGTTTTTACCTTTTTCCCTAAATCATGAACATTTTTGAAGGGCATTTTGGGTTCATTGAAAATATTTTCTTTTGATCCTAGTTGAACTTCATTTGGTGCTTGGGTTTGAACATCCCCCATTTCAAATTCATTTGAATTTTAACATGATGCATGGATGCTGATGCAACTAGTTACAAACAAATTCTAGGGTTGTGACAGTCAGGCAAATCAACACGTGGTTACTCAAAGAGTGGACAGCGTGAATGTGCTGAGGGCTGAGAATGCCCGCCAGGCCCAGGAGATTGAGAGCTTAAAAGCTCGTCTCGCTGTTGCGGAAGCAAAGAATCGGTGAACGGACGACATGATTTATGGTAAGTTATAAATCTCGAGGAATGCTTGTCATGTAATTTGTTTGAGGTGATTTGTCATGCGAATGTTGTTTTCTTTGGCAGCTTCTTTGTCTGGCCTTCCTCCGGAATCTCGGGGTCCGATGTCCGAAGACATGGCCGTTCATCTATCCGAGGTGCACGAAAGGGCATGGAAATCGATAAAGGATGTGCACCAGGCTTTATGGCCTGAGGTGGTGCCGGTCCCCGAGGACATGGCCGTGCTAGCCGAACAGCTTAAGAGAGCTCGGCGCCGGATCCAGGCTTGGAAAGTATCAGCTTGCCGAGAAGGTGCGAGGGAGGCCTGGGCCATGGTGAAGACCCATTACACCGGTCTAAAGACGACGGAATTAGCGGAAGTGGGACCCATGGGGTCTGACGGGAAGGAAATCCCCGCTAGCCAGGCATATGATAGTGTAATGCCTGCGGCGCGATTCTCGCAGAAGGATTGCGCATTGGACACCCTAATAGACGGGCTAGACCGCGCGTGAAAACTTTGTATGACTTTATGTACCGAAGTATTTATGTTTGTTTTTTCAATCCATTTATCCAAACTCTGTCAGCCAGCCTTCGGCTTCCGCCTCCTCGGATAAATTCCGAGGAGTGTCCCAAACTACTGGCCGAGGTTATCGGACCAGGTGCTTCAGGCGACAAGGCAATCGGGCTACGCGGCTCGAAAGACAAGAGGGTAACGGAAAGTTATGTTATATTACGGTTTAACATAAGAAACATCTTCCGAGGAAAATAGTTCTTCCAACAGTTCCTTTCCTCGGTTCACTGTGTCGAACACATTTGTCCGAAGACAGATGACCTCGGGGGTAAAGCCCCTGGTCGGGGTTTGAAAACACCCCTGCCACGTTAGTCCTATGTCATGGCCGACCGATTCGCATTGTAAGAACACTAGCTTTCGACTTTGTCCGTCTGAGGTACTACACCGGTGGAATAGCTCATGTTTTGAAAAGAACATGCTATATCGTCCCCGAGGTCATTGAATAATGTTCTGAGGTGGAAAAATAAATAATGAGTAAAAGAGTAAGACAAAGAAAATGTACAAGTTATTTACACAGACCGTGTACAAGGTGTCAAGCGTAGAAGCGCCGGAGTAGCGCCGCGTTCCAGGGATGGGGCTCTAATCGGCCATCCTCCGGATGTCGGATTCGATAGGCTCCTCCGATGAGTACCTGGTCAATGATGAACGGCCCGTCCCATCTAGGGGAGAGTTTGTGCTATTGTTTTTCCGAGTGTAGCCTCATTACGAGATCCCCGACGTTGAATTCTTTGGCACGAACCTCTCTGCCGTGGTAGCACCGGGCCTGCTGCTGATAAATAGCTGACCGTGCCCGTGCAACGTTGCGTTCTTCTTCGAGAGCGTCTAGGGCATCTGTCCGATCAAGCTCGGCCTCTAGCTCCTCATACATGTGTACCCGAGGCGCGTCGTGTATGATATCGCAGGGGAGGACCGCCTCGGCGCCGTACACCATAAAAAACGGGGTGTATCCCGTGGACCTGTTTGGTGTTGTGCGCAAGCCCCATAGTACGGAATCCAGTTCCTCAACCCACTTACAAGTGGCTTTTTTAATGGAGCGAACTAACCTCGGCTTAATTCCGCTAAGGATTAGTCCATTGGCTAGATCCACCTGCCCATTAGACTATGGGTGGTAGACGGACGCGTAGTCGAGCTTAATGCCCATTTTTTTACACCATACCTTAACCTCTTTGGCCGTGAAGTTGGTTCCGTTGTCTATAATCAGACTATGGGGGAAACCGTAACGATGTACTACCCCCGAGATAAATCCGATTACCTGGACGGCCTCGGCCGAGGTGACCGGCTTTGATTCGATCCACTTGGTAAATTTGTCTACCATGAGAAGGAGGTATTTATTTTTGTTTGATCCTCCCTTGAGTGGCCCGACCATATCGAGCCCCCAGACCGCGAAAGGCCAAGTGATGGGGATGGTGCGAAGGGCCGTGGGGGGCATGTGGCTCTGCTTGGCGAACACCTAGCAGCCTGGGCAACATTGTACTAATGCCGAGGAATCGGCGCCTGCAGTTGGCCAATAGAAACCAGCTCGGAAAGCCTTGCTGACCAAGGTCTGAGCAGCGGCGTGATGTCCGCTCATACCGGAGTGTATCTCCCGAAGTAGGAGTTTTCCTTCTTCCTCGGATATGCATCTCTGGAGGACGCCCGTTGTGCTCATTTTATAAAGTTCCCCTTCATGAACCTTGTAGGCTTTAGACTGCCTTACAATCCGGCAGGAGTCGGTTTGGTTATCGGGGAGCTCTTTTCGGAGCAGGTACGCGAGGAGCGGCTTGGTCCATGGTGCAATGACTGCCATGACTTCATGCCCTGAGGCAGTCTCCCGGACCATTGAGCCGCCTATGATACCTTCATCGTCTTCGGGCGGGGCCTGTTGCCCGACGTCGATTGAATCCGACGTTCCTTTGCTATCTTGCCAGACTACAGATGGCTTGAAAAGCCATTCAAGGAAGGTGTTTTCTGGGACCTTATCCCATTTTGCGCCCAATCGGGCGAGTACATCTGCGGCCTGGTTGCTATCTCGGGGTATATGGTGAAACTCCAACCCCTCGAACCTGGCCGAGATCTTTATGACGGCGTTTCGGTAAGCTGTCATCTTCGGGTCTTTGGCGTCGAATTCGTCGTTGATTTGTGAGATGGCAAGGTTGGAATCACCTCGGACCTCCAGGCGTTTGACACCCATAGAGACTGCTATCCGGACTCCGTGTAGGAGGGCTTCGTATTCAGCCGCATTGTTGGAGTCCGTGTACATGATTTGTAGCACGTATCTAATGTTATCTCCCGTGGGTGACGTGAGCACCATGCCAGCCCCTAGGCCGGCGAGCATTTTGGATCCATCAAAATACATTGTCCAATGCGAGTAAGTGATGTACTCACGGGGGAGTTCGGCTTCGGTCCATTCGGCTACGAAGTCCGCCAACACCTGGGATTTAATGGCCCGGCGTGGTTTGTAGATGATTTCAAAAGGTAGGAGCTCTATGGCCCATTTGGCGATGCGCCCCGTTGCATCCCTATTATTGATTATATCACTTAACGGGACGTCGGATGCCACGGTTACCGAACACTCTTGAAAGTAGTGCCGAAGTTTTCGTGATGCCATGAAGACTGCGTAGGCTATCTTTTGATAGTGAGGGTAGCATGACTTGCATGGAGTTAAGACCTCGGATACGTAATATACGAGCATCTGGACCTGGAATTTGTGACCTTCCATGTCTCGTTCGACTACGAGGACTGCGCTAACCACCTGGTTTGTGGCCGAGACGTACAGTATCATCGGTTCGCAGACACCTGGCGCTGCCAGGATGGGATTTGTGGCGAGGAGGGCCTTGATGTCTTCCAGGGCCGCCGTGGCCTCCTTGGTCCATTTGAATGTTTTGGTCTACTTTAACAGCTTGTATAAGGGTAAGGCTTTTTCTCCGAGCCGTGATATGAAGCGGCTCAAGGCTGCCACGCAGCCTGTCAATTTTTGTATGTGCTTGAGCTCTGTTGGAATCTCCAAACGATCCAAGACTCGAATTTTAGCCGGATTGGCTTCAATTCCTTGGCTGGATGCAATGAAGCCGAGGAGTTTGCCAGCTGGGACTCCAAAAATGCATTTCTCCGGATTAAGTCTTATTTGATATTCCCGTAGGCTGGCAAATGTATCTCGAAGGTTGTCCACCAACTGGTCGACATGTTTGGTTTTGACAACTACATTGTCTACGTAGGCCTCGACGGTCTTTCCGATGTGTTTTCCCAGGCATGTTTGAATCATACACTAGTACGTGGCGCCAGCGTTCTTTAGTCCGATAGGCATCGTGTTGAAGCAAAACGGCCCATAGGGCGTGATGAATGCCGTTGCTGCCTGGTCAGATTCCTTCATCTTTATTTGATGATATCCTAAGTAGGCGTCCAGGAAGCACAGCACGTCATGGCCCGCAGTGGCGTCCACGATTTGGTCAATACGGGGTAAGGGGAAGGGGTCTTTGGGGCAAGCTTTGTTGAGGTCTTTGAAATCGACACATAAATGCCAGGACATGTCCTTCTTTGGTACCATGACCAAATTTGCTAGCCAGTCCGGGTGTTTTATATTTCTGATGAATCCTGCTTCCAACAGCTTTGCCAACTCCTCGCCCATTGCTTGACGCTTGGGCTCTGAGAAACGCCGAAGTGTTTGCTTGATAGGCTTATAGCCTTTTAGTATGTTCAAGCTATGCTCTACAAGATTATGGGGTATCCCTGGCATGTCGGAGGGGTGCCAGGCGAATATATCCCAGTTTTCCTTGAGGAAAGCGCGTAGGGCTTCGGCGATCTCGGGGTCGAGGTTAGCCCCTATGGACACCGTTTTGGCAGGGCCCGTTGGGTGAACCTGGAATTTGACTATTTTGTCGGCCGGTTTGAAAAAGTAGATTTTGATCTTTTGTCAAGAACGACATCGTCCCGGTCGATTTCGGCGCGTAGCACGGTCAGCTCCTCGGCTGCGAAAGCTTTGGCCAGAGTCTCGAGGGCGAGGGACACTGTTTTATTCTCGGCTTTGAGTGCCCTATCGGGATCGCTTGAGATAGTAATGATCCCTTTCGGGCCTGCCATCTTGAGCTTCATGTAGCCATAGTGCGGCACTGCTTGAAATCTTGAAAAGGCGTCCCGTCCGAGGATGGCGTGGTATCCGCTCTTGAAAGGCGTGATGTGGAACGTAATCTCCTCAGAGCGATAATTATCTGGAGTTCCAAAGACTACGTCCAGGGTTATCTTTCCGCTGCAGCGTGCTTCTCGTCCGGGGACTATTCCTTTGAAGGTGGTGGTACTCTGTTCTATGCGCGATTTATCGATGTGCATCTTGTCCAGAGTGTCTACATATATTAGATTCAGACTG
Organism: Elymus sibiricus; assembly: GCA_039707655.1. Lineage (NCBI taxonomy): Eukaryota > Viridiplantae > Streptophyta > Magnoliopsida > Poales > Poaceae > Elymus > Elymus sibiricus. Next base: position 396,862,558 of record CM077672.1, read on the forward strand.
CTGCCTCCGTTCATAAGGACCTTATGGAGGCGACAGTGGTCCAAGATGGGGTTAAGGACTAGCGCGGCGGGACACCTGTCTAGGGCCGACTTCGGCTGATCGTCATGGTTGAAGGTGATCGGCGTGTCTATCCACACGCCCCGAGGTGGCACTTGCCGGACAGAATTAATTTCCCGCAGGGCCCGTTTGCACTGGTTTTTAGACGTAAAGGTCTCTTAAATCATTAGGACCTCGTCTTGTTCCGAGGTCTGTTCAAGGTGGCCGCACTACAACAGGAACCCCCCTTTAGCAACGCATCAATGCGTTGTCTTATGTCCATATATGCGTTGGTAAGGTCTACACCAACGGATTAGTATGCGTTGCCGTTGGTGGCGTTGGAAGGATCTACAACAACGTATATGCATGCATTGGTAAACGGCATGTATAAGCGTTGTTAGGTAGCAACGTATAAAGCTAGAGCCCAACAACGCTTCATATGCGTTGGTGGCGACCCTGCACATAACAAATCATTGCAACAACTGAACCTTCACTAGATAGCATGAACAACTAATTATATTTAATATATTGATTGCCATACATAATTATTAGGTCAATGACGGTAGTGCATACGGTCCACAATATAACAAACTGAAAGATCTCATATATTATATCAACTATATGTTGCATTACAAAGAACATGACCCAAAGATTGCAAGAGGTGAAACTATATCTAGTAGTGTCCCAATTCTTGACCTTGGAATCAACTATAGTGTTTGAAACATTGATCCTAAAAATGGCATTCTAATTATCTTGTAGTAGCTCCATTCTCAACCTTGCAATCAACATCTCAGCGATGCATCATCAATTTATCTTGGTAATCTTCAACAACAACAATATGAGATGAGTAAGAGAAAATCAGGCTAATGGAGAAGTGAAATTCAAATGAGCAACATACAAGTGTGATTAACCAGGACTTAGATTTACATATAGATGTGGGGCTAACTAAATAATCTGAATAGATAAACTTCTTCAACATGAAATTATTTAACAATATTGCAGATTATGCAATCTATATACGTGTACTCAATTTTTGCATCTCTGATGAACTACATGAACTATCATTATTCCATTGTATTAAAAAGGACCAAAATGCAGAAATGCAAAGTGCAGATACTTGCATTGTCAGTATCATCACCTTGTAAAGAAATAACAATAATATACACCAGCAGAAGGGTCATCACGATGCTATGAAATACAAACACAGAATTTGTAAACTAAGGACATTCTGTTTCTCTTACATTGCCCTCCACATGTTTTGAATATCCAGGGCTCGTTGAGGTAAGAATCTGCATAGCAAAACACCAAGCATCTTTTGACCAATCCAACTGGATGTGGTTGTTCATTGTGAACAACTATCAGCTTGTATTTACTACTAAAAATTATCCAAACATTAAATATATTAACAATGAGATGAATTCAGCTTTGCATCACATTACTCCCATACTACTCTCATGCTTGGAATGATTCATTAGTCATGCTTGCTATGGTGTATTAGGAGAAATCTCAGTGCCAACAACTTGAAGATATTTAAACAATCTACATCATGTAAAGCTTCATAGTTACCTGAGAACTACAAAGTCACAAATTAAAATTTCCTGATCCAGGAATAAAATTCTTAGAACCTGCAGAAGCAACAACATGAAAAAAGCACCATCAGATTTTGAACATTTGGAGTTATCAACTCATGGCTACATGTTCTCTCCAATAAGACATGTGGAGAGGCAACCAAACTGAAAGCATGCAGAAAGAAAAAAGTAGATCGTCACCCCATATGATCTAGTGTAGAACACTCTCTATAGTATGTTACCTTATAGCTAAGAGATTTCATTTCAAATCTATCCAAATTTAAGCATATGACGATACATCTAAACTATATCATAAATTGAACACTTTTTACAGTCCCAGCCATAGCAGTCTGCTCTATAGACGGACAAAAGAGAGCCTTGATCATCGATATGTTAATCGAGTTAAACACCTTATAAAGAATATAATAAAGATACAGTGAGGTACATATGCCGAAAAAATATGTACACCGACAAACATAGCATCCTTCATTGCAAAAATAGATCTGCAGTTCTCAAAACAATACATATAAATGTAGAGATCTCCAACTTTCCAAAAGTGCTTGAAGTTGAGAGAAAATAATTCCCACAAAGCCAAATCAGGAGTAACAAGTATGTTTTCACATGATTTTAATTTATATAGATGCTTGGCAATAAGACAAATCTGAATTGTGAATACATAAACGTTTTCAACCTCAGTTTTGAAAATACATTGCAGATTATGTCATGTAAATCACCTACAAGTTTACTAGCCAACTCGAATCATGTAGTCGTACCTCCCTCTGTAGAAGTAGCCCACTATATACCTTGATCTTTCTCCCAAAGATGAATATATAAGAAATTTTTGTACTGCAAATAATGATGGATTCTCTTCATAAGTACTTGCAAGAACGTTTAAGTTTTGCATATCTAAATCAGTGGATCATAAGTCATACCATAAGCACTAGCTAGTATCATCATTCTGAACCTGAGGATTTACTCCGTACGTGTTAAGACAAAGAACAAACAGACAAATGTTGGCTGAAGCGAAGCCAATTTCAGAACAAGGGGAGATGAAATTAAGGATTATAAAATAAAGATAAAGAGAAATAATAGGACGGGGAGATGCATGTGGGGCTTATTCATAGATTATTACAAGGAAATCAGTAAGGCTTCATAACACTGATAAGAAGATATCCGTCTTCTTTCTCGAAAATAATCATGATGTTGTAGATAATAGTGCTCACCTATTAACTGATACTAGAAGGAATGGTTTTGATAAATAGTCAGAAGCTAACAGCTAGGATATCCAGAGATACTATCAACTTACTCAATTGACTGTCTAATCATCTTCATGGATATATTAATTAATTATCCACACACATAGCTACATGGAAAATTAAAATCTAATGTATCATAAGATAGAACTATTTAGAAAAAGAGGACGCACACATTTTCCTGAATCAACACATACAGACAAGTGGTGAATCACTTGTATGCGTACACCCAGATGAATAAATTACTCCTACGTAGCAGTATTTCTGTGCACATATGAGAATAGTGATGAATACAAACCATGGAGTGGTGTGGCTGTTGGTGCAAGCCAGCGCCCACAACGGCGGATCAGGCGAGTGATAAGGCCGCGTTAATCATTGTCATAATGGCCGGCAAACAATTATCCATGGCAAGATGTCATACCACAAAGCAGTAGGAGGGCAAGAGCAGAGGGGAGTGGTGCCTTACTGAACCGTCAACGTCGGAGTGGAGGTAGCCAAGGTGGAACAGCACCATCGAGCCTAGCTGGTAGCCGCGCACGTGGGGAAGTGGGATTGTTGGGCCGAGGCGCTGAGCACATGAACTACAACAACGAACAGTTCACGGAAGACTTCTTCAGCCGCTTCCTCGCCCCCGCCGTATGACCGTGCCCCATCCTCGCCGAGGCGTCCACCTCCGCGGCCGCGGCGGAGTGCCAGCCGTCCGCACCAGCGCGGCCAGCCGAGCTGAGGAAGTTGCCGGCCTTGGCGATGAGCTCGCCGAGCTCGCGGCCCAGGGTGCTGCCCTCGCGGGCGGCGAGCGAGAGCCTGCTTCCCGTGGCGACGGCGAGCAGAAGCACGACAAGCGGTGAGGGGTGGTGAGGAGGAGCACCGGAGCTACCTCGAATCAGAGGTGGCGACGGCGGCGTTGTGGTGGAGCTCGCGTGAGAGATGTGAATCGGGGAGAGAGGTGGTGGGGAGATAAGATTGGGTTCTTTTTTTTCCGGATTGCCTGCGTGTTAAATTTTTTTTAGTTGGTTGCGTGATATTTGGACGGAGGTGGATACAGGGAGGTTATCCTTCGTGGGGAGGTGGGAGGTTTGTTTAACCCAACGCATCTTTGACTTTCGTTGCTAGATATGTGTTGTCGTAGATGGGTTTTTGTTGTAGTGCCGAAGGTGCCTGCCAGGAGGGTGGGTCCCCCTTTAGCCACATGTCTCAGTACCCAACAGTCGCGAAGGCTGTGAGTCGGGCAGGAGTTAATCAACACGGCGTGGATCGGGCATGGTTTATCCAGAAAGCCATCCAGAGTAGTTCCAGGGTGACCGGAGGTTTTCTTCTTCTTCCGGGGTTGATCGCCCGGGATGTTCCGTTTGCGATTTTCGTGCTGAAGTGCCGATCGGTCGCGTTCCGGGTAGTCCTCATAGATCGAGTCCGTGTTTTCCTCGGTCCGCCAGGCATCTTCGATGGCGCAAAATCATGCTACCAGGTTGGTCAATTCCGGGAGCGTTTGAACGCAACGATGAGCGAGGACGTTCGAGACGCCTTTATCCTTGCATCCATGCTCAAAAGCGGTAATTATGTCAGAGTCTTGGTAATCCAGTATCTTGTTCTTGACGGACAAGAATCTGGCCTAGTATCGCCTGATCGGTTCATCGGGGAGTTACCGTACGTAGGCCAAATCCCAGATGTCAGGTGAGCCGGAGTTATCGGGGCAATATCCTATATGGGAGGTGAGCGGGTGAGTTCCGATCTCTAAAGATCGCGGGCTCAAGACCTCGTTATTCTCACTTGACGCCGGATCCGCGGTTACCGGGTTAACCGAATTGATCTGGAGGTCGATCTCCAGTAGGTCGCTGTCCGACCCGCTCCCCAAGAAGTATCTCAGCCCCTCGTCCCTGAGGGAATTCCTCGTTGGAAGCAAAGAAGGGTCATGGTTGGCCTCCACTTTTCGTGAAGGCATCTCCATGACCGAAGCTTCAAACGTGGAGATGTGCTCCATAGGCTTGAGGCCGTTAACCGATGATCCCATCAACCCTTTTGGCGATCGCACAGCGGAAATCTCAATGAAAGCACCAGTGTCGGTGTCAAAACCGACAGACCACGGGGTAGGGGGTCCCGAGCTGTGGATCTCGGATCGGTGGTAACAAAGACAAGGGAGACGATGTTTGCCCAGGTTCGGGCCCTCTTGATGGAGGTAAAACCCTACGTCCTGCTTTTGTTTATATTGATGGAGATGTATCGAATACAGGGTTGATCTACCTCAAGATTGTAATGTGTGTCTAACTCTAGGGCTAGGTGAAGGATATTGCGTTGATGTCCCCCCACGGGCTAAACCCTATGGCTTATATACATGCCAGGGAGGATATCTAGGGTTACAAAGTCGGTATCTAGGAGTAAGGCGGCAGGAGAGATCTTGGAGTACACGTCAAGTCTTCTGTGGAGGCAGTCTCGATCACGCCTCCTATGCACGGCCTCCGGAGTCCACCTTGATCACGCATGAGGGCCCATCAGCCCAACCGAAGAGATGGGCTGGCTAGGTTAGCACCCCCCCCAATCCAGGACACTGTCAGTCATACTTGATGAGGCCGATGAGTTCATGATGAAAGATGATGAAGATCCTCGTGAGCTATACCAGAGATCGACTACTCTCGCGGTCTCACTCTGAGATCATGGGAGCAAGGATACGGATGACACATGGCTCAAGCGCAAGTTCCTCAAAGCCATCATGCCATTCAACAAGAGCATGTCTTCCGTGATCCGTCAAAGACCGGATTTCCACACCTTGTCCTCAAGTGAAGTGTTGGATGAATTCATTGCAATGAACATTTTGAACAAGACCGCCGACAACGCTCTAGCTTGTGTCCAACGGTCAAACAAGACCAACCTTGCATTGAAGCCAAGGCCATCCCGGAAGAAGAAGAAGAGGAGTGTTGTCCCGGAGACACCAAATACGCATAACATGAGCACATGGCTCTTGCGTCAAGGCAATTTTGGGGCAACAAGAGAAACTCAAGGCCAAATTTCTCCAAGAACAACTCAAGTGGCTCCAAGGGCAAGCAACGTGTGAGAACTTGCTACAATTGTGGCAATGTGAGCCATTTTGTGGTGGATTGCCCCTACAAGAAGAGGGAAGACAATGGTGGCAAGCTCATCCGCAAAGACAAGGCCAGGTCCTTCCCCAACAAGAACAACTTCATGAAGAAGGTGCCACAAAAGGGGTTGGTGGCACAAGAAGAGTACAACTCCGATGGTGATGATGATGATGACGCATGTGGTGAAGGGTTTTCAACGGCCACCGTGGCCATTGCCACCTCTTCCCCAACCTTGGTGTCACTCTTTGACTCCCCCAACGAGAACCTCATCCCAAGTGCCTCATGGCAAGAGGCATCAACAAGGTAACCTCCAACATCAAAACTTCCTTCACTACTAATCCTCCTTTGCCGGATTGTGTGGATGAAAATAAGGAGGTTAAGGTGGGTGAGAATGAGTTTGACAAGTTCTTGGGTAAGCTCAAAGGTGAGACCAAGAAGCACTTTGTTTCTCTCTTGGAACAACTTGGTGAGGCCAATGATATCATTGAGTCTCACGAGGAGACTATCACTAACTTGAAAGTTCTTGGGTAAACTTCGTGACTATGCCAATGAGATTGCGGATCTTTCCATTGCTCTTGAGGAAGAGTGATGTCTTCGTTCGGCTCTTGAGGAGTCGCAAAACGTTGATGTTGCTAAATTAAAGAAAGATCATGATCATGCTCTAGTTCTTGCTCGTGTGCTTAAATCCGAGAATGTTGAGCTTGGGGTTGGCCATGCTAGACTCAAAGAGGAGTTTGAGCTACTTGACAAGGCCCGCAAGGCCTTGAAAAGTGCACATGCTACACTCAAGGAGTCTCATGATCAACTCCAAGTGAAACTCACTAAGGAGATAGCCACGTGTCCTCCTTTTGTGCTAATTGATAATTCTCATGCTACTAACCCTTGTTGTGAGCATATTCACCTTGTGGAGGAGAATGCCAAGTTGAAGGAGCTAATTGAGAAGGGCCTTGTGAGTTGCATACAAGGCAAGAAGAATCTCAACGAACTTTTGAGCAATCAAAAGGAAGTTATGGCTAAGGAGGGACTTGGGTTTGCACCCAAGTCAAAGAAGAAGAAGAATACCAAGACCAAGAAACATCTCCCTCTCAAAGAGGTATTTGTCAAGGAGGGAGAGGGTGCTCACAAGGAGAAGAAGAACAAGATGGTGGGTGGTGATGCCAAGAAGGGCAAAACCACTCCTCCCAACAAAGCCGGCGATTTTAACCCCTCTTATGTTTTATGCCGTGCTAGTGATGGGCATGTTTATGCCAAATTTGTTGGTTCTTCTTATGAGTACATTGAATGGTCTATTTGGGTTCCTAAGACCCTTGTTACTAACATAAAAGGACCCATTCAAAAATGGGTACCTAAAACCAAGCATTGATCTTATGTAGGAGTTTGCTTCCGGTGGGGGATCATGGTTGCTCGATAGTGGAGCAACAACTCATATGTCCGGAAGCAAGGACATGGTGGTGGACATCCAACCAAGCTCATCAATGCCCACTCATGTCCAATTCGGTGATGCTTCAACATCTAAGGTATTGGGTCTTGGCAAGGTTATGATTTCTCATGATTTATCGATTGAGAAGGTCATGCTTGTTGAGACCCTTGCATACAATTTACTTTCCGTTCGTCAACTTGCACTCATGGGCTTTGCTACTTTCTTTGATCTTGATACCGTGGCCCTTTTGTGGAGCAAGACTCTTAAAGTAGTCTTTGTTGGGCATGTCGAGAACAGTCTCTTTGTGATTAACTTCTCGGAGCGACCCACTAAGACCGCGACTTGCCTAATGGCTAAAGTTGACATGGGATGGATTTGGCATCGCCGTTTAGCCCACGTCAATATGAGATCTTTGCAAAGTCTCCTCAAGGGGGGCCATGTCCGTGGACTAACAAATGTTAGTTTTGCCAAATATCGTGCTTGCAGTGCTTGTATCGAAGGAAAGCTACATGAGATGGCTCACCGACCCACGACTATTATCTACTCGAAGAGGCCCTTGGAGCTCCTTCACATGGATCTCTTCGGTCCTCCATCATTTGATAGTCTTGGGGGAAGAAAGTATTGCTTGGTGATTGTGGATGATTATTCAAGATACACATGGGTATATTTCTTTAAGAGGAAGAGCGAGACCCACCAAACCGTCATCGACTTTGCAAATGAAGCTCAACGTCAACATGATGCAAAGATATTGATGATTAGAAGTGACAATGGCACCGAGTTCAAGAACTACACCTTGGATGAGTTCCTTAGTGATGAGGGAATCAAGCATCAATACTCCGCACCATACACCCCTCAACAAAATGGTGTTGCGGAGAGGAAGAACCAGATGTTAATGGACACGACAAGGACCATGATGGCGGAATTCAAATCTCCATACAACTTTTGGGCCGAAGCCATCAACACCGCATGTCATGCATCCAATCCGCTCTACCTCCGCAAAGGCTTGAACAAGACTCCTTATGAGATACTTACCAGTAACAAGCCCAACCTCAAGTACTTCCGGGTGTTCGGGTGTAAGTGTTTCACTCTCAAGAAAGGTGTTCGTTTGTCTAAATTCGAACCTAGATCTCAAGAGGGCATATTTGTTGGTTATGCTACAAACTCTCATGCTTACCGTGTCCTCAACAAGTCCAATGGACTCATTGAGGAGACGTGTAACGTGGAGTTTGATGAAAATAATGGCTCCCAAGTGGAGCAAAGTGGTCTTTGTGATGTAGGTGATGAAATTCCTCCCCAAGCCATAAGAAGAATGGGGATTGGGCAAATCCTCCCCACTGAGGAACCCCTTGTGGCCCAAGTAGAAGGACAATGCTCTACGCAAGTGGAGCCATCACCAACCATTGACCCACACGCTTTCGACAAACAAAGTGAAGGCCCTCAACCAAGTGAACAAGATCAAGGGCAAGATCAAATCCATGATGATGGTGATGCACCAAGAGATGCCTAAGATCAAGTTCATGACTCCGAGCAAGCTCAAGATCAAAAGCAAGCTCAAGACGACGCTCAAGATAATCAAGATAGTGCTCCTCAAATGCCTATGGAGGAGCTATTGGAGCATCGTGCTGCCAAGATTGCTTCCAAACTCAAACATCAAGGACACATCATGGAGAATGTTTATGGAAACCTAAAAAAGGGGGTAACCACTCGTAGACAATTATCAAACTTTTGTGAGCATCACGCGTTTGTCTCTTGTGTTGAACCCCAAAAGGTACATGAGGCACTCGAGGACACAAATAGGCTAGAAGCCATGCATGATGAACTCAATAACTTCAAGCGCAACAAGGTGTGGCAATTGGTGCCAAGGCCAAAGGAGAACCACAATGTCATTGGAACCAAATGGATCTTCAAGAACAAGCAAGATGCGAACGATGTTGTTGTTCGAAACAAGGCAAGATTGGTGGCTCAAGGCTACTCCCAAGTCGAGGGTAGCGACTACGGTGAAACCTTTGCACCTGTTGCTCGCCTTGAATCTATTCGCATGTTGCTTGCATATGCATCTCATCATGATTTTAAGTTGCAACAAATGGATGTGAAAAGTGAATTTCTTAATGGTCCTCTTAATGAGTTGGTATATGTCAAATAACCCCCAGGGTTCGAGGATCCCAAGTTCCCCAATCATGTATACAAGCTCAATAAGGCACTCTATGGCCTTAAAAAATCCGCGCGTGCGTGGTATGAGCACCTTATCGAGTTGTTGCAAGACCGTGGGTTTGAAATTGGGAAAATCGATCCCACTCTTTTTACTAAGAGGGTTAAAGGGGATTTGTTCATATGCCAACTATATGTTGATGATCTTATCTTTGGTTCTCCTAACAAAGCTTTCAATGATGAGTTTGCCGCACTCATGACGGAGAAGTTTGAGATGTCCATGATGGGAGAGTTGAAGTTCTTTCACGGGTTCGAAGTCAAGCAAAGAAGAGAAGGAACCTTCATCAACCAAGCCAAATATACTCAAGACATGCTCAAGATATTCAAGTTGGATGATGTCAAGCCGGTCAAGACTCCAATGCCCACCAAGTGCCAACTTGACATTGATCCCAATGGTAAAGCGGTGGATCAAAAGGTATATCCCTCCATGATTGGATCCTTGCTTTACCTTTCTGCATCTAGGTTGGATATCATGTTGAGTGTGGGAATGTGTGCAAGGTTTCAAGCCGCACCTAAGGAAAGCCACTTTGTGACGGTCAAGCGAATCTTTCGATATTTGGCTCATACCCCAAACTTTGGCTTATGGTACCCCAAAGATGCAAGCTTTGATCTCATGGGATACTCGGACGCGGATTGGGCGGGAGACCGTGTGGATAGGAAGTCAACTTCCGGAGGGTGCCAATTCCTTGGTCGCTCTTCGGTGAGTTGATCTTCGAAGAAGCAAAATTGTGTGTCTCTCTCCACCACCGAGGCCGAGTATGTAGCCGCCGCAAGTTGTTGTGCGTAATTGCTATGGATGAGGCTAACTTTAAAGGATTACGGTGTCACTTGTGACAAAGTGCCTCTTCTATGTGACAACAAGGACTTTGACTCCGAGATCGTGGCCCAATTCTATGCCACTGTTCACTTCCATTCTGATGAGGCAAGGATTTTGACGTGGATGACTGGTGGGAGGAGACTGAAGGCCGAATGGAAGACGTTCATAAACAGTTTGGGATATGCTGATGAGGGGCTCGACAACCCTCTTGGTCTCCGGCCTCACAAGGACACTCCTGCGCAACACAAGTCCAAGCTGATCCGCTACTCCAGGACGACGGCGACTGCCAAGCTGAGCTCATTCCTTTCCTGGACATTATGCATCGCATCTTTCGCAACACTCTGTTCCCTCGCATTGGGAACCTGGATCAGGTGCACTCGTATTTGGTGGACATGCTGCTGCTTTGCATGAAGGAGAAGGGCAGGAGCTCTACTTTGGATGTTTCTCACATTATGTGGCGTGAGCTTCGTTCTGTTGTGCTTGACCGGAAGGTGCCTATCTATGGCCCTTATCTTTTTAAGTTGATTGAGGATACATGGGCTGCTGAGTTTCCAGAGGAGCCCCTTGACACTGAGCATATGGTGTCTCATGGGGTACTGAAGCTGCGACAGAAGGAGAACTGGGGGACTGCCCCTGCTGTCCCTGAGATGGAGATAGCTCCAACTGATTCTGATGATGAGGCTAAGCCAGACTATGACTTTGTTCCTCCTTCTGAGACCGAACCTTCATGGGATTCTAAGCTCAAGTCAAAGATGAAGAGGCTTTTCTGCCTTAAGGCACAGGGTCAGTACAAGGCGCACGTGGCAGAGAAGAAGGCTCGTAGTCATGACAAGGCCATCATGAGGCATCTTGGCATGGAGATTACCAGCGGGTCTGAGGACAAGATCATGTACGAGGAGGAGTGGACCACGAAGAATTGCCGGTGGACGGACTCAGAGGAGAATGATCAGCCTGCTGATGCAGATGAGGAGTCCAATGACCACAAGGAGTACTGATGGTGTTCTAGAGCTTTGCTACCACCTTGGATCGTTTTAGTGCTCTTTTCCCTTTTGGCGTCTCGATGCCAAAGGGGGAGAGAGCTTAGGGATTTGCCGAGTCACGAGCGTGTCTTATTTGCCTTTGCTTTCTTCTCTCGTGAACTCTTTTATCGTTTGTCGTGGTTTGTGGTTGTGAGACCTTAAGTTCTTATCATATGGTGTGAGACATATGCTACCCTACTCTTATCTATTTATGTCTAAGTACTTTGTTAGTATGCGAGAATTTGTCTATCTTGTGCCCTATCTTTATGCTCACATGCTATCTCTTGCATCCATGCCTATCTCTCATATTATGTTGTTGCAAGTGTTGCCTTGTCTATAAAATATAGGGGGAGTGTTGATCCTAGTGTGTGCACTTTGCATTCCAAAAGCATACTCAAATAGTGCACACATCTAGGGGGAGCGCGTCTATATTTTGTAGATATTGGGGTTGCATAAGTCTCTATTTATATCCTATGTGCAAATCCCGTGTTGTCATCAATCCACCAAAAGGGGGAGATTGTTAGGGCATATTTCTCCCTTAGTGGTTTTGGTGATTGATGACAATGCGCTTTGCGGACTAACCGTGTGCATTTAGTTTTCAGAGATTATCAGATGGCACGAGACGGTTGATTTCCCCTCGGTGTGTAAAAGAGAAGACAGTTATTTTCCGATGATTTCTTTTTGGTGGATTTGAGTCGTAGGAAATCCGTACTATCAAGAGGGGGTCCGTATTTGGAAAGGTTAGGGTGCAATCAACACGTACACAGTTACTTTGCACCCACTTTCGTTCCCGGCACTTGGAGCTGTTTCCTCCCTTTGCTTGTGCTTACTAGAGACTACTAAGCGGTAGTACCGCGCTGCCCAGCGGTAGTACCCCTCCAGCGGTACTACCGCAGTTCGGTGCTTCTGGCACTGTAACATCCCCATGTATCAAGCACAGTGATCACCCTTTTTGATAATGCCAAGTCACCATGATTAACAGTACTTGATCATCATTTGAATCATATCTCATTTCAAATTCCAACTCAAATTAAAATTCAAATATAAATTGAAAATAAAATTTGTTCCAATTTGGAAACTAAAATGTTCATAATATTGCAAATATTACCAAAGCATTTATAAAAATAAAATCAACATTAATTGAATTATTTAAATTCTCTAACATCATGAAACAGTGCCAATTCAGCTCATTTAATTCCTTTTTCATTTAAACAAAATTCAAATGAAATTATAATTCCCTCAAACTTTTTGTGGCAGTAAAGATATTGCATACTAATTATTGAGACCAGCTACACATTTTACAAAAGTCAAATGATGTGAAAAGAAAAGCCAAAACAGAAGGAAAGAAAGAAAACAGAAAAAGGAAAAAGAGGAGGCCTAAGAACTACTATGGCGTTGGGCCTTAAGTAGAAACAGTGCGGCCCGGCCCATTGTCCTCGGCCTTTGTCTTCAACCTCACGCCAGGTGGAGAGCCGAGCTGCGCGCACGCCGTCCAAATCGTGGATACGCTGCTGTCGTCCATCCGGCGACTCCGCGGTTGGATAAGAACAACCCCAGCCCCTCCTCTCTCTCCCGGATAACCCTAGCTCCCTCTGTTTCCTTCTCGCGCCGTTCTTCCTCTGCATCGAGCAATGCCTGAGCGCACCCGTCACCATCGCCTCGCCATTGCCACGGTCAACGACCACCCCGACCCACGGGAAGACGTCCAGGGGCTCCAGCACCCTCGACTATGTCGTCTACGCGCAACCATTGGAGCCAGGACGCCGCCAAACCATCACCATCATCGTTTTCCTCCGACTGCATCCGTCGCCGCCGTCGCTCGATCCGCTACCGTCGCTGCACCCCCAGCCTCCCCGAGCAGCTCGTTGGCTCCGCTGTGAGCTCTGCCTCACTTCCCCTCTCCCACTTTCCTCGCTACCGTGCCGTAGCTACCGCCCCGCGAGCTCCGGCTCTGCCGCCGCCATGACCGACCACCGTGCCAAGGCCGAGCTCCCCTCAACCTATGCTGCTGCCCATTGTGCTCCTGGAGCCCCTCCACTACTGCCCCGCTGTTTCTTTTGCTCGCCCGCGCGTTCTAGCGTAGATGCCACTTGCGCCCGAGCGCCGCCGCCGCTGTTGCCGTCGCCGTCGACTCTACACTGCACCCCAATCCCAGCCAACGCCACCACCCGAAGCGCCGTTGGCTGAGCTTTTCAACGCACCAACCCCCGCGTCCCGCCGTCGCTAGAAACGGCCGGACGGCCAACTCCGGCGCCCTCTGCTTAGCGCCGGCATCTAACCGCCGTTTAGATGACGTGGCGCGATTAGTTTAGACTAATTAGGTTTAGTCTAGTCTATGACGAGTGGGTCCCGCGAGATTAGTTAGCAAGCTAATTATTTTGATTAAAGTTAAAATAAGCCCGGTAGCCCCACATGTTAGATTTGACCCTGCCCAGTCAGCGTTGACCGGGCCCAGTCGTCAGTGACTGTGTCCAGCTGACAAGTGGCCCCCACTGGCCCACTTTGACCAGTCAACTGGGCCTGTTGACTGCTGACTCAGCAGTCAACAGGTCCCACCTATCATACACATACACACACTGCTGGGTACACTTTTGTGTACCCGTAGCAGTTTAGGTATTTTAATTTTCGAATTAAATAATTCCAGAAATTCCAAAAAATGATTAAAACTTTGAAAAAACATATAAAATAAACTGTAACTCGAATGAAAATAATTTATATATGAAAAATGATCAGAAAAATATGACGAATCCGAATACGCCACCCACATACCTGCCACACCCCTCTAACATGATGAACATGGAACCTTCCCCTCTGGTTCAGTTTACCGATAACCGCCTAAACGCCGGGAAAATATCCCAGATATTTTCCCGCTTCGTTTGTGACATGTAGCACTACATTAGGGCACCCCCCCCCCCCCCCGAATAACATGCTGCCATGTCATGCACCTGTGTTGAATTTGTTTGCTTTATATTTATTGTTTCTTCCCCCTCTTCTGTCCGGTAGACCCCGAGACCAACGCTGCCCCTGTGATCGACTACGTCACCGACGATCCTTCTTCCTTTTCAGCAGAGCTTCCAGGCAAGCAAAACCCCCTTGATCATTCCTATATCGCCTACTCCTCCTCCCTCATGCTTGCATTAGATTTTGCTACTGTAATTGCTTGCTCCTATTCTGATGCATAGCCTGTTTTTGTAACCCGCTGTTGTTACTTTACCTGTCATCCTAAATTGCTTAGAATAGGTTGGTTTGTGATCCATCAGTGACCCCTCACCCTTGTCCCTGTTGCCCCGCTTAGTTACTAATGCCCCGATCGATGTGATCGACGGGCTGAGACCAGCACAGCACCGCACACCCCTTAAGTTGTTCGACTCTACAGAGTTACCTCGAGTGACGAGGGTGATACCTCTTAACTTACTCCCGATGATGCCTTTGCAGCACAGCTAGTCGGACGTGGATTACCGAGGGTGATTCCTCTTCCTCCACCTATGATGAGGCTTCTGTCGTGCAACCCTGCAAGTGTGAATACCATCGAGGGTGATTCCTTCGGGTTCGCCCTGACGGGTACATCAAGTAGGAATCCAATGAGAGTGATTCCTCGAATTCCTTCTTGGTGTTCTGAACACACAATTACCAGGATTTTACTACAGTTACTGGGTAAAGTAGGGTCGACCTCGAGGGGTACCCGCGAGATAATTACGAGGCGCGGCCGGGCAGGTAAAGACCGCCCTAGAGAGGGATGGGCCTGGCCCTTGTTGCACTTCCTCGAGACGGGGCGACAGGAGTACTGATCGTCACCGCGAGCTCCTAATAATTTGCTAACGGATTTGGGTATTTGATCTGAGTGGGTCGTTGGCCCTATACGCACTACCACCATGCGGGATAGTGGTTTATGGGGCCCTCGGCGCCGTATGTATCAGCCGGAAGCTCTGTCAGATGTCCAGTTCAGCCTTGTGCCCGGGTCGGATCGTGCCGTTGGCGTTCGTATCCACCCTGCACACAACGACCCGGAGTGCACAGGGCGATGGCCCAAGACCCCTGAGCGCTTAGGATGTAGACCGGCGGGGACCTCTCTGCGGAGCCTAGGTAGGACTACGTCGTGTCGATCAGCCGAGGCCGGGCATGACCGAGAAAAGTGTGTCCGGCCAGAGTTAATCGAGAGTGTTGGGTAACAGTAGTGCACCCCTGCAGGGAAGTTATCTATTCGAATAGCCGTGTCCACGGTAACAGGACGCTCAGTGTTGTATCCCGATCTATTACAACTTGAACTGATACATGTTACTTTAATTGTAAGCTCTGGGATCACTTTCTCGCAGGGAGTCGAGGAAGGATCTCTGGGCTTTGCTACTACATGCTTGTTACTTTATGTTATGCTACTAATCTGCACTCTTCTAATGCTGCAAGACGCTGAAGATGCTAGTCTTCGATAGGCTAGACCTTCTCTCTATTCTGGCATTTCTGCAGTCTAGTCCACAGATACAGCTTCCCCTTTGATACCGATGCATAATTAGTATAGATCTGATGTAAGTCTTGCGAGTACTTTGGATGAGTACTCACGGTTGCTTTGCTCCCCCCTTTTCCCCATACCCGTTTGCTGCGATCAGATGACGGAGCCCCGGAGCCAGCTGTTCCCGCCGACGACTTCTACTACCCCGACGGAGCTTACTACTACGTGGAGACCAACGACCAGGAGTAGATAGGAGGCTCCCAGGCAGGAGGCCTTGCCTCTTTCGATCAGAGCCGTTGTTTGTTTTCGCCTTCTTAAGGCAACCTTGTCTAATTTTGTCTGTACTCAGATACTAATGCTTCCGCTGACTCTTGTGTTACTCGAGCTTTTGTATTCAAGCCCTCGAGGCCCCTGGCTTGTAATATAAAGCTTGTATTATTTTATTTTGTGTCTAGAGTTGTGTTGTGATATCTTCCCGTGAGTCCCTGGGCTTGATCGTGTGCATTTGCGTGTATGATTAGTGCACGTTCGGGCCGGGGGCGTCACAGGCACCTCCGCTTATTTATTGCTCTCTGTGTTTACAGCGAAAGTAGGGCGGTAGTAGAGAGCGGTAGTACCGCTCGGGCGGTTCTGCGACTCGATCTACTGCCCCACTACCGCTGTCCCCACTGTAGGTACAACAGCTAAGCGGAAGTACCACTCCAGTAGAGCAGTAGTACCACTCCGGTGGTACTACCGGGATCCTCTACTGCATGGAGTATCGCTTAGATTTCGTGTTCTGTAATGCACATTCCTTCGAGCGGAAGTAGGACGGCAGTAGTGGGCGGTAGTACCGCCCCGTGCGGTAGTACCGCACTGCCCGACTCTACTACCGCAGTTTTACCTGCACGCGCAACACCTAGTGGTAGTACCGCTGGTGGGAGCGGTAGTACCGCTCCGGCGGCACTACCGCCTCCTTGAGCTGATCAGTTGCACGCTATGGCTAAAACTTCCGTACCAGCGGAAGTACCGCTCGCCAGAGCGGTACTACCGCTTGTGCACGGGCTGAAGGGGCATAACGGTTGGATCTTTCACCCACTATATAAGTGAGTCTTCTTCTCCAAGAGGACTCACCTCTTATCCGCCTAAGCTCCATTGTTGCTCAAAGCTCTATTTTCGCCCGATCTCTCTCCCTAGCCAACAACTCTTGTTGATTTTTAAGGTTTGCTTGAGAGGGCCCCGATCTACACTTCCACCAAGAGATATTTGATTCCCCCCACTAATCCCTTCCGGATCTTGTTACTCTTGGGTGTTTGCGTACCCTAGACGGAAGAGGTCACCTCGGAGCCACATAACATTGTGGTGAAGCTTCGTGGTGGTGTTGGGAGCCTCCGATTGTGGAGTGAGCCCCAACCTTGTTTGTAAAGGTCCGGTTGCCGCCTTCAAGGGCACCACTAGTGGAATCATGACATTTTGCATTGTGCAAGGGCGTGAGGAGAATACGGTGGCCCTAGTGGCTTCTTGGGGAGCATTGTGCCTCCACACCGCTCCAACGGAGACGTACTTCCCCCTAAAGGGAAGGAACTTCGGTAACACATCCTCATGTTCACCGGCTCCACTTGTGGTTACTTCTTACCTTTACATTGTGCAAGCTATTGTTGTGTTGTATCATTTGCTTGCTTGCTTGCTTGTTGTTGTTGTTGGTGTTGTTGTTGTTAGCATCATATAGGTTGCTCACCTAGTTGCATATCTAGACAACCTATTTGTTGCTAAACTTAATTTGTTAAGAAAAGCTAAAAATTGGTAGTTGTCTATTCACCCCCCCCTCTAGTCAATCATATCGATCCTTTCAGTGTCTACAACGTCAACAACAAGTGGATAACATTCAATTCCTATCTGGATTCAATTTCTCTGCTCCACCTTAATTATTTATACAACATGAATTGATGCCACTGAACTTCTTCTGTTATTTCTTGGAACTATGTTGTATGCACATGTGAGGGCATTCCTGCTTTGTTCGTGTTAGGACAATGTTAAGCAATTTGGATTCACTAAAATAAACTGTTTTTTCCCCAAGAGATGGATAAAGTATGCTAATATATACCTGCACATAGTCAGCTTTGTTCATTGAGTATTACTATTAAAGATTGTTTGTCTCGTCTTTTTTACTTCTTTTTAGCCCTATGTATTACTGTAGGTATCTCTACAAGGAAAGGTTATTTGAATATTAGGCCGATGCCTTCAACCATGCATGTCTCTTTTGCGCAGCGAATGTATATCGTCTAATACTACCTCCCTGCTACAACAGATATTTAAAAGTGTAGGATGAATCAGCTGCTACAAATTGCAGAAACTGTTCAACTATGCAATTTTGTTGCTTCTTTTCATTTTGTACTAGGCTTTCAACTCCCTGTTGTATGTGTGTACACTGATTTTTTGTAGTCAAACTTTCAGATTGCTTTAAGTTTTTTTCCTTTGCATATTTTTATAAGAAAATATCAGAATACAATATGATTGGGAGTTTGTGAACTTTTTTCAAATTAATAAACTTGTTTCAAAATTGCGATCTTTTCAAATTTATGAAACTTTTTCAAATTCATGAACATTTTTATAATATAAGATAAACATTTTTATAATACATGATGAACATTTGTATATTACATATTGAACATTTTTATAATATAGGATGAAGAATATTTTAAAACATAAACCATATTCAAAGGAAAAAACAAAAGAAAAGAAATGAACATTTTTTTGTGAAAGTTTTGAAATAAAAATAGAAGAAAAGAAAGAAAAAAATGAAACAGAAACAGTGGAAGAAAAGAGAAAAGAAAAAAAGCGAAACAGTGGGCTGCCTGCCGAGAGTAGCCTTCGAAGGCTTGTCTATTTGCCGCACACGGGCAGAAAATATGATTCGACGCCTCAATGCTAGATGCAGATCTTCCTCCATGCATCCGTTCAAGTCTCAACTCAGGCCGCCGCTGCCACACTAGCCGCCAAGGCAAAACCATCAACAATTGCTCTAGTGTTTTGCCGCCACCATCGATCACCGCGGCAGCGGCTGTTTGGGTTGTCATCTGTCAGTAGAAGCGTCAAACCATCACATTGTTATTTTGTTGCGTCTAAATCAAGAGGTTTGAAAATTACAAGCTAGTACTTTTCTTAGATCAATTATAGATTACTAGTACATAGGCATAAGTTAAGAGATTGACTGAAAGTCTAGTTTATTTATCTTTTAACTTCGTTACATGTCACTTTTGATAAGATTACGGAAATGTTATCTAGCGAGCTTTCACGGGGGGCGGGATCCCAGTGAACGACCCCAAAGCCGTCTGATCTGGATCTGACGGTGGCAGTTTTCATCAAAAACTCCTAAACAAACTGCCATAGCAGTTTTGTAAAATGCCACACCCAGCCACATACACTCCCATCCGGGGCGTTCGCGCTTGCCATTGCTGCTGGCAAACGTTCGCCAGGGATTGGCGTCCGAAGATTATCATCATGCTTTCAAAGAAAATTGTCAAGTGAAGACGAAGACACCAATGATGAGTTTCTTCTTTTAGCCAGTCCCTATGGAACTTGTCTAACATGCTCTCAAAATTAGAAATTAGAAATTCAGTATTATATGATTGCTTAGATCAGGAATAAAATAGTTGCAACATTCATTGCAGATGGTATTATTGACTTGTTTAAGGATCCTGGTGATCTTAGACTACAAAATATATGTCAGCTTTCTTAAATAACTAAACATATATTGGTATGTTGGATTTGATGTGCGATTATCATCCTAGAACCCCCATCCCTTCCTACAGTTGATTCTTGGCTTCGCCCCTATCCCTTCCTACAGTTGATTCTTGGCTTCGCCCCTATCCCTTCCTACAGTTGATTCTTGGCTTCGCCCCTATCCCTTCCTACAGTTGATTCTTGGCTTCGCCCCTGCACAATGGACTAGCTATGATTAGCGATGTCATGCACAAATGGCGATGTCTACATGGTCGAAGCCCTGACGAATCAGCTCGTCGACGGCTCGTTCCGGCGGCAGTAATGGTCGTTCGGTGGTCCAGAGACCTTGATATAATTTTTATTATGCTTGAGGTGCTTTATACTTCTGATGAACTTTTCTAATTGATCCAGGTCCTTTTCGCAAAATAAATATCACCTGGAAATTACATTGACAGATGTAACCGAGTTAGAAAATGCAGCATATGCAACTAAGAGTGCCTTGCACAACAACAGCGAAGACTGCAAAACGAAGAATATTAGGGTATTTGAAATTTCAAGGGGGTGCAAAGGAAATTATTTGGTGAGGAGACTATTTGTGCAATTAAAGGGGCATCTGTGCTTGAATAAGCACAAGGTCCCCCCCCCACACACACACACACCAAAAAATAAGGGTAGGCCTTATTTTTTTAGTAGGCGAGTCTCAATAGATTGGATCAAGTCCAACTCATGCTTTTTATACCGGTATAGATTTCTAACTGTTATTTCTTTGCTATAGGAGAGTGAACCTATTTTTTGTGGGAAAACTTCTGATATATTCATCAATTGTCATGGTTGTACAAATAACAACAGAAGTATTATACATTACATAAAGGTCCTTGGACCACCTAGCAATGACTATAATCACGAAGGCATGCCGCCCTCATCGCCGTCCCCCCACTGAAGTTGGCAAATCTTGTTGTAGTAGACAGTCGAGAAGTCATCGTGCTAAGGCCCCAACAGGACCAGCGCACCATAGAATCAACCGTCGTCGACGAAGCAAAGCGTAGATTGGAATGATCTAACATGTAAACACACGAACACAAATGAACGAATACTGAATTCATGAAAGACAAACACTGACTGAATCCCACGAGATCTGTCGAAGACACACCTACATACATTTCTCGACGACGCTAGACGCACCACCGGTGTAACATCCCCATGTATTAAGCTACAGTGATCACCCTTTTGATAATGTCAAGTCACCATGATTAACAGTCTTGATCACATTTGAATCATATCTCATTTCAAATTCCAGTTCAAATTGAGAATTCAAATTTAAAGTGAATTTAAAAGTTGTTCAAATCCAGGAACTAAATAGTTTATAATATTACAAATATTCCCAAAGCAATTATAAAAATAAAATCAACATTAATTGAATTATTTAAATGGCCCTAACCTATTTAAAACAGGCCCAAAACAGTAGCATTTAATCCATTTTCAATTAAACGAAATTCAAATGAAATTGTCATGCCTCCAAACTTTTTGTGGCAGTACTAGATATTGCCTAGTATTTATTCTGGCCAATAGCACATTTTGCAAAACTCCTTTAGTGCATAAATTAAATGCAAAATAGAGTTTATAAATGGAAACAGAAAAGGAAAAGGAAAACTGAAACGCTGCACTGTGCTGTGCTGCTGGACTTAAGTCCAACAGTGCCACGGACCAGCCCAGCGCCCCTGTCGTCTTCCTCCTCCTACTGGCATCGAAGCCGACCGCACCCGACGCCTGTTCACCGTCTCCGCCGAGCCGTCTCGCTCCCCGTGCCGCTGCAGACCTCTAGGTGGGGATAAGCACACCCCCGCCGAGCCTGTGGACAAGACCAAGTCGCTTTTCTCCCCCTCCTCGCCTCGCGCTCTTCCTCTGTAGGATCGAAAGTATGTCTAGAGGGGGGATGATTAGACTACTTGACCAAATAAAACCTAACCTTTTCCCAGATTTTAATTGTGGGCAGATTTTAACAATAGTACATGTCAAGCATCACCCTACACATGCAATTCTAAGAGTATAGCAGCGGAAAGTAGATAATTGCATATGTAAGTAAAGGAGGGGATCGGAGAATTCAAACTCAATGAAGACACGGTGGTTTTTGGCGTGGTTCCGATAGGTGGTTCTATCGTACGTCCACGTTGATGGAGACTTCAACCCACGAAGGGTAACGGCTGCGCGAGTCCACGGAGGGCTCCACCCACGAAGGGTCCACGAAGAAGCAACCTTGTCTATTCCACCATGGCTTACGTCCATGAAGGACTAGCCTCACTCGGGGTAGATCTTCACGAAGTAGGTGTTCTCCTTGCCCTTACAAACTGCTTGGTTCAACTCCACATCAGGTTGGAGGCTCCCAAGTGACACCTAACCAATCTAGGAGACACCACTCTCCAAAAGGTAATAGACGGTGTGTTGTTGATGAACTCCTTGCTCTTGTGCTTCAAATGATAGTCTTCCCAGCACTCAAACAACTCCTCACAGATTTGGCTATGGTGGAAGAAGGATTTGAGTGGAAAGCAACTTGGGATAGGCTAGAAATCAAGTTTCAAATGGTAGGAATGGAATAGCTTGATCTCAACACATGAGTAGGTGGTTCTCTCTCAGAAAATGTATGGTGGAAGTGTAGGCACGTTCTGATGGCTCTCCTTACAGAGAAGGAGGTGGTGGAGGGGTATATATAGCCTCCACACAAAATCCAACCGTTACACACTTTTGACCCAACTCGGTGGCACCGAAACAATCATCTCGGTAGCACCGAACTGTGTAAAAGATATGAACTTTAGGAATCTCGGTGGGACCGATACGAACAACTCGGATGGACCGAAGTGCAATGGCTAGGGCAATCCTCATCTCGGTGGCACCGATTGCATCAACTCGGTAGGACCGAAGTGAAGCAATAAGGCAACAGAGAGTTGGCAAGCCATCTCGGTGAGACCGATTTGCAAAACCCGGTGAGACCGAAGTAAGTGCAAACGATTACAGAGAGTTGGCAAGGCCATCTCGGTGAGACCGAGATCCATTTCGGTGGATCCGATTTGTTAGGGTTTTGGCAGTGGCTAAGTCTTGGATGAACTCGGTGGGACCGGATAGGAAATTTCGGTGGGGCCGAGTTACAATGTAGGTTTTGGACATATTTGGGATTGAGAGAGTGGTTGAGGGTTTAGGAGTACTGTCACTAAGAACTTGAGCAAAAAGACCATTAAGCAACACCTCATCCCCTTTTAATAGTATTGGCTTTCCTATGGACTCAATGTGATCTTGGATCACTAAACCAAAAATGTAGAGTCTTGATCTTTTGCCAATCCTTGTCCTTAGCATTTTGAGGGGTCCACGTCTCTAGTCCATGCCATGCCAATCATTGAACATTCTGAAATCTTAATCTTGAATGGACATTAGTTCAATGAGATATATGTTGTTATGAATTACCAAAACCACCAAGGGAGCAAATGTGCTTTCATCCTCCCTGCCATGGCCGACGTTGCTGCTGCTTCCGCCCGCTCGCCCGCATAGCCACTAGCTCTCCCTCGCCTCGCCACCATGCCAAGAAACACCACCGTGATCCGCTCTGTCCTCTGCATCGATCAGTTCGAGCCGGGGAGCACCGCAGCTTTGCCCACGACCTCGTCTTCAACCTCGGGACCCGCCGCTCATCGTCGACGATTCCGGCGCCGTCGAACCCTCCCCGAGCACGCTGAGCACATCTGCGGGATCACTGTGAGCTCCCGGTCTTCTCCCCTCTACGCCCCCTTCGATTCCGCCCACGTAGCCCTATTTGCCATGGATGCCCGAGCTCGCCGCCGCTGCTTCTCATCACCGTTGCGGAAACCTCCCGTCGAGCTCGTGTCTGAGCTCGCCATCGTGCTCAGCACGACCGCAGGAACACGTAGCTGCCGGCCGCTTCCTCCCTCGCGTCCCGTAGACTCGGATCCGTCCTTGCCCAATTTCGGCGGCTGCCCCGCTCATCGCCGGCGTCGATTTAGGCCACCCCCGCTCCAGCCGCTTGCGCAGATCGACGCGGCTTGCTTTGCTCGTTCGAGTATGGGGACGCGCGCATGAAATGGTGGCCTGAGGCCAAATCCCGCCTCTCGCCCGCACCTCTGCCGTAGTTTTGGTCACCGGCGGCTCGCCGCCGGCACGCCTGACCACGTGGCACCGCCCGGGGCCACCTCCAGGGTCATTGCCACTGGGACCCATGGGCCCAGTTGACTGGTCAACTGGCCCAGTTGACCAGCTGACTGGGCAGTTGACCCAGGTCAAAGGGGCCCACTGGTCAGCCGGTGTGTGCCTCTGCTGGGTACACTTTCGGGTGTACCTAGCATTTTCGTTTAAGTGTTTTTCGAAATTTAAATTAATTCAGAAAATTCCAGAAAATGATTAAAACTTTGAAAAATCATATAAAATAAATCGTAACTCGGATGAAAATAATTTATATATGAAAAATGATCAGAAAAATATGAAGAATCTGAATATGCCACCCATATACCTGCCACACCCCTCTAACATACTCAACATGGAACCGCCCCCTCCGGTTTAATATACCGATAATCACCCAGAGCTGGGAGAACACTCCCGGATAATTTCCCGCTCCGACTAACTTGCGTAGTGCTGCATTAGAACACCCCTAGCACTGCATCTTAACATGTCATGCATCCCTGTTGCATTGTTTGCCGTGTATTTATTGTTTCTCCCCCTCCTTCTCTCCCGATAAACCCTGAGACAGCCGACGACACTGTAGAGTACGACTACGTCGTCAACGACCAGACCCCTTCAGCAGAGCTTCCAGGCAAGCAAACCCCCTTGATCATCCAGATATCGCCCACTCTTTCTCTCTTATGCTTGCATTAGAATTGCTTCTGTTGTTACTCCTATAGCTCCTATTCTGATGCATAGCCTGATTTCGTCGCCTACTGTTGATACCTACTTGTTGTCCTATGTTGCTTAGTTAGCTATGCTGTTGATCCATCTGTGCCCCTTCACCCTTGTCCGTATGCCATGCTTGTTATCGGGCCGTGATCACTCCGGGTGATGATCACGGAAATGTTTACTTACTGCAATACTTTAAACTGTTAAAGTCGGGCCGGCTCCAAGAGTGCCCGCGAGAGAATAATATTAAAGACGGGTCAGCTCCAAGAGCACCCACGAGCCGTGTATTACCAAGTCGGAGCGACAGGAACCCTGTTCGTCTCTGCGAGTTACTAAATACGCCTAACGGATTTTGGTATTTGATCTGAGTTGGCCGCTGGCCTGTACGCACTACCACCACGTGGGATAATGGTTATGGGACCCTCGGCGCCGTATGTATCAGCCAAAAGCTTTGTCAGACGTCCAGTTCAGCATTGTGGCACGGCAGGATCGGCGCCATCCATGACAGAGGTGGTGCCTGGATCTAACCCTGCGCACAATGACCCGGAGTGCAAAGGGCGATGGGCCCAAGACCCCTGAGCACTTAGGATGTAGACCAACGGGGACCTCTCTGCTGAGCCTAGGTAGGACTACGTCGTGTCGATCAGCCGAGGCCGGGCATGATCGAGAAAAGTGTGTCCGGCCAGAGTTAATCGAGCGTGTTGGGTAACAGTAGTGCACCCCTGCAGGGAAGTTATCTATTCGAATAGCCGTGTCCACGGTAACAGGACGCTCGGAGTTGTATCCTGATCTGCTACAACTACAAATGGATATTGTTACAATGATAACTCTTACTACTGCTCTTGGGATCACTTTCTCGCAGGGTAGTCGAGGAAGGATCTCAGGGCATTACTAAAATATGTTTGATTATATATTATCTTGTTCTACTCTCTTCTGATGCTGCAAGATTGCTTCAAGATGCTAGTCTTCGATAGGCTAGGCCTTTCCCCCTCTGTTCTGGCATTTCTGCAGTTTAGTCCAAAGATATAGCCCCATTCCTTTGATACCAATGCATAATTCGTATATATCTGATGTCAGTCTTGCGAGTACTTTGGATGAGTACTCACGGTTGCTTTGCTATCTCTTTTCCCCATACCCGGTTACTGCGGTCAGACATCGGAGCCCAGGAGCAGGAGATCCCCGGAGGCACCTACTACTACGCTGAGCCCGCCGACCAGGAGTAGTTCGGAGGCCCTAGGCAGGAGGCCTTCGCCTTTTCGATTAGTGTTGCTGTTTGTTCTTGCCTTCTTAAGGCATGTTGTTTAACTTTGTGTCTGTACTCAGATACTGTTGTTGCTTCCGCTGATGTTTGTGTAACTCGAGCTTATGTATTTGAGCCCTCGAGGCCCATGGCTTGTAATATAAAGCTTGTATTATTTTATTTTGTGTCTAGAGTTGTGTTGTGATATCTTCCCGTGAGTCCTTGGGCTTGATCGTGTGCATTTGCGTGTATTATTAGTGCACGATTAAGTCGGGGGCGTCACAACCGGGACGAGGACTAGGCGGGGAGGACCTTATTCCATGTACATGGTGTCGTCGCCTCGCCTTTCTGAGCAGAACACAAACCCTAATCATCCTAATAAACACCTCAAATGAAGCAGGAGCCCTCCCACCGGCAAGGCCATGGTTCACCACGCCTCATGTCCCTAAGGCAATAGGAGATGAGCCAGATTGGCAGCGACACCGACGAAAGGAAGAAAGCCCTTGTCGCCTGGGAGCTACCTTTATTGAGGAGGATAAAACATTTTTAGGTGGGGGGGGCGTTACGGGAGAGTGAACCTTGACTCTGAATCCTGGTTGAAGCGACACTAGTTCGAAATATACCTGCACGTGGGTAGCTGTCCCAATGCCCCGAGCCTGAAAGGCCAACATTTGGGCTAGGCTCGGGCACATATTTTCCACCCAAAGTTCGGACCAAAAGCCCGAACAAAGCCTGAATAAGGTTAAAATAATTATTTTAATTAAAAATTAGCTATAATAATGTATTTAATACCCCAAGAATAATTATTTTAGAGGGAAAGTATAATGTTCACATGTTTTGGGCTGGGCAAGGCTTAGGGATTTTCGCTTCGGGATTTGTCAAGCTCAGCCTGAAACCCGGTCCCCCGCCAATTCCTATTGAACGCTCATAGTGTTGGTTTTAGGCTTAACTGTACACAGCGCACACTCCATCTCCTTCGATAGATTCCAAATGGGTCGGCCCATATAAGGCACAAGCAGGAAGCTCCTCTGTTTTGGGAAGCTCCCAGAAGCTTCTTGGGTCGATTTTAGGAAGCATCCGGACGGTTTTTTCTTTTTTTGGTGTTGGTTTTCTGGACTGGTTATTGTTTAGTTTTATTTGGTTTTTTCTTTTTCTTTTTTAAATGCACAGACTTTTTCTAAATTCGTGAAATTTTACCAAATTCGCGAACTTTTACAATTTTTTGAACTTTTTCCCTTAAACTCGTGAAATTTTCCAGCAAATACGTGAACAGTTTTCAAATCCATGAACATATTTTTTTAATTTGTGAACTCAAAATCGCGAACCTTTTTCATATCCGCGGATCACGTGGACTTTTTTGAAATTCATGAATTTTTTTGAAATTCATGAACTTTTTGAAATACATGAACTTTTTTAAAAAGGTCAACCGTAAACAGACTTTTTTGAAATTTATGATTTTTTATATTCATAGTTCCGAAGTCAATGCTTAACCGGTCAACCCGTGAATTGGTCAACCAGTCAACCGGTTAAGCAGTGGCTCTTCCTGCAAAAAAAACCAATGTCGCTTTTCTGAAACTTTAGGGCGTCGTGTTATGTGAAAGTGGATAGATCTGGCCATTTTCCAAAACTTTAGCACAAAATGAACTGGATCCAAAAAAAATATATCACAAAATGATCCATTTGTATGACGCCCTGGGCCTTGCGTCATGCTAGATAGCACGGCGCCCTGGGCTGGGGCGTCATCATGCTAGCAGTAACGAAAAATGTTTTTCGATCCATTTCATTTTGTGCTAAAGTTTAGAAAAGACCAGATTTGTCCATTTTCATCTTCATTTTTTAGGGCATTTGTCCATTTTTACCAAGCTTGCGAGCGAGCGTACGGTTGCTGGGCCGGCCCACGGTAACGGGGGCGTGAGCGCCAGCTCGCTAGCCAGCGCCATAAACGCTGACTAGGAGCTCTCCCTGAACCAACCTGTGGTTGGATGGTTAGAGGGACAGTGGTATCCCTAGCCCACCAGGGTTCAAGTCCTGGTGCTCGCATTATTCCTGGATTTATTTCAGGATTTTCGGCGATGCGCTTTCAGTGGGAGGAGATGTTCCCGTCGACGACGAGGCGCCTACGGTGACTTCGTAAATCTCAAGATGATATGCCGGCTCAGTCTGTCGAAGGTGCTCATAGGGGTAGGGTGTGCGTGTGTGCGTTCATAGGGGTGAGTGTATGCGCGTATGTATGAGCGCTTGCGTCTATACTGTGTTCAAAAAAAAAGCTCTCCCTGTCCTTCTCAAAAAGAAAAAAGAAAAAGAGCTCTCCCTGTCCAATCAGAGGTAAACACACCCAGTTAGGGCCTTGGGGGGGCATTCCTCCTGCTTGGGCGACAGGTCTATGCGAGCAAGCGAGCAAATGAGGTGCATGGGCAGAGAGAGGAAAACCTGCACTCACTTTCCTCTGCTACAGTACCTGTTTTGTCTGCCGAATGGCAATTTGTGGCGATATGCCGGCGATTTCTTCCCTCCTTTCCCTCCCAATTCTTCCCCTTCCCTGATCTAATCTCCTCTTTGATCTGTTTCTTCCCTTGCTGCTTCCCCACCGTGCTTTCTTCTCATCTCCACACTCTCCTCTTTTCCCATCCACTAATCCCTTCACCATACCTCCAGATCCATCCCATCCACCAGTCCAATATGAGAGAAATTCCCAAATTTGTGAGTACATCTGAGGCTGATCCTTATGGATTATCTGAGCTAAGATCCAGAACTGAGAAACTAGTCAGGTCTTCTCCGAAACCGTTGGAGACTTTGAATATTTTGAGACAGCGTCTTCTTCCAATCTTCGGGTCGCGCAGCAGCAATTCCCTGATGTATTCAGGCGCACATGTCGAATCAGGGGGCAGTAGCCACAAGTCTCGAGATGCTACGCCATGCCGCCAAACCTCTTCTGCTCCACAAGTCGATTCATGGGGTCATAGCCGGAATTCTGGAGATGCTCTGCCTTGCTGCCAAGCCTCTTCTGATCCCCAAGATTTGAGGGAGTATGAGAATTTGGGCAGCAAGACGGCTGATTCCACGAACCACAGAGAGGATTCTGCTTTTCAAAGTCACGAAACTGGTTCATGCATGCCTGAAGAAAAGATAGAGGTATATCCGGTTGATAGACCACCTCTGATCTTAGAGCCCTGTGTCATTGCTCTTGCTGGTGACGTTTTGAACCACCCAGCGTTGCCGACAGACCACCGGATCTCTCTTATGGAAAAGGAATTTGATTCGAGTGGAGAACAGGGTGTTCAATATATTCGGGAGGCCGTTACAAACAGGGGGACGCCACTGCATCCACCGCCACCTTGGCCCCCGCCGCTACCCTCTCTGCCATCATTGTCACTACCTTCTGACACTAGAGAAGGTGACCCTGCGATTGCAGAGACCAATGCAGATAAAGGACATCGAAGAATAGATGGTGATTTCGGTAATAGACCCTCAGGCACGTTGAATCTTTTATGCTGGAATTGCCGTGGCATTGGCAATGATGCGACAATTAGGGAATTGCGTGAGCTAGTGAAGGATTTTGCTCCCAAGATCGTCTGTGTAGTTGAAACTCAAGTTGCGAAGAATCGTGCAGAAGGCCTAGTTAAAACTTTGGGATTTCAGGGTTGTTTCGGTGTTAACAGTGAAGGACGCAGTAGTGGCCTTTGTATTTATTGGAAGGCGGAAATAAAGTTTACTCTCATTCGCTACTCTTCGCGTCATATCGATGGTGTAATTACGGAGGGAGACAAGCCTCCTTGGCGCCTGACCTGCATTTACGGTGAGGCCGATAAGGGGGAAAGATATAAGACATGGGATCTTATGAAATTTATCCGACGGGAATCTGCTCTACCGTGGCTCTGCATGGGAGATTTTAACGAGGTTCTGCGGCCGGAAGAACACATTGGGGTGGGCAAGCGCTCTGCGGCCCAAATCCAAGGTTTCCGGGACGTAGTTGATGTCTGCGGTTTGAAGGATCTTGGGTACTCTGGAACTGATTGGACTTTTGAGAAGAGAGTCCCAGGAGGCAGCTATTCACGGGCGTGACTGGACAGATTTCTGGTTTCAGCGGAGTGGTTTGCACTTTTCCCTGAAGCTTCAAACCGGCATCTACATGAGGAGGTTAAGAGGGCGCTCTTCCCGATGTTTCCAACGAAGGCGCCAGGGCCGGATGGCTTTCCCGCGCATTTCTACCAGCGTCACTGGGATATTTGCGGGGAGGAGGTAACCGAGGCAGTGTTTCGTGTCCTCCGAGGCGAGGACAACATGGAGGTAATGAACAGAACTTTCATAGTTTTAATCCCCAAAGTTACTAATCCTACTTTGCTGAGTCAATACAGACCCATTAGCCTCTGTAATGTGCTGTACAAGATAGCTTCAAAGGTATTGGCTAATAGAATGAAGGAGTTTCTACCGGAGATTATTTCAGCGGAACAATCGGCCTTTGTTCCTGGAAGACTAATAACGGATAATATTATTGCTGCATATGAAAGCCTACATTTCATGAAGACTAATAAGGCAAAGAAACATAGAAGTTGTGCACTAAAGCTTGATATGATGAAGGCTTACGACAGGGTGGAGTGGAATTATTTGGAGGCGATAATGAACAAACTGGGATTTGCCCCTGCTTGGATTTCGACGGTGATGCACTGTGTAAGAACAGTTTCCTTCTCGGTTCTGTTCAACGGCGACCATCTCGAGTATTTTAAACCGACTCATGGAATCCGACAAGGAGATCCCATATCTCCATATTTGTTTCTCCTAGCGGCTGAAGGCCTCTCCTGTTTGCTAAACAAGCGTGCTCAAGCTAATGACCAGATTGGAGTGAGGGTGGCTAAAACGGCTCCTCTGGTGAGTCACTTGCTGTTTGCGGATGATAGTTTACTTTTTATGAAGGCAACAAAGGCAGCAGCCATGGAAATCAATGATATACTAAATCTGTACTGTCGAGCTTCGGGACAGAAAATTAACTTAGACAAATCGGCAGTATTTTTTAGCAAAGGTGTCACAAGTAACACTAGACTGGAGGTGAAGGAAGCACTCCATGTGCCAACTGAGGCACTCAAGGACAAATATCTTGGTCTCCCCTCTGGTGTGGGCAAATCAAAGGGTGGTGCCTTTAAATACTTGAAAGTCCGTGTGTGGAAGAGGGTTCAAGGATGGATTGAACAATCTTTGTCTGTAGGAGGTAAAGAAGTGCTAATCAAGTCAGTAGCCCAAGCCCTGCCAACTTACTCAATGGCATGCTTTAAACTTCCAAGAGGACTTTGTCAGCATATAAATACTCTCATTAGGCAATTTTGGTGGGGAAGTAAAGATGGACAAAGAAAAACAGCGTGGGTATCTTGGGAGGCTATGACTCAACCCAAGTACTTATGTGGTTTAGGTTTCCGAGATATGGAGTTATTTAATCTTGCGCTTCTAGCAAAACAAGGGTGGCGTATTTTGCAGAATCCAGAGACCTTGAGTGCAAGAATTTTAAAGGCTGTATACTTCCCAAGTGTTAACTTCTTGGAGGCTGAATTAGGTAGCAAGCCCTCTCAAATTTGGAGAGCAATTCTTGAGGGTAGAGAAGTACTCAAGCAAGGTATAATACGTCGGATAGGAAATGGCAGGAGCACATGGATATGGGCGGACAACTGGTTGCCGAGGAGCTCTCTGCTGCGACCTGTTGTACCTTTGAAGGAACAACGACCAGTGATGGTCAGTGAGTTAATCAATCAGTCTTCGGCTACCTGGAGGGATGACATGCTGACAGACCACTTCCTACCAATGGATATTGAAGTTATAAAGCAGATACCGATTCCCACGTTGAATTTGGAAGATTTCTGGAGCTGGCACTTTGAAAAATCAGGAGTGTTCTCTGTAAGATCTGCCTACCGAATGCTAGTTCATACAAAGAATCGACGGGAAGCCTGGTTAGAGGGAAGGCCTTCATTATCTGACACCACACAGGTTGAGAAAGCCTGGTCCAAAATCTGGAAGATCGATGTACCATCAAAAGTTAAATTTTTTGCTTGGCGCCTTGCAAAACAGAGTTTGCCGACGGCTGACGTCCTAGTCCACCGTGAGATGGCCCCTGTGGATACTTGTAAAATATGTGGACGAGCGGAAGACTCGTGGAGACACAGCTTACTTGAGTGTCATATGGCTCGTTGTGTCTGGGCGCTGTGTGACGAAGAAGCAACTGAACATATCTTCGCTTGTCAGGAGCCCCACGCAAAGCAGTGGCTCTTCATGATTATGGAGTCTATGCCACATCAGGATTTCGTGAAGGTATTAGTAACTTTATGGGCTATTTGGAAAGCCAGGCGAAAAGCCGTGCATGAGGATATATTTCAGAGTCCATTGTCCACGTATAGCTTTATTATTAGGTACTTGCAAGATTTGAATATGGTGGAACGGACAAACGGGAAAGCTACAGGATTAAAGGTACATAGACCAAAGGCAAAATGGATTCCTCCGCCGGTGGGGCTGGTAAAAGGAAATGTTGATGCGGCAGTTGCTCGATCAGGAGACATGGGTGCAGTGGCAGCTGTTTTCAGAAATGCTGATGGAAAATTTCTCGGAGCCTCAGCGCTGGTCAGCAGAGGAACCTCTGACCCTTCCACTATGGAGGCGATAGCCTGTCGTGAAGCCTTGTCCTTGGCACGCGACCTCGACTTGCAGAAAATTGTGATTGCCTCGGATTGCCAAGCCGTGGTTCAGGATATTGAGAAAGGTTGTGCTGGCCCTTATGCGACGGTGATCAGGGAGATTGCTAGAAGAAGGCTAGACTTCGACGAGGTTTCTTTCCACCATGAAGCGAGGGAAGCAAACTTTGAGCCGCATAATTTAGCCAGAAGTGTGTTACATTTTGCAGTTGGACGTCATGTGTGGCTCGTTGAACCACCGAGCTTTGCTAATGTACCTATGTTTACCCGAAATTAATAAAAGCTCAATGGTTTCTCAAAAAAAAAAAAAATGAGGTGCATGGGCCACCGGCGCTGCTGCAGATCAGGCCGTGCCGCATGGACCAGCCAGGCCGAGCTCAACTCCCGGGATTCGCGCGGCGCTTCGACCCAACCCAGGTGAGCTCGCTGGTCAGTCAGAGCCCCCATCTGTTCGCGCCAGTACTCTCTACAGTCTCACCCACTACTTCTGCTAATTAATTAAGCACCCTCGCTATAGTAGCTATGTTAGAGAATCTACGATCGGATCTCTCGAATCCATCCCACATGTGAGGCGGCATTCGGACGTGTCCGCCACATCGGATGACCCATTATAAATCTTTTCAAATCATCTCCAACCTAGCCCGACGTGCCTCTCCTCTCTTCTACCTCATCCGCACCTTCGCCGTCTTAGTTCTGTCACCGTCCCTAACCAACAATGCCATCACCGGAGGCCCCAACCCACAGTGACATCGTCCGTGCCACCATCGGACGCCGCTCCGGTACGCCAACTCCCTCGGACATACACCTCACCCTTCTTTTTTGCGTTCGATGAAATGTTCGAGCAGTTTTTTTTTATTCTTTTGCTCATTTGTAGGGAAACGATGGATCCGTCGAATGATGACTTTGGGAACAAGGACCTTGACTAATTCATATACAAAGAGTTCGTCGAGTCGTCGGATTCATGCGACGGAGATGCTGAAATGATGAGCATCCAGGAAAAATGAAAAAGTAAGAGGAGCATGTTCTAAACTTCAAGGGTTTGATGAAGGGCAAGAGAGTTGTTCCCCGAGATAGGATCGCCGGTGCACGGCTTTTCTACATGGACTACTTCAAATTGGACCAAACATATCATGAAGGTTTTTTTCGATGTCGCTTCCGGATAAGTAGATATTTGCTCTTGCGCGTAGTGAATGCCGTGGAGGAGGTGATGACTACTTCAAGCTAAGAAAGGATTGTTGCAGACAACTTTCCTTCTCTCGTCTGCCGAAATGCACGGCTACTCTTAGCATGCTTGCTTATGATAAAGCTGCAGATGTTGTTGATGCTAAAATCCGGATGGGAGAGACAACATGCCTGAAGGCCATGGTGAAATTAGTACGCGTCATGGTGAAGGTGTTTGGACCGGAGTACCCGAGAGAACCAACTGTCGAGGACATCGAAAATTTATTGGCAATTGGAGCACCAAGAGATTTTTTAGGTTTGCTCGGTTCAGTTGATTGCATGCATTAGCAAGGAAAGAACTGTTCGAAAGGTTTGCGTAAGTAGTATCAAGGTCACACCAAAGAGACCACCATCATACTTGAATCAGTGGTATCGAACGACTTGTGAATTTTGCACTTTTCTTTGGTACGTCTGCTTCTAACAATGACATCAATGCGCCCCAGTGATCTCCGTTGTTCAAGAGACTTTGTGATGGGATGCTCCGGCATGCAACTACACCATCAATGAGCACAACTGTAAAATCGGGTACTACCTTGCCGATTGTATTTCTCCTCAGTGGGCGGCGTTCATGAAGACTATACCCCTTCGTTGTCCAAGAGATTTTTTGATGGGATGCTTCGGCGTGCAACTACACCGTTAGCGGGCGCAACTATAAAAATGGGGTACTACCTTGCTGATGGTATCTATCCTCGGTGGGACGGCATTCATGAAGACTATATCCGAGCATTGAGGTAGGAAACAATGTCTTTTTGCACAAATGCAAGAAGGTCCTAGGAAGGGTATGGAGAGGGTATTATTAGTGGAGCTGCAACGATGTGGGAACTGGAGACACTGTGGCAGCTGATGACATGTTGTGTAATGTTGCACAACATGATTGTGGAGAATGAGTGTGAAGGGGCGGTCCGCACGCATGATTTTAAGAAGTCCGGAGTAAAGGTCAACCTCCCGGAATAAGATGCGGAGCATGTTGTGAACTTTTTAGAGATGCATCGGCAACTTCAAAATCAACGGGTCAACTACTCAATGGTCTTTTGAAGCATATATGGACCCACGTTGGAAACCAATAACTTTTAGGTTTGAATTATGCACTCCGAATAAATTTGATGTTTGAACTATGTATTTTTATGCACGAATAAACTTTATTTCTGTGTGGTATTCATTGTTACATGTATTTGTATCATCAGATGATCGGTATTTGCATGAATTTGAGATTTTGAAAATAAGGATTACAATCGCAAAGAATGACATTTAAGGGGCAGAATGACACATTCCACGGACATTCAGGTGCCGGATTTGCCCCGTTAATACTAAGTACTATCTTACATTTTGGGACGGAGGGAGTAGTAGTTAATCTCCGTGACAAACTCAGATTTTATTTTGATACTACCATATCTGATTTATTTTTCAAACATTCGAAACGCAAGCACATGTCAGTAGCAGTGCACGGCTGATAAGCCAGAGCCACATAAAATACCACTGGCAAGTCAAGGAATACGTACGTACTATTGTCCCTACGTACAGCAGCTAGCTGAGCGACGACGTGTGAGCCGACGCAGCATCAACCCTACACCATAGCCTGGGGGTACACGAGATGACATGATAGGCGGCCAAGCTTTAAGTCCCATCCTCCTCACTGTTCGATAAGATTCTTTGACCATTATCTGCTCAAAAGATATCGCTAGTAAACTATGCGGAAGAACGGCTAGGTTTTCTGTTCTACCACGAGTTTACATCTACGTACAGCTTTTAGCTGGGAAACTTCTGTTGCAAAATACTTTAGCTGACAAACTAGCTCAATGAAAACCCAGCATTTTCTAAACAGCACGGCACCGTATATCAGCTAAACCTGCTAGTGCCTTTCAGGGTGTGCTACTATTGTGCTGGCAATTGAGCAGCAAAGGTTGGATTTGTGACATAATTTTTTTGTAGAATGAGACATGTTATTTTTTTTCTGATATTTTTTTCTTACGGTGATTTTTATTTATTTTTGTTCATTATAATAGCGTCTGTTCGTCCGGACTCCCAGATTCTCAAGTCCAAATATTTTCGTCTTTGCTCAGCCATCATCGCCGATTGGGGTGGATCACGTGCCCGTGCCTGCACAACATGAACTGAACATTTTCCTGAGTGACATGAACTGAACGTTGCTAACTCTAGTAGCCCATCTTTTGACATCGATTTGACAGGACGAGCAGAAAACACGGGCTCCTCCGATTCTTCTCTCCCCCTCTCTCTCTCTCTCTCTCTCTCTCTCTCTCTCTCTCTCTCTCTCTCTCTCTCTCTCTCTCTCTCTCTCTCTCTCTCTCTCTCTCTCTCTCTCTCTCTCTCTCTCTCTCTCTCTCTCTCTCTCTCTCCCTCCCAAAGTCCGAGGGAGCATGCGGTGGAGCTACTCGTCTCGCTCGGTCTCGAATGGTGGACATATTCACTATGATTACAGAGTTCAAATATTTCCCACTAACCTTTTTGGATTGTACCAGGGCTTTTAAAATCTCAGTAAATCATTTAGTACAAGCAGTGATCTCAAAGGTCTTATACTCCCTACATTCCACAATGTAGTGCGTCCGCGCTTTTCAAGATCTAAGTTTGACCATAAATTTATTATGGTCAAACTTAGATCTTGAAAAGCGCGGACGCACTACATTGTTGAATTGAAGGAGTATTTCTTTACAGAGAGTACTAACCTAGTCAACCCATGGTCCACGTTTGCATGTTGTACCAAAAAGATTTCTGCATGTAGCATAGTTTAGGCCTTCAATGCCCTGCATGATTTTTGTGAGAATTGTCAAAATTCTGTTCATAGTTATTTTTTTGCTAGAAACCATTTGGGTTGCATAAATGGTGGTAGCAAATTTCTACGAATTGCTTTCACATGTTCTCAATTTACTAGAAACTTCGAGGTTCGTTCCGATTCTTTTTTTCTTTTCTAGGACCTCTTCGATCCAAGGGTTTCAAATATAATGTTGTAGGATTCTAATCATGAGGAATATTCCTACGTGTGGGTATTTGGTACGCAGGATTGCAAACCTTCTAAATTTGTATTTAGGATTTATTTGTGATTGATTTTATCGGAGAATTTTTACTCACTCTAGGCTCTTGGAAAATCTTGGGAATCAAAGAGTAGTCCCGGTTCACGCATGGTAGATGCATAATTTCTCGAGGCTAACTGATTTGATGCCAACATTTGACATTGGTTAATGATTTGACATTGATTAATGTGTTACTTCTTCCATACGACATGCTTGCTGTTTTTTCTTTGATTATTTCGTAAATTTTTCCACACGCATAACCATTTCGCTAAGTCCTCACTTGATTTACTGTATTTTTTTAGGAAATCTATCTGTCGATTTTTCTTCTTCTTTTGATGAGCCATTGATTTGTAGAAAAGGATTCCTATTACTATGTAGGATTGGTTCTCTCCTTCATATAAAAAATAAAATTAGCTAAGATAAAATGGAAAACCCCAATCTTATGAATTAAATGAAATATTTTTTTCTATAGGATACATCTCATCTTATTTCCTACTGTATGACTTGTCTATTTCTATAATATTTATATGCTATGAACCAAAGGAGGCCTAAGTCGAGTCTGTTAGCAGGAGTAATACAGAGTAGATGTGCTATTAAATATGAGAAGACAGATTGATGGAGAAATAAACAAGAAGATATACGCCGTAGTACAAGAGGAGGAGAGGGACGGGGCAGCCGCAGACGCAGTAGAGGCATGCAGCTTTTCCAAGAATCTTTCCATCCTGGTGAAAAGGAGGACTATCCACACATGCAAGGACCAACCCGGGCCAGGGACTAGACGTGGATAGGCGACAGGCCGGGCACACACCGCAACTGTAACCTGCTGCAACTTCTCCCCCTGTACAGTCCCATTATGTGAGTGACCCCTGCCACTGCTGCCAGATGAAACAAGTCACCACTCTGACTGCCTGCGCTGCATGCTCTCCTTCGATCAGACCAAACGAAACCTCAAAGAATCCATCCACGTGTTCACGAAAAAGCAGTTGCCTGTAAAATGTTTTTCTTTTAGTTCATCATGTCTCGACCGTTAAATCAAAATCCAACGGCTGTAATTCATTTCCCTCCCATGAGTGAGTGCTGTTCATCTTTCTCCTCCTATGGCTATTGTTCTTCTTCAGTACTGCCGCCGTTTAGACTGTCCCTCTATGCTCTGTCACGATCTTCATCGTCAACTTCCCCATCTCATCCCACATCTGAATCCGTTAAAACCTCGACTCGCATGTGTTATCGTCGGCTTCGACTCACTCCTAGAGAGGCTTTGTCGGGAACGACGCGGTCCCCACCTCAGCCTCGGGTGCTCTATAAAATCGTCTGACAATTTTTTTAAGAGCAACTATAGCAGAGTCGTCATATGGACAACCTCCATAACGCATAAGAAGCGCTCTCCACATAAATATGGAGGCTGCCGAGGCAAAACGCAAACACAAAGTCGCTGTAACGTGGCCTTCATAATTTTTTTACTTGTTGGTCCCGCTTATCATTGACTATGACTATCGTTCCCCAATTCCCCATCTAGAGCCGCTAGTAGGGTACACGTGCAGTACATGTGGTAGCTTAGATAACTGAAGTATGAATGTGTATTGCCATGCCACATTATGACATGCATACATGTGAGTTTGGAGTCATATATGCCCAAAGGCGTAGCTGGCCCCAGGCTACCAGGGCCATGGCCCGGGGCGTGGAAAAAAAAATTAGCCTATATTTTTGAAAATTTCAGAAGTGGCTCGGGGCGTAGGCGCAACCCAGCCCAGCAGTTGCCCCCCTCGTGACCAGATCGAACCAGGAGGGGAACCCTACGTTACGCATCGAGTAGGCAGCCAGCCGCCGTTCGAGCAGGAGAGAAGAAGCCGTGCAAAGGCCACCCGCCGGCCGCCGCTCAGCCACCCCGTCCATCTGCTCGTCCGGCGTGGCGGCGATCCCGTCCATTTGCTCGTCCGGCGACCTCGCCTGCACGGCTGCAACCCGCCGCTCGTCCCGCGACCTAGCCCGGCCTCTCGTCCTGCCATCCAGGTCTAGCGACGCCGCACCGACCTTGTTGAGTTAGCATTAATTTTACCTGTTGCAACCGCAACCGTGGAAAGGGCCTTCTCGGTAATGAGCATTATCAAGACTGACTTGAGGAACAGGATGGGTGATGATTGGTTGAATCACAGAATGGTATGTTACATTGAGCGAGATGTATTTGTTAGTATAGAAGAGTCAAATATCATTGAGCGATTTCAGGGTTATCGCACGCGCAAAGGCATTTTACTTCGTCCTAGAGGTAATGTTTCATATTTTGCATCCAGTAGCAAGTTTTTTACTTGCTTTCTATGCACTGACATGCATACCAAATTTTATACTTGAAGGTCAATCATCTGTTACTATTGAAGATAAAATCATGGGAAGCTAAAATAAAAAAACCCTTTGATTTGGTACCCTCTTTTGTATTATTTATCCTTTATATTGTCTTTCGTTATGTGTTACATTATCAGATGAAGCACCATTAAATATTGTCTTCAGATTGTTATCAGTTGCAAATGAGCGTTACTTTTGGTATGCCTTAAAACTGGGGTAATTTTTGAGAAATTTTTTGGCCCTTCATTTTTGGCCCAGGGCGTCGGCCAATCCTAGCTACGCCGTTGTATATGCCTAACATATAAGATGTAGATTTAATTCTCGTAGTTCATCCCATTGAAACTCAAATTATAGCTAAAAAGTATATTGAAGACCGTAGGGTATATACAACACAAATCTCGTGTGAAATATATCCAACAAGTTTGTTTTTAAGTATCTCTTATTGTAGTTTTGAGTAGTTAGTACTGTATCTTCAAAGAAAATTTTACTTTATGAAAGCACTATTATAGGCTTGAAATTCAAAAAATCATAAAATAAAATTGAATGGCAATTTTTTGAAAGAAAATGCATGGAAGGGTCTAGAACAAAAAGAAGTGTCTATGATTTGAAGTTTATACATTGAAGTAAATATTACAGTAATTTATTTAGAAAGGAAAAAATTTAAAGAATTGAAATACGAAGAAGTTTTTTTTCTGAAGTTTGTGCACAAACCATGGAATCTTCTAAATAGTACATGTGGCAAAATCAGGTAGAGTGAAGAGGATGTCCAATGGCCAATCGTGCTTGGATTTGCCACATCTCTACCGCACGATTGACTTCATCCAATAGCTAACATTTGAAGTTATTCGTACACTATATAGTGGTACAGAAAATCTGCTAGTTCCCCCCCCCCCCCCCCCCCCCCCCCCACACACACACACACACACACACACACTACACACATACCACGACTCACGCACACAAAGCACAGACTCAAGCACAACACATACACGCATTAATCACACATGCCTAGGAACATGCATGCGTCACACATATCACACGCGTGCCCGCATCTTGCTTGGCCGTCAAATCGTCGATTTCCTCCCACCTAACGAAAAAAATTATTGTAATTGTTTTGAGGGACACATAAAGGATCGGGAATCCTTATGTGTCCAACAAGATGGTTAGTGTAATTTTTAACAATGCTTCATGGCGATCTTGCTCCTCCTTCGAAAAAAAATCACCTAGTCCGTCGACGGTGATAGTGGAGGCCGTGTGCAGAGAGAAGGGAAATGTAGGTTGTGGGCGGTGAGAACGGACGTGTAGATTGTGTGCGGCGAGAAGGAAAATGGAGGTTGTGAGTCTTTTTATAGCCACGGACGGCGGACGGCGGGAAAGTGGCGATAAATTGCCACAAAGCCAGCGCGGAAGGTGAGGAGGGAGCGGATGCAGCGCGCTCATAACACGCCCACAACCTCCAAATATAGAGGCTGGCGGACTCGATATGAAGCTTCCTCAGTAAATTATGTCGACTCGGGGCTGTATGACGGTTCTACTAGCTAGAGTGGCATTATCGGCCGAAATTAACATATCAACGGTTATTATGATGATTGTGCCAAATTTTTCTCGAAAGAGACCACCTGCCCAACAGAATTGTCAGAAAAGACCCCCCCCGGATGAAATTGTCAAAAAAGACCCCCTCGGCCGTGGCGGCAGGCGCGTCAGGTGACACGTGGCACCTGCCGACACACCCGTTGGCGGCAGCACTGTTCACGTCATTGTTCACACAGGGGACGGTTTCGCACAGCAGAACGGAAACAGACGCGAGTAAACAGTGCTGCCGCCTACGGGCGTGGCGGCAACACTGTTCATCGCGGGATAACAGTGTTTTGGAAACAAACAAAAAAAAAGCAAAAAAAAAAAAGCTGAATTTTTTTGGCAGCAAAGACGATCGAGTGTTCTAAGTGGGTGCAAAATTTCAGATTTTTTTGAATTTTTCTGCAAATTTTTTTTTGATTTTTTTCGAAATTACTGTTCACTCACGATGAACAGCGCTGGCGCCACACCCGTAGACGGCAGCACTATTCACTAGCGTCAGTTTCCGTTCTGCTGTGCGTCCCCGTGTGAACAGTGGCGTGAACAGTGCTGTCACCAACGGGTGTGGCGGCAGGTGCCACGTGTCGCCTGGCGCGCCTGCCGCCACGGTCGAGGGGTCTTTTTCGACAATTTCATCCGGAGAGGGTCTTTTGTAGCAATTCCGTTGGGCAGGTGGTCCTTTTGGACAAAAACTCGATTGTGCCGGTACAACGGACTTCGCTAAAGTTGCTCTAAAAGTGGCGGTAGAAAAAAAGATTAGAGGGTGGTGCACAGTATTTGCATGTGGCACGTACGGATCCGCCTAAGATTCTGTATCCTTGGCCACGGCGTGAGATTGCGTCGTGTCGTAACAGCAGCAACGGCAACAGCGACGCAAGAAAGACAGCTTCCTCTTTACTCATGATTTGACATGGGAACAAAGCCATCCCTTCCCACCAGCCACACACTCGCTCATCATTCATTCACCTTCCGGCCTCCTCCTCCTCCTTTCTTCCTCCGTCCGTCCACCCCCCGGTTTCGTTCTCCACCACTTCTCTTCTTTTCAGGAGAGTTCATCTCATCTCCTTCCTAGTTAGGGTTTCTTGGCCTTGTCGTCTGTTCTTGATTTGTCGATTCTCTGCGCAAATTATGGAGAGGTTCCCTA
Organism: Elymus sibiricus; assembly: GCA_039707655.1. NCBI lineage: Eukaryota > Viridiplantae > Streptophyta > Magnoliopsida > Poales > Poaceae > Elymus > Elymus sibiricus. The sequence goes on from CM077672.1 coordinate 396,904,197, forward strand.
ATCTTGGAGGAGGAGGAGGGAGCGGCAGTAGCAGCAGCAGTGCGTCCATGGCCTCCTTCTTGCAGCTCCCGCCGCCCGCCGCGTCGTCACCCTCGCCGGAGCTGGCCGGCGAGCAGCACGGCTCGCGGCTCGCGTTGCAGCAGCTCCTGGCCGTCCCGCCGCCGTCGGCGCAGCAGCAGCAGCGCAGGGAGATCTCGCCGGCGGACGCCGCGACCATCAAGGCCAAGATCATGGCGCACCCCCTCTACTCGCCGCTCCTCGCCTCCTTCCTGGACTGCCAGAAGGCATCGCCCAAACCATGCAGATTTAGTTAGTTAGGTCACACAGCATGTGTGCACCATGTTCTGAACTGAGCGCGTGATTTGCTTTCTCTTATAGGTCGGCGCCCCGCCGGAGGTGCTGGACAGGCTCTCGGCCGTGGCGGCGAAGCTGGACGCCGGGCAAGGCCTGCGGCAGCACGAGTCCCCGCGTCCCGACCCGGAGCTCGACCAGTTCATGGTATATATTCCTCGATATATACGATGGATCAAACTCGTCGCATCGATGCCATGTGAATATGTGATGCTTGTTGTACTGATTCCGAGTTCACCGGCCGGCGTGCAGGAGGCTTACTGCAACATGCTGGTGAAGTATAGAGAGGAGCTGGAGCGGCCGATCCAGGAGGCCACGGAGTTCTTCAAGAGCGTCGAGTCGCAGCTCGATTCCATCACATTCACAGGTATACTCAGATTTTAGCAGCAATATTTATGCGCCTGGTGGCAGCTGGTGCTTCCGAGATGAGAAGATTCTTGGCTTGCCGCATTGGGAAATGTCCGGTTTGGGCGACGGAATGGAGCCAACTTTTTTCCTCTTTGGATCCATGCTGTCGTTCCCTGCCACTGCCACGATTACCTTTGCCCCTTTGTTTACTTAGGGGAGGGGATAAGGGCATGCATTAGACCACAAGTTAACTGATTATAATAGCACCGGCATCTTAGCAGAGTACGTACACACCAGCAGCATATGAGTATTACATTAGCATCCGTAGTAATATGCATCACGAGCTCACAGAGAGCTCGTGGTTCCAATCTCCGCCTCTCGTTATTGATACCATCCTCTCTCATTTTATAACTAATCACCATTGGAAGTAACACACTGTCTTCAACCTTTAGAGAGTTCATCTTTGGTTCAGTAGAGGCAATTCATAGACGAACAAGAGGCATGTGGCTTAGCCTCACTCTTAGGGCTACAAAGTCGATTGTGTCGGCGGTTTATCTATGTGGTTTAGCACTGTTTAATCAGCTACTGGAATTACATCAAGGTAACTGGTGTTCAGTCCACATAGATAGAGATTATAAATCGAGTAGTACTAACAACCGGCCCTGTTATTCGGTGGAAGCAGTGGTGATTTAATTGGGATGCAGAAGATAGTACTAGCTGATTCGACACGCGTGTACGTATGCGGCGGTGGATGAGCGGTGGGCCTGTAGCAGTTCTGTGCCTCCGCGAGTATTAGGGTGCCAATAAATCGCCGCACTGTACTAGATGGACGCCTACTGTTACTATACTGTGCACCCTGTCTCTTTGTCCAGTCGGAGTGAGTGTGAGTGAGAGGGAGGGACGCCTGAATTCTTTCTGGATAGAAATATCAGCAAGAACTTCAAAGTCTGTCCTCTGAACATGCAGCTGTCTGATATCCTATTGGTGAAGAGACATTTTTGTTTGCACAAGTATTTCGCTGCTGCATTTTTTTTCTTTTGCTGAAGAAATGAAAACCGACTAGTTTCTTGTTTAATAATGCCCTCGATGTTGCACAGAACACAAAATCACCTCTTCACATCAGGTCAAGATGTTAATCGTTATGCAATACTTGTTTTTTTAGGGACTGTACCATTAAGGATAATGTGGGAGCATTTTTTTTTTTTGCATCGATGTGGGAGCATGCATATAGACTAAGAGGCCTCTTATTTCTTCAATTTAATAATTTAGATCATAGCCATAGAACATTGTTAATTGGTATGAGGATTTTATGTCTTGTTTATAATCACCCTTTTGTGACCCAAGTTATTCGATGTGTGGTTCCTACATTACATTGTTCAAACATATATATGCTTTGGACTTAGCATGATGGGTCCCTTCGCTGGACCTTAACAAACTTTTTGAACAAAGGTTTTTTGGGCAGAAAAATTCTAGTGATAGATGTACATATGGCAATACTTCATTTTTCCTACGCATAATGTTATTCGGTACCTCGGTACATATGAAACTGTCTTTTTTAATATTTGGCAAAACAAATTGTATTTCCAAGTTTTGTAAAACTATGAACAATTTTGTGTTAGTTAACAATGATAGACACTTGCCATTTTAAATTATTTTTAAAAATATGATCATTCCCGAGCTATGAAAAATCACAATTTTAGGTACGGAACAATTTGGTATAGTGAAAATTATGTAACTTGTGGTGCAGAAATCTATTTTGTGGTTTTCACACAGGCCGCAAAGTCACATTCTTTTATGGAAATTAAAGGAGCAATTTTCTGCTCAATACCAACATGCACGAAGTTTTTCATAATATTTACAGAAACATAGAAATGTGATTTTGGTTGGTTCTAAAAAATGGGATCGGCTATCATGAAGTTCCAAATATACTTTCACAATTTCCTACAGTATATGTTTGGAGGAATTTAAACATGAGGCCTGGCCTCATTTGCAGAACTACGTAAAAATTCCTAAAATAAATGCATTTATATCTTTCTCTCCACCGTCTTATACATCTAATCTGAAATATTCTTTCATAGATCCTAGCAGGTTTTGAAATATCTATTTTGAGCAATGGCAGTGATTTTGTTTGATTTAGTACGCTGTGTACTGTGTGCAAATTTCCCTTTTAAAACCAAGTTAAGTCCATGTACTGTATTTTGAACAGCTTGAGCTCCTAAGACGTTCAAAAGAAAGTGATATCATGAAATATGGATGTGGATTTATTTACAAACAACTTCACTTGCTAACATAAAGAAATTGGGCAGTGATAAGTAATCTTTATTATATGTTTTTCATATAAATTTTAAGTGTTTTTTATGCGTGGAAACTGCACTTTAGTCGTTTATATTGCTGAAAAACTATACATCCCTCCTTTAATTCCGACTTGTTTCTTGTTTTTCTCACTTGTTCTAACGGATATTCGGATATGTTAACAACCCTTTCATTTTGGTACTTCACTATCCATACTTACGAAAATTAACACAACCTGGCACGTGTATAATTACTTTTTTTCGACAAAGAGCATATATTAATATCGCGGAGATACCAATTACACACAGCCTCTGCAACAACGCAATGCCCTAGCGACATTACGGATGCACACAGCCAAAAAAAGAAAGAAGAATTACGAAAAAGAAAAGTCCCGCTGCAATGATCTATTCCCTGAAACAGCAGCACTAACACCACCAAGACAGCACCAGAAGTCCAGCTTCTCCAAAAGCGACGCCTACATTAAGGGAACAGTGCACAAACACCGTCGTCGCCCGATCATCGATCTTAGGTTTTCACCCTGAAGAAAGGCCTCGCTCTCAAAAACAATGCCTTCAACAAGGCCATTGCCAGGCACAACCAATTAAGGCCAGACCTTGGATTTTCATCCTGAAAGAAAGACTTTGGACTTCTCCTGTGCAGTCGCCCCCACTAGCATGCCGCTGCTCCAAGTCACGAATCACCAAGCCAATTCCTCATCGCCACAGAGACTCGAATCACCATTGCTAGTCCTTAGATCTCAGCTTCCATGACATTCTCCGCCAGCTGACTTCACCATGGAACGAGAAAGCATACCCCATGATGGTAACAGCCAGCAGAGCTTCGCAGCGCTCCCTCTGAAACCAAACGGTCAGAGAAAAACACGGGTGCGCACGACCGAATCCCACCCGATCCAGCAATCTCCAGGCATGAATCGCCCAAGGGAGTTCCCGGCGGAGCCTTCCGGAACACGACACTGCAGCCAGATCGATGGGGACATGCATCCGGTTGATCAAAATCTCGGCGCGAGTTGGAACCCTAGGACCGCCGCCGGAGGAGATCGGATCAGGGCCGGGGGCCCCAGATCCACCGCCGCCAGCCCCCAAGACCGGGCCCCAGATCCCCCAAGGTGCACGCACAGCCAGGAGATCCGGTGCCATCCACCTCCTTGCCGCCTAGAGATCGGGGCCGAAGCCGCCGCCCCTCCAAGGCGCAGACCACCGCGCCGATCCGCCACGCCGCAGCTGCTCCAGGCGCACCGGAGGAGCCACCACGCCATGGTGCCCGGCCGCACCACACCCCGGCTCGAAGAAGTCGGCCCGCGCCGATCCATCGCGTGAGGGGACGAGGATGCCTCCCCTGCCGCCGGCGACGGCCCGGCTTTGCCCGGCCGCGCCCTGGGGCGGCGGGAGAGGAGAGGGAGAGGTGGGGAGGGCGGCGGTTGGCGGCGGCTAGGGTTTTCCCCTCCCGTCGCCACGCGGGGACGAGAGGAGGGGACGAGAGGAGGGGCGGCAAGGAAAGGTACCTGAGGGACTTCGAGAAGCTCGCAAAGGCTGCCGGCAGAATTAGGGTACGTGTATAATTACTTTTGTTCCTAGATGGATTCGACAGAATTAGGGTACGTAGTTTGCTATTTATTGCCCACAAGGCTGCACAAAGGTGAAAGGCACCTCTTTTCTCTATCTGGTGTGTGGATGAACTTGGGAGCTTGCATGGAGAAGTTGCTTCTGGCTTCTGCAGCATCAGGTTGCACCTTACTCAATGATGCAAATTTGCACCCCGCAAAAAAAAATGATGCAAATTTGCAGCAGCATGGTTGAAATATGCCTCCATTTGTTGTTCTGATTTTCACCCAGTAACCATTTTCAGTTCACACAGTTCTAAGATGACAACTCACTACTCACCGTTTGTTACAATGTGAGGCATGCATTTGTGTGGCTGATATTGCTATGTGAATTTCTTCAAAAATTAGTTAATTCTATTACCTCCGTTCCAAATTAGAACGCGTGTAGATACATCTGTATCTAGCAAATCTAAGACAACTAATTCAGGACTGAGGGCGTATTTGTGAAAACTGGTCCTTCTCCTTCCTGCGTGCTTTTGAATGAGGATATTCTGCATGCACGAACACACCTTTTGAAATTAAACCAGGTGTCATGTATTTTCAATCCATTTAAGAGCACTGCTATTTTCCCAAGTGGTCCAGATCTGGGAACGGGACCAACATTTTGTTTTTTGTCAAACTATTGACGCGCAGACAGTACTAATTGCGAAGGCGCGGGGTCGTCCGAGGATGAGCTGGACACGAGCTGCGTGGAGGAGATCGACCCCAGCGCCGAGGACAAGGAGCTGAAGCACCAGCTGCTGAGGAAATACGGCGGGTACGTGGGGAGCCTCCGCCAGGAGTTCTGCAAGCGGCGGAAGAAGGGGAAGCTCCCCAAGGAGGCCCGCCAGAAGATGCTGCACTGGTGGGAGCTGCACTCCAAGTGGCCCTACCCCTCTGTACGATACGATCATCATACATGCCACCATTGAATTTTTGGGATAGGTGTCGACGTCGATTAGTTTCAATCGCTGATGATTGCTGGTGGTGCGTGCAGGAGACGGAGAAGATCGCGCTGGCGGAGTCGACGGGGCTGGACCAGAAGCAGATCAACAACTGGTTCATCAACCAGAGGAAGCGGCACTGGAAGCCGGCGCCGGAGGACATGCCCTTCTCCGTGATGGACGGCGGCGTGGGCGTCAGCTTCCTCCCCGCCCCGCAGGGCCCGGCGCTGTACATGGACAGGGCGCCCTTCATGGTGGACGGCATGTACCGCCTCGGGTCGTGAGGCCTCTCTCCCCATCGGACGGGGACTGCCGGCCGGTGCCGTCGGCGTGGTACGTAAGCTCCATGCATGACAACGGCATGCGGCCGGTACGTAACGTACTTTAGTCTGACGACGACTGCTCAATATTATGGTCCTCGGTAAATACATATATATCTGCCGTTCACGTTGAACAATTCTGCCAAGTAGGAATATATATATTTTCAATCAGCCTGTGCCCAGGTAAATACTAGGTGGTCGACATCGATGCTAGTACGTTGTTTCAGAACTAGTGCCACATTATTTTGCTAGCTAATGGCAAGTCAGATCAGATGTACTGCACCCACATGCCTGGCTCCTTTCATCATCAACAGATAAATTCATGGAGATGAACAAACTGTCTCGTTGATGGGCCCCTGAGATCCATCCATGCCCGATCAACGTGTGCTGTGCTTTTCCTACACCACGGTACACGTACGCGCTGTGCGTGCTGTTGCTTTCCCGGGGGACGATGGAAGCTGCTGAACAGTGCCGCAAAACAGGCCCCGGATCTGCGTCTCAACGACGCCGACACGCAGAGAGGGCCGGGGGTGCAGGCCAGGCCGGACGCGTTGCCGTCGGCGCCACTGTATGGCATTGCCGCGGGCACAGTGGCGGCGGCAGCGGCGAGTAAACAACTGTGCATGCACGATGCATGGCCGGCGCGATGGTTGCGGGTCGTCGGAGGCTCGTCCTGCTGGCTACTGTAGTGCAGTCTACTGTTGTAGCCCACGGAAACCGTGCGCCCTGTGTCCTGTGTCCTCTGTGTGACAGCGAAGTTGGAGCTGCAGCATTTAACCTGCTTGCCAGGGGCTCCAAACATAATGGTCGCACAAACTAACTCACAAAGTTCACGAGGAAACGTACTGATGTCCTTGCGACCTGGGAGTAAGGATGTCGCCGGGGCTAGATTTAGGCTGGACCCATGCGCGGCGCGGCTGAATAGTGGCTTAGGCTGCAAAATGTCACTTTGGAACACGGGTGCCAGTGAGCACCTTACTTTACATAGTTTGATTGAAAAATCACATTTTGAAGTAAAAAAATGCTAAAATGAATTTTACTACATGGTAATATGGATGTATACTATACACTTGCAAAGTTTGATGACGAAATAAGATAAACACGTGAGCTACACAAAAAAGACAAATGCGTCGATTGTTAGCAGTTAACAGTGTACTGTTCATCTTTTCAAATCATGAATTTGTCATTTTTTATGTAGCTCACCTGCTATTTTATCTCATCATAAAACTTTATACATGTGTGGTATATGTCCATATTATTATGTAGGATTTGCTTTAGTATTTCTTTAAGCTTCAAAACATGATTTTTTTTTAAACTATTCAAATAAAGTGCTCACTTTATTTGAAAACCGTCCATCAGAAAACCGCCTGTTGCTCAGTTTCAAGGCATTGTGGATGGAATTGCGAGGAAGCTACCAACTTGGTGTGCAGCTACTATGGATACATCCGGGAGGCCAGTGTTGGTGCAGTCTGTCCTATGCGCGATGCCCATTCACACCATCATGGCGCTGGATGTTCCACCGGACGTGTTGGCAAGCATTACGAAGATATGCAGATGGTTTCTGTGGGTTGCACGGGCGGAGGTGCAGGGCGGACACTGCGTTGTCGCAAGGAATACAGTGTGTATGCCCAAGTGGGCTGTAGGGTTGGGCCTCCCAGACCTTAAGTGGATGAACATCGCCCTGAGGGCTAGGTGGCTTTGGCTGAAGAGGACAGACACATCCAAACCATGGGCTGAGCTCGAAATTTCGGTGCTTAAGGAATCTACGCAAATTTTCCATGCTTGCGGTGCATGTGGACATGGGCAACGGGAGCACAACTTTTTTCTAGGAGGACTGTTGGCTCCATGGACTGCAGATCACAGAAATTGCACCATGGATCTATGGTCGCATTCGACCTCGCATTAGGGCCACGAGATCCGGTCAAGGAGGCTTTGGAAGGGCTTTGGCCAAGGGATGTTGGGCCGGACCTGAGTCACGAGGAGATTGAGTATCTGGACCTCTGGGAGCGCGTCTCTTCAGTAATTCTGGTGGATAACAAACAAGATTTGGTGCGATGGGCATGGGAGGCTCCAGGTGACTACTTGGTGTGATCGACCAATGCATCGCGATTTGTCGGCCGACAGGATGATCTTGCGGCAACAGTGATCTGGGACTCTCGGCACCTTTGAAGTGCAAGTTCTTTGCCTGGCTTGCGTTCCGTAATAGATGTTGGACCTCGGATTGGTTGGCTAGGAGGGGCCTTCCACATCAGGCAGCGTGCCCCCTTTGCGATCAAATGCCCGAGTGCATTGGTCATATCCTACTGACTTGTGTTTTTGCACGCACAGTTTGGCACATCATCTTGCAAGCTTGGGGGAATGCAGAATGGATGCCGACGAGCAACGATTTGTTGCTGTCGTGGTGCATGGAGTCGAGGGGTTTGCCTACATGTCTTCGGAAGGACTTCCATACCCTCCTGATCTTAGTTGCTTGGCAGCTGTGGAAGCACCGGAATGACATTGTATTCGATCGTGCACACCCTTCTGTAGGGGCGGTTATCGCTAGGGTACAAGAGGAAGGAAGGAGTTGGCAGTAGGTCTGTTCGGTGGAGAGGTGGGAGATAGGCTTGAGAGCTTGTATAGGTGGGGAGTAAGTGAGTAGTTGTTTTACCTTCGGGCTCGATGCCCACTTTGTAAAACCGTGGATGGGTTTCTTCACCCGCTCTTCTTTCAATATATGATACGCATGCTTGTGCGTATGCTAAATAAAATAAAATAAATAAATAAAGTGCTCACTCCAAAAATGCACACTCCTTACGATGTGGCTATCGCATCTGAAATGGAGAGCATGATTAATGATGTGGTTACGGGATTCGGAGTTGCCTCATTGGCTACCACTGTTGGGTTTCAGGAGGGGCTCGCCCGAAGTGATGTGTAGTACTCGTTGGTGTATGTACGTTGTGGGCTTGTGGTGGGGGACGATGGTGTGTTCACGCTTTTTTCAAGAAAATGCACTAAAATGGCATCTTATATCTGATAATTATCAAGGAAAATAATAGCTAGTAGTCATTGGCAAAACATATTTCGATGGATCCATAAATGAACTTAACATTTCCTGTCATCAGCTCAGGGTCGTCCCTAAGCTAAGGGCCCCAACCAAGGGCCCCTTACATATAGGTCTCCAATAGGCCAATACTTGTTTAAAACTAGTCTGTGGCGAGCTGGAGGCCAAGGTCGACCTTGGCGGCGGAGATCCGGAGATCTAGACGAGGTGAATGGATCCGGAGGATTGTTCTGCTTGCATAAGAGCTTGCCAAGGAAGTGGTTGGGCGGCAAGAAAGGCGGGGATGGGAGGCAGCGGCAACTGAAGGCGGCAAGTGATGACAGTAATGGCCTGGTGAAACCAGAGAGAGATCACATCCCACGCCCCCTCCCGCTGGGTTTAGTAGTTAAGGGACATAATTTCGTCCCAAATTGGAAAGCATTTGTGGAAGTTCAAGTATTCCTAGGACCATCGTTTGGGAGTCCCCATTAGCACTGTGCATCCAACCCAGTGACCTACATATAACCTTCCCTCCCTGTCTAGGACCCTATACCACCATGCCCTTGTTTTGGTTGTCGACCTAACGAGACCCATCGCAAGTAACACATCAGTGTTGTTACCGTCAGCGTTGATCTGATAAAGCTGCCACCTCTGGTACTGGTATCATCCCCATCGCTCTCCCCTCCTCTACCAATGACTACTTCAAGACATGTTGCTCCCCTAGACATCTCCATCAAAGCACCCCCTACCCCCTCCGATTTCTCCCTACCCCATCAGCTATCCTTCATAGTCGATGCTCCATCCACGTTTGCGGGAGGAGGCGGTCTCGAAATAAATTATTCAATTAGTGGGGTTTGATCAAGTAATATTGATACAACAAGGAAGCAACTAATACGAATATGTACTGCACATGTGGTCTAGTGTTGAAGCAGGAACCAGAGATGCCATAAAAAGTATGAACTGCTAAGTTACAAACTTTTATTAAATTATGTGTGAAACAACTAAATTGCTAATCCAACAAAAGAACTACACGCATGACACATAATTTAATAAAATTCAAATGCCAATTTCGCTTGTATAGTTGAAACGAGTACCAAGTTTAAGGATGTCAAGCTATTTCTTTAGAGTAGTTGCTACTTGTATTCTGCGTTGTTATTTCCCCGAAGAGGAGAGGATGATGCAGTACAGTAGAGATAAGTATTTCCCTCAGTTAAGAACCAAGGTTATCAATCCAGTAGGAGAACCAAGCAAAATTCCGTTAAGCGCACCTGCACACACAAGAGCAAACACTTGCACCCAACGCAAATAAGAGGGTTGTCAATCCTCTTAGCGGTTATTTGCAAGGATTAAATCTTATCGAGGTAAATAGATAAGCTAAAACACTAATTAAAATAAAAGTAAATAAATTGCAGCAAGGTATTTTTAGGTTTTTTATATGATAAAGATAGACCCGGGGGCCATAGTTTTCACTAGAGGCTTCTCTCTCGAGCACAGAAACATACGGTGGGTAAACAAATTACTATTGGGCAATTGATAGAAAAGCAAATAATTATGACGGATACATGGCAATGATCATGTATATAGCCATCACGTCCGAGACAAGTAGACCGACTCCTGCCTGCATCTACTACTATTACTCCACTCATCAACCGCTATCCAGCATGCATCTAGAGTATTAAGTTAATAAAAACAGAGTAACGCCTTAAGCAAGATGACATGATGTAGAGAAGCAAATTCAAGCAATATGAATAAACCCCATCTTTTTATCCTTAATGGCAACAATAAAAATACGTGTCATGTCTCCTTCTGTCAATGGGATTGAGCACCGCAAGATTGAACCCATCACAAAGCACCTCTCCCATTGCAAGATAAATCAATCTAGTAGGCCAAACAAAATCGATAGATCGGAGAGAAATACAAAGCTATAACAATCATGCATAAAAGAGTTCAGAGAAGACTCAAATATTTCTCATGAATAATCTGATCATAAACTCACAATTCATCGGATCCCAACAAACACACCGCAAAAGAAGATTACATCGGATAGAACTCCAAGAACATCGATGAGAACATTGTATTGAAGATCAAAGAGAGAGAAGAAGCCATCTAGCTACTAGCTATGGACCCGTAGGTCTGTGGTAAACTACTCACACATCATCGGAAGGGCAGCAAGGTTGATGTAGAAGCCCTCCGTGATCGATTCCCCCTCCGGCAGAGTACCGGAAAAGGCCTCCAGATGGGATCGCGGAAGAACAGAGGCTTGCGGCGGCGGAAAGGTTTTCTCTTCTGGCTTTCTGATGGTTTCCCAATATTTGTGAATTTATAGAAGTGGAATTAGGTCAAACGGAGTCACGTGGGCCCCGCAAGGCAACACGACGCGCCCCCCCGGGGCGCGCCCTGTTGCCTTATGAAGCCTCCGTGAGGCTTCTGGCCTCCTCCCGAAGCTTCCAAGGTTTCATTTGTCCAGAAAAAAATCTCTAAAAAGTTTCGTGGCATTTGGACTTCATTTGGTACTGTTTCTCTGAAAAGCCAAAAACAAGCAGAAAAGAACAACTAGCACTGGGCACTAGGTTAATAGGTTAGTCCCAAAAAATGGTATATAATTGCATATAAAAACGTCAAAGATTGATACTATAATAGCATGGAACAATAAAAAATTATAGATACGTTGGAGACGTATCAAGCATCCCCAAGCTTAATTCCTGCTCGTCCTAGAGTAGGTAAATGATAAAAACAGAATTTTTGATGTGGAATGCTACCTATCATGTTTCATCATGTAATCTTTCTCTTACGGTATGAATAATAAGATCCAAATGATTCAAAGCAATAGTCTATAATTTGATATAAAGACATCAATACTCAGGCTTACTAATAAACAATCATGTCTTCCAAAATAAAAATGCTAAAGAACGTTATCCCTACAAAATCATATAATCCTGTCATGCTCCATCTTCTTCACACAAAGTATTTATCATGCACTACCCCGATGACAAGCTGAGCAATTGGTTCATACTTTTTTAATGCGCTTCAGCTTTTTCAACTCCCACTCAATACATGAGCGCAAGCCATGGATATAGCACTATGGGTGGAATAGAGTATGGTGGTAGAGATAAATAGGAGAAGTCAAAAAAATGGAGAAAGTCTCACATCAACGAGGCTAATCAACGGGCTATGGAGATGCCCATCAATTGATGTCAATGCGAGGAGTAGGGATTGCCATGCAACGGATGCACTAAGAGCTATAAGTGTATGAAAGCTCAACATGAAAACTAAGTGGGTGTGCATCCAACTTGCTTGCTCATGAAGACCTCGGGCATTTGAGGAAGCCCGTCATCGGAATATACAAGCCAAGTTCTATAATGAAAAATTCCCACTAGTATATGAAAGTGACAAAATAGGAGACTCTGTATGAAAAACATGGTGCTACTCTGAAGCACAAGTGTGGAAAAAGATAGTAACATTGCCCCTTCTCTCTTTTTCTCTTATTTTTTATGGCTCTTTTTCGCCCTCTTTTTTCTTTCTTTTTCCTCTTTTTTTTAGAACGATCTCATGGACCTCATCCCCACTTTTTCGAGGACTCATTAGTCTCCATCATTCTTACCACACTGGGACAATGCTCTAATAATGATGATCATCACACCTCTATTTACTTACAACTCAATATTACAACTCGACACTAGAACAAAATATGACTCTATATGAATGCCTCTGGCAGTGTACCAGGATGTGCAATGATGCTAGCGTAACATGTATAGCAATGATGAACGGTGGCTGAGCCACAAATACTATGTCAGCTATATGATCATGCAAAGCAATATGACAATGATGATGTATGTCATAAAACAAATGGAACGGTGAAAGTTGCATGGCAATATATCTCGGAATGGCTACGGAATGCCATGATAGGTAGGTATGGTGGCTGTTTTGAGGAAGATATAAGGAGGCTTATGTGTGATAGAGCGTATCATATCACGGGGTTTGGATGCACCGGCGAAGTTTGCACCAGCTCTCGATGTGAGAAAGGGCAATGCACGTTACCGAAGAGGCTAGCAAATTGCAGAAGGGTGAGAGTGCATATAATCCATGGACTCACATTAGTCATAAAGAACTCACATACTTATTGCGAAAGTTTATTAGCCCTCGAAGCAAAGTACTACTACGCATGCCCCTAGAGGGATAGATTGGTAGGACAAGGTCCATCGCTCGTCCCCGTCTGCCACTCATAAGGTAGATAATCAGTAATAAATCATGCTCCAACTTCTTAGCATAACGACAGATCATACGTGCATGCTTCGGGAATCACAAACCTTAACACAATTATTCTTACTAAACCACAATTATCTACTAATACCTCCCCCATATTACCATCTTAATATCGCAAAACTATTGCAAGGAATCAAATTTATCATATTCAGTGATCTACATGAAAGTTTTTATTATATCCCTCTTGAATACCTATCATATCAGGACCAAATTCATAACCCGTGCATATTACCATTGCTATCATGAGACTCTCAAAAAGATATAAGTGAAGCATGAGAGTGCAACTATTTCTTTAAAATATCATCACCGCTGTGCTCTAAAAGATATAAGTGAAGCACTAGAGCAACTGCCTAGCTCAAAAGATATAAGTGAAGCACATAGAGTATTCTAACAAATCACGAATAATGTGAGTCCCTCTCAAAAAGGTGTGTTCAGCAAAGATGATTGTGACAAACTAAAAACCAAACAAACTATATCACAAGATGCTCCAAGCAAAACACATATCATGTGATGAATAAAAATATAGCTCCGAGTTACCGATAGATTGTAGACGAAAGAGGGGATGCCCCGGAAGCTTAGACGCTTGAGTCTTCCTTGAATATTACCTTGGGGTGCCTTGACCATCCCCAAGCTTTGGCTCTTGCCGCTCCTTATTCCTTTATCCATCGTAGTCTCACCCAAAACTTGAAAACTTCAGCACACAAAACTCAACAGAAACCTCGTGAGATCCGTTAGTATAACAAACAAATCTTTAACTTTAGGTACTGTAGTAAATTGATTCATATTTAATATTAGCATAATGCTACTGTACTCCAACTTCTCCATGACTCATACCCCCCCGATACGATCCATAGATTCATCAAAATAAGTGAACTATGCAACAAAAACAGAATCTGTCTAAAACAGAATAGTCTGTAAAGATCTATTTAAAATCCATACTTCTGTAACTCCAAAAATTCTGAAAAATTAGGACAACGTGGGCAATTCATATATCAATACTGTGTAAAACATTCAGATTTTTCTGACACTTGAGTACATAATAAAAATGCAGCACTGGACGCAGAACTTTCTGTTTTCCAAACAGCATCAATTATACTATCTTCCAAATCATCCCAAAGGCATTACTTGGCACAAACACTAATTAAAACATAAAAACACAATCATAACAGAAGCTATAATTATGCAAACACTCAAAAACAGTAAGTAAAAGCAAAAAATTTATTTTATTCATTGGGTTGCCTCCCAACAAGCGCTATTGTTTTATGCCCCTAGCTAGGCATAATGCATAGTTTCAAGTGTTGTCGTCCTTAGTTTTTGTTAATTTAGAAGGATTGGTCTCTGATACGTCTCCAACGTATCTATAATTTATGAAGTATTCATGCCATGTTTATTATAGTTTTGTATGATTTTGGTGCACTTTTATATGGCTTTTATATGATTTTTATGGACTAACATATTGACCTAGTGCCCAGTGCCAGTTGCTGTTTTCTGCTTGTTTTTGGTTTTCCAGAAAATCCATATCAAATGAAGTCCAAATGCAGCGAAACTTTTTGATGATTTTTTCTGGAAGGGAACAGACCCAGGAAGCTTCGGAGGAGCAGCAGAAGAGCCACAGGGGCCCCGCGAGCCACCTGGGCGCGCCTACCCCCCAGGCGTGCCCTGGTGCCTCGTGGGCCCCCTGTGGCACCTCTTTGCGTGATTCCAATGCTGAAAAATCATATATATTCAGAAACCCCCGAAAGTTAACCTAGATGAGTTTTTACGCCGCCGCAAGCCTGTGTACCTCCACGATCTAATCTACAGCCCTTTTCCGGCACCCTGCCGGAGGGGGGAATCATCACCGGAGGCCATCTTCATCATCCTGGCGGTCTCCATGACGAGGAGGGAGTAGTTCATCCTCGGGGCTGAGGGTTTGTACCAGTAGCTATGTGTTTTATCTCTCTCTCTCTCTCTCTCTCTCTCTCTCTCGCGTTCTTGATTTGGCACGATCTTGATGTACCGCAAACTTTGTTAATATAGTTGGATCATATGGTGTTTCTTTCCTCTCTATCCTTGTTGTGATGAATCGAATCTTTTCCCTTTGAGGTTTCGTTATTGTCGGATTGAATATTTCAGATTTGAGAACACTTGATGTATGTCTTGCATATGAATACCCGTGGTGACAATGGGGTATTATATTGACTCACTTGATATATGTTTTGGCACTCAACTCACGGATTCCCGTGGTGACATTGGGGTAATCTATGCATAGGGGTTGATGCACGTTTTCATTATCTTTTCTCCGATAGAAACTTTGGGGTGCTCCTTGGAGTTCTTTGTGTGGATTGAATATTATGATTATGAAGTTGTTTGATGCATATCGTATAATCAACTCACGGATACTTGTGGTGACATTGGAGTATCTAGGTGACATTAGAGTTGGTTGATGTGTATCATATGGTGTTATTTTAGTACGAACTCTAGGGCTGTTTGTGACACTTATAGGAATAGCTCAATAGATCGATCGGAAATGATAACTTTGAGGTGGTTTTGTACCCTACAAACAATTTCTATCTTATGTTCTCCGCTAATAGGAACTTTGGAGTGATTCTTTATCGCACGTTGAGGGATTGTTATATGATCCAATTATGTTAGCATTGTTGACAGATTTCACTAGTGAAAGTATGAACCCTAGGCCTTGTTTTTAAGCATTGCAATACCGTTTGTGCTCACTTTTGTTACTTGCTACCTTGCTGTTTTTTTTATTTTTTAGATTATAAAAACCTATTTCTACTATCCATACTACACTTGTATCGCCATCTCTTCGCCGAACTAGTGCACCTATTCAATTTGCCATTGTATTGGGTGTGTTGGGGACACAAGAGATTTCTTGTATTTGGTTGCAGGGTTGTTTGAGAGATACCATCTTCATCCCACGCCTCCCACGGATTGATAAACCTTAGGTCATCCACTTGAGGGAAAATTGCTACTGTCCTACAAAACTCTGCGCTTGGAGGCCCAACACGAGTCTACAAGAATAAGTTGTGTAGTAGACATCAATCTCGAACCCGGGAGGCTCTTTGTGCTTCCCATGATTTTCAGAAAATAAAGCAATTTTTCTATCTAAAGTGTCTATCTTCTTATTGCAAATAGTGAGGAGATTATTCATACGATTGAGGTTACCACTTACATTTTTAAGGGGTTCATTAGACTTTTGTAACTCCACCAAAAAAATTTGTATGTCACCTAGCTTTTCCAAAATTTGGACCCCTTCTTGAGTATAATTAGGTCCTTTTTGCAATGGTGGGGTTCCCACTATTCCCTCTATTAATTCATAAGCAATATTAGGATCACTATCAATATAATTTCCTTTGGTAGAAAAGTCCAAGAGTTGTCTATTGGGCATAGTTAGCCCTACATAAAAGTTTCGCAACAAAATTTTCATATCCCCTTTTATAGTGCAAACACGATAAGATTCAATTATCCTATACCAAGCGTCTTTCAAATTTTCTCCTTGTTTCTGTTTGAAGTAAAGAACTTCAAAATCCGGAGACAAAGGAGGGATAGTAAAACTAGTCATGGTGACGAGACAAACAAGGGAACTAGCAAATAAAATATTTTTGTGTTTTTGAGAAAAAAAATTAGAAGTGGGGGAGATGAAAACGAGAGGCAAAAGCAAATAAAGTAAATGCAAGTGAATGATAATTTGTGCGAAGGTACTTGGTAATTTTGATGATGTCTCCCCGGCAACGGCGCCAGAAATTCTTCCTGCTACTTGTAGACTGCGTTGGTATTTCCCCGAAGAGGAGAGGATGATGTAGTACAGTAGAGATAAGTATTTCCCCCAGTTAAGAAGCATGGTTATTAATCCAGTAGGAGAACCAAGCAAAAATCCGTTAAGCGCACCTGCACACACAAGAGCAAACATTTGCACCCAACGCAAATAAGAGGGTTGTCAATCCTCTTAGCGGTTATTTGCAAGGATTAAATCTTATCGAGGTAAATAAATAAACTAAAACACTAATTAAAATAAAAGTAAATAAGATGCAGCAAGGTATTTTTAGGTTTTTATATGATAAAGATAGACCCGGGGGCCATAGTTTTCACTAGAGGCTTCTCTCTTGAGCACATAAACATACAATGGGTAAACAAATTACTGTTGGGCAATTGATAGAAAAGCAAATAATTATGACGGATTCATGGCAATGATCATGTATATAGGCATCACGTCCGAGACAAGTAGACCGACTCCTGCCTGCATCTACTACTATTACTCCACTCATCGACCGCTATCCAACATGCATCTAGAGTATTAAGTTAATAAAAACAGAGTAACGCCTTAAGCAAGATGACATGATGTAGAGAAGCAAATTCAAGCAACATGAATAAACCCCATCTTTTTATCCTTAATGGCTACAATACAAATACGTGTCATGTCCCCTTCTGTCACTGGGATTGAGCACCGCAAGATTGAACCCATCACAAATCACCTCTCCGCAAGATAAATCAATCTAGTAGGCCAAACCAAATCAATAGATCGGAGAGAAATACAAAGCTATAACAATCATGCATAAAAGAGTTCAGAGAAGACTCAAATATTTCTCATGAATAATCTGATCATAACCTCACAATTCATCGGATCCCAACAAACACACCGCAAAAGAAGATTACATCGGAAAGAACTCCAAGAACATCGAGGAGAACATTGTATTGAAGATCAAAGAGAGAGAAGAAGCCATCTAGCTACTAGCTATGGACCTGTAGGTCTGTGGTAAACTACTCACACATCATCGGAAGGGCAGCAAGGTTGATGTAGAAGCCCTCCATGATCGATTCCCCCTCCGGCAGAGTACCGGAAAAGGCCTCCAGATGGGATCGCGGAAGAACAGAGGCTTGCGGCGGTGGAAAGGTTTTCTCTTCTGGCTCTCTGATGGTTTCTCAATATTTGTGAATTTATAGAAGTGGAATTAGGTCAAACGGAGTCACGTGGGCCCCCACAAGGCAACACGGCGCCACCCCTGGGGCGCGCCCTGTTGCCTTGTGAAGCCTCCGTGAGGCTTCTGGCCTCCTCCCGAAGCTTCCAAGGTTTCATTTGTCCAGAAAAAAATCTCCAAAAAGTTTCGTGGCATTTGGACTTCATTTGGTACTGTTTCTCTGAAAAGCCAAAAACAAGCAGAAAACAGCAACTGACACTGGGCACTAGGTTAATAGGTTAGTCCCAAAAAATGATATATAATTGCATATAAAAACATCCAAGATTGATACTATAATACCATGGAACAATCAAAAATTATAGATACGTTGGAGACGTATCAGTAGTCAATCTAAAATTCAAATGAACACCATTGCAACTTATGAAACTTTAAATTATAAATACACGCGCATGTTATGAGTTGCATGATTTTGATATAAAGTATATATCACACATGTACCAATGGCTAACTTCTTATCACCCCAAATTAAAAATGGAAGAAGAAATGAGCACCATAACAAGCAAGGCCGAAAGAGAGAATTTGATGATGGACTACTACTTGGCACTTTATACGCTTGGATTTGAGAACAAACTTCTAATTGACACTTCATACACACTAGAAATATCTATTTTGCTACACCTAAACTTCATAGTCTTGAACTCTAGATATCTCTACCAAGTAACTCGCTATGTTCATACACTCTATAAGCACTCTACCAAGTATTGATATGTAACGATACCATGGAAAACAATACATATACAAACACTTTAGAATAAATTAAGAGTATAAATAAATAAGTTGGATAATGTGAAAACATTGGCCTGCTTAGATTTATGGTGAAACTCATGTAACAATAGACTTTTCTTATGCACTCAAACTAAATAATACACATTTTTGCAGCAAAATACAATTTCAGTTTACCAATAGGAACGTGTATTGTAATGACAAATATGAGAATTGTACGGAAAAAAATGTATCTTAATATAAATGTGCAATATGAGTTGTTAATGATGATAGTGATATAAAAACAGTTATCAATGTCATTTATCGGATAATGTATACATAAAAACAACATACATTAACGATAGCGAGTTATGATGAAGTAAAAAAGTTCGGCATAAATAAGATTTAAAATATATTTTTCTTGATTGGAAATATTATACCTCAAATTTAGTTCAGTTTGGATACAATGATGAGTCTAAGCTCTGAATAATAGGCGAATTATGTCAGTTATACAGTTTAAGATGTCATGGCTGCGATATATGACAAACAATTATGTCTCCGTTACATGATGAATAACTATATGGTACCGTGGTTGCCGGCGAGGTGTTGGTCATGGCGCTGGTTGCCAAAATGCACTAGCTAGGGGGGGATGGCCATAGTGCAAATATACTTGGCCACAATTTAATTTCCTTGGTAGACTGATTTTCTATCAATTAGTTAATAATATGTGGTAATAACTAAGTAATGGACGTGGTCATGTTGATTCATAAAGCACAATATTTTTAGTCATTTGTATGACTTAGGAAATAGGAATTATGCTCTTTGCATGAGATTTCAGCTTCTCAAAAAGTAGGTTTGCGTTATGATAGAATTATTATGTTTCATAATAGAACATATTTTAATCGAGACGTGCATTGCACGTGCATGCTTACAGTGTAACAAAAGACTTTTCTTATGCACTCAAATTAAATAATACACATTTTTGCAGCAAAATACAATTTCAGTTTACCAATAGGAATGTGTATTGCAATAACAAATATGAGAATTGTACGAAAAAATGTATCTTAATATAAATGTGCAATATGAGTTGTTAATGATGATAGTGATATAAAAACAGTTATCAATGTCATTTATCGGATAATGTATACATAAAACAACATACATTAACAGTAGCGAGTTATGACGAAGTAAAAAAGTTCGGCATAAATAAATAGAAATACATTTTAACTCGCATTTGGCCCACAAAACCTCATTTTAAACTTACTTCAGAATAGGTTCGAGAGTGGGGCCATGATTGCGTCTTATTCAACACAAGTTCCTTGACAAAATCTCATTTGATAAACATGTACAACATACCTTTTCGTTATATTCTTGCCAAAATTCGCAAAACTTCTAAAAGGAACATTTTGGAAACATTGAATAATATTTTAGGGTCTTACCCCTTTATTTAAAAGTTTCCGAGGCTTTAAAATTCCCTCAGTTCAAATTTCTTGAATTTAGACATGATGCATGACGACTCTAGATGCAACTATTTACACTCAATTATTCTAGAGTCATTGGCATCAACAAGCATGGACGCACCTTCATGTCTAGGTGTGGCTTATTGAGGCAAGAATTAGTGACAAGTTTTGATTCGCTATTTGAAACCTAACTTAACGCAATGCATGGTAAAGTCTCGGACGACATCGTGATGGAACAAGATATCACAATGAAAGCTGTCATTGGTACGATTTCGCCCATACATTGTACAATTGTTGTTTCGCATATAGTGAATTTTTTTCAAGAGAAACTTAGTTTCTTTTGAGGTAGTAACCTGGGTTTGACAGAGGATTTCAATGAGTGTGTCGATTTCAGCTTTTCCTTGGGTAAATTTGAGCCAAAACAAACTATTCTTGTGGGAAAATACCAAGTTACTAGGCACACTCACTTTGAGGTGCCTACCCTATTACTATCAGGAGACGTAGATGCCATGCTACTTCAAGCATCTCTTCTTCCGTTGCGTGGAATGAAACTTTCCTAGTGAGGGTTCAATGTTGTCCTGAAGCGATATGTGATAATATGAACCCCACAACCTGCTCCTCAATTTTGTCAAGCAGTACATGAATATATATATGCGCATACACTTGTGCAGAAGGGTGAGAACCATTACATGATGGATCACTTGGATTTGGCTCCATGGTTGCCTTTCCCTTGAGCAATAGGATGACGCTATTTACACTAGGGATATTTACTTGAGATTTTGCCTAGAATTTGAGATGGTTGATCAATACAATTTATCTCTGCGGGCTGGCGACTTGTATCTACTCTTGCCAAACATGCAGTGGTGCACTAGGTATGCCTCTAGGAGCGACTCAAGGAAAGTTATGATGATGGGTGTGTATGTCTGTGAATGTTGCAAGATGGGCAGAGATGGAGTGCCTTCTTGCCACATCCTAGAAAATTTCAACCACCTTGGCAATGACAAGATGCCCCAACAGTACATAAAGTGACAGTGCATGTAGGAGGCGGCGTACATGCGCCACTAGGTATTAAGTGGCACCCACTGACGTGATGCCTCCTAGGTCTCAAAAGCAACTACGACTTGAAACTTGTGTATGATAATTCGAAAAGTTGCTCATATGGCTAGTGACGGTGTTACGGCCCAGGGGTGCCTCACCCTGATGGTTGTTGGCCCTAGTAGGCCGGCCCAAGGACCCCTAGGCCAGGTTCCGCCCTGGCCATCATGCCGGCCCACAGACCCTCTAGAAGGAAGACTTTGGAAGCCTTGCCATTCTAGACAAGGAAGCCGGATCCGTGGCGTAACCGACTAGGACTCTAGTAACCCTAGGCCCCCGGTATGTTATATAAGTCATGGCGGGCTAGTCGATAGACACAACATTACAACATATACACAATCCCTTGGTATTCACCTGTACTTTGTAAACACCCCAATCGCAGTATACACGAGCAGGAGTAGGGTATTACTTCGATCGTGAGGGCCCGAACCTGGGTAAAAACTCGCCTCATGTTACCATCCAGCCAAATCGCCTAGCCAAGATACCCTACCAAGGGATCTATCGAAATCTTATCCGACAGTGGTGGCCCATACAGGTCCCGCGTGGTGAACTCAGAGGTCAGATGGGATCTCGGATGGACGCGGCGTGATCTACGTGTCAGTTCAACTCTTCGTCTTCGGTGTCATTACACACGTCGCCGGCTCGACAGACCACATCGGCCAAGTCGAGACCTACGCTCCAGGCCGAATCCTTCGAGTCGGCAACTTGGGAGCTCAACATCAACTTCGATCTCGACCGAGGTCATGGAAAAATTCATCCATGGAACTCGGGAGCTCAACGTCAACATTTCTCTCGCGCGACCATGCAGAATAATGTTAACAATGGATTCGTTTATGTCTGCTCCGCCTCCTCGAGCATAGTTTTGCCTATCTCTTTGGTGGGATTGTAAGAAATTAAGTCTACAACAAGACCGTAAACTTTCCTCACGATCCATGGGTGAGATCTCCGTCTAGCTCCGAAAAAGCGGAGTGCTATCGGATCTGGACAGAAATCCATTTGACTTTGGAAGGAGTAGATTGGTGGCCAACTCCGACATCTTTTGGAAGATCTAACCGTTCAGCCTATGCGGAATTGTCATTATTGCAAACCCTCAAACTGTCAGCTCAATCAGACGGTTCAAACTCAAGGAAACGCTCGAAACATGCGTCAATTTGCGTATCTATTTTCTAAGCGAAACGATTCCAATCCGAGTTCATCTTCATCCACGAGCCGCCTATCACACGACCTCTGATTGAGGAGATTTTTTGTGAGGTGATGTTTATGTTATCAAGCACACGCCTGCCAAATTTGAGCCTTTCCTGAGGTGCTCTTCACCGTCGCGTCGGTACCACACCATGGTGACCCCGCTACTCCCCGGATTCCAACCTCCGTCGGCATTACCGTGTCGTCACTTTATCGAGCTGATGTTAACCAAGTTGCACCATCGCCTCGGCAAACCGACCTGCGCCGGCATCGCTGCGCCATCGCTTCGTCTAGTCGACGTCAACCACTTTGCATCACCACCTCGGCTATGATGGCTCTAGAATTTGTGACTTTTTATAAAGAGTTTTGACTTGGTTTTCATCAAGTTTTCTTATTTATTGATTATATCTAATGCTAATCCTTCGAGAGAGAAGAAAACTCATTTTTTTCATTGTTTGGTAGGAAAAATCATTTGTGGAAGGAAACCAAGTAAACTCGTTTTTTCATTGTTTGGTAGCCAAAAGCAGCAGCTTCCATGTTGGGGGATTCTCCACCAGGCGCAACAGAGCGCCGATGGCTCCCCCTCATCTACGGGAACAACTTCATTGAAGGCAACATATGCATCAGAAAAACCTGGCCGTCGCCACTCCATCTAGAACAGAGGGAGAAGAGATTCGGATAAGAAGAACCACCGGAGATCCTTCTCGTTTAGTTCTTCCACCTTCATACTCATTCCATTTCATCATCACCGTTGTAAGACGAATTCTGATGACCCACAAGTATAGGGGATCAATCATAGTCCTTTCGATAAGTAAGAGTGTCGAACCCAACGAGGAGTAGAAGGAAATGATAAGCGGTTTTCAGCAAGGTATTCTCTGCAAGTACTGAAAGTAGCGGTAACAGATAGTTTTATAGCAAGGTAATTCGTAACAAGTAACAATAGTAACCAAGGTGCAGCAATGTGGCCCAATCCTTTTTATGGCAAAGGACAAGCCGAAACGTTCTCTTATTGTAAGAAAAGCGTTCTCGAGGACACAAGGAAATTGTCATCCAGTCACGTTCGTCATGTTTAGTTGATTCGCGTTCGCTACTTTGATAATTTGATACGTGGGTGGACCAGTGCTAGGGTGCTGTTCTTACTTGAACAAGCAACCCTCTTATGATTACCCCCTCTCGCAAGCATCCGCAACTATGAAAGAAGAATTAAGATAAATCTAACCATAGCATGAAACATATGGATCCAAATCAGCCCCTTACGGAATAACGCATTAACTAGGGTTTAAGCTTCTGTCACTCTCGCAACCCATCATCTACTTATTACTCCCCAATGCATTCAACTAGGCCCAAATATGGTGAAGTGTCATGTAGTCAACGTGCACACGACACCACTAGAAGAATAACAACATACACATCATCAAAATATCGAATGAATACCAACTTCACATGATTACTTATAACAAGACTTCTCCCATGTCCTCAAGAGAAAAAGTAACTACTCACAAATTATATTCATGTTCAAGATCAGAGGTGTATTGAATATGCTTAAGGATCTGAACATATAATCTTCCACCAAATAAACCAACTAGCATCAACTATGATATGTAATCAACACTACTAGCAACTGATGACCCACAAGTATAGGGGATCAATCGTAGTCCTTTCGATAAGTAAGAGTGTCGAACCCAACGAGGAGCAGAAGGAAATGACAAGCGGTTTTCAGCAAGGTATTTTCTGCAAGCACTGAAATTATCGGTAACGAGTAGTTTGATAGCAAGATAATTTGTAACAAGTGACAAGTAGCAATAGTAACAAAGAGTGCAACAAGGTAGCCCAATCCTTTTTGTAGCAAAGGACAGGCCGGAATGATCTCTTATAATAAGCAAAGCGTTCTCGAGGACACATGGGAATTTCATCTAGTCACTTTCATCATGTTTGTTTGATTCGCGTTCGCTACTTTGATAATTTGATATGTGGGTGGACCGGTGCTTGGGTGTTGTTCTTACTTGAACAAACCTCCCACTTATGATTAACCCCTCTCGCAAGCATCCGCAACTATGAAAGAAGAATTAAGATAAATCTAACCATAGCATTAAACATATGGATCCAAATCAGCCCCTTACGGAATAGCGCATAAACTAGGGTTTAAGCTTCTGTCACTCTAGCAACCCATCATCTAATTACTACTCCACAATGCATTCCTTAGGCCCAAAGATGATGAAGTGTCATGTAGTCGACATTCACATGACACCACTAAGAGAATCAACAACATACATATCATCAAAATATCGAACGAATACCAAATTCACATGATTACTTATGACAAGACTTCTCCCATGTCCTCAAGAACAAAAGTAACTACTCACAAATCATATTCATGTCCAAGATCAGAGGGGTATTGAATAGCATAATGGATTTGAACAGATAATCTTCCACCAAATAAACCAACAAGCATCAACTACAAGATGTAATCAACACTACTAGCAACCCACAGGTACCAATCTGAGGTTTTGAGACAAAAATTGAATACAAGAGATGAACTAGGGTTTGAGATGAGATGGTGATGGTGAAGATGTTGATGAATATTGGTCCTCCCACAATGAGAGGATTGTTGGTGATGCCGATGGCTTCGATCTCCCCCTCCCGGAGGGAAGTATACCCGGCGGAATCGCTCCGCCGGAGAGCAAAAGTGCTCCTGCCCAAGTTTCGCCTCGAGACGGCGGTGCCCCATCCCAAAAAAGTCTTCTCCTTATTTTTTCTAGGGCAAATGGGCTTATATACCAGAAAATGGGCACCGGAGGCTGGCTAGGGGCCCCATGAGCCACCAGGGCGCGCCTGGGGGGGGGGGGGGTGGCGCGCCCTGGTGCCTCGTGGGCACCTGGGTGGCCCCCTCTGGTACTTCTTTCTTCCAATATTTTTTATTTATTCCAAAATAAATCTTCGTGAAATTTCAGCTCATTTGGAGATGTGCAGAATAGGTATCTCTGACATAGCTTTTTCAGGTCCAGAATTCCAGCTGTCGGCAATCTCCCTCCTTGTGTAAATCTTGCATATTAAGAGAGAAAAGGCATTAGAATTGCTCCACAAAATATTATATTGATTAAAAACACTATAAATAACAGTAGTAAAACATGATGCAAAATGGACGTATCAACTCCCCCAAGCTTAGACCTCGCTTGTTCTCAAGCGAAAGCCGATATCGATAATCATGTCCAAATGTTTAGAGAGAGAGAGAGGTGTCGATAATAACAAAATACGAACATAGTTGCATCATGATCATTATTATAATAGCAATATTCATTATCATAAAACTTCTCATGAGCAAGTAACAATTCATCACCACAACAAAGTAGAAGGCATAAACTTTCTTGAAAACTAACAAACTATGTTCTCAGTCAACAATGCAATTGCAATTCATCATATTTTCAGGAAGGGTCTCATGTAGGAGTTTTTTAACAAGTCCACATACTCAACCATCATTTAGTCTTTTATGATTGCTAACACTCACAACATATATATGGAGCAAAAAGTTTCAGCCAGACACATAGAAAGATAGGGGCTTATAATTTTGCCTCCCAACTTATTCACCTCAAGGGTAATGTCAACAATAATAACTCATGATCACTCATATCCAACTGGATATATATGCCTAGATCTTTCCCCACCACATGAGGCTTGTAAAAGACAAAAATAAAAAGGAATAGAGGAGAACACTATTGACTCTTGCATAAAAAGTAAATACATAAAAGTAAAAGATAGGCCCTTCGCAGAGGGAAGCAGAGGTTGTCATGCGCTTTTTGTTGTTGGATGCACAAGCTCTTAATGCAAAGGAACGTCACTTTATATTTCCACTTGTGATAGCAACCTTTATTATGCAGTCTGTCACTTTTATTTCTTTACCATCACAAGTTCGTACAAAGCTTATTTTCCTTTACAATAAAAGTTCATACATATTTAGGAGCATTTTTTATCGCTTTATGCACCGATGACAACTTACTTGAAGGATCTTATTCAATCCATAGGTAGATATAGTGGACTCTCATGACATGAAACTGGGTTTAAGGGTTTTGGATGCACAAGTAGTATCTCTACTTGGTGCGGATTTTTGGCTAGCAAAGATATTGAGCAAGCACCACATGTTGGAGGATCTACGACAATATAACTTCTATGTGAATATAAGCAAACATAATTCATTACGTTGTCTTCCTTGTCCAACGTCAACAATTTGACATAAAATACTTAATGGGGGCTCACAATCATAAAATATGTCCAAGATAGTGTATTTGCATGTGAATCTTCTCTTCCCTTATTAATTTTTTCATGAATTGCATCATTGACCAATGCTATGTTTGTTAACTTCCAATAAATTGTACCACTTATACTTTTCTTTATGTAATGTCATTACTTTACATAAGATTAGCATATGATCTTTTTCATTATTTTCATTGCTAGGATTGAAACATAAAAGTAAATAAGCAAAAACTCAAACTACTCTTTATTATATAACTCTCAACTCAATTACATAGATAGATAGATCACGAAACTAGCACTCGAAAACAGATCATACTAAACTTTTATTCAACTAGATCACGAAATAACTAAGGATCGAACTAAAAATAGGTAAAGATAATAAAAGTGATGGTGATACGATACCGGGGCACCTCCCCCAAGCTTGGCACAAGCCAAGGGAGTGCCCATACCCATGTGCTCAAGTTTCCTTCTTCGGTGATGGTGGTTGTCGGTTCTAAATCTGGCATATCTCGTAGTAGGGATCCTAAGCTAGGCATCTTGGAGCGATGGTAACATGGACACAGGATTTTACCCAGGTTCGGGCTCTCTCGAAGAGATAATACCCTACATCCTACTTTTGATTGTATTCATATGGGGTGTAGTACAGAGTACATGTATCTACCACGAGATTGTTCTAATGAATATATGATCATCTATTGACTAGCCTGACCTCGGTTTATATAATGCACCAGAGGCCTAGGGTTTAGAGGAGTCCTCGTCTTGGGCACCAAGTCTTGTGGAATCTTCCTTGTATTCCTCATGGACTGCCCGAAGTGGCCCATGAGTGAACCGCCATGGGGGTCCTCGGCCCGATCCACCTGGTCGGGAGACGACATGGTGAGTACCCCCTAGTCCAGGACACCGTCAGTAGCCCCCTGAACCGGTCTTCAAGTTGGGGACGCTCCTCGGTTGTTCCGAACTGTTCTTCATCTTCGGTCGCCGGTCTTGAAAACTGGTTCAACAAATCTTCCCATCTCCGATCTTGAGGATCGCCGAGGTGTATCCGAAGAGTTCATATGTCGGGTATCCGAGGAGCCCTTTTTAAATTCTCGGCCTTTATCAATGCCTTGTTATTTTTTAAGCCACACCTCGGGTTCGAAGTGTTTCTAGCACGGCGGTGTCCTCTTTGCATCCGAGCTCCAGTGCCGGACTGCATCCGAGGTGTCTTCTTGCAGCCGAGCTCCAACGCCGGACTGCATCCCAGGAGGCATAGAATAACTCGTCTTTGAAAAAGTTTGAAGGAGGTTATCCGAGCTTAACGCCGAAAAGGTTCTCTATGGAGCCAGCCACTCGCAGCCGAGCTTTATGCCGAACTGCTTCCGAGGTGGTGCACCACCTCGGTCTTGGGCTGATTTTTTGCGGATATATTTTCGATTGGTGCAATTTATTCTCTGCCGAGATATATAGCCAATAGTCCTCAAGGTGTGTGTCGGCCTAAAATCTGAGATGCGCCTGAAGGAAAACCTGAAACTGCTGATCCCAGTAGCCTCTGAGACTTAGGTCGATTCGCGAAATCGTCCTGAGGATCAATTCCTAGCTCAATGATACGTCTCCAACGTATCTATAATTTTTGATTGTTCCATGTTGTTATATTATCAATCTTGGATGTTTTTATATGCATTTACAGCAATTATATATCATTTTGGAGACTAACCTATTAACTTAGTGCCCAATGCCAGTTGCTGTTTTCAGCCCTGTTTTTGTTTTACAGAAAATCAATACCAAACGAAGTCCAAATGCCACGAAACTTTTTGGAGATTTTTTTTTCTGGACAAGATAAACACTAGAAGCTTTGGGAGAAGACTAGGCGCTAGAGGAGGTGGTCATGAGCCACCAGGGCGCGCCTGGGGGGGGGGTCTCAGGCGCGCCCTGGTGCCTCGTGGGCCCACCCCAGCTCCGTTTGACCTAATTCCACCACTATAAATTCAAGAAAAATCAGAAACCCTTAGGGGAGTCCACAAAATACTTTTTCCGCCGCCGCAAGTTTCTGTTCTCGAGAGATCCCATCTGGAGGCCTTCTCCAGTACTCCGCCGGAGGGGGAATCGATCACGGAGGGGCTCTACATCAACCTCGCCCTTCCGATGATGCGTGAGTAGTTTACCACAGACCTTCGGGTCCATAGTTAGTAGCTAGATGGCTTCTTCTCTCTTTTTGATCTTCAATACAATGTTCTCCTCGATTTTCTTGGAGTTCTATCCGATGTAATCACTTTTTGCGATGTGTTTGTTGGGATCCGATGAATTGTGAGTTTATGATCAGATTATCCATGAATATTATTTGAGTCTTTGATGCACTCTTTTATGCATGATTATTATAGCCTCGTATTTCTTCTCCGATCAATTGATTTGGTTTGGCCAACTGAGTTGATTTATCTTGCCATGGGAAGAGGTGCTTTGTAATGGGTTCGATCTTGCGGTGCTCAATCCCAGTGACAGAAAGGGACATGGCACGTATGTATCATTGCTATTAAGGGTAAAAAGATGGGGTTTATTCATACGTGAGTTTATCTTGTCTACATCATGTCATCGTTCTTAAGGCGTTAGTCCGTTCTTTATGGACTTAATACACTAGATGCATGCTGGATAGCGGTCGATGTGTGGAGTAATAGTAGTAGATGCAGGCAGGAATTGGTCTACTTGTCTCGGACGTGATGCCTATATACATGATCATTGCCTTGGATATCGTCATGATTATTTGCTTTTCTATCAATTGCCCAACAGTAATTTGTCTACCCACCGTATGCTATTTTCTCGAGAGAAGCCTCTAGTGAAAACTATGCCCCCCGGGTCTATCTAAACCATATTACTAAAACCCTAAAAATATTGCTGCCATTTTCTTTTATTTATTTTAATTTGTATTTTTGTTTCAATCTATCTATCTATCATATACAATTTAATCTTGCAATTTACCGCCGAGGGATTGACAACCCCTCGTTTGCGTTGGGTGCAAGGATTTGTTGTTTGTGTGCAGGTGCTGCTAACGAGGTGTTGCGTGATTATCCTACTGGTTCGATAACCTTGGTTTCATAACTGAGGGAAATACTTATCTCTACTGTGCTGCATCATACCTTCCTCTTCGGGGAAAATACCAACGCAAGCTACAAGTAGCACTCGGCAGCATATTTAGGAACGGAAACACGATGTGCATAGTCCTCGAGACTCAGGTTGGGTGCGGCCGACCAACCTGAGGATCGTAATCTCCTCGGAAACTATTTTGCACTTTTAATTTCCCTGCATTGAATCGTCAAATGCAGTAGCCCCCAAGCCACTGGTCGGGTGGGAACACCAGATTAGGGGATCGATGTACCTCTTTAGTTGCTTTTAATTTGTGAAGCGCGAAGCCCAGTAGCCCCCGAGCCTTAATTTGGGCAAGGGTGACCGAATTAAGGATCGATATCCGGGGTAAACTGACTTTAATCACAATTTATGTGAAATGATTCTACGTATCCAAGTACTTTACATTATTAATGCTCGGATCCGCATTGTACAAAACTTTGTTGACCGACCATCGGCTTCAACCTCCTCGGCCAGTAGCTGAGGAGTGTTTGTCCTACTTTATAAAGCCTTTATAAGGGCAAAGATTTATGGCAAACAAGACAATCCGGCCATATGGTTTTATGAACAAAGGTACGCGGAGAGATATGTTATATTACTATTTAACGTAAGAAACATCTTTTGGGAAAAATAGTTCCTTTATAGGTTCCTTTTCGCAGGTTATCATGCTAACCATGATTATGTAACTTCACCTCCGATCTAAGTGGGAGAAAATAGTGAAGATTAATTCGGGGAAAATTCCCGAAGTATTTGGCTTTAAAAAACCAAGATTTTCACTTCCGTTGTTGCCGACCAATTATGTTCTTGCGATTGCTAGCATTCGGCTTCACCCAGTCTGAGGTACTAACTCGGATAACCCGGTAGTATCAATCACAGAGGTGCTCCCTTTACCCCCTAGCCGAACAATCGGGAACGTAGGGGGTAAGCACAGGAGCCAGGCAACCCAGCTTGGCCAGATCTCAAGTCAAATTGATGCATATTGTGGCTTTATAACGATTTATGGGAAGACAACGCTCGTATATTGAATACAAATGCTGAGAATACGTCGGACTCTCCAGGAGTCCCAAAGTGTTTTATACCAAAAACTCGAGGTTAGAATTGCACAGTTTTTCAAAGATGACCGAACTGCTTTTCTATTAGTGACCTCGGACAAGCCGAACACTTTTATGAAAGCAAGCTGATCGGCCGATTGAATTTGCGCATGTTTGTGGTAGTCAGCTTTTAAGCTATATTTTGCAGCTTTATGCTATATGTTATTTTGACTCCGTTGCGACTGTTTATAATTTGAAAGTGGCCCATCGTCGGCCTCCACCCCTTTGTAGATGCTACGCAGGGTGTTTCCGCAATAACAAGACAACTCTTAGCCGACGTCTCGGTGCCCGGAGGAGGTTGTGTTAGTGGAAACGAGGCAACCAGATATGTAGGCTTTATAACTTTCACTTAGTCATAGGAGCTTGACTGTGGGGGCAAGTAACTAGCCCCCGGTGTTTGGAGTGTTCGGGCGTGCCGAGGTGCAGCTCGGCAGGGAAGTTGCCGAACTACGGGTCGGAAAAGATTTCCCGAGCCAAATTATTATGCACAGCACCTCGGTTAAGAGGATGTCCCGCCTCCTGGAAAAAAACATACAAATATAGGTTTAAAAGGTTCATAGGCTTGGAAAACCAAAAAACTTACACAAAACCTTTACGTCTAGAATAAATCAAGTTTTTTGGTGCCAATCCGAAATTGGTCTTAAAATTAATTTTGTTCTTCTGTCGTGCTTTAACATGATACGTCCGATCTCCAGACTTCAAGCGGGTCAACCTTTGGCTTCAACCTCCCATCCGGAAGGCGGAGTGTTTCTCAGGCCAGTTTAGCGAACTAAACTCGAGCGGCTTTAGAGAGAAACTAGGCTATCCGGCTATTGACCACACACTTGCGTCGGAAAAAGGAGTAGTAGAAAAAGACTTTGCAACGACTTAGAAGAAAACACTTATTATAAAATGGCTCATATAAATTTAAGAGACCCCAGTTAACCTGGGAAAAAGAAGCGGTTTTTAACAAACCACATTTTTAACAAACAGATTTTAACATAAATATAATGCTTGATCGAACCAAACAAAAAATTAAGAATTTAGAAAATTTAAGCATGAAAGCGACTTAGCTGGTTAATGTGCTCGGCGTTGATGACGTGGAGTGGGCTTGTGGCGAGACGAGGACGCATAGTCCTCGGCTTGACCGAAGTCCCAGCCCCAAGCCCGAGGTGGCTGAGCGACGAGCTCGGGTTGATGAGGTAGCGATGCGGCATGGTCGACGTGGCAAGGCGAAGCCCCCAGGTCCAGCTGTCGTGACGAAGCTGGTCGGCTGGTGATGATGAAGTGATGACGAAGCCCCCGGTCTAGCCGAGGTCACGGATCAGGTCGGCAGGGTGACGCCGGAGCCCCATGTAAGCCGAGGTGTCGAAGCAGGTCGGCGTGGTGGACATTGGCTTAAATAGGCGACGGCGCGGCGATGCCGACGTAGATCGGAACTTGTGACGCGGTCAATGCCGGCTTGATGAAGTGACCGCGCGGCGATGCCGGCGCACCCGACCCGTGCAATCCGTAAGGTGATGATGTTATCTTGACGATCATTAGGGAGAGTGGTGCCGAACTCTTGGTCGGCTCACCGAGGTGATGATCCGAGGTGGTTGCTGTCGGCTCGATGAAGCGACGGCGCAGTCGATGCTGGCGCAGGTCGGCAGCCGTGGAGCAACGTTGTCGGACTGGTTTGACACCAACGCGATGCTGAAGATTACCTCGGAAAAGGCTTTTAAAATTTGCAGGAACGTGCTTGAAAACAAAACACACTACCCTATAAGAAATTCCCTTCAAAAAGGATGTCCGATAATCTGTTCATGAAAAAGATGAACTCGGGTCGGATTCGTTTTCGCGCTGAAAATAGATCCGAAAATTGACGCACTCCTCGGGCTGTTCCCGGAGTTTGAACGGTCGGATCGAGCTGAAATTTTGAGGGGTTGTCGATATGGGAATTTCGCAGCCGATGAACAGTTGGATCTTCCAAAAGATGTCCGAGCTAGCATCTGGACTCCTCGCTCTAAACACGTCCAGATTCTCGTCCAGATTCGACAGGGCTCCGGTATATCGGAAATTGCCGGAGTTTCCTCCATCGGAACGTGATGAAATTTTACAGGGTTGTTGTAGGTTCAATTCTGTGCAATTCCACTGAAGGAATCGTCAAAACGACACTCAAGGAGGCGGGGACGGTGAACACGAATCCGCTATCCAGAAAAAACGGCATGATCGCGCGAGGGCAATGTTGACGTTGTGCCCCCGAGCACCATGGAGGGTTCTTCCATGATCTCGGTTGAGATTGGAGTTGATGTTGATGAAGTCACCCGTCCGATCTTGATGATCTGACATGGAGCGTAGTCCTCGGCCTAGCCTAGGTGACCAGTCGAGCCGGCGACGAAGATGCCAATGTTGACGATGTAGCTCGGTCCCGACGCGTAGATCGCGGTGGAGCTGATCTGAATTCTCATCGCACCGTGGAGACTACCCAGCAAGATCTCAATGAAAGCACCAATGTCAGTTCTAAATCCGGCATATCTCGTAGTAGGGGTCCTAAGCTAGGCGTCTTGGAGCGATGGTAACATGGACACATGATTTTACCCAGGTTCGGGCTCTCTCGAAGAGATAATACCCTACGTCCTGCTTTAGATTGTATTCATATGGGGTGTAGTACAGAGTACATGTATCTACCACGAGATTGTTCTAATGAATATATGATCATCTATTGACTAGCCTGACCTCAGTTTATATAATGCACCAGAGGCCTAGGGTTTAGAGGAGTCCTCGTCTTGGGCACCAAGTCTTGTGGAATCTTTCTTGTATTCCTCATGGACTGCCCGAAGTGGCCCATGAGTGAACCGCCATGGGCGTCCTCGGCCTGATCCACCTGGTCGGGAGACGATGTGGTGAGTATCCCCTAGTCCAAGACACCGTCAGTGGTGATGATGAAGTGGTGGGCTTGTCCTTCAACTTTAGCAGAAACTCCAATTTATGGTTGATGCTCCGATGGGCGATGTTTTGCTCTTCCAACAAAATAACCTCACGAGTGAGCGATGTATTTTGAGCACAAATTGTTTCAAAGACTCTTAGGGATTCAATTACGGATGGGGGAAGATGATCATATAAGGGTTGAAGGATATCTCCCTTCTCTGCAGTCTCCTCCATGGGAACAGCTTGCCCCCCTTCTGGAGTCAGGGCGCCCCCTACTTCCTCGACCTTGTCTTCCTTGCCATTGTCTTCTTCTCCCGACGACAACTCATAGTAAACCTTGTTGTAGGGGCGTTTGCCCGGCGATGGTTGCACAATACGATGCTTGGCACGGAGCTTTTGGGGGGCCATGGAGATCTAGATCTGTCAGAAAGATAGCACGAAACAAGAACAGAGGAGATTTCTGCGATACGGTGGTCAAAACGTCCGAGAGTATATATAAATAATTTTTATCTTGCAAAACAAGTAATCCAAAAGAAAACGGAGTCGGGAAGGCTCACGAGGGGCCCATGAGCCACCAGGGCGCGCGCCTGGGGGGTGGCGCGCCCTGGTGCCTCGTGTGCACCTCGTGGGTCCCCTCGGCTGTTTCTTATTTTTGTATTTTTTCTAATATTCCAAAACTGACAGAAAGTATTTTTATGGAATTTTTGAAGTCGGTTTACTTACCGTATCACGTACCTCTTCCTTTTCAGGGTTCCGGTGTAACACCCCCATGTATTAACTACAGTGATCACCTCTTGATCATGCCAAGTCACCATGTTCAACAGTGCTTGATCATCATTTGAGTCATATCTCATTTCAAATTCCAATTCAAATTGAAAATAAAAATAAAAGTTGATCAAATTTGAAAACTAAATAGTTCATAATTTTGGAAATATTCCATTGTAAATAATGTTCAGGAAAACAACATCACCTAAATTCCCTATATGACTCTAATATCCAATGACAGTACCAAAATAACAATATTTAATCCCATTTCATTTAAGGAAAATTCAAATAAAATCATTTTGTCTCCAAATCTTTTTCTGGCAGTGCTAAATATTGCATAATATTTATTGAGACAAGTTACACATTTTACAAAAGTCTTTTGGAGCAAAAAGAAAATGCAAAATAGAAATACAGAAGAAAACAGAGAAAGAATAAAGAAAAGAGTGAGAGCCCACTGTGCTGCTGAGCTGTGAGTGCACAGTGCACAGCCCAGCCCAGTCGGCGCCTCCTTCAACCTCCGTCGCGCTGTCGCCGCGCGCGCACTCCCGCGCCTGCCCCCCCCCCCTCGCTCGCTCGATAGCGCGCTCCGCGCGTCGCGGTGGTGGATAAGGGCGCAGCCCCGCACCCGCTGGCTCCTCCCTCGCCTCACCCTCTCCCTCTCTCCCTCTCTGCCACCTCTCCCGAGCGCTGCCATGGCCTCGCCACCATAAGCTCGCGGCCACCGAGCCCTTCTCGCCACCCCTTCGTGTCCAGCGTCATCGCCGTCCTCGACCACGTTGACTGCACCTCGCTGTTGGAGTCGTGGACCACCACGTCGACCGAACGCCGTCATTGTCTACCTCAGACCACCATAGATCGCTGCCGTCGTTACGGCCGCTCCGAGCATCCCCCGAGCCCACTAAGCTCATCTACGGGACCGCTGTAAGCCAAGCTCTCTTCCCCCTCTCTTCGCGTCGTTGCTTGCTAGCTCTAGCGAGCACATTCACCGTGGCCGAGCTCACCGCCGCGGGAGCTCATCGCCGGCGAGCTTCCGGTGACCTTTTGGTTACGTGCCGCTATCCGTTTAGCTCGCCCACGCGCGTAGATGCCCCCTGGCCCATCGTTTCGACTTGAGCGCGCCCGCATCGTCGTTTTCGCTGAGCACCCGTAGCCGCCGCCGTCCGCCGTCGAAGCTCCGGTCGACTCTGGCCATCCCAGGTCATGAAACCGCCGCCGTTTGATGCGGCTCACTCTCCTCGTCCGAATGAGCTATCGCGCGCGCGAAATAAGGCCCTGTGGCCATTTTCCGGCGATGGCCGACGCGCGCTGCCGCGGGAAAGCTCGTCAGAGCTATTCCGGCGCTGGCTGCCTATAGGAATCCCCCTTTCGAACTCCTTGGCCGAAGTCGAGTCTAGACTTTGAAAACTGTTTTACTAACATGGCTGTGTGGCTTACGGGCCCACGTCGCCAATGGGTGGTATTAGGATCTTTTAGTCCGCACCTTTACTCTGGGACTCTGATCTCTCTCTTCTATTCGGGTTAAAATTTTACTAACTCTGACTCTAGGTTCTCGTGATTACATCCACCCGGAGCTTTGATTATCTGCAAATTACTTCCTTGAATGCACGATGCAAGAATTCACTCACTGTCATTTGACAATCTTGAAATTTCCTCTGTTTCAGATTGATCGCTTGTTTCCGCCACGCCCTGCAACGCAGCTTGTACTTCGGACTTGGGCTCGTGATGCGCCTGGTTTTCCAGCTATCCTTATCACCCTCCTGACCAGATTGGGCTACCGCTGGTACCCCGAGTACATGGTTTACGAGGATTTCCGTGAGTTCAACCAGGAGCAGTACCATGCCGATGTTTGTATCTTTGATCAGCGGGACGACTCCGTCACTGAGTTGCACATTTTTCACGGTATCGGCGTGACGATTGATATGGCAGTCCATGACGCTGCCCATTCTACTGTCGCACGTCTTCGTGGCGAGCATAGTCGCTTGGATGACTCTGAGTTCCGATACATCCTGTATGCCCCTGCTGGAGATGATACCGGATACTACACAGCTGTCTGTGCCCCTTACGAGCGACGTCGATACGACCCGCATGTTTTGATTCAGTGCACTCAGGCTCTGGATCGCACTGCCCGGGCTCTTGCCGTCGAGTTGTTTGCCACTCGCGCACGTCTCTACGAGGCTATGACACAGTTGCTACCAGCTGTTCGGGCAGGGATACACCCATAGTACGTCCTTTACCCGCGCAGGACTCAGATGCCTGCAGGTATCGATTGGCCTGCTGTTGGAGGTCGCACACCCACACGTGGACCTCTCCTCCCAATTCGAGATCGGGTTCTGCATCAGAGTAATCACGGAGCGCAGGACCTTTCTGCCGTGAGCACTCATCGTCAGCACCTGCAGTTACCTGGTTTCAGTGGTTTTCCCCGACGTTGATGTAGCCTTTGCTATGTCCCGTTGTTGTATTCCCTATCGCGTGCCTGCGCGCCGCCTAGTATGTCTAGCTGTTTGAATTACCGAACTTATGTTGTCCGCATGTAACCGACTTTGTGTATGGATCTGTATGTCTTAATTGACTACTGTTATGAATCTATTGCACTACTTGTTCATTGTCGTGTTACATCATGCTTGTCTCTAAACACTTGCAGTTGTTTTTACTAAACCACCCTTGTTGAACTTTAGCAGGATGGTTAGACCCGCAGGTCGTGGTCGTGGCTGTGGTGCCAACAATCCACCCCCGCCAGACTATATGGCAGCTATGATGCAGCAATTCGAGCTGAACCGCCAGTTCATGGTTGGAATCATGGCTCAGTTCCCAAACTAGAACCAGAACTCGGAACAGCCAATGGATGCTGATGATTGGCTTCACGACATCTCCTTCGAGATGGAATCTGCCAATGTCGCCCCTGACAACCTCATCACCTTTGCGTCCTACTTCTTGAAGGGTCCCGCTGCTCAATGGTGGGACACCCACATGCGTTCACTACCTGCTGGGACAGTCGTTACCTGGATCGAGTTTCAGACTGCTTTCCGTGCCCGTTACATTCCTCAAGGAATCATGGACCGGAAGAAAAGAGAGTTTTGCAACCTCACTCAGGGCATTAAGACTATCGAAGTTTGTCAGCGGGAATTCCTTGACCTATCCCACTATGCTGAAGAAGACATTGCCACTGATGCCCGCAGACAGGAAAAGTTCTGTGACGGACTTCACCCAGACGTCAAGCTTGCACTTGCTATTCATGACTTCACCGACTTCGCCACCCTGGTGAACAAGGCTATCCAGGTTGAGACCGCTCAGAAGGAACACAATAATGCCATCAAGCGCCACCATGACGTTGGCTCATCTTCGGGCTCGTCATTGCAGAAGCTCCGTATCTGGATTCCTCATGGCATGTACCATCCAGCAGCACCTCCTCCCCCACCGGGGCAGCCAAGACCTCAGGCTCCACTGCTTCGAGCTCCTGCTCCCCGTCCCAGTGATGAGGTCTGCTTCAAGTGTGGCCGTCCAGGCCACCGTTTCAGAGAATGCCCTCAGAATCAGAATCAGCTTGCACTTCCCCCTGCTAGCCGTGGAAATGGCCATGGCAACAACCAACCCTGCAACAATAATGCCAGACCTTCTTATGGTCATGGTCAAGCTTACCATGTTGATCTGAATGAAGCCCAAGTTCAGCCAGCTACTGTGAAGGGTACTCTTCTTGTTAATTCAGTACCAGCTTCTATTCTTTTGATTCAGAAGTATCGCATTCATTTATATCCGAAGCTTTTGCATGACTGCATGGCATTAAAAATTGAGAAATTGAAAACGTTCTAGTCATACACGACTTCTAAGAAGTAATTCTAGAAGAACTTCCAAGAATACCTTGATCTCTTTCCTTCTACCTCTTAAATCTCGGGGCAAGATTTCTTTTAGAGGAGGAGAATTGTAACACCCCCATGTATTAACTACAGTGATTACCTCTTGATCATGCCAAGTCACCATGTTCAACAGTGCTTGATCATCATTTGAGTCATATCTCATTTCAAATTCCAATTCAAATTGAAATTCAAATTTAAAATAAAAATAAAAGTTGATCAAATTTGAAAACTAGATAGTTCATAATTTTGGAAATATTCCATTGTAAATAATGTTCAGGAAAACAACATCACCTAAATTCCCGACTCTAACATCCAATAACAGTACCAAAACAGTAATATTTAATCCCATTTCATTTAAGGAAAATTCAAATAAAATCATTTTGTCTCCAAATCTTTTTCTGGCAGTGCTAAATATTGCATAATATTTAACGAGACAAGTTACACATTTTATAAAAGTCTTTTAGAGCAACAAGAAAATGCAAAATAGAAATACAGAAGAAAACAGAGAAAGAATAAAGAAAAGAGTGAGAGCCCACTGTGCTGCTGGGTTGTGAGTGCATAGTGCACAGCCCAGCCCAGCCGGCGCCTCCTTCAACCTCCGTCACACTATCGCCGCGCGCGCACTCCCGCGCCTGGCCCCCCTCGCTCGCTCGACAGCGCGCTCCGCGCGTCACCGTGGTGGATAAGGGCGTAGCCCCACACCCCCTGGCTCCTCCCTTGCCCCACCCTCTCCCTCGCTCCCTCTCTGCCACCTCTCCCGAGCGCCGCCATGGCCTCGCCGCGGTAAGCTCGCGGCCACCGAGCCCTTCTCGCCGCCCCTTCGTGTCCAGCGTCATCGCCGTCCTTGACCACGTTGACTGCACCTCGCCGTTGGAGTCGTGGACCACCACGTCGCCCGAACGCCGTCATCGTCTACCTCGGACCACCGTAGATCACCGCCGTCGTTCCGGCCGCTCCGAGCATACCCCGAGCCCACTAAGCTCATCTACGGGACCGCTGTAAGCCAAGCTCTCTTCCCCCTCTCTTTGCGCCGTTGCTTGCTAGCTCTAGCGAGCACATTCACCGTGGCCGAGCTCACCGCCGCAGGAGCTCGTCGCCAGCGAGCTTCCGGTGACCTTTTGGTTACGTGCCGCTGTCCGTTTAGCTCGCCCGCGCGCGTAGATGCCCCCTGGCCCATCCTTTCGACTTGAGCGCGCCCGCATCGTCGTTTTCGCTGAGCACCCGTAGCCGCCGCCGTCCGCCGTCGAAGCTCCGGTCGACTCCGGCCATCCCAGGTCGTGAAACCGCCGCCGTTGGATGAGGCTCACTTCCCTCGTCCGAACGAGCTATCGCGCGCGCGAAATAAGGCCCTGTGGCCGTTTTCCGGCGATGGACGACGCGCTCCGCCGCGGGAAAGCTCGCCGGAGCTGTTCTGGCGCCGGCTGCTGGCGTGGTGCTGACCTGGCACCGACGTGGCACCGCCTGGGCCACTGACCAGTGGGCCCAGTGGGTCCGTTGACCCGGTTGACCAAGTCAACCCTGCTGACTGGGTTTGACCAGTCACTGACATGCGGGGCCCGCACTAATTAAACGGTTCTATAAATAAATAATGTTAATTAATGTGTTAATTAAAAGTATTAGTTAAACATTCGCTGACAGTGGGTCCTACTGGCTAATTAATTTAGTTAGTTAAAAATAAACCCATGTTAATTAGCTCTGCGAATGACATGTGGGTCCCAGTGGTCAGGTTTGACCCTGGGCAGCTGGGTTTGACCGATGACGTCCCCCTGATGTCATGCTAACGTCACAGTACACTGTTTTGGATAATTTGAATTTAATAATTAAAACAATTCCAGAAATTCAGTAAAACTTTGAAAAAATCATATAAAATAAACCGTAACTCGGATGAAAATAATTTATATATGAAAAATGATCAGAAGAATATGACGAATCTGAATATGCCACCCACATACCTGCCACACCCCTCTAACATGATGAACATGGAACTTTCCCCTCCGATTCATCTGACCGATAATTTCCCGGAGCTGGTAAAACACCTCCAGATGTTTTCCCGCTCCGACTAACTTGCGTAGTACTGCATTAGGTCACCCCTCGAATAACATACTGCCATGGCATGCATCTGTGTTGCATTGTTTGCTTCTATTTATTGTTTCTTCCCCCCTCTTCTCTCCGGTAGACCCCGCGACCGACGCTGCTGCCGAGTACGACTACGCCCCTGACGACCAGCCCCTTTCAGCAGAGCTTCCAGGCAAGCAAACCCCCTTGACCATTCCTATATCACCTATTCCTTCTCCCCCGTGCTTGCATTAGAATTTGCTATTGTAATTGATTGCTCCTATTCTGATGCATAGCCTGTTTTTGTAACCTACTGTTGTTACATTATCTGTCATCCTAAACTGCTTAGAATAGGTTGGTTAGTGATCCATCAGTGACCCCTCACCCTTGTCCCTGTTGCCCCGCTTTGTTACCAGTGCCTCGATCATTGTGATCGATGTGCAGAGACCGACACATCACTGCACATTCCCCCTTAGTTGTACGACTCTGCAGGGCTACTATCGAGTGTCGAGGGTGATACCTCGTACTGCACTCCTGATGATATCTCTGTAGTATAGCACATCGGTGGTGATTGCAGAGGGTGATTCCTCGCTCTCCCCTTCCCGATGATGACTCTGTCGTGCAACCCCTCAAGTGTGGACCATCGAGGGTGATTCCTCCTCGTTCTCCTTGACAGATTACATCGAGCGGGAATCCCAACGAGGGTGATTCCTCGGATTCCCACGATGTTATGGACACACGGTTACTTTGGCCTTCACCTCAGTACTTTGGGAAGTCGGGTTAGCCAGGAGGGCACCCGCGAGAGATTATTGTGGCGGAACGACAGGGCAGGTGGAGACCACCTACGAGAGAGGTGGGCCTGGTCCCTGGTCGTTGGACCGCGTGTTACCAAGTCGGAGCGACAGGGATCCTGTTCGTCTCTACGAGTTACTAAAACACGCCTAACGGATTTGGGTATTTGATCTGAGTTGGCCACTGGCCTATACGCACTACCACCACGCGGGATAATGGTTTATGGGGCCCTCTACGTCGTACGATTCTCCCGAAAGCTCTTCAGATGTCACAGTTCAGAGATGCGGGCTGATTGTTGGGGTGGGCTGGTTACGTCACTTGTGTATACAGTGTCGCGCCTGGGCCCCGGCCAGTCACGCAACGTGCAGGAGTGCAGAGGGCGATGGGCCGAAGACCCCTTCGCATTTAGGATTTAGACCGGCGTGCTGACCTCTCTGCTGAGCTTAGGTAGGACTACGCCGTGTCGATCACCCAAGGCCGGGCTTTACCCAACAAGTGTGTCCGGCCAGATGTAATCGAGCGTGTTGGGTAATAGTAGTGCACCCCTGCAGGGAAGTTATCTATTCGAATAGCCGTGTCCACGGTAACAGGACGCTCAGTGTTGTATCCCGATCTACTACAACTTGAATTGAATACATGTTACTTTAACTGTAAGCTCCGGGATCGCTTTCTCGTAGGGAGTCGAGGAAGGATTCCTGGGCTTTGCTATTACATGCTTGATACTTTATATTATGCTAATCTACACTCTTCTAATGCCGCAAGACGCTGCAAGATGCTAGTCTTCGATAGGCTAGGCCTTCCCCTCTACTCTGGCATTTCTGCAGTATAGTCCACAGATATAGCCCCTTCCTTTGATACCAATGCATAACTAGCATAGTTCTGATGTAAGTCTTGCGAGTACTTTGGATGAGTACTCACGGTTGCTTTGCTCCCTCTTTTTCCCTATACCCGATTGCTGTGACTAGATGACGGAGCCCCGGAGTCAGCTGCTACCGCCGACGACTACTACTACCCCTCTGGTGGAGCCTACTAC
This sequence comes from Elymus sibiricus, assembly GCA_039707655.1. Classification (NCBI taxonomy): domain Eukaryota; kingdom Viridiplantae; phylum Streptophyta; class Magnoliopsida; order Poales; family Poaceae; genus Elymus; species Elymus sibiricus. The sequence continues at coordinate 396,946,566 of CM077672.1, forward strand.
TACGTGGAGACCACCGACGATCAGGAGTAGATAGGAGGCACCCAGGCAGGAGGCCTGTGCCTTTTCGATCAGTGTCGCTGTTATGCTAGCCTTCTTAAGGCAAACTTGTTTAACTTTATGTCTGTACTCAGATATTATGGTTGCTTCCGCTAACGCTTGTGCGCGAGCTTATGTATTCGAGCCCTCGAGGCCCCTTGCTTGTAATATAAAGCTTGTATGACTTTATTTGTGTTTAGAGTTGTGTTGTGATATCTTCCCGTGAGTCCTTAGGCTTGATCGTGTGCATTTGCATGTATGATTAGTGCATGGTCGAGTCAGGGGCGTCACATCCGGAGTGTACTGGAAGGTCTCTCTTATGTATTCCTCCGGTGTCATTGTTTCAATAATATTAGTTTCAACATTAATAGGGGTACCTGAAATATAGTGCTTAATTCTTTGCCCATTCACCACTCTCGGATTAGTGCCTTCGGAGTTGTTTATTTTGATGGCTCCGGAGCGATAAACTTCTTCGATGATATACGGTCCTTCCCATTTAGAGAGAAGTTTTCCTGCAAAGAATCTCAAACGAGAATTGTACAATTGAACATATTCACCCACTTTGAATTCCCATTTTTGAATTCTTTTATCATGACATCTTTTAACTTTTTCTTTAAACAATTTGGCATTTTCATAAGCTTGGGTTCTCCATTCATCTAGTGAGCTAATATCAAATAACCTCTTTTCACCGGCAAGTTTAAAATCATAATTGAGTTCTTTAATTGCCCAATATGATTTATGTTCTAACTCAAGAGGTAAATGACATGCTTTTCCATGAACCATTTTATTTGGGGACATACCCATATGATTTTTATAAGCAGTTCTATAAGACCATAATGCATCATCAAGTTTCTTAGACCAATTCTTTCTGGACCTATTGACAGGTTTTTGCAAAATTAATTTTATTTCTCTATTGCTCAATTCAACTTGACCACTAGATTGAGGGTGATAGGGAGATGCAATTCTATGGTTGACATCATATTTAGCAAGCAGTTTACGGAATGCACCCTGAATAAAATGTGAACCACCACCAGTTATTAAATATCTAGGGACTCCGAACCTTGGGAAAATAACTTCTTTAAGCATTTTAATAGAAGTGTTATGATCAGCACTACTAGTTGGAATAGCTTCTACCCACTTAGTAACGTAATCAACAGCAACTAAAATATGAGTATACCCATTGGATTTAGGAAAAGGTCCCATGTAATCGAATCCCCAAACATCAAATGGTTCAATAATAAGTGAATAATTCATAGGCATTTCCTGACGTCTACCAACATTACTAATTCTTTGACATTCATCACAAGATAAGACAAACTTACGAGCATCCTTGAAAAGAGTAGGCCAATGACGGTGTCCTGGATTAGGGGGTGTTAACCCAGTCGGCCCGTCTCCTTGGTTGGGCCGATGTGCCCTCGTACGTGATCAAGATGGACTCCGGAGGCCGCACACGGGAGACGTGATCAAGGCTGTCTCTACCAAAGACTTGTAGTACACTTCAAGATTTGTCCAGCCACCTTACTCCTAGATACAGACCTTGTAACCCTAGATACCCTCCCTGGCATGTATATAAGCCATAGGGTTTAGCCCGTAGAGGGGGATCAACGCAATATCGCTCACCTAGCCCTAGAAGTTAGACACATATTACGATCTCGAGGTAGATCAACTCTGTACTCGATACATCTCCATTAATATAAACAAAAGCAGGATGTAGGGTTTTACCTCCATTAAGAGGGCCCGAACCTGGGTAAACATCATCTCCATTGTCTCTGTCACCATCGATCCAAGATCCGCAGCTCGGGACCCCCTACCCCGAGGTCTGCCGGTTTTTACACCGATAGCCAATAAAAACCAGATTGTAGTACCTTATGTGCAGTTCTGTCTCCCGCATGGTGTCCTCCGTAAGCCTCGGAATGACACTTCCGTAGGATTTGTTCCTGTTCATGCTCAGGTATACAACGTCAAATAATACCATCTACTCCTTCTTTATAAAGATGTGGGTCATCCCAGAAGTAATGTCTTAAATCAAAGAAGAACTTTTTCTTTTGTTGGTATGTGAAACTAGGTGGTATAAATTTAGCAACAATATAATTAGCATAGTCTGCATACCAAGGAGTGTTACGAGAAGCATTTATGACAGCTAATTGTTCATCAGGAAAATCATCATTAATAGGAAGTGGGTCATCAAGAACATTTTCCATTCTAGACAAATTATCTGCTACGGGATTCTCAGCTCCCTTTCTATCAATAATATGCAAGTCAAATTCTTGTAGCAATAGAACCCACCTAATGAGTCTAGGTTTAGCATCTTTCTTTTCCATAAGATATTTAATAGCAGCATGATCAGTGTGAACGGTTACTTTAGAATCAACTATACAATATCTGAATTTATCACATGCAAACACAACTGCTAGAAATTATTTCTCAGTAGTAGCACAATTTCTTTGAGCACTGTCTAGGGTTTTACTAGCATAATGGATAACATTTAATTTCTTATCAACTCTCTGTCCTAGAACAGCACCAACAGCATAATCACTAGCATCACACATAATTTCAAAAGGCAAGTTCCAATCAGGTGGTTGAACAATAGGTGCAGTGGTTAAGGCTTTCTTAAGTGTTTCAAAGGCTTCTACACAATCATCATCAAAAACAAATGGAACATCTTTTTGCAAAAGATTAGTAAGAGGCCTAGAAATTTTAGAGAAGTCTTTAATAAATCTCCTATAGAAACCATCATGACCAAGGAAACTTCTTATACCTTTAATATCTTTAGGACATGGCATTTTCTCAATAGCATCAACCTTAGCTTTATCAACTTCAATACCTCTTTCAGAAATTTTATGCCCGAAGACAATACCTTCATTAACCATAAAGTGGCACTTCTCCCAGTTCAAGACAAGATTAGTTTGTTCACATCTCTGCAAAACTCGATCAAGGTTGCTTAAGCAATCATCAAAAGAAGTATCGTAAACGGAAAAATCATCCATTAAAACCTCAACAATCTTTTCAGAAAAGTCAGAGAATATAGCAGTCATACATCTTTGAAAGGTAGCAGGTGCATTGCATAAACCAAAAGGCATACGTCTATAAGCATAAGTTCCAAAAGGACAAGTAAAGGCGGTTTTCTCTTGGTCGGCTTGTGATACAGGTATTTGAGAGAAACCAGAATATCCATCAAGAAAGCAAAAGTGTGTATGCTTGGACAATCTTTCTAACATTTGAACAATAAAAGGTAAGGGGTAATGATCTTTTCTAGTGGCTTTGTTTAATTTTCTAAAATCAATTACCATCCTATAACCAGTTACAATTCTTTTTGGAATGAGTTCATTTTTATCATTAGGAACAACGGTAATACCTCCTTTCTTAGGGACACAATGAACGGGACTTACCCATCTACTATCAGCTATGGGATAGATTATACCTGCTTCCAGAAGCTTTAATATTTCAGTTCTTACCACATCCTTCATTTTAGGATTTAATCGTCGTTGGTGGTCAACAACTGGTTTAGCATCACGCTCCATATTAATTTTGTGCTGACATAGAGTGGGACTAATGCCCTTAAGATCATCAAGAGTATACCCAATAGCAGCTCGGTGCTTCCTTAGAGTTTTCAGTAATCTCTTTTCTTCATGCTCTGAAAGGTTAGCACTAATAATAACAGGATATATCTTCTTTTCATCTAGATAAGCATATTTCAATGTATCAGGCAATTGTTTCAGTTCAAATACAGGGTCACCCTTAGGTGGAGGAGGGCCTCCAAGAGTTTCAACTTGCAAATTGTGTTTAAGGATAGGTGGTTGATCAAAGAACATCTTATCTATTTCATTTATTTCATTCATATGCATATCATTTTCATGGTCTAGTAAATATTGTTCTAACGGATCAGTAGGAGGCACGGCAATAGAACCAAGACCAATAATTTCATCTTTACTAGGCAATTCTTTATCATGAGGTTGTCTACGAAACTGGGAGAAATTAAACTCATGAGACATACCACCAAAATTAACACTAACAGTTTCTTTAGCGCAATCAATCTTGGCATTAACAGTGTTCAAGAAAGGTCTACCAAATATAACGGGACAAACATTATCTTGTGGAGAACCGAGGACTAGAAAATCAGTAGGGTATTTTATTTTTCCACACAAGACTTCAACATCTCTAACGATCCCAAGCGGCGTAATGGTATCTCTATTTGCAAGCCTAATAGTAACATCAATGTCCTCTATTTCAATCGGTGCAATATCATTCATAATTTCTTGATATAAGGTAAATGGAATATCACTCACACTAGCACCCAAATCACATAAGCTATGATAACAATGATCTCCTATTTCGACAGAGACAACAGGCATGCCTACTACATGTCTGTTTTTATCTTTAGGGTCCGGTTTAGCAATTCTAGCTGCTTCATCACAGAAGTAAATAACATGCCCATCTATATTATAGACCAAGAGATCTTTACCCATAGCAACATTAGGTTCAACTTTAATTTGTTCAGAGGGTCTAGGTGCTCTAATATTACTTTTGTTAACCACAGTTGAAGCTTTAGCATGTTCCTTAATCCTAACAGGAAAAGGTGGTTTCTCAATATAAGCAGTAGGCACAACTGGATCAACATGGTATACAATTGTTTCTTCTTTAACACTAACGGGTTCCTCAATCTTTTCTTTAACAGGGGGGTGATATTTAAACCACTTCTCCTTAGGGAGATCAACATGAGTAGCAAATGATTCACAAAAGGAAGCTACTATCTCAGAGTCAAGTCCATATTTAGTGCTAAACTTATGAAAAGCATCGGTATCCATAAAAGATTTAACGCAATCGAACTCAAGTATTATACCTGACTCATTACCTTTGTCGAGTTCCCAATCTTCAGAGTTGCGTTTAATTCTTTCCAGAAGACCCCTTCTGAATTCAATAGGTTTCTTCATAAAGGAGCCAGTCGAAGAAGAATCGAGCATGGTTTGATCATCATGAGAAAGCCGAGCATAAAAATTTTGTAAGATAATTTCTCTTGAGAGCTCATGATTCGGGCATGTGTACATCATGTACTTAAGCCTCCCCCAAGCTTGAGCGATGCTTTCTCCTTCATGAGGCCAAAAATTATATATATAATTCCGATCACGATGAACCAAATGCATAGGATAAAATTTCTGGTGGAATTCCAGTTTCAATCGGTTCCAGTCCCATGTATCAGTATCATCACATAGCCTATACCACATTAATGCCTTTCCCTCCAAAGATAAAGGGAATACTTTCTTCTTAACTACATCTCCGGATATACCTGCAAGCTTAAACAATCCACAAATTTCATCCACATATATCAAGTGCATATCAGGATGTACCGTTCCATCTCCTGCATAAGGATTAGCTAGCAGTTTCTCTATCATACCCAGAGGGATCTCATAATAAATATTTTCAGTAGGTGCAGTAGGTTGAGGAGCAACTATTTGTGTTTCCGGTCGAGGTGAAGATACCCCAAACAAACCCCTCAAAGGATTACTTTCCATAGTGACAAGTGACAGTAAATTTCAGCATGTAATATAAATGTTTACTTACCAAATTCCACTCACCAAAGGCGCTTCACTCCCCAGCAACGGCGCCAGAAAAGAGTCTTGATGACCCATAAGTATAGAGGATCAATCGTAGTCCTTTTGATAAGTAAGAGTGTCGAACCCAACGAGGAGCAGAAGGAAATGACAAGCGGTTTTCAGCAAGGTATTTTCTGCAAGCACTGAAATTATCGGTAATGAGTAGTTTGATAGCAAGATAATTTGTAACAAGTGACAAGTAACAATAGTAACAAAGGGTGCAGCAAGTTGTCCCAATCCTTTTTGTAGCAAAGGACAAGCCGGAACGATCTCTTATAGTAAGTAAAGCGTTCTCGAGGACACATGGGAATTTCATCTAGTCACTTTCATCATGTTTGTTTGATTCGCATTCGCTACTTTGATAATTTGATATGTGGGTGGACCGGTGCTTGGGTGCTGTTCTTACTTGAACAAGCCTCCCACTTATGATTACCCCCTCTCGCAAGCATCCGCAACTACGAAAGAAGAATTAAGATAACTCTAACCATAGCATTAAACATATGGATCCAAATCAGTCCCTTACGGAATAGCACATAAACTAGGGTTTAAACTTCAGTCACTCTAGCAACCCATCATCTAATTACTACTCCACAATGCATTCCCTTAGGCCCAAAGATGGTGAAGTGTCATGTAGTCGACGTTCACATGACACCACTAAGAGAATCAACAACATACATATCATCAAAATATCGAACGAATACCAAATTCACATGATTACTTATGACAAGACTTCTCCCATGTCCTCAAGAACAAAAGTAACTACTCACAAATCTTGTTCATATCCAAGATCAGAGAGGAATTGAATAGCATAATAGATCTGAACATATAATCTTCCACCAAATAAACCAACCAGCATCAACTACAAGATGTAATCAACACTACTTGCAACTCTCAGGTACCAATCTAAGGTTTTGAGATAAAGATTGAATACAAGAGATGAACTAGGGTTTGAGATGAGATGGTGCTGGTGAAGATGTTGATGAAGATTGGTCCTCCCACTATGAGAGGATCGCTGGTGATGTCGATGGCGACAATTTCCCCCTCCCGGAGGGAAGTATCCCCGGCAGAATCTCTCCGCTGGAGAGCAAAAGTGCTCCTGCCCAAGTTCCTCCTCGAGACGGTGGTGCACCGACCCGAAAGTCTTCTCTATATTTTTTTTTAGGGCAAAATGACTTATATTCCAGAAAATGGGGGCCAGAGGCTAGCCAGGGGCCCCACGAGGTACCAGGGCGCGCCTGGGGGGGTGGCGCGCCCTGGTGCCTCGTGGGCACCTGGGTGGCCCCCTCTGGTACTTCTTGATTCCAATATTTTTTATTTATTCTAAAATAATTCTCCATGAAATTTCAGCTCATTTGGAGATGTGCAGAATAGGTATCTCTGACATAGCTTTTTCAGGTCCAGAATTCCAGCTGCTGGCATTCTCCCTCCTTGTGTAAATCTTGCATATTAAGAGAGAAAAGACATTAGAATTGCTCCACAAAGTGTTATATTGATCAAAAACACTATAAATAACAGTAGCAAAACATGATGCAAAATGGACGTATCAATGTGCCACAATAGTTTCAGTTTCATAGCCATGGAAAGAATCAGATTCAACCAAAGTAATTAACTCAGGATCGACAGAGAATTCATAATCCTTATCAGTAACAAATATGGGTGAGGTAGCAAACTTAGGGTCATATTTCATTCTCTCCCTCATAGATTTTTCTTTCATTTCAGCAAGCAATTTTATAACTTCATCTCTATCATTACAAGCAAGAATGACTCTAGCCGTCTCCCTATCAAAGCAATGTTCATCAGGTGTTTCAACTCTAGTAGGAGAGCTAGGCATAATAGGTGAATCATAATTCTCAAGAGTTTCAGCATTTTCAATTTCTTTAGCTTTAGCAAGTGGTTCACTAAGAAATTCACCAACTGGCACTGCATTATCAAGTATAGTACTAGCATCATCATGAGTATCATTCATAGCAGAAGTGGTATCATCAATAACTTGCGACATATCAGAATTAATAGCATGTGGTGGTGTTGCAAGCTTACTCAAAACAGAAGGTGAATCAAGTGCAGAGCTAGATGGCAGTTCCTTACCTCCCCTAGTCTTAGAGGAAACGATCTTGGTCTTAGCGTCTTTCAGATTCTTCATAGTGATCAACAGATATAAATCCCAAGTGACTCGGCAAGTAGAGCGATCCTCCCCGGCAACGGCGCCAGAAAAAGGTCTTGATAACCCACAAGTATAGGAGATCGCAACAGTTTTCGAGGGTAGAGTATTCAACCCAAATTTATTGATTCGACACAAGGGGAGCCAAAGAATATTTGCAAGTATTAGCAGTTGAGTTGTCAATTCAACCACACCTGGAGACTAAATATCTACAGCAGAGTGATCAGTACCATAGTAATATGATAGTTTGATAGCAGTAGCAATAAGAGCAACGGTAACTGTAACAATAGCAGCAATAGTAGTAGCAATTGTGACAGCAGTAGCAACAGTAGTAACTTAGCAAGAACAATGTGAAAAGCTCGTAGGCATTGGATCGGTGATTATGTTGGATAACATTCATCATGTAACAGTCATAACCTAGGGCGACACAGAACTAGCTCGAATTCATCAATGTAATGTAGGCATGTATTCCGTATATAGTCATACGTGCTTGCGATAAGAACTTCCATGACATCTTTTGTCCTACCCTCCCGTGGCAGCGGGGTCCATAAGGAAACTAAGGGATATTAAGGCCTCCTTTTAATAGAGAACCGGAACAAAGCATTAACACATAGTGAATACATGAACTCCTCAAACTACAGTAATCACCGGAAAGAATCCCAATTATTGTCACCTTGGGGTATGCGGATCATAACACGTAGCAGGTGCGTATACCTTGCAAGATCGAATCAAGAACACAAATATATTCATGAAAACATAAAGGGTTCAGATCTGAAATCATGGCACTCGGGCCCTAGTGACAAGCATTAAGCATAGCAAAGTCATAGCAACATCAATCTCAGAACATAGTGGATACTAGGGATCAAGCCCTAACAAAACTAACTTGATTAGATGATAAATCTCATCCAACTCATCACCGTCCAGCAAGCCTACGAAGGAATTACTCACTCCCAGCGGTGAGCATCATGAAATTGGTGATGAAGGATGGTTGATGATGACGATGCCGGAAGAGCCCCCTCTCCGGAGCCCTGAACGGACTCCAGATCTGGCCTCCCGATGAAGAACAGGAGGTGGCGGCGGCTCCGTATCGTGAAATGCAATAAAACTTCCTCTCTTATTTTTTTATCTGAAATTGTGAATTTATAGGCCTGAGATTAGGGTCAGCGGAGCCACGTGGGCCCCACAAGCCACCAGGGCGCGCCAGGGGGGGTGGCGCGCCCTGGTGCCTCGTGGGCAGCAGGTGGCCCCCCTCCAGTGGGTCTTGGCTCCAGTATTTTTTTATTTATTCCAAAAAAAATCTCCAAAAAGTTTCATCCAATTCCAAGAACTTTTATTTCTGCACAAAAAACAACACCATGGTAGTTCTACTGAAAACAGCATCAGTCCGGGTTAGTTTCATTCAAATCATGCAAATTAGAGTCCGAAACAAGAGCAAAAGTGTTTGGAAAAGTAGATACGATGGAGGCGTATCACCCATCTTCTCCTATAAGATGCTATTTGCCCTGGAAGAAATTAGAAGAAGACTTTCCGGACGAAGCGCCGCCATCTCAAGGTGGAACCTGGGCAGGAGCACTATTGCTCTCTGGCGGAGCGATTCCACCGGGGATACTTCCCTCCGGGAGGGGGAAATCGAAGCCATCGACATCACCAACAATCCTCTCATCATGGGAGGACCAATCTTCTTCAACATCTTCATCAACACCATCTCATCTCAAACCCTAGTTCATCTCTTGTATTCAATCTTTGTCCCAAAACCTCAGATTGGTAGCTGTGGGTTGCTGATACGTCCATTTTGCATCATGTTTTACTACTGTTATTTATAGTGTTTTTAATCAATATAATACTTTGTGGAGCAATTCTAATGCCTTTTCTCTCTTAATATGCAAGATTTACACAAGGAGGGAGATTGCCGGCAGCTGGAATTCTGGACCTGAAAAAGATATGTCAGAGATACCTATTCTGCACATCTCCAAATCAGCTGAAATTTCACGAAGATTTATTTTGGAATAAATAAAAAATATTGGAAGAAAGAATTACCAGAGGGGTCCACCCAGGTGCCCATGAGGCACCAGGGCGCGCCACCCCCCAGGCATGCCCTGGTGGCTCGTGGGGCCCCTGGCCAGCCTCTGGTGCCCATTTTCTGGTATATAAGCCCATTTGCCCTAGAAAAAATAAGGAGAAGACTTTTGGGATGGGGCGCCGCCGTCTCGAGGCAGAACTTGGGCAGGAGCACTTTTGCTCTCCGGCGGAGCGATTCCACCGGGGATACTTCCCTCCGGGAGGGGAAGATCGGAGCCATCGGCATCACCAACGATCCTCTCATCGTGGGAGGACCAATCTTCATCAACATCTTCACCAGCACCATCTCATCTCAAACCCTAGTTCATCTCTTGTATTCAATCTTTGTCTCAAAACCTCAGATTGGTACCTGTGGGTTGCTAGTAGTGTTGATTACATCTTGTAGTTGATGCTTGTTGGTTTATTTGGTGGAAGATTATATGTTCAGATCCATTATGCTATTCAATACCCCTCTGATCTTTGACATGAATATGATTTGTGAGTAGTAACTTTTGTTCTTGACGACATGGGAGAAGTCTTGTCATAAGTAATCATGTGAATTTGGTATTCGTTCGATATTTTGATGATATGTATGTTGTTGATTCTCTTAGTGGTGTCATGTGAACGTCGACTACATGACACTTCACCATCTTTGGGCCTAAGGGAATGCATTGTGGAGTAGTAATTAGATGATGGGTTGCTAGAGTGACAGAAGCTTAAACCCTAGTTTATGCGCAATTCCGTAAAGGACTGATTTGGATCCATATGTTTAATGCTATGGTTAGAGTTATCTTAATTCTTCTTTCGTAGTTGCGGATGCTTGCGAGAGGGGGTAATCATAAGTGGGAGGCTTGTTCAGGTAATAACAGCACCCAAGCACCGGTCCACCCACATATCAAAATATCAAAGTAGCGAACGCGAATCAAACAAACATGATGAAAGTGACTAGATGAAATTCCCATGTGTCCTCGAGAACGCTTTACTTACTATAAGAGATCGTTCCGACTTGTCCTTTGCTACAAAAAGGATTGGGACAACTTTCTGCACTCTTTGTTACTATTGTTACTTGTCACTTGTTACAAATTATCTTGCTATCAAACTACTCGTTATCGATAATTTCAGTGCTTGCAGAAAATACCTTGCTGAAAACCGCTTGTCATTTCCTTCTGCTCCTCGTTGAGTTCGACACTCTTACTTATCGAAAGGACTACGATTGATCCCCTATACTTGTGGGTCATCAAGACTCTTTTCTGGCGCCGTTGCCGGGGAGTGAAGCGCCTTTGGTGAGTGGAATTTGGTAAGTAAACATTTATATTACGTGCTGAAATTTACAGTCACTTGTCACTATGGAAAGTAATCCTTTGAGGGGTTTGTTTGGGGTATCTTCACCTCGACCGGAAACACAAATAGTTGCTCCTCAACCTACTGCACCTACTGAAAATATTTATTATGAGATCCCTCTGGGTATGATAGAGAAACTGCTAGCTAATACTTATGCAGGAGATGGAACGGTACATCCTGATATGCACTTGATCTATGTGGATGAAATTTGTGGATTGTTTAAGCTTGCAGGTATATCCGGAGATGGAGTTAAGAAGAAAGTATTCCCTTTATCTTTGGAGGGAAAGGCATTAATGTGGTATAGGCTATGTGATGATACTGATACATGGGACTGGAACCGATTGAAACTAGAATTCCATCAGAAATTTTATCCTATGCATTTGGTTCATCGTGATCGGAATTATATATTTAATTTTTGGCCTCGTGAAGGAGAAAGCATCGCTCAAGCTCGGGGGAGGCTTAAGTACATGATGTACACATGCCCCAATCATGAGCTCTCAAAAGAAATTATCTTACAAAATTTTTATGCTCGGCTTTCTCATGATAATCGAACTATGCTCGATTCTTCTTCGGCTGGCTCCTTTATGAAGAAAACTATTGAATTCAGATGGGATCTTCTGGAAAGAATTAAACGCAACTCTGAAGATTGGGAACTCGACAAAGGTAATGAGTCAGGTATAATACTTGAGTTCGATTGCGTTAAATCTTTTATGGCCACCAATGCTTTTCATAAGTTTAGCACTAAATATGGACTTGACTCTGAGATACTAGCTTCCTTTTGTGAATCATTTGCTACTCATGTTGATCTCCCTAAGGAGAAGTGGTTTAAATATCATCCCCCTGTTAAAGAAAAGATTGAGGAACCCGTTAGTGTTAAAGAAGAAACAATTGTTTACCATGTTGATCCAGCTGTGCCTACTGCTTATATTGAGAAACCACCTTTTCCTGTTAGGATTAAGGAACATGCTAAAGCTTCAACTGTGGTTAACAAAAGTAATATTAGAGCACCTAGACCCTCTGAACAAATTAAAGTTGAACCTACTGTTGATCTTGATAACCCACCTCCTAAGAACAAACGTTATGATAAAAGAGACTTCGTTGCTAGAAAACATGGTAAAGAAAGAGAACCATGGGTTCAAAAACCCATGCCCTTTCCTCCTAAACCATCTAAGAAAAAAGATGAGGAAGAATTTGAACGCTTTGCTGAAATGCTTAGGTCAGTCTTTTTGTGTACTCGTTTGACTGATATTTGAAAGATGCCCCCTTATGCTAAATATATGAAAGACATTGTCACAAATAAAAGAAAGATACCTGAAGCTGAGATTTCTACCATGCTTGCGAATTATTCTTTTAAGGATGGAGTACCTAAGAAACTAGGAGATCCAGGAATACCAACTATACCATGCTCCATTAAAAGAAATTATGTCAAAACTACTTTGTGTTATTTAGGAGCCGGTGTTAGTGTTATGCCCTTCTCTTTATATAAAAGACTTGATTTGAATAAACTCACTCCCACTGAAATATCATTGCAAATGGCTGACAAATCAACTGCCATACCTATCGGTGTTTGTGAGGATGTGCATGTTGTAGTTGCAAATGTTACTATCCTAACAGACTTTGTTATACTTGATATGCCCGAGGACAACAACATGTTGATTATCTTTGGTAGACCCTTTTTGAATACTGCAGGGGCTGTTATTGATTGCAACAAAAGCAAGGTCACTTTTCATATCAATGGTAATGAACATACGGTGCACTTTCCGAAGAAACAATTTCAAGTAAATGGCATTCGTGTTATTGGAAAGACTCCGACAATTACTATTGGAAGTTTTCAACTGCCTCTTCCTACTATTAAAAATAAATATCAAACTCTTATTATTGGGGAGATGCATATCCCCGTTGAGGTAACTTAGTGTTACACGAAAGTTCTTCGGTTTCATGTTACTCGGAAATGGTTTGTTAATAAGACTTGATCAACCTTATTAATGGATTCTTTTTGAGCGGCATGTGGTCCATGAATTTAGTAAGCACAACCTTTTGTACCCACCTTTTGTTTTCTGTTATTTTTAGTTAAAAGCAATTAAATGCCATGATTATCCTGTTTTCTGAATCATCCGTGCAATAAAAAATGGCCCAAAAATAAAAGTGCTCAGAATGCAATAAAATTTTGACATGAATTTTTATAGAATATTTAAGAATTTTTGGCACCAAAATCATACCAGGGGCATGCCCCAGGTGCCCACGAGGCACCAGGGCGCGCCACCCCCCCTGGCGAGCCCTGGTGGCTTGTGGGCCCCGCAGGGACCCTCTCACTTATCCCTTCAGCCCACTTCGTCTCTTACCTCTAGCAAAAATTCCTGGTAGCTCTCTCTCTCTCGTGTTCTTGCTCCCAAACCTGAGATTTTTGATCTCTTAGCTCGGAGCCCCATTTCCGAAACTGTTTTGGGAGATTGCTACTTGGTATGTGACTCCTCCATTGCTCCAATTAGTTTTTGCTCTAGTGGATTATATTTTGCATAATTAGTTGCTCTTGGTGCTACTGAAAATGAGCTTGCAAGTTGAATTCTTTGAGTTCCAAGTAGTTTGAATGCTTGATATAGCCTCTAGACATCCATATGAGTAGTTGCTATCAATCTTGTGAAGTTTTGCTAACATCATTTTGTGGCCCAAAAATTTTCAAAAATTTGTCCTTAGGAAAATGAACCTCTTCCGGAGGAGTTCTTCGAGGAGGAGGTCCTCTGAAGCATAATCAAGTGAGAGCTCAGCACACCAATCGTATGAGGAACCAAGAGCAAGTTCGGTGTGGGGTGCCGAAGCGAAATCATGCCGATGGCCGTGCGACGAGTTCATGCTAGGTGCAGGCATCAAGGAAGAATTTGACCAATATATTCACAACACCGAGCTCTCCTCCTTCATCGCAGATAAGCCACCACAGCATTACAACCTTACTCAGTCATTCACTCAAAAGTTTGAGTATCATCCCCGCACTTCTAGAGTTTTATTCCATCTCTATAATAAATCCTATAGTATGTCTCTAGAAGAATTCTGTGATGCATGCAAAATTCCATATTGGGGTTTGTTAGATGAACCACAAAAATCTGATTATGCGTCATTTCTTAGTAGCCTCTGCAACGGTGAGGATAGGGGAGTTACGCAGGCCAGAATAATTAGCATTCACTTTCCCGCTATTCGATATTTTGCACTTTTCAATGGTAAATGCATTGTTGGTAAGCAAGACTGCAGTGCGCTTTGTGCCCCTGATCTGAGTCTTATTCATACAGCTTTGACTGGTAGCAAGTATTATAATCTTGGGGCTATTGTCGCACGTAGGCTGCAGCGTAACGCTGGTAATGGTGATTTGTATGGAGGAATTTATGCCTCCCGCTTAGCAGCAAAATTAGGGGTCTCGCCCAATTTCAATGATCCCCTCCTACCTGATAAATATTTGAATTTTGAAACAATGCGAGAACATAAGTTTTTAAAACGCAATGCACAGGGATATGAATATAACTTAGTTTTTGATAAATATCATTCTCTGTATGTTGCTTTGCCTGCTCCTGCTCTCTTTGATTACCAGAACAAACAGAGATATTTTCTCCATGAGTATGAAGTGCAGGAGTATAACATGGCAGTAGAAGCCGCTCGTCTGGCAGAGGAGGATGCTCGGCGAGCCTCCACGAGCTATCACTTTGACTATTACCCAGACCAGGGACGGTGATGACCAAGCTAGGCAAAAGCCTAAGCTTGGGGGAGTATGTATCTCTCACCGACATTACATTCATGTCCACACATTTCATTTCAGTTGTCGGTGTTCATACTTTTTCATTGTATAATCCATGTTAGTTTTATTTTCTCGCTTTCTTCTTGTGTGTTTGAAAAACTTTGAGCAAATCCAAAAATATTTCTCATTTCTTTTCGGTTTTTCTTTCTAGCTTAATTAGTAGTAGTATTAAAAGAAAACCCAAAAAGATTTCCCGTTTCTTCTTTTACTTGTTGGGAGCTTTCCCGTGTAAATAGTTTTCCTCGTTTTTCATTTTTCTTCTTTATTTGTTTTCTTCAGAAAAACTAAAAACTCCAAAAATATTTCAGTGTGTTTCTCTGAAATTCTTTTCTTTTGTTGAGTCATTGTGAGGAGAAGACCACGATGAAAATGTTGAGTGGCTCTCATATGCATTATTGTTGATCTAACAAAGAGCACATATTACCTTGTCTTCTCCTTTGAATAAAATGCTTGCAGATTCCAGCTTAGTCCACGGCACACTTGCACTATTTTTATTTTCATATCATTCGGTCGTGCAAGTGAAAGGCAATAATGCCGATGATTTGATGAAGTGACTGTGGCAAGGAAAAGCGGGTATGAACTCAACTTGTTCTTTGTTTTTGTAAATATGTTTAACTCAGTATCCATGATTCAGCATATTATGATTAAACATGTCTATGATGACAATTAGAGATTATAGTTGCTCATGCCATGCTTAAGTAGCTAGGAGTGGATAATTATTTATCTTGGGTCTCAACATGCATTAAAATGTTCATGATGTAGTATGATGATATGGTATCCTCCTCTGAATGTTTCGGGTGGCTTGACTTGGCACATGTTCATGCATATAGTTGATTCAAAACCAACATAGCCTCCACGATATTTATGTTCATGCTGCTTATATCCTACTCATGCTAGTATTCAATGTTGATTATTCATAATGCATGATTATGACCATTTTCGCTCTCTAGCTGGTCGCTTCTCAACCTATTTGCTAGCCTTCGCCTGTACTAAGCGGGAATACTGCTTGTGCATCAAAACCCTTAAACCAAAGTTATTTCAAATGAGTCCACTATATCTACCTATATGCGGTATTACTCTGCCGTTCTAAGTAAATTTGCATGTGCCACCTCTAAATACTCAAATGAACATCTGTTTTGTGTGCCCGTACCGCTCATGGAGCGATAGGGGGCGGTCAGTATCTTCCATGCTAAGCGGGTTATTCTCATGATGAGTGTTTATTCACTCGTCCTTACACGAGAGGGGCTGGTAATCGGGATGCCCAGTCCCATTATTAAAATTGCAAAATAATAAAACAAACTCCCCCAAAAAGTTGTTGGTATGGAGGGCACCCGAGGATTCGGCTAGCCATGGCTTATGTTTGTTGGTGGAGGGTGAGTAAACTTTACTTTACCGCTTGGGAACCGCCGCTAATGTGTTTAGCATGGAAGATATTGAAAACTCTCGATCGTGACGTTGACAGGAAAGGCATACCTCCCAAAAAATTATTTATCTCGATTTAAGCTTCGAGCTCTGGCACCTCTGCAAATCCATGCTTCCCTCTGCGAAGGGCCTATCTATTTACTTTTATGTTATTTTACTTTTATTGTTGAGTCATCACCTTCTCAAACAAGCACCAGACCTGAGAGCACTATTGTCATTCTCATGCATTGTGTATAGTTAATGTTGTGTGCATCATGACTGGATCTTTTCTACCATGAATTACAATGTTTAGTCCTTGCTTGAACTTTGGAGGTGCTCTGCATTTATGTTTTGCGGCCTCAGAAAGGGCTAGCGAGATACCATGTTGTCATATTATATCATGATCGTTTTGACAAAGTGTTGGCATTTGAGATATCATATTATTGCTCGCTGGTTGATTATGCCATTGATATGAGTGAATATAATTTCTAAGAGTTATCATTTGCATGGTTAGTTCATGATCTTTGCTGAAAACTTGGGTACTATTTAAGCATATATATAGATACAAGAACAAAAGAGTTTGTAAAAGTTTTTCTTTATCACTTTCAGTTTGTCAACTGAATTGCTTGAGGACAAGCAATGAGTTAAGCTTGGGGGAGTTGATACGTCTCCGTCGTATCTACTTTTCCAAACACTTTTGCTCTTGTTTTGGACTCTAATTTGCATGATTTGAATGAAACTAACCTGAACTGACGTTGTTTTCAGCAGAACTACCATGGTGATGTTTTTTGTGCAGAAATAAAAGTTCTTGGAATTGGATGAAACTTTTTGGAGATTTTTTATGGAATAAATTAAAAATACTGGAGCCAAGACCCACTGGAGGCCCATGTGGCTCCGCTGACCCTAATCCCAGGCCTATAAATTCACAATTCCAAAGAAAAAATAAGAGAAGAAGTTTCATCGCGTTTCACGATACGGAGCCGCCACCACCTCCTGTTCTTCATCGGGAGGCCAGATCTGGAGTCCGTTCGGGGCTCCGGAGAGGGGGATCTTCCGTCATCGTCATCATCAACCATCCTTCATCACCAATTTCATGATGCTCACCGCCGGGAGTGAGTAATTCCTTCGTAGGCTTGCTGGACGGTGATGAGTTGGATGAGATTTATCATGTAATCGAGTTAGTTTTGTTAGGGCTTGATCCCTAGTATCCACTATGTTCTGAGATTGATGTTGCTATGACTTTGCTATGCTTAATGCTTGTCACTAGGGCCCGAGTGCCATGATTTCAGATATGAACCCTTTATGTTTTCATGAATATATTTGTGTTCTTGATCCGATCTTGCAAGTTATATGCACCTGCTACGTGTTATGATCCGCATACCCCAAGGTGACAATAATTGGGATTCTTTCCGGTGATTACCGTAGTTTGAGGAGTTCATGTATTCACTATGTGTTAATGCTTTGTTCCGGTTCTCTATTAAAAGGAGGCCTTAATATCCCTTAGTTTCCTTATGGACCCCGCTGCCACGGGAGGGTAGGACAAAAGATGTCATGCAAGTTCTTATCACAAGCACGTATGACTATATACTGAATACATGCCTACATTACATTCATGAATTGGAGCTAGTTCTATGTCGCCCTAGGTTATGACTGTTACATGATGAATGTTATCCAACATAATCACCGATCCAATGCCTACGAGCTTTTCACATATTGTTCTTGCTAAGTTACTACTGTTGCTACTGCTGTCACAATTGCTACTACTATTGCTGCTATCGTTACTGTTACCGTTACTCTTATTGCTACTGCTATCAAACTATCATATTACTGTGCTACTGATCACTCTGCTGCAGATATTTAGTCTCCAGGTGTGGTTGAATTGACAACTCAAATGCTAATACTTGCAAATATTCTTTGGCTCCCCCTGTGTCGAATCAATAAATTTGGATTGAATACTCTACCCTCGAAAACTGTTGCGATCCCCTATACTTGTGGGTTATCAATGGGCCCCGGACCCCTGCTGGAGGGCCCACAAGCTCACCAGGCGTGCCCAGGGGGGCAGGGCGCGCCCCCTGAGCTTGTGGCTCTCTGGTGGGTCCCCTCCTGGTATTTCTTCCGCCAATATTTTTTATATATTCCAAAATAATTCTCCGTAAATTTTCAGGTCATTTGGAGTTGTGGAGAATATCTATCTCTGCTGTAGCTTTTTCAGGTCCAGAATTCCAGCTGCCGACAATCTCCCTCTTCATGTGAAACTTGCAAAATAAGAGAGAAAAGGCTTTAGGATTGCATCATGAAGTGAAATAATGACCCAAAATAAGTAGGAAAACATGATGCAAAATGGACGTATCAACTTCCAAGTTATAAGATTAGGGTGTATAACTCTATTCATACTGATATGAAGATTGAGATTTGTTGAATCATTCATATTATTGTGGATCATCATGATATTATCGATATGGTTTTCATGGATTTATTCTCTATGATGATTTGTTATTCTCTTCCGATACGTGAGTAATCCCCCCTAGGCGTGGGAGATGTAGGTGAATGGTAAGATTCATTTGTGCCTATTCTATATGTCGTCATTCGTGTTTGTAGTCTTATGATTTGTCTAGTAAGTTGTTACACTGTGGCGAATGTTATGCGTGTTTTCCAATTTAAGGGCCCAGGCAACATGATCACAAGACCTGCACAGATAACACATATTGTTCAGGGGATTTGTGACCTCTGACGTGACAGCTGGAGACATCTATGAGGACCGAAGACAATATGAGGTAATGAAGATCCCTCGAACTTAATGCATGGTTCTGGTTTAACGACCTTAATTGTGAAGACGACCATGCCGTGGCAACGTCGAAGTAGGACCATAGTGTGGAATATAATACCGCGTGGTGGAGTTCCACAACCCTAGGGTGATCCGCCTACCGAATAAGCAAATCAAATACTAAACTCGTGATACAAGGTAACTAGAATTACCGTCGCACTGGCATACTTGAGGTATACCATGATCCAAAGTTTCTCCGCCCCTAATCTCTCTATTGCAGGAAAACACTTTTACTTTCAGCCTTCTGATTTATGCTTTTTTACTTCCAAGTCGTTATTATTCTCACTGCAACCATTCCATCATATTTATTACTCTAGTTTATTTGTCTCAAAGGACACTAATAGCTTCTGTGGAATCACAAATAGTTACTTCGCATAAGCTTTGTGACAACTTGTGTGTGACAGAAACGCTTCTCATAAATACTCTCCTCCGCTCTTCGTTGGTACGATTACTATTTGGGATACTTACAAGAAGGTGCTACACTGCCCTGTGTGTCTTGCAGGCCATCAGGCTAGTTGACCAGGAGCCCCGCGGATTTAGCAGTGATCAAGACTGACCGGTACATTTAGCAGTCGGTCAGTGATGACAAGAGGTCCATTTGGGGCAGCAGATCACGCCATCACAGACCGGCCAGTTTAAGGTCGGTCAGTGGTAAACCTCCAGCCGGGCCCTCAGAATGTTATCGTCGACGACTCCGTTGTTGCCGATCAGTGCTAAGACTCATCACTGACGCTCGATCCAGGGTGCATCACTGATGGGGTCAAAATGCTATTCGGTTTCGTAGTAGTTTGTCAGCAAGCTGGGAGGCGACTAGTGTTGTTATTACATAGGAAACAAAGCTAATGATGTAGCAAGCTCTACATCGTTCGATAAGGTACCGGAATGATGTCATTGATCTTAATTTTGTTGTGATTTTCCAAATATTTTCTATGGACGATTTCTGAGAAGAAAATGTGGGCGTAATTTTTGTGGATTTTTTAATAGTCATTTGCTTGCTGTGAATCTTTTAAAAGTTACATAGAATTTTCTGAAAGTTGCAAAAATATGTGGAAAGTTCAGGAAAAAAATCATTGAATGTAGCACAACTTTTTGAAAGTAGAATGTTCATCCTTAATCCCAAAATTTGAGCAATTCTAGTTTTTCGAACTTGTTGGAAGTGGGTGGGAAGTTAGAAAAAAATCAACACAGAAAAGGCAAATCGCCTTCTCTGTCCTACTGACGGCACTACCATAATTGTCGGGATGTGACTGCGCAGAGATAGATCGTGTTTGGTAAGAAAAATGGAACAAACACACACTCTTCCAAACATTATGAATACACGCATACACACCCTACCCTTACAAGCACATTCGAGAGATTGAGCTGCAGATCACCTCGCTATTGATGAAAACTTTGTCTCCACTGAGGGAATATTCCGCCTTTATGAGACACCAAAACATCAAACCTGGGGTTTGAACCCTGATGAGCTGAGGGTACTACTGCCCTCCTAACCATCTAATCACAGGTTAGTTCTCATATATTTTATAAGTAGTCGCGACTAACTACAATGGTAGAAACAAACAGACCAGGCAAGCATATCCTCTCGCCACCAATAAAACAAGTAGCATGCTCCAGGGGCTGTCCAGGACAGGCGTGCAGTGAGAGCTCCTATTTGTCACCCGCGGGCGGCAAATGGTGGAGCCTTCGCTGAAGGCAGAGCGAATGGGCCGACCCATTAGGAGGTAAACGAGCTCCAGACAAATAAAAAAATAACCAAAAAACAGGACAGGCGTGCAGTGAGAGCTCCTATTTGCCACCCGTTGGCCGCAAATGGTGGAGCCTTCGCTGAAGGCAGAGCGAATGGGTCGGTCCATTAGGAGGTAAACGAGCTGCAGACAAGTAAAAAATAAATAACCAAAAAATCATGCGCAAGCGAGAGCTCGCGACCTCCTTCTCGTGAAGGAGTGCTACTAACCGATGAACTGGTGAGTTCTAGTGCTAGATTAGAGGCGCGATAGTTTAAGTATCGTATTCTTTTGAAAAACTTCAAAAAATATACACTAAACATTTGTAATATCCGTTAAACATTTTCTTAATATACGTTGAACATTTTAAATAATACACGATGAACTTTTTGTACTATATGAAGATCTTTTTTTAATATATGATGAACATTTCTGAAAAAAATGTGAATATATGCGTTGAACAATTCTCGAATACGCATTGAACATTTAGTAAAAATCATTGAACAGGGACGAGCGCACCAGCGAAGCATGTGGGCTGGCCCATTTTAGTGGTAGGCACAAGGGTTCTGCTTCCGGTTTTGGAACGTAGAAGTTTAAAGCCGGTTTTGCGAACCTTCTACAAGGTTTCTGGCACTTTTTTCGCTTTCATGTTGCTTCTTTTTCTGGTTTTCTTTGGTTTTTATTTTTCAAGTTTAGTTTTTTTTTTTCAAAAAATGTCCGTGCTTCAGAATTTGTTCATATTTTTTGTTAAATTGTTCGATTTTTTTAAAAATGTTAAGAAATCTCAATAGTTGCTCGGATTTTCAAACAATGTACCTGTTTACAATAAAATGCCCTTTTATAAAATAATGTTCAGAATTTTGAAAAAAGTTTGCATTTTCCAAAAATAACAATTTTAAACAACCTTCTTTTTTTATAAAAAAATGTTTGGACATTTTCAAAAATACCTTGTTTTCAAAAATTGCTTATGTTTTTAGAAACATGTTCAAAATTGAAAAAATGTTCACAGTTTGAAAAAGTTTTCCCTCATTTTTTTGAAATTTCAACAAAATGAAAGTAATTTCGAAAAATGTTCACAATTTTAAAAAATGTTTGTGCTTAAAAAATTCACGTTTTCCAATAAATATTATAAAAATAGTATTCACTTTTTAAATATGTTTTTCATAATTTTTCAAAAAATAGAACGAAGACGAAAAACCTAAAGTACGGAACCTGCTACAGTACCTGCCGTCTCGCTACGCTAACCCGACCGGAAATAGGAAAACGAGTTGCTAGAGTGAGTAGTACCCCCGGTAAATGGGCAGGCCCAGTCGGATCGCCTATTTTACGTATATTAAGCTTAAAATAGGGGCTCCCCCAATCCACGGCTCTGCTGAAGATCGGAGCATCGCATCGAAATACAGTACTATAGGAACGGCTCAGGGCGAGTCAAATCACTGGCGGCCACCACGTGACAGAAGTAGCACCCGACTGGAATAAACAAGGGCCACTGGAAATCTGGAACCGATCTTCATACAAGACTGGCGCAGCGTGTTTCAACATTTTGGACAGTATAACAGCAGAAAGTCAGAAATCGACCTAAAGCCACGCAGACGATAAAAGATCAAGGTCTCAGTTTGGTACCAAGACTACCGAGTCTAGGACACTACTATGTGGTGAATATGCCAAGGCCGAGAGTCAACCTGGCAGTCAGGTCGGGTATGGCCAGGTGACCCCTATCAAACCCATGCCCGAATACTCTATCGGGTCAGTCATACTATCGGGTCAGTCATAGACCCACGACCCATGGGCGTAGAACAAGACCCATGCCTAAACCCACCGGGTGACCCGACCTAATCGGGCACCCATCGGGCTTCAAAGAGGAGGCCACTTAATTAATTAATTATTTTTATCAATCATGTTTGCCCACCGTTTGCTGGAAGGTGGACCCCTTTCAACCGTGCGAAGCCGCGCATATAGCAAGGTTTTCTTCACATTCACAGGCAGTAGCTGTACCCACGACCTCATGCTACTTTTATAGTGTTTCTGATGCTTCAATTCTTCCTCGCTAGTCGAGGTGGTACTAAACTACCAGCAGCTGTAAGAAGTCAGCGTCGTGGTGGTGATCTATCTGTATGGGCCGGTCACATGACAAATTTTGGGCCCGTGATGCTTCAGACGTGTGACTGAGAAAAGGAGCAAAGCCCCATCGATGGTCGTGGTTGTATTGGGATACATAATTTGCAATGTGTCCTGTTGGGCACTTGGGCTGCACGTTGTGGGCTAACAAATGATCATTATATTTTGGCTAATTTTTTTAAATAATACATTTTTTTATTAAATTTGAAAAATAATACACGGTTTTGACATATTACAGAAATAATACGGCCTCGTCCTACAGTGGGCCGACTGGATCCTGTCGGCCTACAGTGGGCCGACAGCTGCCACCCCTGGCTGACTGACCTATCGGCTGAGCTGCTGGGCTGATTATCCCCTAGTCGGCATACAGTAAGCTGATTACCCCTAGTCGGCCCATAGTAAGACGATTGGATAGCAATTAGTTCCAAATACAAATTTATCACCTAATAAAACCATATTTCGGACCAGATATTTATCCCACCACTTCTCGCTCGAGCCTGGCCTAATTTTCCGCAACACTTTTCCATAATATGTTCCTGGCATTATCCTTCCCGCGAACCCTTTCCCGCCATCCTCTTTCCCGCGAACCCTTTCCCGCCATCCTCTTTCCCGCGAACCCTTCCTTTCGCGCCAACTTCTTTCCCGCCAACCCTTTCCCGCCATCTTCTTTCCCGCCAACCCTTCTGTTCCCGCCATCTTTTTTCCCGCCAATACTTTCCCGCCATCTTTCTCTTCTGAACCTATAAAACCCCCTCCACAGAAAGGTTGGTAAGCAGTGCAGTGTAGTCTCGTCAAGATGTCCCATTATCCTTTCGATCGTAGTTTCCAATCAAATATGTCGAAACGTCTTCTGAGGTTAGCCAGCAATTTGGAGATAGACAATAGGATAGTTCCATGGGACGAACTCCTCAGTAGTGACACCTTACTGAATGAGTTGGCTCACGCATTAAGTAGGTGCGGGTGGCCTGCAAGGACCTTTGAGGAGATACGAAAAGAACTTCTCAGGTTGCATGGAAGGTGGAAGAAGCAACAACATAAGGGTGAAGCATTCCTAAAGGCTGCAGCAGAACATACTTATTTATGGACCGAAGACAGCGAGGACGAAGACGATATCTTCATGCCGAGCACCAAGGCCAAGGCACCCGCATCGTCGAAGGGCAAGAGTGCTGCATCGTCGAAGGGCAAGAGTGCCTCATCGTCGAAGGGCAAGAGTGCTGCATCGATGAAGGGCAAGAGTGTTGTATCGACGGAGGATGACGATGATGTCTTCATGTAGTTTGTATGCTGTATTATTTAAGCTCAGTCGTACCGTTTAATTCAGATGTACTTGTATCTTAATTATCTGTAGCAGTCTCTCCGGAAATGTAACTCGATTAACAGTGCGAATGAATAGAAATATGTCTCTCGCATACATAGGTAGAATATGTCTCTCGCATACGTAGGTAGAAATATGTCTGTCGCATACATAGCTAGATATAAGTCTGTCGCATACATAGTTAGATATAAGTCACACACATACATAGGTAGAATATGTCTCTCGCATACATAGATAGATATAGTGGCACACAAGCATCAGCCACGTCGTTCGCCACGTCGTGGAGGTGGTGTAGTCGACGTCGGCCACATATACCTGTGGGGTGCCTGAACGTTACGGGGAGGAAGCTCGGACCCGTCGTGGTCATACTGTGTTTCCTGTGTGGGAGGTGGTGCAGGAGTCGAATACATGTCCATCCACTCGTTGTGCTGCGACAAGAAATCCTGTGTGTTATGCCCACCTTCAGGGTCACTATCCCACCCGGATCCGTACATAGACGCGTCATGTCCGTACCCTGACGCCATATATCCGTAGGCTCCTGCGGGAGGGAGGGAACATAAGTAATGACGAAATACGTAGTCCCAATCGATATTGAAAAGAATTATTGCGCGTGAAACATACCTGTAGGAGGAGATTGCATCACGAAGCCCGGCGTGGGACCGTGCTGGTGTGGTCGTGGCCGAAACACGGAGCCTGACGTGGGATCCTGCTGGTGTTGCCACGCCGAACTACCAGCCTGGTCAGGAGTTGGTGGCCTGGGCGTCCACTGCTCTGCTAGACGTGGACGCGGGTTATGTCGGTGATGTGTGGGTTCTAGCTGACCAGTCGAGTGACGCGGCTGCTGCTGGTGCGTGGAGTGACGTGGGGGGCGTTGTAGGGGCTGCTGGTGAAGAACGTCCGAAGTGCGTGTGCACGTGATAGCCCGATACACAGCTCGCAGCCTTCCCTCAATGCGAGTCATCCAGTTCTGGATCTGAGGCCGATGAACCATTAGAGGCATAGACGACAGTGAACGCTGAAAGTTGGACACCTCCTCGCCAAGTCCGCGAGTCAACTCAGCCTAAAATTGTCACGACGATTATTAAGTATGCACGGCAAAGTATGTAACAAGTAGATGCATTACTTAAAGAGAATATATCTTACCGCGTATTGCCTAGAGCCCGAAGTATCATAGCTCGGGTACATATCCGACGTAGTAGGGGCAGGTATCTCATCTAGGTGAGTGTGCTGAACGATGCATAACCGTGTTCCGCTCATGTACCGCCGCAAATAGAGATTGAATTCATCGATATCAAACCCGATATTCTCGTGCCACAGATGTGTGCTCGCAGTCTCCCATTGTGTAACGTACGGCTGCACCCTAACTAGCCACTCAGCAGCTGTCCTGTTAGTCCCCTTCCTTGTGAGCCTAAAATTATGGTGTTTGTTAAACAATTAACTAATGATTCAGTATGGACAATTGTGAAAGACAATGCAATATTGAATAAATAGACAATACCTGTGGATGTCTCCTTGCAGTCGGGCCTCTTTAGGGGGAGGTATCTCCAACTGCTGAAGACCAAATTGCCTCATAACCCTCTGCTGGGCCATCTCCTCGACGAAGATATCGAAGATGATCTTCGATTTCGTCATCCAGTAATTGTTATCTCTTGTGCATAGCACAGACATCCCGTCGGGGAATCTTGCATCTATCACCGCTTGCGTGTACGGCTGCCAGATCACCCCAGTGTACGTATCGAACTGCTCGTTTAATGCCGTGTATGCTCGCCTGGTCTGATGACCAGCATAGCGTCTCTGTGAATAACAAAAGTTAGATTCAACCATAGTGTACACAAAGAAGATAATTATAACACCAGACATACCCTGCGACGTGTCCAACACAGACCGAAAGTAGGCATGTCGATGCCGTTAGCATTGAACATGGTATCCATAGGCTCATCAACACGTACGTCTGGTCGTCCTATGGAGAACCTCTCCCACGACCATAGTTGCAGAAATAGAGGGCATCCAAGAAGGGCTGACGTGGGTGCCGTAAGCTGGCAGGCGTTGCACATACCTCGGTATGTAGCCGCTAAGACAGCCGAACCCCAACTCCTCTGTGTGATCTGATCTGGCGTCTCAGCGCTCGCGATCTCCAGTGCAATAGGGATGTAGAGCGCGTTAATAGTGGTGACATGGTTCTCTGTGAACATCACCTTGCCGAGAAGCCACAGTATATATGCCTCCAGGCTGCGAGTGATCTGTGTCGCATTCAACGGGACCCTTGGATACCCCGGGAACTTTTGGATCTGTATTGAGCAAAGAGAAAGCATTAGTACATAGCGAAGGTATCTTCGATAAAACCAGATGCCTTCAGTTAGTATGCAGCAGGGGAACTAACCTGGAAATGGAGCAACCATGCATACTTAGGTCCGTGATTGTCCGATGTCAGAGCCGGAGCATGGTCATAAATACTCGCGAAACGTTGTGCAATACCTAGCTGCCAATCAGCCGGTGCCTCCAACGGTCCTATGGCATGAGCTGCCAACGGTAGTCCCAGCAAAAGGGACACATCCTCCAGAGTAGGAGCCATCTCTCCCCAGCGGAAGTGAAACGTGTGGGTCTCAGGCCTCCACCGGTCCACTAAGCATGTGAGCAAAGAGGCGTCGATGGCGAGGCATTTGGAGGTATCCGTCGACTCAACCAGACGCGCAAAAGGTAAAAGGCCAGCCCATTTCAACCTGCATGTCAGGATAATTCAGTTAGTGTGTACCATTAATATACATGCTTGATGAAAATAACTAAAGCACGTACCGCTCAACCCATCCCTCGTGTATCTTCCAGTCTTCCTTTTGAGTGCGAGTGACCAGGTCCTCAAGCTTGCGCTCAGAACCTATCGCAGCACGATGCTTTCTATCAATGTCCGGATCAAGCAACCACATTCCCGCCATTCCTGCAGATACAAATTTCAAACATAGTGCCACATTTAATACAAATTTCAAACATAGTGCCGCACTTAATACAAATTTCAAACATAGTTCCACACTTAATACAAATTTCAAACTTAGTGTCACACTTAATACAAATTTCAAACATAGTGCCACACTTAATACAAATTTCAACATAGTTCCACAGTGAATACAAATTTAGAACTTAGTGTCACACTTAATACAAATTTAGAACTTAATGCCACACTTAATACAAATTTCAAACATAGTGCCACACTTAATACAAATTTAGAACATAGTGCCACGCAGCCTAGCTTCTTCCTCTCCCTCTTCCTCCTCTTCCTCCTCTTCCTCCTCGTCCCCGGTTGCCTCGTCCACGCCCAGTACCACTGGCAGTGACGAAAGTGGGACAATTAGTGTCCCTATGGCCAAATTCATTGCATAAAATGCATTGCATAGTGGGGCCTCCTGCTTCAGATTCATCCATATCATTCCGGATGCGCTGACACTGTCGTCTACCTCTACTTGTACGCATATTCCCTAGGTCTGGAATGTACCGCCTTTCAACAGGATTAATGGTGTTGAAGTTACCCATTGAGCGAAATCCCAGCAACTCACCTGTCCAGGTATTGAGGACGGACTCTTTCAGAAAATATGGAGACACAAACGAGATTGCGTCCATTCCAAGCTGCCCGCAAGCAGCAAGTACATGGGAGCATGGTAGGTGAAGCAACTTCGGTTTGTTGCATGTGCACTCACACGTTGGCCAGACTTCATTTCCAATTTTCACCTCATGCGTCCCCAGCTCATTTGCACAGCCGAATTTGTTGTTAGCTAAGCGGACCTCAAACCTTCTTTCTTGATTACCAATGGGGACTACAGTGTGTGACTTGGCTTTTTCCATCTTTTCTTCCATGTACTTCATAATCCTTTCACAGTAACGTGTGCTTGGGTTGTTCAAGATATGCTGCTCTGCTTTTTGACGTCTATCTCTGAAATACTTCACGGTGCCATAGAAAATACCCTCAACGATGGCTGTAAGTGGCAATGCCCGGTTTCCTCTGAGGACAAAGTTGTATGTTTCTGCGAGGTTGGTAGTCATGACACCGTACCTTGCTCCATGTGTGTCATGCAGCAAAGACCACCTCTCCAGAGGCTCATGCTCTATCCACTGCTCGAAGGTTTTAATCGACCTCCCGAGCCTTCTCCTAGTACCAGGTGGGTCAAATCCTGGCAAGTCACAAAGCCCAACAGGCTCCTCCTCCACGGCCGCTGTTCCTGTTGCTAACTGTGCTGCTACTGCTTCAACATGTGCTCTCACCGCTGCATCTCTTGCAGCTTTCCTGTCCCTAACGTGTCTCTGCGTGCACACATTAAGTCTTTCATGTATCAAATTGTACTTCCATAGCTGGTTCTGCTTGCAGAGTTTTTTGAACAGATTCATCAGGTTCTTATTTCTGAACTGCGAGAAAAAATTAGCCCCCAGATGGCTCATGCACCAACGGCTCTGCAAGTCCTGCCATGGAGTTTGTTCCTCAGGACCAGGGTTTGTCAGTGTCTTTATCGCACTGAGTATACCTGCATGCCTGTCATGAAGGATGCACACATTGGGCTTATCCTTCACAGTTGCTATTTTCAATTGCCTGAAGAACCATGTCCAACTTTCAATGTTCTCACTCTCCACAAATGCAAATGCGAGTGGGACTACTTGATTTTGGCCGTCTTGACCAATGGCTGTCAGGATCTGACCCTTGTACTTGCCAGTGAGAAAAGTGCCATCTACACATATCACCGGTCGGCAATGCCTGAAAGCTTCGATGCATACACCGAAAGAGAAGAACAGTCGATGCAACACCCTCACAGTTGGGAACTCTGGCATGAAGAGGTCTTGGATGTCGACATAGGTGCCAGGATTCCGGTCCTTCAGCGTGTGGAGGAGCCGGACAACTGAGTCATATGCATCGAAATAAGAACCAAATCTGCTCTCAAGCGCCCTTTGCTTAGCCCTCCAAGCCTCGCCATAAGAAATTCTGTACTTGAACCTGACGAAGACTTTTGTCTGGATAGCCTTCACTTCCATCGCTTTGCTCTCCACTATCTCACTGTAAAACAACCGAGCAATAAGCGTGGACGAAAGGTTGCCATGATCTTGAGGGATGCAGGGAATAAGACATGTGTGATGAACTAGGTCACTGATCACCCAACTTGTGCCATACTTAGGGAGATAGCCGTGCACCCTGGCGGGACAATTTGCGTTGTTGCATACCATTGTCAAGTATTTCTGACTTGACACATCAGCTCTTAAAACCCTTTGTGTGGACATTGCCCATTGAATGATTGCGTCCTTCAGAGCGTCCTTGTTGGGATACATAGCACCCGTCGCAATGTTGTTCTGGTGATATTGCCAGGCAGAATCATGCCCATCGTTCACGGTCATTGCAGATGAGAAGTCATGATTCCAAGAAGCAGGATTCGGGACCTCCTCTGCATTTTCTTCTTCATCCGACTCGTCGGAATTATCGGCATGACCACTATCAATATCGGTGTCTTCTTCTTCCATGATGTTCTGCATGTGCCCATCTACCTCGTCAGCGTCCGCCTCGCCACTATAAGCCTCGCCACTGTAATAACCATTGGCATTTCCTCCTTCTACCTGACTACTATGCCCTTGTTCGTAACCATCATCTCCAGCATTTGACATAGATAACATCATCCCGTCACTGCTTTGCCCAGGATCGTAACCACCCTGGCCTTCAGGCGCAATTACCTCCTTCACAACGGGAAGCACTAAGGCACAAGGATTGCATCCCCTGCTTTCGCAACCTTGTAACCAGCGCACCCACTGAGAGTCCCGCTCTATTGGCCTCAAATAGAAGAAAATGTTCGAACTTGACCGGGTCCACAATGCATGAACACCCACGGTGTGAGTTTCAGTATTCAGCCCTAAACATGCTGTCACCCATTCTTTCAACTGACTAAGAGACCATGTTTGAGGGTCGGTCAGTGGCACCTCTATGTGCTCAAATTCACTCAGATCAACCCCAATCTCATTTGTTTGGACATTACCAGGACCGTAGAAAAATATGAACTTCACTACATCAGACATCTCGGCTCACCTATAAAATTATTTAACATGGACAGACAACTGTTAAACAGCATGACAAACTACAAATATTCGCACTCCTAAATATTTGACAAGTACATATATTACGGAATATTAACGGAGCTAAATATTGAAAGAACTTAATATATTACGGATATTACCGGAGCAACTAAAAATACTGACAGACCTAAATATTTGACATCCACATATAATACGGAATATTACCGGAGCAACTAAAAATACTGACAGACCTAAATATTTGACATCCACATATAGTACAGAATATTACCGGAGCAACTAAAAATACTGACAGACCTAAATATTTGACATCCACATATAGTACGGAATATTACCGGAGCAACTAAAAATACTGACAGACCTAAATATTTGACATCCACATATAGTACGGAATATTACTGGAGCAACTAAAAATACTGACAGACCTAAATATTTGACATCCACATATAGTACGAAATATTACCGGAGCAAATATTCACACAACTAAATATTAGACATCTCAATATATTACGGTTAATACCGGAGCAAATAACAATATTCGCACACCTAATATACTACAGGAGCAACTACGACAGAAAAAATGTCTGTTCAACTATACCCTTGAAGCGTGCGAACCAACGACGAACGGTGGCCTTCAATCACCGGAGTCGGAGTTTCACCTCCACCACACTGTCGGAGCTTCACCTCCACCAGCTCCACCTCCACCACCAACACAACCTCCACCACATCCACCAATATGCTCACCACCACCTCCACCAAAATGCTCACCATGACCACCACGAGCTACCCCATCAATAGATCGAGGTCTCCCTCGCCTCCACCAACTATCTACAATGCATCCACGGTGGAAATTCGGCAAAAAATGGGCTGATTTTGGTGTACAAAATGAAGTTTTCGAGTGGCTGGAGAACACAGAAGAAGAAGAAGAAAGCACGCAGGAGGAGGAAGAAGAGAAGGGAATGGGGAGGAGGAAAAGTGGGCTGTGGGCACCTGTCGGCGTGCAGGAAGCCGATCGGCTTACAGTAAGCCGACTAGGTGGGCCCCGGCCACCGACAGCCCACGCTCGGCCGAAGGGGTGCACCGCGACGTGGCTTGGCCACTCGTCGGCCTCTAGCTGGCCGATTGACCACATGTCGGCCTCCTATAGGCCGACAGGATCCAGTCGGCCCACGGTAGGCCGACAAGTTCCAGTCGGCCCACGGTTGGACGAGGCCGTATTATTTCTGTAATATGTCGAAACGGTGTATTATTTTCCAAATTTAATAAAAAAATGTATTATTTTAAAAAAATTAGCTATATTTTGCTCGTAGCCGGCACTGGCAGCTAGGTCAGAACTACATAGAGCAGATTACTGGATGTTAGAGTACATGTTTTATCAAGTGCCTTTCCAAATAAATGTTGTCATGTAAAATAAATAAATAAATAAATATAATTATTATTAGTCGGGTGACCCATCGAGTAACCCACGGGCATGAACCTGCACCCATACCCTACCCACGACTAATCGGGTTACCCATGGGTAAGACCCATGGGTGACGACGACGACCCATACCCTACCCATTCGGGTCGGGTGCCCATGGGCGGCCGAACCCATGGGTCGGATTGCCGGGTTGAGCCGAGAGTAGCTATGGAGGGCTTCTGGGCTTGGGGCTGTGAGCGGTCAGGGATTTTTACCGTACATTTCAGCGTGTTGGACTTCTATGGAAATTGGAACTACAACCAAAATGAAGAGTTCTCAACTAGGACTGACTTCCAGCCCTATAGATTTTAGCTCCGCAACAAAAATCAACAATAAAATCAGCCACAACAGACAACACAAATTTCAAACAAAAAAGGAAAACTGCATGGTCTAAACCTTTTTGTCAAATGTAGGAGTGTCCACATGGACCTTACTCCCACAACACAAACCAGATAACTCAGTTTGAGTCCCTGACAGATTCAGATCAAAAGCTACCAAGACAAAATAGCAAACAGATTCAGATCAGAAAACTCAGTTTGAGTTTCCTGACAGGTTCAGAACGGCTGAAGATTTCTAAATTATGGAAGAAAACCAGTGCCTCAAAATTTCTTTCTTCTAAATTGGAGTGCTTCAAAACTAATTTTTCTAATGGAGTGCTTCAACGTATGTCTACTGTATGTATGCTCCTTCTAATCTCTACCTGCTCAGGCTCACCATGCGTGCACCCCCATCCCCTCTAGACGACATACCGAACTGCGTGCGAGCCCTTCCATCATGGAACCGTGAACCGCCACCACCATAGCCTCCACGGGATCCCTGGCCACTCCTGTCGTTTTGGTACCCACCACCACGACCAGAGCCTCCGGTTCGGCCGGCATAGCCTGACCTACCACCGCCTCGCCGCCCTTGTGATGATACAAAGTTCTCCTGCCACTTGCCCAAACCGTACGAGTCTTGACCATCACCACCCCTGCGCCTTGGCGGTGCACCCTCAAGGGCGCCACCAGTCCTAGCCTCATACGCCCTCTCATTGCTCTCCACAAGGACAGAGAGCCTATCAGCCATCTGGAAGAGTAGTCCCTGCAGCCTAGTTTGATCCACGTTTTGGAAAATGATGCAATTCGTTGGTTGGTCCCAGCTTGCATGAAGCTCCTCATGCATCATCATCTTGCTAACAATGCTGTGAGCCTGTTTCTCGCTGAGGTCAAACATTGTAGTGAGCTGGTCAAGGCTCAGGGACTCGTAGCAAGACGAGTAAGAAAACAGATATGTTCTGAGAGCCTCTTCCTTGATCTTAAGCTTCAGCATTTCAAGAATATGCTCCTTGTTCCTCAAAAGCTTCCAGGTATCGAGTGAACTGATGACACTGAAAGCCTTCTCGTAGTCACCCTTACTGAGGGCTCTTGTGGCAGCCAATACATGGTCCCTCACAGTCTCGGGAGGACCAACAAAAGTCTGTCTCTCACTAATTTCAAGAAGCCTGCGGAATGTTTTGCTCATAGGCCTCCGCTTATCGAAAGCACTGGCAGCCGTGTTGGGGACCTCAATTAGCATAGCACAAACCAAGTGTGTGGCTTCCAAAAGTTCAAGATTTATATGCATATGGTAAGGCATCATCCTTCTCCTCTCAAGTCTTTCCTGCAAGAATAAGAGTAACGATAGTGTGAAAAGTGATGATCACTACCACAAAAGTAACTACATAGTGTTCCAAAAATATGTGTACATAGTATATCTTCTGAGCACAGCTTTATATATTAAATCCTGTAGCTAAACCCAAGAATTGGAGCGGATATATCAGTTATGGAAATACTTTGAATAAGAGCTGATAATCTTTTCAGTATGGATGAAACATCAGAGTTATTTCGTGTAAAATCAGGATTCAAGTATTTGAAAATTCAAAAAGAACGAGTAGCAAGTAATGAAATAACAAATAAATGCACGGATAGAAAGTCTATCGAGGAATTCTGTAAACAGACTTGTTCTAGTACAGAAATAACTCAATAGTGGCACTTCTCCAACTATGAATGTTTTATGCAGCACTAGGTGACAACATACTGACCAGTGTGTGGCTACCCAAATAGAGGAAAAAGAAAGTGTGTGTTCTGGGGGTAGGAAGTTCACCTGTTCAGGAGTTTTGTCATGGTATCGGCTCTGCTGTACCCCTTGCGCAAGCAACTCTTTCACTCTCCCAAATGAGTATAGCTCAGACAGGCAACCATGAGCTTCAGCGATAAAACCAGCCCTGAAAGCACATAACCCCAGTTGGGCCATGACCCTGTTGTATAAAATCTGTGATGATATGTCCATAAGTTGAACCCCATCCTGTAAACGACTCATTAAGATCAAGTCACGGGCCACTGAAAATTCATCAGAGATTGCATAGTGATATATCTGACACAGCATTGCTCGGGCTTTGGTCCTTTCATCTCCATACTTGTAAATCAGAGACATCAGATCATCCATCAAAGCTCTGTTGCTTGGTGGGAAAGTAGGCTTCCTAGGCACAACCTCTGGAATCACAACAAATGGTGGTGGTCCCCTATTGTCATCAGCTTCTAGATGCTCCTCACCAGCCTCAGTATCTCCATCAGCTTCTATTGCATCATACACTTCTTGAGGTTTGTAGTACACTAGTTCAACACGACGCAATGCAACCTTCGCAGCAGCCTTAAAGTTCTGAACCCTTTCTTGGTAATCTTGGACATTCTGTGCCGCCACCAAAAACAAGGGTTCGTCTCTAAGCCTCTGAACATAATCTTTTGTATATGGATCGCTGCACTGTAAACTCTTGAAAAATTCAGAGTCAATTCTCTCCAGAAACGCAACGAGGTCACCTGTAACATGGATCGTTCCATCATAGTCAGCACCCTTCTGAGTTTCCTTCTCATCAGGCTCCACTGAGGTGTCTACAACAATATTAGGATATTGTTGCAGTATATCAAGCACAAGAAGCATATTATCAACACACTTCTTCCACACGTTGATCGGCATATGACCAAGTAAGCTAGGATTGACATCAAACTGAGCAGAAATCACATGAAAAAGAATTTCAAGCTTCTGCGCAGGGGTTTTTGCCACACGAGTCAAAAATGTTAGCTGCTCCACACGCTCAATTCTCCCAGTGCCCTTCTTACCCCTCGACGCCACAATCTCCTTAAGCTTTTTATCAACAATATCCCATGTAATCTCACTGGGGTCTTTCAAGAACTGTTTGTCCATAATCTTATCTTTCTTGCTCAACTTCTTTTCCCAGGCTCCACCCAGATCACTCTTATTGTCATCGCTACTGTCATCTGGATCTGGTTCAGGATCCACAATATCTACGTCACTACCATCATCACCACTATCAGCATCCGAAACCTTGTCATCTGCAATGTCATCTTCAAAACTCTCTGGATTATCTCTGCACTTCTGGATCAAGTCTTCATACTGCTTATTGTTCTTCTTAAGTTTTTGTTTCACTGCAATGAGTGCCTTGGCGTTGCTGCTGCTCATCTTCCTGGCTTCCTTGTTTGCAAGAGCCTCAGCAAGGAAGTCCTCCAGTAATACAAGAGTTGTGATGTACCTATTTGGAATTTTGGTAGATTCGTTGACACGAACAACCTTCTCAAGCTGCTTATTGAGCTTGTCAAAACTCTCTTGCAAGCTAAGCCAGTCATTGATCTTCATTGCATTGCGCATCTGGTCGGCAGTAGCTTTCATCTCATCATTGCGCTTGTCCTTCAACGAGCGAATCACACGATGGCTCTCAGTATCAGAGTCGTCACTGTCCTCTGAATTCAAATAGCGGTTCTTGGACCCATCACGACCCCCATCACCAGCTTCTGAATTTTCACTATCGCTCCCTTGTTCTGACTCAATCTCGTCCACCTCCTCCTCGGAACTGTCTCCCTGATATTGGGTGGAACAGAACAAAGATAAAGGTATTAATGCATTTGACAAGGACAAAATTTATACATGTTATTAGTTACTGTAAGGATGCAACAAAGAATTGGAATCAGCAACTAAGTACCTGTCCCCAAAAACGAGATGCCATGGCTGTTGTCTGTTTGTTTTCCTTCAACTAGATTCAAAGCTCTGCAAAAGTAATACAGGTAGAGAAAGAATTATAATCAGAACAAACTACAGAAGAAAGCACACGGAGTATAATTGAACCACAGGCTGGCAGAATGAATAACTTATATCCTCAGAACACACAGTTTTTTTTACAATAACGGAATAGCAGAACCATGCTTACGGACTGATTCAGATGGATCGATCAACCTCAAGACAAACAATAGCTCATCAGAAGCAGTAAAACAAGTTGGCGTCGATGAGCATGGAACTACACCTATAAACTAAAACACAAACCAACCTGATTCAGGACTCGCGAGACAGAACGAGCAAGGGCGCAACCAAACACGACACGTCGGCTAAGCACAGAGTACGCGAGATCCCACGGAATAGGGGTGGCGCCCGTCCTCTCGTCGGCGTCTAGGGCTGGGACACGGCGGCGGGCTGGCGCGCGACGAGGCGGCGGCGTCGAGAGTGCTGGCCGCCGGGAGCCCGGGATGCAATGCTAACTCGGAGAGAAATTCGATCAGGTCGATTTTACCTTGCCTTGAGTCGCGACGGGGGAGCGGAGTAGGCTCGGATCTAGCGAAGAAGGGAGGCGTTCAGCGGCGGAAGGCGTGGAGGGGGCGACGGCGTGCGGCGTGCAGGGCGTAGGCGCGGAAGGACTGTAGGTTGAGGCGGAGAGGGTTAGGGTTTGGTTTCGAAGGTTTTTTTTATGAGTGGTTTTTTTTCTGAAGAGATGGTCGCGCTGGACTCTTGGCGGGCTGGGTCGGCGTATTGTTTGAGGTAAACTGGGCTGGGGGGCTGTTCTCCTTCCAATTTTTTCTACCCAGCGAACATTAGCAGCATATATATAAGAGCTCCTGTATTTCTCAAAAATAAATAAATATAAGAGCTCCTGTAAGAGGGTTTTCTCGCGCCGCCGTCGCCGTCGCGATATGAGAAATTTAGGTTCCCTCGCCTCTGGCTGCCATCTTGGCGCTCCGAGGTGGGGGGACCTTGGATCTTCAAGACCTTTATGTTCTTCGTCAACGTCTAGTGATCATCATAGTTTTGTGAGAATAAATTTCCCCTCGTTCTTCTGGCGGTGTCATGAGGTTAGAGAGTTTTCTGTCTTCGCAGATCCGATTATTCTAATCTGATGAGTTTATGTTGTGTCAAGCTTTTTTTGTTGGTCTGATTTTTTGTGGAGGTGAAATCTTTCATCGACATCATGGTGAAGATATAGTGATTCGACGGCCTGCACTTCTAGGGAATCATCCCCGGCCCAAGTACGTTCAACGATCAAGGCTTCCCATCTTTTTGGATGGGCGACTCAAGGCGCTTTCAAAAACCATTATTGGTAATGTTCGTGCGGGTGAAAGAGTGACAACACCGTTGCTCCAGTCCAATTGCAGCATGTTTACCGAAGTCTTTGGATTATTTCTTCGAGCAAAGATTGATACCGCGAAGAAGGTGTTTTCAAGAGATTTCATTGTAATTCTTAGTCATAGGAGTTACTTTGTATTTTCTTGGATCTTAAGTCCAAATCAGTGTATCTGTAATTGTTATGAGTATAAATAAAATTACAGGTGTTTCTCAAAAAAAAAATACGAGTTTCTCTGCTAAAAAAAGCAGCATACGAGCTAGCGCACCCGCTAAAAAAGGAGCTTTCATGCTCAAACAGGGGGATGGGAGGAGAGGGAGGAAGGGTTCTGACCGGCGATGACAAGCAAAGGATGGAAGGAGGTCAATTAGCATACTGATGGTGTTGGAGAAACGTCATACCGAGGTGACAATATTGAGGCAGCTGATGGTGCGGGAAGGAGCACACTGCATCGAGCAAGAGAGGTGGTGGTGGTGAGGGAGAGGGGAGGTGGCAAGTTGCCATTGGAAATGGGGGGATACGGTGGGCATGAGAGCGCTTGGAGGAAGACGAAGGATATGGTGTCTTTCCCTACACCTATCGCGTGACGTTCACACATTACTATCGTTCATTTTTTCTTTGTTGAAACGGAGGCAAAAGATTTGCCTCGCCTATCTATTAATTAAGAATGAGAATATAGTTTATTTGTGTTACAACATACCCCAAGGAACAAAAAGAATTACTCTCCCGGCATGAATGATTCCAATTTTTTGCCCCCGCGGTAACCCAAAGGGGGGCCTCCCTATTGATGTTGAGCAGTAGAACTGAGGGCGGGGCATGATACATCTCCAACGTATCTATAATTTTTTATTGTTCCATGCTATTATAGTATCAATCTTGGATGTTTTTATATGCAATTATATATCATTTTTTTGGGACTAACCTATTAACCTAGTGCCCAGTGCCAGTTGCTGTTTTCTGCTTGTTTTTGGTTTTTTAGGAAATCAGTACCAAACGAAGTCCAAATGCCAGAAAACATTTTGTAGATTTTTTTCTGGACAAAAGAGACCCTGGAGACTTGGAGAGGAGGCCAGAAGGTTCACGAAGCCTCCACAAGGCAACAGGGTGCAGCCCCAGGGGGCGCGCCCTGATGCCTTGTGGGGCCCTCGTGGCTCTGTTTGACCTAATTCACTTCTATAAATTCTAAAATATTGGGAAACCAACAGAGAGCCACCCCGAATAACTTTTACGCCACCGCAAACTTTTGTTCTTCCGCGATCCCATCTGGCGGCCTTTTCCAGTACTCTGCCGGAGGGGGAATCGATCATAGAGGGCTTCTACATCAACCTTGCTGCCCTTCCGATAATGTGTGAGTAGTTTACCACAGACCTACGGGTCCATAGCTAGTAGCTAGATGGCTTCTTCTCTCTCTTTGATCTTCAATAGCATGTTCTCCTCGATGTTCTTGGAGTTCTATCCGATGTAATCTTCTTTTGCGGTGTGTTTGTTGGGATCCGATGAATTGTGAGTTTATGATCAGATTATTCATGAGAAATATTTGAGTCTTCTCTGAACTCTTTTATGCATGATTATTATAGCTTTGTATTTCTCTCTGATCTATCGATTTGGTTTGGCCAACTAGATTGGTTTATCTTGCAATGGGAGAGGTATTTGGTTTGGCCAACTAGATTGGTTTATCTTGCAATGGGAGAGGTGCTTTGTGATGGGTTCAATCTTGCGGTGCTCAATCCCACTGACAGAAAGGGACATGACACGTATTTGTATTATTGCCATTAAGGATAAAAAGATGGGGTTTAATCATATTGCTTGAGTTACTTTGTCTACATCATGTCATCTTGCTTAAGGCGTTACTCTGTTTCATACTTAATACCCTAGATGCATGCTGGATAGCGGTCAATGGGTGGAGTAATAGTAGTAGATGCAGGCAGGAGTCGGTCTACTTGTCTCAGACGTGATGCCTATATACATGATCATTGCCATGAATCCGTCATAATTATTTGCTTTTCTATCAATTGGCCAACAGTAATTTGTTTACCCACCGTATGCTATGTGTTCGAGAGAGAAGCCTTTAGTGAAAACTATGGCCCCCGGGTCTACTTTTATCATATATTAAAACCAAAAATACTTTGCTGCAATTTATTTACTTTTATTTTATTTAGTATTTTAGTTTATCTATCTATCACTATCAGAATTAGTTCTTGCAAATAACCTCTAAGAGGATTAACAACCCTCTTATTTGCGTTGGGTGCAAGTGTTTGCCTTTGTGTGTGCAGGTGCGTTTAATGGAATTTTGCTTGGTTCTCCTACTGGATTGATAACCTTGGTTCTTAACTGAGGGAAATACTTATCTCTACTATACTGCATCATCCTCTCCTCTTCGGGGAAATACCAACACAGTCTACAAGTAGCAGGAAGAATTTATGGCGCCGTTGCCGGGGAGACATCATCAAAATTACCAAGTACCTTCGCACAAACTATCATCCACTTGCATTTATTTTATTTGCCTTTTTATTTG
The DNA here is from genome assembly GCA_039707655.1 of Elymus sibiricus. Classification (NCBI taxonomy): domain Eukaryota; kingdom Viridiplantae; phylum Streptophyta; class Magnoliopsida; order Poales; family Poaceae; genus Elymus; species Elymus sibiricus. The sequence continues at coordinate 396,986,354 of CM077672.1, forward strand.
CATTTGCCTCTCGTTTTCATCTCCCCCACTTCTATTTTTTTTTATAAAAACACAAACATATTTTTATTTGCCTGTCAGCTTGTTTGCTTGCTTGAAATCATTATCATGACTGAACTTGAGAAAGTTGTGGTTGAAAGTGCTAGCGAGGATAGTGGTAGTGAATCTCTTGGGGAGAAAACTCACCGTTTTGATCTTAATCATGATCCTCCTGAGATTAATCCCCCCACTAATTTTAAGACTAAAGTTTATCATGTGGGAAGTGGTAATATTATCGAGAAGAACATTATTCAGGAATTCTTTAATTACGCGGGAGTTATACCAATAATTAGTGGATCTATTCTTGATAAAACAAATTGTTATGTGGATGCTATTGCCATGCTTGTGGTTAAATTAGAAAGAATTTTTTTTACATATCCACCCTGCCTTACAAAAGATATTTTATGAGCTTCCCAACATCCATGATCCTAAGGCTAAGAAAATTGCCACTATAATCCTTATGCATGAATTTGATTATATAATCCGAGAAGCTAGGGATATTTTTTCCTTTTATAAAATTGATTTCGAGCATCCTCCTATAGAGGAAATTCTTCACGATAAAGATACCATTCGTAGGTTGGAATCTAAAGATTACTTTGCTTATGGTGAGAATATTAGAAGGAGAGTTCCATATGGCGAAATAATTAAAACTATGTACCACCATGCTTGTGATAAATTTGAGTGGGTTACTAAAGTAATTGATGAGGGACTTAGTGAAGAATGGTTTGAGGGTATGGCTAGAGATCCTATTGATAATGAGATACATATTTTGTATGAGGATGTTTATGATGATGATCCTGAGTTTGAAGTTATGAATGTTAAAGTTACCAATCAAAGCCCCTTCAATTACCTAAGCTCACCTACTAGAAAAGAAGAGCATGAGAGTAGAGAATTAATGAGAAAAGTTTTGGAAGATTTAATTAAAAAGGACTTGGTGATGAAGGATGACAACACTTGAAACTATGCATTATGCCTAGCTAGGGGCATAAAACAATAGCGCTTGTTGGGAGGCAACCCAATAAATAAAATAATTTTTATTTTACCTTCTATTCTTGTGTGTTTACACAATTATAGTCTCTATTATGATTGTGTTTTTATCTTTTAATTTGTGTTTGTGCCAAGTAATTCCTTTGGGGTGATTTGGAAGATAGTATGCTTGATGCTGTTGGAAAACAAAAACTTTTGTGTCCAGTGCTGGAATTTTGGTTTTTTGCTGGAGCGTGATAAAATTCTGAATTTTTTACACAGTATTGATATTTGAATTTCCCACGTTGTCCTAATGTTTCAGAATTTTTGGAGTTACAAAAGTTTCTCTTTTAAATAGATATTTACAGACTGTTCTGTCTTAGACAAATTCTGTTTTTGTTGCATAGTTTGCTTATTTTGATGAATCTATGGATCGTATCGGGGGGTATGAGTCATGGAGAAGTTGGAGTACAGTAGCATTATGCCAATATTAAATATGAATTAGTTTACAATAGTACCTAAAGTTTACGATTTGTTTGTTATACTAACGGATCTCACGAGGTTTCTGTTGAGTTTTGTGTGCTAAAGTTTTCAAGTTTTGGGTGAGACTGCGATGGATAAAGGAATAAGGAGCGGCAAGAGCCTAAGCTTGGGGATGCCCAAGGCACCCCAAGGTAATATTCAAGGAAGACTCAAGCGTCTAAGCTTGGGGATGCCCCGGAAGGCATCCCCTCTTTCGTCTACAATCTATCGGTAACTCACTTGGAGCTATATTTTTATTCATCACATGATATGTATTTTACTTGGAGCGTCTTGTGATATAGTTTGTTTGCTTTTTAGTTTGTCACAATCATCTTTGCTGAACACACCTTTTTGAGAGGGACACACATTATTCGTGATTTGTTAGAATACTCAATGTGCTTCACTTATATCTTTTGAGCTAGGCAGTTGCTCTAGTGCTTCACTTATATCTTTTAGAGCACGGCGGTGTTTATATTTTAAAGAAATAGTTGCACTCTCATGCTTCACTTATATATTTTTGAGAGTCTAATGAATAGCAATGGTAATATGCACGGGTTATGAATTTGGTCCTAATATGATAGGTATTCAAGAGGGGTATAATAAAAACTTTCATGTAGATCACTGAATATGATAAGTTTGATTCCTTGCAATAGTTTTGCGATATTAAGATGGTAATATGTGGGAGGTGCTAGTAGATAATTGTGGTTTAGTAAGAATATTGGTGTTAAGGTTTGTGATTCCCGAAGCATGCACGTATGATCTGTCGTTATGCTAAGAAGTTGGAGCATGATTTATTCTTGATTGTCTACCTTATGAGTGGCGGTTGGGAACGAGCGATGGACTTTTCCTACGAATCTATCCCCCTAGGGGCATGCGTAGTAGTATTTTGCTTCGAGGGCTAATAAACTTTCGCAATAAGTATATGAGTTCTTTATGACTAATGTGAGTCCATGGATTATACGCACTCTCACCCTTCCGCAATTTGCTAGCCACTTCGGTACCGTGCATTGCCCTTTCTCACATCGAGAGTTGGTGCAAACTTCACCAGTGCATCCAAACCCCGTGATATGATACACTCTATCACACATAAGCCTCTTTATATCTTCCTCAAAACAGCCATAATACCTACCTATCATGGCATTTCCATAGCCATTCCGAGATATATTGCCATGCGACTTCCACCGTTCCGTTTTTATGACACATGTCATCATTGTCATATTGCTTTGCATGATCATATAGCTGACATAGTATTTGTGGCTCAGCCATCGTTCATCATTTTTTATACATGTTACGCTAGTATCATTGCACATCCTGGTACACCGCCAGAGGCATTCATATAGAGTCATATTTTTGTTCTAGTTTCGAGTTGTAATTTTTTGAGTTGTAAGTAAATAAAAGTATGATGATCATCATTATTAGAGCATTGAGCATTGTCCCAGTGAGGAAAAAAAGGCTAAAAAGATCCCACGAAAAAAATGAGACAAAAAGAGAGAAGGGGATGTGCTACTATCCTTTTCCATACTTGTGCTTCAAAGTAGCACCATGTTTTTCATATAGAGAGTCTCCTGTTTAGTCACTTTCATATACTAGTGGGAATTTTTCATTATAGAACTTGGCTTGTATATTTCGATGATGGGCTTCCTCAAATGCCCAAGGTCTTCATGAGCAAGCAAGTTGGATGCACACCCACTTAGTTTTCATGTTGAGCTTTCATACACTTCTCTTAGCGCATCCGTTGCATGGCAATCCCTACTCCTCGCATTGACATCAATTGATGGGCATCTCCATAGCCCGTTGATTAGCCTCGTTGATGTGAGACTATCTTCTTATTTTTGACTTTCCCTTATTAATCTCTACCACCACACTCTATTCCACCCATAGTGCTATATCCATGGCTTGCGCTCATGTATTGCGTGGGGGTTGAAAAAGCTGAAGCACATCAAAAATTATGAACCAATTGCTCGGCTTGTCATCGGGGTAGTGCATGATAAATATTTTGTGTTAAGAAGATGGAGCATGACAGGATTATATGATTTTGTAGGGATAACTTTCTTTAGCATTTTTGTTTTGGAAGACATGATTGTTTATTAGTATGCCTGAGTATTGATGTCTTTATATCAAACTATAGACTATTGCTTTGAATCATTCGGATCTTATTATTCATACCGTAAGAGAAAGATTACATGATGAAACATGTTAGGTAGCATTCCACATAAAAAAATCTGTTTTTATCATTTACCTACTCGAGGACGAGCATGAATTAAGCTTGGGGATGCTTGATACGTCTCCAACGTATCTATATTTTTTATTGTTCCATGCTATTATAGTATCAATCTTGGATGTTTTTATATGCAATTATATATCATTTTTTGGGACTAACCTATTAACCTAGTGCCCGGTGCCAGTTGCTGTTTTCTGCTTGTTTTTGGTTTTTCAGGAAATCAGTACCAAATGAAGTCCAAATGCCACGAAACTTTTTGGAGATTTTTTTCTGGACAAAAGAGACCCTGGAGACTTGGAGAGGAGGCCAGAAGGTTCACAAAGCCTCCACAAGGCAACAGGGCGTGGCCCCAGGGGGGCGCGCCCTGATGCCTTGTGGGGCCCTCGTGACTCCGTTTGACCTAATTCCACTTCTATAAATTCTAAAATATTGGGAAACCAACAGAGAGCCACCCCGAATAACTTTTATGCCGCCGCAAGCCTCTGCTCTTCCGTGATCCCATCTGGAGGCCTTTTCCGGTACTCTGCCGGAGGGGGAATCGATCACGGAGGGCTTCTACATCAACCTTGTTGCCCTTCTGATGATGTGTGAGTAGTTTACCACAGACCTACGGGTCCATAGCTAGTAGCTAGATGGCTTCTTCTCTCTCTTTGATCTTCAATAGCATGTTCTCCTCGATGTTCTTGGAGTTCTATCCGATGTAATCTTCTTTTGCAGTGTGTTTGTTGGGATCCGATGAATTGTGAGTTTATGATCAGATTATTCATGAGAAATATTTGAGTCTTCTCTGGACTCTTTTATGCATGATTATTATAGCTTTATATTTCTCTCCGATCTATCGATTTGGTTTGGCCAACTAGATTGGTTTATCTTGCAATGGGAGAGGTGCTTTGTGATGGGTTCAATCTTGCGGTGCTCAATCCCAGTGACAAAAAGGGATATGACACGTATTTGTATTGTTGCCATTAAGGATAAAAAGATGGGGTTTAATCATATTGCTTGAGTTTACTTTGTCTACATCATGTCATCTTGCTTAAGGCGTTACTCTGTTTCATACTTAATACCCTAGATGCATGCTGGATAGCAGTCGATGGGTGGAGTAATAGTAGTAGATGCAGGCAGGAGTCGGTCTACTTGTCTCGGACGTGATGCCTATATACATGATCATTGCCATGAATCCGTCATAATTATTTGTTTTTCTATCAATTGGCCAACAGTAATTTGTTTACCCACCATATGTTATGTGTCCGAGAGAGAAGCCTCTAGTGAAAACTATGGCCCCCGGGTCTACTTTTATCATATATTAAAACCAAAAATACTTTGCTGCAATTTATTTACTTTTATTTTATTTAGTATTTTAGTTTATCTATCTATCACTATCAGAATTAATCCTTGCAAATAACCGCTAAGAGGATTGACAACCCTCTTATTTGCGTTGGGTGCAAGTGTTTGCTTTTGTGTGTGCAGGTGCATTTAACGGGATTTTGCTTGGTTCTCCTACTGGATTGATAACCTTGGTTCTTAACTGAGGGAAATACTTACACTAGTAGAAAACAGACCTTTCGTCTGGCCCTTTAGTCCCGGTTTGATTACGGTCCGGGACTAATGTGACCATTAGTCCCGGTTCCAACGGTTAGGAGCGGTCGGGGGCACGGGCATCATTAGTCCCGGTTCATTTTCTACCTATAGTCCCGGTTTGTATCACAAACCGGGACTAAAGGTGTGGTGGCAGGCTGGTGTCAGGCTGGGGCCCCCACGAGCCCCTTTAGTCCCGGTTTGTATCACAAACGGTGACTAGAGGTGTACCTCTAGTCCCGGTTTGTGATACAAACCGGGACTAAACGGGTGGTGGCAGGCTGGTGTCAGGCTGGGGCCCCCACGAGCCCCTTTAGTCCCGGTTTGTATCACAAACCGGGACTAGAGGTGGACCTTTAGTCCCGGTTTGTATAACCAACCGGGACTAAAGACGTCCCTATATAAACCCTTCGTCCAGCCCGAGCCCATTCTCTCTGTTTTCCCCTTTCTCTCCTCTGTTCTTCCCCTTGCTCGAGCTCATCCTCCATTTTTGCCAAAGATTTGTCAAGATTTGAAGGCACCCCATCTATCCAAGTGTTCACAAAGGTTAGCAACTTTGTCCTTTCATCTCTCATTGCTAGATTAGCTCGTGCAATGCTCTATAAGTATAGTGATTTGTGGGTTTTAGTTTGGGAGTAATTATGTGGGAGTTTATTTGATTTATATGCAATTTGAGCTCAAATTAACTTCTTAGTTTGCATATGTGTAGGTGTGGTTTACTTAGTGCCTTCCCGTCCCCGTCCTAACCACCGTCGATCGCCCGCACCGTCCCGTCGCCGGCACCACCTTGGTGAGCCTCTTGTTCTTATCCTTTTTATAAAAAAAATCTTATTTGTATGATTTAGATAGTTACTTGTATAATTTTCTTACTTGTATGATTGTTTGTTATACATAGTGCCATGACTTTGATATCCATCCCCGTCGGCCCTCGTCCGGTTTATGATTCGGATGTGGTATATTCTCTTTTATAACTATTTGTTGCATTTCGTGTTTATGACAATTATGCCCATCAAGTTGACATAGATATTTTTATCTAGGAGGTATGTGAACCGGAAATTGCAACCGACCCTCTTGTCGAGAAGTTAAATTTAGTTGAAAAGAAAAACGAGTATTTGAAAGAAAAAATGAAAAGAATTGAAGAAGAGAAGATGAAATTGGAGTTGTATGTTGCCGATGTCGTCGATGATCACAAGATCAAGATGGATGCAATGCGCTTGAAGATTAGAAAGATTAGAAAATATGCCGTTAATAAAGAGGCTTGGTATCATTATGCTGTTGGATCAATTATTACCTTAGTTGCGATATTGATCGCATTTGTTGTTGCATTTAAATGCTTTAGCTAGATAGTTTTATGTTGTTTTATGAGAATAAGTGTGTATGAACTTTATGTATGAACTTGTATTAATTTGGTCTTTTCGGTGTCGTGTAATGAAGATGAGTCAGCAATGGATGTACGATGACCGACGCTCTCCCCAGTTCATTAATGGCGTGCATAGTTTTCTGCGTGCGGCTGAGGCAAACAAGCGGAATGGTTTTGTGTGTTGGCCATGTGGTGTGTGTAAGAATGATAGGAATTACTCTAGCTCAAAAGTCATTCACGTCCACCTGTTTACGTCCGGTTTCATGTCCGGCTATAACTGTTGGACCAAGCACGGAGAAAGAGGGGTTCTAATGGAAGAGAATGAAGAAGAAGAGGATGATGACAACTATCCTGAGTTCCCTGAATACGATGGTACTACAATGGGGGAAGAGAATGAAGAAGAAGAAGCTGAAGAAGAGGCATCAGATGAGCCCGCTGATGATCTTGGTCGGGCCATTGTTGATGCAAAGAGAAACTACGAAAGTGAAAAGGAGAAGTTGAAGTTGCAGCGCATGTTAGAGGATCACAAAAAATTGTTGTACCCAAATTGCGAAGATGACAAGAAAAAGCTGGGTACCACACTGGAATTGCTGCAATGGAAGGCAGAGAATGGTGTATCTGACAAGGGATTTGAAAAGTTGCTAAAAATGTTAAAGAAGATGCTTCCAAAGGACAACGAATTGCCTGATAGTACGTACGAAGCAAAGAAGGCTGTCTGCCCTCTAGGATTAGAGGTGCAGAAGATACATGCATGCCTTAATGACTGCATCCTCTACCGCGGTGAGGAGTACGAGAATTTGAATGCATGCCCGGTATGCGGTGCATTGCGCTATAAGATCAGCCGTGATGACCCTGGTGATGATGTTGAGGGCGAGCGCCCCAGGAAGAGGATTCCTGCCAAGGTGATGTGGTATGCTCCTATAATACCACGGTTGAAACGTTTGTTCCAAAACAAAGAGCATGCCAAGTTGTTGCGATGGCACAAAGAAGACCGTAAGAAAGACGGGAAGTTGAGAGTACCCGCTGACGGGTCGCAGTGGAGAAAAATCGAGAGAAAGTGGCCGGAGTTTGCAGGTGATGCAAGGAACTTATGGTTTGGTATAAGTGCAGATGGCATTAATCCTTTTGGGGAGCAGAGCAGCAATCATAGCACCTGGCATGTGACTCTATGTATCTATAACCTTCCTCCTTGGTTGTGCATGAAGCGGAAGTTCATTATGATGCCAGTGCTCATCCAAGGCCCCAAGCAACCCGGCAACGACATTGATGTGTACCTAAGGCCATTAGTTGAAGAACTTTTACAGCTGTGGGACATAAAAGGTCTACGTGTGTGGGATGAGCACAAACAGCAGGAATTTGACCTACGAGCGTTGCTGTTTGTAACCATCAATGATTGGCCTGCTCTTAGTAACCTTTCAGGACAGACAAACAAGGGATACCACGCATGCACGCACTGTTTAGATGATACCCAAAGTATATATTTGGACAAATGTAAGAAGAATGTGTACCTGGGACATCGTCGATTTCTTCCGATCAAGCATCTCTTAAGAAAGAAAGGCAAGCATTTCAAAGGTGAGGCAGATCACCGGAAGAAGCCTCGTCACCGTACTGGTGATGATATACTTGATATGGTCAAGGATTTAAAAGTAATCTTTGGAAAGGGTCCTGGCGGACAATCTGTTCCGAATGACGCTGACGGACACGCACCCATGTGGAAGAAGAAATCTATATTTTGGGACCTACCCTATTGGAAAGACCTAGAGGTCCGCTCTGCAATCGACGTGATGCACGTGACGAAGAATCTTTGCGTGAACCTGCTAGGCTTCTTGGGCGTGTATGGGAAGACAAAAGATACACCGGAGGCACGGGAGGACCAGCAACGTATGCACGGAAAAGACGGCATGCATCCAAAGTAGTATCAAGGTCCTGCCAGCTACGCTCTTACCAAAGAAGAGAAGGAAATCTTCTTTGAATGCTTGCTCAGTATGAAGGTCCCGTCTGGCTTCTCATCGAATATAAAGGGAATAATAAATATGGCAGAGAAAAAGTTCCATAACCTAAAGTCTCATGACTGCCACGTGATTATGACGCAATTGCTTCCGGTTGCATTGAGGGGGCTTCTACCGGACAACGTTCGATTAGCCATTGCGAAGCTATGTGCATTCCTCAATGCAATCTCTCAGAAGGTAATCGATCCAGAAATCCTACCAAGGTTACAGAATGATTTGGTGCAATGTCTTGTCAGTTTCGAGTTGGTGTTCCCACCATCCTTCTTCAATATCATGACGCACGTCCTAGTTCACCTAGTCGACGAGATTGCCATTCTGGGTCCTGTATTTCTACACAATATGTTCCCCTTTGAGAGGTTCATGGGAGTCTTAAAGAAATATGTTCATAACCGTGCTAGGCCAGAAGGAAGCATCTCCAAGGGCCATGAAACAGAGGAGGTCATTGAGTTTTGTGTTGACTTTATTCCTGACCTTAAGCCGATAGGTGTTCCCGAATCGCAGCATGAGGGCAGACTGGGTGGAAAAGGCACGCTAGGAAAGGATTCAGTAATATGTATGGACGGGCATTCTTGGGCGCAAGCACACTACACAGTTCTACAAAATTCCAGCTTGGTGGCTCCGTATATCGAGGAACACCTGGATAGTGTACGCTCCAAGAACCCGGAGCAGTCTGAGCCCTGGATCAAACGTACACACATGGCGTCATTCGGCGGTTGGTTGCAAACACGTCTCATGCATGACGACATTGTTGGAGATGAGCTGTACTTGCTGGCCAAGTCACCATCTTCGACTATATCGACTTTCAAAGGGTACGAGATAAATGGGAATACATTTTACACGATCGCCCAAGATAAAAAGAGCACCAACCAAAACAGTGGTGTCCGCTTTGATGCAGCAAACACCAATAGGCCAAAGGACACATATTATGGTTACATAGAGGAGATATGGGAACTTGACTATGGACGTGATTTGAAGGTCCCTTTGTTTCGGTGCAAATGGGTCAATCTGACTGGAGGCGGGGTAAAGGAAGACCCGTGGTACGGGATGACAACAGTGGATCTCAACAATCTTGGGTACACAGACGAACCATTCGTCCTAGCCAATGATGTGGCGCAGGTTTTCTATGTGAAGGACATGTCTACCAAGCCGAGAAAAAGAAAAGATAAGGAAGCGAATACATCATACGATGAGCCAAAGCGCCACATAGTTCTTTCAGGGAAAAGAAACATCGTGGGAGTGGAGGACAAGACAGACATGTCAGAAGATTATGAAAAGTTTCATGAAATTGCTCCCTTCACAGTGAAGACTGACCCAAGCATCCTGTTAAATGATGAAGATTGTCCATGGTTACGGCGCAAAGGGACACACGCGAAGAAAAAGTTTTATACCCCAAGATCCCACTCTAGGATGTGATCGGCTTCACCGTCATCACTTTCTTCTCTAGTGAGTTTCCGGACTTATCTGGAAAGTCCCACTTCGGACAAACCAGAGGGAATCTTTGTAATAGTTAGGGTATATATGTGTTTTGGCATTTGAAACGCGAAGGAACGCTATTTTTCATGCATTTATTGATTTTTTTGAGCTAAATGACCCTGAAATTGAAAAGCACTACAAATGAACTCTGAAAAGGTTGAAACTTGGCATGGTATCATCATTTCACCCACATAGCATGTGCTAAAAAGTTGAGAGGGTTACGGCAAAAACTGGATGCACTTCGTGTACAAACTGGACAATCTCTTTCGAACTATCAGGGTTTCGGACGAAAACTCATCTGTTACAAAGGCATTTTATTTTTATAAACTTATTTTAACTCCAAACTTTTTGTGCGTTCAATATGCACCATTCAAAGCCACGTCATCAATTTTCAACCCTTTCTGACTTCATTTGCTATTTTTCATGCATTTATTGATTTTTTTGAGCTAAATGACCCTGAAATTGAAAAGCACTACAAATGAACTCTGAAAAGGTTGAAACTTGGCATGGTATCATCATTTCACCCACATAGCATGTGCTAAAAAGTGAGAGGGTTACGGCAAAAACTGGATGCACTTCGTGTACAAACTGGACAATCTCTTTCGAAGTATCAGGGTTTCGGACGAAAAACTCATCTATTACAAAGGCATTTCATTTTTTTAAACTTATTTTAACTCCAGACTTTTTGTGCATTCAACATGCACCATTAAAAGCCACATCATCAATTTTCAACCCTTTCTGACTTCATTCGCTATTTTTCATGCATTTAATGATTTTTTTGAGCTATAAAACCAAAAGAGCTAAACATAATCTGTTTTTATTAAAACACCTATTTAAAATAACCTAAAAATTACCAAATTGAACATACTGATAAAATACACTAATATTAAATAGTAGGAAAAAGAATCACTCAAAAATCTATTTTTAAAGTAAAGTTATTCACAAACTAGTGATTCACACAAATTTCAAAGAATTCAAATTTAAACTATTCAAATTTGAAAACTACTGGCACTAACAGAAAGTTTATAATTTTTGTGACCTCAACCAAAAAGATTCACTCAAAAACTCTAAATATTTGGCTGTAAGTAGAAACAAAAGAAAAAAAATAAAGCAAAAAACAAAAAAAACTGGAAAAGACCTTTAGTCCCGGTTGGAGCCACCAACCGGGACTAAAAAATTGACATAACATATGCAAAAAATAAAAAAATGCCCGCCTACTAGGCCACCACGGCCTGCATACGACTAGAAACCCAACTATATATGGGCCAGGATGCAGGCCCGCAGGGCAAGTAGGCCCCACAGGGCGAGAGGAACGTTAGGCATGTACTGCCTGCTTTAGAGAGGAGCTCGGGATGGATATCGCAGCGGGGCTTATAAACAGGTGCGAGTGCCTCTCGCTTGGCAAGGTGGGACTAAACTTCCACCACGCCAAGACCAACCCTTTAGTCCCGGTTGGAGCCACCAACCGGGACTAAAGGCCCACCTTTAGTCCCGGTGCGAGCCACCAACCGGGACTAAAAGCCTGGGCTTCCCGCCGCTCGGTCTGGCGAAATTCACCTTTAGTCCCGGTTGGTGGCTCGCACCGGGACTAAAGGGGGCCTTTAGTCCCGGTTGGAGCCACCAACCGGGACTAAAGGTCTCTGTATATAAGCAGCACTTGGCAAAATTTCCAAACTCATCAGTTTCCCCCGACGGCGTCGAAGACCACGACGCCGCCAGGCTGCCGGACCTCGACGTCGCCGTCCGGCCGCTCTGCTCCCAAACGCCGCCCGAGCCCACGCCGGCGCCGCCACGCTGCCCGCCGCCGCCGCTCCTCCACGTGCGCCCGCCTCGCGATCGACGACCGCTCCTCCACAAGCCGTCGTGGCCCGAGCCCGCGCCGGCGCCGCTCCTCCCCGCCTCCGGCGTCCTCCTCCGTCTCCGGCGCCGCTCCTCCGTCTCCAGCGTCCTCCCCGCCTCCTTCCGCCCCGACGATCCCGGCCGGTGAGCCTCCCTCCTTAATTTTGTTCATCTTTTTTTTCATAGATTGTTTTTTTTTCACTAGATGTTGTAGATGCTTAGTATATGTATGTATGTATACAATGTATGTATGTATGTAGATGAACGGTGGAATTTGCATAGATTTTTTTTTTCACTAGCTAGTTTTTTTTCTTCTGTTTTTTAGTTTTTTATACTTTTAATGTTGTATCATGTATAGTATAGAAAAAATTTGCATAGAAAAAAGTTGACCATGTATTAAAAATATTTTAATGTTGTATCTTAAAAATATTGATCAAAAACATGTTAATATCTTATTTGGAAAATGTTAATATCTTAATGTAGTATTTGCAAAAGTTTGTCATGTATTTGCAAAATCAAGTGAACAGGAATTACAACCGATCATAATCAAGCATTTAAAAAATGTTAAATTTGCATAGAAACATTTTTGGCGTTGACGATGCCCGGCCCACATCCTCGTCGTCGACTCGGTGGCGACAACCTGCTTGAGAGGCGCCATGTCCGGGACTGGGCTCCACCGGGCTGGCACTGGGAGGTACTACCTTCCGGGGCGCGCAACTTGGTGAGGAACCGGGCTCCCATCGTCGACCCGGAGCTTCTTTGGTGGCGGTCGCGTGGGCCACTATCGGTGCGGAGGCAGCCGGCCCCCGAGGAGGTGGTACGTCGCCGTGTCAGGGAGGAGGACGAGCACGTCCGTCGCTACATGGTTGCGTTGGACGTCAGGTTCTCCAATACCTGGCAGGTTCTTTAGGGATCTCACCCGAGCTATGATCCTGTGATGGTTCCTTCTCTTTGGGTGTCCACCGCCCGCGCCTCAAGAACCGCGAGTCAACTGGATTATTAAATAGTATTCGATCTGTATTAGCTAGTGATGTTATATGATACTATTCGAGATGTATTAGTGATAATACTCGAGATGTATTCGAGATTATATTCGATAATATTCGATGATGCATTAACTGGATTATTCAAGATGTATTAGTGATAATATTCGAGATGTATTCGAGATTATATTCGATAATATTCGATGATGCATTAACTGGATTATTCGAGATGTATTAGTGATATTATTCGAGATGCATTCTAATTTGAATACTAAATTATCTTTCTTCTGGATTAGTTAAGCTATGGACGCTAGCGGCAGAGACGACCATGATCAAGAGCATATCATGTTCGACATGATCCGAAACCCAGAGGGTGAACCTGAAGATGACGGCTCACAATATCTGAACAATTCCTTTGAGGGAATATTTGAGGAAGAACCAACAGACAAAGGCCACACAAACAATGATGGCGAAGGAAATGATCTTCAATTAACAAAGACCGGCGAGGTATATATAAGGCCTCTGGTGATCATTACATGTATTAATTGATTTGTATATATATATATATATATATATATATATATATATATATATATATATATATATTAATGAATCTTTCTTCTTTTAGCCCTCCGGATCGAGCAAATCTTCTACAAGCAGGGCAGTACGAGGCCCGGCCAAAAAGTTGCAGGCTGGCATAAAGTACAACATCGATGAGATCAAACCAAATGGCGAACCGCTTGCTCCTAAAAAGAATGCAGACAAATTTACTCGTCAGTGCGGAGTTATTGTCAGGGACCAAATCCCGATCTCCGTTCAAGAATGGAATGAGCCAAAGGGAGATCGAGGAGTTAGTTTTGTCGACGAAAGAGCAAAAGATCTGCTTTGGGAAACGCTCATGTCACATTTCACCCTACCAGAGCATTTAACAGATGCAGAACGGGAGAAAGTCAAGAAGAGTGCTCTTCAGAAGACGGCCACACAATTCTCCAACCACAAGAAAAGATTATGGGCCTGCTACGTCGAAGCAGGAAAGCAGACTCGAGAATTCACTGGAGCACTGGAGAAGGCAAAAGATCACTGGGACTTATTTGTGGAGTTCAAGGAATCGGAAGCAGCTAAGGAACGGTCGAGGAAAAACAAGATCAATGCTGAGAAGAAACAGTTTCACCATGTTCTGGGGCCAGGTGGCTACAAGACTGGTCGGCCTAAGTGGGATGAATCTGAGGAAAAGATGATTGCTGCAGGGGTCACTCCAAAAACATTGGGTTGGCCCGACAGGTGCAGGACTTGGTTTTATGTGCATGGGGGAAAGTTGGACCCAAAGACAGGGGAGATTATGGTGCAGGCAAGTCTTAAAGAAGCCTCAGACGCTTTACTTGTTGCAATAGAAGCGGCTCGAACGGGGGTGTTCCAGCCCGAGAGAGAGAACGACGAGCTTACACGCGCCCTTGGGAATCCTGAACACCCGGGACGAACACGAGGCAAAGGCGTTGTTCCGTGGGTTGAGGGGTTTGCGGACTGGAATGTCAGCTACAGAAGCCGTGCGAGAAAGAAGAAGCAGGATGCAGACCGGCTGTCTGAGATGGAATCAAAGCACGCGGAGTTGGAACGCGCTTTCATGTGGCAGCAGGAGCAGATCGACACACTTTGCCTGGAAAGGGCGTCTCAGCGGCAGCAGCAAGCAGATCCAGCATTGGATAGCACCGTCCCATCTATGCCGAAAAGCAGCGTGGGTTCCACGGGGGTCCCGGCCGATGATGCACTGCTGGCTCGCTACCCCGTGGATGATATCGAAGAGACGACAAGTTGTAAGCTACACATGAAAGTGAAGAACATATCCATAAAGGTGGCGGACGGCTATGCTTTACCAAATCCCCCTGAAGCAACCTTCCACGGCAATCCGATTCCACCTGGCTATGCTCGTGTCGGGGTGGATGAAGTTCTGTCGGCATATGACTCACTACAGCTTGACTTTCCTGGAGGTCAAGGGGAGCAGACACTGGGAGAAGCCATACGTGGTATCATTGTATGGAGAAAGGATTGCATCGTCTTTCCAAACTCAACGCCAAGGGCACTGACTCCTCCTCCAAGTCCGCCGCGTCAGCCGACTCCAACCCACCTCGAGACGAAGCGCAGCGCAAGTCCGCCACCATATCGATCTCCGCCGCATCAGCCGAATCCACCCCACCTCGAGACGGAGCCCAGCGCGAGTACGCGATATCGATCTCCGCCGCGTCAGCCGACTACAAAGCGGAAGGGAGCACCAAAGAAGAAACCCGAGCCTCCTGCCAAAAAGAAGTTGGCTTACGAGATGACTGAGGACGAAACCAAAGCCCAAGTGGCTTCCGAAGTGCAGGCCCATTTTGCACCAAAACCGCCCCCGCCGCCAAAGGAGAAAATACCTGAGAAAGTCATACAACACTTTGTGGATCTTGCTAAACTGGCTGTGGAGAAAAGGCGATCAGACTATGAACGCTCTATTAGCAAGTCATATTATCAACAAAAAAATCAGCAGTCGAGCCTTAGAGGTAGTAAAAGCTGGAAAACTGTTCCTCAGCTCGGAGAACAGGAAGTGCAATCGACCCCCCCCGCTCAAGGTGAGTACCGATAAGGCAGTAACCGACGCTGATAGAGAGATGGCTAGAGAGATGGGTGTCACTGTTGAACAACTCCTAGGCATCGAGGAATTCCCCACGATGGATCCGATGGAACTAGCATGGAAATATGTCCCCGGGAACCATCTGGTCAGGCCTGGCGAGGTGGAGCTTCTACCAACGCAAATGCGCAGATTGCATGACTGGTACCTGAGAGAAATAAAGGCCGGGCGAGAGAGCCTTATGGTGAAAGTCAAGCCAGAGCATTACTTCCATGGAAAAGATGTGTGGATTGAATTTCCAGAAATTTTTCAGTTATTCAATCATGACGCACTCGACAAATCTCTTGTCAGTTGCTATTGTTTGTAAGTGATTTCTTTCTGTAATTTAAGTCTCTAGCTCAGCTCGTTCATTGCTTGTAATTATCCTCACTATATTCTTTTCTGTGGTATTATGCAGAATGAAGATTTTTGAAATGAACAGAGATGGAGTCTATGGCATTGGATTCATTGACCCAAATACCGTTAATGAAAATATGATACAAGACTACCCCAAAGACACAGAGAATAGCTTGCTAATGTTTTTTAAGGAACTAAATACCAGACCAGAAATACTTTTTCCTTACAACTTCAGGTGAGTGTTACTGTCTTGTACTACAAATTCTATTTTTGCTTACTCGATGTTAAGTGTAGTTGATGAGTTATGCATGCCCGCTTATACAAACGTGTGCGCAGATTCCACTGGATCTTGCTAATCATTAGAGTTGACGAGGGAACTGTTGAAGTACTGGACTCACTAGGTAAAGACCCTCAAGAATACATCAGCCTGAAGTTGATGCTCGACAGGTAATTTCAATCATTATCGCACTATGTCGGCCTCTTTAGTTCATTTCCTGATATCAAGTAATTAATAACTCCTTTATTCATTTTCTTTGCCGGGCAGGGTTTGGAAAAAAGTTCATCAAAGAGGTTGTCGGTCAATGGAAACCACAGCTGAAATGGCGACGATCCAAGGTAATTAAGTAGTACTAGCTACGTCCGCGCATCTCTTTAATTCTAGTTTCAATACCATTATCATGCTTGATTATTATCTGATTGAATTCTATTCTCGTAAAGTGTATGAGGCAGGAAAAGGGAACTAATTTATGTGCATACTACGTTTGCGAGAACATTCGCTTTATGACCGAAAGGAGCAGAGATGCAAGACATCTTTGGGTACGTAAACACTATTCACAATTTTTTTTATCATGATCTAATATATATACACACAACTAATATATTCATATTGATCTCCTTCTTTAAAGATGGTGGAGATGCGAGATAGGCTCCTACGAAAGGACCGCATACGAGCACTTCAAGAGGAAATGGCGGGATTTTTGCTTCAGCAGGTCATATCTCCCGACGGAGTATACCATTTCACCTAATGCCCGCATGTAATGATCTGAAAATTGTAGGAGAAATTGTATATACCAAATTATATATATATGTGTGTGTATGCATGGTCGTACGAGAAATTCTATGATATATGATTGGTTCTACGAGAAATTCTATTATATATGCATAACGTGTACAGTATGTAACAGCGTAAAATATGTTTGAAATGAAAAAGAATTAAATGGAAAACACAAAATAAAAAGGAAAAATAAATAATAAACCCTAAACCCCTAAACCTTTAGTCCCGATTGGTGTCACCAACTGGGACTAAAGGTCCCCAGCCCCCGCGGCCACGTGGCAGGGATTTAGTCCCGGTTGGTGTCACCAACCGGGACTAAAGGTCCCCAGCCCCCGGCGTGCACTGCCGGCCACGTGGCAGGGATTTAGTCCCGGGTCGTGGCCAACCGGGACTAAAGGGTGGGGGCCTTTAGTCCCGATTTATTAGTCCCGGTTGGTGAACCGGGACTAAAGGCCCTTCCCAACCGGGACTAAAGGCCGTTTCTCCACTAGTGTTATCCCTACTATACTGCATCATCCTCTCCTCTTCGGGGAAATACCAACGCAATCTACAAGTAGCAGGGCACTTTTGCGATGGAAGACCCGGGCATTATGCTCACTCCATAGGGCCCACGAGGTTAGCATTGTATAAAGAGAGGCCATGGCCTTCCTATTGGGGATGATAGAGTCAGAAAGGCCAATCCACCACTCCTTGGCAGAGTGTAGCAGGTGCCAAAATGAGGTATCGATGCACTCGAGTTGAAGCCACTCCTTGAGCATGTCCCAGAGCCTAATCGTGGACCTACACTTGAAGAGTGGGTGGTCGACCGTTTCTCGCTCGTGCTTGCAAAGAGGACAAAACCCACAATTTGGCCATCCTCTTTTGGCCAATCTATCTGTCGTACAAATTCTATTTTGGATGGCCAACCAAGCAAAAAACTTCACTTTAACGGAGATCATGCTTTCTCAACCCATGTGCTCCATCGGGGAGCGGATCATGCCAAGAAGATGGGCCTTGTAGGCGAACTCCGCGGAGTAGTGAACACTGTTGATGTGCTTCCACACAATCTAATCCACAGTGTCATGTTGCAACTGAAAGTCGCGAAGGATGGCCCAAAGCCGTAGGAATTCGCAAAATTTCATGTGCGATAAATTCGTGGTCATTTTGATCTTAGTTATCCAAGCATCGTCCTTCAAGGCTTCCCTATTCTTCCAATGCTTTCGTGTGGATCCTTCATAGATGAGGGGCGCAATGTCCTTGGGCTTCCGATCTTGCACCCAAGGAGCGTCACAAAAAGGCGTGTGCGCACCGTTATCGTTGGTGATGGTTGTGAAGGCGTAGAATAGGCCGTAGTCGATGTCATCGCAAGGGTTGCCCAAACCACCCCACATCTTTGATGACTCTTTCCACTCAAACCAAGGACATCTTAATCTCGGTGCCCTTGTGAATTTCTCCATGTTGAACAACGAGCCCCCCCCCCATACTCAAGTGGCCGGTACACGATGTCCTAATTAACTTTGTACTAGTTGTCTTGACCGTTCCCACCCAAAGGAAAGTGTGCTCCAGCTTGTTGACATTGCGTATGATGCTGGGGGCGATGAGCGTGGTGATGAAGTAGACCACTTGGGAGGAGAGCACCGACTTGACAAGAGCCGCCCACCCAATAGCGGTGATGTTTTGACCATCCAGGTAATCAATTTGGATGTTGCCTTGTCCTCAAGGAATTGGAAGTCCACCTTCTTAAGTTGCCACACCGAGAGCGGGAGGCCCAAGTATTTGATGGGAAGGCTTTGAATGGAGTGCAACAGGTTGATCTTTTCCGTAATGTACAGGAACAATCGAGCTCTTGAGGAAGTTGATGCATAGTCCGTAACGTTCCCAAAGAGACGTAAGATGTTGGAGAGGTTGTCAATATCACCTTTTATGGCCACCATGAAGACCACCGCATCATCCTCATAGAGGGAGGTACGCAAAGCTGCGCTACAACCACAAATCTTGCAGAACAACCCTTCCTAGTTGCCACCTGCTTACTCCCGCATGAGTTTTTGGGATTCCCCAAAGAGGAATGGTGAAGCAGAATAGTAGCAAAGTATTTCCCTCGGTTAGAGAACCAAGGTTATCGATCCGGTAGGAGTCTCCCAAGCTAGCAACGTAAGCAGCACCTGTGCACAACACACACACACACACACACACACACACACACACACACACACACTTATACCCAACACGTCAAGAGGGTTTTCAATCCCCTTGTCTTGCTAGTTACAAGATTAAACGCAAATGATAGAGATAGATAGTAGCAAAGTAGCACGGTAAATAAAAGAGAAATTATTGTAGAAGAATCAAGTAATGGAGAATAGATCTAAGGGCAAAGGTTCACTAGTGGTATCTCTCTCGAAAACAAGCAAATGGCATGGTAAACAAATTACAGTTGTGCAATTGACCTAATTGCAATATTCATGACTATGATCATTCATGGCATAATCTCATATAGGCATTATGTCCGTGATAAGTAGACCATTAATCTAACTGCATCTACGACTAATACTCCACCCCAAAACCGCTATCCAGCATGCATCTCAAGGTATTAAGTTTGCAAGAAACAGAGTATCGCAATAAGCAAGATGACATAATGTAGACAGGAAGAAGTCAATCAATATGATAAAACCCCATCGTTTTATCCTTAGTGGCAACAATACAATACGTGCCTTAACCCTTATTGTTACTGGGGCTAGATCACCACAAGATTGAACCCGCTACAAAGCACCACTCCCTCTGAAGAAAAACCCATCAAACTTGGTCAGAAGATAGATAGATCGAAGATCATGCAAGATATTTAATTATACATCAAGAAAACCTCAAAAGATTCAACTGATTTCAATGAGCAATCTGATCATAAGGTGACAATTCATCATGTCCCAACAAATACACCACTGATTACATAGAATTGATTCCCGATCATGTGAGAAGGCTCACGGGAACATGGTATTGAAGATCCAAAAAGAGAGAGAACCATCTAGCTACTACTATGGACCCTAAGGTCCTAATAGAACTACTCACACATCATCATGGAGGTAGCAAGGTAGATGAAGATGGCTCCGACAATGGCTTCCTCCTCTGACAGAGCTCCGGAACAAGCCTCCATATGGGATCTTCATGCAACAGGAGCTTGCAGTGGAGATAAAAAATTCTGAAAATATGGTGGAGGGTTTCTATATGTATAGGGATTTATGGTGGTGGAATTGGCATAAGGCAGTGTAGAAGGGCCCCACACGGCCTAGGGGCTCCCCCAGGGTGCACGGTGTTGCCGTGTGGGGCCCATGCAACTCTCGATCTCTCCTGAAGCTTCCAAGGTCCCTTGTTGCCCAAAAAATCGTATTAAATTGGCAAGTGATTTTGCCCTCCTTAGATATAGATTTCCTGCAAAACCAAAAACAAGCAGAAAACGGGAATTGGCATTGGGAACTAAATTAATAGATTAACCGAGAAAAATAATATAAATTGCTATAAAAATATATAAAAGTGATAATATAATAGTATGAAACAATAAAAAATTATAGATACGTTTGAGACGTATAACCACCTCGAGGATTTTTTTGGAGTGGGTCAATTGCAATGACAACGAGTAGATGGGAGAACAGGTCGCCCTGTCGAAGGCTGCGCCCATGGGCGATAGGGTTGCCGACAATATCACTGAGCAGGATATGAGAGGAGGAGGTGCATAACAGTGCGGAAACCCAATTACTAAAGATGCTTGGAATGCCTTCTGTCGAAGGAGGTCAGGGAGGTACTCCCATCTCATCGAATCAAAACCCTTTCGGATGTCTAGCTTGAAAAGTAGGGTGGGAGTCTTGCACTTATGGAGCCAGCGCGCATGGTTCCTCGGATGCATGAAGTTATCGTCGATGCTTCTCGTCTTGATGAAAGCACTTTGGGTGTGGGAGACTAGGGTGTGCATATGACAGGCAAGCCAGATGGCGAGAACTTTCTCAATAATTTTGGCCACCGCAGGGGATAAGACTACTGGGGCGGTAGTCGGGGATTTCCTCGGCACCCTCCTTCTTTGGGAGAACAACATTTGCGGAGTTGAGCCAATGGAGGTTGGCGATGCGAAGGTTGCCGAATAGGGAGGTCACTTTCATGACGTGTGACGCCCCGGCCCGACCGTGCACTAATCATACACGCAAATGCACACGATCAAGCCCAGGGACTCACGGGAAGATATCACAACACAACTCTAGACACAAAATAAAATAATACAAGCTTTATATTACAAGCCAGGGGCCTCGAGGGCTCGAATACATAAGCTCGAGTTACACAATAGTCAGCGGAAGCAACAACAGTATTTGAGTACGGACACAAAGTTAAACAAGGGTGCCTTAAGAAGGCGAAAACAAACAACGGCTCTGATCGAAAGAGGCAAGGCCTCCTGCCTGGGAGCCTCCTAAACCACTCCTGGTCGTCGGCGGTCTCTACGTAGTAGTAGGCTCCACCATGGTAGAAGTAGTTGTCGACGGGATCAGCTGGCTCCGGGGCTCCATCATCTGGTCGCAGCATTCGGGTATGGGGAAAAAGAGGTAGCAAAGCAACCATGAGTACTCATCCAAAGTACTCGCAAGACTGACATTAGAACTATACTAATTATGCATTGGTATCAAAGGAAGGGGCTGTATCTGTGGACTATACTGCAGAAATGCCAGAATAGAGGGGAAGGCCTAGCCTATCAAAGACTAGCATCTTCAGCGTCTTGCAGCATTAGAAGAGTACAGATTAGCATATTATAAAGTATCAAGCATGTAATAGCAAAGCCTAGGAATCCTTCCTCGACTCCCTGCGAGAAAGCGATCCCGGAGCTTACAGTTAAAGTAACATGTATTCAGTTCAAGTTGTAGTAGATCGGGATACAACACTGTGTGTCCTGTTACCGTGGACACGGCTATTCGAATAGATAACTTCCCTGTAGGGGTGCACTACTGTTACCCAACACGCTCGATTAACTCTGGCCGGACACACTTTTATCGGGTCATGCCCGGCCTCGGCTGATCGACACGATGTAGCTCTACCTAGGCTCAGCAGAGAGGTCCCCGCCGGTCTACATCCTAAGCGCGCAGGGGTCTTGGGCCCATCGCCCTTTGCACTCCGGGTCGTTGTGCGCAGGGTTAGATCCAGGCACCACCTCTGTCATGGATGGCGCCGATCCTGCCGTGCCACAAGGCTGAACTGGACGTCTGACAAAGCTTTCGGCTGATACATACGGCGTAGAGGGTCCCATAACCATTATCCCACGTGGTGGTAGTGCGTATATGGCCAGCGGCCAACTCAGATCAAATACCCAAATCCGTTAGTGTGTTGGGGGCTCGTGGTGACGATCAGTACTCCTGTCGCCCCGTCTCGAGGAAGTGCAACAAGGGCCAGCCCATCCCTCTCAAGGGTGGTCTCTGCCTGTCCGGTCGCGCCTCGTAATTATCTCGCGGGTACCCTCCAGGTCAACCCGACTCCACATTTCCCGCGGGTACCCCTCGGGGTCGACCCGCCTGCACAAAGGTCTGAGGTAAAAGTCATGGTAACTGTGTGTCCAAAACATCAAGGGGAACTCGAGGAATCACCCTCGATGGATTCCTACTCGATGTAATCCATCAAGGAGAACCAGGAGGAATCACCCTTGATGGTCCCCACTTGAGGGGTTGCACGACAGAATCATCATCGGGAAGGGGAGAGCGAGGAATCACCCTCTGCAATCACCATCGATGTGCTATACTACAAGGATTTCATCGGGAGTGCAGTACGAGGTATCACCCCCGGCACTCGATAGTAGCCCTGCAGAGCCGTACAACTAAGGGGGTGTGCGGTGATGTGATGGTCTCTGCACATCGATCACAAAGATCGAGGTACTGATACAAAGCGGGGCAACAGGGACAAGGGTGAGGGGTCACTGATGGATTACTAACTAACCTATTCTAAGCAGTTTAGGATGACAGGTAAAGTAACAACAGCAGGTCACAAAAATAGGCTATGCATCAGAATAGGAGCAAGCAATTACAGTAGCAAAATCTAATGCAAGCATGAGGGAGAAGGAATAGGCGATATAGGAATGATCAAGGGGGTTTTGCTTGCCTGGAAGCTCTGCTAAATAGGAGGAAGGGTCGTCGGGGACGTAGTCGATCACAGGGGAAGCGTCGGTCTCGGGGTCTACCGGAGAGAAGAGGGGGAAGAAACAATAAATACAAGCAACAAATGCAACCACAGATGCATGGCATGGCAGCACGTTATTTGAGGAGTGCCCTAATGCAGTACTACGCAAGTTAGTCGGAGCGGGAAACATCTGGAGGTGTTTTACCAGCTCCGGGCAATTATCGGACAGATGAATCGGAGGGGAAAGTTCCATGTTCATCATGCTAGAGAGGGCTGACAGGTATGTGGGTGGCATATTCGGATTCTTCAAATTTTTCTGATCGTTTTTCATATATAAATTATTTTCATCCGAGTTACGGTTTATTTTCTATGATTTTTCAAAGTTTTAAATGATGTTCTGGAATTATTTTAATTATTTAAATTCGAATTATCCAAAACAGTATTATGCGACGTCAGCATGACGTCATCGGTCAAACCTGGCTGACCAGAGTCAAACCTGACCAGTGGGTTCCACTGGTCAGTGACACAGTAGATAATTAGGGATTAATTAAACTAATTACAGATTAATTAGGGGGTGGGCCCCATTAGTCAGTGACTGATTAGTTAATTAATTTAATTAATGGAATAATTAGCATTTTATTTATTTATAAAAATGTTTAAACAGGGCGGGCCCACATGTCAGTGGCTGGGCCAGCCCTGTCAGCGGGTTGACCCAGTCAACCCTGACATCGAGACTCACAGGGCCCACGGGCAGTGTCACTGGGGGTGGGCCCCAGGTGGCCACGTCGGCACCGGCCACCGGAGTAGCTCCAGCGAGCCCAAACGCGGCGGACCGCACGGGAGGGGCTCGGGTTTCGGCCACATAGGCCCATTTGACGCGGGGCTAGGCTCATTCGAGAGCTGGGACTCGCCCGCGTCGAATGGTGGTAGTGGGGTGGCTAACGGCGGCCGATATCGATATCGGCGAGCTCATCGGCGGCGGCCGGAGTTCGGGTGTGCAGGGTTTCGGCGTTTCGGCGCGCAAGCGAGCAAACCAACTACGCCGCGGAGCCCTACGCGATCTAGTGAAGACGATGGACAGGCCGGAGTGACCAAAAGGTCACCGGAAACTCGCCGGCGACGAGCTCGCGCGGCGGCGGGCTCGGGCACGACGGGAACGGCAGCTACGGACGCGGGGGAGCGAGGAGTAGGGAGCGGAGGGAAGCGGAGCTCACAGCAGAGCCGTAGGGAGAGGTAGTGGGCTCAGGGAGGTCCGGTGGTGGCAGATCGGCGGTGGCGATCTCCGGCGTCCGAGAGGGGGAGGCGAGGTCGTGGGCGACGTTCCGGAGCGGCTCGGGTCGGACGAGTGCCCATAGCCGACGTAGTCGACGACGGGAAAGCCGGTGGACATGTCGGGGAGGCGATCGGAGCTCGGTGGCCGCGCGGACGAGCAGCGGCGGCGACGGCAGTGCTCGGGCGAGCAAGAACAGAGAGGGAGAGGGCTTGCGAGGGGGTTTCTGGCGTGCTAGGGTTTGCAGCGGGAGAGGGAGGGCGGCCTTATCCACTAGGGGAGCCACGGGATGCCCGACAGCGGCGCATCCGGCATCTGGACGGCCATGGCGCGCGCGGCCTCCCCTGTTCTGGCGCGAGGAGGGAGAAAGGCCGTGGCGGCCTGGGCCAGGCTGCACTGTGCACTGATGGCCCAAGTGCACAGTGGGTCTCTGCTCTTTTTCTTTATCTTTTTCTATTTTACATTTTTGCATTTCGTTTTGCAATCAAATAATTTTTGTAAAATGTTAAACTTGTCACATAAACACATTGCAATATTTTGAGGGTGCACAAAAAGTTCCAGAGCATTTGGAATTGTTTAACTATTTTTAGAAATTGAAAAGGTCAATATAATTGCTGCTGGTCCACTGTTTTGGTTGCTAGGGTCAAATTGGGAATTTTAATAATGTTGAATTTATTTTTAAAATTGCTTTGGGATTATTTGCAACATTATGAACATTTTTATTCAATTAATTGAAGAAGTAATAATTTGACTTGCATTTGAATTTGGAATTTGAATTTGTATTATTTCCTAAATACAATTTAATTAGGATGATCATGATGACATGGCAATTTAATTAGCTTAATGACAGGGTTAAGATCTGGGGGGTGTTACATGACATCCAACCATGGTTGTGATTGATCCGATGGATGTGGTTCTTTCTACGCCTCGCATTGACCCGACGATGGAAAAACTTGGTGTTAGCGACTCCCTCTTTAAGGTTGGATAGACTCGCACAATTTTTTTTCATGCTCTCTCAAGCACCACCAAACTAGTGACTCTCCTTTTGAGCCTTACACAGAGGACAAATTCAGCATGAGACAAAGGGCGTTGCTCTTGCCCCATGTCGAGGTGCATGATGACCCAGAGAGGCGGCTTGGTGTTGGATTTTGGCATTAGAGAACAACCTCCAACTCCATTCGGAGAGCCGAGTGTTATTTTTCTCAAGCTTGTGGTGGAGAGCTTGGTATGCTTTGGAATGATCGAAGTGCTCATCCCAGGTGCTAGAAACTACCTCACTGAACCCCAGGAGGGAAGCCCAAAAATTCTCAAAATTTAAAGTCATTGGCCTACACGGTCCAATGGCATCTACAAGCAAGAGGGGCATTGGTTTTAGAGAGATGAGGATAGGGCATGGATGATGTGGGTGTCAAATAGGACGTCCCATTCGGCATTGCAAAAGAAGGAGTCAAGCTTGCACACGGTTGTGTTTTGCCTTTCGTTGCTCCAAGTGAATCACCGATTTTGGAGATGGATCTCCTTGAGCTCGCAACTATGGAAGGGGCTCGAAAATGATTGATGTGCCTTGTATTGATGTTCCTCTTATTTTTGTCACGGGCCCGATAGATTTAGTTGAAGTCACCTAAGGCTCGGATCTAGAGGAGAAGGGAGGCGTTGGGTGGAGGAAGGCGCAGAGGGAGGAGACGGTGTGTTGCGTGCAGGGCGGAGGCGCCGAAGAACTGCTGGTCGAGATGGAGAGGGTTAGGGTTTGGTTTCGGAAGGTTTTTTAAGAAAGTGTTTTTTCCTAAAGAGATGGTCGGGCTAGATTCTTGGCAAGTTGGGTCTGCGTATTGTTTGGAGTAAAATGGGTTGGGCGACTTTACCTATGTGCTCGTTCCAAATTTTGTAGCCATCGAATGTTCGTGGCATACAAGCTAGCACACTCGCTAAAAAAAAGGAGATTTCCTTCTCAAACTAGGGGACATGAGGAGGAGTGAGGGTACTCACCAACGGTGATGAGCAAAGGGTGGAAGAAGGTCAACTGTGAGGCGTGTGACAAATAATTAACATCCTGATCATTTTGGAGGAATGTCTTACTGAGACGACAATATTGAGACAGCTGATGGTGCGGGAAAGGGAGCACGCTGCGACGAGTGAGAGAGGTGGTGGCGGTGAGGGAGAGGGAAGGCAACAAGGTTGCCATTGGGAATGGGGATAGACGGTGTGCACGAGGTCGCTTTTGAGGAAGACAAAGGACATCGGGTCTTTCCCTACACCTATCGCGTGACGTTCACACATTAGTGATGTTCTTGTTTATTTTGGGTACACTGATGTTGTGGGGTTATGGCCCAAGAATTTGAGTGGGATCTAAGAGATTGGTTCATATAATGAATCATATGAGCACTGTCACTCTGCACTTATACTTAGAGTTGCCACATGCCAATGTTGCATGTCACATCATTTGAATTTTATACCTACTTAGGCCTTTTGATTCGCAAAATTTTTGAAGTGGAAAAATAGGAAAAACACTGGATTGCAAATGGCATGTTGTGTTGGATTCTATAAGACTACAAAACCATATAAATTTGGATCAATGAGTGTCTAATGCGATAGAAAAATAAGAATTGTACAAAGAGGTTTGAGTGGATGGACATTTTCCTCCAAAATAGAGTGCAAAGATATTCTTTGGATTTTTTTCCGAAGAATTTCAATCTTATGAATCAAACGACATATGTGGAGAAGATTCCTAAGGATACAAATCCTCCAGAAATCCTAAAAGTTTCCTTTAATGAAAAGAAGCCCCCTTTTTGACCCTTAAGAGTCGCTTGCCTAAAAATGGTGCATTCGCAGCATATACGCGTGACATATTCGTTGCATTACACTAGGATTAGGAAGTTACAAAAACATTAGGATTAGAGCACTTGTTCGATAGTTCACGATATACAAATAGCAGTAGAAGAAAAACAACACATAGCTAAGGGCATCTCCAACGTGGACCCTTAAAAAGGATATGATATTTGTCCACAAACCACGTCTGGACGCGTCCGCGGACACTACACGGGAGTCGGCCATCCAACCATGTCTCTCAAATAAGCATCAAATCCGGACAGCTGGGGTGGGCCATACAGACCGAGAGGACAAAGCACATGGGTTGTGCGGGTATGTGGTCCAACTAACAGTGGCCCAAGCGGACCTCCGCATAGTGTCCGGACCATAAAGCTCTCCCAAGTTTCCGGTATGAGGACAAACAAACATACGAACTGGTCCGCGGAAGTTTAGGAAACCATGTTGGACGACAAATGTGTCCGGACCACATAGTCTGAATGACTGAACCTTTATCGGCACTTTGAGGGCATGTGTTGAAGATGCCCTAAGTACCACTTTCATCCTTTCCCTTTACTGGCATGACGTTCCTAAGAGTATCCAGGGGCATTAGTGTGCACTAGTGCGCTATAGATGCAATTAGCACTACTGGTAGTGAAAATTTTAGAAACAGTTGCATATAATGTATTTGTATTGCTATATAATTTATGTTACATATTTGAATAAATCCCATTGTAATAATACAAGAAAACAGCTATTCACACTAAATTCAAGCTTTCTACTATGCCAGCGTAATTTCTCATTTCCATTTCTACAAACAATGTGCTAAAGTGTTATATATTCCAAAAACCAACAATTTTGTGTAGTTTATTCATCGTAAATGCGATGAGGCAAATCTAAAAATGATACAAAAAAAAGAAAAAATCTAGAAAATGTTGATAATGTTTATTAGAACTATATAAAAGAAAACATGTGGAATGAGGAAAAAGAAGACGTAAGAGTAACTCCAACGCGGCGACCCAAACGGATGCGCGCTTTGTCCGTTTTTTGTCCGTTTGGGTCGGCAAAGCGGACGGGCGCGTCCGCTTTTTGATTTGGGTCTGCTGGTGCACCCAACGGGGTGCCGGATCCATATTCCCGCGTAAATAAAAAATAAAAAAAATTCAAAAGTAGACGGCCGAAATAAACATAATGTAGCATAATTAAACATAAAAGGCCGGTCAACCGCCGACCAAAGTCCACTTAAACACTAATAAAACTTAAAAATACATTAATAAAACCCCGCGGTCAGCACGCTGCCCTAGGCGTCGTCGTCGTCCTTCCCGGGGCCGGTGAGGTCGACGAACACCGGCGCCGGCCCAGCCCAGCCGAAGGCCCTCTCCCACGCCTCACGTGCTGCCTCCTCAGGCATCTGCCCCGCCGGTGGCTGCACTGCTACTGCGCGGGAGCGCTCCTCCTCCTCCATCTCCATCCGCTCTGCCTCCCGCTCCAGTTGCAGCTGCCACTCACCGTCGGCGTGCTCTTTCGCCAGCGCGCGCTGCCTCCACTGCTCGAGGTACGCAGCCTCCTGCGGTCGGCGTCACGCCAAGCCACACGGGGGGGGGGGGGGGGCTGACCCACTGGCGGACCTAGCCGGTCCACGTGTAGGTCTCCTCGGGCCAAGAGGACGGCGGCGGCGACCGCTTACGCGGTGTCTCCTCGGCCTTGGGCTCGACGAGCGTCGGGTGCAGCGGCGGCGGCGGGGGGGGGGGGAGGGAAGCGTGGACGGAGTATCCCGCCGCAGACAGGGCGATGGCCTCCGCCAGCCTAGCCTGATAGGCCGCCTCCTCCTCCTCCTTGCGCCACTCCTCCTCGATGGAGGTCTGCATGGCCGCCGCCAACGTCGCCTGATATGCCGGCTCCTCTGCCTCCTCCCCCGGCTTGACCTCTTGGGGCGGCAGGGGGTAGGCGATTTGGTGTTGGACGTCGCGGCGGCGTTGCTCCTCGTGCTCGAGGGCGAACCAGAACTCCCATTCGGGAGAGTCCGCCGCGTACGCGGGCATCGCGCGCTGCTCCGGCGCCAGGAGCGCCCGGCGCCGACGCACCTCCTCCGCGTGAGCCCAACGCGACCGCGGAACCGCCGGCACCGGGATCCGCTTTGGATCCAAGTGCCAGTCGTGCGGCAGCGTTGTTGGAAATATGCCCTAGAGGCAATAATAAATAGGTTATTATTATATTTCCTTGTTCATGATAATCGTTTATTATCCATGCTATAATTGTATTGATTGGAAACTCAAATACATGTGTGGGTACATAGACAAACACTGTGTCCCTAGTAAGCCTCTAGATGACTAGCTCGTTGATCAAAGATGGTTAAGGTTTCCTAGCCATTGACATGAGATGTCATTTGATAACGGGATCACATCATTAGGAGAATGATGTGATGGACAAGACCCAAACTACGAACGTAGCATATGATCGTGTCAGTTTATTGCTATTGTTTTCTGCATGTCAAGTATCTGTTCCTATGATCATGAGATCATGCAACTCCCTGACATCGGAGGAGTACCTTGTGTGTATCAAACGTCGCAACGTAACTGGGTGACTATAAAGGTGCTCTACAGGTATCTCCGAGGGTGTCTGTTGGGTTGGCATGGATCAAGACTGGGATTTGTTACTCCGTATGACGGAGAGGTATCTCAGGGCCCACTCGGTAATACAACATCACAATGAGCCTTGCAAGCAATGTGACTAAAGTGTTAGCCACGAGATCTTGTATTACGGAACGAGTAAAGAGACTTGCCGGTAACGAGATTGAACTAGGTATAGAGATACCGACGATCGAATCTCGGGCAAGTAACATACCGAAGAACAAAGGGAACAGCATACGGGATTAACTGAATCCTTGACATAGAGGTTCGACCGATAAAAGATCTTCGTAGAATATGTAGGAGCCAATATGGGCATCCAGGTCCCGCTATTGGTTATTGGCCGTAGAGGTGTCTCGGTCATGTCTACATAGTTCTCGAACCCGCAGGGTCTACACACTTAACGTTTGGTGACGATTAGAATAGTTGAGTTATTTTGTTGGTGACCGAAGGTTATTCGGAGTCCCGGATAAGATCCCGGACATGACGAGGATCTCCGGAAGAGTCCGGAGGTAAAGATTAATATATGTGATAATAGTGTTGTGATCTCCGGAAAGGTTCCGGAATTCACCGGAAGAGGTTCCGGATGTTTACCGAAGTGTTCGGGTGCAGCAACACTTTGTATGGGCCAAAAGGAAAAAGCCCACGAGGTATTGGAAAGTGCAAACAGTAGTTTTGCTGCCGCGTAAGCGGTACTACCGTTTTGTGAAGCGGTACTACCGCCCAAGCGGTACTACCGCTTGTGTGAAGCGGTACTACCGCCCAAGCGGTACTACCGCTTGTGTGAAGCGGTACTACCGCTTGTGCGCGGTACTGCAGGGATCCGAGTTGGACTCTTTCCCTGCGGGCCAAACCGACCTTGTGCGGGCAAAACCGACCTGGAGGAGGCTTTTACTCCAAGTTTAGACCCCAAGGCTCAACATATAAATAGAGGGGCAGGGCTAGCACACGGGACACATTAAGATTTCCCCAAGCCGTGTGCGGCAACCCTAACCCTCTAGTTCCTCCGTCATAATCTCCGTAGCGCTTGGCGAAGCCCTGCAGAGATTGTTCCTCACCACCATCACCACGCCGTCGTGCTGCTGGAACTCAACCACTACTTCACCATCGCTCGCTGGATCGAGGAGGTGAAGGCGTCATCAAGCCGTACGTGTGTTGAACGCGGAGGTGCCGTCCGTTCGGCACTAGTTCGTGATCGGATCGAGGGACGACTTGCGATTTGGATCGCAGAGACGTTCGACTACATCAACCGCGTTTCTTAAACGCTTCCGCTTAGCGATCTACAAGGGTATGTAGATTCACTCTTCCTCTCGTAGATGCTCATCACCATGGATAGATCTTGCGTGTGCGTAGGAAAAATTTTGTTTCCCATGCAACGTTCCCCAACAAGCGTCACGTCAGGGTACGGCAGTGGCTGCCGATACCGCTAGTGCCACCGCGCCTGGTGCACCGGGATGTGCAGCCGCTCCCTCCCCAGGCATGCACGCGCTGGCGGCGACGGTGGAGAAGGAGCGTGGGATGAGCTGGCACCAGGGGTGAGCTTGCCCTTGGCCTTGCCGCTGCCGCTGAAGAAGCCCATGGCGGGAGCTAGGGTTGGCTGTCGCCGGCGAGGGGGCTAGATGTGGACTGGAGTTCTGGAAGTGGATGAGCCCCCCCCCCCGCACACGTGGATTAAAAAAGGACGCTCCCCCTAGCTGACGCATGGGCCCGCGGTAGGTGGCCGCAATAAGTATGACCGCGTGTGGTGGTTGGCTAGCCGACAAGTGGGGCCGCGGCGGACACCGAGGGGACGCGCGGTGCGTCCGTTTCGTGTCCGCGCTGACGCAAACCCGGCCCAAATTTGGGCCTGAAATGCGTCGGCGCATTGGGCCGGTGTTTTTGTCCGTGGCGACCCAAACGAACACGTGCAGACGAAATGGGTCGCCGCGTTGGAGTTGCTCTAATGGAAAATAGGAAATCAGATAACAAAACAAAAAAAATCCCAACGATCTCATCGTGATGTGGATCCGACGCCATACAATGTGATCAGACGGTGCAGGCCGCCACGCGTCCTATGCGCGAACGTTCGCGCTAGATACTTCACGTTTTATCCGTTTTTTGGGTGCACTGCCCGTAGGTAATTTTTTTAGCCGCACTGCCTGTAGATCGGTGATGCAACCCCTCAAAAAAAAATTGGTGCTGCACAATAGCAGCTGGTCAAGTCTTGTTGCAGTCGCGAAGCCCGCACGAACATGTGGGTGTGGGCTGCCGCATCCTGCAAGAACCCCGCACGGGGGCGGCAGGCACGAACGTTGTGCCTGACTCCTGCTCTGCAGGACGGTCGAGCGATAAAGATCGAAGCCCGGCGGTGTGGCACCCCGGCTCAGAGGAACCGGAACACCCCGTATTCCAGCCCAGAGATCAAGTCCTCTGGAATACGGCACTGCTTGGCATAGAACAAATCAGCTCTTTATTACAAATAGTTGGGGTACAAAGGTTTGGGGTATTACAAAAGATTACATCGACACGGTAATACTATGCCCGCAAGGGTGGCTCTATGCTAGTAACGGAACAACTTCTAGCAGTGGAATAACAACGACGGTGATGGACTCCACTCCGCAGGGACTCTGGCTGGGACACGCCTAGCTCGCAACTCAGAAACCTCAGGCTACGCAAACATGGCAGTACCTACAAGCTGGCATGCCACGCCAGGTGAGTACTTTGAATGTACTCGCAAGCTCGCAACAAACAAGAGCATCAAGGCAAAGCAACATCACGGCAGTCATGATTATATCAGGATCAGTTGTTATAAAAAGAGTGGAAGAAAATACTAAACATGTTATCTTTGAGCTATTTACAATAGTCACCATTATTTAAGGTCACAGGGACCGCCTTACTCCTGGTTATCCAGTCGAACCATCTATTCTTGTGATCAACTTGTGATCACCTCAATACCAATTGACGACCATTCTCGAGATCACTTCCAAGATTACCAACAGCCTTCTGCCAAGCGGTTACCCCACTATACCAAGACAAGTTCTTCCATCATTAACAAGTTATTCCATCATTGGCGTTGATCAGACAGTGTGACTTAGTACGAACTGTGTCCAATACCGTGGACGCGGCTATTCGAATAGATTCTTACACTCTGCAGAGGTTGCGCACTTTATCCACACCATGGACATTCGTCCAACAAAACTTGCCTAACCCGTGACCCTTCTATCGTACCACCGACACGTCCTCTCTGAGGTCATGCCCTGGGTGGCCCCTGTGTCACTCTTGACACCTGCCACCATCGTGGCCAAACCAAACTGTCCCAAAAGGGGACTTGAGCTCAATAACCAAACCGGGCTCACAAGATTATCGCCGTCTACCTGATCAGGGTAGCACACACGCATAACCTTCCCTCTTTGGTGGTACTGATAAAAGAGCACAAGGTTAGACCAAGTCAAGGCCGTCCCATTTCGGCAGATGTGGCTGCACTGGAAAGCTCGGTTCAGTGGCACTTGATCAACGAATGAAGGAATTTATCCCCAAGTAACTTTTCCGTCATAAGTTATACTCCGGTATTACAGTGCTCCAAGTTATAACAATATCCAGCTAGTAATCCAATGAGCAACATGATTAAGCTACTGCTACTGATTCCATAATCAACATGTCGGACGGGATCACAAAGTAATCATAGACGGTAATCTCCTAATCCAGCAGCATCATGGCATCATCAAACTTGTAGTCTACTAGTCACTAACAATCCAATCCTCAACATGGCAGTAACATATCCAAGAATTTCTACAAGTGTTGCATGAATAAACCAATTATAAATAGTTCAAATTTTAGCCTAAATAATTATTTAAAATTATGGCATTGCAATGCAGTCATGCAAATGAGAGTTGTGGCTTGCCTTGCACCAAGGGAGTGTGGGAGTACTCCTAGCCTTCACCAAATATGCAAATCACTCTGAAAAATATTTTTGGAAACATTTGTAAATAATACATAGAGCATTTTTCTCTGTCTAGAAATTCTAGACAGATGGGAAAAAATACCAAAATTTTCCAGCAAATAAAGGAGCTCACAAGAAAAATAATGCAAAAAGAATGAACTCATTTGGACTTATGGTTTAAAAGATATGACTGGTCAAAGTTGAGTCAAACTAATATTCAAAATAGATTAAAATGAATTTTCTGGAAATCCTACAGAGGCTGACGTCGAAGGCGTATTTTGCCAGTACGCCTTCATTCGAAAACGGTTCGGAGAGGGAGTGAGGGGCTGACGGGTGGGTCCCCTCTGTAAGTTTTAAAGAGAGAAAGAGGGAGCAGAGGGACGGCGGTCTTACCGGTGATGAACGACGGCGAGGAGGCAGCGCCAGAGTTGGGAGAAGGCGGGGATGGATAGGGCGCACCGAGACGAAGCCACTCGTATCCGTAGCACGTCGGGAGGTGGCCTAACGACGTCGGCACCTTCCTCTCCGGCGGCGGCGAGTGTCGGGTGACGACTGAAGTGAGCCTCCCGGCAGCAATTCGCTAGGGCGAGAGGCTGAGGAGGATCAGTGGAGCACCATAGGCCTGGGCAAAGAGCTGGTTGGGGTTGGGGTTCACCGGAGCGAGCTCGAGGTGGTAAGGGCCGAGCAGCGGAGCATCGGATCGATCCGTGGCTAGAGGTGCTCCTAGCCGTGCCTTTGGGGCTTTGGGGGCGATTGGGTGGTACTGGAGGTGGGTGATGCAGAGAGACGGGGGCGAGTAGCTCCTTTTATAGCCGTGCGAGGCTGAGGTGGCCGAATGCCGCCACGGGTGCACTGTCACGGCGAGGACGGCGAGCTGGCTGCTGCGCTGGCCGTCGGGAGGTGCGGTGACACGACGAGAGAGAGACAGGGGAGATAAGAACGCAGGCTAAAGGTCGAGAAGGGGTTAATGGCGCGGTCGGTCACAGTACTGACCTGTGCGGTCCGTGGTGGCTGTTGGCCGTGTACGGCGAGGACGCTGCCGGAGGGGAGAAGGGTCTGGAGAGGGGCGCGTGGACGGTGGCGATGACGTCGGCACCAGCAGACAACCGGGGGTGGCCACAGCTGGCCTGGCCGACGCGACCGAGCGCGGTCAGTGCGCAGAGCGCGGGTTTGCTCGGCCAGACGCGTGGTCACCGCGTGCACTGGCGCACGCGGTGCGCTCTGGCCTGCCCGTTCATGTCCACGCGGTAGTCTTCTCATCGAGTGGCCTCCCTGTGCACTTGGTTTGACAAGAGATAGCTTGGACAGGTGGTCAGCTTCCAGACAAGTTTCTGGACAGAAACTTGGGCAGGTTGTTGGAGAAAAATGGCTAGGGTTTTGAGAGGGAGAATTTGTCACACTGAAGTGTAGTAGGAAGGTTCACATACTGGGAAAATTTTAGACCAAATGGGCAAGTTTTGAATGTAGTTGCTTCACAACTGCATCTCTGGTCTAGAAACTTGTTGAAGATGATGCACTCACATGGATGGGCTCCTTGAGTTGAAACTTGGTATTTTTGGGTTATTTGGTGGTGGCAAGATGCTATAAAAATTTCATACCATTTGGGTAAGCAAAAATGGTACTTCCTTCACAATGCTTTCCTTTGGACAGAAACTTGGGGGAATTTTGTGGAGAAAATGGCTTGGCAGAATGATGTGAATTTAGGCATGCTCAAAGGATATAGTGATATTTGAGTCCTGGATTAATTTCAGAATTTATGAAGCAATATAAAATATAGTTGCTTCACAAACTGAAATTATGACCAGAAACAAAGATTGGATGGTGTGCTCATCATGAGGGTGGAATCTTGAATATTTTCACATATCCAAGGT
Organism: Elymus sibiricus; assembly: GCA_039707655.1. Classification (NCBI taxonomy): domain Eukaryota; kingdom Viridiplantae; phylum Streptophyta; class Magnoliopsida; order Poales; family Poaceae; genus Elymus; species Elymus sibiricus. The sequence continues at coordinate 397,021,987 of CM077672.1, forward strand.
TCACATGGTCCAAAGAATTTATGAGAATTTTCTTAGAATTTTGGGGAAGACAGAAATATAGGTTGCGAAACAACCTAGAGCACAAAGGGCTATTCTTTTAATAGAAAAAGGAGTATTAAATTGGAATAAGGGTTGAGATTGGGCAAGAATGGAAATGACATGACTTGGGAGAAGTTTTTGGGAGCTTGAGTCACTTGGGAAAGGAAAGTAAAAATATTCCCAAGTTTTAAGTCCATAGAGCCATTCAAGTTAAAATCCAAACCAAATTTCAAATAAAATTCAAATGAGTTTTTGAAAGGAAAAGTTGGGAAAAACCAGGGTGTCACAGGCGGCAGCCCTCGATCGACACGGCTGCCCAGAACACCACGTCGCCTCCCGCCAGTGCCATTGCTCTCGATCGACAGCTAGTCAAATTGAGTCAGGCGCTCAGACTCGCGGCGGCTGACCACGACTGTAGTACCGGCCACTGGTATCAAACATACACGACTACTGAAGTAGCACATGGCCTTTTCAACGTCTTGGTCCACGATCGCGGTGGAAATCGACGTCTATGTATCCAGTCAAGGATATCGAGAAGGGCATAGTGGTCGTGGAGTTCATCAAGACTGGTGAGCATAAGGCGGACATCCTGATGAACGCACTTGGTCGTGTCCGGTTTCAGTAGCTGCGCAACAAGATTGGGATCGTCAGCATCTAACCCTGACGACAGGGTTGAGGGGGAGAATGTTGTTATTCAACCCGTCTCCAAGCAAACCCCTCTCCAAGAAACCACAAAAGTCAAGGAAAGGGGCTTATCCCTGGTCATGTCAGGATAGATGAGAGGATAGGTTAGCATGCTTGCGGCTGGACTTTAGGTCCATGTTTACACACTATTTCTAATTTGTAGAGCACATCTAGTACAACCCATAGTCGGTTATTTGTCCTATAAAAGGACTTGTATCCTTCGTTGTAATTAATTCACTCCTCTAGAGAAAATATTTCATGTTCAAGCTTAGTACTACTTTGTGCAAGTATACGTGTGTGTGTGTGTGAGTACTACTAGTTCCTGACACCCCTAGCACTCATAGTGCAGCACCCCTACCACCAGCAGGGAACCCCTACCACTCTTAGTGCAGGACCCCTACCACTAGCAAAATACCCCTAGCACTCCAAACCAGGACCCCTAGCACATATAAGGTAGAACCCCTACCACCTGTAGTACACCCCTACCACAGTAGTTTGGACTAACAGACAGCAGGGGTGGGCCATACAGACCTAGAGGACAAAGCACATGGGTTGTGCGGGCATGTGGTCCAACTGACAGTGGCCCAAGCGGACCTCCGCATGATGTCCGGATCACAAAGCTCTCCCAAGTTTTCTTCCGGTTTGTGAGAAAACGAACATACGAACTGGTCCGCAAAAGTTCAGGAAACCGCGATGACAAACGTGTCCGGACCACATAGTCCGAACCTTTACCAGCACTTCGAGGGGCCGTGTTGGAGATGCCCCAAGTACCACTTTCATCCTTTCCCTTTACTGCCATGATGTTCCTAAGAGTATCCAGGGGCATTAGTGTGCACTTGTGCGCTATAGATGCAATTAGCACTGCTGGTCATGAAATTTATAGAAACAATTGAATATAATGTATTTGTATTGCTATATAATTTATGTTACATATTTGAATAAATCCCATTGTAATAGTACAAGAAAATAGCCATTCACACTAAGTTCAAACTTTCTACTATGCCAGCATAATTTCTCATTCCCATTTCTACAAACAATGTGCTAAAGTGTTATATATTCCAAAAACCAACAATTTTGTGTAGTTCATTCATCGTAAAATGAGATGGGGGCGAATCTAAAAATGATACAAAAAACAGAAAAAAATCTAGAAAATGTTGATAATATTACAACTATAAACGAAAACACGTGGAATATATGGTTTTTGGAATATATGTAACATACATTAAGTCTTGTTGCGGTCGCAAAGTTTACGCTGGCAGTCCCGCCTGCAGCCTGATCAAATCTTGTTGCGGTCGCGAAGCCCGCACAGACATGTGGGTGTGGGCTGCTGCAACCTGCAAGAATCCGCACGCGGGCGGCAGGCATGAACGTTGCGCCTGACTCCTGCCCTGCGGGACGGCCGAGCGATGAGTGAAGTCTGTTTTGAGCCCTGAGGTTGTAGAGCGCGACGTAAATGAACCCCCACGTCTAAATCCCTGAAATTGGTACCCTTACCCCTTGATCCCGGTCAATCTAGACCCTAGACTGATCCTATACTTGTTTGGAATGACAATCCCGACCGGGATTGGTTGTTTCTCTCACTGAGCACATGGGCCTACAAGTTATATTTTATCTTCTTCCTCAATCTCCCCTTCTCTCTCCTAGAGTCCATCTTCTTCCTGGAATAGCCAGTAGTCCAGTACGACGAGCATGGCCGCGAGGCCAGCGCGTGGAGCTGCGCATGTAGGGCGCTAGGACCCGAGCTCGATGGCGCCCTGGGGATCTTTCATGTGGCGCACCCGTCGATTTTTCCAGAGATCCCTGACCTGCGGCTTCACCTCGGCGCGAGCGCGAGGAAGACGACAGATGGCGTCACCTCCCAGCTTGTGCTCGCTGATGCGTCCCTCCTTCGTCTGCGTCGGTTGCGAGCGGCCTCCCCTCCGTCCGCCTCGCCCCACCTCCGCAGTGGGTTGGGCACGGCGCGCGGCTCTCGGCCAACGCGCCCAGAGCGAGCAAAGGTGCGGCTGCACGGGCATGGCGTCGTCCTGCCCCAGCAGCGGCGCGCGAGTCAGTCGGCCCAAATCATGAACCTCGTCCATGATGCGCGCATCAAGGCTGTCCTCGAGTACTACAGGTTCGTTGGGCTCGCCATCGACTTGGACGAGCTGGACTTGCTAGTTTTTCACGGCTGCCGGCGCACACTACGTCTCGAGTGCATCCGTTGCTTGTTTGTTTCCAGCAAAGAATCGATCAAAACAGGGGCGGCCTACGTCGTGTACGTGCGCATCTTGCTTGGACATAATCAAGCTGGCTCCAGAGCCAGCCGCTGTCGTCGCCGTGGCGGACGAAGCTCGCCGGCGAGGCCACGGACGCCGGCGATATGACCTCTAAGGACCTCCCGGCCTCGAGTCGAAGAACTGGTTCGCCTACGTCTTCCCGCAACCTGTACACTGTCTTGATCGATTCTCGCTCACGCACGTATACAAATGGCTTCTCCTGGAACAAACGGGCTACACGAAGCGAGCGTTGGTCGCTGAGAGAGAGAGAGAGAGAGAGACAAGAGAGATTGGGAGATGGAAGATGACGTATGGACCTGGGTGGTCAGTGACTGTGGATAGTGACCTCGGTCGGGATTATTATTTTCCCGGTGCGCCAAACGGGTTCAAGGTTTAAATTGACCGGGATCAAGGAGTATAGGGTACCAACTTCAGGAATTTAAACGTTGAGGTTCATTTGCATCATGCTCTACAACCTTTTAAAACAGACTTCACTCCCGAGCGATAAAGATCCAAGCCCGGCGGCAGCCCTCAACCGACACGGCTGCGCAGAACGCCACATCGCCTCCCCTCCACTGCCATCGCTCTCGATCGACAGCCAGTCAAATCGAGTCAGGCGCTCAGACTCGCGGCGGCTGACCATGACTGTAGCACCGGCCCCTGGTAGTAGGCGAGTAGTACAGGGCGTTTTCAACGTCTTGGTCCACTATCCCGGCGGAAATCGACGTATGTCTATCCAGTCAAGGATACCGAGCGTATGCTAATCTCCCAAGTCATCAGCGATCACACTCGTCACTGTCGTACGTCCACCTCGTTCCTTTGTACATTTGTCAAGTGGGGTGCAGCGACAGAATGGACGGGCCAAAACGTTGAAGTTTTGAGCTTACATAAATGTGACGAGTAGCGGATCTAGAATTAAACACTGCTTGCTGTTCTAGAATTCTCGAGGTTAACTCCTTGTTTTTTACTCTTTCCGTCTTTAAAAGAGTAAAAGAGTGTATTTCCAACTTTGTTGGAAAGTCAAACCTTTTTATGTTTGACCGTATTTATACAATAATACACCAACATTTATGCCATCAAATTAGTAGCATTAGATTCATGATAAAATATATTTTCATCATATACCTATTTGGTTTCACCAACATTGATATATTTTTGCACAAACTCGGTCAAACTTTGAGATAGTTTGACTCTCCAACAAAGTTGGAGGTATACTCTTTCAAGGACGGAGGGAGTACGTGGAGAGAGTAAATGTGTGTTTTCTACGATGAAAAATATATCATAGCATGTTATAGCGTCGCTTATAGAGCTAGGAATAATGTCTCGCAAAATGAAATCAGTGCACAATCATTCGTAAAAGCATGATATACTGCAAAAAGTCACTTCGGAGGGCGAGCTCCAGTGAGCCGTATATGTTGAGTACTACTTTGAAGTTTTAGAAAATTCTGATAAAAATTCAACATGTTTGTATGGATGTATATTACACATGTGCAATTTTTTATGCCGAAATAAACCATGTGAGTTAGATGAAAAAAAAATCATGATTTTGGAAAGATGAACAATGCATGTTTTATTCACTATTTAGAAATCACCATTTTGTCATTTTTGTATAGCTCACATGTTTACTTATTTCATCACCAAAGTTTACACATGTGTAATATACATCCATACGATCATGTAATTTTTTTAAAGAATTTCTAAAACTTTAAATGTGATTTTTAAACTATTTAAAATAAAGTCCTCCAATACACCCGGCTCCCGAAAATCCACTCTCGATATAGTGTTGCTATAGTGTGATATAGCTTCGCTATAACGGATCCTAAGGGCTGCGCTATTTTGTTATAGCACGCTATTTTTTCATTGATTTTCTATATCATAGGAACAAGTAAACCACCTGCCATGGTTAGTTCACAATCTTAGCATAACAAAGGAAAATGTCAATTTTAATTACTCAAGCAGAAAAAAATTGTCACAACAAAACCGGTACCAATATTATTATTTTTATTGTTGGCCCTGAATGTGTTGTAAAGAAGTAAAATAACTTCGAGAAGGGATCCACAATTACAACCATCCATGAGCAAGCATGCGTGAAGAGGGAAAATCAAGGGTACAAACTCAAAAAAGACTAGGCTTTCGAGAAGAAGACCAAAAGGCCTCCCAATACATCGGCGCCAAGGGAAAGAAGCCTCACGGAATATCATAGATGTTTGAAATAATGAAGATCTAAACCCCTAGGATGAAAATAAAAGAAAACTATTAGTACTACAGAAACGTTACTAAAGTGTGGGAACTATAAATGAATATATGTGGAAATTCCAAAAGAGAATATAAACAAGATAAATGATGCAAATGAGGGAATGAGAGAATATCACACATAATCAATACACATTTATGAAAATCACTATTTATTAATCATTCATTATTGTTTCAAAATCACTGGTAGTTTTTTTTTCAATTATAAGTTTTGGGGAAAACTTATGAATCTAGCATTTTCTTTTCTATTATTTTCCATTTATGTTGATATCAATATTCTCTTAAATACTTTTATTTTCCTTGTTTTGGTGTGGGAAATCGTCTGTTAAGAAATGTGTTTTACCTTGATTTTCTGAGTTGTGTTGTCTTGACTACCACGTGTGCAGCATCACATCATCGGTCATACTCCCTCAATTCGGGTTTATAAGGCACACACGTATTTTGAGAAAAATACTTGACCACAAATTTGATCAGTAAAGCACTCCTAACATGACAACATATAGATTAAATTTGTTCTAAGCCAAACTTTGTGAAGTTTGACCAACTATATAGAAAAATATATGACCATTTACAATACCGAAATAATATGAAAATAAATTCCATTATGAATGTAATGATATTGTAGATGTTTATATGTTTTTTTATAAACTTGGTCAAAGTTCATAAAGTTTGACTTAAGGCAAAACTAATATTCACGAATATTTACAATACCAAATATATATGATATAAAATTAAAACCCATGGTGAATCTAATGGTATTGCTTTACCATTGTAGATGCCGATAAAATTTCCCATAAACTTGATTAAAGTTTACAAATTCTAATTTACGCCAAAACTAACATGCAATGTACATACTCATGGATTATTTTGGATGCCAATCAAATGACACAATTTTTGTGTTATATAATCAATATTTTGTTGATCAAATTAAGTGTTGGTGTTATTCTTAAAATACGTGAAAGTGTTATAAACCCGATGGAAGGAGTACTACTGTTTAACTGAGGTCATGGACCAAAGTTACCAAAATGTACTTTTCCTATAACCGAGCAGATACATCCATTCCATTAAAATTGATAAAAAACAGAATGAGGCCTTGCTACGCGTCGGCCGGTTGATCTTTTTAAAAGATCGACGGGTCGTGACCCTCTTCTCATCATTGCAGCATGATCTTTGTTGCAATTCAAACAGGACTTTTTTTGTGAGTTTTTTTAGAGGCCGCAACAGGACAATTTTGCAACAAGAGTCTCGTTACAAATGCAACAGGTTATTTTTTGCAAAAAAATATCCTCTCATGACCGTGTCCGTCGTCGGGCTCGTCTACTCTGGTGAAGACACTGCCCTCCGCTGCATTGCCTCCTATGTGCAGCGCCGCTAGCCCTCGCAACGTTTGCTCCGCCACCTCGCTGCGGCCCGATCCGGTGAGCCGCCACCGCCAGGTCGCCTCAAGTTTAGCTCGCCCGCGACCGATAGCCCCTTGCAATGTCTGCTCCGCCACCTCGCCGCGGTCAGATCCGGTTAGCTGCCGGCGCCAGGACACCTCCTCCGCCCGCCTTGGCTCTAGGCCACCTCACCTCGCCCCATGACCTGCAACCACAACCGCTCCCACGCCAGCACCCCAGCCAGCCACACTTCTGCGGTCGCCTACCCTCGCCACCGTCGATCACCGTCCTACCCTCACCACTGTCGCTCATTGCAACACTAACCTCACCGCTGTCGGTCGCCGCTGCAGGGGACCAAGCCGTTGCCACCGTACCCTCGCCCAGGAGATCGCTGTTGCCCTCACGTATATGGTTTGCAACAGACTTTTTGTTGTGGTCGAACGATTGCAATAAGGGCCAAGTTGCAAACGGTGGAGGTTGTTTAGGAACCGTCCGATCAAAAACAGATCTAACGGCCACGGAGGCTGTGGACACACGCGAAGAGATCAGTAGGATATGTCATAGCATTTCTCAAAAAGAAAGAAAAATCCTTCGGCGGATCCCAATCTGAATTCTTCTTTGTCCTTGACGTAGAAAACGTCGAAACCACACATATGTTATTGTTACCGGCCCCACGAAAACTACTTGCCGACCTTTAACGACACAGCAGTCCCGATCTACCACCGATCAAGTCTGTATTTCTACGCCATTTCTCTTCAAATGTCCGTGTCAGTCAGCGCCTCGCGAATCGCGAGTGAGTGTGTAAGCACGGGACGAGGCTTCGAAACTTCGGACCCGGACCAACCGGGAAGAAGATAGATGGCACGTGCTAACCTCTTGATTCTAGAGGCATCTCACGAGCGTGGTTCGCCGCAGCTGCTAGCTCCACGAGCTCGGGGAAGACCCCGGCAGCCAAGTCAAGCGCGCAGAATAGTAGCCGGACACGGACTCGGCAGCTGCAAATCATATACGGCGACTCGGCATTGCGCCGGCTGCACTAGCTCTAGCTGAGCGCGCCACATTCCTCTCTCTTCGCTGGTGCCGTGGCTGGCATGGACAATCTGCGCTCCCTTGTCGCGGCTCTCCTCCTCGTGTGCTTCGGCTTCCGCGTCGCCGTCCTGGGCGACGGTGATGGCGAGCAGTTCGTCTACTCCGGCTTCGCCGGCGCGAACGCCACCCTGGCCCTGGACGGCACGGCCGTCGTCCAGCCGAGCGGGCTCCTGGAGCTGACCAACGGCACGGCCCAGCTCTCGGGCCACGCGGTTCACCAGACGCCGCTGCGCCTGCGGAGGTCGCCGGGCGATGGCGTGCGCTCCTTCTCGGCGTCATTCGTGTTCGGCATCATTCCCCCGTACTCCGACCTCAGCGGCCACGGCATCGTCTTCTTCGTCGGCAAGGACAACTTCTCGGCCGCGCTGCCGAGCCAGTACCTGGGACTCCTCAACAGCTCCAACAACGGCAACGCCACCAACCACATCTTCGGCGTCGAGCTCGACACCATCCAGAGCACGGAGTTCAACGACACCAACGACAACCACGTCGGCATCGACGTCAACAGCCTCAAGTCCGTCGCAGCGCACCCCGCCGGCTACTACGACGACAAGACCGGGGCGTTCAATGGCCTGCTCCTGATCAGCGGCAAGGCGATGCAGGTGTGGGTGGACTACGAGAGCGAGTCCACGCAGATCAACGTGTTCCTGGCACCCCTGAAGAATGGCGCCAAGCCTTCGACGCCCCTGGTGTCCGCCAAGAGCAACCTGTCGGAGGTGCTCGTGGAGCCGGCGTACGCCGGGTTCTCGTCGTCGACGGGCACGGTCAGGTCGCGCCACTACCTTCTCGGCTGGAGCTTCGCCATGGACGGGCCTGCACCTCCCATCGGCATCAGCAGCCTGCCGAAGCTGCCGTTCGTGGGCACCAAGCCGCGGTCTAAGGTGCTGGACATCGTCCTGCCGATCGCCACCGCGGCGTTCGTCCTCGGCGTGGTGGCCGTCGTGATCCTGCTCGTCCGGCGGCGGTCCAGGTACGCGGAAGTGCGGGAGGACTGGGAGGTGGAGTTCGGGCCGCACAGGTTCACGTACAAGGACCTGTTTCGCGCCACGGAAGGGTTCAAAAACAAGACGCTGCTGGGCTTCGGCGGCTTCGGGAGGGTGTACAAGGGGGTGCTCCCCGAGTCCAAGCTGGAGGTGGCGGTGAAGAAGGTGTCGCACGAGTCGAGGCAGGGCATCAAGGAGTTCGTGGCGGAGGTGGTCACCATCGGCCGGCTCCGGCACCGCAACCTGGTGCAGCTGCTCGGCTACTGCCGCCGGAAGGGGGAGCTCCTCCTGGTGTACGACTACATGTCCAACGGCAGCCTCGACAAGTACCTGTACGGCGGCAGCAAGGAGAAGCCGGCGCTGGACTGGGCGCAGAGGTTCCGGATCATCAAGGGCGTCGCGTCGGGGCTGCTGTACATCCACGAGGACTTCGAGCAGGTCATCATCCACCGGGACATCAAGGCCAGCAACGTGCTACTCGACGCCGACATGAACGGGCGGCTGGGCGACTTCGGCCTGGCGCGGCTGTACGACCACGGCGCGGACCCGCAGACGACGCACGTGGTAGGCACCATGGGGTACCTGGCCCCGGAGTTGGCGCGGACGGGGAAGGCGTCCCCTCTCACCGACGTGTTCGCCTTCGGCGCGTTCATCCTCGAGGTGGCCTGCGGCCGGAGGCCCGTGGAGCAGGCCATGAATGACAGCCGGCTCATGCTGGTCGACTGGGTGCTCGAGCACTGGCAGAAGGAGACGCTCCTCGAGGTGGTCGACGCGAGGCTCGATGGCAACTACGACGCCGGCGAGGTGGTCCTGGCGCTGAAGCTGGGGTTGATGTGCTCGCATCCCATGCCCGGCGCGAGGCCTAGCATGCGGCAGGTGATGCAGTACCTGGAAGGTGACATGCCGATCCCCGAGCTGACGCCCACGCAGATGAGCTTCAGTATGCTGGCCCTGATGCAGAGCGAAGGGTTTGACTCTTTCGTCTTGTCGGCGGCGTCGGATCCATCGTCGGCCACCATGATGACCATGGGCACAATCAGTGGACTCTCAGGAGGGAGATGACATAATTTTCAAGGACTTGTGAGTTGTGCTGTTGAGATGTTGATGGGGTGTCACGAGCACGAGTAGTAGTGGTGCTTGCTATAGTTTATGGCGCGCGCTAGGTGCCATCCGGCTGTAGCGAGCCAGGCTGCAGCCGGCTTGATAGCCGTTAGATTAGGACGTGTGTAACCGTTGATCGATTTGCCTTGTCCGCCTCACACATCCGCTCCTTTACCAACTATATATGCACGCACACCATGCAGATGAGAAACACCACAGCCTCGTGGAATGCTTGAAAGCATCGATGTTGAACTGTAGCAACATCGCCCAGCCCGGCAGTTCTAGCTTAAGTTGCCAGCGGACTCACAATATTGTTCATGAGCTCGTAGCAACCTCGGCAGCATCGTCGGTCGGTCGTCTCGCAGCGCTATTTGAAGCATCATCGTCTGCGTCGTAGCACTGCTTGTAGCATTGCTGGGCTACGGCCCAGAGCACCGCCGCCCAGACAACATCATCGGTTGTCGACGTTGTGGCCGTCGACGCTGTTACATCATGCCTCCTGATCGTGGCTGTTGAAGCTTCACGGCAACCGCCGACGCAGTTGCAGCACATACACCTCGTCGTCATGGCGGTCGAAGCATCATCGTGGTCGTTGAAGCACGCATTGCAGCGTCGATGGTTGTCGACATCGTGGCCGCCGAAACATTGTCGTCACGGTCGTCGAAGCAATGTTGTCATGGCCGTCAAAGCATCGCTGTGGCCGTCACCACCGTAGCAGCATGTACGCCTCACCGTCGTGGCCGTCGATGCATCGCCGCGGCCGTCAACGCTGTCGTGGCACGTACGACGTTGAGGCACACATCGCACCGTTGAAGGTTGTCGATGTTGTGGTTGTCGAAATATTGTCGTCGTGGCCATCGAAGCATGTGTCACAACGTCGACGGTCGTCGTGGCTTGCAACATTGGGCGGCCGACTTGCAGCGTAACATCACCCGTCTGATAGACGTAGCGTCCGCCGACTTGCAACAACATGTGCCTGACCCCAACATCACTCGTTCGGTAACCATAAGCTAGTTGGCCTTGAAGCACGACCACATGGCTGTGCAGCATCACGCACCCGACAACCGCGTCACACTTCTGATAGTTGCAACACTGGCCGGCCTTGTAGCATGACAACCGGCTTTGCAACGTCGCGTCCGACTTGCAGCGTAACATGCCCAGTAGCCGCAACGCCGAGCAGCCTCGCAGCATCATGCCGAATTGCAAAAAGTGGATGGTCCACCCCCACAAAGATCACGTGTCCGATAGACGCAGCGTCGCGCCGACTTGCAGCAACGGGCGGCCGACCCCGTAGCATCCGGTTATGGCAATGCTCAACGTCCCGCAGCATGGCGAAGTGGCTTTGCAACATCGTGCGTCGGACTTGCAATGTCACGCGTCCGGTAGCTGCAACGTTGGCCGACCTTGCAGCACAACGACTGGCTGTGCAACGACACACGTCTGACTTGCAGCATTACACGTCCGATAGCTGTGACTAGCCTTGTAACATGGCGCCCCGACTTTGCAGCGTCGTACCTGCAACTTCTGCAACGGGCGTGGCAACATCATATGTCCAATAGTTGCAACGTTGGTTGGCCTTCGTAGCAACTACACCTTCTAGTGTCATGCCCGACTTGTTACAATGGTGATGGCTGGTGTTGTAGCGTCACATTATGACTTGTGGCATCTAGCCTTTGAAGCATCAGTGGCATCATGCTCGCAGCGTTCTGTCCCGGCCTGCAGCAACGTTGCCCAGCCCACCTGGAGCACTGGAAGGCGCACTGGCTCGCGGAGGAGCAGGCCGACGGCGAGCGGCAGATGCTGTGGGCGCGCGAGGAGGAGGAGGAGGAGCGCGCCCGCCGCACCGCAATGCCGCCGCCGCAGCAGACGCCGGAGGAGGCTGCCTTGGCGGCGTGGCAGAGCGCGTTCGGGTGGGCTGGGCCGCCGCCCACCTTCATCGACCTCACCGGCGACGGTGACGACGGCAAGGGCAAGGGCGAGGCCTAGGGCAGCGTGCGGTCGCGGACTTTTTTTAATATTTAATTAATGTTTAAGTGGACTTTGGTCGGCGGTTGATCGGCCATTTATGTTTAAATTATGTTTAATTATTTTTATTTCGGCCGCGTGTTTTCGAAAGTTTTTCTTTTATGCGGGGAAATATGAGTCTGCCACCCGTTGGGCGCACCGGCCGAGCCAAATCAAAAAGCGAATGCGCTCGTCCGCTTGGCCGATCCAAATGGACAAAAAGCGGACAAAATGCGTGTTAGTTTGGGTCGCCGCATTGGAGTCATACACTGCTACTGCTAGTACAGTATCTTGTGAGTTAAAAAAAAGCAGCAGTTCTTGTTGAGTATTATATCGACTAGCTGGTAGTACTCCCTCCGGTCCTTTTTACTTCGCGTATTAGATTTGTTTGAAGTCAAACTATGCTAAGTTTGACCAAATTTATATTAGAAAAAATTAACATCTATAATACCTAATAAATATAATATGAAAATATATTCCAAGATGAATCTAATGATATTGGTGTTGTTATATGAATGTTAATAATTTTTTGTGTAAACTTAGTCAAATATTGAAGAATTTGACTTCAGACAAACCTAATATGCAGAGTAAAAAAGGACCGGAGGGAGTACTACTAGAAATTACAAGTCAGATCTCGCAAAAAAGAAATAACAAATCAGTGCCAGTGGCAGCAGCAGCAGTAGGCATAGCCAGGAGAAGAAACCCACGCGAGAGCGCAACACGGACCGAGCGGCACCGGCAAGTTGGCTTCGCGGCGCGTGCGCAGGAAAAAGGACGCAAACAGTGGCCCTTGACCTGGACACGTGGTTGGTAGACGAGGCGGCTGGCGACACGGATGTTTACATCCGACTGTTTGGAAGGAGTTTCCATAGTTTATCTATTAGATCTTCGTACCATACATGTATAAGCTTAGCTACACTAGATGGATATCTGAAATTAATAACTTATAGTACGTGTTAGTCAAGTCGTAGACTGTCTAATCTTCAGACGTCTGATTTTCATTTTGGTTTAGGTCGAATTTTTGGCCTTAGGGCCATGGGTGCGTGGTGGATCTCGGCCCTTGCCGATGGGAGGGCTCCGTTTTTTTGTGCTTCTTCAAGTTTTGTTAGGGTTTGTGTCCGGCTCAAGAAGACGAGACGGCGGCGGCTTCTTGCAGATGGAATAAGGTCCTCCCCGTCTAGCCCCCGCCCCGGTGGTGCGTCTAGCATCGTCGGAGGGCGTGTGGAGGTGTGTCTCCGGCGGATCTCACGGGATTCGGTCGGTGGTTGTCTTTGGTGGATCTGCTCGGATCCAGTATTTGTTCGTCTTTGTTCTTGTGTCTTCAGGTTGGATCCTTCCGATCTAAACTTATCTTCATCGGCGACGGTTGCTGTTCTGGTGTGTTGGTCCCATGGGGCCTTAGCACGACGACTTCCCGACTGTCTACTACAACAAGTTGTGCCCGGCTCCGGCGATGGAGGGGCGATGACGGCGGCGCGCCTTCGGCTCGCTTCAGTGCTTGTAGTCGTCGCTAGGTGGTCTACAATATGGATGTAATTTTAATTATTTCTAGTGTTCGTTGTACTGCCATGATTGAAGATGAATATATTGGAAGTTTCTCGCAAAAAAAATAACTTATAGTACGTGTTAGTCAAGTCGTAGACTGTCTAATCTTCAGACGTCTGATTTTCATTTTGGTTTAGGTCGAATTTTTGGCCTATAGTATGATGACATGTGTCACGAGTAGTTCTGCGTTTTGTCCCTGATTCCATAGAAAACGAGTCGAATTTGTACATGGCCTGCGCGCCCCCACCCATCAGCGTTTCCTCCTGACGCGCGCTGATCTAAACCCGCTTACACTGGAACCCGTGAAAACAACCCAGCCCCACACCCCTCCTCCAGCCCCAGCGATCCATTCATGCTACTCGGCTTACACCGCCGCCCCACACCCTTGTTGTGGTTTTGTCATGGCAGATGTCCTCGTGAAAAGGACTTAGTGGTGAGGCCATCGCAACTAGGTGATAGCTTGAACTGGATTGGTCGGAATCGAGAGACGCGAGTTTTACCCAGGTTCGGCCCCTTACGGTGGAGGTAAAAGCCTATATTCTGCTTGATTGCTATTGATGATGATGATCTCGATTACAAGGGTGCTCTTTCGCTACCTCTATCTCGAGAGCTACTAATTTTTCTGTCTCTCCCAACTTGTCCCTCTTGGGGTGCCTTGCCCCTCCTTATATAAGTTGAAGGGGCCGGCTTACATCTAAAGTCCTAGTAGGACTACAACTAGTCTATTTTCTATTACAAGTCGGATCCTAGTCCGGGTCTTTTCTTCCGAACTGATCTACCCAGGCCGGGTTTTCTCTCCGAGCCGGGTCTACCCAGGCCGGATCTTGCTTCTCTTACCAGGTTCCTTCCAGGGTCCAGCCCATAGAGAACCGGCCCGTTTAATGCCATGCATGACCCGGTTATGGGCCCTTTGGTCCTGCCGGGTTATGCCTTGGGATGCCGGGTCTAGCCGCGGGTAATTCCCCCGACATTAGCCCTCAGGTTAGCTTGAATTTATTCATGCTAAGCTCCTGAAATAAAAATAATTAATACGTTAAAAGACGGCTTGCTCAAATGGCCGATTTATTCAATGAAACAACTCCTGAAAAAATCTGGTTTTCTTTGTCATATCAACATTCTGGCTTCGCCATCAACTTGCTGACACTGGGTCCTCGCAAAAAAATATTGAGAAAAATAACCCATCTGACATTGAGTCAGTTTCCAGTGCTTCGTCTTGATAGAAATATTGGGAAATAAGAAATCCATCTGATGTTGAGTCGGTTTCCAACGCTTCGTCTTGATAGAAATAACGGAAAATAAGAAATCCATCTGATGTTGAGTCGGTTTCCAACGCTTCGTCTTGATAAAAATAACGGAAAATAAGAAATCCATTTGATGTTGAGCCGGCCTTCAATGCTTCTGGGCCTTCTATGAATAACTTGGAGGAGATGAACTTTGCAAGCCTACACCAAGAAAATGAGACCCGACTCGCTTCAAAATTGATAGCTTGAAGGTGTTCTTCTGTTTTTTTATCTCCATATTACCTGTAGCCCCCAAGCTCCGAGTTTATCAGTTCATGATGACTTGGTGCTTTGCATAAAAATAATATCTTGACTGTGTAGCCCCCAAGTGCCGGGTCGCATGCCCGCAGACTTGGGACTTTTAGAAAATTTGTAGATCTTGAACTAATTAAGTAGTGTAGTCCCCAAGTGCCGGGTCGTATGCTTGCAGTGACTCGGGACTTACATGTACTTGATGAGGGGAGGATATCTATTACTCCTGTTATTTCACCGCCTCCTGATATTCTGAAGTTTGGATCCTTTTGCTTTGCAATTCCTCCTACGGATGAGGTGAAGCCCAATTTTAGAACACCACCAGTGTGTTTCGGCAAGGCCAAATAGGAGTGGCTCAAAATAATTGGTTGCCCGTTTCTATCCAGGCCATGTCATGGGCCATAGAGTTTTATTTTTAGTTGTGTGTTTTTAATTCGGTTTGGGCCTGTCCAATCCGGATAGTTTTAGTTTTAGGGTTTACTTATATAAGCCGGCCGCCGGCCATTGTAATGGGGAGTTGAATTTTCGAGTTAAGAATAGACAGGAAAAAGGTCCCATGTCGGGGACACCTATATCGCTTGTTTTGCTTGCTGATTCGCAAGAATCTGTTCTGTTGTTTGTGAAGTAGATCTAATCTTCTCAACAATCAAAATTATCTGCTGGTTCTATCGTTCACCGTGAAAGATTGGGCCAAAAACCGTAGGATCCCTACTTGATCCTTATCATCTTGGTATCAGTTTCGTCGGGTTTCTCACGGCGATTCCGTTCTGAGATTTATCTGCTGAGTTTGTTCTGCTTGTGAAGAGATTTGCTGCCAGAGATGTTTTCGTCAACACACCGGTGCTGAGATTGCTGCTTCAGATCGTGAAGGAGGAGTCCTGCCACCGCCATCCTGCCTTGCGATATCGATCGAGGTGATCATCGAAGCCGTTCGGTTATTGGCTCGATTCTGTTTCTATTTTCAGAGTCCAGCTGGTTCACGACCTCGTTCCGATCGCTAGTGGAGGCTGGCCTCTTTCTGATCGCTAGTTGCGCACAAAAAATAAAGGAGGGATCGCTAGCAATCCGATCGCTACCAGGAGTCATTCTGATCGAACAAGGTGTCCCTATTGAGTATGATTGGATCTGGTTGTTACGTACCTTAAAGGTCCACACAAGGTACGTACTGATTGGATTGGATTGCCTGTTTACGTAAATAAGGAAAGACAGACTCGGAGGTTACGGAGGGCATTCTCGACCGCTAAAACAAGGCATGTTTGCGAGTTCGCGAGGCCCCCTCGCGCGACGTGTGTTCTGTTCTTTTCGACTGCTATTGTTTCACTGTTTCTTGCTGCTGGGCAGATGGACGAAGAGGCTGCTTCTACCGCCGCTGCTGCCGCCAATGGAGGGAAACCGAAAGACCCTGTGCTTCCCATCTTTGCTGATGATTTGGCTCCTAATGTCCGGGCTGGCTTTGACAGTACATGTGAGTACATTAAGCAAAGCCATGATTCTTTGGCTACGCTAATTGCAGGCTTGTCTACCCGGATTGATGCATTAGGAGATGTTGATGCACGTGCAAGTGTTCAACCACCGCCCGCTGTACAACCTCCCGTCGTATTGCCATGCCGCCATGCTGATGTTCATGCTCGCCGACAAGGGGTTCATGCACATGTTGCTGATGACGAACTTGAGGATGACGGTGATTATGCACCACAACGGCGACCGTTTGATGCCCGTTTTGCAGGTGCTCATCGTGCTTTGCCACATGATCGTAATAGTGTTGGTCAGGCTGTTCGTGTTCCTATGGATGATGGTGGTATTGGCCGTGTCAAATTGTCCATCCCTCCTTTCTCCGGTGACCGTGGACCTGATGATTATTTGGAGTGGGAGATGCGTATGGATCAGATTTTTTCTACCCATCATTATACTGAGAAGAAGAGACTCCAACTCGCTGTAGTTGAATTCACTGGTTATGTGTTGATTTGGTGGAGTCAAATTATGCGTATGCCCACTCGCCCAATGTCTTGGAGAGGTATGAAAGAACTCATGCGACATCGTTTTGTTCCTGAACATTACAAGCGAGATATGTACCACAAATTGCAGCGGCTCACTCAAGGTAATAAATCGGTGGATGACTATTATAAAGAGATGGAATTGTTGATGATACGTACAGGAACAACTGAGGACCCGGATGCCACTATGTCTCGGTTCTTTCATGGGCTGAATGTTGAGGTGTAGGATCGTGTGGAGATGGTGGTCTACTACAACATCCAAGATCTTGTGCACCAAGCTGAGCGTGCAGAGCGACAACTCAAACGACGCCAAGTTTCAGCCACGAACACATGGCGTCATTCCCCCACCGAGGCTGCTAGTTCTAGTGCTAAGCCGGCACCTTCTACACGCTCCAACAATTTTTCTCATGGTGAGGCGCCCAAATCAGGAGTGTCCAAAGCTGCGTCTACTCAGTCCACCGCTGGTATAGAGTGCTTTACTTGTGGAGGCCGAGGACACATGAGGCGTGATTGCCCTAATACAAAAAGGGTGACGCTCACACAAGATGGATATGTGTCTGCTAGTGATGATGACAAGGCTGCTGATCCATCGAGTGAGGAGTCTGAGGAACTTGAACATGTGGATGTGTATCCCGAGAACGCTGCTCCTCATTGCACTAACTTGATGGTGCACCGTGTGCCCGCGGATCGCGTAGAAGGACAAGGGCAGCGCTGGAATATTTTTCAGACCCAATGCACAGTCCAAGACACTACTTGCAAGCTGATTATTGATGGTGGCAGCTACACCAACATTATTAGCAAGAGTTTGGTAGATTCTCTCTTGTTGCCTACATGGAAACACCCACAGCCCCATTGTGTTCAGTGGTTGTATAATTCTGGGAAGCTGAAGGTAACACATAAGGTGCGCCTGAAAATTTCTGTAGGTACTTATGAGGACACGGTGGTCTGTGATGTTTTGCCTATGGATGCATGTCATGTGCTGCTAGGCCGACCGTGGCAATTTGATAGGCGTTCCACTCATGAAGGCAGATCCAATATTTATTCCTTGTGGCATAAGGGGAAGCGTCATGTGCTGCAGCCTATGCTTGACAAGGATATCAAAGTGGATGCAATTATTCTGAAGACGAAGGTCCAACACATTAAGGCGAAACCGAGGACGGTTTCCACTCAAGTTGGGGGGGATGATGAGGGGAGGATATCTATTACTCCTGTTATTTCACCGCCTCCTGATATTCTGAAGTTTGGATCCTTTTGCTTTGCAATTCCTCCTACGGATGAGGCGAAGCCCAATTTTAGAACACCACCAATGTGTTTCGGCAAGGCCAAATAGGAGTGGCTCAAAATAATTGGTTGCCCGTTTCTATCCAGGCCATGTCATGGGCCATAGAGTTTTATTTTTAGTTGTGTTTTTTTAATTCGGTTTGGGCCTGTCCAATCCGGATAGTTTTAGTTTTAGGGTTTACCTATATAAGCCGGCCGCCGGCCATTGTAATGGGGAGTTGAATTTTCGAGTTAAGAATAGACAGGAAAAAGGTCCCATGTCGGGGACACCTATATTGCTCGTTTTGCTTGCTGATTCGCAAGAATCTGTTCTGTTGTTTGTGAAGTAGATCTAATCTTCTCAACAATCAAAATTATTTGCTGGTTCTATCGTTCGCCGTGAAAGATTGGGCCAAAAACCGTAGGATCCCTACTTGATCCTTATCAGCACTTCTCTTTTGAAAAGAATAACATCATATGATGCATCCCCCAAGGTCCGGGTCACTATTGATATAGCAGATTGGGGCTTGTGTTTTTGAACTTTTGAATTTTGACAGGAGCAATTAGTAGCCCCCAAGGGCTGGCTCATCATTATTTGATGGGTCGGGTCTTCAATGAAACCAGTACAAATGACCATGCATTAGCCCTCAAGTGCCATGTCAGCAACCTGTGGTGACTTGGGACTTCCAAGAAAGTATGTAATGTTGTAAACATCTTATGTAGGATATGTTGACTCAAGCCGAATCGCAAATTGCCGACTTGAAGAAAGAAGTGAACTCGGAAAAGAAACTCTGAGAGGAGAACAAACCAACATCAACCCGGAAGATCCAACTGCCGGCTCTCAACCATGAATTTCGCCAGCTTAATCCATTGTGATAAAAACTTGTTGAAAATGGCCCATTTGTGGCTTTGTAATAGTTGTTGCAAAACTCCGTAATCTGGTCATATAGACTTTGATGTTAATTGAAACCTTGGTCGTGATTGCAGTGCAACCCGACAAATATATGTTTGAGAAATCCAGAAGTGTTATATTGTAATACAAAGCACAAATTAAATGTCCCAAGACCCGGTTAATTCTGTGACCCGGAATTTTCTGTGACCCGGTTTCTATTTATAACCCGGGTCGTATGTATGAAAATTGATATCTGAAAAAAATGCATGGATAGAGATATATAAAAGAAATAACATGACAGAAAAAATAACTTAAATATTGAGCCAGCTTTCGAAGCACGACATAAAGATCGGCTTTCGAGGCTCGAGTCTGATTCGCTTCTGTGAAGCAGGCTTTTTGGCCTCTTTTGGTTTGTCCTACCTCTCTGAAAGCCGGCTCTCACTTGACTTAACCGGTGTTTTAACTTTGATGAGTTCAGGGTCACCTCTGTGATTGACTCATCAAGTGTTCACCGGGTCACCTTTTCGGAGTAGCATCTTGCTAACAGGCAGGTATAACCAAGAATAATATTTGGCGTATGTCGGGTCAAGAGGGTGAGAAAGCTAAACTCGGTGAGTTGGAAGCCCCCAAGTGACCATATGATCATGGAAAAGCTCAGCATATGATATACAGGAGACAATGCTACTACTGCAAAACATCTGGGGTCCAGATAAGCCGGCTTTATTCCATTGATCATAATTGAGTAGTATACCCATGTTTAGACTGTGCATTATGGCGACTAGTCTTCTTTGGTAACCTTACTTTTCGCCAATAAGACATGATACCTATGTTTGAACTGCGCATCGTGGCAGCTAGTCCTCTTTGGCAACCTTTAATTTTTCGCCAATGAGACAGGATACCTATGTTTGAACTGCGCATCATGGCAGCTAGTCCTCTTTGGCAACCTTTAATTTTTCGCCAATGAGGCAGGATACCTATGTTTGAACTGCGCATCATGGCAGCTAGTCCTCTTTGGCAACCTTTAATTTTTCGCCAATGAGGCAACAGTCCCCGGGACCTGGTTGTCTTCCCTTCAACGACCCGGGGTTCTTGTATTTGTTAAAACCGGCCAAATCTGCCGAGTCATATCTGTGTAGCCCCCGAGTCTTGATGGAAATATGCCCTAGAGGCAATAATAAAGTTGTTATTATTTTATATTTCCTTGTTCATGATAAAGGTTTATTATTCATGCTAGAATTGTATTGACCGGAAACTTAAATACATGTGTGAATACATAAACAAATACCGTGTCCCTAGTGAGCCTCTACTAGACTAGCTCGTTGATCAAAGATGGTTAAAGTTTCCTAACCATAAACATGAGTTGTCATTTGATAACGAGATCACATCATTAGAAGAATGATGTGATGGACAAGACCCATCCGTTAGCTTAGCATATGATCGTTCTGTTTATTGCTACTGCTTTCTTGAATGTCAAATACATGTTCCTCAGACCATGAGATCATGCAACTCCCGGATACCGGAGGAATACCTTGTGTGCTATCAAATGTCACAACGTAACTGGGTGATCATAAAGATGCACTACAGGTATCTCCGAAGGTGTCCGTTGAGTTGGCATGGATCGAGACTGGGATTTGTCACTCCGTGTTTCGGAGAGGTATCTCTGGGCCCTCTCGGTAATGCACATCATAAGAAGCTTGCAAGCAAAGTAACTAAGGAGTTAGTTACGGGATGATGTATTACAGAACGAGTAAAGAGACTTGCCGGTAACGAGATTGAACTAGGTATGGAGATACCGACGATTGAATCTCGGGCAAGTAACATACCGACGAACAAAGGGAATTCCGTATGTTGTCATTGCGGTTCGACCGATAAGATCTTCGTGGAATATGTAGGAACCAATATGAGCATCCAGGTTCCGCTATTGGTTATTGACCAGAGAGGCGTCTTAGTCATGTCTACATCATTCCCGAACCCGTAGGGTCCGCATGCTTAACGTTCGTTGACGATATAGTGTTATATGAGTTATGTGAATTGGTAACCGAATATTGTTCGGAGTCCCGAATGAGATCCCGGACATCACGAGGAGTCTCGGAATGGTCGAGAGGTAAAGATTTATATATGGGAAGTCATATTTTGGGTTCCGGAAAAAGCTGCAGTTTTTTTGGTATTGTACCGGGAAGCTTCCAGAAGGTTCCGGAGGATTCCGGAAGTCCACAAGTGGGTCCACCACGTCCCAAGGGCTGGCATGGGCTAAGGGGAGGCGCCCTGGCCTTATTGGGCCAGGCGCACCAAGTCCTCAAAAGCCCACGCAGCTAGGGAAGGAAAAAAGGGAGAGTCCTAGTAGGAATAGGATTGGACTTTGGAGTCCAAGTCCACGTGTTTACTATTCACGATTACTGTTCATGTGGCACTATTCCTTCTACTCCAAGCCCCTACACATATATAAATAGAGGAGAGGGGGCGCCCCAAAGGAGACACAATATTGTCTTAGCCGTGTGCGGCGCCCCCCTCCACAGTTCCGTCCCTCGGTCATATTTTCGCAGTGCTTGGGCGAAGCCCTGCGGAGATAACATCACCATCACCGTCACCACGCCGTCGTGCTGCCGGAACTCATCCACTACCTCGCCATCTTGCTGGATCAAGAAGTCGAGGACGTCACCGAGCTGAACGTGTGCTGAACGCGGAGGTGCCGTACGTTCGGTGCTCGGTCGGTTGGATCGTGAAGTTGTTCGACGACATCAACCGCGTTGTTCTAACGCTTCCGCTTACAGTCTACGAGGGTACGTAGACACACTCCCCCTCTCGTAGCTATGCATCTCCATGGATAGATCTTGCGTGTGCGTAGAATTTTTTTTGTTTTCCATGCAACGTTCCCCAACAGTGGCATCATGAGCCAGGTCTATGCGTAGATGATATGCACGAGTAGAACACAAAGAGTTGTGGGCAGTGATCGTCATACTGCTTACCACCAACGTCTTATTTTGATTCGGCGGTATTGTAAGATGAAGCGGCCCGGACCAACCTTACATGTGCACGTACATGAGGCCGGTTCCACCGACAGACATGCAACTTGTTTTGCATAAAGGTGGCTGGCAGGTGTCTATTTCTCCTACTTTAGTTGAATCGAATTTGACTGCGGCCGGTCCTTGTTGAAGGTTAAAACAACAAACTTGATAAATCACCGTTGTGGTTTTGTGCCGTAGGTAAGAACGGTTCTTGCTAGAAGCCCGTAGCAGCCACGTAAAACTTGCAACAACAAAGTAGAGGACGTCTAACTTGTTTTTGCAGGGTATGCTGTGATGTGATATGGTCAAGACATGATGTGATATACGTTATTGTATGAGATGATCATGTTTTGTAATTTATCGGCAACCGGCAGGAGCCTTATGGTTGTCTCTTTATTGTATGAAATGCAAGCGCCATGTAATTGCTTTACTTTATCGCTATGCGTTAGCAATAGTTGTAGAAGCAATAGTTGGCGAGACGACCACGACACAATGATGGAGATCAAGGTGTCGAGCCGGTGACGATGGAGATCATGACGATGCTTTGGAGATGGAGATCAAAAGCACAAGATGATGGCCATATCATGTCACATATTTTGATTGCATGTGATGTTTATCCTTTATGCATCTTATTTTGCTTAGAACGACGGTAGCATTATAAGATGATCCCTTCACTAAATTTCAAGATAAAAGTGTTCTCCCCGAGTATGCACCGTTGCTAAAGTTCATCGTTTCGAAGCACCTCGTGATGATCGGGTGTGATAGATTCTACGTTCACATACAACGGGTGTAAGCCAGTTTTACACAAGCGGAATACTTGGGTTAAACTTGACGAGCCTAGCATGTACAGACATGGTCTCGGAACACTGGAGACCGAAAGGTCGAACATGAGTCATATAGTAGATATGATCAACATGGAGATGTTCACCATTGATGACTATCCCATCTCACGTGATGATCGGACATGGGCTAGTTGATTTGGATCATGTATCACTTAGTTAACTTGAGGGATGTTAATTTAAGTGGGAGTTCATTAGTAATTTGATTAATTGAACTTAATTTATCATGAACTTAGTCTTGATAATTTCTTTGCATATCTATGTTGTAGATAAATGTCCCGTGCTACTGTTCCGTTGAATTTTAATGCGTTCCTAGAGAAAGCTAAGTTGAAAGATGATGGTAGCAACTACACGGACTGGGTCCGTAACTTGAGGATTATCCTCATTGCTGCACAGAAGAATTATGTCCTTAATGCACCACTAGGTGATGGACCTGCTGCAGGAGCTGCTGCAGACGTTGTGAACGCCTGGCAGGCTCGATCTGATGACTACTCGATAGTTCAGTGTGGCATGCTCTACGGCTTAGAACCGGGACTGCAAAAGCGTTTTGAACGCCACGGAGCATATGAGATGTTCCAAGAGCTGAAATTGATATTTCAAGCTAATGACCGGGTTGAGAGATATGAAGTTTCCAATAGTTCTTTAGCTGTAAGATGGAGGAGAACAGTTCTGTCAGTGAACACATACCCAGAATGTCTGGGTACCACAACCACTTGACTCAGCTGGGAATTGATCTTCCGGTTGAGAGTGTTATTGACAGAGTTCTTCAGTCACTGCCACCAAGCTATAAAAGCTTCGTGATGAACTATAATATGCAAGGGATGGAGAAGACAATTCCCGAGCTCTTCGCGATGCTGAAATCAGCGGAGGTAGAAATCAAGGAGCATCAAGTGTTGATGGTTAACAAAACCACTAGTTTCAAGAAAAAGGGCAAGGGAAAGAAGGGGAACTTCAAGAAGAACGGCAAGCAAGTTGCCGCTCCCACGAAGAAACCCAAAGCTTGACCCAGACCTGAAACAGAGTGCTTCTACTGCAAAGGGACTGGTCACTGGAAGCGGAACTGCCCTAAGTATTTGGCGGATAAGAAGGATAGCAAAGTGAGCAAAGGTATATTTGATATACATGTTATTGATGTGTTCCTCACTAATGCTCGCAGTAGCGCCTGGGTATTTGATACTGGTTCGGTTGCTCATATTTGTAACTCGAAACAGGAGCTACGGAATAAGCGAAGATTGGCTAAGGACGAGGTGACGATGCGCGTCGGGAATGGTTCCAAGGTTGATGTGATCGCCGTCGGCACGCTACCTCTACATCTACCTTCGGGATTAGTTTTAGACCTTAATAATTGTTATTTGGTGCCAGCGTTGAGCATGAACATTATATCTGGATCTTGTTTATTGCGAGACGGTTATTCATTTAAGTCTGAGAATAATGGTTGTTCTATTTATATGAGTAACATCTTTTATGGTCACGCACCTTTTGTGAATGGTCTATTCTTGTTAAATCTCGATCGTAGTGATACACATATTCATAATATTGATGCCAAAAGATGCAAAGTTGATAATGATAGTGCAACATACTTGTGGCACTGCCGTTTAGGTCATATTGGTGTAAAGCGCATCAAGAAACTCCATGCGGATGGACTTTTGGAATCTCTTGATTATGAATCATTTGATACTTGTGAACCATGCCTCATGGGCAAGATGACTAAAACTCCGTTCTCCGGAACAATGGAGCGAGCTACTGATTTGTTGGAAATAATACATACCGATGTATGCGGTCCGATGAATGTTGAAGCACGCGGCGGGTATCGTTATTTTCTAACCTTCACAGATGATTTGAGTAGATATGGGTATATCTACTTGATGAAACACAAGTCTGAAACATTTGAAAAGTTCAAAGAATTTCAGAGTGAAGTAGAGAATCATCGTAACAAGAAAATAAAGTTTCTACGATCTGATCGCGGAGGCGAATATTTGAGTTACGAGTTTGGCCTTCATTTAAGAAAATGTGGAATTGTTTCACAACTCACGCCACCTGGAACACCACAGCGTAATGGTGTGTCCGAACGTCGTAACCGTACTTTATTGGATATGGTGCGTTCTATGATGTCTCTTACCGATTTGCCACTATCGTTTTGGGGTTATGCATTAGAGACAGTTGCATTCACGTTAAATAGGGCACCGTCTAAATCCGTTGAGACGACACCGTATGAACTATGGTTTGGCAAGAAACCTAAGCTGTCATTTCTTAAAGTTTGGGGATGCGATGCTTATGTGAAAAAGCTTCAACCTGATAAGCTCGAACCCAAAGCGGAGAAGTGCGTCTTCATAGGATACCCTAAAGAAACAATTGGGTACACCTTCTACCACAGATCCGAAGGCAAGGTCTTTGTTGCCAAGAATGGGTCCTTTCTAGAGAAGGAGTTTCTCTCGAAAGAAGTGAGTGGGAGGAAAGTAGAACTTGATGAGGTAATTGTACCTTCTCTCGAATTGGAAAGTAGCTCATCAGAGAAAACCGTTCCCGTGATGCCTACACCAATAAGAGAGGAAGATAATGATAAAGATCATGAAACTTCAGATCAAGTTACTACTGAACTTCGTAGGTCAACCAGAGTACGTTCCGCACCAGAGTGGTACGGTAATCTTGTTCTGGAAGTTATGTTGTTAGACAACGGCGAACCTACGAACTATGAAGAAGCTATGATAAGCCCGGATTCCGACAAATGGCTTGAGGCCATGAAATCTGAGATAGGATCCATGTATGAGAACAAAGTGTGGACTTTGGTGGACTTGCCCGATGATCGAGAAGCCATTGAGAATAAATGGATTTTTAAGAGGAAGACGGATGCTGATGGTAATATCACTGTCTACAAAGCTCGACTTGTCGCGAAAGGTTTTCGACAAGTTCAAGGGGTTGACTACGATGAGACTTTCTCACCCGTAGCGATGCTTAAGTCTGTCCGAATCATGTTAGCAATTGCCGCATTTTATGATTATGAAATCTGGCAAATGGATGTCAAAACTGCATTCCTTAATGGTTTTCTCAAAGAGGAGTTGTATATGATGCAACCATAAGGTTTTGTCGATCCTAAGGGTGCTAACAAAGTGTGCAAGCTCCAGCGATCCATCTATGGACTGGTGCAAGCATCTCGGAGTTGGAATATACGCTTTGATGAGGTGATCAAAGCATATAGTTTTGTACAGACTTACGGTGAAGCCTGTATTTACAAGAAAGTGAGTGGGAGCTCTGTAGCATTTCTAATATTATATGTGGATGACATATTGTTGATTGGAAATGATATAGAATTTCTGGATGGCATAAAGGGATACTTGAATAAGAATTTTTCAATGAAAGACCTCGGTGAAGCTGCTTATATATTGGGCATCAAGATCTATAGGGATAGATCAAGACGCTTGATAGGACTTTCACAAAGCACATACCTTGACAAAGTTTTGAAGAAGTTCAAAATGGATCAGTCAAAGAAAGGGTTCTTGCCTGTCTTGCAAGGTGTGAAGTTGAGTCAGACTCAATGCCCGACCACGGCAGAAGATATAGAGAAAATAAAAGTCATTCCCTATGCCTCAGCCATAGGTTCTATTATGTATGACATGTTGTGTACCAGACCTGATGTGTGCCTTGCCATAAGTTTGGCAGGGAGGTACCAGAGTAATCCAGGAGTGGATCACTGGACAGCGGTAAAGAATATCCTGAAGTACCTGAAAAGGACCAAGGACATGTTTCTCGTTTATGGAGGTGACGAAGAGCTCGTCGTAAAGGGTTACGTCGATGCAAGCTTCGACACTGATCCAGATGACTCTAAGTCACAAACCGGATACGTATTTATATTAAATGGTGGAGCTGTCAGTTGGTGCAGTTCCAAGCAGAGCGTCGTGGCGGGATCTACGTGTGAAGTGGAATACATAGCTGTTTCGGAAACATCACATGAAGGAGTCTGGATGAAGGAGTTCATATCCGATCTATTTGTAATACCTAGTGCATCGGGTCCAATGACAATCTTTTGTGACAACACTGGAGCAATTGCCATAGCCAAGGAGTCCAGGTTTCATAAGAAGACCAAACACATCAAGAGACGCTTCAACTCCATTCGTGAATATGTCAAGGATGGAGACATAGAAAGTTGCAAAGTACACACGGATCTGAATGTGGCAGACCCGTTGACTAAGCCTCTTCCACGAGCAAAACATGATCAGCACCAAGACTCCATGGGTGTTAGATTCATTACTATGTAATCTAGATTATTGACTCTAGTGCAAGTGGGAGACTGATGGAAATATGCCCTAGAGGCAATAATAAAGTTGTTATTATTTTATATTTCCTTGTTCATGATAAAGGTTTATTATTCATGCTAGAATTGTATTGACCGGAAACTTAAATACATGTGTGAATACATAAACAAATACCGTGTCCCTAGTGAGCCTCTACTAGACTAGCTCGTTGATCAAAGATGGTTAAAGTTTCCTAACCATAGACATGAGTTGTCATTTGATAACGGGATCACATCATTAGAAGAATGATGTGATGGACAAGACCCATCCGTTAGCTTAGCATATGACCGTTCTGTTTATTGCTACTGCTTTCTTGAATGTCAAATACATGTTCCTCAGACCATGAGATCATGCAACTCCCGGATACCGGAGGAATACCTTGTGTGCTATCAAACGTCACAACGTAACTGGGTGATCATAAAGATGCTCTACAGGTATCTCCGAAGGTGTCCGTTGAGTTGGCATGGATCGAGACTGGGATTTGTCACTCCGTGTTTCGGAGAGGTATCTCTGGGCCCTCTCGGTAATGCACATCATAAGAAGCTTGCAAGCAAAGTAACTAAGGAGTTAGTTACGGGATGATGTATTACGGAACGAGTAAAGAGACTTGCCGGTAACGAGATTGAACTAGGTATGGAGATACCGACGATCGAATCTCGGGCAAGTAACATACCGACGGACAAAGGGAATTACGTATGTTGTCATTGCGGTTCGACCGATAAGATCTTCGTGGAATATGTAGGAACCAATATGAGCATCCAGGTTCCGCTATTGGTTATTGACCGGAGAGGCATCTCAGTCATGTCTACATCATTCCCGAACCCGTAGGGTCCGCACGCTTAACGTTCGTTGACGATATAGTGTTATATGAGTTATGTGAATTGGTAACTGAATATTGTTCGGAGTCCCGTATGAGATCCCGGACATCACGAGGAGTCTCGGAATGGTCGAGAGGTAAAGATTTATATATGGGAAGTCATATTTTGGGTTCCGGAAAAAGGTGCAGTTTTTTCGGTATTGTACCGGAAAGCTTCCAGAAGGTTCCGGAGAATTCCGGAGGAGTCCGGAAGTCCACAAGTGGGTCCACCACGTCCCAAGGGCTGGCATGGGCTAAGGGGAGGCGCCCTGGTCATATTGGGCCAGGCGCACCAAGTCCTCAAAAGCCCACGCAGCTAGGGAAGGAAAAAAGGGAGAGTCCTAGTAGGAATAGGATTGGACTTTGGAGTCCAAGTCCACGTGTTTACTATTCACGGTTACTGTTCACGTGGCACTATTCCTTCTACTCCAAGCCCCTACACATATATAAATAGAGGAGAGGGGGCGCCCCAAAGGAGACACAACATTGTCTTAGCCGTGTGTGGCGCCCCCCTCCACAGTTCCGTCACTCGGTCATATTTTCGCAGTGCTTGGGCGAAGCCCTGCGGAGATAACATCACCATCACCGTCACCACGCCGTCGTGCTGCCGGAACTCATCCACTACCTCGCCATCTTGCTGGATCAAGAAGTCGAGGACGTCACCGAGCTGAACGTGTGCTGAACGCGGAGGTGCCGTACGTTCGGTGCTCGGTCGGTTGGATCGTGAAGTTGTTCGACGACATCAACCGCGTTGTTCTAACGCTTCCGCTTACGGTCTACGAGGGTACGTAGACACACTCCCCATCTCGTAGCTATGCATCTCCATGGATAGATCTTGCGTGTGCGTAGAAATTTTTTGTTTTCCATGCAACGTTCCCCAACAAGTCTTAAGTCGACTCGAGAAGTTGGCTTGAGATTCTTTATACTTGGCTGTGGCATAAGCCGGAGTTGAATTGACAGCTGAAAGATGGAACTTATTGAAACCGGAGGCGATGTGGCGAGTTGATGATCTTCGCGATGCCCGTCGTATGTCCTTGGCATATGTTGTTCAACAAAGCCATTTTTGCCCAAATTGAGTTCATACGCCGCTTGACCCATTCCTTGCAATGCTCTCTTGGTCCGGCTCTCCTAGCTCCTCCAAGGCCATTTTTTCTGTTTTTTTCTTCGCTACTGGCTTTTGAATTGACGGCTCAACGGTGGCTGGCTCATCTAGCTTCTCCACGAACGGTTTCTCTGTGGACGACTATCTTGTTTCCTCAATGTGCTGAAGGAGACCGGGCTGTGGGGACGGCAGGCCAATGCGCCTATACATTTGGACAACCCGACGCGGGTGGAAGCTGGCGCGGGTTTCGGCGACGTCGCACAAGACATGATTCTGAAAAACAATATAACCCTTTTTTTTCAACATTGTTGGAGTTGACCGGGCCGCAGGGGCGGCGGCCTACCTGCGTCCATTTGGGCAGCTCGTACGGGCGGGCGCTGGTGTATGATGATGTTGGCGCGAGCTCCGTATTTGCGGTATAACGCCACTTTTGTAATGAATAATTGTCCTGGGAAAAAATATATTGCAGGTCAGAGTAATTGTTCTCTGATGAATTAATATGTACTAAAAAACAGATAGGGCAAATAGCACCTGGTATTTTTGTCGGATGAACGCGAACGCTGGTGTTGAAAAATGTTGGACGTAACCGGACGAAAAAAATAGCAGATGTACGTCTATCTTCGGCTGATCTGATGTAGTAAAATTATTCAATAAAATTTGCATGGAGGAAAATCTCAGAAAAATATAACCTGATGGTTTGCTTCGGATGGACGGATCAACTGGATCACGGACGGTAAGCCGTCTGGCGTAGAGTTGACAGGGTCACGGGGGCGGCGGCCTGCGCGCATCCGTAGGGCAGCTCGTGCGAGCGGGCGCGGCCCTGGTGTGTTGATGTAGACCGGACCAAAGGGGCGGCGGCCTGAGTGCGTGTCCGTCGAGCAGTACGGCATGGGCGGACGTCGGTGCAGGATGATGCTGGCGTGCGCTCCGTATCCTGTTGCTTTTTTGGATGTATGTGGGTGCAGCCATTGGCTCGCAGTCAGCCTCGACGTGTATATGTCTGCTTCATCCAGATGTACACGGACTGATTTCTGAAGAAATTTAAACTGGTACTAGTACTATTCTCCTCGTGGAAAACGATCTGAGTCAGCCATCTTTTAGACCTTGAAAACTTGCGTATACTGTTTACTTTGTGACCTCACGGGAGGCACTAGCACAGCATTATACAAATAGATTTTGGATCGGTGCTTGCAACTTGTAACAGTATTATTCCATCTGATTGATTGTGTTTAAATTAGCCTCTTTCCTTGGGACTAGCACTGCTTGAACGCTCGAGCAAGGTCGATGCGGAGTCCAAGAGTGCATTGATTCTTTGCATTGACCTCTGCCGCTGTACAACGCTACAAGGGCAGCGCCTGCGCCTCGGGGCCTGCTGCTCCTTATCCGATTTAAATTTGATGGCACTTTTAGCAGAAAACGATGAGCATCACCGATTCATAGAAAACATGTATTCTTGCCCACGCGATGCCGCCTGTTCCTCAGGATGTAAATGGACAGGTTGTTGGATGTTATGGGACTTGCCCGCACCAACCACAATTCTTTATACGGGATTATGTGGAAGTCCACTTAATATTTATGTGGCTAATGTGGCGTCCACATATTGCCACTAATGAAATCTGTGTGCACTTTCTCACATCTCAAAAGAATTCAGCATTTACACAGATTCCGTACAGACCAAATAGCATCCAGATTCAGCATTTACACTACAACTTAGATTGTCTCAAATAAAAATAAAAATTTAGAGTAGCATTCATAGCACAGTAAACAAGAAAATCGACAGAGCATCCAGCATTTTAGCTCAACTGAAATTATTCGTTTGCATTTAACAACATGTATGCTTCCATCTACTAGTTCAGCAACTTCTCCATCCTGCTGTGTCTACCACTTCAGCAATTCTTCCATCCAATAGTAATACCTCACGAAAGCATTTCAGTCTGAAATTTTCAGAAATCACAATAATGATGTATATATAGCTATATATATATTGCCATTCAGAAATAAACTGTTGCCAGTTACAGTACTTGGTAGTACTTCCAGGAAGATGCAAGATAAGATATTAATTCTTAGATGGGTGCTTCAGACTCTGATAACCTCACCATTAAAACTTGGAGGAAATCTAATACACTATCTGACCACCCAAAAATGGATACAGTAACAGAGTAACTGAGCTGTCAGCATTCTGCGGCAAGGCAACACATATAAATTGCTCGCTAACAGGCAGTGAGATGCCTCCTGATTGAGCCATTTCCTGAATCTGACCTCAACGAACAAGCTGGGAAGCTGGGAAGATGGATGCGAGGAAGAAGAAGACGGGCCACTGCACTGCAGTCAATCAGATCCAACACTAGCTACTAACCATCCAACGCGCAGCCTAATTCATCACACGAGCACATATCCAGAGCTAATCTGGAGGAGGAGGAGAGGAGTTTTCATACCTGGGGGGGGGGGGGAGAAGAGGCTTCGTCCCCGGCTATTCCCCTTGACGACGGATGAGAAGCAGGAGCTGAAGAGGGCATCAGCAAGTTAGGGGAGAGAACGGAGGAGGCATCCCCGCAAGGCTCGGCTTGGTCGCCGGTGATGTCCTCTTCAGCTCCATTGGAAGGACGCGACGGCGGCGCCATTGGAAGCGGGAGGTGGTGCGGTGGAGATGGCGGCGGCGGCTACGGCGCCTAGCCTAGGGCATGGCGATCGACCGACGAGTGGGGAAGGAGGCGATGGAGATTTGTGGACTCTGGACTGCCTGTCGCTGGCCCGATGGGCTTTTCTGGGCTGCCCATTTACGCCAGTTAGTTTTCGTGGGTGTCCACAAACGCCATTTAACGTTTTTTTGGTGGATGGCATACGTGGGACTAGTGGGTCCCAGCACCATTTACATCCTGACCTGTTCCTTTAATTGATCGGTCCACTGCTGTACGCGCGCAACGTCCTGCCGACTTCTACCATTCTGTGCGGTCCTTGTGGCGTTTTATCAGATTGCCTTGGGACTTTGAAGCAAACTTGGAGGTGTGGAGTTGCAGCCACAACTCGGCAGTCAAACGACTGTAGCCTTGGCGATTTACACGCGTTGGAAAATCCTGTTGGTCTTGGCCTCTGGCGGTAGCACTCTCGAAAGCGATCTGACTCTGGATTGACGGATCACGAGGTTGCGTGCGGTGGCGGTCAAACGCAACCCTAATCGCTCTTCAACTCAAACCTCGTACTGCCAGCTCGAAAAGTAATCACGATTCTGATCACAAAACGATGAATTTGCCGGCTCCGCCCAAGGTCGTCCCATGCCGGGTTATCCCGTGTGATCGTTTCGTGCTGGCTTTTCTTCATCCGGCCAATCGCGAACTTCCCGATCCCTGAAGAGCTCCCTCCAAGAACACAACACCATCGTGCGCGGGCCCCACGGTGGGCGCCAACTGTCGTGGTTTTGTCATGGCAGATGTCCTCGTGAAAAGGACTTAGTGGTGAGGCCATCGCAACTAGGTGGTAGCTTGAACTGGGTTGGTCAGAATCGAGAGACGCGAGTTTTACCCAGGTTCGGCCCCTCACGGTGGAGGTAAAAGCCTACATCCTGCTTGATTGCTATTGATGATGATCATCTCGATTACAAGGGTGCTCTTTCGCTACCTCTATCTCGAGAGCTACTAGTTTTTCTGTCTCTCCCAACTTGTCCCTCTTGGGGTGCCTTGCCTCTCCTTATATAAGTTGAAGGGGCCGGCTTACATCTAGAGTCCTAGTAGGACTACAACTAGTCTATTTTCTATTACAAGTCGGATCCTAGTCCGGGTCTTTTCTTCCGAACTGATCTACTCAGGCCGGGTCTTCTCTCCGAGCCGGGTCTACCCAGGCCGGGTCTTGCTTCACTTACCAGGTTCCTTCCAGGGTCCAGCCCATAGAGAACCGGCCCGTTTAATGCCATGCATGACCCGGTTATGGGCCCTTTGGTCCTGCCGGGTTATGCCTTGGGATGCCGGGTCTAGCCGCGGGTAATTCCCCCGACACCCCTCCCTCCATTCACACACAGAGAGCACAGCACAGGCATGCAGAGAGCTAGCCAAATCAAACTGCAGAAAAATACTAGTAGGAAAGAAAAATAGAGAGGAAAAGATAACACTGGATCATAGATAGAAGAAGTACCATGGCGAGCAACTGGGGATGGTGTTGCACTGTTGCATACAAGCCTGATGACCACCATGGAATTGAAGACTGAAAAAATGATCTTGTACAAAGAAATGTGTACATGGCTGATAGGTTGATAGACTGAACTGAACACAACTCAACTACAAAATGAAGAATTAAATGATGACAAAACCAACTTATCTAATGCAGGTCATACTGAAATCTAGAGATTAAAACTGAAAAAATCATGAAAGAATACTAAAGAAGTATTGCAAAATGAGAAAGAGGTCTGAACAACACTAAAGATTGCAAAGGCACACACACTGATAGGCAAAAAAACTAAGAAGTGGAACACTGAATAAGCATGCAGACCCTCAATCCCAAATAGGAGGAAAACTGAGTAAGAATAAACAAATAATACTGAATATGACAAACTAAATATCATATATATCCTATGTTCTATCCTCTGAATATGACTAAAGAAATAGAGCAGACTGTCGCCGGCCGTGTTGTTGCGACCCTTGCGTTGCATGGGCCGATTTTTGTACCAAAATAAAGCGCAGGAAAAAGGATAAGCAAATAAACACAGTGGTGAAAAGATTGACAAAGGGGAGAAAGAAAAAAGAGAGTAAATTATTGTTTGCACAAAAAGATTGTTACCACTGATCTTTCGAAGTTCCCTGATAGTGACAGCCAAACCCCAAATGATAAGCCAGTTGAATTGTTGTTTGTGCAGTCAGACATGCAGATTTGGCACGCCATTCTATGTTGCGCGCATGGTCAAAAACAAAAAAGGTTTGTATCAGTCTAAACCAAACTAAAATTTTGAAAAATGTCGAACTATGAAAACTGATAAAAATGATGCCACTGGCTGCTGAAACCTGAACCAAAACCACATAACTAAGCCCACATTCTGAAGACAAAATTGTAGAAGACACACAAATAGCGAAAAACTAATGACTTAACTTCAAGAATGATGCTGGAAAAACTAAGAAAATGAGTAGATACTTACTGGGGGAAAATGAGTAGAAATACATGCAGACTGATGACTGAATACTACTCAATAAAGAATGAACGAACAAAGTAAAACACTCCTAAATCATAACCGGGGTACTGAATAAATAATGAAATGATAAAATAAAATAAACTGAGGAACAATTAAAAATAACTAACTAGACTGAAAATCAATTAAAAAATAGCAGATGTACGTCTATCTTCGGCTGATCTGATGTAGTAAAATTATTCAATGAAATTTGCATGGAGGAAAATCTCAGAAAAATATAACCTGATGGTTTGCTTCGGATGGACGGATCAACTGGATCACGGACGGTAAGCCGTCTGGCGTAGAGTTGACAGGATCACGGGGGCGGCGGCCTGCGCGCATCCGTAGGGCAGCTCGTGCGAGCAGGCGCGGCCCTGGTGTGTTGATGTAGACCGGACCACAGGGGTGGCGGCCTGAGTGCGTGTCCGTCGAGCAGTACGGCATGGGCGGACGCCGGTGCAGGATGATGCTGGCGTGCGCTCTGTATCCTATTGCTTTTTTGGATGTATGTGGGTGCAGCCATTGGCTCGCAGTAAGTCTCCACATATATATATATATATATGTCTGCTTCATCCAGATGTACGCGGACTGATTTCTGAAAAAAATTTAAACTGGTACTAGTACTATTCTTCTCGAGGAAATAAACTGGTACTAGTACAATTCTTCTCGTGGAAAAACG
Source organism: Elymus sibiricus (assembly GCA_039707655.1). NCBI lineage: Eukaryota > Viridiplantae > Streptophyta > Magnoliopsida > Poales > Poaceae > Elymus > Elymus sibiricus. Next base: position 397,056,916 of record CM077672.1, read on the forward strand.
ATCTGAGTCCGCCATCTTTTAGACCTTGAAAACCGTGCATATACTGTTTACTTTGTGACCTCACGTGAGGCACTAGCACAGCATTATACAAATAGATTTTGGATCGGTGCTTGCAACTTGTAATAGTACTATTCCATCTGATTGATTGTGTTTAAACTAGCCTCTTTCCTTGGGACTAGCACTGCTTGAACGCTCGAGCAAGGTCGACGCGGAGTCCAGGAGTGCATTGATTCTTTGGATTGACCTCTGCCGCTGTACAACGCTACAAGGGCAGCGCCTGCGCCTCGGGGCCTGCTGCTCCTTATCTATATCTATATCTATATCTATATCTATATATATACCTATATATATATATATACCTACTAATAAAGCAAGGTGATATTCTTGGTTTCGTCCCGCTTAGATGATTTTATTATTTTTGCTTTTTTATTATCTCACGAGGTGGTACTATTCACATGAAATTTCTGGCCATCTTTTCGTTGGGAAAATATAGTTGGAAGACGATAAGCCCCAACCGGCTGGGCCTCTACCTTCCCCTGATGGGCCTGCTCCTGCCATCTTCATGTAAAAAAGAGGCGAAAATACGTTTGGTCTGGGTATCAAATTCTAAACCTTTTGCTTAATCCACAAAGGCCACAACCAATCGGCTTATAATCTGATTGCGTTAAAGAAGCGATTCAGTATATATTAGTCCCACCTTGCTCATTTAAATCAAATTCCACTAACTTATATACACACGTGAGTTGTAGTAGAATCAACAAGTCAAAAGCGACCCATTGAGTCTAACTCAAAAAGAAAGAAGATACCACATGAAGGCAGGGTGTGGGAGGAGGGACATGCACGGCTGGTTGGCTGGCCCTAATTAAAGACTCCATTGCGAATGCACATGGCCTGCAGGACATCACTGGCGGAGCTTGATCAAATGCACAACCACAAATGCAAGGAATCAATGGTGCGGTACTTTGGCTGGTGGCCTTGACTAACGACATGAACGCATGACATCAATGGCATTCGGTGCTCCAATTAGTTATCTCCTCCATCGGAAGTTTTTTTAATTTATAATTTAGCTATAAGGTCTTAATTGGAAAATGATAGATCATGCTGAGATGCCCTTTTAGTTCCAAATACCTCTAATTTTAATATTTTTCATGTCAGATTTGCATGAGTTATATGCAATAACAATTAATGGTTTGGCTAGACAATTAGCTACGTAGGATCATCTTATGTGCACGTATCCCATCATAAGCATCTGTTTATCCAAAAATCCAAAAGTACCAATGTGCATTCTTTGTAAAGAATTTTTACATCGCTCTTTTCACATACAAAAGAAGTAGCTATTTATGTTTTGAAGATTGTGTTGTTGCACAGAAAATTTAAGCTATTATGCATAATTTTTCAGTAGGAATAATAATCTAAAGTTAATGTTGTTCGGTCAATTAGTTTATACGGAATCATACCCCATCTTGAGCTCACGCCACACGATCCTCAAATGATCCATCCTTTTTGTCGGTAGCGACATTATTCCACCACATAGTTCTTCACCCCGGCCAAGTTTGATTGATAGGAATAATTGTTGTTTCCCGTTGCAACGCACGGGCATTTGTGCTAGTACGATTTAAATTTGATGGCAGTTTTAGTAGAAAACGATGAGCATCACCGATTCGTAGAAAACATGTATTCTTGCCCATGCGATGCCGCCTGTTCCTTTAATTGATCGGTCCGCTGCTGTACGCGCGCAACGTGCTGCTGGCTTCTACCATTCTGTGCGGTCCTTGTGGCGTTTTATCGGATTGCCTTGGGACTTTGAAGCAAACGTGGAGGTGTGGAGCTGCAGCCGCAACTCGGCAGTCAAACGACTGTAGCCTTGGCGATTTACACGCGTTGGAAAATCCTGTCAGTCTTGGCCTCTGGCAGTAGCACTCGCGAAAGCGATCTGACTCTGGATTGACGGATCGCGAGGTTGCGTGCGGTGGCGGTCAAATGAAACCCTAATCGCTCTTCAACTCAAACCTCGTACTGCCAGCTTCAAAAGTAATCACGATTCTGATCACAAAACGATGAATTTGCCGGCTCCACCCAAGGTCGTCCCATGCCGTGTTATCCCATGTGATCATTTCGTGCTGGCTTTTCTTCATCCGGCCAATCGCGAACTTTCCGATCCCTGAAGAGCTCCCTCCAAGAACACAACACCACCGTGCGCGGGCCCCACGGTGGGCGCCAACTGTCGTGGTTTTGTCATGGCAGATGTCCTCGTGAAAATGACTTAGTGGTGAGGCCATCGCAACTAGGTGGTAACTTGAACGGGGTTGGTCGGAATCATGAGACACGAGTTTTACCCAGGTTCGGTCCCTCACGGTGAAGGTAAAAGCCTACATCCTGCTTGATTGCTATTGATGATAATCATCTCGATTACAAGGGTGCTCTTTCGCTACCTCTATCTCGAGAGCTTCTGGTTTTTTTGTCTCTCCCAACTTGTCCCTTTTGAGGTGCCTTGCCCCTCCTTATATAAGTTAAAGGAACCGGCTTACATCTAGAGTCCTAATAGGACTACAACTAGTCTATTTTCTATTACAAGTCGGATCCTAGTCCGGGTCTTTTCTTCCGAACTGATCTACCCAGGCCGGGTCTTCTCTCCAAGCCGGGTCTACCCAGGCCGGGTCTTACTTCTCTTACCAGGTTCCTTTCAGGGTCCAGCCCATAGAGAACCGGCCCGTTTATTGCCATGCATGACCCGGTTATGGGCCTTTGGTCCTGCCGGGTTATGCCTTGAGATGCCGGGTCTAGCCGCGGGTAATTCCCCCAACACCCCTCTCTCCATTCACACACACAAATCACAGCACAGGCATGCAGAGAGCTAGCCAAATCAAACTGCAGAAAAATACTAGTAGGAAAGAAAAATAGAGAGGAAAAGATAACACTGGATCATAGATAGAAGAAGTACCATGGCGAGCAACTGGGGATGGTGTTGCACTGTTGCATACAAGCCTGATGACCACCATGGAATTGAAGACTGAAAAAATGATCTTGTACAAAGAAATGTGTACATGGCTGATAGGTTGATAGACTGAACTGAACACAACTCAACTACAAAATGACGAATTAAATGATGACAAAACCAACTTATCTAATGCAGGTCATACTGAAATCTAGAGATTAAAACTGAAAAAATCATGAAAGAATACTAAAGAAGTATTGCAAAATGAGAAAGAGGTCTGAACAACACTAAAGATTGCAAAGGCCAACACATTGATAGGCAAAAAAACTAAGAAGTGGAACACTGAATAAGCATGCAGACCCTCAATCCCAAATAGGAGGAAAACTGAGTAAGACTAAACAAATAATACTGAATATGACAAACTAAATATCATATATATCCTATGTTCTATCCTCTGAATATGACTAAAGAAATAAGAAAGAGCATGACTGAAAAAAAAATGACTATAACTGAAAACTAAAATAAAAAAGACCGAATAAGACTGAAACTAAAATAAGAAGGATTGAATATGCCAACAAGCTAATAGGCAAAAAAATTAAGAAGAGGACCTACAAAGAAACAACATTGGGAAGAATGGGCGGTTGTTTTGGAAACCTACTGTGTTGTGTAATAACAAAAAGAAATACCGAGGGGGTATTACATAGGGGATAGGGGGTCAAATCTCCTTTCGATTTTTCTGATAATCATCACTGTAACTCTCAGGAAACATAAAAACACACAAAAAGGGTGCTACAATTTGTAGATAAAACAGAACAAAAAAAGAGAGAAACACTGGTAACGGACGACTCATATTCATAGTTGATACTATTCTGAAAGAGATTCTAGTGGCTACAAAGGCACACACGCGCCACAACAAAAATATGATTCACTTAAGAGAAGTCTGAATGAAGTGGCAAACAGCAACAACAAAATAAAAGTAGTACAAACTAAGGGGGACTACATATGGTGAAAATACGGAGAGGCTGAAAACACAGTGGCTAACTAAAGCTATCGTCGTCGTGTATGCATGTCCTTTTCTGCCCTTCAGGTCAGCAACGAATGTGAGCCCCTCATAGGCCTCAAAGAGCAGACTGTCGCCGGCCATGTTGTTGCGACCCTTGCGTTGCATGGGCCGATTTTTGTACCAAAATAAAGCGCAGGAAAAAGGATAAGCAAATAAACACAGTGGTGAAAAGATTGACAAAGGGGAGAAAGAAAAAAGAGAGTAAATTAGTGTTTGCACAAAAAGATTGTTACCACTGATCTTTCGAAGTTCCCTGATAGTGACAGCCAAACCCCAAATGATAAGCCAGTTGAATTGTTGTTTGTGCAGTCAGACATGCAGATTTGGCACGCCATTCTATGTTGCGCGCATGGTCAAAAACAAAAAAGGTTTGTATCAGTCTAAACCAAACTAAAATTTTGAAAAATGTCGAACTATGAAAACTGATAAAAATGATGCCACTGGCTGCTGAAACCTGAACCAAAACCACATAACTAAGCCCACATTCTGAAGACAAAACTGTAGAAGACACACAAATAGCGAAAAACTAATGACTTAACTTCAAGAATGATGCTGGAAAAACTAAGAAAATGAGTAGATACTTACTGGGGGAAAATGAGTAGAAATACATGCAGACTGATGACTGAATACTACTCAATAAAGAATGAACGAACAAAGTAAAACACTCCTAAATCATAACCGGGGTACTGAATAAATAATGAAATGATAAAATAAAATAAACTGAGGAACAATTAAAAATAACTAACTAGACTGAAAATCAATTAAAAAGTGATACACTGATAAATACAGACGGAAAAAGAATGTACTGAAATAACTAAAATATTAAAAATGACTGAAACAATGATAGAATCAACAATGACTGAAACACAGCAGAAAAGGAATACGGATGACTAAAGAATAAGAAATTGCAAAGAAAATCTGAATGAGAATCATTGATTGACAGAACAATGACTGATGTAAAATACTGAAACACAACATAATAGGAAATTGATTAATGAGTGACTGAACATAATGAAGTAATAATCAAAACTGTAACTGAAATTAATGAATAACTGAACAATCATGAAGATTAACTAAAACTAAACACATTAGAACTGACAGTAAAGATGAACGACTAGATTGAAGGTACCTTGTTCTTCCTGGAAGAAGTGGGAAACACTCAACATGTAAAGTTGATGATCTCCTGCAAGCAACATTCAATGAGATATTTCACAAAACCTACTTTGATTTTGTAATAAGAAAAGAACACTGAAGGTATAGGAAAAAATGATAAATTAAAACTGAATAATGAAAAAAGAGAGAGCAAACCTCCTCCGATTTGTCTAATACCGAGCTCTGAAGAATCAACAAAAGAACAAAGTTGTAATAATTTGAAAAAAGGCATACTGAATACTGTGCACTAATAATCATAATCAATACACTGAAAATATGAAGGTTTACATGGCTTCTAGCCAAACATAATCACATACACGCATGTATAGGTCCGGTTCCCACAGGAAAATGACAGAAAAGGAAGAAATATAAAAATGCATGAACAAATGCCGATTGGCATTACGAGCTCCAACTCGACAGCTATCATCAACTCGTCAAGTCTGAATCTCTCGGAGAACATGGCGGACAACAATCATCTCCAACTCGTCACCAACGATGGTCTTGGATGTGATTAGTACATCCGTACCCGCCTCAAGTCCTGTTCTAAGACAAACTTCTTGCATCCATGCTTGAAGAAGATGCAGTCGTCCCCAACCATAGCCCCGCTGGCTTGTGCTTCAGGATATCCAAACGAAAAGCTACTTCTTTTGGTATTTTCTGGATGCCAATCGTTTACAGACAAAAAGTGCATGAGAAAACAAGTTAGACAAAACTGATGAACAGGACACAAAACTTAGGTAATGCAAGCAGTGTTTTCAGCATCAGCATCAGCATTGTCATGACGTCTATGTGACTAAAATAAATACTTAACTAACTGGAACAAATAGTCAAGCCTTGAAGCTTCATAAAAAAGCTAACCATTTGCAGATAGTTGGATGGGATTAAATGTAGGGAAGAACAGAAAATCTGAACACTGAAAATCACTGAACTTAATGGGACCAATAGCTGATAGCAAAAAATAGGAAACATTCTAGCTGATAGCAAAAAATAGACTCATAGCTCACACCAATAGCTGACCATTTTACTCAGCGTAATTTGGCAGACAACCACACATCCCACCACCCTAAAAAAATAGTGAGCTGCTACACACATCCATCCTGACAAAACATCCTACACATGTGAGGATAGACAGTGAAGTAAAATTTTCTTCATCAGAGCTAATGGATTAACTGACCACCAAATCATAGCAATGAAAATTAACATCCAGAAAAACTGGAAAAATCACACCAAATATGACAGCACATACTGAACTAGCCCACCAGGGGGAGTATACCAAGTTAAAATCCATCCCCAAAAACTGGACAAAAAACAAAATCTGAATATTCCGAAGTGCATAACACATAGCTTTCAGAGCAGGGGGTTGCCATTTCCAGTGTGCTGGGAAAATCAGGGGAGGGGACGCTGTACTACCGCATGATTTTGTGGACCGCGCAGAGCGAAATCCCCTGCGAACACAAATCTAAAACATGGACCCGGTGGCCTGAACAAATTAACACAGAGGGGCTGAAAATTAATCAAATGAGGCTGAGCAAGCCAACTCAGGGGAGGATGGAGCATGGGGGTATGGGGGAAAGCTCGCTGTACCTTCTGCCCGCTCAGCGATGACGGCTGGTTCCGGCCACCCCGATGAACGCATGCTGCTGACGAACACGACGGGAGAGCTCCACCGACCTCCTCTCCGTACCACCCTCTCTCCTTCCTCCCGCTGCTCCCCGGCAGCTAGCCTTTCTCTTCCCATAGCTACTCCCCAACAGTTGGACACACTTCAAGGCTGAGATCCTTGGTCGCTGCAGGCTGACGGGGGACGACTTCCTCCACCGCTTCCACTGCTCTCCACCGTGGGTCGGCTAGAGACCAGGGCGGCAGCCCATAAAACCCAACCCGATAACCCGGTAACACACAACACCCCCGCACGACACGCAGACGAAAATAAAAAGAAGAATGAGCACACGACCCAGCGCTAAGATTCGTGAATAATCCGACGGCACAGAAAACGGCCTGAAGCCAAATGAAAAACATACGGCTGAAATTTAGTAATAGTGTTATCTATAGCCGTCACATGGGCATCTTTTTTATCCCTCGATACTTGCATGAATTTCATATAGTTCAGATAAGATAGTTATTCACAAATGTTAAAAATCCAACATCAGATTTTTTAACAATTTCAAGCGAACACCCTCATACACGTCGGACCCGCATACGAATCCTAAAGCGTTCTGAGCGAACTATGAGATGACGACATTGGTTCGTTCAAGATGACAATCTGAACGAACACATTCGGGAATGGCAATTGTTGTTTTTAGAGCACGTCAATTCTCATTTTTTTTTCATTAATGTAGCATGTCAATTCCTTTCAAATGGCATGGCAAGTTTCACCATTTGTTTTTTTTAGGTTGGCAATCCTCCATGCTGCAATCATGATAAATCCCCGAAAACACATCGCAATCAGTGGCGGAGCCAGAATTTTAGACATGGTGATGCGGAGCATCCTACGGACATCACTATGTCAAGAGTCCGTTTGACAAGTGACACGTGCCACGTCTACTTCACATGCATAAAGGTGAATCATCTCGTTTATACGTGTTCACTTGACCCCTTCGAGGATGGTATACTACTTGACACCCTTCTCGTGTGCATGCATAGGTATTGTCGGAACTACACGGACGACGAGGAGGAGTGCAAGCGCAAAGGAACGACTACACCATCCAAGAGGAAAGCTTGAAAGTGGAGAAGGAACCGTCAAGAAGAAGGCGAGGTTCCACGTGCATCGACGGATGTCCACGAGAAGGCGACAAGCTGTGAAGCTTCTGGACACCCCGTGCGCACGGGCCCTTAGACCCCGTGCCCACGGTACAAGCCCATGCGCACGGGCTAAGTCGTCAGGTCTCTGGATACCCCGTGCGCACGGGCTCCACTTACCCGTGCACACGGGGCTGCCTGTGTGCAGCTGCGGGCTTTGCCCATGTAATACCCATTACGCCCCTGATTACCCCTTCATTGTCTAGGACTATATATACTCCTCCTCCTCCTCCATTTGGGGATGGCTAAGATTAGATCTAGACATTGGAGCTTAGCTCATGTATCTCCCCTTGTGGGATTCCTCTTGAGAGAGGCACACTCCATTGGAGTTCAAGACCTCCATTGGAGAAGATCCTTAGGGATTCAAGACCCCTTCATGGGAAGATTCCTCCATGGAATTCAAGACCCATCTCTCCTAGAGATTTGGATGAACTACCTTGTATCTTTATTTCCCTTGTTGTTCTTGGATCTTGATGCACCTCTTGTATTGCTTGTGATTTGAGGAGTACTTGGTGTGGATCTTGTCCATTAGAGTATTGTTCTTGTGTTTTCCCCTTGTGTTATTGGTGTTCTTCCTCAAATCCACCTCCAATTCGTGAACATCGGGCCACTAGGGTTTTGCCCTACATCATCTTGGTATCATGAGCCACGTTGACACGAATTTGGAGCCCTACCCCCCCCATGTTCTAGCCTAATTTTGTTGGTTTTTGTCCCAATTCGAAAATTCCCCACAAAAAGAGCCATACCAGATTTCTTGTGATTTGTTGTTCCTAGTGCGTTTTTGTTGGTTTCAATCCATGGATCTGGTGTTTAGCAAGTAGATCCACTCCCTATTGCGTCCCCTTGGCCTAAATTTTCTTTCCCCCCTTCAAATTTGGAGTTGAAATCGCGAAATTTCCGCCACCCCAGTGCCCAC